>CP136057.1:2471797-4936095 GCA_032464435.1 Aegilops umbellulata | reverse complement strand
GGGGAGGGGGGAGGCACGCGGCCACCTTGGGCTGCCCCTTTCTCCTTTCCACTAAGGCCCACTATGGCCCATATGACTCCCGGGGGTTCCGGTAACCTCCTGGTTCTCCGGTAAAATCCCGATTTTACCCGGAACACTTCCAATGTCCAAACATAGGCTTCCAATATATCAATCTTTATGCCTCGACCATTTCGAGACTCCTCGTCATGTCCGTGATCACACCTGGGACTCCGAACAACCTTCGGTACATCAAAATGTATAAACTCATAATAACTGTCATCGTAACGTTAAGCGTGCGAACCCTACGGTTCGAGAACAATGTAGACATGACTGAGACACATCTCCGGTCAATAACCAATAGCGGGACCTGGATGCCCATATTGGCTCCTACATATTCTACGAAGATCTTTATCGGTCAGACCGCATAACAACATACGTTGTTCCCTTTGTCATCGGTATGTTACTTGCCCGAGATTCGATCGTCGGTATCCAATACCTAGTTCAATCTCGTTACTGGCAAGTCTCTTTACTCGTTCTGTAATACATCATCCCGCAACTAACTCATTGGTTGCAATGCTTGCAAGGCTTAAGTGATGTGTATTACCGAGAGGGCCCAGAGATACCTCTCCGACAATCGGAGTGACAAATCATATTCTCGAAATACGCCAACCCAACATCTACCATTGGAGACACCTGTAGAGCTCCTTTATAATCACCCAGTTACGTTGTGACGTTTGGTAGCACACAAAGTGTTCCTCCGGCAAACGGGAGTTGCATAATCTCATAGTCATAGGAACATGTATAAGTCATGAAGAAAGCAATAGCAACATACTAAACAATCGGGTGCTAAGCTAATGGAATGGGTCATGTCAATCAGATCATTCAACTAATGATATGACCTCGTTAATCAAATAACAACTCTTTGTTCATGGTTAGGAAACTTAACCATCTTTGATTAACGAGCTAGTCAAGTAGAGGCATACTAGTGACACTCTGTTTGTCTATGTATTCACATATGTATTATGTTTCCGGTTAATACAATTCTAGCATGAATAATAAACATTTATCATGATATAAGGAAATAAATAATAACTTTATTATTGCCTCTAGGGCATATTTCCTTCACTTTTCCCCACGAAATGTTAGTCAACTGACTACTACAAAATAGGTCTTAGGCAGGCCATTTTGAGCATTCTATGGTGGGTTATCAGCCACCATGGTAAAAGGTCACGGAACCCTCCACCCTCCTCCATATCCATGATCCACCTCGATCAGCAGGTACGCAATGTGTGACATTCCCCAGGTGATAGCGTGCCTCGGGTTGGTATCTTTTCCTAGTGTTTTTTCCATGATTAGTCGCTCCATACGTCTACACATTCTCTGCATACGATCCATTCTTTTGGTGACATATCTATTCACCCAGTTTACATATATAATAGTTTGACAGCCAAAGTGTCACAACAACACTTCACAACATCAATCCAGCACATCCATACATTCATACATGTATAAATATCAAATTTTCTGCATCCCGCATGATTTGTAATAAACATATATACATCTGTTTTGATACAGTTCATCTCTTAACACTGAAAATACAAAAGAAATGAGATTAACTTACTAAGTAAAGAAAAAATGTGTTGTTTTGTTGGTTACATTGTCTTCGTGAGTCTATCCCTCTTGCCTCTTCATTCTAAATGCGAAGCAATGCCTAACAAGAAGAAATGACACTCAAAGGAAAAAAAAACTTCCCCCTCGCCCGACCCGCTCCCGCGAGCATGGGGGGGGGGGCATCCGCCAGCCCCTCCCCTCCTTGGTCTCCTCCCTCGCCATCGCCGGAGCACGACGCCAGGCAAAGCTCAGCCGACATCGACGACAACAGGCCCTGTCACCCTTCACACTTCTTGCACGGTGGCGCAGCGTTGACGGCTGTCCTGGCGATGGCGGTGACTGCTTGTGACATGCGGTGGACTGTTGGGCGGCGGTGTGGCCTGTCGCGGCCGCGGCGGCTTGATCCGGCTCCAGCCCGACTGGATCCTGCTCGTGGAGGGCTATGGCGCGGCGGGTGTGACTTGCTGGAGTTGGGGACGACGGCTGGTGTGGCACGACTCGGCCAGATCTGACCTTTGACAGAACTGGTCGTAGGCGGTGCGGTTCAAGATGGGAGGTGGTTGTTGGGGGCCGGGGGTCGGGGACGGCGACAGCGGTGGACCGGCCAGATCTGACCTCGTGGCGGCGCGGGCCATGATCAGCTACGGCGGCTGCCTCGACCGAGGACCGTCTCGGCTGGTCAGGGTGGCGACGCAGTGGTGGAGGTTCGACCCTCTCCTCCTGCTTCGTGGGGTGCTCGAATATGCGGTTGGAGGTGCATCCGGCGGGTGGTGCACGGCGGCTCGACGCGCTCGTCTTTGGCTAGCCACAGGGCCAGGGGTGCTCCGGGGGCATGGCAGGGGTGCCTATATCGGTCTTGTTGCCGCCGGGGGTGGTGACGGTGGCCCGGACCCGGTTCGATAAATGGCAAGGTGGCTGTGGCTTGGCCGGCAGCTGCCGGTGGCCTTCCCCTCCCCCGCTCTGGCCAACTAGGCTTCGTTCTTGCCTAAAGGTGGAACTTTGCTAGTAGTAGGGTTCGTGAACCATGGTGGTGGTGGTGGGATGGTCTTCGATGCCGGGGTGACGACTCTGGTGGTGGCAGCGCGGGCTCATGGGCAGAGCCGGTGGCTCATGTGCTGCCCGGTGGCCGTGGCCATGTGGGCGGCGTGGTGGTCGGAGTGTGACGTTCGATGGCAGTGGTGTGACATTTGTCCCACTTTTCCGGTGGCAGTGACATATGGCCGGGGTGGAAACCTATTTTGTCTTCGGGTAGTCCGGCGGCGGCGATTGGCGTACCCTTCTTGAAGGCGTCATCGCGGCTCTTATCGTCAATCGTGTAGCCCTAGGGTAAACCTTGATCCTCAGATCAGGTGGTGGCGACACTCTGGTGTTGTGTCCTGAAGGCACAGCCTTGGAGCTCACGGTTCGTCATATGCGGCTTCGTCTCCTCACGGTGGCGTGTTCATGATGGAGACCACAGTAGCTCTTGTAGTGGTAGGGGGTGGTGTTGCTACGCTCAGCTCCTATGTATCCGGCTTTGGGTGTGTGCGTGTGTTAGGGTGGTGTGTGTTTGTATCGGATTGTCGATGATACCCAAAACATCCAATAGCTCATGGTTCATCATATACGGCTTCATCTCCTCATGGTGGCGTGTTCACGGTGGAGGACCCCGGTAGCTCTTGTAGTGGTAGGGGATGGTGTTGCTGCACTCCTATGTATCCAGCCTCGGGTGTGTGCGTGTGTTGGGGTGCGTGGTGTGTGTTTGTATCGGATTGTCGATGATCGTTGCTTTATATATAAAGCAGGACGAAAGCCGTTTACGGTAAATGACACCCAAAACATCCAGTAGCTCAAAGTATCTTAGCTAAATATATAAAAGTGCATAAGATGGTATAAATAACAATATTTATTTATTTATAGGCAGTTTATGTTACAGTTGTTTATATTTGCCCTAATCAAACCCACAGTAAAGGAGGAATATACATGGTGGTGACCACCCTATACCTTGAGTACATTATAACCACAAGGGGAAATCAAATAACTCATTTGTGCTTCATTTATCTGGTCGAATAAAAGTCCTCATGCTACCGATGAATGTACGTAGTTTCGAGTAGTATATTGACGAATTTCTCATAGTAGCTAGCTAGGTGGTATATAGACATGAGTAACCATAGTTGTCCATGCAACTGAATCATGGCATACCAAATGTCTACAAATAAGTATGTTGTATATTTTGTTTTATGTTTGAGAGCTAGGTTTTGGTCAAATGATAGGGTCACAGTGGCACATCCCCGTCATGTGGCTTTTAATCCTCATCTGGGTGGGTTCTACCTTAATTATATTCCACGTCACCCCTTCCCTGCTAGTCATATATTATTTTTATTGCATGTTCCAATATATATTATGCCTGTCTAAACTTCAAATTTGCAGTGGGACGAGTCTTTAGACTTGCTAAACTGCCCAGGAGCGGAGATGTGTAACCAAATAGCTCACAATTGCACGGACACTGACAAAGATAACAGACCTACCATACATGAAGTAATTCGTGACTTGGAGAGCATCGTTCCAAAGTCTTTCACAAACCAGGTATGTTGGATTAATTTAACAGAAGGGTTCTCTTTAGAAACGAAGATTTCTCTGTGCAAATTCCACCTGTGCAACAATTTTATATGCATAATTTGACGTGTAGTTCACACACATGCATCTTCCTGGTCGTGCTCAAATACTACTTATTGAATCTTGATACGTGATGCAGGTCACCTGCACTGTGTTTCCTGGGACTGAGCTGCTCGATGTGTACCCACGGGAGCTTAGGTTCCTCTTCGTGCCAATCGGGGCAGAGATGTCATGTCACCTGAGCATTACCAACAAGACAGATGGTGAAGTCTACAGTGCAATTACACCGAAAGATCTGGATACTTATGAAGATGGTAATGAATATTGTCTGCCTCCCATGTCCACAACGGTTGTCACAGTGCGTATGAAGGCGGTAAATGAGCTTCCCTTGGACATGGTTGAGTGGGAGATAGTGATGTTTACCACATGTCGTGATGCCCAAGCCATCAGTGAACATATGCCTACATCTTCCGACGATGAAGACATGCCCGTTGAAGATGTAATGAAGGAACTCCAAGAGTTATTTGGGGGCGAGCTGCACCGGGCGGTATTGAAAGCTCTCGTCGTTTTTGTCCATGACGATCTGACAGAGGTGCATACTACTCTAGGCCGGGAAAACAAATATATTCGAACTAATGGGATGGATGTGCATCCCACAGCGCCATGGTGAGTAGATTATATGTATACTCCCTCCGAACGGGTTATATATTGGAGATGGAGTTTTAGGTCTTGAATTTGAGTAGCAAAACATGTGTTATATTCCACAAAAAATATGTGTTTAGATTCACTGGCGAATGAAGCTTCTAAACATATATTTTTGTGGCATGTTACACATGTTTTGTTAGTAAAATTGAAGACCTAAAAACTTGTGTCCGATTATTATAACTGTCTGGAGGGAGTATTAGAAATCCAATTGAGTAGTGCATTTTTTAGTATTTATTCAATATTTTTCTCTCTGATTAAATTTTCTCTTGTTCATGCACAGGATAGTATTGGTCACTCATCACATGGTTTACATTTGGAACTGGCAGACCAATGAAGAAGTAGGACATTATAAGTCACACATGGGACGTGTACGCTATTCGGTAGCTAAGTTTATTGCTCAAGAACAATGGGTTGTAATTGGGGATTCGGATGGGTCTATCCTTGTGCATACGTGTCCCACAATGGACCAGGTTAAGGAATTCAATGCTCACGGTGACTGTGTCAGTTTATTGGCAGTTCACCCAACTCGTCCGTTCTTGCTGTCATGTTGTAATTCTCCCCTATCACTCAAGCTTTGGGACTGGAATCGCGACTGGTCTTGTACCAGAATATTTGATGTCAGGTCACCTTTGAGGGAAGTCATGTTTAACCCCAAGCATATTAGCACTTTCGCTACACATGAAGATGGTGGTTTGATCAAGGTTTGTCTTCATTGATCAATCTTTTGCGTCTTCATTTGCTCTCCTTGCATAGTACTTAAATGAAGAATCTAACTACTCAGTTCTTGTTCTTCTGGGATAAAAAATTCAGTTATTCTTCTCTTGTTTGAAATATGTAGACGTGGAGAATTGGTCATCCCAGTCCTGTTGCCACAATGCACAAGCTAGATGGCAAACCCTTGTGGCCTATCAATTGTTTCACCTATAGTGGTGATCAGCATTTCATTGCTACTATTCTTGGCAAGACCACATACGTAAGGGCAACGAACCAAATTGAAGAACTAATATAACAAACAAAAAAAATAAACATATCACCAATATGTGTACATATTTCTTATTTATCTTTTTGTTGGGTTGAATCAGATACTGGATTTGCAAAAAGAAGAACGTGTCCACACAGTTTATTCTTCAGAAACTGAAGAAAGAATTTACACAAACCATCATATTTCAGCAACTGGAGAGAGTATTTTTGTCGTCGCTTGCCACCCAACACGTCCAGTATTAGTTACCGCTTCACAGAATGGGAGTATTCGTGTGTTGGATTCCACTACATACAGGTATATAATACATATGATTATATTTATCTATTTACTGAAACATGACTAGTCGAGGCGCCTACATGTCTTTCTGTTGCCAACATGCATCTGATGGGTTGAGTTCAGACTCATAGTACTCCCTCCGCTTCTTTTTACTTCGCATATAAGTTTTGGTTTTACTCAAACTTCATAAAGTTTGACCAAAATTATAAGAAAAAATATCAACATTCAAAATATCATTAGATGAATCATGGAATTAGTTTTCATATTTTATATCTTTAGTATTGTAGATGTTGATATATTTTAATATAAATTTGGTAAAACTTTAAGAAGTTTGACTTAAGAAAAATCTTCTATGCAAAGTAAAAAAGAAATGGAGTGAGTATTTGTTTTCTTTTTTGCGAAAAATAGCAGATCTATTATAGAGATTCATTGGAAGTACAAATCACCCAAACATAATAAAAATTACATCGAGATCCATGGTCAACCGAACGACTATTGCTGCCGCCAGAACACGCCGTTGTTGCCGATCCCATACCGGAGCCGGCCTAAGCTTGTCAATGACAGCCGAGAAGTCTTCGTGACATGCCTCTAAGGACCAGCGTTCGGGAGCCACAATCATCACCGTTGAATCCTTGAATCAATCTGAAGAACCTGATACCAAATCTTGTTGTTGCGTACGCACGGCGAGAAACCCTAACGTTGCTGCTTCGAGGAGCTGGCGGGAATCTACGCCGGAGCTCCGTATAAGCTGTGGATCGGAGCCCGGAAGACTGACTCAAAGAAGAAGCGCCGTCGTCCGTCCGAGCGCCACCCTTGCGAGAACCAAGACTTACCTATCTAAGCCGAGGCACCGGGAATACCCTCCCAGCCACCGGCCGCCGGAGCGGCGGGTGGAGGGGAGGTGAATCCACAGCTCACCGGCGAAGATCGAAGGGAAGAAGACTTTTTCTAGTCTCCTTGCGAGAGGGGAAAGAAAAAGCTTTGTTCCCCACTAATTAGTAGTATAACTGGAGTGAGTATTTGTTACTTGCTTGCCTGCAAAAAGTTTTTGTTCACAATTGGGTTTGAAAGTTGAACCATGTACTAGGACTGCCAGTTTCACCCAAACATATTTATCTTGGGAAGTAACATGTGAAGATCTAAGTGATTTTTGCATGTACTAATTAATTATTATTCGACCTTATGTGTCCCTTGTGAAAATATATCAAACTATCTCAAATATCTAGTCGTGATTTAACATTTTGGCTACCGAGGTGAAGATCTTTTTTTAAAAACATTCAGCTGAGCCCAAAAGAGTTAGCACAATCACATACTGATCTAAACGTACGTTCTTATATTTTTTTAGAGAGGATGCCTAACCTTAACGGACAGTCAGGTAGTTTTTTTTGTGAGGTAGGTTTGACTAGGCTAAGCCGTGAGATAATACAACTGGTAGCAACAATCCACCGTTTTCACTACTACTAAAAAGGCTATGTAACTCCATTGCATGACAAGCTTGATTGCCCCTCCCCCCTCGGTGCATGCTAGAAATTGCTAGAAATTGAAGTACTATAAACCTTGCACCTGGGTGGAGTATATACATCTTGTATGCTAATGTTTCTATGGGAGAGTACAAACTATCCTTTATAATAAAAGTATATATTAGATATCTTGTGAAAAATGTATATACTCCATTTTCACCAGTGTATATATTTTTAGGAGAAAGTATACTTCTTCTTTTTTTTTGAAACGAGGCAAAAGACTTACCATTTTCATTAATTAAGGAGAAGGTCTAGACATAAGCCGTAGAGCGGCAAAAAGAAAAAGACTACTCTCGCAACATTAGAGTACTCAGGTGCCTGGCTCCAGCCAGCGCCCAAAGGTGGGCTTCCTCTTTGATCCTGGCAACAACAACGGAAGTCAGGGTAGCCGTGTTGCGGAAAACTCTAGCGTTTCGCTCCTTCCAAATTTTCCACGAGACAAGCATTATCACGGAGACAATCGCCTTCTTGATGTAGCCGCCTGAGTCGATCGTTTTTAGCCACCAATCATGAACAGAGACCTCATGTCGCCAAGTCATCGGTGATTGACCGTGCATGCCTAGCCAAGCGACGACCTCATGAAGTATACTTCTTTCTTTTACATGAGTGTGTACTACATCAGTAGGTAATAAATCTACAGTTCTTTTTCATGAGAAGGTTGTCGGCCATGCGTATCTCATCCTCCATGGTCGTGCCTCCATTAGTCACATCTCGTCTCGGCCGCTGACCGCAACCCATCTCTACACTGACCACACCTCGTCTTCGCACTGGAGTACTTCGTCTGCCCGACTTCACTGTCATGGCCTGCATCAACAAGAACACTTCTTAGAGCATCTCCAAGGGAGGCACCCAAACCATCCCTATATGCCCAGACGGAGTGTCCGAAAAAAAGCTACCCAACGGCGGTCCCAAACCTGCTCCATATGACCGTACTGTCCGACCCTTTCCAAATCCAGCCCATATGTGGAGTATATGGGGATATCCGGACATGTTTCTCAATCCCCACTAATCATATGCATGTGTCCGGACAATTTAGGGTTAAATCGAGGGACACCATTGAAGGTGAGGACAAGTGAGGGAGAGTACACGTGTCCGCAGACAAATGGAGGGGCCAAAATTGAGGTTTATTGTTGAATATGCTCTTACATCTCTGATGGTGTTGTCATCAGCTTGCGGGGTGCTGTCATCAGATTGCGGCTGGAGTTACACATAGATCCATCGTGCGCCAATGGCTACCAGCCTACCAATGACGACGACGGAGATGGTGTTGGTTAGTTGTACCAATGGATTAGTCAATGAGTGGCCAGCTATTACTATTAATTAATAATATGGGGGCAAAATGAAGTGCATCTTGTCGGAACTAATTTCGAACTAGACCTAATCCAGGGAAATATATTTAGCAGATAGTTAGTTAATTTGTTTTCTATATATACCACTATAGTGTATAGATAACTTTGAATGATGACCGTTGGATGAAGCCACTCTTACAGCACAGAGGTGGCAATCCGAGCACCAGCCGTTGTATAGCATCATCACTCCACGGGATTCTGCCACATGTACTATACAATATTCCATGGTTGAGATTAAGCACAATGCCCAAACCTTAAGCACACAATCACTTCTCCTTTGTTCCAGAATCTACTTTAGTTATCCAAACTTGTACTTCTAAATGATCTTTCAACTTTATGATTTACAATGCACATATGCACAAACCTTAAAACACAAGCACTTCTCCATTGTTCTAGACTCTTCTATACTTTAATTACCCAAACTTTTTATTATAAATGAATTGCCATTTATTTTTTACTTTATGATTTACAATGCACAATGTGCACAAATCTCACATCACATGCTCTTCTCATTTGTTCTAGACTCTTTCATATTTTAATATCCTCAAAAAAAATTCTTCAAAAAGAATTTCCATTCACTTTTTCTCTTTCTTCAAGGCTATGATAACACATTCATAAGTTCAATTTTTCTTTGAAGATGCAATATAAGCAACTCAAAGCTATAATATGATTTACCTACAGACAAATGTGTTAGATATATTCCACATGAATTTCATGTACTACTATACCATGCAGTCTTAGAATATTTCGTAGTTATAATTTGATTTTCAATGGATGAACCATGAGAATTAAATCTACATGTTTGTCATGCATATGGGACTCCAAACCTAGGTGTTTTGTGTTCATGTGTTACGTCAATATAGATTCATACATTGGTTATCTGAGCTCCTACATGCAATGCACGTGTACCTTACTAGTATGAAATGATGGATAAACGGGCATCCATTCTCCATTCCTGTAGCATGTCTGCATGAGGAGTTTTGGAATGAGAGTACATACTCCTAGGAGTATGTAATCACCCCCCCCCCACACACACACACACACAACTAACCATGTGTTTCCGGCATTTACAGGCTTAAGAAGGCCTATGATAATTTGCGAAAGAATCCTATGCATGTTGGGTTTACAGGCTCAAGCAGGTAAAGATCTCCCATTTACTTTTCTTTATCCTATTAACAGCATTGCTTCTATCAAATAATAAATTTTGATGTACAAATAAAGGGACACTAAGTGGAAAAACTTTTCCCAAAAAATAAGAAGTGTAGAAAACTTCACTCTTAACCCCGTTAGACACACATAAGCTGTAGGGTGCGTGTGTAGCCTCAACGATGGGCACAAAGTCAATATTGAACAAGTGCATGGCCCGAATAAGTTGTATCCTACCCCCTCCGTTCCTAAATATAAGTCTTTTTAGAGATTCCGAATATGGACTACATACGGATCAAAATGAGTGAATCTGCACTCTAAAATATGTCCATATACATCTGTATGTAGTTCGTATTGAAATATCCAAACAGACTTATATTTAGGAACGAAGGGAGTACATATCTAGGAATCTGGGGAAATTCGTGTATTATGCACGTCGTGCCTAAATAGTTGTAATTTAGATATATAGAACTATAAGAGGGCATTTAGTAAAGCATATAGAAGGGTCAGAACCGTCGTAATTGATCTCCTAGTTTCCAGCTCTATTATGTTCTTAGTACCTTTTTTTGCACTTCTTGGACTTCTAACGCAAAACGTATAATTGTGTAGACTCGTGATCGGATACAGAAACGGAACAATATCGGTGATCGATATGGATCTGGAATAGGTGTCAGAGTTCAAGGACACGTAGACAGTGTTTCCAGCTGGTAACATATCTCTTGGAGTTACCTCTCATCAATTCAAGATCAAATTTTCATTTTTTTAAATAAGTTTATTTGCTGGAACAGGCTAGCCTAATTACTATGCAATATCTCTGCCTCTCGCCCGGTGTTTTGTACGACGTACTCCCTCCGTACCGAATATTTGTAGTTGGGGAAAACTAGTACAAGCTTCCCCAACTAAAAGTATTTCGGTACAGAGGTAGTACATTGTAAAGCTCATTGTATTACATTGATGGCATTTGTAGAATCCGGTACACGTTTAGTATTAGGACCGAATGCGATACTAAGCGAACCCACATTTGGTTGGATAGTTAGGAGGACAGTGGTTTTCTAATGCCCATCAGATTTGAAGTCTCAGACTTGACATTGGTGCTCGCATTTTTTTGGATTTATCCCAGGCCTCCCGGTGATGTGTGTTTAGTGGGAGGAGACGTTCCCATCAACTACGGGGGCGTCTGTGATGATTTCGTTAATTTCAAGATGATGTGCTGGCTCGGTGTCTCGAAGGTGCTCATAGGGATGGGGTGTGCGTGTGTGCGTTCATATGGGCGAGTGTATGCTCATGTCTGTGAGCAACTTCGGTTGTACTGTATTCAAAAAATGCGATCCTGAAGAAATTCTCAATACTTCAAAAAGACATCTAAGAGCAAGAACACATTTTCCCCCGGGGAACCAAAGTCTGTCATTTTGTTCGCTGGTTGAGCCAAGACAGATTTCTAGTTGTATGAGATGCATTCACAACGAGACACAAACATGCGAACACAAGAAGTTATTTGAGAAAATTCATCACAGACCACTCAGCAGCCGCTTGACAAGGCTGGGTACATAACTAAATGTTGCATCAGAGAATTAGCGAACAAAAACAGAAACCTGATTTCAAAGTATTATCATGAATTGCTGATCGTGGCCAATGAACAAAACGGCTCTCTCCAAAAAAAAAAGAATGTTTGCTTCAGTACTCATGGTACAGACAATAAAACAGAACACCCGGAAGCTCGTGATGTATAAGTGTTCAAAAGGTACAGAACTGAAAACTCTAGCAGTAAGCCACAATGTTACAGCAGACATTGTGTAGCAAATTTTTGTTGATAGCTTACCAAGCTGACCACTTGGTAGACATTGCGTAGCCTATATTGAATTCAGCAACAAAAATGGAATTAAGCAGCAGAAATGACACCACTAGGAAAAAGTATTGGCACACACACGAAAGAAAACAGAGCAATGCGAAGCAGAGACAGATTGGCGCCTCCAGAAACATCATTGCAAGTCGGAAAATTTCTTCCCTGGTTGTATCACTGCCTTTGTGATGCTATAGATTTCAGCTTGTTCCTTGTCAGTGGCATCCTCTATTGAATTCAGCTTGTTCTTTGTCAGTGGCATCGCTACTTGATGGACCAGCAGCTTGTATTTTTCCATGGAACAGACTACAGAAAAATAGAACAAGCAGCAATGCATGTTGTACAAGCGTTACAGGAGGTACAAAACTGAGAGCTGTTTGCCAGAAAGCCTCCATGGTAGAGAGATTTCAGTCTTTACTAAGCTCAACAATAGGAAGGGAATTAAGTAGCAGAAATGACACCAACAGACACCCATAAAGGCAATGTTAATCAACAGAAAAAAATATTGGCACGCATAAAAGCAAACAGAGCAATGGGAAAAGGGGATGGATTGGCACCCGGAAGTATCATCGCAAGTCAGACAATTTCTTCCCCAGTGTCATCGACTGGCGGCTCCATGGCTTGTTCTTGGTATTGATGAACTAACTGCTTGCTCTTTTACATTGGCACTCCTGTTGATCAAAGAACTTGAACTTGCGGTTATGATGATCCACCCTTGCAGTTTAGCTGCCAACATCACTATGCCCGTGTAATACAGTAGTAGGTGAATGTACTACATGATTCAAATTCTTTTCACAAACAACATAATGGTTCGCATGCAAACGCAACCATAAGGATGCACAAGGCTTGTGCAAGTAGCAAGCAGAAAAAACGAAGTTACATACCTCTCCTGGATGTACATGGCTTGTATAAGTAGCAAGCAGAAAAAAAACGAAGTTGCATACCTCTCCTGGATGTACACGGATTATGTCAGGTTGAAATTGTCATCGCTGCATACGATGTCTTGTTTATTAAATCCACGGGTTAGTAAATCGAGCACGTGTAATTTTGTCATATCAGAATGATTAAAACAGCTCTCTCCCCTGTAAATTACAGATCCGAATCCACAAAAGGAATGATGCTTCTGTAGTACTCCTAGTACAACGCTCTCCTTTGCAAATTAGAGCTTCGAACGAGTAGAAAAGAGGAGGTAAGAGGGAACATGCTAAAATTAGCCAAAGAATGATGCTTCAGAATTCGTGGTACATAACTACAGAAAAAGAAAAGGCCCGAAAAACAGAACACCCAGAAACTCCACATTGTACAAGTGTTACATCAGGTGCAAAACTAAAAACCCTTAACCAGAAATTCTCCATGTTAAAGCAGACATTACAAACCATTTTATTGAATTCATAAAAAGGGAATTGTGTGGCAAAAATGGCACGAACAAACATGCATAAAAATTTTGTATTGGTACACATGAAAGCAAACAACACAACTGAAAACAGAGATGGATTGGCATCCAGAAACATCATAGTGAATCAGACGATTTCTACCCGTGCCATCACTGCTATAGTGTTGGAAATATGCCCTAGAGGCAATAATAAAATGATTATTATTATATTTCCTTGTTCATGATAATTGTCTATTATTCATGCTATAATTGTGTTATCCGGAAATCGTAATACATGTGTGAATACATAGACCACAACATGTCCCTAGTAAGCCTCTAGTTGACTAGCTCGTTGATCAACAGATAGTCATGGTTTCCTGACTATGGACATTGGATGTCATTGATAACGGGATCACATCATTAGGAGAATGATGTGATAGACAAGACCCAATTCTAAGCCTAGCACAAGATCGTGTAGTTCGTTTGCTAAAACTTTTCCAATGTTAAGTATCATTTTCTTAGACCATGAGATCGTGTAACTCCCGGATGCCGTAGGAGTGCTTTGGGTGTACCAAACGTCACAACATAACTGGGTGACTATAAAGGTATACTACAGGTATCCCTGAAAGTATCTGTTGGGTTGACACAGATCGAGACTGGGATTTGTCACTCCATATGACGGAGAGGTATCTCTGGGCCCACTCGTAATGCATCATCATAATGAGCTCAATGTGACCAAGTGTTTGGTCACGAGATCATGCATTACGGTACGAGTAAAGTGACTTGCCGGTAACGAGATTGAACGAGGTATTGGGATACCGACGATCGAATCTCGGGCAAGTAACGTACCGATTGACAAAGGGAATTGTATACGGGATTGATTGAATCCTCGACATCGTGGTTCATCCGATGAGATCATCGAGGAGCATGTGGGAGCCAATATGGCTATCCAGATCCCGCTGTTGGTTATTGACCGGAGAGTCATCTCGGTCATGTCTGCGTGTCTCCCGAACCCGTAGGGTCTACACGCTTAAGGTTCAGTGACGCTAGGGTTGTAGGGATATTAGTATGCGGTAACCCGAAAGTTGTTCGGAGTCCCGGATGAGATCCCGGACATCACGAGGAGTTCCAGAATGGTCCGGAGGTAAAGAATTATACTCCCTCTGTTCCTTGATATAAGGTGTATAGATTTTTAAGAAAAAATCCGAAATATAAGGTGTATTACGTTGCATCACTCATTTGGATAATTTTTTTTTGGGATTTGATTACATTTTCTTATACTAGGCAAGTTCCTCTATTTTCTCATGCCAATTAGTCAGGTGTAACCTCGCCCAAAACTTGTGAAATTTTCCCTCCATGTGCGTTCTTTAATTTCCGTGCCAAAAACTATACACCCTATATTTAGGAACGGAGGGAGTATATAGGAAGTCCAGTTTCGGCCATCGGGAAAGTTTCGGGGGTAATCGGTATTGTATCGGGACCACCGGAAGGGTCCCGGGGGTCCACCGGGTGGGTGAAAGATCGTGGATGTCGCCTAGAGGGGGGGGTGAATAGGCGTTTTAAAATAATTACGGTTTAGGCTTGAACAAATGCGGAATAAACCTAGCGGTTAATTTGTCAAGCACAAAACCTACAACAACTAGGCTCACCTATGTGCACCAACAACTTATGCTAAGAAAGATAGACTACTAGGTGATAGCAAGAAATATGATAAGAAACAATATGGCTATCACAAAGTAAAGTGCATAAGTAAAGAGCTCGGGTAAGAGATAACCGAGGCACACGGAGACGACGATGTATCCCGAAGTTCACACCCTTGCAGATGCTAATCTCCGTTTGGAGCGGTGTGGAGGCACAATGCTCCCCAAGAAGCCACTAGGGCCACCGTAATCTCCTCACGCCCTTGCACAATGCAAGATGCCGTGATTCCACTAAGGGACCCTTGAGGACGGTCACCGAACCCGTACAAATGGCAACCCTTGGGGGTGGTCACCGAACCCGTACACTTTGGCAACCCTTGGGGGCGGTCACCGGTACCCGTCAAATTGCTCAGGGCGATCTCCACAACCTAATTGGAGACCCCGACGCTTGCCCGGAGCTTTACACCACAATGATTGAGCTCCGAACACCACCAACCGTCTAGGGCGCCAAGGCACCCAAGAAGAACAAGCTCTAGGGTGCCCAAACACCCAAGAGTAATAAGCTTCTCAAACTTCACTTCCACGTACCACCGTGGAGAACTCAAACTGATGCACCAAATGCAATGGCAAGGGCACACGGAGTGCCCAAGTCCTTCTCTCCCAATCCCACCAAAGCAACTAATGCTAGGGAAGAAAATGAGAGGAAGAACGAAAGAAGAACACGAAGAACTCCAAGATCTAGATCCAAGGGGTTCCCCTCACTTAGAGGAGAAAGTGATTGGTGGAAATGTGGATCTAGATCTCCTCTCTCTTTTCCCTCAAGAATTAAAAAGAATCATTGGAGGGATTGAGAGTTAGAAAGCTCGAAGAAGGTCAACAATGGGGGAAGAACACGAGCTAAAAGGATTAGGTTCAATGGGGAAGAAGACCCCCTTTTATAGGGCCTCCCAAATCCAATCGTTATGTTCTCAGCCCGCACACGAGCGGTACTACCGCTCCACGAGCGGTACTACCGCTTAGCACGGTCAAAACACCCCAACAAGAGAGAAAAACACAAGCTGAAAATCTGCCAGAGAGGTAGTACCGCTCTAGGGAGAGGTAGTACCGCTTACTGCTTATAAGAGGTACTACCGCTCGGGTGGAGAGGTAGTACCGCTTACCGCATATAAGAGGTACTACCGCTCGGGTGGAGAGGTAGTACCGCTTACCGCTTATAAGAGGTACTACCGCTCTACTACCGCGAAACTCGACACGAAAGAGAAAAACACGAGCTGAAAAACTGCCAGAGAGGTAGTACCGCTCTAGGGAGAGGTAGTACCGCTTACTGCTTATAAGAGGTACTACCGCTCGGGTGGAGAGGTAGTACCGCTTACCGCATATAAGAGGTACTACCGCTCGGGTGGAGAGGTAGTACCGCTTACCGCTTATAAGAGGTACTACCGCTCTACTACCGCGAAACTCGACACGAAAAAGGCGCATCCCCAGAAGAAGCGGTACTACGCGCGGCACAGCGCCACGGTACTGCTGCTTACAAGCGGTACTACCGCTCTAGAGAGCAGTACTACCGCTTGAGGCTTTCAAGAACACAACAAAGAAAACAGAGGATGCAAAAGAGCGTAAACTGCCACAACTTCAGCATATGAGCTCCGAATTGAGCAAACTCAAGCTTGTTGGAAACAAGACGACGAGGAGCATCAAAACAGCGACTGTTTGATAATCATGAAACTTCAGATCAAGTTGCTACTGAACTTCGTAGGTCCACAAGGACACGTTCCGCACCAGAGTGGTACGGCAACCCTGTCCTGGAAATCATGTTGTTAGACAACGGTGAACCTTCGAACTATGAAGAAGCAATGGCGGGCCCAGATTCCAACAAATGGCTTGAAGCCATGCAATCCGAGATAGGATCCACGTATGAAAACAAAGTATGGACTTTGACAGACTTGCCCGATGATCGGCGAGCGATAGAGAATAAATGGATCTTTAAGAAGAAGACGGACGCGGATGGTAATGTTACCATCTATAAGGCTCGACTTGTCGCTAAGGGTTATCGACAAGTTCAAGGGGTTGACTACGATGAGACCTTCTCACCCGTAGCGAAGCTGAAGTCCGTCCGAATCATGTTAGCAATTGCCGCATACTATGATTATGAGATATGGCAAACGGACATCAAAACGGCATTCCTTAACGGCTTTCTTAAGAAAGAATTGTATATGATGCAGCCGGAAGGTTTTGTCGATCCTAAGAATGCTAACAAGGTATGCAAGCTCCAGCGCTCCATCTATGGGCTGGTGCAAGCATCTCGGAGTTGGAACATTCGCTTTAATGAAATGATCAAAGCGTTTGGGTTTATGCAGACTTATGGAGAAGCCTGCGTTTACAAGAAAGTGAGTGGGAGCTCTGTAGCATTTCTCATATTATATGTGGATGACATACTTTTGATGGAAAATGATATAGAACTTTTGGACAGCATTAAGGCCTATTTGAATAAGTGTTTTTCAATGAAGGACCTTGGAGAAGCTGCTTACATATTAGGCATCAAGATCTATAGAGATAGATCGAGACGCCTCATAGGTCTTTCATAAAGCACATACCTTGATAAGATATTGAAGAAGTTCAATATGGATCAGTCCAAGAAGGGGTTCTTGTAACAACACAATACCCTAATGGCATTACGAATGCACACATCCAAAAAAACGAAGAAGAAGCTAAAAAAGAAAAAGCCCCACTACAGAATTCCAGTTCATGCAGCAACAGTACAACCACCACCAAAACAACACCTGAAGTCTAAGTTCTCCAAGAGTGACACCTCAAAGAAGAAAACACTGCACATGCACCGTCGTCACCTGATCATAGATCTTGGGTTTTCACCCCAAAGATAGTCCTCGCTCTCAAAACAATGTCTTCAACAAGACCATTGCCAGGCACAACCAATTAAGGCCAGACCTTGGATTTTCACCCTAAGAGGTAAGACTTTGAACTGCACATGTGCTGCCTCCACCACTTACATACCGCTGCTACAAAATCTGAATCTCCAAGCAAGTTCCTCATCGCCACAAAGGCTCCAATCACCATTACTAGTCCTCCGATCTCAGCTTCCATGACATTCTCCACCTCTGACTTCACCGTGGAACTAAATATCCCATGATGGCAACAGATAGCAGAGCTTCGCACCGCTCCCCTCCTTAACGGAGAACCAGTGGGCACGACCGAATCCCACCCGACCCAGCAATCTCCAGGCATAACGCGCCCATGGGAGTTCGCCGGTGGAGCCTTCCGAAACCCGACACTCCGGCCAGATCAAAAAAGACAGACGTTAGGAAGATCTTCGTCTTGTCACTTGAGGAACCCTAGGACCTCCCCCTTAAATCAGGTCGAGCCTGCAGCCCACGCCGCCGCGGCACCCCGGATCAGATCGGGGCAGTGCGTGGATCTAGCGCCGCATCGGGAGCAGCAGGGGCGCCGGGAAAGGGCACCTCGCCCGGTAGCCAACAGCGTGCCGCCGCGCATGGAGGAGCAGACCATGCAAACGCCATGGCCGGCCGCTGCCTCTATAGAGTTTACCTTGTTATCTAGGTATTCATCATGTTTATTTGTGTTTGCATGATTTTAGTTCTAGTAGTCGATTTAGTTCCTGCTAGTTGTATGCATGTAAACATGGCGGAGTGACCAGATCTGCAGAGAAGACAGCACGCAGCGACAGAGAGAGTGCAGTGTAGCGGGCGGACTGGCGGCCATTAGTTGAGTACATGCATTCACGTGTTGATGGGACTAATCATGTGTTCAATGATCATGGCATTGGTGCACGTAGTGAAGAGGTGGCCTACGTTGTAGGCAAGTAGTGATGGTCAAGATAGAGTTAGTTAGTGTCTAGCTACATGCATGTGAAGAAAATGGCCGAGCTGTGTGGCCGTTGCGGGAGGTTCGACCTGTTGGTGCTGGACGTGCGTGCATGCAGCTAGTGGAGAGTGAAATACGGATCAATCCGGTGTGTGGCTTGGCCGTGTGTGCATGTTTCCCTTTAAAAGCACTTGTAACTAGTTGCGTGCGGTGCCTAACTCTGTGTATGCGTCTTCTTCAACCTCCAGACTTGTGTCTTCTTCCTCCTCGGGCTGCGCCAACAGCCTTGGCCTTCAAAATGAGGGGAAAACGCCTCGCCGCGCGAGAGAGATCGCCCCACCGCCGCCGTCCGTGGGACGGGCTTAGCCCAGTCGCCTCCTTCGACGACGGTGAGGGGGGGGGGGGGAGGGGCTTGAGGTTGCCGGCGGCTGGGTCTCCCCCCCGTGTTGCCCGTGAGAGCGACGCGGGGGTCGGGCTGGAGAAGCGATCTGCCCCTTGTAGCACCAGAAAAGGCACACGCAAGATGCATCATGAGGATGCGTGCATCATTTCGACACAGCAAAAGGCCATAAGCTAAGGCAGTAAGGCTCCTCTTTTATATCAAACTAGACGATGCCACATACGTTGCTACAGAAATCATACTAAAGCAAGTACACAAAATCGGTGCTTAAAATAATTAAAAATATCAAAAAGATAAATGTAAGAGTGATCTCGATTTTCATGAAAGGCGGATGAAGTGGGTTGGGCGACCCGTGAGGCCGTGACCCACGCGTTGCTCTCCCTTGAAATTTAGGGGGCGAAAACCTAGCATCGTCTATTTCAGCACCCACCCTCCCTCGTCTCGCCGCCACCATAGGCTCCGGCCGACGAAGCTCACCTGGCGGAGGCGGGGCAACTGTCCGGCTGACGCGTGGTGGCAGGAAGCATTGGCAAGTGCACGATAGCGTGAGGTTTTAGGTCGCCCTGGGTGACGGTTGTTGAGAAAATAGGCAATTTCTCGATTAAAT
The DNA here is from genome assembly GCA_032464435.1 of Aegilops umbellulata. Classification (NCBI taxonomy): domain Eukaryota; kingdom Viridiplantae; phylum Streptophyta; class Magnoliopsida; order Poales; family Poaceae; genus Aegilops; species Aegilops umbellulata. The sequence continues at coordinate 4,916,212 of CP136057.1, read as the reverse complement.
TAATCCATGAGTAAATCACTAGCATGGCATTGACTAAGTTGACGACGTACTGACTCTGATCTAAACATGCACGTACTAAGCAAACAGTAGACAAATCTACACATACTGCTAGTACTGCTAATATGAAAATAATCAGGAGCAGGATAAACGAGTTATACCCTCCAGTAGGCCATGCAGAGGCCGCGGCTTTGGTGGCAGCAGCGGCGTCCTCGGCGGCCTTCTTGTCGGCTTCAGCTTTCTCGGCGGCGGCACGGTCGGCGTCGGTGGACATGGTGATGATGAAGGCGACGCGGACGTAGAGGAAGTAGACGATCGGAAGCGAGCAGTCGCGTAATCGCTGCCCAAAAACCTATTCGCCCCTCACCCAGTACAGGAACCAGAAGGGCGCGGTTTCGGAGACCTGCTCCCCCGTCGACCGTGTACGCGGCGGACGGGATGGAGTCACCGGCGGCAGCAGCAGCAAAGGAACGACGGTGGGCGTGCGCGTGAGCAGATGTGATCTGTTCGTGGCGGCTAGGGTTAGGAGACACCGCATACTTATAGGCGCAGCCGCGTGGAGAGACGTGGGCTTGACCCATGTCCGAGTCCGTGACAGCCCACGATCCGACGTCTCAGATCGTGGCCGAGCTGTCAGAAAACTCTCCGTTAGTGACTGGCAAAAATAAGCGCGTAGGTGTGAGCTCGGCTTGGCTCAATCCCGCAACCCGCGGCGCGGCGCGGCGCGGCGCGGCGTGGCGAGGCGGGCGGCGGAGGAGGAGTGCGCGAGGGCCTCTTCTCTTCTCAAGCTCCAATAGCATGTAGAAGAGAAACCCTTATAAACCACTCCAACTCTCCTTTCACTTCCGGGGTGGGACTAAACTTCCCACTACACCTAGTGCCATATAACCCACATGGGCCCTTGGAGATTTTTTCAGAAATTGCAATATGGGCCTAGAGCCCATCTCAGATTTCAGCAATCCCCCACCAGATCTCGAGGGCCCATTGTGTCCTCTGTTCCAATTGCTGTTTCGATATACCAGTGTTTCAGTGAAGACCAGTTAAGGTTGAACTTCACCTAGAACAAGTAGCTACACTCCTTCACAACTGAACAATGGACTATGCCTTGAATTGTCAGTTTGGCGTAAAGAAGTTTCACTACATGTCTTACTAGTACTAGGCTGCCGAAGGCTGACCCCTCGGGTGGAGCATATAAGTCACACTCCTGGCCTATTCATGAGCTTACTAGAGATCATCCCAATCTCATAGACTGTGACCAGCAGTCGGGCTCATATAGGTGTGTTCCTCCAAAGATCGCTCTGTAGGATAGCATCTTGCTTTTATAAGCTTTGGAACACATTAAGACCGTAGTCATCCTACCATACAGTATCGAGAGTATTGCATCTCCAACGGAGTGGGTTAGTATAGTTACTCTCCTCAGTTCACCACTGGCTTGTTTTCCCAGGTCCTACTTCACGGGATCTCCGATCATATAGGTTGGGTTACCACCCTGGCAACTCATGTGGGTCTCATACCCATCTCCCTCGATGCATTATCTATCACAACACGTGATAGCCCTTTTGTGAAGGGATCTGCCAGATTCTTAGCCGTATGGACATAGTCCAACGCTATCACTTCGGAGTTTCTTAATTTTCTGACAGCTTTTAATCTCATTCTTATGTGTTTGGTGGACTTCATGTTGTCCTTTGAACTCTTCACCTTGGTGATGACAGTCTGATTGTCACAGTTCATAAGGATAGCCGGAACCGGTTTATCAACCAATGGCAAGTCCATCAAAAGATCTCGAAGCCATCTCGCTTCAACACCAGATGTGTCTAATGTCGTTAATTCTGCTTCCATTGTCGATCTCGTTAAGATCGTTTGCTTGCAAGACTTCCAGGAAACAGCGCCACCTCCAAGAGTAAACATATACCCAGTTGTGGCCTTCATCTCATCAGCATCAGAGATCCAATTCGCATCACTATACCCTTCAAGTACCGACGGGTATCCGGTATAGTGAAGTCCATAGTTCATAGTACCTTTCAGATAGCGCATAACTCTCTCAACAGCATGCCAATGTACGTCACCCGATTTGGAAACAAACCGGCTCAGTTTGCTCACAGCAAACGCGATGTCAGGCCTCGTTGCGCTCGCTAGGTACATCAGTGAACCAATGATTTGAGAGTATCTCAATTGATCTTTAGCCATGCCTTTGGACTTTCGAATCAACACGCTAGGATCATATGGTGTTTGAGATGGTGTGCAGTCCGAATATCCAAAACGACTCAACACCTTCTCAACGTAATGTGATTGCAGAAGTGTGATCCCACCCTCATTATCTCTCAGTAGCTTGATGTTCAAGATAACATCAGCCACACCAAGGTCTTTCATCTCAAAGTTCTGAGATAGAAACGATTTGACCTCCTCAATCACTTTGAGGTTTGTTCCGAATATTAGTATGTCATCAACATACAAGCACAGTATAACTCCTTCGCCCCCACCATGGCGATAGTATACACATTTGTCAGCCTCATTAACAACGAAACCAACAGATGTCAGAGTTGTATTAAACTTATCATGCCATTGATTAGGTGCTTGTTTCAGGCCATATAAAGATTTTATCAACCTACACACCTTTCTTTCCTGACCATCTATCACAAAGCCATCAGGCTGTTGCATGTAGATTTCCTCCTTTAGCTCTCCATTTAGAAAAGCCGTCTTAACATCCATCTGATGGACGAGAAGACCATGTGAGGCCGCCAACGAGAGTAATACTCGAATGGTGGTCAGTCTAGCCACAGGTGAATAAATATCGAAGAAATCTTCCTCTTCTTGCTGGTCATAGCCCTTGGCCACAAGCCTAGCCTTGTACTTTTCAATCGTACCATCGGGCCTAAGCTTCTTTTTGAACACCCACTTACATCCTAGTGGTTTGCAACCATAGGGACGGTCAGTGATCTCCCATGTCCCGTTAGCCATGATGGAATCCATCTCGCTACGGACCGCATCCTTCCAGTAGTCAGCTTCTGGAGAGGCATACGCTTCTGAAATAGAAGTGGGAGTATCATCCATGAGGTACACGAAGAAATCATCACCAAAGGTCTTTGCAGTCCTTTGTCTCTTGCCCCTACCAAGGGTTTCCTCGTCATCCTCCTCAGGATTTTTATCATGTGTTTGTTCATAATATTCCATAGGGATGGCAGGTTCAGGAGTCTCCTCAGATTCCTGTCTAGAAGTGCTTTGCATATCTCTCATAGGAAAAATATCCTCAAAGAATGTAGCATCCTTAGACTCCATAATTGTACCGACCTTCTGGTCAGGTACCTCAGATTTCACTACTAGAAATCTATAGCCAACGTTGTTCTTAGCGTAGCCCAAATTAACGCAGTCCACAGTCTTGGGTCCAAGCTTACGCTTTTTGGGGATCGGCACGTTGACTTTCGCCAAACAGCCCCAAGTGCGCAAGTACGAGAGTGTCGTCCTTCTCTTTGCCCATTTCTCATAGGGAGTGATCTCATTATCCTTTGTCGGAACTTTATTCAGGACATGACATGCCGTCAATATAGCCTCCCCCCACCATGCCTTGGATAAACCCGATGTATCTAACATGGCGTTAACCAAATCAGTTAGAGTACGGTTTTTCCGCTCGGCAACCCCGTTTGGCTGGGGTGAATAGGGAGGCGTCCTCTCATGAATAATGCCATGTTCCGCACAGAAGGAATCAAACTCACTCGAGAAGTACTCTCCACCATGATCTGACCGTACTCGTTTAATTTTCTTTTCAAGTTGATTTTCAACTTCTGCCTTATAGATTTTAAAGTAGTGTAGAGCCTCATCTTTAGTATTTAACAGATACACATAGCAATATCTAGTGGAATCATCTATCAATGTCATGAAGTATCTCTTTCCACCTTTAGTCAACACACCATTCACCTCGCAAAGATCAGAATGTATGAGTTCTAATGGTGCCAGGTGTCTCTCCTCCGCGGCCTTATGAGGCTTGCGAGGTTGCTTAGCTTGCACACATGAAAGGCACTTAGAACCTTTGGCTAAAGTGAAACTCGGGATTAAATCCAACTTGGCTAGCCGCGTCATAACACCAAAACTAATGTGACAAAGACGTGAATGCCAAACTTCAGATTCATTAACATTCGAATGAATATGGTTCACGACTTTATTACAAAAATCTCTGAGGGAAAGGCGGAACATCCCTCCGCTCTCATAACCTTTTCCAACAAAGAGTCCATACTTTGTAACAACTAATTTATTAGACTCGAAAACCAACTTAAACCCTTCTCTACATAGAAGGGAGCCACTAACGAGGTTCTTCTTGATGGCGGGGACATGCTGCACGTTCTTCAGCTGCACGATCCTTTCCGAAGTAAACTTCAGATCGACCGTGCCAACACCATGAACAGAAGCACTCGCGCCATTCCCCATCAATACGGACCCGTGACCTGTGACCTGGTAAGAAGTGAACAATGAAATGTCAGCACACACATGAACACCTGCACCTGTGTCCACCCACCAATCGTTGGGTTGAAACACTGAAAAAACAGTAAATAAATTACCGTACCCAGATGCACCATTCTCATTGTTGCCCACAATCATGTTGACAGACTTGGAGTCCTGTCCTGGCTTCTTGTACTTGTTTGGGCACTTGTTGGCCCAATGTTCAACCGAACCACAAGTAAAGCAGCCCTCGTCCTTCTTGTTCTTCTTGAAGGTCTTCTTACCGTTCTTCTTAAAGTCGGTATTGTGTTGGACACCGTTCTTTCCCTTGGGCTTGTGGGAGTTGAAGTTCTTCTGGTTCACCATGTTGGCAACAGAAGTCCCTTCGGCCCCGTGCGAGTCTTTTGCCCTCGAATTCTGCTCAACACTCAGATGGCCAATGACATCCTCCACAGAGAATTCACGTCTCTAATGTTTCAGAGTGGTGGCAAAGTTCCTCCAGGAATTATGGAGCTTAGCGATTATGCAGCCCGCGACAAACTTGCCCGGTAACTCGCACTTGAGAAGCTCAAGTTCCTTAACAATGCATATTATCTCATTAGCCTGCTTCAATACAGGACGATTTTCAACCATCTTGTAATCGTGAAACTGCTCTACAATATACATCTCGCTCCCTGCATCGGCGGCCCCGAATTTAGATTCGAGCGCCTCCCACAAGTCCTTGGCGACATGCACATGTAAATATGCGTCGACCAGTTTATCTCCGATCACGCTAAGAACTGCTCCGAGAAACACAACGGCAGCCTCCTTGAACGCCTTCTCCTGTTCAGGAGCAATCGTTCCCGTGAAGACACCGGTGACCCAGAACACGTTCATAGCCGTGAGCCATAACGTGGTCTTTGTCTGCCAACGCTTAAAGTATGTACCGGTAAACTTATCTTGTTTCAGTGCAGCAGCAAAGCCACTTGCCGAGAAATTCCTACACATAATAGGTGTTTGGATTGTTGAGAAAATAGGCAATTTCTTGATTAAATTAATCCATGAGTAAATCACTAGCATGGCATTGACTAAGTTGACGACGTACTGACTCTGATCTAAACATGCACGTACTAAGCAAACAGTAGACAAATATACACATACTGCTAATATGAAAATAATCAGAAGCGGGATAAACGAATTATACCCTCCAGTAGGCCACATAGAGGCCGCGGCTTTGGTGGCAGCAGCGGCGTCCTCCGCGCCCTTCTTGTCGGCTTCAGCTGAGGAAGTAGACGATCGGAAGCGAGCAGTCGCGTAATCGCTGCCCAAAAACCTATTCGCCCCTCACCCCGTACAGGAACCAGAAGGGCGCGGTTTCGGAGACCTGCTCTCCGGTCGACCGGCGCAGTCGCGTGGGCTTGACCCACGTCCGAGTCCGTGACAGCCCACGATCTGACGTCTCAGATCGTGGCCCAGCTAATAAGCGCGTAGGTGTGTGAGCTCGGCTCGGCTCAATCCCGCAACCCGTGGCGAGGCGGGCGGCGGAGGAGGAGTGCGCGAGGGCCTCTTCTCTTCTCAAGCTCCAATAGCATGTAAAAGAGAAACCCTTATAAACCACTCCAACTCTCCTTTCACTTTCGGGGTGGGACTAAACTTCCCACTACACCTAGTGCCATATAACCCACATGGGCCCTTGGAGATTTTTTCAGAAATTGCAATATGGGCCTAGAGCCCATCTCAGATTTCAGCAACTGTGAGCGGGAGATGTGGTCTACGGCGGTGATTCGTTTTCTGTTTCGGCTGGCAGCTGCGGGGGGCGGGGGTGTGGAGGGGAGGGACACGAATTTGGGCTGCTCCCGGTGCTGCTCCTCATGTGCATCTGTTGGCGACGTGGAGCCCAGGGACTGGCGCGGGTGGAGGTCCGTAGTGCCGGTGCACCGGCATGGATCGATCCCCCTCCTTTAGCGTGGGTGCGCGAGGTGAGCCACAGCGTCTATGGGGAGCCTCCTTTTGGACCCAATGATGATGCTCTTGTGCTCATGTGCTTGCTGGACCTGGCGGCCAGCGTGCGGTGATGATGTCTGGGACGCGAGGCTTTGGGTGAAGGCCTAAGATCATTCTGTGGATTGGACGACGACGACGTCTTTCATGTTGTTTTCCTCTTGAGGGCGTAGTCTTGGAGCCATGGATTCGCCATTGGTTTTATCAGTCTTGCTAAGTCTCAGTCGACTGAGACTTTGTTAAGTCTCAGTCGATGATATATCCGTGCGATCTTACATTAAGATATATGCAGAAATTTCTTTTCAGTTTTTTTTGTCTCTTACATGTTAGTATGTCACTTGATTGAGACTTAGTTAAATCTCAATTGACTATGATCTAGCCACACCCTTGGTTTATTGGTGTCTCAGTTGGAGCGTGATTAGTTTGTCGGTCTGTTTGATTGTTGATAGGACCAGTACCCGAGAAATTCGTCGGGAAGGAGGCAGTCATAACCTCAGTGTTTGAATGGCTGGTACGTGCATTGGTTCACTCTCTTTCACAGAGCATAACAAAATGTGGCTTCACACTCGTCGCCGCCACGCTGCAGCTCCCATAAAAGTAGAACCTGTTGCATATTATTGGATTGAAATCTTCGGATCATGCAGGTATTTCGTGAGGGCGCTGGACAACGGAGAGAGCACACGGCTGCTGTACGGGTCACCGAAGAAAGTGTCGGAGCTGCACTTGCATACACAAGCGCGGCTGGCATTTCTCGGAGGTAGACAGCAAAAGATGACGATGACGGCTCGTCTGGCAAAATATCATGTGCTCCCATCTTTGGGGTGCTCCTCATACTCCAACTTCAAAAAGAATAATTTTAAATGTTTCAAAAGATTCTGATTTTTTTATGAATATTCACAAGAAATATAACTACAAGTCCTAAAAAATTCAGATCTAAACTCTAAATGATAATAGAGAAACGAAAATGTGAAATCTAGCATGAATAGTGTCATAAAAAGACAAAAGCAACATTTGACACTATTTACATCTGAATTTGTCTTTTTTGTTTCTCAATGTACATTTCGAGTATGGATCCGATATTTTTAGCGGTTGTAGTCACATTTCTTGTAAGCATCCACATTTTTTACTGAAATTTGTGAAACATTTAAAGTTGATGTTTTGAAGTTGGAGCATGAGGAGCACCCCAAGGATGAGAGCACCTGAAATTTTCCCCGGCTCGTCTGTGGACCGTAATCATCATCCTAATCGTCAATCTGGTACGAGGAAGATAACGTTGTATTGCCATGTAGTAGACGCTGAGCTTCTTCCTTTCTCGTAGATAAGATACATGCTTCACTACAGCAATGCTGAGTTGGAAAGCCTATTCCATCTTGGCAGAGAGTTTGCAGAGTTCAGATTTCAGCTAAGCATATTTAGCCTGAACCCTTCAGGCAAACGTCATTTTGCCGAGCGCTCCCTGCTTTGCTGAGAGCCTGAGATCCTTTATTTCTCACTCGGGAAAGCCTCTACCGAGCAACCAGAGCCCGACGCGTGGCACCTTTGCCGAGCTTGGTTCTCGGCAACGTCCTTTTGCATAGTGCAGTACTGGGCAAAGCTTCTGCCAGCAGGTATTTTAATTAGTTATTCATAGCCCTGAGCAAAACACATTCGTAGCAATTATATCACTGCCCGCATATCACAAATAGTACCACATCATAGGAAAATCACATGCATTCATCATAAGCTCACCAAAGCATCAAATGTGGTCCACACAAGCATCATAACAAGTGACAAGTACTCACTGAACCCCAAATGTGACCAATTTATGTTACATATGATGAGATGATAAATGCAACACCATAATTTGGACAAAGGGGACGAAGATTATCAAGTTCTTCAGCTCATTCCACCTGATCTGATAAGCACCCTTGCCTACTTCATGATTTCTCTTCTCTTTGAGCACATACTTGGAGTAATCATCCTCTGTCTCCTCTCTAGTATTAAACACTTTGCAGCTTGCCATGAATCGTAGACTCCTGGATATCTACCTGACTACACCACATACCACTTCACCAACAATGGAAGAATAACAGGATTTCAAGTATGTGCAAGGATTGAGAAAACTTGAGCTACATAAGCATATTCATGATTCATATACCCAAAAGCATCAAAAGATGCCATTCGAGTCGACCTCACCAGCTAAATAACTTCATCCCTACATCGACATCAAACTATCTAGCTAGACAACTCCAAGAATGGAGCTCTACTCCAAGTGGTAATCCGTGAAGCTGGTCATTGTGGAGTCAGGGCTGGTGGGGAACTGGGGATCTCTAACCGACCACCCTCCAAGCGGAGGAGCCATCATCGTTGGCACTAGCGGTCGACGGATTCAATGGAAACAGGTCATCACTCTCCTCAGATGGCGCATCTTTCTTGGCTAGATCATCAAGAAACATATCAATGAGGCGGACCAGCATCTCGCGGATGCCCTCGGAATTCCGCTCGTCCTTGACGGACCCGTAGATCATGTGGTTCTAAGCGAGGAGCTACGGATTCACTTGAACGAGTGCTGCCAAGTACGCCTTATTTCTTGGCGCAAAGAAAAAATAATAAAGCAAGTGTTACGTGCATGAATAACATATACGTCCAAGATTCCAACTGCGAAAAAGGGAATAAACTGAAAGTGACATAAGGAATGAGAGATCGTGACAAGCAAGTACTTAGAGGCGAGATCCCTTGGCTCCTCTTGCTGCCATGAGATCGTCAACCAGACGGTGCAAATCACGGTGCGAGGAGCCTCCTTCTGCCATGGCTGCATGAGACTTAGATGCAAGGTCCATTACCTTGTTCCTCGCCATGTCCCCTGGTCCTCCGGGACTCATGAATGTGTTCAATGCCCGCGCCACATCATCGGCCGGGATTACCTCATGTTTCCGGTAATTCTCACTTCGTAAGCCGGCTCCATGCGGCCAGAGCCGCTCACCGGTCCCTAATACTTCCGTGATTAGCCTCTCGGTGATGAACTGCTCGTACACCTTTGGCCACGTGAGCATCGGCACGCCAGCGGCCACTGCCTCTAGGACACAGTTCCACTCACACTGCGTCACGAATGCACCCACTGCCGAGTGCGCTAGTATATAGCCTTTTGTCGCCCACACTCTGATGATGAGCCCCCGGTCTTCAACACGCTTCTCCCACCCTTCCGGTGGAGCCCACTTCTCGGCCGCCCTGACCACCCACATGAACGACCGTCTTGAGGCCTCCAGCCCAAGAGCAAGCTCGTCCAGCTGCGCATCCGATATGTGGGCACATGTGCCGAAGGACAAGTAGACCACCGAATGGTTAGGCTTTGTGTCAAGCCAATCGATGAACCGTGAGTCGGCAACACCTTTAGCGGCCTGTGATGGTTGCAGTTGCAGCGAAAGAGGCCCTAGAGTATGCGCGCTTCACGTATCCTTCGCGCACGTACATCTCGCAGTACTGCTGCTCCAGATCTGAAAATGTGTTGATGGCAATGCCAAAGCAGTCAGCTTGCATCGAATGAACCATGTTGCTGGTGTCATAGTTTCGACTCCTCAAGATGTCCGGCAGCTCGGTCCTCGGGATCCGTATATGAGGGACCGGAAACCGAGAGATTGTTGCGACATCGTTGTCGTCGACGGCAACGTTGTCCATGATAAGGTGGCGCATGGCCAGCATGGGGAAGGCACCCATGACATTGAACGCGACACATGGCACACCGAGCTCCTTAGCGATGTCGGAGGTCCAGATGAAGTGCATGTCGGTGAAGATCGCGTCGGGGGGCAGCGCCCGGATGAAGGTCTCCTGCGCCGGGCGCATCAGGGCATCGCTTAGGGCAGCGAGGTTGATGCGTAATGAATCAGCCGGCGTGGATGCCTTCCCGAGGTTCTCGACACCCTTCGGGAGGCCTTCCACCATTGGGAATGGATAAGTAACTATCTTGATAGTTGATGGATTATGCCCGTGTGGTCGTCGCTCCAGCACGGACTGGACGACGGAGACATTCGCCGGCGTGACTGCGATGGTTGGTCTCACAACGGCGTTTGGCCTAGATGCTGCCAGGCGAATGGCAAGCTCGGTGAATGGCTCGATGTGGCTAGTTGCGAAGAAGGGGATGAGCACGACACGCAGGGTCCTTCCGCCACTGTTGCTGGTGGTAGAAGCCATTTTTTCGTTTCCTTTACTACGAGCAGAAGGCTTGTGTTGTGGTTAGTCAGCACACGGGTTTGGCCTAGTTATAAGGCAGTATGTTGGATGGACTTGCGCTAGTTAGTTTCCCCTTTGGATCTGCAAATTAATACATAGCGCGGCTGATCGAGTACGATGATTCAACCTACCATCTATTTATATATTAAAAGTATTATAAGGTGAACCAGGAGCAAGGTAAATATGCTAGAAAATTGCACGTTAATTAGAAATTACTAGCCCTCGATCTGGTAAATCTTAAAAAACAGAATTATCTTGACCGTTACATTTATGTAACATATATAATGTTGTGGGCCTCCAACGACTGTACGTGACACATCTGAACGAATATATGTTAAAGAAAGTATATTTGGTAAATTGTGGGCCTCTTTAAAAATGGGATTACATGCACCAAAAAGAAGGAGATTAACTCATGTACGTGCATGTTCAGAAAACAAAAGAACTTACGTACATGCACGAACTAAAAAAAATCACATATTTGTAAACGGGAAAAGGATGAGATTTTCTCACGCACGTGCTCCGTTGGCTCCAGCCCGTTGAAAAAATATACATCTAGAGGCCACTTAGGCCTCATAAAAAAAAGATTACGTTAAAAAGATTGCATGCATCCCAGGGAAAAGATTCAAAAAGAAGTCGGACTCTTCCTTACAAAAACAAGGAACATGTTACGTTGACTTCAAAGAAAAAAGGAACGTCTTAAGTTAAAAAAACAAGGAACCTGTTAAGTTCGAAAAAAAAACAAGGAACGTGTTGTCCTAGAAAAGATATGTGTCAGAATTTATAAAAAAAGAATACACACACATACGTTCGTGCAATTGCAAAATAGAAAAAAAAGGAACATCACATATGTATACACTTCGAAAACTCATTACATGACCATGTCTGATATACTCTTCTACTTCTTAATATTAGTGCCTAATAATTTATATTTAAAATTTAATTTACTGATCAAATATTCCCACTGTTTAAATTTTAATTTGGCACATTGTTTGGCTGTAGTATGAACCTAAATTTCCTCTTATTATTATATATCATGATAATAATCCAAAGGCTTTGTACGAATGACAAGTCGTCTGGGTTACCAGCTAACCAGAAAAAAGATAAATATGCTAGAGAATTCCACAATAATTAGAAATATCTAGCCTTTAATTATGTAAGTCAGAAAATCACAACCGTTGGATTTACTTTAAAGGTAATCATCTCTAAAGCTTCAATTCTCCCTTAATCACAAATCAATCGACAACACAAAACATACCTCAGTTAAAAAGAAAAAAACTGAACAAACAAAAAGAAAAAAAGGACAAGATACACGCATGTACACGACAGCCTTGGCTTGAAACACATCAGTAGATCAGGTGTCCGCCTCCCTTACACAGAATAAATTCTAGGGAAGAATATAATAGAGTGCAACCTAACCTTATACGTACTATTCTATCCTCACGTCCCATGAGGTTTACTAGCCTACCGCCGCCGCATCATGCCATCCTCTCTGTTCAGCTCCGATGCTCTCCAGCACCCTCCTTGCAGCGCCACTACCGTGGAGCTTAACCTACTTCTTCAGCAAATATGGAACTGCTTCTCCTTCTCAAATCAGCACGTATGGGCCTCATTATACTGCAGCTCCTGGACCTCCTACAATTGGTTGGCTATGACCGGTTGATCGATGTGCTGAAGTCCAGGTCTGTTTGTTGGCACATATGCTTTGGAAATAGGCCACTATGTTTGTACTTCAATATTGTTTCTGTATTCTTGAGTAGTACATCCTTTTAAGCGCCAGTTTTTTATGTTAATTCATGCTGACACCACTTAACCTAGCCTTTCATGTTCACGTACTAAATACTGGAGCAAGTAAAAACAACAGACCACTTAATTGCTCTGCAAGTTCTACATAGGAAAATTTGTCGTGTTCTACGATCGCACCATCCCACCCTTCTCTCTTGGTATGGGCGCCAATTGAGGGATTGATAAAACTGAAACGAAAACGTCACAGGGCTGGAAGTACTGCTAGCATGGTTCGCACTGCAACCTACCCAACGCCATCAGAAACCAGCAACTGAGGCAGGTGTTGATCGATTCTCTCAAATTGCTCTCATGTAAGTACTACCCCTTGCATGTGCGTACATACCTTTGTTCCATTCTCAAACTGATAGAACATGTACGATCGGTGCATGGCTATTTTTCATCACATGACATCCAGATAACAAGCATGAAAGGACTACATTGGAGCTTAAAAAAGTATTGGTTCCTGGCTAGGGTACCACTACCTATGGACTTGTCTCCATAGAATTTGTCCCCAAGATGTTATTTTAATTAACCTCTTTAGCTTTCTTCTGTTGCAAACCGTGATGTGCATCATGGTATATACGTGACCATCTTGCACATGTATGCACAAGAGGCTCAGGCGGAGGGCTGGATTCTGGATGAGGGAATATGAAGCAGGAGTGAGCGAAGAGTAAATAATGGTGGGAGTACCGATTGGTGTTCTGAAGAGAAATGCCATCCAAAGATTGATTAGTGTCATGGAAGATTAATTTCTAAATGCAAATATATATGTTACATTGGTTTGGATCTTTTTGAGATAATTGCATCTAAATTAGGTTCTTTCTTATTTCATATGGATACCCTATTTCAGTAAAAGTTCACAACCAACTTCGTAGGACAAATATAATTTTGTTTGTTCTTTCAGTTTTCCGCCACCAAAGCTCAGTTTGAAGTCTCTAGAAATGGACAATGATTTATGCATTCTATCTCTTCTTGATTGATTAGCCATGACAAGGAAATAAAAGGATTGAATGATATAGCATAACTTTTGAACGATCTGTTCGTAGAGGTTACTACAAATTAGAGTAGTGCCATCTAATAGATGATCTAAATCTCCTCAAGTTTGACGTTGTTGAGCTAATTTACAAACAAAAAAACCTCATCATTATGGGATGTCCTTAACAGCTCAAGAACAAGTTGGGTTCGAACTAATGGATTTTACACTTTTACATTAAAGGTTGAGCTAAAGCTAACAGGTGTTTTTAAACCTGATTTTTTTTCCTCCTGAATTTCTTTGTATTTTCTTATTGACACTATTTATACAATCATGCGACAAACATTAGCTAAAGCTGTTTGTAGATACGTTGAAACCTGAAAAGCGTCTTTGTTTATACTTTATTAGTTCTACGTTTATTTTCTCATAGGTCTTAATTCTTATGTAATACCAAGATGCATTGTGGTAGTGTACATGTGTTAAATTCAGGTTGTTCTTCACAATTTGTGACAAAATTTAGCTCACACTACATTTAACTATGTTGAAATGTGAAAGCTTCTTTTCTTCTCCTTTCTACACCTTGCATCGGATTGCATCCCTTTAGTTATCCAACATTTTGTACTACTTGTAGAGATTAGGAAGTTCATCATAGTTTGTCTATTTCCGTGCTAATAAATGTACGAAATCTGCATTTCCAAGTTACTAGGACAAGTAAAAATAATAATTCTACTATAGGTTTCAAAAACAACAGTTTTAAATTGCACTTTATTTATTTGTGAAAGTGATGACATTTTGTTTCATTTTTCTATAGACAAATCTACTAATACATTCTCACGATAAAACTATAAAAGTTCTAGCCCGCACATCGGGCGGGCCACCCGGCTAGTTTGATGAACAATAATGCAGAATGCATGGCGCGGGGTTGATATGGTTCAACCCACTGATTGATGACCAATAATACAGAAATGCTTGGAACGCAGTCGATCGGGTATGATGATTCATCAACCTACTCATGGATGAACAATAATGTGTAGTGCTTGGGCTGGTTTAACTAATGGAAGTTTTTTTAAAAGGAGGAATGCCCCCGGACCCTGCATCAGAGTGATGCATGCAGTCATTTTATCGAGGTAATGTTCGAAAAACAAAGTTTCAGGTCCAGCAAAGGCTCACAAAAGAAGCATGCAAACACAAACAAAGTCTCAGGTCCAGCAAACCCATGCAAACAGTAACAGCAGCGTTGAGTGTTGCAACTCTAAATGCGGGTGCTAAAGGAAATAAGAAGCGTATGAGGCAAGGCACCTTCATTAGAAAGGAGCGGTCTAGTTCAGCTAGAACGTAGCGGTTGGTTGAGTACCAATGGATATTGATGTGGAGGGTGAGAACTTGAAGGACGGCAAAACCTATATCTATATCTATACCTACTAATAAAGCAAGGTGCGTTCTTTAATTTTTTCATCCGTTCACTACTGAATTTTTTTTTTATCCGAGGTGGTACTAAATTTTTGTGGTCCATCTGCTAGAAAAGAAAAAAAGAGTTTTGTCCATAATTTCGTACGTGGACCGGACTCGCTAAGGCTCAGAGAAGCCACCCATTTACATCCAGCCCACGCAGCCGGGAAACCTTATTTGTGCCACTGAGCGGCATATAGTTAGAGTTTCGCATCTGTGGCCCACTGTTAGGCCAGCCCATGTACGTTTTTTCTGTGTTCTTTTTCTAACTTTTTTTCTTTTTTCCCTTCCAAGTTATTTTATACTTTTTCCCATAATTTTTTTATTCAGAATTTGGATTTTTACAAATTTTCTTTAAATTTTCATAATTTCAAAAAAAAATCCCATTTTCAGAAATATCTGGAACTTTAAATTTTTATTGTCGTACCAATTTTTTTCGAAATTCAAAAAATTGTTCGCATTTTTTAAAAAAGTTCCAACATTGTTCGCGAATTTTATATTATTTTTTTTCTAAATAACGAAAATTAGAAAATATTCCTTTATATTGAAATATGGAAAAATTCAAAATAATGTTTGTGATAAAAACCAGATTTTCTTTTTACCATATTGTTTTTGTTTTTTCAGAATTTCGAATTTTGCACAAATATTCCTTGAATCTTCCCATTTTCATAAATATTTGGAACTTTAAATTTTTATTCTCAATCCAAATTTGTTTGAAATTCAAATAATATTCGCATTTAAAATAAATCCAAAAAATTTCGTGAATTTTTATAAAAAAATCAGGAGGTCACCACAACCTCGACAAGGAGGCGGACCTGAAAAAAAAAAGGCACGAGTTGGGTAGTGGCCGCCACTCCTACCAACCCAACTACTCTAAAGATCTCGCGGGCCAAACATGACCCGCGAGAACATTACAACTCTCCGCTCTATCGCACCACTGTTGTGGAGACCGTTTAGATGGACACATCAATTATCTCTCGTGATGCTTCTCATAAAAAAATCTCTCCCGTTGCAACGCACGGGCATATGTACTAGTGATACGTATAAAACACAGGGTTTAGGTTTCAACCATGATAATCAGGATAAATTTATAGCACGGCGGAGTACACTCGTCTTTACATGGTTGTTGCAACAGATCTTGGAATCTAGAGCTACTCTACAGCTGTTTAATGAAATCTAGCTTGATGAGAGTGAACAGCTTCTCTCCCACAACGCTTGGTAATTTAATTTCAGTCCCTTGGTTGACAGCGAATCCCCACTTGCCGATCTATTGACCTTACAATTTAATATAAATAGTTCATTGTCTAGTATATTAATAGTTCCATTTCTTGGCTACCTTGTTTTTAAACAAAGGGAGAAGTATATTTTCCATCCCTTAACTCTTTCGAAAGTATAGAAATTGTCCTTCAACTTCAAAACCAGTAAAACTTAGTCCCTCAATTTCTCAAACCAGATAATTTTAGTCCCTCAACTTTTTAAACCAGATAACTTGAGTCCCTCATACCGTTTAGGGTGGTTTACATCTAATGTGGACACGATTTTAACTAAAAACTTGACACGTTGTTCGGGTTTGTTCAGCGTCATGCTTAGTGGGGAGCATGATCAGCCCTGCCATTGCTGGGTCGGTGTTCATATCGTCTTGTCCTGTAGGAAGAGGGAGGCGTCCCTGTGCAGCGGCCACAGGACGCTGGGGCACCTTGTCCCCGACGACCAGGCGTCGGAGTTGCATGTGACATGGTGCTGGTGATGCTCAGCCTTGTGGAGCTGCCAGCAAGCAAGCACGGCCGTGCACGTCCTGCACCTGTACGACACTGCGCGAAATTAGCACGCCTGCGCAGACATCGGCGGCGTCAAGTGCTACGCGATAGTCTGTGCGTGCTCTCGCCGATGCTCGTTGCCTTCTCGCCGCTGGTCAGTGCGAACCATGGGACCTTCTGCTCCTTTTCCAAGCGCGCCCGTAGATGCCGCCTTCGACCAGGACTCGTGGATGCGGCGCGTCGGCGACAATGACCGTGACCAAGCCGCGTTCGCTGCCGTCTGTAGACTGTGGCGTCGCGTGTCGAGCACCACCAGCACGGCTCAACCGCAACTCCCCGTGCGTGTGTTACTCGCATGTTCTCGCCGGAGAGGGGTCAACATCATGTACGTACGTGCGTGTCTTGCCGGCGATCATCTAATTAGATTTCACGTGAGCATCCAAAGCCAGCTTTGCTGGTACGTAAAGCTCGACCGCCATAGCGCCTGCTCCCCTGCCCGTGCTGGCCGCATGACCTGGATGGCGAGCATGGGGAAGGCCAGCACCCCGTGAGCCAGGCCACCATGGCCGAGCATGTACACGACATACAGTGCAGTCGCTGTTCGTGGTGTGGCCAGGGGCGGAGCTGGAGCAATTGTTACCCGATGCACCACTTTAACATGGCATAAAAATTTTAAGCAACGATGTATTGAATAAAGGTGTGTTTCATCTCTTCTAGCACATATTATTGAATATAAATGAAGGCGGTTTGTAAACACAAAATGTAGCCATCAAAATGCTTACAATAATGATAAAACAAGGGATAGAATTACTTGAAAATATGGCCTGCATTTCCAAATTCCAACACACATTGACGGACAACAAGGTTCAGTAACCAACAAGATACAAATAGAATTAAACTTACTAGTAGAACATAGTGAAATGCCCAAATAAAAGTACTTATAGATTGCTAAAATTTTGAAAATTACCTTTAGTACGTTATATTCCTCCGAGACATGAAATAATCAAACACTTAGAGCATTGGTGACCTTTTTCATTTCTTCTTTCTACACATAACAAATAATATCGTCACTCAAACTTTCATCATTATTGAGGCGATTGCACAAGCAAGTTTTGACCAGTTTCATAGCTGAAAATTAGCTGTGATGGTGCTTTTCTTTTGAGAAGAAACTTGTCCATAGTATCTATATTACAAATACAAATTACAAATGAGACTTATACGTACTAAAAGACACCTTAATAGAAGTTATAACCCAAGAAAATGCCCCTCGCTTTATCAAAACATAGTGATCTCTGTTATGTTCGCTACAATTTATACAAGATTGTTTGCAGTTTGTAAACAAATTAGGAGAAGTAAGACAAAGCCGATACCACAATTGTGGCCTTCTCTAATCTATATGAACGGAAGCCAGGCCTGATGGAGACCAAGATTCAAGATGGAAAGGTTGCGAAATTAGTTACCGAGCGCTGGACCAGCCAACGGCGTGGAGCGTCGCGTCGTCACCGTACAGCTGTGCGAGGACAGGACCCAGGCTGCCTCGCCGGCGTACGTGACGGCGACGCGTATGGTCGGCTGGCTTCGTACGTGTAACGCTGTCTACAGAGTCCATCGATGGATGATTGCTCGATTAGATTTTTCTGGTGGAATCTGGATCGATTAGGACGCGTACGTGAGCCGTGAGGAGTGGATCGGCAGGCGAACTGTCGTGCGCGTCGTGCTGCTTTGGGCCAGTGCGGACTGCGGAGGCCGAAGGCGTGGCTCAAAAGGCTGACCCTGATGCACTACTCTTGGGCCACCCTGATTCACTGGGCCTTTTTAATATACAAGTACAACTAGCAATTTTTTTCACCCGTATTCCTGTGCATACGGGCCGGCCCAATGGGCTCCGCCCCTGGGTGTGGCAATCTAGCCCGGACGATGTGTCATGTTTTTAGTCAAAACCGTGTCCACGTCGGATGAAAGCCACTTAAAGTGGTACAAGGACCAAACTTATCCGGTTTAACAAGTTGAGGGACTAAGGTTTGCCGGTTTTAAAGTCGAGGGACAATTTCTATACTTCTGAAAAAGTTGAGGGACAAAAAATATACTTCTCCCTTAAATAAAACAAAATTGGGGCTAGCCAAGAAAAAAGTCGTTTATTTTATTTAAAGTTAAACCTCTTCTTATTATCTCTATTGGTTTAAACTGCTTGCAGGTAATTTCAAGTGAGACAGATGGACCTGAAGTTGATATGCTTAAGGATATTGGATGGCAAATTGCTGTAAAATGTGGTGGTTTGCCTCTTGCTGTCAAAGTAATGGGAGGACTGTTGTGTCAGAAGGATAAACAACGCCATTAATGGAATATGGTTCTGAATGATTCTATATGGTCGGCATCTGAAATGCCCGAAGAGCTAAACTATTCAATATATTTAAGCTATGAAGATTTACCTCCTTCCATCAAGCAGTGCTTTCTATACTACTCCCTTTTCCCTAAAAGTGCTGCGTGGTCTAAAAATGGCAGTATTGGTATGTGGATTAGCGAAGGGTTTCTTCATGGAACCTCTGCTGACTTGGAAGAATTAGGAAGCAAGTACTATAAGGAGCTGATTCTGAGGAACCTTATAGAGCCAGTTACAAAATGGGCTGATCAGCAAGTTTGCAGCATGCATGATGTTGTTCGCTCATTTGCTCAGTTTGTGGCTAGAGATGAGGCACTAGCAGCTCAGAGTGGAGAGACTGGTTTCATTACTAAACTTAGTTCACACAAGTTCCTTCGGTTGTCTATAGAAAGCAAAGTGTCGGAATCAGATGGGTTAGACTGGAGTTCTTTACATGCACAAAAGACACTGAGGACACTAATATTAGTTGGCCCTATATCTATGAAGCCTAGTGATTCGATTGTTGATTTTCCCTGCCTACGAACTCTACATACAGAATCTATAGATGTTGCTGTATTGGTTGAGTCTTTGGGGAAACTCAAGCACCTGAGGTACTTGTTCATACAGAAATCCAATATATCTAGTTTACCAGATAACATTGGAAATATGAAATTTCTGCAGTTCATTTGCCTTTTAGAATGCCAACAATATGTGAAACTTCCACATAGCATTTTGAAGCTAGGGCAAGTTATCTTAACTTTCATGACTCTAGTATAAATGGTATACCAAAAGGGTTCAGTGTTCTAACAAATCTAAGGAACCTACGTGGGTTTCCAGCCCAGACAGATGGTGTTTGGTGTAGTTTGGATGAGTTAGGCCCTCTTTCTGAGCTCAGATCTCTTGGAGTGCAGAGATTGAAGAATGTGTCTGTTACCTCGTCTGCGGCAAAGGCAAAGCTTGGTGAGAAAGTTCATCTGACCCACTTGTTTTTATACTGCAGCAGTAGATTGGGAGATGACGGGCTGATTAAAGATGAAAAGGGTGTCTCTAAGGAAGAACAGCGACAAATTGCGGGTGTGTTTGATGAGCTCTGCCCTTCGCCTAGCTTAGAGTATCTTGATATAAATGGATTTTTTGGCCGACGGCTCCCAAGGTGGATGATGTCAAGATCAGCACCGGTCTTCAAGATCTTGAGGATTATATTCGTGCTTGATCTAGCTTGTTGCACCCAACTACCAGATTGCTTGTGTCAACTCCCATGTTTGCAGGACATTAAGATCCGTCGCGCTCTAGCCATCAAGTATGTTGGACCTGAATTCCTGCAGTCCTACCAGACACCGGCTGCGTTTCCGAGATTGAGGGAGTTGGAGTTAACTGGAATGGTGGAATGGGAGGAGTGAGAGTGGGAGGAGCAGGTGCAAGCCATGCCTCTTTTGGAGGTGCTTGAGCTCAAAAGTTGCGGATTGAGGCGTCTTCCTCCTGGCCTTGCCTCACATGCAAGGGCTTTAAAGTCTATATCTGCACAAAATAACCAGCACCTCAACTCACTAGAGAACTTTGCTTCTGCTGTTGAGCTGGGAGTGGCTAAAAGCCCCGACTTGGAGAATATCACTTATCTTCCCAATCTGCGGAAGCTTCAGACCGAGACTTGCCCAAAGCTGAAGGTACTGGAGGGTATTTGTGCGCTCCAGAGGCTTGTATTGGAGGATTATGCCATGGAAACTCTTCCTGAATACATGCAAGATGTAAACCCTAAGGCATTTTGAGCTACGCTGCAGCCTGACGTTGCTCACTTCCATAGCCGCGGGATAATCTGGCCCTGAATGGGATAGGTTCAGTCATATCGACCATGTCAAGGCATATGCACCTGATGAGAACAATAAAAGGAAATGGTATGTGTTGTACACGAGGAAGCCCTGCAGCTTGGACACAAATGTCCGCCACTCCATATCTGCAGGTAAACTAGCACAACTGTGTCACCTTATTTGTTGTTCCACTCTGTTCATTTAATCTTGAGTTTATTCAGGGGATGAACATGAGAACCAGGAAGTAATTTCATGAGTCTCTAGGGATGAAGAGCAACAAGAAGTAGGCAGAAGATTTCGGCATTTCTTTTGCATGCCGAAATCTTCCGTTGATGTATTTCGTCCGAGCCTGCCTTTGGCTCGCCTAAAACAAGCCAGGCTCGGCTCGGCTCGCTGGATGAACGAGCCTGTTTCTGGAGGCTCGACTCGTTTTGCCTCCGGCTCGGTCCAGCCCGATCAGCTCGTGTTCGTACTACTAGGTGTGTGTACGCCTCTGTAGTATGTGTGCTTGCGCGCGTCTGTAAGTAGCAGCGGATGCATACAGTATGCCTACTAGCCGCCGATGTGTGCGTGAACGTGAGTGCGTGCAGTCTGCGTGCCCACCATCGACGCCGGCGCTTAGTTGGGTGCCGGAGTCATTGTCAGAAGAGGGGGGGGGGGGGGGAGGACGGGACTGAGCCAGGTAGGTCATACCTGCTTGCGCCTCCAAGTGAGCGACGGACGGCGGCATCCAACGCGGCGGCGACGCTGGGATGGCAGCAGAAGCTTGGCTAGGACCATGTCAGTGAGGAACGGCGGCGTCCAACGCGGCGACGAAAGGGCATGTTCATCGTCGGTCCGGAGAGCGAGCCCTCCAGTGTCGGGCGCGGCGAGGATGACGCCGGCATCGGGCGCGACAGCGAGAAGGACAGCTTCAGGTGGTGGCGAGAGCGGCGGCGCGGCGCGGCAGAAACCCTAGCGACATGGGGGAATTTGGTGAGCAGAGGACCGACGAGGCCGGCGTCGGGTAGTCGAGGCAATGCTTCTTTATACTGGGCTGCAAATTCCTAAAAAAAATAACTGAGCTATGAAACGAGCCACCGAGCTGGACCAAGCGAAAACAGGCTCGGATCGCTCGCTGAACGGGCCGAAATTTGCAGCTCGGCTCGGCCTATTTCCTTATCGGGCCGAGCCAAAAAGCTCGCTCGAGCGTCCAGCCCGGCGCTGTTGGCCGCCGTCTACGACGCCGATTGCTTGTTGCAGCAGCTAGTGCAAAGTCACCGGCCGTAGCATCATCGTTGGACGGATGTACTCTCTCTGTTCCAAATTACTCGTCGTGGTTTTAGCTCAAATTAGCTTTGAAAGACGCCGCTTTCAGCATCTGCAATCACCCGTGGTAGCAAAAACGCCGTTGCCATGCCGTAATTGCTGCTGGATGTAGCATCGAAGGAGGCCTGTTCCAGCACCTGCATACACTGGTGGTAGCAAAAACGCCACCGCCGTGCCGTCCTTGCTGTCGAATGTAGCATCAAAAGAGGACTATTCCAGCACCTGCATACACCTGTAGTAGCATAAAAACGCACGGTAGTAGCAAAACATCGTCATCCGCCATAGTAGCAAAAATGCCGGCAGTAGCACAAATCGCATGTAGCATTGATGAACGCCGGTTCCAGCACCTGCAAACACCAGTAGTAGCAAAAAAATTATAGCCGATAAAAAAAACACTGCCGTTTTGAGGGTGCCAGCAAAAATAGTGAACGGTTCCAGCAAATACTCTCTCCACTAGCAGGAAATTTGGTCGCAGCTGGTTGCATCTCCTCCATCCCCGTGACTCGCTCAACGATCCCAGCATTTCCCTTCGCCGGTTCAGCAAATCCGTATGCCGGTTGGAGCAATCAAACGCCTACCAATCGCCTCCAACATCCGCCGTCCTCCATCACCGGCAAAGAAAGCCACTGCAGCACGGCTGCATCCAGGCAGGGGCAAGCAACCTCGGGCATCTGTGAAGAACACACGTCTTGGCTGTAAGGTATGGTTCAGATAATCTATCATTTAATTTGAGGTGTCCTTTGTACCAATACCTGGTATGTCTCATTTGATACTTCTCATGTATTTTGTCGAACTGTGTTTGAAGATTATACGTAACAAAATGTATTACCCATTTTAATCTGAATACATATAAAGGACCAACATTATTACCCACTAATATGATCACTTGAGGCAGGCCTTGCCAGGGACAGGGAGACGTCGTACATGCATGAATCCTAAGCTTCACTTCAGAGTTGGCTTCTCTCGTCATCAAAGAAAACAAGGATCGATGAGCTGGGGACATACATCCGGTGGCCGACCTTGCTTCTCACCGGAAACGGAGCCTTGTTCTGGCCGGAAACCTGGTCACATCTGGTGGCCGCTGCACCGCCGGCTGGTCGTCGTTGATTAGATCTCTCAAAAATTCTCACGTCCTTGTTTGTTTCTCACGGTGGGTGTTACACTTATGGTAATTAAACTAATATATGCCAATTAAGAGTCAAAATTTCATGAATTCGTATTTTATTTTCTACAAGAATGTAAGTCGCACCTTTGTGGATTCAATAAAAAAAATTCCCACCAAAACTTGCCTACTTTTGCTGCCACCACTGAGGACACCTTAATTTGCAGACTACATTCCATGAAGAGACGGATTTTCCTGATTTGGCATACATTCTTCTTCACTTAAATGGGTTACATGACACGGAAGGCACAAAGCAATAAAAAGAGACGACACACAGAGTACTATACAAGGATAAAAAGACTAGCTGTGAATCTTACAGATTGCTGCAATACGGATCAATTTGTCGCCTACCATATATTCCAGAGTGAATTGCAGAAAACCACCACATTACAGCGAAGGTTTGCAGAAAAGACTCTTCTACGAAATTGTTGCAGAAAACACTAATTCTCGGCCTAATTTTTTGCAAAATACACTGATCGATCACTTAGGCCATTTTAACCGCGATTATGACATATGGGTCCCACATTTGATGACGTGGCGTAACGTTTTGCTGTAGACGACGTTAGGTTGGTCTTTTTACAAGAAAACCCTCCCTCCCAAAGATAAATCCAGATCGTGGGGAGCGTTCGTCCGTCCGAGCTGCGACGCGCTCAGCCTAATTCCTCTATCTCCGCCAGGGGCCGTGGTGGCGCAGCGGCAATGGACATCGCTGTCGACGGCTAGGGGATAGCCGCGGGGCGGCTCTACGGTCGACGGCCTCTGGCTGCGGACGCAGGGAAGGGGAGATGGAGCCGGGGCGTCGGGAACTCTAGCGGCAGCAGCGACGATGAGCCCGGCAGCCTCCCCGACCTCGGCCCTGGCGCAAGTAGCGGCGGTTGCACCTTCCCGTTACCATCCTCCCTCCTCTCTCTTTCCTCAGCAAGCGGCATGCATCCCGGCGGCCTCCCCGACTTCGGCCCTGGAGCAAGCAGTGGCGCCGCCTAGCGCAACACGAGCACGAGCCTCGGCGCGTTGCACATCACAAGAGCAAGCAGCAGCGCGGCGGCGCACAACATGGGCACAAGCAGCAGTTTCAGCGTGAAAGCAGCAGCAACGGTGCGGTGGCGTGCAGCCCCGAAGTAAGCAGCAGCGGCGGCGGCCCGGCGGCACGCAACACGGGCGCAACCAAGCAGCCACCCTCGTCGGTGAGCTCCGCCGCTGCCGGGGCATCGGCGTGGGCGGCAGCGCACGAACGCGGGATGGCCGGCGGCAGAGTAAAGTCGAGCTTGGCATGACAAGGACTATTTGGTAAATTCACATCACATCATGTCTAACGCCGTCTGGGACCAATAGTTATGCCACGTCACCAAAGTTGAGCCCACTTGTCATAAACAAGGTTAAAAGGCCCAAACAGCCGGATCAGTGCTTTCTGCAAAAGATTAGGCCGAGAATCAGTGTTTTCTGCAACAATTTCGTAGAAGAGTCTTTTCTGCAAACCTTCGCTGTAATGTGGTGGTTTTTCTGCAATTCACTCTATATTCCATGAAGAGACAATTTGTCCATGTGTTGGATTTTTCTGATTCAGCATATAGGCTAATTTTACATGACGAGAAAACTGAAAACAAAACACACATACTACGACATCTCTAGAAGATCCCTTATCTGTATATAAGAGGGTCACTTCAGGTATAACAAAGGAACATCGGTACCATATAGGAGAGTGTCACTTCCGTTGGTTCGAAGCAAGCTTGACAAAAATCTCCTTTAAAACCGAGGGATAGGTTGAAACTACGTGATCCCAGCCATCACTCGTCGTTACTGTTTGCAAGCACGAGGGGGATTGGACTTGAATAAACTTCAAGCATGCCTCCTTCAATCCCTGGCAGTGGTGCTGCTCGGCTATAGCAAGGGTAGACATCATCGAGCTCAAAATTAAGTTATCAGACAATCGCATTTCACATATGCGCTTGAGTTGTTCGACATCGTACATGTCTGCCGCCACAAACAAGTCTTGAAGCCATTGTAGCCAGTTTTCATCATCCTCTACTGTACCATCTTCTGGTTCTTCTTCGAGAACTTGTGACATTTCTTCCTCCTCGATGTAGTCCTTCTCTATCTCAGGGCATGAGTCCGTGTAGATGAATCTAAGCAATGCCATGAACACGCTTGCTCTCATATCTTTGATATGTATGACACCGGACATAGTAATGTCCTCCTTCATGGGACCAAAGAGTTGTGTCATGAAGACTTTGGACCGGGCTGCAAGCACACAACGATGTGCAGTGAATATCTCACCACTAACCTCAAATGTCACATCAGCACCCACCTTGGTTTGAAGGAGAATGTTAAAAGGCTGGTCTATGTCTGAGAGGAGCACCTTGGTGCCGCGGCCACCGGCATCTTCGGTATTGTGATCCTTGCGTACCATTATGTCACACCGGATGGTGAAAGAATCACCCTTTAGATGTGCCGATCGTTCAAGGGCCTCTCTTTTCAAAAACTTGTTGGTGCCCCAAGAAACATCACTGTCGAACCTGCAAGCTTTATTAGTTGCACGAATGTACATTGGTGTCTGCCTCTCAACCTGGTCGACGAGACTAAAACTGACCCTGGCATCTAGTTTTTCATCATCGTGGAAAAGGGATACATAAAGAGAGATAAAGTTGGCGCAGCTCGGATATGCGCCGTTAGGGTAGTACTCGATTAACCAGTCATGACCTCCTACTATGAAAGGACCAGTGTTGACGCTCTCGCCTATGGACAACAACTCTTTGGTGCGCGAGTAGCCCTTGACCATGAACAGATGGTAGCCAATGTCCGTGCCAGGGTCGACCGCCGACGTGTTGCAAGAGCACTCCTCATGGTCTTCAACGATGGATACACCGGTGAACGATGACATGACGAGCCTATCACTGTCCGTGCGGAGACACCGCTACTCCCTTCGCTGTGCGCCGACGTTGCGCGTAGTCAGAAACAGAGAGCTGGCACCGCCGGCTGGTCGTTCTTGAATTTCTTTTTTTTCTCTCAAAAAATCTCACGTTTGTTTGTACGTGTGGCTATGGAGTATTGTATATAAACACATGGCCGAATCATGTCCTACACGGACACCAACTAATTTGAACCTGGTCCTACTCGTGCACGATCTATCTTTCTCTAACTCTACGTAGTATACAGCTCGTCCGACAAGCAACATAGAAAGCCCTAATCGGACTCAGACCATCTCTAACACACGTCCTACTGATCCAAGTCCATATCTAACACACAAAATCCTAATCGGACTCACGTTGGGTTACGGCAAGCTGCCAAACTGCACATGCTAATTCAACTCTAACTTTAATTAATATAAATTTTTTCGAATTGGACTTGTATTAATTAAGATTTTGGTAAACGAAATATCTAACTAGCACACCAGATTATTTTTGCAAAATTACCGAACGCGTCATCGTCTTCCTGGAAAAAGGGAAACATAGAGAAAAATGAAATCGACGCAAGCTGAGCGTTGGCCGTTGCGTAGTACTCGAGGTAGCAAACATGGCCTCCTGTCTCGGAAGTACCGGAGTTGGCCGTTGCGTAGTTTTACAAAGTCTGAAAACGGTATGAGCGAGATTGCATCCTTTTGTGTGTAATAAGTACTCCCTCCGTAATAGATCGTCACTCATATAGTCAATACCTGGTCTTTCCGTGGGATAGTAGAGTGTAAAAAATGTTGGATACTCAAAACTCCGTCTTTCTGTATAGCCAACTCTTGATTTATCTTCACATCAACTGTATGTATGTAGGAGGCCAACCAAGTCGATGACGATAGGCTCAGCAACTTGCTTGACGACGTTCTGCTCAACATCGTGGAGCGACTCGACATTGCCGACGCCGCACGAACAGCCGCCCTTTCCAGACGTTGGAAGCACATCCTGGCTATACTCCCAAAGGTTGTTATAATGGCTTCTCCTTTTCGGCCGGAGCATGAAAGGAGATCAGATGATGTGGTCCAGCCCAATACCACCGTCCTGGAAGCTACCAGGAGCATACTCCTCCATAGGATGACGGCTCCAAGCCCGTACACCATTCACATGTTGCACGTGCAGTTCTACTTGGGAGATGAGTCCACCGTGTCCATCGCCCAGGCCGTTGCCAACACCATAGCAACACAAAAGGTTGCTTCTCTTGAGTTTCCAATCTTGACCAAGGCGCGCAAAAGTTTCGCCGATGGTAATGAGCTGCTCACATACGGGAGGCAGTTCATGTCGCTCCTTGATTCGTGTCCAAACACGTTCCGTGGTCTTGCACGCCTCACGCTAGAGAACCTCAGGTTGGGCGAATCAGGTTTTCCCAAAATTTTCAGTATATGCAAGCAACTCGAGTTCCTCCGCCTCTACCACTGCGATATGGGCGTTGGTTCTTTGCTGACAGTGGAACACCCACAACTCAGTGAACTAGTGATTGCCGGTAGCAGCCTTATTAAGAGGGTTGATCTCAAGTGGGTGCCAAAACTCACGCTGCTCAAGTTTAATCTCTACTTTTAAGAGAGTAGTTGGTAGTCTCGCTTCTAGGTTTTTTTTAGTCCCATCTTCCATGGTTTTTTTTCGTCCTAAAAAAATCTACGAAATTTCGTAGGTTAACCAGGGACAACTCCCACCTCCCAGGTTTTATTCGTCCCACCTTCCATGGTTTTTTTTGTACCTCGTCCCACCTCACTAAGCCGCCACGAACCGCAAAAACCGCCTACCTTAGCCAAATCAACAAATCTCTCTCATTAATGCAATTTTCTTTAGGAAACAAATAATAGATTCTTTCCTACCTTAGCCAAATCAACGGATCTCTTCTATTAATGCAATTTGCTTTAGCAAACAAATAATAGGTTCTTTCCTACCTTAGCCAAATCAAAGGATCTCTCCCATTAATGCAATTTGCTTTAGCAAACAAATAATAGATTCTTTCCTACCTTAGCCAAATCTACGAAATCTCTCTCATTAATGCAATTTGCTTTAGGAAACAAATAATAGATTTTCAGGAAACAAATAATCTCTAATCTCTAATAATTTCTACTCCTCATGAAGCAGTTGGTAGTCTCCTCTCACCTTCCATGGTTTTTTTGGTACCTCCTCCCACCTTCGCTGGTTTTTTTTCGTAGATTTTTTTCGTCCCCTCCCCTCACTTCATCGGTTTATTTTCGCGTCACCCTCTCACACAACGAAAGAAATCTAAACAGATCAGAACTTTCCATACTGGCGCAAGTTATTTAGTAATGTAGAATCAATCACGAACAATCTCTAAAGATCAAATCTAAATTAATTAACCTTACCTTAAATCACTCAGTTACATTAATTAGAAAACAAATAATTGATTTTCAAAAAATCGCTCAATCACGTAAAACTTACCTTAACTCACGGATGGTAATCAATCTCCAAACAAAGGAAACAATACATCGAGGGATCAGTAAATAAACTTCCTTTCTTATGACATGTATATGACCTTTCCTTCCCTCTACGTTGTCGAGCGTTCTTGATTCTCGAGGCCGATGCTTGGGCTGCATCACTGGGTCGTGACGGTGCTGGAGGACGAGGACGGCGAGGCCGGGTGCCGCGGCACCGCGTTGGCCGCGGCCGGTGAAGGGGGCAAAGAAGGGCGGCTTCCCTGGCCCTGGCCATGGCCGTGACCCTGGGAGTTGGTGCCGTGGAAGTGGCACTTGAAGGACACGGCGTGGGTGGCCGACGCGCAGACGCGCTTGGAAGCGGGCCCGTGGCCCGTGCCGGACGGCGCCGACGCCGACCCGGGCCACCTCCTCCGCGTATTTTTGGAGCTGTGGCTGGCCGATTTACATGAAATTAATTCCCTCAGTTGTGGTGGCAAATATAATACACATAATCCATATTGTTATGTACTGGCGTGTGTGTGTGAAATAGATGGATTATGGTCCCGTACCCAATAAGATGGATATGTGTGTGTGTTAGAGAGAGAGAGAGGGAGAGGGGGAGAGAGTGAGGAAGAGGGAGGCAGAGAGTGTGTGTGAGGAATTGATGGTAAAAAAGGTCGCCAATGTCACTTGATATATATGAGAATATTAATATTGAACTTTTAAAGTTAATGTGGCCCCGTTGCAATGCACGGGTGTTCTTCTAGTGTTTTTAGATCTCAAGATGATCCCTTCTGTCTTGGCTATGTCCCAATGCTCCAGAGTGTGAGCATCATGAATACTGGTTTTTCATGGCACAAGATGCTCAAGTTAAGTGAGTTGCTGGGTAAAACCGCCATAAGCAACCTGCATTTGAACTTCAAAAGCGAAAAGGTAACTAGTGAAGGTTCTCAATTAATTAATGTTGTTAGTGATGTGCATAAGTTTTGCTCGATGTACATGTCGTGGGTGGAGGTTATAATAATTATAATTTATGCATTATATATCCTCTCTTTTCCAGATTTGGGTCAAACCGGAAGGCCGAAGACAATTGTTACCGGTGTTCCACAAACTGAGTCTTGTACATATGTTCAACATTTCTGAAGAATGTGATCTCACTTGGACAATGTTCATACTCCAAGGTGCACCCAACCTCAAGAAACTATGCATATTGGTGAAGTCTTGTGCCGATTATTCAGTTCTCAGTTTTGTTGTATATATCCTTTTGAAGTTCAGACTTGCTGTTAGGAATTTTTGACCTGGCCAATTGTTGCAGGTGCGGGATCATTTATGTGAAATGATAATGGGGGAGCGCAGGAAAATGTATGCGTTTAGCGAGGGGAAGGACAACGGACTAGAGTGGAAAGCATCTGCATCTGATTTCAAGCACCACAAGCTTGCCGAGCTCGGAGTCTATGGGAAGTTTCAAGCAGAAGACAAAATTGTGCACTTTGTCAGGAGTGTCATGGAAGCAGCGGTGAATCTACAGGACATAAAACTTTGTATAAGAGTCCGGTGTGTGAGGATTGCAAGCACACACTTCAGGAGTGGACACCGAAGGAGAAGTCGTCGCTTAGCTACAAACTAAAGGAGGGGATGATGCTGTCATCTCCCCTCGTCCGTGTTCAGTTCCTGCGTTCAGAGGAATTTTTTACTCGGTCAAAATACTACTACCATTGAGCTGCAAGCTGCAGCTGACAGATTAATTGTCACTAAACAACCTTTCAGTTATGTGTATTTGGTTCTAAAAAATGTGTGTATTTGGAGAGTAGTGCGTTGAAGAAGATAAGGTGTACTCATGACATTTGGTGCCAATTATTTTAGCAAATGGAAATTTTGGATATGTGTTTAGTGTCACAAAAGGTACAAAACTGAAAACTCTATTCCAAAAAGCCGAGTTAATTGCAAGGAACCACCACATTTGCGGCTAGGTTTGCATAGAATAACCTGGTCTCTAATTTTTGCAAAAGCCACTGCGTTTCTAGTAAACTTTTTGCAAGAAAAACTAATTATTTACATTTCCGCGTTGATCGCGTTTCTGACAGGTGAGGCCTGCTTGTCTGGAGCCGACTTGGCAAAAGCCCGCCACATGTGCGTCTTGACCAAAATCTTCTACCTTCTCCTCTCTTCTTTCTCGCACACATTACAACAGACACGTTGTATACGTGCACTGGGAGGGGCTGGCTCCTTGGCGTCGGCTTGGACGGGGAGAGTGGAGCCGGCAGCCGGCCGCCGCTCGATTCGTCGCCGAAAGCCGTGCCATGGCCGCCTACCCACGACCTGGAGAGGAGGGCAGTGATGGCACCACCATAAGGGCTGGTATGGTCATGTAGGTTCGGAATAGTACTACTACATATCTATTCATTCGTCTCCGTAGTCGATCCGGTTTAGACTTGGGCTAGCACTTAGAGCATCTACAGCCGCAAACTGCAAATCCGGGCCCTCAAATGCCTGCGAACACACCCGGGCACGTCCATGGGCATTGATCGGGCACTCCTCAAATCCTATCGTTCACATCCATGTATCTCATATCCGGTATCCTATATGCATACTAAGCATGCAACATTGAACTAAACAACGTAGCGGGCCCTGGCCGGGCCAGGGGTGGCCTGGTATGCCCTGCTGCCATGTCCGGACGGCTACCGCGATGGTGCCGGAGGCGCGGGCTTCTCGCAGCACGGCGGTGGAGGTGGTTCCCTCCCGCTCGGCCTTTGTGTTGCTGCTCATGTCGCTTGGATCGTCTCTCCGGTCTTCTTGGCCTCGTGGTGGTGCTCGCAGCGAGACGGCGTGGTGGCGGCGCAACCGTGGTGGCGCATGGTGTGGGGCGGTGATTTGGCTGGTCGGCTCCGGTTGGGCGGTGGGGTTTGGAGTGCCGGAGAAATCCTTGTCGGTTTGTCCGGCTCCGATGCGGTGACACCGGCAGGTTCCAGTATCCCTTCTTGGAGGGTGTCGATAATAGCTATCCCCCACCTCCCTCCGCGTACAGGGGGAAACCCTAGGACTTGTTCGGGCAGCATCGTCGTCGGCGTCGCATCCCTTCTTGGAGGTGCTGCTTAGTTCGCGCTAGATCGGAGCTTCGGGCTTTGGTGGTTTGTTTCCGGAGGGTGCAGCGGTCGCGGGTCTTCCGCGCTTTGTCGAGCTACCGCTGTTGGCATTTATTTCTTCTTCTTTTTCTTTGGGATTGATGTGTTGCTCGCCCCAACATTGCGATGTGTACTATGGTGGTTTGCTTTGGAATACAAAGCGGGGGAGACCCTTTTTTGGTAACTAAACAATGTAGATCAGACATAGCAATGCACATTCCGATCACCAAAAGATCACCAACAGATCTCCAAAAGAAGTTCACATAATTCATATAAACGACAGACAAGTTTAAACTAGATTACTAAAAACTTGAAATTAAAGACAGAGATGGCAGAGCTTCACCGCTTTCTCGCCCGGCCTTTACCCTTCCGGCCGCCGACACGGTTGTAGGCGTCCGCGGTTGGTGAAGGGTCTTGGTCGTCCGAGGCGGAGGTGGAGCTGTCGCGGACGCCGTTGTCGTCGTTGAAGTCGGAGAGGACGAGAGCCTTTTCATCGGACAGACCGCCCCCTCCTGCTCTCTCGCGTCAACTTGGCGACCCAAGCCTTCTCCGTCGTTGCCTTCCTCGCCTTGTGCTCCGACTTCTCAATAGCAAGCTGGAGCGCCTTGACGTTCTTCCGTCGGAGGCGGCAAGTGTCCGTCTCCGCCGTCGTGAGGGACCGGAGGTAGACACGTGCGAGGAGCCACACGTCCTCGTTGGGCTCCGCCCGCAACCCGCGGTGGCGGCACGC
The DNA here is from genome assembly GCA_032464435.1 of Aegilops umbellulata. Taxonomy (NCBI): domain Eukaryota; kingdom Viridiplantae; phylum Streptophyta; class Magnoliopsida; order Poales; family Poaceae; genus Aegilops; species Aegilops umbellulata. The sequence goes on along the minus strand of CP136057.1, from coordinate 4,883,822 downwards.
AGACAGCTCCACCATGTCCCTCTCCCGTGCATGCTTCCTCTTGCGGCGCGCTACGCGCACCTCCAATTCCGGAGTGCGCGTGCGGGCCGGCGGCGCGGGCACCAGCACTCACTGCTGCCCGCGTTGAGCAACGACCGGCGAGGGAAGGAGACGGCGCGGGGGCGGTGCGGACTGTGCTGTCCTGGCAGAGCTGCGCGTGGGTCGGGAGAATCCAGCTCCGGCATCCGCGCTGCGTCGGTGCGGAAGCTGTGATGATGCTCTAGATCTGGATCTAGAGCTGCTGCCGGTGTCCACCTTGGACCGTGTGGAGTCAAACCAAGCCGTCTGGCAAAGTTGAGTTTAAATTCGCTAGTCTTCCTTTATGACAGATGTCTTACTATCATAATGAAATAAATGATAATTAGATTTCAATGTTTAAACCAATGCACAATTTATCATTTGAGAAAGAGGTAGGAGATCTCATTTGGAGCAAATCAAACCAAGTGAATATAGATGAGCATGTTAGATAATCGAATCATACACAAAAGTACAATCAACAACATTTTTTGTTCTACGATGATTTTATTAGTGAACCCAAATTACAAGTCACATTTGCTATGGGCTAGAAGCTTCTATGAATGTTGTTGCCCTAATATACACTAGAAACCACTATTAAAATATTTGTTATTTTTTATATGCTTTTAAAATATATACCATGATACTCAATAATATTAAAGTATCTATGAACAAACGCATAGATATGCAAATACATGTGTATATAATATATAGTTTATGCAATACTAGAAAAACTAGGTGATTTCCCCGCGCGTTGCTGCGGGATTTTAAAGATTAAATTAGGATACATTCTATATGAATAAAATGATCTAAATCGAAAACCATTAAATAGGGGTATGCATGTGCTACAAAGTAGTTCTAGTGGATAATGATGTGGCACATTTGGTGATGTGGAGGGCTGCATGTTGAGAGAATTAGACTTAGTGGGGATCAACTATTTATGTATTATAGATAATTTGAAAAATTTTAAAAAGAAATTTTTTTTGGTACATCAACAATTTAAATTTTGCAGAATCAAAATTTTCAGTGATATACATTAAAACCATATAAAAAATAATATAACTATTATTTGAAAACATTGTTATATCGATAAGTAACAACATTATATTTATTAAAATTATAATATGGTATACTTAGTTTAAAATAAATACAAAAGTTTAATATAAAAAACAACCACGAACCCAAAAATGGTTTGGACCGCTTGGATTTGCGATAGTAGAAACAACCAGCACACCAACATCCCCGAAATGCGATGGTCCAATAAATCACCTGAATCGCCAACGGGCCAGTGGGAGGGATCGTCTCCAGCCCAAAGCGTACCCGCACCACGTGATTGAGCCGAGGATATGGACACACCATGGTTGGGCTGATGCAGGGTACAGTGGGGTCCACAGAAGGCGCCAAAGCTGAACTTGGGTTCCAGGAGATTATGTCTCATCACCCAAAACTGGGGCGAGATACTTTCTGGCCAAAAGCATGTGTATTTGTTTTGCAAACATGTTTTATAAATGAGTATAGTTATTGTCTGATATACAAAACAAACAACATGCCTGATATACAAAAAAAATGCTTCTCCTTGTTGTTGATATACAAAAATTATGACTAATATGCACAAAATGTTCTTGTCTTTACTGTGAACAATATGCTCACCCTTAAGTAATTTCTCATTTAATCACCAAATTGTTCTTAGAAGATCTTTTGCAGCGAACATCTTAGCAATGAACAGAAAACTGTTTTCTATTTAATGATTGATTTATTATAGAATGCCTTTATGTACAAGATACGAAGGAAGAATTTCACTTTGTTGATTTCTCTTGTATATGATTAAGATATAGATAAGGCCTACCTCCTTGGAAATTGTCAGTTTCATTCTTTTCAATTCAGTTCCTAATTGCATGACTATCTAACAACATGTTCCCATGTTCTATATATATGCAATTCTCATGTATTGGAAGTTGGTGAAAATAGTTGATTGTATCAATAATAGATTAACTTTTGAAGTTTGAACTTGAGCCGGAAGCTCTTCCATTAACTGACATAGTTTTAAAATCTACAAAAATGGTTCTCCTAGTTCTGTATTTTGCAATTACGATCTTCTAGTAGTTCTGGTTGTTGATTTGCTTGTTTTTTTAGAAGTTTGATTTCCTTTTTATGCTGCAGGTCTTGTCATACTTGATCTTCCTTTCGAATAGCGCTACCATCCACGGGGCAGGGGATTCAAAACGGAAAGAAAGAAATGGATCATGTCAGTATGTCACCCATGTAAAGATCTAAAATTCATTAAAATTTCTTGGCATTTATAATGTTCATTTTTTAAGCAAATAGTGCTATGATGTGGTTACATGTATCCTGTAGTGAAGAAACAATAGCATGTAGCCTATAGCATGTAGCGTGTCTGTGATAGCGTGTAGCATGTAGCACGTATCCTGGAGCTTTTGTGTTAATTCCTATGCATATTCTTGTAGTAGATTCTTAAATGGGATCCCACTAATGCCCACTTAACCCATCAAACTTTTGGTGGGATGTTACTTACTTCCCATCAAGTAGAGTGGGACTGAGTGGGTTTGTGGTGGGACACCCACCTATAGTCCCACCTGCAACCTGAAAGTCGTCACGTCGCAAGAATCCCATGATGCTCATAAGACTGGAATGCTCTTTGTTGCGAACAAGGGGTCCTATAAGGCTGTATTCGTAAAACATATCATCATATATAGACTTGACTATTTTTTATAACCATGAACTTTTTGGGGTCCTTCTGTTCATGTTTACGATGGGTGTGTGGCCACATTAGGAAGGACCGAGTCTAGAATGATGATATACGAGATAGAATTGGGGTAGCACCGATTGAAGAGAAGTTTGTCCAACATCATCTAAGTTGGTTTGGGCATATTTTCAGCGCAGACCTGCAGAAGCTCCAGTGCGTAGAGGATGGCTAAATAATGATGATGATGTCAAGAGAGGTTGGTGTAGACCTAACATGACATGGGAGAGTCTCTAAAGAGAGATATGAAGGATAGGAGTATCAACAAAGAAGTAGCAATGGACAAGGGTGCGTGGAAGCTTGCTATCCATGTGCCAGTACCATGAGTTGGTTGCAAGATCTTATGGGTTTCACTCTAGCCTACCCTCAACTTGTTTGGTACTAAATGCTTTGATGATGTTGTTGTTGCGTTCATGATTACGCACTAACCCAATATTCCAGGACAGTGGTACAAGAGAGCAAAGCATATGTAACTTTGATATAAGATTCACTATAAGCTTCTCTCTTAGGTGGAAGAGTGCTATGGCCACAAATTGAAGGTACATAGCTACTCCATGGACAAGTACACCAACAAAGAGAAAGGGTGAGGATTTCATTAATATGTACAATTTGGCCAAGGTTATGGATCTTATGACAATAATACATGAGAACACCTTTTCTTTGGTGTAGAGGAATTGGAACTTCTCGAAGAGACAAAACTATGGCTTATGATACGCATCATCGTCATCAAGTGCTAAGAAGTACCAAAGCATCATGATCCAATCATCAACAAAAGGAGATACAAGGTCCACAAATAACTTATATAGAGTATGGTCCATCGTTGTTAAAACATGATCATTGGGCCTGGCAAGACTGATTGCCTTGTCAATGAAATCTTCAAGCGGATCAATCTTGAGCTTATGTGTGTCTATCAACCTCTGAATAGGCTCCCAGAAGTCACCATGCTATTAATGCTAGCCCTATTGAGAGCCAAGGCCTTCTTGAAACATTTTAGGATACCCGGGATGAAGATCAAAATTGATGCGTGGAGCAGCCTCGTGTTGTTGCCTCGCCATGATTTCCAAAAGACATATACGACCATGATGACCGGAGCAACGAGGTGAGGATGTGCCATGCCCACAAATCATTGTCCCCGATGTTGTAGGCGGTTATGCGGTCCTATCCACTGATGTGTATCAGGAGGATAGGAGCCCACAACACCTCCAGGATGCTCCTGACACCGTCTCCATCCTCCTGTTGTGGCTTGCATTGGCGGTTGAAGAGGGTGGCGAGTGCATAGATTCCATAGTTGTTGTTCAGCGACTCAACTTTGCAATCATCACTTTAATTTGTTGCCTAAGATTTCCGGAGCTCGTCGTATACAACAATTTCGTCCAATTTGCCTCCTTAGATGCCCTTATAAGCTCATCACCAAAATTTTAGTTTGTCATGTTGTGAAATATGCTGATAAATTGATCAATGCCACTCAAAATGCGTTTGTGAAAGGCAGAAACATTTGAAGGAAATATTCCCTAGAGGCAATAATAAGTAATTATTTATTTCCCCATATCATGATAAATGTTTATTATTCATGCTATAATTGTATTAACCGGAAACTTAGTACATGTGTGAATACATAGACAAACAGAGTGTCACTAGTATGCCTCTACTTGACTAGTTCGTTAATCAAAGATGGTTAAGTTTCCTAACCATAGACATGAGTTGTCATTTGATTAATGGGATCACATCATTAGGAGAATGATGTGATTGACTTGACCCATTCCGTTAGCTTAGCACTTGATCGTTTAGTTTACTGCTATTGCTTTCTTCATGACTTATACATGTTCCTATGACTATGAGGTTATGCAACTCCTGATTACCGGAGGAACACTTTGTGTGCTACCAAACGTCACAACGTAACTGGGTGATTATAAAGGTGCTCTACAGGTGTCTCCGATGGTACTTGTTGAGTTGGCATAGATCAAGATTAGGATTTGTCACTCCGATTGTCGGAGAGGTATCTCTGGGCCCACTCGGTAATGCACATCACTATAAACCTTGCAAGCATTGTAACTAATGAATTAGTTGTGGGATGATGTATTATGAAACGAGTAAAGAGACTTGCCGGTAACGAGATTGAACTAGGTATTGAGATACTGATGATCGAATCTCGGGCAAGTAACATACCGATGACAAAGGGAACAACGTATGTTGTTATGTGGTTTGACCGATAAATATCTTTGTAGAATATGTGGGAGCCAATATGAGCATCCAGGTTCCGCTATTGAAGAAAGAGGGGATGCCTTCCGGGGCATCCCCAAGCTTAGACGCTTGAGTCTCTTTGAATATTTACTTGGGGTACCTCGGGCATCCCCAAGCTTGAGCTCTTGCCTCTCTTCCTTCTTCTCACATCCTTCTCGATCATCGAACACTTCATCCACACAAAACATTAATAGAAAACTCGGTAAGATCCGTTAGTATAATAAAGCAAATCACTACTCTAAGTACTGTTGCAAACCAATTCATATTTTGTTTTTTCATTGTTTCTACTGTAATATAACTTTTTCATGGCTTGATCCACTGATATAAATCGATAGTTTCATCAAAACAAGCAAACTATGCATCAAAAACAGAATCTGTCTAAAACAAAACAGTCTGTAACAATCTGAACATTCACCATACTTCTGATACTTGAAAAATTCTTCCTAACTTAGGAAAAATAAACAATTTGTATAGAAATATAGTGCAAAAAGAATCTGAACCATTTGACGTTCTAGTAAAAAACTAAAAATCGTGCACTACAACCAAAGTTTCTGTCCTGCACCGCACAAACCAACAAGCATTCTAAACATCCTAAAGGCAAACCTTGGCACATTATTTTTATAATACAATGGAATTGTACAAGGGGATAATTATTTTTGTTGAAAAGTTTCTGTAATCAAGATTCATGAAGTTGTCGTGAGCATGAACAAAGTTCAAGGAGCTCTCCCACTTCAACAATGCTTGTCTTTCTCACTTTCACTTTCCTTTTTGAAAAGTTCTAGGTTCCCCTCTTTATTTTTTTGTTGTTTTTAAACTATATAAAAGAACTCAACAGAAATAAATGACTCTCTAAAACTTCCTGGTTGTCTCCCTGGCAGCGCTTTCTTTAAAGCCATTAAGCTAGGCATATAGTGCTCAAGTAGTGAATCCACCCGGATCCCAAGGTATATCAAAGCCAATTTTAATTAGCAATGATTTGTAATTTAGTAGTGAGCACAAAATAACATATATCAAGCAATGACGAAATCTAACTCTCTTCCTATACATCGGCATGTCGTAAAAGAACAGTTCATGCACACAAAGTAAAGGCCAATGTATAGTATAAACAGTTTCTTGCAATTTTATCGTGTTGGAAACATAGAGAGGTGGAGATATAGTTCCTCTCTCATAATAATTGCAAGTAGGAGCAGCAAGCACATGTATATTATATCTATCAAAATTATCATGTGCAATGGTAAAAGGCAACCCATCAATATAATCCTTAATAAGCACAAACTTCTCCGATATAGTATAGTTGGGAGAATTCAAAAATATAATAGGACTATCATGCGTGGGTGCAATAGCAACAATTTCATGTTTAACATAAGGAACTATAGCAAGTTCATATTCATAAGCATCAATCATATTGGCATCTTGGCCACAAGCATAGCAAGCATCATCAAAAAGGGTTATTTCAAGAGAATCAACGGGATCATAACAATCATCATAGCAATCATCCTTCGGTAAGCACGAAGGGAAATTAAACAATGTATGAGTTGAAGAGTTACTCTCATTAGAAGGTGGGCACGGGTAGCTAATCCACTCTTCCTCCTTTTGTTCTTCTCTATCCTCATCATCTTTTTCATCCAATGAGCTCACAGTTTCATCAATTTTTTCTTCCATAGACTCCTGCAAAATATCAGTCTCTTCTTGGACAGCGGAGTAGTCCTTAATATATGGTTCAACATAGGCATTAGAAGCATAATTATCATATCAATATTTAAGTATGGCAAAATTTTAAGATTTGTAAAGAGTAGCACCATACTTTTCAATCAAAGAAGCAATTTCATAAGAACCCTTAAAAGCAACAAATTCTTCAATTTGTTGAACATCATAGTAATTATAAACACCCTTACCATATGAAGATACGATTCCATTATCACTAAACTCACATTGGTAGGGAAGGTGTTTCTTAGGGTTTTCAGAACAACAAGTAAAATCATATATATAACATAAATTCCAAGCATCGCATTACAAACAATGAATTTGACCCAGCAAAAGTTCCCCCTTTTCAGATATACGATGTCGCACATAACAAGCATGCTCATCTAAAGATTTGCCCTCAACTAAGCTACTTGGGGTTTCAGCACGAGCACATAGGGATCGAAGATGATCCAAGTAATAAGCTTTAGGAGTGTCATAGATTTTGAGTGGTTCTTCAACCATTGATTCAGTAGGTACAACTAATTTTTTTGGTATTCTGTGTTTCCTACCCATAACTAAAGATAGAAAACAACTAAGAACAGAAAATAAAAATTACTTAGTGGTAAAGCAAACAAGCACACACGAGAATATTCACCCCACGCTATTGCTCCCCGGCAATGGCGCCAGAAAAAGGTCTTGATAACCCACAAGTATAGGGGATCAATTGTAGCCTCTTCCGATAAGTAGGAGTGTGGAACCCAATGAGGAGCTAAAGGTAGAACAAATATCCCCTCAAGTTCTATCGACCACCGATACAACTCTGCGCACGCTTAATGTTTGCTTTACCTAGAACAAGTATGAAACTAGAAGTACTTTGTAGGTGTTTTTGGATAGGTTTGCAGAATATAAAGAGCACGTAAATAAAAACTACGGGCTGTTTAGGTAAAGACACTATAAAGTAAATATAGCGAGTGTGGAAAAGTGGTGGCAGGAGTTGCGAAATTGTCCTTAAGCAATTGACTACGTTACTAGACCGGTAGCAAGTTTCATGTGGGAGAGGCCACTGCTAGCATGTTATCCCTTACTTGGAATTCTATGCACTTATGATTGGAACTATTAGCAAGCATCCGCAACTACCAACGTTCATTAAGGTAAAACCCAACCATAGCATTAAGATATATTGGTCCCCCTTCAATCCCGTATGCATCAATTTCTATGCTAGGCTGAAGTTTCTGTCACCCTTGCCCTCCAATATATAGTCCTATCAACATATAACTAACCCTATGGTGTGATCCACGCGCTGATGGGCACCAAAGGACAACAACATAACCACAAGCAAATTAAATCAATCATAGCAATTCATCAACCACCGATAGGACAACGAAAATCTACTCAGACATCATAGGATGGCAGCACATCATTGGATAATAATATGAAGCATAAAGCACCATGTTCAAGTAGAGGGTACATCGGGTTGCGGGAGAGTGGCCGCTGTAGATAGAGGGGGGAAGGTGATGGAGATGTTGGTGAAGATCGCGGTGATGATGATGGTGGCCACGGCAGCGTTCCGGCGCCACCGGAGGAGAGGGGGAGAGGGCCCCCCTTCTTCCTCTTCTTCCTTGACCTCTTCCCTAGATGGGAGAAGGGTTTCCCCTCTGGTCCATGGTCTCCATGGCATGGGAGGGGCGAGAGCCCCTCCGAGATTGGATCTCTCTCTGTCTCTCTCTGTTTCTGCGCTCTCCTCTGCTGCCCTTTCACCGTTCGTGTATATATGGGGATCCGTAACTCTGATTGGATTGAAACCTTCGCCCAGATCTTTTTCCAAAAATTAGCTTTCTTGTGGCCAAAGTAGAGCATCAACCGCCTTAAGGGTGGTCCACGAGGGTCAGGGGCGCGCCTGCCTGGAGTGGGCGTGGGCCCCACCCTCGTGGCCACCTCGGGCACCGTCTCGCGTTGATTTTACTATCCAGAAATCACAAATATTCCCAAATAATTCTCCGTCTGTTTTTATCCCGTTTGGACTCCGTTTGATATGGGGTTTCTGCGAAACATAAAACATGCAACAAACAGGAACTGGCACTGGGCACTGGATCAATATGTTAGTCCCAAAAATAATATAAAAAGTTGCCAAAAGTGTATGAAAGTTGAATAATATTGGCATGGAACAATCAAAAATTATAGATGCAACGGAGACGTATCAAGGACTCAGCTGACACAATAACATTGCCATGCACATAGCATGTACAGGCCTATTTCCTGACAGCATGTTTCCAAAATTGAAATGAAATTATCATTGTTGAATGAAAACAAGGAGAAATCAAAATCCGAATTGTTTCCTTATTCCAAAATTGAGGAAACTGATTTTAGCAAAGGAGTAGTAAATAAAAATTTAAAGGATTCATTCATGAACTTGGAAGGACATTAGTTAATTGGGCCCTGATTCCCGGACGACCCATCAGACATCGAAACGACCCAGCCCAGCCAGCCCTCCCGAAAAATCCCCATCGACCACCCACCCCCTCACTCCTCTCGACCTCTGGCGACCAAAGCCGCTACACTGCTTAGGTGTTCCCCGTCGCCGGTCGCCGCCGCCGCCATATTCCTCTCCCGGTCCGCGCTCCCCTCCCCTATCCTCCTCCACCCCTCGCCTCGCCTCGCCACGCAGCCATGGCCGGCGGCGTGGACCGCATCAGCGCCCTCCACGATGACCTCCTCCACCGCATCATCACCCGGCTCCCCGTCGCGGAAGCCGCCCGCACCATTGCGGAAAATTCCTCGCTGCTGCCTCCCATAAGAGCCTGGGCCGTGTCTCAGTTCCAGTGTGAGAAGCCATGCTCGTTAGAAGAGAAAACAGATGATTTGAGCAAGCATGGGTTCAAGCTCTAGTGGATGGGTTTGATAGCTGAACGCAAGGATAACTCATCTATGTAGAGCAGGCCCAAGACAAGTAAGAACAGTCAGTCAACACCGATCAGGCAGGAAGCAGGCAGTAAGCTAAGAATACTGGAAGAAGGTGGTCGCTCAGCCAAAGCCCTAGTTCAACCAGAACAGTTGGGAAAGCGGTAGAGGCCGCTCCGTAGCTTTGGTCGTCGCACTCTAATCCGCTTTAGAAGAAGCAGCTATTCTATTGGACAAGAAATGAGCATCTTTCTTTGTAGCAGGTTCAAGGGGAAAGAATGGGAAAGACAATTTCACTATAGCCCTCGCGTCCCGCTGGCGCCACCTCTGGCGCTCCACCCCGCTCGTCCTCGACCATGTTACCAATCGCAGCGCCTCCGTCGCCACCGATGCCCGAGTCCTCACCGACCACCCGGGCCCCTTCCTCTCTGTCTCCTTTTGTTTCTATTACTACAAGCTCCTCGACCTCGCCGACTGGCCGCGCATCCTCGCGGCCAAACGCCTGCAGAAACTCCAGCTCGGTGACCGATTCAACCACTTGAACCTCGTTCCTGTGACTCGCTCCAGGAGCTCAACCTATTCTCGTTCGAGTTCCCCGCCGGCACCGACGTGTTCCTTCCCCGCCTCCGGCATCTCACCCTGGTAAATATTGCCATAAGCGGCCAGGATCTGGAGCAATTGGTCGCTGCCAGCACCGTTCTGGAGACCCTGGAGCACCATGGAATGGATGCCCCCAACCCCAAGCACGTCGTCTCCGCAGCCAAAGCCTCCGGTGCCGGTGCGCGACCATTATGTTGTGCTGGGCGCAGCAGCTCACGGTGGTGGACACGCCGCTCCTCGGGCGGCTCTACCTGTACCTGCCGCCTCATGCGGCGCGGGTCAAGATTGCTCATGCACCCTTGCTGCAGCTGCTCGCCTACATGGACCTAGGACTTCACAAGCTGCAGATTGGTGACCGCGTCATCCTGGTACCTACAGTTATCTCAACTTGAATAAAATTGTTCCATCCACATCATGATTCTTTGTGCGAGTGATAATTATACACCACTTGTGATTAGTATTTAGTAATGATGATGCCTTCCTGACTTGGTGGACCGTGTTGCATTGCAGTCCAACACAATGGTGAGCACAAGTACTATGCTTCCAAGCATCAAGGTATTGGCGTTGAAGGTGAATTTCAGTGTCTTCAAGGAGGTTAACATGCTGGCCAGCTTCCTCGGATGCTTTCCCAATGTCGACACGCTATACGTCGAGGTTCTCCCAATTCTTTCCATCATTTGTCAATTGTATGTAGGCTAGAAATTAATTCTTTCCATCATTTGTCAATTGTACGGATACGAAGATAGCCGTAAAACAACCGCAGGTAGTAGTGTAACATGTCAGGTCGCCGGCCAACTTCACTCTCATCCAACCAAGCAGCATCAACATCATCCAATCAAGTTTCAGACTTCAATTAGGATGGATTGATCATCCTCCAGAAAATACAAGCATTCAAAGCCTAGAAAAGTAAAGAATAAGAAAATACAACCATGCATACAATGCTAACAGTAGGACATGTTACCATCATTTCGTTGTCATCCTTAATAACAGTTTCAAAGTCCTCAAAGAGAGTAGAATTGGAATCCCCTGATACATATATGTAGATGTTAACACCTAGCAAGGAAATAATATTGTCCATCGAAACAAAGTCACGATTGAACTAGATTATCACCTAACATGTCTGCATGGGACCAAGCTTGCATACACATAACAGCTTCGGTCATGTTTGGTGCAAGTGAGCATCTATGCGGTATGCGCACTTAGTATTCTCCCACTAGTAATGAATGCAGATTCCGACCCGACGGTTGTTACAGGAATGGCCAATATATCATGAGTCATTCTTTGCAATGTAGGATACTTGATACATCCAAATTTCCACCAATATATCGTGGCCCTCTGGTCTATGGATAGCATCCTCTTCCAAATATAAGTCCAGTTCTGTTTGCACGCGAGAAGCACTCGTAACAGATTTGTATCCTCTGGTTCAACTTCACAATGATTAAAAACAGAGTTCACATCACAACGATATCAAAAAGCTTCAATGATTTTGGCAAATGGAAATTCTGGATATGTGTTTAGTGTCACAAAAGGTACAAAACTAAAACCTCTATTTCAAAAAGCCGAGTTAATTGCAAGAAACCACCACATTTGCGGCTAGGTTTGCAAAGAATTACCTGGTCTCTAATTTTTGCAAAAGCCACTGCGTTTCTAGTAAACTTTTTGCAAGAAAAACTAACTATTTACATTTCCGCATTTGATCACATTTCTGACAGGTGGGGTCTGCTTGTCTGTTGCTGATTTGGCAAAAGCTCGCCACCTGTGCGTCTTGACCAAATCTTCTACCTTCTCCTGTCTTCTTTCTTTTTTTGAGCATCAGTACAGACACAAGCGCTCATATACACGCGCATACACTCACCCCTATGAACGCACACACGCACACCATACCCCTATGAGCACCTCTGAAAGACTGAGCCGGCATATCATCTTGAGATTTACGAAGTCACCGTAGGCGCCTCGTCGTCGACGGGAACGTCTTCTCCCACTGAAAGCGCATCGCCGGAAATCCTGAAATAAATCTAGGAATAATGCGAGCACCAGGAGGGGCTGGCTCCTTGGCGTCGGCTTGGACGGGGAGAGTGGAGCGGGCGGCCGGCGAGCAGCCGCCGCTCGGTTCGTCGCTGAAAGCCGTGCCATGGCCGCCTACCCACGACCTGGAGAGGAGGGCAGTGGTGGCATCACCATAAGGGCTGGTATGGTCGGCTACCCAAGGTAAACGTAATGTGGGTCCCAAATAGGAGTACTACTACCTATCTATTCATTCGTCTCCGTAGCCGATCCGTTTTAGAATTGGGCTAGCACTTAGAGCATCTATAGCTGCAACATGCAAATCCGGGTCCTCAAATGCCTGCGAACACGTTCGGGCACATCCGCGATCACCGATCGGGCACTCTTAAAAACCTGTAGTCCACATCAATGTATCTCATATCCGGTACCCTATATCCATACTAAGCATGCAACATTGAACTATTTCCTTAATCTATCCCTAATAATAAAGCACGGATTGACTTTGTCGGGTTCACCGTCACAATACGCTTCCGCCCAGTCATATTGCGCTTTTACGTTTATGTTTTGGAATTAACCGATGTGGTACTAACGGAACAATTCGTTTTTGCCTCCGTGGTAGCACGATGACAGACTTGGGCCTGCTTTAGTCCAGCCCATACACGTACAACTTTTTATAGTCTCTATCTCTATCAGTCACACGTTTTGTTCATTGGGCTTTTTGGGCTAATGGACTCGCCTAAGTCACGTTGCTGCACGCTACCCCCTCTTTCTGTTTCTCTCACTTCTTCCTTTTTTCCCTAAAGAAAAGAAATTCTAATCTCAATTCCTCTACAACTCAGAGAAGATTTCTTTACAAATTGGAGCAGAGCAAGGGAATCCCGTCAGCTATATTTCGCCTGCGTCGCTGCCGAAGACGCAACCCTAGCACACCGAAGGACACCTCGCGAGGAGAGCACGCACGCGGGTCGACGCAGCCGCAGGTCCGCCCCCGCCACCAATCCCCTCTCTTCCTTGCTTCGTGGCGCTGGCGCATGCCACCCTCACCCGCGCTGTTGTTGGACGGCGGGGCCTTGTGGCCTGCCTCGCTCGAAGCAGCAACAGGGGGCGACAGAAGCAAAGAAGCCGTCGGTAGTGGGCGGCCGGATGGAGGCCGCGTCGCCATACGAGCATGCGGACGATGATCCTGCGGTGGCAGCGGTGATGGCCGGACTCAGAAGTGCTTCAGGGAGGAATTGGATGGGTGGGAGCAGCTGCGGGTGGCGTGCGGCAGGGTCAATGAGATAGTCGACAATGGGAACACCAGTTTGACGCCGACGTGAGAAAAGCAAAGAACAGAACGATGCGTGGCACCAATTCCTATACTCAAGTTATCTATACGCCGACGTGAGAAGCCTTTCCCCTATGTTTGAGGCTCCCGACACTTCCCCTGCAGCTACCTGGCGAGTTTAAGGCAGATTCGAACGTAGACAACATAACATATTATTAGGGGCAACGGTGTGCTAGATGGCCTGCTCCTGCTGCCACCCCAGCAAAGTGTACTGCTATAGCCAAGTCGTGGGAGAAACCACCTGAGGGCATGATGAAATTGAATTTTGATAGCTCATTCATGGGGAGTACAGGTGATGTGGGTGTTGTCATGATCCTTCGAGATGCACAAGGACAGATTGTGTTCTCTTCCTGCAGATCATTGCAACGCTGCTGGTCAGCCCTTGAGCCCGAACTATGTGCCCGCTTGGAGGGCATGTCACTTGCACTAGATTGGAGCCATGTGGATGTTATGCTGGAAACTGACTCAGCTGAACTTGCTACAATGATAAATAGCTCCTCTCGTGACTGCTCACAGCTGGGACATCTTGTTGAGCAGGTGAAGTATCTCATGAGACAGGGAAGACGTTTTTCCATCAACAAAATCACTCGTGAACAGAACCAGCAAGCCACCTGCTAGCTCGCTTTGGGCGCCAAGAAGATCGCACAATAGTTTGGTTAGGATCGGGTCCTGATGAAATTTTAGGCCTTACCCTTCGGGATTGTAATTTGACAAATACTTAAGCAATACAATCCTTTTACCCCGCAAAAAAAAATCCATGGTGAGCTATATAATGTATGGGCTTAGCTTTCAGATTTACTGTCCTGAAGTAGGATTCGAGATGTGACGAACGATCTGGTTTATAGTGTTGATGATGGTGTGTTTTAGCGCTGATCTTAACCTCTCTTACGGTGGTCATACTTGATGATGGTGTGTTTTAGCGCTGATCTTACCTCTCATACGGTGTTGTCATACTTCTGAACAGAAAAATATGGATCCGGCATCAACTACTTAAACAGAGGATGCTAACAATTTATTGGGTAGCAAATAATACGGTGTTACATGAGTTTTGTATGCAGATATACATAGGCAAAGTGCTTGTCTTTCATGGCATGTGCATGCACTGTGCAATATGAAGCATCACATTGAATTTATTGGTTTTTCTTTGTCTGCTAGCATTGCTTTTTGGCTTCTACATATCCGAATGCTTGAATGTGCGATAGTCTTGAGAATTAGCTAAACTGTATCGCAATCTTTTAGGCATAGTCATACATTCTGCTCATTTGTCATATTTCTTCTGTGCATATTGAATCTAAGCATGGTCTATTATGAAATTGTGTAATGTTTGTGTGGTTAAATCACAATTAGATATGAGAGTAGCTGGCTGTAAAAATGCAGTTAATGCATAATAGCTGATTCATGTTTCCTGTTTTATTGTCAGGCAAATGAGCGTGTTATAAGGAGTTCAAATATGACCCTGGACTGCAGATGGATACCTATTAGTAAACACAGAAATTGTGTACTGCAAGTCTGAGATCTTCCACTTGCTACACGTGTTGATCCACAGCCAGTTTACTTGCCAGGTAGAACATTAGTTTTAATGCCAATGCAATCATATGTATCTTTCCACTATACTTGCAAACTAGGATCAACTCGCGGTGCTTGCAAGTTGTTAAAATTTTATCGCTCTTCTCCAAACCTCTCATTTTGTCCACCCTTCCTTGTGCCCTGTAGCTTTCATAGCTTTCTCGGTATAAACTACACTAGATAGCAGTAGTTATGTATACATTGTTAGCATAAATCGATGTTGAGTCTTGTGGCTGACTTCCAGCAACAGAAAGACTGGTCCTAAATCCGAAAGTCAATGGTCGACTTCAAGCAATCTGTTGCGACACAATCTCGGATGAGGTTTTATGTGACCAAAATGAATTTTGACCGCGGTATAAATGTAAACAGCTAATCTGAGCTATGCATGGTTGGATTTTCCATATGTTTATATCAATTATTATTTCTCTTCTCAGGTGAATGCTACTGCTAGTAATTGTTTTTTGCTCTGCCATATGTGATATTTACTGGTATTTTCCTGTTGTATCCTTGGTCATCTAAGAATTACTTTATTTGTAATTTACAGTAGTTAGTGATTTCACTGGAATCGAATGCATGTTCTATAATTTCTAAATTGTATGCATACCATTCTACGACTTTATTTTGTCATGGCACGGCATGTAGGTATTTGTTAAAAACTTAAAATGTACAGGAGATGCAGGGTCCTTCAAATAGAAAAAATACTTAAAGTTGTATTAAGTCAGCGAAAATTAATATGGATCGGAGGGAGTACAAATATCAAATAAGATACCACCCAACGATATGCCTTCTTCTATGAATTAGTGTTATCAACGATATGGATCACTGGGGTTTTTTGGCAGGATGTAGGCCTTATTTGGCTATTGATGCCACTTTTCTCACAGGAAGGTTTAAAGGACAATTAGTAGCAGCTTGTGCAGTTGATGCACACAGTTTTGTATTTCCAGTTGCCTACGGTGTGCTGGAGACAGAGTCTGAGGAGAGCTGAACTTGGTTTCTGCATAATCTGCACCGGACTATTGCACATCCCAATGGGTTGGTCATTCATACAGATGCCTACAAAGGTTTAGAAGTGGCCGTGGACAATGTGTTCCCTGGAGTAGAGCATAGGGAATGCATGTGTCACCTTGCTGCAAATTTCATGAAGAAATTCAAAGGAAAGGTGTATACCGATAATTTATGGCCAGCATCTTTGACGTGCAGTGTGAAGAAGCACAACTACCACTTGGGGCAGTTATACAAGAATCCCAAAGTGAAAGAATACTTAGAAACACACCACTCCAACTTATGGGCCAGAAGCCAATTCAGTGAACTGAGCAAAGTTGACTATGTGCACAATAATCTAGCAGAGTCTTTCAACTCAACGATCCGGAAACTAAAGGGTCATTATGTGGTGGATTTGCTTGACATGATAATGATATAATACATGCAAAAATTTCATTATCGTGCAGGAATAGCCGAGGCAAAATTCATGGGCCACATTATCATCCCTGCCGTGATCAATGAACTGAAGCAGAAAACAATAGGCTTGGAAATGAACATGACTCTTTGCTCGGGTACCACAGTAGAGATATCATATTTAGATAAAGAGAAGAGGGAATGGAGATATCCAGTGGTTTTAGAAGCTAGAACTTGCAGTTGTAGGCAATGGTAGATAACTGGGTTGCCATGCATTTATGCCTTATTTCTATCACTTCTCTCCCAGGTCCAACAAGGAACATACAGCACTATGTGCATGATTACTACTCTATTGCAAGGATCAAAGCCACATATGCTTATGCCTTGCCTGCTATGGAGGGAAAACAACAATAGGACATGGTGGACCTTGGATTCAAGCTCTGCGCTCCAGTTATGAAGAGAGCAACAGGTAGACCAAGGAAGAGTCGAATTAGACCTCGCAACGAAGGAGCTGGACTTGGAGCGAGGAAGCGTAAGTGCACAAGGTGTGGTGGGTCTGGTCATTTCAGTAAGTATTGTGATAACATAGTAGACCCAGCGTTCGGAGAGAGTTTCGATGAAGGCTTCGATGAAAATGTTGGTCAGCAGCCGGTTGCCTCAACAGATGATGAAAATGATGGTCAACAGCCGGTTGCATCAGATGAGGATTTTGACGAGGTTCCAAATGATGATGGTCAACAGCCGCATGATTTTGACGATGATCCAAATATCCTCCAAATAATGATTCAAGTGAGGCTCCAAATGGTGATCCAAGTAAGGCTCCTAATGGTGATCATGGTGATCCAAGTGAGACTCCAAATGATGATCCAAGTGAGGTTCCAAATGGTGACCAACCTTCTGTTGTTGTGAGTTCTGCTAGGTATCACTACTACGGAAAACCCTAGTACTAGCGCGGGTTTTGAGGCTAGCAGCAGCGCCGGTGGCCGCGCTACTAATAAGGCGCTACAGCTAACTTATAGTAGTAGTACGGTCCGTCCGCGCTACTACTGTTGACGATATCAACAACACTTTTTATGAACGCGCTACTATTACTTAGCTGTAGCGATTTCGCAGTCCCTCGCTACTACTATATCTTTCATCATTTTACCCCGTACCCCTTTCCCTTTCAGTTTCCCTTTCAGATACTAGATACTAGGTACTGCTAGTATATATCAAATTCATAAACCATTACTAGGTAGTACTCCCTTCGTTCCAAATTACTCGTCGTGGTTAAACCACGATGAGTAATTTGGAACGAAGGGAGTACTAGATAACAATTTCATGCATAGTCAACATGCATCCTCTCATTGCTACGAGGGTACGTAGACAACACTCTCCCCTCTCGTTGCTATGCATCACCATGATCTTGCGTGTATGTAG
The DNA here is from genome assembly GCA_032464435.1 of Aegilops umbellulata. Taxonomy (NCBI): domain Eukaryota; kingdom Viridiplantae; phylum Streptophyta; class Magnoliopsida; order Poales; family Poaceae; genus Aegilops; species Aegilops umbellulata. The sequence goes on along the minus strand of CP136057.1, from coordinate 4,865,874 downwards.
GGAAATTTTTGAAATTACTACGTTCCCCAACAGCTGTAATTTCCAAACTTTGAAAAATGCCACTACAATTTTTGGAAACTTTGAAAAACGCCACTGCAGTACGCAAACTTTGAAAAACGACACTCCAGACTTCGAAAAATGCCACTAGAAATGGCATGAAATGACATTTTTCAAAGTTTGGAAATTGCAGTTGCATTTCTCAAAAACACCAGATTTGGAGTGGCATTTATCAAATTAACCCAAAACAAAAATAACTGGGCGAGCTGCTGGGTCCCTCGTGTCAGCCGCTTGCTGTGCAATTCTCTCGTTTATTGACTACGTTGACAATGGCATGGGACCCACATGTTAGAAATCCACTAGGAGGAGTCAGTTTTTTATTGGCTTGAAATAAGGAGGCACTTGCTTGCGTACTGCCATGACCTTGGCGGGTCCCTGCTGTTATCCTCTCCACATACAATCATCTCCTGATTGTGTATGCGTCAACTTGGTAGGCCCACAAGTCAGCCTCTAAACCCGTGGAGGACAAATACAACCCATTTAAAAAAATACAGCCCATTCCATACGTTCAAACGGAAAGTTCAACATTTAGAGCAAAGTAACAGGTCTGATCCACATATAGAGTACTGAACTTCCACGTTGACAACATCGTAGCCAAGTTAACTATCTACTCCCACTAATACTCTAGTAGCGTACAAGTACTAACTTACTCTTAGCTAACTATACGATGCGGCCGCCATCTGCGGTACACGCTAAACGCCGGCACCGGCATCCCGCGCCTCGCCTCGGACTTGCAAGAGGTGCGATAGGGCGTGTTGCTCGCGCGCGTTGGCCCTTTCCATGCCGGTGTGGTCCACCGAAGCTTCGGCTTCCAAGCGGGAAACCCACTTGACGAGCTGGTAGTAAAAATCGGCGTCGCGAACGCGTGCATGCCCGACTGCCTCCAGGGTTATTTGCCGGGCACCGACCTCCACGTAGTCGGCCCAGTTGCGGGCGCTCTGCTCGCGACTCAGAGCGTCGGTGCGCTGCTGCTCCATGTCCCGCTGGCAGCGCAAATCGGCGATACGCTACTCCTCCGCCAGGCGGTCGCGCTCCAACAACTCCTGGTCCTCCGCCAGGCGGTCGTGCTCCAACAACTCCTCGATCTCCGCATTGCCATCTAAATACAGATAGAATGCCTCCTCCCTCCGTCTTCCTTCTGGTGAAAAACCGAACACTAGTTCCGGCGGTGACCGCCTCCGGCGTCGCCTACCGCGGACGGGCGGGGGCATGGCGGACGTGGCGAGCGACGTCGGGCCGATGGGGACTTATGAGGATATGGCGAGTTGGGTCACGGTGCCACCGGAGATGGCCGGGAAACAGTACTTATAGGCGGAAGGTAGCGCGACGGTCATCGGAATTCAATGCATAAGCAGGCATGGCTTAGCGCGCCAGCTTGCCGTGGAAAACTAGAGAAACTGAAATCATGACTATGCCGTCCCGTCCCGTCTGGGTCGCACGCCGGCTTGGCGGTCAAACGAGTGCACTCGAATCATCTCCCTCCTTGTCAATATTGATTCCACGGATTAAAAAAGTCCCGCAACAATTAAAGCGCATCTTTTTTCGCATCAATTAGCTGCCTTAATTACGGCCGACTGCATGCAGGCACTCAGAATCGCTTGCAGCCAGTACTCGGAGCAGCATGCAACGAGTCGCAGCCGAGGGCACGCATGCAGCCACTTAAATCGCTGGAATTAATTAGGCTTAAACTTCTGCATGCCGTTAATTATTGCCATGCCTTGGTCTTGCTGCTTTGCTCACGGGACTAATAAACCCGAACGGAGGGAGTACCTTGGTTGGTGAGAGGTTTGAATTAAGCCCTGGAAATCGGAAACGAGGTACTAGTACGTGCGTGATCTGCTATTTATTTGTGTAGGATCGAGTAGGTCATTTCTTGAATTGAGCCCTGCAAACCGGAAAGGAGGTTGTACGTGCGTGATCCGTTATTTATCTGTGTAGGATCGAGTAGGTAGGATAGTGTAGCTTGTCAGTTTCTTCAGAGATAGGCATTTTTATTCAAAAAACTACCACTTCGGATCTTGCATCGCAAATAAATTTGCCAGGAGTTCATTAGTAGGCTAGCTAGTGATCGATTAGTAACTTGTAAACACTGAGCGAATAGAAATAAGTAATTGTTAATGCATCTCAATGATTCACAGATCATATACAAATATGTAGCTCCAAAAGCAAACATCAGCCACTTCGGATCTTGCGTCGCAACTAAAACTAACTAGTACGATTCCCATACATAAGATCAACATGTTAATTCATCTCAATGATTCACAGATCATATACAAATATGTAGCTCCAAAAGCAAAGATCTAGAAAAAACATATGTTCTTCCTACTAACATGATGCTTCTCTTGGCCAACATTCAGTACAGACTGAAAGACAAATTTGTTTGTGAAGTCTACAATTCCTCTTGCAAACGTAAGTGGTTTCACCAATAGCTGGAACCATGAGAATGAACCACACATGATGGAGGAACATCCACTGCAATATGATTTGGTCTTCTCTCGATCACACGGCGAGACTATTTTCGGAATACAAACTTTAACTTAGGCAAAATGATGCCCATTGTATAATCTGACCAAAGCAATGAAGCACCTAGTGTTGGCCAATAAATAGTACAGTACTACTTTTCTGCAGTCCATGAAGTGACTATCCAATCTTTCTGTGTCTATTTTCAAATGGCACTGCATGCAGTGACTATACTATTCTCTTGTGTAGTTCAACTGAAATTGCGGACACTTTGTTTGTTTGCCAAATAGCAACGGGCAGACATCTCTGTCTGCACAAATATCAAGCAGCTAGTAAACATATAGCACACCTTGCATTTTCAGTTTAAACATGTCTCTTCCGCTTAGCATCTTTCATGTTCTGGACTGGACAATCTGATACAGTTATGTTTTGCCCTGGACAATTTCATACTGAATTGATTTGCTGGTTCAGAGCAGAAATATAGCGTCTATTCTTCATCATACCAAGGATATCCATGTTCGCAGTGATGGAAGAGGTGAAATCGATACAACCGGAATTGAGCATCCAATCATTGAATCCTGTCCTGCACCTCCAATGTAGGTCCACCCTTCCAATAAATTCACATGCAAACCACTAGTATTACTATCTAACGACAGTACAAAAAGAGTAGCAAGATAGTAGCAAACCATGTACCTTCGTAATGAACAGCTCATAGTACCACCAATTGGATATAAAGGTTTGGAAGAAAACATGCTCCTAGTGTTGAACCAGTTGGACTTTTTGTGCAGTTCCACTAAAATCGAGCATCCCTGTTCGCATAGATATTGAATGTGTGATTACTGTAAAAATAACACTAGTTGAAGCATAGACTCACAAATATAAGCATTCCAATTTCTTAATGGAAAAGGTAGCAAGACTGTTTCTAACCACATGTTTGAAGGAATAAATAAGGCAAAATCGGCTGATGTCAGAAAGGCATATATAGTTCTTTTTGAAAGAATGATCGACTCCTGACCTTTCCTCTTCTTTTAAGCATATTTTATGCAGTTCAACTAAAATAAAATGACATCACCACCTTGACAATTTAGTGAAACTGTACAAAAGGAAATGACTTAACATTACACCATGATGTCACGTATGTAGTCGACAGGCATTAGAGATGAACATATAGACCTCCTCCGGTAACATAATGAACATTAATTTTAACGAATGTGTGGCTAGCTTTACTGGGATAATATGAGTGAACTCTAAACCCTCCGTTCCTTAATATAAGACGTTTTTGCGGTTCAATTTAAAGTACCCAAACGTCTAGTATTTAGAAAAATAGGTAGTAGTTTTCTTGAGCACATATTTGGGAATGCTTGCCACACTTTATTTATGTCCATACGCTAATGCAACACCATTCGAATACTACAAATATACACTAATCTAGTGGCTAGTGCAACAGTAGAGTAGTTAGTTTATTACAGGGTACAGTACAATGGTTTTACTGAACATATTTCAATAAACTCTAGCACTGGAAGATTTCTATAAGAATTAACAATACAAAATGTAAAGGTAACAAGTTCCAGCATTGGTATACTAGCTGTGCATGAGCATTAAACCAAATACAAGAGTCTGAAGGTAACTAGCATTATTAACTAATGACAGTATAAAAAACTGCAAACCATGTACCTCCAAGGTAAATATCATTTCGACCTCAGGGGGGCCTAAAAAATTGCTATCCCCATCTTGATAATCGATCAAACATAAAAACTTGATCGAACGAATCAAGAGAACAGCCGGAGGAGGAGGTGCCCACTCTTGACCTTTCCTCTTGTCTTCATAATTTTTTGTGCAGTTTAACCAAAATAAAATGACATCAGCGCCTTGGCATTTTGGTGACACTGTACAAAAAAATTAACTTATCTCATGAAAGTGAGGTATGTAATATATAAGCATTAACAGTGCAAAAATCTGAAGGTAGTAATAAGTTTCATTGTTGGTATACTGGCTGTGCAACAGCATTAGAATGCCTTAGCTGAAAAATCTTTAATACATCCACAATCAATAGCTAACCATGAAATAATCCAGTGACATTAAATGGCATTGCTTAAATTTATCAGTGGCATTAGACTGAGAGCGACATTAGTTAAATGTGGCATCACTTTAGCAGTAGCATTGCTTGACTTGACTGTTAGCGTTAAACTAACAGCAAAAAAGTGGCAATAAGAGCATGGGAGGCCCATTCGGATAGTGGGCGCACCAGTATGATGTACCTCCACGGACGCAGAGTGGTGAGGGAGGTATGGTTGCCCAGAGCAACAAATTTCCAGGCAACATATGTGGATTACATCCCATTTTTGTTCTCTTTAGCCACCTCTTTCCTATGTGAGGACAACAAACTGATCGACCTGGTCATTCTCTATTGCATTGTCATGCCTTTCTACCCTTCTTCAACCAAGAGACACGAGACTCATTCCTGAGCTACTGATTTTCCCCTTTTCAACCTAGATGAGGGTTTGATGCCTACTCTCTTGGACAGTACAGTCTCCCTTCCTTTCCTTATTCAACCCAGACATGGATTAGACTGCATGAAGTAGGGTTTCCTTTAATAGTGCAAATTATGGTTTTCGTCTGCGTGGCTAGTAGAGCAGAGGATAGCAAATTGGGAAGATGGTGGAGTGGAGAAAGATCCACATGCAACGACGTGGCAAATGGGGCAATAAAGTAAGGGTATGGTTCAAAAAGAGGTAGCATACCTGAGGGTCAGTGGGAAGTGGCTTCGCTCATGGTCGTCGTCCTCCGCACACACTACAGTAGTGAGCTTAGGGATGGAGGCCATCCCGCGCGGGCGCTAGGTCTGAGAGGACGGCCTTGTCGTCAGTGCATGACCTCGCTCGCCGATGACGAGTGCGTCAATGCTGCACGTCCTTTTCTTCCCCGGCGGATCTGTGACCACTGGTGAGGAGGGAGAGAGAGGCCGTCTTTTTTAGATCTGGAGATAGGGTGATAGTGTGAGAAGCAAGTGGGCAGCCCTTAGCAAGAAAGCACTGAAGCTCCAGCCTATATATCTTTTTTATACTACTACTACTGGAGGTGGAGTAGTGGTAGAGTAGTTTATATTTTCACTGCGTACAGTACCAGTTAGTCGTGCTTCAAAACTGAATGGCACGCCATTAAAAAAATAAAGGTCGATAACTAATGTGGCACCTCGGGCCAACGCGGCCAGATCGCATTTTGCACGAGAAATTACACACCATGTTTCGTTGACATGTGGTCCCGTTCCAACATATCAGTGAGACGACGGCGAGTCCTTTTCTACTAGTATTTCCAAACGGACGTGTAGGCCGGGGCGCTCTTCGTGAACTGTGGCAAACTGGCAACCGTCCATCGACTCTTCTCCTTTCCCTCTCCATTTGGAACTGCTGTTGCACGCTCTTCCTCTCCCTCCTCCATTTTCCTTCAGCCCTTCACTCTTCCTTCTGCCACTGTTCGATCGTCTTCTCCATGGAGGGAACAGGCCGGAAACGACCCCGTTATTCTTGCCCCGATCTGAAAGATGATGTGGTGGAGGAACTCATTGATCGATGCGACGCCATCACCTCGGCTAGCATGGCAGGTTTGTTCAAGACCATTCTCGACTCAACTAATAACATCATTACAAGGAACCCAAGAGTCAAGGAGCGGTTTGATCTCCCCTATCTTCTTCGTCGTGACCCTGATGACTGGCGTGGGGACGACGGAGGCCTCGCCTTGTGCAAGTTGATGCTGCTTAATAATGATACGTATGATGTTAAGATGCCATCGCTTGAGGGTAAGGCTTGGGCAGGCGCAAATGGAGATTGGGTTGTTTACATTGGGTCTAACTATGAGTGCGAACTTGTGAATGTGTACACTCGTGACCGGGTTCCACTTCCAAAAATCTCAGTATACTTCCCAGAGGTTGAGCACACCGGTATTGTATGCACGTTCAAATACAATCATGGTGATTGTCTTCTACGGAAGATAGCAATTTGTCGAGTTCCCAACCACTCTTGGAATTACAAGAACTACGAAGTTGTTGCTTTCTTCGACATGCTTGTTGCCGTCCTTCGTGGTTCGACTGGATGGATATTACTCAAAAATCAGTTTCTGTACACGGATGAATACTGTGATGCAATTCAATATGAGGGCCTTGTGTTTTCTTCCACCACTCATGGCACTGTTTTTGCATGGGATCCTCGTTGTTTCGGTACGTTTGTCTTCCACCAAATTGCTTCATCCACATGCATGCGGGTTAGCAAGTTTCCCTTTACTAATTAACCTTGTTCTTGTGTTTCCAAGGTTCTGTGAACATTCCACCACCTATACTTGAAAAATTTTATAACCAACACTACAAGGATACCCCCTATAAAGCAACACATATTCTACAACATTTTGGTTATACATTGTAAAATTCATAATAGATACGCATATTAAAGGTTGCACATATGCGTTGCAGATTCGCAGCTCTTAATCCAATCATGGGACATATGAAAAAGAAAAAAACACAGAAAAGGAGAGAGGGACGCGTGAGAAACAGGCCCCGATGCCCCTCATCTCTCCCACCTCGCCGCCACCAACCACCTCGTCACCCTCCTCCTCCCACCTCGCCGCCACAAACCACCTCGTCACCCTCCTCCTCCCACCTCGTTGCCGGCCCTCCCCTCCTCTCCTTCTCCTCCAACCTCGTAGATCCAAAGCATCCCCCACCCACCCATCCCTCTCACATCCCATCTCTCCTTCTTGAGGCAGCTCTTCGTTGCGCCACCTGCGGCGGCTGATTCAGGTGACCTCCGGCGAATCCCGCCATCGCGAAGCACAGCCCAAGGCCACCTCACACCACGGCGCCCTCCCATCCGGCTAGATCCGGCACTCGCGGCCACCAAATCCCACCCGTGACCCATGGATAGGGTTTCGGGCGTCGGTTCCGGCGCCGGTGGCCCTGTCGTTTTGCTCTCATCTGGTGAGTGCATCCCCTCCCCTAGATTCATCCTATCTCTCCCCTTTCTCTAACCTCTGTTTCTTCTCTGGTCCTGTAGACGTCTAGGTATGCATCCCTGATTCTATTGCAGCTAATTTGTGTCAAAAGAGTTTGGCCCTTGTGCAATTCATTGACGAACACTGGTAAGGCTGCAGACAGGCTTCCAATCTCCGTTGGTTTACATTCATACATTGATTGTTATTCTATTAAGTTAGTTATTATTAGATATCAATGGAGCATCGAAGTTTTAAAAAATTCTTATACGCTGCTAACTCATCAATCCTTGCTAGATGAGTCGGCAATCCTTTCAACTTTCTGATGTAGATAAGCACTACTTCATATATAAGAACCCCATATTAAATAGTCTATTTCAAGAGATATAATATTTTAGGAGGGATCCATTCTTAATAGGTCTCTGTATGGCACTTTTAATGAGTTACTAATCAAAGTTTTTTGTTGCAACTTCACACTTTTCATGAGTCTGATAGTCAGGATATTTAGGTGGAGGGAGTAGCTTTCTAGTGGTGGCCCTCACGTCCAGCTCAAATACTAGACGACATGGACCTGTTGGGAGAAGCACGTACACCTTTGTTTTAATGAGCAGGTAAATTAATAATCCACATTGTTTCTTCTATGTTGTTGCTTTGATCCTGTTTATATGATTTAGAACACTGGTAAATACTTCTCTCCATTTTGCAATGATACGCCTGTTAATGTACTGATTGTGTATGATCTTACTATTCTATAGAATTTGGATTATATCTTGTCATTCTTGTTGGGATCTATTGGATCCTTGTCGTTGTTCATAGGTAGGAAGCTCTCCTTACTTCGACAGAATCAGGGACCCCTTCTTTCAGATTCAGTCAATCATCCTGTTTGTCATTTGTTAAGTAGAGACTCACTGTCTATGTGTGTGCAGGTTTCCAAAGAAACAAATACTCAACGCCATTTGGTGGTTTTCAGTGTGCCAATCTCTACATTCATAGTACATCATTGAGTTTTACCTTCAACTAAGATTGTTTCCATTGTGGTGATTATTTATTTAATCCATTGTTGCTTAGATTAGCTCTAACCATTTTGCTGCCTTTTTCTGCTCTTATTCAACTACTTATTTATGTACTCCTATTTTGCCAATAGTTTACTTATTATTGTGTGTAATTTAATGTGAGGCGCTACACTCATTCTCTCCGGCACTATCAAGATGGAGGCCAACATCATGGACGGCTGGAGCTATGATTAGATTTGTCCAAGATACAGCAGTGTTCCTAGTCATTATTCTGGTAACTGTCTTCAATTTCCATGTTTTAACTGTTTGTGAAGGCGGAAACGATAGTAATGTTCTTAGTGATGCTCTTGCCCTTTTGATTCGTACATTGCTAAACTGACCACTTAGCTCTGACCACTTTGATTCATAGAGTGCTGAATTACCCACATGCACTCGTGTTGTCACGGTTCATAAATTGCTGAATTTCCCATTAGGCCACAACCACATATGTTGTATTGATCTATCCTACCATGCTTACATGTGGTAAAGTTTTCGAACCGAAAGTTCCTGACTACTGTGTGAAATTATCAACATTTGATTTGCTCCTGTCTCTTGGAATGAGAAGTTTTAGCGCTGTGTATGGAAGGAAAAGTGTTGCGCTCGCTTGGACCTTTGACAATACCATAAGTATTTCTTGAGCACATTTTTTCTCTTCCTGAGAGGGTGGTGCTTAATACATGATCTATACATGTCAAAATGATGCTTTATCTTTCCCTGGATCTGTTTATGTTTGTTTTGTGACCTGAAGTAGTATATTGAGTTGTAAGGGAATACTTTCAGGTCAAAACTTTTCTTTGTAATAGTCGTAATCTAGCTGGGCAACAAATGTTTTTGAAGTAATACCCCTTTGTAAGAAGTATTTTTTCTTATTTGCTGGGTAACCCGTCACTACTTGCATCATGTCAATGTATTGTGTGTTAACAGTTCATCTTGTTATTTTCTTTGTAGATTCAGAAGATATATGGATGATTATATGGGTGCGTGGCAAGTATACTGCAATGATGATGATGTATTGGATCATGATGATGATGATGGATGCTTTCAGTTTTAGTTAAGTTGTAGGATATTGTTCCTGTTGGATGATGTTCCTCGGTTAAGTTTTAATTAAGTTGTAGCAATATTGATGGATGCTTTTAGTGAAGTCAAGAAAATATTTAGATTATGCAGCACATTTGGATGATGTTCCTCCTGTAATATCAACTATTGTAATCCAACAGTTTTGTTCAATATATGAATTATTATTCCTCTCATGGGTATGTTGTTTCTTTCCTCACTTGGTCATCCTTATCACCATTATGTGGAGCATTAATTTAATTTATACAACATAATAATATTGTTACATTTTATATGTAAAAAAACACATGAAACGTTGCAAATTCTCTGTTGCCAAGCAATGAGATTTGGATTCCTGTATAGTAATCACCAACATATACAATTGTTGTAAAAGCCGTTTTTATGTGTTGTACTCTTGCAACGGTCCCTTTTACCAACGGAGGCATAAGCGTTTCATTATGCGCCAGCAACACTGGATAAGGCTACGCATCCCAAACCGTTGGTAAAGAGCTTAGCAACGGATATATGGACTTTTAGATACGAAAAAATGCGTTGTTATAGTGGGGGTCCTGTTGTAGTGCAAGGGGGAGATGACGATGGTGATGATCACGAGCATGAGGACGATCAGCGCCCATATACTCTGTGGCGCCTGGCAACTAATTCCGATGGATCACCTCTTCTTGTGTGTATACAGCCCACTGATGATGTTACTACTAAGGAAGTAGGTGTAGCCTCCCATGGTCGCACTCTCCGGACCTATTCCTACACCAGTTGCATGGTATTCGGGATGGATACTAGTATGCTAGCTCCAACACCTTCTCCCTGGTACAGAATTGATAGTCTTGGAGAAAACTCGCTCTTCCTAGGACAAAACTATCCAATGATGGTGAAAGGCGATCCAACTACTGCTGACACAACGTTACTGCCATTTATGAGAAGCAACTGTGTCTATACCTCGGACATTTGGGTGGTTCCCTACCCTGGTACTGATATAGTAGGCCGCTTCAGCCTGGATGATCAGTCCTGCGTTGGTCTCGAGATCGACAATGGATGGCCCGTCCTAGAGAATCACTTGTGGTTCAAAGCAAGCGTTTCCAACGCCAAGGAATGGTTGAGTTGAAGTTCATTTTATTGTTTGTTATTTGTTGTGTGATGAAAACTTTAGTATTTATAATGTATCCTCGTTGTCGATGTGGGTTGATGACCTGTTGTATGTAATAAAATGATATGCCTGTGATAAACTTAATAAATTTATGAATGGCTTTCGAGTCGCTTCTCTGAGTGAGTTGTGCGATGAGGCAAAAAAAAATTTTCCGAATACATAATTGTACGTGCATTGCAACAGGTTATCGGATGAGGCCAATCAACAATAGTAGTACACTATTGGTACTAGCTTCACATGCTTCGCGCGTCGGGCGGGTGTTTTTACTGTAGCCATATGTTAATGTGTTCGATGTACATAACCAGCACCTCGAATCCTCGAAACTAGTTGTATATAAGTAGTAGGAGTAGTAGGGTGGCATGGGCCAGAACAAGCATTCACGTCCAGGAGTACGGCACAGGCCACCACCACGACATCCATCTGACACCATATTTCTTGGAGTCCGTGCTAGAGCAATCTCTTCAACCTTGTCGTTTCTCTAACTTCAGCCATCGCGCGGTGGGCGAGGTGGGGTTTTTCCAATAGTCGGTTTCCTCAACTGCGGTCCCACTTGTAAGGCCAACTCCAACGCATGACCCCAAATGGACCTCCATTTTGCACGAACTCCAACGATAATTTTGACTAGAAAAGAAAGACCAAAGAAAACAAGAACCACAAGAATACATTTTACTAGAAGATATCCAACTTCCATAACTGCTCCTGTAAGTTGGATTAGTGCCTTCTCCATGCATTCATTGTTGATCAGCGGAGGCTCGATCTTGCGTGCTTCTTTCTTCTTTGAGTGTAAAGAAGTAGACGTTGCTTCCTCGCATCTAGTCTCATCTCTAGCCTCTATTCTAGTAGGAGTATCAACAAGTGCACTAGTCTCATCTCTAGCCTCTATGCTAGCTAAAAGTGCTAGAACATCTACTAAATTGCGCTCTATCAATATATCGATGTACTCTTCTTCCCAATACCAAAACTTGCATCCATTCTACTCCCTCCGTTCCACAATACATGCCTTCTATTTGTCAAAATATAGATGTATCTAGACATGTTTTAGTATATAGGTACATCCATTTTTGGACAAATGGAAGTCAAGTATTTTGGAACGGAGGGAGTACACAATAAAATTTTTAAGTTAGCACAACTAGTCTAATCCGAGAGCACAACCGAAGATTTGGTCGGGTTCTTCCTCCTTTTGCCGACACGTGGGACATCCAGCATCCAGGTCGTGTCATGCAAGAAAATAGAGTGGTAGTTGAAGCCACGTGATGTGCATCTTGGGTTAAACTATAAATAGAATCTTACTACTCTTGAGTAACTCCAAAAGTGGCCATCGAAGATCTTTATTGGATTTGTTTTTCATCACCAGCACGTCAAGGTGAAAGATGTGCAGGTTCAGTGGATCCTCTTGCGTTTTCATTGACATGTGGGACCGCATGTGAGCAGACAGACGATGGGCTCCATGCGTCCGCTGGCTGGCTGAGAAGAGAGATAGAGGAGGGCTGAGCACGGACTCCGGGAAATTTGTTCTACGTACCTCGATATAGGCTCGATATAGTGGGGTGGCATGGGCCATAACTAGCATCCATGTCTAGCAGTACGACACATGCCACCCACATGAGTCCCATCCGACACCAATTTTCTTGGAGTCAGTGCTACAACCATCTCTTCTCCCTCCTGTTTTCTCAGCCATCACGCGGTGGGCTGGGTGGGGGTTTGCCGATAGTCGGTTTGCTCAACTGCGGTCCCACTTGTAAGTGAAAATGCAACACCGCACGCATTCCCCCTTGAGCGGCGTGCCGGACCAACCGTATGGGGGTGCGACGCAAACATGGCAGGCTTTTCCTTTTGAACTCGTAACTGGTAAAATTTGGTTCTGCTCCATGGCGCGACTGATAGATAGAAAATAACGATTTTGCCTAGAGTAATGAGAAGTTTGGTTCTGGCGCCATTCATGCATGGAGTACGTGTTGGAAATATGCCCAAGAGACAATAATAAAATGGTTATTTTTATATTTCCTTGTTCATGATAATTGTCTATTGTTCATGCTATAATTGTATTGATTAGAAACCGTAATACATGTGTGAATACATAGACCACACCATGGCCCTAGTGAGCCTCTAGTTGACTAGCTCGTTGATCAACAGATGGTCATGGTTTCCTGACTATGGACATTGGATGTCATTGATAACGAGATCACATCATTAGGAGAATGATGTGATGGACAAGACCCAATCCTAAGCATATCACAAGATCGTGTAGTTTGTTTGCTAGAGCTTTTCTAATGTCAAGTATCATTTCCTTAGACCATGAGATTGTGTAACTCCCGGATACCATAGGAGTACTTTGGGTGTACCAAACGTCACAACGTAACTGGGTGACTATAAAGGTGCTCTACAGGTATCTCCGAAAGTGTTTGTTGGGTTGGCACGAATCGAGACTGTGATTTGTCACTCCGTATGACAGAGAGGTATCTCTGGGCCCACTCGGTAATGCATCATCATAATGAGGTCAAGTGCCAAGTGGTTGGTCACGGGATCATGCATTACGGCTCGAGTAAAGTGACTTACTGGTAATGATATTGAACAAGGTATTGGGATACAGACGATCGAATCTCGAGCAAGTAACATACCTATTGACAAAGGGAATTGTATACGGGATTTCTTGAATCCTCAACATCGTGGTTCATCCGATAAGATCACCGTGGAACATGTGGGAACCAACATGGGTATCCAGATCCCGCTGTTGGTTATTGGCCGGAGAGCTGTCTCGGTCATGTCTGCGTGATTCCCGAACCCGTAGGGTCTACACACTTAAGGTTTGATGACGCTAGGGTTATTAGGAAGATTTGTATGTGATTACTGAATGTTGTTCGGAGTCCCGGATGAGATCCCGGACGTCACGAGGAGTTCTGGAATGGTCCGGAGGTGAAGATTTATATATGGGAAGTTGTCATACGGTCATCGCAAATATTCGGGGGCATACCGGTATTGTACCGGGGGCACCAGAGGGGTTCCGGGGGTCCACCGGGAGGAGCCACCTGTCCCGGAAGGCCTCACGGGCTGTAGAGGGAAGGGAACCAGCCCCTTGGAGGGCTGGGTGCCACCCCCCTGGGCCCATGCGCCTATGGTTGGGTGGGAAACCCTAAAGGGGGCGCCCCCTTGCTTGGGGGGCAAACCCCCTCCCCTTTGCCGCCGCCCCCCTCTAGATCTCATCTAGAGGGGGCCGGCCCCCTCCCCCCTTCTCCCTATAAATAGAGGGGCAAGGGGAGGGCTGCGACACCACATCCAAGGCGTAGCCCCTCCCCTCCCCAACACCTCTCCTCCTCCGCAAGAGCTTGGCGAAGCCCTGCCGGAGAACTGCCACTCCATCACCACCACACCGTCGTGCTGCTCTTGGGGCCCTCTTCCTCAACCTCTCCCCCTTCCTTGCTGGAACAAGGCGCGGGAGACGTCACCGGGCTGCACGTGTGTTGAACGCGGAGGTGCCGTTGTTCGGCGCTTAGATCGGAGTCCACTGCGATCTGAATCGCTTCGGGTATGACTCCTTCATCCACGTTCTTGCAACGCTTCCGACTCGCGATCTTCAAGGGTATGAAGATGCACTCCCCTCTCTCTTGTTGCTAGTTACTCCATAGATTGATCTTGGTGATGCGTAGAAATTTTTTAATTTCTGCAACGATCCCCAACAGTGGTGTCAGAGCCAGGTTTATGCGTAGTTTCTATGCACGAGTAGAACACAAGTTTGTTGTGGGCATCGATATTGTCAATTTACTTGCCACTACTAGTCTTATCTTGTTTCGGCGGCATCGTGGGATGAAGTGGCCTGGACCGACCTTACACGTACACTTACGTGAGACAGGTTCCACCGACTGACATGCGCTAGTTGCATCAGGTGGCTAGCGGGTTGTCGGTGTCAAAACCGGCGGATCTCGGGTAGGGGTCCCAGTCTGTGCGTCTTAGGCTGATGGTAACAGGAAGCAAGGGACACAATGTTTACCCAGGTTCGGGCCCTCTCGATGGAGGTAAAACCCCACTTCTTGCTTATTAATATTGAAGATATGGGTAGTACAAGAGTAGATCTACCACGAGATCGTAGAGGCTAAACCCTAGAAGCTAGCCTATGATGGTATGATTGTAATTGTGATCAGCCTTCTAAGGACCAACCTCTCTGGTTTATATAGACACCGGAGAGGGCTAGGGTTTACATGGAGTAGGTTACAAGGAAGGAAATATAATATCCGGATCGCCAGGCTTGCCTTCCACGCCAAGGAGAATTCCATCCGGACACGGGACGAAGTCTTGAGTCTTGTATCTTCACACTTCAATAGTCCAGACGTTGTATATAGTCCGGCTGTCCGGATACCCCCTAATCCAGGACTCCCTCATGGGTGTCTGTCTCTCCCACTTTAGTCGGATCGGATTTGATGAAAAGGGTCCTTATGAAGGGTAGATAGAAATTGGCATATCATGTTGTGGTTTTGGCGTAGGTAAGAAACGTTCTTGCTAGAAACCTATAGCAGCCACGTAAAAACTTGCAACAGCAATTAGAGGACGTCTAACTTGTTTTTGTAGCATATGCCGTGTGATGTGATATGGCCAAAAGGATGTGATGAATGATATATATGTGATGTATGAGATCGATCATGTTCTTGTAATAGGAATCACGACTTGCATGTCGATGAGTATGACAACCGGCAGGAGCCATAGGAGCCATATGAGTTGTATATCTGAGTGGGAGTTCATTAAATAATTTGATTAGATGAACTTAATTGTCATGAACTTAGTCTAAAAATCTTTACAATATGTCTTGTAGATCAAATGGCCCACACGAATGTTGTCCTCAACTTCAACGCGTTCCTAGAGAAAACCAAGCTGAAAGACGATGGTAGCAACTATACGGACTGGGTCCGGAACTTGAGGATCATCCTCATAGCTGCCAAGAAAGCATGTGTCCTTGAAGCACCACTAGGTGAAGCACTTGTCCCAGCAAACCAAGACATTATGAACGCTTGGCAGTCGCGTGTTGATGATTACTCCCTGGTTTAGTGCGGCATGCTTTACAGCTTAGAACCGGGGCTCCAAAAGCGTTTCGAGCAGCACGGAGCATATGAGATGTTCCAAGAGCTGATAATGGTTTTCCAAGCTCATGCCCGGGTCGAGAGATATGAAGTCTCCGACAAGTTCTACAGTTGTAAGATGGAGGAAAATAGTTCCGCCAGCGAGCACATACTCAAAATGTCTTGGTTGTACAACCGCTTGTCTCAGCTGGGAGTTAATCTCCCGGATGACGCGGTCGTTGACATAATCCTTCAGTCGCTTCCACCGAGCTACAAGAGCTTTGTGATGAACTTCAATACGCAGGGGATGGAGAAAACCATTCCTGAAGTATATTCAATGCTGAAATCAGCGGAGGTGGAAATCAAAAAGGAACATCAAGTGTTGATGGTGAATAAAACCACTAAGTTCAAGAAGGGCAAGGATAAGAAGGGTTTCAAGAAAGACGACAAGGGAGGTGCCGCCCCAGCAAGCAAGCTGCCGGGAAGAAGCCAAAGAATGGACCCAAGCCTGAGATTGAGTGTTTTTATTGCAACGGAAGTGGTCACCGGAAGCGGAACTGCCCCAAGGACTTAGCGGACAAGAAGGCCTGCAACACCAAAGGTATATGTGATATACATGTTATTGATGTGTACCTTACCAGTACTCGTAGTAGCTCATGGGTATTTGATACCGGTGCGGTTGCTCATATTTGTAACTCAAAACAGGAGCTGTGGAATAAGCGGAGACTGGTGAAGGATGAGGTGACGATGCGCGTCGGGAATGGTTCCAAGGTCGATGTGATCGCCATCGACACACTACCTCTACATTTACCTACGGGATTAGTTTTAAACCTCAATAATTGTTATTTAGTGCCAGCTTTGAGCATGAACATTGTATCTAGATCTCATTTAATACGAGATGGCTACTCATTTAAATCCGAGAATAATGGTTGTTCTATTTACATGAGAGATATGTTTTATGGCCATGCCCTGCTAGTCAATGGTTTATTCTTAATGAATCTCGAACGTGATGTTACACATATTCATAGTGTGAATACCAAAAGATGTAAGGTTGATAATGATAGTCCCACATACTTGTGGCACTGCCGGCTTGGTCACATTGGTGTCAAACGCATGAAGAAGATCCATGCAGATGGACTTTTGGAGTCTCTTGATTACGAATCATTTAACACGTGCGAACCATGCCTCATGGGCAAAATGACCAAGACTCCATTCTCCGGAACAATGGAGCGAGCAACCAACTTATTGGAAATCATACATACTGATGTGTGCGGTCCAATGAGAGTTGAGTCACACGATGGATATCATTATGTTCTCACCCTCATTGATGACTTAAGTAGATATGGGTATGTCTACTTAACGACACACAACTCTGAGACCTTTGAAAAGTTTAAGGAATTTCAGAGTGAGGTTGAAAATCAACATGACAAAAAAATAAAGTTCTTACGATCAGATCGTGGAGGGGAATATTTAAGTCACAAATTTGGCACACACTTAAAGAAATGTGGAATCGTTTCACAACTCACGCCGCCTGGAACACCTCAGCGTAATGGTGTGTCCGAACGTCGTAATCGCACTCTATTGGATATGGTGCGATCTATGATGTCTCTTACCGATCTACCGCTCTCATTTTGGGGCTATGTTTTTGAGACTGCCGCATTCACTTTAAATAGGGCTCCATCGAAATCCGTTGAGACGACACCGTATGAATTATGGTTTGGGAAGAAACCTAAGCTGTCGTTTCTAAAAGTTTGGGGATGCGATGCATATTTCAAGAAACTTCAACCTGCAAAGCTTGAACCCAAGTCGAAAAAATGCGTCTTCAAAGGATACCCTAAGGAAACCATTGGGTATACCTTCTACCTCAGATCCAAAGGCAAGATCTTTGTTGCCAAGAACGGGTCCTTTCTGGAGAAAGAGTTTCTCTAGAAAGAAGTAAGTGGGAGGATAGTAGAACTTGATGAAGTACTGCCTCTTGAAGCGGAAAGTAGCACAGCTCAGGAAGATGTTTCTGTTGTGCCTGCACCGGCTAGAGAAGAGGTTAACGATGATGATCAAGGTACTTCGGATCAAGTTACTACTGAACTTCGTAGGTCCACGAGGACATGTTCCACACCAGAATGGTATGGCAACCCCGTCCTGGAAATCATGTTGTTAGACAACGGTGAACCTTCGAACTATGAAGAAGTGATGGCGGGCCCAGATTCCAACAAATGGCTTGAAGCCATGCAATCCGAGATAGGATCCATGTATGAAAACAAAGTATGGACTTTGACGGACTTGCCCGATGATCGGCGAGCGATAGAAAATAAATGGATCTTTAAGAAGAAGACGGACGTGGATGGTAATGTTACCATCTATAAAGCTCGACTTGTCGCTAAGGGTTATCGACAAGTTCAAGGGGTTGACTACGATGAGACCTTCTCACCTGTAGCGAAGCTTAAGTCCGTCCGAATCATGTTAGCAATTGCCGGGTTCTACGATTATGAAATATGGCAAATGGACGTCAAAACGGCATTCCTTAACGGCTTTCTTAGGGAAGAATTGTATATGATGCAGCCGGAAGGATTTGTCGATCCTAAGAATGCTAACAAGGTGTGCAAGCTCCAATGCTCCATCTATGGGCTGGTGCAAGTATCTCCGTGTTGGAACATTCGCTTTGATGAAATGATCAAAGCGTTTGGGTTTATGTAGACTTATGGAGAAGCCTGTGTTTACAAGAAAGTGAGTGGGAGCTCTGTAGCATTTCTCATATTATATGTAGATGACATACTGTTGATGGGAAATGATATAGAACTCTTGGAGAGCATAAAGGCCTACTTGAATAAGTGTTTTTCAATGAAGGACCATGGAGAAGTTGCTTACATATTAGGCATCAAGATCTATAGAGATAGATCGAGACGCCTCATAGGTCTTTCACAAAGCACACACCTTGATAAGATATTGAAGAAGTTCAAGATGGATCAGTCCAAGAAAGGGTTCTTGCCTGTATTGCAAGGTGTGAAATTGAGCTCAGCTCAAAGCCCGAGCATGGCAGAAGGTAGGGAAAAGATGTGTCATCCCCTATGCCTCAGCCATAGGGTCTATTATGTATGCCATGCTGTGTACCAGACCTGATGTAAACCTTGCCGTAAGTTTGGTAGGAAGGTACCAAAGTAATCCCGGCATGGAACACTGGACAGCGGTCAAGAATATCCTGAAGTACCTAAAAAGGACTAAGGATATGTTTCTCGTTTATGGAGGTGACGAAGAGCTCGTCATAAAGGATTACGTCGATGCTAGCTTAGACACAGATCTGGATGACTCCAAGTCATAAATCGGATACGTGTATATTTTGAATGATGGGGCAGTAAGCTGGTGCAGTTTCAAGCAAGGCGTTGTGGCGGGATCTACATGTGAAGCGGAGTACATGGCAGCCTCGGAGGCAACACATGAAGCAATCTGGATAAAGGAGTTCATTACCGACCTAGGAGTTATTCCCAATGTGTCGGGCCCGATGACTCTCTTCTGTGACAACACTGGAGCTATTGCCCTTGGCAAGGAGCCCAGGTTTCACAAGAAGACCAGACACATCAAGCGTTTCTTCAACTCCATTCGTGAAAAAGTTCAAGATGGAGACATAGATATTTGCAAAGTGCATACGGATCTGAATGTCGCAGATCCGTTGACTAAACCTCTTCCGCGAGCAAAACATGATCAACACCAGTACTCTATGGGTGTTCGATTCATCACAATGTAACTAGATTATTGACTCTAGTGCAAGTGGGAGACTATTGGAAATATGCCCTAGAGGCAATAATAAAATGGTTATTATTTTATTTGTCTATTGTTCATGCTATAATTGTATTGATCAGAAACCGTAATACATGTGTGAATACATAGACCACACCATGTCCCTAGTGAGCCTCTAGTTGACTATCTCGTTGATCAACAGATGGTCATGGTTTCCTGACTATGGACATTGGATGTCATTGATAACTAGATCACATCATTAGGAGAATTATGTGACAGACAAGACCCAATCCTAAGCATAGAACAAGATCATGTAGTTTGTTTGCTAGAGCTTTTCTAAGGTCAAGTATCATTTCCTTAGACCATGAGATTGTGTAACTCCCGCATACCGTAGGAGTGCTTTGGGTGTACCAAAGGTCACAACGTAACTGGGTGACTATAAAGGTGCGCTACAGGTATCTCCAAAAGTGTCTGCTGGGTTGGCACGAATCGAAACTGGGATTTGTCACTCCGTATGACGGAGATGTATCTCTGGGCCCACTCGGTAATGCATCATCATAACGAGCTCAAAGTGACCAAGTGGTTGGTCACGGGATCATGCATTATGGATCGAGTAAAGTGGCTTGCGGGTAATGAGATTGAACGAGGTATTGGGATACCGACGATCGAATCTCAGGCCAGTAACGTACTGATTGACAAAGGGAATTGTATATGGGATTGCTTGAATCCTCGACATCGTGGTTCATCTGATAAGATCATTGTGGAACATGCGGGAGCCTACATGGGTATCCAGATCCCGCTGTTGGTTATTGGCCGAAGAGTTGTCTCGGTCATGTCTGCGTGATTCCCGAACCCGTAGGGTCTACACACTTAAGGTTCAATGATGCTAGGGTTATTACGAAGATTTGTATGTGATTACCGAATGTTATTCGGAGTCCAGGATGAGATCCTGGACGTCACGAGGAGTTCCTGAATGGTCCGGAGGTGAAGATTTATATATGGGAAGTTGTCATACGGTCACCGGAAATATTCAGGGGCATACCGGTATTGTACCGGGGCCACCGGAGGGGTTCTGGGGGTCCATCCGGAGGGGCCACCTGTCCTGGAGGGCCTCATGGACTGTAGAGGGAAGGGAACCAGCCCCTTGGAGGGCTGGGCACCACCCCCCTTGGGCCCATGCGCCTAGGGTTGGGGGGCAACCCTAAAGGGGGCGCCCCCTTGCTTGGGGGGCAGGCCCCCTCCCCTTGGTCGCCCCCCCTCTAGATCTCATCTAGAGGGGGCGGCCCCCTTCCCCCTTCTCCCTATAAATACAGGGGCAAGGGGAGGGCTGCGACACCACATCCAAGGCGCAGCCCCTCCCCTCCCCAACACCTCTCCTCCTCCGCAAGAGCTTGGCGAAGCCCTGCCGGAGAACTGCCACTCCATCACCACCACGCCGTCGTGTTGCTGCTGGAGCCCTCTTCCTCAACCTCTCCCTCTTCCTTGCTGGATCAAGGTGCGGGAGACGTCACCGGGCTGCACATGTGTTGAACGCGGAGGTGCTGTTGTTCGGCGCTTAGATCAGAGTCCACCACGATCTGAATCGCTTCGAGTACGACTCCTTCATCCACATTCTTAACGCTTCCGACTCGCGATCTTCAAGGGTACGAAGATGCACTCCCATCTCTCTCGTTGCTAGTTACTCCATAGATTGATCTTGGTGATGCATATAAATTTTTTAATTTCTGCAACGATCCCCAACACTACGTACGAAAATTATGAAGATGCGAAAGGTAAGATAATTACTAGTAGTACCATATACTACTACATGGATTTGATGGAAAGATAAAAATACATACGGATCCGTCAACGACATCCTCATGCCCTAGTGCGCCGGGTCACCAACCGACGTGTGAGGAGGAGCGGCATTGGCGGCGAGCTCAACGTGCTTCTGAACAATGCCGTCCAAGGTTGCCCTGCTGTCCAAGAAGGCCAGTGTCCTATCGTCCTCCTCTTGCATGTAGTAGTCCTTGTGGACGATTTGTGCGTAGACGTGGGTGATTATGTCGATGGTGTCTTGCTGCGCCAGGTGCTGCGCGGCGAGCGCGACTGATACGTCTCCAACGTATCTATAATTTTTGAGTGCTCCATGCTATATTATCTACTGTTTTGGGAAATATTGGGCTTTATTATCCACTTTTATATTACTTTTGGGACTAACCTATTCATCGGAGGCCCAGCCCAGATTTGTTGTTTTTTTGCCTATTTCAGTGTTTTGAAGAAAAGGAATATCAAACGGAGTCGAAACGGAACGAAATCAACTGGAGAAGTTATTTTTGGAAGGAAAGCTACCAGATGGACTTGGACCCCACGTCAGGAGCCAAGGGAGGTGCTCACGAGGGTGGGGGCGCGCCCCCTGCCTCGTGGGGCCCTCGTGGCTCCCCTGACGTACTTCTTCCACCTATATGAATCCACGTACCCTAAAACTTCCAGAACGAAGATTAGATCGGGAGTTCCACCGCCGCAAGCCTCTGTCGCCACCAAAAGTCAACCGGGACCCCTTTCCGGCACCCTACCGGAGGGGCGATCCATCTCCGGTGGCCATCTTCATCATCCCGGCGCTCTCCTCGACGAAGAGGGAGTAGTTCACCCTCGGGGCTGAGGGTATGTACCAGTAGCTATGTGTTTGATCTCTCTCTGTCGGTGGGAACGACACCTATGGGATCACAAGAATCCCTACTACGGTTGCGGGGCGCGGGGTTATGAGAAGAGCGGATCAAACAGATAGCACACGGTTCGTTTATCCAGGTTCAGGCTGCGAGGATGCCTAAAACCCTACTCCTTATTTGGTGGATTGTTTATCTGTGTTCTTCAACTAGCTATGGGGCGTGAGGAGCTCCAAAAAGCCGAATCCTCTTCCTGGTCGCCTTGGGCCTCCTTTTATAGGGAAAAGGTGTTGCCCA
Source organism: Aegilops umbellulata (assembly GCA_032464435.1). Lineage (NCBI taxonomy): Eukaryota > Viridiplantae > Streptophyta > Magnoliopsida > Poales > Poaceae > Aegilops > Aegilops umbellulata. Next base: position 4,843,394 of record CP136057.1, on the reverse strand, counting down.
GTGGCACACAGGAGGTGGAAAGGGTACAGTGATGCGAGTTTATCCCTCACATTACATGACAAGGCGCCTTTAATGCATCTTGCTTAGGTGTCCTTGCTTTATCGGGGACGGGGGAGAGCCCTATCTCGTCTGTCGCCGCTCCCTCTTGCGTCGACACGCACCCTAGCCAGCGGTGCCCGCGGTGCCATGTAGGCAGGCAGGCAGCTGACGTGGCGCAGTGGTGGGTCTCCACGAAGATCCACCTGCCGCCACGCAGGTGCCTGCCCAGCTGGTTGGGTTGGCAGCTGCATGCGAGCGGTGGTGGAGGCTTGATTGGTGTGGGCCTGATGGTGGCCCCACGGGTGTTCTTGGCAAGGGCCTTGCCGTGGCCCCGGCAAGGGTCTTGCCGTGGCGCCTGCTGTCATCCGCGACAAGGCACTTGCCGGGGGCCTTGTGGTCCTCCTTGGCTGGGATCCCGCCAAGGACCATCATCTTCTGATCTTGAATGTCTTCACAAAGATCTGCATGCCACCACGGGGATGTCTCCCGAATCCTTGCCCCATAGGGGCAGTGGACTCAAGGGTGACTCTCCCCATAGGTGTGGGGCGAGCTGCCGCGACAAGGGTCTTGCCGGGTTTGCTAGAACCGCCTCCTGGCAAGGATCTTGCTGGGGGAGTTCGCTTCGTCCCCTTTGCTCTTTGTGGTGTTGGTCTTGGCGTCGTTCTGCTTCTCTCGAGCTTCGGTCTTACCCTGGCTCACCTCCCTTGCCTTGCTCAGTGTGGTGGTGCCCGTGGCTCAGACTGCCCATGCATAGTTATAGGGGTACAAAAAGTGTACCCCTCTTTTTGTACACCGACAGGAGTCCCCGGGCCTGGGCCACACGTAAGCGCAACCGCGTCGTTGGGCTAGGCCCAAAAACGGTGCGCGGGCAGGCGGGGCGGTTTTTACCGCGGTAAGTTTCTTCGCGTGCTGCGCTTCCCACGTCTCCCGCGCGTGGCACGACGTGGGGAGGCGTGTGTGACGTGGGCGACATGCGTGGGCTGAGCTCTGCGCGCATGCGTCACGTCGTAGTAAAGGGGGCGGTTCGCGCCTTCCCCATAAATGGAGGGAGGCGTGGAGGCGCGGCCCATTTACTAAACAGGGCCGAGGCGTGGTCTTCAAGGCGTCCACTCCCCACGATCACGGGGTGGGGAGAGGTCGCCTCACCCGTCGCCTCGGTCCTGCACGCCCGCCACGTGGCTCTCATGCGCTTGGGGTGGCGAACGGTGGAGGCGGGAAACCGGGTCGTCGCGGGCTGGGGCAGCGGGTCGGTCCCAGTTCCCTGCGCCTTCCGCGTCTTGATTGGCTGAGCGGGGCATCCAAGCCCCCACCCCATTCCTTTATAAAGAGCGGGAGGGGGGATGGCGTCCCGCATTCTTTCATCTCCTCCTTCCTTCAGCTTCTGTTCCCCCCTTCCATCCGCCATGGAGAGAGGGAATCCTGGTCCTTCAACGGTGGCGGCGAGGGTCGCCGCTCGACAACGCGTCCTTCCTTCTCCTGCACCTGTGGTGGCAGAGCCAGCCACGAGGGGAAGGGGGAGGGGGTGAGGCCGTGGGCGAGGCCGAGGCGCTTGGGGAAGAGGAGGACGGGGCGGCGCGCCGGCCTCGCCTCCGCCAGCAGTCCCCCCCCATGGAGGGCCACGTTGGGGATGACCCTTGCGAGTTCTTCATCAGGCTGCGTCGGCCGCCTTGCCGTCGCCTTCGTCTCCCGACTCCATTCGCGTGGGAGATGGAGCTGGATTCGCCGGAGTCATTGCGGCTGCACATGAGGGGCTGTGGGATCAGCGGCACGTGGGTTCGCGTCGACTTCCGAGCCCCTCACGTGATGTATCTTCGTTGGGGATGCAAGACATTCGCTCATATCCACGACTTGACACAGGGGCTCACTCTCCATTTCAAGCTAATGGAGGGCGGCCTCCTCTCCGTCAAGGTCTTCGGGCTCTTCGGGACCCGGGCAAGGTGCTGCGTGGAGAGCCCTTCTGATAGCGAAGACTCCTCCTCGGGCAGGAGTGGCGAGGAGGTCAGCGGCAGCGACGACGAGGGTACCTGGCGGCAGGATGACGGGTCCGACTAGGTGTCGGGCGTCGCTCCGTGCGGCACCGACGTCCCCATCATCCGTGTCGCCGGCTCCCTAAACTTCTCGGGGTCGTCTCCTTGGGCGGCTGGCGTTGGGAGGCTGCGCAAGAGGATGAGGGCGGGCGGCAAGGCTGTCAAATCGGAGTACGCGGGCATCGACGCCTTCGACGCGTGCTGACGTCCTGCCGCCTCGTCTTCGAGCTCTACTTCCGGCGCCGCCATCACCATCCAGCCTTCAGACGGCCACCGAGATGTTCTCTTGGTGTCTTCTGCCACCCGTAGCTCGCCTAGGCGCCCCTTTTGCCCTTTTTGCCTCCTTGACCTGCCTCCTGAGGAGAGGGACAAGAAAGGGGTTACGGGCACCTTATCTTTTTTTAGCTTGTAAGCCTTCGGGCCTTGGCTGAATTTAAAACTTGTAATCCCATCATTCATGTTTTTCATTCCCCATGGACTATACCTGAGTGGAATGTTTTTAATGAAAAAGGGATGCTTGCCAGGTCATTTGTTTGCAGGTTCTACCCACGACAAGGAGTAAATCCTTGATATCTCTAAGATAAACATTTCCTTGCCCGGCAACAGGCCTTGCCGTCTTCCCACTTCGCTCGACCTTTCTCATGCTTTTGGCGGAGGCAGGGATGAGGTGGGTTCAGGCTCCTTGTTTCATCCTTTTGCTGCCACGACTACGACCAAACCTGGCCCCAGGAACGAGCCCTAGGGCCTAGAGTTTTAGGGGAGCATGGTAGCTTTAGGAAAAAACGAGGTTTCACATACCTCAGTCCATAAGGGAATGCATGATAAGGGATGAAGAACTTATCTGAAGCTGTAGCCCCCGGCAACTCTGGTTTGCCGTGAGTGAATCTTTGCACTTGCAGCCCCTGGTAATACTGGCTTGCCGGGGTCTAGATGCTGGTCTATCCCTCTTCTCTTTTTCGTCCTCACGTGATCCGGCAAGGATATCTGTGAGTCCTGCAAACCAAAGAAGACAAAAGAATGTCAAAGAGACGTGCACTCGACCTCTAAGCTAGGGGTTAGTCGCCGCTAAGCACTATCAACCATAACCAAGGACGAGACTCGACCTAGCATGCATGCTATAACTTAGGGCGCCAGCGCTTCATTTATTTATGCTCAGGGTCTGCGCCTGGCTTTGTACAAAGGGTTACATGCATCATCGGCAATGCTTGTGCAAAAGGTGGCTTGCCGGGGGGCCCGGCAAGCCGCGCCTCACGGGTAAAACTTGTGAAGATGCTCAATGTTCCAGGAGTTACTCACCGGAACGGCATCTTCGGTCTCCAGGCGGACTGCGCCGGGCCTGGTGACTCGTATTACCCGATAAGGGCCTTCCCACTTTTGCGTCAACTTATTGGAATTCTTGGCCGATTGAACGCGCCGAAGAACAAGGCCACCTTCCTCAAGGCTTCGGGCATGAACCTTGCGGCTATGGTAGCGGCGCAAGGCTTGCTGGTAGCGTGCTGCTCTCACAGCCGCCCGAAGACGGTCTTCCAAAAGGAGCATTGCTTTCATCTTGCCGCAGTTGCTCTTGCTCAAGCTCATCATAAGCGAGCACTCGAGGTGACCCGTATATGAGTCCAATGGGGAGAACTGCTTCTGCCCCGTATACTAGGGCAAAGGGTGTCTGGCCGGTGGCTCGATTTGGCGTCGTCCTGATCGACCAAAGAACCGCCGGCAACTCATCAATCCAGTGCCTTCAGCATTTGCCCTCTCAGCTTGACCATTGCTTCGCGGGTGAGCAACGGAAGCGAAACAGACTTTGCTGCCGAGGTCTCGGGTATATTGCATGAAGGTGCGGCTTGTGAACTGTGTGCCGTTGTCGGTGATAACCCTATTGGGTACGCCAAAACGGCACACTAGTCCCTTGAAGAACTTGACGGCTAACTGAGTTGTGACCTTCCTTACTGCCTCCACCTCCGACCACTTTGTGAACTTGTCGATTGCAACGTACAAGTACTCAAAGCCCTGACAGCGCAGGGGAAAGGGGCCCAGTATGTCGAGTCCCCAGACCGAGAAGGGCCAGGAGAGAGGAATGGTTTGAAGGGCTTGAGCTGGCTGATGAAGCTTCTTTGAATGGAACTGACACGCTTCATACCTTGTGACTAGTGTCATCATATCCTGGAGGGCGGTGGGCCAGAAGAAGCCTTGCCGAAATGCCTTGCGGCAAGGGCCCTTGACCCGATGTGGGATCCACATATGCCTCCGTGTATCTCCGCCAACAGCTCCAGTCCTTCCTCTCGAGGGATACACTTCAATTTCACACCGTTCGGCCTCTTTCTGTACAGGACGTCATCGACAAACTGGTACATGGTAGAACGACGGGCTACTTTTTCCGCTTCTTCCTGCTCCTCAGGAAGTTCCCCTGTTTGGAGGAATCAGACGGTATGTTGTGCCCACGCTGGAGCCTGGGGCTCGACGGCGAGGACTAAAGGCATTTCCTCCACCATAGGAGCGGCTGTCTCGACAGCAAGAGCTTGACGCTCCGCCGGAGCCAGTCGTCCCGTGGCGGGCTTAGTGTCCCCGGCAACATCCTTGCCGGCGGCTCCGGGGAGCTCGGCGGGAAAGTACTTGCTGGGCCCTGATTTCCTCCTCTTGTTCTGCTCTGTTGATGGATCAACGGATGGCTGAGTTAGCTGAAGCACAAAGGTACCTGGTTCCACAAGTAGCTTGAGGGCAGCGCGTTTTGACAGGTAATAGGCGACATCGTTCTCCGCTCGGGGAACGTGTTCAGCCTGTATACCGTCAAAACACTCTTCTAGCTTCCTCACTTCATCGACGTAGGCCTTCATCAACGGGCTCTGGTAATCCTTGTTGACTTGCTTGACGACAAGCTACGAGTCTCCCTTGACGATGAGTTTCTTGATTCCGAGGTCCGCCGCGATCCTAAGACCGGCAAGCAGCCCTTCGTACTCTGCCATATTGTTTGTTGACACCTCCCTGGGGAAGTGCATCTGGATCACGTACTTGAGGTGCTCTCCGGTGGGCGCGACAAGTAGTACGCCAGCCCCGGCACCTTGTAAGGAGAAAGCTCCATCAAAGTACATGATCCAATCACAACTTGCCTCCTTGCCGGGGAGAGCAGTCTCTTGGGCTTCTTCGTCAGGCGTTGTGGTCCATTTTGCAATGAACTCCGCTAGGACTCGGCTCTGAATCATCGAAGTACTTTCAAACTTGAGGCCAAAGCTTGACAGCTCCAGTGCCCATTCCACAATTCTTACCGTTGCATCTGGATTGTGCAATATCCGTTGCAGAGGGAGGCGAGTGACGACAGTGATCTCGTGTGCCTGGAAGTAGTGACGCAGCTTCCTGGAGGCCATAAGAAGGCTGAAGAGCAGTTTCTGCACACCGGAGTACCTTGATCTAGCCCCCTGCAGGAGGGAACTAACAAAGTAGACCGGGTGCTGCATCATTTTGTTCTTCGACGGCACTTCAACTGACCGTGTCGTCTCTGCATTGGTGGTGTCGGGCTCTGCCGCTGCCATTACCTCATGGTCAACCTCTCTCTGCGCCACTAGTGCGGTGCTGACCACCTGGTTCGTTGCCGCCAGGTATAGTAGCAACGGCTCCTGTGGCCTAGGCGCAACTAGTATTGGCGCGGAGGAGAGGTACTTCTTCAAATCTTGCAATGCTGCTTCGGCTTCTGGCGTCCACTCCATTGGGCCCGCCTTTTCAGGATCTTGAAAAAGGGAAGGGCGCGCTCGACAGACATGGAAATGAACCTGCCCATGGCGGCGACGCAACCTGCAAGCCAACACACATCCTTGATTTGCTTGGGTGCTTCAATTTGCTCTATAGCTTTGATTTTGTCCGGATTGGCCTCTATCCCACGCTGTGACACCAAGAACCCGAGAAGCTTGCCGGACGGGACGCCAAAGACGCACTTCTCAGGGTTCAGCTTGAGATTGATCTTGCGCAGGTTTGCAAATGTTTCTTGCAGATCTGGTATGAGGGTTGCCCCGTCCTTGGTTTTGACCACTATGTCATCCATATAAGCTTCCATATTTCTATGGAGCTGGGGTTCAAAACCAATCTGGACCGCCCTTGCAAACGTCGAACCAGCACTCTTCAACCCGAAAGGCATCCGCATGAAACAATACGTACTGCATGGGGTGATGAATGTTGTTTTCTCTTTGTCTTCTCTTGTCATGAAGATCTGGTGGTAGCCGGAGTAGGCATCGAGGAATGACAACAGATGACACCCAGCCGTGTAGTCAACAAACTGGTCGATGCGCGGCAACGGGAAGGGGTCTTTAGGACAAGCCTTATTGATATCTGTGTAATCAATACACAGCCTCCACTTCCCATTTGCCTTGCGCACCACGACCAGATTGGCCAACCACGTTGGATGGAGCACTCCTCTTACCAAACCCGCTGCTTCTAGTTTCCAGATCTCTTCTGTGATGAACTCTTGTCATTCCAAAGCTTTCTTTCTGACCATCTGCTTGACGGGCCGCGCATGAGGACAGACAGAAAGGTGGTGCTCAATCACCTCCCTGGGAACGCCAGGGATGTCGGAAGCTTGCCATGCAAACACATCGACATTCGCCTGCAGGAAGGTGACGAGCACGTCTTCCTATTTGTCGTCAAGGGTGGAGCTTATGGTGAAAGCTCCTCCCGTGCCGTCCTCATTGACAGAAACCTTCTTGGTTCCCGATGGTATGTCCCTGGGCTTCTTGTTTCCGCCAGTGGAGCTCTCTGGCACGTCCTCGACGGCAGCGCTACACTCTGAAGAGGTGCGCTTGCTGGAGTGGGTGTCCGAGGTCTCACCGGTCTTCTTCTTCTTCCCTCCCGGGGTCCCAGCGGCAGGAGCAAGTGCCCTAGTGGCGGCAGCTTCTGCAACTGCTTGCTGGTATAGTTGGTCAGCGCAAATCAGTGCATCTTGCGGTTACGCATGTTCTGATGGAACGCGCTGATGATGGCGGCAGGGTGAACATCAGGGATATTGTATTGTACCCGGCTGAACCTCTGTATATACTTACGGAGACTCTCGCCTCCCTTCTGGGGAATGACGTGCACGTCGCTTGCTTGGCCATGGGCTTGGTGGCCTCCAGTAGAGGCGCCCATGAACTCATGCCACAAATCCGACCAGGAGGAAATAGAGTCTACCGACAAGTGCATCAACCATGACATGGCGTTGGGTTTCAGAGCCAATGGAAAGTAATTCGCAAGAACCTTATCGTCGCGGGCTCCCGTAGCTTGCATCGCGATGGTGTAGACGCAGAGGAACTCGGACGGGTGGGTCTTGCTGCTGTACTTTTCACCCACGTCATGTTTGAAGGTGCGGTGAGTGGGCCACTGGAACTGCCGCAGCTCACGGGTAAAAGCCGGACAACCTACCTCGTAAGGTAGGCCTCCAGGGTTCCCCGGTGCCGGGTGGTCCACAGCAGGCCCCACTCGCCTGTCTGATTCGTGGCGCGTTCCGTGCCGGCGCTCGATAGTGGTTCGAGCATCTTCATGTTCTCATTCCCGAAGAACTTGGCGCTGGTCACAGTGGGTCCGCGGTACCGGGCGAGGAGGAGGCGAGTGCACCATGGTCGCGGCGCCGCCGGCTTTCCTGCCACTGGTGCGTGGGACTCCGTCGGAACGTCGACCCGGGGGCTCCACCGGACTCGGTTCGTCTTTGTTGAACACCGCAACAAGGCTTCGGATAGTGGCTCTCCATTCGTCGAGTTTCCCCATAGTGGGAGGAAAATCGAGGAGCAACTGCGCGCGCGCCAGGGCTTCTACTGACGTTGGTGGCAGCGAAACCTGCACGGATCGCGACACGCTTTGACTTCTGACCATGTCAGAACGAGCTCTATCACGACCCCGCGGTCGCATGCCATCTTCACCAGCGCCTCGGTGAGCGGGCAGGTCTTCTACATCCCAGGAGTGGCGCTCGGGGCTCTTTCCGCGGCGAGGCTCGGGGTCTTCGGCGTGATTACGCCGTTCGTCGCGCGCCGCTTGAGAGGAGCGCGTCGTCGGCGCCGGCATGGGAGTCTTGGAAGCGCTCGTGTCGCCTTCGGGCGGGGTGGCAGTGATCTTGGAAGGCCCCGTGCCACCCTCGGAGGGCCTGGCTCTGTCTTTGGATTTGGCGGCGTGCGGCCCGTTACCAGGCACACGAACATCGCCGCCTCCCAAACTTCGGCTGCTGGGATGGTGTTGGTGTTCGCGAACGGCGCCCTTGGTCCTTTCTGCGACCGGTCCGCTGCTCGCCCGCGTCGAGACGGGATGTCCGGCTTCCGACGGGCCAACCGCCACCGTCATCTTCTTCTTGGGCGCCATGACGATGAAGAAGCGTCGAACTAACTGCTAGAGCCGATTCTCACGACTGCACCCCCTACCTGGCGCGCCAAAGATGTCGGTGGGAACGACACCTATGGGATCACAAGAATCCCTACTACGGTTGCGGGGCACGGGGTCGTGAGAAGAGCGGATCAAACAGATAGCACACGGTTCGTTTATCCAGGTTCCGGCCGCGAGGATGCGTAAAACCCTACTCCTGCTTTGGTGGATTGTTTATCTGTGTTCTTCAACTAGCTATGGGGCGTGAGGAGCTCCAAAAAGCCGAATCCTCTTCCTGGTCGCCTTGGGCCTCCTTTTATAGGGAAAAGGGGTTGCCACAGTGGCACACAGGAGGTGGAAAGGGTACAGTGATGCGAGTTTATACCTCGCATTACATGACAAGGCGCCTTTAATGCGTCTTGCTTAGGTGTCCTTGCTTTATCGGGGACGGGGGAGAGCCCTGTCTTGTCCGTCGCCGCTCCCTCTCGTGTCGACATGCGCCCTGGCCAGCGGTGCCCGCGGTGCCATGTAGGCAGGCAGGCAGCTGAGGTGGCGCAGTGGTGGGTCTCCACGAAGATCCGCCTGCCGCCACGCAGGTGCCTGCCCAGCTGGTTGGGTCGGCAGCTGCATGCGAACGGTGGTGGAGGCTTGATTGGCATGGGCCTGATGGTGGCCCCATGGGTGTTCTTGGCAAGGGCCTTGCCGTGGGCCCCGGCAAGGGTCTTGCCGTGGCGCCTGCTGTCATCCCCGGCAAGGCTCTTGCTGGGGGCCTTGTGGTCCTCCTTGGCTGGGATCCTGCCAAGGATCATCATCGTCTGATCTTGAATGTCTTCACAAAGATCTGCATGCCACCACGGGGATGTCTCCCGAATCCTTGCCCCATAGGGGCAGTGGACTCAAGGGTGACTCTCCCCATAGGTGTGGGGCGAGCTGCCGCGGCAAGGGTCTTGCCGGGTTTGCTAGAACCGCCTCCCGGCAAGGATCTTGCCGGGGGAGTCCGCTTCATCCCCTTTGCTCTTTATGGTCTTGGTCTTGGCGTCGTTCTACTTCTCTCGAGCTTCGGTCTTACCTTGGCTCACCTCCCTTGCCTTGCTCAGTGTGGTGGTGCCCGTGGCTCAGACTGCCCGTGCATAGTTATAGGGGTACAAAAAGTGTACCCCTCTTTTTGTACACCGACTCTCTCTCTCTCTCTCTCTCTCTCTCTCTCTCTCTCTCTCTCTCTCTTGTTCTTGATTTTGCACGATCTTGATGTATCACGAGCTTTGCTATTATAGTTGGATCTTATGTTTCTTCTCCCCCTCTACTCTCTTGTAATGGATTGAGTTTTCCCTTTGATGTATGTCTTGCCGTGCGTATCTGTGGTGACAATGGGATATCACGTGCCACTTGATGTATGTTTTGGTGATCAACTTGCGGGTTCAGTGACCTTGGGAACCTATGCATAGGGGTTGGCACACGTTTTCGTCGTGATTCTCCGGTAGAAACTTTGGGGCACTCTTTGAGGTTCTATGTGTTGGTTGAATAGATGAATCTGATATTTTGTGATGCATATCGTATAATCATAGCCACGGATACTTTAGGTGACACTGGAGTATCTAGGTGACATTAGGGTTTTGGTTGATTTGTATATTAAGGTGTTATTCTAGTATGAACTCTAGGGCTGTTTGTGACACTTATAGGAATAGCCCAACGGATTGATTGGAAAGAATAACTTTGAGGTGGTTTCGTACCCTACCATAATCTCTTCGTTTGTTCTCCGCTATTAGTGACTTTGGAGTGACTCTTTGTTGCATGTTGAGGGATAGTTATGTGATCCAACTATGTTATTGTCGTTGAGAGAACTTGCACTAGTGGAGGTATGAACCCTAGGCCTTGTTTCCTATCATTGCAATACCATTTACGCTCACTTTTATTGCTTGCTACCTTGCTGTTTTTATATTTTCAGATTACAAAAACTTATATCTACCATCCATATTGCACTTGTATCACCACCTCTTTGCCGAACTAGTGCACCTATACAATTTACCATTGTATTGGGTGTGTTGGGGACACAAGACACTCTTTGTTATTTGGTTGCAGGGTTGCTTGAGAGAGACCATCTTCATCCTATGCCTCCTACGGATTGATAAACCTTAGGTCATCCACTTGAGGGAAATTTGCTACTGTCCTACAAACCTGTGCACTTGCAGGCCCAACAACGTCTACAAGGAGAAGGTTGCGTAGTAGACATCAAGCTCTTCTGGCGCCGTTGCCGGGGAGGCTAGGTAAGAGGCACTCACACCCCGTCAACTAAGCTCTTTTCTGGCGCTGTTGCCGGGGAGGTGAGTGCTTGAAGGTATATCTTTAGATCTTGCAATCGAATCTTTTTGTTTCTTGTTTTAGCACTAGTCTAGTGTATAAAAGAAAACTAAAAAATGGAATTGAGTTTGTCTCATATGCTTCATCTTTTTAATGTCTTTCGTGAAAATAAGGATTCTGATAATTGTGCTCAAGTGCTAGAAGAAGAATGCATTAGAATGTCATGATTGCAATGATTGCAATGTTGTTATTATGAATTCCTTGAATATCCATGATGCTAATGATATGCAAAGCCACAAGCTTGGGGAAGCTATGTTTGATGAAGATGATATTTTTTGTCCCCGAAGCTTTGATGAGAAAATTTACTATGATGAAAGCATGCCTTCTATCTATGATGATTATTGTCATGACACGTATGCTTTAAAGAATAATGATAACCATTAAACTTGTCATCTTGATCTTAATTTTCAATCACATGATAGTCATTTTGTTGAGTTTGCTCCCACTATTCCGAATGAGAAGAATTTTGCTTATGTGGAGAGTAGTAAAATTTCTATGCAAGTAGATCATGAAAAGAATGCTTTAGGTGATGGTTATATTGTTGAATTTATTCATGATGCTACTGAAAATTATTATGAGAGAGGATCATATGCTTCTACATATTGCAATAATATCAAGTTTCCTCTCTATGTGCTTAAAATCTTGAAGTTATGCTTGTTTTACCTTCCTAGGCAAGTTGATTCTTCTTCCCATAAGTTGTTTTCTCACAAAATCCCTATGCATAGGAAGTGGGTTAGACTTAAATGTGCTAGTAATATTCTTCATGATGCTCTCTTTATGTTTCAATTCTTATCTTTTATGTGAACATCATTGAAATCATCATGCCTAGCAAGGGGCGTTAAACGATAGCGCTTGTTGGGAGGCAACCCGATTTTATTTTAGTTTCTTGCTTTTTGGTTCTGTTTAGGAATGAATAATCCATCCAGCCTCTGTTTAGATGAGGTTTTATCTTTTAATTAGTGTTTGTGCCAAGTAGAACCTTTGGGAAGACTTGGGTGAAGTCTTTATGATCATGCTGTAAAAAACAGAAACTTTAGCGCTCACGAGATTAGCTTCAACTTCTTACCAGAAAGTGATATTTAGTTGATTCTTTTTGCATATGATTACTAGACAAATTCCTCAGGTTCAACAATTTATTTTAGAATTTTTGGAGTTCCAGAAGTTTGCGTTAGTTACAGATTACTACAGACTGTTCTGTTTTTGACAGATTCTGTTTTTCGTGTGTTGTTTTCTTATTTTGATGAATCTATGGCTAGTAAAATAGTTTATAAACCATAGAGAAGTTGGAATATAGTAGGTTTAACACCAATTAAATAAATAATGAGTTAATTACAGTACCATGAAGTGGTGTTTTGTTTTCTTTCGCTAACGGAGCTTACGAGTTTTCTGTTAAGTTTTGTGTTGTGAAGTTTTCAAGTTTTGGGTAAAAATTCGATGGAATATGGAATAAGGAGTGGAAAGAGCCTAATATTGGGGATGCCCAAGGCACACCAAGGTAATATTCAAGGATAACCAAGCGTCTAAGCTTGGGGATGCCCCGGATGGCATCCCCTCTTTTGTCTTCGTTCATCGGTAACTTTACTTGGAGCTATATTTTTATTCACCACATGATATGTGCTTTGCTTGGAGCGTCAATTTATTTTGATAGTATTTGCTTGCTGTTATTATAATAATGTTTTGCATCTTTATTTTCAATAAAAATGTCAAGGATAGCCTTTGCCATGCTTATTTTGCAAGTATGCATGTTGCTGTTTGAAAACAGATAGTTTACCGTTGTTGCAAACATTCCCTAGAAAAGTCGGAATGTGATAAAATGTTGAAACCTTTTGCATAAGAAGCTCTGATAAATTTAATACAGTGGGAATTTTCTTTCATAATTTTTGGAGTTATGGAAGTATGATGAATCTTGCATTCTTTACATACTGTACTGTTTTGGCAGATTGTTGTTATGTTTGCATTGTTTGCATATGTTTGCTTGTTTAATTATTCTATTTGATGATAGGAGTATTAAATATGCAGAGAAATTTAGTATGCAATGTTGAATAATAATTTCACTGAATTGCTACAGTATAGTATGATAAGGTTTTTGCATTGGTTTATACTAACTTATCTCACGAGTTCTTGTTGAGTTTGGTGTGGATGAAGCTTTCGAGATTTAGGAAACCGTGATATGAAAGGAATTAAGGAGACGCAAAAGTTCAAGATTGGGGATGCCCAAGGCACCCCAAGATAATATTTCAAGAAGTCTCAAGCATCTAAGCTTGGGGATGCCCCGGTAGGCATCCCACCTTTCTTCTTCAACAATTATCGGTTAGTATCGGTTGAACCTAAGTTTTTGCTTCTTCACATGATGTGTGCTATCCTTGAAATGTCATTTTATTTTCTTTAGCTTTGCTTACTGTTTGAATAAAGTATCAAGATCTGAAATTCTTAAAATGGGAGAGTCTTCACATAGTTGCATAATTATTCGACTGCTCATTGATCTTCACTTATATCTTTTGGAGTAGTTTGTTGTTTGCTCTAGTGCTTCACTTATATCTTTTAGAGCACGGTGGTGGATTTGTTTTATAGAAACTATTGATCTCTCATGCTTCACTTAGATTATTTTGGGAGTCTTAAATAGCATGGTAATTTGCTTAAATAACCCTAATATGTTAGGCATACAAGATTTGTAAGAATTCTTATGGGTGTGTTGAATACTAAGAGAAGTTTGATGCTTGATGATTGTTCTGAGATATGAAGATGGTGATATTAGAGTCATGCTAGTTGAGTAGTTGTGAATTTGAGAAATACTTGTGTTAAAGTTTGTGATTCCCGTAGCATGCACGTATGGTGAACCGTTATGTGATGAAGTCGGATCATGATTTATTTATTGATTGTCCTCCTTATGAGTGGCGGTCGGGGACGAGCGATGGTCTTTTCCTACCAATCTATCCCCTAGGAGCATGCGCGTAATACTTTGCTTTGATAACTTGTAGATTTTTGCAATAAGTATATGAGTTCTTTATGACTAATGTTGAGTCCACGGATTATACGCACTTTCTTCCTTCCACCATTGCTAGCCTCTCTAATACCGCGCACTTTTTGCCGGTATCATACACCCACCATATACCTTCCTCAAAATAGCCACCATACCTACCTATCATGGCATTTCCATAGCCATTCCGAGATATATTGCCATGCAACTTTCCACCGTTCTGTTTATTATGACACGCTCCATCATTGTCATATTGCGTAGCATGATCATGTAGTTGACATCGTATTTGTGGCAAAGCCACCGTTCATAATTCTTTCATACATGTCACTCATGATTCATTGCACATCCCCGTACACCGCCGGAGGCATTCATATATAGTCATATCATCTTCTCAGTATCGAGTTGTAATTGTTGAGTTGTAAGAAAATAAAGTGTGATGATCATCATTATTAGAGCATTGTCCCAGTAAGGAAAGGATGATGGAGACTATGATTCCCCCACAAGTCGGGATAAGACTCCGGACAAAAAATAAAAGAGAGAGAGAAAAAGAGGCCATAAAAAAGAGAAGGCCCAGACAAAAAAATAAAAAAATAAAAAAAATGAAAATGAGAGAAAAAGAGAGAAGGGGCAATGCTACTATCCTTTTACCACACTTGTGCTTCAAAGTAGCACCATGATCTTCATGATAGAGAGTCTCCTATGTTGTCATTTTCATATACTAGTGGGAATTTTACATTATAGAACTTGGCTTGTATATTCCAATGATGGGCTTCCTCAAAATGTCCTAGGTCTTCGTGAGCAAGCGAGTTGGATGCACACCCACTTAGTTTCCTTTGTTGAGCTTTCATATACTTATAGCTCTAGTGCGTCTGTTGCATGGCAATCCCTACTCACTCACATTGATATCTATTGATGGAAATCTCCATAGCCCGCTGATATACCTAGTTGATGTGAGACTATCTTCCCTCTTTTTGTATTCTCCACAACCACCATTCTATTCCACCTATATTGCTATGTCCATGGCTCACGCTCATGTATTGCGTGAAGATTGAAAAAGTTTTGAGAATGTCATAAGTACGAAACAATTGCTTGGCTTGTCATCGGGGTTGTGCATGATTTAAATATTTTGTGTGGGGAAGATGGAGCATAGCCAGACTATATGATTTCGTAGGGATAACTTTCTTTGGCCATGTTATTTTGAGAGGACATGATTGCTTAGTTAGTATGCTTGAAGTATTATTATTTTTATGTCAATATGAACTTTTGTCTTGAATCTTTCGGATCTGAATATTCATACCACAATTAAGAAGAATTACATTGAAATTATACCAAGTAGCACTCCGCATCAAAAATTATCTTTTTTATCATTTACCTACTCGAGGACGAGCAGGAATTAAGCTTGGGGATGCCTGATACGTCTCCAACGTATCTATAATTTTTGATTGCTCCATGCTATATTATCTACTGTTTTGGGCAATATTGGGCTTTATTATACACTTTTATATTACTTTTGGGACTAACCTATTAACCGAAGGCCCAGCCCAGATTTGCTGTTTTTTGCCTATTTCAGTGTTTCGAAGAAAAGGAATATCAAACGGAGTTGAAACGGAACGAAATCAACTAGAGAAGTTATTTTTGGAAGGAAAGCTACCGGATGGACTTGGACCCCACGTCAGGAGCCAAGGGAGGTGCTCACGAGGGTGGGGGGCGCGCCCACCCCCCTAGGGCGCGCCCCCTGCCTCCTGGGCCCCTCGTGGCTCCCCTAACGTACTTCTTCCGCCTATATAACTCCACGTACCCTAAAACTTCCAGAACAGAGATTAGATCGGGAGGTTCGCCGCCGCAAGCCTCTGTAGCCACCAAAATTCAATCGGGGCCCCTTTTCGGCACCCTGCCGGAGGGGGGATCCATCTCCGGTGGCCATCTTCATCATCCCGGCGCTCTCCATGACGAGGAGGGAGTATTTCACCCTCGGAGCTGAGGGTATGTACCAGTAGCTATGTGTTTGATCTCTCTCTCTCTCTCTCTCTCTCTCTCTCTCTCTCTCTCTCTCTCTCTCGTGTTCTTGATTTGGCACGATCTTGATGTATCGCGAGCTTTGCTATTGTAGTTGGATCTTATGTTTCTTCTCCCCCTCTACTCTCTTGTAATGGATTGAGTTTTCCCTTTGAAGTAATTTTATCGGATTGAGTCTTTAAAGATTAGAGAACACTTGATGTATGTCTTGCGGTGCGTATCTGAGGATATCACGTGCCACTTGATGTATGTTTTGGTGATCAACTTGCGGGTTCTGTGACCTTGCGAACCTATGCATAGGGGTTGGCACACGTTTTCGTCGTGATTCTCCGGTAGAAACTTTGGGGCACTCTTTGAGGTTCTATGTGTTGGTTGAATAGATGAATCTGAGATTTTGTGATGCATATCGTATAATTATACCCACAGATACTTGAGGTGACATTGGAGTATCTAGGTGACATTAGGGTTTTGGTTGATTTGTATCTTAAGGTGTTATTCTAGTACGAACTCTAGGGCTATTTGTGACACTTATAGGAATAGCCCAATGGATTGATTGGAAAGAATAACTTTGAGGTGGTTTCGTACCCTACCATAATCTCTTCGTTTGTTCTCCGCTATTAGTGACTTTGGAGTGACTCCTTTTTGCATGTTGAGGCATAGTTATGTGACCCAACTATGTTATTATTGTTGAGAGAACTTGCACTAGTGAAAGTATGAACCCTAGGCCTTGTTTCCTATCATTGCAATACCGTTTATGCTCACTTTTTTCACTTGCTACCTTGCTGTTTTTATATTTTCAGATTACAAAAACTTATATCTACCATCCATATTGCACTTGTATCACCACCTATTCGCCGAACTAGTGCACCTATACAATTTACCATTGTATTGGGTGTGTTGGGGACACAAGAGACTCTTGGTTATTTGGTTGCAGGGTTGCTTGAGAGAGACCATCTTCATCCTACGCCTCCTACGGATTGATAAACCTTAGGTCATCCATTTTAGGGAAATTTGCTACTGTCCTACAAACCTGTGCACTTGCAGGCCCAACAACGTCTACAAGGAGAAGGTTGCATAGTAGACATCAGCGACCTCGAGGTGGATATTCTCCGGCGCGACGGCGGGCAGTCGCAGGGCCACCGGTGCGTCGAAGAGGTTGTCACCAGAGTGGCTGTTGAGGGTGGCGGGCGTCACAGAGCCTGGGCGCGTCGGCTGGAGGCGTACGTCAAAGTCGTCCGCGAGCTTCTTGACGACGGTGAACTTGTCGAGGAAACCGACGAGGACCTCGTCGAACAAGGAGACGAAGCTGTCATCCAAGCGGCCCCTCGTCCTGGCGGCCTCAAGAAATACCTGGAGACGTTCCTCGGTGTCGGGCCGCAGGCCGGCGTCATGGACCATCTGGCACAGCCGGCTGATGCTCGCGCTCATCGCCTCCATGGGTCTAGCTTAGCTTCTAGTCAACTGATCTTGCGATTCGAGTGATCACTCTTGCCCTTGGTTAGCGTGCGTAGGTGCGTAGGATTTCGTACTACTCCTCGGCCCTCTAGTGCACCTGCCTTTGGATGTATGATAGGTGGGCCAGCCATCCCTTGGGACCGCGTGTCATTCACCCAAATGCAGCTGCAGTAAGTCAATGAAGCTGCGTCCTCCTCCATGCCGGTGCAGTATAGTCATCTCACCGGACCTCCAGTTGGGGCCAAATGAGAGAAGTTTGATGTTTACTGGTTTATTGGTCCCCTTTGCATTTTGCGCCAAGTTTTGACCTTTGATTTAACTAATAAAATGTTAATGCATGTAAACAAAAATGTTGTGTAAGTCACCTTACGAAAACCAAATAACCCCAAAACACTTAGGCACGGTGCATTAACTCCCTCCTCGTTTCTTATTTCGTGACATATCAACCAATGAGAGATGTGGGCCGTGCATGCTTTCAATGACTTGAGACTACCAAACATGACATGCAGTGTTTAGCTCATTGCATGTAATCCTATTAGTTAGCAAAAAGACATTAAGTTCTCTCGCCGATAGGAACAAAACAATACACCATGTATTTATTTACAGATGGAGTAGTACATTTTTTGTGACATGCATTACTAGATATTGCTAGTCAAATAGTAAAATCCGGATGGACGTGGTAGTACTCCTAAATCCTGACGGTGGTGCTACTAGTTCTAGTAGTAGTACTACCAATGTAGTAGGAGTACTAGCATTGTACTACCCGTTGGTCAAATTATTACGTGCTGCTCCTCACACTGAAGTGACAAGACCCTGTGCCGGAGATGACACCTGAGTATAGGCGCCGTGTTCGGCATACCATAGTCAGCCTCACCGTTTGCAGTCACTATCATCATGGCTGTAGAGCTAGCCTGCTTACAACTAGCCATGTTCGACATAATTTCCCGTGCGTAGATGCCCGTGCATTGCACGGAACACCAAGATTGGGGGTGGACGGCGCCGGCGGCGACCATCGCGCCAGATTTTTCCATGGTCTTCTAGATGTGGTGGGGAGGAGATAAGGCTGATTGTGAGAGACAAGGAGTTGTTTGTAAATAGGGAACAAGTGCGGGCATCTTTTTGCAAAAATGGAGAAGTTTGGTTTGTATGCGTCAGATCTAGATCCGACAGCTATTGGTGAAAGATGGGAGGCACAACATCATCACCAACTCAGGACCTGTTTGATTCGCAGGATTTTGAAAACACAGGAATAGGACATGGCAATATTACAAGTTCCAAACTGATATTACAAATGTTAGGAGTAATGCTGCACCTACGAAGAGGGAATTACTAGGAAGTTTACGTAAAAACTTTCGTTACTTTATGTGGATGCAGCATTATCGTACAAACTAAAATCCACCGCCCTGACAAGTCACTAATGGGCAAATAAGTTTTCGAGTCTCTGGCCACTTGATGTTTCAAAAACAAATTCAGCTTCTGCGGAGACTTTGTCATTTAGTCTTAGACGCTTGCGGTGATCAGCACGCCATTCATTGTTGCGCCAGAGAACGCCAAACCTGATTACCTTGAGCACACTTGCCTCCAGAACAAAGAACCTGGCCAATTTAATCTCAGATGTGCTGCCTATGTAGTCGATCAAATCAATTTATGTAAGATGGAGATCAAGGCATTCGAGAGATTGTTATAGTGCATCACATTTTTCACTTTCGAGTCTTTTTTATCTGCAAAAGAAGAGAACATATTAGAGCAGCTGGCTGTATAAGATTGCCGTGTCATCAAGAGGTACCAATATTATTCGCTCACACGATAGGGTTGGCTGGCTAGTGATATTCTCTCTCTCTCTCTCTCTCTCTCTCTCTCTCTCTCTCTCTTTCTGTTTCCTCTCATTTAACTAGGAGCACCTGAAGAGCTTGGGCATTTGTTGCCTTCCACTATGTGGTCGATGCCTAATTTCGCAAAAGTATGCCACATAATACGCATTGATGTAAAATCAAAAGATTTTGGCACCGCTCTCGCGATGTGAGAGAGTTGGCACCGCTGTGCACACAGACCCACATGTATAAACAAATCAATCAAACGAACAACACCAGCCTCTCACTCTCCCAAACAAGTGTTTTTATTGCCTCAGTCTTCTCTCTCTCCCACGCAGTGTTTTTTCATTGCGTGAGTTAATTTGGCACCCGAGCAAAGTAGGTGATCCAGATTGGGGCACCAGGTGAGCAATGGAGGGGCATCGATGCCAAATGCATCACAAGTGAATTTGGCACATGTTTTGGCCTACATAGCCCACTTTTTTACTCCCTCCGTCCCAAAATTCTTGTCTTAAATTTGTCTAAATATGGATGTATCTAGTTACATTTTAGTGTTAGATACATCCGTATCTAAAGAAATGTAAGACAAGAATTTTGGGAAGGAGGGAATACTACCTCGTATTTAGTATAAAATTTTGACCATAGATTTACCTAAGAAAATGCCAATGCATGTCACTAAAAATTACACCATGTGAAATTATGTTCAAATACGAATCCAACGATATAGTTCTTAGTGACATGCATTAACATTTTATCAGTTAAATCTATGGTCAAATTTTGATACTACAAAATTGGAAGAGCAAACCAGGACGGAGGTAGTACTTGCTCTTAGGGTAACCATAGAGTTACTGGAGTAGTCTAAGTTACTTTCCACTATGACTAGCCTAGGCTACTATAGTAGTACATCATTAAAATGATGCATGTGATCACGTGAGAAAAAATACTAAAAACATTCCTTTCGGTGTAGTGCGTAGATGCAGTTTTGAACACTACACTTGTCATCGTAATTTGGGAAAAGTACGAAAAAATTGAGCTACATTGTGATTACCGTTTACTAATAGGAAAGAAGTTTCACCTTGATGAGTAGCTTCTCCGTGCACGGAAAGCATGTAAGGAATCCAACAACTTGATCCAGATTCGGGTCGATAGATTTCAGTGCCAAGATCTTCACTACGCGCATGGACTGGGTCAAGCTTGTGGGAATCATTTTCTGGAAGACGGTCGTAAATACATCAAGAAGAAATTTAAAAATGTGAATTTCAATAAGACGGAGAAGAAGATGAGTGTTGTACCTGAATGATTACGGATCCAATAAAGAGTTCGGAGAATTTGCCAGACGAGTACACTGTCAATTTCGGCGCGTCAATGACCCTGATTTTTGTTGGACCTTCTAGATCCGATACAAGCAATCTCTCAAGGAAAGGCGCATTCTTAATAACACTAACATGGAACAGCTGGAGTGATCTCTTCCCAATTGATGTCTTGTTGCGGGGCTAGCAAGACACATAAATCCATCGGAGATTCGTCGAGGCGATGTGGAGGCTAATGAACCCGTGGATCTGCTCAAGACGAAGGTACTCCAGCGCAGTACAGCTGCGGAGCAGGTGCTCCATAGCCTTTTTAGAGATGACAACGTCGAAGAGGTCGAGCTGCTTGAGTTGAGGGAGAAGAAGGGCGGGTGATACGTCTCCAACGTATCTATAATTTTTGATTGTTCCATGCTATTATATTACCCCTTTTGGATGTTTATGGGCTTTATTTTACACATTTATATCATTTTTGGGACTAACCTACTAACCGGAGGCCCAACCCATATTGTTGTTTTTTGCCTATTTCAGTATTTCGAAGAAAAGGAATATCAAACGGAGTCCAAACGGAATGAAACCTTCGGGAGCGTGATTTTTGGAACGAACGTGATCCGGAGGACTTGGAGTGCAATCCAAGAAGCTGCCGAGGCTCCCATGAGATAGGAGGGCGCGCCCCCCTCTATAGGGCGCGCCCCCTGTCTCGTGGGCCCCTCGGGCGGCCACCGACGTACTTCTTCCTCCTGTATATACCTACGTACCCCGAAAACATCCAGGAGACGGACGAAACACAATTTCCACCACCGTAACCTTCTATATCCGCGAGATCTCATCTTGGAGGCTTCGCCGGCTCTCTGCCAGAGGGGGAATCGACCATGGAGGGCTTCTACATCAACATCCTTGCCCCTTAGATGAGTTGTGAGTAGTTTACCACAGACCTACGGGTCCATAGATATTAGCTAGATGGCTTCTTCTCTCTTTTTGGATCTCAATACAATGTTCTCCCCCTCTCTTGTGGAGATCTATTCGATGTAAACTCTCTTTGCAGTGTGTTTGTCGAGATCCGATGAATTGTGGGTTTATGATCAAGTTTACCTATGAACAATATTTGAATCTTCTCTGAATTCCTTTACGTATGATTGAGTTATCTTTGCAAGTCTCTTTGAATTATCAGTTTGGTTTGGCCAACTAGATTGATCTTTCTTGCCATGGGAGAAGTGCTTAGCTTTGGGTTCAATCTTGCGGTGTCCTTACCCAGTGACAGAAAGGGTTGCAAGGCACGTATTGTATTGTTGCCATCGAGGATAACAAGATGGGGTTTATATCATATTGCTTGAGTTTATCCCTCTACATCATGTCATCTTGCTTAATGCCTTACTCTGTTCTTATGAACTTAATACTCTAGATGCAGGCAGGAGTCGGTCGATGTGTGGAGTAATAGTAGTAGATGCAGGCAGGAGTCGGCCTACTTGTTATGGACGTGATGCCTATATACATGATCATGCCTAGATAATCTCATAACTATGCGCTTTTCTATCAATTGCTCGATAGTAATTTGTTCACCCACCGTAATACTTATGCTATCTTGAGAGAAGCCACTAGTGAAACCTATCGCCCCCTGGTCTATCTCTTACATAGTTGCTTCCAATTTACTTTTATTTGCATCTTTACTTTTTGCATCTATATTTTAAAATACCAAAAATATATTTATCTTATCATACTATCTTTATTAGATCTCACTTTCGCAAGTGGCCATGAAGGGATTGACAACCCCTTTATTGCGTTGGTTGCGAGTTCTCAGTTTGTTTGTGTAGGTTAGTGAGACTTTTGAGGAGCCTCCTACTGGATTGATACCTTGGTTCTCAAAAACTGAGGGAAATACTTACGCTACTATTGCTGCATCACCCTCTCCTCTTCGACGAAAACCAACGCAAGCTCAAGACGTAGCAAGAAGGATTTCTTGCGCCGTTGCCGGGGAGGTCTTCGCTCAAGTCAAGACACACCAAGTACCCATCACAAACTCATCTCCCTCACATTTACGTTACTTGCCATTTGCGTCTCGTTTTCCTCTCCCTCACTTCACCCTTGTCGTTTTATTCGCCCTCTCTTTCCCTATCTCCTCCTCGCTTTCGCTAGCTTTCTTCCCCTTGCTTTTGTTTGCCGTTATATCTGAAATTGGGGAGATTATCGTCAATATGGACAACCATGATAACATGGAAAATTCTGATGCTCCGGCTGAAGAACCCCCTATCTTGCATACTAAAAAGTTTAGAATCGGTAGTGGTAATATAATTGGAAAGGGTGTTATTCAAGATTTGTTTACTTGTGCCGGTGCTTTACCTTCCATGGGTGGTTCTATTCTTCATAAAACTAGTAGTGTTGTGGATGCCATCGCTATGCTTGTAGTTGAGCTTGAAAGGCAATTTATGCATATGCATCCTTGCATAAAAAGATTTTTTCTAGAATTTTCCAATATTGAGCATTCTTCTGTTAAACGTGTTGTTACTATCTTTTTGGCTCATGAGTTTAGCTTTATCATAAGAGAGGCCAAAGAAATCTTTGCCCACTATAGGGTGGACGCCGGTTGTCGGTGTCAAAACCGGCGGATCTCGGGTAGGGGGTCCCGAACTGTGCGTCTAGGCGGATGGTAACAGGAGACAAGGGACACAATGTTTTACCCAGGTTCGGGCCCTCTTGATGGAGGTAAAACCCTATGTCCTGCTTGATTAATATTGATGATATGGGTAGTACAAGACACTACAAGAAATATGTCAACTTGTGACCTTCTGTCAGTGACCCTGGAAGAATTGGTCATAAATTTATGACCATTTTAGACCAATTGGTCAAAAGCTGTTTAGGAGGCTCCAAACCCAAACCCATAACGACCATTCTGGTCAGAAAGGTCGTAATTTCATTAGAGGAAATGGTCATAAAGCAGACATCCCTGGTTCATGCTTCATTTCTAACAAATTACGACCAATATGAATGGTCGTTACACTTGAGTTTTAATGCAGATGTATGATTAGGCGGCCACCTCAGCAGTCTCGCCTATGTGGAGTGCTTAGTTGTCATTTTCGCTTACATGTGTATATTCAACAAGAGCTCGTTTACAGGAGGGACCCACTTGACAGGCCCTAAAATTGTTAGTAAAAAAGATGCGCGAGGCGGGACTTGAACCCACGACCTCGCGTTGTTTAACTTGTTCGCTACCACTGGGCTAGAGAGGGATTGTTGTCCACCTAGCGGAATGGCTCCATATATTATATTATAGTGCCAAATCTAATTCATTGACAAGTGGGACCTATTCCGACCAGGTGGCGTCGGGCTGCGGGCAGAGCCAACACTTAGCCAAAAATTTCTAGGTCTTCCGACCAGGTGGTGGCGGGCAGGGGCGTGGCCGGCGGACGAGGGCGGGGCCGGTGGCCGAATCGACCAGCAGGGGTGGGGGCGACCGGTGGTGGTGGGGGCGGGGACAGGGGCGTGGCCGGTGGACGAGGGCGGGGCCGGTGGCCTCGCCGCAGGTGACCTCGCCCACGGCCTCGCCGCAGGTGACCTCGCCCACGGCCTCGCCGCTTGCCTTGTCCCCGGCGGGGGCGGCAGCGGAAGCAACCGGCGGGTGTGGAGGCAGGGTTGCCTGCCGAAGCGACCAGCAAGGGCGTGGGCCACCTGCGGTGGTGGGGGCGGGCACAGGAACGACGCCCACGCACGGAGAGGCTCGCCGAGCATGGGGGACTCGCCGCCGCCGCAAGCACACGTCCCGGTATGCACCCCTCTCCTCTTCCCCCCTCTCCTCTCTCACTATCTGCACCTCGTCGCCGAGCATAGATGAATTTTGTTGATGAATTTTGTCAGATGTTCTTCAGCATAGATGAATTTTGTTGATGCACTATTAGGAATTAGGAGATAGCTTGCTTGTTTGGTAGAAGTTGCATAGATGAATTTTCTGGATGTACTGTTGGGTGTTCTTTAGCTTGTTTGTTAAGAATTGTTCTGGCCTTGTTCGGTTATGATTTGGGGGGGATTTCAGCTAGATGGGATTTGATCCCTGCCAATATCTGTTACCCCTCTCATTTATCAAGGCCAGAAACAAGGCCTTGGTCTTCAATTGTTTGTCTACAGATTGTTAGGATAATTGTAATTGTAATTGATAGAAACAGCATAGTATATTTTAGGAGCTAGCTAGCTAGTTTGGTTTATTTTGAATTAGCCTTCTCTGCAACATAAATTCATGCCAATTTCAGTGTTGGTTTGATTTATAGTTTAGTTTGTTTCAGTGTTGTGGTTAGGCAATTAGCATATAAAATTTTCTGGAATTTTAGCTTCCATTACTTCCATCCATTTTCATTAATTAATGTTGATGCACTTAGATTAATTTGCTAAGTTGCAACAATTTGTTGTCTTTGGCAGATGGATAGAAGCTGGATTAGACGAGGAGTTAGAAAGTTTTCGAAAGAACATATGAAAGGAGTTGAAGATTTCATGGCATTTGTTCGGGCAAATTTTGCCAACGATGCTCACATTCTTTGCCCATGTTGTGAATGCCTCAACCGTCCAAGAATGGCTCAAGGAAGAGTGGAAGATCATCTGCTTCTTAATGGGATGTCCAGCACATATGATAGATGGATATATCATGGAGAACCTTTAGACAGTCAACCTCAACATTTTGAAGCTGATACAGAGGCCCCTCATATGATGGGTGGTGGTGATGCTGGCATTGATTTCATGGAAAAGGTTTTGCGAGATAATGCTGTTTTGGAGGAAGAGGATGGGCATGAGGATGATAGGATTCCTGACCTATTGAAGGATTTGTACGATGCTGAAGATCGTGCTGATGGACAGAAATCGTTGTTTGCTGAGGTGTTAGAGGAGGCGAAGCGCGCAGCTCATGAAGGGGGTAAATTTTCAAAATTTACCTTCACCGTGAAGTTACTCCACATCAAGTCTTTCTACCGGATTAGCAATGCCGCATTCAACGCAATACTCCGTCTTTTGAGCTTGCAATTTCCTGATAGTTGTGTTCCCAGATGATATGATGAAGCATTGAGCATAATCCGCAGGCTGGGGTTAGGTTATGTGTCAATACATGTGTGCCCAAATAATTGTGTCTTGTTTCGGAAGGATTTAGCAAAGCATGACAACTGTCCAAAATGCAATGCATCTAGGTGGAAAGATGGTGATGGGAAGAAGTCAATATCGGCGAAGGTACTGAGGCACTTTCCCTTGATACCAAGGCTGCAGCGGATGTTCATCTCGAAGAAATCATCGCGTGAAGTACAGTGGCACAAGCTGAAGCGGCAACCTGTGGACAATGAGCTGAGCCATCCAGCGGATGGAGAGGCATGGAAAGAGTTTGACAGAATACATTTAGATTTTGCTGCAGATCCAAGGAACATAAAACTTGGCATTGCCACAGATGGGTTTAATCCGTTTGGGAACATGAGCACGTCTTATAGCATGTGGCCAGTTTTCGTGGTGCCGTACAACCTGCCACCATGGGCATGCATGGATCAGTCCAACTTCATGATGTCATTGCTTATCCCGGGTCCAGATTCTCCAGGAAAGGATTTTGATGTCTTTATGGAGCCCCTCGTAGAAGAACTGCTCCAGCTCTGGACTGGTGTACCTACATACGATGCCTTGAGTCCGGAAGAAAAGTTCAATCTACGTGCTGCGATCATATGGTCCATCCATGATTTCCCGGCTCTGCACACTCTGTCTGGGAGGATCACAGCGGGCTATAAGGCTTGTGTCCATTGTGACAAAGACCCTTGCTCAAAGAGAATAAGGAACAAGATCTGCTATATTGGGCACCGCCGCTTTCTTCCCCGAAACCATCGCTGGCGAAGAAACAAAGATTTTAATGGTGAGAATGAAACCCGTGACAAGCCAGCTAAATTCACTAAAGAAGAGCTGGAGCAGCAACTTGAAAAGGTGAAAGATGTGAGACCAGGAAAGCTGGCGAAGAAAAGAAAGCGTGAGGAAGGTCAATGTTGGGACCGGAGGTCTTGTTTGTGGGACCTGCCATATTGGGCTGATCTGAAATTAAGGCATAATCTCGATGTAATGCACATTGAGAAAAACATATGCGAGAATCTGCTAGGGACGTTTCTGAACATTGAAGGGAAGACAAAGGACACGGTTAGTTCCAGGCTTGATTTGGAGGACATGGGCATAAGAGAAGATTTGCATCTACAGCACAATGAAGATGAAGATTCATTTGAAATTCCACGAGCATGTTATACAATGAATAAAGAACAAAAGCTTGCATTCTGTGAATTCCTAAGAGCGGTGAAATTTCCAGATGGTTATGCTGCTAACCTAGCAAAGTGTGTTACTTCTGATGGATTCAAGCTTTCAGTACTGAAAACCCATGATTGTCACATCCTCCTCCGAAGGATTTTACCGGCGGGCCTCCGAGGAATCATGGACAAGGATATATAGGAAGCGGTTGCTGAGCTAGGAAATTTCTTTAGAGAACTGTGCTGCAAAACCCTCAAGTTAACTGTCCTGGAAAGACTTGAAAAAGAAATCCCAATTATTCTTTGCAAGCTTGAGAAGATTTTCCCTCCAGCTTTCTTCACCGTGATGGTCCATTTAGCGGTGCACTTACCCAAAGAGGCAATGCTTAGAGGCCCTGTGCAATACGGTTGGATGTACCCAATCGAACGAAGGCTGCTTACTTGTAAGCGTTATGTGCGAAACACGGCAAGACCTGAAGGTTCTATTGCTGAAGCATATGTCGTTGACGAGTGCTTGACTTTTTGCTCTAGATACTTTGGTGATGTGGAAACAAGATGGAACCGGCCGGGCAGAAATAGAGAGCGGTCTGATTCACAAAGTGGTGATGTCCCTGTTTTCAACCATGGTGTGGAATTTCTTGGAGCCTCACAATACTTGGAGGCTGGTGATGAGTATGACAAGATGGTTTTCTTTGTGCTCAGCAATTGCGCCGAGGTTCTACCATATATCGAGTACGTTATATCTTGTGCACTCATTAAATATATTTTTTTGCTTGGGTTGGCACCAGCCTAATGTTTTAATTCACATGTTTTGTTGGCATTGCAGGAAATGCAAGGAAGAGTTAAATCAGGAAGAAAGCAATATCAATGTTGATAAAAGGGTTGCCAAGGTGTTTGCTAAGTGGTTTAAGAATCATGTGAGATCTTTAGCCACATGTTTTATGTTTTCTGTGTTATTCACCCATTGTTAAATACCATTGTTTGCTAAATGGTTTATTTGTGCAGATTGGAAAGTTGCATGAGGAGAAGAAGGTCAGTGATGATCTATTTGCTTGGGCATGCTTACCGGATAAGCGAGTGAGAGTGTATTCAGCATGCATTGCTGACGGTGTCCGGTACCACACCGTTGACCGCGAGGAAAAAAGGAAGACACAGAATAGTGGAATCGTCATTGAGGGGTCACATGATGGTGAGATCATTGACTTCTATGGTCAGTTGAGAAGCATCGTAGAGTTGCAGTACAACTCTAGTGGAGGCATCCATCGCTCGGTTGTCTTATTTCGCTGTGACTGGTTTGAGCTTGGTAGCAAGAAGAGGAGAGACTCTTGTGTCAAATATGATGGCCACTTCAAAAGCATCAACACTGCAAGGTGTTGGTATAAGAGTGATCCCTTTATTCTAACAACACAAGCAACAATGGTGTTTTATCTGCCAGACACTCTTTTGCACGGAAAATGGCGAGTTGTGCAAAACTTTCAGCACAGACACTTGTGGAGTGTGACTGAAACTGAAATGGAAAAGGGCCCCGGTGATGGTGGACTAACATACCAAGATGATGACTCTACGGAAGTTCCGTTGCAAGCTGATGATGACTCTATGGAAGTTCCGGTGCAAAGCAGAGTGCGAAGGGACCGGGAACGTGTGATCCTTGGTGCTGCAACAGTTGAAGGCATCAAGAAAAGAAGAAAGGTGGTAGAGGATGCACATGAAAGCGAGGATGAGGAAAACCGGACTGATCATACTATGCTGCAATATTGTAGTGATGATGAGGAAAACAGGAGTGGGCATAGAGTTCCTTGTTTTCGTATCGACGACGATGAGTAGCGAATGGACTGGCAAAGGTAAATACTATTACTTAATGTTCTTTGTTTTGGTATCTATGGGACTGGTGACCTGATGTGATCAATCTTCTCTCCAGGTAGAAAAATCCTTGAAGATTCTAGGAGCAAAATGATGATCCTGATGGTTGTAGCAAGATGATGATCCTGATGGTTGTAGCAAAATGATGATCCTGATGGTTGTAGCAATAGTGATGTAGTTATCCTGATTCACAGTGCTTTAAGATTCCAGCAGCAAAATTGAGATGTTATGCTTGCTGTTTTGACCTGAATTGAGATGTTATTGTAGCTGTTATGCTTGCTGTCAAAATGTTGTCTTGTAATGCAAAAGATTGCAAAATGATCAAGTTTTGGTCAGAATGTTTTTTGTAGTTGTTGTGATCATTTAGTAGTTGTTGTGATCATTTAGTAGTTGTTTTGGTCAGAATGTTGTCTTGTAGATGCTATTTTAACTGAATTTTGGTCAGAACTGAAGATGCTATTTTAACTGAATTTTGGTCAGAACTGAAGGTGAGCAAAAAAATATGCGCCAGCGGGGACTCGAACCCACGATGAGGCTGCCTGACAAGTTTGCGAAGATGCTCGCCGGCCGTGAGCCCCACAAAGTGAAGCTGCGGGAGGCCGGCAGCGGGCTTCACAAGCTGTGGGAAGTGTTGGTGGTGTTTGATGGTGAAGGCCACATGTACCTAGGGCCCGGCTGGGAGCATTTCGCCCGCGCCCATGAGCTACAGCTCGGGTTCTTCCTTGTCTTCCGCTACGACGGCGACGCCATGTTCACCGTGAAGATGTTCGACAACACCATGTGCCGCATGTACTACCAGCATGACGACGATGCCAGTAAGCTCTCTGCCTCTCTTCTTCCTGTCCTTTTGGCTTCCTCTACCTGCACGACGACAACACCATGTTCACACTTTGTTGCATTTGGCCAGGCAATGGGAGCAGCAGCGGGGATGACGAGGAGCAGAGCGGGGATGACGACGAGGAGCAGAGCGGGGATGACGAGGAGCAGAGCGGGGATGACGAACATGCTATGGTGGTGGCTGACGACGACCCTGCTATGGTGGTGGCGGATGACGACCTTGCTATGGTGGTGGCGGACGACGACCTCGCGATGGTGGTGGCGGACGACGACCTCGCGATGGTGGTGGCGGACGACGACCTCGCGATGGTGGCGGCGCCTGCAATCCCACAGCTTGGCGACAGGACCATGCCAATTGTGGTAGAGGAGTACATCCGCGTTGGGATTCACCACTCTGAGCGCATCAGGTTGATGAAGGAGAAGAAGGAGGAGTGAAGATGTTAAGAAGGTGTTCAGCATGTTAGGTTTAAGCTTGTTAGTGTAATATGAACATGTCAATGTTAAGTATGTCAGGTTTAATTTTGTGCATGCTCATGGATGCTGTATGACAGTGTCATCTAAACAAGTCATGTTTTTAACAATGAATATTCAGTTTGGTAATTGTTGGGAATTGAAATTTTTTATGCATGCTCATGGATGAAAGATAAAATTATGGGTTTTTGTGCATGCTCCTGTATGAAACAATATAAGTTTCATTTTTTGAATGCTAAAAACATGACTCAAACCCTAGCCACGGACGACTGCCGTGACTAAATCCGCCGGTTTTTGAAAACACCGTAAAAATTCAAAAACCGTTTTTCATTTTTTGAATGCAAAAGACATGCGTTTTTCGTGAAGCGGCTACAAGACATGCGTTTTTCGTGAATGCAAAAGACATGCGTTTTTCGTGAATGCAAAAGACATGCGTTTTTCGTGAATGCAAAAGACACCGTAAAGACATGCAAAAGACATAACAGATTTGCACGGCTCAAACCCTAGCCACGGACGGCCGCCGCGACGAAATCGGCCGGTTTTTGAAAACACCGTAAAAAATTCAAAAAAATTCAAAAAAATGGGAGATCTCCGCGTCACATCATCAAATGTGGCCTACCAACTAGCAAAAATACTAAACTTGCAATACCGGCGTTTTCTTGAAAAAGTGTTCTCAAAAACGACCTACCATGAACGAAGATTCATGCCTTTCAAGCCAAACTAGGAATGATATGGCCGCATCCGTTGAATAGTTTCTGATAATATGCCCAAATTGGGCGCATGGCTCCGTCTTGTGATAGCAAACAATGCTGCCAAAGCGAGGTTCCAACTTGTTTAACAAAAAAAACCGTTTTTCATTTTTTGAATGCAAAAGACATGCGTTTTTCGTGAAGCAGCTACAAGGAGGGGCACCCCAAACGGCGCCATTCCATGTCTATCTCAAAGTAGACCCTATTTTACGGACGGTCGCCAAAAAGCATGCATTTCCGACCCTCGTAGCTACTCCCGGCAATTCGGACCACCTTCGGCCGATTCAGTTGGAACCGGCTGCAATTTGAACTGCGGGTCCTCCATAGCTTGCCCGTTATTTTCACTAAAAATGATTTTTAGCTTCACAGGTAGGCATTTCATCACAGAATCGACAACAGATTTGCACGGCTCAAACCCTAGCCACGGACGGCCGCCGCGACGAAATCGGCCGGTTTTTGAAAACACCGTAAAAAATTCAAAAAAATTCAAAAAAAATGGGAGACCTCCGCGTCACATCATCAAATGTGGCCTACCAACTAGAAAAAATACTAAACTTGCAATACCGGCGTTTTCTTGAAAAAGTGTTCTCAAAAACGACCTACCATAAACGAAGATTCATGCCTTTCAAGCCAAACTAGCAATGATATGGCCGCATCCGTTGAATAGTTTCTGATAATATGCCCAAATTGGGCGCATGGCTCCGTCTTGTGATGGCAAACAATGCTGCCAAAGCGAGGTTCCAACTTGTTTAACAAAAAAAACCGTTTTTCATTTTTTGAATGCAAAAGACATGCGTTTTTCGTGAAGCGGCTACAAGGAGGGGCACCCCAAACGGCGCCATTCCATGTCTATCTCAAAGTAGACCCTATTTTACGGACGGTCGCCAAAAAGCATGCATTTCCGACCCTCGTAGCTACTCCCGGCAATTCGGACCACCTTCGGCCGATTCAGCTGGAACCGGCTGCAATTTGAACTGCGGGTCCTCCATATCTTGCCCGTTATTTTCACTAAAAATGATTTTTAGCTTCACAGGTAGGCATTTCATCACAGAATCGACAACAGATTTGCACGGCTCAAACCCTAGCCACGGACGGCCGCCGCGACGAAATCGGTCGGTTTTTGAAAACACCGTAAAAAATTCAAAAAAATTCAAAAAAATGGGAGACCTCCGCATCACATCATCAAATGTGGCCTACCAACTAGCAAAAATACTAAACTTGCAATACCGGCGTTTTCTTGAGCTACACGGTATGATTTTAACCATGATTTCTACAAAGTTTACAAAAAAAACCTATTTCTACAAAAAAAAACCAGGATTTCCCTCCCACACCAAAATTTTCCCTCCACCAAAATTTCCCTCTCCCAAAATTTCCCTCCACTCCCTCCACTCCCTCTCCCACTACCAGGCGGGACCCACCACTCCCTCTCCCACTAACACGCGGGATCCCCTCCCCTCCCTCCCAAAATTTCCCCATTCCCCTCCCCTCTCCCCGAGCCGCCCCGCCGACGACCGCTCCGTGCCGCCCCGCCACGCCGCACCGCGGTGCGCCGCCCACCCCGACGGTGCATCCACCCTTCTCTCTCCCCTCGACGACCGTTGCTACATCGACGGCTACATCAACGACAGTGAGTACATCGGCGACGGTGGCTACATCATCCACATCATCAACGATCGACGACGGCGACAGGTACCCCTCTCCTCTCCCCTCTCCCCCTAGGGTTCGGTAGATCCCCCTCCTGGTCGACCTAGGGTTAGGATTCGGTCGATCTAGGGTTAGGATTCGGTCAATCTAGGGTTAGGATTCGGTTGATCTACGAGCTCCTGGTGGTTCTTGTTCATGTTCATTGGACAAGTTGTTCATGTTCATCGAGCTCCTCCCTCCCTGCTCGAGCAGGGTTGTTCTTGTTCTTGTTCATGTCGATCTAGGGCTAGGATTCATTTTCTTGTCGATCTAGGGTTAGGATTCGCGCGTCGGCTCCTCCCTCCCTGCTCGAACCCTATTGATCAAGAACATGCTCGCCAGATTCACTCATGGTGCTTGGCTTGGGTCACTGTTGGTTATGTTGCATGCGTGTCCTTGGGTCACAGTAGTGTTTGATCCCCCTCATTGTTTAGGGTTCATGCTGATGGAGAGGAAGTGCATGATTTTAGGGGATGGGGATGGATGAGGAGGTGGATGAGGTTTGAGGAAGACCTCCCTCTGGTTCATGGTTCATGTTGCTTGTGTATGATTTAATTACTTGGCTTGTATCAGTAGCACTTGGAGAAGGTGCCCCTCAGGGCCTCTCATGCTACCCATTCCTGTTGTTTTGAGGTTATGGGTGGGTTTGCTGTGCGTTTGGTTATATTGTGCTTGTGCGTTGGTTTGGTTCGTGGCGTGTTTACCGCTCTTTTGAGCGGGGCGCTGTGTCACTTATGTTTCTGAACCTGGTGTTTATGTCGTATCTCTCTGATGAGATGTATGGCCAAGTAAATGTTGTCATCATCACGATTCACCCCTATGAAACCAGTAGTTTATTTCCCTTTGATTTCATCGAAAATGATGCCTTGTGCTGGCCCAAGATGTTGTAATATCGTTCTATGGCTGCCCATGATCTGTCCTTTTTTTGCGGGTATGGCGTTCTTTCTGTACTCAAACACAAAAGCAATTTGTGTTAAGTAGAAGGTGTTGTGTTCAGTCACCAAGCTATAGTGGAATTACATGATTCAGATGAGCATTTCTTTATCAGCATAGAGGCCGTCCCGTGTGGCCCTCTCGCCCTTTTTTTGTTGTTGTTGTTGCAAAGACCGGGAACTTTATTGAGCAGTTGAGAGTATTTTTTTCATCTGCTTTTGTACTTCTGCAAGTACTGTTGTTTCATGCTTTACTAGTGGAAACATCTAGTTGTTTTGAAGGTCCTCATGATATACTCGTCTAGCTTGCTGTCAGACTGTCTAAGCATGTGTACATGACACTAATTCACTAGTTCATGTTGCTTGCTTGCTAACATACATGTTGCTTGCAAGCATACATGCTTAATTAGGGTTTCCATTAGCAGTACTTGCTTGTATCAGTAGCACATGGAGAAGAAGCTACTTGCTTTCTTATTAATTAGGGTTTGTATCAATAGTATTTGCTTGCTTCTTTTCAATTTCCTTCAATGCTTGCTTGTTTCTATTAGTAGCACTTTGCTTGCTTGCTTGTTTAGTGTACATATATTTCCACTGTACATGCATGCTTGTTTAGTGCACTTACATGTTTGCTTAATTAATAACAGTACATCACATGTATGTGCATGATGGTCCAAATGCTTTCCTTTATTGATACAAGTGCATCATTTTACTTTATCTCTGTTGTATCTGATTGTTGTTTATTCTACTTTGCAAGCACCACCTCAAGATCATCAATGGCAAGGAGGACAAGGTCAAGCATGACGCCAACCGTTGGTATGCAACTTGCTCCTTGTGGTCAGTTTCATAAAATCTGTGTCTTAATATGCTAAGTGAAATGTATTGCTGCAATCTGAATAAGCTGGCTTAATTGTGCCTGTGTGCTGTTAGTCTTCCTTACCTGAATAACTAGGATTAAATGATAATAAAATTTCATAAGATATGTTTGGCTGCCTGTCCATGCATTCCAAACATTCACCTAATAGTTACGTTTCCTTTATCATGCAAAGAAGAGCCTCTCACTGAGTACGAGAAGGTTAGGGCTAGAAATATCATGAGGAACAATCGGATGTTCCAGTCCCTTGGCATCGGTGCAATAGCGTCGATGATTAGGAAAACAAATGGTGTACAAGAAGGTAGAAGTGATGAGGTTCAAGAGGGTAGTGGATTTATCAATGATGACCCAGAGTACAATCCTAAGGAGGATGAAGTTATTGATGGAGAGGAAGTGGATGATGTTGTAGTCAACAAGATTGTTAAGGTGCAAACTCTGTCTTGCTTGGAGGGTTGGGGTTCTGTTATTCTATGTTATTCCTTGTGCTCACATATTTCTCTTGTGATCTAATGCTTTTTTCCGTGCTGTTCATACGAGGCACTGAAGGAATCTAGGACGAAGAGGCCTGGTGTTAAGAAGACAGTCAGCAAGAAGAACAAGAGCTCAGAAACATCTGCTGCAATGCCTCCAGGAAGGGTGATGGCCCCAGCTCCAGGACAAAAAAAGAGGATCCTGGAACCTGATGAACCTGCCCTTGATAGAGTCACAAGGCAGAAAGCAAGGATGGCGACTGCGACGGACCATCAGGAAAGTATGCTGCGCAAGGACTCTCAGACCTTGGTGCAAACGGGTGATGAGTTGCCGCCCATGGATGAAGGAACCACTCTCAGCATGGATGGAAGTGGCACTGTCTGCTTACATGAAGCAGGAACCATCTGCATTGATGAAGCACGCACTGTCCACACAGACCTCAGCCCTGTTGCACCTTCTATTGACAGGAACGCTGTCATCAATGAAGAAGAACAGCAGCTTGTGCTTCAATCAGGCAAGTTGACCTTTGCAATGCTATCTTTTACTAGTGCATTTTCCAAATGGAATGATCATGTATGCTTTTGTCGATTCCTGCATTTGTCGATTTCTATTCTAATTTATGAGTTCAGATTCATTTTCAGATGCAATGATTCCCAAGACTAGACTTAGAAAGGGCAAAGGGCTAGAGAGGATCACCAAGTCGCTTGGTAGCAAGGTGCCTATCCAAATTGCCGAAGGGATGATTCGACCAGAGAAGCCTCTGCAGGCAGCAAAGCTTGCTTCTGAGTGTGGACTCATTACAAAAAGCCATCTTCCGGTTCTTCCTCACTTAAAGCTATACAAAAAAATGCCAGTCTATTGGAGAACTACATTGGGAAAGTTGCTGTAAGCTACTTGTTTCATAGTTAATGTGCTATCTATTTTCTGTTACACCTATGCATGATCACTAATATTGTTCCTACCTTGTTTGCTATCTTGGTAGGCAAATTTTGAGATGGACACGGACTCGGAGACCATCAAGACCTCGTGCAAAGATATTCTGCAGAAATATTCAAAGAACAGACGCCATCAGATCAAGAAGAAGTATTTTGATACCGTAGCCGCAAATAAAGTCAGCACTAAGTCTCCGGTGCCTGATCTAACGGATGGTGAATGGCAAGCTCTGGTGGAGATGTGGTCTACCCCAAGACACAAGGTTTGTCTCAGCTTTGTTTGATGCTTTATGTTCTGCACATGATATGCTAGTGCTAGATCATGCTGACAGTATGCTTTTTTGTAGGAAACCTGTGTGTCGAACAAGATGAATCGAGAAAAAGTCGTGTACAATCACAGAACTGGTTCCAGGCACTACACAGCACACATTTTTGCCACTGTGAGAACTCTTCTCTAGAGACCTTACCGTTTGATCCTCATTGAATAACATTTCTGATTCTTGCTGAATAACATTTTGATTTTTGTTGAAAAACATTTCAGAAAGAAGAGCGTAAGGGTGAGGAGCTGTCTGCTATTGACTTGTTTAAGGCCACCCACAATAGCAAGAAGCACGGGTTTTCGGAGCCAGTCAAGACTGCTATAGTAAGTCACTCCATGCTTTGCCCTGTTTGATTCACAGCCAGCCTGTTTGATGCTTTGATGATTTGATGTTGTTTGATTCGGAGCCAGTCAAGAACACATGCTATGTTCCATGCTTTGATGTTCTTTGATAGTTCAACAAATATATCAGAACTTGCTGTAGCTATTTGATGCATTTTTTATGATATGATGAAATTTGATCTGAATGTTAGTTTGATGACCGGCTCACTCGGGAAGCCATCTTATATAGAACCACCATTCTAGGCTTAATGAAGTGATCAGATTGTTCCAATTGCATGTCTCCAGGTCACTAGTCATCATCTTCTTGTATAGATTTTGTGTGCTGGTTTGGTTACTTTAAATAATCCATTTGTGTGCTGGTTTGGTTTCTCTTGCTTGGTTTGGTTTCCAAAATGTGAAATAGATCTCCCACTAATGCCTATCATTTTCCTCCATATGCTAGCTTGAGATGGAAAATATGATGGAAGCGTCGGTACCAGAAGGTGAAGAGCCAAAGTCTGCTGTCGAAATTGTCGAACAAGTCCTCAAGACCGAAGTCAAGCAAAGCACATTCCTCAGGAATGTTGGGCTCCAGTCATCTAGGAACAACAAAGCTGCTGCTCATGTTCGTGACCTTGAGCAGAAGCTGGAGAGGTCCGAGCTTCAAGCTAAACTGGTGCAAGAAGAATTGGCGGCAATCAAGATGAAGGCGGAAGAATCTGAAGCTGCACGCGACAAGGAACTTGAGCTGCTGCGCAAGAAGTCTGAAGAACAGGACGAGAAGTTAGCCCACTTGATGGCTCTCTTTGGAGCTAAGGTAGTTTGAACCTGGTAGTTTGAACCTGGGATGAGTAGTTTGAACTTGTGAACCTGGGTTGAGTAGTTTGGAGCTGCTGCTGTTACACTTTGTTGCATTTTGCACTTGTGAACCTGGGTTGAGTAGTTTGGAGCTGCTGCTGTTACACTTTGTTGCATTTCGCACTTGTGAACCTGGGAGCTGTTATGTGAACCTGTGTTTTTTTTCTGTGAAGTTATGTGGAGCACTTGTGGATCACAAGTGCACCTGGGTTGTGGGCCTTTCTGTTTATAGTTATGCAAAATATGAACCTGGGCTCTAAAAAGGCCGAGGCCCAAACAAGAATTTGACTAAAAAGGCTTGGGCCTAAAAAAAGAAATGACTGTAAGAAAAAAAACTATAAAAGGCTGCATAACAGAAAATAAAAAGGCCAAGGCCCAAATTCAAACTAGACTAAAAAGGCTGTGGCCCAAAACAATAGTGGAATATAAAAAAAAATTCATCAGAAAAAGGCTCCATTCCAAGAAATTAAAAGGCCAAATTATTGGGCCAGGGCCATGCAGATAAGCAAAATAAAGAGAAAAAAATTTAAATTAAATGGGCTGAACTATTGGGCTTGGCCCATCAAGACGGCTGAAATGGACCGGGCTGATTCTATTTTACGACCTTTTCATTTGGTCGTAAGTCTGCCACGTCAGCTTGCCACGGTGGATCTGACGTGGTGTGGTCGGATTGCTAGTGACCAAAACAGTTGGTCGTTAAATCTACGACCTTTTTTTTGGTCGTAAACGTTTGCGACCATTCCAGAAGAAAGGTCGCTATAGTCAGTTTATGACGGCCAGCTTTTGACCTTATGTTTTTTGTCACAAAAAGGTCACAAATGGAAATTTGTGACCATTCAGTGACCAATAGTGGTGGTCACAAGTTGACATATTTCTTGTAGTGAGAGTAGATCTACCACGAGATCAAGGAGGCTAAACCCTAGAAGCTAGCCTATGCTATGATTGTTGTATGTTGAGGTTGTCCCACGGACTAAAACCCTCCGGTTTATATAGACACCTGAGAGGGTTAGGGTTACACAAAGTCAGTTACAATGGTAGGAGATCTAAATATCCGCATCGCCAAGCTTCCCTTCCACGCCAAGGAAAATCCCATCCGGACACGGGACGAAGTCTTCAATCTTGTATCTTCATAGTCCAAGAGTCCGGCTGAAGGTATAGTCCGGCTACCCAGACACCCCCTAATCCAGGACTCCTGCAGTAGCCCCTAAACCAGGCTTCAATGACGACGAGTCTGGCGTGCAGATTGTCTTCGACATTGCAAGGTGGGTTCCTCCTCCAAGTTCTTCATAAAAGTTTGTAAACACCATGGGTAGTGTCCGGCTCTGCAAAATAAGTTTCCACATATTGCCATAGAGAGAAGAATATTAAGACAAATCTAATCTGTTGACGTACTCCGTAGCGTGACATCACATTATGGCCAAGCCTTTATCCGAATCGTTTTTACTTTCCCACCTCAGCGTGTTTTGCGAGGCGGTTTCCTTGGCACGTCTTGTCAAAGCAGAGATCGTGTCCCCCATTTACGGGATTCTCATCAATACGGACGTGGGTAACCCAACCGCGCCATTTATCACGGCGCTTGGAAGATAAGCGAGTTTTACCAGGCTGGTGGGGACGCACAGCCGCATCCGCCCATATAAGGGGATAAGGATCCACCTTTTTACCTACGCCTTCTTCCACCTCTGCCTATCCATCTTCTGCGCACCCGAGCTCCAGCGCCCAAGCCCGCACTTCCCACCTCAACCTTCTCCAGCAATGTCCGGAGCGGGAGGCAAGTGGATGGTCTCCTCCGTCACGGAGGGCCATATCAAAAAGCTAAGGAAGGCCGGATACTTGTCCAACAACATCGCACACCGGCTTCCTGAAAAGGGGCAGCTCCTCCCCACCCCAAGGCCCCATGAGAGGGTCGTATTCCTTCCCCACTTCCTCCGCGGACTGGGTTTCCCTCTCCACCCATTCGTCCGGGGGCTCATATTCTACTATGGCCTGGATTTCCATGATCTGGCCCCGAACTTCGTCCTCAACATATCGGCGTTTATCGTCATGTGCGAGGCCTTCCTCCGCATCCGCCCCCATTTCGGCCTTTGGCTCAAGACTTTCAACGTCAAGCCGAAGGTGGTGCACAGCAGCCGGGCGGAGTGCGGAGGCGCCATGGTGGGCAAGATGGCCAACGTCCTATGGCTCGAGGGCTCCTTTGTGGAGACCCTGAAGGGGTGGCAATCGGGGTGGTTTTACATCACCGAGCCGCGCGACCTTGATTGGGTCGCAGCCCCCAAGCTCCGGTCCGGACCCCCTATGTGGCTCACGTCCTGGAAAGAGACGGGTCTGCCATTGGGCAACGAGGGAGAGGTGACCGGACTGCAAACATGCATCCAGTCCCTGGTGAAAAAGCAGCTCAAGCTTGTCAATATAGTCGAGGTTATGCTCGTTCGCCGGATCCTCCCGTGTCAACAACGGGCCTACAATCTGTGGGAGTTCGACCCGACGCAGCACCAAACTTTGAATAGGCTCTTCGACACGACGTACGAAGATGCCTGGAAGGTGCTTTTCAAAGGCACCGAGGCTCCCGCATCCGCATCTGAGGATCGCGGATTCAGCACGCAGCATCCAGCTAGTGCGGTGAGTTATCTTTACCTTTTACAGGACATTTGTTTCTCATAGTTTGACTCTATGCGGGATCTAAACTCCCTTACCTTTGACAGGAGTGGCAGGCGAAGTCCGGACAGATCGACTGTCCGGCTCCTTTGCCCGAAGATCCAGCAGATGCTCGTTTATCGAGGCTGCTGGCTCCGGCACCTTACATGGTGCCGGAGAAGAAGGCCAGGAAGAAGGCCACGGGGGCTCGCAAGAGTTCCCGGCATACGGTGGTGTCGGACTCATCGTCCGACGATTCCGAGGCGCCCTCCTCCCGTGAAGACGAGGAGGAGGAAAAAGAAACCTCTCCCCCTCCAGCGGGGGGAGGAAAGAAGAGGAAGGCCGCCCCAAAAGGTGAGGCCGAAGGGTCCAAGAAGGGGAAGACCCTTCCCTCGAACTAGTCCCCCGACACCGACGAGGGTGAAGAGGAGTGGCCGCAAAGGGCCTGGCGCCCGGCGGGATCGTAAGTATTCGGATACCAGAGTAACTCATGGCATTCCCTTGTTGCACAACTTTTCCTTATGCCGAATGTAATTATGCAGCCCGCCCAAGGCCGGGCTCGACGAGTCGTCGAGTGGCTCCCTGGATTCATCGGACGTGAATTCAGTTCCGCCCGCTGCCTCCCCCCGCATTGCGGACGACGCCGAAGTGGCGTCGCGACAAGCTCCGGGCCAAGAGGAAGTGGTCCTGGAGGTTCCGGAGTGCGGCAGGCGACCTCCTTCTAAGAGGAGCAAGCCTACAAAGCCGGCGGCCCCCGCCCAACCAGAGGCGCCGGACAATTTGCTGGAGGTGCTTAACGGTGCCTCCATCGACGAGGATCACCGTACTATCATGAGTACGGTGCTCCAGAAGGTTCAGTCCGCCAAGAGCGGACTGACTGAAGCTTGTGCTAGCCTTCTAATAGGCTTCGAGGTAACTAAAAATATGTAAAAATATTACCGCATAGACAGTAGCCCCTGATGCTCTGTTTGGCGTTCGGAAAGAAAAGCCGAATAGAGGATCTAATAAATTTTGCAGGAGTCTAACAAAAAAGGGTCAATATGCGTATGCAGGCTTCGTTGCTTACGACCGCCGCACTGACTGCGGAGGTAGGCACCCTGAAGTAGGGTCTCAAGCGGTCCGAGCAAGAGCTCGGCCTTGCCAAGCGGCAGCTCGAGGAGAAAGAAGGTAAGGGACACCTTATAGAAAAAAAAATAAAAAGATGCAATTGCAAAAAATGACAGGATTGTGCTGCTTATTGCAGGGGCCACAACTGAGGTGGCAACCCTTAAGCAGGCGCTGGCCGAGGCCGAGAAGAGAGCGGCCTCAGAGCGCACCGAGCGGGAGAAATTTGAGGCACAGGTCGGCGAGGCGCAGCAAGAGCTTCAGGCTCTCATGAAAGAACATGAGAGTTTGGAGCTTAACTCGAAGACGCGAGCGTCCGAGCTCGCGGCGGCCATCGAGGCTGCCAAGTCTGCCAAGGCCGAATCCCAGAAGGCCCTCCAGGAATTGGATGCGGTGAAAAAGATAGCGGCGGGTAAGGCATTCTTTATGCAAAGCAAACATACGAAAGTAAGCTACTTGTTACTTACCCGAATCTAGAGCTCTCCAGGGGCATTCGCAGATCTTCCCCGTAGCGTGTCTGATGCCGCCGCATTCTACCAAGCCGAAGAGGGCAGCTTGACGGAGAAGGTGTTCTGGTCTCAATATGCTGAGGCCGGACACCCCATGCCCTTGAGCGACCAACTGAAGCAGCTGGTCGAGCTCCACAAGGCGGCCGAACAGGCCATGATGGGCTTCATAGTTCAGCTGTGGCCTAGAGAGGCTTTGCCTGGGAGCTACTTCGGACTGGTGCAACGGCTGGTGGAGGCCTATCCAAGGCTCGAGGTCATCAAGCGCTCCGTCTGCATCAAAGGTGCCCGGAGGGCCCTTGCCCGCGCTAAGGTGCACTGGGGCAAGCTGGACGGCGAGAAGCTTGTGAAGGACGGGCCTCCGCCGGGGAAAGAGCATCGCAAACCCGAGAACTATTATAAGGATGTTCTGAAGGGTGCCCGCCTCAGGGCGGATGAATGTACCAAGGATGTAATTTTTGAATGAACTCGCTCGTATTGTCCTCTGCGCTGAAAACTTTTTCATATGCGCTAAGCAATGATTTTTGAATTTAAAATATTACTTTCTGTGCAGCCGTTTATCAAAAATTGAGAGATGGCTAGTCGTCAGCTTCTGCCCCCATGCCACTAGTGTTGGGGTGTTCGGGATAAACCTGAGCGCTCTTTTTCCCATGTTTGGGTCCTTCGAGGGAGGCGCTCAGCACAACGAACAAGGCAATCTGACTATAATGCTTGAACACTCTCACTTAGCCATTGAACCCTATAATTTTAAATTTCGGCGAAGCCCCTAGTATTCGGAAGACCGAGTTCGGGGCGCTATCAACGCCTTGGCCGGACAAAGCCGGCTCCTTGCTCTAAGCGGCATAAGTCTTTAGGGACTCGAAAAACCTCTCGAATAGCGACCGGTCTCTCGCCTTATCATGACAGTCAGTCTTAGCTTTCTCTACTGAGCTGCTCAGCCTAGCTCAACTGGGGCACAATCGCAGTAGTTCTCCTAGTGCTACCTTAGCCGATATAGCGGAACGTAAGGCACCAAAACATAGGAGCCGGGCAAACCCAACTATTGACCCAAATCATGATTCGGAGCTGATGCATATAATGCTATAAGTTCGGGGTGCCGCACTTGTGAAAGTGTTCGGACTTCTCACGCCATATTAAGGGGTACTGGAGCCCCTGGCGTATTTGCCGTACCATAGTGTACGGGTGCAACATGTTATGAATGAACATATATTTGTAAAAAAGGTAATGCAAAAGATAGACCAAAAGCTATGCATTGTTTATAAGAAGGCTGCTATCCAAGCAGAACGATACAAATAGTGCGATAAGCAAAAGAAATTGGACTATTTAACATGTCCTGGCCAGGGGCAGGCCGCGGAATTGTATTCAAAACAGGTATACTGCTCGTAATAGAGACCACCTGGGAGTTCCATGATGCGGCATGGCTTGTCTGCTTCCCTGGTTCTTGCATCGTTTGTGCGGGAGTTGAATTGCCGAACAGGTCGTCCGAAGTATGGAGTCCTGAAAGTAAGAGAAAATTAAAAAACAATTCGGCAGCCCCTAGTACGGTTTAAGCCGTGTTTTGGACGTGCCGTGATGGTGCCCCTCCCCTGTGCCCATGGTATTTCAAGAGCGTAGTTATGTACGCGAAGCACTGGTTTCGCTGTTTCGTGAGGGCTGGGGTTGGGGCCGCATTGCTACGCCTGCTCAGAACGTGACAGGCGGTCTTGTTGTAGGTTACTCCGGGCGCGCTTGACAGTGTCCGGCTTTCTAACGGCCGGACTGGAGAACTGCCTAGAGAGGCTGCTTTGAACTTCCGTTGCGAGGGCCGCCGTGTGCTCCTCCGTTCGGAGGGAGCGTTCGGTGTTTCCATTGACCGTGATTACTCCTCGAGGGCCTGGCATCTTGAGCTTGAGGTATGCATAGTGCAGTACCGCATTGAACTTTGCAAATGCGGTTCGCCTGAGCAGTGCGTGATAGCCGCTGCAAAACGGGTCTATGTCGAAGATTAATTCCTCGCTTCGGAAATTATCCGGGGATCCGAAGACCACTTCAAGTGTGACTGAGCCTGTACAATTGGCCTCTACACCTGGTATGACACGTTTAAAGGTCGTTTTGGTGGGCTTAATCCTTGAGGGATCTGTGCCCATTTTCCGCACTGTATCCTGGTAAA
Organism: Aegilops umbellulata; assembly: GCA_032464435.1. Taxonomy (NCBI): domain Eukaryota; kingdom Viridiplantae; phylum Streptophyta; class Magnoliopsida; order Poales; family Poaceae; genus Aegilops; species Aegilops umbellulata. The sequence goes on along the minus strand of CP136057.1, from coordinate 4,800,174 downwards.
GCAGGTTCAGGCTGCTGCCGCCGTCCATAAGGACTCTTGTGAGATGAAATTTGTCAATAATTGGGTCTAAAACCAATGCGGTGAACCCGTCGTGACGGATGCTAGTGGGGTGGTCCCTTCGATCGAAGGTGATTGGGCAGGAGGACCATGGGTCGAACTTTGGGGCGACTGGCTCCATCACGTATACGTCCTGTAACGCATGCTTCCGCTCCCTTTTGGGTATGTGGGTTGCGTATATCATGTTCACAGTTCGCACTTGTGGGGGAAAACCCTTCTGTCCACTGTTGTTCGGCGGCCTGGGCTCCTCCTCGTCGTCGCTAAGCAGCCCCTTGTCTCTATTTTCGGCATTTAACTTGCGTGCCTGCTTGAACACCCAACAATCCATGTTGGTGTGATTGGCTGGCTTTTCGGGTGTGCCATGTATCTGGCACAAGCGGTCGAGTATTCGGTCCAAACTGGACGGGCCCTGAGTATTTCTTTTGAATGGCTTTTTCCGCTGACCGGATTTGTAGCCTCGGAATCCGGGATTGACTGTCGTATCCTCGTTGCTGTCGCTGTTAACGCGGCGTTTTTGCTTGTTCCGGCGCGACCTGCCACTTTTTTCCTTGGTATCCGAATTGCCAAGGTTCTTGGTTAAGTTGTTGCTGCGGGCTAGCCAGCTGTCTTCTCCCGCGCAAAAGCGGGTCATGAGTGTCGTAAGGGCTGCCATAGATTTCGGCTTTTCCTGTCCAAGGTGCCGGGCAAGCCACTCGTCGCGAATATTATGCTTGAAGGCCGCTAGGGCCTCTGCATCCGGACATTTGACTATTTGGTTTTTCTTTGTTAGGAACCGCGTGCAGAATTGCCTGGCCGATTCCTCTGGCTGCTAAATTATGTGGCTTAGGTCATCGGCGTCCGGTGGTCGCACATAGGTACCCTGGAAATTGTCGAGGAATGCGGCTTCCAGGTCCTCCCAAGAATCGACTGAATCTGCTGGCAAGCTGTTAAGCCAATGTCGGGCTGGTCCCTTAAGTTTGAGCGGGAGGTATTTGATGGCGTGTAGATCATCGCCACGGGCCATGTGGATATGAAGGAGATAATCCTCGATCCATACCGCAGGATCTGTTCTGCCATCGTATGATTCGATGTTTATGGGTTTGAAACCCTCAGGGATTTTATGATCCATTACTTCATCTATGAAGCATAGTGGGTGTGCGGCGCCTCTGTACTGGGCTATATCACGATGCAGCTCAAAGGAGCTTTGTCTATTGTGTTCGGCCCGGCCGGATTTATTGTATCCGGAGTGACAATTACCGTCACGTGCCGTGGGGCGCCCGCGCGATCCGTAGATCGATCTTGTTTGCCTTGCCTTGTCCTCCAGTATCTCTCGCAGGTCTGGCGCGTTTTCCCGTGCCTTAGCATGTTTGGAGCGGCGCCGTGGCACGGCTTGAGTGGAGGGCCGAGAGGCCTCTCTGTCAAGGCCACGAGGTGGCCGGTCGGCCATGTCATGCGTTGGTGATGTAGGTGCTTCCTCCTCTAATCAGGGTAGCAGCCTGCGCTTTGGGTAACTCTTGGAGGGGCGTTCGAGTTCATACTCTTCGCCCGCAAGGACTTCGGTCCATCTGTCAGCTAGCAAATCTTGGTCAGCTTTAAGCTGTTGCTGCTTTTTCTTGAGGCTGCTTGCCGTGGCTATAAGCCTGTGTTTAAAACGCTCTTGTTCGGCGAGATCCTCTGGCACGACAAATTCGTCATCGTCAAGGCTTGCCTTGTCTTCGGAGGGAGGCATATAATTATCGTCCTCAACCTCTCTGTCTGCCGCTCTCTCATGAGGGCTGGCTTCTCCATCCTCCCGTGTCGAATCTTGCTGGAGGGGGTGTTCTTCAGCGTTATCCAGAGTGGTATTATCTTCCGTGCCGGAATCACCATTTTTGCTTTGGCGGGATTTAGAGCGGCGCCGCTGATGCCGGCGCTTGGTCTGTTTCTTGGATGCGTCATCCTCCGCTGTTCCATCGCAATCTCCGTCTTTTGGAGTGTCCATCATATATATGTCGTATGACAAGGTGGCCTTCCAGTGCCCTACGGGTGTTGGTTCTTGGTTGTTTCCTGCATCATTGTCCATACCGTCGATGTCTTCGGAGTCGAAGTCGAGCATGTCGGTTAAGTCGTCGACAGTGGCTACGAAGTGGGTGGTGGGTGGGCTTTGAATTTCTTCATCTTCCATATCCCAACCTTGCTGACCGTAGTGCGGCTAGGGCTCTCCTGATAAAGAGAGAGACTTTAGCGATTTCAGGATGTCGCCGAAGGGCGAGTGCTGAAAGATGTCCGCGGCGGTGAACTCCATGATCGGCGCCCAATCGGATTCAATCGGCGGGTGCGCGGAGGGCTCAGAGTTCGAAGAGGAATCCAGAGTGGTACGGCAATCCTGTTCTGGAAGTCGTGCTACTAGATCATGACGAACCTACGAACTATGAAGAAGCGATGGTGAGCCCAGATTCCGCAAAATGGCTAGAAGCCATGAAATCTGAGATGGGATCCATGTATGATAACAAAGTATGGACTTTGGTTGACTTGCCCGATGGTCGGCAAGCAATTGAGAATAAATGGATCATCAAGAAGAAGACTGACGCTGACGGTAATGTTACTGTCTACAAAGCTCGACTTGTCGCAAAAGGTTTTCGACAAGTTCAAGGGATTGACTACGATGAGACCTTCTCACCCGTAGCGATGCTTAAGTCTGTCCGAATCATGTTAGCAATTGCCGCATTTTATGATTATGAAATTTGGCAGATGGATGTAAAAACTGCATTCCTGAATGGATTTCTGGAAGAAGAGTTGTATATGATGCAACTAGAAGGTTTTATCGATCCAAAGGGAGCTAACAAAATGTGCAAGCTCCAACGATCCATTTATGGACGGGTGCAAGCCTCTCGGAGTTCGAATAAACGCTTTGATAGTGTGATCAAAGCATTTGGGTTTGTACAGACTTTTGGAGAAGCTTGTATTTACAAGAAAGTGAGTGGGAGCTCTGTAGCATTTCTGATATTATATGTAGATGACATATTACTAATTGGAAATGATATAGAATTTCTGGATAGCATAAAGGGATACTTGAATAAGAGTTTTTCAATGAAAGACCTCGGTGAAGCTTCTTACATATTGGGCATTAAGATCTATAGAGATAGATCAAGACGCTTAATTGGACTTTCACAAAGCACATACCTTGACAAAGTTTTGAAAAATTTCAAAATGGACCAAGCAAAGAAAGGGTTCTTGCCTGTGTTACAAGGTGTGAAGTTGAGTAAGACTCAATGCCCGACCACTGCAGAAGATAGAGAGAAGATGAAAGATGTTCCCTATGCTTCAGCCATAGGATTTATCATGTATGCAATGCTGTGTACCAGACCTGATGTGTGCCTTGCTATAAGTTTAGCAGGGAGGTACCAAAGTAATCCAGGAGTGGATCACTGGACAGCGGTCAAGAACATCCTGAAGTACCTGAAAAGGACTAAGGAAATGTTTCTCGTATATGGAGGTGACAAAGAGCTCATCGTAAACGGTTACGTTGATGCAAGCTTTGACACTGATCCGGACGATTCTAAATCGCAAACCGATACGTGTTCACATTAAACGGTGGAGCTGTCAGTTGGTGCAGTTCTAAACAAAGCGTCGTGGCGGGATCTACATGTGAAGCGGAGTACATAGCTGCGCAGAAGTAGCAAATGAAGGAGTCTGGATGAAGGAATTCATATCCAATCTAGGTGTCATACCTAGTGCATCGGGTCCAATGAAAATCTTTTGTGACAATACTGGTGCAATTGCCTTGGCAAAGGAATCCAGATTTCACGAGAGAACCAAGCACATCAAGAGACGCTTCAATTCCATCCGGGATCTAGTCTAGGTGGGATACATAGCGATTTGCAAGATACATACGGATCTGAATGTAGCAGACCCGTTGACTAAGCCACTTCCACGAGCAAAACATGATCAGCACCAAGACTCCATGCGTGTTAGAATCATTACTGTGTAATCTAGATTATTGACTCTAGTGCAAGTGGGAGACTGAAGGAAATATGCCCTAGAGGAAATAATAAAGTTATTATTTATTTCCTTATATATCATGATAAATGTTTATTATTCATGCTAGAATTGTATTAACCGGAAACATAATACATGTGTGGATATATAAACAAAAAGAGTGTCACTAGTATGCCTCTACTTGACTAGCTCATTAAACAAAGATAGTTAAGTCTCCTAACCATGGACAAGGAGTTGTTATTTGATTAACGAGGTCACATCATTAGTTGAATGATCTGATTGACATGACCCATTCCATTAGCTTAGCACCCGATCGTTTAGTATGTTGCTATTGCTTTCTTCATGACTTATACATGTTCCTATGACTATGAGATTATGCAACTCCCGTTTACCGTAGGAACACTTTGTGTGCCACCAAACGTCACAACGTAACTGGGTGATTATAAAGGTGCTCTACAGGTGTCTCCGAAAGTACTTGTTGGGTTGGCGTATTTCGAGATTAGGATTTGTCACTCCGAATGTCGGAGAGGTATCTCTGGGCCCTCTCGGTAATGCACATCACATAAGCCTTGCAAGCATTGCAACTAATAAGTTAATTGTGAGATGATGTGTTACAGAACGAGTAAAGAGACTTGCCGGTAACGAGATTGAACTAGGTACTGGATACCGACGATCGAATCTCGGGCAAGTAACATACCGATGACAAAGGGAACAACGTATGTTGTTATGCGGTCTGACCAATAAAGATCTTCGTAGAATATGTGGGAGCCAATATGGGCATCCAGGTCCCGCTATTGGTTATTGACTTGAGACGTGTCTCGGTCATGTCTACATTGTTCTCGAACCATAGGGTTTGCATGCTTAACGTTACGATGACAGTTATTATGAGTTTATGTATTTTGATGTACCGAAGGTTGTTCGGTGTCCCGGATGTGATCACGGACACGACGAGGAGTCTCAAAATGGTCGAGACATAAAGATCGATATATTGGAAGCCTATATTTGGACATCGGAATTGTTCCGGGTGAAATAGGCATTTTACCGGAGTACTGGGGGGTTACCGGAACCCCCCGGGGGGTTAATGGGCCTCTATGGTCCTTAAGGGAGAAGAGGAGGGGCGGCCAGGGCAGGCCGCGCGCCCCCTCCCCCCTAGTCCGAATAGGACAAGGAAGGGGGGGGGGTGGCGCCCCCCTTTTCCTTTCCCCCTTTCCCTTTCCTTCTCCAACAAGGCAAGAGGGGGGAGTCCTACTCCCGGTGGGAGTAGGACTCCTCCAGGCGCACCCCTTGGGGCCGGCCGCGCCTCCCCCCTCCCTCCTTTATATACGGGGGCAGGGGGCACCCTAGAACACACAAGTTGATCTTCGTGATCGTTCCTCAGCCGTGTGCGGTGCCCCCCTCCACCATATTCCACCTCGGTCATATCGTTGCAGTGTTTAGGCGAAGCCCTGCGTCGATAGAACATCATCATCGTCATCACACCGTCGTGCTGACGAAACTCATCCCCGAAGCTTTGCTGGATCGGAGCCCGGGGAACGTCATCGAGCTGTACGTGTGCTAAGAACTTGGAGGTGCCAGAGTAACGGCGCTTGGATCAGTCGGATCGGGAAGACGTACGACTACTTCCTCTACGTTGCGTCAACGCTTCCGCTTCGGTCAACGAGGGTACGTAGACAACACTCTCCCCTCTCGTTGCTATGCATCACCATGATCTTGCGTGTGCGTAGGAATTTTTTTGAAATTACTACATTCCCAACAGTAGGCTCTATAGTATGATATGCTATGTACCGCACCTGAAGTGTGCCTTGCCATGAATCAGTCAAGGGGTACAAGAGTGATCCAGGAATGGATCAAAGGACAGCGGTCGAAGTTATACTTGGTAACTAGTGGACTGAGGAATTTTCTCGATTATGGAGGTGGTAAAAGAGTTCGCCGTAAAGGGTTACGCCGATGCAAACTTTGACACTAATCCAGATTATTCTGAGTAGTAAACTGGATTCGTATAGTAGAACAATTATTTGGAATAGCTCCAAATAAAGCGTGGTAGCTGCATCTAGGAGATGACATAGAGATTTGTAAAGCACACACGGATCTGAAAGACTCAGACCCGTTGACTAATAACCTCTCTCACAAGCGAGATATGATCAAACCCCATGGGTGTTGGAATCATTACAATCACATAGTGATGTGAACTAGATTATTGACTCTAGTGCAAGTGGGAGACTGTTGGAAATATGCCCTAGAGGAAATAATAAAATGGTTATTATTGTATTTCCTTGTTCATGATAATTGTCTATTATTCATGCTATAATTGTATTGACCAGAAACCGTAATACATGTGTGGATACATAGACAACACCATGTCCCTAGTAAGCCTCTAGTTGACTAGCTCGTTGATCAATAGATGGTTATGGTTTCCTGACCATGGACATTGGATGTCACTGATAATGGGATCACATCATTAGGAGAATGATGTGATGGACAAGACGCAATCCTAAGCCTAGCACAAGATCGTGTAGTTCGTATGCTAAAGCTTTTCTAATGTCAAGTATCGTTTCCTTAGACCATGAGATTGTGCAACTCCCGGATACGGTGGGAATACTTTGGGTGTGCCAAACGTCACAACGTAACTGGGTGGCTATAAAGGTGCACTACGGGTATCTCCAAAAGTGTCTGTTGGGTTGGCACGAATCGAGACTGGGATTTGTCACTCCTTGTGACGGAGAGGTATCTCTGGGCCCACTCAGTAGGACATCATCATAATGTGCGCAATGTGATCAAGGAGTTGATCATGGGATGATGTGTTACGGAACGAGTAAAGAGACTTGCCGGTAACGAGATTGAACAAGGTATCGGGATACTGATGATCGAATCTCGGGCAAGTATCATATCGATAGACAAAGGGAATTGAACACGGGATTGATTGAATCCTTGACATCGTGGTTCATCCGATGAGATCATCGTGGAACATGTGGGAGCCAACATGGGTATCCAGATCCCGCTGTTGGTTATTGGCCGGAGAGTTGTCTCGGTCATGTCTGCACGGTTCCCGAACCCGTAGGGTCTACACACTTAAGATTCGATGACGCTAGGGTTATAGGGAATAGATATACGTGGTTATCGAATGTTGTTCGGAGTCCCGGATGAGATCTCGGATGTCACGAGGAGTTCCGGAATGGTCCGGAGGTAAAGATTTATATATGGGAAGTCCTGTTTTGGTCACCGAAAAAGTTTCGGGTGCTATCGGTAATGTACCGGGATCACCGGGAGGGTCCCGGGGGTCCACCAAGTGGGGCCACCGGCCCCACAGGGCAGCATGGGCTAAGTGTGGGAGGGGACCAGCCCCAGGTGGGCTGGTGCGCCCCCCCACCAGGTCCCAAGGCACCTAGGGTTTGGGGAGGGGGCGCCTCCACCTTACTTGGGGGGCAAGTTTCCCCCTCTCCCCCCTTGGCCGCCACCCTAGATGGGTTTTGGGGCTGCCGCACCCCTTGGGGTGGGAACCCTAGAGGGGGCTCAGCCCCCTCCCTCTCCCCTATATATAGTTGAGGTCTTTGGGGCTGCACAGACATGAGTTTTGACCTCTCCCTGGCGCAGCCCTACCTCTCTCCCTCCTCGTCTCTTGCGGTGCTTGGCGAAGCCCTGCTGGAGTGCCACACTCCTCCACCACCACCACCACGCCGTCGTGCTGCTGCTGGACGGAGTCTTCCCCAACCTCTCCCTCTCTCCTTGCTGGATCAAGGCGTGGGAGACGTCACCGAGCTGCACGTGTGTTGAACGCGGAGGCGCCGTGGTTCGACACTTAGATCAGAATCAACCGCGATCTGAATCGCTACGAGTACGACTCCTTCATCCGCGTTCTTGCAACGCTTCCGCTTAGCGATCTACAAGGGTATGTAGATGCACTCTCCTTCCCTCGTTGCTAGATTACTCCATAGATTGATCTTGGTGATGCGTAGAAAATTTTGAATTTTTGCTACGTTCCCCAAAAATACTCCCTCCGTCCGGATTACATGTCGCAGAAATGGATAAAACTGGATGTATCTAGAACTAAAATACGCCTAGACCCATCCATTTATTTTCGGATGGAGGGAATACATGTCAATATGTCATGACTTTATATTCTTCAGTACCTATTCCATCTCTGATGTAGCATGTTTTATAACTGAATCACCATTATTCTATATAAGGCATGCAAGGGGAAGACGCCTATGCTAGAATCTGAAGGGTTACAAACCAGGTCTTTGCAAAAGATCCAAACGCCAGGAGATAATAAACCAACTCCATTTTTCATAGATACTGCTCCAGCACAGAGAAACCCAACTCCCACTGATAATAAGCAGATTCTAGTGGCCAAAGAACTAGTCTGCTCGAGTCCAGCAAAAGAATGTCAACTCCATTCTAAGAAGTGTGTGCATATCCTCGCATCATGAAATTTTATAGCATTCTGATCATATTTTCTACATGTTTCTTACCCATCTCTATTTTAGAAAATAAGGTTAAACGATAGAAGACTTCCTCCATTGGGATCGTATTCGAGGAAAATATCTTGCGGGAATTCTCTATGCTCCAATGCTGATGTAAGTACCTGTTGTATATCACTATATTTTTACATCAGCATGTACTTTGTTAATCGGCATGAATCTAACATTTATCTGATCTAAAATTAGTTGTAGCAAAATGTTAAAGGCGCCAATGTTGATTTTTGTAAGGAAAACTGCCTGGTAGTTTTGCATACTGAGCTGCATGAGTGTACTATCTCATATCACGCACATTACTGAATTGTAGTGCTTCTCTGGTTGCCCATTCATTCATTGTGTCAATGTTGCTTTCATATTACCTTACCTGGCTGATGATAGCTGTGCCATATTGTGTTAACTTGGTGTAGTCTAGTTGCCCAAACGTTCATTGTGTCAATGTTGCTTTCCTATTATCTGACTTGGCCAATGATAGCAATGCTAGTGTGTTAATTTTGTGCAGGCTGCTGAAGATAAGAAGACAAACTCTGAAAACAGCAAGGCAACCCCATTGTTTCTTTCGAGTAAATCTAGGCCAGGTAATATGGTAATAACTCATGATTAATCTGTTTGGTTCCCGTCCTAATTTATGTTATGATGAAGTGGTCGAGACACTCTCCACTGTCAATAATACAAGCCTGCCAAAATCGTCATTTGAATATGTTCAGTATCCTCTGTCTCGAATGCAACGGAATAAATGTATGTTTGTGAACCAATTAATGGCTGAAGCAATGATGGAGATGGTGGATGAATCAGAGGTGCAGAGTCATGCAACACAACAACTGATCAATGTTTTCAGAGACAGTGTAGCAAAGCAGCAAGAACTTGCCCACACGCTTATGGGCGTCATCTGTGCTGAGGTTGCAGATTGTGACGTTGTAGATGGCTAGGTTCTTCTCATTTATTTGCACTGGCATCAATCTTTGATTACCCAGTGGATGTAATTTCCCGTAATATATGCTGGATGTGCAACGTTATTCCCTATATGGCGTACCTTTACTTGATCCGTTTTGGTCCTGTGCATAATTGCTCGTCGTAATGGGCTCAAATTATCTAATTTGGCCTAAAGACATGTACGAACTTTAGTGGGCCCATTAAGTTAATGGGCCGTTACTAGGCCGAAAGTTAATGGTCGGCCCTCTTACCTCCCGGGTCGTTAACAGGCCAATATCAAAGCGGGCAACAGGTGGGCCCAATTTATTTCACAGGCCGTTAACAGGTCGTTACTAAGTTTGGGCTACATATGGCCCAACTATACTCTAGGCCTTTAGCAGGCTGAAAGAGACAGTAGGCTTGTACTGGACCATGAAGAGCATGGGCCGCTAAGAGGCTGAAAGTCAGATCATATTGTAAATGGCCCAACTATGTTGTGGGCCTTTAGCAGGCCGAAAGAGAAACCGGGATGGTATTGGACCATGAAGGGCATGGGCCGTTAAAAGGCCAAAACTAAGGTCCAACTACAAATGGCCCAACTCATTTATGTTCCGTTAACAGGCCGAAAGGCACACAGGGCCGGGAATTGGCCCAACACTTAAATGGGTCGCTAAAAGGCCAAAACTCAGGTCCGACTACAAATGGCCCAACTGATTTATGGGCCGTCAATAGGCTGAAAGTGACAGCGGGTTGGAAATTGGCCCAACACTTAAATGAGCCGCTAAATGGCCGAAACTCAGGTCCGACTATAAATGGCCCATTAGATTTATGGGCCGTCAACAGGCTGAAAGACACATCGGGCCGGAAATTAGCCCAACATTTAAATCGGTCGCTAAAAAGCCAAAAGATGTACATCCTGAAAATTGGCCCATCCAATGAATGGGCCGTTAACAGGCCAAAATCTCATCGGGCCGATATTGAGCCCAAATATATAGCAGGCTGTTAACGGGCTTGAACTGACGATGGGCTGCAATGATGTCAAATCTTTAATGGGCCGTTGACGGGCGGAATTGGCACATCTCGTATGGGCCGCGGGCTTAAATGGACTTGACACAAGTAGGCCTTATATGGGCCGGCTTGCTAATTTTTACTGGGCCGGCCTTTTTCACCGGAATGGGCCACTGTTGGACCGTGCCACGTGTCGACCTATCATAGGCGCCTCCTGTCCAATGAGTGGATGACATCTGTCCCAACGGTGAGGCAACACGTGTTTCCTGCGGCCAATGATGATTTTACACGTGGAAAATCCCCATTGGTCCGGGCTGTTAACGGGTTATCGGATCCAAAACCGGACCCGATAGCTTAACGGCGTTCCGTTACGGTGGATGCCACGTGTCGGTCACCCTTGACAAAAGCACTTTTGTGACACGCGATTTATCGTCATGAAAGTGGACACTTCCGTGATGATAATTTTGGTAATGTGATGAAACACTTCTACGACAGCACAGGTATGACTATCTTGATTCTGTCATAAAATCATCATGGATGTACATGCATGACAAAAAACGCGACCTACTGTGACAAACACGTATCATCACGGAAATGTATTTTTTTAGTGGGAGACGACAGAGTTCACGGAACGAGTCGGTGTGCACGGATTAGGGGCAAAACTGAGCATAATTCGCATCTAAGGGCAAAACTGAGTACATGGACACTACTGAGGGCACAAAGATAATTAACCCTAGATGATACAGTTACATGTTGAGCTATTGCACAGGAGATGATCAGCCCACGTGTATCCTTGCATGCATCCAGCGCTCATGTAGGAATATCATCCTTCTGTTTATTGAGTTGTTGTAACCACGAGAGGATGAAGAACTGCGGAGGGTGTGACGATGATCAAAAAGGTGATGGAGGAAATTTATGCTAGAAGCTATGGATGGAACCCGTTTATCAGCAGAATTGGCATGGGCTTAAGGTTGAAGATGCATGGTAGCTTTGTCAAAAAGGATGTTTTCCTCTCCCCTCCTTTTTGGTTATGTTACACTTTTGTAGAAAAGAGAATGGAGATTGCAGACTAAAGTGCATTTCTGCTCCCGAGCTCAAATTAGCTTGGTGAACAGTAAAATAAAAAAAATTACAATTTTTTTTTAAGAAACATTGACAAAAGTTCTAAGTGCTTGCAAAAAATTTGTCATGGAATCACATTCCTGTAAGGCATGGCAAAAGAAAAAACAAATTAAGTGCTCCAAAATGCTTTTGAAAGTAGCATTTTCAGAGTATCAATTTTGTTTTTCTTTTTGCCACGCCTTGTAGGAATGTGATTTCGTGACGAATTTTTACAAACACTTAAACTTTTGTCAATGTTTCTCTCAAAAAACATTGGATTTTTTTGGATTTTTTTATTTCATTTTGATTTTACTGTTCACCCGAGCTCGTTTGAGCTCGGGTGCAAAAACTCTGTGTTCGATTGCAGACTGCATTTTGTTTTCGGAGCCTTATGTTGTGCCTCTCCCAACTATGTGGCTGTTTCTTTAATGGAAAATCGATAATTGCTTCAAAAAATAAACCAGTTTCAGCTTTATTTTTTCAAATAGACAGGTTCGTGACCTAAATCTAATTATTAACCGAGTTTCTTGTCTAAAATGTGCAACCAGCTTGAATTAATGGATGAATTTTGTATTTCACTCTGGATCTTTTTAGAACATTGTTTGGGTTCACCTTAACACACAGCGTGGTTTTTAGTTTTTTTAAGCAAGCGAACAGGACAGTTGGTATTCTTACAAAAAAAAAGTTAAAGATTAATCAGTTTACTATCGACTCAAATACGTTAATTTGTCCCTAAAAAAAGTACGTCAATGTGACAGCCAATACGCACGAAAAAAACCGAGTTCATCACTGAACGAGTTTTTGCATAATGTGCGATAGTGCGCGCGCACACACGAAACTAACTATCATGCTTTTCTTTTCTGATGAAAATTGTTCTTCCTTTTGTTTCCGTTGGAGCATCTGCGATTGACAAATCCGGCCCCTTAAACACCCAGGCGTGTCGGCGGACATTGACCGGTCACGTCTCAAATAATGCAATCCACATCTGGTCACTTTAATTATCCTATCTCAAATCCGTACAAACTCATACAACTATGTCGATGCATTACACACATCGTCCAGCTACTCCATCACTATTAACATGCCATCGGGCTACCAAATTTTGGCATGTTTGGGTATGGTTGAGATCATCCACGCCTGCCCTTGGCCTTCCCGCGCCCTTGCCGTCCTTCTCTCGGAAGTACCGGTCAAAGACGCAGTAGGATCGAGCCGGATCTGCTTGTTGTCGAAGCTGTCCTTGCCGTCGCTGTCCTACTTCTCCACCTTCGGTGGCAATCCAGCCATGGCACGGACCGTCCGATTATGCTCTCGGGCAAGGGCGTGCGTGTTCCTCTACTGCCGTTTCTTCACAATGCGAGCGTGGATGGCTTCCTCCTCTGCGGGTGCCCGCGTCGCCGCATCAGCCGGCTCCGCTGCGGCCATTTCCGCCGGAATACGGGCATCAGTGGCCCTTATCCTCTCCTTCCCACGGCGGGTTGCCCGTTCTCTGTGGGACTCTAGTGTGCCTGATCGGTGATGGGGAAGGAGAGATTTTCCAGCTGCCGGGACCGCGATGATCTAAGCCCCAGAGGACCCGAGCGCCTGTGGAGTTGACGCTATGGAGTTGCGCCGGATAGATCCGTGCGTCGGCCGGGCTCTGTCCTCCCGGGAGCAGCGGAGTGCAGTGCGTACAACCATCGCCTCCTCCAACCCGAACGGGATGACACCCCAGTCGACGGACGGACTGGTCGGAGTCAGATCCGCTGCCCGCCATGCCGTAGACGGCCGAAAATCACCGGAGGTGAGCTCGGGTGGTGGAGGGAGTGGAGGGGAAAGGAGTGTGAAGTGACTAGGATTTGGTGTGGCGACCGGATGGGGACGAATATATGTGAGGTCAGATGGACCAGTGTGGGTCAGATCTAACACGGTGGACGTGCCCGGGCGCCCCATATTTGGCTTGAATATGAGGAGGTGCCGGTCAGCTCAGGTGTTTGAGACTCGTTTAAGGCGTTTGTCTGAGGCTGGTCATAGTGGGGAGTAACATTAATAGTAACATAAATGTCACATAAGCAAAAATGATGAGGTGGCAAGTAGCTAATGAGGAGAGAGGCAAATAGAGTAACATAATATGTTACCATCACATAGCGCTTTTCAATCCAAAATGAGTCTACAAAGTAATAAATGAACCCAACTATATTACCACACAAATGACACCACTCACTATGAATATGGTAACATAGACTAGTAACATGTGCATATTACTAGTCTAAGTTATTCTCCACTATGACCAGCCTGAATAAAAAATTTATGACCGGTCAATGATCGGACCGGCAGCAAGGAGTTTGAGGAGGTTCGGTGCAGAAGACGAGGAGAGGAAAAGAGCCACCGGGAAGACCGCGTTGACGCGTAAAGAGTTGAGTCGTCGGTCGAGATCTCTCTTTCCTTTCCTGCCTACCAACTGTGAAAGCATTTACTACCACTGTGTACTCACTCCCTTCCCCTGCTTCCTCTGCAACAGCATCGCCTAGCTCGCCGCCGTCCTCCACGGCTGGGATCCCGGCAGGTACGGCTTCCATCCATCTCCTCCAGCGGGTTTGAGTGTGTAGGATGCAGGCTGCACTCACATCTGGCTGGCTCTACTAGGACCAATCGATCCGTCATCTTTCCAGAGTCTAGATGCGCGCACGGCGACTTTTGCAGCCTAGCAGCTAGATATTCTTTTGTGGTGTAGATCCCTGCATCTCTTCCAGGTTACTGGTGCTCGATCCATATCTTTGTTGAATGGTTTTCGAATTGTTAACTAACTCGCCGCCGTTTTCCACGCCTGGGATCCCGGCAGGTACGGGTACGGCCCCATCCATCTCCTCCAGCGCCGGCGCCGCCGCCTCGCCTTTGTTGGCACAGGCCCGATCAAACGTTGCACGTAGGCTCCGTGACGAGTACTTTCCATCGACCGAACACGTACGCATGAAACCACGCTTGATCGATTCTTCCTGAGGCAACGTGCACGTACAAAACTAGCTGATGGATGTTGAAGCTAGCTAGCTTAGTACGTAGCAACGGCAGGATACTTAATCAATCTAGACTAGCACAACTCGGCGAAACACAAGATATTTGATGGCTAATAGGTGCGTGTCGCACCTATGTATATTATTGCTTTCAATCTGAGTTACTATTACAGGTGAGCTAGTACAGATATATATAGTAGTACCTAATCTATCTAGTACTAGCCGACTCGGCCAGGTTGTCCGGTCCGGACTCTTATGCCTAATCGTGATTAGTTCCAACAGCCTTGTACTGCACCACAACGGGAGCGGGCTCCAGTGTGGTTGTAAAAACTACTCCTCAACTTAAGCAGTCTAGCAGCTAGCCAAGTCCGTGCTCTTCTTCCAGGTTACAAATCTGTTTCGGATATATTTCCAGTGCTTTTCCAACAGTTAACCTGCAGCATTTCTCTTTCAGTAATCAGTAAGTCTATGCATAGTCTTTTGAAGTTCATGTTTTGCACTGTATTTGTAGAATGGATGATATAGCAGCTGAGCAGGAAGCCCTGGAGCACGTCTTCAGTGATGCAAGTGCAGAACCAATCAAGCTATCGTTCGGACTTCTGAGATCTATTACAGAAGATTTTTCTCACGAAATTGGTCGTGGTGGTTTTGGAGTTGTATACATGGTATGGTTTGTTCTTGATTTCATCATGAATCATAGTTTCGTAGGAATATAGTTGGTGCAAAATTCTCATGTTGGTGCTACTTAATACCATGAGTAAACACAGGGATATCTGGAATGTGGGAAGGTTGCCGTGAAGAAGCTCTCCAATCTGCATGCGTTGCCTGATAAGCAATTCGTGGGTGAGATCACATGCTTAAAAAAGGCAAAGCACAAAAATGTAGTAAGATTCCTTGGCTACTGTTCAGAAACACAGGGGGAGTTGCTTGCATTTGATGGAAGAGATGTAATGGCAGAGGTACAGACTAAGTTGCTCTGCTTTGAGTATGTTCCGGGTGGAAACATTAGACATTATCTTCAACAAGGTATGGAAGAATTACCTAAAACATAATTTCTCCATTTGCACTCACTTTAACAATATGCACCATTGCTAGCTGACCCAAGTAATTGCTGCAACTTTGTGTTCCTACAATCGAATCCAGTAATTATTCGGTTCCTCATGATTACCTTCCTAGCCTTAATTACTTCCCATGACACAGAATATTTTCCAGTACGGTGAACAAACATTATTCTGCTTTGAATAATTTCTAGAAGATTTTCTTTTATATCGTACTACAATCTCTGTTCACTACATATGCCCCTGACCTCTGAAAGAAGGTGGTTGTGGGGAAGAACCGATGCGGGTTGGCTCTACTAACCCAGGTAGCCAGGGAAAGCTAGCGTAGGAGAGAATGGTACTCTAGCTCTGGTGGTACTAATTTGGTGATAATGTAAGCCCCTTTATTGTTACGTGAGGTGAGGACAAAGAGACTATTGGTTACAATGGTTACAATGCATTATTGTGTGAGATTTGGATGTCTGAAATTTGAATATCAGAATAAAGACTAAAATGGATATGATTTTATTGTATTTGATTATTGTATAGTTGTCTTTCTCATGCATATTGAGAGAGAGAAAATAGCGGGGTTGATTAAATGGCATGTGGGCATGTTGAGGGAAATAGTATATGTAGAATTTTCCGTGCATGTTGAGAGAAATTAAAATAATGGGGTTACATGTTGAGAGAAATAAAATTAGTGGGATTGATGATGTGGCATGTGTGAATGTTGAGATAAATAGAAGTAGTGGGGATCAACTACTTGAGTATATATGATTAGAAATGGTCCAAACAAAAGATAACCTAAAAATATTGTATTAGTTATGCAACAAAGTTTGTTTTGGTGGCACAAAGAGGGTGAATTGAGAAAGATACATGTCTTTCTTTAGTGAAGCAAAAGCTAAGGGAGGCATGGGTCCCTAAAATTATAGATACTAGAAATATTAACGTTGAATATCAGGGCAGAAGCCTACTCTACTGTTGTATTACATATGTTTGTTGCCATATTTAGAATACAGGGAGGAACATAAGAGACGTCACCAACAAATACAGAGGAGGACCGCATGATTGGCTGCTTTGGTTACTACTGAACGAGGTTTTACATGTGTAGATAGCACACATTTCTTTCTTAGTGCATGTCAAATCATCTGAAACTGACCATTTACTCCAATTTATCTTGATAACTGGTTGGTCGAATGTAAAATGAAATGAGAGGGCAATTGCCATCAAATTGGTATATAGATAGATTCTCGGACTTTTATGCACATTTCAAACCTTTACACTCACATGCACAACTCTGATAACCATTGTGGTAGATGAATCTTTAGCTGTCACACGAAACGGTGCACAACTGTTTTCCCGCAATAGATGATCACAAACAATATTTGATAAGCCATAGCCTAAATAAATGAGGTCAATTTTGAAGTTAATAATATTATTTTGTTAATTTATAAATTGAAACGTGATGGTCCAAAAGTTCGTCTTGAAAATTAGAAATCTCAAGTTTAAATCTTCTAATTATTTCCAAGTTAAAAGCTTTTAATTTGACTTATTTTCCTAGTTTTGGGATCTAACGGCATCTAAGGAGTAAGCCAAATGATAACAAAACATAAGAATAATTTTTGTTTCAAGGGTTGTGGTGGGCAGAGTACGCATAGAGACCAGAAAGATGGAAGTTTTTCGCCTGGTACCTCTAATGGTCTGGTGAACAATTTGACGACCACTAACCTCTTTTTAGTGATAAATTAATTTTCCCTATGCAAAACTCACATAGACACGAATGAATTATGCAGACTGAATGATCTTTTGCTTGCTTTTGCAGAGAAAAGTCAGGGGGGCGACTGGCCTGCACGCTACAAAATGATTACAGGAGTTTGTCATGGGTTGCACTGTCTTCATGACAAGCAAATTAACCATCTTGACCTGAAACCTGAAAATGTTATGCTGGATGCTCAGATGGAACCAAAAATTACAGATTTTGGTTTGTCAAGATTCCTAGATAAGGGACAATCAAAGATGATCACTGAGCACATAGTTGGAACACCGTAAGCTTAGCTTGCACTTTGACATCTATATTTCTCAATTTGCTTTGTGCGATGATACTTCAAATTAACTATCACATCAATACACGCAGGCGATATATTGCACCAGAAATCATAGATAAAGGAGAAATATCATTCAAGTCAGACATCTATGCTTTGGGCATTATTATTATCGAACTGTTAACTGGCATCAGTATGACGAGTCTTGAGAATGTAAGGAGAAATTAATTTAACATGCTACTCAACTTTGATAAATTATGCAAAGACTTGTTCATTTGTACTATCGTTACATAGAAATGTAATTTTCTTTAATGACCATTGTACAATTTTGACCACTGGTTCTTTTGATGAATATTTGAGTAATATTTTACTAAAATGATATTTCTGAAATAATTTTTACTAATACCATAACATCTGACCAATGTAAGATTTCAATTTCATTAGTGGTAAAGGTGTTTTAGTGCGCACTTTCCTGCAAAATGTAAGGTAGAAGTTGTGATTTTTCATATTCACGAATATTCTTCATATAACATGTACAACTGCAAAACTTGATGCAATTTTTTTTATTATATGCATCCTGCATAAAAAGATCCTGGCTGCTGAGCTGTATGGTATTCTTCACAAGCATGTACAGTCAGGGTTGCATATGAGCATATTTTTTGCACCGAAGTTTCCAAGCATACCATTTTATTTTTTCTAAAAAGAGATTCCAACGTTCATGTGAAAGAGGAAGATAATAGAAATAAGTATTTCAATACATATTTATGCTCACAAAGTGTCTATAGTTACCGAAATCATCATTCACATATGTCGGTTTTCTTTGTGTTTCAGGTTTTCCCATTTCTCCACAATATATTTCATTGACCAATACAAATTTATATTAAAAAAATATCTGTAATTCTCTAGTAAATCACGAAATAACAAATGTGTCTGGAATATACATATTATTGTGCTTCTTTGTGTTTTGATATATATGGTCTGAGTGCTGCCAATATTACTGCATGTGTACACTTAATTTGCAGTGGGACGAATCGTTAGACGTGGACTGCCCAAGAGTGAGGAGATGCACCGAAATAGCTCGAAACTGCATCGACGCCAACAAACATAATAGACCTACCATACATGAAGTAATTACTGACCTGGATGAGCTGGACGGGATGATCTCACTGTCTTCTTTAAACCAGGTATGTATGGTTAATTGTTAATTCAAGGCAGACACGTTTTCTTTTGTTGAAGGTTTGTGTCTGCAGATTACACACGTACAACATTGTGCATAATATGGCCCCTGATGAACCTGTTGCTTAACTAGGATTCTATTTTTGAAGGTGCTTAACTAGGATTCTGTGATCATAGAAGCACACTTTTTTTTCTCAAAAAGTGATCATAATATCCCCCCCCTCCCCCCTGCCTTGGCATCAAATAGATGCACACATACATGATCTATTATGATGTTTTTGATTCGCACCGTGCATGTAAAATCAACTTCAAGGTGTGTGCAACTATGCATACATGCATGATAAGCACAGTGTTGGGATTAACCCTAGCTAGGTCTCTCTCTCTCTCTCCGCCAAAAAAAGGTCTCTCTCTCTCTCTCTCTGGTTACTCTCGAACGACGGTACACAAAAACACAGGAGACCCAAGCCTTTTTTTTGTGCGACGAACGCCCCAGCGCCTCCAGCACCTGGTCTTTTCCTTTTATATAGCTGGCCACATACCACGCCATAACAACCTCGACGCACCACCCATAGAAGTGCTCCACTATAGCTAACTAAACTCGGCCATGCATGCAACACACACGCAGCAGCTCGGCCACATGACTCGGCTAGCACGCAACTAACTACGGCAATAAGGGCATGTATAATGGTTGATAAGATAGTCTTATCTTAAATCTTGCATATAATTTAGAGATGAAAAAAATGCCTACAATGGATCATCTTTTAGCTTTATTTTCAATAACTAGCTATTCTTAAAAACATGGTGAAATATATTATGCTAAGAGATCATCTCTTGTCTTCACTTTTTTTGAAAAGGAGGATAATGGTTGATAAGAATTTGGATGGGCCACACGTCTTGAAGCTATCCTGCACCTCTTAAATCTTAGTGCCCCCTCGGGCTCTCGCGACCGCGCGGGCGACCGGCCGCACCCCGATCTTCTTCTCCAGCGCCCCTCCCTCCTCCTTCCCTCCCCGTCGTCGGCGCTCGCCGCCGGGCCTGGCCCGGGCGACGCTGGTGGCGGCGGCCCCCTCGCTTTTCCCCTCTCAGCTTCCTCTGGCGCGGGACGGAGTGGGCTGGGGGGTGTCCCTAGGCGGCAGCGGTCCGACGTCGCGGCGGGGTAGCGCGGCGGCGCGTCCTGGCGGCGCCCACTCGGCCCAGATCTGGGCCCGGGCGGGCCGGCGGCAGGGTGACCCTGCGGCGCGACCTCCAGGAGGCCGGGGCGTGGCGGCGAGCGGCTGTGGGCTGGCGACGCAGATACCGTATTGCTGCAGCGTGGCCGACGAGGCTTTGTGGGCCCGTTTGGGCCCGGCCGGGCCAGGGGTGGCCTGGTGTGCTCTGCTGCCGCGTCTGGACGGCGACCACGACTGTGCCAGGGGCTCGGGCCTCCCGCACGTTGGCGGGAGAGGTGGGTCCATCCTGCTCGGTAACGGTGCCACTGCTTCTGTTGTTTGGCGTTTCTCTTCGGGTCTCTTGGCCTCGTGGTAGTGTTCGCAGTGAGGCGGCGTGGGTGGTGGCGCAACCGAGACGGCGCAAGGTGGTGGGCGGAGGTTTGGCTGGTCGGCTCCAGTTCGGTCGGGCGGCGGGGTTTGGAGTGTGGGAGAAATCCTTGCCGGTCTTCGGCTCCGATGCGGTGACGCCTGTGGGTGCCACCATTCCTTCCTGGAGGGTGTCGTTGTTATCCATCCCCCAACTCCCTCCGCGTGCCGGGGGAAACCGTAGGACCCGTCTGGGCAGCAGCGTCGTCGGCGTCGCATTCCTTCTTAGGGGTGCTGCTTGGTACGCGGCTGATCGAAGCCTTGGGCTATGGTGGTTTGTTTTCGGTGGGCGCAGCGGTGGCGGGTCATCCACACTTTGTTGAGCTGTCGTTGTTGGCATTTGTTTCTTCTTCTTTTTCTTTTGGGCTTGTTGTGCTGCTCGCCCCAGCGTTCTATGTAATCGGTGTTGGTTGCTTTGGAATACAAAGCGCGGGGAACCCTTTTTCAGTAAAAAAGGAGGATAACCCCCGCTGCATCCGAAACTAAAGCTAGCTGGTAATTGAAAGAGACGTAAATTGATTTGTTTTCATATTTCAAATTCATGCATGTCTAGCCGCACTCATCTACCAGTATTGTGTACATGCAGGCTAACCCCCCCGTGTTCCCTGGGACTGAGCTGATCGATGTGTACCCCCTCGAGCTCAGATTCCCCTATGTGCCGAAGGAGGAAGCTGTAATATACCGCGACCCCAACAAGACACATTGCCAACTGAGTGTGACCAACAAGACAGTTGGTGGAGTCTACTATTTGATTATACCAGCATTTCCGGATAGGTACAACCATAATGCTGGTGGACTCGCTGGCTTTCTGCCGCCAATGTCTACTACAGCTATCACATTAGCTAGGGAGGCGGAAAAGGAGCTTCCCTTAGACTCTGATAAGTTGGAGATATTGATGTTAATCACGGGGTGTGCTCAATACGTCTTTGAACAACAGATATCAGTGTTATCTTTGGATGATGACGCGCCCGTAGAAGTTAATATCAAGGCAATCCAAGAGTTGTTGGGGCTTGAGCTGCACAGAGCGACGTTGACGCCCATCGTTGTCAATGCAAAGGATGAATATCAGAATGTAAGTATATGCAAGCACATATAGATGGACTGTATTAAAAAAAATCTAAGGTTCGATGTCTAATTATGTGGTTGTCTCAGCTTGAGTGGAATACTCCATGCTACAAAGATGGCCGGAAAAATTGTTTCAGGTTGACGGATGTTCATCCCAAAGAGCCATGGTGGGTAGATTTAATCCGATCGAGTAGTGCATACAGTCTTATGTATTTGGCCATCAGGATTAGTACATATTTAATCTTTTCTCCCTGCTTAATGTTTCTCTTGTTCAACATGCAATAGGGTATTGATTGTTGAAGGTTTTCATATTTGGTATTCTCTTTACATTTGGAACATTCAAACCAAGGAGAGCATGGGAAAAAAGGCGAGTGTTAGTGGTGTGTTGGCCAAATTTATCCCCCAAAAACAATGGGTTATAACTGGGAACTCAAGTGGGAATATCAGAATGTGGACGGCTCCAACAATGGACCCATGCAATGGATACATCGCTCATCATTCCGGTATAACTTCATTGGCCATTCACCCAAACCGTCCATTCCTACTTTCGTATAGTGATGATGCCTTGTCGCTCAAGCTCTGGGACTTCGACCGTCACTTGTGTTGTATTGGTATATTTGATGTCCGTAGCACCATGACACAAATGATGTTTAACCCCAAGCATACCAGCACTTTCGCTACTTGTCACAAGGATGGGGGGATCCAGGTTTGTCTTTCCTTGATCAACCTTTTGCTTCTTCATTTTCTCTGTTGTATATGGTACTATAATGGAGATATCTAACTTATTAGATCTTATTGTCCTGGGATCATAAATTATATTTTGCTTCCCTGTGTTTCAAATATCTAGACGTGGAAAATTGGTCAAGCCAGTTCTGTCGGCACCTCATACAAACTGGATCACGGCACGACCGTCAACTTTTTAACTTATATTGGCGATCAGCATTTCATTGCTGCCATTGACAACAAGATTATACGAGTAAGTGCATTGTGGAAAAAGTTGAATGCTATTATATAGAGCTAGCGCGCGCTCGCGCACACACACACACACATCAACACACGGCACTAATCAGTGTAAATATTCTTTTTCCTTTTTTTGGGTGGAATCAGATATGGGATTTGCAGAAAGATAAACTTGTCCACACACTACATATTGAAGAGGGGACTGTTGCCGCCATTTGCCACCCAACACGTCCAATATTAGTTACAGCTTCAAAGAATGGTAATATTCGTGTGTGGGAATCTACTACCTACAGGTACATAATGCATCTGATATTATTTATTTATTTTCCAAAACAAGACCGATCATGTGTCCAAATATGTTTCTCTTGCCAACATACATCCAACAGATTCAATTCAGACCACTTCCCAATAGTACTATACTCGACCTTGAATCATCCGTCATTTGTGTCCAGTAAAATTGGGTTTGATACAAGTTATTACTAGCTTACCTGCAAAAGATACTAACTAAATTGGGTCTGAATTGTGAACCATGCATGTACTTTCACCGAAACATATTTATGTACTAACCTGGAAAGTACTGTGAACGGCATTATAGATCTTTATCAAGATCAAAATGGTGTTCTTATGTACCAGTTAATTGTTGTTCTGCCTTGTATGCCCTTTGTTCTGAAAATATATCACTCTATCCCATATATCTAACTGTGGTTTAACATTTTTGGCCACCAAGGTTAGTATCCCTTTTTATAGGAAATATTCAATAGAGCTTTGAGACATGTATGTGATATAGTACTATGCTAGAAACTAACCATGGACTTCCGGTGCTTACAGGCTTAAGAAGGCCTATTGGGATTTGCCAAAGGATCCTATACATATTGGATTTACAGGCACAATAAGGTAATTGGTATTCTTGTTATGTTCTTACATTGTTTAACACCATTGCTTCTTTGAAATAGTAAATTTTGATATAAAAATAAAGGGAGAATAAGTTCGAAAAAACTAACCTTGCCTCAACTAGATATGTAATATCCTTTCCAGGGTTCTTGTCCAAACAAATTGTATCTTACGAACCCAAGAATTTCATGGTAGATATTTCAATTCTCTCATGAATACAGGAAAACTCGGTTCTTGTCCAAACAAATTATATATTACAAACCCAGGAATTTCACAGTACATATTTCAATTCTCTCATGAATACAGGAAAAGTCGGTTCTTGCCAAACAAATTGTATAATACTAATCCAGGAATTTCACAGAAGATATTTCAATTCTCTTGCGGATAACGGAAAATTCTTGTATGACGGAAACAATTTGTATACATGTATAATGCAGATATGTAGACTTACTAAAGGCCCTTAGTAATCATAGAAAAGAAAAAAGAAAAAAAATCATAGAGAAAGACCGTAGCTATTTGAACTGACTGGTAAGTTTTCAGCTCTATTATGTAGTAGTACTCGCCATTTTTTGAACTTTTAAGTTTTAACCCAGCCAAGCTATTTATGTAGGCTTGTGATCGGATATGAATCTCAAGATGGAATAGTAACAATGGATATTGATCTGGAATAAGAGTTGGAGCTTAGAGATGCCTAGACAAGGTGTTACCAGTTTTTTTTTGAAAAGGAGGATTACCCCTGCCTCTGCATGGAAGAAGGTGTTCTTAGTTGGTTATGTACCCGTCGGAGTTCTCTCTCTCTCTCTCTCTCTCTCTCTCTCTCTCTCTCTCTCAAATCAAATGGATTTTTGATCTGATATATTTATGCTATCTTAAATAATGTCTCTGTGCCTCAAAGAGACATAAGAACAGCTGCGTGTTTTGTCGTTTGTCTTTTTAGTTAACTTCTTGTTTGCTTTGTCGGTCTCTCGTGGAAAACTGATGTGACTTTATCCAGATAACTAATTAAATGAACAAAATGTAATTTCATCCGAGTATATCTTGAGAAGGCAATCATCTTTTAGTCGAGCCAAGACGGAGATTCAACCGGCAAAACCAATTAGTCAAGCCAAGACGGAGTAGTGAGGATCAACCAAGTACATATGATTTGCATGTTCATTTCTCCTTGCGCATGTATCTTCTTATAGCCCCTCTGTCCCAAAAAGTTTCTCTTAGATTTGATCACGTTTTAGTGTTAGATTCATCTGTATCTAGATAAATCTAAGACACGCTTTTTGTGACGGAGGTAATACTATTTTTCTTAATTTGTACAAATCTCTACTCATCATACATATCATCTAGCCCTTCACATTGCAATCCCTTTATACTTCATTTTTCTGGACATGTAAGAGCATCTCTAGCGGACCCGTATAATGTCGACCCGCATAAGGTGTTTACGGTTCGACGAAGATATGTTTTGTGGGTCGAAATCGTGCGCGGCGGAGCAGACCCCGTATATGAAACTGTATAATTTGTAAAAAAAAACTTCTCGCTGGAGAAATTGCAACCACACTAGTTCATCACATACTACATGATCATACATACTACATTCTACTACTACTACTAGAGGGGGTGGGCGATCTCGCGGCGGCGAGGCCAAGGTCGATGTACCAAAATGGACGAGCTCGCGGCCGAGGACGACACGGTGGTGGAGCTTAGTCCTCCTCATCAGAGCTGACGAGATCGATGAACTTCTGCCTCTGCTCCTCGCGGATGCGCCGCCACTCGTCGTCCTTGTCCTTCGCGGCAAGGTTGGTCGCAACCGCCTGCTTGAGCATCAGGTCTTCGAGCTCCTGGTCGTGGCGCTGGCGCTCCGCCTCCTTGCGCAAGCTTCGTTCGGCAATGGCGGTCGTGGCATCAGCCACGAAATCTTCAGGCCAGACGACGCCTCGGCGCTCGATCTCCTCCGGCTCCTGCTTGACGGCGACGAGCTCGTGGTCCTCCGGCTCCACCGACCACTCCCTCTTCACGAGGAGAAGCACCGCGCCGGAAGGACCCCTCGTGGCAGAGGAAGAGCCCGTGGCCGAGGAGGAGCCCGAGGCCGAGGAGGGCGACCGCCCGTGCCGGCGGTCGTAGTCCTCCCACTCGCGACGGAGGAGCCTTGATTGCGGCTCCAGGCCCTGGTTTGTCAACTTCCTCGCCGCGCTCTTCCTCACCCCGTCCGCGCGGACACACCGCATGCGCTCATGGTCACGCGCTGCTGCCAGAGCGGCGACCGGAGTTCCACATACGGCCCCACATGGCGTTTGGAGGCGGAAGAGGGCTCAACGGCGGCGGGAAATGCGGGGGAGAGAGTGGGGAATCGCGGCGGCGGGCGGATAGGGTTTCGACCCATATCCGTATTTATATACGGCTGGGGGGGAGGGGTTGCTGGCCGCAGTAAAAAAATTACGGGCCGTACGAGTATACAGTCTCTGCTCTGATTAGAAAATTGGGCCGAGCTCGTATGCTCGCCGGAATTATGCGGGTTCGCGAGATATACGGGTCTGCTAGAGTTGCTCCAAGTCCTCTACATCATTTTTTTTTTCATTTAGTATTTTTAGCAACAAAACTTTCGCTCCCAAGCTAGAAGGTCACAATGCATTGTAGCGTGAAACAAGTCTGCTACCGTTCATGTATGATAACAATGTCGAGGAGCATTATTCTTATATAATATATCTAAGTAGCAAAAGGGCCTTATGTTGCAAAGGGAGAACAAAAAATTCATAATCTTCAAAGGCCATGACAACATTTTGTTGCATCACCGGCAACATTTTGGTGAACATTTTATTTAATTTCATTAAGATTTTTTAATGCATGAACTTTTTAAAGAATCATTAACATTTTTTCATTTCCAAAATATTTGTTTTAAAATTGCGAACATTTTTTGAATATGTAATTCAATCTTTTTTTAAATGGAACTTTTTTGAGGTACCAAATGTTTTGAAGGAGAAAA
This sequence comes from Aegilops umbellulata, assembly GCA_032464435.1. Taxonomy (NCBI): domain Eukaryota; kingdom Viridiplantae; phylum Streptophyta; class Magnoliopsida; order Poales; family Poaceae; genus Aegilops; species Aegilops umbellulata. The sequence continues at coordinate 4,773,964 of CP136057.1, read as the reverse complement.
AAAGGAAAAATTAAATAAAAAAGAAATTTAAAAACAGGCCGCCCTGTGTGAAACTTTTTTGTCACTTAGGTAGTACGTTTGCTAAATAACTTATAGATGGTATCGTTGGATAATATTTTACAATTTCGAAGGCAATTTATGTAATGTACCGTCAGAAGCACTAATGACTTTATTATTAGGTATCTGTTTTACTTCCCCATTTCTAAATATAAGTCTTTTCAGAGATTTTAATATGAACTACATATGAATGCATATAGACATACTTTAGAGCGTAGAATCACTCATTTCGCTCCATATATAATTCATATTAAAATCCCTAAAAAGACTTATATTTAAGAGCGGAGGAAGTATACTTGAAAAATGTGTAGCTATAAATTTCCACCGTAAAAGGTGGTGTCGGTGTCAAAACCGGCGGATCTCGGGTAGGGGGTCCCGAACTATGCGTTATGGTCGGATGGTAACAGGAGACAAGGGACACTTTATTTTACCTAGGTTCGGGCCCTCTCGATGGAGGTAAAACCCTACTCCTGCTAGATTAATATTGATGATACGGGTAGTACAAGAGTAGATCTACCACGAGATCAAGGAGGCTAAACCCTAGAAGCTAGCCTATGGTTTGATTGTGTATGATGATGGTTGTCCTACGGACTACAACCCTCCGGTTTATATAGACACCGGATAGGGTTAGGGTTACACAGAGTCGGTTACAATGGTAGGAGATCTTGAATATCCGCACGCCTAGCTTGCCTTCCACGCCAAGGAAAGCTCCTTCCGGACACGGGACGAAGTCTTCAGTCTTGTATCTTCATAGTCCTAGAGTCCGGCGAAGGTATAGTCCGGCTATCCGAACACCCCCTAATCCAGGACTCCATCTGTAGCCCCTGAACCAGACTTCAATGACGACGAGTCCGGCGCGCAGATTGTCTTCGGCATTGCAAGGCGGGTTCCTCCTCCAAGTCCTTCATAGAAGATTACAAACACCAGAAATAGTGTCCGGCTCTGCAAAACAAGTTTCCACATATTGCCATAGAGAGAATAATATTAACACGAATCAAATCTGCTGACGTATCCCGCAGTGCGTCATAACACTGCGGCCAAGTTCTTTGTATAAATTGTTTTCACTGTTCCACCTCAGCGTGTTTAGCGAGGCGGTTTCCTTGGCACGTCTTGCCAAAGCAGAGATCGTGTGCCCCCGTTTAACGGGATTCTCATCAATACGGACGTGGGTAACCCAACCGCGCCATTTACCATGGCGCTTGGGAGGCAAGCGAGTTTTATTAGGTAGGTGGGGACGCATAACCACACCCGCCCATATAAGGGGACAAGGATCCACCTTTTTACCTACGCCTTCTTCCTCCTTTGCCAATCTATCTCTTGCGCACTCAAGCTCCAGCGCCCAAGCCCGCTCTTCCCACCTCAACCTTCTCCGGCAATGTCCGGAGCGGGAGGCAAGTGGATGGCTTCCTCCGTTACGGAGGCCCAAGTAAAAAAGCTAAGGAAAGCCGGATACCTGTCCAAGGACATCCCGCACCGGCTTCCTGAGGAGGGGCAGCTTCTTCCTACCCCAAGGCCCCATGAGAGGGTAGTTTTTCTTCCCCACTTCCTCCACGGACTGGGTTTTCCACTTCACCCATTCGTCCGGGGGCTCATGTTCTACTACGGCCTAGATTTCCACGATCTAGCCCCGAACTTCATCCTCAACATCTTGGCGTTTATCGTCGTGTGTGAGGCCTTCCTCCGCGTCCGTCCCCACTTCGGCCTGCGGCTCAAGACCTTCAACGTCAAGCCCAAGGTGGTGTCCGGCACCCAGGCGGAGTACGGAGGCGCTATGGCCGGCAAGATGGCCAACGTCCTCTGGTTCGAGGGCTCCTTTGTGGAGTCCCTAAAGGGGCGGCAAGCCGGGTGGTTTTACATCACCGAGCCACGCGATTCAAAATGGGTCGCAGCCCCCGAATTCAGATCTGGACGCCCCACGCGGCTTATGTCCTGGAAAGAGACGGGCCTGTCGTGGGGCAACGAGGAAGAAGTGACCGGATTGCAAACATGCATCCAGTCCCTGGTGAACAAGCCAATCCGGCTGATCAATGTGATCCAGGTCATGCTCGTCCGCCGGATCCTCCCGTGCCAACAACAGGATTTTACTTTGTGCGAATTCGACCCGGCGCAGCACCAAACCCTCAGTAGGCTCTTCGACACGACGTATGAAGACGTCTGGAAGGTGCTGACCAAAGGCGCCGAGTCCCCCACATCCGCTTCCGAGGACCGCGGATACAGCTCGCAGCGTCACGCCAGCGAGGTAAGCTATCCATACCTTTGATAGGTTCGTTAAGCTCTTTTTCATAGATTAACTCCATGCGGGATCTAAACTCCCTTCACCTTTGACAGGCTTGGTGGAAGATATCCGGACCAATTAACTGTCCGGCTCCTCTGCCTGAAGACCCAACCCCAGCTCTCCTGGTGAAGCTGCTGGCTCCGGCACCTTACGTGGTGCCGGAGAAGAAAGCCAAGAAGAAGAAGACCACCGGGACTCGGAAGAGTTCCCGTAATATGGTGGTGTCGGACTCGTCATCCGACGAATCCGCAGCGCCCTCCTCTCGTGAAAACGAGGATGAGGAACAAGAAAGCTCTCCCCCCAGCGGGGGGAGAAAAGAAGAAGAAGGCCGCCCCAGCGGGGGAGGCCGAGGGATCGAGGAAAAGGAAGACCCCTCCGCCGGACTACTCCCACGACGCCGAAGAGAGCGGAGAGGAGTGGCCGGACAGAGCCAAGCGTCCGGCAAAATCGTAAGTTCGAATATCAGAGTAACTCATGACGTTTCTTTATTGCACTTCTTTCCCTAATGTCAAATATAATTATGCAGCCCGCCCCGGGCCGAACTCGACGACTCGTCAAGCGGCTCCCTGGATTCATCGGACGTGAACTCAGTTCCGCCCGCTGTGTCCCCCTGCAGGGCAGACAACGCCGAAGTGGTGTCGCAACGAGCTCCGGGGCAGGAGGACGTGGTCCTGGAGGAGCCGCAAGGCAACCCTCCGGACCCCAGGAGTAAAGGGGACAAGACCCCCCAGGGCTCCAAGTCCGGCCTCGAGCCAGACGCCGCGCCGGACTCTTCAACAGTCCCGGTTCGCGGTGGGCGAACTCCTTCCAAGAGGAGTAAGCTTTCTGAGCCGGCGACCTCCGTCCAACCGGAGGTGCCGGACAATCTGCTGGAGGTGCTTGAAGGCGCCTCCATCGACGAGGAACACCATACTGTTATGAGTACGGTGATCCAGAGGGTTCAGTCCACCAAAAGCGGACTGACTGAAGCTTGCGCTAGCCTTCTAACAGGCTTTGAGGTAAGTAAAAATAATATGTCAAAACATTACCGCATAGATAGTAGCCCCTGATGCTCTGTTCGGTGTTCGGAAAGAAAAGCCAAATAGAGGATCTAGTAATTTTCGCAGGAGTCTAACAACAAAGAGTCAAATATGCGCATGCAGGCTTCGCTGTTGTCCACCGCCGCACTGACTGCATAGGTGGATGTCCTTAAAAAGGACCTCGGGCGGACCGAGCAAGAGCTCGGTCTTGCCAAACGGCAGCTTGAGGAGAAAGAAGGTAAAGAATACCCTAAAAAAGAGAAAAAAGGTGCCTATGGAGAGGCGTGATTGCAGAAAATAACAGGATTATACTACTTATTGTAGGGGCCACAACTGAGGTGGAGACCCTCAAGCAGGCGCTATCTGAGGACGGAAAGAAAACGGCCGAGGAGCGTGCCGAGCGAGAAAGGCTTGGGGCTCAGGTCGGCGAGGTGCAGCAAAAGCTGCAAGCTCTCATGAAGAAACATGAGGGTTTGGAGCTTGAGGCAAAGGCGCAAGCGCCCGAGCTCACGTCGGCCCTTGAGACCGCCAAGAGTGCCAAGGCAGAAGCCCAAAAGGCTCTCCAAGAGTTGGAGGAGGTGAAAAAGATAGTAGCGGGTAAGGCATTCTCAATGCAAAGTAGAAATATAAAAGTAAACTATTTGTCACTTACCCGAATCCGGAGTTCTCAAGGGGCGTTCGCAGATCTTCCCCGCAGCGTATCCGCCGCCGCCGCATTCTACCGAGCTGAAGAGGGCAGCTCGACAGAGAGTGTGTTCTGGTCTCAGTATTCTAAGGCCGGACACCCTGTGCCTTTGAGCGATCAGCTGAAACAGCTGGTCGAGCTCCACAAGGCGGCCGAACAAGCCATGAAGGGCTTACTAGTTCGGCTGTGGCCCGGGGAGCCCCTGCGTGGGAGCTACTTCGGGCTGGTGCGGCGGCTGGTGGAGGCCTGTCCCCGGCTTGAGGTCATCAAGCGCTCCGCCTGCATCGAAGGTGACCGGAGGGCTCTTGCCCGTGTGAGGGTACACTGGGGTAAGCTGGACGGAGAGAAGCTGGTGAAGGACGGGCCGCCGCAGGGGAAGGAGCATCGCAAGCCCGAGAACTACTACAAGGAAGTTCTTGCCGGAGCCCGCCTTGTTGCAGATGAATGTACTAGAGACATAGTATTTGAATGAACTCGCTCGTTTGTATCCTGTGCACTGAAAACTTGTTCATAGGCGCTAAGCAATGCTTATGGAATTTAAAATATTATTTTCTGTGCGGCCATTTATCAAAAATTGAGAGATGGCGAGTCGTCGGCTTCTGCCCCCGTGCCGCTAGTGCTGGGGTGTTCGCGATAAACCTGAGCGCTCTTTTTCCCATAGTTGGGTCCTTTGAGGGAGGCGCTCAGCACAACGAACCAGACAATCGGACTATAATGCTTGAACACTCTCACTTAGCCAGAGAACTTTATAATTTTAAATTTCGGCGAAGCCCCTAGTTCGGAAGACCGAATTCGGGGCGCTATCCACGCCTTTGGCCGGACATAGCCAGCTCCTCGCTCGAAGCGGCATGAGTCGTTAGGGACTCGAAAAACCTCTCGAACAGCGACCGGTCTCTCACCTTATCATGACAGTCTGTTTTAGCTTTCTCCACTGAGGTGCTTAACCCAGCTGAACCGAGGCACAATCGCAGTGGTTCTCCTAGTGCTACCTTAGTCGATATAGCGGAACGTAAGGCACCAAAACATAGGAGCCGGGAAAACCCAACATGTGACCAAAATCAAGATTCGGAACCGATGCATATAGTGCTATAAGTTTGGGGTGCCGCACTTGTGAAAGTGTACGGACTTCACACACCAGATCAAAGGGTAATAAAGCCCCTGGCGTGTTTGCCGTACCACGGTGTACGGGTGCGATCATGTTGTTTAATGAACATATATATATATATATATATATATATATATATATATATATATATATATATATATATATATATATAAAGTAATGCAATAGGTAGATAAAAATCTATGCATTTGTTTATACAGAGGCTATTTATCAAAGCTGAACGATACAAGTAGTGCGATAAGCAAAAAGATATTAGACTATTTAACATGTCCTGGCCAGGGGCTGGCCGCGGAATTGTTTTTGAGACAGGTATACTGCTCGAAATAGAGGCCACCTGAGAGTTTCATAGCGCGGCATAGCTTTGTCTACTTCCCTGGGTCTTGCATCGTCTGTGCGGCAGCCGGATAGCCAAACAGGTCATCTAGAGTGTGGAGTCCTGAAAATAATAAAAAGAATCCGACAGCCCCTAGTACGTTTTACGCCGTATTGTGAGCATGCCGTTACTGTGCCCCTCCCCCTGTGCCCATGGAATTTCAAGGGCGTAATTATGTACGCGAGGTACTAGCTCCGCTATATTGCGATGGTTGGGGTTGGGGCCGTATTGCTACGCCTGCTCAGATCGTGCCAAACGGTCTTGTTGTAGGTTACTCTCGGGCGCGCTTGGCATTGTCCGGCTTTTTGGCGGCCGGACTGGAGAGTTGCCTTGAAAGGCTACTTTGTACTTCTGCTGCGAGAGCCGCCGTGTGCTCCTCCGTACAGAGGGAGCGTTCGGTGTTTCTGTTGATCGTGATTACTCCTCGAGGGTCTGGCATCTTGAGCTTGAGGTATGCGTAGTGCGGCACCGCATTGAATTTGGCAAATGCGGTTCGTCCAAGCAGGGCGTGATAGCCACTGCGGAACGGTACTATGTCGAAGATTAACTCTTTGCTTCGGAAGTTATCCGGGGATCCGAAGACCACATCAAGTGTTACAGAGCCTGTACAATTGGCCTCTACACCTGGTATGATGCCTTTAAAGGTCGTCCTTGTGGTCTTAATCCTTGATGGATCTATGCCCATTTTCCGCACTGTGTCCTGATAGAGCAGGTTCAGGCTACTACCGCCGTCCATGAGGACTCTTGTGAGATGAAATTCATCGATGATTGGGTCGAGAACCAATGCGGCAAAGCTGCCATGACGGATGCTAGTGGGGTGGTCCCTTCGATCGAAAGTGATCGGGCAAGAGGACCATGGGTTGAACTTTGGGGCGACTAGCTCCATCGCGTATACGTCCCGTAGCGCACGCTTCTGCTCCCTCTTGGGGATGTGGGTTGCGTATATCATGTTCACCGTCCGCACTTGTGGGGGAAACCCCTTCTGTCCATTGTTGTTTGGCGGCCTGGGCTCTTCATCATCGTCGCTATTCAGCCCCTTATCTTTGTTTTCGGCTCTTAACTTGCCTGCCTGCTTGAACACCCAACAATCCCTATTGGTGTGATTGGCTGGACTTTCGGGGGTGCCATGAATCTGGCACGAGCAGTCGAGTATTCGGTCCAAACTGGACGGGCCCTGAGTATTCTTTTCAAACGGCTTTTTCCGCTGACCGGATTTATAGCCTCTGAATCCGGCGTTTACTGCCCTATCTTCATTGTTGTCGCTGTTAACGCGGCGTTTTTGCCTATTTCGACGTGTCCTGCCACTTTTGTCCTTGGTATCCGAATTACCAGGGTTCTTTGATAAGTTGTTGCTGCGAGCTAGCCAGCTATCTTCGCCCGCGCAAAAGTGGGTCATTAGTGTCGTTAGGGATGCCATAGATTTCGGCTTTTCCTGTCCCAGGTGCCGGGCAAGCCACTCGTCGCGGATGTTATGTTTGAAGGCTGCTAGGGCCTCTGCGTCCGGACAATCGACTATCTGGTTTTTCTTTGTTAGGAACCGTGTCCAGAATTGCCTGGCTGATTCTTCTGGCTGCTGAATTATGTGGCTTAGGTCGTCGGCGTCCGGTGGCCGCACATAGGTGCCCTGGAAGTTGTCGAGGAATGCGGCCTCCAGGTCCTCCCAAGAACCGATTGAGTCCGCTGGCAGGCTGTTAAGCCAGTGCCGGGCTGGTCCTTTGAGTTTGAGGGGGAGGTATTTGATGGCGTGTAAGTCATCGCCGCGTGCCATGTGGATGTGAAGGAGATAATCCTTGATCCATACCGCCGGATCTGTCGTACCATCGTACGATTCGATCTTTACCGGCTTGAAGCCCTCTGGGATTTTATGATCCATTACTTCGTCTGTGAAGCATAGTGGGTGTGCGGCGCCCCTGTACTGGGCTATGTCGCGATGTAGCTCAGAAGAGCCATGTCTGTTGTGTTCGGCCCGGCCGGATTTATTGTGTCCGGAGTGAAGATCATCATCACGTGTCGTCGAGCGCCTGCGCGATCCATAGATCGATCTTGTTTGCCTTGCTTTATCCTCCAGTACATCTCGCAGGTCTGGCGCATTCTCCCGTGCCTTAGTTGAGCGGCGCCGGGGCATGGCTTGGTTGTAGGTTCGACAAGCCTCTCTGTCGTGGCCACGAGGTGGCCGATCTGCCATGTCGTGCGCTGGTGATGTAGGTGCTTCCTCTTCTGATTGGGGTAGCGGCCTGCGTTTAGGATAACTCTTGGAGGGGCGCTCGAGTTCGTACTCTTCGGCCGCAAGGACTTCAGTCCACCTGTCAGCTAGCAAATCTTGATCAGCTCTAAGTTGTTGCTACTTTTTCTTTAGGCTGTTCGCTGTGGCTAAAAGCCTGCGTTTGAAGCGCTCTTGTTCGGTGGGGTTTGATGGTACGACGAACTCGTCGTCATCGAGGCTTGCCTCGTCTTCGGAGGGAGGCATATAGTTATCGTCCTCGACCTCTCGTTCTGCCGCTCTCTCATGAGGGCTGGCTTCTCCATCTTCCTGCGCCGAATCTTGCTGGTTTTGGTGTTCTTTGGCGCTGTCCGGGGTGGTATTATCTCCCGTGCCGGAATCGCCGTTTTTGCTTTGGCGGGATTTAGAGCGGCGCCGCTAACGCCGGCGCTTTGGTTGTTTCTTGGAGGTGTCATCCCCTGCTATTCCATCGCCATCTCCATCTTTTGGAGTGTCCACCATATATATGTCATATGACGAGGTGGCGGTCCAGCGCCCTATAGTTGCTAGTTCCTGTTCGTCTCCTCCTTCGTCATCCATACCGTCGAAGTCTTCGGAGCCGAAGTCAAGCATGTCAGTTAAATCATCGACAGTGACTATCTAGTGGGTGGTGGGAGGGCTTTGAATCTCTTCATCGTCCGTGTCCCATCCTCGCAAACCGTAATCCGGCCTGGGCTCTCCTGACAAAGAGAAAGACTTGAGAGAGTTCAAGATATCACCAAAAGGTGAGTGCTGAAAGATGTCCGCGGCGGTGAACTCCATTACTGGCGCCCAATCGGATTCGATCAGCAGGGGCGCGGGAGGATCGGAGTTCGGAGAAGAATCCGGCTCCTCGGAGTCATGGGCCATGCGGAGTGCGGGGCTAGCGTTCGGCTCGATCGCCTTTAAGGTCGCAGCCCCCGAGGTGACGTCCAACCGTTCATCCTCAATTGGTGCAGCAGGCTCCGAGTTGAAGGTCGGAACCGGTGCATGTGCGGCCTCCAGGACACTGTTCGGAGGCAGAGCTAGATCGTGCCCCTCGAGATAGTGCGGCGCGCTTGGCTGCGCTCGAACCCGTCGAAGATCATGTCTCCGCGGATTTCAGCCGTGTAGTTTAAGCTTCCAAACCTGACTTGATGTCCACGGGCGTAGCTTTCGATCTGCTCCAGACGACCAAGCGAATTGGCCCGCAGAGCGAAGCCGCCGAAGACGAAGATCTGTCCGGGGAGAAAGGTCTCACCCTGGACCTCATCGTTGTTGATGATCAAAGGAGCCATCAGGCCTAAAGGTGACGACACAGAGGAACTCTCAATTAAAGCACCAATGCCGGTGTCAAAACCGGCGGATCTCGGGTAGGGGGTCCCGAACTGTGCGTCAAGGTCGGATGGTAACAGGAGACAAGGGACACTTTATTTTACCCAGGTTCAGGCCCTCTCGATGGAGGCAAAACCCTACTCCTGCTAGATTAATATTGATGATACGGGTAGTACAAGAGTAGGTCTACCACAAGATCAAGGAGGCTAAACCCTAGAAGCTAGCCTATGGTTTGATTGTGTATGATGATGGTTGTCCTATGGACTACAACCCTCCGGTTTATATATACACCGGATAGGGTTAGGGTTACACAGAGTCGGTTACAATGGTAGGAGATCTTGAATATCCGCATGCCTAGCTTGCCTTCCACGCCAAGGAAAGCTCCTTCCGGACACGGGAGGAAGTCTTCAATCTTGTATCTTCATAGTCCTGGAGTCCTGCGAAGGTATAGTCCGGCTATCCGAACACCCCCTAATCCAGGACTCCCTCAGGTGAGCATTAGTTAGTTAACTAAGAATCATGTCAGGACTGCTTGTCAAAAATTATGAGTATGCTTAACACACACAGATATCTGAATAGAATATTTTTTTGAGACATAGATATCTGAGATTTTTTTGGGGGGTAGATGCAAGCGGATGCGGGCGTCTCAAAAATCAACTCCCCCACCCCCCGCGCGCCAAAAAAATCATAAGAAATACAGCACGTGAACCATTTTCAATTAAAGCTATTTTGTTATAGAAATAGATCAATATGGTCTTAGAAAGACACTAAAATTTCTAAGATGTGCAAAATTTTAGTGTTTTCTAACACCATATGGATAGTAGCATTTTTTTATGTTCAATTTAATAACCAGTATCACATAGAAATAGATCAATATTGTCTTAAAAATACATTAAAATTTTGAATTAAAGCTATTTGGTGCAAAAATGATGTACAAAATTAGGCATGTGAATGGTTGATCTACTGGTAGCGTAGCACATAGAAAACCTAAATCAGAAATTGGGTAGTTCATACCTTAAATCAGAAACAGGGATGTTCGAAAAAGACTATGTTGCTGCCGCCGGACTTGGGCACTGGGGCACTGCGCGGCCGCCGGTGGCTTTGCAGGGGCGTCAAGTGGGCGGGGACAGGGGCGCAGCACCGCAACCGTGCAGGGCAAGGCGCACGCGCACACAGCTCGCAGATGGGGCGGGAAAGGAAGCAGGGATCCTCCTCGGCGGTTGGGCTCCGGCTAGCGACCAGCGAGGGCAGCGAGCTGGCGATGGCGAGGGCGTCCATCGTCGGGACTCGGGGCGAGGGCGTAGGCGGCTGGTTGCCTGGTTCTGCTCGATGCAGTCCTTGGCTCGATCTGGACGAGGAGACCTCCTAGCTAACTGAAGGAAATATGCCCTAGAGGCAATAATAAATTTATTATTTATTTCCTTATTTCATGATAAATGTTTATTATTCATGCTAGAATTGTATTAACCGGAAACATAATACATGTGTGAATACATAGACAAACAGAGTGTCACTAGTATGCCTCTACTTGACTAGCTCATTAATCAAAGATGGTTATGTTTCCTAACCATAGACAAAGGAGTTGTTATTTGATTAATGGGGTCACCTCATTAGTTGAATGATCTGATTGACATGACCCATTCCATTAGCTTAGCACCCGATCGTTTAGTATGTTGCTATTGCTTTCTTCATGACTTATACATGTTCCTATGACTATGAGATTATGCAACTCCCGTTTGCCGGAGGAACACTTTGTGTGCTACCAAACGTCACAACGTAACTGGGTGATTATAAAGGAGCTCTACAGGTGTCTCCAAAGGTAGATGTTGGGTTGGCGTATTTCGAGATTAGGATTTGTCACTCCGATTGTCGGAGAGGTATCTCTGGGCCCTCTCGGTAATGCACATCACATAAGCCTTGCAAGCATTGCAACTAATAAGTTAGTTGTGAGATGATGTATTACAGAACGAGTAAAGAGACTTGCTGGTAACGGGATTGAACTAGGTATTGGATACCGACGATCGAATCTCGGGCAAGTAACATACCGATGAAAAAGGGAACAACGTATGTTGTTATGCGGTCTGACCGATAAAGATCTTCGTAGAATATGTAGGAGCCAATATGGGCATCCAGGTCCCGCTATTGGTTATTGACCAGAGATTTGTCTCAGTCATGTCTACATTGTTCTCGAACCGTAGGGTCCGCACGCTTAACATTACGATGACAGTTATTATGAGTTTATGCATTTTGATGTACCGAAGTTAGTTCGGAGTCCCGGATGTGATCATGGACATGACGAGGAGTCTCGAAATGGTTGAGACATAAAGATCTATATATTGGAAGCCTATATTTGGACATCGGAATTGTTCCGGGTGAAATCGGCATTTTAGCGGAGTACCGGGGGGTTACCGGAACCCCCCCGGGGGTTAATGGGCCAATATGGGCCTTAAGGGAAAAGAGGAGGGGTGGCCAGGGCAGGCCGCGCGCCCCCTCCCCCCTAGTCCGAATAGGACAAGGAAGGGGGGGCGGCGCCCCCCTTTTTTCCTTTCCCCCTTCCTCCTTCCTTCTCCAACAAGGCAAGGGAGGGGAGTCCTACTCCGGGTGGGAGTAGGACTCCTCCAGGCGCACCCCTTGGGGCCGGCCGCGCCTCCCCCTCCCCTCCTTTATATACGGGGGCAGGGGGCACCCTAGGACACAAGTTGATCTTCGTGATCGTTCCTTAGCCGTGTGCGGTGCCCCCCTCCACCATATTCCACCTCGGTCATATCGTTGCAGTGCTTAGGCGAAGCCCTGCGTCGGTAGTACATCAAGATCGTCACCACGCCGTCGTGCTAAACGTGTGCCAAGAACTCGGAGGTGCCGGAGTAACGGTGCTTGGATCGGTCGGATCGTGAAGACGTACGACTACATCAACCGCGTTGATATAACGCTTCCGCTTTCGGTCTACGAGGGTACGTAGACATCACTCTCCCCTCTCGTTGTTATGCATCACCATGATCTTGCGTGTGCGTAGGAAAATTTTGAAATTACTACGTTCCCCAACACTAACACTAGTAGAAAAGCCTCATTTGTCCCAGTTCATAAGGCCCATTTGTCCCGGTTGCCGAACCGGGACTAAAGTGTCGGTACTAAAGCCCAACATCTTTAGTCCCGGTTCGCCCACTAACCGGAACAAATGGGGCTCCACGTGGCCGCTGCGGCTTGCCCAGGAAGGAGGGCCTTTTGTCCTGGTTGGTGGCACCAACTGGTAGCAAGAGGCATCCACGCGTCAGCAGTTCAGGGGTTGGCGTTTTTGTTTTTTTTATAAGGAGGGGGGGTTGGGGGCTTTGGGGGTTTTTGTAGGGTTAATTTAGGGGTTTCATATATTGTGTTAGCTAGCTAATAGAGAGAAGTGTCCTCTTATCTCCGTGCTTGGTCGACGTTGTGTACTATACGTATAGAGAGTACTCGACACGCTAGCTAGCTAGTAAGCAAATGACGGAAACCATTAAGTACAGAAGATCGTCATGAACATATACAGAGAGAAGTGATCGACCTCTCCTTCTCCGAGGTATTGGTCGAACAGCAAGTTTCCGTATATCTATCTGACGCTACTGGCTACATATATACAATACAAGATCTCTTAGAATCCCCTAACATCTGAACACAAGTTCCACATGGCATTCTCCGTCTTTGTCGATGACGTGGTCAAGAAAGAATCCCGTCAATTCCTCTTGAATTGCTCGTATGCGATCTTGTGGTAGGAGTTCATCCCGCATCTGAAACATCTAATTTGAAGAAGGGGGCCAATACATATGTATGAATGAAACTCAACACAAATGATGGTAATAAAATAAAATTATGAATATTATTGCTTACACACTTCATATTGTTTTTTAGAGTAGCCCCGCTCACAGGTCGTCTGGCGGTTGAACTCGCAAATGTAGTATCCACAATAACTATTCTTGGGTTCCTGCCACAACTTTACAAGAAATAGAGGTCAGTCAAATTGATAAGCAAGCATGCTAAATGGTTATGATGAAATTAGCTAGAATCAATGGGAGATGTGTGGAACTAGCTAGTAGTACTTACTTTCGGGTGGTTAAATCGCAGCTCCGCCGGCAGTCCCGAAGCTTCTGCGGTGAACTTTTTCCAAACCCTGCCAGACAAAGAAAACAATTACTTGATATCTGGAAATGAACAAAGTTGCCGATATGGTGCGATAATGATTGATTAAGCTTACTTCTCGAGCATTTTAGTCATGGTCGCATACTCCTCGGGATTTTTCGTTTCGAGTCTATGACGATTACTAGTCTCTGCTCAAGCTTAATCTCTAGCAGAATAAAGTGGAAGCTGCGCACACATGCATAACTCATCAATTACATTACTATAACCTTGAGTAATAAGGGAAACCGAATATGCACAAGACAATAACACTCACCTGAATTCGTAAGGAAAGAGTATTGTATCTTTGTTTTGATTTCGAAGTAACGATCGTAGCAAGTTGGCTTCGGTTCCTTTGGCATCATGTTTAACATTCCATTCATCCATGAGATTTGTGTTAATGAACCCAATATCACCGATTTGTCTTTTCTTCAATTCGGCGATCTTCAATCTGCATAACATAGTAAGGATAATTATATATACATGCAATGAAAGAGCTGAGCTATATATAGAGACTTAATTACAGAAGTAGTACTTACATACAGTAGCAAGTGATGATTGTTTGATCGAGGCCTTTTGATTAAAAAACTGGAAGAACTCCTCATATGGAACAAACAAAAGATCAATTCCAACGAGGCCGTGCTCCTCTTTAACTCTCAGCGTGAAAGTATCCGTCCCAGACTTGCTGCAGTTGTCCATGTCCCAATCATGGAATCTTCGCATCATCGTTGTTAAAGGAGGATGACTAGGTTTGACGAGAGGCTTCCCGTGCCAGAATTTGAATGTGTCCACTGATACGTCTCCAACGTATCTAAAATTTTGGTTGTTCCATGTTATTATATTATCTGTTTTGGATGTTTAATGGGCTTTATTATACACTTTTATACTATTTTTGGGACTAACCTATTAACCGGAGGCCCAGTCCAAATTGTAGTTTTTTTTGCCTATTTTAGTGTTTCGCAGAAAAGGAATATCAAACGGAATCCAAATGGAATGAAACCTTCGGGAGAGTGATTTTTGGAACAAACGTGATCCATAGGACTTGGAGTGGACGTCAAGAAAGAAGCAAGGAGGCCACGAGGCAAGGAGGCGCGCCTGCCCCCCTTGGCGCGCCCCCACCCTCGTGGGCCCCTCGCAGCTCCACCGACCTACTTCTTCCTCCTATATATACCCATATACCCCGAAAACATCCAGAAGCACCAAATAGATCGGGAGTTCCGCCGCCGCAACCTCCGTAGCCACCAAAAACCAATCAGGACCCTGTTCCGGCACCCTGCCGGAGGGGGGATCCCTCATTGGTGGCCATCTTCATCATCCCGGCGCTCTCCATGACGAGGAGGGAGTAGTTCACCCTCAGGGCTGAGGGTATGTACCAGTAGCTATGTGTTTGATCTCTCTCTCTCTCTCTCTCTCTCTCTCTCTCTCTCTCTTGTGTTCTTGATTTGGCACGATCTTGATGTATCGCGAGCTTTGCTATTATAGTTGGATCTTATGATGTTTCTCCCCCTCTACTCTCTTGTAATGGATTGAGTTTTCCCTTTGAAGTTATCTTATTGGATTGAGTCTTTAAGGATTTGAGAACACTTGATGTATGTCTTGCATGTGCTTATCTGTGGTGACAGTGGGATATTCACGTGATCTACTTGATGTACATTTTGGTGATCAACTTGCGGGTTCAGTGACCTTGTGAACTTATGCATAGGGGTTGGCACACGTTTTCATCTTGACTCTCCGGTAGAAACTTTGGGGCACTCTTTGAAGTTCTTTGTGTTGGTTGAATAGATGAATCTGAGATTGTGTGATGCATATCGTATAATCATACCAACTGATACTTGAGGTGACATCGGAGTATCTAGGTGACATTAGGGTTTTGGTTAATTTGTGTCTTAAGGTGTTATTCTAGTACGAACTCTAGGATAGATCGAACGGAAAGAATAGCTTCGTGTTATTTTACTACGAACTCTTGAACAATGTTTAAAATTGTCGGCTATTGAAAAAAGCGGCACCCACTAGCGGCAGCAATGAGCAGCTATTGCCAGCAATATCTGCCCCTATGCCAAATAGAGGTTTTGCAGAATACATGCAAGAATTTCAAAAATAAGTGCAAGATACATTTCAAACTATAGAAATTCAGCATCGATTAAATAGTTGAGACAAAAAGGAACATAATAACTGAACCATAAGATCATCCATTAAGCCAACTTTCAGCAATCGTCTCAAGCGAGAAATCAAATAGTTCGGTAGACATTGGACCGTCTCAAGCGACAAAGCAAATAGTTCGACACTGGACACAGACTGACAGACTATATAACAGAGCATTGACTACCTCAAAAAGATGAACTAGTAAGTTTTGTAGATAAATAATCCATAAAGGTAATGGTGCATTCTCTTCTATTCTTCTCCAGAATCTAAAGGAGACTTGTTAGACTCCGATTCAGAAGAAGAAGCAGCTTGCGGAATTGTTTCAACACGCATAGCCATCAAGGACTGCAGGCTCACGGTCTTGAATTTCTTCCTAGGCCGAGAACTCCTCTTCCTTTTGGCTTGTCCCTGTGATGATGATGCCCTGTTTGGTGCCTCTTCTGATGCATCTTCATGAGCTTTCTCTTGTTCTTCATTAGCTTCTGCAGTTGGTTCATACCCAGTGATGAAATCATTGTCATAATCAGCAAGAACATCATCTACTTCTTTCTCTATGGGATCTCTGTTTTTGTTCTCTCTCTTGTTCCTTAGTTTAGAGTTGAATTTCACAAACACAAGATCCCTCATCCTGTCATGCAGCAGCCTATTGCGCTTCTTTGTATGAACCTAAAAGTTCATAAAAATTAAATACTTTAACAAATGTAGGAAACAGAAAACCCAATTGTATAAACTGCAAACATATAATTTCTTACCTCTTTGAAAGATGACCAGTTCCTCTCACAAGCTGATGAGCTGCATGTCAAATTAAGAATCCTAGATGCTAAAGTTCTCAACTTTGGTGTGCTGGTGCCATGGTTCAGCCACCATTTTGCTGCACAATATACAAGTTAATAGTTAAAGAAATGGAAACAGAATCATTTTATTCATCAATCATATTAGCTACAATAACTAACCTGGATTAATATTCTTGTTTCTCCTTTACCTTATAGCAATCTCATGGCCGAAAGATCCTTGCTGATCTTGATACATGTTGAGTTCTTCAATTACAATGTCTTGGGTTTCTTCATCCTCAATCATCTTGCAAATGCATGTAATAACAGCAGCTCTAAATGATCCATCATGCTCAATCTGTGACTTGTTTGGGTAATAATAGTGAGGATTCAAATAGTAGCCAGCCAAGTGGAGAGGAGTCTTGAGCTTGCTGTCCCACCTTTTATCAATGATGTCCCAAGCAACTTTGTACTTGCTCTCATCATTACCAAACCTCACAGCAATATGTTTCTTTCCCTCAAGCATTAATCCATGGAAGAATCCCATCGCAGGAACATCACTGTCCATTTTGTGAAGCACATTAGCCATTGGCTCGAAGAAATTAACAGCCATGTCAACATGTTTCCAAAAACTTCAGATCGCACCACTTTGAGTGTTTTTTCCCCCTTGCCTTTGTCAAGTATGAACCTAGTTCATTCAGCTCATCTGATCTGAAGAGCCTTGTGAACTCCTTCTTGTTGTCTAGCAAACTTTTCAGATTTAAGTAAGCAGTGGCAAACCGAGTAACACCAGAGCGAACCAAGTCCTTCCCAAGAAATTTCCTCATCAAATCCAATACCCTTGTATGAGCATACAAGAAGCTAGTCACTTCTCTTGCACTTGAAATAGTTTTTGCAACTAGTCCAAGCTTCCCAAGGTCCTCCAGCATGAGATCTAGGCAGTGAGCAGCACATCCATTCCAACATACGGATGTTCTCTTTGTTGTTAGCATACTAGCTGCTGATACATTCACACTAGCATTATCAGTCACCACTTGCACAACATTTTGTTCACCTATATCTTCTATGCATTTGTCCACCAAGTCAAATACGTATTTGCCATCTTTTCTGTCACCGGAGCATGCAGTCCACCGAATCAATGAAGCAAACACCATGAGCACTGTGCACAACTAAATTCATTACTCCCCTGCCCTTCTTATCTGTCCATGCATCAATCATAACCGTGCAACCTGTGAGCTCCCATGATTCCTTATGATTCTTGAATCCATCCAGCACCTTCTGTTTCCTCTTCTGCAAAAATGGTCCACTCATCTCATATGGACTAGGCCCTCTCAAGTCCTTACCAAACTGTCCGATGGACTCAAGCATATGAGCAAAGCTAGGGAGGGTGACAGTGTTGTGAAGAATGCTAGCTTCATAGAAAAACTGGCCAATATACTCACAAACTCTGTCCCTTTTCTCTTCTCTTTTCATAGTTGACAACTTTGATTGGACCTTCTGGCTAACGTTGAATCCCCTTTGAACCTAAAACTTATCAATAGTGGCACTGCCACTACCTACCACAGCTCCAGAGTTACTCGTCCCACTGCCTCTTGTTGACTTCAGCAACACAACATCATTCCTCTCCAAGTCCGAATCATCCCCACTACCCATTTCATCATCTGAGTTCTCTATATTAATTGCAGATCGAACCCTTTGCGCTTCATCCTTCTTCTTTTGCTTGTCACCACTCTTCTTTGTAAGAAAAGCAATAATCTCTTCCTTCACATCAGCTGGAACCTTCTTACATTTAACAACATTGACGCCAGTAATGTAAGCAAGATGATACTTCATTCTAGTAGTTCCACCTTTCAATAGCTTGTCACAAAAATTGCACTACAAATGGTACTTCTTGTTCACATCTGGGGCAAAACAGTACGCATATGCAGGGTCATCGGACACTACTGCTTGCCTTGCTTGTGTTTGGGTTACCGAAACACCTACAGAAAAAGTACAAAATAAATTCATTAACCTGCACTGCTAGTGCTACAGATGACCTATTTGATTGATAATTTATCTATCCTAAATAAGGAAGAAGCAAATGATATATGCCCACATGCCACAATTAATTACTTGGATTCAGAAACACCTAAAATTGTAAATTGTTGTTGAAGCATAGGAGATTGGCCACGGTTTATTTGATTGATAATCTACCTACAACGTATAACCTACTAAAAATAATAACTGGCTACTTGTTAGCTTTCAGATCGATAAGAGAGGTGGAACACAAACTTGTTAGAATGCAGAATGTAAAACATAGAATACGTTTCTCTTCTATTGGAAGATAAACTTACGATCACTCTACTTGGAACAATCCAAAGCAATCTATCTACATATGCGAGTAGAAGAGATAGTATCTGAGGTAATAGAAGATGAATTAATGGAAAGACAGACTAGGGAACTTGCCTCCCTGAATCTCTGACTCCGGCTGAGACATGGTCCTACAGTTCTTCTTCGCATCAGTGTTGCAGGCTCACCGTCATGCCGCCGTCGCCAAAGATATAGATCGGGGAAGCGGAGCGGATGTTTTGCTTGTTAGGGTTAGTGCTCGGCTGATTTGTAGCTCCGCTTTGAGCCTCTGTGCGGTGATTCTGAAAAGGCCCAGAGTTCCCATAGTGAGAGTACTCCCTTTTGGCCCAACTCGCATAGCGGCGCAATATTACCCAGGAAATAGCGTCTACAACTGGCTTTTTGCGGTTCGGTTCCTGTAGCGCAAGAAAATGGCATTGCGTTGCCCCCAGCTCTTCTAGCCTCTATGGCTGGCAAATAGCGCCGCAATAGCCGGCAATTTAAAACCTTGCTCTTGAATAGATCGATTAGAAAGGATAACTTTGAGGTGGTTTTGTACCCTACAATAATCTATTCGTTTGTTCTCCACTATAACTGACTTTGGAGTGAGTCTTTGTTGCATGTTGAGGGGTTTTTATATGATCTAATTATGTTATTATTGTTGAGAGAACTTGCACTAGTGAAAGTATGAACCCTAGGCCTTATTTCGAAGCATTGCAATACCGTTTGTGCTCACATTTATCATTAGTTACCTTGTTGTTTTTATATTTTCAGATTACAAAAACCTATATCTACCATCCATATTGCACTTGTATCATCATCTCTTCGCCGAACTAGTGCACCTATACAACTTTCCATTGTATTGGGTGTGTTGGGGAAACAAGAGACTCTTTGTTATTTGGGTGAGGGTTGTTTGAGAGAGACCTTCTTCATCCTACGCCTCCCACGAATTGATAAACCTTAGGTCATCCACTTGAGGGAAATTTGCTACTGTCCTACAAACCTCTGCACTTGGAGGCCCAACAACGTCTACAAGAAGAAGGTTGTGTAGTAGACATCAAGCTCTTTTCTGGCGCCGTTACCGGGGAGGTGAGTGCTTGAAGGTATATTTTTAGATCTTGCAATCGAATCTTTTAGTTTCTTTATTTATCACTAGTTTAGTTTATAAAAGAAAACTACAAAAAAAATGGAATTGAGTGTGCCTCATATGCTTCCTCTTTTTAATGTCTTCCGTGAAAATAAGGATTCCGATAATTGTGCTCAATTGCTAGAGGAAGAATGCATTAAAATGTTTGGCACTAAACCTTTGAATGATGAGCATGATTGCAATGTTGTTAGTATGAATTCTTTGAACATCCATGACGCTAATGATATGCAAAGCCACAAGCTTGGGGAAGCTATGTTAGATGAAGATGATATTTTTTGTCCCCAAAGTTTTGATGAGCAAATTTATTATGATGAAAGCATGCCTCCTATTTATGATGATTATATTGATGAAAGTGGATTTGGAGAGGTCATGACTTTATTTTGTGATGAATCCACTATTTTGGAAGAGGTTCCAATTGATTATGAGAACATAGTTGCTATCGATGATGATTATTGTGATGACATGTATGCTATAAAGAACAATGATAACCATGAAACTTGTCATCATGATTTTAGTTTTCAATTGAATTATGCCTCACATGATAGTTATTTTGTTGAGTTTGCTCCCACTATTATTCATGAGAAGAAATTTGCTTACGTGGAGAGTAATAAAAATTCTATTCTTGTAGATCATGAAAAGAATGCTTTATGTGATGGTTATATTGTTGAATTCATTCATGATGCTACTGAAAATTATTGTGAGGGAGGAACATATGGTTGTAGGAATTGCAATAATATAAAGTTTCCTCTCTATGTGTTGAAAATCTTGAAGCTATGCTTGTTTTACATTCCTATGCTAGTTGATTATTGTTCCCATAAGTTGTTTGTTCACAAAATCCCTATGCATAGGAAGTGGGTTAGACTTAAATGTGTTAGTCATATTCTTCATGATGCTCTCTTTATGTTTCAATTCTTATCTTTTATGTGAGCACCATTTAAATCATCATGCCTAGCTAGGGGCGTTAAACGATAGCGCTTGTTGGGAGGCAACCCAATTTTACTTTTATCGTTTGCTTTTGCTCCTGTTTAGTAATAAATAATTCATATAGATTCTGTTTAGATGTGGTTTTATGTGTTAATTAGTGTTTGTGCCAAGTAGAACTTTTGGGAAGACTTGGGTGAAGTCTATGCGATTTTGCTGTGAAAAACAGAAACTTTTGCGCTCACGAATTAGGTTGATTCTTTTTGCACATGATTAATAGACAAATTTCTCACGTTCAACAATTTATTTCGGAATTTTTGGAGTTACAGAATTATTCGAATGATACAGATTACTACAGATTGTTCTGTTTTTGATAGATTTTGTTTTTTATGTGTTGTTTGCTTATTTTGATGAATATATGAGTAGTATCGGAGGGTATGAACCATAGAAAGTTGGAATACAGTAGATATTACTCCAATATGAATTTAGAATGAGTTCACAACAGTACCTAAGTGGTGGATTATTTTCTTATACTAACGGAGCTTACGAGTTTTCTGTTGAGTTTTGTGTTGTGAAGTTATCAAGTTTTGGGTAAAGATTCGATGGACTATGGAATAAGGAGTGGCAAGAGCCTAAGCTTGGGGATGCCCAAGGCACCCCAAGTTAATATTCAAGGACAACCAAGAGCCTAAGCTTGGGGATGCCTGGAAGGCATCCCCTTTGTCGTCTTCATTCAACGGTAACTTTACTTGGAGCTATATTTTTATTCACCACATGATATGTGTTTTGCTTGGTGTGTCATTTTGTTTTATTTTGTTTTGCTTGTTGTTTGAATAATATCCCAAGATCTGAAATTCTTAAATGTTAGAGAGACTTCACATAGTTGCATAATTATTTGAGTACTCATTGTTCTTCACTTATATCTTTCAGAGTAGTTTGTCGTTTGCTCTAGTGCTTCACTTATATCTTTTAGAGCACGGCGGTGGTTTTATTTTGAAGAAATAGATGAACTCTCATGCTTCACTTATATTATTTTGAGAGTCTTTTAGAACAGCATGGTAATTTGCTTTGGGTATGAATTTAGTCCTAATATGATGGGCATCCAAGATGGGTATAATAAAACATTCATATAAAGTGCATTGAATACTAAGAGAAGTTTGATTCCTTATGATTGTTTTGAGATATGAAGATGGTGATATTAGAGTCATGCTAGTGAGTAGTTGTGAATTTGAGAGATACTTGTGTTAAAGTTTGTGATTCTCGTAGCATGCACGTATGGTGAACCGTTATGTGATGAAGTTGGAGCATGATTTATTTATTTATTGTCTTCCTTATGTGTGGAGGTCGGGATCGCGCGATGGTTAACCCAGCCAACCCTTCTCCTAGGAGCATTGCGTTTAGTACTTTCTTTTGAGGATTTGTAGATTTTTGCAATAAGTATGTGAGTTCTTTATGACTAATGTTGAGTCCATGAATTATACACACTCTCACCCTTCCATCATTGCTAGCCTCTCTTATGCCACGCAACTTTCGCCGGTATCATACACCCACCATATACCTTCCTCAAAACAGCCACCATACCTACCTATTATGGCATTTCCATAGCCATTCCGAGATATATTGCCATGCAACTTTCCACCGTTCCGTTTATTATGACACGCTCTATCATTGTCATATTGCCTTGCATGATCATGTAGTTGACATCGTATTCGTGGCAAAGCCACCGTTCATAATTCTTTCATACATGTCACTCTTGATTCATTGCACATCCTGGTACACCGCCATAGGCATTGTACAGAGTCATATTTTGTTTTAAGTATCGAGTTATAATTCTTGAGTTGTAAGTAGATAAAAGTGTGATGATCTTCATTATTAGAGCATTTGTCCCATGTGAGGAAAGGATGATGGAAGCAATGTTTCCCTCACAAGTTAGGATGAGTCTCTGGACTTTATGAAAAATAAAAGAGGCCAAAGAAGCCCAAATAAAAAAGAGGCCAAAGAAGCCCACCAAAAAAATGATGAGAGAAAAAGAGAGAAGGGACAATTTTACTATCCTTTTACCACACCTGTGCTTCAAAGTAGCACCATGATCTTCATGATAGAGAGTCTCCTATGTTGTCACTTTCGTATACTAGTGGGAACTTTTCATTATAGAACTTGGCTTGTATATTTCAATGATGGTCTTCCTCAAATTGCCCTAGGTCTTCGTGAGCAAGCAAGTTGGATGCACACCCACTTAGTTTCTTTTGAGGAGCTTTCATACACTTATAGCTCTAGTGCATCCGTTGCATGGCAATCCCTACTCACTCACATTGATATCTATTAATGGGCATCTCCATAGCCCGTTGATATGCCTAGTTGATGTGAGACTATCTTCTCCTTTTTTGTCTTCCCCACAACCACCATCCTTGGCTCACGCTCATGTATTGCGTGAAGATTGAAAAAGTTTGAAAAGACTAAAGTATGAAACAATTGCTTGGCTGAAACCGGGGTTGTGCATGATTTAAATAGTTTGTGTGATGAAGATAGAGCATAGCCAGACTATATGATTTTGTAGTGATAACTTTCTTTGGCCATGTTATTTTGAGAAGACATGATTACTTGGTTAGCATGCTTGAATTATTACTATTTTTATGTCAATATTAGACTTTTATCTTGAATCTTTTGGATCTGAACATTCATGCCACAATAAAGAGAATTACATTGAGAATTATGCTAGGTAGCATTCCACATCAAAAATTCTGTTTTTATCACTTACCTACTCAAGGACGAGCAGGAATTAAGCTTGGGTATGCTTGATACGTCTCCAACGTATCTATAATATTTGATTGTTCCATGCTATTATATTATCTGTTTTGGATGTTTAATAGGCTTTATTATACACTTTTATACTATTTTTGGGACTAACCTATTAACCGGAGGCCTAGTCCAAATTTATGTTTTTTGCCTATTTCGGTGTTTCGCAGAAAAGGAATATCAACCGGAATCCAAACGGAATGAAACCTTCGGGAGAGTGATTTTTGGAACAAACGAGATTCAGAGGACTTGGAGTGGATGTCAAGAAAGAAGCGAGGAGGCCATGAGGCAGCGAGGCGCGCCTGCCTCCCTGGGCGCTCCCCCCACCCTCGTGGGCCCCTTGCAGCTCCACCTACCTACTTCTTCCTCCTATATATACCCATATACCCCGAAAACATCCAGAAGCACCATGGATCGGGAGTTCTGCCGCCGCAAGCCTCCCTAGCCACCAAAAACCAATCGGGACCTTGTTCCGGCACCCTACCGGAGGGGGGATCCCTCACCGGTGGCCATCTTCATCATCCCGGCGCTCTCCATGACGAGGAGGGAGTAGTTCACCCTCGGGGCTGAGGGTATGTACCAGTAGCTATGTGTTTGATCTCTCTGTCTCTCTCTCTCTCTCTCTTGTGTTCTTGACTTGGCACGATCTTGATATATCGCGAGCTTTGCTATTATAGTTGGATCTTATGATGTTTCTCCCCCTCTAATCTCTTGTAATGGATTAAGTTTTCCCTTTGAAGTTATCTTATCAGATTCAGTCTTTAAGGATTTGAGAACACTTGATGTATGTCTTGCATGTGCTTATCTGTGGTGACAATGGGATATTCACGTGATCTACTTGATGTACGTTTTGGTGATCAACTTGCGGGTTCAGTGACCTTGTGAACTTATGCATAGGGGTTGGCACACGTTTTCGTCTTGACTCTCTGGTAGAAACTTTGGGGCACTCTTTGAAGTTCTTTGTGTTGGTTGAATAGATGAATCTGAGATTGTGTGATGCATATCGTATAATCATACCCACGGATACTTGAGGTGACATTGGAGTATCTAGGTGACATTAGGGTTTTGGTTGATTTGTGTCTTAAGGTGTTATTCTAGTATGAACTCTAGGATAGATCGAACGGAAAGAATAGCTTCGTGTTATTTTACTACGAACTCTTGAATAGATCGATCAGAAAGGATAACTTTGAGGTGGTTTCGTACCCTACAATAATCTCTTCGTTTGTTCTCCGCTGTTAGTGACTTTGGAGTGACTCTTTGTTGCATGTTGAGGGATTGTTATATGATCTAATTATGTTATTACTGTTGAGAGAACTTGCACTAGTGAAAGTATGAACCCTAGGCCTTATTTCGACGCATTGCAATACCGTTTCTGCTCACTTTTATCATTAGTTACCTTGTTGTTTTTATATTTTCAGATTACAACAACCTATATCTACCATCCATATTGTACTTGTATCACCATATCTTCGCCGAACTAGTGCACCTATACAATTTGCCCTTTTATTGGGTGTGTTGGGGACATAAGAGACTCTTTGTTATTTGGTTGCAGGGTTATTTGAGAGATACCATCTTCATCCTATGCCTCCCACGGATTGATAAACCTTAGGTCATCCACTTGAGGGAAGTTTGCTACTGTCCTACAAACCTCTACACTTGGAGGCCCAACAACGTCTACAAGAAGAAGGTTGTGTAGTAGACATCATCCACCTCCATTGTATCAAAAAGTGCATTGTCGGGCATGTAATCTCTAGGATTGGTATCGGGCAGCATCACCGGAAGATTAGCGACGATATCGCTAGACACCTTGAGCGGGGGGCATGATTCCTTTGCTTGTTCGCCGAGCTGGGGAATTTTTTCTCACTTCTTTGTTATGCTAACCTTTGATCAGTGCAAGTACTTCCTGACCGCTCTACTTCCTTATATGTGTTGGGTTTCGTAGTAATTTCAAAAAAATTCCTACGCACACGCAATATCATGGTGATGCATAGCAACGAGAGGGGAGAGTGTTGTCTACGTACCCACGCAGACCGACTGCGGAAGTGTTGACGCAACATAGAGGAAGTAGTCGTACGTCTTCCTGATCCGACCGATCCAAGCACCGTTACTCCGGCACCTCCGAGTTCTTAGCACACGTACAGCTCGATGACGATCCCCGGGCTCCGATCCAGCAAAGCTTCGTGGGAGGAGTTCCGTCAGCACGACGGCGTGTTGACGATCTTGATGTTCTACCGACGCAGGGCTTCGCCTAAGCACTACAACGATATGATCGAGGTGGAATATGGTGGCAGGGGGCACCGCACACGGCTAAGGAACGATCTCAATGATCAACTTGTGTGTGTAGAGGTGCCCCCCTGCCCCTGTATATAAAGGAGCCAAGGGGGAGGGGGCGGCCGGCCAGGAGGAGAGCGCAGGAGGAGTCCTACTCCTACCGGGAGTAGGACTCCCCCCCCCAATCCTAGTTGGACTAGGACTCCCAAGGGGGAAAGAGAGGGAGGGGGCCGGCCACCTCTCCTAGTCCTAATAGGACTAGGGGAGGGGGAGGCGCGCGGCCACCTTGGGCTGCCCCTTTCTCCTTTCCACTAAAGCCCATTAAGGACCATCTGGTTCCCGGGGGGTTCCGGTAACCTCCTGGTACTCCGGTAAAATCCCGATTTCACCCGGAACAATTCTGATATCCAAATATAGGCTTCCAATATATCAATCTTTATGTCTCGACCATTTCGAGACTCCACGTCATGTCCGTGATCACATCCGGGACTCCGAACTAACTTCGGTACATCAAAATGCATAAACTCATAATAACTGTCATCGTATCGTTAAGCGTGCGGACCCTATGGTTCGAGAACAATGTAGACATGACTGAGACAAATCTCCGGTCAATAACCAATAGCGGGACCTGGATGCCCATATTGGCTCCTACATATTCTACGAAGATCTTTATCGGTCAGACCGCATAACAACATACGTTGTTCCCTTTGTCATCGGTATGTTACTTGCACGAGATTCGATCGTCGGTATCCAATACCTAGTTCAATCTCATTACCGGCAAGTCTCTTTACTCGTTCCGTAATACATCATCTCGCAACTAACTCATTGGTTGCAATGCTTGCAAGGCTTATGTGATGTGCATTACCGAGAGGGCCCAGAGATACCTCTCCGAAAATCGGAGTGACAAATCCTAATCTCGAAATACGCCAACCCAATATCTACCTTTGGAGACACCTGTAATGCTCCTTTATAATCACCCAGTTACGTTGTGACGTTTGGTAGCACCCAAAGTGTTCCTCCGGCAAACGGGAGTTGCATGATCTCATAGTCATAGGAACATGTATAAGTCATGAAGAAAGCAATAGCAACATACTAAACGATCGGGGTGCTAAGCTAATGGAATGGGTCATGTCAATCAGATCATTCAACTAATGATGTGATCTCGTTAATCAAATAACAACTCTTTTGTTCATGGTTAGGAAACATAACCATCTTTGATTAACGAGCTAGTCAAGTAGAGGCATACTAGTGACACTAAGTTTGTCTATGTATTCACACATGTATTATGTTTCCGGTTAATACAATTCTAGCATGAATAATAAACATTTATCATGATATAAGGAAATAAATAATAACTTTATTATTGCCTCTAGGGCATATTTCCTTCAGTCTCCCACTTGCACTAGAGTCAATAATCTAGATTACACAGTAATGATTCTAACACCCATGGAGTCTTGGTGTTGATCATGTTTTGCTCGTGGAAGAGGCTTAGTCAACAAGTCTGCAACATTCAGATCCGTATGTATCTTGCAAATCTCTATGTCTCCCACCTGGACTAGATCCCGGATGGAATTGAAGCGTCTCTTGATGTGCTTGGTTCTCTTGTGAAATCTGGATTCCTTTGCCAAGGCAATTGCACCAGTATTGTCACAAAAGATTTTCATTGGACCCGATGCACTAGGTATGACACCTAGATCGGATATGAATTCCTTCATCCAGACTCCTTCATTTGCTGCTTCCGAAGCAGCTATGTACTCCGCTTCACATTTAGATCCCGTTACGACGCTTTGTTTAGAACTGCACCAACTGACAGCTCCACCGTTTAATGTAAACACGTATCCAGTTTGCGATTTAGAATCATCTGGATCAGTGTCAAAGCTTGCATCAACGTAACCGTTGACGATGAGCTCTTTGTCACCTCCATATATGAGAAACATATCCTTAGTCCTTTTCAGGTATTTCAGAATGTTCTTGACCGCTGTCCAGTGATCCACTCCTGGATTACTTTGGTACCTCCCTGCTAAACTTATAGCAAGGCACACATCAGGTCTGGTACACAGCATTGCATACATGATAGAGCCTATGGCTGAAGCATAGGGAATATCTTTCATTTTCTCTCTATCTTCTGCAGTGGTCGGACTTTGAGTCTTACTCAATTTCACACCTTGTAACACAGGCAAGAACCCTTTCTTTGCTTGATCCATTTTGAACTTTTTCAAAACTTTGTCAAGGTATGTGCTTTTTGAAAGTCCAATTAGGCGTCTCGATCTATCTCTATAGATCTTAATGCCTAATATGTAAGCAGCTTCACCGAGGTCTTTCATTGAAAAACTCTTATTCAAGTATCCCTTTATGCTATCCAGAAATTCTATATTATTTCCAATCAATAATATGTCATCCACATATAATATCAGAAATGCTACAGAGCTCCCACTCACTTTCTTATAAATACAGGCTTCTCCAAAAGTCTGTATAAAACCGAATGCTTTGATCACACTATCAAAGCGTTTATTCCAACTACGAGAGGCTTGCACCAGTCCATAAATGGATCGCTGGAGCTTGCACACTTTGTTAGCTCCCTTTGGATCGACAAAACCTTCTGGTTGCATCATATACGACTCTTCTTCCAGAAATTCATTCAGGAATGCAGTTTTAACATCCATCTGCCAAATTTCATAATCATAAAATGCGGCAATTGCTAACATGATTCGGACGGACTTAAGCATCGCTACGGGTGAGAAGGTCTCATCGTAGTCAACCCCTTGAACTTGTCGAAAACCTTTTGCGGCAAGTCGAGCTTTGTAGACAGTAATATTACCGTCAGCGTCAGTCTTCTTCTTGAAGATCCATTTATTCTCAATTGCTTGCCGATCATCGGGCAAGTCAACCAAAGTCCATACTTTGTTCTCATACATGGATCCCATCTCAGATTTCATGGCTTCAAGCCACTTTGCGGAATCTGGGCTCACCATCGCTTCTTCATAGTTCGTAGGTTCATCATGATCTAGTAGCATGACTAGATTACCGTACCACTCTGGCGCGGATCTTACTCTGGTTGATCTACGAGGTTCAGTAGTGTCTTGTTCTGAAGTTTCATGATCATTATCATTAACTTCCTCACTTATTGGTGTAGGTGTCGCAGAAACAGTTTTCTGTGATGTACTACTTTCCAGTAAGGGAGCAGGTACAGTTACCTCGTCAAGTTCTACTTTCCTCCCACTCACTTCTTTCGAGAGAAACTCCTTCTCTAGAAAGTTTCCGAATATAACAACAAAAGTCTTGCCTTCGGATCTGTGATAGAAGGTGTATCCAATAGTTTCCTTTGGATATCCTATGAAGACACATTTCTCCGATTTGGGTTCAAGCTTATCAGGTTGAAGCTTTTTCACATAAGCATCACAGCCCCAAACTTTTAGAAACGACAACTTTGGTTTCTTGCCAAACCACAGTTCATAAGGCGTCATCTCAACGGATTTCGATGGTGCCCTATTTAACGTGAATGCGGCCGTCTCTAGAGCGTATCCCCAAAACGATAGCGGTAAATCAGTAAGAGACATCATAGATCGCACCATATCTAGTAAAGTACGATTACGACGTTCGGAGACACCATTACGCTGTGGTGTTCCGGGTGGCGTGAGTTGTGAAACTATTCCGCATTGTTTCATATGTACACCAAACTCGTAACTCAAATATTCTCCTCCACGATCAGATCGTAGAAATTTTATTTTCTTGTTACGATGATTTTCAACTTCACTCTGAAATTCTTTGAACTTTTCAAATGATTCAGACTTATGTTTCATTAAGTAGATATACCCATATCTGCTTAAATCATCAGTGAAGGTGAGAAAATAACGATATCCGCCACGAGCCTCAATATTCATCGGACCACATACATCTGTATGTATGATTTCCAACAAGTCTGTTGGTCTCTCCATAGTACCGGAGAACGGTGTTTTAGTCATCTTGCCCATGAGGCACAGTTCGCAAGTAGCAAGTGATTCATAATCAAGTGGTTCCAAAAGTCCATCAGTATGGAGTTTCTTCATGCGCTTTACACCGATATGACCTAAACGGCAGTGCCATAAATAAGTTGCACTATCATTATCAACTCTGCATCTTTTGGTTTCAACATTATGAATATGTGTATCACTACTACCGAGATTCAATAAGAATAGACCACTCTTCAAGGGTGCATGACCATAAAAGATATTACTCATATAAATAGAACAACCATTATTCTCTGATTTAAATGAATAATCGTCTCGCATTAAACAAGATCCAGATATAATGTTCATGCTCAACGCTGGCACCAAATAACAATTATTTAGGTCTAATACTAATCCCGAAGGTAGATGTAGAGGTAGCGTGCCGACCGCGATCACATCGACTTTGGAACCGTTTCCCACGCGCATCGTCACCTCGTCCTTAGCTAATCTTCGCTTAATCCGTAGTCCCTGTTTCGAGTTGCAAATATTAGCAACAGAACCAGTATCAAATACCCAGGTGCTACTGCGAGTATTAGTAAGGTACACATCAATAACATGTATATCACATATACCTTTGTTCACCTTGCCATCCTTCTTATCCTCCAAATACTTGGGGTAGATCCGCTTCCAGTGACCAGTCTGCTTGCAGTAGAAGCACTCAGTTTCAGGCTTAGGTCCAGACTTGGGTTTCTTCTCTTGAGCAGCAACTTGCTTGCCATTCTTCTTGAAGTTCCCCTTCTTCTTCCCTTTGCCCTTTTTCTTGAAACTAGTGGTTTTGTTAACCATCAACACTTGATGCTCCTTCTTGATTTCTACCTCCGCAGCTTTCAGCATTGCGAAGAGCTCGGGAATAGTCTTGTTCATCCCTTGCATATTATAGTTCATCACGAAGCTCTTGTAGCTTGGTGGTAGTGATTGGAGAATTATGTCAATGACGCAATCATCTGGAAGATTAACTCCCAATTGAATCAAGTGATTATTATACCCAGACATTCTAAGTATGTGCTCACTGACAGAACTGTTCTCCTCCATCTTACAGCTATAGAACTTATTGGAGACTTCATATCTCTCAATCCGGGCATTTGCTTGAAATATTAACTTCAACTCCTGGAACATCTCATATGCTCCATGACGTTTAAAATGTCGTTGAAGTCCCGATTCTAAGACGTAAAGCATGGCACACTAAACTGTCGAGTAGTCATCAGCTTTGCTCTGCCAGAAGTTCATAACATCTGGTGTTGCTCCAGCAGCAGGCCTGGCACCCAGTGGTGCTTCCAGGACGTAATTCTTCTGTGCAGCATCGAGGATAATCCTCAAGTTACGGACCCAATCCGTGTAATTGCTACCATCATCTTTCAACTTTGCTTTCTCAAGGAACGCATTAAAATTCAACGGAACAACAGCACGAGCCATCTATCTACAATCAACATAAACAAGCAAGATACTATCAACTACTAAGTTCATGATAAATTTAAGTTCAATTAATCATATTACTTAAGAACTCCCACTTAGATAGACATCCCTCTAATCTTCTAAGTGATCACGTGATCCAAATCATCTAAACCATGTCCGATCATCACTTGAGATGGAGTAGTTTCATTGGTGAACATCACTATGTTGATCATATCTACTATATGATTCACGCTCGACCTTTCGGTCTCCGTGTTCCGAGGCCATATCTGTATATGCTTTGGCTCGTCAAGTATAACCTGAGTATTCCGCGTGTGCAACTGTTTTGCACCTGTTGTATTTGAACGTAGAGCCTATCACACCTGATCATCACGTGGTGTCTCAGCACGAAGAACTTTCGCAACGGTGCATACTCAGGGAGAACACTTCTTGATAATTTAGTGAGAGATCATCTTATAATGCTACCGTCAATCAAAGCAAGATAAGATGCATAATAAGATAAACATCACATGCAATCAATATAAGTGATATGATATGGCCATCATCATCTTGTGCTTGTGATCTCCATCTCCGAAGCACCGTCATGATCACCATCGTCACCGGCGCGACACCTTGATCTCCATCGTAGCATCGTTGTCGTCTCGCCAATCTTATGCTTCCACGACTATCGCTACCGATAAAGTAAAGCATTACATCGCGATTGCATTGCATACAATAAAGCGACAAACATATGGCTCCTGCCAGTTGCCGATAACTCGGTTACAAAACATGATCATCTCATACAATAAAATTCAGCATCATGTCTTGACCATATCACATCACAACATGCCCTGCAAAAACAAGTTAGACAACCTCTACTTTGTTGTTGCAAGTTTTACGTGGCTGCTACGGGCTTAAGCAAGAACCAATCTCACCTACGCATCAAAACCACAACGATAGTTTGTCAAATAGACTCCGTTTTAACCTTCGCAAGGACCAGGCGTAGCCACACTCGGTTCAACTAAAGTTGGAGAAACAGTCACCCGCAAGCCACCTGTGTGCAAAGCACGTCGGGAGAACCGGTCTCGCGTAAGCGTACGCGTAATGTCGGTCCGGGCCGCTTCATCCAACAATACCGCCGAACCAAAGTATGACATACTGGTAGGCAGTATGACTTATATTGCCCACAACTCACTTGTGTTCTACTCGTGCATATAACATCAAACCATAAAACCTAGGCTCGGATGCCACTGTTTGGTTTCGTAGTAATTTCAAAAAATTTCCTACGCACACGCAAGATCATGGTGATGCATAGCAACGAGAGGGGATAGTGTTGTCTACGTACCCACGCAGACCGACTGCGGAAGCGTTGACGCAACGTAGAGGAAGTAGTCGTACGTCTTCCCGATCCGACCGATCCAAGCACCGTTACTCCGGCACCTCCGAGTTCTTAGCACACGTACAGCTCGATGACGATCCCCGGGCTCCGATCCAGCAAAGCTTCGGGGAGGAGTTCCGTCAGCACGACGGCGTGGTGACGATCTTGTTGTTCTACCGACGCAGGGCTTCGCCTAAGCACTACAACGATATGATCGAGGTGGAATATGGTGGCAGGAGGCACCGCACACGGCTAAGGAACGATCTCAATGATCAACTTGTGTGTGTAGAGGTGCCCCCCTGCCCCTGTATATAAAGGAGCCAAGGGGGAGGGGGCGGACGGCCAGGTGGAGGGCGCAGGAGGAGTTCTACTCCTACCGGGAGTAGGACTCCCCCCCCCAATCCTAGTTGGGCTAGGACTCCCAAGGGGGAAAGAGAGGGAGGGGGGCCGGCCACCTCTCCTAGTCCTAATAGGACTAGGGGAGGGGGAAGGCGCGCGGCCACCTTGGGCTGCCCCTTTCTCCTTTCCACTAAAGCCCATTAAGGCCCATCTGGTTCCCGGGGGGTTCCGGTAACCTCCTTGTACTCCGGTAAAATCCTGATTTCACCCGGAACAATTCCGATATCCAAATATAGGCTTCCAATATATCAATCTTTATGTCTCGACCATTTAGAGACTCCTCGTCATGTCCGTGATCACATCTGGGACTCCGAACTAACTTCGGTACATCAAAATGCATAAACTCATAATAACTGTCATCGTAACGTTAAGCGTGTGGACCCTACGGTTCGAGAACAATGTAGACATGGCTGAGACAAATCTCCGGTCAATAACCAATAGCGGGACTTGGATGCCCATATTGGCTCCTACATATTCTACGAAGATCTTTATCGGTCAGACCGCATAACAACATACGTTGTTCCCTTTGTCATCGGTATGTTACTTGCCCGAGATTCGATCGTCGGTATCCAATAGCTAGTTCAATCTCGTTACCGGCAAGTCTCTTTACTCGTTCCGTAATACATCATCTCGCAACTAACTCATTGGTCGCAATGCTTGCAAGGCTTATGTGATGTGCATTACCGAGAGGGCCCAGAGATACCTGTCCGAAAATCGGAGTGACAAATCCTAATCTCGAAATACGCCAACCCAACATCTACCTTTGGAGACACCTGTAATGCTCCTTTATAATCACCCAGTTACGTTGTGACGTTTGGTAGCACCCAAAGTGTTCCTCCGGCAAACGGGAGTTGCATAATCTCATAGTCATAGGAACATGTATAAGTCATGAAGAAAGCAATAGCAACATACTACACGATCGGGGTGCTAAGCTAATGGAATGGGTCATGTCAATCAGATCATTCAACTAATGATGTGATCTCGTTAATCAAATAACAACTCTTTTGTTCATGGTTAGGAAACATAACCATCTTTGATTAACGAGCTAGTCAAGTAGAGGCATACTAGTGACACTAAGTTTGTCTATGTATTCACACATGTATTATGTTTCCGGTTAATACAATTCTAGCATGAATAATAAACATTTATCATGATATAAGGAAATAAATAATAACTTTATTATTGCCTCTAGGGCATATTTCCTTCAATATGTCCTTTCAATAACGCGGTCATAGTTGGTTTGTGGCGGAGGCGGTGATGGTCGCCTCAGGGCATCCAAAGTGCGCTTCGCTTTCACCAGATCTATCTTCTCCTCCGGAGGTGGGTGTTTCTTCGCTTTTACCGATTCAAAGAAGTCCCTCACTTGGCCTTCACAGATCTTCTGGTTTTCCTCCTCACTCCTCTCATATGGTAACTTCTCTAGAGGCTTGAGAGATGATGGACCGAATCTGTATTGCCTCCCGCCTCTTGTTGTACTGCTAGACGCCAGACCTGCCGGAGCGGCTGCGGCTGTCTTCTTTTGTTGCTTACGAGGTGGTCAAGAAAGAGGCGGACTGCTACGACACGCCGGAGCAGCCGGAGCGGCGGCAGCGTCTGTGTTCCCCCGTCACCGTTGCTTACGAGGCAGCGAAGAAGGAGGCGGGATGCTCGGACGCGCCGGAGCAGGTGGAGAAGGAGGCGGAGCACTGCTGCCCTCACGCGCCGGAGTAGGAGGCGGAGTGCCCTGATCACTCTCCAAAGGAGGAGGAGGAGGCGCAGTGCCCAGCTGACT
Source organism: Aegilops umbellulata (assembly GCA_032464435.1). NCBI lineage: Eukaryota > Viridiplantae > Streptophyta > Magnoliopsida > Poales > Poaceae > Aegilops > Aegilops umbellulata. The sequence goes on along the minus strand of CP136057.1, from coordinate 4,739,438 downwards.
CGCAGGAGGCGTGAAGTTCAGAAGCTTCATGTGCTCCTTCCGCCATAGACACGGAGTCTTCAGAGCAAGACCCAGCTGAGTCTCCCCATCACATGTAGGGTGGTGAAGCTGGAGCTCCTCAAATCCTTCCGTTATTTCATCCACCATCACAACAACATAGCCTTGTGGAATCGGACGGAAGTGAAAAGTTTCTTTGGGTGAACGAGGGAACACAGAGCCGACAGCCGCCTTGACTTTGAGCTGAAGCCATTGCGTCATAAGCTAGCACTGGTGTGAATTCGTAATAAAATCCACGGGGTAGCTAGGACCCGTGAGGTCAGGCTGCTGAACGAGCTCAGTGGAAGCCACACTGCTTCTCCGCTGAGATGGCGGGGTAGCTTGGGCAGGATCTCGCTGGTTCTCAACAGCTTGTCGTTCCTCTAGTTTTCGTACCTTTGCTTGAAGCTTCTGCAGTCCGCTCAGCTCCACTTTTCTCCTCCCTTGAGTTTTGTAACCGCCTGCGTTGGGAAACCCAACCTTCCACGCAACGGAGCTAGGCGTGCCTCGTGTTCGTCCAGGGTGCTCAGGATTACCGAGGGCCTTTGTGAGCTTGTCGTTCTCTCTGTCAGGAATGAACGTCCCTTCATGCGCTGCCTTGATTGCTTCCTGAAGCTTCGTGATGGGTGTTGCAAGTTTCTCATCCGTCCAACAGCACTTCCCTGTTTCAGGGTCCAAAGTTCCCCCAACCCCGAAGAACCAAGTCCTTGAATAGTCTGGCCAGTGCAATGTCTCTGGTTCGACCCCTTTAGCAATCAGGTCCTGCTCAGCCTTGTCCCACAACGGCCGGGCTTTGAGGTAGCCACCTGACCCCGTGCGATGGTGATGCTCCTTCTTTGCAGCATTTATCTTGTTAATCGCTGACATCTTCTTACTCTTCTCCGATGTCTTGTGGGCCACAAATTCAGGCCAGTGATCTCTTATCTACTCAAATGAGACGGTGAATTCTGGAGTCTTGTTTTTGTCGACATACATTGATTTCAACTCATTCCTCCACCTCCTGAATAGATCTGTCATCTTCTTAAGAGCATGAGCCTTGACCAATGGCTCTATAACTGGCTTATACGGATCCTCCTCTGCCGGTAGGGTGAAATTTTCCTTCAGCGCGATCCATAGATCATCTTTCTGTCTATCTTCTACAAAAGAAACGTGCGGGTCTTCCTTCTTAGGCTTATGCCATTGGTGGATGCTGATCGGGATCATGTCACTAACAAGAACCCCGCACTGAGCAGAAAATGCTTCCTTGGTCTGGAGGGGTTGAATCGGTTGACCATCGCGTGCAATTTCTGTGGTCGTTAACCTTTCATCCTGGCGCAACTTTTTCTTTGGGCCTCGTCTCGTTACCGAAGTTTTGCTCGATCCGGAGGGCTATAAAAGAAGAAAGAAGAGTTAATATGTGTACATACCAAAAAGCTGATCCCGACTCAGTTCGGTCACCGGAGCCATCATCACGGTAGCCGGAGCCACCATCATGATCATGACTTTCCTCCTCCATTGTTTGATCACCGTAGCCTGCTTCCTCTCCTTCCATACCATCGGTTTCGTTGAGAAATATCGACAAGACATCACCTCCTTCGCGGATTATGTCCCCCCGTATCTCTTCTTGTTCGAAATCTCTTTGTTGATCCATAGTTTCTGCAAATATTACAACATGGCAATTAATATACAAACATGAGAGATGGATATATTAATAGTGGCAAACATAGACCCCTCGGCGATGCTCGACCCTCGACCCCTCAACGACCCTCGACCCTCATCCCCTCGGCGACCCTTCACCCCCTACCCTATCTAGTTCCGATCCTTGATCGCTCGGATTCTCTTAACCTTTAAGGGATTTAACAAGATGGCGCCATTCTGGATGTGCAGAAAATGGTCCATATTTTTCCTGATCTCAAGAAAACCATTGCTTCCTCATTTGCCGAAATAACAGACGCATAACGGTAGGAACGGAGTCCCAGATAGGATAATTTGCTTTTTGGTACGAAGTTCAGCAAGAGCCTTCCGAATATCGCTATTTGGAAGGCCTTTGCTGAAATACGTACCAAAAAGTGAATCATTCTATCAGGAACTCTGTTCCAAAACAACTTTAAAGAGCTTCATAGCGTCAAACGCCTGTTACTTCCAGCAAATGATGTAGCCATTGATGAGATCAGAAAAAAATGGATCAACTTGTGCACATCCATAATGGGGGCATTCTTGTTAAATGGAGACCCTCAACCCCTCGACCCTTGACCCCTCGATGAACCTCGACCCTCGACCCCTTTACGACCCTCGACCCTCGACCCCTCGAGGACCCTCGACCCTCGGCGACCCTCGACCCCTCGATGACCCTCGACCCCTTGACGACCCTCGACCCTCGACTCTCGACGACCCTCGACCCTCGACTCTCGACGACCCTCGACCCTCGACTCTCGACGACCCTCGACACTCGACCCCTCGACGACCCTCGAGCCCTCGGCGACCCTCGACCCTCTACCCTAGTTTCCGACACCCTAGTTCCCGACACTCTCGTTCACGATAAAAGATAAGAAGAGGAAGAAGAGGAAAAAATAGAAGAGAAGAAGAAGAAGAAAAAATAGAAGAAAAAAAAGAAGAAGAAAAAGAGGAGAAGAAGAAGGAATAGAGGAGAAGAAGAGAAAATAGAAAATTTTCGATTTTTTTCTTCTTCTCCTCTTTTTCTTCTTCTTCTTCCACTTCTTATTTTTTTCTCCTCTTCTTCCACTCCTCTTATTCCCTTCTTCTTCTCCTTCTTCCTCTTCTTATTTTCCTTTTTCGTCTCCTTCTTTTTCTTCTTCTTCCTTCTTCCTTCTTCCTCTTTTCTTCTTTTTCCCTATTTTTCTTTTTCCTCTCCACTAACCGAAAATCTATACTAACTTAAAATCTATAGTAACCTAACAAAAAAGACACAAATCATCTATATATATGACAAAACAACATACATCAATACATACAACAAAAAAGCATACAAAAAAAGGCCGGCGGCGCTCACAGCGAGGACAGCGCGCGACGACGAGGCAGGGCGACGGCGTCGGGGAAGGGCGGCGCGGGGACGGCGGCGGGGGCAGATGGTGGCGACGACGGGCGCGGGGACGGAGACGACGGGCGCGGGGCGAAGGCGTCGGGGCAGGGGTGACGCGGGGATGGCGGCGACGGCGATGTCAGGGGCGGCGGGGCAACCTGGTGGCGTCATTGTCGTCGGCGTCATCGGGGGGGGGGGGGGGGGGGCGAAATGAGATGAAAACTGAAAATTTGGATAAGTGTTGTTTACATACCAAGATCATTGGTCCTGGTTGGAGGCACCAACCGGAACCAATGCCCCCCTTTAGTCCCGGTTGGTGCCACCAACCGAGACCAAAGACCTCTTTTCAGCAGCCCAAAGGGCGAGAAGCAGGGACCTTTGGTCCCGGTTGGTGGCACCAACCGGGACTAAAGGGGTACATTGGTCCCGGTTCGTGGACCAACCGGGACCAATGCACCCCTTTAGTCTTGGTTGGTGCCACCAACCGGGACCAAAGGCCTTGTGCTACCCCGTGGTCAAATGTTTAGTCCCACCTCGCTAGTTGAGAGGAGCTCGGAGTGGTTTATAAGCCCCACTGCAGCTGCTCTCTCGAGCTCCTCTCAAATGCAGGCTTATTGGGCCTAATCACACACTATGCTGCCTATGGGCCTACTGCTGGCCTGAATCCTGACCCATGGTTGGGTTTCTAGTCGTATTCAGGTCGTGGTGGCCCAGTAGGTGGCATTTTTTTAAAAAAATCCAGTTTTTGCTTTGTTTTTTGCATTATTTATTTTCTTTTGTTTTTTGCTTTATTTTTTTAATTTTTCTGCTTTTAGGTAATAAAAATTATAAACTTTCTATTAGTGCCATTTGTTTTCCAATTTGAATAGTTTAAATTTGAATTTTTAAAATTTGTGTGGATCACTAGTTTTTGAATAACTTTACTATAAAGATAGATTTTTGAATGATTCTTTTTCTTGCTGTTTAATATTACTGTGTTTTATCATTATATTCAAAAACAGATTTTGTTATTTTAGTTTCTAACGAAAAATTCTTTATGATAATTCTTTTTGCAATTAAAGTTTCTAACAAAAAAATTATGTATGAAAATTATTTTTGCTTTAACGTTTTGAACAGAAAATATTTTGATAATTTTGGTTGCATAAATTTTATATAATTCTAGTTACAATAATACTAGAGGTTTATAGAAGTTTTTTCAGTTGATTCCTTTTGCTATTGGAGTTTTATAAAAGCTTTTTAGTTGATTCTTTTTGCTATTGAAGGATATTATAGTTTTGTTTAGTTGATCATAACAGAATATTTGAATTTATTATTTTTAGTTCATTCTTTTTGCTATGAGTTCCTACTTTTTGCTATTAGTTCATTCTTTCAGCTAAATGACCCTTAAATTGAAAAGCACTACAAATGAACTCTAGAAAGGTTGAAAGTTGGCATAACTTGTCACGCCCAAGATGCGACCCTATCATAAAGGAACTCGAAGGTCCCACCAAGGATAGAAGCGCATCTTGAAGACGCTTTTGCAAGGTGGATATCATTACATCAACATTACATAATAGTGGGGATACACCCAATACATACAAGGTCACCTGAATACAACAATACAACATACAAGATCAACATCCGACTACGGATGAAACATAAACAGAATCTCAAACGGCATCCACCCTGCTAGCGCAAGCTGCCGACCTGGAACCTATCCCCTGATCAACGAAGAAGAAGAACTCCAAAATAAGTAACATCGCTCTCGCGTCATGATCATCGCATAACCTGTACCTGCAACTGTTGGTGTAGTAATCTATGAGCCACGAGGACTCGGCAATCCCATTACCATGGGTATCAAGACTAGCAAAGCTTCATGGGTAAGGAAGGGGTAAAGTAGTGAGGTTGCAGCAGCGACTAAGCATGTATGGTGGCTAACTTACGCAAAGAAGAGCGAGAAGAGAAGCAAAGCAAGCGGTCGTCAACTAGTAATGATCAATAAGTGATCCTGAACTCCTACTTACGTTAAACATAACCCAGAAACCGTGTTCTCCTCTCAATCAACCCTGAAAAGAGACACTCACAGTTACGCACACGGTTGGTGTATTTTAGAAGAGTTCACTTCAAGTTTACTACAACCGGAAATTAACAAATTCCCATCTGCCACATAACCGCGGGCACAGCTTTCAAAAGTTCAAACCCTGCAGGGGTATCCCAACTTAGCCCATTATAAGCTCTCGCGATCAACGAAGGATATTCCTTCTCCCCGGGAAGACCCGACCAGTCTCGGAATCCCGGCTACAAGACATTTCGACAATGGTAAAACAAGAACAGCAAAGCCGCCCGGATGTGCCGACAAATCCCGATAGGAGTCGCACGTACCTCATTCTCAGGGCACACCGGATAAGTCAAGCTACGAGTAAAACCAGACCTCGAGTTTCCCCGAGGTGGCCCCGCAGGTTGCTCGGTTCGGACCAACACTCGAAGGAGCACTGGCCCAGGGGGGGGCTAAAATAAAGATGACCCTTGGGCTCCGGAAACCCAAGGGAAAAGAAGGGCATATGTGAGGCAAATGGTAAAACCAATGTTGGGCCATGCTGGAGGAGTTTTATTCAAAGCGAACTGTCAAGGGGGTCTCATAAATCACCCAACCGCGTTAGGGAAGCAAAATCCAGGAACATAATACCGATATGACGGAAACTAGGGCGGCAAGAGTGGAACAAAACACCAGGCATAAGGCCGAGCCTTCCACCCTTTACCAAGTATATAGATGCATTAATAACATAAGAGATATTGTGATAACCCAACATAAACATAATCCAACATGGAGCAATCTTCATCTTCACCTGTAACTAGCAACGCTATAAGAGGGGCTGAGCAAAAGCGGTAACATAGCCAAACAATGGTTTGCTAGGAAGGGTGACAAAGGTTAGGGGCTAACATGGCAATTTGGGAGGCTTGAGCAGCAAGTGGTAGGTAACGCAGCATAGCGATAGAACGAGGCAACTAGCATAGCAATGATAGTAATGAGATCCAAGGTGACGGTCATCTTGCCTGAAATCCCGCAAGGAAGAAGGAAGAGTCCATAAAGAAGATGAAGCCATGAAGACGAACCAAGCGTAGACGAACAAATCCTCACGATCGCAACGTAACGAAAACTATCGGGAAAAAGCACACAACATGGTAAACACACCACACATGAACAAGGCATGATGCACATCCAAGTATGATGCAAGACAAGGCTACATGAAGCTACTCATGGCAAGTGATGATGCATACAAGAACAACACATCAAAGCAAGTTTAAATGAGGCCGGAAACAACTTCTAACAATTCCGGTAAGTCCTCATATGCAAATTTTGAAATTGGTCCAGATCTGAATAAACCTTATGTTCAAGTTGTTAAACAGCAATTTAAGATGCACCAACATGATTTACACGAAATTCTAGTCAAGTTACATATTAAATTCATTAGATTCGGAGCTACGGCCTAGAAGATATGAGCAAAACAAGATAAACATGGCATTGATGCAAAATGCATTCAACCATCAAGAAAACACCTCAAATAAAGGATTCAACATGATAATATGAAGCTACATGCAAAACTAAGCAAGTTTCATATAGAGCACACTCAAAACGGAGCAACGGAGCAACACATACACTCCCAACAAGATATAACAACAATCTGTCCAAAACAGCAAGTAGGCATCTAGAAAGTATCAAAACAACATGCTACAGGATCTCAACATGAAAATAAAAGGCATGCACATGATGTACAGGAAAAGCATCACAAAACATGAACACTGAGCTAACTCCAGAAACTAATAGAACATGCTCAAAAAGACATGGCAAGATTGCAAATAATAACAGGTTCACAGACTTAGCAGAATTTCAGGACATGGCAGAAATAACATCAGGTTGCAAAGTTTAGAGCTATAAAACAACATGTTACAGCAAGCTATCGTGGCAAAGCAAGGCATGGCATGAATATAATCAAAGCATAGAACGAAAGTCCCTTACTAACCATGAGCCAAAAGGGCACATAAAATACAATTACAAGCATGTGAACATAGCAAAAACATAAACAGATTCAGACTTAGTGAAAAATTGGAGCATGGCCAAACAGATAACAAGTAGGCATGTTTACGAGCTTGATGCACTCACTACGAGGCATTGCATGACAAACTAAGCATACACCCAGAAACTATACATGGCATGGAAGCTATACATGGCAAGAACAACAACATAAAATGCACGGATCAACTACAACAAGCTAGGCAATATTGCTAAACATGTTAACAATCTGCCAGGAACATTTTATAGCAAAAGTAGAGCAGATTGAGTCAAGATAAGGTGCTACATAAATTCAAACAGAGGCATGGATGGATAGAGCACATCCATATGTCCAAAACATCCTTACTTAACATACTCAAAAGAGGCATGTATCTCACTGTAGCAACATGAATACATGGCATAAAAATAACAGCAGACAAAGACAGTGAAATCCCAAGTCCTGAAATCAGCAACATCACGGAGGCTACTTTGCAACCTTGAAACAATCAACACATGGCATATCATGAAGAATGAATAGCACCACATCAAAGATGGCATGTTGTAGCAGATAACTCATGTAGACTTAATGCACAAAAGAAAATCACACAAGAAGATACAAAAATGACAAATGAGCATGTTTTGTTAACAGACAGCAGACAACATCACATAGCACTCTTGCAACGATGATTATGGCATCAATATTAACTCAAATGAGCATGGCGCAATGGAGAAAAATGAAGAGCACAACCAGATGAACATTTTGATATATAATATGCAGAAATCAAAGCAACTATCATGGAGTTATGACATGTTGAACAGAGCATGAAAATGTCACAATAACAGGGACTTGGCCAAATTTCTCACCCCGGGAAAGTCAACGGCGGCGCGGGGTACGAGGATGGACAGAGAAGGGGCCGGGGACGGGCGCGGTCGGCCGATCCGGGCCAGATCTTGCCGGATCCGGCCGGTTCCCGGCATGGGGTGGCGCGGGGCGGCGCGGGGAGAGGAAGGAGGCGGCTGGGCGCTCCTCACCGGGCGGCGGCAGCGCTCGCCGGCGCAGCAGCCAGGCGGCGAGGCCGGGCCCGCGGGGAGGCGCTGGCGGCGGAGGGGTTCGGGGCGAGGCGGCGGAGGGATCCGGGCCCGCGCTGGCCACAAGCGGGCTCGGGCGGGCCGCGGCGGCTGGGAGGAGGCGCGGGACACGTGGCGGCGGGGGATTCGCCAGGCGGCGGCGGCGGACGTGTCCGACCGTCGCGGACGCGTCCGGTGGCGGCGGGGAGGAGTTTGTCTAGGGTTTCGCCCGAATTTTTGGAGGACGAGGCCTTTTTATAGGTAGGAGGCGGTAGGAGGCTCCAAATGGAGTGCGGTTTTCGCCCACACGATCGTGATCGAACGATTGAGAGGATAGAGGGGGTTAGGAAGGGTTATAGGGCCACTTTGAAGGTGTGTTGGGCTGCACACAAAAAAGGGCTTTATGGATACCCGGTTAACCGTTGGAGTATCAAACGACCTCCAAATGGCATGAAACTTGATAGGCGGTCTACCGGTACTATACCAAGGCCGCTTGGCAAACCTCGGTCCATTCTGAGACCGTTTAACACCTGCACATGAAAAGAGGCAAAAGGGGGTGCCGGGGGACATAGGAATGCCAGATTGGAAAACGGACAACGGGGAAAATGCTCGGATGCATGAGACGAACACGTATGCAAATGAGATGCACATGATGACATGATGTGAAATGCCGATGATGACATGGCAAAGATGCAACATGCAAGCAAACGACATGGCAACGACGGTGAATAACTGGCGGACACCTGGCGCATCGGATCCGGGGCATTACAACTCTCCTCCACTAACAAGAGATCTCGTCCCGAGATCTTAGGACTGACAGGGAAGGTAAAAGAGATGAGGTGAAACAAGAATGCAAGAGAGAAGACGAACAAGACATAGGTCACTCGGGTAGGAAAGAGGAACAACGAGAATGCCGAGAATCAAAAGCTCAAGGAACGAGATAGACTCTTGAACCACTCCGGTTAGAAAAAGATAGAAAAGGAATAAGAACGAAAGAATTAGGCAGCACTCCGGCTAAACATGGAAAGAATAGAACATGAACTTGCGAAGATGGAAATGATACTTGACAAGAGTAACACCACAATGCCTCCGGAATATTTAAAGGATTGCAGTGAGAAGAACGGGGAAGAAGGTGTCAACTTCTACCACGAATGAAATAGAAAGCATCCACAGATTGAACGAAGTTGTTGGAAAAAAATCACCAACGAAAAGAATAAGCTTATTATGGACTTATGGATAACATCTCACATTATGAGGTGATAACCGACCACAAGCGGAAAAGATTGAATAGCTGAGAAGAATGAAGAAATGCAAAACTCCACTTCAAAAGAATACGGAGAATTAATTGCACTTCGAGATTCAAGAAGAAAAGATACTTGAGCTTCACCTACAAGAATCTTGATGAACACTTGAGGAATGAATTAAATCATGACGAACCACCGTACGAACTCCGGTAACAAAAGAATGATGAGATAGAATTGAGGGATGGAAAGAATAAGATAAAAGTCTTCCGATGATTCGGATGGAGCTTCGAGACGAGATGGCCGAGGAAGTTTGGAACTCCGGAAAAGAAAAGACAGACAACTTAGAACCAATAGATTATTCATCATGAACAATCTCCGAAGGAAGGAATTAATCAACTTGATGAACGAAGAATAAGAATTACGTTATGCTTATCCTCCACCAATTAAATTGACGATAAGCAATGGATTGCATACCACTTATTCACATTGGGAAAAGATTAAAGGGAGATATAGCGCCAAATTTGGGAAGGTCTTCGTGAGCCACCGGTAGGATTGGAAAGAACGAATGAATATATGTGAAATGAACGGAAAAGAAATCTTGAATGAACCACCAGAAGAATATTGAAACGAACGAAGAGGCACGGATATAGAATAATTGGAGAATGAATCTGAAAACTTAGAATGAAGAAATCTTTTGAAAAGTTGGCCTTCGGATGATCGAGAGAGAAAGCAACTCCTGAAATACTCCGGATGGATGAAAAGAATTGCACGACTAGAAACAATTAGATAGGATAACATCGAGCTAGCACCGTGAATCTCCGGGATAACGGACAAGATTTAAGAGAAATTCTTCTTCGGTCTTCAAATGTTGAGAATGACGACGAGAAACACCATGCAGAATTGTTGAGGTACTCCGGGAGAATGAAAAGCAAAAAGATTGAGCTGACGATGAAAATGATTTGGAATCGATCTTGGAAAGGCGTCTGACTGATGAAATTCATTCTTACGTCAAACTTCAAAAGAACTTGAGAGTACCTCCGGGAAATTCAGAAGAGTCAGGTAAGATCCTGGGAAAAGACCTGTGGGTTAGGGGCCACTGAAAAGAAACACCGTTAGAATGGATTGTCGAATGAGAAATGATGCACCGGAATGATTGAAGGATTTTGAATGAAGTGACAACCCCGAAATAAAAGAATGCAAACACGAATCTTGCGAGATGTCTTCAACTCTCCGGGATAAAAGAATGGCGAGAGGCGAACGAGCAAAGGAAATATTTGAGCTGAGGGGAAGAATACGATCGACAACGAAAAACTTGAATTCGGATCCACCGGAAGAGAAAATGAGACAAACAACGATTAACTTGATGAGAATTCACCGGTTGAGACAATTGAGGAAAAAACTGAAGATACTCCGCACGAATGAAATTGATTGCTCAAACAGAGGCTCCGACTCCGAAATAAAAAGACAGTCAAGTTTTTCGTTTCACCCACATATCATGTGCTAAAAAGACAAACTCTTTGGAAGTATCAGGGTTTCGGACGAAAACTCATCTGTTACAAAGGGATTTCATTTGTTCACATGTAACTTCAATGATATTCTAGATCAAAGGCACCATCATAATAGTTGTGGATAGAAAGTCTTCACTTTTTATTCGCTTGTGTCCTTTGCTTATTGCATTGTAAACATGGATAATCTTCATCGTTTAACAGGGTGCTTGGGTCAGCCTTGACTTTGAAGGGAGGAATTTCATGAAACTTTTCATAATCTTCAGACATGTCTGTCTTGCCCTCCAATCCCATGATGTCTGTTTTTTCTGAAAGAACTATGTGGTGCTTTGGCTCATCGTATGATGTATCTGCTTCCTTATCTTTTCTTTTTCTCGGTTTGGTAGACATGTCCTTCACATAGAAAACATGTGCCACATCATTGGCCAGGACGAATGGTTAGTCTGTCTACCACATATTGTTCAGATCCAGTATTGTCATTCCGTACTGTGCGTCTACCTGCACCCCGCCTCCTGACAGATTGACCCATTTACACTTAAACAAAGGGACCTTAAAATCATGTCAATAGTCAAGTTCCCATATGTCCACTATGTAACCATAATATGTGTCCTTTCCTCTCTTGGTTGCTGCATCAAAGCGGACACCACTGTTTTGGTTGGTGCTCTTTTGATCGATCGTGTAAAATGTATTCCCATTTATCTCGTACCCTTTGTAAGTCATTACAGTTGAAGATGGTTCCCTCGCCAACAAGTACAGGTCATCAGAAGCAGTGTTGTCACCCCTGAGACGTGTTTGCAACCAACTACTAAAACTCCTGATGTATTCACATGTAATCCAGTCGTCACACTGGTCCGGGTGTTTGGAGCGCAGAATGTTCTTGTGTTCATCGACATACGGGGTCACCGAAGTAGAATTCTGTAGAACTGTGTAGTGTGCTTGAGACCAAGAATGCCCGTCCCTACATTATTGAGTCCCCTCCTAGCGTACCTTTTCCACCCAGTCTCCCCTCATACCGCGATTGAGGGAGACCTATCTTCTTAAGGTCAGGAATGAAGTCAACACAAAACCCAATGACATCCTCTGTTTGATGGCCCATGGAGATGCTTCCTTCTGGCCTAGCGCGGTTACATACATATTTCTTTAGGACTCCCATGAACCTCTCAAAGGGGAACATATTGTGTAGAAATACAGGGCGCAGAACGACAATCGCGTCGACTAGATAAACTGGGACGTGCGTCATGATAGTGAAGAAGGATGGTGGGAACACCAACTCGAAACTGACAAGACATTATGCCACATCACTCCTTAACCTTGGTAGGATTTCAGGATCGATCACCTTCTGAGATATTGCATTGAGGTATGAACATAGCTTCACAATGGCTAATCAAACGTTTTCCGGTAGAAGCCCCCTCAATGAAACCAGAAGTAGTTGCGTCATAATCATGTGGCAGTCATGAGACTTCAGGTTCTGGAACTATTTCTCTACCATATTTATTATTCCCTTTATATTTGACGAGTAGCCAGATGGGACCTTCATACTGAGCAGGCATTCAAAGAAGATTTCCTTCTCTTCTTTGGTACGAGCGTAGCTAGCAGGACCTTCATACTGCTTTGGAGGCATGCCATCTTTTTCGTGCAAACGTTGCAGGTCCTCCCGTGCCTTCGGTGTATCTTTTGTCTTCCCATACACGCCCAAGAAGCCTCGCAGGTTCACGCAAAGGTTCTTCGTCACGTGCATCACGTCGATTGAAGAGCGGATCTCTAGGTCTTTCCAGTAGGGTAGGTCCCAAAATATAGATTTCTTCTTCCACATGGGTGTGCGTCCCTCAGCGTCATTCAGAACAGATAGTCCGCCAGGACCCTTTCCGAAGATTACTTTTAAATCATTGACCATAGCAAGTACGTGATCATCGGTACGCATGGCGGGCTTCTTCCGGGGATCTGCCTCGCCTTTGAAATGCTTGCCTTTCTTTCGACATTGATGGTTCGTCGGAAGGAATCGACGATGCCCCAGGTACACATTCTTCCTGCATTTGCCCAGGTATATACTTTCGGTGTCATCTAAACAGTGCGTGCATGCGTGGTATCCCTTGTTTGTCTGTCCTCAAAGGTTACTCAGAGCGGGCCAATCATTGATGCTTACAAACAGCAACGCATGCAGGTCAAATTCATCCTGTTTGTGCTCATCCCACACAAGTACATCGTTTCCAATCCACAGCTGTAAAAGTTCTTCAACTAATGGCCTTAGGTACACATCAATTTCGTTGTCGGGTTGCTTAGGGAATTGGATGAGAACCGGAATCATAATGAACTTTCGCTTCATGCACAGCCAAGGAGGAAGGTTATAGATACATAGAGATACGGGCCAGGTGCTATGATTGCTGCTCTGCTCCCCAAAAGGATTAATGTCATCCACGCTTAAACCAAACCATACATTCCTTGCGTCACCTGCAAACTCCTCCCAGTACTTTCTCTCGATTTTTTTTTTCCACTACGACCCGTCAACGGGTGCTCTCAACTTCCCATCTTTCTTACGGTCCACTCTGTGACATCGCATCAACTTGGCATGCTCTTTGTTTCTGAACAGGCGTTTCAACCGTGGTATTATAGGAGCATACCACATCTCCTTGGCAGGAACCCTCTTGCTGAGGCACTCACCGTCAACATCACTAGGGTCATCTCGTTTGATCCTATACTGCAATGCACCGCATACCGAGCATGCGTTCAAATCCTCGTACGCACCGCGGTAGAGGATGCAGTCATTAGGGCATGCATGTATCTTCTGCACCTCCAATCCTAGAGGGCATACAACCTTCTTTGTTGCATACGTACTGTCGGGCAATTTGTTATCCTTTGAAAGCTTCTTCTTCAATATTTTTAGTAGCTTCTCAAACCTTTTATTAGGCACACCATTCTCTGCCTTCCACTGCAGCAATTCCAATACGGTACCGAGCTTTGTGTTGCCATCTTCGCAATTGGGGTACAACCCTTTTTTGTGATCCTCTAACATGTGATCGAACTTCAGCTTCTCGTTTTGACTTTCGCGCTGTCTCCTTGCATCGACAATGACCCGACGGAGATCATCATTAGGCACATCGTCTGGTTCCTCTTGATCTTCAACAGCTTCCCCCGTTGCAGCATCACCGTATTCAGGGGGCACATAGTTGTCATCGTCCTCTTCTTCTTCGTTGTCTTCTATTATAACCCCTATTTCTCTGTGCTTGGTCCAAACATTATAGTGTGCATTGAAACCCTTATAAAGCAGGTGGGTGTGAAGGGTCTTCGAGTCAGAGTAAGACTTCGTATCCCCACATATAGGGCATTGACAACACATAAAACCATTCTGCTTATTTGCCTCAACCACTTCGAGAAAATTTTGCACGCCCTTAATGTACTCGGAGGTTTGTCTGTCACCGTACATCCATTGCCGGTTCATCTACGTGCATTATATATAATTAAGTGTGTCAAAAACCATTACAGAGCATCATGAGTAGATAAGTGACAAAATTAATAGAAGTTCATCATCACACTAAAACCAGAGTACATACATAGTTCTCATTGAACAACATATATCTCTCTAGAGCATCTAATTACACCATACATTGAAACTATGTAAAACATTTCAATGCAACAACAAATGCGATCATAATCGCAACCAAGGTAACAATTGATCCAACGGCATAATGATACCAAGCCTCGGTATGAATGGCATCGACGACATTCGCAACATGCAACTCCAATATCATCTTCTCCTCCTCAATTTTTTTATTTTTTCCTTCAAGTAATTGTTTTCTTCTTCAACTAAATTTAACATCTCCACAATAGGGTCGGTTGGAATTTCCGGCTCACATACCTCCTAGATAAATAAAATCTATGTCACGTTGGTCGGCATAATTGTCATAAACAATAAATGAAGCAAATAGTTATAAAAGATAATATGTACCACATCCGAATCATAGACAGAACGAGGGCCGACGGGGCGGATACCAAAACCATCGCACTATATAATAAGAAGCAATAATAAAAGTAAGAAAATTATACAAGTATCTATCTAAACATAAAAGTAAGAATTTTTTCTTTCAGAAAGAAGATAAGAACAAGAGGCTCGCACTAGTAGAAAAAGGGTCAAACGTGAAGCACATTAGTGCCGGTTTGTATTTGAGCCGGTA
The DNA here is from genome assembly GCA_032464435.1 of Aegilops umbellulata. Classification (NCBI taxonomy): domain Eukaryota; kingdom Viridiplantae; phylum Streptophyta; class Magnoliopsida; order Poales; family Poaceae; genus Aegilops; species Aegilops umbellulata. The sequence continues at coordinate 4,724,367 of CP136057.1, read as the reverse complement.
CTAATGGTACCATTAGTGCCGGTTCGAACGGATTTGCATTAATGCCAGTTCGTGTTGAACCTTTAGTACCGGTTCGTGGCACGAACCGGTACTAAAGGGGTGGTGGCAGGCTGGCGTCAGGCCGGGGCCCCACGATTACCTTTAGTACCGGTTCGTGGCACGAACCGGTACTAAAGGTCTAACCTTTAGTACCGGTTCGTGCCATGAACCGGTACTAAAGGGGTCTGACCTATAGTACTGGTTGGAGACACAAACCGACACTATAGGGCAATTTTCAAACTTGAAAAAATCATAACTAAATCATCCTAATTCAGAAAAATACATATAATATATCAAAATTTGCAGAACAAAAAGCTTGATCCTCTGTTCTGTTTTTCGTTTCGACAATTTTTTAAAATCACAAAATTCCAAAGGAAAAATAGAGTTTTTGGGCGTTTTAGACGTTTTTTGGACGTTTTTAGCGTTTAGTGCTAGGGTTTAGATTTCAGCATTTAGGGTTAGGTTTTATGGTCTAAACCCTAAGTTTTTACTGTTTAGCATAGAATTTCCAATGTTTTAAGTCCCGGGTTTAGGGTTTAGGACAATTTTTTAAATGACAAATTGTAAAAGGAAAAAAAGATATGCTCTAATTTGTGTTTTTTTGAATTTTGGTTAAATCTTGTCAAACCGGTCCAACAACTGATTCAAGAAATATAGAGTGTTACTAAACAATTACGCAATAATATTAGTGTTACTAAATAAGTATCTCAGTTTTTTTGAATTTTGTTCAAATCTGGTCAAACTGTGGTCAAACTATGGTCAAACTATGGTCAAACTACTTATTCAAGAAATATTAGTGTTACTACATAATTATTCAAGAATATTAGTGTTACTAAATAATTATTTCAATTTTTTGAATTTTGGTCAAATCTGGTCAAACTATGGTCAAACTTATTCAAGAAATATTACCGTTACTAAATAATTACTGTTTTTTTAGAATAATAGTTTCAAACTCAAACGGTGAAATGTGTGACTTCATGCTCAAGCTAAACTCCTGAGTGTTAATAGGATTGACATCTTACTATTGTCAGGAAAACAACAAGTGCAGACTCGGAAACGAAGGAGAATAGAACCTGAAAGTTAAGCATGCTCGGGCTGGAGTAGTGAGAGGGATGGGTGACCGGTCGGGAAGTTAGATGATTTGGAATGAGTGATCCACACTTGAGCAGTTAAGAGAGGTGATTAGAGACTAAATCATCAAATAATTCAGAAAAATTAAAAATAAAAAAATCAATTTTTTTCCCAAAATTTTCAAAAAAAAAACTTTAGTACCGGTTGGTAACACCAACCGGTACTAAAGGTGCCCCGTACCAGGGCGCGAGCTCACGCCACGTGGTGGCACTTTAGCGCCGGTTCGTGCCGAACCGGTACTAAAGGGGGGGCCGGTACTAATGGTCCGTTTTCTACTAGTGTCACCACGGTGGTGCCGGCGATGAGATCGGCGCGGGCGATCGACGACGGTGAAGATGGGGACGGGACGGGACAGACCGCTCCACCTAAACAAATGTTGAGGGAAATGGAGCTTGGAGGTCGAGCTTGGAGAGGAGAAAGCTAAAGTAGTGTGGCTCGGGCATCCCATCGAACACCTCATGTGCATAGGAGGTGAGCTAGAGCACCACAAAGCCCTCCCCTTGCCGGCCAGAAAAAATAGAGCAGTGTGGAGTGCTCTGCTCGCCAGCGAGAGGGGGGGGGGGTATATATAGGCACATCATTGGTCCCAAGTCCTGCGGAAGTAGTACCGCTCCGGACCAAAAAACTCGTCCCAAGTCCTGCGGAAGTAGGCACGGAAGTATTTTTTTTGTTCTGCTCGCAAGCAGTAGTACCGCTACCATTTGCGGTAGTACCGTGAGGTCTAGCGGTAGTACCGTGCGGACGAGCGGTAGTACCGCTCGGTGCGGGTTGTGAGCATAACGGTTGGATTTTCCCCCACCTATAAAAGGGGGTCTTCTTCCCCATTGAACCTTATCTCTTTAGCTCGTGTTCTTCCCCCATTGTTGACCTTCCTCGAGCTTGCTAACTCTCAATCCCTCCAATGATTCTTGCTAGTTCTTGAGGGAAAAGAGAGAGGAGATCTAGATCCACGGTTCCACCAATCACTTTCTCCTCTAAGTGAGGGGAACCCCTTGGATCTAGATCTTGGAGTTCTTCGTGTTCTTCTTTCGTTCTTCCTCTCTTTTTCCTCCCAAGCATTAGTTGCTTTGGTGGGATTTGGGAGAGAAGGACTTGGGCACTCCGTGTGCCCTTGCCATTGCATTTGGTGCATCGGTTTGAGTTCTCCACGGTGATACGTGGAAGTGAAGTTTGAGAAGCTTATTACTCTTGGGTGTTTGGGCACCCTAGAGCTTGTTCCTCTTGGGTGCTTGGGCGCCCTAGACGGTTGGTGGTGTTCGGAGCTCAATCATTATGGTGTAAAGCTCCGGGAAGCGTCGGGGTCTCCAATTAGGTTGTGAAGATCGCCCCGAGCAATTTGACGGGTACCGGTGACCGCCCCCAAGGGTTGCCAAAGTGTACGGGTTCGGTGACCGCCCCCAAGGGTTGCCATTTGTACGGGTTCGGTGACCGCCCTCAAGGGTCCCTTAGTGGAATCACGGCATCTTGCATTGTGCGAGGGCGTGAGGAGATTACGGTTGCCCTAGTGGCTTCTTGGGGAGCATTGTGCCTCCACACCGCTCCAAACGGAGATTAGCATCCGCAAGGGAGTGAACTTCGGGATACATCGTCGTCTTCGCGTGCCTCGGTTATCTCTTACCCGAGCCCTTTACTTATGCACTTTACTTTGTGATAGCCATATTGTTTCTTGTCATATATCTTGCTATCACCAAAGTAGTTTTTCTTGCTTAGCATAAGTTGTTGGTGCACATAGGTGAGCCTAGTTGTTATAGGTTTTGTACTTGACAAATTAACCGCTAGGTTTATTCCGCATTTGTTCAAGCCTCAACCGTAATTATTTTAAAGCGCCTATTCACCCCCCCCCTCTAGGCGACATCCACGATCTTTCAATTGGTATCAGAGACTCGTCTCTCTTTGTTAGGCTTAACCGCCTAGAGAGTAAAGATGTCGACTAGGGGATTAGGTTTCTCTGACACTCTTAGTTTCGATGGCACAAATTTTGATGTTTGGGTAATTCGCATGCTTAATCTCTTTAGGGTCATGGACCCAAATTTAGAGCGAATTGTAGATATGGGTTTTTCTCCTCCAAAGGATCCCCAAAGATTATCTTTAGAGGATGAGAAAAACTCTTATCTCAATGCTCAAGCTTCTAATGTGCTTTTCGATGCTTTGAGCAATGTAGTTATATTTCAACTGATGCCGTTCCGGGATTGTCATGAGTTGTGGACAAAGCTTGAAGATAAATACAGTGTGTCCAAGTTTTGTGGGGATGATTGTTCTCCCTCCACCTCCGGCCGTGTTGTGTTCTCAACTTCTTCTACATCACCTACGTGTGGTTTGCCACAAGGTAATGACATGGTGAGTAGTGGTGTTCATTGCAATGATGATAGTGGGCTTATTGTTGATAATCCTTCATCACTTTCTTTTTGCAATGCTTCATCTTTGGACTTTAGCACTTCGAGCACTCCAAATGTTTCACATGCTTGTGTTGATAGTCCTTGCATATCATGTAGAAATTGCTTGACTAAATCTCATGATGATATGCTTGCTATATCTTGTTGCCATGATAAAAATGCATGTATTTCCTCGAGTTGTTGTGCTAACAATGTAGAGGAAACCCAACACTCCATGGAACAAGATGTGGTCTTGAATGGTGCTTCAAGGGATCCTACACCATCATCTATTGCTTTTTGCCTAATGGCTAAGGCTTCAAAGGTACCTTCTACTTTGAACCCCAATATGTCTCTTGATGATGATGTTGATGCTAATGATGATGAGGATAATGATGAAGAGAATGATAATGTTGCTTCCTTAAAAATTAAGGGAGAAATGATTTTTAAAGCTCTTCATAAGAATAAAATTGCTCGCTCCAACTTCATGGAAATCATGTCTATTGCTATCGAGGGCAAGAAATTTATTGATGAGTTGGAATCTCGTCTTGAGGAGCATGAGGTCGCCATTGAGAAAATGGAAGTTCATGAGCGTGATTACGCTAATGAGATTGCGGACCTCTCTCAAGCTCTTGAACTTGAACAAACCACCAAGGAATCTCTTAAGGAGACTTTTGCTCTAGAATTATCTAGAGTGAGGGAATCTCATGACAGAGCTCTTGAGGTGGCCAATAATTTTGAAACTAAAAATGAGGACCTTGAAGTTGCTCATGCTAAACTCCTTGAGGACTTTGAGCACCTCGAAAATGGCTCAAGGGTCATTAAGAGTGATCTCATCAAACTCACTGAGTCTCATGCTCAACTTAAAGCTTCATATTCAAAAGAGATTGCCAAGTTGTCTTCTCCTCTTGTTGCTAATGATGATGCTTGTGCTACTAACTCTATCTCTTGTGAAGCATCCATATTGAAGAAGAATGTTGAGCTAAGGGCTCAACTTGAGTTGCTATCTAGCAAGTATGGGATGTTGGAAGAAAATCATGTAAAGCTCACAAGCTCTCGTGATGATCTTCTAGTATCCCATAATGTGCTAAAGTTAGCTCATGAGGCCATGCTTGCTAAGGTAACATCTAGTGAGCCTCATGTGGATACTAGCACTACTTTTATTCAAAATGCTATATTGCCTTGTGCTAGCCCTCGCGATTCATCCATGCATAACATTGGTACATCTTGTGATGAATTTCTTTCCTTGCCTTGTTGCTCTAACGATGAAGCTTATACTTCCTTTAGTACTTGTATTGAGACTAACCATGTAGAGGAAATCAAAGAGCTCAAGGCCCAAGTCACTTCTTTGAAGAAAGACTTGGAAAAGAGTCATGAAGGGAAATTCACACTCAACAATATCTTGAGTGTGCAAAAATCTCCCAATGACAAAGGTGGACTTGGATTCAACTCCATCAAGAAGAAGAAGTCCAAGATAAACAAGAAGAAGGGCCAAGAACAAGTCAAAAATTCGGCCAAGATTGTTTGCTTCAAGTGCAAAATTGAAGGGCATCATGTGAGATCTTGCCCATTGAAGAAGAAGACCATTAGTGACAAGCAACAAGGGAAGAGGCCACAAGTTCAATCTCATGCTCAACCACAAGTTGAAGAAATGCCTCTTCCCAAGAAAACTCGAGCTAATGCTTCTCAAGTTGAGAAATCAAGTGAGAAGAAAGTGAAGAGTAGACGTTGCTACCTATGTCGTGAGAAAGGTCACCTCGCTTCTTCATGCACTAGTGGTAACTTATCCAACCCAATTATTATTTATGATGTCTATTCTCTTGGGAAGGATAAGGTTGGCAATGTGGTTGCCAAGTTTGTTGGTACTCAAAGTGGTTTGAAGAAAAGAACCATTTGGGTAGCCAAGCCTATCGTGACTCACCTCTTAGGACCCAACTTGGTTGGGGACCAACTAGCTCAAACTTGATCAATAGGTGATGTTGGAGGGCATTGGAAACTTGGCTACTTTATGAAGAATTAAGGGGACTTCATCATTCTAATTGTCTCAAGCCAAGTCATTCGGATTATCAAGTTTCTATCTTATATCAAATGTTCCTCCATGCGGTAACTCGTGCTTAAAGTGTTTACATTGATAGTTACTTACCCCTTTGCACGTTTGGTTTTGTTCCTTGCATTGGTTGTATATGTTGTGCTTCCAACTTGATTATCTTGAGCAATCAAGTATGTGTGTGTTGGTTTGCACATCATGTACGTGTGTGTCATGCATTGAGCCTTTTGCATCTTGTTCTTTTCTTAGTTGGCTCTTGTGAGAGATTAATGGAATATCCCATTATGGGGGAGTGATGTTCTTTATGCACCTCACAATCCTATATATGTGTGTACATGAGTAATACCATCTAGTATTGATATTTCAAGATTATCTAGTCGCTATGTGGTATGTCTTCTCGTGAGAAATTCAAATTCTAAATTGTCCATTAATTATCTCTTGTTGGATCGTTATTTTGCCTCTTGTATATCTTTAATTGGTATCACATTATGGGGGAGTAATATGTTGTGTGTATATTACTAGCCTAGAAAATGTATACATTTGAGATATTGTCACCTAGAATTGATATTGTAAATTATCTTGTTCCTAGGTGGCATGTTAGCTCTACAAGTTGCAATTTTGCTTTTTGTTTGGTGTGAAGATGATGTCGGATATCCTTGCTATCTACCACCGGGAATTATTTCCAAACACTTCTTGTCTTTTGACAATTGGTACTCACTTATGTGTGGTAGAAAATATTGATCATCTTTACATTGGCCTTTGCTTTTATTTGCTTTATCTCTTGCCTAGGATTGTGTCAGCTCTCATTGTATTCCATACCACTTGTGGATCTTGTTAATTTCTTGACCTTGTCTAGTTTTTCGAGATATAGTGAAAGTGGTGATCCCACCTTGTGCATTTTGTATTCAAATGCAAATTCTCTATAATGCACTAGTCTTGGTTGAGCTATCCTATTCTCTATAAAACACTCATCTTGTGATCCTTATCAAGTGTGTGTTTGTGGAAGGCAAGCCGTTTCTTTTTGGTACTTTGTGCCATCATGAAACTTTGTAGAGGGCTTGGTTTGTTTGGAACCATTCTTTTGGGAGTTTGACATCTTTATTTGTGAGTGTATCAATGGATATATCATTCCTTGATGTATCTTTTATGGATATCCTCCAAGTGATGATTTATTCATTTGGTATCTTTTCTTCGCTTGGTATTTCTTTGTCTTTTGGTCTCGGTTCTTGAAAGTCTTGAGCATGCATATTTACTTCTTGTAGTCTCTTTGGCATGCTTTCTTTCCTTGACCCAATATATAGGGGGAACTCCACCAAGTCTCAAATTGGATGAGATGTGCATGAAATTCATTTTCGTATCTATATGCACATATTTATGTGGAGTTTGTCCTATGTGTTGTTGGTTCTCTAACTCTTTGGTCCCAATGAGTTTGGGTACCATTTTGTTTGTGTTGTTGTTCTAGGAACAAGTGGAGATGCATTGGATGCTCGGCTCACTCACAAGGAAGGTGTTGTCACCATGTGCTTATTGGAGTCAAGCTAAGATGATCAATGAACTACTTTGTACCTTCAACTGGTATTTACTACATCCTTCCAATGTTATCTTGGTAACAAGTATCTTCATATACTTCATGCACACATTTCTTGCATCAACCATGTGTAGGTTGTATCATGGCATGTTATCCATTCTTTCTTGTGATACTTGTTTCCTTTCTCAAAGCATCCCAACAATGATGTCTTGTTGCTAGTTGTGATGTCTTTGATGTTCGTGTGGTTGGAATTCATTTATATACAATAAGATCATATCTAGTCATGTGCTATGCTCTCAAGCAAATATCTTATTGGTATATGTTTGACTTCCTTTTGGATATCTTGTTCCTTCATGTTGTAACTATTTCGGGTGTACATCCTTCTTTGTAGATATATATCATCATGATTTCGTCTACCTAGAACCTTATACACTTGAGAGAAACTACATCTCTAGATGATATCCTTTCTTTCACGTCCACCTTGTCTCTCTTTTGTTATTTCTTTGGTGGCTCCGTGAAATCTTTTGCCTTGAGTGCGTGTCGTATCTCGTTGCATCTTGATGCACTCTTGTGTGGTGAAGATTTTTTTCCTCATGCTTATCTTTACGAGGCTTTTGCCATCTTAATTGGTATCCCTCATCTTGATGAGGCTTTCTTCTTCTATCATCACCACGGGTTGTCACAAGCATAGGCTCTCTATGTGCTTAGTAGTAAGCTTGTGAACCCATTTGCTAGTTGTGTGTGGGAATGATAGGCCTTGCATCATGTGCCTCATTCTTCCAAGACTATGTTGATGCTTAATGCTCATCCGTACATTAGTCTTCTCAAGTGCTTTGCCATGACTCACACACATCATTTTGGTTGAGCCTACTCTTAAGTTGCCTCTTTTATATGTCGCTCAACTATTTGCTCGTTGCAAGTGCTAGGCTTTGTTTCCTACATGCTTACTTGCACTTGTTGTGAGTTTATATTGATCTTGGGGGAGTGACGATCCTATTTTGTGCTCGTTGTATCCAATTACAAAACTAAATTGTGCACAAATCATGGGGAGCTTCTCTAGTTTCTCTAGAACACTCCTTTGCTCATATCATAATTTATTTCATTCATATGGCACGTAGGATCATTAGTCTAGTTGGATCAATTGATATCTGTTGATTGCTTGCTTGAATTGGTATCTTTTGATTGCTTGATTGCTTGTTTTTCTCTTTGTTATGCCTTTGTGGCATATCATTCTTCTGCAATCTTTGGGCCTCAATATATTTTATCTTCCTCCAAGTATTTACCGTTGGACATGTGTATTGCATTCCACTCTCTTATACACAATTTATGGAGGAACACTTTTTATATTGGCCTTCTAAGCTTTTCACCCATTTTGGCAATCGATGCCAATGGGGGAGAAGTTTCAGAGAGTTTTGTGGAGATGTTTAGAGAATCTCTCCTCTTGCTTTGGTTTGTTCCTAAGCATACACATCTCCTACGCATGCATTATTGGTTGTTGCATAGCATGGTGATGCATAATTCCTTATATAAACTCTCTTGAAAGTGATTGTCATCAACTACCAAAATGGGGGAGATTGAAAGAACATGCGGTGCCCCCATGTTTGGTTTTGGTAATTGATGACAATCTCTATGGACTAATGGTTGCCTTGAGTTATATTTGAAGATTTTGTCCATGGGATTTTCTTGGAGTACATGTGTTGGTTTCAAGGAGAGTTTGTGTTGACCAAGGTGCTATTAAGGAATTATCCAAAGATTGGTCATGTGAGAGTTGAGATTAATGCAAGCATGTCTTGAAGAAGAAGATTGTGTGATCATTCATGTTTACCTTCAAGACATCATCCAAATGAAGAGATTTGGAAATATTCAAGGTTGATCAAGACTAAGTCAAGAGTGAATCAAGTTGATCAACTCACAAAGCGTAGAAGATGTACCGAGAGGGATCAAGTGATCCCATGGCATGGTAAGCATTGTCCATTGTGCTTTGTGTACTAACCCATGGTCTGTGTGAGAGTTCTATGTGGAGTTAGATACGTGTTCATGGGCTTGCGTCAAGAGGAAGATATCACTCAACCCATGGAGAGGATGACATCAAGTGGTGATCGTCATCAAGATTGTGTTGTGCAAGTTCAAGTGGAGCATCATGAAGAAATCATGCTTGTAGCTTGCCGTCCATTGTGGTGACAATGGACTTGTGAAGGTGTGCCAAAGAGTGACTCACCCATAGTGGAGTATGGGGGAGCAACCAACTAGCCTTCATTGAGCCAACGCAATCACTTGTGAAGGTGTACCGAAAAGTGACTCACCCATAGTGGAGTATGGGGGAGCAATCATCTAGCCAATGCAATCAAGAAAGGTGGTCCAACTTGAGGGAGTCGAGATCGTCATCATCTAGCTCAAGTGGACCATGTGCAAGACAAAGGTTTGCCCTTGATAGGTTTTCTATTTTACCGGTCTCATGATGGTAGTTGGGAGACCGGGTTATAGGATCGATTGCCGTACTATCAAGGGGGGCTCTCGATGAGTAGCTTGATCGTATCATTCCTAGAGAGCTCAAACCATTGCATCCTTGCATCATCTTTCTTGGTTCTTATTTGGTTCTCTTTGTGAGTCTTAGAGCTTATGGTCATCTTGATGACAAGCTTGAGTTCATCGAAAACGGAGTTCGCATGCATTTTCTATGATGTTTTCGGTGTTGGAGGTTTTACCGGTCTTTTCCGAGGAAGGGTTCTCACCATTTTCTTTTGGGCCTTTCCTCATTTGCTTCTTATTGATATTTCTATCAAGATTGTGTTATCCCTTGTCGCTATCTTTCCAAAAAACTTGGTTTCATCGAATTCGGAGTCCGTTTGCAAAAGTTATGGCAATTTTGGTGTTCTGAAAAGGCTGTTGCGGTACTACCGCGAATTGGAGCGGATGTAATTTTTTTACTACCGCTCCAGAGCGGTACTACCGCGGCTCCTACAGCGGTAGTACTGCTTCGGACCAAAAAAAACTCGTCCCAAGTCCTGCGGAAGTAGGCACGGAAGTATTTTTTTTGTTCTGCTCGCAAGCAGTAGTACCGCTACCATTTGCGGTAGTACCGTGAGGTCTAGCGGTAGTACCGTGCGGACGAGCGGTAGTACCGCTCGGTACGGGTTGTGAGCATAACGGTTGGATTTTCCCCCACCTATAAAAGGGGGTCTTCTTCCCCATTGAACCTTATCTCTTTAGCTCGTGTTCTTCCCCCATTGTTGACCTTCCTCGAGCTTGCTAACTCTCAATCCCTCCAATGATTCTTGCTAGTTCTTGAGGGAAAAGAGAGAGGAGATCTAGATCCACGGTTCCACCAATCACTTTCTCCTCTAAGTGAGGGGAACCCCTTGGATCTACATCTTGGAGTTCTTCTTGTTCTTCTTTCGTTCTTCCTCTCTTTTTCCTCCCAAGCATTAGTTGCTTTGGTGGGATTTGGGAGAGAAGGACTTGGGCACTCCGTGTGCCCTTGCCATTGCATTTGGTGCATCGGTTTGAGTTCTCCACGGTGATACGTGGAAGTGAAGTTTGAGAAGCTTATTACTCTTGGGTGTTTGGGCACCCTAGAGCTTGTTCCTCTTGGGTGCTTGGGCGCCCTAGACGGTTGGTGGTGTTCTGAGCTCAATCATTATGGTGTAAAGCTCCGGGCAAGCGTCGGGGTCTCCAATTAGGTTGTGAAGATCGCCCCGAGCAATTTGACGGGTACCGGTGGCCGCCCCCAAGGGTTGCCAAAGTGTACAGGTTCGGTGACCGCCCCCAAGGGTTGCCATTTGTACGGGTTCGGTGACCGCCCTCAAGGGTCCCTTAGTGGAATCACGGCATCTTGCATTGTGCGAGGGCGTGAGGAGATTACGGTGGCCCTAGTGGCTTCTTGGGGAGCATTGTGCCTCCACACCGCTCCAAACGGAGATTAGCATCCGCAAGGGAGTGAACTTCGGGATACATCATCGTCTTCGCGTGCCTCGGTTATCTCTTACCCGAGCCCTTTACTTATGCACTTTACTTTGTGATAGCCATATTGTTTCTTGTCATATATCTTGCTATCACCAAAGTAGTTTTTCTTGCTTAGCATAAGTTGTTGGTGCACATAGGTGAGCCTAGTTGTTGTAGGTTTTGTACTTGACAAATTAACCGCTAGGTTTATTCCGCATTTGTTCAAGCCTCAACCGTAATTATTTTAAAGCGCCTATTCACCCCGCCCCCTCTAGGCGACATCTACGATCTTTCAAACCGGGACCAAAGGGGCTAAACGAACTGGGACCAATGCCCCCCCACTCCCGAGGCCCGGCAGGCCCCCTAACCTCACGAACCAGGACCAACACCCCCATGGGTCCCGGTTCTGGGCTGAACCGGGACTAATGGGCTGGCCCAGTCTGAACCAAAGCCTGTTTTCTACTCGTAAACGCTCACCAGCGTCAAACCGACGAGCTTCTGCCCAGGACACGCTATGTGAGAAAGGGCCAGCGGAATCGAACTCGCGAACACATGATCAATGGCTAATGTTCTCTACCACTCGAACTGCTGCAGGTTGATGATTACATGGCAGTGCAAATGTTTAAGAACTAAACGCAGCGGCAGATCAATTTTTTTTTTGAAAAAAATCTTCCATTAATTTTTTTTGTGATATACGCTAAGTAACTTTTAAATACACACCCAACATTTTTATGATGTTTGATAAACAATTTTGAAACACACAGTGAACATTCTTGTGATATAGGCTGAACCACTTTTAAGTACACAATGAACATTTTTTGAAATACGTTGAACATTTTTTAACATGTGTTGAACATTTTGGTAATGTACGTTGACCATTTTTTTAATACACGATTAACATTTTTATAATTTATGGTGAACTTTTTCATAAAAACAATAAGCATTTTTCTTAATATACGATGAATATTTTTATAATACATGGTGAACTTTTTATATACCACACAATAAAAAGAACAAAAAAAGATAAAAGAAGAAAAATATAATAGAAAATAAACAAAAAATGAAGTAAAAAGAAATCAAAAGAAAAACCAAGAAAAGAACAACTGAAAAAAAAACAATGAAAAACCCAGAAGCAAAAAACCACAGAAGAGAAACAAAAAAACTCGCAGGAAACAACGAAGGAGGCAGCAGCGAACGAAGAATCCACGAATCATGTCTGTGGGCCGCCCCAACCGCAGGTTCGCCTCAGCGAAGGCACGACCTTTTGATGCTAACGAGCGTCAAATAGGATCTACCCTGGTCGAGGGCATGCTATATCTGCGTTCGGGGCAATAGGCAAGTGTTATTGGGCTATTTTTTCTCTGGCCCAGTAAAAGATCCATAGGTATATAGGCTGATGATAAATCCTAGGGTGGTCCGCGGCCCACCCTGGCCACCGTGTAGCTCCGCCCCTGGTAGCTGATAGGCACGGTGACCTACGCCATAGCAGCCATCGCCCCAGTCTTTGGCGACCAGCGACCAAACGGCACCCCGCTCTTCTCTGACAAGCGTCGCCTGGCTTGTCCCTGCTCGCTCTTCGCCGTCCACCAAGCTGCTCGTCGATGTGCATGCTCAGAGCACGATTTCGGGCACCGCCGTTTCGGGAGAGGAAACGCAACACTGGCTGTTGGGCTAAGAACTGTGCCACATAGTAAGCTCAGCCAGAACGCCCGCCCCCGTGTCGCCTCCTCTGGCAGCACTAGGAAAACCCCATCCGCCACCGCCGGGTAGCCACCCCCATTCGGCACTGCTTTGCCTCCAGCAAAGCCGCGCCGCGCCCCGAGATGGTGGCGGCAGGGCAGTTCCGTCTCCCCCACTCGTGTCCCCTTCCCCGCGCCCCTCTCGAGATCCATCTTCCGCTCCTCCGCCCGCTTCTGCCGTGCCGTGCCCTGGGATGGCCGCGGCGGGGTTGATCTATTCTGTCCATCGTGCGCTTCCCCAACACCGCCCCCTCCAAGCTGTGGCTGAACATGTGGTCCGACCGTCTCAAACGGCGTTCATGCAAGGAAGGAATATACTCGATGGGGTTGTAATCCTGCATGAGAACGTTCATGAAATGCACCGGAAAAACATGAATGGAGTAGTATTCAAAATTGACTTTGAAAAAGCATATGACAACGTCAAATGGTCTTTCCTCCAACAAGCTCTAAGGATGAAAGGTTTGTCCGATAAATGGTGCCAGTGGATCCAAAACTTTGTAACTGGAGGTAGTGTGTCCATCAAAGTCAATGATGATGTAGGCCATTACTTTCAGACAAAAAAGGACTGCGGCAGGGTGACTCCATGTCCCCAATGTTATTTAACATTGTTGCTGACATGTTATCTATTCTGATTGAGCGTGCTAAGCAGAATGGCCAGATTGCAGGAGTAGTGCCACACCTTGTGGATGGTGGCCTCTCTATTCTGCAATATGCAGATGATACAATTCTTTTTATGGAACATGACCTGGACAAGGCTCGAAACATGAAACTATTGCTTTCAGCATTTGAGCAAATGTCGGGTCTTAAAATTAACTTCCATAAAAGCGAATTGTTCTGCTTTGGAGCAGCCATTGAGTCGGCGGGTGATTATGCTAACCTGTTTGGTTGCACGAATGGCCAATTCCCGATGAGGTATTTGGGAATACCGATTCACTATCGGCGTCTCACTATTGCGGAGTGGAAGCATGTAGAGGAGTGTCTAGAGAAACGGTTGAGCAGTTGGAAAGGAAAGACGCTCTCAGTTGGGGGACAGTTGGTTTTGATTAACTCTGTCCTCACAAATATGGTTCTCTATATGCTTTCTTTCTTCCAACTACTAAAAGGGGTCTTGCAAAGATTGGACTATTTTAGATCCAAATTCTTTTGGCAAGGAGACGGCGAAAAGAAAAAATACAGACTGGTCAAATGGAGTGTGGTTTGTAGATCAAAAGACCAAGGTGGCCTTTGAATTCATGACCTACAGGTCAAGAATGAGGCCCTACTTAGTAAATGGTTGTTCAAACTACTTACTAAGGATGGTGTTTGGCAAACCATGCTACGCAACAAGTATTTAGGCCAAAAGGCGGTGTCTCAGGCATATTGGAAACCTGGAGACTCTCACTTTTGGGCTGGCCTAATGGCGACAAAGAAACATCTTTTTCGCTTTGGGTCTTTCTGTTGGAAATATGCCCTAGAGGCAATAATAAAAGCATTATTATTATTATATTTCCTTGTTCATGATAATTGTCTTTATTCATGCTATAATTGTGTTATCCGGAAATCATAATACATGTGTGAATAATAGACACCAACATGTCCCTAGTAAGCCTCTAGTTGACTAGCTCGTTGATCAACAGATAGTCATGGTTTCCTGACTATGGACATTGGATGTCATTGATAACGAGATCACATCATTAGGAGAATGATGTGACGGACAAGACCCAATCCTAAACATAGCACAAGATCGTGCAGTTCGTTTGCTAGAGTTTTTTCCAATGTCGAGTATCCTTTTCCTTAGACCATGAGATCGTGTAACTCCCGGATACCGTAGGAGTGCTTTGGGTGTACCAAAAGTCACAACGTAACTGGGTGACTATAAAGGTATACTATGGGTATCTCCGAAAATGTCTGTTGGGTTGACACGGATCAAGACTGGGATTTGTCACTCCGTATGACGGAGAGGTATCACTGGGCCCACTCGGTAATGCATCATCATTATGAGCTCAAAGTGACCAAGTGTCTGGTCACGGGATCATGCATTACGGTACGAGTAAAGTGACTTGCCGGTAACGAGATTGAACGAGGTATTGGGATACCGACGATCGAATCTCGGGTAAGTAACATATCGATTGACAAAGGGAATTGTATACGGGGTTGCGTGAATCCTCGACATCGTGGTTCATCTGATGAGATCATCGTGGAGCATGTGGGAACCAACATGGGTATCCAGATCCCGCTGTTGGTTATTGCCCGAGAGTCGTCTCGGTCATGTCTACATGTCTCCCGAACCCGTAGGGTCTACACACTTAAGGTTCGGTGACGCTAGGGTTGTATGAATATGAATATGCAGTAACCCGAATGTTGTTCGGAGTCCCGAATGAGATCCCGGACGTCACGAGGAGTTCCGGAATGGTCCGGAGGTAAAGAATTATATATAGGAAGTGTTGTTTCGGCCATCGGGACAAGTTTCAGGGTCACCGGTATTGTACCGGGACCACTGGAAGGGTCCCGGGGGTCCATCGGGTGGGGCCACCTGTCCCGGGGGGCCACATGGGCTGAAAGGGGGTGCGCCTTGGCCTACATGGGCCAAGGGCACCAGCCCCTAGAGGCCCATGCGCCTAGGGCACGAAGGGGAAAGAGTCCCACTAGGGTAAGGCACCCCTAGGTGCCTTGGGGGGGAGGGAAACCTCCCTTGGCCACCGCCCCCCTAGGAGATTGGATCTCCTAGGGCCGGCGCCCCCCCCCTTGGCACCCCAATATATAGTGAGGGAAGGAGGGCCTCCAACACACCTGAGTTCTGGCACCTCCCTCTCCCCTGCTACACCTCTCCCTCTCGTAGTACACGGCGAAGCCCTGCTGCTGTGACGCCCTGCATCCACCACCACGCCGTCGTGTTGCTGGATCTTCATCAACCTCTCATTCCCCCTTGCTGGATCAAGAAGGAGGAGACGTCATCCGCTCCGTACATGTGTTGAACGCGGAGGTGCCGTCCGTTCGGCGCTCGGTCATCGGTGATTTGGATCACATCGAGTACCACTACCTCATCCCTGTTCTTTGAACGCTTCCGCTCGCGATCTACAAAGGTATGTAGATGGATCCGATCACTCGTTGCTAGATGAACTCATAGATGGATCTTGGTGAAACCGTAGGAAAATTTTTGTTTTCTGCAACGTTCCCCTACAGTGGCATCATGAGCTAGGTCTATGCGTAGTTCTTTATGCACGAGTAGAACACAATTTGTTGTGGGCGTAGATGTTGTCAACTTTCTTGCCGCTACTAGTCTTATCTTGCTTCAGCGGTATTGTGGGATGAAGCGGCCCGGACCAACCTTACACGTACGCTTACGTGAGACCGGTTCCACCGACTAACATGCACTAGTTGCATAAGGTGGCTGGCGGGTGTCTGTCTCTCCCACTTTAGTTGGAGCGGATTCGATGAAAAGGGTCCTTATGAAGGGTAAATAGAAGTTGACAAATCACGTTGTGGCTTTCACGTAGGTAAGAAAACGTTCTTGCTAGAACCCTATTTCAGCCACGTAAAACTTGCAACAACAATTAGAGGACGTCTAACTTATTTTTGCAGCAAGTGCTTTGTGATATGATATGGCCAAAGTTGTGATGAATGATGAATGATATATATGTGATGTATGAGATGTTCATGCTATTGTAATAGGAATCACGACTTGCATGTCGATGAGTATGACAACCGGCAGGAGCCATAGGAGTTGTCTTTATTTTTTTTGTATGACCTGCGTGTCATTGAGAAACGCCATGTAAATTACTTTACTTTATTGCTAAACGCGTTAGCCATAGTAGTAGAAGTAATAGTTGGCGAGAAACTTCATGGAGACACGATGATGGAGATCATGATGATGGAGATCATGGTGTCAAGCCGGTGACAAGACGATCATGGAGCCCCAAGATGGAGATCAAAGGAGCTATGTGATATTGGCCATATCATGTCACTACTATCATTTGATTGCATGTGATGTTTATCATGTTTTGCATCTTGTTTACTTAGAACGACGGTAGTAAATAAGATGATCCCTCATAATAATTTCAAGAAAGTGTTCCCCCTAATTGTGCACCGTTGCGACAGTTCGTTGTTTCGAAGCACCACGTGATGATCGGGTGTTAGATTCCAACGTTCACATACAACGGGTGTAAGACAGATTTACACATGCAAACACTTAGGTTGACTTGACGAGCCTAGCATGTACATGCATGGTCTCGGAACACAGAAGACCGAAAGGTCGAGCATGAGTCGTATAGAAGATACGATCAACATGAAGATGTTCACCGAAGTTGATTAGTCCGTCTCACGTGATGATCAGACACGGCCTAGTTGACTCGGATCATGTTATACTTAGATGACTAGAAGAGGGATGTCTATCTAAGTGGGAGTTCATTAAATAATTTGATTAGATGAACTTAATTATCATGAACTTAGTCTAAAATATTTACAATATGTCTTGTAGATCAAATGGCCAACGTAGTCCTCAACTTCAACGCGTTCCTAGAGAAAACCAAGCTGAAAGACGATGGCAGCAACTACACAGACTGGGTCCGGAACCTGAGGATCATCCTCATAGCTGCCAAGAAAGATTATGTCCTACAAGCACCGCTAGGTGACGCACCCGTCCCACAGAACCAAGACGTTATGAACGCTTGGCAGACACGTGCTGATGACTACTCCCTCGTTCAGTGCGGCATGCTTTACAACTTAGAGCCGGGGCTCCAAAAGCGTTTTGAGAGACACGGAGCATACGAGATGTTCGAAGAGCAGAAAATGGTTTTCCAAGCTCATGCCCGGGTCGAGAGATATGAGGTCTCCGACAAGTTCTTCAGCTGTAAGATGGAGGAAAATAGTTCTGTCAGTGAGCACATACTCACTATGTCTGGGTTACATAACCGCTTGACTCAGCTGGGAGTTAATCTCCAGGATGACGCGGTCATTGACAGAACACTCCAGTCGCTTCCACCAAGCTACAAGAGCTTTGTGATGAACTTCAGTATGCAGGGGATGGAAAAGACCATTCCTGAATTATTTGCTATGTTAAAGTCAGCAGAGGTAGAAGTCAGAAAGGAACATGAAGTGTTGATGGTGAATAAAACCACTAAGTTCAAGAAAGGCAAGGGTAAGAAGACCTTCAAGAAGGACGGCAAGGGATTTGCCGCGTCTGGCAAGCTAGCTGCCGGGAAGAAGCCAAAGAATGGACCCAAGCCCGAGACTGAGTGCTTTTATTGCAAGGGAAGTGGTCACTGGAAGTGGAACTGCCCCAAATACTTAGCGGACAAGAAGGCCGGCAAGACGAAAGGTATATGTGATATACATGTAATTGATGTGTACCTTACCAGCACCCGTAGTAGCTCTTGGGTATTTGATACCGGTGCAGTTGCTCACATTTGTAACTCAAAGCAGGAGCTGCGGAATAAGCGGAGACTGGCAAAGGACGAGGTGACGATGCGCGTCGGGAATGGTTCCAAGGTCAATGTGATCGTCGTTGGCACGCTACCTCTTCATTTACCTATGGGATTAGTTTTAAACCTTAATAATTGTTATTTAGTGCCAAGTTTGAGCATGAACATTGTATCAGGATCTCGTTTGATACGAGATGGCTACTCATTTAAATCCGAGAATAATGGTTGTTCTATTTATATGAGAGATATGTTTTATGGTCATGCTCCGATGGTGAATGGTTTATTCTTTATGAACCTCGAGCGTAATGCTACACATGTTCACAGTGTGAATACCAAAAGATGTAAGGTTGATAATGATAGTCCCACATACTTGTGGCACTGCCGTCTTGGTCACATAGGTGTCAAACGCATGAAGAAGCTCCATGCAGATGGACTTTTAGAGTCTCTTGATTACGAATCATTTGACACGTGCGAACCATGCCTCATGGGTAAAATGACCAAGACTCCGTTCTTAGGAACAATGGAGCGAACAACAAACTTATTGGAAATCATACATACTGATGTGTGGGGTCCAATGAGTGTTGAGGCTCGCGGTGGCTATCGTTATGTTCTCACCCTCACTGATGACTTGAGTAGATATGGGTATATCTACTTAATGAAACACAAGTCTGAGACCTTTGAAAAGTTCAAGGAATTTCAGAGTGAGGTTGAAAATCAACGTGACAGAAAGATCAAGTTTCTACGATCGGATCATGGAGGAGAATACTTGAGTCATGAATTTGGCACACACTTAAGAAAATGTGGAATGGTTTCACAACTCACGCCGCCTTGAACACCTCAGCGTAATGGTGTGTCCGAATGTCGTAATTGCACTCTATTGGATATGGTGCGATCTATGATGTCTCTTACCGATTTACCGCTATCTTTTTGGGGCTATGCTTTAGAGACTGCCGCATTCACTTTAAATAGGGCTCCGTCGAAATCCGTTGAGACGACACCGTATGAATTATGGTTTGGGAAGAAACCTAAGCTGTCGTTTCTAAAAGTTTGGGGATGCGATGCTTATGTCAAGAAACTTCAACCTGAAAAGCTCGAACCCAAGTCGGAAAAATGCGTCTTCATAGGATACCCTAAAGAAACAATTGGATATACCTTCTACCTCAGATCCGAAGGCAAGATCTTTGTTGCCAAGAATGGATCCTTTCTAGAGAAAGAGTTTCTCTCGAAAGAAGTAAGTGGGAGGAAAGTAGAACTGGATGAAGTATTACCTCTTGAACCAGAAAATGGCGCAACTCAAGAAAATGTTCCTGAGGTGCCTGCACTGACTAGAGAGGAAGTTAATGATGATGATCAAGATACTTCTGATCAAGTTCCTACTGAAATTCGAAGGTCCACAAGGACACGTTCTGCACCAGAGTGGTACGGCAACCCTGTCTTGGAAATCATGTTGTTAGACAACGGTGAGCCTTCGAACTATGAGGAAGCGATGGCGGGCCCGGATTCCGACAAATGGCTGGAAGCCATGAAATCTGAGATAGGATCCATGTATGAAAACGAAGTATGGACTTTGACTAACTTGCCCGTTGAGCGGCGAGCCATAGAAAATAAATGGATCTTTAAGAAGAAGACAGACGCGGATGATAATGTGACCATCTATAAGGCTCGGCTTGTCGCTAAGGGTTATCGACAAGTTCAAGGGGTTGACTACGATGAGACTTTCTCACCGGTAGCGAAGCTGAAGTCCGTCCGAATCATGTTAGCAATTGCCGCATTCTATGATTATGAGATATGGCAAATGGACGTCGAAACGGCATTCCTTAATGGTTTTCTTATGGAAGAATTGTATATGATGCAGCCGGAAGGTTTTGTCGATCCTAAGAATGCTGACAAGGTGTGCAAGCTCCAACGCTCGATTTATGGGCTGGTGCAAGCATCTCGGAGTTGGAACATTCGCTTTGATGAGATGATCAAAGCGTTTGGGTTTACACAGACTTATAAAGAAGCCTGCGTTTACAAGAAAGTGAGTGGGAGCTCTGTAGCATTTCTCATATTATATGTAGATGACATACTTTTGATGGGAAATGATATAGAACTCTTGGACAACATTAAGGCCCACTTGAATAAGAGTTTTTCAATGAAGGACCTTGGAGAAGCTGCTTATATATTAGGCATCAAGATCTATAGAGATAGATCAAGACGCCTCATAGGTCTTTCACAAAGCACATACCTTGATAAGATATTGAAGAAGTTCAATATGGATCAGTCTAAGAAGGGGTTCTTGCCTGTGCTACAAGGTGTGAAATTGAGCTCAGCTCAATGTCCGACCACGGCAGAAGATATAGAAGAGATGAGTGTCATCCCCTATGCCTCAGCCATAGGTTCTATTATGTATGCCATGCTGTGTACCAGACCTGATGTAAACCTTGCCGTAAGTTTGGTAGGAAGGTACCAAAGTAATCCTAGCAAGGAACACTGGACAGCGGTCGAATATCCTGAAGTACCTGAAAAGGACTAAGGAAATGTTTCTCGTTTATGGAGGTGACGAAGAGCTCGTCGTAAAGGGTTACGTCGACGCTAGCTTCGACACAGATCTGGATGACTCTAAGTCACAAACCGGATACGTGTACATTTTGAATGGTTGGGCAGTAAGCTGGTGCAGTTGCAAGCAGAGCGTCGTGGCGGGATCTACATGTGAAGCGGAGTACACGGCAGCCTCGGAGGCAGCACATGAAGCAATTTGGGTGAAGGAGTTCATCACCGACCTCGGAGTCATTCTGTGACAACACTGGAGCTATTGCACTTAACAAGGAGCCCAGGTTTCACAAGAAGACTAGGCACATCAAGCGTCGCTTCAACTCCATTCATGAAAATGTTCAAGATGGAGACATAGATATTTGTAAAGTACATGCGGACCTGAATGTAGCAGATCCGTTGACTAAACCTCTCCCTAGAGCAAAACATGATCAACACCAGAATTCCATGGGTGTTCGATTCATCACAATGTAACTAGATTATTGACTCTAGTGCAAGTGGGAGACTGTTGGAAATATGCCCTAGAGCCAATAATAAAAGCATTATTATTATATTTCCTTGTTCATGATAATTGTCTTTATTCATGCTATAATTGTGTTATCCGGAAATCATAATACATGTGTGAATAATAGACACCAACATGTCCCTAGTAAGCCTCTAGTTGACTAACTCGTTGATCAACAGATAGTCATGGTTTCCTGACTATGGACATTGGATGTCATTGATAACGAGATCACATCATTAGGAGAATGATGTGATGGACAAGACCCAATCCTAAACATAGCACAAGATCGTGTAGTTCGTTTGCTAGAGTTTTTTCCAATGTCGAGTATCCTTTTCCTTAGACCATGAGATCGTGTAACTCCCGGATACCGTAGGAGTGCTTTGGGTGTACCAAACGTCACAACATAATTGGGTGACTATAAAGGTATACTACGGGTATCTCCGAAAGTGTCTGTTGGGTTGACACGGATCAAGACTGGGATTTGTCACTCCGTATGACGGAGAGGTATCACTGGGCCCACTCGGTAATGCATCATCATTATGAGCTCAAAGTGACCAAGTGTCTGATCACGGGATCATGCCTTACGGTACGAGTAAAGTGACTTGACGGTAATGAGATTGAACGAGGTATTGGGATACCGACGATCGAATCTCGGGCAAGTAACATACCGATTGACAAAGGCAATTGTATACGGGGTTGCATGAATCCTCGACATCGTGGTTCATCCGATGAGATCATCGTGGAGCATGTGGGAACCAACATGGGTATCCAGATCCCGCTGTTGGTTATTGCCCGAGAGTCGTCTCGGTCATGTCTACATGTCTCCCGAACCCGTAGGGTCTACACACTTAAGGTTCGATGACGCTAGGGTTGTATGAATATGAATATGCAGTAACCCGAATGTTGTTCGGAGTCCCGGATGAGATCCCGGACGTCACGAGGAGTTCCGGAATGGTCCGGAGGTAAAGAATTATATATAGGAAGTGCTGTTTCGGCCATCGGGACAAGTTTCGGGGTCACCGGTATTGTACCGGGACCACCGGAAGGGTCCCCGGGGTCCACCGGGTGGGGCCACCTGTCCCGGGGGGCCACATGGGCTGAAAGGGGTTGCGCCTTGGCCTACATGGGCCAAGGGCACCAGCCCCTAGGGGCCCATGCGCCTAGGGCACGAAGGGGAAAGAGTCCCACTAGGGTAAGGAACCCCTAGGTGCCTTGGGTGCCTTGGGGGGGAGGGAAACCTCCCTTAGCCGCCACCCCCCTAGGAGATTGGATCTCCTAGGGCCGGCGCCCCCCCCCTTGGCACCCCTATATATAGTGAGGGAAGGAGGGCCTCCAACACACCTGAGTTCTGGCGCCTCCCTCTCCCCTGCTACACCTCTCCCTCTCGTAGTACGCGGCGAAGCCCTGCTGCTGTGACACCCTGCATCCACCATCACGCCATCGTGCTGCTGGATCTTCATCAACCTCTCCTTCCCCCTTGCTGGATCAAGAAGGAGGAGACGTCATCCGCTCCGTACGTGTGTTGAACGCGGAGGTGCCGTCCGTTCGGCGCTCGGTCATCGGTGATTTGGATCACGTCGAGTACCACTACCTCATCCCCGTTCTTTGAACGCTTCCGCTCGCGATCTACAAAGGTATGTAGATGCATCAGATCACTCGTTGCTAGATGAACTCATAGATGGATCTTGGTGAAACCGTAGGAAAATTTTTGTTTTCTGCAACGTTCCCCTACACTTTCGCGATAAAGGACGGGTCAGAGATTCGTTTCTGGGAAGACATCTGGCTAGGCAATGCCAGTCTTCGAAAACAATATCCAGCCTTGTACATCATTGCTCGCGAGAAGAATACTACTACTGCGCAGGTGCTCAGTTCATCCCCGCCGAATATTTTGTTCAGGCGGGATTTGATTGGGCCTCGCCTTACCTCATGGCATAATCTATTGTCCAAGCTGGATTCGATTAACCTGACACAAGGCCGAGATGTGTTTCGCTGGAACCTTACTACATCGGGGTCTTTCACAATAGACTCCATGTACCGTGCACTCACGCATTCTGAGGTACCGGTGAATAATAATAAGAAACTATGGAAGTCGAAGATTCCACTAAAGGTCAAAATCTTCATGTGGTATCTTCGTAGGGGGGTTGTGCTAACCAAAGACAATCTCGCACGGCGCAACTGGCAAGGGAGTAAGAAGTGTTGTTTTTGTACTCATGACGAGACAATCAAACACCTCTTTTTTCAATGCAAGTTTGCACGTTCAACATGGTCAGTCATCCAAATAGCATCAAATTTGTATCCGCCCACAAGTGTTGCCAATATTTTTGGTCATTGGTTGGATGGTATTCCAAATAGGTTCAAAACGCTAATAAGGGTGGGAGCGTATGCCTTAATGTGGTCGCTATGGCTATGTAGAAATGATTTGGTTTTTAATGACAAAAATGCTTCTCCTCTACAGGTTATTTTCCGGTGTACGCACTCGCTTCGTACGTGGTTTATACTACAACGAGCGGAGTACCAACCGCTATTCAAGGCGGTGTGTACGCGATTGGAGCAGGTGGCTACGGAGGTTTTTTTCCAACATGGGTGGCAGCATAACCTTCGGATTGACCCACCACCACTTTCGACATAGGCATATATAGTGTCGGTCTATAGGACTCTACTGTTGCCGTTTTGTCGATTTTGATTCTTTTCTTTCTGTCAAACTTTTTAAATTGGCTGTGTGCATCTTAGTTATGCAGAGGCCGGGTGTCACTCATAATGCTTTGTATCCGCTTGATGCCACACTTTTTAGTTAATAAAATGCCCTTTATCGGAAAAAAGGTCATGGACTTGTGTGCCCTTCCCTCCCCTGCAGTCTCCCCTTCCCTTGTCATGGCCCAGTCTTCCTAGTGATACTTGGGCGTGATTTGGGCGGATCTGCGGCCGGTCGCGGGGGTGTTCGCGACCTGCCTTCTGTGCATAGGCAGACCCCCTTGTCTCGGGCGGCCCTTCCTCCTCTCGAGCCATGGTGACGGCTCACACGGAGGATAAGACGAGGCTACGGTGCTAGTGGCAGTCCGCAAGCCGGGTACGTCCTGGCGCTGCTCCGACCACGGCGGTCTTGGACCCACGTCTGTCCGGTGTCCATGGCTGACGGTGTCCCTTGCCGGGTAGCTCCGACCTCGGTGATCAGGCAACTGCATCCCTTCCAGCTTGTCTGGCTCACCGACGTCCCGGCGGCTATGGCCACGGCATCATGGATTTGCGTCCCTCTAGTCCCTGCTTGTCGGTGTTGCTGATCGCCGTCGTCCCATCCCCTCGTGGTTTGCTTCGCCACCTGCCCTACCCTGTACGACTCAAAAGCCTCCCGTTTTTGCCGGATCCAATGCTTGTGGGTTGGAATCGGTGCCACCATCCGACAGCAGATGCAGTCCCGCCAACCCCCTTCCGACATGGTGGCTCCGACCAGTGTGGGCTTCCTCATCTCCGACTCCAGATACGGTGGCTATGGGATTGTTTGGCCTCTGGCTAAGAAGAAATCCTTGCTCGGCTTGCCGATTCTGGCAGCGACAACATCTGCGGATGTCATTTTCCTTTTTGGAGGCGCTGTCAAGGCCCTTAGTTGCGCCCCTCTTCGAGCTCAAGGGGAAGCCTAGGTCTAGTTCCTCCGGACTGGATGGCGATGGCGTCTTGGCGTCGACTTTCTTCTTGAAGGCGCTATCTTGTTCGCTCGCGGTGTCCCTGGTTTTGGCTTAGGTGGTGTTGGAATTCTAGCTGGTTCAGCATTGCCATTCTTGGTTCGGGTTTGGTATGTTTAGCTGTGTTGTATCCTCTGCTCGGGTTGAGCATCACTTGCCTCTCTACTCCGGACACCATGTTCATACGCATGTGTGCATTTGTGTCATGTATTATACCTATATTTGTACATATTCTACTCCTTCTATCAATGCAATGATACGCAAGCTTTGCGTATTCGTAAAAAAAAAATAGCTCGGCCTTCCGGCGACAATGGCGTTGACTTCGACGATGACACCAAGGTGCTTGTTGGCGAACGTGCACTTGTCAGGATAAGTTAGCATGCATTTAATGCATGCCAGGATAGCTGTAGGATAGTGTACACAGCAATGTGACTAAACTTTTTTGCTTCTTGTTGACACTAGTAATATTAATACTAGTTTGTAATGCACGTATCGTGTAGCTATAATCGGCTCATTTTGTCCTATAAAAGGACTTATAATCCCTTCGTTGTAAGCAAGCTACTCCTCAAGAAAAAATATTCAGCTTCAAGCTTTAGTACTACTTATATAAATGTATCTATGTAAGTGTATTGTACTCAGCTTTGGGTACCCGTAGCACTTATAAAATAGGACCCCTACCACCAGCGGGAAACCTCTACCACTCATAATGCAGGACCCCTACCACTCATAAAATACCTTTCGCACTCCAAACCAAGACCTCTACTCTCACTGGTACAAGGTCGTGCTATAAAAACGGGTTTTAATCTGTTTCTGCGAAACCGTCACCTTGTCCTAGCGTGCAATAGGGGGAGTCCTTCCCACACGACGTAGAAACCGTTGGCGGTATTTCCTCCGGTCACACACGCTTAGCGCATATGGTCGTGTGCAATCGGGAGAGATAACGCAGACGCTTTCGTAGGACAAGTCATGGTGCCACCCCACACACTAATTATGGAACAAACGTTTGTGTTGGCTACCACATCAGACACATTTTTATGTTCGTCTGTGATAGACGTAGCGATCACAAATGCCCTGCCTCGGTTAAGTGTTTGCGATATGCAAGTATACTACACATGATCTGATGAAGAAAATTGTATGCTATTGGGCTATCCATCACACACGCTTTTACTGCTAGAAACGTTTGTAAAATGCCATGACCCATTTAGCCGGTTTATTAATTTACTACTAATACTCTCGGTATTAAGCAAATTCTCATTTCATATTGAACAACTGTTTAACACTTTCATATTCAGGCACACGAATATATTTTAACATTACAGTACGACATCTACATCACAACAGCATATAGTACACAATATAGCTAGTTCACCTTCATATAAGCAGAAAGTATGTTGAGCACAATATTAGAACCATATATTCATTAATTTCCCTAATCAACTGATGTATGTTGGTGGATGCATGCATGGCCAACCAGATTCATCTTCTCCTGCTTTCAGTTCTTTAGGAGCCAGTTTTGCACTGTCTAACTGAGAAAGTGCCTCCTGTTTCTCAAACACCATCTTAGCAAAGTCTAATTTTAAAAATCTGAGCCCATTCTTCATGTTCCTCTTTTCTTTCCTCCTTTTCTCCTATATCTTGAGATATTGGTCAGCGTTGATAATATTTTCTCTAAGCCCATTTCTGTTCTCTTCGTCATACATGCTCCAAAGCTTTGCTAGGCACATCTTCAAAGACTGTGGCCACTGTTGATCAACCCACTTTAGGTAAGAACACTTTATTTCATCCTAATAAATGTATTTTTTGGCCGACGGCTCCCAAGGTGGATGATGTCAAGATCAGCACCGGTCTTCAAGAGCTTGAGGATTATATTCATGTTTGATCTAGCTTGTTGCACCCAACTACTCGATGGCCTGTGTTAGCTTCCAAGTTTGCAGCTCATTGTGATCCGTCGCGCTCCAACCATCAAGGGTGTTGGACCTAAATTCCTAAAGCCCCACTTAGCGACAGCTGCGTTTCCTATATTATAGACGATGCGTTTAGTTGATATGGTGGAATGGGTGGAGTCGAAGTGGGAGGAGCAAGTGCAAGCCAAAACAAGCAAGGGCTTCATCTAGAAAATTGCACATTGAGGCGTCTTCCTCCTTGCATTGCCTCACATGCAAGGGCTTTAAAGTCTATATCTGCACAAAACAAGCACCTTAACTCACTAGAGAACTTTTCTTCTGTTGTTGAGCTGAAAGTGGCTAAAAGCCCTGACTTGGAGAGGATCACTAATCTTCCGAATCTGCGGAAGCTTCAGATCGAGGCTTGCCCAAAGCTGAAGTTACTGGAGGGTATTTGTGCGCGCCAGAGGCTCGTATTGAAGGATTACGCCATGGATACGCTCCCTGAATACATGCGATATGTAAACCCGAGGCATTTTGAGTTACGTTGCAGCCTAATGTTGCTCACTTCCATAGCCGCGGGACAATCTGGACCTGAGTGGGACAAGTTCAGCCGTATCGACCATGTCAAGGCATATGCACCCGATGAGAACAATACAAGGAAATGGTACGTGTTGTACACGAGGGAGCCCTGCAGCTTGGACACAAATGTCCGCCACTCCATATCTGCAGGTAAATTAGCACAACGGTGTCACCTTATTTGTTGTTCCACTCTATTCATTTAACTCGTTCAGTTTATTCAGGGGATGAACAGGAGGACCAGCGAGTAATTTCATGACTCTAGGAATGAAGAGCAACAAGAAGTAGGCAGAAGATTTCGGCATTTCTTTTGCATGCATCTTTATTGGATCTTGTGAAGGTGCATGGAGAGAGGTAGGTTCATTATTCAGCTTCTAACTAATAGTATAATTTTGCTTCCGTTGATGTATTTTACATTAGTGTGGTCAGTTGCGTGCCAATTTACTCTGTAGTCCTCATGGTCATATTTTTATGTGTGTCAAACATTGATGCGGACGGGTTGAAGACAATCAAGCTAGACGGGCCTTATAACCATCTTCACCTTGTTGGTTGGTCATATCAAGTGCGATGCAGTGCGATCCTCCTACAACAGGAGAAGATCATCATTTAGATTACTCTTCGGCAAGACCAGTGTCATCCAATTTGCAACGATGATGGCTGTAACGTGAATATGCCTGTGTGTTGATGCAACTACAAAATACACTAGATTGTGTGCCAGATCAAATGGTTTTGTTTGATGATTACTGGAGTCATGCAAAAGAACTAAGCGAGGAGCTCAACTTCTGGTTATTTGTACTAGTACTTTTCAACAAGTTATTCTTGGTACCAGCGGTAGCATTTGAAAGAAAAATACATGTAACTTACTACTATTTGATTATGTATTGTGTGCATGCGCACAGCAAAGAAGAGAGGTGACTGTCTAGGCTGTACTTGTGACACATCAACTGATCTGACTTTATACCAGAATATTCAGAACATTGTACCTTGAAAATTGTTATAGATGCCAAAAGCTGTGGTTTAGTGGTTGAATGCCACAATATTTTACCACGAAAAATTGTCATACGAGTCTGCGCAGATCACATTGTCACGTTTTGAGAACTACTGGCAGGATAAAACCAGGCCGGGTTCGAAGTTCCAACACCATTTGAAATAAGGACCACCGACCAGACTCCAGAACCAACAGCATGGTCTGCTTCAGTTATATGCTACTCCCTCCGTTCGGAATTACTTATCGCAGAAATGGATGTATCTAGACGTATTTTAGTTCTAGATACATCCATTTCCGAGACAAGTAATTCCGAACGGAGGGAGTACCAACTAAAATGTCTCTGAGTATTGCTAGCTGGTAATGTACTTGATTGGCTGGCTGATGATCTTCCTCGAGCGCGGACATCGCTCCTCCTTCTCGGCCTGGGACATCTCTGCTGACATTATCCTCGTGAAATCCACATACTTGTTGAGGTGCTCGATTCAGCACCCGCTTATCAAGGATGGGTACATAACTGAATGTTGAGAATGAACAAAATGCAGGCATCTATTTTTTTGCGGGAATTGGCATAACAGTTGTTTTTTCCTTTTTGCGGGAAGCAAACAATTGTTAATTACCTTAGGTTGCTCAGAGTTCAGCATGAGAAACAATAACAGAAGTAAAGACATTAATATATTGATGGGAACTTAATTTTGAAGTTTTATCATGTATTCTAGATCATGACCAGTGAACAAAACTGCTCTCTGTTTATCATTAAAAAAACTGCTCCCTAGCAAAACTACAAGTGTTCCAAATGGTACAAAACTGAAAACTCTAGCAGTAAGACTCAATGTTACAACAGACATTGCGTAGTCTTTGTTGAATTCAGCAACGGAGAGGGAAGTAATCAGCAGGTATTGGCACGCATAGAAAAGCAATTCTAGCCCAATCACGAGATCAATACATATATGGAAGATTAAGGTTCCCTTGCGTATTAAAATTTTTATGTGGTTTGTCCACAAGCATGTGATCCTCACCAAAAATAATTTACTAAAGCGACGGTGGGTAGGCAGTTCACGATGTTGTTTTTGTGATCATGATGAAACAATTCAAACCTCTTCATAGATTGCCTTCTCGCGAAATTACTTTGGCGAACCATCCATATAGCCTCCAGTTAATATTGAATCGTTATTTGGGACGTGGTTAGCTAGAGTACAACATAGTACCGCCTCTCGTATTTGGATTGGAATATGTGCGCTTATTTGGGCTATATGGAACTGCAGGAATGATATGATTTTTAACCGACAACATATTTTAACCTTCTTGCAGGTCATCTTCAGAGCTACGGCATGGATTCGTACGTGGTCCTTACTCACACCTACGGACTCCAGGGAGCCGTTGGTTACTAGGTGCAACCAGTGAAAGATGGTAGCATGGGCTATATTCAACCGGTTTGGATGGTGGTCGCATAACAGGATACGAGTCTAGGGATCTTGTCCTTTTATTCATGTCCGTTGTGGTTTTGAGTTTTTTATGTGTTCTTTGCGCCGTTTGCGAGCTGTAATATTTATTTGACGTTGTACTACTTTGAAACTTTTAATAATATGGCTGCATGCATCGTTTAGATGCAGAGGCCGGGGGAAAGCCTCCTTTTCAAAAAAAAAAGCAAACAGAGCAATGCGAAGCAGAGACAGAGTGGCGCATCCACATTGCAAGTTGGAAAATTTCTTCTTTGGCGCCCAAATTGGACAGACCATTAGCTTGTTCTTTGTTAGTGGCATTGCTACTTGATGAACCAGCAGATTGTATCATACTGATGGTACGGACTAGAGAGAATGAAGAAGGCCCCGAAACAGGACAACCAGAAACTCATACTGTACAAGTGTTGCAGAAGGTACCAATGTAAAAACTATCTGCCAGACAGCCTTCATGGTCAAGAAGAGGTTTCAAAGTCTTCACTGAATTAGGCAGTAGAAAGGAATGAAGTAGCAGAAATGGCACCAACAAACACGCATATATAGTTAAAAAAAAGATTTGGCACATACAAAACCAAACAGACCAATGAGCAAACGAGCATGAAAGATAGCCCCCGTCTGGTGAAACACAAACAATAGCAGGAGCTGAAGAAAGTAACCTATGATGGCAACTTAATTGTACTATCACGTATTCTTGATGATGGACAATGAAAAAGACTGCTCTCACCCTTGTAAATTAGATATCCGAATCACTAAGACGAATGACGCTTCACAAGTATTCACGGTGCAGGCTACAGAGAAAGAAGAAGGCCCCAAAAGCAGAACACCCAGAAGCTCATACCGTGCAAGTGCTACAGAAGGTGCATAACTGAAAATACGGCAAACATGCATGGTCAGACTTTACTGGTGTTGCTTGAGAGAGAGGAGCGTCTTGAAGATGCCCACTAGAACACCAACCACGGAGAGGACCGCGGAAATGGTTTTGAAGTTGTTGTAGATGAACTTGTGCACCTTGACCCAGATCAACCTGTTGGCCTCGTACTTCTCAATGCTTGTTAAGACGAGGAGAAAGGAGTGGCCGACCGGCAGGTGCCTGGTAAGGGTCTTGAAAAAGTCAAACACCTCTTGGTTTGTGAGTTCTCCCTGCACAAGATGCTTCCTCCGTAGGTCGCGCACATCCTCTTTCTGATCCATGAGCATTGAAACAAGGGCGAGGTAAGAGCAGACGGCTGTCTCTTTATCATCCGATAGATCCCCTGAGGTCGTGCATACCTCGAAAGCTGCCATGTTTGCAAGTAAACATGCATTTGTAAAGCTTAGCACCAGTGGCGTCAGGGAAAGCTTGCCAAAGAGGGGTCCTTTCCTGATGGCCATTTCTGTGAAATTTCCTTACTTGATGGCTTTCAGCTTGATGCCAATTTCTGCAAGCTCGATGGCACCTGTACATATTGACATTGAGCTGAGCGTTTTCATGGACTTGTACTTGGCTGACGGTACATGCATTTCTTTATGCGCGCCAATTAACCAGACTTTCAAATGGTTCAACGTTGAAAATACGGGAATAATCCAGGATATCTTGTTGGCTATTTTAACCTTCATGCTGACTTTGGTGGCAATCTTGCTGCTTATTTTGTAGAATCGGAGGAGACCAAGGAGATGAGGCGGATTGTACTCTTCATGCAAGTCTGAAATGGTATGAATATGATACTTACGGTTTGTGAGACCTTTCCCCATCCTTGAAATTATCATCTTCACTTGCACGGGAACGGACCTGAAGTTCATCACGGTTTGCACAACTAGCCAGGGGAGCTGGTTTTCTAGCAGCATTACATCATTAATGATTTGCTCTTCGTTGGAGCGAAAATAATATGGCAATGCTTCTTCAGATAGAAGCTGCTCATCACTAATTGTATGCATAAACTCCAGCAAGAAACAGGCATCATAGAACATCATAGGCTTAAAGTCGTCATCGCTGATACCTGACACCGCAGAGTCATGACCGTAGAAGCGGCGGGCCTTGTCTGCAACCTCGCAGACAGCCCCATAGATCTCCTCAATTGTGTGCCCTGACTCTTGGATGAATTGGTATGCAGCCACACGTACGTGCTTGACTGTCTCCACCTCCAGGAGGTGGGGTGAGTTGTGATGGTAAGGGCCGATGGCAACGATCCTCGGCTCGATGTACTCGCTGTCGAGACTGCGTAGGCTTGCAGGGAACCTATGCATCAGCTCTTTTCTCTTGTCGAAATCAATCTTGAACTCTTCTGCTTCTTTCATCAAATGACCACCCCTAACCGGCTGCTTCTGGCTACAGCTAGAAATGTCACCTACATCTACGATTTCAGAGGACCTAAACTCCTGCGCTGCTTTCTGCATGTACTCATCCTCATCCTCCTCCTCCTCATCCTCGTCAATCGGAGTAGGTGCTGCTTCTGCAGAATCCATGGTCTCCCCGGTTGAGTCAACTTGCTGGAAGCTACTCATGGGAGGAGTGGATAAAGCAGCATCCGACTCCTCGGCCGCTTTCTTCCACTTCAAGTGCTGCTCAACGGGAGCCACAACTTCTTCCACGGCCTCAACCATTGGATCAGCCGGCATGTCGCCGCCACGAGCACCAGAGGGATCTGCCATCTAGCTTAGCTGAGTGGATAGCTGGATTGCAGCTACCTATACCAACTGCTGAGTATTTGCTACTGATCGCTAGCCAGAAATTAAGGTGCGAGTCTGATGAAAAGAAAACTTGTAGAGATTAGTGTGGCTGGAGGTAGCACGGTTTCCAATTTTGAAAGACAAAACTGCAGGCGGACGAAGTGACAGACTAGATGCCGAGATACCGCCTTGACTGTCCTGTCTTGTGTACCCTATCTCTAAGACCTCCTAAGACGAAAAATATTCTATAGAGCATAGGCTTTAGGACACCCCCTTATTTAGCCACTCATTTTTGCATCGCGATTCGTGCGAGTACATTTGTCTTTTTTGTTTCTCCCATATAGAACAACATATGAACTTCAAACTTGGCAGCTCAACAAAACATTCTTACTAGAATGTGGGAAAAAACTTTCAGAATTTTTCGTGCAATATAAATATAAAAAGTACATTTTTTTAATACAGAAAAATCTAATTTCGTATATTTATGTTTGACAAAAAAATCTGAAAGTTTTTTCTCACATTCTAGTTAGAACGTTTTGGTGTCTTACAAAGTTTGAAGTTCATATGTTGTTTTATTTTGAAGAAACAAAAAAAAGAAAATCTGATGTACAAAGTTAGTTGTCTAGCACGAATCTCAAAGCAATGTTGGAAGGTAAGGATAAGGGGTGTCCAGAAACCTGAGCTCCTCCAAAGACATGGACATTTGAGCTGAAAGACACTATACTACTTCAAATGGGATTACCCTTCCCACTACAAGACAGTGTATATTCTGAATCCGTTCAACCATTCTTTAGCTAGCCCTCATCAACATGGTGAGCTCACCCCGTCCTAACTCCCAACAACCCTTTTGTTTACGAGCCCCAACCCCACTTCAGTACAACCCTTATTCTTTATGTGCATTGAACCACTTACAGATGATATAAGTGATGTTTTCCATCAGGTTCTGCAATATTCGAAGAAGCTACGTGTGCTCCATTTGTGCTTTTACAATAGTAGCAAGCTACCTGAATCTTTTTTTTCGTGAATACGCTATAGAGCGTATCTTTTCATTGATAGGGAGGGGGGGGGAAGGAACAGGGGGGGGGGGGGCTCGGTGTCCAGCACGCAGGCAAGTCAAGGAGCGGGGAGCAGTGGTGACGGGCTGCTCGGCCCGGGTACAAGTTCAGGGACCTATGCCAGCAGCATATTAAGACCGTGAGCGCCAGCCCTAGCCCAGGAACGCGCCTCGTTCTGGATAAGCTCAAGAAGCCGGGAGGTGGAGGGGGACTCGCCGTCGAAGACACACCGGTTGCGCTGCTTCCAGATGGACCAGGCCGTCAGGGTTGCAAGGGTGGCAAGTCCCTTGCGGTGTCCAGTGGGGGAGTTCATGATCATGGCATGGCACCAGGGAAGGAATTCCTCAGGACCAGACGGAGGGGGGACGGTGGCGCGCACCCAAGACAAGACATCATGCCAAATCTGTCTGGAGAAAGGGCAAGCAATGATGATATGTTGCATGGTCTCGACGTGCTGGTCGCAGAGGGCGCATTTGTCGTTGTGGGGGAGACCGTGGCGCGCCAGCCTATCGGCAGTCCAACAGCGGTCAAGGTCGGCCAGCCAGGTGAACACCTTGACACGCAGTGGGGCCCAGCATTTCCAGGTGAGGCGCCAGAATGGGGCGGAAATGGAGCCGGCGAAGAGGGCTCGGTAGCAGGATCTGGCAGAGTAGTTCCCATCCGCAGTCCAGCGCCAGACAAGACGGTCTGGGGAGGTGGACAGGTGGAGGTGACGGAGCCGAGTCCAGAGTTGGACGTACTCCACCAGGGCCGTGGGCGTCAGAGCGCCACGCAAATCTGCAATCCAGCCGCGGTCCTGGAGCCCCTCCGCCACAGTGCGTTTGCGACGCTGTCGGGGGACAAGGGGAAGGAGGTTAGGGGCGATGTCCGCAATGGCCATGCCATCGATCCAAGCGTCAGTCCAGAAACGGCAAGACCTGCCGTCGCCGATAGTCCAGGACGTGGATGCGCGGAAGACGGCGGAGGAATCAGGATCGGAGGGCAGGTGCAAGTGTGCCCACGGCCTGGCTGGGTCGGTGCGCTGCAGCCACAACCAACGCACACGAAGAGATATCCCATGCCGATGGAGGTCCGGGATGCCGAGCCCGCCGAGATGAAGGGGCCGGCAAACATGCTGCCAGTTGACAGGCCCGTGGCCAGCGCGGGTCTCCTTATTGCCATGCCAGAGGAATTCGCGGATCGTGCGGTTCACTTGCTTGAGGATCGTCGGACAGAGAGCGATGGCAACCATGATGTGGGAGGGGATCGCACACAGCACGTGGCGGACGAGGGCGAGACGCTCACCACGGGACAGGAGCATCGCCCGCCAGGAGGAAAGCTTCTTGGCCAGCCTCTCTATGATCGGCCGGAGCGACGAGATGGACGGCTTCCGGAGCGAGAGTGGAATGCCCAAGTAGATGATAGGGAAGTCCATGACAGTGCAGGCCAGCTCGCGCGCAATGGAGTCACGCGTCGGGTCGTCGCAGCGGATCGGGGTTGCCGAACACTTGGCAAAGTTCGTGCAGAGCCCGGAAACCTCGCCAAAGACGCGAAGCAGCTCCCGAACAACCCAGAGATCGCGGGTTGACGGGTGGCAGAAGATGATCACATCGTCAGCATAAAGGGAGATGCTCGAGGAGGCGTGCCGAGTGGTGAGACGCTGAAGAAGGCCGCTGCGGTGGGCATGGAGGAGGAGGGATTTAAGAGCATCGATGGCAATCGTAAACAGCATCGGGGAGACAGGATCGCCTTGACGCAGCCCGCAAGCGTGCGCGATGGGGGGGCTGGGGGAGCCATTGATGAGGACGCGCGTGCTGGACGTGGAGAGAAGGATGACGATCCACTCGATCCACCGGCGACCGAAGCCCAGATGGTGAAGCACGTCGAGGAGGAAAGCCCAGGAGACCGTATCAAACGCGCGTGCAATGTCGAGCTTGAGGAGGACACGAGGCACGCGGAGGTTGTGGAGTTGGCGGGCGGTCTGCTGGACCAGCATGAAATTGTCGTGCACACACCGCCCGACGATGAATGCACTTTGGTTGGTGGAGACGAGCTGACCCAGGCGAGGAGCGAGGCGTAGGGAGAGGACTTTTGCAATGAGCTTCGCGATCAGGTGGATAAGGCTGATGGGGCGATAGTCCGAGAGAGAGGAGGCATCCGGCCTCTTTGGGATCAG
The DNA here is from genome assembly GCA_032464435.1 of Aegilops umbellulata. Classification (NCBI taxonomy): domain Eukaryota; kingdom Viridiplantae; phylum Streptophyta; class Magnoliopsida; order Poales; family Poaceae; genus Aegilops; species Aegilops umbellulata. The sequence goes on along the minus strand of CP136057.1, from coordinate 4,688,696 downwards.
TGTAATTAGGGCTTCGTTGAGGCGCTGGAGGCTGCGTCCGTTCATGGAGTAGAACTTGTCAAAAACCTCGCAGATGTCGGTTTTGATCGTGTCCCAGCACGCCACGAGGAACTCGGCCGTGAATCCATCGGGGCCCGGGGCTTTTCCACGGGGGAGCGCCTTGACCGCGGACCAGATTTCCGCCTCGGAGAAAGGAAGCTCGAGCTCCTCGAGATCAAAGGAGCGGTCGTCAATTTGCTACAAGTCGAGGGAGAAGTCGCGGGGTCTTGGAGTGCCATGGAGCGAGGAGAAGTGATGATAGGCCGCCTTGGCCATGTCCTGCTCATCGGTGATCGTAGAGCCCTCGTGCCGAAGGGAGAGGATGCGTTTCTTCTGGTGCCTGTGGGCCGCGTGAATTTTGAAGAAGGCGGTGTTAGTCTCGCCCTCCTTCAGCCATCCAAATCGCGCCCGCTCGCGGGCGATGGATCTCTCAAGCGAGGCTAGACCAAGGTAGGCGCGCTTCAGGTTGCGGCGGAGCCAAGTCTCAGAGGGGGAAAGAGCCCGGATGTCCTGGGCCGCGTCAAGGCGGGCAATGAGCTCGCGCGCTATCATGAGCTGCAAGGAGACATGGCCATGGGAGCGAGTGCCCCAACTCTGGAGGCGACGGGCCGTGACCTTGAGGCGGAGATAAACGCGCCTGAAGGGGTCGGGGTCGTTGACAGAATCCCAAGCAGCCTTCACTGTTTCTTGAAAGCCCTCAAGCTTGGTCCAGAACCGCTCGAAGTGGAAACGTCTCGGGCCAGCCGATCGCGGAGTGCAGTCGAGGAAGAGCGGGCAGTGGTCAGACACCGTTGAGGCGAGGCAGCGGAGGACGGCATGTGGGTGCGCAAGGTCCCACTCAGAGGTGCAGAGGAAGCGGTCGTTATGCACAAGCGTGGGCGAGTCACGCTCATTAGACCAAGTGTAATGGCGGCCATGCATGTAGACGTCGCACAACTCCATATCGGCAATGAAGCGACGGAATCTGTTGGAGGTGCGCCTGTTAATCCGGCTGTTACTTTTGTCGCTAGAGGAGGAGACGAGGTTGAAGTCACCGCCGAGAAGCCAGGGGCCAGCGCAAGAATCGCGGGTATCTTGCAAATCTTCAAGGAATAGGATCTTATCGTCGTCGTCCTGCGGGCCATAGACTCCGGTAATCCACCAGGGATGCGCGCCCGAAGTGGTAGAGACGAGGGCCGTGATGTGGTGCTGGCCGATGTATGGGCTGGAGATAGCGATCTCGTTGCGGTTCCAGGCAAGAAGGATGCCGCCGCGGGTGCCGGAGGCCGGGAGGAAGAAATAATCCAGGAAGCATGGGCCGAGCGTCTCCACGACAAGGGTCAACGAGAACGAATCAAGCTTCATTTCTTGAAGGCACACGATGTTCGGTGAAACCGAGGAAATTACAGAGCGGACCGCAGTGCGCTTAGCCTTTGAGTGGAGGCCACGGACGTTCCAGAACACAGTCTTAAGGATGCACTCCATGGGGGAAGGATGGAGGCCAAGAGGGGAATGCACGACGAAAAAAACTAGTTGGCGCCAATGCCGCAAGCCGCCGAGGTGGAGTTGCACTGGACAGAGAGGGAGCCTGCGGGGGTGTGCCATCCGTAGTAGTCTGCGAAAGCTTGCACAACGTCCTCGGCCAACGGCTGCTCGAAAAGCTTGCTGTAGCGCTCGATGGCTGCGGAGGAGAGAGGCTCGTTCTCGCGGATGATGCCGAGCCGGAGAAGGAGCACACGTTTAGCCTTAGCCTCCGAGTCGAGGCCCCGATCAGCCTTAGCAATGCGGTGGCTGCGTCTGGGAGTGAAGTTTGGAGGCAGCTCCTTCCTCCTACGCTTGGGGCCCGGAGTGGGAAGCACGGGCGTAGAGCGCAGCAGGATTCCAGCCACGAAATTTTGAACTTCGCGGGTCTGGGCAGTCGAAGCGTCATCAGCATGGCCAGGAGATGCGAGGGCGCTGGGGGACTGGCCACGTGGTGAAAAGGGGGTGGCGGAGGCTGAAAGCCTGCTGGGGGATCATGGTGGTGTCGTCTGAGATGGTGGAGCCGGTGTTGCGGCCCGGGGGGCAGGGGACCGCGGGGTAGAGGCAGGGGATGCCTCGGGATCCGGCCCATCTTGTCGCTGTCTCACAGGTGACGGGGCGGCGTCCGCGAGAGGGACGGACAGGGCACCGGGCGGGACCACCGGAGAAGAGCCACCAATGCGGGGCGAGAGCGGGGATCGGGAAGCCTCGGCGGTGGGGTCAGGGGGTGTCACATGCGGCCTCTGCTCGTGGTGGGGCCGCCAGGTCAGAAGCAGAGGAGCGGGGGTCAGGTGTAAGTGCGCGGTCGTGGCTGGCGGGCTTGTCTCCACGCGTGGACCGCGGTCAAGGCGGCTTTGCCGGGGGACAGGGCGGCTTTGCCCCTGGGCCCGGGCAGGTGCGTCAGCGGGCGACGGGTGGGATCCAAGGATCCCGTGCCAGTCGCGGGGAGGGGGGGCGGAGGAGGCCGCCGGTGACGGCGGCGCCCGCCGGCGTCGGGGGCACGACCTTCGCGGCCAGGCGGTGGCCGCGCATCACCACAGTTCCCGAAGTGACGCGGGAAATCATAGTGACGCGGCCATGGCCCGGGGCACGGCGGTGACGGAGGGACGTCGAAGGGGTCGGAGTCGTCCATAGGAGGCGGGGGCGGGGCCGGGGCCGGCAGGCGGAAGTCGGTGGAGCGGGTGACGTGGATCGTCACAGGGTAGCGTAGAACCTCCAAAGCAAACCTCTCTGCGACGTCCGGGTTGGCGCCGGCGATTACGGCGCCAAACTCCGGGAGGTAGAGGTCGGAGGAGCACGGGATCCCATCTGGGTTGGGAGTCCAGGCCGAGACCCTGAAGACAGACATGTCAGAGCCATCGCGAGTCTCAGGGGCGAGCTCGTCGACTTTGCAGAACGGAGCCAGCAGGGTCACGGCGGAGGAGAGGTGCCAGCCGTGGTCGGGGATGCCGGAGATTTCGAGATCCACTTTGAACCGCAGGGAGACGGCCTGGGCACCGTCGAAGCGACTCCAGGGGCGCAAGAGAAGGCGGAAACGCGGGCCGCGGGCGACGCCCGCCGACGCGCGCGCACGGTCTTCCATCCTCTGGAACCGGAGCAAGAACTGCGCCGGCCCATGGCGATGCACCGAGAACAGGTCCGCGGGGATGCCAAAACGCCCGTTGACAAGTCCCGTGACGTCGGCGCAGGAGACTGGCCTCCGCGGCCTCAACATCGGCAGAACGGGGGAGGAAGCAGGTGGCACCGGCCGGCCGGAGCGCAGGGTGTCCAGACATGACCGTTGGCGTGCCCGATGAGGAGGAGGCGGCCGGGCTCAAGGAGGGTGGCGGAGACGGCCGCGGGGAGGGCGCCGGAGATGGCAGGGGGGAAGCCCGCCCGGAGGACGCGGTGGGGCTTGACTCACCCAAACCCATCGACGGAGAGGAGGTGCGAGGCCGCTTCGCAAGGCTCTGGGCGGGGAGGCGATCGCGGGGCGCGGTGCAGACGCGCGCCACATGGCCGTAGAAGCGGCACCTTCGGCACCGGATGTCGCGGCGGCACTCCTCAAGCAGGTGGCTTCGGGACCTTGAGAGGCAGCGGGGGCACTCGTCGCTCGCCGAGGACGGGGAGCGGGGGCCCGCAGGTCCGGCAGGACAGCGCGTACGGGGGCGGCGCAGGCGTTTCCGGCGCTGGCGCCCGGCAACGCTCCAGGGGGCCTCCGGCGGGGGGTCGGCGCGGTGGACCTCCGACCGCGGCCCGGAGAATCGCGGGGCGGTGGAGTCGAGAGGTGTACCACCACCGGAGGGGGGAGCAGGAGGGGAGGCTAGCAGGGCGTCCCGGTACGACGCGACGGTCGAACCAGATCCAGCCGAGGAGGGGCTGGACTCCAGCCAGCGCGGCGTGGGGTGCAGGCCCCCCGGAGGAGGAGGGGAGACGTCCATGGGACGAGGAGCGGGCCGCCGGGGCCGGAGTGGCAGCCGGCGGCGTGGGCGAGGTGTGGCCGCCGGGGCCGGAGTGGCCACCGGCGCAACAGGGAGCGGGGGAGCGGGGGCGGAAGCGGGGGTTCAAATTAGAATATGAAGTAGGCCTCCAAAAGGAGATGGTGCTGATGAAGCATCTTCGGTATTTGAACTTCGTCAAAACTTCTAAGGTTTGTTGGAATGTCAGTGGAAAGAATGAGGCCCTAGACTCTAAGCTATATCAGAAAAGTCACCTTGGAGCCCTGTGCCTTGTCTGGAGTTCGAATAATGACACGAGTGTACAGGACAGTTTACGGTTGGAGATTATTGGAGGTTTGATGCCGCCTCCTCAACTTCAGTGCCTCGAAATTGAGGGTTACAATTCTGCGGCGTATCCAAGTTGGCTACTTGAGGGTTCGTATTTTGAAAATTTGCTATGTTTTAAGCTTGTGAACTGCAGCGCATTAGAAGGCCTACCACTCAATACCGAGCTCTTTAGGCATTGCACTAAACTGGAGCTCGAGAATGTGTCAACTCTGAAAACATTATCTTGTCTTCCAGCAGCACTTGAGTGCTTAATAATTGGCGGTTGCCCGCTGCTTATGTTCTTTACTGATGATGAACTAGAACAACAGTCTGAGAGAGAGAACATCATGCGGACAGACTACTTGGCATCAAAACTTGGCTTCATATGGGAGGTGGATTCCGGAAAAGATATTAGGAAAGTAGTTGAACAAAACATTCATCTCTGAAGCAGTTGATGGATGCTGGCATGTCACATCTTCAAACCATTGCAAGTCAGTAGGCTCCTTTGTGAGTTTTGGCGGCACTCACTCCGGCCAGTTTGCCTTCAGCCATGAAATGCAATCTACGACAACAACTTAACGCAAGAGTATGGTTGTGCAGCGGCGGCGGTGGGACTTTTAGACCAACGCTTGTAGCTATTGAAATGTTGAAAAAGTGGTGGTGCTAACACATGATTGCCTTCGATTTGTTGGTGCTTCTCCAGTTCTCTGTCTCGAGCTCCAGAGTGAAAACTTAGGGCTAACCCGAGTTGGTTAGACTTGACAATGGCGATATTTCTGTGTCATTACCTTGTTGAAGGCATTGCTCGAATTTGCTCGTAGTTATTTTTCGGGGTGAAAACTTTGATTCTAGTCTTTGGTGGTTGGATCTGGTGATGACGACACTTGAGCGTCACTCCCTTGTTGAAGGTGTTACTATTGAAGAAACCTCGTTGCCCTTGCAAATATCACTCCCACCTTCTCTGTGGTGACAAGTAGCACTTGTCACAACTAAGAGTTTTTCAGTTTTTTTAAAGATTCATTTTTTTACAAAACATTTTATCTCTCGAACCATCCATCCAAATCACGAATCGTTTCCACCATTGTGTTTCTGGCATCGAGATATTCGAAACTAGATTCCATCTTAATAGGTTTGGATGAACTTTTTTCCCTGGAAAACCTGAAATAAAAAACAAGCACAAAAAACCGAAATCCGAAGAAAACCAAAAACTAGGAAATAATAAGAACCGAAAACAACAAAAATATAAATAAAAAACAGGAGAAAAACAAAAACCAGCGAGCGCAGTTGTGCTTTCACTTTTTTGGGAAGTGCACCCAAGTGAGCCAATGGAAAAAATCCCAGGGTGGTCCATGGACCACCATCTAGCCACCCCTCGTTACGCCAATGCACTGAAGTGCTAGCGGTATGTCGCCATTGCACACAAAAAAGTATTTCTTCAAAAACATAGTCCATATAGATAAGTACAAGGACAATAATAATTTAGAAATCACATCTTTATCTGTGCTAATGCAAATAAATTTATTATTTGTCTTGCAAAAACAATCCTATTCTGGGCTTTCTTGGGCTCAAGTACACCCAAGTAAGCCAGTGAAAAAATTCTAGGGTGGTCCATGGACCACCATCCTAGCCAGCCTTTGTTACGTTGTGCCAGCGATGTGTCTCCGTTGCACAAAAAATGTATTTCTTGATAAAACAGTTGATAGGAATATGTACAAGCACCATAATAATTTACGAAATCATATCCTTATTCACTTTAGCAATTGGAAAAGGAAATATTGATAGGAAAACTTATTGCATATCATCTCGTCCTTATTACATGAAAACTATTCACGGGAATTGTGTTGAATCACGGGCAATGGGCTTTGCAGACAGTATAGTCATCGTAGCATGGACCAGTATATGCAAAATAGTTGCAGCAGTATTGTCGTTTCCGCGGCCACTTCAACTTCGTCTCTCTCACACAGTCGGGGTCATCGTTAGGCCGTATAGCCATTGTGCTGCTCCCCTTGTCGTCAATGCTCTGTCCTGAAGTGGAAATCAAATAAATTTATATCACCTCAACATGAACGTAATTTCATTTTGCATATGAACATGTAGATAATGCCTATGTAAAAAACCACTCTAGGTCTTTCCAAGGGGTGAGTACTCAAGGTTGACGAAACAAACTTCAAACATAAGGATGAACACTGAAAATTGATGAAATAATTATTTACAATTGTTCATTACCTTGTACGACTGAAGAAATCAGGCAACTTAGAAGAACCATGGAAAGCAAAACAAAAAGTTGGGCATTGTGCTTGATGTGCTTCCCCATTGTGTGAGCAATTCACTGGGTTTTGATATGTATCCATTACTTGCCCAGGTCCATATATATAGAAGAACTGCAACTAGTATTGTAATTACTCATCAGTAACAACCATTAATTGAATGGGTTTTCCAAATTGTTGTACTCCCTCCGTTGCTAAATATAAGCCTTTCTAGAAATTCCAATATAAACTACATACGGAGCAAAATGAGTGAATCTACACTCTAAACTATGTCTATATACATCTATATGTAGTCCATATTGAAATATTTTAAAAGACCTTTATTTAGAAACGGAGGGAGTAGTTTTTCATTGCCAAACATAGCTAGTGACTTTATCGTCTAGTCTTAAATGTTGTAGCTAAAGATAGGGAAGTCTTAAATGTCATGTCTAGTTTTAAATGTTGTAGCAAAAGATAGGGAAGCCTTAACTATCGTAGCTAAAGATTGGGTTAATTTTAATGTTGTAGCTAAAGATTTCTTCTTATTGGCTGTTGCTTAATGTCATAGATAAACGGAGCTTGTTCTTTTCTATATTTCATTTAAATGGTATGAAATTTCTAACACATGGAACTCCAAACTCTATTGTTTTAAAGAAGAGTGCGCTTGGACCACCATCGACCTTGGAATATAGAATTGAGAGCTAACTCCAGGGAGATGTCGCTGACAGCTTCAACTTCTGCTTGAACTCCATTTGCAACTTCAATGCATCTTTCGCTTCTTTGCGTAGTCCGCGTCCAATGGAATCCCTGTAATGAATTGCAACATGGACGGTTGCACCTGAGTCAATCCACCAAGTAGATTTCAAAAACTGTGTATACAAGGATTCATTTACAAAGGAAAAAAATGTTGTTACCTCTCTTTGCCATTACTGACTTTAGCCAAACAGGGCAATCTTTCTTGTAGTGCCCAGTCTGCTTACAATGGAGACACGTATCTTTGTCCACTGGAAGAGACTTTTGCTGATGCTGATAGTGCGTGTGAGCTTTTCCTTCTGACTTTGAAGGGGAATCTTTGCCACTTTGATTGTAGTTCTTTTTCTTATTATCCTTCACATAGTTCAGAGAACCACCATGTGAGGTTCTAAGTCTTTCCTCTCACTGGTGGAAAAAGGGCCTTTGGTCGCGGTTCGCAACTGCCATTAGTCGCGGTTGCGCAACCGCGACCAAACAGGCGGGACTAAAGGCTCCCCCCTTTAGTCGCGGTTGCTTAAGAACCGCGACTAAAGGCCCGTCCACGTGGGCGCCAGGTGGCCATCGGGGCGGAGGACCTTTAGTCGCGGTTCTTCTGGCCAACCGCGACTAAAGGCCGCCACAGGTTTAGGGTTTTAGCCCCCCCCCTAAACCTGCCCCCCCCCTAACACTGTTTTCTGTTTAATTTGTATTGTTTTATTTCTTTTATGCTTTATTTTAATTTTGAAGGAGTTTCACATATTCTACGCTACTACATACATGCATATGAATGTACAATTTCAAACAAATTTGAAATTAGAGCCAAAAAGAATTCAAGAGGAATATACAGTATATATTAAATATCATCGGATGACCATATACAATTTTGAACAAGTTTCCATACATAATTTAATGCATATAAAGTTCTACGTCCTCGTAATGGTGTTCTCCTTTAGGATGGAGGACTTCCCTCCTGAACTATCCAGCTAGTTCCTCTTGAAGTGGTCGGAAGCGAGCTTCTGGACTAAGCATCATCCGGAGGTTATTCCTCTGAGCATTGATATCACTCGGAACCCGCTCAGAGGTGTATCTCCGGATCATCTCACAGACATAGTATCCACATAGATTGGTCCCCGCTGGCTGAATATCCCCACCATTCTTAGCCTTTGACTTTTTGAATTCTAGCTCTTTTTTGAATTCACCGACCTTTGTATCTACGAACCGTCTCCAAACCCTACGAGGCAAAGAAAATTAAATGAACAAGAGAGTTATTAGTTACTTGATATTAGGAAATGAACGAAATAGGCCGATCGATATAGAGCGCAAATGAATGAAAATAATTACTTCTGCAGCATTCTTCTCATGTCGCCCCAAAGCTTTGGATCCATATTCAGAGAGTCGTGGACGAGACATTCTGAGGTGTCAACTTTAATTACTAGCAGAATCCAGTGGAACCTGCGGACACGATACATGCACAGTACGTCATGCATAACTCATCGATTAGCCGGCCACATACCATGCATGGAGTAAACAAAAGAGAATGTGCTCAAGACAGAAACACTCACCCAAAATGGTAAGGAAATAGAATATCACTTTTGAGTTCCTGCTTTGTAAGAAACTGCCACAGGTCTGCCTCCATGTCGTTGGGGTGATGCCGCAACACATATCCATTAACGATGTGTGGGTCAATGAACCCAACATCATGGATGTTCCTTACTCTGCATTCCTTAATCTTCATTCTGCATGTATAATAGCGGACACAACAATATAGTTAGGACATATATATAGTGCAGGCAATATGAACGAGATGGGGTAGAAATAAATCACTTACAGAACGTAGCAACTGATGATAGATTTGTCGAGCTCGCGCAGATTGAAAAGCTGGAACAATTCACTCAGATGAATTTGTACATAGTAATGTTTGAAGTGATGCTCATATCTAACTTCCACATAAATATATTCTTTGGCGTTTTTATTTTTTATGTAACCCTTGTACCATTTCAGCAGACCTTTCATTTGTGGAGGTAGATCCTGTTCCTGCGCAGGCTCGACGAGAGGCCCATTCTTCACATATGTAATTACTACCTCCTTCACTGGCGCCTCATCAAGGCCTAACAGTTCACGAAGAGTAATACCTAAGTTGGCCGCTTGTTCTCTGGCACTCGTTACAGTCAATCCAAGTGCTGCCGCAGCTGCTATGATATCGGGGTCATCCGGACCGGCGGCTTTCACTATAAGCGGGGCAATCGATTGTTTACTTTGTTCCCCGAGCTGGGCAACTCGTTTACTTTGTTCCGGATCAGGGTCATCCGCCCGCTCTTTCTTCTCCTTCAACATGAGTGCCTGCCTACGAAGTTCACGTGCATAGTCCTCAGGCAGATTCTTCGCGGCTTGGGACGGTGTGCTCAAAAATGACTTAGCCCACTTCTTTTGCTCATCAGAAAATACTGGCTTGGGCTCGGGCTCTCTTTTCTTCTTGCAGTCCGCCTTCCATTTCTCAAGATCAGCAGCCGCGGCTGCGGCAGTTTCCTCGGCACTACGTTCCCAAGGCCTTGTGGGGAGAGGCTTCAGTGATGGCTCCGGTACCTTTGTGGTCTTAGGTACATAAGGGTCCGGGTTAATAATCCAGGACTGCTTCTGCTTCTTTGCCGGAGGTGGATTGGGGGGCGGCGCCTGATCACCCGCCGGACGAGGACTGGGGGGCGGCGTCTGATCACCCGCCGGACGTTGTGGACTGGGAGGCGTCGGCTGACGTGACGGAGGTGTAGGTGAACCGCCACCACCACCACCACCACCACCACCGCTACCGCCACCACCACCACCGTAGGGGGGTGGACTTGTTGTCCTTGGCGCCTTGCCTGGAAACTTGATAAACTTCTTTTGCCATAGAATGAAATGGCGCTTGACATCTCCAAGTCTTTTCTCCCCTTCAGGTGTAGCAATGTCAATCTCCAGGTCCTCAAACCCTTGGACTATGTCCTCCACCGTGACACGAGCATAGCCATCTTGAATGGGGTTGTTGTGGTGGAGTGCTCCAGGTAAACATCGTAAAGCACTGCCGATGGCTACCTTCATGGACATGTTCCCGATAGGATAATACAGATGACATTCTTTCCTCTCCTTTATATCGTCCACGGGGTAGCGAGGAGGCTCCGGTGCAGTAATTTCGACCACCAGAGGCTCCGGTGCAGTAATTTCGATCGTCGGTGCATCTGCACCAGCCGGTGGGGCCTCCGTGGAAGCCACGCTGCTTCTCCGATGCTGGCTTCCGAGATCCGCTGGATGATCTTCATGCTGCGCCCAAGCTGCATCTCTTTCGGCTACTAGTACACTCACGGTTTTCTTCATCACATCCATTTCCGATGCCAACCGCGCCACAACATCTGCTTCTCGATCCATCTTTCTCTTACGGCTTCTGTAACCGTACGGGTCATCGTTCTGGGGAAACCCTATTTTCCATGGAATGTGCCCCATGCCTCGTACACGTCCTCCGTGTTTAGGATTCCCGAGGGCTTTTGTCAGTGCGTCGTTCTCTCTATTGAACTTGATCTTCCCCTCTTGAGCATCCCTCATTGCGTCAATAAGGGCTTGGGTGGGTTTAATTATTTTGCCCTGGTAAACACACTCCCCTGTCTCCGGGTTCAGCGTTCCCCCATGCCCATACCACCAGCTTTTGGCCCTTGGGTCCCATCCCTCCGTACCTGGACGGATTCCTCGCGCCCTCAGCTCGTTCTCCATCTTCTCCAACCTAGGCTGCCAAAGGCGATACCCTCCTGGCCCCATAATATGATTGTACTCCTTCTTAGCCGCATTTTCCTTATTTTTTTTCGATATTTGAATGAACTGCTCCGATTTCTTTTGCTTCACAAATTCTGGCCAATCATGTTTCAGTTTCTCATATTGTCCTTTGAAATCCGGAGTCTTGTTCTGCTTGACAAAGTCATGGTTTAGATTTTGCTTGAATTTCCGGAATGCGTCGGCCATCTTATGAAGAGCGAACTATTTGACTAGCCTCCTCCTCTCCTTGTTTTCCTCAATCTTGTTACCCTCCTCATCGAATTTGTTGTATTCCGGAGGTAGAACGAAATGTTCCATAAGCTTCTTGAAGCAATCTTTTTTTGTTCTCTTATCGACAAAAGTGAAACCAGCAATTCGTGCCTTCTTTGGCTCATTCCACTCCTGGACGGTGATCGAGACGTTGTCTCTAACAACGGCTCCGCATTGGCTGACAAACTTGATGGCGTTCTTGCGGGGCTTCAGCGGCCTGCCGGTTGCACTGTCGACAACCTCGATGGTGCATGTTTCTCCTTGTTTCATCGTCTTGGTTGCGCCACGCTTTGACGACGTACTCGATTGTTTCGACGATCCGGCCGAGGGCTAAAATAAGAAAGAGAGTCGCGCCCGTTAGTACACACATATTTATTCAAATCAGTTAGTTTGTATCACCAGAGGCTCAATGTATATATATACCTCGGCGCCGGAGGTGGTTGCTACTTCCATTTGAAGATCGTCGTTTATCGACGTTTGTTCGGCATCATCTTGCTGACGGCGCCCTTCATCTTCACCGTCAAGGTTCAGATAAGAAGAGACATCATCTTCTTCTTGTCCGGTCGGCACATATAGAATATCGCCGTTTATGATGCCGAACATATGTGCTTCACCGTCCGGATCATAGTTGTCCATAATCGGGTCAGCTCTATCGTCCGCCATTATGTCAGTCCTGAAAATATGTAGTAAAAACAAATTAATTAAGTGAAGAAGGGGGGCGGTGGCGGTGGCGGTGGCGGTGGCGGTGGCGAAAGGGCGGTGGCAAAAGGAGGGGGCGAGGAAGGGGTGGGAGAGGGTGTCGCGGTAGAGCGCGAGACGGGGCGGCAGACGACGGCGTCACGGAGAGGGAGGCGAGGACAACACACATGTATAACCCTCACCGCCCCCTCTCGATCCCAAAAAAAAACACCGCGGAGTTTAACTTTTTTTGTTGTTAATTATCAAGTTTTATATACGTTTTTTTTGGTTAATTATCAAATTTTACGGTTTTTTGTTAATTATCAAGTTTTAAGTTATTTTACCATTTTTGTTAAACTAATTAACTAGTTAAAATTAAAAAGAACAAAAAAAAGAAAAAAAGAAAAAATTCCGGTGGCCTTTTTTCTTCCTTTTTTTTGTTTTTCATCTGTTTTTCTTTTGTTTTCTTCTTCCTTCTTTCTTCTTCTTCCTTTTTCCTTTTTCTTTCTTCTTCTTCTTCCTTTTTCTTCTTCTTTCTTCTTCTTCTGCCGGCGCGCGGAGGACGGCAGGCAGGGCCAGCGGGCGGCGAGCGGCAGGGCGTCGGGCGGCGGGCGGCGGGCGTCGGGCGGCAGGGCGTCGGGCGGCGGGCGGCGGTCGGCGGGCGGCGGGCAAGGGCAGGCACGGGCGAAGGCGGCGCTCACTGGTGACGGGGGCGGCGGCGCGCAGGGCTTCGGCGTCGGGGCAGGGCTTCGGCGTCGGCGTCGATCGGCGTCGGGGCAGCGCTTCGGCGTCGAGAGAGAGGAGAATGGGAAGTGGCAAAACTGCTAAGTGCAGTATATATAGGCAGACCTTTAGTCGCGGTGGGTGTGGCGGACCGCGACTAAAGCCTAGCTTTAGTCGCGGTCCGCCACACCAACCGCGACTAAAGGATAGCTTTAGTCGCGGTCCGCCACACCAACCGCGACTAAAGGTTTTGGCGCCGCTTTCGTTCCCGCGCAGGAAGAGCCTTTAGTCGCGGTTGGGGAGGCGGACCGCGACTAAAGCTATCCTTTAGTCGCGGTTGGTGTGGCGGACCGCGACTAAAGGTCTGTGCTGGCACTGGCGCGGTGCGGTGGGATGTTTAGTCCCACCTCGCTAGCCGAGAGGCTTCGACAGTGGTTTATAAGCGCGGCTGCGCTCACCACTTCGAGCTCCTCTCAAATGCAGGCTTACGGGCCTATTCTGTTACTATTAGCCTGTGGGCCTACTGGGCCTTTCTGCGGGCCTGAATCCTGGCCCAATAATGGGTTTCTAGTCGTATTCAGGCCGTGGTGGCCCAGTAGGTGGCATATTTTTTATTTTTTGCCTGTCTTTTGTTTTCATTTTTGCTTTATTTATTTTGTTTTGTTTCTACTTACAACAAAAAACTTATTTATTTTATTTTATTTTGTTTCTAATTACTTATTTATTTTACTTTATGATAATTATTTTTGCTATTAAAGTTTCTAATTACTTATTTATTTATGTTATTAAAATCTTAAAAATACAATTATATATCAAAAAAATCAGAAAATAAAACTAATTCATTTTAAATTCTTGTTTTTCTACTGTTTTTTTCTTCCTTTTTTCTTCTATTTTTTTCTTCTGTTTTTTTCTTCCTTTTTCTTGTTTTTCTTCTTTTTTTTCTTCCTTTCTTCCTTTTTCCTTTTTTCTTCTGTTTTTCTTCTGTTTGTTTTTTTCTTATGTTTTTCTTCTGTTTGTTTTTCCTTCTGTTTTTCCTTTTTTCTTCTGTTTGTTTTTTTCTTCTGTTTTTTCTTTTTTCTTCTGTTTTTTTCTTCTGTTTTTTTTTCTTTTTCCTTCTTTCTTCTTCTTCCTTTTTCCTTTTAAAATCTTAAAAATACAATTATATATCAAAAAAATCAGAAAAATAAAACTAATCCCTTGAAGGTTTGACAAAAGGTTTGATACATCATTCAGTTCATCGACCAAATACAAAGTTTGGTACAATAAATTATTACACATCAATTCTTCCCTTGTGTCCCTGCTTGCTTACCATTGTGCCGTATCCATGGAGCATCCTCATCATTTAACTTAATGCTTGGGTCGGTGTTCACTTTGAAGGGCGGAATTTCAGCAAACATATTATAATCTTCTGACATGTCTGTCTTGTCCTCCACTCCCATGATGTTTCTTTTCCCTGAAAGAACAATGTGGCGCTTTGGATCATCGCATGATGTACTGATCGTTTTCTTATCTTTCCGTTTCCTCGGCTTGCTACTCATGTCCTTCACATAGAAAACCTGAGCGACATCTTTCGCTAGGACGAATGGTTCGTCAAGGTAACCAAGATTGTTGAAATCCACCATTGTCATTCCGTATTGCTGGTCCACCTTTACCCCACCTCCTGTTAGCTTGAACCATTTGCACCGGAACAAAGGGACCTTAAAGGAGGGTCCATAGTCAAGTTCCCATATCTCCTCTATGTAACCATAATATGTGACCTTTTGCCCATTCTCGGTTGCTGCATCAAAGCGGACACCACTGTTTTGGTTGGTGCTCTTTTTATCTTGGGCGATCGTGTAAAATGTATTCCCATTTATCTCGTACCCTTGAAAAGTCGTTATAGTCGAAGATGGTGTCTTGGCCAACATGTACAGCTGATCTACAACATCATTGTCATTCATTAAATGTTTTCTCAACCAACTGCCGAAAGTCTCCATGTGGGCCTTTCTAATCCAGGATTCAGGCTTCCCCGGGTTGTCCGAGCGTAAAATATTCTTGTGTTTCTCAAAGTACGGAGCCACCAAGCTGGAATTGGTCAGTACTGTGTGGTGTGCTTCAGTCAGAGAATGGCCGTCCATACATATCGTTGATTTCCTTCCGATCGTGCCTTTTCCACTTAGTCTCCCCTCGTGCCGTGATCGAGGAAGGCCAATCGGCTTAAGGTCAGGAACAAAGTCAACACAAAACTCAATTACCTCCTCATTTCCATAGCCCTTGGCGATGCTTCCTTCTGGCCTAGCACGGTTACGAACATATTTCTTTAATACTCCCATGAACCTCTCAAAGGGGAACATATTGTGTAGAAATACAGGACCGAGAATGAAAATCTCTTCGACTAGGTGAACCAGGAGGTGCGTCATAATATTGAAGAAGGATGGCGGGAACACCAACTCGAAACTGACAAGGCATTGGATCACATCGTTCTGTAACCATGGTAGAACTTCTGGATTGATTACCTTCTGAGAGATTGCATTGAGGAATGCACATAGCTTCACAATGGCTACTCGAACATTTTCCGGCAGGAGCCCCCTCAAAGCAATCGGAAGCAATTGCGTCATAATCACGTGGCAGTCGTGAGACTTCAGGTTTTGGAACTTTTTCTCCGCCATGTTTATTATTCCCTTTATATTGGACGAGAATCCAGACGGGACCTTCATACTGCTCAGGCATTCAAAAAAGATGACCTTCTCTTCTTTGGTCAGAGCGTAGCTGGCACGACCTTGAAACCATTCCGAATGCCGGTCATCAGGGTCTTTCAAACGTTGCTGGTCCTGCCGTGCTTCCTTTGTATCATTTGTCTTCCCATACACGCCCAAGAAGCTTAGGAGGTTCACGCAAATATTCTTCGTAACGTGCATCACGTCGATTGCAGAGCGGACTTCTAGGACTTTCCAATATTCTAGCTCCCAGAATATAGATTTCTTCTTCCACATGGCTGCGTGCCCGTCAGCTCCCTTTGGAACTGATTGTCCGCCAGGACCCTTTCCAAAGATGACTTTCAAATCCTTGACCATATCAAATACCTCAGCACCAGTGCGTTCTGCAGGCTTCGGCCGGTGATCTGCCTTGCCGTTGTAATGCTTGCCTTTCTTTCTTACTGGATGAATTTTCGGAAGAAATCGACGATGCCCAAGGTACACGTTCTTCTTACAATTTGGCAAATGTACACTTTCAGTCTCATGTAAGCAGTGCGTGCATGCATTGTATCCTTTATTTGACAGTCCCGAAAGGTTACTAAGAGCAGGCCAATCGTTGATGGTTACGAAAAGCAACGCTCGTAGGTCAAATTCCTCTTGTTTGTGCTCATCCCACACACGGACACCAGGTCTGCCCCACAGCTGTAAAAGTTCATAAACTAATGGCCTTAGGTACACATCGATGTCGTTGCCGGGTTGCTTAGGACCTTGGATGAGCACTGGCATCATAATGAACTTCCGCTTCATGCAAAACCAAGGAGGAAGGTTGTAGATGCATAGAGTCACGGGCCAGGTGCTATGGCTGGAGCTCTGCTCGCCAAAAGGATTCATGCCATCTGTACTTAGACCAAATCTTATGTTCCTTGCGTCAGCTGCAAAATCTTTGAACTCTTTGTCGATCTTTCTCCATTGCGTTCCATCTGCGGTGTGTCTCAACTCCCCGTCCGACTTACGGTCCTCTTTGTGCCATCGCAACAACTTGGCATGCTCTTTGTTCCTGAACAGACGTTTCAACCGTGGTATTATAGGAGCATACCACATCACCTTGGCGGGAACCCTCTTCCTGGGTTTCTCGCCCTCAACATCGTCACCAGGGTCATCGCCTCTGATCTTATAACGCAATGCAGTGCATACCGGGCATTCATTCAAATTCCCGTATTCACCGCGGTAGAGGATGCAGTCGTTGATGCATGCATGTATCTTCAGAACCTCTAAACCTAGAGGGCAGACAACCTTCTTTGCTTCGTACGTACTGGCGGGCAACTCGTTATTCTTTGGAAACATATTCTTCAACATTTTCAGCAAGTTTTCAAATGCCGAGTCAGCTACACCTGCCTGTGCCTTCCGTTTCAGCAAATCCAGTGTGCAGCCCAGCTTTTTCAGACCATCATCGCATCCGGGGTACAACGACTTTCTGTGATCCTCTAACATGCGATCCAAATTCTCCCTCTCCTTTTCAGTTTCGCAGCGTCTCCGTGCATCAGCAATGGTCCGACCAAGATCATCAACGGTCTCATCACGTGCCTCTTCTTCACCTTCACCTTCCCCTTCACCTTCCCCTTCACCTTCAGCATCCTCCATGAAAGTATCACCGAAATCAGCAAGATAGCTTTCATCGATGAAATCATCCCCTTCTTCATCTTCTTCCATTATAACCCCTCTTTCTCCATGCTTGGTCCAACAATTATAGCTTGACATGAAACCGTGCCGAAGCAGGTGCAGGTGAACTTCTCTTGAGGAAGAGTAAACCTTCTGATTCTTACAGTCAACACATGGACAGATAACAAAACCCTTCTGCTTGTTCGCATTAGCCACTACGAGGAAATCTTTCAAACCCGTAGTGAACTCGCGGGAGAGTCGGTTACCGTACATCCATTGCCGATTCATCTGCATTATTATAATATAAAATATATAATTAACCATCATGCATTTGTTAAACTAACTAGCTATAAACAATAGAAATTAAACAATGAACAACACACATGCATATTTTATCAATGACACACATGCATGAAAGGTTCAAGTTGCTAACCGCGATCGAGGAGGAAAAAAATGAATGAGGAACCTCAAGTGTGGCTCTTGGGGCATTTCATCAAACACCTTGTGTGCATAAGAGGAACCAAAAGCAAACCTACACCCCCTTGTGAAGCTTGTGAAGAGAAGTGGCACCAAATGGCTAAGTGAGTGCGCTGAACTGGTATATATAGGGGAGGAGCTTTAGTCGCGGTTGGCCTGGCCAACCGCGACTAAAGGCCTTTGGGCACCTTTAGTCGCGGTTGGCCTGGCCAACCGCGACTAAAGCCCCTCACGTGCACCAGCTGGCCACCGAGCGCCCTGGGCGCAGGCCTTTGGTCGCGGTTCGTCTGCCGAACCGGGACTAAAGACTTCATTAGTCGCGGTTCCTACAGTTCCGCGACTAATGGGGCTGGACGGAAGCCTCTTTTTCTACCAGTGTCTTCTTGCACACACATGGCTATAGTCTTTTCAATGTCCCATTTTTCAGGCGACATGTTGTAGTTGACAACAAAAGTGTCAAACTCTTTAGGCAGTGAAGCCATAATCAGGTGAACAAGGAGTGCAGGCTTGATCTCCAAATCTGAATCCATGGGTTTAATCTTAGCAACCATGTTGCTCATCCTGAGGATGTGCTCTCTTATACCATGTCCACCGCCTATGTACTTTTCTGTCACCAGCTGCTTTAGCAACTGGGTAGCATATATCTTTGAAGAAGCAGTGAACTGGCTCTATATCTTTTCAAGAAACTCCCGTACGGAAGTACACTCTGCAATTGAGCCCACAATAGAATTCTCAGTTGTGTTCTTTATGAAAGCCATGCACTTTTTATTGGCGGTGAGCCACTTTAGGTTTTCGAGGGTATATGACATCTCCACTGGAGCATGTTCCCTCTTCTTTTTCTCCCAAACAACATCATCATCTTATGCACCTCTTACTGGCTCTGTTGGTTTGATCGGCTGTGGAGTGTCCACAACCCAGTCCACCTCAGCACAAACAAAAGCCAAGTCTACTTTCTTTCTCCATTTAGTGTAGTTGTCATCTCCGAGGGTTGGAACATCCTTGATGCAGCTCATCAAGTAGTACCCTCCTGAAAACCACAATGAAGTGAGATCATAACAACAATTGCATGCATTAATCCAACGTTGGTCAAAATTAAAACATACAACTGTTTGTGCAATTGAAACTATATCACCATTGGGCAGAAAATAGAAATAAATGCACATATAACAACAATAAATCACGATTATGTTATTAACAATGTTGGTCATAAAATAACAGAATCATAGTTGTTTCAATAATTACTTTAACCTGCTCTTAAAATTTAATTCTCACTTTAGTTTTATTTACTTTAAAAAAGCACTTTTATTTATTTGCAGCGTAAAAACATGAATACAAATTCATGAACTTTACACTTTTTTATAAGCATTTCTTTTACCTTTCGATTTTAAAAAAAAATCGTTGCATAAGTTTGAATAGAAAAAAAACTGTATGAAATTTGCCCAAAAACTGGACAAAAAAACAAAGAAAACGGCAGCCTAGTCGGCCTCGGCCCAGCGCGCGCGGCAGTGCCTCCCCCTCTTTCCGCCAAAAAGCCCGTGGCCGAGTTGAGGGTTTTCATCGTGGCCGTCCATTTGATCGGACGGTCCACTGCCATTCTCGCTTGAAGAAAACCGGGAGAGATCCCCCGACCGGAACCCTAGCGCCACTTTATTTTCTACTCCTCCTTCTTCGTCTCTAGCAGATAGACGGCGGAAAAGGGGCTACGCCCGGCCCGGTCGACCTTCTTTGGCCACTGGCGACAACGTCGAATGCCACCGCGCCGCGCCATCTTCTCTTTCCCTTCCCCCTCCTTTCCTCCCTCCATTCTCCGGCTCCTGTGGCAAAGAGAGAGAGAGAGAGAGAGACGCGGCTGCGCCCTCCTCTGCGCCCCAGCGCTCGACGGCGCCCTTGCCGATGGAGTGGCGGCGCCCTTGCTGTCCCCTTTCCGGTGTGCGCGGGCTCACGAAGGAGAGTGCGCCGCTATCAAGCGGCACAGCGGCGGTGCCCTTTGCCCTCGCGGGGTCTTTTCTTTTCGGAAATGTTAACGCCCACACGTGTGGGCGTTGACCATCTCGACCACACGCATCCATCACCGTCCAGTACTATATGCACGAATCTTGACACAATCTGGCTGATTTTCTGTGTCACGTAGGACAAGGCGTGTGTGTGGTGTGTGACATAGTTCGCCCACACATCCGTTTTACCACACGGAGGGGCCAGTGTGTGGCGTTTAGCAGTTCACCCACACACCAGTTTTTAGTCACGCACAAGGGCTGGTGTGTGGGCATTTGCCATCTCGCCCACACGCCCATCTCCTCTCCCACACGTAAGCTGCTAGTTGCCATGTGTTTTTGCAGCGCACATGGCAACTGCCTCTAGTGTGCTTTATAAGCAAGTGGCAACTCTCTTTTTTTACCCGAGTAGCCATGTGTTTTTGCAGGGTACGCGGCAACTGCCTAGTGTGCACGTAAGCAGATGGCAACTGTTTTTTACCGAGTTGCCATGTGTTTTGCATGGTACATGGCAACTGCCCCAACGTGCACGTACATGGCAACTGCCCTAACGTGCACGTAAGCAGATGGCAACTCTTCCTTTTTACATGGCAACTGCCCTAGCATGCTTGTGAGCACATGGCAACTCTCTCAACTGCCTAGTGTTAGTATGTGGCAAATCCTAAAGTTATAAAATCATGGCAACTACATTAGATCAGACCATACATGGCAACTGCAGTTGAGCAACCATGGCAACTGCAGTTGTCCGACATGGCAACCGTAGTTCAGCGACATGGCAACTGCAGATAAATGAACATGAACGAGGGTCTGGACCATGGCAACTGCGGGCGCGCGGTGGGCGTCACGCGTCGCGTGCGGGACCAGAAGGGTACGAGGCCTGACATACGGGCGTGTGGGCGTTATCAACTTCGCCCACACGCACGCGTATGAGAGGGTTCAGGAGGGAAAAAAAGATGTGTGTGGGCATTAGTTGTTTTGCCCACACGTAGGTGTGTGGGCTGGTTGCTGTCCATGCCACACGAGGCGTGTGGCACAACTACCCGATACACCACACGTGTGGCAGTTATCGGGACCCTTTCTTTTTTGGGATTCTATCGATACGAACACGGTAAAAGGGAAAAGGTTGATCTTCTTTGACAGTAATTGATCTAGGAAGTGTAGATCTTATTTGCTTTTCTTTCTACCGAAAAATCTACACCTAGCAGGCTCTGAAACCATTTGTATCAAGAAAGAAGGGGGTTATTAGTTAATTCGCCTTAAGTGGCTGGTTAGAACCCCACGCCAGATATGTGCCGTTCCTTGTTGATCGGATGGCCCGCAGCAAGTTTCCAGATTTTCACTGAAATCTGGTTTTCACCAGATACTTCGCCCACTATATATGCCCGAATTTAAACTAGAGAGAGTAATTTTATAGACGCTTGGACTTGGCTGTATGTATCTCGTTGTTATATGCTTTCACCTTAGATTGGAGGAGCCCAAAGATAACCAATCAGGAAGGAAGGTCTACACAATAGTTGATTAATAATAACAATGATAGTCTAATGCTCCTTAACGTGGTAGTTAGTAGCAATCATATGTCTACACCATCACCTACCTTTAAATAAAGTTGCTTAATAGTATTTAGAGACTAGTCTGTTTGGTCTTGATTCCAAAATCAACATGTCTGGTGCGTACTTTCTCACGTTCGGAAGTGACTAGCATGCCGCCATCTATTCATTTATAGGGAGCAAAACCTGGTACCGGTAGGTCTATCTAATTTCCTCTTGTGTATTTGTCCTACTTGGATCTTTTCCTTGTGAAGTATCACTGTATTATTGGGTCTTCCAGGTTAGTTCTGCAGTTCTTAATTTGATCAACACTTTCGGAACCAGCCTTTTATAGTTCATACAGTTCGTGTAGATATATATTTTTTACTTTTGAGATTTATGCTTTCACATTGGATCCAAAAGTTGGATGAAACAAAACTTGTTTTCGCATTTGTACAGTTCTAGAGTACATCCACACAAAATTCATGATCCAAGTACTGCGCTTCTGGCAATCAAAAACACTTCTGTTTAACATTCTCTTAGACATCAGAGAAGAAGAAATTGGTACATAGCCGCAATTAATCCGGCTATCCAGAGCTAAGCTAGATGGCAGACGATCTCTCTGGTACTCGTAGCTGCGATCTGCAGGTCCAACCAGCTGATTCGATGGTTGAGGCCATGGACTCTGCAGGAGAAGTACTGGTTCGGGTTGAGCAGTACTTGAAGTTGAAGAAAGCAACCGAGGAGACCGAGGGTGATTTCTTGACTGTCCACCGTAGCCTCCAGCAAGATATTTCGACGGTGGACACCATGAATTCTGCAGAAGCAGTACCTGCTCCGGATGAGGAATACTTGAAGCAAGCAGCTCAAGAGTTCAAGGCAGCTTTCTCCACAGAGATCACAGATGTACATGACATTTCTAGCTGGAGCCACGAGCAAGTTGATGAGGGCTTGAGCTTCGCTGAAGCAGTACTGTCTCCTGCTCCGGTTGAGGAGTACTTGAATAAAGCAGCGATGGAATTTAAGGTTGATTTTGACAAAAGAAAAGAGAAGATGCATAGGTTTCCTCCAAGCCTACGCGGTCTTGGTTGCCAGTACATCGCGCCGAGGGTCGTGGCTATCGGCCCTTACCACCGCGGTTCACCCCACCTTCGGCAGATGGAGAAGGTGAAGCATGTGGCTGCCTACCACTTCATCATAAGATCGGGCCACTCACTTGAGGAGGTCTTTGGGGCTGTCGTCAAGGTTGCAGACCAGGCTCGCCGCCTGTACACGGATGACGCGGTGGCAGGTATCAGCCATACTGACTTTGAAGCTATGATGTTCTACGATGCATGTTTCTTGCTGGAGTTTATGCTTATTGTTAACCGGGAGCAGCTGCCATGTCAAGAGTTGCAACGTGTTTTTCGCTCAAGTGCGAAGCATATATATAATGATGTAATGCTGCTGGAGAACCAACTCCCCTGGCTGGTTTTGGACACCCTCATGAACTTTAGATCCGTGCCAGTGAAGCAGAAAATTTCAAATATGGGAGATGGTCTCACAAACCATGTGCATCATACCAGACCAGAAGAAATCCTTTCAGACATGGATGAAGAGTACTGCAGGCCGCCTCATCTCCTTGGTCTCCTTCGATTCTACAAAACAAGCAGCAAGACGACCACCAAAGTCAACAAAAAGGCCCACATTAATCAAGTATTTTCAACATTGAACCGTCTGAAATCTGGATCGATTGTTGAGCCTAACATCGACAATATGGAAAGGAATATACCATCCGACAAGAAGAAGCCCGAGGAAGCACATGGTTCAATGTCAACATCTACAAGTGCCATCGAGCTTGCAGAAATTGGCATTAAGCTGAAAGCCAGCAAGTCAGGAAGTTTCACAGAAATCGGCATCAGGAAAGGACCCCTCTTTGGCGAGCTTTTCTTGACGCCACTGGTGCTAAGCAGTACAAGGACATGCTGGCTTGTAAACATGGCGGCTTTCGAGCTATGCACGACCTCAGGGGATCTTGATTGTGAAGAAGAGACGGCTGTCTGCTCATACCTCGCTCTCCTTTCTATGCTCATGGACCGGGAGGAGGATGTACACGAGCTACGCACGAAGCATCTTGTGCAAGGACAACTCACAAACAAAGAGATTCTCCGGTTCTTCAAGAGCCTTACAAAGCACCTGTCCGTTAGCAGCTCCTACCTTCGCATCCTGAGACGCATTCAGAAATACAAGGTCAACAGGTGGATGTGGATCAAGGTGCACAAGTTCATCTACAACAATTTCAAAACCATTTTCACGGTCTTCACCGTGGTTGGTGTTCTTGTGGGCATCTTCAAGACGCTCCTCTCTCTCAAGCAACACCAGTAAAGTCCTACCATGCTTGTTTACCCTTCTTTAAGTACAAATACTCTGCTTTCCTGCTTAGTTACGACGGCGTGGTGTTAGTTTTTCTGTTTTAAGAGTGATGAACGGTGTGATGCATTGTACGTACTGCATTCGATAGATTGTTTGTATAAGAGATCTCTTCAAATAATGTACTGTGCCTGAAATTGAGTTACAACTTCACTTTATTTATGTTGAGATCTGGGCTCGAAATTGTGTTGAGATAGATACAGTCTCTGTTCTGGAAAAAGCAGACCTGACGGTTCGGTCCATGCCTGTTTTGCACGTGCTGTGGGCTGCTATGGGAATATGAATTCTCTCTGATTGTCAAACGGCTGTAGGTAAACAAGTAAACAATGGACGCCTGAGGGGAATGAGGCAGGCTTCAACACTTTAGAGCGTGTGAATGGCTAACTTCTTTTTTGGACGAATGCTCCGCCTCGTCTCCTGTGGGCCTTTAGGGCCATGGCGGCGTGCTGGATCCCGACTATTGCCGGCGGGAGGGCTCTGTTTTTAGATGTTTCTTCAAGTTTTGTTAGGCTTTGTGTCCTGCTCAGAAAGACGAGACGGTGGCGGCTCCCTGAGGATGGAACAAGGTTCTCCCGCCTAGCCCTTGTTCTGGTGGTATGTCTAGCATCGTCGGTGAGTGTGTGGAGGTTCGTCTACATTTGTGTTTCTTCAGGTTGGATCCTTCCGATCTACTCGACTCGTCATCGGCGGCGGTTGTTGTACTGCTGTGCTGGTCCTATGGGGTCTTACCATGGCGATTTCCCGACTGTCTACTACAACAAGTTTTGCCCGGCTCCGGCTAGGGAGGGGCGATGATGGCAGCATTCCTTTGGCTCGCTTCAGTGCTTGTAGTCGTCGCAAGGTGGTCTATGGACCTGGATTTAATTTTAATTATTTCGGTGTTCGTTGTATTGCCATAATTGAAGATGAATAGATTGGAAGTTTTCTCGAAAGAAAACTACAGTACTAACTAGTCGTTATTAGGCGGGTCACAGGCTTGTTTGGGCCTAGCCCATCTCCCCTGCTCACCCGATGTGAGCTCATTTCTCCTTTCGGGCATCTCTCTGCCCCCTCTCAGTCAGGCTCCACCTAGTTTCTGCCGGCGCTCGATGATGGATGGCCTCACGAACAGCCAGGCCACGACATCGCTGCTCTTCGTTGCCACGACATGTGACGTCGCGGACCATAGAGTTTAGGATTTAGAGTTTAGGGTTGCAGGAGGAGGCTCCGGCCGGGGATGGTCAGTCAAGAGTGGCTGGCCATCCCCCGCCGGCCCAGCCAAGAGTGGTTTGTGAGTCTTCATATGCTAATGACAGGCACAATTATAACTGGCTAAACTGTAACCATAAGGAAACCTTCACAAACAATTATAATTTCAGCCTGACATAATCATATACAGGCCTTTTGAATACTACTTATAATGAATCCTCATGATTGCAGTAGCACTGGTTTGACTATTTCTTTAGCCAAGGTTCAGTAATTTTTTGATGCAGCATTCAGTTATGTATACGTCCTTGTCAAGCAGCTGCTAAATGTTTTGGGACGTATTTGTGCATAATTCTCTGATAGTGATTGTATTTCATACTAAATCGGTGGAGATGAGAGATCTGCATGTGCATTCTGTTAGATGTGTATAGTTCATTGTGTACATCCCCATTGTATTAGGGGCTTTTCTGCACTTTACCATATCTGTATATGTACTGGCCGTTGGCCCTCAGTAAAGCTTAGTTGCTGCTTATCCAACATGGTATCAGATGTTAGGTTCCCCTCTCTCTCGCACGCTGCAACTCCGTGCTAGCTCCTCCCCCGATCCACCCGGTCCGGCCCTTCTTGCCGCGGATCCGGCCGCCTCGGCTGTCCTCGCTGCGGATCCGGCCGCCCCAGTCCTCCGCGTTGCGACTCCGGACGCCCCTGTCTGTTTCGCTGCCCGGCCCCGTCGCCTCCTCCGCCTGGCCGCCGCCCTGTCGGGCCTGCTGCTCCACTCGGTCTGCTGCTGTGCTTCTGCTTCGCTTGGCCCCCGTGTCTCCTCCCCGGCCGCCCCTGCTCCAGCGGGCACTGCTGTCCTCGAGCGCCGCCGGCTCCCGCTTTGGATCGGGTCTCGAGCGCTGCTGTTTTGCTGCTGCCCCGATCCATTTCGGCCCTCGGGTGCTGCTGCAGATCGGGCCTTGTTCGCCTGCTCGACACCCCCCTCGTGAGCATTTCTTCCCCGCTCGGTTTCTGGCCTCGTGAGCATCTCTGCCCGATCCAGATCGGGCCTTCGTAGACTTCCATAAAAAAAACAGAGAAGCGGACAACAGCAGCCGAGTGACTTCCTCATGTCCTCTTCGGGCTATGTCGTGGTCCCTCGATGCTCGGTGATCTTTGATGGCACCAACTATGCTGAGTTTGTGGGCTTCATGCGCATCCATATGCGTGGACTCCTTCTGTGGGGTGTTCTCTCTGGCGAGGTCCCCTGTCCGCCATGCCCGGTTGCGCCAGTGGCCCCAATCCCACCCGTGCCACCGGTCCTTGCTGCTGATGCTTCTCAGGCTGACCGCGATGCTGCCAAGGCTCTGGATGATGCTGCGGTTGATGCTTATGATCAGCAGGTTTCCGCTTCCGATGCTCTCTCTGTGTACCGGGATGATCTATTTGCTTACACTCAGTGGTGCAATGATGATGCTCGAGCTGCTGCTGTTCTCACTGTGAGTGTCCTCCCTCAGTTTGCTTCGGAGTTCATGGGACTTGGCACCGTTGCCGCGATGTGGTCTTACCTCTGTCAGCGCTGTCAGCCCTCCGGTGATGCTCTCTACCTATCTGTCGTGCGCCAAGAGCACGCACTCCAGCAAGGTGATTCTTCTGTTGATGAGTTATATTCACAGTGCTCTGCCATCTGGCGCCAGCTTGACTCTCTTCGGACAGTTGTTTGTGGAACCTGTCGTTGCTGTCAGACTACTCGTTCTGATCTCGAGTTTCAGCGGGTCCATGAGTTCTTATCTCGTCTCCGGTCTGAGTTTGAGCCTCGCCGTGCTCACTTGCTTGCTCGTGGTCGTGTTCCTATCTCAGAGATACTTGCTGAGCTTCGTGTTGAGGATACCCGCCTTCGCTCTGCTGGGTTGCTTCTGGTTCCGTCCGTGCTGGCCGCCCGAGCTCCTGTGTCGCCTGCTCGCCTCAGCGCTCCGCCGCTCCTGCCTACTCCTCCAGGGGGGTAAGCCTTCCTCCATATGCTGAGAAGGGCAAGTCGCGCCGTGACACCGTTTGTGGTTATTGCTCCCGGTTAGGTCACCCAGAGTCTGATTGTCGTCAGAAGAAGCGTGAACAGAGGCGCTCCTCCTCCGATGGGACACCCGTGTCTTCCTTGACTCCGTCACTCACTGATCAGGACATTGTTCGCCTCAAGCGTCTTCTTGCTTCCTCAGGCTCCTCGTTGACTCCTTCTGCTACTGCTGTGACTGCATCCCCGCTCTCGCCACCACCGGCGTCTACACAGTCAGGTACATCTTCGTGGGTTCTGGATTCTGGAGCCTCCTTTCATATGTCTTCTGATTCTTCTGCGTTGTCTTCTCTCCGACCTCTTGATTCGCCTGTTAATGTTCTTACTGCCGATGGCACATCTCTTCCTGTTGCTAGTCGTGGTATTCTTTCCACTCCATCTTTTTCTGTTCCGAGTGTTTCTCATGTTCCTCGCCTCACCATGAATCTTTTTTCCGCTGCCCAACTTACTGATTCTGGTTGTCATGTCATTCTTGACACCGACTCTTGCTCCATTCAGGATTGTCGCACCAAGGCTTTGGTTGGTGCTGCCCCCGGCGCCGTGAGTCAGAGGGCCTTTGGGAGGTTGACTGGCTTTGTGTTCCTTCCGCTGCCACCACTTCTGCCAGCTCTCATGCTCTTGCTGCCTCTTCGTCTGCGTCCTTCCAGCAGTGGCATCATCGCCTTGGTCACATCTGTGGCTCTCGCTTATCTTCTTTAGTCCGTCAGGGCCTCTTAGGGTCTGTATCTGGAGATGTCTCCTTACATTGTAATGGTTGCAGATTTGGCAAACAAACTCAGTTACCTTATCATACTAGTGAGTCTGTATCTCAGCGTCCTTTTGACTTAGTTCATTCTGATGTCTGGGGTCCTGCTCCCTTTGATTTGAAAGGTGGTCATCGCTACTATGTTTTGTTTATTGATGATTTCTCTCGCTACACTTGGCTCTACTTCATGAAATCTCGTAGCGAGGTTCTCCCTATATACAAACGTTTTGCTGCCATGGTTCACACCCAGTTTGCCACGTCCATCCGTACTTTTCGTGCTGACTCCGCTGGAGAGTATATCTCTCAGCTGTTGTGTGGTTTTCTCGCGGAACAGGGTACTCTTGCCCAGTTCTCATGCCCTGGTGCTCATGCTCAGAATGGCATTACAGAACGAAAGCATCGTCATTTGCTTGAGACGGCTCGTGCGCTGCTGATTGCTGCTTCCCTTCCACCCCATTTGTGGGCTGAGGCTGTTTCCGCATCCACCTATCTCATCAACATTCAGCCATCAACTGCTCTGTAGGGTGGTATTCCTATGGAGTGTCTCACTGGTCGCTCTCCTGACTACTCAGCTCTTCGTATGTTTGGTTGTGTGTGCTATGTTCTTCTTGCCCCCCGAGAACAGACCAAACTGACTGCTTAATCGCTTCAATGTGTTTTCCTTGGTTACAGTGATGAGCACAAGGGCTATCGCTGTTGGGATCCTGTTGGTCGTCGTTTGCGCATCTCGCGTGATGTGACTTTTGATGAGTCTCGCTCTTACTACCCCCGTCCTTCTTCCTCGAGCTTCTCTGTGGACGATATTTCCTTTCTTCTTCTCCCCGATACACCCGGCTATGTGCCTCATGTTTCCCTTCCTCCACCTAGACCTCTCATTCCTTCTTGTTCACCACTGACACCATCTTCCCCATTCCTCCTCCACATGTCCACCATCCTCTCCCGTTCATCACACTCTCTCACCGTTTCCTCTCCACTATACTCGTCGCCCTCATTCTGAGGATGCTTCTCCTGACGCGCCTTCCACCTCTGGTGCTTCTCCTTTCACGCCTCCCCCAGTTCATAACCTCCGTGCTCGGCCTCGCCCCCCGCCTGATCGCTACTCTCCTGATCGGTACGCTCTCTCTGTTCTTGCTGAGCCCACTTCCTATCGGACTGCCATGACTCAGCCTGAATGGCAACTTGCGATGGCCGAAGAGCTTGCTGCCCTTGAGCGCTCCGGCACATGGGATTTGGTTCCTCTCCCTTCCGGTGTTCGTCCCATCACCTGCAAGTGGGTCTACAAGATTAAGACTCGCTCTGATGGTTCTATTGAGCGCTACAAAGCTCGTCTTGTGGCCCGTGGTTTTCAACAGGAGCAGGGATGCGATTATGATGAGACTTTTGCTCCTGTGGCCCACATGACCACTTTCCGCACTCTCCTTGATGTGGCTTCTGTTCGTATTTGGTCTGTCTCTTAACTGGATGTCCAGAACGCCTTTCTCAATGGCGAGTTGCGTGAGGAAGCCTATATGCAGCCACCACCGGGGTACTATGCCCCTGATGGTATGGTCTGTAGACTTCGGCGCTCCCTCTATGGTCTTAAATAGGCCCCTTGCGCCTGGTTTGAGTGCTTTGCCTCTGTGGTGACTGCCGCTGGTTTCTTGCCCAGTGATCATGATCCCGCGTTGTTTGTTCACACGTCTTCTGGTGGTCGGACTCTTCTCCTTCTCTATGTTGATGACATGATCATCACTGGTGACGACTCTGAGTACATTGCCTTTGTTAAGGCTCGCCTTCACGACTAGTTTCTCATGACTGATCTTGGTCCACTTCGCTATTTTCTTGGGATTGAGATCTCCTCGACCTCTGATGGCTTCTACATCTCCCAAGAAAAATATATTCAGGATCTTCTTGCTCGCGCTGCTCTCGGTGATGAGCGCACTGTTGTGACTCCTATGGAGCTCAACGTTCAGCTTCGTGCCTCTGATGGTGACCCTCTTCCTAATCCCACTCGCTATCGCCATCTCGTTGGCAGTCTTGTCTATCTTGCTGTTACGCGTCCTGACATCTCCTATCCTGTCCACATCCTGAGTCAGTTTGTTTCCGCCCCCACCTCTGTCCACTATAGTCATCTCCTCCGTGTTCTACGATATCTTCGTGGCACGTTCTCTCAGCGCCTTTTATTTCCCCGCTCCAGCTCTCTTGAGCTCCATGCCTACTCTGATGCTACCTGGGCTAGTGATCCCTCTGATCGACGATCGCTATCTGCTTACTGTGTCTTTCTTGGTGGCTCTCTTATTGCCTGGAAGACAAAGAAGCAGACTGCAGTTTCTCGCTCGAGTACGGAGGCTGAGTTGCGAGCCATGGCTATGTTGACGGCTGAGGTGATCTGGTTACGGTGGTTACTTGAGGATTTTGGTGTTTCTGCTACTACCTCCACTCCTCTACTGTCCGACAGTACCGGTGCTATCAGTATTGCACGTGACCCGGTGAAGCATGACCTCCACAAGCACATCGGTGTGGATGCCCACTTTGTGCGTGCTGCTGTGCAGGATCAGGCGCTCTCTCTTCACTATGTGCCCTCTGAGTTACAGTTGACTGACTTCTTCACGAAGGCACAGACTCGAGCGCAGCATGGATTTTTCCTCTCCAAACTCAGTGTTGTTGATCCACCATGAGTTTGAGGGGGGGTGTTAGATGTGTATAGTTTATTGTGTACATCCCCATTGTATAAGGGGCTTTTCTGCACTTTACCACATCTGTATATGTACTGGCCGTTGGCCCTCAGTAAAGCTTAGTTGCTTCTTATCCAACACATTCATGAAGATCGAGATTACAAATCCCAAGAAGAATTCCAGGGCAATACAACGCCATGGAAGGCACGATCCACAGTTAGTGTCCATAGTAAAACTCTGTTTTGATTCAACTAGAAGAGGATGACGGCTTTGGTTCCTGATTCACGAGCAACAACTAGAGATATTTCGATTCAGATTTCCTTTCGAAGAATCTGCTCTCCCTTATTTACCCCTAGCAAGACCTCCTAGCTTGTTTATAATCGCTGTGCAACTGTACCGTAAGCCTGAACCCTGATTGATCTCTCATGGTGTATCTACTGTTGCACAAACTTCCAGCGGGTGAGCAAGTTACTGGACCTAGAATTTGAGTGTCTTTTACATGCTTTATATGTAGACACTTTTTTTTAGAACGAAGGCTCACGAAGAGCCCGGCTTTAAATTAATAGAGCCAGGATTACAGGACTACCACTTACAACAGAACAAAGAGCGGAAATAAAGATATATTGTGCTCGGCAGTGGTGGAGTTACCTTGGGGCAAAACCCGGCCGTGGCCCGCCCAGTGTAGCACCAAATAGTGAAGATTGAGAGGCTCTTAATAGGAAAATTAGTAAGGTTAGCTTTAATATGGCCTGTGTGGCCCGCCCAGGGATTTTACCCTTACTCCGCCGCATGTGCTCGGTAGAACAACTCGAAGGCATAGAACAATGTCATCGAACGCCGCTATGCCGAAACCAGCTAACCTACTAAGGCTATGGGAGGAAGGCACCACCGTGCATGTTTTGTGTCACTGACTGCCACCAGAGGGAGAATAGGGGCAACACATGACCTGACTCCGCCTCCGCAAAGGGCCTCTACCCTTTCACCCGGGCTCGACGGATGCCGCACCGGCGGCCTGCGTAGTGGTTCACCCTAGAACCTAGATCAGAATTCCCAAGCACCCAAAGGAGGCACCAGGAACAAACTCACACGAAACCGGGAGCCGAACACCCAGTCACCGTTGCCGGCAGCAGCAAGGCAGAGCACCGGACGAGAGTTGTCGAAGCGAAGGCGCTGAAAAAACCCCGGAGAAGGCCAAGAGTATGCAGCACCACGCATCGGTCAAGGATAGGAGTCTCCATAGCCCATGGCACGAGAGAGGGACCCCAATCCCCTCGCACCAGCGGCTGAAGCCCTCCACACCTAGACCCGAGCAAGTTGCCGAAGATGAAGATCAGACCAATACAATCCGCCGTCGAACCACCACTGACTCCACCACCACTTGAGCACTTCCCTGACGACGCCTTCAGGAAGGTTCACGCCACCGAGGTGCCGTCGTCGCAATGAATCGAGGAACTGAGGCTTTCACCTGAGCTGCTGGGTGGGGTGGGAGGTGCAGGAAGCCCACCGAAGCCTTCAGCAAGGAAAACGACGCCCAAAGGCGACGTCTTCAGTTTGGCCGCCGCGCCGGCCAAGGGTTTCCCCCGGATCCGCACCCAACCACCAGATTCGCACACCCGCCATCCAGAAAACGGCGACGGAGCCACCAGGGACAGGGGGCGGTGCGGATCAGAGCAGATCGAGGTTGTGGACGCCGATTCTCCAAGGTT
This sequence comes from Aegilops umbellulata, assembly GCA_032464435.1. NCBI lineage: Eukaryota > Viridiplantae > Streptophyta > Magnoliopsida > Poales > Poaceae > Aegilops > Aegilops umbellulata. The sequence goes on along the minus strand of CP136057.1, from coordinate 4,656,916 downwards.
CAGCCGGCCTACGGGAAGCTGCTGCAGCCGTCGACGCCCGCCGCCTCCACGCCGCCCGCGCGGCCGGGAAGGCGGCCCACCTGCACCCTGCGGCGCCGCCCGCCGCAAAGGCCACGCCGCTGGTCGCTGCCCCAGATGCCGAGGCTCTCCACGCAGGGTGGATCCGCGGAGGTCCCCGCCGCCACCTTCATGGGTGTCGAGCGGCCGCGCCGCTGGGCACCTTTGGCGGTGGTGGAGGGAGGGAGGGAGACGGGGGGAACTAGGTGGCGGCGGCTAGGGTTGGCCCCCGAGTCGGCTCGGAGGAGATGACGCGGGGGGAGGGGGGGGAGAGGGGGGCAACTGTGCTCTCACTTATATGTAGACATTTTTGGAAAGAGGAGGTAAGATGGACAATGTTAAAACTGCTCGATCCTCTATAGAGACGTACAGGCAAAGAATTAAGACATTGAGTCTTTGCTCGATCCTCTATAGAGGTTAGGAGCATCATATGATCTCTGAATTCACAAATAAGGATTCCAGCGAAATATGTTGTTCTTAGCTTTTTGTTTGTCTGATTACTTATGCACTATGTACTCTAATTTAGAAAAGGAGCTTAAACCTCCGACCTCTGCATCAATCGATGCATGCAGCCATCTTTATTAATTATTCCATGTCTGACAAGAACATACATCAATTCAACCGAAGGCATCACATACACATACAAACTCGATAATGTGGAGTGCTCTCACTCCCCATATCTAAAATCGGTGTCGGTCACCCCTGGATGAAATAAACTTCTAAATGTAAAGACTAGAGAGACCATCTGGCCATCTACATATGCAGCTTGGTCGACTGAATCTGTCCTTGCCCCTCTCTTAACTTTTGCGCCACAGCGAGCCTGCATACACACAATTTGTATATATGTCCTTCTGAATCCATATTTTCACTTTTACGCCGCAGCTAGCTACACATACCTACAGTTCTCCAGGTTAGTGTTCCATCCCTTTGTTGCCTTCTTTCCAAAAGATTTGCCAGGCTTTCGGTTTTACAGTCTATACTTTCACGGCTGAGATCTAGCAAAAGGCTGAAATATGCGTTGACACTTGACACTAACGCACACAAGGAGTTTTTCTTTTTCTTACATCAACGCACACAAAGAGTTTCCTTTGAATCGTGGCATGTTTTTTTTTTAATTGCGCGTATTTTGCAGAAGTAGTACAAAGGAGCTCTCGCATGTGTGCAATTTCAACATTACTAACTCGTACCCGCAAATCCGTAATTCTTCATTGCTAGATGCGTTTGTTCCTTTTTGGTACCCCTCTCCTCAGGGAAGCCCTGCATCTAGAGCCAACAGCGGGAAATCGGGTTGGAATAAAAAACCTAAGGGTCCTATAGTTCATAAAAATTCTAAATAAAATGACAGGACCTAGTTTCTGGGAAGGAGAGGAGAGATCTGCATCTGAATTCATAAAGATCGAGATTACAGCTCCCATGAAGCACCACCAATACAACGCCATAGAAGGCACAACCCAATCGGTGTCAACAATTTAAACTCTGTTTTGGTTCAACCAGAGGAGTATTATGGCTGGAAACAAAATATTCGAAAGATATTTTGATTCAGGCCGGAGGAGCGCAAACAGCTGGTGGCCAGTCAGGCAGGGTCTATACAAACTATCCACGCTTTACGTTGGCTAATCCTCATCTACACAAGAATTGAACTCCATGTGTCCGTAGAGACACATATTTTCCGCATAGGATAATGCTCCCTGACGTGGTTATTATTTGAATAACAGTGAGCCATATGGCCCATATGACCCCATACAACAACCGCCCACCAACCATGAGATAACCACATGGTTGGTTGAAGCAGTCTCGTGGATGTACAACCCCAGTGTTAATGCAAGCGTTTATATCGCACACGAGGTGCCACAAGTCTCGTGTGAATTGATAGTTTGGTATCTACAAGAATTATGGTGATGATGGTAGACAAATAATTGTGATGTAAATATAAAGTGGTGGAACTAAGTCTGCAAGTAATAAGCACAATAAAAGTAAAGAACGGAAAATATATGGTGTTCTCCTGCAATTGAGAAGTTAGGCCCAATGGAGCCATCAGTGGTGACCACCCGAATTGAATGCCACCATCATCATAGGCATGATGCATGGCTCACTGTAGATCAATCCCGGAGCTAGGTTTTGTCATGGGCGTGTCTCTAGGAATTCTAGGCCGTACAGAAGAGGAATGAAGGAGAAAAGGAAATGGCTCACAGGCGTGGTGTAGAGAAGGTATCCAAAAAGTTTCAAGTCAAAATAATAAACCTAAATTTATAATTCTATTTTGAGGTTTGGGACAAAATTTTCAATCAATTTGAATAAAAAATATAGAATTATGGGATCTCATTTTTTTACATATGTCAGATATGCACGATCATGAGTTGCCACAAGAAGATTCTCAGATTTAACCAAGAAACAGCATAGGAGTTCCATCCAAAGGGGTTTAAATAGAGAATTTGTTTTAAAAGATAAATAAATATATTCTCAAAGGTGAAGGACTTCGAAATAAAATATGTGAAGTGTCTTGGCCAGGAGAAGATATACCCAGTTTGACTTCAACATATTTGAGCAAAGGAAAAGGCTTACAAAAATTGTAGGAGTTAAATCTAGAAGAAAAATATTCAAAGAATTTTTTTTGCAGGACAATATCCAAATAATTTGATTCACAATTACAAACAATCCAGGAAGCCAAATTTGGCATATTATAGGCACACATACAGGCACCAAGACAAAGACAGAGACACACTCTTAAAGAAAATAAATAAAGCAGAATCAGTATAAGGGAGAAGGGAAACTAGTGGCTACACCCAAGTTTGGTGCACCCACACAATGAATGGTAAAATCAAAATAAGTTTAAAAAAAATAAAAAAATCTGAAAGTTCGTGGCATTGTCTGTGAGAGAATGTTTTTGTACAGAGCCCCTCGGATGCCATTTAGCAACCAAAATTTGCAAGCTCCTAAAATCTTTGGTTATAATCGAATAACGCTGGCCCCCGCGTCGCTCTTCCTGGGCGACACGGGCGGCGCCGCCGTACCCCAGCCTAACCTTCCCTCTCCTCACGTCTTTCCATCCGCCGGCGAAGCTAGTGCGGCTGATGGCGGCGGCGAGGTCTCTGCTTGTGGTTGTTTTTCTCGATTTCACGAGGACCCTGCAAAGAGATCGAATCAATCAAGCCAGATTCACTAGTATGTACGTCTACCTGGACGTGCATATGTTGTTAGGCTGCAAATCTAGCTTTGCACATATCGCTTGAGTTCTCATCAACGGCAGCGGCTTTGGGCGGTGCTCCATGGCTATTGGGAGCTGCCTAGCCATTGGTGGTTTGCGAGGTGCTTGTCTGCAGAGGATGGACGGGCCTCTCTGTGCCGCTCGTACGCCCCTCAATCGGATCGGGCTCCGCGCTTCTTCGGATGCAGATTGTGCGAACAGGCTCCGTCTCATACTGGGATGTGGAGGCCATCGCTGATGTGGCTGATCTGACACACTGCTGTCTGTTGGGCCCCACTGATGGATGGGTTATCTCGTCCCGGCGACGGCCTCGCTGTTGATTACGGTGACCACCGAAAGGTCTTTGTGAGGGTTACCCTCTAGATCCGGTGGGCGATGAGATGCAAACTATGGACAACGGTTCGACGCAGAGGGATATGGTGGTGTAGCAGCGGCGATCACACATCGCAAGTAGCTGTTGGGATCACGAAAAAGTGATGGCGACAACACGTGAGTGACTTGATGGTGATGCTACTCGAGCACAGGTCTCGAGCTTCAGGGTGAAAGCCTAGGTGACCTAGGTTGGTTATGCCTGGCAATGGCGATGTTTTTACGTCGTTACCTTGTTGAAGGCATTGCTTGGATATGCTCAGACTGGTTCTTCAGGGTGAAAACCTAGATTCTGACCTTGAGTGGTTGGATCCGGTGACGGCGGCAGTGATCGTCACTGTCTTCCTGAAGGCATTACTGTTGAAGAACCTCGTGGTTCATGTTGTGTCATGAGATGAGATGGTTGGTGCGGATATGATCTTTAATGTAGTTTGCCGATTGGATTTGATCGCTTTGTTTTTTTTCCTCGCCTACGCATAGCTTTGGTCCTATATGACTTTGCTATTTGCTGGCAGGTTTTTGTGTGCGTGCGTTGGTGTTGGCTGTGTGCATCCTAATTAAGCAGAGGCCGGGTGTGCTCATTGTGTTTGTATCCTCTTGATGCTTTATTTTGAGCCAATAAAATTCACCCTTCATCGAAAAATAATGGAACCTACAAAGTTTCAGATTTTTTATTTGTTTTGATAAGTTTTTGATCATGGGTGTAGCGGGAGTGCAATGTCTCTGGGTGTACAAAAACCACACTCGAGGGAGAAAAGATGATCTTGCAGGCTTGCAGCTCTCTACTGCATGTATACAAGGCCTAAATATGGTACTACCACTATTTCGTTTCACCCTTGGATGTACACATCTGTCCGTCACCCGCACTTGGACAAGGCTTGTTCAACGGCAGGCTAATACCAAGTAGAAAATGACTTACTGGAGCAGAATGAAGCCTCCTTCGTTGTTTATTAAATCATGTGAGGCATCAGGGGTGGTATCTAAATCAAGCATGCGTCTCTGACAGAAGACTGCTTTTTCTTCAGACAAATTTGTTACTGCTAGAAGGCAACCATATATAGTAGTATCATATGTTCTTTCAACACGACCGAAACGCAACCCGCCAACTTAACATATACTCTGCAACACAACTTGGCCAAATTGACTAATCTCTGTCTACACAAAAACGACAATATTTCTCACATAGTCTAATATTCCTTAACGCGGTAATCGGTATCCAACACGTGCTCCTTAACGTAGTAATCAGCTACGTTCTTGGGATGCATCTTGCTGCTAAATGTAATTAGACTGCTCTGTTTGGTCAATCAGATGTCGGCAATAGTTAATCACGTCTCTTCTTCTATTCTTGCCCCCTCTGTTCATTTATATGTATGCGACCTGGTAGGCAAGGACTCTCCAGCCTCTTCTTGCCACCTTCTTCCACTTGGATGCTCTCCTTTTGAGGCAATACTAGCTTGGATATGTATGCAACCTGGTAGGCAAGAATTCCTTTTGATGCTCTCCCTTTCTCGGTTAGTGTTCCATCTCTTGAACCTTTTCTTTTTCTCTTGTTGCAGCATATTGTCCAAAAATTAAGGCCCTGTTAAATAAGTAGGAATTCTAGAGGAGCTGAGGAAGTACATATGTGTTCCCTTGGAAATCATTTGTTCCAAGCTGTATCGTGACATTTATGATTCTTTCAGGAAATATCCGAATTGATTAAAAAATAAAGTTGTTATAGACAGTATAATTATTAGTGCAACAAACTGCTTGGCTAATTCAGCATGAACACCATGTTACACAGATCTATGATTTATTTACGTTATAGTTCGATTGAGTTGTATTCATTGTATTATAGTGCCCTTCGTTGCATCATCAATCATGCACACAAGCGTGTGGATTTGTTGTAGCTCCATACCAGTGTACCCTCTATCTTGTCCGTCCAGTTTGCGTCAAGTTTCGTGCTATTCTTATATAAAAAATTCTCTTTTTCTTTCTTCCAAACAAGAGAACATTTGACCGTGAGACTTTGCATGTCAACTATACACAAGTGCCATTCATTTTATGAAATGTTTTTGATATTATGAAACATTAATTTATCAAATTTTAAATTGCAAATGAGTTGTATTAATTTTAGAACTTATGTTGCGCCAAAAAATCTTAAAACTTTTCTGCACATAGGAGTACTTGTGTGATGTTGATCTACAAAGTTTCAAGTTCAAATGGTCTATTATTTGGGAGAAACAAAAAAAATAAGTTTGCTTGCACGGACTTTAATGCAAGTATGGACGGTGAGGACCGAGGATGCACTGTTATGGGGTCCAACCACAACTTTCCCATTTTCACACTCACTCGAAACTGAAGCAGAAAGTGAAAAAATGAAGTTGGGAAATTATTCTTGACCTTCTTCTCTGCCTAATATTCTTTAAGAACCTTCTTGAGGCTTCTTGTTTTGGGCTATATAGCATATACAATTGACCTAAGATATTTTGTACAAGTTCATAGCAAGATTAAACATGGCAATAATACAAGCCCTTGTGTTCAACGGTTTGTTCTTTGACTTCTTTGTTTAACTTCCTAGTGCAACAAGTAACTACATTTGTAAGCTCTTGCTAAGAATCAATATTACACTATATTTATGTAGTAATTTATATCTCTCCCCTCCCCTGGATCCATAAGCCTTGAATACACTCATATTAAGTTGAAAATGTTATTTGAGAGATTGCGTGCTGTTTACTAAATCATGCATTATGTTTACAAACCAAGCAAGCGTAGGAATTTTGTTTGAAGTCTGCCTTCACACAACTTTGTGGCGAGGTGCGAACAAACACATATATCATCTTCACTTTGATGCACTGCCCTTTGTCGACCAGGGAAAAAAAGGGGGGGGGGGGGGGGGGAGGGGGTTATTTGACTGATTCCCGGTACAAGAAAGTTCATCATCATTTTCTAATAGAGACAAATATTTTCCATATAGGCCAATGCTCGATGACATAATAGCAAATATTTTCCGTATCGGACAATGCTCGCTGACATAATAGAGATATATATTTTGCGTATAGGCCAATGCTCGTTGCCATAATAGAGACAAATACTCTGTATAGTTCAGTGCTTGCTGACATGGCTATTATTTCAATACCAGTAAGCCATCGCATGCACCCACCTACCTTTGGATTAATTAAGCTGCTATATGTAAAGACTAAAAAAACTAGGCACTCTGGTTGGTGTTTTTTCATTATGGCACACTTTGACTCTTCTTTACCCCTCTAATCCTTTATGAATGTGTTTGGTTGCTCGCATCGTGCATACTTGTCCCACTAGGGCCTGGTTGAGTATATGCAGGCAAAAAACCATCATCTGCATGTTGATTGGTTGCCTGCATATCCTCTCCCTACATAGTAGCTAGTCTCTACGCATTGTGTATGGTTGCTCGCATTGTCTATGATCATACGAGTGCACGTTGTTTGGTTGCATACGAGTATAGAGTTGTGCTCACCTTGTACCCTACTTGGTGAGCTTACCCACTACTACTACTTCACCTTACACACGATCGCACTGAGCACACCAACGCCATAGCATTGCAATGGTGGTGAACTGGACAAAGATGATGAAGTTCTTCAGCCCAAACTGGCGATCCACCTTGCCAACTTCAACACTGCTGCATGACTGCTTTCGCACAAACTTTGAGTAAGCTTCTTCTGTCGCCTGCCTAGTCTTAAACCCTTTGTGGTTGTTGTGCTTGTACCCTGAAACTTGTTCATTACAAGATTCCCATGAACTATAAACTCCTGGAGCCCTCCCAATGAACACCGCATACCACTTATCCTAGCTGTGCACAAGAGCAATAAGTTGAAGCAGCAAGCAATGATGCACACAAACAGCAAGCAATGAAGCACACGAGAAGCATGCAATGGAGAAGAAGAACAATAGTAAGCATGCATGACCATACATCATAGCAATTTCAACCTAGAACTACTATGGTGTCATCCGACCACCACATCCAAAAGAGGGTGTAATCCTACCATCGCAAGTTCGTGTTTACCGTGAGGATCAGCGTGAGGGGTTAGTATTTACCACCTCACCAAAACATACATACCATAAAATTGTTTTCAAGCCCTAGCTACACAAAATATACGCCGTCATCATCGTCCTTATTGCCATCGCCATGGCCGTCGAGGATCATGCACGCCATCGCCACCAGCAGAAGCAGCACTAGTAGTAGTGCTTGCCCAGCCAGGTCCTCAGCCAGAGCACCCTGTGGGCAACTCCCATGGCAACAAACCCAACACCCTGGACTTTGTTGTCCAGCAGGTGGCAGAGAGCCACTATTAGAGCCTCTGGGCCGAAGCCACCTTGCTCCATGACGGTGCCGTAGAGGTTAGGGTGGATGTCAATCGTCCTGCTCACCTCCTTCACTGCCTGAGTCATGCTGCTGAAGAAGGGAGAACTCCTCCTCCATGAAGCCTCCCCGCTTCCTCTTCCAATCAAGCACATAAACATGCTCACCATCCTTGTCAGGAGCATCAATATTGATGGTGTCTAACTCCTGGATGTCTGGATACTCAGGCATCAGTGAGCCTAGCGGGTGACCCGAGCCCCTGGCACGCTTGTCGGTTGCCAGCCCGAAGGAGAAGATCTGTTGCATCTGGTGGTAGTTCTGGATAGGTGTGTTCGGGAACTCTGTGTCCTTGGAGTGAGCCTAAGAAAGAAACATGGCAGAGTGGTTAGTTTGTATGGCATTGGTTCATAGGCTTAAACAACTCGTTACTTAGAATGACATGCTTTGTGAGCTAAGCGCGATGTGGCCTTTGTAGTGCTCTGCCTCCAAAAGGATCGAGTAGGTGTCCGCATCCCATGAAGCACAGCTCAAGTCTCTGAGCTTGGACATGTTGATCCACCTTGCTCTCCACTTCCGGAGGTGGTTGTAGACCTCGGTCGAGGTGACCTCCTGTCCACAAAACTCAAACATTTTCCTTTGCAACTCGTTCAAGTGCACCTCCTCGAAACCCATGTCAGTCCTCACCCCACTAGCTATGACCTCACACATCTTGTTAAGCACAAAAGTGGAGAGGAATAACTGCCATTTCATGTTGTTCTTCCTTCCCTCCTTCTCCTTTGCGGCTGCCTTTTGAGCAACAGCATGAGCTACATAATTGGGCTGAGCCAGCACAAATGGAGGAACCGTAGGCGACACCTAAAAACGTCTGAATTGGGAGGCATCCGGTCGATGGTAGGCAGGGAGTCCTCGACGTAGGACGCTGGGAACGGGCTCTCGGACAACACGATGGCCTGACTAAACTCTTGCGTGTTCATCTCCTACAAACATAAGCGTCATCAACACCAGAACAGATTGCACATCGATAGTGTAGGAACTAGCAGTAAACATGGAAAAATCGAACTAGCAGTAACACATGCACACAGGGATGATCTAGTTCAAGATAGCATTACGAAATCCATCAAAGCATACCACAGCACAACACAACAGAATACAACACTAAATCTTGGACATATGGATGATCTAGTTCAATACTTGCACACTAACATACCACACATCTAAGCATACTACCAATCCATCCATGACCACTAGCTATCAATCCTTGCCGACATGGAAACAACCACCTAGCATGCTTCAAATCCATCACAACTAGCTACTACAGCATCACAATCACACAGATCGGAAGATCTAACCCACCCACATGGACAGATCTAGCTAGGACTAGTAGAGAGGAGGGGGGTGATTGAACTCACAGACGCCATCGGAGGAGCCATGGAGGAGGCACTAGACATGTTGCAGAAGAGGACCAGTATATTCGCCGCTACCGTCAACCGGTCACCGGAGCAGTTGAGCCTGGCTGGGCCTAATACGAGCAACCAAACGCATCCTATGCGCGCAGCCTGGTAGCAACCTAGCATATCTTCCTCCCCAGTACCTTAATTTGTATGCTAGCTAGATGCATATCTTCACATTTTCAAGGTTAGTGTTCAGTTTCTTGTCCCATGGGTCGCTTCCCTCTTGGCCACTGCAAGTGCCGCACCCTCCCTATTTCCTCCCTTCCCTCCATATCCAGAGGCGGCTTTCAAGAAAAGCCATGCTCGGGGCAATGGGGCTTCTCGTCGGAGAGGCAGCTGAGTAACACTTGTTGTGGCGATGAACTTTGGCAGTGTGGCATGATGGGGAAGGTGCACTGCAAGTTTGATTACCAGCAGCGTAACTACCTGGGCGAAGGATTCAGATTCCCTGCAGCATGGAGGGTCTCATTTGACCTCCTGTGTAGAGTCCCTTGTCATCCGGTGGCTCAATCCGACTATCACGTGTGGTTGTGAAGCGCTTCAACGGAGATAATGGTGTTCCAACAAATCTAAAGCTGCAAATCATGGTTGTGTATGTGGCGACACGTGGGGGGTTCATCTAGGGGATGAGGCCATGGCCGGATCTATCACTCGCTTTCACCCGCGACAAAGGTGTGGGCCTGCCGGTGGGTCCCCGATGTGGGATTTTGCCAGTGTCGGTGACTTTCCTCTAGTGTCATACGCTCACGATCCGTGTCGTGTATGTGACACCCGGATCAACGGAGTCTTACTGGCCTTTTACGGGGTAATTTTGAGATGGCAATGGGGAGGGAGGGCCCACCCCCCTGATTTCAGGGGGGGGGGGCAAAGTATTAGTTAGCTGAAAGGTCCGTGAATTCCCTGTAATGAGTCCGTCGATGTAGCATTTTTGCGGTATCTCTGCCTCCGCGGGCGGCTCTCGCATCTAGGCTATATGCTCATGCACGCATGCTTATCAGTCGCGTGGAATTGCCCATGTAAAGATCGTGCTAATCAGCTTTGTCTCATTAATTAGGCCGGCAACTCATGGTGACAACTCATGTGACTTTGTTTTGGTGGTGCTTTCTCGAGTACTCAGTCTCGAGCTCCATGGGGAAATCCTAGGTCTGACCTTAATTGCTTGTACTTGGAAAGGACGATGTTTTTGCGTGGTTCCCTTCTTGAATGCATTTTTTTTGTAGTTGGCTCATATTCAATGTTCAAGGTGAAAGGCCATGATCTGGCCATAAGCCGTTGGATTCGGCAACGTCGACACTCGCGTGCCGTCATGTTACTTGAGTCATTACCTTTTCACAACCATTCTCCTAGTCCAAGTGTTTTCAAGCGATGCCGGTGTTGCTACTTGGCAGAGATCATCGTACCATTGCTCTTTTTGTAAAAATGGTTGTATACATCATATATGTCTTGACTAGCTCTTGCTATCGTGCTATTGCAGAGGACAGGTGTAGTTTGTATCGTTTCGATATTAATATATTACCCTTTATGAAAAATCTCTTAGTCGAATTATTTTAAAATATATTAACAGGTCATTCAGTTTTACAATTTTTATTTGTACTTTCTCAAACTATATTTTCACATTGGGATCTAAGGAAAGGCTGAATTCAACCTTGATATTCTGAACATCTCAAACAGCACACACAAGGAGTTTCTTTTGAATCGGAGCATCAACTCTTTTTACTGCAGCATCTTGTTCGGAATTTAAGGGCATGTTACAGAAATTTCAGTTCCGTTGTTAGATTTCTTTGCTTAACTTGAATAACTAACGGTATTTTTATATGAGTTCATAGTAAGAACCACTTTATGCACTCGTATCTAAAAAGAAGAAGTATATTCTATATTTTCTCTCACTGAAAGGGGTCTTTTTGTCTTATAGAAATGGATGATGATCAAGCACGTGAATTGGAAGTCCTTGAAGGAATACTTGGGGATCCAAGTGCAGAGCCGATTAAGCTTTCTTTTGGACTTCTGAAATTTATTACAGAAAAATTTTCTAATGAAATTGGTTCTGGTGGGTTTGGTGTCGTATACCAGGTATGGTCTGTTATTGATTAGCCAGCAAATGGTAATATTTAACATTGTTTCCTCGTGCAGTGAACCCTAACACCATGACTAAAACAGGGAAATTTGAAAAACGGGATGGTCGCTGTGAAGATGTGCAATGCGCATAATGTTACTGATAAGCAATTCATGGATGAGATCAAGTGTCTGCAAAGCGCAAGTCACAAAAACATTGTAAGATTTCTAGGCTATTGTGCTGACACACAAGAGGAAATGATGCCATTGGATGGAACATTCGTGATGGCTGGGAAACGGAATAGGTTGTTCTGTTTTGAGTATGTTCCAAATGGAAATATTCGACAGTATCTTCGACGAGGTACAGAAAGCTTACTACATTTATTTCCCTCTTTGCATTAGCTATAAAATAAGTACTACTCAAGATTTTGATGTGTTTTTTCTTAATTATTATTGATCCAAGTGAATAACTTTTTACGTTTACAATGTGATCTGGCTTTTAAATTTTATCATATTGGTACATCTGACATTTATTGCGGATCAGTGGGTGGGTATGCGGTTGTGCAGCCTAACGACCTGAGTTCAATTCCAAGAATTGACAGATGATGCACAGGGGTTTTCTCCCATTTATTTAGGATCAAGTTTGGTGTGTGGTGAAACCACTCATCAAAAAATATCTTGATACTCATTTAAAAAATTCTGAGGACCATGTTTATCTTGATACTCATACTAAAATGGCCGTATGCATCCCTAGTTGGTGTAGAGGTTGGGGAAGTGAAATTCTCCCCAATCTTTAAGGCGATCATATGGTTCCGAAGGGGTGAGGTCTCAACCCGCGTCCCCCGTGTCATCCCCCGCTAGGGCGGCCCGGGCGGAACCCTAACCCCCACCGCCGCCGGGCTCAACCAACCTCTCCCTTCCCTTCGCCGTTGTTGGAGGAGGTCGCCGGGTGAAGCCCCGGGCGGCTGATGGCGGCGGCGGAGGCCCCCTTCCCTCCCGCGTTGCTTTGGGTGAGGCGGGTCACCCGTGGCGCAGGGGCCCTCCTCCCCAATCTGAGTCACAACGGCGCGGCCGTTCTCCGGCGACGGCGCAGTGGCGTCGTGGTGATGGGAGGAGGCGGTGGAGCTGCGGGCTTCGTGGAAGATCTGGTGGTGCCGACTGCTCGGTGGGCTTGCATGGTCATGGCGGCGAAGGTCCCAGTGGCCGGCGGCTTGGCCGGACGTCGGCGGCAGAACATGGCCGGTGGCAGCGGCGTTGTTCTGTCTGGATCCCGGGGCAGCGGCCCTGGATGGTGGTGGCTGGTGAAGCTAGGGCTTCCCGCGGCGGCATGGCATGGTGCAGTCCCTGTCCAAGGCGGATCTATGACGGCGATCTGATCTACGGATTGGTTCGGATCAAAGACAGTGACGAGCGTGCGGGATCCATCTCGGCGGCTCTCGCGGCTTGGCGAGGCGGGGTGGGAGCCCTCCTCCTAGGCTCCAGTGGTGGCACACTTAGGCAGTGGCCGGTGCGCCAGGGCTCCTACGGTGGCACTATTGTTGCGGTTGGTCGCCGGATCTAGGCGGCTAGATCTGGGGCTTTGAAGGCGGCCGAGACGGTGCACAGGTTGTCGGGTGGATTACTTGGGAGGGATCCGGGTGAAAACTTGGTCTTCGGTTGATGGCCGAAGCCGGTGATAACGATGCCCTTATCATCGTTTCCTTCATGGAGGCATCATCGAGGTGAAGCTCCCAATTCCACTCAATACCTCCGGGGGAAACCCCAGATCAGCTGATCGAATGTTGGCGGCAATCACGTGTCGTTACCCCCTTGGGGGCGGCATTGTTGGAGGTGCACTCGGCCTTGCGGGGCCAGCGGACGGAATCTTTGGTGGAGCGGTGCTTCATCCTACACATTGATGGCGACGGATTTTGACGGCGTGGCGCAATGCAGATTCAGCGTTCAATGTGCGAGGATGGACTCGCGTAGGAGGACAACGCTGTCTGGCGTCGTGGTGGCGTCGATGGCAGAGAGACCTGGCATGTTAGATGCAACAGTACAGCTCTGAAGATGGATTGGTGGCAGGTGACTGCGGCGGCCTCATACCCGGCAGACATCCTGGTTGAGGAGTGCGCCGGACTGGTAGGTGCCCCATACCCGGCAGGCGTCCTGGTTGGGACCCCAGGTCTTAGATGTTTAGGTTTGGCTGCGAGATCTGTTTTGTATTAGGCCCAGACTATCAGCATTCCTTGATCAACTGGATAGGAGTAGCGACAGATGTTGCCTAGACGGTAGCTTTAGTCTTGTTGTTGTATGACTTTGTAACGTCTTGTGTAAATAATTAATAAAGTGGTCGCATGCATCGTCCAGATGAAGAGGCAGGGCTCATCCTCCTTTTCTAAAAAAAGGTACATCCGACATTAATTATATTGTCTCCTGATTACCTTCATGACAAGTCTTCATGTGACCGACAAAAGAATTTACTGATTCACAACTTAATAAAATAGTTTCCTAGATCTAGATCAAGTGGTTGAGAATTTACCGGCTTTTACCATGTGACTGACAAAAGAATTTATTGGCTTTGCGTACCTTAGTCCGGTGGTGCTTTCATGTGAGAGGTTTGCTTGTACTTGATGGCCTGAGTAGCTATATGATTCTCGGCTATTTCCACCTCATCATAGACAAAGGTACATATGAATTTTCTGCCAAGAGTGCCACTGAGTTAGTGCGCATGAGTAGAATCACTAGTGGCTTCTAGGCCAACTGCCTTTTTTAAAGGAGGCAAGAGCTTTGCGGTTTCATTGATTAAAAAAAGGTTACGAGGTACAAGTTTCCCTACACAAAGACCTGGGAGTCAGGGAAACCAAAAATAGCACAAGGGTAACACTAAAATAGAAGAAAAAGGCTACTCTCCCAGACATTAAATTACTCAAATATCTGGCGCCTGCAATCACCAAAGCTTTAATTTCATCCAAGATCTTCAGGAAAATGGTGAGGGGAGGCGTCTCGAGGTGCCTAAAGACCCTCAAGTTCTGTTAGAATAAATCTGAGATGCATAGTCGGTCTACCGAGAACCAAACAATCATACGAGGCACGACATTGAGATTTGTTAACGACGTTCATCGAACTTGACTACATCCCCGGGGCATGACTACTGGCGGTCCTTCCCGTGTCACCGTCACAATCCCGCACACTAGTCACCCGGGCGCCGGCACACGCCGCCGTTCTCCTGTGTCTGTGCTATTATGTTGGCATAGCTTATATCGTATGTCTATCCCCATATTATATAAGAGGCATAGGATACAAGTGTCCAATTAGGACACAACTCCTATTTTATCTAGACACAGTAAAACTCAGAGTCCAATTCTAACATACCTTGTACACTATATTCGACACAACTTCGATACGGTTCCGCTCATTCCCAACTTACCAAGAAATTAACATGGTGATGGAGCCAACGCCTTGGCTTCTGGATTTTGCTTAATCCTAACCAGCTTATGTCCGTCGACCAAATTCTAATGGTGTATCTGCATTTGAATAATAAGTGATCGAACCAATTTTGGTTCCCACCTGCAGAGTTGGCAGGGTCCACAGATTCACCAACCACGACAATGGAGCTGCATTGCAGTCCAAAGGCGGTTCTAGAGCGCAAGGCAAGGAAATAATTTGTACCTTTTTTTGGATAAAGGGCATATTTATTAACTTAAAATGTAGCATCAAGCAGATATAAAGCATGATGAGTAATATCCGGTCTTTGCGTAACTAAAATGCACACAATTAATCACCAAGAGTTTGACAAAAAGGAAGAAAGGACCGACATATCGGCAACAGTAGAGTCCTATAAGATCGACATAAAGATGTGGTGCACTAATCTAGAGATTATGATGTCATCCATGTTGGCTAAAACTCTCCATAGTCACCTGCTCTAACCGCGTACACACCATCTTGAAGAACGGCTAGTACTCCGCTCATTGTAGTGTAGACCACATGCAAAAGCGAGTGCGTACAATGAAAAATAATCTAGAGTGGAGAAGTATTTTTGTCATTAAAAACTAAATCATTTCTACATAGCCAACTGACCATAGTAAGGCATACGCTCCCACCGTTATTAGCGCTCTAAACCTATTTGGGTTGTTGTCCAACCAACGACCGAAAATATTGACAACACCTGCGACTGGATACAAATTTGACGTAATTTGGATGACAGACCACGTAGAACGAAAAACATGTGTTTGATTGTCACATCATGAGTGTAAGATCTATATTTCTTATTCCCAGGCCAGTTGCGACGTGTGAGGTTGTTTTTGGTTAGCACAACACCCCTTCGAAGATATCACATGAAAGTTTTAACTTTTGGTGGAATATTAGACTTCCAATTTTTCTTGTTATTATTCATCGGTAACTCAGAATACGTGAGCGCACGGTATATAGAGTCAATTGTGAATGACCCATATGTATTGATGTTCCAGTGAAACACATCCCGACCATGTTTCATGTTAATAGAATCCAGCCGGGATAAAAGTTTTTCTTTCAAACGATGGAGTTGAAGGGCGAGTATGTTAGGCCAACAAATTGCATATCATACGCAACCTTTGTAGTATAGATCTCATCGGTGGTTAGTTTCCAAGAAATTGTGTGCACAAGTTCGAGGCATAGGTGAACAATGTCGAGCATCTCCCGTAGATGGAAGAATTCCTGACCCCGCAAAAAAAAGATGGTAGTGTTGCGAGCAAACAAGACCATCAATTTGACTTGTCGTGGTGCGAGCGGATGAGTCGACAAGGGATGATCTACAACAAGCCAAGATCGGAGAAGCACGAAGACAGGTGTCAAGATTAAGAAGAGATTGTTAAAAATAATCTTGAGTTAGCCGCAAGTCTAGGTTGCCGTGTGATTAGTAGTCCGGTTTGGACTATGCTAGTTAGTTAACTAGGTAAGTGTCCATGTCTTGTACGGACTAGTCCATATGGAAAACTAGTTTGTACAGGAAAAGGACTTGTGTCCGGTAGTAGTCTGTGTAGGAATTGCTTCATGGGTCGGCTGAGTCAGGTCGTGTATATATACACAGCGCCGGCGGATGAAGTTTGAACCAATTATTGGGATTCGTCTACAAGATCGGTCACATCAAACTACGACAAATAAATGCGCACAAAAAACTTGTAGCCAAAGGTGTCGTGCCTCTCTTGCTTCCTCTTTATTTTCTTTTTTTCTCCACGATTGTTACAAACTGCTGGACCTGCTGCATATAAATATGCAGCCACCCTAACCTAGCCGACCCGGTGAAAACCAATTCTAAACTGAACACCTAAGCCTACTCGTACAAGATGAGTAGAATCCTAACCGGACGCAACATGACCTATACGGCTGGGCAGAAGTACTAGTAGTACACGTACGTACCCAAACCATACTACTACTCGGACACTAGGCATGCAAGCCAACTCCTCCTACGTACTACATCATGTATGACTCTACTAATTCAAGATTAATCCTAATAGGTAGCACTCCTGGAAGTTGTTAACAGTGAGACCATGGCTCAAGTTAATTCAGGAGTCCCATGGAATGTTTTCCATCGAACCCATCACAGATTTCTTATTCTTTGAAGATAACTCGTAAATATTAGGTGCAATGCCCTTACGCCCGAGTCCATGTAACCACGGCGATAGCCCAAAGAGTGCCCTTTGCCCGTTTGGCCGTTTCCAACGGTCACTGAAGTGGCCTCCCGAAAAAGATCTTGCCACTGTTGTTAGGATGCGTTTGGTTGCTGGGCTATCCCAGCCTGAGACAGGGATAGCCATTTTTTTCTGAATGCCAGTCGTATGCTTAGATGTGTGATATGTTAATGGTGCACGCGCTGCATATTGGGCGTGTCTGCCGGCTGCGCGCTGGACGTGCTTGCCTGACGTGCCTGCTGCGCGCGCTGTACGCCGGGCCTGGTTGCCGGGCGTGCATGCTGCGCTTGCCATTCTCGCGTGTGCGTGGTGTATATGTGTGCATGGTGTACTGATGTGTTTCACTTGATAATCTCCCCAAACTACTGGTCCTTTGATTAATTTTGTCCTACATCAGCCGAAAGGGAAAAAGGAACAGGAAATCAGTGGCTGTCCCAACCATGCTTTATCCTTCAAACCAAACAAAATATAGGCTAACTTCATCCATCAACCAAACAAAAAAAAATAACTATCCCTAACCAGCTGGATAGGGACACCCATAACCACCCTAGCATCTCCCTTGAACCAAACACATCCTTACATGCGTTGCCCAGGCCAATATATGTCTTGGATGTTGGGTTTTCACTCTTAGGATCGATTATGTCAAACTAGAAGAACGCATATGCACACACAAGAACCTTTAGCCAAAGGGACCTTATCACGGCCTTTCTTCTTCATCTTTATTTTCCCTTTTCGCCTTTTTGCCACTAACGTTACAGCCTCTATTACAAAAAAGCTAAGTCCTTTTTTTCACACAATCCCGCAGACGATCATACATATGCACATATAGTCATCCTTATAAGCATCTCAGAGAACCTGAGTCGGCACATTATTTTGAGATTGACGAAGTCGTCATATATGTCTAAGTAGTCGACGGGAACGTCTTCTACGAATGAAAGCACATGGCCAAAAGGTTTGAAATAATTTCAGAAAAATGCGAGCATAAGTGTCAAGTTTATAACTTAGACTCTGGTGGGTCTGGTGGGTTCAGAATAACAGCATTCTCCTAACCATCAAACCACTGGTTGGCTCGTTACAAAGAGCTAAAACCTGCTAGGTATATATACGCAGGAACATGAAGTCGTGGCTAGCAAGCCGACTCAAAGACCCACTCCTAAGACATTAGGACATCGTACCGTACCAGGTACAAGTTCTAGCTGGATTATCAGTATCATACGTACCCAAATCAACACTACTTGCACCGCATACTACTTGGACTTGATGACCAATTATATGTATCAGACTAGTACTACTACTGGCATGCAGGCCAGCCACATGTACAAACCACCTAACAAAACACTAGTAACGTTCAGATAACACCTGATAAGTGTCATACATGTGGGCTGAAGGAGGTCAGACCACACGCCCTTCTAGCCACCCATTATGGCACGTCAGCATTTTTATTTTTTTCACACATGCATGCAAACAGGGACAAAAACGTATGATGTCAGTGCAAATCTTTTGAGTTTTTTAAACTTCAAAATGTCTTATCTATTAAATCCGTTTTCACCATTAAATTCGTTGCGACGAGGACTTCAAAACTAGATCCCATGTCGATATGTTTTGACGATAGTTTTTGGCGGTTAAAAGTTGCCATGCCTATTGCGCATAAATTCCCATGGTGTTTACCCTCAAGTTGCCATGATATGTTTCAACTACTTTTTCTTCTATGTTTAAAGTAAGGGTCTGTCTAAGACGCATCTAAATGTGACATAGTTATGTCACATCTAACCTGATGTCCACTTGTTTGTGGTTTATTTCATTTTTTGTCCCTGCTTTTTTTTTGGTTCCTTGTTGCTGTGTTATTTGTGGGAGTTTAGATGTGACATTCTTAAAAAACATCTATATATGAATTAGTCAAACTGTTAAAGTAAATTTGACATGTTATAAAAAGGAATTAATAAACTAAACTTGCCACTGTAAATTACTAAAATTTGCCAGGTTCCATGAAATAATTTTGACATGATTCATAATTGAAAAGAAATCCGTCGTCAATTACTTTAAAAATGCATGGTCAGTGACTAAAATTTGCCATGAACCAGAAACAAAAATTGCCATGGTGAATAACTTAAATTTGTAATGATACATCATACATGCACTAAAATTTGCCATGGTTCACACGAAAAGTAATTTTCATGGTCAAAATACTAGAATTGCCATGGTCAAAGTACTAAAATTGCCATGATCTATAAAGTAAAATTGTCATGAAGAATTACTAAAAATTGCTATGATCCATGAATTAAATTTGCAGTGGTTAATTATTAAATATTGCGATGTCTATTAATAAAATTTGGTGTGAAAATTAGTTGAAATACAATGCTAACTTTAAATCTAGAAGAAAAAAATAGAGGAAACATATCATGACAACTTTAGTGTAAACACTATGGCAACTTCAGTGTAACATCATGGCTACTTTTGACACCTAAAAAAAGTCGTCGAAACATATCAATATGAGATCTAGTTTTAAAGATCTTATCGGGACGGATTTAATGATGAAAATGGATTTTAATTGGATATTTTATTTAAGAGATAAAACAATTTTAAGTCCTAAAACCAAAAAGATTTCGCCGATGTCATCTGTTTGATGTGGCAAAATGGATGGTAATGAAGACACTTAGACCATGTTGCTTTGTAGCACACGTGTGGGACTTATCATTTGAGTATTTCTAACATTGGAGTCATCGTTCCATTTCAAGTACCGCATTGTTTGCGATAAGAATGAGATACTCTTGCAAAGGTCCTTGGTTCATTCCCGCCAAATATTCTTTCAGACCGAATTTAGTTGACCCCCGTTTTAAGTCATGGCAAAATCTTTTATCCTGATTAGATTTGATTAACATGTATTTCACTGAAATCTCACTATATCTGGGTCCTTCATAGTGGACTCCATGTACTAGGCGCTCATGCATTCAGAGGTCCCATTGTACGATAACAAGAAAATTGCGTAGTCAAAGTTTAGCTAAAAGTTAAAATCTTCATGTGGTATCTTTAGACGGGATTTTGTGCTAACCAAAAATGATCGCCTGTCGTAATTGACAAGGAAGTAAGAAGTATAGTTTTTGTACTCACGATTAGACAATTAAACACCTCTTTTTTCAAATAAGTGTTGCCAATTATTTTGATCATTGATTGGACGGTATTACAAATAGTTTCAGTATGATAATAAGGGTGTGAGCGTATGCCTTATTATAGTTGATTTGGCTATCTAGAAATGATTCAGTTTTTAATGACAAAAACTCTTCTCCTCTGTACGTTATTTTCCGTTGTACACACTTGCTTCGCACGTGATCCATGCTACGCAAAACGTAGTAACAACCGTTGTTCAAGGCGATGTGTATGTAGTTGGACCGGGTGGCCATGAAGATTTTTAGTTTTTACCCAACATGGGTGACAACATAATCTCCGTATAGGTCCACCACCTCCTTCAACATAGGCATAATGTTTGTCCTATATGACTACTACTGTAGATATGTCGGTTTTTTGTAAGATTGTCTGTGTTTGACTGCGTGCATCTTTGTTACGCGGAGGCCGGGCGTTACTCATCATGATGCGTATGTATTTGATACTACATTTTGAATTAATAAAACGCCCTGTTTCAAAAGAAAAATGTCATAGCCAACGAATCATCAGGGCTGACGCGAACTTGCTCAGGTTGAGGATGTCTAAGCCGCCGAATTTTTTAGGGCGGCAAACAATGTTCTAATTGACCTTGCATTCGCCTCCCGTGACTTTGCCACAAGCAGCCCAAAGGTAGAACCTCCTCAGCATGATGTAGATAGAAAGTGAGGTCAGGATAGCCTTTACCCTCACGTCCCTCCCCCAATGATGGTTAGGTGCTTGCGACACCAAGCTTGAAGCTTGCCAGCATAGTTGTCCTCATGGCGCTAGAAGTCCCTACGCCGCAGACGAGTAGTGGATGGCAGGGAGGTCAACTAGGTTGTCATCCAAGTTAAGGACATGGCACATGATTGGAACAACCTACACTTTTTTGGCAATTGATGACCAACCTGTTGACCACACCAAAGCTTTGAAGAATTAAAACAAGGCTGTGAATACCAGCTCTAGAAGGAGCCATGAAGCTTGTAGCATCGGTGGCATAAAGAGATGTGTGGATAGTGGGGTAGCGGCGCCGTAGGCTCTATAGGAGGCCCTGCTCTATCGCAGGCTAAGGCCAACTCCAACGCACGATCTCAAATGGTTCGGCCGCGTTTGTTTGGGAGTAAACATATAGAAAACGCGACCCAACACGCGGGGGCAAATGAACAAATACCAGTTTTCGGTTCGCTTTCGGCTCATTTCCAGCCCAAATTTGGGCTGCGTTTGCGTCAAAGCGACGTTGCACGGACGAGCGGGACACGTGCCCTTGTCCTTCCCTGGCTTGCCAGTCAGGGACACACCCCACCCATTTCCCCTCCCTTTCGTCCAAAACCGTCCCGCGCTCCCCTCCCTCCCTCCTCCTTGGCCGACGCCCCAAAGAATCCTGGTGACCCGGTCGCTACCGCGCGCCCCACGGCGCAGAAGGGTACCAAGAAGCCGCGGTCGGAGCTCACACCGAAGAACGCGCCAAGCTTGACCATGTGTCGACCAAGACAAGGATCCGGCGTACTGTTGCGGTTGAGAGGAAAGCCATGGCCGACTACGCCACCGAGGTGGCTGCGCTGCTTGTCGTGCAGCACAAGGCCACCATCGATAACAAGGAGCCCATCATCGGCAAGGCGCATGCACTCCTCATGCTAGGGTGGTGCAATGGTTGACCCTCGCCGGCCATTCTCTCGGCCACTACCACGGCCCCGGCTAGCACAGGCACATCAGCCGTTCGCCCTCATTAGTACCAGTCCCCGAGCTCCTCGTCGCACCGGAGACGCCCGGGTTTCATCTACCACAACTTCATGGCCAGATCCGGTTCTCCATGTCGCCGGACGACAGCGTGATCTCACCGGCCACCCCCGCCATCCCGGGCGTCATCGAACTCAACGTCACACCTGGGTTCAGTGGCGCCGGTCCGTCGTCTGACGGGATGTGAAGGAAGCTCCCCTGGTCGATTCCTACAGCCAACCTTGCTGGCGCCCAGAGGTTGTTCGACGAAACGCCTCTGCCGGCGCCGACGACCGATGACCCTGACTGCAAGCAAGTTCATGGAGAATGTCATCTTCGATGGCCGTGGCGAGGCCTTCCACGTCGATGGCCAAGGACATGCTTTCAATCTCGATGCTACCCAAAGGCAGGACGGCCGCGGCCAACATGGTGACGACCAATTCGGTGGCCATGATGAAGATGAGGTCGACGACCATGGCAACTCATGGCATGAAGATGATGACATGTATTGTGAATATGAGGAAGAAGAGGTCGACATTGCGGAGGAGCCACTGGTGTTCATCGATGAGCTCACCCAAAGGGCCAAATCACAAAGGAGGAAGCAAATCATTCCCGCGGGATCATACAACAAAGAGGAGGACACTTTGATTTGCGAGAGTTTGATGGAGATAGGATAAGATCCCACGAAAGATGCCGAGCAAAAATGATCTGTCTTTTGGACTAGAGTTCATAAAACCTTTCATGAGCGAAGGAAGTTTGCGACATACAATCTTGCGAGCACCCAAGGCATCAAATCAATCCAAAAGAGAGGGATTCATTCAACGAGAATACAATAATGTTGGCTAGTGTGTCGGCCGCTAGCTTTGTTGCCAGCGAGAAAACTTGTCCATTTTGAAGGCCGGCTAGTGTGCCGGCCGCTGGATTTGTTGCCAGCGAGAAAACTTGTTCATTTTATAGGTTAGCTCGTGTGCCGGCCGCTGACTTTGTTGCCGGCGTAAAACTTGGGGCTTGACCGTTCTATTGCATGGCATATGTTTGCCAGCCGCAGGCATGAATTGTGGCCGATAGCCGCTGGCATGAACTACGTCCACTTTTTATTGCATGCAGACGGACACGATGCGGGCGAGATACGTGCGCCCAGCAGGAGCATGGGCGCTGCATCCTGAAAAACGGGTGGATGCCATCCCATTGTCATTCCCAAACGAATGAAATCTGGACAAAACGGACATCCGTTTAAAGTTGTACGTTGGAATTAGCCTCAAAGATAAGGCTTAGCAGGTCGATTGCCATGACAAATAGCAAGGGCAACAGTGGGCCTCCCTATTGATGACCACTCCCTTGCCTAATTGGGTCGGCGGCAATCCTTTTATTTCCTGGTGGAATGCGCTGCATCTAGAAGAATCATTCTTGGGATGTGAACTGCTGCCATGGTGATTAGTCCGCAGGTGAATAAAGAAACGCCATACTCTTGGGAAAGTGAGGGCTAAAGCATCTTATCTTAGGTTGATATGAAGCATCTGTTTAGTTGGGCTAAAAAAATTGCTAATTAGTGCATTTTAGGAGTTCCTCCGCTCCACAACTCTTCTTCAGAGCTGAGCGGGCCGGAATCAAAATTCACAAAGCGGGGAAATAGGTGCTCGTAGATTATGGATATTTCTCGTGGAGCTGGTGGACTACCGAACATTCTCTTAGTAAGAAGGTTTGCCGCGTAGGAAGGTTGTGCATAATAGCTAGCTTCTTTCGATGTCAATGTAGATGTTGTTCCGTCGTCTTTTTCGATAAAAGTCGCTTTATTACTTAAAGGTTTAAGCACTACACCCGACCTCTACATAATTAAGATGCACACAGCCTTAGCAAGTGGAAGCTAAAAAATAAATAAAGGGAAGTACAGGAAATCGAGTCTGTCTGCCGTGTAAACTGTTGGAGGGCCAATCCTAAAATCATGCTGCCATCTATCTTGGGTAAAAGTATCCCTCACCGTCTGCTCCAAGCATGTACACACCTCCGTCAATAGGTCTTGATTGTCCACACATTGTAGAGATGGTCATAAAAGAAGCGTATCGTACACCTGTAGATAACCTGCATAAGAGAAGTACTTTTGTTATTAAAAATCTTATCATTCCTACATACCCAAAGCATCCAAATTACGACAAGCGCTCCCACCCTAATAAGAATTTTAAAATTGTGATCAATCCCACGTAATCAGTTGCCAAAAATGTTAGCAACGCTACATGGACGATACAAGTCAGAAGCTATATGGATGACTGGTGACCATATAGACCGAGCTAATTTGCATTGGAAGAACAAGTGTTTTATTGTTTTGTCATAATGACAACACACATTGTGTACTTCCATGCCAATTTCTCTTAATAAGGTTATTTTTGGTAAAAATGACTCCTCGATGAAGATACCATGCAAAGATATTATTATTAAGTGGTATCTTCATCTTCAAGATCTTCTCATTATTATCGACTGGCACATCAGATTAGATCAACGCTCTGTACATTGAATCTACCGAGAATTTATGAGTCACATTTAAATTCCACTGAAATTCATCGACTCCATGAGAAAAATGTACCGTCGCGAGAAGATTTATCCATTCAGAGGAAAGGATTCCAGAATTGTGGCGATAGTATCACCCTTATGACTAACAATATTATACTAGCATTTCCTAGCCACTTGTTCTCCCATTTAGAGTACAGAGTTGGATATTGTTCCTGTAGTGTGGTATTTCCTAGCAACTTATCCTTCCAGAATCTAACTTCCGAACCATCTTTAATAGAGAAGGATCCATAGTAGAAGAAGAATTTCTTCGTAGCCATTAGGCCAGCCAAACAGTGTGAGTCCCAGACTTCCAATATACTTGGGACACTGCTTTTGAGTGAACATATTTTCTCCTTGGGAGGGTATGCCATACACCATCCTCCATCATTAGTTTAAACAACCACTTACCGATTAGGGCAGTATTCTTAACCTCAAGATCAAGAATACCCAACCCTCCTTGGTCTTTGGGACCACAAACCCCGCTCCATTTAGCCAGTCGATATTTATTTTTCTCGCTATCTCCTTTCCATAAGAATCTTGATCGGAAACAATCCAATCTATGTAAGACTCCTTTTGGAAGTTGCAAGAAGGATATCATATACAGTACCATATTACTTAGTACTGAATTTATGAGAACCAACCTTCCACCCAGAGATAGCAATTTACCTTTCCAACTGCTTAACCTTTTTTGTAGTCTCTCCTTGACGTGTTTCCATTCATCATTTGTGACTTTCCGATTATATATCGGTATCTCAAAATAGTTAATCGAAAACTGGCCCTGCCCACAGCCAAACAATTCAGCGTACAGGTGGGCCTCATCTTGAGCCTCGCCAAAACAAAACAATTTGTTTTTCTGGAAGTTTATCTTAAGACCAGAAAGTTACTCAAATGCTGACGAAATTAATTTCAGATTTCTCGCTTTTTCTAGGTCATGGTCCATAAATAAAATTGTATCGTCGGCATATGAAAACCCAGTCCCTTGTTTGGTGTCGTACGGAAAAAAAAGTCAAAATAGATGCGGTGTTTGAGGTACCTACTGAACGAGGCGTGCGTTCCAATCGAGCTCCACATCACTGAGGACCTGCAAAACCTAGTAGGGCACAGATCCGGTGCTTGAGACCCCAAACAAGATAGATCGTTTAATCGGCTCGAAAAGCAGCATGGTCTGTGGTGGTGCTCCTCCTCATCTGGCTTTGAAGGATGATATACTCTGTCTCTAGCGGCGCTACGACGATGGTGGTGACCGACGGGTGATAGTTCAGTAAGGTGCAAGGGGGTCTGATGTACAGAATGTATATTTCCATTTTACAGGTTCCTTGGGCATAACTTCTTGACATCAGTTGCTCCGGATGTCTTGTATGGTTTTCACGTGCTAGTACATTGTAATCTTTATGTTTAATGGAATGTGGTTACTTCTCAAAAAGAAGACTGAGTAATGAGTTATAGTACAAGAGGTGGGGAAACAGAGACGCAGAGAGAGAGAGAGAGAGAGAGAGAGAGAGAGAGAGAGAGAGAGAGAGAGAGAGAGAGAGAGAGAGAGAGAGAGAGAGAGAGAGAGAGAGAGAGAGAGAGAGAGAGTAGAAATGGATAACGACATGGAGAACCGAACAGGTTTTCCATCTCCTTCTCTTCCCAGGAGTTAAAGCCCAAGCATGGGCTTACAAATGCTGCTCAACATAAATTTTGGTCAAAAGGCCGGAGGTCAGTTTGGTTGGGAGCTCCTATTTGGGCTTCTTCAGCGCAGGAAAGCTTCCTGGCGCCTTGGCGCCATCCCTCGTCGGTAGGCCCATGTACATGGCTGAACAGTTGATTTTCAAGAAAAAAACAAAACAAATATATAAAAATTCATGATTTCAAAACTGTTCATGGATTTTAAAAAACATGAATATGAAAAAAGTTCATCGGTTTGAAAAAAACATCGATTTCAAAAAAGTTCATCGATTTGTAAAAAAGATCAATGATTAGCAAAAAAAATTCATCGAATTTGTAAAAAGTTCATGGATGAAAAAAAGATTATCGACTTTGAAAAAATTTCATCAATTCAAAAAAATTCCGTCGGCTCAAAAAAAAGCCCATCAAATTTTGAAAAGTTCATCAATTTTGAGAAAAATACATCGATATGAAAGAAAAAATTACAAATTTGAATAAATTTTATTGAAAAAAGAAAAAAGAAAAAAGAATGAAAGAAAGTAAAGGCATCTGGTTGTTTGGCTGTGTGGTTACTGCAGCGCTTGTCGAGACTGGAGGTCGCGGGTTCGGTTCACTCGGCAAACATTTTTTGCAGATTAAAACACACACAAAAAGTTAGATGGGTCGGCCCAGCCCATGGTTTCTTCAGGCGTATGTTTGTAAAATACACAGTAATGAGCGCCTAAAGCACTAAATAGGATATGACAGTGAGGTTGTTGGTAGGAGAGCTCCTATGTGCCGCAATAAAGTGGCAAATTGTCGGGGAAACACACAGGCGGCCTGACTGGGCCGGCCCAGTGTCCTGTGAAGACTGTAGGACGCACACCCTCCCTCCACAATGGGCCGGCCCATTTTCATTTTATTTTGTTTTCTAAACTTACGCAAAAAAGCGAATGATGTGGAATTCGAACCGGCGTCATGGGGTTCAATGCAACATGCAGTAATCAACCCAGATAATTCACGTTGGTGCGATTACATACATCTTCTTCCCCCTTTTTTCTTTCATCATTTTTCTTTTTGTTTTTTCTTTTGTTTTTTGTTTTTCCATTCTTTTTTGAACTTGCGTTTTTTTTTTCAAAACCAGTGAACTTTTTCAAATAAAATTGCAAAGTCGATGAACTTTTTTTTTCCAAATTCCATGATTTATTTTCTAATTCGATGATTTTTTTTCAAAATGTTTGAACAATTTTGAAATTTGATGATCATTGCGTGGTTGATCGAACGCTTGCCTTTCAGGGACTGGCCCATGAGCAGGGGCACGTGGTCACCTATTCCTCCAAGTGGCGCTTAAGGCGCGACTTAGGATATCCTGCTAATCGTGCGGAAGTATTGTAGCAAATCAAACCTGCTGTTGCAGCAAATCAAGCAGGCTACGTAGCGAACCGGGAAAAGGCACTGTAGCAAAACTGATAGAGGGTACTGTAGCGTCATTTTTGAACATGCAAACATTTTTCAAAATTTGAACTTTTTTGCAAACACAACATTTTTTCAAAATTTTGAACTTACTGAAAATATGGAATGGTTTTGATTTTTCAAAATTGGCAATCATTTTTTTAAAACATGAAGTTTTTGAAAAATACAAGTACTTTTTCAAATTTGCAAATATTTTTTGAAAAGATGAACATTCTTTCAAATTTACAAAGACTATATAAAACAACAATTGTTTTTCAAATTTGCAAACATTTTTAAAAGGACGATCATTCTTTCAAATTTATGAACATTTTTTCAAATTGTGAACATTTTTAGAGAAAGCAAAAAAAATATCTTAATTGAGGACATTTTTTTGAAAAGGCAAACATTTTCAATTTGGATATTTCTTAATTTTCGAATTGTTTTGAAAATGAAAAAAAACAGTAAGGAAACCAAATAAACCCGGATCAAGCATCTTCGACCGGTGAGTAACCCAAGTCATGCACTAGCTTTTTTTTCTACAATTGGACTAGCCCATATTGTTCGATCGGTCGCTGTTCTTGTGCTTATCACCGACAATTGGATTCAATTGGCGTGCTATAGGGAATTCAGGTTTGCCATACCGTCATGGTTAGTATGTTCCTAGATGCCTTGGATATAATGTTATTCAACGTGTTACTAGAAAAACTAAAAAATGTTGTTTAGATGGCATCACTAGACAAAACAATTTAGGAACGACAGATATACCACCGCACCGTCACCAACACCTGATCAGAACCCTAGGCAGATCGTTGCAGACAGAGGGAGGGGGCAGCTAGTGTTGTGTTGATAGCTCCCTTGTCCCCTGCAGTGGAGCTGATTATGAAGCTCTCTCTCCTATCCACGTCCTTTGCTGAAGACACTATGCTCCGCCACCATCTGCCATATCGAAGGCATGGACTTATGGGGCGGGGTAGGGGTGGAGGAAATTGACCAGGCGCGACCAATTCGTACAGTGAGGAGGAGACGATCCTGACGCACTACGGGCTTGCCGTCCTCAGATTCATGCCTGGAGAACATCTCCTAGGCATGGTTCAGGTCAGGCAAAACATCTCCAGGATCACATCCATGATAGCCGTCGAGATTCCAATGGAGTAGTCGGCCTGCACACGTTGCGTTCAAACATATGGCTTGGCATAAGGACATTGTTGCGTGATTGATTTTACCGTCTGGTTTGGGAATGGAATGGGCAAGACTGGGACAGGTGGGCATTACGTGCCTCACGAGAGATGACAATTGTACGACATAAGCAATTTGATGGATGACACATGGGTCCAAAACAAATCTAAAGCTGGATCAAGAGAGATCACTATTTCCAGGGAGCTTAGAGCATCTACAACCGGACCTCTCAAACGTCCGGGCAAGCCGCCCGGTCACTGATTGGTCATGATTTTTTTTGATCTAGACGGGCCCCTCAAACACCCGGGCTGACCAGCACCCTCCATATTCGGCCCAAATATGAGGTGGCGACCGGGCGCGCTCAGGCACTCCCGTCACATCGGCCATGACAGCCCGACCCCACCCCAAATTGTACCAAATCCACTCCCTGCACTTCCGGATCCATTTGCTGTCTCCTCTCTTCTTCCTCATCCGCACCGTCCGGCTAGCAGCTCCGCCACTACGCATGCTCCGCAACCGTTCGTGGCCTCTTCGCCGGCAGAGCAGTCCTCTCTCCCGTCCTCGCCGTGCGGGACTTCATCTTCGGCCCGGACGCCACCGCGGTACGTCCGGCAACTCTCTGGCTCCGCCTTGCACTTTATGTGTTCGACACATTGTCTGACCAGATTTTTTTATAATTTTGTTAGGGAAAACGATGGATTCCGATGCTTCGTCGGACAAGGAGTACGGACCGACGGAGCTTGACCAAATCATTCAAGATGAGTTCTTCGATTCCTCGGATTCGGACGAAGAAGTGGACATGATTATGTTCATGAGTATGCAAGAGGAGATGGACTGCCAGGTGAAGCATACTATCAACTTCAAGGGATCAATCAAAGGAAGAAGAGTGATCAACCGAGATAGGGTATCCGGAGCAAAGCAACTTTACAGAGACTACTTTGCTCCCACACCTACTTTCTCGGATGATCCATGGTTTCGTCGCTGTTTTCGCATGCGGAAACCATTGTTCTTGCACATTGTGGAGGGAGTGGAGGCACACAACGACTACTTCAAGCTCACAAGGGATTGCTGCGGACAACTCTCTTTCTCTCCCAAGCAGAAGTGCACAGCTGCTCTGAGGATACTTGCACTTGGAACTGCTACAGATGCCGTTGGTGAGATGGTCAGGATGGGGGAGAGCACGTGCTTGAAGACTACTGTCAAGTTTGCCCGTGCCGTGGTGTAGGTGTTTGGACCTGAGTATCTCAGAGAACAAAATGTGCAGGACATGGAGAAGTTGTTGGCTATTGGACAGGCAAGGGGATTTCCAGGAGTGTTAGGCTCGATTGATTGCATGCATTAGCAATGGAAGAACTGTCCCAAAGGTTTGCGGGGAATGCACCAAGGTCACATCAGAGAGGCCACCATCATACTAGAAGCGATGGCATCACATAACTTATGGATTTGGCAGGCTTTCTTTGGAATGCCGGGTTCTCACAACGACATCAACGTGCTTCAATGATCTCCGGTGTTCATGAGGCTTTGAAATGGTGAATAAACGGCGTGCAACTACACCGTCAATGGCCGAGACTACAACATGGGATATTATCTTGCCGATGGTATCTATCCTCAGTGGGCGGCGTTTGTCAAGACCATATACGAGCCGCATGGAAAGAAACAGAGCCACTTTGCAACAATGCGGGAATCGGCAAGGAAAGATGTGGAAAGGGCATTTGGTGTGCTTCAAGCTCGTTGGCGAATTGTGCGGAGCGCTGCAATGAGGCAGCTGATGAAATGTTGTGTTATTCTGCACAATATGATTGTCCAGGATGAGGGTGATGGTGTAGCCCAAATCCATGATTTCGATGCACCTGGAGAACAAGTTGAAATCCCGAAAGATCAAGATGCGGCTCAGCTGATGAACTTTCTACAGATGCATCAGAATCTTCGAGATCAGCAGGTGCACATGCAACTACTCAATGATCTTGTGGAGTACATGTGAATCCACAATGGCAACCAAGAATCCAATGCTTGAGTTTGACACTTAAAATAAATTTTATGTAAACACTATCTATGCAAACTTGCAACATTTGTATTTACATGCGATATTGGCTTGTATGATCAATGTGCATGTATTTGCATGGATTTGAGAGTTCGGATTTGAGATATGTGGATGCGGGGACGGAAATGTGAGGGGCCGTCCGGATGCGCCAGCGGGCATGCCCGGGCGCGTCCGCGGATGTATAGGTGGTCGGATTTGCCAAGACCGGTTGTAGATTCTCTTAGTAAAATTAGGGATTATTTATGGTTCATCCACAAGTGTGTGGCCTCGCTATCAAGTTAAGCCATCATTATTGTGTATGGCTAACAATTTCAAATTTTGTAATTCAGATTTGCATGTTATTATTTTGATTTGAAGTTTCAAAATGTGTGGACCTGAAAAAAAAAGAAAATATTACAAAGTATGAACGATCTTTTGTTTGATTTTGTAGAGAAACTTCATGGAGATGATTGGCCTACACGCTACCATATGATTAGGGGAATTTGTGATGGGTTGCAGTATCTACATGACAAACAAATAAATCATCTAGATTTGAAACCTGAAAATGTTATGTTGGATGCTCACATGGAGGCAAAAATTACTGATTTTGGTTTGTCAAGGTTCTTAGATCAAGGAAAATCAAAAATAATTACTCAACACATACTTGGTACACTGTAAGCTATGTCAACCTCTTAATAGCTATTATTCCTAAAATACTATTTGTCATTGGCACTTTAAATTAACCATTAGATCAATGTATGCAGATGATATATTGCACCAGAAGTGATCGACAAAGGAGAAATATCATTCAAGTCTGACATATATGCTTTGGGCACTATTATCATAGAACTGTTAGCCGGGATCAACATGATAAGCCTTGAGAATGTAAGCCCAATTTAACTTGCCTTGCTTGCCGGTTTACTAAATTATGTGAACTTTATTCATGCATAGTATTGTACCTCAACATGTATTCGCTGCAGCAACCAACAATAGTTTGCTACACATCCCAACCAATCTCCTGACATGTTTCAAAATATATTACTCCCTGCGCCCCAAGATAAATGTCTCGAGTTTAGTACAACTTTGTGCTAAAGCTAGTATAAAGTTGAGACACTTATTTTGGGTCGGAGGGAGTACTATAGTATATATAGTAATTTATCATTATTATGTTCATATACTACTTCTATGATACATCATGTCAAAACCAAACTACGTAAATATTTACAAGTGAGCACATAGTTTTGAAATACCATCATATTTCTACATCAAAAGGGGTATGCCAAAAATTGTAAATACTACCAAAAGAATTACTTTTTATACTAGCTAAGTGGTCACTTATAATTCCATACTATTGTACATACTCGTATTTACGCATATGGATGTAGGTACACCCGATGGTAGTGAGATTTCATGCTTATTGCAAATTTGTTATTTTTGCAGTGGCATGAATCGTTAGACGTTGAGAACCCACAAGTGAGGAGCTGCATCAAAGCAATAGCTCAAAAGTGTATTGAACCTAACAAAGATAGAAGGCCTACTATAGGTGAAATAATTCATGAGTTGGACGAGATAGAGAGCATGGTTCCAGAATTGACAAATGACATAGGGTCTGCCAGGCACAAGGTATGACTAATTCAAGCAAGATATGCATGCACTCATGTTCAGGATCTTCCTCAAGTTTATTCTATATTTGTTGAGTTTGCATAAAATACTTAAGAGGGCGACATATAGCTTCAAATATAATAAGGGGCACTGCACTTTTTACCATAAGATGGCAAATAGAAACTTGCACACCAGGGAGTAGTCGGTGTGTGTCTCGGGGAGGCAAATGTTGCAATATCATAAACAGGCTAGGAGGCCAATGTTGCAATATCAACGAGGAGGGAGTCCCATTGTCATGTCTCGGGGAGTAGGTGTGTTCGTTGAATTGATATCATCAACTAATCACACAAGAGTCTAGATAATCATTGCATCTTCGAATCTACCAAGTCGTATTAGAGTGACCCAGTTGGTCATTTCTGCAACGCCTTTGGATCCAATTGGTAATTTCACCAATATCAAGGGTCACCCGATTATGTAGTTCACACATAAAGAGGAACCACACCTTCGTATCTAGTGGCTCTCTGATATGAAGTGATATACGCAGTGTTAGATGGATTTAGCGTCCGCAATAATTCTCCAAATCCTATTCAGAGGACTCATTGCATCGCTCAATCCGATGAAGAACACTTAATTCAAAACTAAACACAAGTCAATGGAGATCTCAAGCGGCTTGACACCTAACGAGATTGTGATTCCCTGATCCACAGAGATTTAGGCCCTTATTTTGGCCGATTCTTCCATAATTTGAGAATCGACACTCCATCCTCTCCCAGAATCTTGAACTCATATTTTTTTATAATCCTAACTAGTAGGATGTGAACAGTTAGGATTGTAAAAAAAATTATGGATACAAGATTCTAGGAGAAGCTGGATGGAGGGTCGATTCTGGAAGAATCGGCCAAAAGAACTAGGCGTTATTCTAGTTTTCCACCTCCTTATTGAAAGGTTGTGTGATGGATGAAGTATCTAGCATCTCTCGCGGAGACTGCTGAAGAAATGGATGTTGGTCAGGTGCAAGCGATTAATGAAGATGTCGAGTAGGCGTCAAAGGAGTAAATTACAAAGAACCACCATATTTGGGGTAAAGTTATCACATAAACCACCGACACTTTTTAACACATAACCACGATTTTTGGGTAGGCTCATGACACAGAGCACTCATTTTCGGCTGAGTGCATTTTCACTGTGAATCTCACCACCCAGGCCTGCACGTCAGGGTGACATAGCATGGATATGTGGACACTGTGCTAAGGTGGACATGGGTCTCAGCAGTCAATGACTCAGTGTTAGACTAGTCATAGTGGGGAGTAATATAGAGTAATGTCATTCATATGTTACTATTCTTTGTTACTATCTTCATAGCGGGTAGTAACATA
Organism: Aegilops umbellulata; assembly: GCA_032464435.1. Taxonomy (NCBI): domain Eukaryota; kingdom Viridiplantae; phylum Streptophyta; class Magnoliopsida; order Poales; family Poaceae; genus Aegilops; species Aegilops umbellulata. The sequence goes on along the minus strand of CP136057.1, from coordinate 4,623,163 downwards.
TATGTAGTATCATGCAATCTTTCATGTATTACTAAAAAAGGCTTTCGCCCCGCTTTATATATAAAGCAATGATCAACAACAACCCGGTGCAGATGCAAGCCACCACAACACACGCACACATTCAAGGCAGGATACATAAGCGTTGATCACAACAACACCACCCCCAGCACTACAAGAGTAAATGGGGGCTCCACAGGGAACATGCCACCGCGAAGAAAAGAAGCCGCATATATATGACAAACCGTGGGCTCCAAAGCCGCGCCTTCGGGAAGGATACGACACCAGAGCGCCGCCACCGCCCGATCCGAGGATCAGAGTTTCCTTGGAGCAGCACAACGGGCAGTGAGAGCCATGACGACGCCTTCAAGAAGGGAAGGAGCTTCACCACTGCCGGTCCGTCCGAAGATAGAACATGCTTTCACCCCAACCAACACTCAACGCCACCGAACGCTACAACCCGTCTACCACGCCGCCCACACGGCCATGGCCACCCAGCACCAAGCCACGGGCTCTGCCCATGAGCACTGCGCTACCACCACCAGGGCCACCACCCCGGTGTCCAAGACCTTGACACCACCTCATTCGAGATCAGCCACTACCCCAACCAGAAAGAGACAAGAGGAAATGTCCCGCCTTTCACACCCCAGGGTGGCCCCCCAGCGCCGAGACCCAATAGGCCGGCCAAAACTGGCCTCCATCGATCCATCCTGCAGCACCAGGCGCGAGACGAGTTCGGTCATGCGGCACCATGTGCGAGACGAGGTCGATCTTGCTGCACCGTGCACGAGACGAGATCAGTCCTGCCACACCGTGCGTGAGACGAGTTCGGTCTTGCCGCACTAGGCGCGAGACGAGCGATGGACCGCAGCTGGGAGCAGGACAACTCTATGACGAAAGTAGCACCTGGACGACGTGGAGAGGAATCAAAGGCCGACACAAGTCGACTACGGATGAGCCAACGCCGAAACATGCCAGCCGTCACCGCAGTCAACCTGCCAAGCTGCCATGAAGCCACACACGGCCGGGGCAGCAGCCATACCGGGCGACTGCACATCCCACACCACCCGGTGAGCTCGAAGCGCCGGAGCCGTCGGGCACGCACCACCACCAGCATAGCCGGCCGCCACAACGACCAGCTAACCCCCACCAGGAGGCCAGGACCAGGCCGCTGGCGACCAACCTCCACCATGGGCTGAGACGAGCACCCGCCACCACCCCATGCCGCAGCCGGCCCCACGTCACAAGATCAGGGCGGATCTGGCCGGAAGCCCACCTGCGTGCCACCTCCTGCGATGAAATCAAGGGCAGCCGCCGCACCATGCTCGGGCCCCTGACGGCCGTCGCGCCGCCACCAACCAGCCATGTCACCACCTCGCACTGATGTTATCATGCCACTGGGCCCTGCCGCAGCCCAGCGCTACCACCGGAGTGCGCCGTCCCGCACTGGAGCCCCACGGGAAGAGGAGAGGAAGACGCCCCGCCGCCGCCTCGCCGACCGGGCTTTACCCGTCAGCGCCTGCTGATGGCGGCGGGGGAGGGTGGTATGGAGGTGGGGTCGGGAGGTGGGGCGGCTAGGGTTCCCTCCCGTCGCTCGCGGGAGCAAGACCGGAGGGTCGGGAGAGACGGGTCCTTTCATTTATTCGGTTGTAGGTTAATTTTATTTTGGTATGTGTGATGTTAGCTACCATAATATGTTACCACAAGACTCTCTTTCATTGTTTAATTACATGACATTTCACCAAAATGCCTATGTGGCATTGCGTGAGTACTAGTTACTACCTATGTTACTCCCACTATGGGTAGTCTTAATCCTCTTTATATCTCTTTCCTTGTTTCTTCCACCACTTCACCATGGGGGCATTTCTCCGTGTACCATCTAGGAACCTGCGCTACCCATGCTCCTCTCCCTCTTGGTGTCCTCATAGCTTTTACAGTCGGATACACCAAGTCCGGGCCCCAAAAATCCATGGACGCGCCCGGACGCGTCCGCGGACAGCGGCACCTCAAATTTTCTCTTTCACAGAAAGAAAGATCAATTACGAAACCTCGAATCCACACAATTACATGCAACATAAAACTAGTCTAAATTTTCACCGATAACCGTCCTTGTTGTTCCAGACCTGCCCATATCTGGTGGCCGGCTGAGCCCCTCGAAGGGAAGGTGCGGTCCTCGGTGAGGTAGAGTATGACATGGGACACAGATCGACTCTTGGGACTTGCAGTGTCGCCATCTGCCATGCCCTAATCTTCTTTATCTGAGCCCATGGTCTGCACGTCATCGGTCGATGTGAGGTCGACAATGGATCTGTCATAGTCGGTGCCTGGCACGTCCAGCATAGTGCGGTAGCGACTCCAGGGGTTGCCGGTCACATGTAGCAGTCTCGACGTGCGAATCTGCCTCGCTAACATCTACCGTGAGGGATGCCACGGTCTCCCGCGCCCGCTACCTCACATGGCGGTCATGTCCTGCCCATATTTGCATCGGACATGTTGCGGGCGTGCACCTCTGACTCGGCACACCAATCAAGGGGTTGCGCCTCTACCATGGCATTCGGATGACAGACGGATCGCACCGCCTCCGGCGAGGTTGTGGTGACATGCCTCGCGCTGGATCCATGCGCTATTTGGGAGGACACAATCGATTCCCGCCAGATAGAGTCTGGTCGTTGTTGGGCGGACTCCTACGGGAACGGCGGAGCATAGTACGGACTGCCATCTCTTTTCGGAGGCTGCATGGGACGAGTTCCCAGTCAACAAATTGGGAGGTACAGGACTCGGATCCGCTGCTCGCCATGTCGTAGAAGGCCGGAGATCACCAAAATGGAGCTTGGGGTCGGAGTGGAATGGTGTGGAATGAAATGGCTATGATTTTGTCCAGGCAATGGATAAGGACGAATATATGTGGGGTCGGATGGACCAACATGGACCGGATCCAACGTGATGGATGCGACCAGGTCTCCCCATATCTGCCCTAGATTTTGGCTGGATATGAAGGGTGCTTGTCAATCCGAGTGTTTTGGACGGTATGAGGCGTCCGTGCCGTCCACCCGAACGTATAGAGAGGTTTGGGGAGCCCGGTTGTAGATTCTCTCATAGCCCAAAACTCCTATCAGAGTTCCAACTCAAGCTCCCGATCTTGCGCTTCCTATCTTAGCTGCCGCTTCCCGCAGTCACAACCAGACTGGAGCAATAACAGTTTGCCTTCTCTCCCCTTAGGCAACTTGAGAATTGCAAGAAATTGTCGTATCACTTTCCGATGATGGAGGTGGTAAGTATGAAGTGTCGAAACCACAAGGAGTTAAAGGTAATATCAATATTCTCTTAGGTCCTATCTGCCACTTATACAACCCTACACACATCAAGCATTTGCTTTATCTAGGAGATAAAACTAGAACTACTTTGCGGGTATGAAAAGATAGCTTTACAAGATAACAAAGAACATATAAACATAAAAATTAGGTGTTGCCTAAGTAAAGATACAATATAATACAAATAGCGAGTATGGAATATCGGTGGTATGGAGTGCGGAATTGTCCCTAGGTAATCAGCTAAGTTACTAGTTGGTTATCATCATTGCAGTTTTATATGTGGAAGAGACCTCTGCTAACATATTATCCGCACTAGGAATCATGTGTTCTTATGATTGGGGATATTAGTAAGCATCGGTAAGTACTAAAAATTTCATTAAGGTAAGTTCAATCATAGCATTAAGATATATTGGCCCCCCCTACAATCACATATGTCTCAATTTCCATGACCGGCTGAGGTTTCGTTCACTCCTGTCGCCACATGCCTAGTGATATCAACATACAACTAATGCTATGGTGTGATACACGCATGCACTCATATGATGGAAACCAAAGGACGATTACATAATAATCATGCAACTCAAACCAATCATAGCGATTTATCAATTGACACAAAAGACAAAAATAATATATTGACATAGAGGAGATGCAAGAAATCATCATATAATAATTAATAGCATCCAATAGGGGATTACAATGGGTTGCTAGGGAGTGGACAGACGAATACATAGGGAGGAAGGCGATGGATATGTCGGTGAAGACGACAACATTGATGAAGACGATAGTCGTGATGATGGTTCCCCCCGGCGGCACTCCGCTGCCACCAGGAGAGAGGGTAGGTACATGGACTCTCCTCTAGATGGGGAGAGGTTTCCTCCTATGGTCCTTGGCTGTCATGGCTTCCAGAGGGGCGAGAGCCCTTCCGAGATTGGATCTCTTCTTTCTCTGTTTTTCTGGACCCTAGAATTCTGAGTTTATATATCTCACGTATATTGGTGAACAGTTTGGCATTCTTTTCTTACTTGTTAATTTATATATCTCACGTCATTCCTGATAGGATTATTTACTATACCATTGTTATAAGAGTACCGTGGGGTGTAACAGTAAGAAAGAATCTGTTGTTACCGTTGTGGTTTCTCGATTTGTGGATAGCTTATTAGATCCATAATTCTGTTTCTATCTTGAGTTCATGAGCCTGACAATGAGCTCACCCCCGCGTCACCAACCCTAGGCGACATTGGGGGCGATCGCGCCGCCAGCCCTAGGCCTCCTCCCGTCGTCTCCTTCGTCCTGCCGCCGCCTGAGGTCTCATCGGCGAAGCCTGGCCTATGATGGCATCGGCGGGGCCTTATCCCTCGCGCGGTGGTGGCGATATCTCCGGGCGGTGGCCGCACATGGTACGACAGAGATCCGGCGGCAAGGAACGGAGGGATCTCTACGGCGTGCGTGACGGCGGCGTCAGCGGAGGCGCGACCTCCCCGCGGGGGAGGCGGCCCTATGGTGGCGGCCGGGATCGCGGGTCTTGTCTTGCCCAGATGGGCTTGGGCAGGCCAGTGGTTCCGGTGTGCATCTACAGGCGAGCGTGGTGGGCCTGGCGGCGCCGGTAGTAGGCACCGTGGTGGTGCCATGAACGGTCAGGCGGCGGCGGCCTAGATCCCTTTCGTCCAGTCCCCGGCAGAGATGGCGGCAGTCCTGCACGAGATGCTTGAGGGAGGCTCTTCGAACAGATCTGGGTGAAAACCTGCTCTCGGCTAGCTGCCAAGGCCGGCGGTGGCGGTGCTGTCTGCGTCGTTCCCTTCTTGAAGGTGTCGCCGTGGAGAAGTTAAAGGCCACTCTATGCTACCTCCGGGGGAAACCCTAGATCAGTAGATCAGATGATGGCGGCGCTATGGTGTCGTTTCCCTCTTGGGGGCGTCATTCGTGGAGGTGTACACGGGCCGCGGGACCAGTGGAAGGCTTCTTCGGTGGAGCGGTGCTTCAGCTTACACATTGATGGCGACGGAACTCGGCGGCATGGCGCAGTGGAGACTCGGCGTCCGATGCGCAGACATGGACTAGCGCAGGAGGAGGAGGTTGTCTGGCGTCATGGTGGCGTCGATGGCAGAGAGGCCTGGCAAGGTCGGTGCATCAGTTCTACTCTGAGGATGGATCGATGGAAGATGGAGGTGACGGCCCTCGCATCGTGCGGTGCTCACTGGGAGTGTGTCGGGCTGATGTGTGACCCAATCCAGGTAGTGGCTTGGATGGGGCATCCGGCTTTAGATGTTATGCTTGGTGCGATGTCTGTTTGGTATTAGTCCCGGACATTCGACACACCTTCATCAAGGGGATAGGAGTAGCAACAGTGTTGCCAAGATGGTGGCTTCAGGCTTATTGGTGTATCACTTTGTATGGTCTTTGGGAATAATTAATAAAATGACTGAATGCATCATCCAGATGCAGATGCAGAGTCCGGGGGTACATCCTCCTTTTCTAAAAAGAAAAGAATTCCGATTCTCATTGCCACCCGAATTTATTTCCCAATTTATGTTATTGGGAAAATTCTAAAATTTTAGAGTCGTTTCGGGAACTTGGCGTCCAGGTTACACAATTAATTTTGTGAACTTATCTGCCCCGCAAGCTCGGTAAACAATTCGGTGCTTTTCGCCCAAACATAATTCCTCGAAAAGCCCAACAACACTAGAAAACAGAAACTGCCGTTTGGCTCTAGATTGATAGGGTAGTCCTGAAAATAATATAAAAGTACACCAAAACCATATATAAGTTATTAATATAGCATGAAAACTTCATAAATTATATGATACGTTGTAGACGTATCACACCCCAGCAGTTTGTCTCCAACTGAGCTAGGTCCCACAACGCATGCGCAGCCATGAAAAACCAGTAATCCACCAGGCTCATATAAGGAACTAAATGGGCTGTGGCTGACTGCTTGCTATTGCGTGAGCTATGAGTATGGCCCATGCATCAAGAAAAAGGCCTTCTTGTCCGAATTAAGGAAACTTCTGTTTCTCTTCAGCGCAGGTCACCATTCCTGGCACCTTTAGTAATTTTGAACGATATTGGAGGTCCCGAGAGTTTAGCTATGTACCTGCGTCGAGCCCGAGCACGTGCCTAGGGTGAATGGATGGTAAAAACACCCCTGGGTGCAGGAGTAGGGGGTCGGTCGACCTGGGAGGTAGGACTCTCCTCTCAGTTGGCTTGCCCCCCAAGGCAATGGGGCAACCCATTGGGAGTCTTACAGAACATTGTAGAAGGTTTCGAACCTTCCATGCTCTTTGTAAAGCTTTCATGGCCTTTCGGTACATATCGGGACCTTCCAGGACACTCCTGCGACTTCACAAAACATTTCCGGGGCCAACAGAACCACTTTCGGTTGTCTCCTCTCTCATTATCTCAGAGTACTTCTACATACCTATAGTCATTAAGCTTGTGATTCTACGGGTTAGATAATGTGCAGGCATGTCTGGAACACCTTCCAATAAAAATTTATTCGCAGGATATGGACACCCATAATAATTGCCGCACATCAAGGAAGGTCTTTATCGAGTGAACCTTTACTATCGTCTTCCCTTGGCTTCGCGATATGTCGCATCACTTTGATCACTATATGTAGTTATCCTCATTACCGTTTGTACTCTTTTCTCGTTACCATTTTTTGATGTCCCCATGACTAACAATTTAGCACCTATGCTTGGCCAAGTGATGATGGACATAGTAATATTGGGCCCAGAGTGTACCTTCCATAGCTGGTGGAGCAAATCCCAGTCTTGACATATCCAAGACCACATCATACTTTTCCTGTATACCTGAAAGTCACCTTTATAATCACCTAGTTGGGTGTGATGTTTGGTAATCCCAAAGTAACCATTTGGTATATCCGGTTCTATGATATTCTCATGGTCTAAGAATGTAAGTAAGTGTTAACACTTTATTATTTATGCGAAAATGCCGATTACACAGTGATGATGTTATCTCGCAGTATTTCATAAGTTCATTCTATCCAGCACCATTGTTAATCTAAGAATATTGCTAGCATGCTTGTCACATTAACAGTGCTCAGGGTTAGGAAAACAAAAGTATCAAAAATGCATGAGCTAGTCTCGAGGCCTACCTAGTGATCTGATTGGTGTTTATCTTTCCACATATGCAAATAGGTTTTCCTTCAGATCACACCTACAAGAACTACTGCAATTATAACACAAAAGTATAAATTTACTTATGAACATGAAAATGAAAATAATAACAACCTTATTGTTGTCTCTTGGATATTTTTCGAACAAAAGTGTGCAGCTCCTTCCTCATTCCCTAGAGGATTAGGGGAAAAATTGAATAGGTCTACCCTGAAATACGGGAGGGATGGATTAGTTGTAGATTCGGGTGGGCCTGCATGCAACAAACAGCGTTCCTGTGCACTTGCTTTAAGAGAGAGTAGAATAAGGTGATGTAGGTGAACTATAAGACTTTAAATATTATATTGTTTGCTGAGTTGAGGGAGAGAGAGGATAGAGAAAAGGGCAGAGAAGAGAAGTGAGCTATATATTACAGTAAGCTGCACCCCATGCTTCTAGAGACTTTGTGTGCAAGTGAGGTGGGCCATGTACCGATAATGTAGTAAGTAAATATTTATATCTAACTGTTAATCTTGCCGGCTATAAACTTGGCTATAGATGTTATGACAACTTCATATTTTGCCACCAGTTTGCTATATTGCCACGGCCGGCTATTAACCATGCTTTAACTCGCCTCTCACCCATCCCACGTGGTGGGCCCTATCTTTTCTCCGTTGTTGCTATGATAAATAAAAAGGCTTGTCTTTTCTTTTTTGAACATAGAAAGAAAAGCTTGTCGGTTGACCACTCGCATGTTGGTCAATTCGCTGGTCTTTTTTTTGGTGTGGGTATAAATTCGCTCGTCGTTTTGTGTGATTGCTTATCCTAGATGCACCATGTTTCCCCTTCCGATCTAACACAAGTAAAGGTGCTTAGTAACTGGAAAGAGACGCCGGCCGAAAAAAAAAACACTGGAAAGAGACGCGGTTGGGCTAATAGCAGTAGAGTTCGTTTGAAATTAACATTGCACACACTACTCGACTCTTGCTAATTGATATGTACATGCATACAGCAACAGGTAAGCCGTATGGCGTTCCCTAGGACCGACCTGCTTGATGTGTATCCCCTGGAGCTGAGCTTCCCTAGGCCAAACCACCTCCAGGAACTAGGAAAATACAGTAAAACCATTGGTCTACCGCTCTTGGGTAAATTGAAAAAACAGCAGGAACTGCAGTGTCAACTAAGCCTGATCAACAAGACAGATGGTGAAGTCGGCTTCTTTGTTCTTCCCAATCTTTGGGTCAGGTCCATCAATGGCATTCTGAGGCCAATGTCTACTAGTGTATTCACAGTGACAATGTTAACGAGCAAGGAAGATGATCATCCACCACCGGCGGGGGGCTCCGCTAGAGAGGTACCAATAGTCATGATCATGATGAGGTCTAATGACGACGTCAGAGAAGTGATGAAAACATCCGTCGGTAAGAATCTACAGCTGAACATGTCAACTGATGATTTGTCCAAGAAAGTCCGGGAGTCCGGGGGCCAGATTCATGGGGCCACTTTGACGGCTGCCGTCGTCGCCTCCGAGCATGATACAAGGATCCCCAAGGTGAGCTCGGTTAGTTGGTCAAGTAAACAAAATTTTCATTACTAATTAATTACAGGCCATAGATGTATCATTGCTTACAATGTACCTGCGGCGCTGCGGCTAATGGATATTGTTATGTGCATGCATTGATGTATCTTATTATATGCATTATCAGTTCATGGACGATAAATTCGATGTACCTAAATTCATTATCAAATCCACAGAGGTGCATCCGACAAAGCCATGGTGAGTAGCGGTGCATGAACTTTTGTTTAGATAATGGAAGAACTTTATCATTTTCTTTTGTGTGACGACAATCAATGGAACTGGCAACACGTACATGCAGGATTTTGGTGTTGCAATTAGGGGGTTATGCTGTCTACATTTGGAACTGGCAAACCAAGGAGAAAACACGAATCATCCACAAGCCTAGAACTACATGTGGCTGGGCAAAATTTATTTCTCGAAAGCAATGGGTCATAGCTGGAACCGGAAGTGAACCGGGAGCAATGAAAATCCAAGTATCTGCGTGTCCTACACCGAACCAATTCCAGAAAGTCATGAAAGTCTCAGCCCGTGATCTTTGCTACATGCAACCCATGGTTCACCCAACCCGTCCTTTCGTGCTATGGCATGGCCATCGCAATTCGCTTACACTTATGGACTATGACCAAAACTGGTTTCGCACTCGAAAGTACATTGGATGCAGAGAAATACAGGAAGTCATGTTTAACCCCAAGGACGCCAACAGTTTTGTTATCCTTGGTGGCGACAAGGCAATAAAGGTTTGTCTTAATTCCTTAATTTAGCCCGTTTAATCAGCATTCTCCATATCTCTACCTTTCTAACACGCACAAATTTGATTTGATTTTGCAATTCGCAGATTTGGAAATTCGATTGCTCCGAGCCTATGGCCACACTGGAAGGATTCGAAGGGACCATGCTTCAGAACATTTTCACAAATAGTGATGATGGTCAGCATTTAGTTGCTGCTGTTAGAGGCTCCACCGCTGAGGTAAGTCATCTCACACATTCCTTTTCTTTGTTTGAAGAGCATAAACAATAATGCATCTTTTCTCATCAAAATTTGCAGGTACTATGACTGATATTTTTTAGATTTTTTTTTTGAAACTTTAAAACATGATTTTTTTTTTGCTAAACAAAATTTTATTGGTTTTGTCTGGTGTGTGTAAATCAGATATGGGATCTGATGAAGGGAAAGCGTGTCCACACACTTTCTGGCTGTACTCGTCCCGATGACAAAATAGCTGCAACCGCTTGCCACCCAACACGTCCTCTACTAGTTACTGCTTCAGATCACGGGTATATTCATGTGTGGGATTGCAAGACATACAGGTACACGCCGGCTACAGTGTGACTAAAATTACTAGTAGCTCATGTAACCCGGGCAGCTCGACATAAGTATTCTTTTACTGATTTAAGCCATTAACTTTGGGTTTGTATCTAATTTGTTCATCTTTTTTTCTCCTTAAAATAAAAATAAGCGGTGTAGATCTTTTTTTTCTCCTTAAAACAAAATGTTATAATCTGGTTCATTGCACCCAAATATGTGTTGTAAACCTTTTATTATACCCGTACCCATTGTTGAGAAAATCGTTAACTGGTAGCTACTCAGTTGGCTGGTAAGTAGGAGATTAATAGGCTAATCGGCAAGTTAATCAATTAATAGGATGATTTATCAGTTTATCGGCTACTCAGTGACCCTACGAGAAGGGATTAATCGGCAAGTTAACTGGTTAATTGGATAAATTCTTAAACATGACAAGTACCAAATATATGTAGTTAAATTATTCTGGCACCACCAATATAATTTAAGATTTTGTGTATATAGAGGTATCTGTGGGGTGTCCTGGATAAAATTAGTTAACATATATGTTATGCTAGAAAAATGCATCTAACCACTGGCTTCTTGCGTTTACAGCATGAGGAAGGAGTATGTGGATTTAGGTCGGGCGCCTAAAAGTATTGCATTTGTAGGCTCAACAAGGTAACTACTTCTTTCATGCAGATTTGATGGCAACGTTGTGTTTATCCAGCAAGAAACAACTAAACTAAAGTTGACAGAATACTGTACTATGCCCTTTCCGCAAACATAAAACTAAAAATCTCTAGCCCAAGTTAATATATTGCTGTGTACTTACAAGATGCTATCATGTAACAAGCACGATGTTTTCATATGAAAATAATCAATTTACTAACTTTTTATCAGTTCAAAAATACAACCACCCATTTCTAATTTCATTTCTTTCAAGTACTGCCAATATGGACGGAGACCTAGGTATGGAATTATAGATACCATGTGCATCGATATTACTGAATGCACTTTAGATGTGACAGTACCTTCTATGCAAAAATTTGATAACTCTAAAAATCATCAGGTGACCTAGGTCACCATATTCTAACTCTTCAAAACAGAATAAGAAAAGGAACGGAAGATCCAATAGTTCGTATGCGCCTTAAAAGTTCTCACTGTAATTTACATTTTGTTCTCAGATCTTTCATTATTTACTAATCCTCATGTACTCAAATTTCTAACCCAAAACATCTTAATTATGCAGGCTCATGATCGCATATGAACGTGAAATAGAAATCATGGGTATTGATCTAAATTAGGACAGTCTCTATTAGGAGTTGGAGCTCCATGAACGCCTATATGCCAAATGTTCTTGGCTGGTTTTAGAGACCTACGGATGGCAAATTGAATTTATAAATAATTGTATATCCTGTAGTACATCTGGGCAGGCCTTCCCGACAAAAATGAGGCCGGTGTTCCACAAACTGAGTCTTGTACATCTGTTTAACATTTCTGAAGAATGTGATCTCACTTGGACAATGTTCATACTCCAAGGTGCACCCAACCTCAAGAAACTATGCGTATTGGTGAAGCCTTGCGCCGATTATTCAGTTCTTAATTTTGTTGTCTCCTTTTGAAGTTCAGACTTGCTGTGTCCAGTTAGGAATTTTTGACCTGGCCAAATGTTGTACTTGCGGGATCATTTATGTGAAATGATAACGGGGGAGCGCAGGAAAATGTATGCGTTTAGCGAGGGGAAGGACAAGGGACTAGAGTGGGAGGCATCTGCATCTGATTTCAAGCACCACAAGCTTGCCGAAATCAGAGCCTATGGGAGGTTTCAAGCAGAAGACAAAATCGTGTGCTTTGTCAGGAGCGTCATGGAAGCAGCGGTGAATCTGCAGGACATAAAACTTTGTAAGAGTCCGGTGTGTGAGGATTGCAAGCACACACTTCATGGGTGGACACCGAAGGAGAAGTCGTCGCTTAGCTACAAACTAGACGAGGGGATGATGCTGTCGTCTTCCCTCGTACGTGTTCAGTTCCTGCGTTCAGAGGAATTTTTTACTCGGTCAAAATACTACTACCCTTGATCTGCAAGCTGCAGATGACAGATTAACTGTCACTGAACAACCTTTTTCAGTTATGTCTATTCGAAAAGTACTGCATTGAGGAGAATAAGGTGTACTCATGACATTGGTGCCAAGTATTTTGGCAAATGGAAGTTTCGGAGATGCGTTGAGTGTCACAAAATGTACAGAACTGAAAACTATATGCGAAAAAGCCTACAGCCTACATGTTAAAGCAAACTTTGCAAACCATATTTATTAGTGAATGCAGAGAAAGTGAATTACTGAATTAGTAGAATAAATGGAACCAACAAAAATACATAACACCGCTAACCAACAGCGGAAAATATTGGCACATATTTAAAGCAAGCAAAGCAAGGATGGATTCGGCTCCGGTAACATCATTGTGAGTCAAACAATTCTTCCCCGATTGCTAGACTGACCACATCGATCTTGCACAAAACTTCAAAACGAATAACTCGGGTAAAGAAAACTAACAGTGCCCATGCACAGATCTAGAGGGGTCTGACATGGTGACAAACCGTGCTTATAACTTAATAAAGGGCCCGGCAGGCATATACCTCGATCGTATTAATAGAGCGTTTTGGTTGGATATATCTATACGCACCAGCTGCTCATTTTGATGCCTTTTGAACATATAAGATATCAAGCAGGGACCAACCCTTTGTCCCCTTCTTCGGGCTTACTAGCATCTAAGGTAAACTAATTAATGATCTCGGGTCGGGTGAACTTTTGTTTGAGTAACGTGGGACGAACATGGTGGTTCTTGGAAAGCCGTGAATTGGGAGTACTACTTTATTTGCAGACTAGAGGTATATACAAATTACTGACAATGTAGAGGGTGCACAATATTGGTCAACATTAGGTGCTCAGTATTCTTAGCAACGACCGAGGCTGGTGCTAAACTAAACATTGGAGAATGAGATGCTAGAAGAAAATTTCCTTAGAACCGGTTCTAGTACAAGCACCTGGTTCTAAGGAAAAGTTGGCCACACGGGGGGAGCAAGCTTGCCCAATTGTGAGGAAAGTGGATGGTGAGGAAATAATATTCACATGCAGAGTCAAGGGTGGATTCTAAGAAAGATTAACACTGGATCTGGTTTAAGTTTCTTAGAATTCAGTAGTTACCATTTTTCTTAGAACCAACTCATTGCTCAATCTCTGGCTAGTGACAATGTAACTAGAGTATGAGGCACGTGGCATTATATGTAATCCTACTGAAGTTGCCTTAAAAAAAATCCTACTGAAGTTCAAAACTGGCGACGGATCTGGAAACTAACCCCAGCGTCGCTCTCGCCCCGGGCTGCACGGGGACGATGCCCAAAACCTACCTCCGCCCGCTCCCTTCTACCTGTTGCACCGCTGCCGGAGGGGAGCTTTCTCACGGTGCCTCCGATTTGTGGACGGCAGATCCTGGTGCAGCTCCGGCCCATGCAGAGGTGCCTATCATGGCACAGTGGCATCCCTCACGGTATGGCGGCTCTATGCCTGGGACTGGGGTGGCGTCCGTTCCCTTTGGTGGCGGACGAGGTGGTTGGTTGGTGCAGCCTGCATGGTGGATCGGCTGTGTGTTGGCTATAGGCCCGACTCGACGAGTACTTTCCGTCGAGACGACTTCGTACGCAGCCGACGCTAGTGACACTAGCTAGCCAATTGTCCGTCAGATGATGCGTACGTACACAAGGAGCAAGCAGGCAGACTAGCTGGTGGATGGATTTCTCACGTACGTAGCTAGGTAACTAGCACACGCACAAACCAAAACAACCAGCCGCCGGGGCCTTCGATCGTAACTAGCACAACTCGCGGAGACACACGAATACGCACACGATATTATGGCCACGGGAGCGTGTCGCTCCCGTTTGATTGCTTTGTATTGATCTGAGTTGGTACCAGTTGATTACAAGGGGGAGCAACGTATATATAGTACTAATCTACCTATACGAAGCCGACTTGGTACAGACTACAAGTCCTTGCCGGACTAGTTTATACTAATCGTGATTATTCCCAACACTGTGCGGGTGTGATGGCACAAGGAGCACCGGCGGCTGGATCAGTTTCTTGGCTTCTAGATTTGCACGCAGCTATGCGCTCATGAGCTAGTAACGACCGGGCTCCACAAGGCGCGCGTCAATGATGATCTGCCTTTTGTGCTCCAGCTCCGGCAATGCCATTCTTAGGACGATGCGCCTGTGCAATGGGCTCTCTCCAGCGAAATGGTAGTCACCGATGGAGCGCTCCGTCATCGGGTTGGTCCTTGTATCACTCCGACTTGTGGCAGCAGCCTCGCTGTGGATTACGGCGGCCACCGGTCTCGTTGGCGTCCATGAGGATATGCAAGATATGGATGACGACCGGACGTATAGCGATGGTTGTGCAGCAACGGCGGTACATAGCGTGTAGTTGTTGGGGTGGCAGAAAAGTGATGGCGACCATATATGATTGACTTTGATGGTGGTGCTTCTCGAGCACCAGGTCTTGAGCCCCGGGTGAAATCTATATCTGATCTAAGTTGGTTATATGTAGAAATGGTGGTGTTTTCTCATCGTTACCTTGTTGAAGGCATTGCTTGGGCATGCTTATATTGGTTCTTCGGAGTGAAAATCTAAAATCTGGCCTTTTGTAGTTTGATTCAGTGATGCTGACGTTTGAGCGTCACTCTCTTCCTGAAAGCCTAGCTGCTAAATAACTTTGTTGTTCATGTGTTGTCATGAGTTGGTTGGTGCGGATATGATCATCGTTGTAGTTTGTCAATCGCGGATCTGATTGCTTTGGGGTCTTTTCTTTTTTCTCGCCAACACATAGCTTTGATCTTATCTGATTTTGCTATTTGCGAGCATGTTTCTGTGTGTTCGTGCATTGATATTGGCTGTGTACATCCTAACTATGCACAGACTGGGTGTATCTCATTGTGTTTGTATCTTTTTGATGCTTCATTTTGATTCAATAAAATTCATCTTTTATTGAAAGAAGTAATCCTACTGGCATACTCTCAATAAAATGACTTGATGATAGTACTAGACTAGCTGCCAGCAAGTTTCATGGCTTCCTAGTCGTGGATCGTGGATTCTTTCGTTGGCATCCTTAGAACATCTACGGCCGGACATGAAAAATTTGACCCCTTAAACATAGACGTGATCGGTCGCGTCCGTGGATAATGACCGGGCATATCTTAAATTAGCTACTCTACATTCGAGTATTTCATATTTTAACCTCTAGATCCATACAAAGCATGCAAAAGAAATCGTGCATACTACATACTACCCTAGCTAAGCTTCGTCGTCGGAGATTATCACAATGTCGTTGCCGGGAGCTGGGCGCGTAGGAGAGGTTCGACTCCTCCTCCTCCTGCTCGACCCCATCCATGTAGGCGAGCCTCTCCTCCTCTGCCGCCGCGTGCCGCATCTTCATCTCCTGCTGGAGACGGCGTCTAGCCTCCACATCCGACTACGAGCGGAGGGAATCGTGGATGGCCTGCTAGTCCTCCTACAAATCTGCATCACCAACATCCTCCTCCGGCTGCTCCTCCTCCTCCTCCTCCTCCTCCAACTCCTCCTCCACATCCACTGCATCCGAAGGTAACCTCGCGACGATTTGGGGTTCGCGCCTTGCCTGGATCTACTCAAGGAGCTGTAGCCGGTGCTCCGGCATTAGAAATGGGTAGCCCCTTATAAGGCGACGTGGGGGCATGGCTACAAGTGGTGGTGGACGGGGAGTGGAAAGTGGCGGCGGTGGCGGACCGGCAGAGGAAAATGCGGAGGAGTAGAGTTCCGGTGCCGGCGATCGGCTTAAATAGCCAGGCTAGGCACTATGCGGCCCGCCGGAGCGGCGCCACGCAGCGATATCGGTCTGACGGAGGAGACGAGGTTCGTACCGCCGGGTTTCAGGCGATTCCGCATCGGACCCCGACGTCAGTCTGACGTGGCGGACGCGCCCGGGCGCCCCCATATTCGCCTTATATTTGGGCTGGATATGACAGGTGGTCGTTTGAGGCCCGCTTGAATCATCCATCTGAGTCGAAATTTCATGACCGGTCAGTAACCGGGCGGCCCACCCGAACGTTTGAGGCGGGTTTGTAGTTCCCGGCTGTGGATTCTCTTAGCTCGTTTAATCCCTAGATGGGTCGTGCCTCTGTGGTGTTATATGGGGCTTGTCTACGTAGGTCATTTGGTTCTCTAGATGGCTCGTGCCTCTGTTCTGTTATATGGGTCGTGGCTTCTTGGGTCGTCTGGTTATCGTGGTTGGACGTGCCTATATGGTGTCTTGTATGTGCCGTGTCTTCTTTGGCGTTGTATCATCTTTTTTCTAAGTTAAATCACGTGAATCTCTCCTGTGTTGTTTGAAAAAAATGGACTAACTACCCAACTTGGGCACAGCCCATGCACTAATCTAGAGTTAACATAGTGATAACCTGGGTTAACAAAGTACATCTAAGCAAGACTAGCACAATCTAGTGCACCCCTAGCAGATCTCGTGGTTATTGGTTGGTTACGCCTGGGCCATCACGTGCACCACTGAACCCTCCTTGGATGATGAAGCTGCTAGTGCTATTAAATGTAAAAGAGTACCACTGCTCTGTTTAGTCTTCTTAATTGCATCAGGTTCGAGTAAAGCTGACAGATCCTTATAGTTTAATGTCCCTAACGTGGTATTGCTTGGATCCCAGTGAGCCATCACGTGCAAGCATGGAAACTGTTATTAAATAAAGATATTAGTACTGCAGTTTGTTTGGGCTTCTTAATAACATCTCGCGGGTACTTAGATCATGTCTCTTCATTTATATACATGCAGCCTGGTAGGCAGGTTCAACCAATCTCGTCTTCCACTGGTAGAAAAAGAGGCTTCCGTCCAGCCCCATTAGTCGCGGAACTGTAGGAACCGCGACTAATGAAGTCTTTAGTCCCGGTTCGGCAGATGAACCGCGACCAAAGGCCTGCGCCCAGGGCGCTCGGTGGCCAGCTGGTGCACGTGAGGGGCTTTAGTCGCGGTTGGCCAGGCCAACCGCGACTAAAGGTGCCCAAAGGCCTTTAGTCGCGGTTGGCCAGGCCAACCGCGACTAAAGCTCCTCCCCTATATATACCAGTTCAGCGCACTCACTTAGCCATTTGGTGCCACTTCTCTTCACAAGCTTCACAAGGGGGTGTAGATTTGCTTTTGGTTCCTCTTATGCACACAAGGTGTTTGATGAAATGCCCCAAGAGCCACACTTGAGGTTCCTCATTCATTTTTTTCCTCCTCGATCGCGGTTAGCAACTTGAACCTTTCATGCATGTGTGTCATTGATAAAATATGCATGTGTGTTGTTCATTGTTTAATTTCTATTGTTTATAGCTAGTTAGTTTAACAAATGCATAATGGTTAATTATATATTTTATATTATAATAATGCAGATGAATCGGCAATGGATGTACGGTAACCGACTCTCCCGCGAGTTCACTACGGGTTTGAAAGATTTCCTCGTAGTGGCTAATGCGAACAAGCAGAAGGGTTTTGTTATCTGTCCATGTGTTGACTGTAAGAATCAGAAGGGTTACTCTTCCTCAAGAGAAGTTCACCTGCACCTGCTTCGGCACGGTTTCATGCCAAGCTATAATTGTTGGACCAAGCATGGAGAAAGAGGGGTTATAATGGAAGAAGATGAAGAAGGGGATGATTTCATCGATGAAAGCTATCTTGCTGATTTCGGTGATACTTTCATGGAGGATGCTGAAGGTGAAGGGGAAGGTGAAGGTGAAGAAGAGGCACGTGATGAGACCGTTGATGATCTTGGTCGGACCATTGCTGATGCACGGAGACGCTGCGAAACTAAAAAGGAGAGGGAGAATTTGGATCGCATGTTAGAGGATCACAGAAAGTCGTTGTACCCCGGATGCGATGATGGTCTGAAAAAGCTGGGCTGCACACTGGATTTGCTGAAATGGAAGGCACAGGCAGGTGTAGCTGACTCGGCATTTGAAAACTTGCTGAAAATGTTGAAGAATATGTTTCCAAAGAATAACGAGTTGCCCGCCAGTACGTACGAAGCAAAGAAGGTTGTCTGCCCTCTAGGTTTAGAGGTTCTGAAGATACATGCATGCATCAACGACTGCATCCTCTACCGCGGTGAATACGAGAATTTGAATGAATGCCCGGTATGCACTGCATTGCGTTATAAGATCAGAGGCGATGACCCTGGTGACGATGTTGAGGGCGAGAAACCCAGGAAGAGGGTTCCCGCCAAGGTGATGTGGTATGCTCCTATAATACCACGGTTGAAACGTCTGTTCAGGAACAAAGAGCATGCGAAGTTGTTG
Organism: Aegilops umbellulata; assembly: GCA_032464435.1. NCBI lineage: Eukaryota > Viridiplantae > Streptophyta > Magnoliopsida > Poales > Poaceae > Aegilops > Aegilops umbellulata. The sequence goes on along the minus strand of CP136057.1, from coordinate 4,604,517 downwards.
CGATGGCACAAAGAGGACCGTAAGTCGGACGGGGAGTTGAGACACACCGCAGATGGAACGCAATGGAGAAAGATCGACAGAGAGTTCAAAGATTTTGCAGCTGACGCAAGGAACATAAGATTTGGTCTAAGTACAGATGGCATGAATCCTTTTGGCGAGCAGAGCTCCAGCCATAGCACCTGGCCCGTGACTCTATGCATCTACAACCTTCCTCCTTGGTTGTGCATGAAGCGGAAGTTCATTATGATGCCAGTGCTCATCCAAGGTCCTAAGCAACCCGGCAACGACATCGATGTGTACCTAAGGCCATTAGTTGATGAACTTTTACAGCTGTGGGGCAGACCTGGTGTCCGTGTGTGGGATGAGCACAAACAAGAGGAATTTGACCTACGAGCGTTGCTTTTTGTAACCATCAACGATTGGCCTGCTCTTAGTAACCTTTCGGGACTGTCAAATAAAGGATACAATGCATGCACGCACTGCTTACATGAGACTGAAAGTGTACATTTGCCAAATTGTAAGAAGAACGTGTACCTTGGGCATCGTCGATTTCTTCCGAAAATTCATCCAGTAAGAAAGAAAGGCAAGCATTACAACGACAAGGCAGATCACCGGCCGAAGCCTGCAGAACGCACTGGTGCTGAGGTATTTGATATGGTCAAGGATTTGAAAGTCATCTTTGGAAAGGGTCCTGGCGGACAATCAGTTCCGAAGGGAGCTGACGGGCACGCAGCCATGTGGAAGAAGAAATCTATATTCTGGGAGCTAGAATATTGGAAAGTCCTAGAAGTCCGCTCTGCAATCGACGTGATGCACATTACGAAGAATATTTGCGTGAACCTCCTAAGCTTCTTGGGCGTGTATGGGAAGACAAATGATACAAAGGAAGCACGGCAGGACCAGCAACGTTTGAAAGACCCTGATGACCGGCATCCGGAATGGTTTCAAGGTCGTGCCAGCTACGCTCTGACCAAAGAAGAGAAGGTCATCTTTTTTGAATGCCTGAGCAGTATGAAGGTCCCGTCTGGATTCTCGTCCAATATAAAGGGAATAATAAACATGGCGGAGAAAAAGTTCCAAAACCTGAAGTCTCACGACTGCCACGTGATTATGACGCAATTGCTTCCGATTGCTTTGAGGGGGCTCCTGCCGGAAAATGTTCGAGTAGCCATTGTGAAGCTATGTGCATTCCTCAATGCAATCTCTCAGAAGGTAATCAATCCAGAAGATCTACCACGGTTACAGAACGATGTGGTCCAATGTCTTGTCAGTTTCGAGTTGGTGTTCCCGCCATCCTTCTTCAATATTATGACGCACCTCCTGGTTCACCTAGTCGAAGAGATTTTCATTCTCGGTCCTGTATTTCTACACAATATGTTCCCCTTCGAGAGGTTCATGGGAGTATTAAAGAAATATGTTCGTAACCGTGCTAGGCCAGAAGGAAGCATCGCCAAGGGCTATGGAAATGAGGAGGTAATTGAGTTTTGTGTTGACTTTGTTCCTGACCTTAAGCCGATTGGCCTTCCTCGATCGCGGCACGAGGGGAGACTAAGTGGAAAAGGCACGATCAGAAGGAAATCAACGATATGTATGGACGGCCATTCTCTGACTGAAGCACACCACACTGTACTGACCAATTCCAGCTTGATGGCTCCGTACTTTGAGAAACACAAGAATATTTTACGCTCGGACAACCCGGGGAAGCCTGAATCCTGGATTAGGAAGGCCCACATGGAGACTTTCGGCAGTTGGTTGAGAAAACATTTAATGAATGACAATGATGTTGTAGATCAGCTGTACATGTTGGCCAAGACACCATCTTCGACTATAACGACTTTTCAAGGGTACGAGATAAATGGGAATACATTTTACACGATCGCCCAAGATAAAAAGAGCACCAACCAAAACAGTGGTGTCCGCTTTGATGCAGCAACCGAGAATGGGCAAAAGGTCACATATTATGGTTACATAGAGGAGATATGGGAACTTGACTATGGACCCTCCTTTAAGGTCCCTTTGTTCCGGTGCAAATGGTTCAAGCTAACAGGAGGTGGGGTAAAGGTGGACCAGCAATACGGAATGACAATGGTGGATTTCAACAATTTTGGTTACCTTGACGAACCATTCGTCCTAGCGAAAGATGTCGCTCAGGTTTTCTATGTGAAGGACATGAGTAGCAAACCGAGGAAACGGAAAGATAAGAAAACGATCAGTACATCATGCGATGATCCAAAGCGCCACATTGTTCTTTCAGGGAAAAGAAACATCGTGGGAGTGGAGGACAAGACAGACATGTCAGAAGATTATAATATGTTTGCTGAAATTCCGCCCTTCAAAGTGAACACCGACCCAAGCATTAAGTTAAATGATGAGGATGCTCCATGGATACGGCACAATCGTAAGCAAGCAGGGACACAAGGGAAGAATTGATGTGTAATAATTTATTGTTCCAAACTTTGTATTTGGTCGATGAACTGAATGATGTATCAAACCTTTTGTCAAACCTTCAAGGGATTTTAAAATGAATTAGTTTTATTTTACTGATTTTTTTGATATATAATTGTATTTTTAAGATTTTAAAAAAGTCAGAAGATTTTAAAAAAGGAAAAAGGAAGAAAGGAAGAGAAAAAGAAGAAAAACAAGAAAAAGGAAGAAACAAACACAAGAAACAAAATGAATTAGTTTTATTTTCTGATTTTTTTTGATATATAATTGTATTTTTAAGATTTTAAAATGAATTAGAAACAAAATAATATAAACTTTAATAAAATAAAATAATTATCATAAAGTAAAATAAATAAGTAATTATCATAAAGTAAAAATAAATAAGTAATTAGAAACAAAATAAAATAAAATAAATAAGTTTTTTGTTGTAAGTAGAAACAAAACAAAATAAATAAAGCAAAAATGAAAACAAAAAACAGGCAAAAAATAAAAAATATGCCACCTACTGGGCCACCACGGCCTGAATACGACTAGAAACCCATTAATGGGCCAGGATTCAGGCCCGCACAAGGCCCAGTAGGACCACTGGCTCATAGTAACAGAATAGGCCCGTAAGCCTGCATTTGAGAGGAGCTCGAAGTGGTGAGCGCAGCCGCGCTTATAAACCACTGTCGGAGCCTCTCGGCTAGCGAGGTGGGACTAAACTTCCCACCGCAACGCGCCAGTTCAGCACAGACCCTTTAGTCGCGGTTGGGGAGGCGGACCGCGACTAAAGGTGCCCTTTAGTCGCGGTCCGCCTCCCCAACCGCGACTAAAGGTCTTCCTGCGCGGGAAAGGAAGCGGCGCCAAAACCCTCGCATAGAAAGGAAGAAAAGGAAGAAGAAGAAAGAAAGAAGAAAGGAAAAAGGAAGAAGAAAAAAAGTAACTTAAAACTTGATAATTAACAAAAAACCGTAAAATTTGATAATTAACCAAATGGCGAGGGTTATACATGTGTGTTGTCCTCGCCTCCCTCTCCGTGACGCCGTCGTCTGCCGCCCCGTCTCGCGCTCTACCGCGACACCCTCTCCCACCCCTTCCTCGCCCCCTCCTTTTGCCACCGCCCTTTCGCCACCGCCACCGCCACCGCCCCCCTTCTTCACTTAATTAATTTGTTTTTACTACATGTTTTCAGGGCTGACATAATGGCGGACGATAGAGCTGACCCGATTATGGACAACTATGATCCGGACGGTGAAGCACATATGTTCGGCATCATAAACGGCGATATTCAATATGTGCCGACCGGACAAGAAGAAGATGATGTCTCTTCTTATCTGAACCTTGACGGTGAAGATGAAGGGCGCCGTCAGCAAGATGATGCCGAACAAACGTCGATAAACGACGATCTTCAAATGGAAGTAGCAACCACCTCCGGCGCCGAGGTATATATATACATTGAGCCTCTGGTGATACAAACTAACTGATTTGAATAAATATGTGTGTACTAACGGGCGCGACTCTCTTTCTTATTTTAGCCCTTGGCCGGATCGTCGAAACAATCGAGTACGTCGTCAAAGCGTGGCGCAACCAAGACGATGAAACAAGGAGAAACATGCACCATCGAGGTTGTCGATAGTGCAACCGGCAGGCCGCTGGAGCCCCGCAAGAACGCCATCAAGTTTGTCAGCCAATGCGGAGCCGTTGTTAGAGACAACGTCTCGATCACCGTCCAGGAGTGGAATGAGCCAAAGAAGGCACGAATTGCTGGTTTCACTTTTGTCGATAAGAGAACAAAAAAAGATTGCTTCAAGAAGCTTATGGAACATTTCGTTCTACCTCCAGAATACAACAAATTCGATGAGGAGGGTAACAAGATTGAGGAAAACAAGGAGAGGAGGAGACTAGTCAAACAGTTCGCTCTTCATAAGATGGCCGACACATTCCGGAAATTCAAGCAAAATTTAAACCATGACTTTGTCAAGCAGAACAAGACTCCGGATTTCAAAGGACAATATGAGAAACTGAAACATGATTGGCCAGAATTTGTGAAGCAAAAGAAATCGGAGCAGTTCATTCAAATATCGAAAAAAATAAGGAAAATGCGGCTAAGAAGGAGTACAATCATATTATGGGGCCAGGAGGGTATCGCCTTTGGCAGCCTAGGTTGGAGAAGATGGAGAACGAGCTGAGGGCGCGAGGAATCCGTCCAGGTACGGAGGGATGGGACCCAAGGACCAAAAGCTGGTGGTACGGGCATGGGGGAACGCTGAACCCGGAGACAGGGGAGTGTGTTTACCAGGGCAAAATAATGAAACCCACCCAAGCCCTTATTGACGCAATGAGGGATGCTCAAGAGGGGAAGATCAAGTTCAACAGAGAGAACGACGCACTGACAAAAGCCCTCGGGAATCCTGAACACGGAGGACGTGTACGAGGCATGGGGCACATTCCGTGGAAAATAGGGTTCCCCCAGAAAGATGACCCGTACGGTTACAGAAGCCGTAAGAGAAAGATGGATCGGGAAGCAGATGTTGTGGCGCGGTTGGCATCGGAAATGGATGTGATGAAGAAAACCGTGAGTGTACTAGTAGCCGAAAGAGATGCAGCTTGGGCGCAGCATGAAGATCATCCAGCGGATCTCGATAGACAGCAGCGGAGAAGCAGCGTGGCTTCCACGGAGGCCCCACCGGCTGGTGCAGATGCACCGACGATCGAAATTACTGCACCGGAGCCTCTGGTGGTCGAAATTACTGCACCGGAGCCTCCTCGCTACCCCGTGGACAATATAAAGGAGAGGAAAGAATGTCATCTGTATTATCCTATCGGGAACATGTCCATGAAGGTAGCCATCGGCAGTGCTTTACCATGTTTACCTGGAGCACTCCACCACAACAACCCCATTCAAGATGGCTATGCTCGTGTCACGGTGGAGGACATAGTCCAAGGGTTTGAGGACCTGGAGATTGACATTGCTACACCTGAAGGGGAGAAAAGACTTGGAGATGTCAGGCGCCATTTCATTCTATGGCAAAAGAAGTTTATCAAGTTTCCAGGCGAGGCGCCAAGGACAACAAGTCCACCCCCTACGGTGGTGGTGGTGGCGGTGGCGGCGGTGGCGGTGGTGGTGGTGGTGGCGGTTCACCTACACCTCCGTCACATCAGCCGACGCCTCCCAGTCCACAACGTCCGGCGGGTGATCAGACGCCGCCCCCCAGTCCTCGTCCGGCGGGTGATCAGACGCCGCCCCCCAATCCACCTCCGGCAAAGAAGCAGAAGCAGTCCTGGATTATTAACCCGGACCCTTATGTACCTAAGACCACAAAGGTACCGGAGCCATCACTGAAGCCTCTCCCCACAAGGCCTTGGGAACGTAGTGCCGAGGAAACTGCCGCGGCCGCGGCTGCTGATCTTGAGAAATGGAAGGCGGACTGCAAGAAGAAAAGAGAGCCCGAGCCCAAGCCAGTATTTTCTGATGAGCAAAAGAAGTGGGCTAAGTCATTTTTGAGCACACCGTCCCAAGCCGCGAAGAATCTGCCTGAGGACTATGCACGTGAACTTCGTAGGCAGGCACTCATGTTGAAGGAGAAGAAAGGGCGGGCGGATGACCCCGATCCGGAACAAAGTAAACGAGTTGCCCAGCTCGGGGAACAAAGTAAACAATCGATTGCCCCGCTTATAGTGAAAGCCGCCGGTCCGGATGACCCCGATATCATAGCAGCTGCGGCAGCACTTGGATTGACTGTAACGAGTGCCAGAGAACAAGCGGCCAACTTAGGTATTACTCTTCGTGAACTGTTAGGCCTTGATGAGGCGCCAGTGAAGGAGGTAGTAATTACATATGTGAAGAATGGGCCTCTCGTCGAGCCTGCGCAGGAACAGGATCTACCTCCACAAATGAAAGGTCTGCTGAAATGGTACAAGGGTTACATAAAAAATAAAAACGCCAACGAATATATTTATGCGGAAGTTAGATATGAGCATCACTTCAAACATTACTATGTACAAATTCATCTGAGTGAATTGTTCCAGCTTTTCAATCTGCGCGAGCTCGACAAATCTATCATCAGTTGCTACGTTCTGTAAGTGATTTATTTCTACCCCATCTCGTTCATATTGCCTGCACTATATATATGTCCTAACTATATTGTTGTGTCCGCTATTATACATGCAGAATGAAGATTAAGGAATGCAGAGTAAGGAACATCCATGATGTTGGGTTCATTGACCCACACATCGTTAATGGATATGTGTTGCGGCATCACCCCGACGACATGAAGGCAGACCTGTGGTAGTTTCTTACAAAGCAGGAACTCAAAAGTGATATTCTATTTCCTTACCATTTTGGGTGAGTGTTTCTGTCTTGAGCACATTCTCTTTTGTTTACTCCATGCATGGTATGTGGCCGGCTAATCGATGAGTTATGCATGACGTACTGTGCATGTATCGTGTCCGCAGGTTCCACTGGATTCTGCTAGTAATTAAAGTTGACACCTCAGAATGTCTCGTCCACGACTCTCTGAATATGGATCCAAAGCTTTGGGGCGACCTGAGAAAAATGCTGCAGAAGTAATTATATTCATTCATTTGCGCTCTATATCGATCGGCCTATTTCGTTCATTTCCTAATATCAAGTAACTAATAACTCTCTTGTTCATTTAATTTTCTTTGCCTCGTAGGGTTTGGAGACGGTTCGTAGATACAAAGGTCGGTGAATTCAAAAAAGAGCTAGAATTCAAAAAGTCAAAGGCTAAGAATGCTGGGGATATTCAGCCAGCGGGGACCAATCTATGTGGATACTATGTCTGTGAGATGATCCGGAGATACACCTCTGAGCGGGTTCCGAGTGATACCAATGCTCAGAGGAATAACCTCCGGATGATGCTTAGTCCAGAAGCTCGCTTCCGACCACTTCAAGAGGAACTAGCTGGATGGTTCAGGAGGGAAGTCCTCCATCCTAAAGGAGAACACCATTACGAGGACGTAGAACTTTATATGCCTTAAATTATGTATGGAAACTTGTTCAAAATTGTATATGGTCATCCGATGATATTTAATATATACTGTATATTCCTCTTGAATTCTTTTTGGTTCTAATTTCAAATTTGTTTGAAATTGTACATTCATATGCATGTATGTAGTAGCGTAGAATATGTGAAACTCCTTCAAAATTAAAATAAAGCTTAAAAGAAATAAAACAATACAAATTAAACAGAAAACAGGTTTAGGGGGCAGGTTTAGGGGGGGGGCTGAAACCCGAAACCTGCGGCGGTCTTTAGTCGCGGTTGGCCAGAAGAACCGCGACTAAAAGTCCTCCGCCCCGACGGCCACCTGGCGCCCACGTGGACGGGCCTTTAGTCGCGGTTCTTAAGCAACCGCGACTAAAGGGTGGAGCCTTTAGTCCCGCCTGTTTGGTCGCGGTTGCGCAACCGCGACTAATGGCAGTTGCGAACCGCGACCAAAGGCCCTTTTTCCACCAGTGTTCCTTCTCTCTTCGTTTGTAGGCAACTTAGCAACTCTGCATACGTGCACTTCTTAAAGGTTAGTGTTTCATCTCTTTGTTCAATTCTTTCCAACACTACCGTTTCAGTTTTACAGATTGTATCTTATTTATTGGAATCTATCTATTTGTGTGATAGAAAAGGCTGAACTATGCCTCCATGTTTTGAAAAAAATCAAAACGAACATACGCAAGGAGTTTGTTTTGATCCTGAGCATGAACCCTTTGAACTGTAGTTTGTTGTCCAAATTTGAAGGGCTTGTCAAGGACATTTGAGTTTCATGTAGAACTTCCTTGTCTCAATGGAGAAATTCGTGATATTTTGTACATGTGTGTACTAAGAACCAATTTATGCACTCTTATCTAGAAGAAGAAAAGACATATTTTGTTTCATAGAAATGGATGATGATCAAGCACTTGAACTGGAAATCCTGGAGGGTATATTGAATGATCCAACTGCGGAGCCGATAAAGCTATCATATGGACTTTTGAAATTCATTACAGAAAACTTTAGTAAGGAAATTGGTCATGGTGGGTTTGGAGTGGTGTACCAGGTATGGTCTGTTCTTGATTGCCTTGCAAATGGTTATTTTTCACATATTTTCACTGATATTGTGAAATCCTAACACCATGAGTTCAACAGGGAGATTTACGAAATGGGTTGGTTGCTGTGAAGAAGATTACTAATGTGCATACTGTTACAAATAAGCAATTCATGGATGAGATAAAGTGTTTAAGAAGAGCAAATCACAAGAATATAGTAAGATTTCTAGGCTACTGTGCAGATACACAAGAGGAAATGATACCATTTGATGGAACATTTGTAATGGCAGGTCAACCCAATAGGTTGCTCTGTTTTGAGTATGTTCCTAATGGAAATATTCGGCAGTATCTTGAAAGAGGTAAGGATTGCTGACAGCTTAATTTCTCCGTCCGCCCTCACCATAAGAATCAGTACTATTTCAATTTTTTGAAGTGTTTTTTCTTGAAATCCCACATCTGTTTGTTACCTCACAATTACCCTTTGTAGTTTTATTTTGCACAATAGTTTCATGGTCAGCAAATAAAAGGAGTGATGTTTCACACATACATGGGGAAAAGGAGAGAGGTGGGGTTCACAATAGATTAACGAGTGGGCCTCTGATCATTAAACAAGGATATTGTGCGTGAACCGTCTTTGATTGGTGCAAAGTATAATCTATCTATCTATCTATACCTAGTACAAATATAAAAAGAGTGAGTTGTGGAGATCCAACAAATCTCAGTCGTTCAACAACATCTATCCAACGGTCTAAGTCACTCTAGCATTTAGTGTTAAATATGTTTGGGAGGCACTAGCAATCAGACTACTGGTATAATGCTTCCACCAAACCTCTCGGTGACCATCGGATTATTAGAATAACAGACGTTGGATCGGCACAAAAGAGGCTAGGTTATTTTTTAGATTCCTTATTAAAGGGGCCCCTTTATTAGCCTTTATTATGTGCTTCCAGCCATAACTGGTTCCGAAACACAAGCATATTGAGACTGGTCATAGTGGAGAGTAACTTAGACTAGTAACATGCATATGTTACTAGTCTTCAGGAGAGTGAAGAGAAGCGGGCTACAAACTAACAGCCGGATGTAGCACGTGCTCCTAGGGACTTTGTGAGAGTGGGAGGTGGGTCATATATCAATGAAGTAGTACTTATTTATATCAAGTTAGTAATGAAACAATGCTTTCTATATTCATATTGTATGTTCCCTATGGACTATGAAGTTGCTTCCCTTCATATAGCATGAGATCCTTTTTGTTGTGGGGCCTGCCCTAAGTGTCCTCGTGCTTCTTAGTGCATGCGCCGCTTCATCATAATTCTGCTTCGGTTGATTCATTATTTCTATTGAACTGAAAATGTATAAAGTGTAGCACACTTGCATTATGGAAATTATGTGAGTAATCTATTGAAGCAAAATACATAGACCAAAGAAACAAATGTCATATCATATGGGATTGTGTCATAGTGTAGCAGTCATAATAGTGAAAGCATTTTCTTTTGTAAATGAAGCAGGATAAATGAAAGTAAAACCATGAACACTGGGGAAGCACATATAGTATAGTTTGGAAACTCCATAACACATAAGAAGCATCTAAATAGTGCTATCTCAACATAACCCATCTCAATTCGAAGCATATTGAAATAGAAATTATAAACCCTTCAGCAAACACCTAAACATATGCTAGTATGTTTGGAGGCATGAAAGTAAATCAAGAAGGGTTAGTAATGGAAACATGCAGGAGACAGTATGCATATATACACACACGCATGGCTAGTTAGTAGTTGAAATGAATATTCAAAACCATTGAAACACAAATTGACAAACTTTGAAGCATTGCTAGCAAGAATTTGTAAAAATGATAAACTGCCCATCTGAAATAACTATGGGAAATATATGAAGTGTAAACTAGTAATTCTAGCAGATTATTTATTTTTAGCATTTGGAAGCGAAAAAAATATACTTCAGAAGTATATGTATAGCATTATAGATGCTACAGAACTAAGAAGCATGAAGATATTAGTCTGGCAACAGATATATACTTTAGTGGAAGCCTGCAAAATTGAAATCATGTTGAAACTAATATTACCGCCAATATTAGGAGTCAGGTTATTGTGATTTGCATAAGAACTTAACCAAAATGTGTAGATCACATAGTGATTCATTACACGTTGGATATAACATAGATACGTTCAAACAAATTCCATCGAAACAAGCATTGCAGCCAAAGTAACACAAATCAAAACAACTGATTTTAAAATGAATCAAAGATGATTAATCAAATCCTAGTTAGGGTGAGTACAAATTCCATGGCACTGGGAACAATGCCTGGGATGATGCGCAACTTCTTTGCCGATCCGAACTGGCACACCGGCGCATCGACGTGGTGCGAGGGACAATGATGGGGCAGGGTCTGAGCAGGGACCGGGGCGGCAGAGGGGGTTTCAGGGTCAGACGGTGGTGAGAGCAGGGACCGGCAGAGAAGATGTGAGTGGAATGCCACACCAGTGTCGTGGAGCAGTTGTGGTTGTCTCAAGTTTTGGGTGTAGAGTAGGGTGGTGGAGGAGGTGCCCGTCTCCATGAGCGATCTCATAGATGAGCTCGTTCGTGGGATGCAACATGGGCAGGAGATGGGTGGGTCGGGCAGGAGAGATTTACTCGTCGTGGAGATGGTGACGTGGTGTGGTGGTTGGGATGAAGCATCAGGAGAGATTTACGTGGGATGGAGCAAATCCTGGGCCTCATTGACGGGATGGGATATTTCCTCAGAAATATAGACCGTGAGATTAAAGAATAATCAACGGCGCCGGTCGCTCTGATGGAAAATTTCTATCAGAGTTCTGATAGGAAGTGTTTCCCAGTATGTTCATCACTGAACACTTTTAGGACCCTCCAGTAATTACTAGCATGCCTAATATCAACATCATCATTAATCAAGTAATTATATCCTCCCTAATATTAATATGCAATTTATATCATGACTAATAATAAGGTGCAATACAATTAATATCTTCCCTGATATTAACACGGAATGCACGTACACAATTACTGGTATTATATACTACCATTGTCCTGGTTTAGAAGTCCTCGGCGTATTTTGGGTCAAAATTTGACCACATATTTAACTACCAAAATTTTATTGCATGGAATGAAAAATTACATTATTGGATTAATATTTGAATGTAGTTTGTATAGATATTATTTTGCTGCGTATCACATGTACTTTGTTAGTTAAAATCATGGTCAATATATGACCTAGAATACGAGGGGGGCTAGTAAACTGGGATGGAGGTAGTAGAGTCCATTGGTGTTGCGCGATGGACCTATGATGGAACTTGCAACTGTACAAATAATAAATGGTCTAAATAAAATGAACAGTAGAAAATTATGCCTACACTTTGCCACAAAAATATGTTGTTGATGTGGGGAGAGTGGACAGAGAGAAACTTGTTTGTCTTTAACAAGGCAAAGGATAAAAGAAGGTAGATAACCCAAAAAGTATAGCTAGGGGAGACAACAATAATGAATACACAAGAAGATGGTTTTCCGTAACATTGTATTCCCTCTGTCCTAAAATAAGTGTCTTAACTTTATACTAACTTTATAGCAATATTGAGATACTTATTTTGGGACGGAGGGAATACTATATATTTTGCGGTGTGGTCAACATATGACAGGAATATAGTGAACACGGTCTTCTCTAGTATTGGAGATCCCTCTCTCGAGTGAAGTAGCAGCGGCCGACCAATGCCAAACTTCTTAGCTGAGTGCATCCACAGTGGTGTCTTTGCCACAGTTAGTCCATCATGCACTCAGAATGTAGGGGACGCGTGGAAGATGGAGCTATGGATGTGGGCATCCGAGGGTGCAAAGGTCGGGAGGCTCCGACCTCCCATTTCAAATGAAAAGACATACCGAGATGCAAATTCAAAATTAGTTTTTCAATTCCAAGTTACAAGTACACAATATTTTGGGGTCGAATATTGCAAGAAGGTGTTTGTTCATCTTTTAGAGGTGGCTTAAAAGCCAGAACGTAACAGCATGCAAGTGCACAAGAACTATTATTATGTTTACTGCAAGAAAAATGTCAAACCCGCAAGGAAGCTCTCATGGGTCTGACTTGGTCAAATTTTGAAACCAAACTAAAAAAACAGAAAGTGAAGGCTGACATGAGTGAGGCGTTTTGGCTCCCACGATACATGTAGCTGAAATTTTAGTTAAATCGGTACAATAAATATACCCTCTGTCCAACAACCAATCTGAGAAATACTACAATGTGGTAATTACTACTCCCTTCATTCCTAAATATAAGACCTTTTAAAGATTCCAATATGGATTGTATACTGGGCAAAATGAGTGAATCTACACGCTAAAGTATGTCTGTAACTCTATATACATTCGTATGTAGTTCATATTGGAATCTTCAAAATGTCTTATATTTAGAAACGGAGTAGTAGAAGAGTGTTGACAACTTTGAAAACGAATAGCACGACATGATTTTCTGCTCTCACTACTAAAGTACAAGCTTTTACGGGTGGGAAGCTTCTTTTTATTAGTGCATGGAAAACCGCCCAATTACGCTATTTTAGCCCGGTAAATGGTTGATTACATGTTACATCAAATAAAGGGCATTTTCCATCCAATTAGTATATGAATAGGCTCTCAGACTGTTAATCAGCTCGTTAGCTTTGCTATAGGAAACAATGTACAACAACTTTTCTAGAGTAGATAGAAAACGATTGCTTTTTGATAAGCCACAAGCAACAAAAAAAATAAAGAACTTGAAGGAAAACCCCCAAATTTAAGTTAGATTTTGAAATTAAAATAGTTGAAATTCAAAAGGGTTTTCTTAAATTTCGAGTTAAAAGATCATACTTTTTCCAAGATGTCGGTATATAGACTTGTGTAACTTATTTTAGTTGCTTCTGATTCTATGCCCATTTTTAGGGAGCACACTAACGAATGAAAATATAAGCTAGTGCTTATTATGCGAGGGTTGGAGTGTGGGTAGGGTAGAGGTTGAGAGGGGAAAGGGAAAAGCTATTCTCTCGATACCAGCTTGTGGTCTTGTGCATATCGACGATCTTTGATATCTTTTAACAACTTCATTCATTTTTCGTCCAAAAAACTACATGGACATGACTGAATATTATATTACATAGTGTAAATGATCTTACACTTGGTTTTGCTGAAAATACTGATGGAGATGATTGGCATGCACGCTACAAAATGATCAGAGGAATATGTCAGGGTTTGCACTTTCTTCATGACAACAAAATTAACCATCGAGACTTGAAACCTGAAAATGTGATGTTGGATGCCCACATGGAAACAAAAATAACCGATTTAGGTTTGTCAAGATTCTTAGATCAAGGAAAATCCATAATGATTACTCAATGCATAGTTGGAACATTGTAAGCTAAGGCAACATCATGACATCTCCATTTGTTAAACTGGATTTTTGTAATGTTTTTTAAATTAATTATCTCATTAATGCATAGAGGCGATATATTGCACCAGAAATCATAGATAAAGGAGAAATATCATTCAAGGCAGACATATACGCTTTGGGCATTATTATCATAGAACTACTATCCGGGGTTAGCATGGCAAGTTTGGGGAATGTAAGGAGCATTTAACTTGGCCTACTATTCAAGTTTTTAAAATTATGGAGAAAATTTTCATCTATACTATCACTATGTACAAATTTATTAGCTATCACGATGTATATGCACAATCCATCTCACATGATGTTGGACAAGTTTCTCTTAAATGGGTGCTTCCCCAAGCAGGTCATGTATATCCTGATGCCGGACCAGATCTTTTCTTATGTGGCCACATGTCCATCTCAATATGTGCATCTCTGCTACACCTAACTGTTGGACATGTTGCATTTTAGACGGCCAACATTCAGCGCCACAACACATTGTGGATCGAATTATTATCCTATAGAAACCACCTATTAGCTTTCGCGGCACTCTTTTCTCATAGAGGACGCCAGAAGTTGGCACCACTTCATCCATCTAGCTTTGATTCGATAGCTCACATCTTCTTTGATATCACCATCCATCTGTAGCATTGACCGTGAGTATCGAAATGTGTGTTTCTAAGGTACCACCTCCGCAAAGAGCATACACCATGGGATATCTCACTGTATATCCCTTGTGACCTCATCCATCACCAAGGCAAAAAGGATAAGGGTTCAAAGTCGACCCTTAGTGCAGTCCTATTTTAATTGGAAAGTCATCAGTGTCATCATCACTTGTTCAAACACTTGTCACAACATTATCGTACATGTCCTTGATGAGGGTAATGTACTTTGTAGGGAGTTTGTGTTTCTCCAATCCCACCACATGACATTCTATAGTATCTTATCATAGACCTTCCTAGAAGTCAATGAACACCATGTGAAGGTCCTTCTTTTCCTCCATGTATCTCTTCATAAGTTTTTGTCCAAGAAAATGGCTTCCATGGTAGACCTCCTAGGCATGAAACCAAACTAGTTTTTGGTCACACTTGTCATTTTTCTTAAGTAGTGCCCAATGACTCTCTCCTATAGCTTCATTGTATGGCTCACCAGCTTATGTCCACTATAATTAGAACAATTTTGAATATCCCCATTGTTTTTCAAGATTGATACAAATATAGTCTGCCTTCATTCTTGGGCATCTCATTTTACTGAAAGAAGAGGTTGAAAAGCTTTGTTGCCATACAAACACTATGTATACCTGACCTCTCTACACCTCAATGGGCATATAATCAGGATAAATAGCCTCGCCCACCCTCATACTTTTTAAATCAGCCCCCCCCCCCCCCCCTCAAACTTAGACTCCTTGATTTGTCGCACAGAACACATGTTGGCGTCTTCAAAGAAGTCGTCCGGCTCAATGGTAGATCTCTCATTCTCTCGATTGACCAACTTATCGAATTGTTCTATCCATCTATGCTCGATCTCATCGTCCTTCACCAAAATCCGATTTGCTATTTCCTTAATGCATTTGACTTGATTGACATCCCTAGTCTTCCTCTCTTGGATCTTTGTCGTCTTATAGACGTCCCTTTCACCTTCATTCGTGTTTAAACGCTGGTATAGGTCATTTACATCTGTCCTTTGCTTCACTCACAACTCGCTTCATGGTCTTCTTTGCCACCTTGTACTTCTCTATGTTGTCTGCACTTATATCTAGGTCTAGGCGTCTCGAACAATCTTTCTTCTCTTTAATAGCCTTATGGGCTTCATCTTTCCAACACCAGGTATCTGTTGCTTCACTTCTACTTGTGCTGGTCATCCAAAACTCTTCTAAAACCACCTTAAATGCAAGTTCTATAATGCCCAAAATCTCCACTTACATATGATTATTTTATTTATGTTTCAAGTTCAACTTTTTCTTCTGCACCTTATTTTTATTTTTAATTTGGAATACAAGTTTAATGTCAACTCATGTATTAATTAGTATAGATTAGCGGCAGAAGAAATAAGCCTAGCTAATGCAAAAGGCATAGCAACGATCGCAACTCCAGGAGCAGGTACAAGTCATCCAGGTGGCTCCCATAGCCAGCAGCAGTGTGTTATGTATATATTTTAATGAGAAAACTATTGCTAGAATTTTCTTTTCCGGGTAAAAAGTTGTCAAGTAAATCATTCCATAGCAAATGTGCCTGCACTATCCATTTATGTTCTGATATATACGATCGAGTGCTGCCAAAATTACTACTCCCTCCATTCCAAAATAGATAACTCAACTTTGTACTAACTTTAGTACAAAGCTAGTATAAAGTTGGGTCATTTATTTTGGAACGGAGGGAGTACATGTGTTCAAACTTACGTATTTTGCAGTGGGACGAATCGTTGGACGTATTGGACTGCCCACGAGCGAGGAGCTGCACCGAAATAGCTCGAAACTGCACGGACCCTGACAAAGATAACAGACCAACCATCGGTGAAATAATGAGTGACCTGGACGCTGTGGACGAGCTGGAGTGCATGATTCCACGGCCTTCCATAAACCAGGTACGTCGTACACATGATAAATTCAAGGCGGAGTTGTTCTTTTTTGACCAAGATTTGTCTGAGCAAATTCCACCCTTACAACATTATTCATAATCCGGCCCTTGATAAACCTTGCTGCTTAATTATGACGCTGACCAGACGTGATGCACATATTTTCGATTCACGGCATATATATCCGCCACGAGAGGGAGGTGAACCCATGAGAGGGAGGAGATACTAGTATATAGGAGACGGTGAAACGATGGTATTGTGAAGACTGAAATTAATTGGTTTTAATTAAAGTACGTGCGTTGATTGTGTTATAGGTAGGCCGTCTTGCTAAAATGAGATCGAAATGCACTATTTACGCACTATGTCCTAGCTAGTTGTTTTTAACCCAGTACGGACACAAACGCTCAGACATACGCACATACACTCACCCTTACGAAAACCACACAGGCATACCTTACCCCTATGAGCACCTCCGAGAGATTGAGCTGGCACGTCATCTTGAGATTGATGAAGTCATCATAGACGTCTTCATGGCCAATGGGAACATGTCATTCCACTGAGCGCGCATCACCGGAAGGCCTGAGATAAATCCAAGAAAATGCGAGCATCAATATCAAGTCTAGGACTTGAAATCGATGTGCTGGGGATGTCACTGTCCTTCTAACCATCCAACCACAGTTTGGTTCGCCACTACGTCTTAGCTAGTCGGAGCTACTATATGTTACTAAACTAGACGAGGAAACAGCACCCGCCGCCGTCCCTCTTGTCGGCGTTTCGGGAGGCACACAAACCCAAAGCAGCCGGTACCCGCTGCTTCTACCTTCAGCCCCTCCGTCATTGTCGGTGGAAACCGCAAGGCTAAGCTCGGGCAGTCCACGGTGGTGGCGGCAGGGTGGCGCCGGGCACCCACGCTCGCAGGGGCGCGTCGATGGCGCCTGGAGGCTGCTCCCAATGGCGGCGTAGGTTGGCCTCTTGGGGATGATGGGTACGTATGGTGGTGTGGATGTGGAACCTTGGATGGCTGGGTGGGGATGCGTGCGGACCTCAATGTGTGGGTTGGTCTCCAGACATATATGGTCGGATGTGGTGCCGAGGGCTAGTGTGCATCGGGCTCTCGGTTGGATGTGAACCACGACGTCAAGGTGCTTGCCTTCCAAATGTGCGGTGGTTGGCCGGTGGTGCTACGGTCCATTGTTCGGTAACGCTCATCAAGATCCGATCGGTTGGATGATGGTGGGTGTATACTGTACTGCATTGAATTTCTATGGCTCCATGACGGCAGTGGTCATCGAAAGGTGTTTGGGATAGTTCATCTCTCCTGGCCCGGTGGTTGGCTTCAGCGGTGAGATACATATTATGGATGGCAACTTGATGCGGAGGGCTAGTTGTGCAGTTGCAGCTATCACATAGCATATAGCTGCCGGGATCACGAAAAAGTGATGGTGACAACACATGAGTGACTTCGATGGTGGTGCTACTCGAGAACCTGGTCTCGATCTCCCGGGGGAAAGCCTAGGTCAGATCCGAGTGGTTATACCTGGCAATGTCGATTTTTTTTAACATCGCTCTTTTGTTGAAGGCATCACTCGAATATGTTCGGGCCAATTCATTAGGGTGAAAACCTAGATTCTGGCCTTGTGATTGGATCCAGTGACGGGCGCCAGTTGATTACGTTCGCTCCCTAAAGGCATTGTTATTGAATAAACCCACTATCCATGTGATGTCATGAGATGGTTGGTGTGGATAGATCATAGTTTACCGATCGCAGATCTAATCGCTTTGCCGCTTTATTTCTTTTTCCTCGCCAATGCATAACTTTGGTCTTATATGACTTTGGTTGTTGTCGTCGTGTTTTCATGTGAATGTGTGAGTTGATGTTCATCGTGCGCATCCTAACTATATAGAGGCTGGATATATGCTCATTGTGTTATGTATTTTCTTGATGTTCCATTTTGAGTACATGGTCATCCTTGCCAATTGGTGTACGAGGCTTTTACTTGTACAACTGTACCCCCATGCATTTATACCTATCAATGAAATGACATGCAAATTGCAAATTTGAGAAAAAAATATACATGCATGTCAAATCGAAACCTTAAGTGAACTCAATGGAGCAAGGTAAAGGAAAAAAATAACCGTTGGCTCTCGAGACACACGGGTGAACGCGTGACATGCGCTCTCTGATCTGGTGCCACGAGCCTGGACTTCGCGTCGGCGGAGGGCCGAGCTCATGGGTTGCATGTTCACCAGCCGGGCTCCCAATTCCAGCAGAGGCAGGTTTTGGGTGCTCACGAGGTGCGATTTGGACGAGGAAGAGTTTACGACACCTCTTTCTTCGGGCGGTGAGTGGGGCTCTGGGACCTCGTCGCTGCTTGCACCACCGTCAGCTATTGGAGCTGCAGTGGTTGCTGGAATTGGGGAGGTCTCATAAGATGGCCCTCCCACTCCAGCCTAGTCACTTACGGCATGGTGATCACGTTTGCTCCTCTGTGGCTTCGGTGGGGAAGGTGGGACCTGGGCCATGGTTTGAGCAGGACAAGCGGCGGTCATCAGGGGAAGTCCAATGTCGCAATTCATCTGCAAGCTCGGTGAAGCGACCCCTGCTCGCCAACAAGCGCTCATCATGCTCCGCACGTGCTAGCCTCCCCTCAGCCTCATGGTCGGTCACGGACGGCTGGATGGATTTTGGGATGGGCCGCTCCACCAGTGTGGTGCAAGGAGAATTTCTACTCACTAGGGCTTGCGAGGATGGCTTGGATGGACCCGCACAGGCCGGGTTCTGTGAGTGGGCTCGTTGAAAGAGGAATCCATGCGGTTTTGACGGGGAGCCAATGGATGTGAGGTGGGTCGCCGGTTTCATCTATGCTGACCTCGTGTACCACCCGACAGCCCCGGTAGCGGGGAGCAATCCGACCAGTTCAATTGTTGTGCCTGCAAGGACCGTTGGATCGCATCGGTCGCATACAAAGCAGTGCTGGTGGGTTCCCCGCTGCGAGGACCACCATCGACAGGGTTTCCTGCCAGGCCCTCTTTGATTCACATGATTTTAAAAACGTAGGAATAAGAAAAGTAAAGGATTGGAGTGTCATGCCCACTTGAATCCTATAGGATTAACAAGGAGTGTTTGATTTCACGGGAAAAGCAAAGGAATTGTAAAAAGAGGTTGGAGTGGATGTTAGATTTCCTATGAAATGTAGTATAAAAGATTCCATAGGAAAAATTCCTATGGAATTCAATCATTTGAATCAAAGGACAAATATAGGAAAAATTCCAAAGGAGTTCAATCCTCCAAAAATACTATAGAATTCCTTTGAATCAAAGGAGCCCTGAGCGTGAAGTGCGGCGTTGGGGTGTCTTGGCTCGCTTCATGTCCTCTTCATCGACTCAACCTTGCCTTAGTCTTTCTCTTGCCATGGAGTGAGCGACCTATGGCTAGAACCATGCATGGGAGGCTAGGGTGTGGTCGATGAGGACAGCCAGTGGCGAGAGAGGGATCTGCACGACTAATTGATCAATAGGATTGACAGCCGGTAGGGTCCGAGCCAAGATGACCACCAAAACTATGCGAGTACTCCCCTACGTGCCACTCCATGTCTTCGGGCTCTGGAACCAACATCCTTCCTTACCTCCTCCTGTTCCACCTCTTGCCGACGTATGGGTGGCGAGCGTGAACACAGATGGATCGGAATGGGTAGGGACCCTGGATTGTCACCGCTGGGAGGGGTGGTAGAAGAAGAGGAGGAAGTTCGGCAACTAGGTCGGAATGGAGGGGGAAGTTACTATGGCAAGCTGGTGGTACAACTCTCGAAGGTGACATGTTTCAATTGTGGGCGCCATGGTCTTTATGAAACTGGGTACGAGTTTCCTCCTGTTTGCTTAGCTTGTAATTAAGCAAGAAGGGCGCGCTTCCCATGATGGAGTTGGTGATGCATGGGTTTGGTATGAGGGGTTTTTTTTTTGAGTAATTTTAGATAAAAAATATATTTTTTTGAGTAATGCTATGAGGGGTTTTGGATTTTACCTGCTAGAAGGGCATCGAGTTGGGGGAATCAAGTGGCTCTGAATGCGGCTTTGGTGGGGTTCACGGATGACGAAGTCTCTGAAGAATCCCTCCTACCAATCTCAAGGATATGGTGGATGAGGGTTGGACTGGCAGGTCAAGCAAGTGCACAAGAATTACTTCACGGCCATTTCCCCCTCCAAGGAAAGCCATCACTTT
This sequence comes from Aegilops umbellulata, assembly GCA_032464435.1. Taxonomy (NCBI): domain Eukaryota; kingdom Viridiplantae; phylum Streptophyta; class Magnoliopsida; order Poales; family Poaceae; genus Aegilops; species Aegilops umbellulata. The sequence goes on along the minus strand of CP136057.1, from coordinate 4,583,838 downwards.
GACGATCAACAAGCATAAGGACATGGTGGAAGAAGCTCTGGTTGAGCCACATGCCATCTCTTGGCTGAAGGAAGCGGCACTACTCCGGACCTACCTTCCCCTCGGCATGCGATGGTTGCGGCATTTGAGACAGGGCCTCGGCCTACTCCATTTGTGACCCCACTACTTATATTATCTTAACATGCATACATGCCACTCATCAACAACATGCACACATGTCATCTAAACAAATGCCCACCCAACAGGCATGTGAAAAAAAACATTATATTATTCTATCTGTATTCGATAAATATTTTTCAACTATATACAATAATCCAATACAATTTATATACCCAAATGATAAGTGTCACACGTGCGACACGAAGTAACATGGTCCAAACGCCTCCATAACCATCCATCTTGCCACATCAAACAGATGACAAGATCGAAATCTTTTTTGGTTTTTTGGCATTAAAAATGTTTTATTTCGTAAATAATAAAATCCGACTAAAATTACGTTTGCATCATTAAATCCTTCTCGAGGAGATCTCTCAAACTAGATCACATATTATGTATTTTTATTTTTATATATATTATTAATCTAAATGTTTCATACAACCAAACCTTATTGAAATATATTATTATAACATATTTCGGCTAGTCTAAGTACTTGATACGAGCATGCAGGTCACATCTACTACGCGTACGTTCCCTGGGAATGAGCTGCTCGATGTGTACCCCCTCGAGCTCAGGTTCCCCTTCGTGCCAAACCAGGAGATGCAGTGCCACCTGATGCTGACCAACAACACAGATTCTCCAGTTTGCTGGGCGATTACACCGGGAGATCTGGATAGGTACATGAAAAGACGCGACCGTCTTGTGCCGGGAAGGTGCACTATGGCTATCACATTGCATAGGGCCGCGGAGGAAGAGCTTCCCTCAGGCATTGACAAGTACGAGATACTAGTGTTAACCACAGGGTGCGATTCTCCAGATGACCACAATGAGCAGCTATCAACGTTATCTTTAGAAGAAAACGCGTCTGGAGAAGATATTTTGAACGCTGCCCATGAGTCATTTGGGTTCGAGCTGCACAGGGCAATGTTGACGGCTGCTGTCGTCGTCTCCAACGATATCGATCCAGCTGTAAGTATGTGCTGTGGTTTGGTAACTAGTACATTATTACTACTCCTTCTGTTCACTTTTATAAGACGTTTTAGACAGCTAAAATTGAACTGTTTTGGGTGTTGTTTTAAATGTCTAAACGGTTTTACAAAAGTGAACGGAGGGAGTAGTTAATTTGCTGCAAGCTATTACCAGGGTTGATTGTGGTTGCATACATGTATCAGTTACTGGCGCGTATTACAATCCAGGAAGAAGAAACTCATGATTCTGATTATATCCTTTCCATGGACGTGCATCCCACTGAGCCATGGTGAGTAATTTTTTTTTTGAAGGGAGATGATGAGTAAATTTAATGATCATATAATAGGATCACTCGATTGTTGTATCGTAGTGTAGTATACGTGGACATTGGGTTTAGTACATATAATCCTTTGTCTCTACTTGAATATAATTTCCTCTTCTGTAACACGTGCAGGGTATTGATTGTTGAACCTAGAGGCACAATTTGGATTTGGAACTGGCAGACCAATGGGAAAATAGGAGAATACGTGGCGGAGGGTGAAGACCCTAGCAAAGACAGATACTATTCTCGCCGAGAAATAAGACAAAAATACAAGGTGGCTATGTTTATCACGCGAAAGGAGTGGGTTGTAATCGGGAACATGGATGGGTCCATCCTTGTGCGCACATGTCCCACAATGGATCCTGTCAAGCAATTCAAAGCTCACAGTGAAGGTGTCCGTGCATTGACGGTTCACCCAACTCGGCCGTTCCTACTGTCGACAAGTATAGAACCTGGGTTGTTGAGGCTTTGGAACTGGAGCCGCAACTGGTCTTGTACCGGGTCATTTCAAAGGTCACCCCGTGTGGTGCAATCCATGTTCAACCCCAAGCATCCCAACTCTTTCACTTCCTTTCACCTTGATGGTACATTCACGGTTTGTCTTCCTCCCTCTTCGACCTTCAATTTCCTATTATTTCATTCGCTCTCTTTATGGCATGAATTCAATTTTGATTTGATTCCCTACACTAAAAATATACATGTAGATGTGGAAGATTGATCATCCCCTTCCTATCTCTACGAGCCCGATGCTCACCGACATTGACCAGTTCGACTATGACCAATGCCATCATTTCACCTACATTGGTGATGGACATTTCATTGCTTTCAATACAAATAATTTAACCGCCGTAAGAGCATCCATACAAAATTGAAGAATATATAATAGTGTATATATACATACGTGACACTAATCTGCAGGTGCATTTCTTGATCTCTTCTTTTTGTGTTGAATCAGATATGGGATTTGCACAAACAAGATCTAGTACACTCACTCTATAACGGACAAGCTAGTGGTGTGCACGTTGCTGTCGCTTGCCATCCAACACGTCCTATAATAGTTACCGCTTCAGACGAAGGGACTATTTATGTGTGGGATTCCATTACCTACAGGTTCGTCAGACATTATATTCATATTCATTCATTACTGATACAAATGGAAAAATATGGATTCGATAATATTTCTTACTACTAGCTTAATTGCAAGCAATAGATCCATCAGGAGACAAACAAAATTGTTTATTGTTGAACATAACATGTGGCGATGTATTGGCCCCAAAATACCATGACTAGGAGCATACATGCATTTTTTTCCTGACACAATACATTGTAGATGCCCACATACGCTCACCCCTATGAACACATGCACGCACACCCTATCTTTATAAGCGCCCTCGATGTGGATGGAGCTTGAGGCGGGGATTCAGATCAGGAGAATTCCTAAACGATCTTTGGGCCGCGCAACGGCAGTGACGCTCGAGGGCGCCATTTCTTCTTCATGAAGATGTTTGTCCGATCTGCTTCTACTTCCACGATGCCATTTGTCTCCTGGGTGAAAGCTCTAACTACGATGCGCGGCAACGTTGCCTTTGGCATCGTTTCCTTCTTGAAGCTGCCGCCTTGGGAGCTATGTGGTTGTTGGACACCATCGGGTTGGTGTTCATGGCGATATGGTTGAAGAGGTGGTGCAGCGTCATATCTACCATGTCAACGATGGTGGGTCTTGGCGGCATGGTGCAGCGGAGTATCGGCGGCGGATGTGTCTTGATGGACGAGCGCAGGGCGGTGGTGTTGTGTGGAGTCGTGGTGGCATCAACGACAAAATGGGCCGGCAAGGTGAATGTGTTGACCACTCCTAATGGTGGGACGACGAAAGATGGCGGTAGCTGATTTCATAGAGTGTGCATGTGGTGCGGGCAGAGGGTCCACTGAACTGGTTGGTGCTCTCGGCTTGACGGTGGGCAGCTTGGTGAGGGCACCGGATTAGATCGCGTGTTGATGAGAGGTCAGAGCACATCATCAAGATTGTAGGTGTAGCGACAGTGATTACTAGGTAGGTGGCTTTAGGTTGATCCATGTATTTATTTTGTAGTGTCATGTTGAATAAGATAATAAAAATGGTTGTGTGCATCGTTTCATGGCCGGGGCTACTTGAAAAAAAATCTCCATAAGAGCCCCCGATATGCTGAGCCGACACAACATCTTGAGATTGACAAATTCACCTCAGGCGTCTTCGTAGTCGATGAGGACGTCTTCTTCCACTGAACTAACTTCACCGGAAAACTTGAAATAAATCATGAAAAATGCGAGCACCGGTGCCAAGTGTAGGACATAAACCTTCGTGGGTTGGTTCCATCACAAGGAACCTAACCATCTGAGCTACGCTTCGTGCATTTCGGTTGCAAACGTTGGAAGGTGCTTGGCACTAGCCTCTGACCTTGATAGGGCATCCCCCCGCCCAGTGAAAGACAGCCCACGTCAGATTGATATGCCAGCCGGAACGTTGATGTCACATATTTTCTTCAAAACATCCAATAACATCCTATAAGATCTATTTTTCAAAAGAAAAAAGTCCACTTTACTACCCTGAATAAAGTGGGTGGTTCACTTTACCCCCTGATCTATTTTTCCGCTTCTTTTACCCCCCAAACAAACCCAAACCGGACAAAACACCCCTCCGGCTGGTTTTTCTCCACCCGCTGCTGATGTGGCACTAGTCAACGGCGGTTTTGACCTGGGTGGGGCCCCCTTGTTAGGTTTCTCTCTCTCTCTCTCTCTCTCTCTCTCTCTCTCTCTCTCTCTCTCTCTCTCTCTCTCTCTCTCTCTCTCTCTCTCTCACCAACCGAAGGGACGGGCCGCGGCGACGGCGAGCGGCGGGGAGCGCCTCCTCGCGACAGCGACAGCCCCGGCCACACCGAGCTCCCGCAGCGCGAGCGCCTGCTGGGCCCCGCCGAGGCGGACAGCGCAGGAGGACGGCCCGAGGAGCAGCGAGGTGCCGCCCGAGCACCTCGGCGTGGAACTCCACCGCCTCGCGCCACGCCTCCGGTGATCCCCGCGGCCGCCGCGGCCTGGGCGTGGGTCCTCCTCCCGACGACCGCGGTGACAGGGAGCTCGGCTCCGCACCCCCTCCCTGGCCGTGCCCCTCCGCCGCCCTCGCGTGCGCGTCATCGCGCCCGCCTGCTGCCGCTCGTGCGTGCCCGCTGTTGCCGCTACTGTCACTGACCACTGCCGCGCTGCTGTTGACTCCCGCTGCGGCCGCTCGCCATTGCCAACCGCAACCTCCTCGCGCCCTTCCGTGGCCTCGCCTTCCCATGCCGCTGCTCTCCCGTCGTCGTTCGCCCGCGCCGGCTGCTGCTCGGGGCTGCGCCGGCGCTGGCTGAACTTGGCCTGCGCTCCTCTTCCCTCGCATGTGCCCGCGCCTCCTGCTACTGTTCCTCGCACCGCCTACGTTGCTTTGCTGCCGCAGCGCCCCACCCGCGTTGCTTTGCTACCGCAACGCCCCGCCCGCGCAGCCCTGCTCCGGCACCCGCCCTCGTGGCCCCGCTCTGGCGGCCCTGCTGCGCCCGCTGAGCCTCCCCTTCCGCTCACGCTCACCCCGGTCCCCGCCCGCGCCTAACTGCGCCAGCCCGCGCCCGCCACTGCCTCGCCTTGCTTACTTCGCCCAGCTCACCCCCCCCCTCGCCACTCCTCCAGCCGGTCGGCGTCGCCGCGCCCTGGCCTTGGCCAGAGGCTGCGTGCGGGCTGAGTGGCCACTGGCCCAGCCTCAATTAGAGAGAGAGAGAAAGAGAGAGAGAGAAAAAAATCTGACAAGGGGGCCCCACCCAGGTCAAAACCACCGTTGACTAGTGCCACATCAGCAGCGGGTGGAGAAAAACCAGCCGAAGGGAGTACATGATAACAAGGGCATCACATGCCCCTAGACAACATAGTAACATTAGGGGTTTCAACTCATAATCAGAACCTACACTACTAGCAGTTCAAGAACATATGCCATTACTACTTACATAGTCCAGTAGCCAAACTCGGCTGCTAGCCGTGGGCAGGGCAAGCATACAACATAGTAGTGGAGGTGCCATCATTGTAGATCTTCACCTGGAAGCCCTAGGCCATCATCTGGAAGACATGGGTGTCTTGCTGAGCAATGTGTTGCTTCCGGTAGAACTAGCTTCAATATCAAAAAAATACCACCTGGACGCGGAACTAGTCCACCTGCACCCATTCGTTACACTAGTGGTAGGCAACCATGACATGCGAAGACAAGGGGGATCGTCATCCAGTCCTTGAGCGGAGCGGCTTTCAGGTAGAACTGGTATGACACCGTTTCTCTCGGCTTGTGTCCCAACTTGGTTCAACGTCCATGCTTATGCCCACTCAGGGCCGGCCCTGTGTTTTGGGAGGCCCTAGGCGAACTCGACGATATGGGCCCCTATGTCGTAAGATCGTATATATGTATGTATGCGTGTGATACATAAACATATATATATTGGACAATAATAAGAGTAATCTTTCAACCACACATCTTTAGTTTGAAATTTGACTATTATAATTATTGGACAATGCCATATTACGACAGAAATACTCAAAAGATAGCAAAACAAAACTAAAATGACATGATTACCTCAAAAAAGAAACAAATTCGACTCACTCCATCGACAACAATAATACTCCATTGCTTCAAAAAAGGTTTCTTCGGGCGTTTCTTGATGCAAAGTCATTAAGGGCACTATCAAGATCAACATCAGATGAGTTATCATCCGAAAAAGCTTCTTAGGCAACGTAGCATGCTGTGTCCTAAAATTATAGAAGTAAAGAGTATACAAAGAATTAGAAATTTATAGATCGGATGATCGAAACCCTAGATATGGACATAGAATGACTAAAGATTAGGATGGTTGAATGTATACTATGTAGAAGAGTATACATAAAAAATTTGAAACTTCAGATGGATAGTTGAATACCTAGTAAAGAAACTACTGAAAATGAGTGATCGATGAATGGATCAGGAGTCGTGGATACGTACTGTCCTGACGCTCACATACGTATAACGTATTAACCTATTGCCGGATGGCCGGGTTGCCGGCACGGCCGCACAGCGCAACAACAGTCTGCCGGACTGCCGCGCACAGCAGCGACAACGAGCGGCCAAGGTGCTTAGCGGCGGAGCGACGGGCCGACGATACGAGAAAGACGAACCGACGATTGAAGGCACAAGCCAGATCTTTCGATTGATTTGTTTCACATGTATACGCGTGCGCTGTGCGGCCGTCGTGGCTGATGCTTCGCTAATCTCTACCTAGCTACCTTTTTTATTTTTTTGACTTTCTACTCCCTCCGTCTAGGTGTGTAAGTCATCTTGCGTTGTGCACCACAACCAAGGTAGAGAGGAAAATGAGAAAACTTAATGTCTTTTTTGCTAATTAATAGCATGCATGCAATTGACTAACCACTGCATGTCATGTTTGGTAGTCACAAGTCATTGAAAACATGCACGACCCACATCTCTTATTGGTTGATATGTCACAAAACAAGAAACGAGGAGGGAGTTAATGTACCGTGCCTAAGTGTTTTGGGATTATTTGGTTTTCATAAGGTGACTTACACACCTAGACGGAGGGAGTACCTAGCTACGTGACGGGCCAAGCACATCTCATTTATTTTTCCACACAATTTTTTCCTTATCTATTTTTTGCTTATACTCTATATGTATACACATCATGGGCCCCCCTTCGGCCTGGGCCCTGGGCCGCCGCCCCTCTGCCCATGCCCCAGGGCCAGCCCTGTGCCCACTGGTTGACTGGGAGCACATTCTGGAAGCTTGGTGGTGGATGGCAGCCACTCCCATGATATCCCACTAGGTCCCTATCACCTTGTCATGTATGCAGACATTGGTGATTAGAAAAGAGACCGACATTGCACAATGAAACAAAAGCATGGACATGTAAAGTCAGAAGCATTGTATAATCAAGCATAAGCATGGACATGCAAATTGGTATGATCCGTGACTAACTCAGTGCACAACAAAGCATGAGCGAGGACATGTAGATGGTATGATCCAAGTTAAAATTAGTGTACAATAAAGCATAACCAAGTGCATGCAAATTGACTTGATCAAGAACAAAGGTATTGCACAATGAAGCGTCATTATGCACATGCAGATTTGTATGATCCAGGACTAATTCAGTGCACAATCAAGCATAACCAGTGACATAAAGATTGACATGATCCAAGACAAAGGCATTGCACAATGAAGCATAATCATGGACATGCAAATTCGTATATATGATCCAACACTAATACAGTTCACAATGAATCCTATCCAAGACAAATGCATTAGCAAGATGGATAATCATGGAATCCGGTCGAATCTGCGGATTGACATGAACATTGCCTACCACAATCACTCGAATCTATGGATCAACCCAAATCGCGTACCTTCGCCTAGAAAATAGCATTGCCGCCAGTGGTGGAGCAGCAAGTGTCACGAACAGGCCTAACGAGCCCTTACTGTATATCCAAACCCCCATCCTTTTCCCCCAATCTACATGTAAGAAACAATGTAAGCAATATTGCGGTTGGAGAAACATAGAGTGGTAGTCGGAGGTGGAGCTGCTACTGTCAAAGCCGGAGAAGAATTCATGTCACTTTCATTCTGGTCGCCACACCGGCAATCAAAGTCCCCGCCTCCACTGCTACAGATGTCCCCGCTGCCGCAATACAAATCCTACGGGCTACAATCGAGGTACCCATCACATATGGAGGCTCAAGACATGTTGAGACCGGCTTGGTGCGGATGGGGGAAGAGGAGTTCGGCATCCTACCCAAGTCACCGGGTGAGGATCCTTGCCTCAATGCAAGCAATGCATAGGAAGTCATCACTACTTTAGGTCCACAAGGATTCATGCAGCATGGTGGTGGAGCAGAGATGTCCTTCGATGGAAACAAATGGCTGGTGAGGGAATGGGGGTTTGGGCGGTGAAAGATGTGGAGTGTGGAATTCTGACCAGCGGAGTGTGCAGCCTCGTGCCATGTTGTGGCCACCGGAGCCTGACTCTGATAAAACGCCGATTCGTCTGTACTTTCTCATATAGGCCTAGGGATGCTTTAAGAAGCATGTGGGCCACGATTTTGGTGTAGCTGACGCAATCAACAAGTCGTTTTGCATGCGCGAGGCCTGTATGGGTTGAAATAGCAACCGAGCACACCCTAATGCCAGAGTGTGAAGGTTGTAGGTTGCATCTGACGGCTACTTTGGTTGCAGGAATGTGGATGGCAAAGGTGCCCGTGATCCTACTCAGAGACTCACCTTGGTCATGCATACGCAGTGTACGGTGTAGACCGGCTGCCCTCGCATGCATTCACCACACACTTGTTACCGAAAACCCCCTATAGAGCCAACTTGCATCAAAATACCTACTTTTATATTTCCTTGCTCATTATATTATCCCAAAATTTTATGAGATATAAGACATAAATATACAATTGGAATCTTCTTTCATTATGAATTTTATTTTTGGGCATAATTTGATGAAACCAGTTAAGAGGATGGGTGTATTCATGGTGGGACTATATTACATACATGGTCATAATGCATATGATTTTATTTATTTAGTAGAACAATCGAGGTGTACTGTTCACGTGTTTTTGTATTGCCAACATGCATTTAATTGATTTAGTTCAGACCACTTATCAATATCAATGCATATCTTGAAGTGTTCAAGCTTCTGAATTTGGTAGAATTGGGTTTGATAAAAAGTAATTACTCCAAGCTTACATGTAAAAGACATTTATTGCATTGGGTTTCAGCTTTGAACTATTCATGTACTAGGTCTGACAGTTTTGGCCCAAACATATTTAGTGGGCCGTACATGTACGGTCCTGGAAAAAATTGAAAGACGAATACCCCGTCCTTTGCACCATATGTTGTACCAACCATGTTACTAAACATGAATAAATAGTCACCAGGTACTAGAAAATACAAATAAAACATGACCACATCCGGTCACGAACGATTATACAAGACTCAGCCACACATAATCTATTACTGTCTCTGTTCCTAAATGTAGTGCGCATAGGAAATTTCAAAAGTCAAACTCCCTCTCCTTTGACTACATTTATAGAGGACAAATATCTACATATGTAATATTATGTTAATATCATTAGATGCCTCATTAAACATATATTTATACTATATTTAGTTGGTATTATTTTTGTTGATACTTTTCTCATTAAACTTGGTCAAACTAAACAATGTTTGACTACTAAGAAATTTTATGCGCACTGCATTTAGGAATAGAGGGAGTATTGGCTTACCAGCCATATGATTGAACAAGCTTCCAGGCGTCCATGCGCTGAAGTGATGACCATATACGGATTGACGACACAGCTATGAAGATCTGCAAAAAAATAGGAACATAAATCGTTACAAAGACACTCATTCCGGCTATTCCAAATTGCTAAAAGAACGACACGAACTCTTAGACAAATTTGGCTCTTCAGGTTATAGTATACACCACCTAACCAGTTTCCAAAAGAAGTTGTTATACTTGTTGGTGGTGGTATATTGTATGTAACGTGAATTGTGCACCAAATCAAGGTAGTAAACTAGCATGACAGGAATAAATGATGAATTGTTGCCTCTTGATCACAAAAACGACATTCTTTTCACACAATGCCAATTACTTTTGCAATATTATCTTTGACATGAGCTATCTTCCTCTGGAAAAATCATTTAAAAACTCTTATTTAATTAGAAGGGACATATGTTTTCCACATCTGCTTCCTGTGAAAAATAGGCCTAAAGTTCATAAGATCCGCGTAGATGGACTTCATGGTAAAGATACCATTGTTAGTTAATCTCTCTCGGAACGTATCTAGCATCCGAGTCTGATTGATCGACATCAACCTACTAACCAAATGGATGCACTTAGTCCATATGTCACCAAGTAAAGCCCTATGGAGTTGAAGATCACCAGGCTAGACCCAAGAAGGGAGGACACTGAGGCCTCCTTTTTAGCACGATATTGTAAGAGAGTCGGGTATTTTACAGCTAAAGGAGAATCACCCAACTAGGTATCTTCCAAAAAAACTAGTTGATTGGCCGACCCTAGCATGGAGAAAATATATTTAGATCTTTATGAAGATCTAAATTATTGTCTTAAGTACAAATTAATTATTGTTTTGCCTTTATACATCGCTTTTGGTGAAAATATACTACTCTATCCCAAATATCCAATTGTGATTTAACATTCTGGCCACCAAGCTAAGGTTTTTTTTTGCTGAGAAACATTCTGTGCTGCCTAGAGATGTGTGTACACATACTCACATATATATTATGCCAAAAACACGTATATTAAACAAAATCATCCTAACCATGGGCTTTCGGTGTTACAGGCTTAAGAAGTTCTATGCAAATTTGCACCTCGGTCCTCTACATATTAGTTTTACAGGCTCGTCAAGGTAATGGATTTTCTTGTTACATTTTCGGCAAATTTACCCTGTTAATATCTTTTATGTACAAATAGAGGGGTACTAAGTTACACCAAACTAAATTAATTTGGTCCAATTCAGGATTTACTATATTTTCCAACCCGAAATTAGATGGTGTATCCTACTCTTACAAACCCATGAATTTCACATTAGATATTTTAAACTCTTGACTGGCAAAAATCCCGCATTACAACAATAGTGCCTAAAACAGATGTGATTTTGATATTTACAGTTATCTTTAGTAACCAGAGAAGGATTGAATGCTTACAGTGGTACAGTTTTCAAGCTTCTAACCTGGAACGTGTCAACTGTGTAGGTTCGTGATCGGAAGTTATCGTCAAATATCAATTTGGGATATTGATTTGGAATAGGAGTTGTATATCAGTGAAGCCCAAACAAAGTGCTCCCAGTTGGTTACATATCTCCTGGAGTTACCTCTCCTCAATTCAACTTCACAATTTCGATATAAATAAGTGTAATCACTGCAACAGGCTGGCCTAATTAGTGTGAAACTGCTCTGTCTCTTGTTTTATTTATTATACAAACATTATGAGTCACCTTCACTGTAACGCTAGCTGATATTGTGATGGGGACATCTTAACGTTGCTGGCACATTCAGTCCAAATGGATTTATATTGTATCATTTTTTTTTACATAGGAGGAACATTGCCTGGCTTTAGCGAACTGAAGCCCTTACAGCGTTCAACAAAAGTCTGACGAGGTTTGAGACAGACCCGAAGGCCAAAACGGCACACAGGCCGATGAGAGAAGAAACGGTAGAAGACTACTAGCGGAAAACGACCGTCGACGACGAAGACGCAAATCAGCCTCCCTGCTGATCGGTGTGCGTCCTGTGGCAACGAAGGTGCGCCGCAAGAACTCTGAGCTTGTCTAGCAGCAGTTCAAGAATGGATGCATCCTCCATCTTGCTCAAAGGTTTCCATAGGTGCAAGAAAATTGTCATTTTGTACACGGCATCAGCTGGATGTTTAATGAATTTTCCTTCAATTAGACCTTTGTTTCTAATGTTCCAGAGGGCCCATGCCATGGCGGCGAACACTATCCAAGTAATCCTACGGGCACGTCCGGAAAGACACGAGGAAAGCACATGAAACTCCCCGAACGATGTCGGTGCCCATATGCACTTTGTGACAGTGGCGGAGACAGGCCTGGGGCAGCAGGCCTAGAAACAACTTCCTTTGTAATTTCTTCGTGCAAAGCATAGAAAATCATAGAAGTTTATCGCTCAACATAGCACAGCCCCAGGCGTACTCTGCATCTAGCTCCACCACCGCTTTGTGACATCACGGATGGGACCCCACAAAAGCTGCGCAAGAACGCACTTAAAAATATGTGGCTGTAGTCCTCGGTGGCACCGCATAGTGAACACCAGCCGTCCCCAGGACCATGTCGCTTCTGCACCTGCACACCGGTAGGCAACCTGTCTCTAACCAACTGCCAAAGGAAAATTTACAATTTAGATGGGATACGCGCTTTCCAGATGTCCATTGCTTGGAAAGGGACCGCACCGCTATGAAGGGCACGATATAAGGACTCCGTCGAGAACTGGCTGGAGGACTCTAGTTTCCATCTGAACTCTGAAGGTGTCGCTGACTAAAGAATTTGGGGCTGTTGTAATAGCAAAGAGTCTAGAAAAAATGACGGCAAGCGGTTCCGGCCCAAGCCACACGTCTAACCAGAAGACGGTAGAGTTCTCGATCGGTACCAGTTGGTGAATAGTACCCAGGCATAATAAGTTACGAATCTTTACTATAGCTTTCCAGAACTGGGATCCGTTTCTGCAGGTGGCCATTGAGGCCGGATAATTCTGCAAGTATTTGTCTCATGACGTCTATCGCGCCCACTTGGTCATTAGGCACCATATTTAGGATACATAGGCCCCCAACCTCCTTTGGTGCACAAATGGTACTCCAATGGACCATGTGGTACTTTTGTTTCCCGAGTTCTTTATATTGTAGCATGTCGTCTACTATATGTACACTACACTATCTGGATTTAACTGCCAGCGCCGATTCAAGTGTCTCCTCTCTCGGGTTACACTTAGGGAAACCCTAGATCTAGGCATCTTGGATCGGACGATTGCAACGTTCTGCGTCGTCTAGGTCCCGGGGACATCGTTTTGGAGCAGTTATTGGCTAGAGGGGTGGCTGGGCGCTGGTCTCCCCATGCTTCTGGTGTGGTGATCAAAGTAGAGTGGTGTGCCATCTACAGTATCGACCACGGCGAGTCCTGGTGAGAAGGTGCAGCGGGGTCTTGGCGTTGGATATTGTTTGATGGGAGTGCGTGGGAGGCTGGTGCTGTCCGGCGTCGACTACAGAAGGGTCTGGCAAGATCAATTCAATGATTGCCTCAGAAGATGGGACTACGGAATGGGGCGGTGGCGGATTCTTCAGCGTGCGCATGCGATGCACACTAGTACTAAGGGTCTACTAGACCGGTAGGTGCTCCCGACTAGCCAGCGGGCGGCTTGGTGAGACCACCGAATTTGTGCGTGGTGTGTGGTTAGGGTACATCATCAACCTTGTATGTAGTCGACAACTTTTCTTTAAAGGTGTCTTTGGGTTGATCTAAGTATTTATTTTGTAAGAGCATCTACAGCCAGACTTGGCAAATCTGGCACCTCAACCGCCCGCGGACGCGTCCGTGGACACTGACCGGGCACTCCTCAAATCGTGTCGTCCACATCCATATCTCTCATATCCGGACCCCTATATCCATACTATATCATGCAACATCGATCAAACTACGTAGATTAGTTGACCGGACATAGAAGTACCACAATACTTCACCAAAAGATCCACCAATGTTAACGCAAACCACGGACATCTTTATACTACATCTAAAACTTTAAATGAAATTTAACTTCACCACTTCTGAGCCGGCCCTTTCCCCTTCTGGTCGCCGAAGTAGCTGCAGCTGTCGGCGTCTGGTGGAGGATTGTCCGATTCATCGGATGAGGAGCCATGGTCATCGTAGGAGGATTCGACGATGACGAGGTCCTTGAGGCGCTGGAAGGGCCGGTCCTGCTGGCGCCTGAGCTTGCCCAGCCAAGCCGCCTCTGTCGCCTTCTCCATCGCCTCCCTCTCGGACTGGTCGATGGCAAGCCGGAGAGCCTTTGCGTTCTTCTGGCGAAGCCGCCGAGCGTCCGTCTCCGTCGTCGTAAGCGACCGGCGGTAGACCCACGCGAGGAGCCGCTCGTCCTCGTCGGGCTCCACCGGTAACCCATGGCGGTGGCGAACAGAGCTCTCCATAACGTCCCTCTCCCTTGCCCTCTACCTCTCGTGGTGGGCGGCACGCGCCTCCGACTCCGGCGTACGCGTCCGGGGCGACGGGGTGGGCACAAGCACGCACCACTGCCCATGAGGGAGAGCAGCAGCCGGTGTGGCCAGGGGACGCCGCAGGGAAGGTGCGGATTGCGCAGGCCGCCTCTCGGAGTTGCCCATGGACCGGGAGGGGCCAGTGGCGGCATCCGAGATGCGCCGTCGGGGAAGCTGCGGCTGCGGCTAGGCTGCAGATCCGGAGCTGCCCCTGGTCTACACCTTGGACCGCTCCAAGGCAATGCGGAGGGCAAGCTCATACTCCGGATCGACCTCGTCGTCCGAGCGGCTGCCTGTGTTCAACATTGCGCCGGATTAGATCGGAATTGGTGCGGGGAGAGGATAGGACGGAGCGAGAGTGAAGAGCGAGTGAGCTAGGGTTTCGAAGCAGTAAACCCGACGGGATTTTTTGTGGGACATCTGTGGGGTAGGTGGTGGGCAGGGCTTGTTAGGCGGACGCGCCCGGGCATGCCTGGCCCCCCCTATATTCGCCCCATATTTGGGCTGGATATGGGGGTGCCGGTCAGTCCGCGTGTTTGAGACCCGTTTGAGGCGTTCGTCTAGATCGAAAAAACGTGATTGGACAGTGACCGGCCTGCCCGGGCGTTTGAGGAGGGTTTGAGACGTCCGGCCGTAGATGCTCTAAGGCCATGTTGAATAATACAGTACAAATGGTTGTGTGCATTGCTTGATGCAGAGACTGGGGTAATCCTTTTATCGAAAAGAAAAACAATTTCTTCCTCGTTGGCGTCACCACTGGCGGCTTGTTCTTCATACTGATGGACCAACAGCTTGCTCTTGTGGACCAATGAATTTGAGCTTGCGATGATGATGACGATGGATGATCCTGCTTTGCCTGCCAACGCCTGGATGCGCACGTAAGACAATACGAGGCACACAATAGGAGATGTATGTACTCCACCTACGCCTGTTGCGTTTAGGTTTGTGTGCTTTTATTTTCCAAGCGACCATGAGGGCATGTACAATGGTAGCATCTGGATACACATGCCTCATGATAAAAAGTAATTTGACGATCTATGTTGATTTTTTCTGCCTAATGCAACCTATTATTAATGGGCCTCATCAAAAATAGAAAGTGACTCACTAGACATGCAACCCTATTTTTCATGTTATCTTTTCTAACTTTATGTACCGGACCACTCTTTTTCTCGCGAAGCACCTGCCTCCTATAGAGGATTCCGCTGCTTCATCCGCACCTACTTTTTCTGTCATCCGATCCTACGTGACATGCGAGGGATCACGCCGAGGCTATGCATTGGCCATGCCCTCAGAGGCGGATTCCAAGCGACCATTGAGATAACGACCCAAAGAACAACACCAATCTAAACCAACAAACTGATGGCCCCTGGCAAGATCTACGTACGGAAGTAAATGGAAAACTTCAGACTTGCAGCACTCCATGACATGTTTCAGTTTCACCAACAAAAGGAACGTACCAAGCAAAGGACCACCAACATCGGTCTTCATCGTCCACAGTCTCATCGACATGTCCAACTTCTCTCGCCCAAACAGCGGGCCATGGCTTCGAAGTATAGCCGCCCCAGCTTCCAGCATCTCCCTCTGTGGCAAGCAGGTACCCTCCGCATCTACCATCAGAGAAGCACAAGTGGGGAACCAAAGACATCATCTTCTTCCAGTTTATTACACTGCAATATACAGTCACCGTGTCTCTTTCGAAACAGTCTTTCGCCCCGCTTTACATTACACTAGCAAAAGAGCCAGTGCGTTGCAACGGGAGAGAAAACATAACACACGCTCTTAACCCAACAATCATCACTCAAGACCATAATAGGTCCATCTCCTTTATTTTTGTGAGGCATCATATTTGTGTTGCCACTTATCCTACTTCTCACCCTCGCCGGCGATGGCCTCGGTGTTCACACAAAACAAAACAAAAACATGTTTGAATATGGTTAATCCTAAGGCGTCTCTCTCTCCCCCTCTCTCCTCTCTCTCTCTCTCTCTCTCTCTCTCTCTCTCTCTCTCTAACTCTCGCGATGAGAAATCCGTTGTTTGCCCCTGTGACATTTTTCAGAGGTATGCATGTGTAGTTATCGATGTTTTCTTTTCCCTATATTGTTATAGTGGGGTGTATATTTGCAATCCGGATCGCCGCCAGTACGAAAGGAAAATGGATCTTACGCTATAAATTATAAGTTTGTTCTTAAAAAATATTTAACAGGTAAAATTAACATCATATTTAGATTCCACATATTTTTCTAATAAAATTTCATATATAATATGTTAAAATCGAAGTTACGGTTTAAAAGATACGGATAATTTAGAAAATCATTTGTTTGACTTAAATATATTCCAAAATAATATTTAACAATACTTAACAGGTAAAATAATCTCATATTCATATTCTAAATATTTTTCTAATCAAATTTCATATATAACATGTTCAAATCGGAGTTACAGTGTAAAAGATATGGATGATTTAATAAAACATTGTTTGACTTAAATATGATCCGCGGATGAATTACCTAAAACATCAGGGGGGTTTTCGAAAAATATAAAATAACAGTTCGGGTGTGACTTAAATCTGGACTGCGGGTTGATTTCAAGAAAATACAGGGACTTTTGTGTAAAATATGAAAAAACGATCCGTTTTAACTTAAAACAGAACCGCGGGTGAAATTCTCTGAAATGGAGGGACTTTTCTGAAAAATGCCATGACGGACGAAAGAAACCCAATTTGCTTTATTATTACTAGCAAAAGAGCCCGTGCGTTGCAATGGGAGAGAAAACATAACACACGCTCTTAACCCAACAACCATCACTCAAGACCACAATAGGTCCATCTCCTTTATTTTTGCGAGGCATCATATTTGTGTTGCCACTTATCCTCCTTCTCACCCTCGCCGGTGATGGCCTCGGTGTTCACACAAAACAAAAAAAAACGTGTTTGAATATGGTTAATCCTAAGGCGTCTCTCTCTCCCTCTCCTCTCTCTCTCTCTCTCTCTCTCTCTCTCTCTCTCTCTCTCGCTTTCTCTCACTCTCGCGATGAGAAATCTGTTGTTTTCCCCTGCGATATTTTTCAGAGGTATGCATGTGTAGTTATCGATATTTTTTCCCTATATTGTTATAGTGGGGTGTTTATTTGCAATCCGGATCGCCGCCGGTACGAAAGGAAAACGGATCTTACGCTATAAATTATAAGTTTGTTCCCAAAACAATATTTAACAGGTAAAATTAACACCATATTTAGATTCCACATATTTTTCTAATAAAATTTCATATATAATATGTTAAAATCGAAGTGACGGTTTAAAAGATACGGATAATTTAGAAAACCATTTGGTTGACTTAAATATATTCCAAAATAATATTTAAAAATACTTAACAGGTAAAATAATCTCATATTCATATTCTACATATTTTTCTAATCAAAATTCATATATAACATGTTCGAATCGGAGTTACGGTTTAAAAGATATGGACGATTTAATAACACATTGTTTGACTTAAATATGATCCGCGGATGAACTACCTAAAACATCGGGGGGGTTTCAAAAAATGTAGAATAACGGTTCGGATGTGACATAAATCTGGACCGCGGGTTGATTTGAAGAAAATACAGGGACTTTTATGTAAAATATGAAAAAACGATTCGTTTTAACTTAAAACAGAACTGCAGGTTGAATTCTCTGAAATAGAGGGACTTTTCTAAAAAATGCCATGACGGACGAAAGAAACCCAATTTGCTTTATTATTAGGTAAAGATTATTATTATTATATATATATATAAGGTAAAGATAAAGCGGCAAAACAAAGCTGATTAATAGATACAACATTAACCTAGAACAAGCTAACACGTCGCAGAGACGCAACCAACGACTCCTGAGCTCCACAACAACGCCCCCAAGAAGGTGACGGCGCGAAGCGTCGCCGTTGCCGAGTCCAAGCAAACAGACAAAGGTTTTCACCCGGAGCCCTGGCATAACGAGACCCATGACGAAGACTTTTTCAAGAAGCAAGCGGCACCCACAAACCCTGCTGATGCAGGCGCCAGATAGCGCGAAGATTTCGCTCGGACACTCGTCAATGCCATCAAGAGGAGGACTCCCGACCAACACCTCCACGAGGGCCATCCCATCCACACCAGATCTGGGTACTACCAGAGCAAACCATCCACTAGTCATGTTTAACCCAAATCATACCAGCACTTTCGCTACTTGTAACGGTTGCGGCGTGCTCCAGGTTTGTATACCCTGGTCAATCTTTTCAGTTTTTCATTTGCTCTCCTATGCATAGTAGTAGTATATATAATGAAGAATCTAACTAGTTAGTTCTCCTTGTCCGAGGGATCATGTATAAATTCGATTTTCTTTCTTTGTGCTTGAATATGTAGATGTGGAGAATTGGTCATCCCGATCCCGTCGCCACAACGCACGGACAGCGTCACTCCAGGACTGGAGGTATTTTCACCTACAGCGGTGAACAACATTTCATTGCCGCTGCTGATGGCTACTACACTATTGTAAGGGCCGCCATACAAAATTTAAGAACATAATACAGAAAAATATGTGGACAGGCACATACATACACGACACTAATCTGTGTACATATTTTTCCTTTTTGTGCTGTTAAATTAGATATGGGATCTTCAGAAAGCAAAACAAGTCCATGAACTCTATGTTCAAGAAACTAGACGGCAGATTGTTGCCGTCGTTTGCCACCCAACACGCCCAGTATTAGTTACAGCCTTCAAGGATGGCAGTATTCGTGTGTGGAACTCCAATACCTACAGGTATCTAATGTACATATGACTTATTTTATTTATTTTCTGAAACCAGGCAGATCGAGGTGTCGACTTGTCTTTCTGTTGCCACTTCTCGATACTGCTATACTCGATCCCGAAGCATATGCATGATTTGATTTTTGGTAAAACTAGGTTTGATACTATTATTTCTTACTAGCTTACCTACGAAAGATACTTAGAGCTTATCCGATAGATAACCTAGAGTGGATTGCTAGTTACGTCTAAAAACTACAACCATAGCCACACACAAAGTAGCTCGCTTCAGTGCTTGTAGTGGTCGCTAGGTGATATACTGACATGGATGTAATTTTTTGTTATTTTTTATGTTCCTTGTACTATCATGACGGATGATGAATTGACCGGAAGTTTATTTTAACATCTCCGGTGGATTTGGTATCCAGGTTGCTATCCCTAAATCTTTTAGGCTATTACCTACCTTTATCTCACTTATACTCGTCTTTGGGAATCCACAACTCGTTTAGTAAAATTGAGAAAAATGTGGGAGAGCCCAACCGCCCCGAACGGATATCTCCATTTGTCTCGCGCCAAGTCGCCGTTAGAATCCATTGTCGACCCAATTGGGCCCTCATCGGTCTTTCGACCTCCCGCATCCTCTCTCTGACCCCATGCTATCTCCTCGCACATGGCGCCGGCCGGCTTCCTTCCCGAGCTCCCTCGCTGACCAATATGCCTCCGCCCGCAAGGATTTGCCACCGCACGCAGTGTCCACCACCCTCTCGCACGAGCATGCCTACCAGATGAGCGCGCCACCGCCAGCACGTGCACGGTGTTGACACCTGATTTTGGCAAGATACAGATTGCAATGAAGATGGCCTCAAGTGACAAGGTATTTTACATGAGAAACTTCACATTGCCGAGTGGGACAACTTTGATGATTGGACCATAATCATTTGGCATCTTATCAAAGACCAAAACTACATTGGGATTGTCATGTTCAGGTGTCCTGAGTGCTTTTTGGTCAATTACGCCTTCAGGACAATCTCGGATGAAGGAATGCTCTACATGAATTGTCTTCGTCTCGTCGAATTGGTCGCTTTTAATATAAAAATCATCTCAATCCGAGTTCGTATGCAAAAGTTAGAGCTATCTGGATGCAACCCTGTCAAGAGGCAAAATATGACGCGGGAGACCAGACATGTCTTGGCAAGTGTCTGATGTAATGGGTGAGTGTTTTGGCCCAGAAGATGGTCTTGAATCGGGAAACGTTCAACACGAAAGTTGTTCGTCTTGTCGAAACGAGTAAAAGTGCTTTTGGGCGCATTTTCATCCGAGGTAATTTACTACCACAAAAGAACCCCACAAGATGCAGCCAGTTTTAACCGTTTTGGAAAGCTTGCCGGGGAAAGCTTGCCGCCGTGAACAGTAACCTTGCCGGGGAAAGCTTGCCGCCGTGAACAGTAACCTTGCCGGGGGAGAGCTTGCCGCCGTGAACAGTAACCTTGCCGGGGAAAGCTTGCCGCTGTGAACAGTAACCTTGCCGGGAAAGCTTGCCGCCGTGAACAGTAGAAACTGTCGAGGCCAATCCGACCAGATGCTGAAGAGGGGCTCAAATACTTATCTAGATGGCTTCGGATGAAAAAGTGTTCAACACTGCAGTTGTTCGTAACGTCGAAACGGTCAAATTTGCTTTTGGAGTCATCATCATCCGACGTAGTATACGACCTGCAGAGACGCTGCAAGAGTCGGACGGTCCAGTCAGCTACATGAACAAGTCCGACTCGAAATTAGAGATGACCCCGTGGAGTATTCAAGGTGGCCTTATTTGGAAAAGTGATCAACATACGGATTGTTGGCCTCGTCGAAGCACACAAAATTGATATTTGAACCGTCTCCATCGGAAGTCATATGCAGATTCCACGGCCCACGCAAGGAGCAAGACAGAAGATTGGACCAGATTCGGGCTGAATCCGAGTGGGACCAGAACTAGGACTCTAGGACGTGAATTGATGTAATTTTCTTGTAAGGAAAGCCTAGATAAATCCTTTGCTTGTACGGGAAGTCCAGCCGCCTCTTATATATGTTGGGGGTGACGGCCGATTGAACAACACACAATCGAACAAATCAATATACTTCTTTTTCATCTACGTTTTATCTCTCCACCGTTTTTCTCTCTTGTTCTTCGCTGTTCTTCGTGTTTGAGATCTGCGAATCTCGAGGCTCTAGGGGCGAGCTAATCGACCTAGGGCAGCCCATAGCCGCCGCAATCCCTGACGGGGTCCCTCCCGGGTGCGCGGGGTTTCGGGTCTACAAAAGCGCCCGCCGACTGTCTTGCGTATCGCGCTGTCGGTCGGGTCTCCTTCGACGTGAGCTGTGGTGCATCACCCCCGGCGTCGAGGGTACACGTGACGTGTTCGTGTGTCAACACACTTTTTGGCGACTCCGCTGGGGACGAAGCTTTGAACAGTCTCCAGCCTGTTTTTGCTACGAGGAGAGCGTCATCAAGCGGCTGCAATCTACAACGGTAACATGTATCATCAATCTCCAAACGTAGATGCAAATAGCCATTATGTTGATGTTGCTAGATCTTTCAATGGACATGTCATGTCGGCTAGCCCTAACGAGCAAAGGCCGACTAGTTATTCCGTTGGAGAAACTTAGAATTTACATAGTTGCGACATGCAACTTATGAATCTGAACTTTCGTGCATCGGCAACATCTTTCAATATGCCGGTGAACAACATGAGTTGTTCGAGTGATCAATATATGACACCTCATGTGCAGGAGGGCATCTCACAGTTTTATCCATCGGCAGCAAACTCGCAATATGCGGGTTTATCCCCAAACATGCCGATGAATGAGGCAATCGGCCATGCTTCCATTAGCTATTTGGCCGGTTATCCTCAGTCATCATATAATACACCTCATGATATTAATTGTTCAGCATCATATGCAACTAAAAGTATTCATGACTCGGCTCACTTTTATGGCCGAGTGAATGGAGATTCTACAGGAGTGTATGTGTCTAATATTGCAGGAGATGAGGTGACTTTGGCTGCGTTAAAAAGCTTAGCGCAAAATAAGAAGATTACCGCTCTTTGCCTTGAGCAACATGATAAAGGTTTGGTTCAATTATGAGGCAATAAAAGCTAGGGTTTTGAAAGAAGATGAAGTGTTACCGATTGATCAAATTGGCATGAGAAAATATTCAACAAGAGTGCACATGTCTTCACCTATCATTGCAACATGTTATACACCCCCTATACGATCGCAAAATTTCGGCAACATCAATTCATTGCCGAAAGATCATAAAAGTATTGGGGGGCAAGCTGATCCAAGCAGGGCCGAGTTTAAAGAAAAACATGTGGCCCAAGTGGACAAGAGCAAGCCAGAGCTCATAGGGAATAGCGTTAATGAATTTACTACACCGACCCTTAAGGGATTACCAGCAGAATATCGACAGGCTTATGAAGCACTCAAGAAGAAGCGTGGAGTGGAAGATTTACAAGAGTACATCAAGTGCCTTCCTCTATCCAGCAACTATGTCGGCCCTTCTGCGATATTGAAGCAAGAAGGTTTGCAAGAAAATCAGCAAGAAAGGGTTCACTTGGCTAATATGGTTGATTCGGTTGAAACTGAGTCAAATATGACTAAGTCATCTATAGCCGAGTCGAACGATTCCTTTAAAGCAAAGACGATGGTGGATTCAGTTGAAACCAGATTAAGCAAAGAGATGGTTACAGCCGAGTGCATAGAGTCCATACCGAGTACATCATACCAGCCGAGTGCATCGAGCCATCTAAGTACATCTTGCCAGCCGAGTGCATCGTTCCAGACGAGTGCATCGCCGGCTAAAGTCGAGTGCATCAAGCCAATTATTGCCGCGTGTACCAAAAAAGAAGATGCAAGTTTCGCCGAACAAAGGAACGGTAAACGCAATAAATTGCCCGTGCTCGATTTTTCTAGATGTGAGGGAGCTTACATGCTGCCCTATGAGTTCCGTGTCAAAGAAATTGATGAGCATCAAGAGAAAAGTTATATGGCCAAACAAAGTTTGGCTAGTGATGAAGATCAAAAACCAGAGCGTGCAATCGAGCAAAGTTCAACTGACAAAGAGCGTCCGAGTGAAATCTACTCGGGCAATCCGACTGAAACATACTCGGGCAATTCGAGTGAGATATACTCGCGCAATCCGAGTGATGAGGCACCAGATCCAGAAAAAGAGGAAGAGGCGTTGGAGAATTATTCAGAAGTGGAGCAATGTATTGTTCCAGTGGTGCAACCATCTTCTCCTTCCAACGTCTTCACAAAGGTACACCTAGCAGATAGTTTACTCTATTTTCGATTCGGTCAAAATCATATTGTTGATGCACCTGCTAGTAAGATTCTAATTAATTTTGAAAGACCAATTGAAATGAGTAAGCTATTTGTTAGGAATGATCTTGTCACTAATCATGATAGTCAACACATGGTATCATTCATAGAGGCTAATAGTGACAACTTATCAAAACCAAAGTTGTTCTTATCATGCCAACTGAACTTTGTATTCATATGGACAACTTTGTTTGTTTCATGCCTGGCTAACATTTGGTCTCGGATGAGACGTATATTCTGTAATTATTTTGGTTGTAGAAACATAAAGCCAGGTCCAAAGTCCTTCAAAGCCGATTCAAAAGCATCAGAAAAAGAGGATGAAAATCAATGCATAGCCGAGTCGGATGACGCTAAGCCATCACTGCTCGGTTGTTTTGTTTCAGAGCTAGTATCACAATATCAGTTAATGGACGAGCAGTCTACCTTCAGACCGGACATAGTTGACATCGTTGGTGCATCGTCGACTAATCCTATTATAATTGATCATGATGACGAGCCATCAGGACAAGAACAAATGCAATATTTGTTTGAAGAGAATATCGAAGACAACAACGTGATTCATCAAGCCGCACAATCGAGACGATTGACGTTTGTTGAGGCACGATCATATGACCAGTCGGATCAGACTGGTTTTGATGGCGATCAAATGTTGACTCGGCTATCTCAAGCCGATTCACCTAAAGGGCAACACGTACACACCAATGATGATGGGGTCAAGTCTTCGAGCAAGGATATTATTAAAAAGTGCATCAAGAGCAATCTTGAAGACGGAAATTCCATCAAAGCTACAATGGTAACATCTAGCACTCGGGGGCAACAAGAGAATTCAAAGACCGGTGCACGCACAACCAAAGAAAGCAAATGCCATGGTAAGCACAAAAGCAAAAAGCCAAAAGTCACTTTTGCGCAGTTATTAGAAAAATACCAAAAGATAAGTGAGGCAAAGAGTGCTTATCGGCCGAGTGAAGCAAAAGCATCGAAGTCACCCCCAAGGCATAAATCTGAAGACTTGGATTGGCAAAGGAAGACGTTGAGCAAGCAGACTTCATATCCTGCTTTTGGGCCGCCAATGCCAATGTCGTGGATGCCTCCCTACGCTCATGTAAATCCATATCCATCATGGGGCAGGTATGATACAAGGGCAAATTATCCATCTTATTTTAGATCATCTCGCCAACGTTATGCAGCTCTAGAAAGATCAACATTTGATGAGCAATCACACGTCAAAGACCGTTTCAATCATAAGGAATCGGTCCGGAGCTCAAGGAACAAGAAAGAGGTGGTCAAGCAAGTGTACCAGGTCAAGAAAGATGGTCGTAAGTGTGCTACTTCAGATTTGTTCTCAAATAACAAAGAGCCAGTTAAAGTGTTGACATTGGCTACAAAAGGCAACGAGGCAAGTCAATCAAGTGCCAAATCTGAAGGGAAGAAGTTGAGAGTGCACAAGGCCAAAAAAGAGTTGGTATTGGTTGAAACACAGCCGAGGTGCCCACTCGGCTTAGCACATTGGCAAGAGAAGGAATTACAAAGCCTTAGTGCACATGAGTTGAGAAAGAAGAACATGGCATGGGTTCCCAAGAGGAGCAGTCAAAATAGAAATGATCTCCGACCTTCTATTGCAACAAGTGTTAAAAAAGTGAAGAAAGAAAAGGATGGCCGCAAGAGTGCTACTCCCTCCGTTCCGAATTACTTGTCTTAGATTTGTCTAGATACGGATGTATCTAGACTCATTTTAGTGCTAGATACATCCGTATCTAGACAAATCGAAGACAAGTAATTCGGAACGGAGGGAGTATTTCAGATCCGACTCCAAATGACAAAAAGCCAGCCGAGCCTATGTTGGCTGCTAAGGACAAGAAAGTGAATTTCAAGGATCCAATAGTCAAGTTTGGACAGGCCAAGCAAGAGATGCCCAAAGTCAGGAAGAATTTGCCAGTGCATAAACCAAAGTCCCAGCCGGGACGCCCACTCGGCTTACCATATTCGCAATAGAAGAAGCTAAAACGGCTTAGGGCCAAAGAGCTGGAGAAGAGGAACATGGCCTGGGTTCCTAAGGGAAATCCTCGAGTCAAGAGCGGCATCACATCTCCTGTTGCGAAGCCAGCAGAAATAAGGGAGTACAAGTGTAAAGCCCGTAGGTGAGGACGACAATTTTCATATAGGAGACTCTAGGAGGCGTCTCATCCATATTCTTCAATTGTACCATCAAAATCAACGCTATGGAATTTATCCTCAGCCAAAACATCTGACTTATTTCGGCTATTCACACTTTGGTGGACAGACTCCCGAGCACTTTTGAGATAAGAACGCATGGCCGATATTTGCATATCGCCCTCAGAATTCATTGTGTTGGCAAACCCGACATCTGGCTAACGGTGTTCACCATGGTTGATTTCCTACTCCTATAGCCGATGCTCAGTGTTTGCCAATACTGGCGAGGCCGACTTAATTATTGAGTCGACCACCAATCAAGGGTCTAGTGCATAAAAGAGCCCCGACTCCAAATGTTATTTATTTGCAGGATCCAAGTCAGGAGACAGACGTTGTTCGGTGGAGGCTTGATGGTGTACTTTGATAATGAGTTGAGTCGCCGAACAGTTGACGGTATTCCTTTGAGGTGCATGGTCATAATCGTTTGGCAACCGTCTTCGTTGAAGGGTTCAAATATTCCCAGGGAATGCCTGGACAAATGCAAGGTCCGGATTGACATAAGAAACTTACGTGGAAGCCTTTGTGACATCCAATTGTTATTTTCAGACAATTATTATCCAAGAGGTTCTACCAAAGAAGCAACAAACATGAGCATATGAACGATTAAAATTATCATACTCAACATGCACAGCCGATGGAGTGTTGACATCGAGCTTAAACATTACCCTAAGCAAGGTATTTTCTGGCACGCAAGCTCTGCCAGAAAACAGGGGGGCATGTGTTGACACCTGATTTTGGCAAGATACAGATTGCAATGAAGATGGCCTCAAGTGACAAGGTATTTTACATGAGAAACTTCACATTGCCCAGTGGGACAACTTTGATGATTGGGCCATAATCATTTGGCATCTTATCAAAGACCAAAACTACATTGGGATTGTCATGTTCAGGTGTCCTGAGTGCTTTTTGGTCAATTACGCCTCCAGGACAATCTCGGATGAAGGAACGCTCTACATGAATTGTCTTCGTCTCGTCGAATTGATCGATTATGATATAAAAATCATCTCAATCTGAGTTCGTATGCAAAAGTTAGAGCTATCTGGATGCAGCCCTGTCAAGAGGCGAAATATGACGCGGGAGACCAGACATGTCTTGGCAAGTGTCTGATGTAATGCGTGACTGTTTTGGCCCAGAAGATGGTCTCGAATCGGGAAACGTTCAACACGAAAGTTGTTCGTCTCGTCGAAACGAGTAAAAGTGCTTTCAGGCGCATTTTCATCCGAGGTCATTTACTACCACAAAAGAACCCCACAAGATGCAGCCAGTTTTAACCGTTTTGGAAAGCTTGCCGGGGAAAGCTTGCCGCCGTGAACAGTAACCTTGCCGGGAGAACTTGCCGCCGTGAACAGTAACCTTGCCGGGGAAAGCTTGCCGCCGTGAAAAGTAACCTTGCCGGGAGAACTTGCCGCCGTGAACAGTAATCTTGCCGGGGAAAGCTTGCCGCCGTGAACAGTAACCTTGCCGGGAGAACTTGCCGCCGTGAACAGTAACCTTGCCGGGGAAAGCTTGCCGCCGTGAACAGTAACCTTGCCCGGGGAGAGCTTGCCGCCGTGAACAGTAACCTTGCCGGGGAAAGCTTGCCGCTGTGAACAGTAACCTTGCCGGGAAAGCTTGCCGCCGTGAACAGTAGAAACTGTCGAGGCCAATCCGACCAGATGCTGAAGATGGGCTCAAATACTTATCTAGACCATCTTCTGGGCCAAAACACTCAAATTTGCTTTTGGAGTCATCATCATCCGACGTAGTATACGACCTGCAGAAACGCTGCAAGAGTCGGACGGTCCAGTCAGCTACATGAACAAGTCCGACTCGAAATTAGAGATGACCCCGTGGAGTATTCAAGGTGGCCTTATTTGGAAAAGTGATCAACATACGGATTGTTGGCCTCGTCGAAGCACACAAAATTTATATTTGAACCGTCTCCATCGGAAGTCATATGCAGATTCCACGGCCCATGCAAGGAGCAAGACAGAAGATTGGACCAGATTCGGGCTGAATCCGAGTGGGACCAGAACTAGGACTCTCGGACGTGAATTGATGTAATTTTCTTGTAAGGAAAGCCTAGATAAATCCTTTGCTTGTACGGGAAGTCCAGCCGCCTCTTATATATGTTGGGGGTGACGGCCGATTGGACAACACACAATCGAACAAATCAATATACTACTTTTTCATCTACGTTTTATCTCTCCACCGTTTTTCTCTCTCGTTCTTCGCTGTTCTTCGTGTTTGAGATCTGCGAATCTCGAGGCTCTAGGGGCGAGCGAATCGACCTAGGGCAGCCCATAGCCGCCGCAATCCCTGACGGGGTCCCTCCCGGGTGCGCGGGGTTTCGGGTCTGCAAAAGCGCCCGCCGAGCGTCTTGCGTATCGCGCTGTCGGTCGGGTCTCCTTCGACGTGAGTTGCGGTGCATTACCCCCGGCGTCGAGGGTACACGTGACGTGTTCGTGTGTCAACACACGGCTGTGATGAGCACCAGTGATTCGGTGGCAAGGTCCAGAACCCCGACGTCATCATTCGCCACTTGTCCTACCTCCGTAGCAAGCACCGATACCGCCGGCCGGAATTGATTTTGTTTGAATGTTTGACTAAATGCCCGATTTCTTGTTTGCACCCCCGATTGCATACTTCGGCATGATTTGAGTGGTCATAAATTGATTGTGGAGATGAGCACACGTCTCCGAGATTTTATTTCTTTTGAAGATTCTGAGACGGAGGAGGATAAATGGGGTGACGAGGAAGAGCAATTGCCACTTGTTGGCTCAAATGGAGATTACTAAGAAAAAGCATGGGGGTACAATGCTTAGTTAATGATGATGATTTAGGGTAGTACTTTGCTCCAAATCCTATTTGGGGTTCTTTGGCCGTCGGTTTTGGTTGTCACCTAACTTGTTTAGACATATTGCTTCTGTTGTTGAGGGCCATGATGGATACTTAACAGAGAAGAAATTGTGTTCAAGCTCTTGGCCACTGTCCGTATTAGAAGATTACAATTCCATTGTGCATGATCACTTATTGTGTTGCCATATATTACATTGATTAGTTCTTGTAGATTGGCGAGAGTACCATTTTTGAGACATTAAAGTGCTTCATTCAGGTTGTAGGATCGTTCAGAGTCTACAGGAGTGAATAGACCAAAAAGCTAGCCACCTAGAAATTTTAGGCGGTTTTAAGCTTAGCTAGACGTTGCCTAACAGCCTACACATACAAGTCTATGAAAGAGTAAGGCACATAAGCAACACTTGCAAGTAAGGTAAAGAGTTCAGGAGAGAGTTCGCCTGTTGGTGCTATCATACTCATTGGTGGAGGCTTCAAAATACAATGGTTCTAGGACCATGCAAGGATCCTTGTTGTGTCACCTAACAAACGCATGCCAATTGCAAGCCAACCTATTCAATCATGGTTTATCGACCACCAAGCCCAAATATCCCTCGAGGTAAATCTCCACAAAGTAGGATGACAGTATGGGAAACCGTCACTACCCTCGATAGGGTGGCGAACTTGGCCAGAAGTATCAGAAGTGAGTTCGCACAAGAGTTTTACCCAGTTTTGGACCCTCATGGAGAGGTAATACCCTATGTCCTACTTTGTTTTGTATTGATGTGGGAGCACCCCGTGCAAGGGGGTTACAAGATGATCATGCATGGATGTGACTACCGAGTGTATGAGCTACGAAATAGATTGGGATGGCTACCCCTAGCCTTGCATTATATGGGGGACGAGAGCAAGGGTTTACAGGGTCCCTAACTGACCTCGCACAAAGGGCATTTTGGCTTGCACGCCAAGATGGTCTTCTGGCCTCAAGCCGGTCCCCTTGGCTACCTCCCTTAGTCGGCCTGCCGCCAGGTCTCTTGGGCCTGAGGCTGGCCTAACACCGGGCTTCCTGGCCGATGGACCACCCAATGTGTTGGCTGATAGGTGAACAAGGTAAGGTCGCTTGGTGACGAATCTCTTGTTTGTTCTTTAAAAGATTATCTTCTCCACACGCAAATGCTCATAGGATGTAGCCTTGGATTGGACGTTTGAAACATAGGCTTGAAAGCAAAGATGAGAAGAGAACTTGAAGGTTTCACATGAATATTGGAGTAGAATGCCCTTTCAACTCAGTATAAGACTTGGAGGATTTGTTACACATTTTTTCGGACAATCAGGGACACCAAATGATAGCTCCGAGACTTCGACTGAAACGTAAAGTGACAACTTTTGAATAGCTAGATACGACCTGATTCATCTATAAGCCCCGATCAGCACTAGCAGAGTTGCATACACTCTGGGTGAAGTTATGCTAGAGGCTTCAAATGGATAAGGGTTCGCAACAACTATCTCGCTGGATGGAGTTGGATGCCCTTAATAGATTTGGCATTGTGGCTTCGAATAGTGTAAGGAGTGTGATGGATAATAAGAAAATGGTTGAGGTGTTTGGGTGATTTTTGGAGTTAGGTATCTAAACACTTATCAAGAAGGTCATCACTTCACAAACTTTATCCCCTTTTGATGGTATCAACATAACTATGATTTCAATGTAATTGAGAATCACCAGAATGTATAAACTTGTCCTTACCTTGCCAACACTTTATCTTGAAGAAATGAGGGGTCAACAACTATCTTCTAACATTGTGTCTTTTGGGAATTTATCTAAAATACACTTAGAACAAAACTTAGTCTCTTTAATCAAGTTGTCATATATCATCAAAAGCCTCTAGGGTAATAGATGCAGTTTTTAGAAGGAAGTGATTGCATTCTTTGGTCGAGAACCCCTAAAAGGCCCCAATGAACAAGACCACAAAGGATTTTATGAGAAAAACTATAGGATGAATGGGGATGCTTGGATCCCTATATTGTATGCACTAGATGTGCAAGAACTACCCTATGGCTTGGCATGGCGAGTTCATTAGGCATGTTCATGATCCTACCATCACTCTTGAGGCCGCTGATGCTCAAGACCTTTGGATTTGGCCTGCCTACTTTTTCATGTCTGGTTCTTGCAACGACATCCATATGTTGCATCATTCACCTCTCTACCCAAGGTTAGCCCTTGGAGAGGCACCTCCAGTGGAGTTTCAAGCAACTCGTCAAAAATACAACATGGGATACTATGTTTGGAAATGTGTTAGTGCATGACAAAAAATGTATGAATCATTTGTTCATGAGTTATAGATATTATTAGGAGAACATATGCAGAATTAGAATAAATATAGAAGCTAGGTGATTAAATATAGGTAAGTAGTTTTAGTTGGAGAAGAGCAAAAACAGACTCCCCTGCTATTCCCTCTGCTATTCATAAAACTGATTTCAGGTCACCAAATTTACCAACTCTATTGGAGACGCTCTTATTAAATTGAGTTTGAACTTTGAACCCTGTACTAAGATATTAGTTTTCGCCCCCCCCCCCTAAAAAAAACATATTTATTGTAGGAGGTAGCATGTATGAGACTAAAGAGACTCTAAAAGGAATGTATAATAGATCTTTATAATTATCCAAATGATTTTCTCATGTACGCACTAATAATTATTCTGCCTTACATACCCCTTGCTGCGAAACCATATCAGTTATATCCTATTGTGATTTAACATTCTGCATCAAGGTTAGGGTCTTCATTTTCAAATATTCATCGGCACAGCCTAGAAAAATGTGCACACAATATCATGTACTCCCTCCGTTCCATAATCTAGTGCATATAGATTTTTTTCAAAAGTCAAAAATTACAAACTTTGACCATGTTTATTAAAAAATGTATGTTTAAATTACTTAATGCATATCATGGGATACATCATTAGTTATATTTTCATGTTGTATATGTTTGGAATTGTATATATAAATAGTTTAATTTGTAAACTCAGTCAAAGTTTGCTTAGTTTGACTTCTAAGAAAATCTATAAGCACTACATTATGGAATGGAGGGAGTATATCATAAGTCAAACATGTATATGATTATATCATTATGCTAGAAGTTTACCATGGGCTTCGGGTGCTACAGGCTTAAGAAGGCTTATGAGAATTTGCAAGAGGATCCCAAACATATTGGATTTACAGGGGCAAGAAGGTAACTGGTTTTCCATTTATATTACTACCTTCGTTAATGAACTAAAAAAGTTGCCTTGTTACTATATTTTTATGTGCACATACATGGACATTAAGATACATAAAACTAAGTTTGCTTCAATTATATATTTATTTACTCTCATTTCCAAGCGGAATATATGTGTATCCTAGAACCCACGAACTTCATATTAGATATTTTGATTTTCTCTTAAGTCTTGTAAAACTCTTGCATTACGAAAACAATGCCTAAAACATCTGTAATTAGATATTCAGTAATTCAAGAGACAGTCAAACGTTTATAGTGCTAGTTTTTTCCCTTCTTAAGCTTCTAACCAAGAACATGTCAATTCTGTAGGCTCGTGATCGGATATAAAGAGGGAATATCCGTATTGGATATTGATCTAGAATAGAATCTTTTTTAAGATCGTCTGTAATGGGACTTGGAACTCAAGGACACCTACACAAATTGTTTCAAGCTGGTTATATATATCTGGAAAATGCCTCTCATTGGTTCAAGTTCAAATTTCCTAATGTATTAAAATAAGTGCAATTGCTATAATAGGATGCAATGTAACGCTTGGCAATGTATGATCTAATTTAGTATATGTACATTATCATAAATAAATTCTCAATTCAAATTCAAAGAGACTGTTTTATCGTTGGCTTGCAACTAGATGTTTGTATTTATAATTGTTTCTTTTTTACCCTGAATATTGTTGTTTCTGTTGGTACAAGCTAGAAATATTGGTGTGGAAACTGATTCAGGAAACTAAAGGACAAATGGTCTAAATAAGGAACCAAACCCGTCATGCTATTCTGGTCGAGCCAAGACATAGTTTTAACTGACCTCCAATTCGGCATGAATGAAATACATTCACGTCAAGAAACACAGACATGTAAATACAAAAATTAATGCACGAATTCACCCTAGATCATTTATCGGTTGCTTGGCAAGAGCATATACATAACTAGTGATTATTAATTCAACAATAAGTATGCACTATAAGTTGCAAGCAGAAAAAATGAAGTTACATACCTCTCCTGGATCTAGAAAGCTTGAATATGATTTTTGTCAGGTTAAAATTGTTGGTGCTGCATGTGGTGCCTTGTTTATTAAACTACTAGATGAGTCCCCGCGCGTTGTTGCGGAACATTTGTCTATCTCTATGCGTAAAATCATCGATTTCTTAGAATTGCATTCACATTGGCTATATAGAGAATTAGTAGGAAATTCTCTACAAATGGTGGATCTAAGCTCCTCACATGGCAACTCTACAAAGTGATAAATATGATAAATAATTATATACCTTTTTTTGCCTGTATGTATCTCATTCGAAAAGAAAGTGTTGTACTTGGTATCCACGCAGAGGAAAAAAGCTTACTAAATGAGTGCCTGTGAGTCTATAGAACATGTGCACCTTCGATGCTTCAGGCTACACATCATATCCACATGATAATTCCATCTCGAACTCCCACGAAGCAAGTGGATACAGATCAGCCCACATAAGAAAAGGAGACCAAGCAAAGTATCACATAACAGGGTTAGTAGTTCTTTTCTTGACACGATGGGATCTAAAACGCACTTAAATTCAGTTACTGCATGCTTCTTAGTGCAGACACTCAACGTTTAGATCGGATGGCTCTTGTGGACTGATCTATTATATCCAACGGCTACATTAGTTTTGGTGATTTGGCTCAAGGAGAAGGCAAAGAATTCTCGGTAGTGGGGGCTAGCTATTTAGATATAGTAGATCCACGGGTTAGTAAGACAGGCACATGTAATTCTGTCGCAGGAAATGCTTTTCTACCAGCAATCTCATGCAAAAAGTTATTAATCATCAGTCCACGTGTGGCTTTTAGACCCTCAGGGCTGTGGGTATCATGTAAAATGATGTTGTAGCCATCTTGGCGTTGTTCTTCTATAAGATTGATACGTCAATCTTTTGACGTGTCCTTGAAATAATTATATGACATATCTTGTGAGAGGCAAACATTAACATGAACTGAAGGAAGTAACATATGAGAGGAACCCAATTTCAGAGCATTATCCAAATTTCAGAGCATTATCGTGTACTCTTGATGATGACCAATGAGTAAGACTGTTGCCTCTCATGTAAAATACAGATCCAAATCGGCAAAAGAAATTGACACTGAAGTGCTATTCATGGTACAGACTACATAACAAGAGCAAGTCATAAAAAAAGGAAACTCGTACATGTCAAAGCACACTTGACACGACGGGGAATCCTCCCTGTTAAAGCAGACATTGCCAACCATTTATTAAATCCGCAGAAAGGGAATTAAGTAGCATAAATGGTACCAACAAACATAGATGACACGGGTAATCAGTTGGGAAAAATATTGGCACACGCTAAAGCAAACAAAGCAAATGGAAAGCAGGGACAGATTTGCCTCTGGATACATCAATGTAAGTTAGGAAATTTCTTGCCCAGTTGCACCGCGGCCCTTGTGATGCCATTTACCAACGTTGCTGGGCAGCGGCGCTGCAGTTCGACAAAGCATCAGCTTGTCCCTTTGTCAGTAGGGATGTATGTCCATGGTACAGACTACGGAAAAAGAAGAATGCCCTGAAAATGGAACACTGAGAAACTCATAATGTACAAGTGTTACAGAAGGTACAAAACTTAAAACTATTTGCCGGAAAGCCTCCATAGTAAAGAAGAGATTTCATGGTACTTTCTTCATCAAGCAAGCACAAACTAATAGGAAGAAGCATCAATCAGTGAAATTTATAGAATAAAAGCATGTTCCCCTTGCTTTTTCACCAAGCAGTTTTCGAGGCCAAGCAACCAATACACATTAACTTAGCCCAGCAACCAGCTCTGGAAAACTACAACCTTATGATGTAAACTAGGTAATAACTGCAAGCACAAATAACATGCCAACATGTTAGCAGAGGCCGGGCTATTTAGCTGAGGGGGCCAATGCCACAAGTAGAAAACATAGCATCAGTCCCGGTTCCAGAGGGCCTTTAGTCCCGGTTCTGGAACCGGGACAAACAATTGGGACTAATGCCCATCACTTTTAGTCCCGGTTGGCTTACGGACCGGGACTATAGGGGCTCGACGTGGCGGCTGTCTGGAGCGGGGCTGGAGGACCTTTAGTCCTGCTTGGTGTCTCCAACCGGGACTAAAGGTAACACCAACCGGGACTAATGGAACTTTTTCGAAAAAAAATAATTTCTTTTTACTTTTTTTTTATTTTCAAAATTTTGAATTATTTGACAATTTAATCTCTCCTCACGACTCCTCCTCACGACTCCTCCATCATAAGCACGCTTAACTTCCAAATCGTCTAACTTCCCAGCCAGTCACCCATCCTCTCACTACTCCAGCCTATGCACGCTTAACTTTTGAGTTCTATTCCTCCTAGTTTCCAGGTCTCCACTTGTTGTTTTCCTGACAATAGTAAGCTATCAAACCTATTAACCCTTAGGTATTGATGTCACATGATTTAATTTTTTGAATTCCAAACAATTATTAAAATAAAATAAGTAATAATAATATTTAATTTCAATGAAGATAAAATAAGTAATATTATTATTTTATTCATTTTTTGCCATTTATTCATTTAATATGGCATTATTAAAATCTTTAAATCTGTAAATCGAAATTCAACAAATAATATATCCATTACTATTAGAAAAATGTGATGAATCCAAATATGACATCAACTTTTTAATAAAATTAATTTAGAAAATTATTTCTCATATGCTGGAATCAATTGATTCTTGGTGATGTGATTAGGATGAGAACTAATGAGCTTTCTATGTTTGGCTAAGCACAAGTTACTGATCTGGATTCATTGATAAAATGGTTATAATTTGTTGATCTGGTACTAGCTTAGGTATAAAATGGTGAATCCCTGAATCACAATATACCGTATGACCAGAGTTTGACCAAAAATTCAAAAAAACATAAATTTGAGGATAACTTTTTTTCCTTTCAGAGTTTGAGGATTCTAAAAAATTTCAAAATGGCCTACGGTGGTCGAGTTCGGAACCAGCTTCTCGTGCTGAACATTTTGATATATTATACGGTTTTTTTCGACATCGTATGCAAAAGTTATAGCCATTTTACTTTTTCATAACACTTTTTTTTGCAAAAAATGTCAAAATTTATGTTTTTAAATTTTCCTAACTAGTAGATGTAGTAACATAACTAAAGGATTTTAATTTTTGTATTTTTTTATCATTTTCTTTTGTTTTTTAATCAAAACTGAAATGGCGATACCCGGAGGGTAGAGTTTGAAAATTGCTCCTTTAGTCCCGGTTGGTGGCACCAACCGGGACTAATGCCTCAACCCCATTAGTCCCGGTTGGTGTCTCCTACCGGGACTAAAGGTCTAATCTTTAGTCCTGGTTGGTGTCTCCAACCGGGGCTAAAGGTCCCATTTGAACCATGACGGATGCCTGTCCGGCGCCCTAGCCGCTCGAACCGGAACTAATGTGTAGATCGAGCTTGGACCAAAGCTCTGTTTTCTAATAGTGTGCCCCCACAACATGTTAGCAGAGGTCGGGGTATTTAGCTACTTCAACGTGCCAATGTAGGTCTTAAGTAGTTCAAATATCTCAAATAATTATAAATTAAACTTGTGGAGTAGCAAGATAAAGTTCATATGCAGGAACTTTTGTCTCCCCACAAACTAGAAGGACCTGTAGAACTTGAAGCAGCTAACCATGATCTTCCTTCAAACCAAGTCACTAAGCATAGCCATACATGAATCAAGTCCTTGTTGCAGTGTTCCCCTTCATCGCGAGGACCTCGTACAGAAACTTCTTGCGCGTTTTCATCATCCCTCCCTGTTTTAGACAATATTCCCGTTATGGAAGCCCAGCAAAAATTTTGCTTTGCAAAAAATATGGTACGAAAGGATTAAACTGGAAAGGAGGGAGTGTTGGGGAACGTTGCAGAAAATTAAAATTTTTCCTACGGTTTCACCAAGATCCATCTATGAGTTCATCTAGCAACGAGTATTCAGATTAGATAGCATCTACATACCACTTTGTAGATCGCAACGGAAGCGTTCGAGTGAACGTGGATGAGGTAGTCGTACTTGCCGTGATCCAATTCACCGATGACCTAGTGCCGAACGGACGGCACCTCCGCGTTCAACACACGTACGGAAAGTGTGACGTCTCCTCCTTCTTGATCCAACAAGGCAAAGGAGAGGTTGGGGAAGAAGGCTCCAGCAGCAGCACGACGGCGTGGTGATGGTGGAACTGCAGTACTCCGGCAGGGCTTCGCCGTGCTCAATGGAGGAGGAGGAGGTGTTGGAGAGGGAGAGGGAGGCGCCAGGGCAATGGGTGGTCAGCCCCCTCTCCCCTCCCCCCTTTATATAACCCCCAAGGGGGGGCGCCGGCCCTAGGAGATGAGATCTCCTAGGGGGGGCGGCGGCCAGGGAAGGGGGGCTTGCCCCCCAAGCAAAGGGGGGCGCCCCCTTTAGGGTTTTCCCTCCCCCCAAACCCTAGGCGCATGGGCCCATGGGGGGGAGGCGCACCAGCCCACTATGGGCTGGTTCCCTCCCTCATACAGCCCATGGGGCCCTCCGGGATAGGTGGCCCCACCCGGTGGACCCCCCGGTACCCTCCGGTGGTCCCGGTTCAATACCGATAACCCCGAAACTTGTCCCGATGTCCGTATGATGACTTTCCATATATAAATCTTTACCTCCGGACCATTCCGAAACTCCTCGTGACGTCCGGGATCTCATCCGGGACTCCGAACAACATTCGGGTTACTGCACATACATATCCCTACAACCCTAGCGTCACCGAACCTTAAGTGTGTAGACCCTACGGGTTCGGGAGACATGCAGACATGACCGAGACGGCTCTCGGGCAATAACCAACAGCGGGATATGGATACCCATGTTGGCTCCCACATGCTCCATGATGTCAAGGATTCAATTAATCCCGTATACGATTCCCTTTGTCAATCGGTATTTTACTTGCCCGAGATTCGATCATCGGTATACCAATACCTCGTTCAATCTCGTTATCGGCAAGTCACTTTTCTCGTTACCGTAATGCATGATCCCGTGATCAAACACTTTGGTCACATTGAGCTCATTGTGATGATGCATTACCGAGAGGGCCCGGTGATACCTCTCCGTCAAGCGGAGTGACAAATCCCAGTCTCGATCCATGTCAACCCAACAGATACTTTCAGAGATACCCGTAGTATACCTTTATAGTCACCCAGTTACGTTGTGACGTTTGGCACACCCAAAGCACCCCTACGGTATCCGGGAGTTACACGATCTCATGGTCTAAGGAAAGGATACTTGACATTGGAAAACTCTAGCAAACGAACTATACGATCTTATGCTATGTTTAGGATTGGGTCTTGTCCATCACATCATTCTCCTAATGATGTGATCCCGTTATCGATGACATCCAATGTCCATAGTCAGGAAACCATGACTATCTGTCGATCAACGAGCTAGTCAACTAGAGGCTCACTAGGGACATGTTGTTGTCTGTTATTCACACATGTATTATGATTTCCGGTTAACACAATTATAGCACGAATAAAGACAATTATCATGAATAAGGAAATATAATAATAATGCTTTTATTATTGCCTCTAGGGCATATTTCCAATAGTCTCCCACTTGCACTAGAGTCAATAATCTAGTTACATTGTGATGAATCGAACACCCATAGAGTTCTGGTGCTGATCATGTTTTGCCTTTGGGAGAGGTTTAGTCAACGGATCTGCGACATTCAGATCCGTGTGCACTTTACAAATCTCTATGTCTCCATCTTGAACATTTTCACGAATGGAGTTGAAGCGACGCTTGATGTGCCTGGTCTTCTTGCGAAACCTGGGCTCCTTTGCAAGTGCAATAGCTCCAGTGTTGTCACAGAAGAGCTTGATTGGCCCCGACGCATTGGGTATGACTCCGAGGTCGGTGATGAACTCCTTCACCCAAATTGCTTCATGTGCTGCCTCCGAGGCTGCCATGTACTCCGCTTCACATGTAGATCCCGCCACGACGCTTTGCTTGCAACTGCACCAGCTTACTGCCCCACCATTCAAAATATACACGTATCCGGTTTGTGACTTAGAGTCATCCAGATCTGTGTCGAAGCTAGCGTCGACGTAACCTTTTACGACGAGCTCTTCGTCACCTCCATAAACGAGAAACATTTCCTTAGTCCTTTTCAGGTACTTCAGGATATTCTTGACCGCTGTCCAGTGTTCCTTTCCGGGATTACTTTGGTACCTTCCTACCAAACTTACGGCAAGGTTTACATCAGGTCTGGTACACAGCATGGCATACATAATAGAACCTATGGCTGAGGCATAGGGGATGACGCTCATCTCTTCTATATCTTCTGTCGTGGTCGGACATTGAGCTGAGCTCAATTTCACACCTTGTAATACAGGTAAGAACCCTTTCTTAGATTGATCCATATTGAACTTCTTCAATATTTTATCAAGGTATGTGCTTTGTGAAAGACCTATGAGGCGTCTCGATCTATCTCTATAGATCTTGATGCCTAATATATAAGCAGCTTCTCCAAGGTCCTTCATTGAAAAACTTTTATTCAAATAGGCCTTAATGCTGTCCAAGAGTTCTATATCATTTCCCATCAAAAGTATGTCGTCTACATATAATATGAGAAATGCTACAGAGCTCCCACTCACTTTCTTGTAAACACAGGCTTCTCCATAAGTCTGTGTAAACCCAAACGCTTTGATCATCTCATCAAAGCGAATGTTCCAACTCCGAGATGCTTGCACCAGCCCATATATCGAGCGTTAGAGCTTGCACACCTTGTCAGCGTTCTTAGGATCGACAAAACCTTCTGGCTGCATCATATACAATTCTTCCTTAAGGAAACCATTAAGGAATGCCGTTTTGACGTCCATTTGCCATATCTCATAATCATAGTATGCGGCAATTGCTAACATGATTCGGACGGACTTCAGCTTCGCTACCGGTGAGAAAGTCTCATCGTAGTCAATTCCTTGAACTTGTCGATAACCCTTAGCGACAAGCCGAGCTTTATAGATGGTCACATTACCATCTGCGTCTGTCTTCTTCTTAAAGATCCATTTATTTTCTATGGCTCGCCGTTCAACGGGCAAGTCAGTCAAAGTCCATACTTCGTTTTCATACATGGATCCTATCTCGGATTTCATGGCTTCCAGCCATTTGTCGGAATCCGGGCCCGCCATTGCTTCCTCATAGTTCGAAGGTTCATCGTTGTCTAACAACATGATTTCCAAGACAGGGTTGCCGTACCACTCTAGTGCGGAACGTGTCCTTGTGGACCTTCGAATTTCAGTAGGAGCTTGATCAGAAGTATCTTGATCATAATCATTAATTTCCTCTCTAGTCGGTGCAGGCACCTCAGGAACGATTTCTTGAGTTTCGCCATTTTCCGGTTCAAGAGGTAACACTTCATCAAGTTCTACTTTCCTCCCACTTACTTCTTTCGAGAGAAACTCTTTCTCTAGAAAGGATCCATTCTTGGCAACAAAGATCTTGCCTTCGGATCTGAGGTAGAAGGTATACCCAACAGTTTCTTTTGGGTATCCTATGAAGACGCATTTTTCCGATTTGGGTTCGAGCTTTTCAGGTTGAAGTTTCTTGACATAAGCATCGCATCCCCAAACTTTTAGAAACGATAGCTTAGGTTTCTTCCCAAACCATAATTCATACGGTGTCGTCTCAACGGATTTCGACGGAGCCCTATTTAAAGTGAATGCGGCAGTCTCTAAAGCATAGCCCCAAAAAGATAGCGGTAAATCGGTAAGAGACATCATAGATTGCACCATATCTAATAGAGTGCGATTACGACGTTCGGACACACCATTACGCTGAGGTGTTCCAGGCGGCGTGAGTTGTGAAACTATTCCACATTTTCTTAAGTGTGTGCCAAATTCGTGACTCAAGTATTCTCCTCCACGATCTGATCGTAGAAACTTGATCTTTCTATCACGTTGATTCTCAACCTCACTCTGAAATTCCTTGAACTTTTCAAAGGTCTCAGACTTGTGTTTCATTAAGTAGATATACCCATATCTACCCAAGTCATCAGTGAGGGTGAGAACATAACAATAGCCACCGCGAGCCTCAACACTCATTGGACCACACACATCGGTATGTATGATTTCCAATAAGTTGGTTGCTCGCTCCATTGTTCCTGATAACGGACTCTTGGTCATTTTACCCATGAGGCATGGTTCGCACGTGTCAAATGATTCATAATCAAGAGACTCTAAAAGTCCATCTGCATGGAGCTTCTTCATGCGTTTGACACCTATGTGACCAAGGCGGCAGTGCCACAAATATGTGGGACTATTGTTATCAACTTTAACTCTTTTGGTACTCACACTATGAATATGTGTATCATCACGTACGAGATTCATCAAGAATAAACCATTAACCATCGGAGCATGACCATAAAACATATCTCTCATATAAATAGAACAACCATTATTCTCGGATTTAAATGAGTAGCCATCTTGAATTAAGCGAGATCCGGATACAATGTTCATGCTCAAACTTGGTACTAAATAACAATTATTGAGGTTTAAAACTAATCCCGTAGGTAAATGTAGAGGCAGCGTGCCGGCGGCGATCACATCGACCTTGGAACCATTCCCGACGCGCATCGTCACCTCGTCCTTCGCCAGTCTCCGTTTATTCCGTAGCTCCTGCTTTGAGTTACAAATGTGAGCAACTGCACCGGTATCAAATACCCAAGAGCTACTACGAGTACTGGTAAGGTACACATCAATTACATGTATATCACATATACCTTTGGTTTTGCCGGCCTTCTTGTCCGCTAAGTATTTGGGGCAGTTCCGCTTCCAGTGACCACTTCCCTTGCAATAAAAGCACTCAGTTTCGGGCTTGGGTCCATTCTTTGGCTTCTTCCCGGCAACTTGCTTACCGGGCGCGGCAACTTCCTTGCCGTCCTTCTTGAAGTTCTTTTTACCCTTGCTCCTTTTGAACTTAGTGGTTTTATTCACCATCAACACTTGATGCTCTTTCTTGATTTCTACCTCTGCTGATTTCAGCATAGCATACACCTCAGGAATGGTCTTTACCATCCCCTGCATATTGTAGTTCATCACAAAGCTCTTGTATCTAGGTGGAAGCGACTGGAGGATTCTGTCAATGACCACTTCTTCCGGAAGATTAACTTCCAGTTGAGTCAAGCGGTTGTGCAACCCAGACATTCTGAGTATGTGCTCACTGACAGAGCTATTTTCCTCCATCTTACAGCTAAAGAATTTGTTGGAGATCTCATATCTCTCGACCCGGGCATGAGCTTGGAAAACCATTTTCAGCTCTTCGAACATCTCATATGCTCCATGTCTCTCAAAACGCTTTTGGAGCCCCGGCTCTAAGCTGTAAAGCATGCCGCACTGAACGAGGGAGTAATCATCGCATCGCGACTGCCAAGCGTTCATAACGTCTTGTTGTGCAGGGAGAATAGGTGCGTCACCCAGCGGTGCTCGTAGGACATAATCTTTCTTGGCAGCTATGAGGATGATCCTCAGGTTCCGGACCCAGTCCGTATAGTTGCTACCATCGTCTTTCAGCTTGGTTTTCTCTAGGAACGCGTTGAAGTTGAGGACTACGTTGGCCATTTGATCTACAAGACATATTGTAAATATTTAGACTAAGTTCATGATAATAAAGTTCATTTAATCAAATTATTTAATGAACTCCCACTTAGATAGACATCCCTCTTCCAGTCATCTATGTATTACATGATCCGAGTCAACTAGGCCATGTCCGATCATCACGTGAGACGGACTAGCCAACATCGGTGAACATCTTCATGTTGATCGTATCTTCTATACGACTCATGCTCGACCTTTCGGTCTTCCGTGTTCCGAGGCCATGTCTGTACATGCTAGGCTCGTCAAGTCAACCTAAGTGTTTTGCGTGTGTAAATCTGTCTTACACCCGTTGTATGTGAACGTTAGAATCTATCACACCCGATCATCACGTGGTGCTTCGAAACAACGAACTGTCGCAACGGTGCACAGTTAGGGTGAACACTTTCTTGAAATTATTATGAGGGATCATCTTATTTTCTACCGTCGTTCTAAGTAAACAAGATGCAAAACATGATAAACATCACATGCAATCAAATAATAAACGTGACATGATATGGCCAATATCACATAGCTCCTTTGATCTCCATCTTGGGGCTCCATGATCATCTTGTCACCGGCTTGACACCATGATCCTCATCATCATGATCTTCATCATCGTGTCTCCATGAAGTTGCTCGCCAACTATTACTTCTACTACTATGGCTAACGCGTTTAGCAATAAAGTAAAGTAATTTACATGGCGATTCTCAATGACACGCAGGTCATACAAAAATAAAGACAACTCCTATGGCTCCTGCCGGTTGTCATACTCATCGACATGCAAGTCGTGATTCCTATTACAATAGCATGAACATCTCATACATCACATATAGATCATTCATCATACATCACAACTTTGGCCATATCATATCACAAAGCACTTGCTGCAAAAACAAGTTAGACGTCCTCTAATTGTTGTTGCAAGTTTTACGTGGCTGAATTAGGGTTCTAGCAAGAACGTTTTCTTACCTACGTTCAAACCACAACGTGATTTGTCAACTTCTATTTACCCTTCATAAGGACCCTTTTCATCGAATCCGCTCCAACTAAAGTAGGAGAGACAGACACCCGCCAGCCACCTTATGCAACTAGTGCATGTTAGTTGGTGGAACCGGTCTCACGTAAGCGTACGTGTAAGGTTGGTCCGGGCCGCTTCATCCCACAATACCGCTGAAGCAAGATAAGACTAGTAGCGGCAAGAAGAGTTGACAACATCTACGCCCACAACAAATTGTGTTCTACTCGCGCAAGAAGAACTACGCATAGACCTAGCTCATGATGCCACTGTTGGGGAACGTTGCAGAAAATTAAAATTTTTCCAACGGTTTCACCAAGATCCATCTATGAGTTCATCTAGCAACGAGTATTCAGATTAGATAGCATCTACATACCACTTTGTAGATCGCAACAGAAGCGTTCGAGTGAACGTGGATGAGG
Organism: Aegilops umbellulata; assembly: GCA_032464435.1. Lineage (NCBI taxonomy): Eukaryota > Viridiplantae > Streptophyta > Magnoliopsida > Poales > Poaceae > Aegilops > Aegilops umbellulata. The sequence goes on along the minus strand of CP136057.1, from coordinate 4,540,110 downwards.
TAGTCGTACTTGTCGTGATCCAATTCACCGATGACCTAGTGCCGAACGGACGGCACCTCCGCGTTCAACACACGTACGGAAAGCGTGACGTCTCCTCCTTCTTGATCCAGCAAGGCAAAGGAGAGGTTGGGGAAGAAGGCTCCAGCAGCAGCACGACGGCGTGGTGATGGTGGAACTGCAGTACTCCGGCAGGGCTTCGCCGTGCTCAATGGAGGAGGAGGAGGTGTTGGAGAGGGAGAGGGAGGCGCCAGGGCAATGGGTGGTCAGCCCCCTCTCCCCTCCCCCCTTTATATAACCCCCAAGGGGGGGCGCCAGCCCTAGGAGATGAGATCTCCTAGGGGGGGGCGGCGGCCAGGGAAGGGGGGCTTGCCCCCCAAGCAAAGGGGGGCGCCCCCTTTAGGGTTTTCCCTCCCCCCAAACCCTAGGCGCATGGGCCCATGGGGGGGGAGGCGCACCAGCCCACTATGGGCTGGTTCCCTCCCTCATACAGCCCATGGGGCCCTCCGGGATAGGTGGCCCCACCCGGTGGACCCCCCGGTACCCTCCGGTGGTCCCGGTACAATACCGATAACCCCGAAACTTGTCCCGATGTCCGTATGATGACTTTCCATATATAAATCTTTACCTCTGGACCATTCCGACACTCCTCGTGACGTCCGGGATCTCATCCGGGACTCCGAACAACATTCGGGTTACTGCACATACATATCCCTACAACCCTAGCGTCACCGAACCTTAAGTGTGTAGACCCTACGGGTTCGGGAGACATGCAGACATGACCGAGACGGCTCTCGGGCAATAACCAACAGCGGGATCTGGATACCCATGTTGGCTCCCACATGCTCCACGATGATCTCACCGGATGAACCACGATGTCAAGGATTCAATTAATCCCGTATACGATTCCCTTTGTCAATCGGTATTTTACTTGCCCGAGATTCGATCGTCGGTATACCAATACCTCGTTCAATCTCGTTATCGGCAAGTCACTTTTCTCGTTACCGTAATGCATGATCCCGTGATCAAACACTTTGGTCACATTGAGCTCATTGTGATGATGCATTACCGAGAGGGCCCGGTGATACCTCTCCGTCAAGCGGAGTGACAAATCCCAGTCTCGATCCATGTCAACCCAACAGATACTTTCAGAGATACCCGTAGTATACCTTTATAGTCACCCAGTTACGTTGTGACGTTTGGCACACCCAAAGCACTCCTACGGTATCCGGGAGTTACGCGATCTCATGGTCTAAGGAAAGGATACTTGACATTGGAAAACTCTAGCAAACGAACTATACGATCTTATGCTATGTTTAGGATTGGGTCTTGTCCATCACATCATTCTCCTAATGATGTGATCCCGTTATCGATGACATCCAATGTCCATAGTCAGGAAACCATGACTATCTGTCGATCAACGAGCTAGTCAACTAGAGGCTCACTAGGGACATGTTGTTGTCTGTTATTCACACATGTATTACGATTTCCGGTTAACACAATTATAGCACGAATAAAGACAATTATCATGAATAAGGAAATATAATAATAATGCTTTTATTATTGCCTCTAGGGCATATTTCCAACAGGGAGTACCTAGTAGTAGTGCTGCTGGGCAGCGTAGATAGCAGGTGTCGGGTTGAAGCACGTCACCAGGAAGCTAGTCGCCGCCCCGAAGAAGGCCATCAACCCCGCCGCCAAGTACAAACTGCAGGTACCTACAGGGAGCACATGGCACTTGTTGGGGAACGTAGTATTTCCAAAAAATTCCTACGATCACGCAAGATCTATCTAGGAGATGCATGGCAACAAGAAGGGAGAGTGTGTCCACGTACCCTCCTAGACCGAAAGGGGAAGCGTTTTATCAACGCGGTTGATGTAGTCGTACGTCTTCTCGATCCGACCGATCCTAGCACCGAACGTACGGCACCTCCGTGTTCAGCACACGTTCAGCTCGATGACGTCCCTCGTACTCTTGATGAAGTTGAGGCCGAGGGAGAGTTTTGTCAGCACGACGACGTGTCGACGGTGATGATGAAGTTACCGGCGCAGGGCTTCCCCTAAGCACTACGACGATATGACCGAGGTGTGTAACTGTGAAGGGGGGCACCGCACACGGCTAAGAGATTGTCTGTTGTGCCTTTGGGGTGCCCCCTGCCCCCGTATATAAAGGAGGGGAGGAGGAGGCCGGCCAACAAGGGGCGCGCCAGGGAGAGAGGAGTCCTACTAAGACTCCAGTCCTAGTAGGATTCGGCCCCACCCTTTTTTCCTTCTACCGGAGGGGAAAAGGGGAAGGAGAGGGAGTAGGAGAAGGAAAGGGGGGTGGAGCCCCCTTCCCAAGTCCAATTCGGCCTCCTCCCTTGTGGGGGGCGCACCAGCCCCTTGTGGGCTGGTTAGCCTCCCTCCTATGGCCCATAAGGCCCATATCTTCCCCCGGGGAGTTCCGGTAACCTCCCGATACTCCGGAAAAATGCTCGAATCACTCGGAACCATTCCGATGTCTGAATGCACCCTTCCAATATATGAATCTTTACTTGTCAACCATTACGACACTCCTCGTCATGTCCGTGATCTCATCCGGGACTCTGAACAACATTCAGTACATCAAATCACATAACTCACAATACAAATCGTCATCGAACGTTAAGCGTGCGGACCCTACGGGTTCGAGAACTATGTAGACATGACCGAGACACATCTCTGGTCAATAACAAATAGCGGAACCTAGATGCTCGTATTGGCTCCTACATATTCTATGAAGATCTTTATCGGTCAAACCGCATACCAACATACGTTGTTCCCTTTGTCACCGGTATGTTAGTTGCCCGAGATTCGATCGTCGGTATCATCATACCTAGTTCAATCTCGTTACTGGCAAGTCTCTTTACTCGTTCCGTAATGCATCATCCCACAAATAACTCATTAGTCACATTGCTTGCAAGGCTTATAGTGATGTGCATTACCGAGAGGGTCGAGAGATACCTCTCCGATACACGGATTGACAAATCCTAATATCGATCTATGCCAACCCCACAAACACCTTCGGAGACACCTGTAGAGCATCTTTATAATCACCCAGTTACGTTGTGACGTTTGACAGCACACAAGGTGTTCCTCCGGTATTCGGGAGTTGCATAATCTCATAGTCTGAGGAACATGTATAAGTCATGCAGAAAGCAGTAGCAATGAAACTGAAACGACCATAATGCTAAGCTAACAAATGGATCTACTCCATCACATCATTCTCTAATGATGTGATCCCGTTCAGCAAATGACAACACATGTCTATGGCTAGGAAACTTAACCATCCTTGATTAACGAGCTAGTCAAGTAGAGGCATACTAGGGACACTCTGTTTGTCTATGTATTCACACATGTACTAAGTTTCCGGTTAATACAATTCTAGAATGAACAATAAACATTTATCGTGAAATAAGGAAAAAAATAATAACTTTATTATTGCCTATAGGGCATATTTCCTTCAGTCTCCCACTTGCACTAGAGTCAACAATCTAGTTCACATCGCTATGTGATTTAAGTAGTTCACATCACCATGTGATTAACACCCATAGTTCACATCGCCATGTGACCAACACTCAAAGGGTTTACTAGAGTCAGTAATCTAGTTCACATCGCCATGTGATTAACACCCAAAGAGTACTAAGGTGTGATCATGTTTTGCTTGTGAGAGAAGTTTAGTCAACGGGTCTGCCAAATTCAGATCCGTATGTATTTTTCAAATTTCTATGTCTACAATGCTCTGCATGGAGCTAGTTTAGCTAATTGCTCCCACTTTCAATATGTATACGGATTGTGACTTAGAGTCATCCAGATCGGTGTCAAAACTTGCATCAACGTAACTCTTTACGACGAACTCTTTATCACCTCCATAAACGAGAAATATTTCCTTAGTCCTCTAAGGATAATTTTGACCGCTGTCAAGTGATCTACTCCTAGATCAAAATTGTACTCCGTTGCCAAACTCAGGGCGGGGTATAAAATAGGTCTAGTACACAGCATGACATACTTTATAGAACCTATGGCTGAGGCATAGGGAATGACTTTCATTCTCTCTCTATCTTCTGCCATGGTCGGGCTTTGAGTCTTACTCAACTTCACACCTTGCAACACAGGCAAGAACTCTTTCTTTGACTGTTCCATTTGAACTACTTCAAAAACTTGTCAAGGTATGTACTCATTGAAAAAAAAACTTATCAAGCGTCTTGATCTATCTCTATAGATCTTGATGCTCAATATGTAAGCAGCTTCACCAAGGTCTTTCTTTGAAAAACTCCTTTCAAACACTCCTCTATGTTTTCCAGAAAATTCTACATCATTTCCGATCGACAATATGTCATTCACATATACTTATCAGAAAGGTTGTAGTGCTCCCACTCACTTTCTTGTAAATACAGGCTTCACCGCAAGTCTGTATAAAACTATATGTTTTGATCAATTTATCAAAGCGTATATTCCACCTCCGAGATGCTTGCACCAGTCCATAGATGGATCGCTGGAGCTTGCACATTTTGTTAGCACCTTTAGGATTGACAAAACCTTCTGGTTGCATCATATACAACTCTTCTTTAATAAATCCATTAAGGAATGCAGTTTTGTTATCCATTCGCCAGGTTTCATAAAATGCGGCAATTGCTAACATGATTCAGACAGACTTAGGCATCGCTACGAGTGAGAAAATCTCATCGTAGTCAACACCTTGAACTTGTCGAAAACCTTTCACGACAAGTCGAGCTTTGTAGATAGTAACACTATCATCAACGTCTGTCTTCCTCTTGAAGATCCATTTATTCTCAATGGCCTGCCGATCATCAGGCAATTTCACCAAAGTCCATACTTTGTTTTCATTCATGGATCCTATCTCAGATTTCATGGCCTTAAACCATTTTGCGGAATCTGGGCTCATCATCGCTTCCTCATAGTTCGTAGGTTCGTCATGGTCTAGTAACATGACTTTCAGAACCAGATTACCGTACCACTCTGGTGCGGAACGTACTCTGGTTGACCTACGAGGTTTGGTAGTAACTTGATCTGAAGTTTCATGATCATCATCATTAACTTCCTCACTAATTGGTGCAGGCATCACTGGAACTGATTTATGTGATGAACTACTTTCCAATTCGGGAGAATGTACAATTACCTCATCAAGTTCTACTTTCCTCCCACTCACTTCTTTCGAGAGAAACTCCTTCTCTAGAAAGTATCCATTTTTAGCAACGAATAACTTGCCTTCGTATCTGTGATAGAAGGTGTACCGAACAGTTTCCTTTGGGTATCCTATGAAGACACATTTCTCCGATTTGGGTTCGAGCTTATCAGGTTGAAACTTTTTCACATAAGCATCACCGCCCCAAAATTTAAGAAACGACAGCTTAGGTTTCTTGCCAAACCACAGTTCATATGGTGTCGTCTCAACGGATTTAGATGGTGCCCTATTTAACGTGAATGCAGTTGTCTCTAATGCATAACCCCAAAACGATGGTGTTAAATCGATAAGAGACATCATAGATTGCACCATATCTAATAAAGTACGGTTATGACGTTCGGACACACCATTACGATGAGGTGTTCCAGGTGGCGTGAGTTGCGAAACTATTCCACATTCTTTCAAATGAAGACCAAAGTCGTAACTCAAATATTCGTCTCCGCGATCAGATCGTAGAAACTTTATTTTCTTGTTACGATGATTTTCCACTTCACTCTGTAATTCTTTGAACTTTTCAAATATTTTAGACTTATGTTTCATCAAGTAGATATACCCATATTTGCTCAAATCATCTGTGAAGGTCAGAAAAAAATGATACCCACTGCAAGCCTCAACACTCATCGGACCGCCTCCTTCAGCTTAGCACTGTCATCAGCTGGAAGAGGAATGTTGTATTTGCTTCTAGGCGGATATACAGACGGTGGAATTGTTGTATACTATTCAAGGGTCTAATAACTAAGTATTCAAGGGTCTAAAAAAATTTAAGTCAGTTGCTCGCTCCATTGTTCCGAAGAATGGAGTTTTAGTCATCTTGCCCATGAGGCATGGTTCGCAAGCATCAAGTGATTCATAATCAAGTGATTCCAAAAGCCCATCGGCATGGAGTTTCTTCATGCGCTTTACACCAATATGACCTAAACGGCAGTGCCACAAATAAGTTGCACTATCATTATTAACTTTGAATCTTTTGGCTTCAATATTATGAATATGTGTACCACTACAATCGAGATTCAATAAACCATTTATATTGAGTGTATGAACATAGAAGGTTTAATTCATGTAAATAGAACAACAATTATTCTTTGACTTAAATGAATAACCGTATTGCAATAACCATGATCCAATCATATTCATGCTCAACACAAACACCAAATAATATTTATTTTAGGTTCAACACTAATCCCGAAGGTAAAGGGAGTGTGCGATGGTGATCTTATCAATCTTGGAATCACTTCCAACACACATCATCACCTCGCCCTTAACTAGTCTCTATTTATTTTGCAACTCTTGTTCGAGTTACTACTCATAGTAACTGAACCAGTATCAAATACCAAGGGGTTGCTATAAACACTAGTAAAGTACACATCAATAACATGTATATCAAATATACCTTTGTTCACTTTGCCATCCTTCTTATCCGCCAAGTATCTAGGGTAGTTACACTTCCAATGACCTTTCCCTTTGCAGTAGAAGCACTCAGTTTCAGGCTTAGGTCTAGCTTTGGGCTTCTTCACGGGAGTGGAAACTTGCTTGCCATTCTTCTTGAAGTTCCCTTTCTTTCCCTTGCTGATAGAACGTGGATGTCGCCTAGAGGGGGGGGTGAATAGGCGCTTTAAAATAATTACGGTTTAGGCTTGAACAAATGCGGAATAAACCTAGCGGTTAATTTGCCAAGCACAAAACCTACAACAACTAGGCTCACCTATGTGCACCAACAACTTATGCTAAGCAAGATAAACTACTAGGTGATAGCAAGATATATGACAAGAAACAATATGGCTATCACAAAGTAAAGTGCATAAGTAAAGAGCTCGGGTAAGAGATAACCGAGGCACGTGGAGACGACGATGTATCCCGAAGTTCACACCCTTGCGGATGCTAATCTCCGTTTGGAGCGGTGTGGAGGCACAATGCTCCCCAAGAAGCCACTAGGGCCACCGTAATCTCCTCACGCCCTCGCACAATGCAAGATGCCGTGATTCCACTAAGGGACCCTTGAGGGCGGTCACCGAACCCGTACAAATGGCAACCCTTGGGGGCGGTCACCGAACCCGTACACTTTGGCAACCCTTGGGGGCGGTCACCGAAACCCGTCAAATTGCTCGGGGCGATCTCCACAACCTAATTGGAGACCCCGAAGCTTGCCCGGAGCTTTACACCACAATGATTGAGCTCCGAACACCACCAACCGTCTAGGGCACCCAAGCACCCAAGAGGAACAAGCTCAAGGGTACCAAGCACCCAAGAGTAATAAGCTTCTCAACTTGTAACTTCCACGTATCACCGTGGAGAACTCAAACCGATGCACCAAATGCAATGGCAAGGGCACACGGAGTGCCCAAGTCCTTCTCTCCCAAATCCCACCAAAGCAACTAATGCTAGGGAGGAAAATGAGAGGAAGAACGAAAGAAGAACACGAAGAACTCCAAGATCTAGATCCAAGGGGTTCCCCTCACTTAGAGGAGAAAGTGATTGGTGGAAATGTGGATCTAGATCTCCTCTCTCTTTTCCCTCAAAAACTAGCAAGAATCCATGGAGGGATTGAGAGTTAGCAAGCTCGAAGAAGGTCAACAATGGGGGAAGAACACGAGCTCAAAGGATAAGGTTCAATGGGGAAGAAGATCCCCTTTTATAGGTGGGGAAAAATCCAACCGTTACGTGCTCAGTCCGCGCACGAGCGGTACTACCGCTCAGGGGAGCGGTACTACCGCTCAACGAGCGGTACTACCGCTCGGGCGGAAGAAGCAGGGAAAAGAAGCAACAACACATGAACCTTGGGGGCGGTAGTACCGCTGATAAGCGGTACTACCGCTCACCCCAACGGTACTACCGCTGGAGGAGCAGAACACAGGATCAAAAGAGGTAGGGCAGAGCAGAGTACGGCGGCAGTAATGCAGTAGCGGTACTACCGCCCGACCGGAGCGGTACTACCGCCTATGGGCGGTACTACCGCCCAACCGGGGCGGTACTACCGCTTATGGGCGGAACTGCCGTGCCTTACTGCCGTGCTACTACTGCAAAACCCGACACGAAAAGAGCAGACCCAAAATCGAGGCGGTAGTAGAGCGGTACTGGAGCGGTACTACCGCTTGACTACAAGCGGTACTACCGCTGCCGCCGCGGTACTACCGCCGAGAGAAAAGCAGAACTGCCATCACTTCTTCATATGAGCTCCGAATTGAGCAAACTCAAGCTTGTTGGAAACAAGACACGAGTAGCATCAAAACAGCGACTGGTTATAGTAAGAAGAGGCACGGGAGGTATGCCTAACAAATAGAGGAGTGAAACCTCCAACATAGAAGAACCGGCATAACCTCCAACATCGAAAACATCATAGAAGATGCATGTGAACTCCGTTTTCGATGAACTCGAGCTTGTCATCAAGACGACCATAAGCTCCAAAACACTCAAAGAGAACCAAACAAGAACCAAGAAAGATGATGCAAGGATGCAATGGTTTGAGCTTTCTACGAACGATACAATCAAGATACTCAGCGAGAGCCCCCCTTGATAGTACGGCAATCGATCCTATAACCCGGTCTCCCACAACTACCAAGAGACCGGTAAAATAGAAAACCTATCAAGGGCAAACCTTTGCCTTGCACATGGTCCACTTGAGCTACATGATGACGATCTTGACTCCCTCAAGTTGGACCACCTTTCTTGATTGCGTTGGCTCGATGAAGACTAGATGATTGCTCCCCCATAGTCCACTATGGGTGAGCCACTCTTCGGCTCATCTTCACAAGTCCATTGTTACCACAATGGACGGCAAGCTTCAAGCATTTGATCTCTTTGTGATGCTTCACTTGAACTTGCACACCACAACCTAACCCCACAAAGAACTCTCACGAAGACCATGGGTTAGTACACAAAGCGTAATTGACAACGCTTACCATACCATGGGATCACTTGATCCCTCTCGGTACATCTTCTACGCTTTGTGATTTGATCAACTTGATTCACTCTTGACTTAGTCTTGATCAACCTTGAATCTTTCCAACTCTCTTCATTTGGATGATGTCTTGAAGGTAAACATGAATGATCACACAATCTTCTTCTTCAAGACATGCTTGCAATAAGCTCAATTCTCACATGACCAATCTTTGGATAATTCCTTAATAGCACTTTGGTCAACACAAACTCTCCTTGAAACCAACACATGCACTCCAAGAAAAGCCTATGGACAAAACCTTCAAATATAACTCAAGGCAACCATTAGTCCATAGAGATTGTCATCAATTACCAAAACCAAACATGGGGGCACCACATGTTCTTTCAATCTCCCCCATTTTGGTAATTGATGACAATCACTTTCAAGAGAGTTTATACAAGGAATAATGCATCACCAAGCAATGCAACAACCAATAATGCATGAGTATGAGATGCAAATGCTTAGGAACAAAACCAAAGCAAGGAGAAAACTCAGAAGATCTCTCCACAAAACTCTCTGAAACTTCTCCCCCATTGGCATCGATTGCCAAAATGGGCGAAAGGCTTAGAAGGCCAATATAACTTGTGTTCCTCCAAAAATTGTGTATTTCTCGACTTGAGAGTGGAATGCAATACACATTTCCAACGGTAAATACTTGGAGGAAGACAAACTATATTGAGGCCCAAAGATTGCCAAAAGAATGATATGCCACAAAGGCATAACAAAGAGAGAAACAAGCACTCAAGCAATCAAACGATACCAATTGAAGCAAGCTATCAAAAGATATCAATTGAGCCAACTAGACCAATGATCCTACGTGCCACATGAATGAAAAAATTATGATATGAGCAAAGGAGTGTTCTAAAGAAACTAGAGAAGCTCCCCATGATTTGTGCACATCAAGAATTTTTTGTATTTGGATACAGAGTGCACAAAATAGGATCATAGCTCCCCCAAAATCAATAGAAACTCACATCCAATGCAAGTGAGCATATAGGAAACAAAGCCTAGCGCTTGCAACAAGCACATGGTTGAGCAACATGTAAAATAGGCAACTTAAGAATAGGCTCAACCAAAATGATGTGTGTGAGTCAAGGCAATGCACTTGAGAAGACTAATGTACGGATGAGCATTAAGCATCAATAAAGTCTTGAAAGAATGAGGCACACGGTGCAAGGCCTGTCATTCCCACACACAACTAGCAAATGGGTTCACAAGCTTACTAATAAGCATACAGAGAACCTATGCTTGTGACAACCCGTGGTGAAGATAGAAGAAGAAAGCCTCATCAAGACGAGGGATACCAATTAAGATGGCAAAGCCTCGTAAAGATAAGCAGAGGAAAATAATCTTCACCACACAAGAGTGCATCAAGATGCAACGAGATATGACACGCACTCAATGCAAAAGCTTTCACGGAGCCACCAAAGAAATAACAAAAGAGAGACAAGGTGGACGTGAAAGAAAGGATATCATCTAGAGATGTAATTTCTCTCAGGTGTATAAGGTTCTAGGTAGACGAAATCATGATGATATATATCTACAAAGAAGGATGTACACCCGAAATAATTACAACAAGAAGGAACAAGATATCCAAAAGGAAGTCATACATATACCAATAAGATATTTGCTTGAGAGCATAGCACATGGCTAGAAATGGTCTTATTGTATATAAATGAATTTCGACCACACGAACATCAAAGACATCACAACTAGCAACAAGACATTATTGTTGGGATGCTTTGAGAAAGGAAACAAGTATCACAAGAAAGAATGGATAGCATGCCATGATACAACCTACACAAGGTTGATGTAAGAAATGTGTGCATGAAGTATATGAAGATACTTGTTACCGAGATAACATTGGAAGGATGTAGTAGATACCAATTGAAGGTACAAAGTAGTTCATTAATCATCCTAGCTTGACTCCAATAAGCACATGGTGACAACACCTTCCTTGTGAGTGAGTCGAGCATCCAATGCATCTCCACTTGTTCCTAGAACAACAACACAAACGAATATTACCCAAACTCATTGGGATTAAAGAGTTAGAGAACTAACAACACATAGGACAAACTCCACATAAATATGTGCATATAGATATGAAAATGAATTTCATGCACATCTCATCCAATTTGAGAGTTGGTGGAGTTCCCCTTATATATTGGGTCAAAGAAAGAAAGCATGCCAAAGAAACTACAAGAAGCAAATATGCATGCTCAAGACTTTCAAGAACCGAGACCAAAAGACAAAGAAATACCAAGCAAAGAAACGATACCAAATGAATAAATCATCACTTGGAGGATATCCAAAAAAAACATCAAGGAATGAGATATCCAATGGAACCCACAAAAAGATATCAAACTCCCAAAAGAGAGGATGGTTCCAAACAAACCAAGCTCTCTACAAAGTTTCATGATGGCACAAGTACCAAAACGAAAACGGCTTGCCTTCCACCAACACACACTTGATAAGGATCGCAAGATGAGTGTTCTATAGAGAATAGGATAGCTCCCCCAAGACTAGTGCATTAAAGAGAATTTGTATTTGAATACAAAATGCACAAGGTGGGATCACCACTTTCACTATATCTAGAAAACAGTAGACAAGATCAAGAAACAAACAAGATCCACAAGTGGTATGGAAGACAAAGGGAGTTGATACAATCCTTGGCAAAGAGAAAAAGCAAATAAAAACAAAAGCCAATGTAATGATGATGAAAAATTTCTACCACACATAAGTGAGTACCAATTGTCAAAGACAAGAAGTATTTGGAAATAATTCCCGTTGGTAGATAGCGAGGATATCCGACATCATCTTCACACCAAACAAAAAGCAAATTGCAACTTGTAGAGCTAACATGCCACCTAGGAACAATATAATTTACAATATCAATTCTAGGTGACAATATCTCAAATGTACACATTTTCTAGGCTAGTAATATACACATAGCATATTACTCCCCCATAATGTGATCCCAATTAAAGATAGACAAGAGGCAATTTAAAAGATCCAACAAGAGATAATTAATGGGCTATTTAGAATTTGAATTTCACATGAGAAGACATACCACATAGTGACTAGATAATCTTGTAATATCAATACTAGATGGTATTCCTCATGTACACACATTTAGAGGATTGTGAGGTGCACAAAGCACATCACTCCCCCAAAATGGGATATTCCATTAATCTCTCACAAGAGCCAACTAAGATATGACCAAGATGCACAAAGGCTCAATGAACGACACACATGTACATGATGTGCAAACCAACACACACATACTTGATTGCTGAAGATAATCAAGTTGGAAGCACAACATATACAAACACATGCAAGGAACGAAACCAAACATGCAAAGGGGCAAGTAACTATCAATGTAGACACTTTAAGCACGAGTTACCGCAAGGAGGAACATTGGATATAAGATAGAAACTTGATAATCCGAATGACTTGGCTTGAGACAATAAGAATGATGAAGTCCCCTTAATTCTTCATAATGTAGCCAAGTCTCCAATGACCTCCAACATCACCTATTGATCAAGTTTGAGCTTGTTGGTCCCCAACCAAGTTGGGTCCTAAGAGGTTAGTCACAATAGGCTTGGCTACCCAAATGGTTCTTTGCTTCAAACCACTTTGAGTACCAACAAACTTGGCAAACACATTGCCAACCTTATCCTTCCCAAGAGAATAGATATCATCAATAATAATTGGGTTGGATAAGTTACCACTAGTGCATGAAGAAGCGATGTGACCTTTCTCACGACATAAGTAGCAACGTCTACTCTTCATTTTCTTCTCACTTGATTTCTCAACAAGAGAAGCATGAACTTGAGTCTTCTTGGGAAGAGGCCTTTCTTCAACTTGAGGTTGAGCATGAGAATGCACTTGTAGCCGCTTCCCTTGTTGCTTGTCACTAATGGCCTTCTTCTTCAATGGGCAAGATCTAACATGATGCCCTTCAATTTTGCACTTGAAGCAAATAATCTTGGCCGAACTCTTGACTTGTTTTTGGCCCTTCTTGTTGTTGCTCTTGGAATTCTTCTTCTTATTGGAGTTGAATCCAAGTCCAGCTTTGTCATTGGGGGATTTTTGTACACTCAAGATATTGTTGAGTGTGGTATTCCTTTCATGACACTTTTCCAAATCTTTCTTCAAAGAAGTGACTTGGGCCTTGAGCTCTTTGATTTCCTCTACATGGTTAGTCTCAATACAAGCACTAGAGGAAGTATATGCTTCAATGTTAGAGCAACAAGGCAAGGAAAGCAATTCATCACAAGATGTACCAATGCTATGCATGGATGAATCACGAGGACTAGCACAAGGCAATATAGCATTTTGACAAAAAGTAGTGCTAGTATCCACATGAGGCTCACTAGATGCTACCTTGAGACTCATAGCCTCATGAGCTATCTTTAGCACATCATGGGATACTAGAAGATCATCATGAGAGCTTGTGAGCTTTACATGACTTTCTTCCAATTTCCCATAATTGCTAGATAGCAACTCAAGTTGAGCCCTTAGCTCAACATTCTCCTTCAAAATGGATGCTTCACTAGAAATAGAGTTAGTAGCACAAGCATCATCAATAATAGCGAGAAGAGAAGGCAACTTGGCAAGCTCCTTAGAATGTGAAGCTTTAAGTTGAGCATGAGACTCGGTGAGTTTGATGAGCTCACTCTTAATGACCCTTGAGCCATTTTCGAGGTGCTCAAAGTCCTCAAGGAGTTTAGCATGCGCAACTTCAAGCTCCTCATTTTTAGATTCAAAATCATTTGCCACCTCAAGAGCTCTATCACGAGATTCCCTCACTCTAGATAATTCTAGAGCAAAAGTCTCCTCAAGAGATTCCTTGGTGGTTTGTTCAAGTTCAAGAGCTTGAGAGAGGTCCGCAATCTCATTAGCGTAATCACGCTCATGACTTTCCATTTTATCAATGGTGACCTCATGCTCCTCAAGACGAGATTCCAACTCATCAATATATTTCTTGCCCTCAATGGCAATGGACATGATTTCCATGAAGTTGGAACGAGCAATTTTATTTTTATGAAGAGCTTTAAAAACCATTTCCCCCTTAATTTTTAAGGAGGCAACATTATCATTATCTTCATCATTATCCTCATCATTAGCATCAACATCATCATCAAGGGACATATTGGGTTTCAAAGTAGGAGATACCATTGAAGCCTTAGCCATAAGGCAAAACGCAATAGATGATGATGTAGGATCCCTTGAAGCACAATTCAAGACCACATCTTGTTCCATGAAGTGTTGGGTTTCCTCTACATTGTTAGCACAACAACTCGAGGACATACATGCATTTTTGTCATGGCAACAAGATATAGCAAGCATATCATCATGAGATTTAGTCAAGCAATTTCTACACGATATGCAAGGACTATCAACACAGGCATGTGAAACATTTGGAGTGCTCGAAGTGTTAAAGCCCAAAGAGGGAGCATTGCAATAAGGTAGTGATGAAGGATCATCCACAATAAGCATACTATCATCATTGCAATGACCAACACTACTCACCATATCATTACCTTGTGGCAAACCACATGTAGGTGAAGTAGAAGAAGTTGAGAAGACTATACGACCGGAGGTGGAGGGAGAACAATCATCCCCACAAATCTTGGACACACCATATTTATCTTGAAGCTTTGTCCACAACTCACGAGCATCCTGGAACGGCATGAGTTGAAATATAACTACATTGCTCAAAGCATCAAAAAGCACATTAGAAGCTTGAGCATTGAGATAAGAGTTTTTCTCATCCTCTAAAGATAATCGTTGAGGATCCTTTGGAGGAGAAAAACCCATATCTACAATTCGCTCTAAATTTGGGTCCATGACCCTAAAGAGATTAAGCATGCGAATTACCCAAACATCAAAATTTGTGCCATCGAAACTAAGAGTGTTAGAGAATCCTAAACCCCTAGTAGACATCCTTACTCTCTAGGCGGTTAAGCCCAATAAAGAGAGACGAGGCTCTTATACCAATTGATAGAACGTGGATGTCGCCTAGAGGGGGGGTGAATAGGCGCTTTAAAATAATTACGGTTTAGGCTTGAACAAATGCGGAATAAACCTAGCGGTTAATTTGCCAAGCACAAAACCTACAACAACTAGGCTCACCTATGTGCACCAACAACTTATGCTAAGCAAGATAAACTACTAGGTGATAGCAAGATATATGACAAGAAACAATATGGCTATCACAAAGTAAAGTGCATAAGTAAAGAGCTCGGGTAAGAGATAACCGAGGCACGTGGAGACGACGATGTATCCCGAAGTTCACACCCTTGCGGATGCTAATCTCCGTTTGGAGCGGTGTGGAGGCACAATGCTCCCCAAGAAGCCACTAGGGCCACCGTAATCTCCTCACGCCCTCGCACAATGCAAGATGCCGTGATTCCACTAAGGGACCCTTGAGGGCGGTCACCGAACCCGTACAAATGGCAACCCTTGGGGGCGGTCACCGAACCCGTACACTTTGGCAACCCTTGGGGGCGGTCACCGAAACCCGTCAAATTGCTCGGGGCGATCTCCACAACCTAATTGGAGACCCCGAAGCTTGCCCGGAGCTTTACACCACAATGATTGAGCTCCGAACACCACCAACCGTCTAGGGCACCCAAGCACCCAAGAGGAACAAGCTCAAGGGTACCAAGCACCCAAGAGTAATAAGCTTCTCAACTTGTAACTTCCACGTATCACCGTGGAGAACTCAAACCGATGCACCAAATGCAATGGCAAGGGCACACGGAGTGCCCAAGTCCTTCTCTCCCAAATCCCACCAAAGCAACTAATGCTAGGGAGGAAAATGAGAGGAAGAACGAAAGAAGAACACGAAGAACTCCAAGATCTAGATCCAAGGGGTTCCCCTCACTTAGAGGAGAAAGTGATTGGTGGAAATGTGGATCTAGATCTCCTCTCTCTTTTCCCTCAAAAACTAGCAAGAATCCATGGAGGGATTGAGAGTTAGCAAGCTCGAAGAAGGTCAACAATGGGGGAAGAACACGATCTCAAAGGATAAGGTTCAATGGGGAAGAAGATCCCCTTTTATAGGTGGGGAAAAATCCAACCGTTATGTGCTCAGTCCGCGCACGAGCGGTACTACCGCTCAGGGGAGCGGTACTACCGCTCAACGAGCGGTACTACCGCTCGGGCGGAAGAAGCAGGGAAAAGAAGCAACAACACATGAACCTTGGGGGCGGTAGTACCGCTGATAAGCGGTACTACCGCTCACCCCAACGGTACTACCGCTGGAGGAGCAGAACACAGGATCAAAAGAGGTAGGGCAGAGCAGAGTACGGCGGCAGTAATGCAGTAGCGGTACTACCGCCCGACCGGAGCGGTACTACCGCCTATGGGCGGTACTACCGCCCAACCGGGGCGGTACTACCGCTTATGGGCGGAACTGCCGTGCCTTACTGCCGTGCTACTACTGCAAAACCCGACACGAAAAGAGCAGACCCAAAATCGAGGCGGTAGTAGAGCGGTACTGGAGCGGTACTACCGCTTGACTACAAGCGGTACTACCGCTGCCGCCGCGGTACTACCGCCGAGAGAAAAGCAGAACTGCCATCACTTCTTCATATGAGCTCCGAATTGAGCAAACTCAAGCTTGTTGGAAACAAGACACGAGTAGCATCAAAACAGCGACTGGTTATAGTAAGAAGAGGCACGGGAGGTATGCCTAACAAATAGAGGAGTGAAACCTCCAACATAGAAGAACCGGCATAACCTCCAACATCGAAAACATCATAGAAGATGCATGTGAACTCCGTTTTCGATGAACTCGAGCTTGTCATCAAGACGACCATAAGCTCCAAAACACTCAAAGAGAACCAAACAAGAACCAAGAAAGATGATGCAAGGATGCAATGGTTTGAGCTTTCTACGAACGATACAATCAAGATACTCAGCGAGAGCCCCCCTTGATAGTACGGCAATCGATCCTATAACCCGGTCTCCCACAACTACCAAGAGACCGGTAAAATAGAAAACCTATCAAGGGCAAACCTTTGCCTTGCACATGGTCCACTTGAGCTAGATGATGACGATCTTGACTCCCTCAAGTTGGACCACCTTTCTTGATTGCGTTGGCTCGATGAAGACTAGATGATTGCTCCCCCATAGTCCACTATGGGTGAGCCACTCTTCGGCTCATCTTCACAAGTCCATTGTTACCACAATGGACGGCAAGCTTCAAGCATTTGATCTCTTTGTGATGCTTCACTTGAACTTGCACACCACAACCTAACCCCACAAAGAACTCTCACGAAGACCATGGGTTAGTACACAAAGCGTAATTGACAACGCTTACCATACCATGGGATCACTTGATCCCTCTCGGTACATCTTCTACGCTTTGTGATTTGATCAACTTGATTCACTCTTGACTTAGTCTTGATCAACCTTGAATCTTTCCAACTCTCTTCATTTGGATGATGTCTTGAAGGTAAACATGAATGATCACACAATCTTCTTCTTCAAGACATGCTTGCAATAAGCTCAATTCTCACATGACCAATCTTTGGATAATTCCTTAATAGCACTTTGGTCAACACAAACTCTCCTTGAAACCAACACATGCACTCCAAGAAAAGCCTATGGACAAAACCTTCAAATATAACTCAAGGCAACCATTAGTCCATAGAGATTGTCATCAATTACCAAAACCAAACATGGGGGCACCACATGTTCTTTCAATCTCCCCCATTTTGGTAATTGATGACAATCACTTTCAAGAGAGTTTATACAAGGAATAATGCATCACCAAGCAATGCAACAACCAATAATGCATGAGTATGAGATGCAAATGCTTAGGAACAAAACCAAAGCAAGGAGAAAACTCAGAAGATCTCTCCACAAAACTCTCTGAAACTTCTCCCCCATTGGCATCGATTGCCAAAATGGGCGAAAGGCTTAGAAGGCCAATATAACTTGTGTTCCTCCAAAAATTGTGTATTTCTCGACTTGAGAGTGGAATGCAATACACATTTCCAACGGTAAATACTTGGAGGAAGACAAACTATATTGAGGCCCAAAGATTGCCAAAAGAATGATATGCCACAAAGGCATAACAAAGAGAGAAACAAGCACTCAAGCAATCAAATGATACCAATTGAAGCAAGCTATCAAAAGATATCAATTGAGCCAACTAGACCAATGATCCTACGTGCCACATGAATGAAAAAATTATGATATGAGCAAAGGAGTGTTCTAAAGAAACTAGAGAAGCTCCCCATGATTTGTGCACATCAAGAATTTTTTGTATTTGGATACAGAGTGCACAAAATAGGATCATAGCTCCCCCAAAATCAATAGAAACTCACATCCAATGCAAGTGAGCATGTAGGAAACAAAGCCTAGCGCTTGCAACAAGCACATGGTTGAGCAACATGTAAAATAGGCAACTTAAGAATAGGCTCAACCAAAATGATGTGTGTGAGTCAAGGCAATGCACTTGAGAAGACTAATGTACGGATGAGCATTAAGCATCAATAAAGTCTTGAAAGAATGAGGCACACGGTGCAAGGCCTGTCATTCCCACACACAACTAGCAAATGGGTTCACAAGCTTACTAATAAGCATACAGAGAACCTATGCTTGTGACAACCCGTGGTGAAGATAGAAGAAGAAAGCCTCATCAAGACGAGGGATACCAATTAAGATGGCAAAGCCTCGTAAAGATAAGCAGAGGAAAATAATCTTCACCACACAAGAGTGCATCAAGATGCAACGAGATATGACACGCACTCAATGCAAAAGCTTTCACGGAGCCACCAAAGAAATAACAAAAGAGAGACAAGGTGGACGTGAAAGAAAGGATATCATCTAGAGATGTAATTTCTCTCAGGTGTATAAGGTTCTAGGTAGACGAAATCATGATGATATATATCTACAAAGAAGGATGTACACCCGAAATAATTACAACAAGAAGGAACAAGATATCCAAAAGGAAGTCATACATATACCAATAAGATATTTGCTTGAGAGCATAGCACATGGCTAGAAATGGTCTTATTGTATATAAATGAATTCCGACCACACGAACATCAAAGACATCACAACTAGCAACAAGACATCATTGTTGGGATGCTTTGAGAAAGGAAACAAGTATCACAAGAAAGAATGGATAGCATGCCATGATACAACCTACACAAGGTTGATGTAAGAAATGTGTGCATGAAGTATATGAAGATACTTGTTACCGAGATAACATTGGAAGGATGTAGTAGATACCAATTGAAGGTACAAAGTAGTTCATTAATCATCCTAGCTTGACTCCAATAAGCACATGGTGACAACACCTTCCTTGTGAGTGAGTCGAGCATCCAATGCATCTCCACTTGTTCCTAGAACAACAACACAAACGAATATTACCCAAACTCATTGGGATTAAAGAGTTAGAGAACTAACAACACATAGGACAAACTCCACATAAATATGTGCATATAGATATGAAAATGAATTTCATGCACATCTCATCCAATTTGAGAGTTGGTGGAGTTCCCCTTATATATTGGGTCAAAGAAAGAAAGCATGCCAAAGAAACTACAAGAAGCAAATATGCATGCTCAAGACTTTCAAGAACCGAGACCAAAAGACAAAGAAATACCAAGCAAAGAAACGATACCAAATGAATAAATCATCACTTGGAGGATATCCAAAAAAAACATCAAGGAATGAGATATCCAATGGAACCCACAAAAAGATATCAAACTCCCAAAAGAGAGGATGGTTCCAAACAAACCAAGCTCTCTACAAAGTTTCATGATGGGACAAGTACCAAAACGAAAATGGCTTGCCTTCCACCAACACACACTTGATAAGGATCGCAAGATGAGTGTTCTATAGAGAATAGGATAGCTCCCCCAAGACTAGTGCATTAAAGAGAATTTGTATTTGAATACAAAATGCACAAGGTGGGATCACCACTTTCACTATATCTAGAAAACACTAGACAAGATCAAGAAACAAACAAGATCCACAAGTGGTATGGAAGACAAAGGGAGTTGATACAATCCTTGGCAAAGAGAAAAAGCAAATAAAAACAAAAGCCAATGTAATGATGATGAAAAATTTCTACCACACATAAGTGAGTACCAATTGTCAAAGACAAGAAGTATTTGGAAATAATTCCCGTTGGTAGATAGCGAGGATATCCGACATCATCTTCACACCAAACAAAAAGCAAATTGCAACTTGTAGAGCTAACATGCCACCTAGGAACAATATAATTTACAATATCAATTCTAGGTGACAATATCTCAAATGTACACATTTTCTAGGCTAGTAATATACACATAGCATATTACTCCCCCATAATGTGATCCCAATTAAAGATAGACAAGAGGCAATTTAAAAGATCCAACAAGAGATAATTAATGGGCTATTTAGAATTTGAATTTCACATGAGAAGACATACCACATAGTGACTAGATAATCTTGTAATATCAATACTAGATGGTATTCCTCATGTACACACATTTAGAGGATTGTGAGGTGCACAAAGCACATCACTCCCCCAAAATGGGATATTCCATTAATCTCTCACAAGAGCCAACTAAGATATGACCAAGATGCACAAAGGCTCAATGAACGACACACATGTACATGATGTGCAAACCAACACACACATACTTGATTGCTGAAGATAATCAAGTTGGAAGCACAACATATACAAACACATGCAAGGAACGAAACCAAACATGCAAAGGGGCAAGTAACTATCAATGTAGACACTTTAAGCACGAGTTACCACAAGGAGGAACATTGGATATAAGATAGAAACTTGATAATCCGAATGACTTGGCTTGAGACAATAAGAATGATGAAGTCCCCTTAATTCTTCATAATGTAGCCAAGTCTCCAATGACCTCCAACATCACCTATTGATCAAGTTTGAGCTTGTTGGTCCCCAACCAAGTTGGGTCCTAAGAGGTTAGTCACAATAGGCTTGGCTACCCAAATGGTTCTTTGCTTCAAACCACTTTGAGTACCAACAAACTTGGCAAACACATTGCCAACCTTATCCTTCCCAAGAGAATAGATATCATCAATAATAATTGGGTTGGATAAGTTACCACTAGTGCATGAAGAAGCGATGTGACCTTACTCACGACATAAGTAGCAACGTCTACTCTTCATTTTCTTCTCACTTGATTTCTCAACAAGAGAAGCATGAACTTGAGTCTTCTTGGGAAGAGGCCTTTCTTCAACTTGAGGTTGAGCATGAGAATGCACTTGTAGCCGCTTCCCTTGTTGCTTGTCACTAATGGCCTTCTTCTTCAATGGGCAAGATCTAACATGATGCCCTTCAATTTTGCACTTGAAGCAAATAATCTTGGCCGAACTCTTGACTTGTTTTTGACCCTTCTTGTTGTTGCTCTTGGAATTCTTCTTCTTATTGGAGTTGAATCCAAGTCCAGCTTTGTCATTGGGGGATTTTTGTACACTCAAGATATTGTTGAGTGTGGTATTCCCTTCATGACACTTTTCCAAATCTTTCTTCAAAGAAGTGACTTGGGCCTTGAGCTCTTTGATTTCCTCTACATGGTTAGTCTCAATAAAAGCACTAGAGGAAGTATATGCTTCAATGTTAGAGCAACAAGGCAAGGAAAGCAATTCATCACAAGATGTACCAATGCTATGCATGGATGAATCACGAGGACTAGCACAAGGCAATATAGCATTTTGACAAAAAGTAGTGCTAGTATCCACATGAGGCTCACTAGATGCTACCTTGAGACTCATAGCCTCATGAGCTATCTTTAGCACATCATGGGATACTAGAAGATCATCATGAGAGCTTGTGAGCTTTACATGACTTTCTTCCAATTTCCCATAATTGCTAGATAGCAACTCAAGTTGAGCCCTTAGCTCAACATTCTCCTTCAAAATGGATGCTTCACTAGAAATAGAGTTAGTAGCACAAGCATCATCAATAATAGCGAGAAGAGAAGGCAACTTGGCAAGCTCCTTAGAATGTGAAGCTTTAAGTTGAGCATGAGACTCGGTGAGTTTGATGAGCTCACTCTTAATGACCCTTGAGCCATTTTCGAGGTGCTCAAAGTCCTCAAGGAGTTTAGCATGCGCAACTTCAAGCTCCTCATTTTTAGATTCAAAATCATTTGCCACCTCAAGAGCTCTATCACGAGATTCCCTCACTCTAGATAATTCTAGAGCAAAAGTCTCCTCAAGAGATTCCTTGGTGGTTTGTTCAAGTTCAAGAGCTTGAGAGAGGTCCGCAATCTCATTAGCGTAATCACGCTCATGACTTTCCATTTTATCAATGGTGACCTCATGCTCCTCAAGACGAGATTCCAACTCATCAATATATTTCTTGCCCTCAATGGCAATGGACATGATTTCCATGAAGTTGGAACGAGCAATTTTATTTTTATGAAGAGCTTTAAAAACCATTTCCCCCTTAATTTTTAAGGAGGCAACATTATCATTCTCTTCATCATTATCCTCATCATTAGCATCAACATCATCATCAAGGGACATATTGGGTTTCAAAGTAGGAGATTCCTTTGAAGCCTTAGCCATAAGGCAAAACGCAATAGATGATGATGTAGGATCCCTTGAAGCACAATTCAAGACCACATCTTGTTCCATGAAGTGTTGGGTTTCCTCTACATTGTTAGCACAACAACTCGAGGACATACATGCATTTTTGTCATGGCAACAAGATATAGCAAGCATATCGTCATGAGATTTAGTCAAGCAATTTCTACACGATATGCAAGGACTATCAACACAGGCATGTGAAACATTTGGAGTGCTCGAAGTGTTAAAGCCCAAAGAGGGAGCATTGCAATAAGGTAGTGATGAAGGATCATCCACAATAAGCATACTATCATCATTGCAATGACCAACACTACTCACCATATCATTACCTTGTGGCAAACCACATGTAGGTGAAGTAGAAGAAGTTGAGAAGACTATACGACCGGAGGTGGAGGGAGAACAATCATCCCCACAAATCTTGGACACACCATATTTATCTTGAAGCTTTGTCCACAACTCACGAGCATCCTGGAACGGCATGAGTTGAAATATAACTACATTGCTCAAAGCATCAAAAAGCACATTAGAAGCTTGAGCATTGAGATAAGAGTTTTTCTCATCCTCTAAAGATAATCGTTGAGGATCCTTTGGAGGAGAAAAACCCATATCTACAATTCGCTCTAAATTTGGGTCCATGACCCTAAAGAGATTAAGCATGCGAATTACCCAAACATCAAAATTTGTGCCATCGAAACTAAGAGTGTTAGAGGGGGGGGTGAATAGGCGCTTTAAAATAATTACGGTTTAGGCTTGAACAAATGCGGAATAAACCTAGCGGTTAATTTGCCAAGCACAAAACCTACAACAACTAGGCTCACCTATGTGCACCAACAACTTATGCTAAGCAAGATAAACTACTAGGTGATAGCAAGATATATGACAAGAAACAATATGGCTATCACAAAGTAAAGTGCATAAGTAAAGAGCTCGGGTAAGAGATAACCGAGGCACGTGGAGACGACGATGTATCCCGAAGTTCACACCCTTGCGGATGCTAATCTCCGTTTGGAGCGGTGTGGAGGCACAATGCTCCCCAAGAAGCCACTAGGGCCACCGTAATCTCCTCACGCCCTCGCACAATGCAAGATGCCGTGATTCCACTAAGGGACCCTTGAGGGCGGTCACCGAACCCGTACAAATGGCAACCCTTGGGGGCGGTCACCGAACCCGTACACTTTGGCAACCCTTGGGGGCGGTCACCGAAACCCGTCAAATTGCTCGGGGCGATTTCCACAACCTAATTGGAGACCCCGAAGCTTGCCCGGAGCTTTACACCACAATGATTGAGCTCCGAAC
The DNA here is from genome assembly GCA_032464435.1 of Aegilops umbellulata. NCBI lineage: Eukaryota > Viridiplantae > Streptophyta > Magnoliopsida > Poales > Poaceae > Aegilops > Aegilops umbellulata. The sequence goes on along the minus strand of CP136057.1, from coordinate 4,516,072 downwards.
ACCACCAACCGTCTAGGGCACCCAAGCACCCAAGAGGAACAAGCTCAAGGGTACCAAGCACCCAAGAGTAATAAGCTTCTCAACTTGTAACTTCCACGTATCACCGTGGAGAACTCAAACCGATGCACCAAATGCAATGGCAAGGGCACACGGAGTGCCCAAGTCCTTCTCTCCCAAATCCCACCAAAGCAACTAATGCTAGGGAGGAAAATGAGAGGAAGAACGAAAGAAGAACACGAAGAACTCCAAGATCTAGATCCAAGGGGTTCCCCTCACTTAGAGGAGAAAGTGATTGGTGGAAATGTGGATCTAGATCTCCTCTCTCTTTTCCCTCAAAAACTAGCAAGAATCCATGGAGGGATTGAGAGTTAGCAAGCTCGAAGAAGGTCAACAATGGGGGAAGAACACGAGCTCAAAGGATAAGGTTCAATGGGGAAGAAGATCCCCTTTTATAGGTGGGGAAAAATCCAACCGTTATGTGCTCAGTCCGCGCACGAGCGGTACTACCGCTCAGGGGAGCGGTACTACCGCTCCACGAGCGGTACTACCGCTCGGGCGGAAGAAGCAGGGAAAAGAAGCAACAACACATGAACCTTGGGGGCGGTAGTACCGCTGATAAGCGGTACTACCGCTCACCCCAACGGTACTACCGCTGGAGGAGCAGAACACAGGATCAAAAGAGGTAGGGCAGAGCAGAGTACGGCGGCAGTAATGCAGTAGCGGTACTACCGCCCGACCGGAGCGGTACTACCGCCTATGGGCGGTACTACCGCCCAACCGGGGCGGTACTACCGCTTATGGGCGGAACTGCCGTGCCTTACTGCCGTGCTACTACTGCAAAACCCGACACGAAAAGAGCAGACCCAAAATCGAGGCGGTAGTAGAGCGGTACTGGAGCGGTACTACCGCTTGACTACAAGCGGTACTACCGCTGCCGCCGCGGTACTACCGCCGAGAGAAAAGCAGAACTGCCATCACTTCTTCATATGAGCTCCGAATTGAGCAAACTCAAGCTTGTTGGAAACAAGACACGAGTAGCATCAAAACAGCGACTGGTTATAGTAAGAAGAGGCACGGGAGGTATGCCTAACAAATAGAGGAGTGAAACCTCCAACATAGAAGAACCGGCATAACCTCCAACATCGAAAACATCATAGAAGATGCATGTGAACTCCGTTTTCGATGAACTCGAGCTTGTCATCAAGACGACCATAAGCTCCAAAACACTCAAAGAGAACCAAACAAGAACCAAGAAAGATGATGCAAGGATGCAATGGTTTGAGCTTTCTACGAACGATACAATCAAGATACTCAGCGAGAGCCCCCCTTGATAGTACGGCAATCGATCCTATAACCCGGTCTCCCACAACTACCAAGAGACCGGTAAAATAGAAAACCTATCAAGGGCAAACCTTTGCCTTGCACATGGTCCACTTGAGCTAGATGATGACGATCTTGACTCCCTCAAGTTGGACCACCTTTCTTGATTGCGTTGGCTCGATGAAGACTAGATGATTGCTCCCCCATAGTCCACTATGGGTGAGCCACTCTTTGGCTCATCTTCACAAGTCCATTGTTACCACAATGGACGGCAAGCTTCAAGCATTTGATCTCTTTGTGATGCTTCACTTGAACTTGCACACCACAACCTAACCCCACAAAGAACTCTCACGAAGACCATGGGTTAGTACACAAAGCGTAATTGACAACGCTTACCATACCATGGGATCACTTGATCCCTCTCGGTACATCTTCTACGCTTTGTGATTTGATCAACTTGATTCACTCTTGACTTAGTCTTGATCAACCTTGAATCTTTCCAACTCTCTTCATTTGGATGATGTCTTGAAGGTAAACATGAATGATCACACAATCTTCTTCTTCAAGACATGCTTGCAATAAGCTCAATTCTCACATGACCAATCTTTGGATAATTCCTTAATAGCACTTTGGTCAACACAAACTCTCCTTGAAACCAACACATGCACTCCAAGAAAAGCCTATGGACAAAACCTTCAAATATAACTCAAGGCAACCATTAGTCCATAGAGATTGTCATCAATTACCAAAACCAAACATGGGGGCACCGCATGTTCTTTCACTTGCCCTAGTGGTCTTGTCAACCATCAACACTAGATGTTCTTTCTTGATTTCTACCTTCGCCAATTTTAGCATCGTGAAGAGCTCGGGAATCGCTTTCGTCATCCCTTGCATATTATAGTTCATCACGAAGTTCTAGTAGCTTGGTGATAGTGACTAGAGAACTCTGTCAATCACTATTTTATCTGGAAGATTAACTCCCACTTGATTCAAGCGATTGTAGTACTCAGACATTTTGAATACATGCTCACTGGTTGAGCTATTCTCCTCCATCTTGTAGGCAAAGTACTTGTCAGAGGTACCATACCTCTCGACACGGGCAAGAGCATGAAATACCAATTTAAACTCTTGGAACATCTCATATGCTCCATGTCGTTCCAAACATTTTTGAAGTCCCGGTTCTAAGCCGTAAAGCATGGTGCACTAAACTATCAAGTAGTCATCATACCAAGCTTGTCAAACGTTCATAACGTTGGCATCTACTCCTACAACAGTTTTGTCACCTAGTGGTGCATCAAGGACATAATACTTCTGTGCAGCAATGAGGATAATCCTCAGATCACAGACCTAGTCCGCATCATTGCTACTATCATCTTTCAACTTAGTTTTCTCTAGGAACATATCATAAATAAAATGGGGAAGCTATACGCGAGCTATTGATCTACAACATAGATATGCAAATACTACCAGGACTAAGTTCATGATAAATTTAAGTTCAATTAATCATATTACTAAATAACTCCCACTTAGATAGACATCCCTCTAGTCATCTAAATGATCACGTGATCCATATCAACTAAACCATGTCCGATCATCACGTGAGATGGAATAGCTTTCAATGGTGAACATCTCTATGTTGATCATATCTACTATATGATTCACGTTCGACCTTTTGGTCTCAGTGTTCTGAGGCCATATCTGCATATGCTAGGCTCGTCAAGTTTAACACAAGTATTCTGCGTGTGCAAAACTGGCTTGCACCCGTTGTATGTGAACGTAGAGGTTATCACACCGGATCATCATGTGGTGTCTCAGCATGAAGAACTGTCACAACGGTGCATACTCAGGGAGAACACTTATACCTTGAAATTTTAGTAAGGGGTCATCTTATAAAGCTACCGCCGAACTAAGCAAAATAAGATGTATAAAAGATAAACATCACATGCAATCAAAATGTGTGACATGATATGGCCATCATCATCTTGTGCCTTTGATCTCCATCTCCAAAGTACCGTCATGATCTCCATCGTCACCGACATGACACCATGATCTCCATCATCTTGATCTCTATCAACGTGTCGTTACATGGTTGTCTCGCCAACTATTGCTTTTGCAACTATTGCTATCGCATAGCGATAAAGTAAAGCTATTATATGGCGCTTGCATCATATGCAATAAAGAGACAACCATAAGACTCCTGCGAGTTGCCGATAACTTTAACAAAACATGATCATCTCATACAACAATTTATATATCATCAGGTCTTGACCATATCACATCATAACATGCCCTGCAAAAACAAGTTAGACGTCCTCTACTTTGTTGTTGCAAGTTTTACGTGGCTGCTACGGGCTTCTAGCAAGAACCGTTCTTACCTACACATCAAAACCACAATGATTTTTCGTCAAGTGTGCTGTTTTAACCTTCAACAAGGACCAGGCATAGTCAAACTCAATTGAACTAAAGTTGGAGAAACAGACACCCACCAGCCACCTGTGTGCGAAGCACGTCGGTAGAACCAGTCTAATGAATGCGGTCATGTAATGTCAGTCTGGGCCGCTTCATCTAACAATACCGCTGAATCAAAGTAAGACATTGCTCGTAAGCAGTATGACTATTATCATCCACAACTCTTTGTGTTCTACTCGTTCAGATAACATCTACGCATAGACCTGGCTCGGATGCCACTGTTGGGGAACGTAGTATTTCAAAAAAATTCCTACGATCACGCAAGATCTATCTAGGAGATGCATGGCAACGAGAGGGGAGAGTGTGTCCACATACCCTCGTAGACCGAAAGCGAAAGCGTTTTATCAACGCGGTTGATGTAGTTGTACGTCTTCATGATCCGGTCGATCCTAGCACCGGACGAATGGCATCTCCGTGTTCAGCACACGTTCAGCTCGATGACGTCCCTCGTACTCTTGATCAAGTTGAGGCTGAGGGAGAGTTTCGTCAGCATGACGGCGTGTCGACGGTGATGATGAAGTTACCGGCGCAGGGCTTCACCTAAGCACTACAACGATATGACCGAGGTGTGTAACTGTGGAGGGGGGGCACCGCACACGGCTAAGAGATTGTCTGTTGTGCCTTTGGGGTGCCCCCTGCCCCCGTATATAAAGGAAGGGAGGAGGAGGCCGGCCAACAAGAGGCGCGCCAGGGAGAGGGGAGTCCTACTAGGACTCCAGTCCTAGTAGGATTCGGCCCCACCCTGTTTTCCTTCTACCGGAGGTTGAAAAGGGGAAGGAGAGGGAGTAGGAGAAGGAAAGGGGGGTGGCGCCCCCTTCCCAAGTCCAATTCGGCCTCCTCCCTTGTGGGGGGTGCACCAGCCCCTTGTGGGCTGGTTAGCCTCCCTCCTATGGCCCATAAGGACCATATCTTCCCCCGGGGGGTTCCGGTAACCTCCCTGTACTCCGGAAAAATGCCCGAATCACTTGGAACCATTCCGATGTACGAATGCAACCTTCCAATATATGAATCTTTACCTCTCGACCATTTCGAGACTCCTCGTCGTGTCAGTGATCTCATCTGGGACTCCGAACAACCTTCGGTGCATCAAATCACATAACTCATGATACAAATCGTCATCGAACATTAAGCGTACGGACCCTACGGGTTCGAGAACTATGTAGACATGGCCAAGACACATCTCTGGTCAATAACCAATAGCGGAACTTGGATGCTCATATTGGCTCCTACATATTCTAAGATCTTTATCGGTCAAACCGCATAACAACATACGTTGTTCCCTTTGTCATTGGTATGTTACTTCCCGAGATTCGATCGTCGGTATCATCATACCTAGTTCAATCTCGTTACCGTCAAGTCTCTTTACTCGTTCTGTAATGCATCATCCTGCAACTAACTCATTAGTCACATTGCTTGCCAGGCTTATAGTGATGTGCATTACTGAGAGGGCCCAGAGATACCTCTCCGATACACGGAGTGAGAAATCCTAATCTCGATCTATGCCAACCCGACAAACACCTTCGAAGACACCTGTAGAGCATCTTTATAATCACCCAGTTACGTTGTGACGTTTGATAGCACACAAGGTGTTCCTCCGGTATTTAGGAGTTGCATAATCTCATAGTCTGATGAACATGTATAAGTCATGAAGAAAGTAGTAGCAATGAAACTGAAACGATCATAATGCGAAGCTAACGAATGGGTGTTGTCCATCACATCATTCTCTAATGATGTGATCTCGTTCATCAAATGACAACACATGTCTATGGCTAGGAAACTTAAACATCTTTGATTAACGAGCTAGTCAAGTAGAGGCATACTAGGGACACTCTGTTTGTCTATGTATTCACACATGTACTAAGTTTTCGGTTAATACACTTCTAGCATAAATAATAAACATTTATCATGAAATAAGGAAATAAATAATAACATTATTATTGCCTCTAGGGCATATTTCCTTCAGCACTGGCACAGGGAACGACCCACCAAGTTGGACACGGTTAAGGAGCAGGAAGTGGCAAGAAGCAGTAGCACCAGCATCACCTATGACATGAAATTTTCAGTCAATTTAGAGCATGTACAATATCGACGACCCCAAACCCACAAACATGGTATGTGCTCTCCCTTACTTATGCATATGTGGATGTTTGCAATCATCTAAACCTAAAACTTGGTTGCATTAACGAGCTCACTGAATATGTAATAGCTTAACGCGTCCACGAGGCAGAGTGCGGTCAACAGCCAAGCAGCTAGTGGAGCGAATGCCCTGTAAGCGTCGTGGAGTACACGAAGAAGGCTCACGGTCATCTGTAAGGGCAGGACGTAGCGCGGGAAGCTACAAAAGAAAAAATAATTAATTGAGTTCATAATAAAATTCAAGAAACAAGTTGTTCAAGAATATTCAAATCTGGAGAGGGCTTAGATGGGAAAACATTAGTTGGTCGGGCTATTTAGCTGAGGGGGCCAATGCCCCCCCACCCCTCGTTCGAACCAATCTATGAAGAATTATTCATGAGAGGGCTTAGATGGGAAAACATTAGCCTTTGTCCTCATCCCCACCCCCAACAAATTTTGTCTAGCTCCAATGCTGCATGCTAGTATATAATTTATTAAAAGAACATATCGATAAGTTTAATTTTATAACTCGTATTATATATTTGGCTCTCCCCTGACAGATTTCGCCTAACTTCGTTAACGCCCACTAGTATATAATTTATCGAAAGAAAATATCAATACGCTTAATTTTGCAACAATTCTACGATAAAAAAGTTTAATTTATCAAATGTGAGTTCGAATGAAATCACAGTAATCATTCAGTTGTCTGAATTTATCAATTTTGATTTTTCATTCGCACTCACAATTAAACCTATTCAAACCTTGAAGGCAAAATCATACTTTAAATTGAAGCAGATGGAAATCATACTTTGAATTAGAGAGACGAGAAGTCGGTGGTGTTCTTAAGTTGTGTTGCTTAGTTTTGGACTTACCCAGCTGGCACTCACTAGCTATGGTTGAACGACCTATTTCATGGATGTGATGAATGCTTTGACCTTTTGGCCGGCTTAAGTATATGAGAGAATTCTTTATTTGGCCCTTTCTTCAAATTTGCTTCCTTTTTTGCCCTCAAAAATATAATTTTCCCTTTTTGACACTCAATTTTCATTTTGTTCCCTTCATGACACTTCCTTCAGTTTTGGCACTTCACAATGTTAAGTCTAACATGAAAAATACCGTTTTACCCCTGGTGTATTATGTGACCAAACATATTTACAAGTCAAAAGCAGTGGTAATGTGATATGTTCTGTCTTGACTACATGAGCAAATGAAAAAAAATCTACAATTTTACCACCGCGTAACCAGTGGCGGAGCTTGGTGGGGCCAACCTGGGCCATGCCCCCCCCCCCCCTCCCCAACACACAGCTCATAAGAAAATTTCTGTATATAGCTTAGTATTAGGCCTATTTGTCCACTAAAAATCACCCCAAAACAATTATGTTTGCCCCCCCACCCATCCCCCCCCCCCTCCCCCCCCTGATTTCGGCTCAAGCTCCGCCACTGCGCATAACGGATATGAATCAAATCATGCTCGAGTTCATATATCACATCTTCGGATCCCTCGGCGTGGCCAGCGGCCGCCAAGACAGAGTCCGAGTTCGGCGCTGCTCCCTGATGTCTCTACGTCAAGAACTTGGCTCCAGAATACACAGGTGAGCAGCTCGTCTTGTCGCGTCACACACCCACACACACTAAAATACAACAGTAGCTAGCATAAGCACCCTGCGCGAGCGGCAGCACACACACCCAGCGCGAGCTGCAACACACACAAGCACACATCACGCACGCACGACACGCGGCAGCACACAGACTAGCACACATCACACACGCACAAGGAAGCACACGCGTTGCATGCCCTAGCGCTAAAAACATGCACAACGACGAGCATGAAGACCCTTCTCCGCCACTGCGCCACCATGGCTGTCGAGGCCAAGAACGCACGACCCTTCTCCGCTGCGCTACCATGGCCGTCTATGGCTGCTGTAGGTCCGTGGCCCTCCTCCGTCGCCCCTGCATGGCCGCCCGACGCCGATACCGTATGGCCCAAGGCCGCTGCCCCGCCATGACCCTCCTCCACCTATCCTCCATGGCCGCCCGACGCCGCGCTGCACAGGCCGCCGTCCTCCGTCAATCCGCAGCAACAGCATTGGTCTTGCACTCCGATATATCGCACCATCACTCTCTCAGCCTCGCGCCGCCGCCGTTTGCCTCGTACAACTACCACACCGTAGTCGAGAGAGAAGATGCGTTGGAGATTTTTTTTACCAGTGAGCTAAAGCAGGGGTAAAAAGGACCTTTCATGTTGCACTTCACGGTGTTGGTGGTCAAAACTGACAGAAGTGTCATGGAGGGAACAAAACAAAATTTAAGTGTCAAAAAGGGAAAACTATATTTTTGAGGGCCAAAAAAGGAAGCAAATTTTAAGAAAGGGCCAAATAAGGAATTCTCTCTAAGTATATAGGTTCACTAGTAGCTATCCTCACCAAGTACTACCTTATGATTTGTCTGCTCTCGATACAATAGAACAAGCTTTTACATGCATATGTTGCTCATATTTGTATTAGTGCATGAAAACCTGGCTATATACGCAAATTTAACTTGATGAATGGTCGTTTACATGTGAAATGGCATAAGGAAAATTGCTGTTAAATCGATATATCAATATGCTTAGTAGGGACATTATAGTTCATTTCACTTGCATGCACAACTTTAACATCCATTAAGCTAGATGGCTCTTTAGCTTTGCCACAAGAAACAATGCATTATAACTTTCCTACAGAAGAGTAAAACCCCAAACGTATGTTAAAATTTTGAAATATTTTATTTTAAATTCTAAAGTGTTGGCTTGAAATTTTGAACGAGTTAAAAGGTCATGCTTTTCGTTAACGCCCACTAGTATATAATTTATTGAAAGAAAATATCAATACGCTTAATTTTGCAACAATTCTACAATAAAAAAGTTTAATTTATCAATCGTGAGTTCGAATGAAATCACAGTAATCATTCAGTTGTCTGAATTTATCAATTTTGATTTTTCATTCGCACTCACAATTAAACCTATTCAAACCTTGAAGGCAAAATCATACTTTAAATTGAAGTAGATGGAAATCATACTTTGAATTAGAGAGATGAGAAGTCGGTGGTGTTCCTGCCTCGATGGCTTGGCCTTCCCTCTGCACGCGTTGCTAGCTGCCACCTCGTGCTTCCTTTAACGTAGGAAGGTGTGGGCCCCCAAGTGCATATGGTTGTAGCAAGCATCAATTTCCACCAAGTGAATGACCTTAAGGTTTATCGAACCTATACGAGCTTTGAATTGTAGCCAATGATCACTACCTGCACACGCAAATACAGAACTTGACTCAGCCCCCAACAAAGCTAGTAAAATTGTCAATCTTACTAGCCTTGCTAGTTACAAGGATTAAAGCAACTTGTGTTTGAAAGTATTGATTGCAACAAAAGAAATGAATGTTCAGATTATAAAAAAATAAAAAAGTACAATGATGAAGGTTTAAAGCAATAGGGATGAATTGATTGGATCCATAAATTGGAAAAAGAAGAATGCCCTGAAAATGAAACACCAAGAAACTCATATTGTACAAGTGTTACGGAAGGTACAAAACTTAAAACTATTTGCCAGAAAGCCTCCACAGTAAAGAAGAGATTTCATTGTCTTCACTAGTCCAGCAGTAAAAAGGGAATTCAGTAGCAGAATGGCACAAATACACACGCATATATAGTAATGTTAATCAACGGAAAGAATATGTACACATGAAAGACAGCAGAGCTACGGGAAACACAGGAAGATTACTGAAAAAGGGTTTCCCCCCGCTTTGTATTCCAAAGCAACCAACACCGAGTACAGAGATCACTGTGGCGAGCAGCACAACACACCAAGAAAAAAGAAGAAATAAATGCCAACCACGGCAGCCACTACAAAAAAAAAGACACATCCGTGACATTTTGGGCCGAACGAAATTTTTTTCTGTCATACATATGACACTTCTATGACGATAATTATGACAAAACCTGGTATCATCATATATGTGGTGGGCTCCTACTTCTATGACAAAAAATCATGACAGAAAATGGGCTTTTCGTCCTGGGCGGGCCGGAGACGCAGTTGGATGACATTCTTTGGGCCGTCCATGATAGAAAAAACCGTGGTAGAAGCGAGGGGGAGGAAAATTTCAGGGAGTTCCCGGTTACGGTGGGAGGTCGGGGGCCGAGCGATGCGCATTTCTCTCGTACACGTACGCGCGTGTGTGCGAGGCGTTGGCTCTAACTGAACCCGATCGAGGCGTTGGGCTCTAACTGAACCCGAGCGATTGCACTGCAGGCTACGCGTTACTGAACCCGAGCGATCGATCGATGGCTGTTAACTGAACCTGATCGAGCGATTCCTTAGCTACTGCTGCTAACTGAAGCCGATCGATGGGATGAACAGTGAGCGTTGCGGGGGGGGGGGGGGTTGGATGAACACTGAGCGGTGGCGTTGCCTCTGGATGAACAGGACCTCGTGGTGTGGTGGAGGGCTGGATGAACAATAGACGGTGGAGGGGTGCCTGTGGAGGGGTGGATGAACAGGACCCTGTGTTGTGGAGGGCAGGATGAACAGTAGACGGTGGAGGGGTGCCCGTGGAGGGGTGGTTGAACAGGACCCCGTGGTGTGGAGGGCTGGATGAACAGTAGACGGTGGAGGGGTGGTTGAACAGTAGCCGGTGGAGTAGCGCGCGGTGTAGGCTGGATGAACAGGAGCCCGTGGAGGCTGGAGGAGGTCGATGGTGGATGAACAGTAGCTCGTGGAGGCTGGAGGGGGTCGACGGTGGAGATGAACAGTATCCCGTAGAGTCCCGTTTTGCGGTACGCCACACCCCTCCCGATGAACAGGACCCCCGTTTCGACCGTAGCGCTCCAACACAAGTCCGTTTCCTCCGTTTTGCGGTACGCCACACCCCTCCCGGTCAACAGGACCCCTGTTTCGACCGTAGGAGGTCCGTTTCCTCCGTTTTGCGGTACGCCACACCCCACCCGATCAACAGGACCCCCATTTCGATCGCAGGAGGTCCGTTTCCTCCGTTGTGCGATACGCCAGACCCCTCCCGATGAATAGGATCCCATTTCGAACGTTGCCGGTCGAATACAAGGCCGTTTCCTCCGTTCTGCGGTACGTCAGGCCTTATTTCCATCGCCTGTTCCGTCCAAGCCCTCCCGATGAACACGACGCATTCCGTTGCCTCCCCATGAACACGGCGAATTCCGTTGCCTCCCCATGAACACGACGATGAAGCTGTTTCTCCTTTCCGACCCAGCGATGTACACGAGCCCTCGCCGTACGTATGCGCGAGTAGGCGTTCCAGACCCCGCCCGTATGTACACATACGTGGCCGCATTTTCTTTCTTGCACCCTGACCGCTGTACGTACGTGTACATGCTACGTGCGCGCCTCTACTACGACACGTGCGCGCCTCTACATCGACCAGTATATATGTACGTACACGTTCGCGACCGGAATGACAACGCTACGTACGCTTCGACTAGGTGGGTCCCGACTGTCAGGTACTTCCTTGCGTGCGAAGATGTAGCTGATGGGTCCCAGCAGTCAGGGGGAGAATCGTTTTTTTTGCCCGGACGCACTTCCTTGCGTGCGAAGGTGTAGCTGGTGGGTCCCAGCAGTCAGGGGGGAAACGTTTTTTTCGTGAAATACGGTGGCCCGTCCGGCGGGTCCCTGCTATCAGGTGGAGGAATAATTATTTTCCGTGTAATAAGGAGGCACTTCCTTGCTGCCGCCGTGGACCCAGCTGTCAGCCTCTCCACCTACAGTCCACGTCCGATGGAAGTCGTTCCTTGACCACGTTGACCATGCCGTGCCGAGAGCACCAGGGTGGTGGACGACGGCGAGGCCTAGGAAGGGGACGACGGGGAGCCGGGGAAGACGCGGCAGTGGAAGCCCGCGCGCGCGGAGAGGAGTACGAGGGTTCACTAGTTCGGCTACGGTGTGGGGCTGCCGTCGCCGCAGGGCCTGGCCAGCGTTGGGAATAGTAGGGGGCGGTGAGGCCTCCGCGGCAGCACAGCCGGCCACGGGAGGCAGGAGCATGCGGCACGACCGGTGCTGCTTTGGGCGGCTGGAGCAAGAAGACCAGAGGTTGAAGAAGCACTACGGCCGTTGGATGGACACCGTACAGTCAGTGGAGCTAGAATCGTTCATATTGACTAAAGTTGACAAAGGCCCCCGTCCCAGTCAACTTAGTAGGCCCACAAGTCAGCCTCCCACCATGGTGGATCCCGGCTAGCAGGGGAAGTATTCATTTTTTTATGCGTAATAAGGAGGCACTTCCGGTGGGTCCGAGCTGACAGCGGGGGGAACGTTTTTTTCGCGAAATACGCTGGCCCGTCCGGTGGGTCTGAGCAGTCAGGGGGGAAACGTTTTTTCACGAAATAAGGTGGCCCGTCCGGTGGGTCCCTGCTGTAAGGTGGAGGAATAATTATTTTGCGCGTAATAAGGAGGTACTTCCTTGCGGCCGCCTGGACCCAGCTGTCAGCCTCTCCATGTACAGTACTCTTCCGATGGAAGTCGGTCGTTGACTACGTTGACCACACCGCGCCAAGAGCACCAGGGCGGTGGTCTGGACGACGGCGAGGCCTAGGAAGGGGACGACGCGGAGCCGGGGAAGACGCAGCAGTGGAAGCCCGCGCAGAGAGGAGTATGAGGGTTCACTGATTCGGCTGCGTTGCCGTCACCGCAGAATAACAGGGGGTGTGGGTGAGTGGAGTGGAGGGATGGCCTGGCCAGCGGTGGGAGTAGTATGGGGGCGGTGAGGCCTCCGCGGCAGCACAGCCGGCCACGGGAGGCAGGAGCAGGCGGCACGACCGGCGCTGGTTTGGGCGGCTGGAGCAAGAAGACCAGAGGTTGAAGAAGCACTATGGCCGTTGGATGGACATCGTACGGTCAGTCGAGCTAGAATCGTGCATATTGACTAAGTTGACAAAGCCCTTCGTCCCCGTCCAACTTAGTAGGCCCACTATACTGGGTCCCAGCTAGCAGGGGGAGTATTCATTTTTTTTTGCGTAATAAGGAGGCACTTCCTTGCGTGCGAAGATATAGCTGGTGGGTCCGAGCTATCAGTGGCGGTAACGTTTTTTTTGTGAAATACAAAGGCCGTTTCGGTGGGTCCCAGATGTCAGGTGGAGGAAATCATTATTTTGCGCGTAATAAGGAGGCATTTCCTTGCGTGCGGCCGTGGACCCAGCTGTCAGCCTCTCCACGTACAGTCCACTTCAGATGCATGTCGGTCGTTGACCACGCTGACCACGCCACGCCGAGAGCACCAGGGCGGTGGACGACGGCGAGGCCTAGGAAGGGAACGATACGGAGGCAGGGAAGACTCGGCCATTGTTTTTGTTTCCCACGCGAAGGGGAGTATGACTATACGAGGGTTTACTGGTTCGTCTGCCAATGCCGGAGAATAACAACAGGTGTGGATGAGTAGAGGGATGGATAGGCCAGCGATGGGAGTACGGTGGGGCGATGAGGCCTGCGCAGCAGCACAGCCGGCCGCGGGGAGGAGGGAGTAGGCAGTCCCGTCGGCGCCTGTTTGAGCGGCTGGAGCAGGAAGAGCAGAGATTGAAGAAGCACGACAGCCGTTGGATGGCCATCCAATAGTCACTGCTTGTGCGTCAACCTTTTTCTTAGGAAAGCCTCAAATCTATGGAAAACAGCATAGAGCCCATCTGCCATTATTTCTAATAATTTACAGCCCATTTGCTAATTATTAAGGTTTTTTTTGAGCCCATATTCTTTTTGTTAGCATTACAGCCCATATTTTGGCCACGGTTAAAAAATTATACGAAATTTTGCATATTTCGGTGCGGTCCGAACTGTTTTTAATCCCGAAATTTCGACTCACATTCAAACTGATTTTAAAAATAAATGTGTATCAATATAAAATCCAACAAATTCTCCACGCATAAAAATTAATGTAATTTCAAATCTCAAATGAAAAAAAGATATTTGAAACTAATTGCCGGTATGATGTGTTTTAAAAATGTACAGCCCATTTCTCAATACTGATGGGCCATTTTCTCGGCCAGCCGAATGAAAGCTCTCCTCGTATTGAAAGATTTGCAGCCCAACAGGCCTAACAAAGTGACTTACTTGGTAAATCACAAAAAACTGGGCTGTGGCCGTGGACCCAGCTGTCAGCCTCTCCACGTACAGTACTTTTCCGATGGAATGTCGTTAACCACGTTGACCACGCCGTGCCGAGAGCACCAAGGCGGTGGACGACGGCGAGGCCTAGGAAGGGGACGACGTGGAGCCGGGGAAGACGCGACAGTGGTTGCCCACGCGGAGAGGAGTATGAGGGTTCACTGGTTCGGCTGCGGTGTGAGGCTGCCGTCGCCGCAGAATAACAGGGGGAGTGGTTGAGTGGAGGGATGGCCTGGCCAGCGGTGGGACTAGTATGGGGACGGTGAGGCCTCCGCGGCAGCACAGCCGGCCACAGGAGGCAGGAGCATGGGGCACGACCGGCGTTGCTTTGGGCGGCTGGGGCAAGAAGACCAGAGGTTGAAGAAGCACTACGGCCGTTGGATGGACATCGTTGACCACGCCGCACCGAGAGCACCAGGGCGGTGGACGACGGTGAGCCCTACGAAGGGAACGACACGGAACCGGGGAAGACACGGCTGTGGCTGCCCACGCGGTGGATGTTGGGTTACCGAGTAATTTCAAAAAAATTCCTACGCACACGCAAGATCATGGTGATGCATAGCAACGAGAGGGGAGAGTGTTGTCTACGTCCCCTCGTAGACCGGAGCGGAAGCGTTGACGCAACATAGAGGAAGTAGTCGTACGTCTTCCCGATCCGACCGATCCAAGCACCGAAACTACGGCACCTCCGAGTTCTAGCACACGTTCAACTCGATGACGATCCCCGGGCTCCGATCCAGCAAAGCGTCGGGGAGGAGTTCCGTCAGCACGATGCCGTGGTGACGATCTTGATGTTCTACCGTCGCAGGGCTTCGCCTAAGCACCGCTATGATATGACCGAGGTGGAATATGGTGGAGGGGGGGGCCGCACACGGCTAAGGAACGATCACGAAGATCAAATTGTGTGTCCTGGGGTGCCCCCCTGCCCCCGTATATAAAGGAGCAAGGGGGGAGAGGCGGCCAAGGGGAGGAGGCGCGCCCAAGGGGGGGCAATCCTACTCCAAGTAGGATTCCCCCATCTTTCCTAGTCCAAGTAGGAGAGGGGAAGGAAGGGAAGGAGAAGGAGAAGGAAGGAGAGGGAGGAAAAGGAGGAAAGGGGGGGCGGCCCCCTAGTCCAATTCGGTTTGGGCTAGGGGGGCCGCGCGCCCTGCCTTCTCTCTTCCACCACTTGGCCCATGAGGCCCATTGCTTCTTCCTCGTATTCCCGTAACTCCCCAGTACCCCCGAAAATACCCGAATCACTCGGAACCTTTCCGATGTCCGAATATAGTCGTCCAATATATCGATCTTTACGTCTCAACCATTTAGAGACTCCTCGTCATGTCCCCGATCTCATCCGGGACTCCGAACTCCTTCGGTACATCAAAACTCATAAACTCATAATATAATTGTCATCGAAACCTTAAGCGTGCGGACCCTACGGGTTCGAGAACAATGTAGACATGACCGAGACACGTCTCCGGTCAATAACCAATAGCGGAACCTGGATGGTCATATTGGCTCCCACATATTCTACGAAGATCTTTATCGGTCAGACCGCATAACAACATACGATGTTCCCTTTGTCATCGGTATGTTACTTGCCCGAGATTCGATCGTCGGTATCTCAATACCTAGTTCAATCTCGTTACCGGCAAGTCTCTTTACTCGTTCCGTAATACATCATCCCACAATCGGAGTGACAAATCCTAATCTCGAAATACGCCAACCCAACATGTACCTTCGGAGACACCTGTAGAGCTCCTTTATAATCACCCAGTTACGTTGTGACGTTTGGTAGCACACAAAGTGTTCCTCCGGTAAATGGGAGTTGCATAATCGTATAGTCATGGGAACATGTATAAGTCATGAAGAAAGCAATAGCAACATACTAAACGATCAAGTGCTAAGCTAACTTAATGGGTCAAGTCAATCACATCATTCTCCTAATGATGTGATCCCGTTAATCAAATGACAACTCTTTGTCCATGGCTAGGAAACATAACCATCTTTGATCAACGAGCTAGTCAAGTAGAGGCATACTAGTGACACTCTGTTTGTCTATGTATTCACACATGTATTATGTTTCCGGTTAATACAATTCTAGCATGAATAATAAACATTTATCATGAAATAAGGAAATAAATAATAACTTTATTATTTCCTCTAGGGCATATTTCCTTCAGTGGAGACTACGAGGGTTGACTGGTTCGGCTGCCGTCGCCGGAAAAATAACAGGAGGTGTGGGTGAGTAGAGGGATAGACAGGCTAGGGATGCGTGTATGATGGGGCCGTGAGGCCTTCCCGGTAGCACTGCCGGCCACGGGAGGCGGGAGCAGGCGGTTTCGACGGCGCTGGTTTGGGCGGCTGGGGCAGGAGGATCAGAGACTGAAGAAGCACGATTGTCGTTAGATTGACATCTAACGGTCTGACGCTGGTAGAGTCGATTGTTGACTAAGTTTCTTTTTTGAGAAACCTTGTGTACGCATGAACTTAGTAGGCCCACAAATCAGCCTCTAAATCTGTGGCAGACAACATAAAGCCCATTTGCTATTTTTTATAATTTGCAGCCCATTTGCTAATTCTTAAGTAATTTATTACAGCCCATTTTCTGCCTAGGACCACGGTCAAAAAATCCAACCTTATTTTGCATATTTCGGTGGAGTCCGAACTGTTGTAATCCCGAAGTCATAAACATTTTTTTAATAACTTATTGATTTGCCAAAAAATCGTTTTGTTTTTGTAAGCAAATAAGACGTGGGACTAATTTAGTTGGTTTAAGGGAAAACCAGTGGTAAAAAAATCAGCGCTGGGTGGGAAAAAACAACAAAAATAAGGATGTAAATATGAAAAGGGAATTTTGTGTGTTTTCAATATAATGATACGTGTATATGAACTAGTAAAACTATAGGTAGAGCTTAGGAAACGGATGTAGGACACGCGTTTCAAGAGGAAAATAGAACTGGGCTGTGTATTTGATTCAGTAAAAAAACTGCCTGCGGATGTTATAAGACAAAATATAATTAACTCTGGCGGGCCAGAGGCCAGTAGATACCTGCTGGATCTTTGTGCCCCGTTGTCGTCATGGGCTGGGCCTGTTAAAAACAAAACAACCCTGGGCAATCTACAACCCAGTTGAAACTTGCAAGACCTGAAAAAACAATATACGTGCTCAATAAACGAGAGAATTCTGCAAGTACAGACTGATAACTGGGATGCAGCACGGATATTGTTTTTTATCGTGATAATAAGTGCATGCACTTGTTTCGAAAAAATTGGAGAACTGGGAATTCGAACGGCGGGTGCTTATGCTACCCATCAAATAAAAATCAGGTGCCTAAAAATTCGTTTCGAAAAAAATGATTCAGCTTTATATCCACGTCGACCCTCGGCATGATGATTTGAAGCAAATGCAAGTTCATACCAAAAGATCGTTAACAACAATACCAACTTGCGGACGACAAGGTAGTACAACTACCAATACCAAACTAAGTTATAATCTTTTTAGTCCTGGCCCTAGTGTTCGTCTGGTAGAAAATCGTGCAGAGGACCAGCTCCCGCTCCTTCTCTTGCTCTAGGTCCCCGAGGTGGTACTGGTGCATCACCCAGTTGGTCCTCTGCTGGTCGAAGTTCTTGTTGGTGTGCAGCACCAGAACCTTTTTTGCTGCCCGTCTGCCGGCTGTTGACCATCACCGACAAGGTCTTGCCGGTCTTGTGCCACATCGCGTGCATGCCGCACTCCGACTGTATCTTGCGACGCGTCCACACGCCCCTTTTGAACGCCCTGGAATTGCGCTGGAAGAAATGCTTCCGGCCACTCAGTGTGATACCTGCAGTATTGTGGAATACAGGTTTTAGTGTACCTAGTTGGCATTTTCATAACATCTTTGGCATGTTGCAGTCACTTGTTTCACTTTATATTAACTGTCAAATTGTAATTGCTTCACCAGGTCTGCGTGTAAAAAGAAAAATAGAGCTATAAACAAAGGAATATGTTTGTGCAAGTAGACGGTCGATCGGTGTCTTACCTGGAAGTTTCTCAGGTTGGGTGTAACATATGCCGTGCTCGCTGTCAATGGTTGGTATGAACAAATCGATGAGAGACTGATATCTCGCGCTTTCAGCACTCACTTTGGCCTCAAGGTGCTCGATCACCTCCTGATCCGTGGGATCGAACTTGACGCCAGCCGGCAGCACGGGCCAATCCTTCTTCGACTTGCATCGATAATTCCAGTTATATGGTACTCAATGTATGATCAATCGACTGTTTTAAGTGAATGATGAAAGATTTCGACAGATAAGTGGTACTCCAAATATGAAGTCCAGAATACCCGAACACGCCGCCGGGATTCTTGTGTCACCTCACGCGCAGCGTGTTGTCACGTCAATTCAATGTGTGGACATGATGAATAATTTGACCGACGTATACTAGTACTGCTACTGTACTACTTACTAGTCGTATTTAGTGTCACAATTTATACATAAGTTTAACTAACAAGTACGCACTTGAAGCCTAACTGATATACATTGCACAGCATCTCCATCATCATTATCAGTACATCCTACGCAGGTGAGTTGGGATGCACTTGATCCCAGGAAGGTATCTATCCTTCAAACCAGAGGAGTGCTTCAAACTAACAACACTATATAATACCAACAAAAGAGGGTCGTGCTACAGCAGCAGAATACATGGCTCAGTCTAGATATCAGCACGAATCAAGTTGTGCATATTTGCTGTTGGCATGAACCACATCGCCGCATGTCGGGTTTGCAAAAGCCATCCATCGCATGGAAGCTTGATGCCTTTCACACACTGAAGATTATCTGGCAACAAGCTATGTCGACGAATCTCTGGATATGGTGATTCATGAAACCCATGGTATGATGTGTAAACACAGCCCCCCCTCGCGAATGGAAGTTGCATAGCACAATAATCATCGCCGGTGATATGATCGATGATTGGTTGGATGATCGGATAATTGAGCCCGAGGAACAAGGAGTGGTTCCCGAGGCTGTAAATCCGCCTCCAGTTGAATACGCCTGGCCCAACGGAGCTGGGATCTTTCTCAAACACGGAGCAGCCATAGCCATCAATGTCACGAACGCCCCATGCATTGTACTGCATGTGCTTTGATGTAATGGTTTGGTCAATTTGGTACGTGCGACTGAGCATCAAATGACCGCCATTAGCTGAACGAGCGATAAACTACCAGCCATCGGCTGGTATGATTCCAGGTCCTGGAATCATGAAGGCCAGCGCATTTGCCTCTGCTGCAACAATTCAAACTGGAGACTAAAAGGACAAAAATAAACAATCATGTTCAGAGTATGTGTGGAATTAAGATTATTATAACAGTGACACATATCATAGACAGAGAATTGCAATGCCGTGGCCATAATCATACCCCAAGTTAAAAAAATAAGCCAATGGCTTTCATATTCTAGCAATATGTCATGGTTCAAACATCATGTAACAATGAGAGGAAAACAGCTATGACAGCGCCTACTCATATTCTTACCATAGCACTTACTACTACTATTCTCATATCAACTCTAAGCAATAACATGCGTTGTTATAAAAATCTTGTAAACAAGAGTAACATATAGCAATCATGGTGTTATGCTCATAATATGTATTCTAACAATCATTAGATGCCAATTGTTCTCATATCAACTCTAACAATAACATGTGTGGTTATAAAAATCTAGGAAATGAGAGGAACATGTAGCAATGATGTGGTTATAGACATGCTATGCATTCTAAATTTGTAACAAATGAACAGGCAGTCGTATTCATAAGGTAAAGATGAGATGAGATAGAACAATTACACGACGATAGATTCCACCAGTATAGGTAGCCAATCTGTGCGTCGACCGCGTAAACGATGCCATCATGCACTATAGCATCAGACAGAAATGTTTCCTCAACAGGATTGATGATGAGCCATAACCATGTATGGCGACCGGATTCCAGATAGACTAATCCCTTGTTGAACAAGGCAATGAGCTTGTAATCCATGTAGTCTTCTGATGGTGTGGGCACTTCGCAGATTACAACTTTCTGCAAACAGAGGTCGAGCCAAAAGCTTGACGTGTCTCGTGCATAGTAGGCAGGAGTGTCCGGCGGGCCGCGAGGCTCGATGGCGGCGGTATCCAAAGATGGAAGGGTGATCTCTCGCTGGGTGTAGATATCCACGAGACGCCATGGACTACCAGATTGGTGGATGAGTACGACCCAGTTGGCCTTCATGCCCGCCCAGTAATGGCCGCGCATGAAGGGCAGGTGGACGGGTAGTGGTAGCATGTCGAGGGGCACCACGGCAACCTCCGTAGGATCGTCAAGTCGGTGTCTGGGCCACCTGCGAGGATCGGGCATCAGCAAGCATGGTGTCTTGAAAAGATCCGGCCGGTTGCAGATGAGTAGACGGTACAAAGACACCGAGCATACGGCCAGACGAACGGTGCTGAGTAGGTCCATACGACTACAGATCTGCTCCAAGAGAGCATCGGGGAGGGAATTCCAATCGCGGCTCTACGTGTCAGTCGGTTCTGCCATTGGGTTTTTCGGTGCCTGCGAGCCAGCGGGGAAGTGGATTCGGGCGGGCAAGCGAAGAATCTTCTCCTCGTGTGGCCGAGCAGTGAGCGGGGCGATATGGTACGCGCAAGCTACCAAGGAAGATGGCGCGGGCGGGCGAGCAGTGAGCGGGGGTAAATGGTGTGCGGCCGACGATGGGGAAGAGAGGAGGAAGAAGAAGAGAGGAGGAAGAAGAGTGGAAGACGGGGAAGAAAGTGCATTCAATCTCAATTCTACTACTACTACTACCAGGATATACCGTCCTTCGAAGTGTAAATAGTTACACCGATGACATGTGGGTCTACCACAACAGGGCCCATATGTCAGTTAATGGAGGACAAATGTGCGTAGGCGTATTTGCGGAAGCGTGCTCTACTAGCAAACATGATGGCAGTACTGGGTAAGGCTGATTTAGTAACACCAACACGCTGGTTCAGCTTATTAATTACGTGTCCCATCTGCTGCAGCGTGTATTGTCACTTCACTGCGAAGACTAGTTGAATGGTTCTCTCTGACTGAGATGGGGAATAAATGGATCGCGAGGACTTCCTTTCTACAGTATCTCTATGCCTCTACGCTCACTTCACTCATTTTGCTCCGTACCTAGTCACTTGTTGAAATCTGTAGAAAGACAAATACTCCGTATTTGAGAACAGAGGGAGGCTTTTACTCCGTACTACTCCCTCCGTTCCAAAATAGATGACTCAACTTTGTACTATATTTGGGAACAGAGGGAGTATCACCATATGGAGGGAACAGAGGAAGCTTGAAATATGAACATGTCAATGGGAGGGAGTAAGCCCCATGCATGCATGCACGCATGCAACATGCAACACTCACACGTACACATGGACGCACGCAACATTCACGCACCCATGCGGCACACAGCACACGACGCAACACACACGCTCATGCTCAGGTGCTCAACCTACTCCCTACGTCCGTGAAAGACTGTACATTTAGAGATTTACACATTAACCATGGCATAATTAACGTCCAAAAGTAGCAGACTTATGTGTGCATGCGACCATTGAGATAAGAAGAATAAATGAAGGCCGTTGCATGCTGTAATTAAGGATAGACATGTAGCCTATACCTACAGCACAAGTTGGTGCATTAGTCAATCAATATCGATTTAGTAGATTAAAGGCTAAATGCATTGGACACGTGCATGCACTCACATACATAGCCAGGGCGGTTCGCGCGCAAGGGTTGGACTCGTGTCGCGCCTGCGTAAAGTTTTGTTTAACTAATTTCTTTGCTCTGCCAACTGACAGGTGGGACCCAGAAACCAGGTGGCAATCTAACCAGTCAACAAAGTGCCACGTCGACTATGTGACCGGTCAGTAGGGTGCAATACGGTGCTCTACGATGAGCTAGTGATCGCATAATCGCCGCAAAACTATATATAGTGACCGTAAAGAGCGTACTGTTACATACGTTGACCGCCAGTGTATTTTTCTCGTTTCAAATTAAGCCATATTTATCGGAAAGGACGCAGTATGGACTACTACTACTAGTACTAGTACTGCTTTGATGTGTCCCATCAACTCGCCGAACGAGGAGAAGCTTGCTTACTACGCCTCTCCCTCGCCCACGCGCGCGGTGGTTCGCAGGACGAGGAGAGGGTTTTGACTACAGCGCCCTCTGCATCTCCCTCTGCCTCTCCCTCTCCCTCGCCCTCGCCCTCGCGGTGGACGTGCAGCAGTTCAATCGGTGTCAGATTGCCAGAAGCATATTGTACTGTAGTATCATCATTATTGGACCTTCCGAAGAGACGAAGAGCCAAGTGCAAGGTTCACACGAGTACGAACTGTTGAACCTCCCGAAGAGGCAAAGAGCCAAGCGCAAGATTTTATAGGAGTTGTCGTCCTAGTAGGAGTGTACTAGTACAACTATAGCGAATGATGCTACTGTATGATGCCGCCACGTCACGTATATCCAAAGCTGTGCCACATTTTTTTCTCAAAGAGCGTGTTGGAGCCCGTGCAACAACCACACAAGTTGCACGTAAACATAACACATTTA
The DNA here is from genome assembly GCA_032464435.1 of Aegilops umbellulata. Lineage (NCBI taxonomy): Eukaryota > Viridiplantae > Streptophyta > Magnoliopsida > Poales > Poaceae > Aegilops > Aegilops umbellulata. The sequence continues at coordinate 4,493,441 of CP136057.1, read as the reverse complement.
CTAGTAATAAATTCTAAAGGACAAATGCAAGTATGCCACACAAGTTCATCTCCAACTCATGTGATAAATTTGTGCACGACTAGTATACATATATTCACAGCGCTACCGTTCACAATTACCGTACTCCACTTACACGTTATAGATGGGCTACATGCACTAGATGAAAACGGGCCTATTGTCCCGGTTCGTAAGGGCCTTTTGTCCCGGTTCCTGAACCGGGACTAAAGGGTCGTTACTAATGCCCTGACCCTTTAGTCCCGGTTCAAACCAGAACCGGGACAGATGGGCCTCCATGTGGCCTGCGTGGTGAGCCCAGGCAGGAGGGCCTTTGGTCCCGGTTGGTGGCACCAACCGGGACCAATAGACCTCCACGCGTCAGCATTTCTGTGGCTGGGGTTTTTGTTTTTTTAAGAGGGGGGGGGGGGTTGGGGGTTTTGGGGGGTTAATTTAGATATTTCATATATTGTGTTAGATAGCTAATTAATAGAGAGAAGTGTCCTCTCTTATGTCCGTGCTTGGTCGACGCTACGTACTATACATACGTATAGAGAGGACTAGACACGCTAGCTAGCTAGTAAGCAAACAAAGGAAACAGAAGATCGTCATGAACATATATGCATACAGAGAGAAGTGATATCGACCACCTCTCCTTCTCCGAGAGATTGGTCGAACAACAAGTTCTCGTATATCTATCCGACACTACCGGCTACATATATACAATAATCATCTCTTACAAATATAATCTCCTAAATTACAGACGCATGGTCCACATAGTATTCTCCGTCTTCAGCGATCACGTGGTCAAGAAAGAATGCCGCCAATTCCTCTTGAATTGCTCGCATGCGATCTGGTGCTAGGAGTTTATTCCGCATCCGAAACATCTAATTTGAAGAAGGGGGTCAATACATATATATATGAATGAATGAAACTCAACACAAATGATGGTAACAAAATAAAATTGTGAATATTTTTATTTACGCACTTCATATTGTTCGTCAGAGTACCCGCCCCGCTCACAGGTCGTGTGGCGGATGGACTCGCAGACGTAGTATCCACAGAAATCATTCCCTTGTTCCTGCCACAACCACTTTACAAGAAATAGAGGTCAATCAAACTGATAAGTAAGAATGCCAATTGGTATTGATGAAACTAGCTAGCGCTTGAATCACTAGGAAATGCGCGGAACATGCTACTATAGTACTTACTTTCGGGTGTCTAAATTGCAGCTCCTTCGGCAGTCCCGGAGCTTTTCTGGTGAATTTTCTCCAAACCCTGCCGGACAAAGAAAACAATTACTTGATATCAGGAAATGAAAAAAGTTGCTGATATGGTGTATAATGATCGATTTAACTTACTTCTCGAGGATTGCAGTCATGTCCGCATACTCCTGGGGATCTTTTCGTTTAGAGTCCAAGACAGTTACTACTCCCTGCTCAAGCCTAATCTCTAAGAGAATATAGTGGTATCTGCGCACGCATGCATAACTCATCAATTACAATACTATAACCTGGACTAATATATAAGGAAAACCGAATATGCACAAGACAGTAACACTCACTTGAAGTTGTAAGGAAAGAGTATTATATCTTTGTTTTCATTTATTTTGAATGATCGTAGCAAGTTGGCCTCGGTATCTGCGCCACGATGTTCAACCACAGTTGCATCTATGAGATATGTGTTAACGAACCCAATATCACCGATTTGTCTTTTCTTCAATTCGGCGATCTTCAATCTGCATAATTGTGACGCCCGGATAATTATGCTACAGTAAACCCACGCTAATGATGCCACGTCACTACGGTTACCGTTGCTAATCTCGCGTTAGTTCGAAACCGATTCAAATTCAAATTCAAAAACAAACCAAACGGTAAAAGTTTTCAAACATTAAAACTAAAATGTTCGGGTTGTGCGAAATGATGCATAGGTAATTATGGCAGAGAAACCACACTTTTATGAAATGACTAAATACTCTAAATGAATAAAACAGTAGCAAAACAATTAATGAAATACCTTTTATAATTAATAAAATGTTAAACTATTCTATTTAGGGACTAAGCTTTTTATGGCAGTGGGTTATTCTGGAACATTATTTTAGGGGCTATTGTTATATTTTGCTGAACAAAAAAAATAATGTGTAACTAAAAGAACAGAAAAGAAAAGAACACAAAAAATGAAAATAAGAAGATCACCTAAACTACTGAACCTTTGGCCCATCTAGCCTAATGGCTGGCCCAGGCCATCCCAGGCGCCCCCCTTCCTCTGTTCACCAGAAGGGGGTCGTGGCGACCATCCAGGCCGCCATGGCCATCAGTGGCGCCGTGGAGGCCATCCCACGGCTCCTCTGGGGATAAGAAGCCCCCTCCCCCGAACCCTAGCAGCCCCAGGACCTTTTTCCCTCTCCTCCTCGCGCTGCTGCTTCCTCTCCCTCGCGTGGCCGCCTCTGCCGCCGCCATTGCCTCGCTGCCCCGTAGCCACCGAGATCCTCGCACCGCCGGATCATGACCTGAAGGACCACCGTCGTCTGCTGCATCTACTACGAGCATCAGCACAACCGGGACCGCTCTGCATCATCGCCATCGCCCCGTCTACTCCGGCTGTCCCCGCCACTGCTCGACGCCGATTCGCGCCGCCCCGACTAGCCCCAGCTTCCCCGAGCTCATCCCCGGCCTCTCTGTGAGCTCCTCGACCGATTCCCCTCGTTTTCCCCTTCAATCCATAGTCGTAGCCTTTGCCTTATGCTCGCTGTAGTCGCCATGGCCATAGCTTTGAGTCCGCGTACGAGCTCTCTAGCTCCTGGCCGCCGCCCCGTGCTCACCCGAGCTCCGCGTACGCGCACGCGATGCTGCTTGCTGCCGCTCCTGCTATTCTCTGATGCCACCACTGCTGCCTGCGTCGTGAGCCCAGGCTCGCCTCTGACTGCATCCTGCGCCCCTGGCCCGCCCGACTGAGCGCCGTTGCTGCGTCGCGCGCTCGCCATGGCCTCGTCGCGTCTGTACGCGCTCATCCGCGGGCCGCTGCTGTGCCCGGGCCTCGCGCCCACGCGTCGCCCGCACCCGCCTCATCCGCTCCCGCTCTTGCCGTCACCCGCCGCTGGCCGCCGCTCCTCCGGCCGTCGCGGCCTACTGCTCCTTGCGCGCCGCTCGCCCAGCATGCTACGCCGTCCGCCGCTAGCCGCCGCGCCCTCCTGCGCCTCCGCCCGCGCCATCCCGCGGCGCCGTCCCCGTCCTGGCCACCGGCGCCTCCTGTGCGCAGGCACAGCCGTGGCCACGGGCGGGCGTTGTGTGTGTGTATGCGTGTGGGGCCAACCCCATTTTAGTGTACATTAGGTTAATTTAATTAGTTAGTTAGTCTGATGTGCTACTGACACGTGGCCCCTGTTGGTAATTAAAATGCTAACTTTAAATAAAAAATAGCTAAGCCAATGACATGTTGGGCCCACTGTTACTGTTCGCTTTGACCAATCAAAGCTGACTGGGCAGTTGACCAAGTCAACTGGCCCCACCTGCCATATGCTGGCTGGATACACTTCTGGGTGTACCTAGCCTTTTGTTATTTAATATTTTTTTAAATATAAATTCAGGAAATTGGAAAATCATATAAAACTTTGAAAATCAATATAAAATAATCCATAATTCGAATGAAAAAACTTTGTACATGAAAGTTGCTCAGAACGACGAGACGAATCAGGATACGCAACCCGTTTGTCCTCCACACATCCCTAGCATAGAAAACACGCAACTTTTCCCCTCCGGTTCACCAGTCTGAAAACGCGAAACACCGGGAATACTTTTCCGGATGTTTTCCCCCTTCGCCGGTATCACCTATCCCTGCGTTAGGTCACCCCTGGCACAGCGTATTGCCGTGTATTACTTTGTGTACATTGATTGCTCTGTTATTTATTGTGTTCCCCCTCCGTTACTTCTTTCCGGTAGACTCCGAGACTGTTGCCGATGTCTGTGTGTTCGACTACATTGAAGATGACACCTCCTTCTTGCCAGAGCAACCAGGCAAGCCCCCCCCCCTTGATCACCAGATATCGCCTATTCTTCTCTATACTGCTTGCATTAGAGTAGTGTAGCATGTTACTGCTTTCGGTTAATCCTACTCTACTGCATAGCCTGTCATTGTTGCTACAATTGTTGATACCTTTACCTGCTATCCTAATGCTTAGTATAGGATGCTAGTGTCCCATCAGTGGCCCTACACTCTTGTCCGTCTGCCATGCTATACTACTGGGCCGTGATCACTTCGGGAGGTGATCATGGAAATATGCTATACACTTTATACTGTTACTTTACTTATGATACTGTTCGGAGATGGGGGCTGAAGGGGCAGGTGGCTCCATCCCGGTAGAGGTGGGCCTGGGTTCCCGACGGCCGTCGATTGATACTTTGTGGCGGAGCGACAGGGCAGTTTGAGGCTACCTAGGAGAGAGGTGGGCCTGGCCCTGGTCGGCGTTCGCGGATACTTAACACGCTTAACGAGTTCTGGGTATTTGATTTGAGTCTGGCCATTTGGTCTATACGCACTAACCATCTACGCGGGAGTAGTTATGGGTATCCCGGCGTCGTGGTATCAGCCGAAGCCTTCGTAACGTCAGCGACTGAGCGGCGCGCGCCAGATTGGACCACGTAACGTGACTTCCGTTGTACTGGAGGTTGCTAGGTCTGCTTCCGGCCGCCCACGCAACGTGCAAGTGTGCTCAGGGCGATGGGCCCAAACCCCTGCGCGCTTAGGTTTAGACCGGCGTGCTGACCTCTTTGTTGTGCCTAGGTGGGGCTGCGACGTGTTGATCTTCCGCGGCCGGGCATGACCCCGAAAAGTGTGTCCGGCCAAATGGGATCAAGCGTGTTGGGCTATGTGGTGCACCCCTGCAGGGAAGTTTATCTATTCGAATAGCCGTGTCCCTCGGTAAAAGGACGACCCGGAGTTGTACCTTGACCTTATGACAACTAGAACTGGATACTTAATAAAACACACCCTTCCAAGTGCCAGATATAACCCGGTGATCGCTCTCTAACAGGGCAACGAGGAGGGGATCGCCGGGTAGGATTATGCTATGCGATGCTACTTGGAGGACTTCAGTCAACTCTCTTCTACATGCTGCAAGACGGAGGCTGCCAGAAGCGTAGTCTTCGACAGGATTAGCTATCCCCCTCTTATTCTGGCATTCTGCAGTTCAGTCCACTGATATGGTCCTTTACACATATACCCATGCATATGTAGTGTAGCTCCTTGCTTGCGAGTACTTTGGATGAGTACTCACGGTTGCTTTCTCCCTCTTTTCCCCTTTCCCTTCTACCTAGTTGTCGCAACCAGATGCCGGAGCCCAGGAGCCAGACGCCACCATTGACGACGACTCCTACTACACCGGAGGTGTCTACTACTACGTGCTGCCCGCTGACGACGACCAGGAGTAGTTAGGATGATCCCAGGCAGGAGGCCTGCGTCTCTTTCGATCTGTATCCCAGTTTGTGCTAGCCTTCTTAAGGCAAACTTGTTTAACTTATGTCTGTACTCAGATATTGTTGCTTCCGCTGACTCGTCTATGATCGAGCACTTGTATTCGAGCCCTCAAGGCCCCTGGCTTGTATTATGATGCTTGTATGACTTATTTATGTTTTAGAGTTGTGTTGTGATATCTTCCCGTGAGTCCCTGATCTTGATCGTACACGTTTGCGTGCATGATTAGTGTACGATTGAATCGGGGGCGTCACAATAATATAGTGACGATAATTATAAATACATGCAATGAAAGAGCTGAGCTATATAGAGAGACTTAATGACAAAAGTAGTAGTACTTACAGACAGTAGCAGGTGACCGTTGCTTTATCGAGGGCCAATTGATTGAAAAACTGATAGAACTCCTCAAATGGAATAGGCAACAGATCAATTCCAACGAGGTCATGCTCCGGTTTAACTCTCACATACAAAGTACTCCTCCCCCAGACTCTCTGCAGATTTTCAAGTACCAATCATGCAATCTTCGCATCATCGTTGATAGAGATCTTTCATCTTTGACGAGAGGCTTCCCGTACTCGTATCTGTGTATCTGCACGTCCATGGAATCATAATGTACATCATCGGGCAGGTAATCTCCAAGATTGCTATAACCAGGCACCATCCTCGGATCGACGATGTCGCTAGGCACCTTGAGCGGGGGGCACGATTGATTTCCTTGTTTGCCGAGCTGGGCAATTTGTTTCCTAGCTGCTCGTCGTTCTTTCATCCTTTGATCACTGACTGTACTTCCCGACCTATCCGCTTCGGCCCATGTCTTTGCAATAATGCGCTCATAGTTGCCTTTCGGCGGAGACTTGGGTGGTTTTGCCAGGGTAGCCAGAGTGCGCTTCGCTTTCACCGGATCTACCTTCTCCTCCGGAGGTGGATGTCTCTGTGCTTTCAACCCTTCAAACCATTCCTTACATTCGGTTCGCGCGATCTTCGCGGTTTCCTCGTCGGACCTCTCGTATGGTAACTTCTCTAGAGGCTTGAGAGAAGGACCGAATATGTATTGCCTCCCGCCTCTGGCTGTACTGCTAGACGCCGGCCAAGCAGACGGAGCGGCTGTCTTCTTTACTTGCTTACGAGGCGGAGGAGAAGGACTACGACGCGCTGGAGCAGCTGCTGGAGCGGCGGCGGGTCTCTTCCGCCCTTGCTGACGAGGCAGAGAAGGAGGAGGCTGGCTGCTCGGGCACGCAGGCGCAGGCGGAGAAGGAGGCGGAGTGCCGCCACACGCCGGAGAAGGAGCCGGCCGAGTGCCCTGATCGTCACTCGCCGGAGGAGGAGGCAGTGGAGGAGGCGGAGTGCCCTGACTCGCCAGAGGAGGAGGAGGAGGAGGAGGCGGAGGCGTCCAGTTCTGAAGGTTGATGAGATCCTTTCGCCATAGGCATGGAGTCTTCAGAGCAGAACCCAGCCGAGTCTCCCCTTCACTGGTAGGGTGGTCAAGCGGGAGCTCCTCAAATCCCTCCGTTATTTCATCCACCATCACCCTAGCATATCCTTCTGGAATCGGCCGGCAGTGAAAAGTTGCGCCGGGTTCAGAAGGATAAACAGAGCGAACAGCCGCCTTGACCTTCATATTAATCCATTGCGTCATAAGGTGGAAATTTTGAGACTCCGTGATAGCATTCACGGGATAGCTGGCAGGAGCCGTCAAGACATGCTCCGGCTGAAGCAGCTCGGTGGAAGCCACGCTGCTTCTCCGCTGAGATGGCGGGGTAGCTTCGAGGGAAGCTTCGGCAGTTCGTTTGCTGTGATTTGCTTCTCGTTCCTCTATCCCGAGTACCCTTGCTTTAAGCGCCTGCAGTTCGGACTGCTGCACTTTCTTCCTCATCTCCTGGCATTTGTAACCGCCTGCGTCCGGAAACCCAGCCTTCCACGGAATGGAGCCTGGCATGCCTCGTGTCCGCCCAGGGTGCTCAGGATTCCCGAGGGCCATTGTGAGCTCGTCCTTCTCTCTGTCTGGAACGAACGTCCCTTGCTGCACTGCTTCGATATACTGCTGAAGCCTCTTGACTGGTATGTCCAATTGGTCGTCCGTCCAAATGCACTTCCCTGATACAGGGTCCAAGGTTCCGCCAGCCCCGAAGAACCAAGTCCGGCAACGGTCTGGCCAGTTCATTGTCTCTGGTTCGATCCCTTTTTCAACCAGATCATTCTCAGCCTTGGCCCACTTAGGCCGGGCTACGAGGTAGCCACCTGACCCCGTGCGATGGTGAAGCTTCTTCTTCGCAGCATTTTTCTTGTTTGTCGCCGACATCTTCTTACTCTTTTCCGATGTCTTGTGGGCCACAAATGCGGGCCAGTGATCTCTGATCTTCTCATATCTGCCCTTGAATTCTGGTGTCTCTTTTTTATCGACAAACCTATTCAGCTCTTTCTTCCACCTCCTGAATAGGTCTGCCATCCTCTTAAGAGCAAAAGACTTGATTAAGTGCTCTTTAACTGGCTTCTCCGGATCATCCTCTGGCGGTAGGGTGAAATTTGACTTCAGCTCAATCCAAAGATCATTTTTCTGCATATCATTGACGTAAGACACCTCAGGGTCTTCTGTAGCTGGCTTTAACCATTGCTGGATGCTAATCGGGATCTTGTCCCTAACCAGAACCCCGCACTCAGCAACAAATGCGTTCTTTGTTCGGATGGGTTCAATCGGTTGGCCGTCGGGCGCGATTGCTATGATCTCAAACCTTTCATCCGAGCTCAACTTTTTCTTCGGGCCTCGTCTCTTTACCTCAGTTGTGCTCGATCCGGAGGGCTAGAGAAAAGAACAAAGACTTAATTAATATGTGTACATACCAAAACAATGAATGCATCAATTAGCTAGTCAGCACAGGCTTAACTAATATATATACCTGGCTGGACTCGGTTCGGTCACCGGAGCCGTCATCACGGTCTCCTTCTTGCACCGGCATTGGGTCACCAGAGCCGTCCTCATGTTCTCCTTCTTGCACCGGCATTAGGTCACCGGAGCCAGCTTCTTCACCCTCTCCTTCCAGACCATCGGTGTCGTGGAGAAACAACGAGCAGATGGCATCACTTCCCATTGCGATTATGTCCCTCAACAACGCTTCTTTTGCTTCGTCTCGGGCGGTGTCCATAGTTTCTACAAATATTTACAACATGGCAATTATTATTCAAACATGACAATGGATATATTAGTGGCAAACGTAGAACTAGCTAGCTAATCATAGTAAGGAATCATATATATTAATTAGTGGCCTCGACGCTGCTTCTCTAGGGTTTGGGGTGGCCTCGACAACGCTTCAAGGGTTTGGGGTGGCCTCGAGAGAGTTTGTCGGGTAGGGGCGCGGCGGGTAGGGTGGCTTCTAAACTATTCAATATATTTAAGCTATGAAGATTTACCTCCTCCCATCAAGCAGTGCTTTCTATACTACTCCCTTCTCCCTAAAAGTGCAGTGTGGTATAAAAATAGCATTATTGGCATGTGGATTAGCGAAGGATTTCTTCACAGAAACTCTGATGACTTAGAAGAGTTAGGAAGCAAGTACTATAAGGAGCTGATACTGAGGAACCTCATAGAGCCAGTTACAAAATGGTCTGATCAGCAAGTTTGCAGCATGCATGATGTTGTTCGCTCATTTGCTCAATTTGTGGCTAGAGATGAGGCACTAGCAGCTCACAGTGGAGATGTTGGTTTCATTAGTAAACTTAGTGCACACAAGTTCCTTCGGTTGTCTATGGAAAAGAAAGTATCAGAATCAGATGAGTTGGACTGGAGTTCCTTACATGCACAAAAGACACTGAGAACACTAATATTAGTTGGCCCTATATCTATGAAGCCTAGTGATTCGATTGTTGATTTTCCCTGCCTACGAACTCTACATACAGAATCTGTAGATGTTGCTGTATTGGTTGAGTCTTTGGGGAAACTCAAGCACTTGAGGTACTTGTTCATATGGAAATCCGATATATCAAGTTTGCCAGATAACATTGGAAATATGAAATTTCTACAGTTCATTTGCCTTGTAAAATGCCAGCAATCTGTGAAACTTCCACATAGCATTTTGAAGCTAGCGCAACTGAGGTATCTTAACTTTCATGACTCTAGTATAAATGGTATACCAAAGGGGTTCAGTGTTCTAACAAATCTAAGGAACCTACGTGGGTTTCCAGCCCAGACAGATGGTGTTTGGTGTAGTTTGGATGAGTTAGGCCCTCTTTCTGAGCTCAGGTCTCTTGGAGTGCAGAGATTGGAGAATGTGTCTGTTACCTCGTCCGCGGCAAAGGCAAGGCTTGGTGAGAAAGTTCATCTGACCCACTTGTTTTTATACTGCAGCAGTATATTGGGAGATGATGGGCTGATTAAAGATGAAAAGGGTGTCTCTGAGGAAGAACAGCGACAAATTGCGGGTGTGTTTGATGAGCTCTGCCCTTCGCCTTGCTTAGAGTATCTTGATATAAATGGATTTTTTGGCCGACGGCTCCCAAGGTGGATGATGTCAAGATCAGCACCGGTCTTCAAGAGCTTGAGGATTATATTCATGCTTGATCTAGCTTGTTGCACCCAACTACCAGATTGCTTGTGTCAACTCTCATGTTTGCAGGACATTAAGATCCGTCGCGCTCCAGCCATCAAGCATGTTGGACCTGAATTCCTGCAGTCCTACCAGACACCGGCTGCGTTTCCGAGATTGAGGGAGTTGGAGTTAACTGGAATGGTGGAATGGGAGGAGTGGGAGTGGGAGGAGCAGGTGCGAGCCATGCCTCTTTTGGAGGTGCTTGAGCTCAAAAGTTGCGGATTGAGGCGTCTTCCTCCTGGCCTTGCCTCACATGCGAGGGCTTTAAAGTCTATATCTGCACAAAATAACCAGCACCTCAACTCACTAGAGAACTTTGCTTCTGTTGTTGAGCTGGAAGTGGCTAAAAACCCCGACTTGGAGAGGATCACTAATCTTCCCAATCTGCGGAAGCCTGAGATCGAGGCTTGCCCAAAGCTGAATGTACTGGAGGGTATTTGTGCACTCCAGAGGCTCGTATTGGAGGATTATGCCATGGAAACACTTCCTGAATACATGCAAGATGTAAACCCAAGGCATTTTGAGTTACGCTGCAGCCTGACGTTGCTCACTTCCATAGCCGCGGGACAATCTGGCCCTGAGTGGGATAGGTTCAGTCATATCGACCATGTCAAGGCATATGCACCTGATGAGAACAATACAAGGAAATGGTACGTGTTGTACACGAGAGAGCCCTGCAGCTTGATCACAAATGTCCGTCACTCCATATCTGCAGGTAAATTAGCACAACTGTGTCACCTTATTTGTTGCTCCACTCTGCTCATTTAACTCGCTCAGTTTATTCAGGGGATGAACAGGAGGACCAGCAAGTAATTTCGTGAGTCTGTAGAAATGAAGAGCAACAAGAAGTAGGCAGAAGATTTCGGCATTCTTTTGCATGCATCTTCATCAGATCTTGTGAACGTGCATGGAGAGAGGTAGGTTCATTTTTCAGCTTCTAACTGATAGTATAATTTTGCTTCCGTTGATGTATTTCACTTTAGTGTTGGCAGTTGCGTGCCAATTTACTCTGTAGTCCTCATGGTTTCGACGACGAAGTTGTAGCTATGCTATACATGGAAATGAAAAACCTTAATCCATGAAACCCAGGTGCATGGTCATATTTTGATGTGTGTTAAACATTGATGCAGGCAGGGTGAAGGCAAGCAAGCTAGAAGGCCTTAGCCATCTTCACCTTGATGAAGGAAAACAAGAGAAGCTCATCGTTTACATTTCTTCGGCAAGACTAGTATCATCCAATTTGCAACGATGATGGCTGGAACGTGAATACTTGTGTGTTTGATGCAACTTTACCGCTTGGTTTGTTTTTCACAAAATGCACAACTTCATAGACTCTCTGTCATATCAAATGGTTTTGTTTGATAATTACTGGAGTCATGCAAAGGAACTAAGCAAGGAACACAACTTCTGGTTATTCGTAGTACTACATTAGTACAGTAATACTTTTCAAGAACTTATTCCTGGTACCAGCAGTAGAATTTGATAGAAACCACCTGTAACTTATTCTTGGTACCTTTAACTTATTTGATTATGCATTGTGTACATGCGCATAGCGAATAACAGAGGTGACTCTCTAGGTTGTACTGTACTTGTGACAGATCAACTGATCTGACTTTATACCTGAATGTTCAGAACATTGTGCCTTGAAAATTGTTATCCATGCCAAGAGCTGTGGTTTAGTGGTTGAATGCCATAATATTTTACCACGGTAAATTTGGGAAAGCATGGTGTCCTACCAAGATCAGCCACAGAAATTTAGTCTTGTGAGTTGTGAATTTATGAGTATCTCAAGTGAGGGCTGGCGAGAGAGGCTACTGCGACCTGCCTGTCTCTTGCGCCAGTGGCCACTCTGTTTTTTCTACTGTGTTCTGGTGAGCAGAGTGGGCTGATGATCTTCCTCGAGCGCAGACACCGCCCCTCCTTCTCGGCCTGGGACATCTCTGCTGACATTATCCTCGTGAAATCCACATACTTGTTGAGGTGCTCGATTCAGAAGCCATTTGTCAAGGATGGGTACATAACTGAATGTTGCACCAGAGAATGAACAAAATGTGGGCATCTTTCACTTGGCATAACAAACGTTGACTAATTAAGACATTCCATTTTTCTAAACTCTTCGGTTACTAAATTGAAGACGTGTAGTTTCTTTTTTTCTTTTTTTTTTCCTTTTTGCGGGAAGCAGACAATTGGTTTTACCTAAGGTTGCTCAGAGTTGAGCATGAAGGTTGCTCAGATCTGATTATGCAAGAAGAATGCTGCTTCAGTATTCATGGTACAAACTATGGAAAAAGAAGGAGGCATGAAAAACAGAACACCCAGAAACTCATGATGTACAAGTGTTACATCAGACACTGCTTAGTCTTTATTGGATTCAGCAACGGGGAGGGAGTTAAGTAGCAGAAACGACACCAACAAACATGCATGGCACCGGCAATCAACAGGAAGAAGTATTGGCACGCATATAGAAAAGCAAACAGAGCAATGCGAAGCAGAGTCGGATTGGCGCCTCCAGAAACATCATTCTAAGTCGGAAAATTTCTTTCGCTCCACTTGTGATGCCATTGACCAGTTTGACAGGCCATCAGCTTGTTCTTTTGTCAGTTACTTGATGATGATGATCAACTCTCTGCAGTTTTGCTGCCGTCTCCATGCCCTGTTGCATTTAGGTTTCTGTTTTTTTTTTCAAACGGCCATCAGGGCTGGATTCCCTTACCATTGAGATAACGGAGCAAAGGAAGTGCGGCATCCAGAGTGCCAAAGCTGTAACACAAATCTAAACTAACTAGGGCATCCAATGCCGCCTACGGATGGCCCTTAGGAAGGTCTCCACGAGTAAAGGGAAAACTTCAGACTTTCAGCACTCCATGACAAGTTTCAGTTTCACCAACAAATGGTACGCAGCAAAGGACCATCAACATCACTCTTCAGCATCCACAGAACATCATTCTTTGATTGAACTATTGTTTTATGCAACATTCAGTTATGTATATGTTCAATTAGGGAATAACAAATGGAATACACCGGTATGCCAAGTGAAAGATGTCCATTGTCCAATCATTGTTTGATGCAACATTCAGTTATGCAACATCTGTCCTTTTTAAGCAGGCAGCTAAATGATTTGGGACCAATTCTTGCGCAGGTTTTGTATTTAATTACATGTTTCCTTTTCCAAAAATTTAATTACATGTTTGTTTTCTCGTAGAGACTGTATTTCATCCATACTGAATCGGTGCCAACGATTCAAACTCGTATTTGTTCGACCGGTAGAAGATGACGACTTGTGTTCCCGATTTACGAGCAGTCTTCTTAGGAGATAATTCCGTTCAGATTTAAGTTAGTCCATTCAGTCGTCTGGACCAAACCATAAAACACGCTCTACTTCTGCGGAAGAGAAGTTAGGAACATTTGGATTTGCAAGACAACGTAGCAGGTACGTAGGTGGGACGTACGTGTACCCGTACATGGTGTATTCGATCAGAACAATATAAACATAGTACCTTCCAATTGGTTTTTTTCTTGGTTGCAAATGGAGCCGCGTGGAGCTCGGGTAGGGGGTGATCCGTCATTTTTTTACTAGCTGTTGTGGTGGTGCCAGAGGCAGTTGATGGATGTTGGTGTCAAGTTCAGGGGACTCTTCAGTCTTGATTGTATTTCTCTTTTTTGGTCGGTGTTTCTTTGTGCACAGGCTAACATTTTGCCATATTTTTCAGTTTTGTCAGGTCATTGTCTACTTGACTTGTACTATGATCTTTATGATATAAATAAAAAACTTATTACCATGCAAATCATCATCATTATTATTATTATGGAAAATCCAAACTTTTACTATATAAATCATCGAGCAGTCACATGTTTTAGGGAATGTTATTGGTGCAATGTTCCTTCGCTGAAAGATGGCAGAAAAATTGCCACACCGCACTGAGAAATTGCCATCTGTACGATTGTGATCCGGGGGCTTTGAGAAGGCAGACAATCTTTTTTTTTTTGAGGCTAGGGAAGACGAACAATCGAGTGCAGCAAAGAGTTTGTATGTGTTAATAAGGTCATTGGGCTGTAATTGTGCGATCGGCCTTTCCTGGCCCACTAACACTAGTAGAAAAAGGGTCATACGTGAAGCACATTAGTGCCGGTTTGATTTTGGCCCGGTACTAATGGTACCATTAGTGCCGGTTCGAACGGATTTGCATTAATGCCGGTTCGTGTTGAACCTTTAGTACCGGTTCGTGGCACGAACCGGTACTAAAGGGGTGGTGGCAGGCTGGCGTCAGGCCGGGGCCCCACAATCACCTTTAGTACTGGTTCATGGCACGAACCGGTACTAAAGGGCCAACCTTTAGTACCGGTTCGTGCCACGAACCGGCACTAAAGGGGTCTAACCTATAGTCCCGGTTGGAGACACAAACCTGGACTATAGGGCAATTTTCAAACTTGAAAAAATCATAACTAAATCATCCTAATTCAGAAAAATACATATAATATATCAAAATTTGCAGAACAAAATGATTGATCCGCTGAAACAACCAGTTTTCCGTTTCAACAATTTTTTTAAATCACAAAATTCCAAAGGGAAAATAGAGTTTTTGGGCGTTTTAGACGTTTTTAGCGTTTAGTGCTAGGGTTTAGATTTCAGAGTTTAGGGTTAGGTTTTATGGTTTAAACCCTTAGTTTTTACTGTTTAGCATAGAGTTTCCGACGTTTTAAGTCCCGGGTTTAGGGTTTAGGATAATTTTTGAAATGACAAAATTGTAAAAGGAAAAAAAGATATGCTCTAATTTATGTTTTTTTGAATTTTGGTTAAATCTTGTCAAACCGGTCAAACAACTGATTCAAGAAATATAGAGTGTTACTAAATAATTACGCAATAATATTAGTGTTACTAAATAAGTATCTCAGTTTTTTTGAATTTTGGTCAAACTATGGTCAAACTACTTATTCAAGAAATATTAGCGTTACTACATAATTACTGTTTTTTAGAATAATAGTTTCAAACTCAAACAGTAAAACGTGTGACTTCATACTCAAGCTAAACTCCTGAGGGTTAATAGGATTCACATCTTACTATTGTCAGGAAAACAACAAGTACAGACTTGGAAACGAGGGAGAATAGAACCCGGAAGTTAAGCGTGTTCAGGCTGGAGTAGTGAGAGGGATGGGTGACCGGCCGGGAAGTTAGGCGATTTGGAATGAGTGATCCACACTTGAGCAGTTAAGAGAGGTGATTAGAGACTAAATCATCAAATAATTCAGAAAAATTAAAAATCGAAAAAAATTCAAAAAAAAATTCAAAATTTTCCAAAAAAAAATTCAAAAAAATTACCAGGGCGCGAGCTTACGCCACGTGGTGGCACTTTAGCGCCGGTTCGTGCCGAACCGATACTGAAGGGGGGGGGGGGCTTTAGTGACCATCCTTTAGTGCCGGTTATGGAACCGGCACTAAAAGCCCTTACGAACCGGCGCTAAAGCTCCGTTTTCTACTAGTGTAACAATACCCAGCATTTTCTCAAAAAAAAAAAGAGCTATTCAGCCACCGGTTCTCTCTAAAAAAAAACTATTCGGCCGCCTCGTCCCTCCTCACTCTCCCAATAGACATGCCCTTTTCTCCATCAGTGGCCGACGAGGACGCCGTTTCTTGGCGCGGCACACGATGGGACTGGCGGCGAGCATCGCCGGCGACCAGGGACGAGCGACATGGAGATAGGGCGCATCAGTGGCGCTGTGTGTGTGGCCACTCCAGTCTCCGGTGCGGTATGTGCACGACCGTCTCACAACCGAGGCTGCGCAGCAGCCCTTCGTTTGACCTAACTTTTTGGGAAGAATGTGATAGACTTGTCTTCTCATGTTGTTCTGGTCACCGCCGTCGGCCTGAGTGAAGATGATTCACACTATCGTCACACTATTGTCAACTAACCGAGCTCCAGATTAACTACCAAGTACAAGTAGCCTTTTCATGCATACGTTCCTGTTTTGTATATACAGAGTACCAGCTTCAGAATTATACACGGTCTTTGAAGCTGATTATATCACCTGACATAAATATGTGGATTTGGCTTGAACTTTATTTGCAGACATGCTTTCAAAATGGTATTTGGCCATACATTTCTTTTCTACAAAATAAAATTCGTTTTTTGTGTGTGATGAATTGCTCCATCAATGATCAGCTTGTGTGTGCCGTTGCCATGTGCAATTTAGAGGTTTCCACAAGGGGGGAAAAGAGAGAAACTAGTTAGTATTAAGTGAACTATTTAATGAAAGGGAATTATTTATTTATTTTTTGCCACTCTACCTTTTGCCAATTGTTCGTATGTCACTCTAGGTTCTGACATTCAACTTTTGTCACTCTTAGATTAGACAATGTATCACTATTGCCATTCCGTGGCAAAAGTCAAATAAATTGCCCTCACAATCTCGATAGTACGTGCAGTGAGAGTGATTTTACTAACTACCTTACAATCGATCTTCGCAAACCGTGATGGGGTTCATTTCTACTACGATCTCCGAGCGGTGAACCGGCACCGGTGCCAGTGGTTCCTGCGTGACACGGCGGCGACGCCAACAGCATGCCATGACGACCTCCATCGCCACCGGTGACGGAGCTTCACTAGGGCCAAGGGGGGCTATGACCCTCCTACCCTAGAGAAATTATGTGCAATACCATTAGTTGTTAAGATAAAAATTTGAAGTTATCAAACTTTAAGAGAATTTGTCCTTTCAATTTTGTTTTGCCCCCTCAACAATCTATGTCTAGCTCCGTCATTGGTCGCCACAGTGACGAGATGGATGAGGATCGACGGCGGCGCGGTTGGCGGTGGTGGCAGGATTGCCTGGTGGAGGCCAGTGATCAGGCATCACCTTCGGATGTTGGCTGGGTTGGTGGAGTTGGTGGAGGCACCGCCTAGCGCATGTCCCGCCGGCCGCTGACTGAGGGATCAATAGGCCCACGGGGCCGGTCCAGTTGTCAGCAGCAGTGGTTGTCAGTGGCAAAGGAATGGGACAGATTGCGGTCGTCGCGCCGGCAGCGGCAAACGCCGAGATGAGGAGGAGCACAAGCTTGTAGAGGCTCATTATCTCAATGTGTGCAAGGGCGTCAGCAGGGCATCCTGTTCTCTACTTCGTTTCACTTTTGCCACTCTTAGCTTTTGACAATGTACATCACAATTGTCATTCTATTTTTTTTTCTTTTGCCACAGAATGACAATTGTGATGTATTGTCAAAAGATAAGAGTAGCAAAAGTGAAATGTCAAAATCTAGAGTGGCATAAGAACAAATGGCAAAAGCTAAAGTGACAAAAAAAAATTCATGATGGAACATAAGAAATATTTGACTATTCCTCTGCTGTAGTCTGGTTTTATCTTGCCAGTTACATGCTTGTTTAAATTGTTCACTGCCCAGGTATTGGAAATCACGCCTTCCTCCAAACAACAGGTGTATCACACCGATGAAGTACTTGCAGCATTTCCAGGAGAGCAGTTATAAGTTTCAGCTTCATCAAGACGTCGCATGATATCCTGTATAACAGGTCTGCTTTCTGGATTATGGTCCACGCACTCTTTTCCTATCTCCAGGCATACTTTTACTTGTTCCAGTGTTGTTTTGTGCGCCTCGGGTGCACCCAACCTGTGAGCCCATATTTCTAGTTCCTGCAGATTATATGCAACCGAGTTCTATTAATGATGATGGCGAATGTAGTTATACATATAAATCATGCATTTTCATTGCAATCCCACACCAATTCGGATATGTTTTTTTTGAATGAGATACCCAGGGCAATCACTTAAGAAAGAAGTCTAACTCACACTCTATCAACCATCAAATTTAGGAATCAAATTAAATTAAAAGGAAACCTTGCTAAAGATAAACTATCATCGCAATGATTTCTTTTTCCGCAACAACAAAAGATCTTCTCATTTAATAGTACTAGGCATACCCTCTAGGATTAATGATGATTTGCAAAGTTGAACTGCAACGATTTTCAGGAGAACCTAGGATTCAATTAGAAGAAGAGGCCCTTAAGAAAACAGTGCACACAAGGACAAAAATGTGTGCAGCAAATCATAACAAAACAAAAGAAATCATCGCAATCCACATCTGGTGAATAATTAAGGAAGGAGTGAAATGTGTGGACTTTTGTCCACCCGGCCTCTCTTGACATTATCAACATGCTTTATCCTTCCGCTATGAACCAACACTTTCTTTTGAAAAATAAAAATGATTTTTTGTTGGAAATTCAGTTTTTGATTTGGAGCATGGACATGTCCTGGGTGGGTATTTTTTTGTGGGGTGGGGTGGGAGGGAATTTTGAGTCCTTCTACTTGTTCTTACATTCTCAATGCTGAGCAGGTTCCTATGTCCCGTCACCATCTCTATGAGTATAACACCCAAACTATATATGTCACATGGAAATGTTATTATTCCACCTGTCCAATATTCAGGAGCCATATATCCCCTGCAACAGAATTGATATACTTGGTGAATTCTGCAACATCATTATCGCAAAAACCAAAAGTAAATAAATATAACACTGGTGTGATGAAGAAAGGAGTGTCTTACCGTGATCCAATTATATTCAGAGTTCTTGTTAGGCTCTTCTCTTCATCCAATAGTCTTGACAAGCCAAAATCCACGATTTTTGGTATCATGTCATTATCAAGTAGTATATTTTCTGGTTTTAGATCTAAATGAATAATACGGTTATCATGGAGATGATTCAAACCATCACATATTCCTTTTATCATTAGATAACGTGTGTGCCACTCTGGCCCACAAGATGCATCTGTAAAATGGAGGAACAACCACTTAGAAAGCTTAGCAACATATTCAGATATAAATGATTTCTACATGACATGTCTAGGTTGTTGTGACAGTAACAACTATGCTCCCTCTGTCCCTTATTACACGGTGCATTGTTTTCCGTGTATAAACTTTGACCATCATTACCACCAAGAGTATAATAAATTATATGTTAAATGGTATGACTTTTATGACATATAACACACGTTCTGTTGACCAAATTGATGGTCAAAAGTGAACCTCAAAATACATGTGCGCCATGTAAATAGGAATGGAGGGACTATAGAACAAATATTAAAACCTAGTGATCACATGGTGTACTTCGTTTAAAAAATAACCGTCCATAAAAGTAGGGAAAATCCATATGATCAAGTAGATGTACCACATATGGAGTACCTTTTAGTTGACTTCGAAGATTTCCATTGGACAGATACTCGAAACAGAGCAGCTTTTCTGGGTTGTTTGCTAAAATACGTCTCTTATCGTTGGGGGGCTTGGGCACCATTTCCCCTTTCAGTAAAGCACAATAACCAAGAAACCGTGCTATATTTCTGTGCTTGACTTTCATGAGACATTCAACTTCATTCTGAAATGGCCCGTCAACATATGCTTTGGATGTGAAAAGCCTCTTCACTGCAACAATACTCTCATCTGAAAGCACTCCCTGTATACATAACTTCTGTTGTTAGTATGTAAACTTAGACATAAGCATTTGGATAAATGTGGGTTACAACCGAAGAAGCTGTAACATTGGTACGGTCAAGTATTAACCATACCTTGTAAACCTCCCCAAACCCCCCACTGCCAATTTTTCTCTCCTCGCAGAAATTATTTGTTATTTTTTTCAAAAGTAAAAAATTTATCGTCCCCGGCTCCGCATCTTTATGATGCAACATGTGCTCCAAGTCACGGCGATTGATAGCTT
The DNA here is from genome assembly GCA_032464435.1 of Aegilops umbellulata. Lineage (NCBI taxonomy): Eukaryota > Viridiplantae > Streptophyta > Magnoliopsida > Poales > Poaceae > Aegilops > Aegilops umbellulata. Next base: position 4,473,685 of record CP136057.1, on the reverse strand, counting down.
CCCTTGTTATTTTAACTGCACACATTACAAGAAAATAGAGCATCAGGCATCTAAACATTTTTGAGAAATGGGCACCAGATATTTTTTAATAATTAAAGCTATCAGGCTAGTTTACCAACATTACAATGTCTTGGTTAGCATAAAGCATAATAATTTCCTACTCAAATTCCATTTCTGCATCTATTTTTCGTTAAGATTTCGCCCTAGTAGCAGTCATAGACGTTCACATCTGTAATTTTTAGCTTCGACAAGATACATTCAATTAATCAAATCACCAAAACCAATTTGTCAAAAAAAAATCACAAAAACCATTCCTTTCTTAAGGTTGATGAAAAGATGGACTCTGTTTCACCTTCCATTTTTATAAAAGAACAAGTCATTGTTGTATACGCAGTCCGTCAATTTTGCTTTGCCATCTACGCCGAGACCTAAGCCAACTTGTTGTACATAATTGAGACTAACCTTGAGACCCCACTATAGGCATGAGAGCATATCCAACAGAATTGGTAAATCTCACATCACCTAAAGCTGGTTTTAGGTATAGGGGAAAGAAAATTGGGGACGAAAAAATTGTATGCTCAGTTTACCGATATTTATTTACCTATTTTCTTTCTATCACTCTGTTATGTGGACTCAATGAGTCAGCAAGACATTTATTTTCACTTTCCTCGAAATGCAGTCCACAAACTCCTTCCCCGACTCCGCTGGCTACATCATAGAGGAGATGTGGTCAAACTGGCCTGTCGGTTGGTTTCCATGACAGCAATGCCTTTCCTTGTCAGCCGCAATCGCGCGCAACCTCGACCGAGCACTGTTAGGAATATCCTTCTCATGTGGGCTGTTAGGAGATGTAATGAAGCCTCTCAGGCAAGCCCACTACCCATTAGAATTATGACCTAGGGTCACTTTGGACTTACAGGCAAGGGAAGGGGATGTCTAGTCCTCCATCCAGCAGCCACCAACATTAGAGAAGAAGTAGAAAAAACCAAAGAGAGAAAGGGAAAGAAAGAATGAAGAAAGAACTTGCAAGCAAGCAAAGGGAGCTCCTCCCCAAGGTTGTGATTGTCCAGATCCATTACCTTGTCTCCTTCAAGCTGTGTTTCCACTATTTGGTGTGATTGTTCTAATCGCTAATTTTTTAGCTTCAAATCTTACTGTGGTCATCCAAGATTTTTCAGATCTTGATGTATGAGAGCATCTAGTGTTATCCAGAGAAGAAACTTGTTGTATCCCACCATTTTATAATAGTTAAAGAAGATTTGGGTCGCTTCGGCCCGTATTTTTCCCCTCTACTTGGGGGTTTTCCACATTAAAAATATTGGTGTTCATCTATGCTGGTTTTTTGCTATTGTCCTTTGTATTTTCGCTCGGCACCAGACACTCTAAGAAGAATGTCTGAAATTCAGTGCCGCGCTGGAGAAACATACAGAATGAACTTAAGTTCCGTCCTAAGTTTTGGCTGATAGAGCTTACTCCATAATGTTCTAAGTACTAGCTTTCGTGACTGAGCGGCGATCCATGAGTTAGTTGCATATAGAGGTGATGGTGAAGTTATTTTCTTTGTGCTGCAGTGTTTCAAATTACCGTCAATTTTGCACTAAGTCCCAACAAGATCCTATTGTGCGCCAAGCTCACCTTCGCCCAGAATCAACGAGGAGGATAAGGAATCATTCTCTGGCGTTGATCAAGCACGGGGCAGGAGCTGCTGTCGTCGCGACGGCAGCACAACTCCTTGTGGATCTCGCGCCGGCGGGTGCATGGGCAGCGGATCTGGCGCTCCTCGCCCCGATCTAACCAAGGTTGCTTCGTGCGGGCGGTGGCTGGCTTGGCTCGGGCAGCCACAACTTTGGAGATCTCAGTCTTGTGCGGTCGGAAGGAGGCCGGCTGGCTGGCTGCTATGGCGGCGGCGCCGTCGTGCATAGTGGAGGCAGGGGCTGGGTGCATATGGGTTGTGCCGTCACGATGCATGTGCTCCTTGGCGGTGTTCTGGCCGGGATGCGTGGATCTGTTGGGCGGCATGTGTGTGTATGTTTCCGGCGGCGCGTGGTGGCTGTGGAGGCGGCCCAGGCAGATGTGGTATGTGGTTGTTGCTACAGTTGACAGCGTGTGCTGCGGGGTCTTTGACACCAACATGGGTGGAGGATGGTGGTCTGGTGGCGCCACGGGGAGCAGGGATGCCATGGCGGCATGAGGGGTTCTTGTGGTGGTGTTGTCCAGAGACCCGAGCTCAAAAAATCCGCGTCCTGTGTGGGTAGTGGTTGGTGGCGGTATGGCCGGATTGACTATGGTAATGTGTTTGGTGGGTTCCGGGTGAAAACCTAGCTCGACCTCTATCGGTGACATTCATTCCATCCTTGGAGGCATCATCATGGAGCCCCTTCACCACTGTTGTCATCTCGGTCTCATGCTCTCCGGGTGAATACCCATGCTTCGGCCTTGCTCGAAGCGGGAGTTGACAGCGACCCTCGTCGCTTCCCTCTTGGAGGTCCGGTCTCTCATGAGTTGGTGGTGGCTCCTGCAGCTTTGTTAGCTTCATCATCGGCTAGGCAAGTGCGCGTCCTCGGGGACAGTGTTGAAGTCAGAGCAGCGGCTTCGGAAACCGGTGTTTGGTCATATGGTGTTGTCTCGTCACGTCACTTAGGTGACGGTGTGGTCGGCTCTGTTTGTGCTTAGTCTCAGGTTGCATGTGCACTTGTCGCAGATGTATGTGTTTTAGGCCTGCTTTCTCTATATAAACTAGCCAATTCTCTTCTTAATGAAAAAGGCTGCTTCAAAAAAAAAGAAACGACAATTACCTGGAGAAACCCTTCTTCTGTGCTGCTGGGTGCTGATGGCGAGTTTCAGACGTTGGCTAGTCTTCTGTAGCTAGGGAGGCAGCGTAATATCAGGACAGCGGGTACTTCTTCAGGGGTTTTAGACAAATATAATTAAGGCTCCGTAGGTACCTGGTTTACGGAAGGCTGTGGAATCATGCTCTCCAGCTTTTCCAGGTCGCTGATTACTTCATGTATGGTAGGCCTGTTATGTCTGTCCAGATCCATGCATTTTCGAGCTATTTCGGCGCACTTCCTCACTCCTGTGCAGTCCACATCCAGTGATTCATCCCACTGTAAATTAAATTAACACTGGGTAATACTGCAGATACATTTGTTACGGTGTGATTTACTTTACAAGTAACTATAGTTTTCTGAAATAAATTTGTTTATGCTAAAATGAAAATAAAATGTAGAGCAAAGGAACACCTGAAGCGTAGAGAAAACCAACATAGGTGAATCGAAATGTTGGCCAATATAGAACAGACATGAGCGCATAAACTATGTAGTGAAATTCTTATTTCTAACATGGTTCAGGTACACCCTGTATTCTCTTCCTTTTCACACGTTACCGAAAGTCTTGAGCTTTTTTGAGAAAATAAATCCAATGCTTTATATACTACTCCCTCTAATGCAAAACATAGTTCATCTTAGTTTTATCCTAAGTCAAAGTTTGACTAATTTTTTAGAAAAAAGTTATCAATATCTACAATACCAAATTGATACCATTAGATTTTTGTTTTTTGATCGAGCAATGGGGTGATCACCCACCTGAATGATATATTGACCATCAAAATTTGGTACAAGCCTGGTGGAGGCGAGCTGCACTGAGATGCAACGAGAACGGGGAAGGGAGGCGATAGGAAGGGGAAGGGGTCAGGTGCCCAACCGCTCACACCACCAGATGATGGGTGTGCAATCTACGTGAGTTGAGAGAGAACTGAATATAATGTGCAAATCGACTTAAGCTTGCAAAAACCTGCTTTTATATATATGTATGTACCTGTGAGAAAGATGAAGGTTCTACAAACAATGCATGAAACAAAGTAGTATGTGCACACCCCTTCTGTGGAGTAATCTTGATAGAGACGTTGTAGAGATGTATTTATGGAGTAATCTTTTGTTTTCAATGTATGAAGTGATCTTGATAGAGACACTTTAGGATTGAGTTTATTTAGGACAACTTTTTGCAGAAAAAGTGCACATTAAAACTTATATACCTTGTACGAATAATTAAGTACCTTATATTGGACAGATGCTAACAGTACTAACCACGCAAAAAAAATGCTAATAGTACTATAAGTTATAATTATTTGTCTTTAAAAGTAATTTATGAATATAGTGCTTTGTAATATTTTCTCAATAATATTCATCAAAGGAAGTAGTGGTAAAAATTGTACAGTGGAGATTGTGTATGTAAAGCAAAGAAACTCATATTTCTATGTAAGATGGTACATATGGATAATTTTTGCCAGAGACAGACCCCCATTTTTTTTGGAGTTTATGGAGTAACCTTCACAAAGACAATGTACGATTGAGTTTATGGAATAACCTTGACAAATGAGGTGTAGGATAGAGTTTTTCCAGGAAAAACTTTTGCAGGAATGTGTGAATTAAAAGTTATATACCTTTTATCACTAATTAAATACCTTATATTGGTAAGATTCTAATGGTGTCATTATTTGTCGGAAAATATATATTTCATAATACAAGTTTTTACAATATTTTAATCAGATATTCATCAAAAGAACTAGTTGTCGGCATTGTACAATGGATATTGTGCAAACTAAATCACTTGTATTTCTATCTAATGGTAGTACATATGAATAATTTTTGCCACAATATAACAAAGTTGACTAGAAGGTTAAGTTAATTTCTCCTTACATTATTAAGATCTGTATCGTTCCCTGATAATAGTTTTATGATAATAATGCCGAAAGCATATATGTCTGACTTCAACGATATTTCTCCATGACTTATGAGTTCTGGTGCAATATATCCCCTGCATGCATTGATGTCATAGTTAATTTCAAGTATCATTGCACAAAGTAAATTTAAGAAATAGAAATGACAACATGCACGCGTAGCTTACCGTGTTCCAAATGTGTTCTTAGTGAACATTCTGGATTCTCCTTCACCAAAAATTCTGGACAAAGCAAATCCAATAAGTTTTGGTTCCATCTGATCATCCAACATAACTTTTTCAGGTCTCAGGTCAAGATGGCAAATTTGCTTGTCATGAAGACAGTGCAGCCCATGACAAATCCCTCTAATTATTTGGTAGCGTATAGGCCAGTTGTCTCTATGAGGTTTCTCTGCAAAGGCAAAGCCAAATTTGCTTGTCATGAACTCAGGTTTGCATGACAAATTTATTAATCTTGAAAGATATTGTCGGTCGTGTATTGTTCAACAGAAGACAAGAAGGCACCAGGTGAATAGATACTAGGCGTCTTCCTCTATATTCAGTGTTGATATCTCCAGTATCTATATTTTTAGGGGTCTAAATGCCTTCACTTAGCCTTCGCTTCACTAAGGAAAGCAGACTTGCTTTATTTATTCACTCTCTCCATGTCAACAAAATAAATTACGTTCCATATCTAAGTTGGTATTTGCAAGTGATCAACTTTGTATGGACCATTTCTTACTACTGCTGTGTTGTAGTGCACCATATTTTACATATAAGCCCGATTCCATCCGCGCTGCAGCAGCCGACTCTGGATGAGGGGCCTTGTCACAATCCTACGCTATCCCCAGCTACCCAGGTTAATGGAGCCATCATACACTCGTTCTTCGCCATTACTAACTTTGCCCTCATGATATGTTGCTTCCTTTTCTGGGGAGACGCAACTGGAGAAGTGAGGATATGTGATACTCAGATAATGCTATGGCCTTCGAAAATCCATTTATGCACCCGAGCTCATCTGCACCCGTGCCGACGAAAAAAATCAAAACAAATACTAGAAAAATTCAAAAACTTCCAAATAAAATTTGCGTGGTAGACAATTTGATGCGTAAGGCCCGCTCCAAATTTCAAGTCATTTGGATATATGAGCAGCTCTCAGCAAAAAAAACAAATTGGGGGTCTGTAAAAATGTTTACTGTTCATGTACTGTTTTGGCCCGATTTGTCTTTTTTGCTGAGAGCTGCTCATATGTCCAAATGACTTGAAATTTGGAGCGGACCTCACGCATCACATTGTCTACCACACAAATTTTATTTGGAATTTTTTGAATTTGTTTTGAATTTTTTACGAATTTTTTTCTAACCGGGTGCAGATGAGCCTGGGCACCAAAACGCCCTACTCCATGGCCTTACACTCTACATTTTGACTGCTCTGACAAGTAGCAGGTGAAGGAGGAGGAAGCCAAGTACTAGCAGTCATGGAGCACACTATGGGTGTTCATTCTGCCGGAAAATTCTGAAATGGACAAGATGTCCTTTGTTGAGAATCTCCTGCTACCGGAGCGCAAGAAGCTCAAGACCATCAAGGTTATGGTGGAATGAGATGAACGTTGGATGAAAGCTGTGATTAATGTGTTTGTGTTCTATCCCGGTATGGTATGTGAGACAAGATGGCCTATTTCACATGAATGACTAGGTATTTTCCTTCCACTTTTAGATACTAGTAAATTCCGTGAAGGGATGCAAACCATACACACGGAAGAATTGTGAAAGGGCTAGTATGATTATAAAGGAAATTAGTTTCCTCCGTATGTGATGGCACTGGCTGGGAAACTATTTTATCTGGCATAGGAAGACTTTGAAGGTAATCTCATGAGGCAACATAATTAATGAGGAAATTGGAAAGATGGCTGGTACTTATTTTTATAGTGAATCGGCAGAGAAATGAAGTTTTAAGCTCTTCATCATACCTAGTTCAAGATACTGCTGAATATTTCCATTAGGAACATACTCAAAGCAGAGTAACCTTTTATGTACCTCTGACATCACATAGCTTCCATTGTGTTCCATGATTTCCCCCTGTGTATCTGCACAATAGCCTAGAAATCTTACTATGTTCTTGTGCTTTGCCATCATTAAACATGTGATCTCATCCATGAACTCCTTATCAGAAAAGCCATGTGCGTTGGAGATCATCTTCACAGCAATCATCTCATTATCCACATCTCCCTGTTTTACTCAGGGTCTTAATCTCACAGCATCGGGATATTATTGAAAAAATTTACCATTTGCAAGGTAACCAAGAACAGACCATACCTGGTACACAACTCCAAACCCACCCTGACCAATTTGGTTAGAAAAACCTCCTGTGCTATATTTTAGAAGGCCATACGAAAGCTTGACAGACTCTGCACTTGGATCACTTAGTATGCCTTCCAGGACTTCCAGTTCACGTGCTTGATCACCATCCATTTCTAAAATGGAAAAAGAAATACGCTCTCAAGTAAGACCAAATACAGTGTAATGTTTATTACTCCCTCCGTCTAGGTATATAAGTCATCTTAGGCTGGCCATAGTGGGGGTAACATAACCGGTAACATGCATTTGGGACTAGCAAATATGCTTATGTGGCACATAATTAAAGAAGAGAGAGAGGATTAGAGTAACATATGTAGATACCATATCATGTTAAATGCTATGCTACTTTGTGTCATGCATGGCAATAAATATGATCATCTATGATACTACTTTATGTTACTATGCACTATAGAAGTAGTATCATACACTAGTATCATATGCATGATACTAGTATATGTTACTCCCCACTATGACCAGCCTTAGGTTGTGCACCGCGACCAAGGCGGAGGAGAAAACGAGAGAACTTAATGTTTTTTTTTCTAATTAATAGCATTGCATGCAATGAACAAACCACTGCATGTCGTGTTTGGTAGTCTCAAGTCATTGAAAACATGCATGTCCCACATCTCTTATTGATTGATATGTCACGAAACAGGAAACGAGGTGTGAGTTAATGTACCGTGACTAAGTGTTTTGAGATTATTTGATTTTTATAAGATGACTTATACACCAAGACGGAGGGAGTATTGATTTTACATAGAAGTTTCCCAATATCTTAGGCGTATTAGGAATTGCATACAATCCATATTGTAGGGCGCACAGTTACAACCTGGCCAAGCGATCGCTACTTTTGTGGGGGAAAAAGGAAAATACGACCGTCCACTGGTGCGGTCTTCGTTTGGGATTGGATCGGTCAAACCAGACTTGGTCAAATTAGATCATGCGTGCCTCCCTCTCTGCGTTAGCAAACAGGCTACGTTAATTTTCGTGCTAGAATCTAATACGCCCTATAGAATTTGGACAGCCGATCGTCTGGAGAAGCGTGGTTGGTAAAACTGTGGCTTTTGCCCGCTTTGCAAGAGGGAACAAGAAACGGGGACACATCTCTTCTTCAAGTGTCGCTACACGCTTAGGCTTTGGAGATTGATCATAGAGCAGCTTGGTCTCGCACACATGGACACCTCCGAGTGGCACTTGGATGAAACCGTCAACGCGTGGTGGCAAAAAAGAACCGACAATAATATTCCTAACCGAGACACAATGACCTCCCTCATCATGCTCGTTTCTTGGGTAATTTGGAACGAAAGAAACGCCCGCGTTTTCCGCCACAAAAGCGCACCGACGACGATTCTTCTTACCAACATTTTAGAAGATGCAAAACTATGGGTGACCGCCGGCGCAAAGAAACTAGGGAACATCATAGTGTCCGAGTAATTGCCATGCCGCATTTGTGAGTGCGTTGTAAGAAACTCTAAACTATTCTCTTCCTTATTTAATTGAAGAGGCAAATCTTTTGCCTTCGTTTCAAAAAAAAAAAATACGCCCTATATATTGGCAGGGAGGGAGTAGTATTAACTTGTCAAAAAGGTATAATTGCCCAACTGAAACAAGGAAATTCTACGGCACCAGATAGTTTCATCGCAGGGCAGGAACGATTTTTCACTTGTCAAGTTCTACAACGAAACTTAAACCAGATACTGTATAGGATTAGTAGCCAAATGTTACAATGGCCAAGACTCAGCGGAAAACACATTAAGTTTTTTTTTATGGAAAACGCGTCAAGTTGTGTAATACTAATAGCACATACGTGCTCCCGTAGCAACTTGGACGCACCATACAAGTTTGTTGAACTAGCTTGTAACAAAATAGGTGCAAAACAAGTTTGTTCGAAAACTAATTTGGCTTCCTGAAAGAGAAGACATCACTTACATACCTTCTGGAACAAGCGACTTCCATAAGAACACATAGAAACTGTAAAACTGAAAGGCACATGTGTACAAAAACAATTCGACAAAGAGATGGATTGGAACACTAACCTGCAAGAGAACTGCGCATGTCTGCAGACAAATGAAGGGAGGGGCAAGAAGAAATTTAACCGATCTGCCTACCAGGCCAGGCTACAAATGAAGAGGGGTGGAAGAAGAAGCGTGCTTAAGTATGGGTAAGATCAGTTGACTTTGGATTGCAGGGCGTAATGAACAAGACGTAAACATTATAGAACTTTGTACATTAAGCTTAATTCATCCAATGGTGGGTGGGTGATGCATGTGATGGCTACTGATTACCACCATAATCTAGAATAACATCATTCTTCGGTAATGGAGATTAGTCAATTCGAGCAAATTGTACATTTTTTTCTTAGCTAAGAAGCATTAATTTGCCATGACTGTTCCATTGCATTATCCATGAGTCTGACTTGTTCTCCTTATGTGTAGATAGAGATTACTTATCCCTTTTTTTGCGGGGAGATTAGTTATCCATATTATGGTTAGTTTGTTATTTAGTCCTAAAAAATAGCAAACAGCTGTTAACGTGTGGTAACCTCCACTGGAACATATATATAAGTGCGTGGTCAAGTCAAGTAATATTAGACAATCATGTAGATGTCTAGGGGTTTGATATGTAATTATCGGTGCTAGTAATCTGTTGATATACATACAAAATGGTTAGAAAGATCAACGGTGGAAGGGCTACTAGCCACGTGACAGCTGCGCATCACTACTCTCATATATTCGTTGTGAAGTAGTCATGCCCCCTCACGTTGCCTGATTTCAGTGTCGAGGGCAGAGCATCTGCACGCGAATATAAATGATTTTGTTTGTTGGAATTGCATATTCACCAGGCTCGGTTATCAACTACTCCCTTCATTTCATAATATAAAAGTGTTTTTTACACTAGTAGGGAAAGTATCAAAAACGCTCTTATATTATGAGACGGAGGGAGTAGTTATTATAAACCATTAGCCGCCCACAATAAAATGGCTAACGATGGCTAACGTGTGATACCCTCCAACTGGACATTAATTTATAAGTGAAGCCAATGAAATGATTGGTTGAGTCAAGAAAAAAATATGATTAAGGCCAAATCATGCCAGGCTTGCAAAGTGTCATACATGGACAATCATGTATTCAAAAATTCTGTGGGGACTGGTTTGTTCAGATCTGTGCATCCCTAACGATGCCGTCCGTGAGTTTATATATATATATACTGGTTAGACAACAACCGGCGCTTATCTACATGCGCTTGGTTAGGTGAGTTGGGATCACATCACATGGTGTCGTATAACATTCTCAGCTGCTGCAAACTGACCGAAGCGACCAGGAGGAGGAGGATGCACTGAATCACCAGGTTACCGAGGACGAGGATGCACAGCTGCACTCATCCCACCACTGCACAGGACTTGAGACACCCATTGATTCTCTCTAGCGAATTGGTTATCTAGAGGCCAATCCTTTTCTCTGTTGAACTTATTATATGCACATGCTGGCGCTGACACGACAAGTTGAAGGATCATCCCCATGCTCTCCTCCGATATGGATCTCCATCCAGACGTCAGCAATAGTTGGACTTGGGATTGGGAAGCTAAGGTATGGAATCTGGGGGTGACTCCTTGTCTTGTGTACTTATGATTTCTGAGGTTGTTTGTTTTTCTTTTTTTTGAAAAGGAGGTTATCCCCCGGCCTCTGCATCAGAACGATGCATGCGGCCATCTTATTAATAAGCAAACAGGTCAACAAAGCAGTGATAGACTCTCGTTCTGAGGTTGTTTGTAACTCTCGTTCTCTATCTCAATGCAATACATGCAGTACTCCTGTATGATTCGGAAAAAAAAAGGAGGGAAACAACTGCTTAAAATGAATGATCATAGCGTTCTGTTTAAAATGAACGTTCAGAGTCTTCTGTTTCTCCAAACTAGTGTTACAGATCATCTCATTATTCGGCTATATGGGCATCACGGTTGGTGATTTACTTGATTAAAGCAGTGATAGACTTGTCCTTTTGTTTGTTGTCAGCGAGGCTTTTCTTGAAGATGCTATGGTTGGTCTGACCCTAGCGCCGGTGACGGGTGGGCAGACCACCCATCCCTCCAGCCAGCCTCCTCACGTTGCCCCCTGCAACTCCCCACCACGGCCTCCAGGTTAGATCAGCGAGGAGCCCACCGGACATCTGGCCGACGACGAGCCTGGTTGCCTCCGGCTTCATCTGTCGAGGCGTTGGCGGCTCCAACGATGGCAGGGGTCTGTTGGTGGTAGTGATTCGTTCCTTTGGGCGGTCGTTGGGGGTGTCGGGTGGCAGGGCGGCGGCTCTGCGGTGGGAGCTGCGGTGTTCGTGAGCGGAGCTCGCAGCTCGGGTGCGGACTGGCGACCTTGGTCGCGTGGGCGGCGGGGTGGCTCGGGCTCGGCGACCCGTGGTGATCGGAGATGGAGAGGTATACTGGGGTGAAATCATTGTCTGACCACGGTCAGACCGACGGTGGCGTCGTCCGCGGGCGTCGTCTCCTTCCTGTAGGCTCTGTCGCGGTCTCTCCTGATTCTTCGTGGTGCTCCGGATGGAAATCTTTATCTTCGGATCGGGTGGTGTAGCGCTCCGGTGTCGTGCCCTTCCTGAAGGCACTACCTTGGAGCTTGCGGTTCGTCGGCGGTCAGCTATGTTCTTCACGGCGGCTTGTTCTCGCTGGAGGGCTCCGTCATCTTCGTAGTGATGCTTGTTGTACATCCGTTGTTCGCTTCGAGTTGGCTTAGCTGATCTCCGGCACCTTTGTATCTTGCTTTGTTTGCGTGTGTGTTTGGGTGCTGTGTTGTATGGTTCGGTTGTATGAGGATCGTTGCTTTATATATAAAGTGGGGCGAAAGCCTTTTTTTGTAAGATGCTATGGTTCTCCAATGTGGGCACTTATTTGGTGGCCTCATGCTGAATAAAGTCATTAAAATGGGTTTGTGTCATGGAAAAAAAAATCAGACTCTTTGATAATCATCGATGTTCTAGTTGTAGATTTGAGAACAATGGTCACATTTTTCTGAAAATTGCGTTCCTTAATATTCTGTTAGCTACAACCCAAGTGAACAGAATATTAAGGACTTGGGTTTGTGCAGGAAAGATGTGACCGAGCATATGGATGTGCTGAAGCAGACTGGGAGTAGCAGAGTGCGCGTATACTAATCCTGTGAACATACATCTACCTATTTACGGCCTTGCATTGCACTCTGTTTGGCTAACTGTGGCAACAGTGAGCTTTTCCTGCAGGATACTGAAAACTCTGGAGCAGTCAAAGGGACTGCAGTACCAAATTGTGCTGGGGAGAGGGTCCTGATCATGGTACACACAAGACACAACACATGAACACATTGCTGTGCTGAGAGTAGAGCGAAGTAGCGTGTTCTGATTACCAAACACTTGCAGGGAAACAAATTAAAGGACGCCTGAAGCAGAGCAGTACTAGACAGACTTAAAGGTTGAGCCATTTTTCTCGGTAAGACCTGCCCAATTGTACTTCTACAAATATATAAATCCGGAATTCAATTTTCTGAACTGGCGAGAGGTAATTACAAGAGACAGGGATCGATGAAGAAACAACGTGAGCTTTTCCTATAAGTCTGTCTTATTACACATCAATTTCCAGTACTGACAAATCATCTTCATAGGCGATCAGCAGCCTGCAGAATTATGACATTCTGGATCGATTAGATATTTGAGAATGGCAAAAGCTAATAGAAAAATAATCGAGCTGATCGACTGGTTTTCGTCCTTTATAATATACGGTATGATCTTTAACATTTTCACACGTCTTACACCGACATGTTCTGTAATATAGCAGTTTTTCGAAATTCACGCGAGAATTGAATTTTTTTTCCTTGGGCTCGTGGTTAACTTAAGCTAGAATTCTTTGCAAGAAAAAAAAAATAGAATTGTAAGATCGGTTGTGTAGCTCAGTTGGTAGATCATTGGGCTTTTAACCTAGTGGTCGCAGCAGGTTCAGAGCAACTGCAACGCGCCGACCCAAACGAACGCGTGCTTTGTCCGCTTTTTGTCCGTTTGGATCGGGATGTCCACCCCCTTCTGCGTTTGGGTCGGCCATGTGCCCAACGTGCCGACCCAATTCACCGACCCAATTCACATCCGCGCAGAAAACCCAATTCAAGGCCGCCGCACGCAAACTACCTACGAATATGATGTTCTCGATGATGAAATGGTTGGTCGTCTCGTCGTCCGTGGCCGGCATTCTGCCAAATAGGTTGCAAGCGCCGGGATGCATGTCGGCTGGGATCTCCCGCGGGCGTTTCCTCTGGCCCCCGGTGGATGATCCATCGGTCGCAGGTGTGGCGTTGAGGTCGATGGCCATGGGCGCGGTGTGGCCGGCGCGATGACTCTCACCTCCGGCGAGCAGTCCCCGGGGAAACGGGTCACTAGCGGGTACGGATGGAAGCCGGGCATCGGCGGCATGGTGGACGTGCGTGGTGACTCTGGCAGTAACAGACGAGGAAAGACCGACGAGCCCGTGCTCGCAACGCCACGGCGACGGCGACGAGCCCGTGCTGGCCTGGGTTTAACCCTAGGTAGAGTAGCGCCCCCCTTGTCACGGCGATTTGGGCCTTGTTTTCCTCTTGTTGTGGAGCGGCGGCCAGGGCGGTGGCGGACGCGGCTTCGAGCTAGCTGGCCTACACGTGCCTCCGGCCCTTCCTCTTGGCTGATTGAATAGCCCTCTGCTCGTTCGTCAATCGTTTCTTCTTGGTCAGCGTCGCCCTCTTGCGGTGCCACGGGACTTGCCTTTGGCGGAGGCGAGACCGGCAGGGGCGTCGAGGGTCGGCTCGCCATCCATGGCGAGCGAGCAGGAGTTTTTTTGGGAAAGAGAGGAAAATATAGGTGGCATAGCCACCGACTGACGGGCCAGGGTGAGGAGTAGGAGGGCATCGCGCGCATCATTGTCCGCGCCGACAAACAAGACCAAAATTTTGGCCAGAAATGGGTCGCACGGCGTACAAAAAACGGACGCGTGTCCGTTTGGGTCGTCGCGTTGGACCGATTTTGTGTCCGTTTCGACCCAAACGGACACGCACGGACGAATTAGGTCAGTGCGTTGGAGTTGCTCTCATGCCCTGTGATACCCAAAAAGAATAACGACACATATCTACTGGAGACAATGTTCATGTTGCTCAACCACAAAAAGTATAACGACACATATCTACTGGAGGCAATTTGTGCACAAAGCAAGTGAAAACATAATAGGAGGAAATTACATTACCTTGTTGAACCTATAAGTACAATATCAATAGGATCGTTGCGCACAGTCCGATATTCCTTCTTAAGTCTGTAAACATAACATGTGTTATTTTTTTACATCAGCATAAACCACGTACGGATGGAGTAATTTTTTATCAATCTTTTCTTGGCAAAACTAAATATGCCTTATATGTTGAGCATGTCGTCTGGAGGACAAATGACAATTGTTTTTAGGATGTGTATTTATTATCAGTGTAAAACCTACTAGGGTACGTAGGTGTATCATCTGTAGGGAGTATATATTTCTAAAGGAAAATCACCTGTATGTAGTGGAGTCCCAAACTTGAATATCCCCTTTGCGTGTAGCGATAACTAATAGTGGGTGCGTTGGGTGGCAAGCAATTGCAGTAATCCCCATAGAGATTGAGTGGAGACATGTTCCTTTATGCAAATCCCATATCTTATCCAACACAGGAAGAATGAAAAGAAAGGACAATTAATTTCTATATAGGTTAACATTATCTATGCATAAAGATTTTGCCACAAAATAGTAGTAATAATACCACATTGTAGCTTTAACGGGTGATGTCTTACATGTGCTGTAGTATATGACATATCTATTGCTGAATCAGATGTTAAAGTAATTGAATAGCGACCATTATTACTATTGGGGGACAGATATTCGATCATAGTAGCCTTGACGAATGCGTCCGGTGTGGTGATACAGTCACCGGAATCAAGTTCCCACATCTGCATATTTTAAATAGTATAGGAAATCAGAATCAAAGTGATTAATAATTAATTAATTCATGCGCCGATCAGAACAAGACAAGAAAACTAAATCAAGTAGTGCACGAGTTAATGGTTCATCTAGCAAGGAACAAAGACAAACCTTTACTGTTCCATACAACCCAACGACAGAGATAGTGTTGGTGTCATTGGGGTTGAACATGAGTTGTTTCACAAGTAAAGCACCAGAAAAGGTTTGAATACAAGACCAATCCTGGTTCCAGTCCCAAAGCTGCAGCTCGTTGCCATCTTTGCCAAACGACAGTAGGAATGAACGGGTTGGATGAATGGCCAATGAAGTGATATGACCACCGTGACTTCCGAATTTCTTGACTAGGTCCATGTAAGGACACGTGTACACAGTGAAGGACCCAGACATGCCCCCCATTACGACCCAGTCATGGCGAGAGATAAGTATAGCTGACGCAGCTGGACCACGTTTGGAAGCTATTTTCCTTCTAGTCCGCGAGTTCCAAATGTAAACAGACCCACTCTTTAAGTGGATCAAAATCCTGCATTTGTATTGGACAAGATCAATTCAAGGAAAGATAAAGTATATCTAAATATCAATCCCGAGGTCCATTTTGTGTGTAGTACATAGCTTATCAAACACATTATGCACAAGTCGAATATGAGTACTCACCATGGCTGTGTGGCATGTGCTTCTATGGATTTTATTCCATCGAAACACGGCTCATCTTCTTGAGCTTGTGAAAACTGAAACAACAACATAAGGATTAAACAAACATGTAAAACATAGCAGACACAAATACAAACACACAATTAACTCACCGTTGGGGTAATTTCTGCGGGGCCATGATCACACATGACAACCGTCAACGTCGCCCGATGCATCTCGCCCCCCAACTCCGTGACTTTCTCGAATAATCCTTCAACCCATGGCTTCCCTCCATAAACAACGGTCCGGAATTCTGACACGATTTCTCCAACGTCATGATTTGGACTCATCATAATCATAACTATTAATACCTTGTTCTCCTCCAGTAGTACTTGCTCCTCTTCATGTCGCAACTTCAGCTCAACAATGAGAGTGGACATTGGTTTTACAGTGCCACAAGTACTCCAGACTACTCTGGAGTTTTCCAAATATGGTGAAATGATAAATCCAACTTTGTTGTCCGTCTTATTGCTCAGGGCCACTGAGGGAGTGTTGGACTGGTTTGGCTCAAAGGGGAACCTAAGCTCAAGGGGGGAGGCATCAAGCAGGTCAGTGCCAGAGAATGCACATCTGCTTTCCTCCTATAGGTAATTAGTGTAGCAACTGGATCAGATGTATGCATTATAAGCAATGCATGAGTGCAGATGCATATGTATAAGGTGGATAATATCATAAAACCGCAACAGTTTAAGCATTTGTCTAAAATGTAATAGTGATTTAGGCAGTAGTTTCACATAAGTATTACACTAAAAAATAATTCAAAGTAGTCACAATATATGGAATTATTTGTTCTCGTGAAGGCCAAAATTTCACTTTTGATGCCCTTTAAGAAGGGGAGCCTTGGCGCAGCGGTAAAGCTGTTGCCTTGTGACCATGAGGTCACGGGTTCGATTCCTAGAAACAGCCTCTTGCAGAAATGTACAGAAAGGCTGCGTACTATAGACCCAAAGTGGTCAGACCCTTTCCCGGACCCTGCGCAAGCGGGAGCTACGTGCACCGGGCTGCTCTTTGTGATGTGTTCAAAAATCTAGAAAGCATGCAGGACAGTCCATGTGGGATGGTGAAGTTGTTGGAATTTAAGCTATAACTAAACACCCATTAGTGAATGAGGCCCCCTAGAAATTCTGAATAATTCCAACTCCTAACAAAACTTAGTCCCATGTTGCTAATGCAATGAGGTGGAGACCATGTGGTGTTCTACTATACTAGAAACACACAGAGCATTGCATCAGACACACAAAGCCCGTGCGCTCAAGGGTATTCATGTGACTTTCCATGTGACTTGCGACCTGTGACGGTAGCATGTCATGTGATGTGACTATTAGAAAATAAGCCACTTTATGTTTTTCCTAAATTGTCCATTAGCTCCTCTTAAGTCTAATGGGATAAAAACAAGAGAGTTATGGCTGATTCGACCAATAACAAATGTGATGTGGCTATTAGCAAGTAAAGATGTACAAGTTCTCGTCTTTCTTGTGTTTTTTCTTACAACTCTCGATTGACACCACATATCTCCCTCTTTTATTTGTGCAACTTCACCTTTTATGATCGATGGGTTACCAGTCTTCAATATCGCCTGGCAGACCTACCTCAAACAGAACACGATTGCATATATGCAATAACCTAGTCATGCGTACCTGGTTTGTGGAAGACTCTGTGTTGTCCATCTCATTCAACCTTTGAATTATTCCATGTATAGTAGGTCTATTAGCTCGATCAATTTCCACACATTCTCGAGCTATCTCAGTGAAGCTACTCATTTGCCGGGAGTCCATGTTCAATGATTCATGCCACTGTAAAGTTAAAATGTGGGACAAGAATGAATCACCAAACAAAATAAATTAGAATTTGTGAATGGTCGGGTGCATAGACTGCAAAACAATTATATTTGTTTAGCTAACTTTGGTTCTTTATTTTCAAGTAGGCTAATACTACCATTTACATCCAAAAGGAACTTTATTTAATTTGGTTCTATGTATATCGTGTTTACATAATGCAATTGCTAAAGACTTAGCAATAACTGTTATACTATATCAGAACGGTGTAGTCCGGTGCTAGGACCGAATATCTGTGTTGATCTTTCTTATAATGATAGCATGGAAGAGTAAAATTTGAGACAATTAAAAAGAATCGGCGAAGATATTAAGCTTACTTCCTCTTACATTGTCAAAATCAATGATGTCAGACCTGGTTAATAGTTTTATAATAATAATGCCCAAAGCGTATATGTCTGATTTGAGTGATAGTTCTCCTCTCATCATGGTTTCTGGTGCAATATATCCCCTGCATGATAGTATGCCAGTTAACTTGAAGTACGTGGCACTACAAAAACGAAATTATCTATAGGCTTTGCTTACCATGTTCCACATATATTTGCAGTGACAATTATGGAGTTGCCTACATCTAACCATCTTGACAAACCGAAGTCAGTGATTTTTGGGTCCATGTTAGAATCAAGCATAACGTTTTCAGGTTTTAAATCCAGGTGACCAATGTTTTTTTTTTATGCAGATATTGCAGACCATGACAAATCCCGGCAATCATTCGGTAGCGTATATGCCAGTCGTCTCCCTGAGGTTTCTCTACAAAAGAAATTGAAAGATGGTCCAAGCTTTGTAATTGACCAACTTGTGGGAAGGGATTGAAGACCATCTAATGAAAAGGGATAAATAGTTAAATACTACATGCTCCATTTCTTACCTGAATTTGTAGTTTTTAAGATCATTTAAATTTGAAGTAATAGATATTTCTATACTGGCTGCATGTAGAGAAATAAAGTTGTTAAGCCCTACATACCTTTAAGATAATGCTGAATGTTTCCATTAGGAACGTACTGAAAGCAGAGCAGCCTTTCTTGTATCTCTGATAACACGTATTTTACATCGAATTTCACGACTTCTCCCTGTGTATCCGAACAATATCCTAGAAATCTTACTATATTCTTGTGGTTTGCACTGATCAAACTCTTTATCTCGTCCAGGAATGACTCATCAGAAAAAACATGTGAACCGGAAAGCTTCTTCACGGCAACCTTCTCATTTCCCAGGTATCCCTGTTTTATTGATGGTATAAGCACTGGCATAAGTAATTCGCTCCACTGGGGCATATAAATGGAAATTTTACTATTCAAGAGGAAATCGAGAATAGGCCATACCATGTATACAACTCCAAACCCGCCACGACCAATTTCGTGAGAAAAATCTTCTGTAATAGATCTCAGAAGTCCATATGATAGCTTGATCGGATCTACACTTTCATTTCTGAACACGTCCTCCAGGGCTTCCAGTTCAATTGCTATATTATCCATTCTGCAATGCAAACATAACCTATCCAGTAAGCCTAACTGCGTTGCAATATTGGATTTTAGTATGAACTTGTACAACATGCTGTTAAAATAAAACGTAAATCAGGAAGGAATAGTTTCAACATAGGGCAGCAATGAGAAAATGGTCAGAAGAATGGTATATTCTTGCCTACATTTTTATCATTAAAACACAGAGATAATTCAGGGTCATCCAAGGCCATCTGACTGTAGACTAAGTTGTTCACTTTCACGTAGCTCAGTGATCAGTGTGTGATGGCGTTGGACTGATACTCTGGAAGTTGGGAGCGCAAACTAGAGTAACATGGAACTTAATTTTGCTCGAGTGTTGACTGTGGTCAAGAAAAGAAGGGACTACAAGTTGCAGGTGGAGTCATATGGAGTCTTTGGAGTAGCAGCGGTTCTCATGGGATAAGCTCAAGTCCAATGTACATGGAAGTTTGACGCATTGACGAATTCAAGGTAGTGGAGAATATTCGCCAAGGTGGAGTTTGTTAGAGTTGTGTCGAATATTGTGTACAAGTTAGGTTACAGTTGGACTCTGAGTTGTATTGTGTTTAGATAGGATATGGAGTCGTGTCCTAGTAGGACACTTGTATCCTAGACCTCTCATATATAGCGGGGGTAGACACACGATGTAACCTATGCCAACATAATAGCACGGGCACCGGCACACGCCGCCGGCTCCCCCGCGTACCCGTGCTTGTTAGAATAAATCCGAGGCGCTCCGTCGATCTACCGAGGACCAAGCAATCACACGAGGCACGACACCGAGATTTGTTAACGAGGTTCACCATCATGGCTACATCCCCGGGGCCTGACTACGGGCGCTCCTCCCCGTGACACCGTCACAATACCGCACCCCGGCCGCCCGGGCGCCGGCACACGCCGCCGGCTCCCCCGCGTGCCCGTGCTATTATGTTGGCATAGGTTACATCGTGTGTCTACCCCCGCTATATAAGAGAGGCCTAGGATCAAGTGTCCTACTTGGACACGACTCCTACTCTGTCTACACACCGTACGACTCCAAGTCCAACTGTAACCTAACTTGTACAATAATATTCGACACAACTCTAACAAACTCCACCTTGGCGAATATTCTCCACCATCTTGAATTCGTCCGTGCGTCAAACCTCCATGTACATTGGACTTGAGATACACCATGAGCACCGCTGCTACTCCCAGACTCCATATGACTCCACCTGCAACTGTAGTCCCTTCTCGTCTTCTTCACAGTCAACACTCGAGCAAAATTAAGTTCCTCGTTACTCTACTTTATGCTCCCAACTTCCAGAGTTTCCGTTCAACGCCATCACACACCGATAATTTATCTGCGTGAAAATGAACAACTCACATATTGGATGTCACATACAAGAGTTACCTGAACTCAACATGACCGCTCTTTCTTGACCGTATGTCTGAAACTTGAAAGAATTTCACCGTCGCCTTGTGTCACCCTGAGTCAAATTCACAGTTGCCTCACTCTTTTTCCGGATAGTCTCTGACATGTCCCACCGCTATAGCACTCCGCCTCCTTCTGTATTTGTCATCCACACTTTGCCACGTGCACTGAACACCACAAAATATACGTCCATGTACTCTCTCAGCTTTTGACAATTCCAGACTCTTCGTCACTTTCTCAGATTCTCCATGGTCAACTCCTGTCCATCTTCCGGTACCGATAGACCCAGTCACCAACTTGAATCTGGTACTCGTCAACACTGCTTCAGCACCCCCTGCACAATTTGTCTGACCACATGTCTGACCACCAGTGCCTTGGCCTGTCGTTGTGTCCCGTGCTTACCGCACACCTCGCCGCTATCACCGCGTCGAGCCTCTGCTGTCCTGGTCGAGTCTCCCGGGTAGCTAGCCCCTACTGTCTCAACTCCCACGGCAGAGAACCATCGATCATCACCGACCGATGCCGAGTATCACGCCTCCATCAGACCACTGGTGCCCAGTCCGATCCACGTGTCTCTCGCTTTACCCGCTGAAATAGGCTTCGACTCTCCGTTAACTTACGCCGTAGCCCCTCCATCAGCACAGAGTGTAGCCATCCGTCAGACTCCAGCTCCACCTTCAACATGACTCCATGGTGGTTGTACGTGCCACCCTCCCGCGCCCTGTCGACTCCAAGCTCTCATGTGCACCGTCTTGAATCAACCCTGCGCCATAGTCTGTTGAAGCCGCACAAGCCCTCAGACCTGCACCACGTGTTTCCACGCCCCAGAAGTCGGCCATCATCAGCATCACGCTCCTATGTCGTCGTCGCTGAAATCACTGCCATCTTCTGCTTTGACCGACATCCCCGCCGATCCGTCAGACAGTTCAGTCCGACCCAGCCAAAATTATCTGACTGCAACCATGCTCTACCCTGCGTCGTGTCCGCCCGCAAATCCGTGCATTGCTTGACGCCCTGTGTATGCATGATACTGCCACGACATGCTCCAGACTCCTCCGAGACTTATACGCACGTTGTCAACCTGCCAACTGATACAATCCCGTGTGCAATTAGCAATGCCTCAAACTAAAAAATGCTTCCATGTAGCTCCTGTGGCTGCACCATGTGCGTGCATCCACAACTCCCAATGCTATTTTCCTTTGTCCCATTGCTGTCTATGCCACGCCAATCCAATGGGCAGATTGTTCCTTTTTTTTTCTCTAACAAATCTCATGCAGCCCCTGTATTGCACAGCACGCACAGGTACACCTCCGGACCAGTAGCACTTCTCCATGGCCTTAGCGCACGCAGCCACCAGTGGGCCTTGCCTGGACCTGGGCGCCTAGCAGTAAGGTATTCCTGCACACGCACGCAGCAGCCTCGCCTGGCCGCACGCGCCGTACTGCCTTGGACCTGTGCACAAAGGGATCTTGCCCGGACTGGACTCGGCCGCATCGCTGCTGGCACGCGAACGAGAGCTCTGCTTGCCTCGATCGCCGCCACGACTCGCCGACAATCTTTCGATCTCGGCATGAGCTCCTTCCCTCGATCTGGACTGCTTCTTGTACGCTGCCGCAAACCGCTCGATTCCAATCTGCCTCCCGCTGCTGCACGTCTGCCGTCCAATGCACGCGCTACAGCCGCTAGATCCGAGTCGTGGAGAGCCTGCTGCCAACGCGTCATCGCCTCTGCCTCGACCGCGCTACAGCCGCTAGACCGGATACTCCGCGCCGCCGCCATCTCCAATCTAGCCGACGCCTGCACCATGCGCCGCCACCGCTGCTGTTGCACGTTCCGCTGCCTCCGCTTGCTTCTCACGCGACGATCTCGATCGCTGCCCGACGTGCCGCACGCACGATGTGCTATCTGCAGCCGGTCTTTGTCGCTCTCCTCTAGATCAACGATGCCGCAGCCTTCTCAAACCTTGCTCATGATACCACTTGTTAGAATAAATCCGAGGCGCTCCGTCGATCTACAGAGGACCAAGCAATCACATGAGGCACGACACCGAGATTTGTTAACGAGGTTCACCATCATGACTACATCCCCGGGGCCTGACTACGGGCGCTCCTCCCCGTGACACCGGCACAATACCGCACCCCGGCCGCCCGGGCGCCGGCACACGCCGCCGGCTCCCCCGCGTGCCCGTGCTATTATGTTGGCATAGGTTACATCGTGTGTCTACCCCCGCTATATAAGAGAGCCCTAGGATCAAGTGTCCTACTTGGACACGACTCCTACTCTGTCTACACACCGTACGACTCCAAATCCAACTGTAACCTAACTTGTACAATAATATTCGACACAACTCTAACAATTAGTAGAATACCATGCAGTTTTGCAGCCCTTGAATCAGAAATCTTTGTGATGTGGAACATTATAAATGGCTATATATATATGAGTTGTTCAATGCGAAAGGAAGTAATCTTTCATCCATTTTGTTTTAGGATCCCAATGTGAAAATGTAAATTCAGAAGGAGAAGTGGACATAAAAATTTCAAAAGAACATATACACACTGTAAAACCAAAAGAGTGGCTCCAAAAGTGTTCAACAAATCAAGATCGAGATGGAGCACTAACCTGGAAGAAGATTAGGGATGCCCCAGCTAACTGCTGCTGAGAGAACACCCAGTTGCCAGCCAGTATTGCTTCAAAAGAAAAAGATCCAAGTAGGAGAAGTTAAGGGGCAAGAATAGTTTGGATCCACCTCTAGCAGGCTATGCTTGTTATAAATGAAAGGCAGGTGCAAGCTAGAAGAGACATGGGCAAGTATGCTCCAGATCTGTTGACTTTGGAACCAATAATAGATTATCAAGACCAAAGAGACTAGCTAGTCTCTAAACATTAAGCAGCTTCATTTAAGGGTGGGTGATGCATGTGATGCCTACTGATTACCACGTTAAGGAACACTAGACTATCATTGGTTAGACAGCGATTAGTCAATGCAGAGGAGGATGTATACCCTCCCTCCAGCGCTGATCATACATATATATTCCATTGGTTGTACTATCTTAAGTTGTCAGACGGGAAGCCCCCAGTCTAATGAATCATTTGCGATGCATATTGTTGAAGGTTTACGAAATGTATTGTAATCAAGAAATGAAAATGAGCTGAAAACGTGAGTGAGGGGACAGGATAGACTTCGTGTGGTATTTACCTGGTATGCAGCCCTTCGTGTGGTATTGCATACAAAATATATATTACCGAAATTCAATTTGATTTCTGGATTTGCAAGCTAGCCTGTAAGATCTTAGGTTCAATTGATTTTCGTTCACTTTGCACTAATTTTGAGTTAACTTTCTCCAGGGCATGGCTAACGCATCCGGGATGAAGATATAGAGGCCAAGAATTCAGCTATTCTCTGCTGTGATCGTATCTAACTACACAATCTGGGAGCATCTTATTATGATCACAGACCTCGCCAGGATGAGCTTATGTATCTTTGTATGGGATTGCATACAAAATATATATTACTCCCTCCATTCGCTTATACAAGGCCACTATGAGTACCAAAAATGCAGTTGTACTATCTGTGCTACACAAGACATGGGCCTGTTCCGAGATGTGCAGCGAGGCCTGACACGGTATCAAGTGTAAAAAAATAACATTAGCCTAAACATACTAGTTTAGTTTAAAAAATGGTATTTACATTTTGCTTATTCTAAAAAATGGCTCCACAGAAAATAAATGAAGGCTACTAACAAAATTGGTATAGAAATTTTGTACTAATAAACTATATCACGTAGTCAAAGGGAATAATGCCCACGTAAAGAAGTTGGTTACTAACTAGTGCATGTTAGTTTGGTGACTAATGGTTACTTAGCATTATGTGCTCATGTGACCTGTACCAGGTACCTGGTATGTGACCTGTACCAGGTACTTGGTATGGACGACCAAGACGAAACAACATCTCTGGCACATGCGGGGAGTGAAGAACAGATGGGTGGAGCGGTGGTGCATGTGGTCCCATGTTCCAATGGTGTGGCAGCCATCACATGCATGCATTACCCACCCACCATAGGAGGTTCTGAATTAATCAAGCTACAAGATCGACTGGTCTGTTTGGCCTTTTTCTTTTCTTTTTTACTTTTCTCTTTCTTCCTTTTTTCCTTCTCTTTGTCTGCTGGGCAACATTACCAGTTTACCACCCTTGTCACTCAGTTTATATTTTCTTCTTTCCTTTATAATTCTATATTGTATCACACGTCACCAAGACACTGACTAATGAATTTATTAGGCACCGGACTGGCTAATGAGTTTTTAACAACAAACAACCAGTTCCACCACGAGGATATGCAGTCACAACAAAATGCCATGTACTTATATGGACACCGGAATATACAAGGATTGAGTCAGTTAATCGGGCACCTTAACTTTTTTTTTAGAGAAAAGGCGCCGGCCGAGTCCGAGAAGAGCTCGAACCTAGCCCGACTTTGAATTAACAAAGCTATCAACCGGCCAGGATACAAGGGCACACATTACAAAGGGGGTGAATGCAAAGCAAAGCGGAAAGAAGATACAAGGTGCTAGGCAGAACAACACAATGGCAACAACCGGAGCCAAGCACACAGCACCGTTGCCGACGACCAGCACTACGCCTACACCAACTAGCCAACTGGGAGCCCGAGAGGAGGGACACCCCGTGCAAGCATTGAGCACCGGCTGCATCCACGACCAAACTTGGGCAACACATGAGATGTCTCCACCGTCGCAAAGGGCCACTAACCTTTCACCCAGGCTCGATGGGTGCCGCACTGGCGACCGGCAGAGTGGCTATCATAAAACCCATCTCAAGGTGACCGAGCTGCCATAGGAGAAGCAGACAGCGCTAACCCACGAGCAACGGAAGCCCATCCAGACGAGAACCAGAGCCGGCAGAGGCAGCACGAAGCAGAGGACGCGAGCTGTCGGACGAAGACGCGACACCATGAAGAAGACCGAAGAAGGTTCACCACGCAAGGGCAAGCCCGAGTAGGATGAAGTAGGAATATCAGGCCGCCGTGCTTTGGAACCGAGACACCGGCCACTCCACCACCAAGAGCCAATCCCGACCGCCGCCTTGAAGAAGGAGCACGCCACTGAGGTGCCGTCGACGCCCAGACCAGGGGAGAGCCGGCTTTCGCTGGAGCTCAAGGGGTAGGCGGGAGGGGGAGGGTCGACCCCAAAGCCTCCAGGGAGGGGATCGGCCCCAAAGATGTCGACTTTGGGGGGGGGGGGGCAGCGCCGGCCATGCGTTTCCCCCGGAACCACACCCAAACGCCAGATCCGGCCGCCCGGCAGCACAAGACGATGGACTCCGGTCCCGCTGGCGCCGATCGGAGCAGATCGGGCCGGGACCGAAGCTTCTTCAATGGACCCGGCGGACTGCGAGGAGCCGCCGCTGCGCCGTCGACCGCGACCTCCACGCTGCCCGCGCATCCGTGGGAAGCCACCCACCAGCACCCGCCGGCGCCGCCCACCGCCCAGGACGCGCCGCGCGCCACCGGTCGCAGCCCCCGTCCCGGGAGCCACAGCCCTCCATCCGAGGAGGAGGCGCCGAATCCCCGCCGCCACCGTCATCAGGGCCATGCGCCGGCGCCGAGCGCCCCTCTGGTAGCGGCGGAGAGGAGGAAGAGGGAGGGGGAGAGCTCGGAGGCGGCGCTAGGGTTGCCCCCGAGTCGCCTCAGAGGAGACGACGCCGCGGGGGGGGGGGGGGGGGGCGAAAAGTCTAGGAGACGAAGAGATCAGGCACCTTAACTTTGCCAAAGGACTGCTTTTTTATTTCCAGCACATTAGTTGCGATTGAAATTAATTGCCGTAGTTTGCTCTTTCCAAAAACCAGCAAGAAAGCAAACGCCAACTTTTCACATAGCTAGCTGGTGGGAGACCCCAAATAGAACAGGACCCCAAATAGAACAGGATCGACGCAACATATGTTGCGAACTTAAATTCCACATACAATTGTGTGCTCTACATGATAAATAGAACTCATCTAGATGAGATATAATTTGGTAGACCAAATTATATCTCATCTAGATGAGTTCTAGCAAAACTGATGAACAAACCTGCCTGGAAAATACAGATCATAATTACGGCAATTCATATTTTTAACACATGATGTTTTGGAACCTATTTGAATTCGTATTACAATTCCTGGATTCTGAAATCGCAATTTTCTCTCTCATATTTGCCCTGATTACGTACTGCAATAACCATGATGATACAGGTAGAGGGTATTACTGATTGAGTGTAAACTTACTGGAAATGGCCCGTGGAACATTAGAACTGATATTGAACTTATGCATACCCCAGGCCATACTGAAGGAAAAAAATTAACTCGACTGATGAAATTATGTTGAAAATTATATCTAGCCTTCAGATATATTCGTGATAAAGGGGGAGGTCAGCTTTGAGATAAAAAAAGCATAAGTTAGTAATGGTCTTCATCGGATCCGGCTTGCCTGCTCCCTCCCCATGCTCCCATCCGTGCTCCCACCTCATCCTACGGCTGTCTTTTTTCTTTTTTTCTTTCTAATCTAATCATCTCCCCCTGATTTTAAGGGGGTGGGGCCGGGCCTTATTTTGTTCCAATCAAATCAAGCCACGTATTCGGGAGTACAGATGGGAGCACGGGAGGGGAGCAAGCAAGTCTCATCCGTCTTCATCAGGTTAGGAAGGCTAGGGAGCAGGGAGGATTCTATACCTGGTTGCTTGCCGTAGACCAGAAAGAGATTCAAATTGTCTGGTTCTTCCGATTTTGCTACATCACCATTTTGCAAGTGAATAGCACCTTTAGCGGTTTGTACAGCAGGAATGGTTCCAAATAATTGCTGCTAAAAACGGACCCTGCCTTTCCAACGAACAACATAAAAGCTTAGTACATTTTTCCAACAAAAAAACAGACTCAGCAGTTTAAGAAAATATTTTTTTTCAAGAGGATCCCTTCCTCGACTGGTCGGGAGTGCTCACCGGCGGCGGGTTCTGGTCTGGGATCGGAGGATCGAGCTGATGGCTCGGACGCGAGATCACAGGAGATTCAAATCGGGGCAGCCTCGGAGGACGGGCCCATGTTCCATGCAGATCGCGTACCGGGCCAAGACCGCTCGTGGGCTTTCCTAAGGCGGCGCATGCGTGCTCTATGGGGAGGATATCCTACGCTGACATCGGTCACGCAGTCTGTCTCACCTAAGCCGCCATGGATCGCATCGTCCCCGTCGACATCATCTCCTCGCGCCGCCCAACTTCCGATCGCCATGTCGCTGGTCTCCTTGCGGACGCCGCCGCCGACTCCAGCATCCACTACTAGAAAAAGGGCTATAGATGGGATTGACACTAATGACGCACCAGGCGGTGCGCCATTAGTATATACTAATGGCGCACCACCTTCTGATACGCCATTAGAGTTGAAACTACTAATGGCGCACCTGGCTCAGGGTGCGCCATTAGTATCAAATTTTTTTTTGAACTAGTGCGCCTGTCCAAACATACTAATGGCGCATCCAGACACAGTGCGCCATTACTAGTTACTAGTTGTAACTAGTAATGGCGCACCTGTCAGAAAGTGCGCCACTAATGTTGTTTTTTTTATTATATTTTTATTCTTTTTTTTGCAAAACTATTAATGGCGCACTGTTCCACTGTGCGTCATTACTAGTTTAAACTAGTAACGGCGCACATTGGGACAGTGCTCCATTAGTATGTTTTTTTTGCAAAACTACTAATGGCGCACCACCAAAAGGTGCGCCATTAGTAACCTGGATTACTAATGACGCATTTAGAGTTGGTGCGCCATTAGTAAGTGGGTAGCAACAAGATATTTTGGACAGCCTCTCCTACCCACACTCACTTTCTCCCCACTTCATTCTCTCCACCTCCTCCTTGTTTCGGGTGCCTCCTCCTTTTCACCTTATTTCCACCATAGATTCATTCAATTTAAGTGGTTAAATTACCTTGTTTTGATGGGTAAGTAAGGGGGGAAGCTATATTTATGTTGTTCTCCCTACAACAATGTGCAAATGCACTTTTTATGGCCTAGCTAGATCTATGTATGTTCGTGGTGTTGCATATGTTTGTGGTGTTGCATATGTGTTTGTGTTTGGAGGTGTACCGGTATTTGAAATGCGATAGTTGCCAATATTTTGCCGGAATGTTGATTCATTTCCGTTTCGGCGAGAATTTTGGCATTAAGCATTCTTTTTGGTCCTAGTTTTAGGGAAAGTCATGCCAAATTTTTTCTTGGTTCTAAAATATTGTTTTGCTCTACCCCGCAGGTGACCATGGTCCGCACGATGACCGAAGGCATCGTGAATAGGTTTTTGAGGTCCGCGAAGGCCGAGATGCTTCAAAAGAATGAGACGGAGATAAGATGTCCGTGTCGAAGATGCAAGCTGAAGAGCCTTATTGCGGACCCGGAATCCGGGCAGGTGCGGGACTACTTGCTCTTGCGTGGTTTCATGGATGGCTATCGGTGGCAAGGTGATGAAGATGACTACGAAGTCGTCCATGGGGGCCGGGCAAGAAACGAGAAAGGGCAGCAAGACAACCACCGCGGCTCGGGCGGGCGAGAAGACGAAGAATCCCCAGGAGATGATCACAACGGTGATGCTGTACACAGTCATCATGTAGAAGATGCAGGACATGATGATGAGGAAGATGCCGGAGCAGACGACGGGCATGATCATGAAGATGATGATGCCGGCGGAGCAGACGACGCTGGACCATCAATGGCCTGGGTGCAGGACCCTCATATTCAAGAGCTGCTTCTCAAGCAGACGGATAACGCAAGAGCTGCCGCCCGAGAGAAAGCCAAGATGGATCAACTTGAGTTAGACGCGGTTACTCCATTGTATGAAGGATGCAGGCCCGAGGATACCCGCCTGAAAGTAACGCTCATGGATCTGGAGATGAAGGTAAAACACAAAATGACCGACGCATGCTTCGACGAGAACATGTCATTCTGGCACGAACGTCTTCCCAAGGGGAACAAGTGCCCGACCATTTTGGAGGAGGCGAAGAAAATCGTGTGTCCTCTGGATTTACCGCACGTGAAATACCATGTGTGCATGAACAATTGCATCATTTATCGGGACGAGCACGCGGAGTCTACCATATGTCCGGTGTGCGGCGTCACTCGATACAAGAAGAGGAAGAAAGCTCCTCGAAAAGTGGTGTGGTACTTTCCGATCACTCCTCGTCTGCAGCGGTATTTCGCGGACCCTAAGGTAGCAAAGCTCCTGCGTTGGCACGCGGATAGGGAGGAGAAGAAGCGAGAAGATGACGCAAATGATCCGGAGATAGATAAAAAAGACAAGATGTTGAGTCACCCTAAGGATTCTAGCCAGTGGCAAGCGTTGAACTTCGAAGACCCAGAATTTGGGAAGGATCCAAGGAACATCGTGCTGGGCGCGAGCACCAACGGAGTCAATCCGTTTGGCAGCCAGAGAAGCACACATAGCACCTGGCCTGTGTTTGTGTGGATGTACAACCTTCCCCCCTGGTTGTGCATGAAAAGGAAGTACATTCACATGAGTATGCTAATTGAAGGGCCGAAACAACCAGGGAACGACATCAATTTGTATCTGGGGCTGATGAAGGAGGAGCTAGACACGCTGTGGAAAACGCCAGCCAATACGTGGGACGCCGCAGAGAAAGAATATTTCCCTATGAGAGCCGCACTGCTCACGACGGTGCACGACTATCTCGGTTACGGATATCTCGCGGGGCAGGTAGTCCACGGATTTTCTGGATGCATCAGGTGCATGGATGACACAACGTATCGCCAGCTAGATAGAGATCCCGGGTCTTCAAAAACCGTGTTCATGGGACATCGAAGGTGGCTTCGCGACGATGACCCGTGGTGGAAACGCAAGGATCTGTTCGATGGTGAAACCGAACCCCGAAAACGCCCGCGTACGAGGAGCGGCGAGGAAATAGACGAGCTGTTGAAAAATTGGAAAGATTGCCCACTGTCGGGAAAGAAGCAAAAGGCGCCAGAGCCGGGAAAGAAGCGAAAGGCGCCAGAGCCGCTGCTGAAGGTATGGAAAACGAGGTCTGTTTTCTGGGACTTGCCGTACTGGAAGATCCACCATGTGCCTCACAGCCTTGATGTCATGCATATCACGAAAAACGTGTGCGAGAGTCTTCTTGGTACCCTGCTCAACATGCCAGAGAGGACCAAAGATGGGCCGAAAGCAAGGGCATACTTGAAATCAATGGGCATCAGGCAGGAGCTTCACGCCGATGATGATGATGATGATGATGATGAGGCGAAGCAGGACACAGAAAGTCGTCGCAAAGGCAAAAAGGCCAAGAAGACCGGAAATGACTACCCTCCCGCGTGCTTCACTCTAAGTCAGGAGGAGATCGAGCAGTTTTTCACCTGCCTCCTAGGAGTAAAACTTCCTTACGGTTACGCGGGGAAGATAAGCAGATACCTAGATCCAGCGAAGCAGAAGTTCAGCGGGATGAAGTCTCACGACTGTCACGTGCTGATGACGCAGATACTTCCAGTTGCAATCCGTGGGATCATGGACGCGCACGTCCGTGAAACGCTATTTGGCCTATGCAACTTTTTCGACGTCATCTCTCGGAAGTCGATTGGCGTGAGGCAACTCAGAAGGCTACAGGAAGAGATCGTGGTGATACTATGCGAGCTTGAGATGCACTTCCCGCCCGTATTCTTCGACGTTATGGTGCATCTGCTGGTCCATATAGTGGAGGATATCATCCAACTCGGGCCGACGTTCCTGCACAGCATGATGCCGTTCGAAAGGATGAATGGTGTCATCAAAGGATACATTCGCAACATGTCACGTCCAGTGGGAAGCATAGCCAGGGGCTTTCTGACCGAAGAGTGCATCTCCTACTGCACGAATTATCTAGGCATCGAGAACCCCGTTGGTCTGCCCGTCAACACGCACCTCGGCAGGCTCGCTGGATGGGGTCACCATGAGGGTAGCCGCGAAATGCATGTCGACTTCGAGGGTCGACTCGCCGACTTTGAAAGAGCAAACCTAGTCGCGCTACAACACATAGACGTGGTCGATCCTTGGGTGGTAGAGCACAAAACCTTTATTAAGAAGACGTACAATGACCGAGGCCAATAGAGGACGGACGGAGATATACTCAAAGAGCACAAATCATGTTTCACGCGTGGTTCAAGCAGAAGCTTCTGTCGTACCCTTTACATGAGGATTCTTCCGCGGAAGAACAACTCATATTCGCCTTGTCACAGGGCGCTGAGCACAACCTGATGACCTATGAGGCGTACGATATCAACGGCTACACATTCTACACCGAGGCCAAGGACATGAAGAGCGATGGTTATCAGAACTATGGGGTAACGATGGAATCCTACACCGGTAACGACAAGGACAGATACTACAGAAGGAACGAGGAGATCTGGGAGCTGAGCTACGCTGGAGAGAAGGTCCCGATGTTCCGTGTCAGATGGGCAAAGAGCGTCCTAAAAGAAGACCAGTATTTCACCACCATGGTTATACCCGAAGCCAAATCCAAGACCGCGGGCGCAAACGTCACCGCGAAAAATGAGCCATGGGTACTGGCTTCCCAAGTGGACCAATGCTTCTTCATTACCGACCCGCCAAAGCCCAGTCGTGTTGTCGTGAGGAGAGGTAAAAGGAAGATCATAGGAATGGATGGAGTAGCCAATGAGCAAGACTTCGACAAGTACGGCGACCCGAGGATCGAACGTGATGACGATGATGAAGTAGCAGCATACACCACAAGAAGAAGAAGGACCACCCTACCTAAAGGACGTCCGTTCCACAGAAGAACTCCATTTGCGAAAAAGAAGGGCAAGAAGATTGTGAACAGATAGCTAGCTAAGATCGATTGTATTTAAATCGTAGCCTTCATTTCTCGATTGTATTTCATGGGCACTTTTTGAACTATCATGAATATTTTTAAATTTCATGGACACTCGATCTCGATCCCCCTCCATGTAGGCTACTGTGCATGTGGAGCCGGCCATGAGGATTGACCACGGGCTGGGACCAGATGTTCCGCTCGTGGGTACGAGGCCACCCACTGCTGCACTGGTTGATCTTCATCATGCATACGTAGAGCCGGCCACGTCCGCCCCATCTGTACATGATGCTCCTGCTGACCCGAGTCCCATCACACTAGCTACAGCGGACTCGTCACTTGCACTGGCGTGTGAGACCGCCGGGGAGGGGGTTGCTACTTCACCCTCATCCCCTCCTCCGGCAGCGAATCCTGTGCGTCTACCTTCATTGGGTGTGACACCCACACGCCGGAGTAACCGGCACATGGTTACCGATGACGGGATGATGGACACTGATGAGGACTCCCTGGCAAAGGCCATGCGGCATAAAGCAGTGCTGAACCTAGACAATCAAGGTATGCTGTCGTCAACCAAATCCTTTTTATCTTTTTCCGCTACAACCATCGCTTCTAAGTTGAATAATGTGGGTGTAATCCTAGGAAGCAATGAGAAGGATATTTCTGTTTCAACAAATGCCTTGAGACATTTGGAATATGACCGCCTAAGGGTTACGCCACGTGTTTCTAGCAAGTCCTTTATCTCACAACTAGATGAGGAGGAGCTGCATGCCACATCAGATGGTCAGCTACTCTCTCATTTAGTAGGACAGGTTTCGGATGTTGGCCTAGATGAGCCCGGTCTTAGTTCATTGATTGAGCTTACAGCTTTCGGACGTAAATCAAAGGCCTTCCGTTCCAAAAAAGGTCATAAGCCCTCTAAGAGGGCCAAAGTTTCTAAATCTCGTAATGTTTCTTCATGAATGGCATGTTCTTTAATAGCAGAGGTCTAGGTGACTTGGCTAAACATCTATTCATTGTGGAATGCAATTGTGAATTCAATTTAGACTTTTTGGCTATGTCTGAAACGGGGAGACGTGATTTCTCAGCAAGTCTGCTTAACCGTCTTTCTGGCGGGATAGACTACACTGGGACTTCACGACCGCCTAGAGGTCGTTCTGGGGGCATTTTACTTGGCGTAAATACAGGGACTATGGATGTTTTGGCTAGTTCGGATGGTGAGTTTCACATTAAATTCCATATTCGCAACATGGCTGATAACTTCACATGGACTCTCGTCGTTGTGTATGGTGCAGCCCAGGATGAGTTCAAGGCTGATTTTCTTCGAGAATTGGTTAATCTGGCGAAAGATAATCCATAGCCCATTCTTATTGGTGGTGATTTCAATTTGCTACGATTTCCAAATGAGAAAAGCCGTGGTAGGTTTGATGATCATTAGCCTTTCCTTTTCAATGCTGTCATTGATAGTCTAGATCTGCGAGAGGTTTCCATGATTGGAAGACAGTTCACTTGGGCAAACAATCTTCCAGAGCCGACATATGAGAAACTAGATCGCGTTTTAATGGATACTGACTGGGAACTAAAATTCCCGGTGGTTTTTGTTCGTGCTCTACCTCACATCGAGGCTCTATCAGACCACGCACCCATCCTCCTAACTGCTGGTGTGCCACGTCCTCAGCGGAGTGCCAAGTTCAAGTTTGAACTTGGTTGGTTGCTTCGAGATGGCTTCCATGACATGGTTAAGGAGGTGTGGGAAAAAACGGTTGCCGGACATACCCCAATACAAAAATGGAATAACAAAATACGTGCAATATGTAAATTCCTACGTGGTTGGGCTAGGCATACGGCGGGTACCCTACAAAAAGAGAAGCTTCGTCTTTCATCTATTATTGATGAATTAGAAGCTCTAGCTGAGGTCAGACCTGTATCTGAGCATGAAATCGATATCAAGAGTCAATCGAATGCACAGATAGCTCGCATGCTGCGTGAAGAGGAGCTCAAATGGTACCAACATTCAAACTCACAATTTATATTGAAAGGTGATTCGAATACTAGATACTTCCATGGTGTCGCTAATGGTAGACACCAGAAGAAACTTATTCATTCCCTACATCAGGAGGAGGGCACGATAGAGGGGCATGAGCAACTTAAATCTTATCTCACTAATTATTATAAAAATCTGTTCGGAGCCCTAGAGGAAGGACATTTCTCGATGGATGAGTCCCGAACAGATGACATCCCTCAGGTGTTTGATGTGGAAAATAGCCTTCTAACAGCTCCATATTCTGAGGAGGAAGTTAGAAAGGCGGTCTTCCTAATGGAGCATAACAAAGCCCCGGGTCCGGATGGTTTCCCTGCCGAGTTCTATCAGAACTTCTGGGAAGTCATCAAATCGGATCTCCTACATCTGTTTGGTTACCTACATGTTGGCCAACTAGAATTGTTTCGCTTAAACTTCGGTGAGATTATTTTATTACCTAAGGTTAATGAGGCTGAAAGGATACAGCAATATAGACCTATCTGCCTCCTTAATGTTAGTTTTAAAATATTCACGAAGGTTGCAACAATTAGGCTAAATTCGGTTGCTGGTCATGTGGTTCGCCCTTCACAGACCGCTTTCATGCAAGGCAGAAACATCCTAGATGGAGTTGCTATCCTTCATGAAACAGTCCACGAACTACATAGAAAAAAACTGAATGGGGTGGTACTCAAAATCGACTTTGAAAAGGCTTATGACAAAGTCAAGTGGTCTTTTCTTCAACAGACTCTCGGAATGAAAGGTTTTTCTGCAGAGTGGCGCGCTATGATCCATAGTTTCATTTCCAGAGGTAGCTTGGCCATTAAAGTCAATGATGATGTGGGCCCCTACTTCCAAACGAAGAAAGGATTAAGACAGCGTGACTCAATATCGCCCATGCTATTCAATATAGTGGCGGATATGTTGGCTGTCATGATTGAGCGTGCCAAGGCTGATGGCCAAATTGATGGAGTAGTGAACCATCTTGTGGATGGTGGTCTCTCTATTCTTCAATATGCTGATGATACGATTCTCTTCATGGATCATGACCTAGAAAAAGCGAGAAATTTGAAATTAATTTTGTCAGCTTTTGAGCAACTCTCGGGTCTTAAGATCAACTTCCATAAAAGCGAATTGTATTGTTTCGGCGAGGCTCAAGACGAGGCCCATTTGTATGCTGACTTGTTCGGCTGTCGTTTGGGCCAGTTTCCTATCACATATTTGGGGATACCGATACATTATCGGAGACTCACAAATGCTGAATGGGAACACGTCGAGGAGAAACTACAAAAAAGACTAAGCAGTTGGAAAGGCAAATTGCTATCTCTGGGTGGAAGATTGGTACTCATTAATTCAGTACTAAGCAATATGGTACTATATATGATTTCCTTCTTCCAATTGCCAAAAGGAGTTTTACACAGATTGGATTACTTTCGATCAAGATACTTTTGGAAAGGAGATAGCGAGAGAAAGAAATATAGACTGGCTAAATGGAGTGTGGTTTGCCGTCCCAAAGACCAAGGCGGGTTCGGCATTCAAGACCTTGAGGTTAAGAATATGGCCCTCCTCGGCAAATGGTTGTTTAAGTTATTGACGGAAGATGGTGTATGGCAAACTCTCCTAAAGAGAAAATATGTGGGTTCAAAGGCGATATCCCAGGTGTACTGGAAGCCTGGGGACTCTCACTTTTGGGCTGGCTTAATGGCGTCGAAGAACTATTTCTTCCACTATGGCTCTTTCTCGATTAAGGATATGGCTCGGAAATTAGATTCTGGGAGGATAAGTGGCTAGGCAATGCTTCACTCCGGGAACAATACCCAGCTCTGTATAATATTGTGCGCCACAAGGGTGATACTATCGCCACGGTTATGGAATCATTTCCGTCAAATGTGTCGTTCAGAAGAGATTTAATAGGACCTAGACTCCAATCGTGGAACACCCTGCTCCAGCGGTTATCCACGGTGCAATTGTCACAAGGGTCCGATGAATTTCGCTGGAACCTACAAGGGAATGGTCAATTCTCAGTGGAGTCCATGTACAGAGCCTTGCTCCAATCCGATGTGCCAGTTGATAATAATAAGAAGATCGGGAAGATGAAAATACCTCTTAAGAATAAAATCTTTGCATGGTATCTTCGTCGCGGAGTCATTCTTACTAAAGATAACCTTGTTAAGAGGAATTGGCATGGAAGTACGCACTGTGTTTTTGGTCAGCATGATGAGACAATAAAACATTTGTTCTTTCAATGTAAATTGGCTCGTTCTATATGGTCAGTCATCCAAATAGCTTCTGGCTTGTACCCTCCTTGTAGTGTTGCTAATATATTTGACAACTGGTTACATGGGATCGAACACAAGTTTAGAACTCTTCTCAGGGTGGGAGCGCTCGCCGTTATTTTTTCGCTTTGGCTATGTAGAAATGATAAGGTTTTTAACAAGAAAAGTACATCTCTTAAGCAGGTTATCTACAGATGTACCGGGACGCTTCGTTTATGGTCGTCTCTATAGCGTATGGAGAATTGCGGCCTCTTTATGGAGGTCTGTATACGATTGGAGGCTACGGTGAGGGATACTTTTACCCAACATGGGTGGCAGCATGATCTCAGGATTGGCCCTCCTCACTACAGGAATCAGCTACTTTGCCGTCAGCCATGGCGGACGGCAAAGGCATGGAGGGCTGACGGCAAAGGTCTTTGCCGTCCGCCGTGGACGGCAAACGGTGACGGCAAAGTAAGCTTCGGCAAAGAGGTACTTTGCCGTCTGCTTCGGGCGGCTGACGGCAAAGAAGCCTTTGCCATCAGCAGCTGACGGCAACGAGTGCAGACGGCAACATGTGCGCTGTTACTCCGTTAGGTGGCTAACAGCAGGCCTTTGCCGTCCGCTGCTGACGGCAAACTTCAGAAGCCCTTTGCCGTCCGCCATGTGATGTCAGCCGACGTCACTACACGGCAGGCCTTTGCCGTCAGCCACTGTAGGCAAAGTTTTTGCGCTTTGCCGTCCGCCGTGGACGGCAAAGGCTTTGCCGTCAGCCACTGTAGGCAACCTGACCAAATTGGTCAGCCTCCCAGGAAGCACAGCTGCCTGCCACGTGGCCTCTTTGCCGTCCGCTGCTGATGGCAAAGAGCCCTTTGCCGTCGGTGGCTGACGGCAAAGAGCCTGTATATTGTCTCTTTTTTTCTGTTTTTTCTTAATCCAACAATTTTCACAGCAAATATATCACATATTTAACAACAAACATATCCAGCACACATATCACATATCCAGCACATAATTCCATATACATATATATGACATAGCGAAGTTTCATCAACATACATAGCAAGTTCCATCCATACACATTGTTCCATATACATATTACATAGCAAAGTTTCATCAACATAGCAAGTTCTATCATAGCAAGCTAGATACAATGCAAAGTTTTAGCAAAGAAAGAGCAAGCACTCCATCCTAGCAAGCTAGCTTCCATTAAGTGAGTGAAATCTGCAAAATGGTAAATATGAAGTTAGAAATAGGTGAATAGAACAAGAAGAAGACTATAACAAGAAGTATATGTCATTTATGACCTAACTTAGGTGGAATGGATCATTTATGAGCTAACTTAGGTGGAATGGATCATTTATGAGCTAACTTAGGTGGAATGGATCATTTATGAGCTAACTAAGTTGAAATGGGTTGTTTATGAGCTAACTTAGTTGGAATGGGTCGTTTATGAGCTAACTAAGGTGAAGGGCATCATTTTTTAGCTAACTAAGGTGAAATGGATCGTTTTTGAGCTAACTAAGGTGAAATGGATCGTTTTTGAGCTAACTAAGGTAAAATGGATCGTTTTTGAGCTAACTTAGTTGAAATGGGTCGTTTATGAGCTAACTAAGGTGAAGGGCATCATTTTTGAGCTAACTAAGGTGAAATGGATCGTTCTTGAGCTAACTTGGATAAACTGGATCATTTAAAAGCTAACCTAGGTAAGATTGGTTATTTTGGAGCTAACCTAGGTGAAATGGGTCATTTTAAAGCTAACGCAGGTAAAATGGATCATTTAGGAGCTAATCTACGTAAAATGGGTCATTTTAGAGCTAACTTGGATAAATTGGATCACTTATAAGCTAACTAAGGTAACATGAGTCATTTTAGAGCTAACTTAGGTAAAATGGATCGTTTATGAGCTAACTAAGTTAATTATGCAGTTTTTGACATAAGTAAGCTAAGTACATGTCGTTTTAGAGCTAACTAAGGTAGAATGGATATTGGAGGAAATAAAGCTAAGTCTAGGTCATTATGGTAAGCATATTGGAGGAAATAAAGCTAAGTCTAGGTCTTTATGCATTTGTTAAGCAAAACACTAGAGAAACTTACCGTGATCACGGAGGTGTAGGAGCGGGCTGGCTCGCGCCGGTAGCTGGAGAAGGAGCGGGCTGGCTCGCGCCGGTAGCTGGAGAAGGATCGTGCGATGCGTTTCTGGAGTTAAGCTGCACCAAAGATCATTTCCAATGTCTCGTTAGCATTATGACACTCAAATGTTAAGACTAGCAAGTAATGTGCATTCAAATTAAACTCACCGTGCTCCCAGGAGCAATCACTGGCATCGGCGGAGCGGTCTGACCGGACTTATCGCACACAGACTGCACATTTGGTTTTCACAACAGAGTCATACTAGTTAGTAATGAGACTCAAATGTTAAGACTAGCAAGTAATCTGCAGAAGGAACTTACCACAAGGAGCTCGTACATGGCCCTTGCCTGCATGTCATTCCGTGCCCTCTCCTCCTCCAACATCTTTGTCGTCTTCTCCTCCAACTCCTGCTGCCTCTCCGCCGCCTCCGCCAGAAGTTTCTCCGTTCTATCTCTCTCACTCTGCATAGCAGCCTGCAACACCACTCACATGACCATTTGTAATCATTGATGGAAGCGCACACAATGCAATGGAGAAAGATAGCTGAGTAAGTATAACAACCTTGATGGCAAGTTGGACTGGCCGTTCATGAGGCCTTATCTCAGGAGCGGAGCTCGACTGGCGCGCCTTGATCTCCGGGAGAGTCATAGGACAACGGATAAGTCCATCTCCCATGGCGGAGGCGCCATGGTACCTCCCGCCACCAGATATCATCAGCAGCTCTGTATCAATGGGACCCTTGCTCGGGTTGAAGTCCTTCCCTTTCCTCGCCTTCCCTTGATCTCTATATTGCACGAGCTTCTCGTGGGATGAGATGTTGGTGAAGTTCTTTGGATCATCGAGGTCAGATGGAGAGAATGCCTTGACTTTCTTGTAAGGGCCTTTGTGGGCCATGGCATACAGGTCGTACACCTCTGGCACCTTATCCTCCTTATTGTAGCGTGCCTGAAAGAGAGAAATAAAGTAAATTAGTAATTAAAGGGCTAAAGCTAGCATGATGAATGAATTGCATGAATCACGAAGCAAACCACATACCCAGTTCCGCCCGTACTGAAATAAGTTGGAGCTGCCTTGATGGTGTGGCACACCTTCCATTTGGGCACGTTTGTCCTTGGCCTCTTCATGCATGGCCCGGCATTCTTTTGAGCACCACGCATTGACCAACACCTCCCAACAATCCATCCGATCCGCACACCATCTCAGAGGGGCCTAAGTTAGCAAATAGAAACTTGAGCGCTAGCTACGGCTATGAATTACTAAATGAAGTAAGTACAAGGCCTTAAGAGTTACCTTCATGTACTGCTCCTTACTCAAGAACTTATCGCGGCAATCCTGCTTGGGCTTCTTGATACCACGCCCGGCGTAGTAGTCTCGAACAGCTTGCACCCAAACCTCATGCCGTAAGTTCTGAAGTAGGCGCCTGCACTCCTTGTCGATAACATCTGCTGCCGCCTCCTCGTATCCCTCCTCACACCTGTAGAATGTCTGCAATCAAATGAGACAATATTGATTAGTACAATTAATAACTAGCTAGTTGAAGATTTCTAATTGTGTAAAGGAGAAATTACCCAGAACTTTCTGATCACCACGTCTGCCCTCGTCTTGCACAAGACACCGTCGATAATCTCACCCGGCGGGGCCGGGGCAGGCAAGTAGTGGTCCCAACTCAATCCAACCTCTGGAAGCCGACCCTCACCAGGCAACGTGACAAACCCCGGAAAGTTTTGCCGAACCAGAACTCCAAGGACGGAGTTGGGCCGGCGGACACTTTCATGGTGGTCCCAACCCCTGCAGACAAGGCCAACGCATTAGTTATTTGAAGAAACGTGAATGCAGAAGGTACAAAAAGATTAAATGCACTTACCTCTCCCCATCAGGGAAAATCAACCACCTCTGCTCGCGGGTCGCCGGCACGGACGGGAGCCGTGTAGCACCACGCTGGTAGACTTTGCCCCCCTCCTCCTCAATATCAGTCGGCTCCCCGCCATCATCAGCATGGCCACTCGGCTCCCCGCCATCATCAGCATGGCCACTCGGCTCCTCAAGCCGACCCGACCAGGTACCCCATCCAGACGTGTGCTCCTCCGGGGTCTCGTGGGCCCAAGCCTCGTGGGCCGAAGGCCCGTCGACCCGAGGCTCGTGGGCCGAAGACTCGTGGACTGGAGGCTCGTGGACCGGAGTCCGTGTAGCCTCCTCCTCGGACGAATCCACCCTAGCAGTCACGTGCTCGGGTGAAACAGCTGGGGGTGGCGGCGAGGAAGGCGCCGTAAGAGTCACCCTACCTCCTCTCCCGCGACCACGTGCTCCACCTCCTCTCTTCTTCTTACCTCGTCCCCTGCTGGGCACCGCGGTCGACGAAGAAGGGCCCGGCGGTGTCACCATACTGTCCAGCAACGCTCGGCGGAGAGGTGCGTGTGGAATGGAAGACCTCCAACCACGCGCCGACGAAGAAGGGGCCTCGACGCGCTCCCGACCAGCGCCCACCATCTTTCAACACCTGCCATGACAAAGAATAAACGAAATTAGTACAACACATAAAAAAAGTACCGACATGAATAATAATATGTGTATATCACTTAAGTGTATCATCTACAACATAAAAAAATTGAATACCTGACACTACTAATAATCTCGATCAGTATCATCAATAAATGCATAATCATCATCATCACTATAATCAATGATGGGCTCATAGGGTTCATTGGCATCAACATGTGCAAGGCCACCTTGACGTAATCGGTCAAGCATTGACAGGTCATCCGCAGCAGTAACCTCTTCTTGTTCCGGCTCTTCTTGTTCCTCCTCTGGGGTGATGTCGGATTCACTGTCGCTGTCTACTTCAATGTTTTGGGGTGAAGTATAGCGGTTCTTGAAACGCTTTTTGGAAAGACGTGTCTCTTGGAAGAATTCTCCTTCATATGTGTCTGGGTTAATGTGAGGTTCATAATCCTCTTCCTTTGGGGGAGAAAGTCTAGCACGTGGCGGCACTTCATAAACGACATCTCAACCTTTCAGATTTGGATTAGTTTGGCAGGCCCACGGTAGATAGAATACTTGGGTTGCCTGTTGAGCCGTAATATAGACATCAGGAACATCTAAATGTGTGCTTTGGTTGATTTCAACTAGCCCTATATGTTCATGAGTCCTTCTAGTCTCCTTCGGCTGAAACCAATAACATTTCAAGACTACGACATTCGGTGGGTTTTCACCATAGAACAGAAGTTCATAAATTGCTTCAACTCTCCCATAATACTCGGTACCTCCTTCGCCGATAGCAGATACACAACAATTTGTAGTCTTTTGGTCGGCCATAGATAGCTCTTTGCCATAGGTACGAAAGCGATACCCGTTGATGTCGTACTTGTCAAATGAACGGACCTTATAGTCAAAACCATTAGCGACTTGTCTCAATTCGGCGTCCATAGACTCTGAATTAGCCTACAAGTTTAATATGAAAGGATTGTTGCATTACGCACAAATTAGCGAATGAAATGAAATTGTCTAATAGAAATTACCGTTTGTTTGAACCAAGAGATGAAACCGGGATAGCTGCCTCCTTGCTTTGCGAGAAGCTCATACTCTTCGACGGAATCCTTTTGGATCTCCGCTCCATACGAGAATATGGCGACGTATCGACTGTATGACATATCCAGGAATAAGAGCAGTTCAAAGAAAATAGAAGTTGCGAAACAATGTACCGAGAACTTACTCGATGTACGGCCGCACTTCTATCAGGTTGTTGAAGATATACAACGAAATGGTCCGCCATTCTTCGTTATCCAAAGATACTGGATGTGAAACACTAGCTGGTGCGAGATTCCCTTTGAATAGGCTGAGGTTGGACCCACCCTTTTTAGGCTCATCAGCATTGTACCGAGGCTTCGGATTATGCAAATGACAATTTTTGGCTTCGTAGTGTGCTGTTACGAAGTTTGCCGCCTCCTCTGTGATGAATGCCTCAGCCATCGATGCTTCAATTCTACATTTATTTTTACATTTTTCTCGAAGCGTCTTCTGCATCCTCTCAGTTGGGTAGCACCAACGATTTTGCACGGGCCCGCCCAATCTTGCCTCGGTCGGGAGATGCAAAATCAAATGCTGCATTGGATTAAAGAAGCCCGGTGGAAAGATCTTCTCTAACTTGCAGAGCAACTCCGGCGCCAACTCTTCCATTTCTTCTAACACGCCAGGCGATAGTTCTTTCGCACAAAGAACACGGAAGAAATAGCTGAGTTCTGCCAGTACTAGCCATTCATCCTCAGGGATGAAGCCATGCAACATCACCGGCATTACCCGCTCAATCCATATGTGCCAATCATGACTCTTGAGACCAAATATCTTCAATTTATCAAGATTCGCTCCCCTCTTTAGATTCGCTGCATACCCATCGGGGAACATCAACTGTTGTTGCACCCACAAGATAATTTCCCTCATAGCTGGCCTTCCAAGATTGAACCATGCCTTTTGCTTCGTCCAGTTCTGCTTTCCTTTCGGTTCTTTCATGTTTTGTAACGGCCTATCACATAGCGCCTCCAGATCGACTCTAGCCTTAATATTATCCTTTGACTTCCCATCTATGCCGAACAATGTACCAAAAAGTGCCTCGGCGATATTCTTCTCAGTGTGCATCACATCGATGTTGTGTGGGCAAAGGAGGTCTTTGAAGTAAGGCAGATCCCATAAGCAGGTTTTGTGAGTCCAGGCGTGCTTAGAATTATACCCCTTGAAGTACCCTGGACGCTCTGGATCTGGCTCAAGAGCGTTTAACTGATCCAGGGTCTGTTGGCCTGTCAATGCAGGTGGTGCAGAGTTTTTGACAACTCTACCTCTGATGAAGTTCTTCTTGTCTTTCCTGAACTTATGGCGAGGATCCAGGAACTGTCTATGCATGTCAAAGCAAGAAAACTTGCGACCGGCCTGAAGCCAACGAAACTCAAGAGCTCCCTTGCATGTGGGGCACGGGAACCTTCCATGCACACACCAGCCAACGAATAGCGCATACGCCGGCAAGTCATGCGTCGAGTACATGTACCAGACACGCATTAGGAAGTTCTGTTTGCTATAGGCGTCGTATGTCTTGAACCCATTATCCCAGGCTTCTTGCAATTCGTCCTTAAGCGGCTGCATGTACACATTCATATTTTTTCCCGGATAGTTGGGCCCTGGAATTATCAACGTCAGGAAAATGTTCTTTCTTTGCATAATCTGTCCGGGGGGGAGATTGAGTGGAAAGACAAATACGGGCCAACAACTGTATTGGGCTGCCGTCAAACCAAACACACTGAACCCATCCGTGCTGACTCCAACTCGAGGATGCCTCGGATCTGCCGCTTTGTCAGCATGTATTTCATCAAACTTTTTCCACGCAACAGCATCCGATGTGTGTACCATCATCAGTTTCCCGTCTGCATCTAGTTCGGTTCTTTTGCCTGTTTTGTGCCATGTCATCTGTCTGGCCGTCTCTTTGACCATGAAAAGACGTTGAAGTCTTGGTACGATTGACATATACCGAAGAACATTAACGGGGATTTTGGTCTGTGTCTTCTCACCCATACCGTTGTCTACCACAATATACCTGGAAGACTTGCAAATGGGACAATAGTTCAAGTCCGCATAGTCAAGCCTAAATAAGGCACATCCTTTCTCACAGGCATGTATCTTCTCATAGGGCATCTTCAGTGCATGGAGGATTTTGTCCGACTGGTACAGGTTTGCAGGCATTACATGGCCTTTGGGTAGAAAGCGTCCAAATACTGTCATAATTGCGTCATAGCATTCTCTGCCCAAGTTGAACTGAGCCTTCAGAGCCATTACTTGTGATATGGCATCCAACTGACAAAGCTCAGTGTGCTCGTGGAGCGGACGTTTTGAAGACTCCAACATTTCATTGAAGGCCTTTGCAGATTCCTCCATCTCCTCGTCCGAATCCCGAGCATCATCATAGTCTTGCACCATGTTTCCCATCCCGGTACCATGCTCGTCGGTGCGACGATGATCCACCTCTGCTCGGTCACGTTGGGCAGACTCACCATGAAATGTC
Organism: Aegilops umbellulata; assembly: GCA_032464435.1. Lineage (NCBI taxonomy): Eukaryota > Viridiplantae > Streptophyta > Magnoliopsida > Poales > Poaceae > Aegilops > Aegilops umbellulata. The sequence goes on along the minus strand of CP136057.1, from coordinate 4,428,916 downwards.
CACACCGTATAATCGGGCATAAAACCACTCTTCTGCAGGTGTTTGCCCATTTCAGCCTCTGTCTTCTTTTCCCAATTGCCGCACCGGAAACAAGGGCACCATGTTTTCTTTTGGCCATTTGCAAATGCGGCTTGCACAAACCCCTTGGTTTTTGTGAAGCATTTAGCGCTCCATTTGTTCTGACCAGTGTGTCCGGTATACATCCACGCACGGTCACTCATCTTGACTTTCAGAGCTACTGGACACACAACAATTATATATGTAATTCACCATGTATATATTCATCAGTTGATCTACTTTGTCAATTTTATTACGTCCCTGCAACCTACACTCTAATAGGTAATGATAGGTCCTAATCCCACCCGTGTATGTGTAGATTGGGTTCATTTTCCCATGCTATGCTCCGGATCCGACGCAAAATTTCGGCAGCACCTCCCCGCTGTTCTCCTGATACACGTCTCTGCAATAAACAGAGAGGATGTGTACCCGGAGAACAACAGGGGAGGCACTGACGAAATATATGCGTCGGATCCGGAGCAAAGCATATGGGAAAACGAACCCAATCTACACATACTCGGGCTGTCCATGGATAGCGTTGGACAATTCGAAAGAATCAAGGTTATAAATATGCAAATGCATGCATATTTATAACTATGATGCTTTCGAACGGGAGACACATATTGGTTACGCATACTGATGATTCAAGACACATATATAGCTAGCTATCAAGTTTCATCGGAATAGATCAAATAATTAATGGGGGAGGAGGACTTGTCATTTGTGCTCACCCACGAACGAAGGGGCAGAGCTCGTCAAACGCACGGCGAGGTCGTCGAACACCAAACCTCACAGCGACGAAACAACTGCACATTTAAAACTACACGATCAACACAATTATATATGATGTTTTTCATAACAAAATCGAAAAATATATGACCTAACTAATAATTCACAAATATATGACCCCGTCGGCCTCTAGAAGGCCAAAGAACACCTTTTCGGGAGGTGTCGGTGGTCGTGGTGTCCTGTCGGTGTCGGGGTGCCGTGTAGGGGTCGGGGTGCTGTTTCGGGGTCGGGGGGTCGGGGTGTCGTGTCGATGTCGGGGTGTCGGGGTGTCGTGTCGATGTCGGGGTGTCGGGGTGTCGTGTCGATGTCGGGGTGTCGGGGTCAGGGGGTCGGTTGTCGGGGTGTGGTGTCGGGGTCGGGGTGTCGGGGTGTGGTGTCGGGGTTGGGGGGTCAGGTGTCGGGGGGTCGGGGTCGGGGTGTCGGGGGTCGGGGTGTCGGGGGTCGGGGTCGGGGTGTCAGGCCGGGGTGTCGGGGTGGCGTGTCGGGGTCGGGGTGTCGGGGGTCGGTATCGGGGGTCGGGGGTCGGGGTCGGGGGTCGGGGGTCGGGGTCGGGGTGTCGGGCCCGGGTGTCGGGGGTGGCGTGTCACGGTCGGGGTGTCGGGGGTCGGGGGTCGGGGTCGGGCTGTCGTGCCGGGGTGTCGGGGTGGCGTGTCGGGGTCTTCTTCTTCTTCTTCTACTTCTTCTACTTCTTTTCTTCTTCTTCTTTTTTCATCTTTTTTCTAACTTCTTTTCTTTTCTTCCTTTCTTCTTCTTCTACTTATTTTCTTTTCTTCTTCTTCTACTTCTTCTACTACTTCTACTTCTTCTAAGTGTTTTCTAACACTAACACTAACACAATCTAGCACTAACAATTAAATAGCAAAAAAAATAAAAAACAGAAAGAAAAAAAGTAGTCCCTCACCGGAGCAATGGGACGGTCGGCGGGGGCGGTGACAGGGGGGCGCCGGGCGGCGGGAGCAGTGGCGGGGGCGGCTGGGGCGGCGCCGGGCGGCGGGAGCAGTGGTGGCGGCGGCGCCGGGCGGCTGGGGCGGCGGGTGGGGGGCGGGGGCGGCGCCGGGCTGCTGGGGCGGCGCCAGGCGGCGGGAGCAGTGGCGGGGGCGGCGCCGGGCGGCTGGGTCGGCGCCGGGCGGCGGGAGCAGTTAGGTAGGTCTTTCTTTGCCGTCCGCCTTTCTTTGCCGTCAGCCGTTATCTCCCTTTGCCGTCCGCTAGCGGACGGCAAAGAAGTGGGAAATTAAGTTTTTTCTAAACGGGCGGGGGGTGGGGGCCACCTCCCTCTTTGCCGTCTGCCAGCTGACGGCAAAGAATCTTTGCCGTCTGCCAGCTGACGGCAAAGAACTGGCTGATGGCAAAGACCTTCTTTGCCATCAGCCAGTTCTTTGCCGTCTGCTTTTTGGTAGCTGATGGCAAAGAGCTTCTTTGGCGTCCGCTAGCAGACGGCAAAGAGCTGGCAGATGGCAAAGTAGCTGATTCCAGTAGTGCCGACGTCTTAGGCGTTATACAAACACTAGATGTTTCTTAATATTTCGCCTTTTTTTGTTTTTTTGTTCTGTGTGTGGACTTCTTTTGGCTGTGTGCATCTTGGTATGCAGAGGCCGGGTGTAATGCTTAAACCTTTTAAGTAATAAAGCACCCTTTATCGAGAAGTTTAAGAAAATATGGAGTGGACACAGTGATAATCACTAGTAGAAAACGGAGGTTTAGCGCCGGTTCGTAGGGGCCTTTAGTGCCGGTTCCATAACCGGCACTAAAGGGTGGTCACTAAAGGCCCCCCCCTTTAGTACCGGTTCGGCACGAACCGGCGCTAAAGTGCCACCACGTGGCGTGAGCTCGCGTCATGGTATGGGGGGGCACGAACCGGTACTAAAGGTTTTTTTTTGAATTTTTTTTTGAAAATTTTAGAATTTTTTTTATTTTGTTTTCGATTTTTTATTTTTCTGAATTATTTGATGATTTAGTCTCTAATCACCTCTCTTAACTGCTCAAGTGTGGGTCACTCATTCCAAATCGCCTGACTTCCCGGCCGGTCACCCATCCTCTCACTCCCCCAGCCTGAGCACGCTTAACTTCGGAGTTCTATTCCCCCTACATTCCAAGTCTGCACTTGTTGTTTTCCTGACAAATGTAAGCTGTCAATCCTATTAACCCTCAGCAGTTTAGCTTGAGCATGAAGTCACACGTTTCACCGTTTGAGTTTGAAACTATTATTCTAAAAAACAGTAATTATGTATTAACACTAATATTTCTTGAGTAAGTAGTTTGACCATAGTTTGACCACAGTTTGACCATAGTTTGACCAGATTTGACCAAAAGTAAAAAAATGAGATACTTATTTAGTAACACTAATATTATTGCGTAATTATTTAGAAACACTCTATATTTCTTGAATCAGTTGTTTGACCGGTTTGACAAGATTTAACCAAAATTCAAAAAAAACATAAATTAAAGCATATCTTTTTTTTCCTTTTATAATTTTGTCATTTCAAAAATTGTCCTAAACCCTAAACCCGGGACTTAAACGTCGCAAACTCTATGCTAAACAGTAAAAACTAAGGGTTTAAACCATAAAACCTAACCCTAAACTCTGATATCTAAACCCTAGCACTAAACGCTAAAAACGTCTAAAAAACGTCTAAAACGCCCAAAAACTCTATTTTCCCTTTGGAATTTTGTGATTTTAAAAAATTGTCGAAACAGAAAACTGGTTGTTTCAGCGGATCAATCATTTTGTTCTGCAAATTTTGATATATTATATGTATTTTTCTGAATTAGGATGATTTAGTTATGATTTTTTCAAGTTTGAAAATTGCCCTATAGTCCCGGTTTGTGTCTCCAACCGGTACTATAGGTCAGACCCCTTTAGTACCGGTTAATGGCATGAACCGGTATTAAAGGTTAGACCTTTAGTACCTGTTCATGCCACAAACCGGTACTAAAGGTGATCGTGGGGCCCCGGCCTGACGCCAACCTGCCACCACCCCTTTAGTACCGGTTCGTGCCACGAACCGGTACTAAAGGTTCAACACGAACCGGCATTAATGCAAATCTGTTCGAACCGACACTAATGATACCATTAGTACCGGGCCAAAATCAAACCGGCACTAATGTGCTTCACGTTTGACCCTTTTTCTACTAGTGAATGTTGCACAAACTGGACTGCATAAGTTATTGGACCTATAATTCGGGTGTTTTTCATACCTTGCACCATCCTGCCTTGTATGCAGCCCATTCAAATACTCCAAAAATATAAAGCACCAAAATTTCTTTATGATCTTCGGCTCAGCTGCTATTTTTCAGTCATCTCTCTCCAGGCTGATATGAAGTTGTACCTTGTTTATTAGAGTATCAAGTAGTACATCAAACATCTGCTGACAATGTATATATAAGGCTTGAATGCTCAAGAATGAACACTGAAGACTTACAAATTTGTTGCAAATGGACACTGATTACCACAAGTTGCTCTTTTCACATATCAACATGAAAGAAAACCTCAACTTTACATAGCCGGTGAAGTAACATAGGATGGAAAGTTGATTTCAATATATAAACAATCCCATATTCTAGATGATGGCCAATGAACAAAATTTCCCTCTCCACTGGAAATTACACTTCTGAATCCGCAGAAAGAATGACGCTCCAGACTTTATGGTACAGAAAAAGAAGCCCCCGGAAAATGGAAAAAACAACAGCTTGCATTGTATACCCTTTACTGTTACATAAGGTACAAAACTGAAGATTCTTGGCCAGAGAAACCTTCACTACAGCTAGAAATGTCACCTACATCTACGTGTTAAACTGTATAGATATCTAATGTTGTTAGTATCTAGGGTTGTAGTTATCCTCCTGTAACAACCTTGTACTTATCCCTTTGTAACCCTAGCGGCAGCCCTAGAGGCGCCCTATATAATGATCCTGCGACCACCGCATTAGGTGTGTCGAACCAATCTCTCATCTCCTTGTTTCATATGGTAACAGGCCATCCCGCATAACTGCACGACGGGTTCTCCTTCCTTCGGCGCCATGACCTCCTCGGCCTTGACCTCTCTGCCTCTCCCGGATGCGTTCTCGGCGCCGTCTTCTTCTGCTGTTCCACAACCATCTGCTAGCCTTATCATCGCCAAGCTCACCTCCTCCAACTTCCTCCTCTGGAAAGCCCAGATTGTCCCTCCCCTTCACATCACCGGTGTCACCGGCTATGTCGACGGCACCCTTCCCACTCCCCCTCGTCTCCTGCCAGCTGATGATAAAGGGGAGCGCGCTCCAAATCCGGCGTACGATGCCTGGTTTCGTCATGACCAGATCGTCCTGAGCTACCTGCTCGCCTCGCTCACCGACGACGTGCTTCAGCAGGTGCACCTCTTCAACACCTCCCGCGCCATCTGGGTGCACCTCGAGGAGATGTATGTCACCCATTGCTGTGCCAGCATGGTGCAGATCAAGCTGGACATGATGAACTTCTGCAAGGGCAACCTCTCCATGGTGGACTACTTCGCCAAGATCCGCTCCAATGCCGATCAGCTCGATGTTGCTGGTCGTCCCATGAGAGAGGAGAACATCATCACCGGTCTCGACAGCGAGTACGAGCCTCTCATCACTGCCGTCACCGCCCGCATCAACGTCATGACCTTGGTAGAGCTCTACTCCCATGCCCTCTCCTTCGAGCGCCGCTGCGAATATCACGCGGATCGTCTTCAGCTCCATGCGGGCGGCTCCTCCGTCAACTACGCCGCCCGTGACAAGAACGGCAACAGCAACAACCGTGGCAAGGGCAATTACCGCGGCAAGGGCCGCGGCAACCCCGGTGGCCGTGGTGACTACAACATTAATAACCGCGACGGGTACCGCGGTGACCGTGCTGGTGGTGGAAATCGCCAGAACGGTGACTACGGTGGCAACCGTGGCGGTGACCGCGGTGACCATGGTGGTGGCGGGGACTCGCGCTTTCAGTGCCAACTCTGACGTGGCCCTGGGCATTATGCCTGGGAGTGCGGTCAACGCTACAACCACGCCTTTCAACCCCAACACTCCAAGATGGCGGGTCTGGCTTCTGCTTCACCACCGTCCATCCTCGGCGATCCCACCTGGATCACCGACACAGGGGCCACTGATCACATCACGTCGGATCTGGACCGTCTCACCGTAAGGGAGAAGTATCCAGGGAGGGACCGCATCCATACTGCCGACGGCTCAGGTTTGCACATAGCTCATCGTGGTCATGCTATCCTTCCTACACCCTCTGCCAATCTTAAACTCTGCAACATATTACATATTCCCAATGCCGACAAGAACCTTCTTTCTGTTAACCGTCTTGCCATTGACAATCATGCTTATCTAAAATATTATCCCACTCATTTTCTTATGAAGGATTTGATCACCAAGAGGGTTCTTCTTCAAGGCAGATGTGAAAATGGGCTCTATCCCATTCGGCCTTCACCGTCTCTTGCTTTGTCTTCCGTTAGGCTCTCTGCTAAAGATTGGCATGCTAGGCTCGCCCACCCATCCACACAAGTCGTTCAGCATGTCTTGGCGTCCAATAAATTAGCTTCTTCGAGCCGGTCTTTGACCCATGTGTGTAATGCTTGTCAACAAGGCAAAGCACATCAGCTACCTTTTCCAAGATCTTCGAGTGTTTCCTCTTTTCCTTTGGAACTTATTTTTTGGGATGTGTGGGGACCTGCCAAAACCTCCTCTGGTGGGTTCCTGTACTATGTTTCGTTCATTGATGATTATATTAAGTTTGTGTGGATTTATCTTCTCAAGAAAAAGTGTGATGTGTTCGATGTTTTTCATGATTTTCTTGCCCATGTTGAACGCCTATTATCTCGTAAAATCTTGTGTGTTCAATCCGACTGGGGTGATGAATACGAAAAACTTAGCAATACCTTCTTTCATCAACTTGGCATTGCACACCACGTCCCTTGTCCACAAACACACCAACAGAACGGTTCGGCCGAAAGGAAACACCGTCATATTGTTGACATGGGTCTCTCTCTGCTATCACATGCGTCTATGCCCCATCGTTTTTGGGACGAGGCGTACTTATCCGCATCCTATCTTGTCAACCGACTCCCAAGCCGTGTCATTGGCAACCTTAGTCCCATGGAAAGATTGTTTTCCAACAAACCCGACTACACACCCCTTCACACGTTCGGGTGCGCTTGCTGGCCCAACTTGCGCCCCTACAACACTCACAAACTTGCGTTTGGATCACAACAATGTGTGTTTGTTGGGTATAGTATCTGGCACAAAGGCTATATGTGTCTATATATCACGTGACGTTGTCTTTGATGAACACGTTTTTCCTTGTGCCAATGCTCAAACCTCTCCAATTCCACCTCGAGTAGCTAAACATGCCATTCTTTTATTTCCACATGACCACATGATATATGGCACATCTGTTTCACGAACTAATATGGATGAAGGATCTGTTTCGGCGCAGAAGATCGCACCTACGGGATCCCAGGCGGATCCTGGCGCTGGATCCGAGGCAGAATCAGCCTCGGATCACGTGATGTCTGGCAACAGCGACACGACATCTCCCGCGCCAGGCGACCGCGCTCGGGACGCATCTCTGCCCCTAGCCGACCACGTGGCAACCGCGGAGGGGCGATCCAGGGCGCCACATGTTGCGGCTCTTGCATGTGCGCTGTTGAGAATAGAATAGTTGCTTATTAATTAAGCTAATTAGGATTAAGTTAACTGTTAGATAGGCTGCTTGGTTCTCAAGCAACCATGTACTTCCTTGACTCTCAAGGCAACTATGTAATTCCTTGGCTCTCAAGTAACTATGTGTTTACTTGACCGTCAAGCACCATGTGTACTTCCGCCTGGGTATAAATACCCTACTTCTATCATCAATAAAGACGAATGGATCATCTTTCATTCAACTCTCTTGTTCTTTACTTTTCTACTTCAAACACGTTATCATGCACTTTGCTCTCCATTAGAGCGATAGGCTAAAACAGAGTAGAACAGAGGCGAATTATCTCTGACAAGCAGAGGCAGCGGCGCCGGACTTGCACACCCGGCGGCGGCGCAACAGCAGCCCACGGCGTCGGTCTCCGTCGCACGGCAGCGTCCTTGGCACCAACTACGGCAGCGGTACAGCCTTCAGCACGGCGCACTCGTCCTCACGTCAACCGAGGCGAACAAGACAACCCCGGCGTGGCCCTCTGCCATGCCCCGGGTCACAGTCGGCACGCAACCTGGTCCTGGCCATCGGCCGGCTCTAGCACACCATCCATGGAAAAGACGAACATGCATCTATGATGCATGCGTACAAGAAATTCATCGGAAGAAAGCCAACTTGATTTTCTATTTATGATTAGCATCAGTGATTCATTGACCAATTATATTTTTCCTGAATCAGCAAGTATTCTAAATATAAAAAAAAATTACAGCGATGTGAATCGACGAGAGCGGCATCAGCGGGAACAAGCATGCAGCGGGCACCTGCTCCTAATCACGACTTGCCAACACACTGAAGGAAAATCCATTGGATTGATCATCTTCCGGTTTGCATGCACTCATTAAAATACTACCTTCATAGGATTGATTATGATCATGTACTTATTTCAACGGATGAACTCATATAATCAGCAGCCACTTTATCTTTTCGTTGCCGATCGAATGGAAAAACCGTTTTGACCAAGCAATGCCCACGGCAAGACGGCACATGGCGATCGACGTGGTCCATCGCGCACAATGATCCTCATCCATCCCTCCATGGCTCGACCTTCTATCTAGGAAGTAGGAACGGCGTGACCGATGCTGCGCCCGGCCTACATCCTGGCGGGACGGCAGCGCCGGCAATTGGGGTACTCCACAAAAGACGAGGCGAAGGCCGGCCAACGGCCCATGCACGAGGACGACGTCCTCTGGCTCGCCGGCACGCCTCTCCATCCTGATCTCTCAAGACAGTGGAGGCCCCTGTACAAAGCTGCATACAAATAAATCGATTGATACCTGTCCTTTGGTTCAATTATTTATGCATTTTGGCATCAATACTGTATTGTTTTGCATTTTTAGGCCATCAGGCTCATCATAACTATTAGTATAGTAGCCAGAAGGCTCACTCTTATATGACTTAGACCCTTTCTGGTCTTTCCATATTGTGCATAAAATTATAAACATACAATTTATAAGTTGTTCATGCATTGTTCACAATGTAATTTATGTGACTGCATCGGTCGTGCTCAAGATGGAGTTCATGATATATAGCCACGATGCATTTTATGCACACTACTACACACATTCTGTATTGCCTTTGGCATTGACTAACATAGACAACATAGAACTTATGGCATATGTTTGCCTTGGCATTGTCTATATTATGTCATTTTAATACAACGACTATACTTTGCAATAAAATCATTCTTCTTGCAAATGTTGACGTATACAAATAAGAATTAGTGTCAAAACTAATGCCACTACCCAGAAATTTGTGAATCACAAGGTGATGGTGGTATCTACTGCACAGTTTGCAGATTATCCATCAATACTGTGAGGTCTACGTCTTGCCACTTTGACAAGATGACTACCTTCAACGTGCTCTTCTGAATATTAATATTAGATGTGATTACCTCAAGATATCATAAGGTAATATTGGCATCTACTGCAAAATTTTGCAGACTATCCACTATTACTGCAAGGTCTACATCATGTCACTCTGACAGATGATTACCTTCAAAGTGATTTCATACATTTAGCATAACATAAGGTAATAGAGATATGAACATCTACTGACAAAAGTCAGACTATGTTTTCTATTACTACGAGATCTACACCGCATTTGGTGATTATCTTCAAAGTGTTATCTATTTAATTTGTGGTATACACATAAGACCCCGATAGCATCAGCTACATTTATAAAGTTTGCTCCTCAGAAGCATTTGTTGTTCACTAAAATGATTTACTCTCATAGTAAATATTATTCATTTGCAATCACTATATGCCGAAATGGTAATCTTGTGCTAATTCAAGCCTCACTTTGCTTGAATATTTCATAGAAAATTATGCAAATATTTGCATACCATGGTGATTACCTTCTATTACATTGGTAAAATACATGGCAATGGAGCCTATGTCACTATTTATAATTATTGTGTCGTCCATCCATCAAGATGGATCCCCTAATTTATGGCAATGATTGAGTGTGTCAACATTTTTGCAATGTCCACATCACATTGTGGTTATACTTTCATAGTGACTAACCAATATTAAACAAGCAACGTCTATGTTTTTGGTGGTGACTCTAAAGTTGCGATGCTCATATGCATTTTATGTGTCATGAACTCCACTTAGTTATCAAACTAAACATTTAATGGATGAATATTTATTCACCTTGAGTATTTCCCTTAATATAAACATGATGCCTTGAGCACATCGCGAATGATTACCCATTCTTTTTTCAAGACCTCAAGTCTATCGCAGCTCACAATTCTGTCACTTAATCAACTTCAAGTTGAGATCTCGTGATCAAATATTTTCATATGCACACTTTACATCCTCTTATGATGGTACTATAATTTTCCATGATCAATAATCATGGAATTTCTTAAAATCATCAGATTCACCCAACGGGTGCTATACCATTATTTGAAATTTTTGCTAGTACCGAGAATACTATGCAAGTTAGTGGTCACCAAATAGAACCATGAGGAATTCGAAGTAAAGTGGAGGCTAATAGACAACAAAAGATAGAATTATCTCTTAATAGGAATCAGTCGTTATCAAATGATCAAAAGACAACTCTCAAGTTTGTAAAATGTGTGGTTATATAAATATTGTCCCCATGATTACCAAACCCTCAAACATAAGGTCGAACCACACCACAAATTTATTAAAAGGCCAATAAGTTCAATGAGATAAATTTGAAAAATTGCAAATAACAACCAGATACTGGTAAAGGATTGTTCTCAAAATCTTCATCAGAAGGAGGACCAAAAATCTAGTGCAGAAAATGGAGGATGAACTCATTTGCACTCAAGAATATGGGAGACCTCAGGTAATCTCCTAATTATCCCAACATATTATTAGCCTATACTTGTACTACTACATGTAGTAAAATGTCCAATATCATATCCCTTGGATACAATATTTGATAAATTTGAATGTATGTTTCAATTCATACTCAATATTGTTGCGTACACAATAATTTTCTAAGTATTAATAAATTAAATATTAGGCTTGATAGCCTTAGCCATCCTGGTTTGGGGATGATTAGAAAATTATTGACAATTCAGTTGGTCACAACTTAACAAGTTGCAAAATATTCCCCATATCATTAGATTATATGTGCACCACATGTGCCATAGGGGACATCTGTTTTAAGGAACTCTCACCTTAAAATTCTAATTGAGCCACTTATTCTTCCTTGAACACATTCAAAAGATATATGTGGAATGTTGAGCCATTATCTGGGGTAATTTAGATACTTCATGGTACTCATATACACATTCATAAAATGTTTTTAAGTGTATATCTTATCACACACAACCATGATCTTACCCAATAAATTGCTTAACTTATCAAAGTAGGAGCAAATTCTCCTGAACAAAGGATAAACCCATTCAAACGGACAATGTCATTGAACTCATTTCACGACAATTTTCTGATTGCATTCAGTATCCTATGTACATACCCAGAATGGTTTAACTAAATTTCTTATCAAAGATAGTCAAATTAATTACATGACCATTTTTAAAGAATTGTAAATTTACCAGCCTCTTGCTGGACACATACGGCCTTACACACCGTAAGTATGATCTAAATCATACCAACTGCATATCACACTACTTTCCCCTTGTAGTTACTACGTGGAAATCAGCAAAGTATTTCTTATCTGCGATAATTCGGTTACATACCGATATCACCACTCCAGCGTACATCAATGGGCACTCACGAAAATTAGGGATCTATGTGAGGAATAACAATTTATCCGTCAATCAAAATTATTCATAGCCCGTATGCTGATTGCATCAGTAATAAGGATATTTTTCGGCATTAGGGGGAGATAAGTACCAGAAAGAATGCCGAGAAATAAATTAGAAATGTTATTGGCATTCTATCCATACATCCACGTACTCAAAGAATCTGAACTAGAAGTTTAGAGATTCATATATTTGCAACACATTGCAAATCTGCCACATACATTTACTGATGACAATGTGTCACTAAATTCTATATTCCTGCAGTAAAGTATCAAAAAGAGTGGGGGTACCTGATAAACCACTCTTCTCCCCAAATGAGAGCAAGAGGGGGAGAAAATCTGACAAGACGAGATATAACTTCTCATTTGCTTCCGCGGAAACAAAGGAAATCAAATCCTCAACCAGTAAATGTAATTCAACATCAAGTTGAAAGACACCTCACTGGATGCTCATCATCCAAAGCCCCGGCATAAATGTGCACAAATGTTTTGGTGCCGGGACATCGAAACACCTTATCTCCATTTGTTGTAGGAAATCACAAGGAGTTAAAAAAGAATAAATATTTTAGCCACAAACTTCAATGATTCCACCAGGATTATATAAACTAAAGACTACATTTGTCGACATATATTTCTTCTTAGTTTGCTAAAACCTTTTGGGCCCAGGACCAAAATCCATGGTAGAGTGCCTCTTGCACTCATATTGGTTCACATAAAAGGAAGCAAGTAATGAAGAATAGCACTCGCTCAACAAATGAATGGTATTTACCGCAGTAATACCTACTCCTCATAAGTATCTTCCATATGGAATACTAAAAACTTCTCATTCATAGATAAAGTCAACGAGGTGGTGAGAAAGCGAGGCTTGTAGCAACAGGGTTCACGCAGAGACCCGACATCAATTATGATGTAACCCTCTTGGTATGGGTGGATTTATGTTTAGATACTAAATATCATTGGCAATAAAAATAATAATATTATCCATGTAGTTCATGGATGAAGTGGCTACATACTCATATGAGTCACTCATTTCGGATTTTTTTTGAAGTCCCTGAAGGGCTTATACTTCCGAATCCAAAAGCAAATCGCAACAAGTTTTGTGTAAAACTTCAGAAGTCACTCCATGACTTGAAATAGTCGGAAATCATATGGTACTACTGACTAAATGAGTTCCTTCTTAAAAAGGATTACTCGATTAATGATGATTATTTACATGTTTAATAAAGGAATCAATTTGACTTCCTTTCATCACCTCAGTGTATATTGATGACCTCATCATCAATGTCTATACAAGACCTAAGCATGCACACAATCATCTCAAGACGGGAAATTTGGATTAAACCAAATTTAGCTTAAGTTTACAACTTGAGCATTCTCTCAAGAATACATACCAGTCTACATATATCCAATATATGAGAAGTTCAATATGGATATATCATACCAACAAAAGGTACATGGTCGATATAAGAAATATTAACTTATATCTCAAGCCCACAATAAATCTTGGGCAAATCCATCAGGAAAATCAATATATGACCATGATATGATGGAATGATATTGGCTCTTTATTTGACCCCAACAATGCCATATCAGTGACTGAATTCACTGGAATAGTCTTCTCATAGAACTCATCTAAATAGACTTTAACGACTACTTCCAATAATCACTCTAACATAATTGCTTTATCTAAAAGCATTGCCAAATATGCATGGCCCAGCAGAATAATTAACCACACTCAAAATCATGTGGTTACGATTCATCGGAATCACGTAACTTGATTTGTCAAGATGCTACCACTTGTGTTTCTCAAAAACTACAGGTTATATGAAGAGCAATATCATAAAGTACATTGCTAAAAAATTACTTATCCTCACGAATTATAGACAAGTGAGGAAACAATATGCAAACAACATACTTTGAAAGTCCTATAGATTATTCATAATGTCATGACCATATCAATGGAATTTGTATTACACATTCTCCAGGTTTGCAAAGTTCAGGGGGAGTAATCTCCCAAATCTATAACCTATTAACAATCCTAAGATTGCATATATTGTACTCTTTTTCCCTTCACGAGTTTTTCCCTAATGGTTTCTCATAAAGGTTTTTAACGAGACAATATAAACACAAGTTCCCATATATGTCATATCATTTTCTCCTTATATTTTTCCCACTGGGTTTTATAGGAGTTTTCAATGGCATATCATATCGCACTCTTTTCCCTTATGAGTTTTCTCTCGAAGTTTCTCATAATGGTTTTTAACGAGGCAATATCTTATCAAAGATCATACCTCATACTTTCTATTTTCCCTATCGGGTTTTTTAAAGAAAGTACTCAAGACATATTAATTGTTCTCTAAAGTGACTGATGGGTTTTCTCCTTCTTCAAAGGTTTTTCCCATATGAGTCATCAAGAGACAATAATCATTATATGTTGCATCATTTTATCCTTATTATTTTTCCCACTGGGTTTAAAGGAGTTTTAGCAACATATCTGCACTATTCTCCTCATATTTTTCCCACAGGGTTTTTGGAGGAGACATTCAAGAGTATTCAAAGAATTTGTCAAGATGATGGATATACCAAAGAAGAGGCGTTGTACAAGGGGGAGTGTTGAGAATAGAATAGTTGCTTATTAATTAAGCTAATTAGGATTAAGTTAACTGTTAGATAGGTTGCTTGGTTCTCGAGCAACCATGTACTTCCTTGGCTCTCAAGGCAACTATGTAATTCCTTGGATCTCAAGTAACTATGTGTTTACTTGACCGCCAAGCACCATGTGTACTTCCGCCTGGGTATAAATACCCTACTTCTATCATCAATAAAGACGAATGGATCATCTTTCATTCAACTCTCTTGTTCTTTACTTTTCTACTTCAAACATGCACGACGGTCCCCTGCTATGGGGAGACCCGTGCCTGGGCTGGTCGCCACGACTCACGCCTCGCCACGGGCTATGGTCCACCTGGCTCTAGTGGACTGGGCCTCTGCTGCGGGCCCGACCGCTGCTTCCACCAGCGGTGCTGGATCCCAGATGGATCTGGCGCCTGTGTCTTGGCCTCTGTCCGTCACGGGATCGCAGGGGGATTCGCCTGCGCGTCAGGCTGCATGTGTTCGCCCGGATCTTCTGTGGCACCTGGATCTGCTGCTCCACCAGCGCATACTATGACGACGCGCACACGTGATAACACCCGCAAACCTCTGCAGCGCACTGACGGTACTGTCACGTATGATCCGTCCCGCCGTGCGTTCCTGGCCTTGCGGGAACCTGTTGATCATCGTGAAGCGGTCTCTTCTCCGGAGTGGCGTATGGCTATGCAACTTGAGCTTGATGCTCTTCATCAGAACCGTACCTGGACTCTGGTGCCTCCTACATCTCATGTCAACGTGATTGACTGTAAGTGTATGTTCAAGATCAGGCACAAGTCTGATGGGTCCGTTGATTGTTACAAGGCACGCCTGGTAGCCAAGGGATTTAAACAGCGCTATGGTTTGGATTATGATGATACGTTCAGCCCGGTTGTTAAACCTGTCACCGTACGACTAGTTCTCTTGCTTTTTCTCGTGGCTGGTGTTTGCGTCAGTTGGATGTTCTAAATTCTTTCCTTCATGGCATTCTTCAAGAAGAGGTGTATATGCGACAACCTCCTGGTTTTGTGGACCCCTCGGCTCCTCATTATTTGTGCAAGCTTCGTAAGGCTCTCTATGGACTCAAACAGGCTCCTCGAGCATGGTATTCTAGGTTGAGTTCTCGGCTCCAACAACTTGGTTTTGCCGCCTCTAAAGCTGACACGTCCCTCTTTGTCTACAACCGTAGTGGTGTTACCATTTTCATGTTTGTGTATGTGGACGATATCATTGTGGCTAGCTCTTCTTCTTCTGCTACCACCAAGTTGCTTGCCGATCTCCAGGCCTCCTTTGCTCTCAAGGATCTTGGCTCCTTACATTACTTTCTTGGAGTACATGTGCAGTCATCGCCAGGGGGAATCATTCTGTCTCAACAGAAATACATTAGCGATATCCTCCATCAGGCTAACATGGATAATTGTAAGATTTCCACCACGCCCATGTCCTCCAGTCAGAAAATCAGCAAGGTCAGTGAATCACCACTTTCTCAGGATGACAGTACCAAATATCGCAGCCTGGTTGGTGCCCTCCAGTATCTCACACTCACGAGGCCTGACATCTCTTTTGCAGTAAATCGTGTCTGTCAGTTTCTTCATGCACCTACGACTGCACATTTTTCAGCAGCCAAGAGGATCTTGCGATACTTGAAGTACACTCGTAGTATGGGTCTTTCTATTAGAAAGTCACCTTCAATGCTACTAAGCTGTTTTTCAGATGCAGACTGGGCTGGATGCAGTGATGCCCGCAGATCCACAGGTGGCTTCGCAGTCTTTCTTGGACCTAATATTGTTTCCTGGAGCTCAAGAAAGCAGGCTACGGTTTCTCGGTCAAGCACGGAAGTCTGAATATAAAGCACTTGCAAATGGAACGGCTGAGGTAATCTGGATACAGTCAGTCCTTGGTGAACTTGGGGTCTTTATGTCTCGGCCCCCTGTTTTGTGGTGTGACAAACTAGGAGGCACTTACTTATCTGCAAACCCGGTATTCCATGCCAGAGTCAAGCATATAGAAGTGGACTTCAATTTTGTTCGTGAACGAGTTGCAGCCAAGGCACTGGATGTTCGATTTATCTCCTCCAAGGAACAAGTCGCAGATATATTCACAAAGCCTCTAGCCGAGATGCCGTTTGTTTCAAATAGGCACAATCTGAATCTTTGTGTAGGAAGTTCAGATTGAGGGGGAATGTTAAATCGTATAGATATCTAATGTTGTTAGTATCTAGGGTTGTAGTTATCCTCCTGTAACAACCTTGTACTTATCCTTTTGTAACCCTAGCGGCAGCCCTAGAGGCGCCCTATATAATGATCCTGCGACCACCGCATTAGGTGTGTCGAACCAATCTCTCATCTCCTTGTTTCATACTACGATCTGAGAGGAGCTAAACTCTTGTGCTGCTTTCTGCAAGTACTCCTCTTCCTCCTCAACCGGAGTAGAGTAGGTGCTGCTTCTGCAGAATCCATGGTCTCCCCGGTTGAGTCCACTTTCAGCATCCGAGTCCTCTTCCTCTTTCGTCCACTTCAAGTGCTGCTCAACCGGAGCCACAACTTCTTCCACGATCTCAACCATTGGATCAGCCTGCATGTTGCCGCCACGAGCACCAGAGGGATCTGCCATCTCCATCTAGCTTGGCTAAGTGGATAGCGGGATTGCAGCTACCTATACCAACTGCTGTTTCTCTGCGAGGAGTATTTGCTACTGATAGCTAGCTAGAAAGGTGCGAGACTGATGAAAAGAGAACTTGTAGAGATTAGTGTGGCTAGAGGTAGCACGGTTACCTAATTTGAAAAACAAAGCTGCAGGCGGACGAAGTGACAGACTAGATGCCGAGATGTACACTAGCTAGCTCTGAGGCCTCGTAAGACATGGACGTTTCAGCTGAAAGACACTATACTAATGCCAATGGGATTATCTTTTCCACTACGAGACAGTGTATATTCTGAATCCGTTCAACCATTCTTTAGCTAGTCCTCATCAACATGGTGAGCTCACCCCGTCCCAACTCCCAACAACCCTTTTGTTTACGAGCCCCACTTCGGTACAATCCTTATTCTTTATCCCACTTCGGTACAGATGATATAAGTGATGTTTTCCATCAGGTTCTGCACTATTCGAAGAAGCTACGTGCGCTCCATTTGTGCTTTTACAGTAGTAGCAAGCTACCTGAATCTGTAGGTGTGCTGAAGCATCTTCGGTATTTGAACCTCGTCAAAACTTGTATTGCCGAATTGCCAGATACAGTTACTTCAGTTAAAGCATAATAAAGTTAAGAGTTTGCCTGACAAACTCTGTAATTTATGCAAGCTACAGCACCTTGAAGGGTACCGCGATCTGTCATACAGGATGTATGAAGTAGCTCTGCCTCAAATCCGTTATATAGGCAAGCTAACTTTGCTCCAACATCATAAACAATTTTGTGTGCAAAAACAGAAGGGGTCTGAGTTGCAACGGCTCGGTGACATGAAATGAAAGAGCTTGGAGGCAGTTTAAGTGTCAGAAATCTGGAGAATGTCAGTGGAAAGAATAATGAGGAGGCCCTAGACTCTTTCTAGAAAAGTCACCTTGGAACCCTGTGCCTTGTCTGGAGTTCGAATAATGACACGAGTGTACAGGATAGTTTATGGTTGGAGATTATTGATGGTTTTGATGCCCCCGCCTCAACTTCAGTGCCTCGAAATTGAGGGTTACAATTGTGCCGCGTATCCAAGTTGGCTACTTGAGGGTTCGTATTTTGAAAATTTGCTACTCCCTCTGTTCATTTTTATAAGACCTTGAAGACATTTCAGACAATGTACAAAACAGCCCATTTTGAGTTGTTTGAAATGACTTACAAAAGTGAACGGAGGGAGTATGTTTTAAGCTTGTGAACTGCAGCGCATTAGAAGGCCTACCACTCAATACCGAGCTCTTTAGGCATTGCACTAAACTGGAGCTCGAGAATGTGTCAACTCTGAAAACATTATCTTGTCTTCCAGCAGCACTTGAGTGCTTAATAATTGGCGGTTGCCCGCTGCTTATGTTCTTTACTGATGATCAACTAGAACAGCAGGGTGATGTTGGTTTTTGATCAGTAGATCAAATTGCCCTGGAGCTGAAACACGTGTGTGCAAAACTAGCAAGCAAGCAAGCTTACAGCTTGATTGATTTTGTAGCTAGCTGGCAGCCTGGCACTATGTGCAAGCGTACAGGATCGGTACGATCTTGACGGAACGTAGCAACTTCTCTCGATGGAACACACGCGTACGTAACAAGCCGATGGATTGCAACAGGCTCGTCTCGAGCCTGGTTCTTTATTACTTTGATCTGATCGGCGGTACAAAGATTACAGGGGTACTTGTATATATATACTACTAAGCCAGCTACCTTAGCTAACCTAGTCGGCTAGGAATTCTAGCACTACACGGACACGTATACTTCATTAGTCATAGCCTTTGGCATTGCTTTTGCCATTTTTCGTAGCATCTCAGGGACCGACTTAACCGTCGTTAGTTCATCCATAACTTGACGCCAGTGCTTCTCCATCGCGTAAAGGTCAGACATAACCGAGAAGTTAGGCGAATATTTCATGAAGCGCTCAAACCATTTTTCTAAAATATTCTCTCGGAATAATGTTTTACATAGAAAAAGGCCTAAAACAACCAATGATTTGATTTGAGTAAGATTAAGCGCCGCCCTTCTCGATGTCAGAGCCGTCAAATGGATGAATTGTAGCATCCGTTGTCGGCCGCTGTCGGGTTTGTCAGGGCAATGGAGAAAAAAATGTTCACGCGCGTGCCCGAATTAAAGGAGATTTGGCCATAGAACTGTCACAACAGCAGCACAGAGATAATTATTCACGTTACAAATTGAGAGTGTCAGTGTTGCTCACACGCATAATTTGTCATGGACTTGATGAGTCCGAAGCGTTGGCTCCGTTCTGCATATCTCTAGCACGAAAAACACTTTAATTAGCGAGCCCCCTGCTGCACGTCGTCAACTGCTCCTGCAAATCCATGGTATTGAACACTCTGTTTTGAGACGGAACAACATTGGGACAAATCTCATAGACCAAAAAGAAATAAAAATCTCAACATTTTGGATGGCAGTAATACATGACAGGGCAAATCAGAATCGAACACAGCAGATTTCTAATACAGACACGGGTTATTTCCAACTGTAATGTAGATAAAGAGGCAATAATATCTCAGGTTACTCTGCCGGTATTTCATCAGCAGCAGTAGCGTCTTTCCATCCCCTCCTCACAAGAACATATATCACATAGCACTGCAATTTGTGACCATTGGGTAGCCGGTAGCAATACATTTGTTACATCAACCGGGTAAACCATCGGTTCAAATGACTCCAGTCACACCAAATCAACTCTTACAAGCAAACATGCTACAGAATTCAACACGGGACATGCATCTGTGGAGTAATCTGGAATCCACAGACATGGTGGTTGTAGAGATAAGAGGTTGTCAGAATAAATCCGAGGCCACCGTCGATCTACCGAGGACCAAGCAATCACACGAGGCACGACACCGAGATTTGTTAACGAGGTTCACCGATATGGCTACATCCCCGGGGCATATTGAACTCAACATCACCGCTTTTTCTTGACCGCTTGTCTGAAACTTGAAGGAATTGCACCGTCGCCCTGTGTCACCCTGAGTCAAATTCGCAGTTGTCTCACCCTTCTTCCGGATAGTCTCTGACATGTCCCACCGCTATAGCACTCCGCCTCCTTCTGTATTTGTCATCTGCACTTTGCCATGTGCACTGAACACCACAGAATATACGGCCATATACTCTCTCAGCTTTTTGACAATTCCAGACTCTCCGTCACTTTCTCAGATTCTCCATGGTCAACTCCTGTCCATCTTCCGGTACCGATAGACCCAGTCACCAACTTGAATCTGGTACTCGTCAACACTGCTTCAGCACCCTTTGCACAATTTGTCTGACCACACGTCTGACCGCTAGTGCCTTGGCCTGCCGCTGTGTCCCGTGCTTACCGCGCGCCTCGCCGCTATTACCGCGTCAAGCCTCTGCTGTCCTGGTCGAGTCTCCCGGGTAGCTAGCCCCCACTGCCTCAATCCCCACTGCAGAGAACCACCGATCATCACCGACCGATGCCGAGTATCACGTCTCCATCAGACCATTGGGCCCCAGTCCGATCCACGTGTCTCTCGCTATCCCGCTGAAATAGGCTTCGACTCTCTGTCGACTTACGCCGTAGCCCCTCCATCAGCACAGAGTGAAGTCTTCCGTTAGACTCCAGCTCCACCTTCAACATGACTCCATGTAGCTGGCCGTGCTACCCTGCGCCCTGTCGACTTCAAGCTCTCATGTGTACACTGCCTTGAATCAACCCTGCGTCATAGTCCGTTGAAGCCGCACAAGCCCTCAGACCTGCACCACGTGTTTCCACGCCCCAGAAGCAATCACACGAGGCACGACATCGAGATTTGTTAACGAGGTTCACCGATATGGCTACATCCCCGGGGCATGACTACGGGCGCTCCTCCCCATGACACCGTCATAATACCGCACCCCCGGCCACCCGGGCGCCGGCACACACCGCCGGCTCCCCCGCGTGCCCGTGCTATTATGTTGGCATAGGTTACATCGTGTGTCTACCCCCGCTATATATGAGAGGCCTAGGATACAAGTGTCCTACTTGGACACGAGTCCTACTCTGTCTACACACCGTACGACTCCAAGTCCAACTGTAACCTAACTTGTACAATAATATTCGACACAACTCTAATAGAGGTAATTAATCCCGCAGTTCAAACAATTAACACAAGACAACACACAGACAGAGTGCCGGACATCAAACTGGACTAGTGCTTTTCTCAGATTATTCAGCTGGATGTATTTCTTGAGGTCGAGACGTAGATACGCCAGCAACAGCAGCAGCTTCATGGCGTCGTGGATCTTCTTCGCTCCCAGATGTCTGGTGGATCATATATTCACATGGTTAATTATAATATCTCCAAAGATGGCTCACCAACAAATTAATGGAACTTCACAATGAACGGATAACACAAAAAGCTTCAATGGATAAGGAAATAAGCAACTAAGATTGAAATGCAGAGTAGAAATGGCTTTCCCAGTGGGGGTGCTGACCTGGGAAGTCGATGGAGGGGCACCAGCATTTCCTTCTCCACTTGAAAGCTCCGTCCTCTGCAGCCTCTCCGGCAAGGTCTCCATCCCCATGCGTGAAAGCAGGAACCAGACATAAGTGAGTAAACTGATGCCGGAGCCCATACTCTTGGCGTGTAGGAACCCGCGGCACCTACTGGCAGAGAAGCAGAGCATCTCCACCCACACACCCTCAATCACATGCCACATCTTCTCATCACCCAAACGCAACAGAACTTGAGATATTTTCCAGGCATCCTGGACAAAACCTTCATGCGCAGCTGCATACTGTTCTGTATCCCTTGGCGATTCTGTGACTGTGTATCCTGGATCTTTTACTCT
The DNA here is from genome assembly GCA_032464435.1 of Aegilops umbellulata. Taxonomy (NCBI): domain Eukaryota; kingdom Viridiplantae; phylum Streptophyta; class Magnoliopsida; order Poales; family Poaceae; genus Aegilops; species Aegilops umbellulata. The sequence goes on along the minus strand of CP136057.1, from coordinate 4,407,051 downwards.
GCATTCTCTGGGCTGCAACTTGAGGATTATTCTGTTCATAATGTCTCTTTCAATCTCCTTGGGTAATGGCCCTTTTCCCTCGCGGCGGCGCTCGAGGTATGACTTGTTGCAATTGAGCATCTCCATGAGTGATGGCTTGTCGCCCTTGAGGATCTCATTCAGTTCGTTGTTAGCTTCCAAGAACAGATTTCGTCTTGTACCAGGCAATAACATCTCAGGATTAACGAACAGTAGGTAGATCATATAGTTGGACATTTGTCTGCATACTTTGGCACTTTCATGATGCGGAGATCCCTTGCACCAAGTAGCGCAGTCATCACTGAGGATTTTTCCGCATCGACTGGTGGCACATCTATGATCAGGTGATGTGCCCATGTAGTAAAAGCACAAGTCGGTCGCGATGTGCCAGACAAGGACACTCTCATCGAACGGTCTGTTTATGCTCCATCCCAGGTTTTGGTTGCATCCTGTACGCTGAATAGTCCACTGGCCCCTGTGATCATTGAACTTCCTGTAACTTGCAACATCTACTATGCATCTATGCCACCAATATTTCACATGTCCATGAACCAACCCTGTAATTGTGGAAGATGAGGATCGTGGCTTCATGGACCAACGCCTGTCAAGAAAGTCCTATTGCAGTTGAAGAAACTAAGGATGCACATCTTCTTGCTGTGCTTTTTGTTGCGGACAAAGAAACCTACAAGGCTATATTGCGCAATCATGCCAGACGATCTCAGGCTAGTGTTGATTGTAAAGATAGAAAACAACTCCAGCACAGCAGTACAGCAGAACAAGACATATGTAACCATGACATCGTTAACATTATAAGCTTCTCTGTGACTCTTGTGGAAGAGGCCAATGGCTGCAAATGGCAGGCACATAGTTGCTACCCGTAAATAAACAGAGTACAACATCATTAGCGCAGTGCATCCATTGACTAATCTTTTGTCTGAGTCTACCGTATTCGCTTTTGTGTAGAGAAGATCGAACATCTTGAATAGCCTTTGCTGCAACGAAGAATATGCCTCTTTATTGGCATCATCCGCCAGGAAGATTTCTAGGATACTTAACCGAACATTATACGGTGATGCAAGGTCCACAAATACAAATAGCTTGCGTGCCTCAAGGTCCACAACTATCTTGCGGGCTGCAAGTTCCGATCTACTTGGAGCATCAGTTGAGCTATGGCAGCACGACGGTAGCAATCTCAGCCACCACCGCGAGTAGAATCTGTGTGCATCTTTGGGCTCGAGGTCAGCCTCATTGCCTTTTCCTTGGGTCTGATGATGATGGTTGCCCTCAAGGTCTACTTGATTGGCTTCTCCTTCCACTTGATGAACATGTTTGGGTTCTCGCCTGGCTTGAGAATGACCACTGGCTAGGACAAAAGCCTTTGATATTTGCACGTATTCTTCAAGCGAAATGGCATCGCCTATCCTGCGTACCATCCTCAAAGGGTCCGTCCCTGCGAAAAGCTGATCATTCCAGCGCTGCATCCCCAGATGGTGAGCAGCCTTGCTTGCCGCCCTGCTCACTGGACTGGATGAGCTGGCTAGGCTATTGAAGCTAGCGGTCATGAGAGCCCAGGGCTTCTCTATGCATTTTAGGATCCCTGGGACAAAGAACAAGATTGATGCCTGCAACAACCTCTTGTCGCCGCCTGGCCATGATTCTTTGCAAAATACATAAATTGCTACAGTGATATGGGACACAGCAGTGAGGACATGCCGTACGTGTCCACAGCTCGTTATCTTGGATGTTGTAGGCGGTTATGCAGTCCTGTCCACCAAGGTGCATCAGAAGAACCGGCGCCCACGCTACCTCCAGGATGCTATGCTATTGCCTTGCCCAGAGCTACAATCTTGCCTCCTCTGACGGCTGAAGAGGTTGGCAAGGGCATATATGGCTACAGCATCGCTACCTAGGTATGCAAGCCACATGATAGATCTTAACCAGGAGGGAATTGTAATCTTACGCAAGGGGGCCGAGAAGAGCAGGAGGTACTGGATGAAGAGGCTGCCGAGGACAAGGACGCGCAGCTGCCACTCCTCCCACCAATCAACGGCACTGGAGATACCCATGTCTATGTATGGCTCTTGCTCTCGCTCAACAATCACTTGTGTATACGCTCCATTTCAAACTCGCCCCTTAATCCAGTGTGTGCATGCACATGGTTAGTGGTAACTATAGGTGTTATCACAGGCCTAACTAATGAATTTCTTATATTGAAACCAAACCAATACATGGACCGGGGGGCAGGCTTATATATATATATATATATATATATATATATATATATATATATATATATATATATATATATATATATATATATATATATATATGTATATATATATGTATATATATATATATATGTATATATATATATATATATATGTAATCACATATATTTTGCTTGACTTTGGTGAAGTAGTCACATGGTCTTGCCTTAAAATAATGTATGATCTGCATCTAGCAAGACGCTTACCTTGTTTATATGTATCATATATATCAACAGACAGCCGGCCGGCCAGGCTGGTCTGTAGTTGATGGTAGTATTTTACTTGACTTGGCCCCTTGAATTGGCTTATATGATTTGCGTCTTAATAACCCACTTCTTTTTATATATGTGTATACCAACTGGCGGTAGCAGTTAGCTGCAAAAGGCAGGAGCAGCACTTGATCGACCATATCTTACTTGACTCCTCCACAGCAACGCGTTTGTAGCTAGGCACACTTGGATTAACATTTTTTTTTCTTTACTTGTCTTGACGTAGGATTTGTGCACATCACAATGTCATCTAGCCAACTACTGAGCCTATCAAACTTTTTTGTTATTCTTGTCGACTCATCGTAAGATATTCAGCAGTGCGCACAAAGTAAGAGGGTGGTTAATTTCAAACTCTCGCTTGTTCATCCTGTGTGGGGTAATGCTCCGCGCATGGTTCTGCAGTGTCTGTCACATGCCGATCGACTGAACATTTTGAACTAATAGTATGCTTGCTTGCCTTGGCTAGTGCTTGCGTTAGATCATACTAGTATTATAATTGACTTGGCAGTCCGAGCCCTATATCAAGTACTATGCAGCTGATCTCATTCGTTTATGGAGCAACAGGACAAAGAGACAGCAAGACAAGACTGATCTTCTCTTCTGGTGTTCTATGATTGTTGGCTAATCTGCTAATGTTGCTGTCTTCTCCTTTCCATGCTCTTGCTCTTGTAATCTTCCTCCCCATGCCAATCTCTTCTAACTTGTGATCTTGCACCTGGGTGCACCTCACAAGGCCAATGTAACATGCAACTTTCACAGGTTTCTAACCTGTTTTGAAATATAAGGTTGGCATTCAGCCACCTTCTCTTTCAAAAAAAATACTTGACTTGGGAGAAGACCCAGCCTGATTGGTGTTATATATAAGCTCGTCGGTACTCACATAGACACATGGGGTGGGCTTCCATTTTTTTTACAGAGGGTGAGTAGGGGATGGGTAGTCTTTGCGGCTCTTTAGTCGCCCAAAGGGACGGGCACCCGCACAGGTTCAGTTGCTTGACTATGGCTAAAGCCTAACACGTATTTTTCTGGACTTCCCTTCGATGTATGGCTAACATCGGGTCGGGTGCATCAAATCAATAATGGCCGGCCGTTAATTGATTTGTGGGGATGCTTCGTCCATTCCCAGGTGCAGCAGCCCACGAGGACGGCCGGCTGCCGCGCCCGCACCCATGAAACAGGGCAGAGCCAAGCAAGCTTTAGATGCCTCTTGCGCTCGCTCCATTAGAGCATTTCTAACCGATCCTCTAAAAGACCATAAGAAAGTAAAATTTTCGCTTCACTCCCTTACGGTGGACCTAGCTGATCCCCTAAAACAGTTAACCGAGTGAAAAAATTTACTCCAACTCCCTATTCCCTCAAAAAAAAATCCTAAATTTAGTCCAATTTCGCTCAGCCGAGTAAAATTGAGCCTCTTCCTCCCGTCGCCGCCACCGATGACCTCCAAGCCGGCCGGAATGGATAGGCAACACCCCTGCCGGCGCCGGTGAATCGCCGTCGGAATCCACCCACGCGCCACCACCGGTGGCGAAAAAAAGTTTGGGGATGACAAAGAACCACCCAGTGGCGAAGCCAGCGTGTAGGCGTTGGGTTCACTTGAACCCAACGATCTTTGCACTTCACGTCCATGTATACACGTATTGACTTGCATGAACCCAATACAAATGCACGCTTGAACCCATCAAAGCTAGTACGCACGAGCAAGAAGCCTCTTAGCCCATTGTAAATTTATTATAACATGATGAATAGCCCAACAAAAAGCCTACAGCTATTTCTCAAAACAAAAGAGCCCAATACCATACGATACAATCCACGCAGCAGGCTCGACAGTTGACCGCACGATTCCATACCATCCGCTTATTGTTTCCCCCAGTTCGTTTCCCAACCTGGCCCCTCGGTGTTTCATCTCTATGTTCTCCATCACGGCGCCAGATTGGCAGCCTCCGGCGGCAAGCCAAGAACAGTAAATCGGCTGTCGGTGGCTGGCAATTGAAGTCCAAACTGAACGTAATCGGATCACTCCATCCCTGCTGTGTGGTATTACCTTTTACCCTAGTTTTCTGATTATTTTCCCCTGAACTTTGATTGGTCTATACTATGGTATGCAATAATATTTCTCAAAAAGAAATTGATCACCCGATTCAGATAACGATGTTGGCACTTCTAGGTTATCCTTTAGATGTAATTAAGCAGTACATCGAATGCCGCTGCTGCAAATAATCTCCCAAAGTTTTCAATTGACAGATAAATTACTGCCATATGATGCGTTTGATCTTTTCATGATAATGAAAGATCGAAAAGCTACACACTAAAATGCGAGTGGCTTTACATGCTTCTTTCGTTTGATGGTACTTACTTTGAATTTGTCAAACTAACTTGTCATGTTTCCAATATTTTCAGCAAGATGAGAAGCTAACCATGAAGCTACGAAGTTATTTGGGTACTACCATGTTTATAAAATGAAAATAAGTGATTTTATAATTTCATCCAACTGGTATGTCTTGCACTCTTTAGCTTTAAATTTAATATATATATATATATATATATATATATATATATATATATATATATAGGATAATGGGTTGGTACTCCTAGGAGTACATACTCCCACGTCCGATTCAACCTCCCGTGCGACCCACACCACGCCTCGCCTCCCATCCGATTCAACCTCCCGTGCCTCCTCATAAAACTAGATGAGATAATTATTTAAGTTGTTGGAACAGATTCTTTTTTATAGGAATACTGAACGTCACCCTTGAAACTAATCTCATCGATCTATTATTCTCGCGCATGCCTCGCTCAGACGGCGGCTGGCCTAATTCTTGTAGGTTCGTCGTCGCCGACGACGGCTCGCTGCATGCATCGGCATGGAACAAGACGACGCCCCCGTTTTTGCCCAGCAGGTCTCCGACGTCGAGCGCTCTCCACCGGCCACTCCCCCCGTCAGAATCAGCCACAACTCACACGAGGTATGCTGCTTATCATCGATCTTAGCTCGTGTGTAACTAGATGCATGTCCATATTATATCGGTCCAAGTCTGAACTTTCCACGAGCAAAGCAAATATCTCTCTTCCTCGTTTTGTTGTTCAGTATGTAGACTAGTTGTGGTTGAATCTGTACAATTTTGCTCGCAGGGTCTCCACTCCCAGCCATACACGTCCAGGAAAGGCACCTTGTCACGCAGCGCGTCTCGTGTCATTGATAAATACCGCCGCAAGAGAGCCACAAATAAGTCGACGAAAGGCAATGCAACTAGCACCAGAATAAATTCAAGATGCCAACCAAAGTGTGTCGTTACTTTGATTAACAGTTTTGATGACATGAAAAAGGATCTTGTCCGTCAAACAGGGCTTCACGGCATCCTTCAGCTGAAGTTAACTAAAGTTAACAGACAGTATGGCGCATGGCTTCTGAGCAAGATTGATGTTGATTCATGTGCCATCGTAGCTGATCTTCATAAAGTGATCCCCTTCTCTGCGAGGGACGTTAATTCAGTCTTGGATGTACCATGCAGCGGGAGAACCATTGAGACCTGTAACCAAGATGAGGTAGAAAGGAATAAGAGGATTCTTTGTGATATTTTTGAGGTTCCACACTTTTCACAGGTTATTGTTAAGTTTTTGGAGGCAATTCTTAATAAACAATATTCATATCCGATGAGCTTAAAGGACCAACGATCATTCAAGGCGGCATTTGTCCTTTATGTCATGACAAAGTTCTTGGCTCCGCAATCAGTATATCAGCGCAGTAGCTGATATTGACAACATCTCGTCATACAACTGGGCACAGTTCATCGTCGATGACCTCATGAATTCTGCCAGATTGATGCCCAAACGATTTCATAATTCTTCTCAAGTATCAATTAACGGGTGTATACTATTCCTCCAGGTGTGTGTTCACATTATAATCACATTTTCCTTCATACTATCCTGCACTATTACATACCATGTACCTAATTGCAGATAGTATATACCTTCCACTAGGCACATACCTACTTTCTTACTAACTTAATCAAACCACTGTTTCCTACAGACAATCTACCTGGACCATATTGCTCCATCAAATGACGATGTCAATTGTGAAACCAGTCCTAGGATTGCGGCATTCGATGATGACCTCGTCACCCGCATTATCATGAATGACATGAAGTGCAAACACAACATTGGGTTCCCTTTCCTCAGTTTGGGAAGCTGCAGGTCGGCTATGTTTTAATCAATTTAATTGCCAAATTATCACTAATTTTTGTAATAATTATTTTACTTTTTGTTAGCTCACGAAACCACCAAGTATTTACTCCCGTGCACCAGAAGAGGGCTCTCAAGAAAATCATCGTTCGACTCCGAGCGCAACCATTAACCAACCATGTGTGTCCAACATTTCAGAATACTTGCAGACGCGTTTCAAATCAACTAAATTACGGTCGATATATGGAGAAGAGGTAACAATTTATTTTTGATGCTCTGACTAAAATAAAATCACAACCAAGCACTCATCACACATTATATGTTCACATAATTTGTTTTTCAGGCTTCTTCTTCCATTAAGGATGCAATCTCCAGTGCTGAAGGACGATTTTCATCTATTTTGCAAGATATTTCAGATTTTGAAAACTTTTTTGACAATCCAGTAGCCATTGAAGCAACTCAAAAACTTAACAAAATTCTGGTTACTACTGTTTTCAATTCGATAAAAATTGCAGTAAGGGCCACCCTTCGTAATGTTCTTTTGGACAACCACAATAGGTCCGCCGGTCTGGGCAGTCACGGTGCACTTCATTCTAACCCCTCAGCAGGTACATCTCAACATATCCTCATCCATACATATCAGATATACCTCTAGCCACTACATTCATATGCTTCAATTCTACATAGCTAATCTGGTTACTCAACCTTAACTCACCCAGTAGTACTTCAACCACCATTTTAAATCTGTTATATTCCTCTGTTTTCAGGCCTTACCCCAACATCCTTCAGCAAGGATACTGCTTCACCTTGCCAACATACAAGTACGCCCGACAGGGATCATCCACAACCGGCATCTCAAGGCAACATTGGTTCATGTAGCACAACAAGTAATAGGTACAACAATCTAGCATCCCGCACTCCACCAACGACTCATAATGCTTCTGGTAACTTTTCTTTCCCATTGTACTTTTTTCCACAACTTCATCTGTTACAATTCCTAACTAATCCTTCTGTTCGTACCAGCCTCACCAAGCAAGCAGAAATCGTCAATCTCCCCAGCATCCGCTGCTCGCCTGGCACAAGAGTGGACGGTCGCACTAAGTGCGGAGGATACCAATGGAGATGAACAACAACGTAGATACATAGTAGAAAACCCACCATCCCACCTTCTAAGAGATAAAAACACCCGAAAAATAAATCGAAACAAGAAACTTTTGTCCCCCTTTCAGACCAAGCAATGCTCAATAACACGTACTGATACGCGGGTAGCCTGCTCAACTTATTCGTACATTCAAGAAATATCAAATGAAGCCTTGTTGGAGTGAGTATTAGTACAAAAGTTTCAATTTCTCAATGCACTTCTTTTCTGACATTTAACTAATATTATTCTGCTCTCATCACCAGTGAAGTATGGATTCAGAGTTCTTGTCCGTTCAACATCTCCATAAAGTTACGCACTCTCCAGCAATCAATTGCACGCGGTGGCTGGATGGATACTGACTGCTTAAATTTTGCGATCCGCAAAATGTTCTTGGATGACGTGGAGAGGTTCGAGGGAACAAACTATTTGGGATGGAGACACTTCATAAACCTCGACTTTGCAGTAAGCCTTTCTTTACAACATGATCACTCATTCCATTATTTTATCCATGCTTAATTTGTAATGTGGCTGTAGAGCTTTGCCTTGGCGGGGGGTGAATTCTGGGTTCCAGAGCACCAGCTAGGACACTTCATTGGAACACACATACGTTATGACGTTTCACAAAGCCATTAGGTATCAACATATATTGTACCGTGCGCCACTTTTATATGCTATGAGCTTTCTAATTTCAGGGTCTCATTTTCCTTTCCAGATACTCATACCACTTCATCTGGTTAATCACTATGCATTGTATGCATTCGACATGGAGAACAAGAAAATATCGATACTTGACTCACTCAGTGCGCTAGGCCCCTTCAACGAATCAAGAATATCTAGACATAACAAGACATGTCACACCATAGCATATCATCTCGCCGAGTGCATGAGGTTAGCTTTTCCTGGATGGGATGAGGACATACCTAGCTGGGGTATTGAGGTCGTAGAGAACATACCAGAACAACAAAACTCGTAAGTTCCCTTTGATTCAGTTGCTTTTTTAGTCGTCGTCGCCAATTAATATAACATTCACGAACTACCAGGGATGATTGCGGTTTTCTTGTATTGAACTTCATGCGGAACTGGAATGGCCTCCGTCTAATTAATTTCATAAACGAGGTAACTATTTTCCTCAGTACTTACACAAACATGGCAACTATTACTGGCACAACAAGCTCAACCTCTTCATCATCAACTTCTAATGCAGGATTCTAACGACCTAAGGTGCACTTTTCTACTGGACTTGCTGACGTTCAAGACAAATGAAGCTTCTCTTCCAAATTGGGTTAAACTCCAGCTCAGCCAGCTTAGGGATTAGACTAGTAGACAACATTACCCGCAAACATTTCCCTATAGATTTTCTTCATTCGTAGCCAGTCACACTGTACTTTGCTTAACTATGTCATTGTATTTGCATAATCTCCTTACTTTCAGAAATGAATATCAATCTGTATCATCTTACTTTATTCTCTGTGTTTTTCACTATATACCATTTTATTCAACAGTAACATACTTCCCGATCCTTGATGACAAACGACATACTACAAGTTTCTCAAAGCAGTACATACTCCAGTCCAGACAGTATATACCATTTCACTTCATCATACCCATTTCATTCAATGGAAACATACTTCAAAATTTACGAGTCACTACTATCTACACGTACCACAAAACCATTTACGACCAAAGAAAAATTGCACGAACATCCATTTTCACAAATTGTGCTGACTACATACAGAAATACTCATAACCTGTACCATTAATGTATGAAAAACTGTTCACGCAAACTCCTGCAGTAATAGTGGAAACCAATCAAGGCTAGAATAAAGACATGTTCCACAATCCGCAACACATGGTCCTTACAACCTATTCAGTCACAACTATAACTAAAAAAATAAAACCCACTAAACGCAACTATTCCTTGTAAACATACTTCCTCTTGTACGTGGACGGCTTCCCACATGTCGTCTTATTATGTCCCGGGTCACCACATTCTCCACAATACCTAATGATGTCAGACTCTTTCTTCCCAGAAGCATTGCCACATTGCTTTGTGCTATCACTGCTGCCACCCACTTTCTTACCACTCTTCTTTGTACTAGCTACTTCCCCACCAGTTTTCCATCTTGTAGTTTTTGGCCTGCCTCTCGGACGATTCTTAACAGGTGGCAAAATATCTTCCATACTCACCCCTTTCTTGAATGGGCCTTCATTGACTTCATGGACATGGGGAGTACTATCTCCTTCTCCTGGGGTTCTATCACCATCAGCTGTTGTAGGATCATGTGTCTGATTATGTATCTCACCCTCAACTTCTGGCCCTTCCAGATTAGCCTGCTCTTCCTCCAGACAGACCTTTCTCAGTTTTTCCACCAATTGAGATAGGTCTTCCATGGCCACCTTGTAAGCCTTCATGTATTTGTTACCAAGACGAGTTACCTCCTCTGATGTCGTATGGAGCACCAGATGCCTGTACGTCTGAGAAGCAGCGGCATCAACGTCATCTTTGTAACCCTCCAGGAATGAAGGCACACGGTCTCTAGCATCCTTCGTCCATAGCTTCAAGACATACTGCTCTGGGATCTCAGCGCAGCCATCATGTATCAGGACCTACAAAAACAATGACAATTCATTATATGATTACATACTCAATGTGTCCTCAGTTTACCTCACAATATCATTACAGTGACATTTATCTACGACACTATCGTAAGTATGTGGTTATGGTGATAAGGTACTTACACTAAGCACATGACAACACAGTATACCCTTGTGCTCAAACATCTTACATACACACGAAAATGTCATGCTTTCAAGGTCTGCATACACTTCATAATGGTGCCGTCGCCAGATGTTCCGAGCAAAACCCCCAATACGTACTATTTTAAAGACACTCTCCTCATCAGTCGCGACGACCTTGAAGGACAAACTTTCCGATAGCTGCTCCACAAATAAGTTGAATACACCGTGAGTACATACCTTTGAAGCATGTCTTTCCAATGGTGATCTAGTCTTCATAGCAACTTTGTCCTGCAAGCTCAGTTGTATCACAATGTATTACTATGATAAATTGGTGAACTACAAAATGGAACTAACAAAAAATGTACTTACATGTTTAGTATGAAATTCCTCATAATCTTCCATCTGTAATATGTCTATGAAGAATCTCTCATACTTCTTTACGAAACCATTCATCGAAGAGGCCGGCATAACAAACCTTTTCAAGACATAATTAACTGACTCACTCCTCTGTGTAGTTGTCATTCCAGCATAGAACAAGTGCCCAAAATAAGGAAATGCCCACTTTTCCCTAATATCCCACATCTGCTTCAGATACACACAATCTTCCAGCTTATACTCGGAAATTAATTCCTTCCATGCCCCCTCAAACTCATCTACTGTCAACATCTGAGTTAACACCCTATGAAAGTCTTCTTTGAATGTTTCTCTATTGCTGTAGATATTTCCACAATTTTCCCTCACCTTCTTAAGTATATGCCACTTGCAAACACGATGAGACGCTTTTGGAAAAACTTTTTTAATAGAGGCGGCCATTTGTTGGCAATTATCTGTCAGAAAAGCCAAGGTACTCAGTACAACAAAGTAACATATATAGACTCTAAAATAACATAACAAACTTACCGGTAAGTATGCACTGCGGCTCCTTTCCATTCATGCACTTCCTGAACGTAGAGAACAACCAATTGAAAGACTCAACTGTCTCATCTCTAAGTAATGCACACCCAAACAATATGCTCTGAAAATGATTATTCACTCCTACAAACGGAGCAAATGGCATGTTGTAACTATTAGTCTTATATGTAGTATCAAACGTCACAACATCTCCGAAGGCCTGAAAATTCCTCCTCGATACAGCATGAGACCAGAATATATTCTTCACACGGCATGCCTTGTCAACCTGCACACTATAGAAAAAATTGCTGGAATTGCTCTACAACTCTTTGAAAAGATCAAGGGTCAGCTCTACATCTTCACTGCACTCATCCCTCTTGATAGCATAAGCTAGCCTGTCCATCATCCTACGTGAGAACGGGACCATTGAAGCTCCTCCACAAAACCCTGACAATAAACCGTACATGTTGGTCGACCTCATACCGCTATCCACCATGTCTGCAATGACATGTCTAGTCCCCTCATCAATTTGATTATGTTACTTGTAATTCTTAGTCACACCAATTGCCTCCTTAAGCTCATGGTTATGGTCCTCTACAAACTTAGTCACTGTCCACGACCCCTCACCAGTTGGTCTATTAATCCTCAACATAGCGCCACACCCAACACGTACTGAAGGTTTTTTTGTCTTAGGATTTTTCCCCTACAAAAATCCAAAAAATAAAAAATGGATAGTTATACCACATTGTCAAACCAATATGGTCAGTCCCAAAGTATTATTATGATACTACTTACCTGATGCGAACAACAAAATTCCCGCATAGTCAATTTCTTCGATGCATTAAAACGCAGCTTCGACAATCGAATTCCAAAACCCATCCGCACAGCATAGATGTTGTATAGATTGAAAGCATCTCTTTCAGTCATGAAACTTTGTCCCACCTTAGGAACAAGCATCGCTGGATCCGCGTATTCAGGTGGGAGATCAAGTAATCCTTCTTGATCTTCTACCACAACCCTGATGTGGTATACAAAAAATACACAAATAATAATAATCAATCAAGTATATACTACAGACAATTCAATCCGTGAAGGAGTACGTACTACAAAAAGAAGGTATATACTCATCACACAGAAAAAAAGTACATACTAATCACGGAACGAAGTGCCCAAAAAATGAGGTATATAACAATCATAAATAACATGAGTATGTACTAATGAAAACAAAGGAGTATATTCGACATCTCATGCAAGTATATACTAAATAAAAAATAGACTATATACTGATGACAAATAAATTAGGTCCATACCAATAGCTAAAGCGAGAAGCACATACTCATGTTAAAACAATAAAAATAAGCATATACTCATCCATCAGCTAAGAAGTACGACCTACTGAAAACATAGGAGTATATTCCACATCTCATAGAAGTATTTACTACAAAGGAATCAATTTGTAAACAATTTCAATGTAATAAAATAAAGTATATACTAATGACAACAAAAAAGAAGTATATACTAATCGGTCAATGAAGCAGCAAATACTAATGTACTATCACCCCCAAAATGAAGTATATACTCCTAAATAAAATTTATCAGTCGCACTGAGATAAGAACGGAGGACAGAAATAACGTATGAACTGCTACTTGCAATCACCACTCATACCTCTCGAGTGGGACGTCCGTATGATCCATTGCCGATGGAAATCCTTCAGTCGAATCAAATGATAATAAGAGATCCCTACACCCAGTATAATAAATTAGTATTTGTCATACTCGCCGCCGGCCGTATTCATTGTACTCGGAAGACGTCGGCCGGCCGGCCGGGCGAACAAAGGAACAACAAAACACAGAAGACCAGCTCATATACCTGTTGCCATCGATCAACGAGTCCTCCATTGACATACCTTCCATTTCACCAGAGGTCGCATCCGTCATACCTTCCATGTCGCCGGTCGCGGGAACGATCTCCATTGACATACCTTCCGTTCCGCCGGTCGCGGGAACGATCTCCACTGATATACCTTCCATTTCGCCAGGGGTCGCATCCATCATACCTCCGGCGGCTTTTCTCCTATCCTCTCTCATACGACAGCCAGACGAGATACCTTATCCCCACCGCAACAACTTTCCTAGGCGCGTGGAGATTGAGATTCAACGCCCATGCATGTAGGTGCATGCAGCCGACTCATAACCACAACCTATTTTCTTTTTTCTTTTTCCTATTACGGTGATACCTGCTCCGCGCGTGGTCTCTCACTCCAAACCCATCTAGTGGAGGTGGGAGTACATACCCCCGGGAGTATAAAAGAGTCATATATATATATATATATATATATATATATATATATATATATATATATATATATATATATATATATATATATATATATATATATAGGGATTTACTATTCGTCATCCTGGGTGAGGAATAGTTATTCTTCACCCACCTCTATTTTAACATCTATGCACCGTAATTTTACGTTTCGTAAATTTTATCTTATTTTAGACATAAAAAGAGAACGTAAGAAAACCTATAATCGTCGTAACATTTTTTTTATGCTACGTAAAATTACAAATGTAAAAACATAGTGTAAAATGTACATAAAATTCAATTTTTGACCTATATTATTTTTGTTATGCAAAATTTTATGCAGTAAATCAATATGAATGTAACTATTTGTATTTTAAATGTAATTTATTTATAAAATGATCGTAAGATTACCTAGGGTGAAGAATAACTTATTCTGCACCCTGGGTGATGAATACTAACACTATATATATATTCTGTTTGTTATACTCTTGTTGTAAAAATTTGTCAAAAAGACTCTTGTTCTATTATAGTTCGAAATTGAACTTTACACTTAATTAATTCATACCAAATTAATTCTCACAGTGAGATAATGAGTGAACCCATTGGCAAAATTTTCTGGCTCCGCCCCTGGAACCACCGCGTCCAAGCGCCGGCTCCAACCGCGCCAATGGTGTCCGGCGTGGCCACCGCGTCTCGGCAACGGTAGGCCGCGTTCCCGCTGCACCTACTGGGGGCAAACGGTCTCGAAACCGACGGTGGCGGCGCTCGCCGAGGCAACCGCCAAGAAGAAGACGAAGAAGACCACATCGCCGGCTCGTGCAAAGTCTACGCCTCATGCGGCAACTCCGGCTGCCCCTACGGCGACTGCTCCGGCGCGAGGGGCGGCCGCTTCCGGCAACAAAAAACGCGGCCGCCAAGTGCTCGATGAAATGCCAACAATGTAAAAAAACTCGTGTCCTGTTGGAATTTGATAGTGATTGTCCGGGATCGGTAGTGAGGGTTTATGGTGCTTGCTTTGACATTGGAAGATGACCACAGCCGAATTCCTCACATCGTTGGAGTCCTCGGCCACCGTATTTCGATCATGCGGCCACCCAAGACACGGAGGATGCCGAGGAGGAGACCGAGGAGGAGGTGGTGGAGGTGACCAAATAAAGCGTCAAGGCCGCAAGGACCCGCACCCAAAACTACAACCAAAAGGAAGACCTTGCACTTTGTGATGCTTGGTGCGCCATCTCCATGGATGAAACGGTTGAAACAGATCAAACCAAGACGATGTTTTGGGAGAGGATCAACGACTTCTACAACTCCTCCGTGGACGTGCGATCAAGCCTACACAAGGTTCGCTTGGGCATCGTGGGAGCACCATCCATGATCAATGCAACCGATGGTCCCGTTGCATTGACCAAGTGAACCATGCTCCAGCAAGTGGTGTGCAAGTGGCGGAGTATGACCCCTACATCCAAGAGCTATTCAAGCATCGAAACACCAAGTTCGGCCACAAGCTCTTCACTTTGCACCATTGCTACAAAGAGTTATGCAAGAATGAGAAGCGGATCCAAAGAATTAAGGAGACCACTCCGAAGAGGTCAAGGTTGAGCATATCCATTGAGGACGACGAAGAGGTTGATGAAGATGCCAACAATAGACCGGAAGGAAACAAGATTACGAAAGAAAGAAAGAAGAGGATTGCATTCGGTGGCACTTACAAGGATGAACTTGTGACAATGATCGAGACGGAGAAGGTGCTGGCGGCGGACAAGTGCTCGATGAAATGCCAACAAGGTAAAAAAACTCGTGTCCCGTTGGAATTCGATAGTGATTGTTCGTGATCGGTAGTGAGGGTTTATGGTGCTTGCTTTGACATTGTAGAGCGAAGATGACCACAGCCGAATTCCTCGCATCGTTGGAGTCCTCGGCCACCGTTTTTCGATCATGCGGACACCCAAGACACGGAGGATGCCGAGGAGGAGGCCGAGGAGGAGGTGGTGGAGGTGACTGAATCAAGCATTAAGGCTGCGAGGACCCGCACCCAAAACTACAACCAAAAGGAGGACCTTCCACATTGTGATGCTTGGTGTGCCATCTCCATGGATGAAACGGTTGAAACAGATCAAACCAAGACGATGTTTTGGAAGAGGATCAACGACTTCTACAACTCCTCCGTGGACGTGCGATCAAGCCTACATAAGGTTCGCTTGGGGATCGTGGGAGCACCATCCATGATCAATGCAACCGATGGTCCCGTTGCATTGACCAAGTGAACCATGCTCCAGCAAGTGGTGTGCAAGTGGCGGAGTATGACCCCTACATCCAAGAGCTATTCAAGCATCGAAACACCAAGTTCAGCCACAAGCTCTTCACTTTGCACCATTGCTACAAAGAGTTATGCAAGAATGAGAAGTGGATCCAAAGAATTAAGGAGACCACTCCGAAGAGGTCAAGGTTGAGCATATCCATTGAGGACGACGATGAGGTTGATGAAGATGCCAACAATAGACCGGAAGGAAACAAGATTACGAAAGAAAGAAAGAAGAGGATTGCATTCGGTGGCACTTACAAGGATGAACTTGTGACAATGATCGAGACGGAGAAGGTGCTGGCGGCGGACAAGTGCTCGATGAAATGCCAACAAGGTAAAAAAACTCGTGTCCCGTTGGAATTCGATAGTGATTGCTCGTGATCGGTAGTGAGGGTTTATGGTGCTTGCTTTGACATTGTAGAGCGAAGATGACCACAGCCGAATTCCTCGCATCATTGGAGTCCTCGGCCACCGTTTTTCGATCATGCGGCCACCCAAGACACGGAGTGACGGTGTCCTGGACTGTACTCACCATGTCATCTCCCGATCTATTAGATTGGGCCGAGGACCCCCATGGCCGTATACTCATGGGCCAATCCGGAGAGCTGCCGCATACAAGGAAGATTCCACAAGACTTGGCAATCAAGACAAGGATTCCTCCCCACTGGCGTATTCGGCTAGGACTCTTGTTATCCTAGGCCTCTGGTGCATTATATAAACCGAGGCCAGGCTAGTCGATAGAACCTCAATATACAACAATCATACCATAGGCTAGCTTCTAGGGTTTAGCCTCCTTAATCTCGTGGTAGATCTACTCTTGTACTACCCATATCATCAATATTAATCAAGCAGGACGTAGGGTATTACCTCCATCGAGAGGGCCCGAACTTGGGTAAAAACATCGTGTCCCTTACCTCTTGTTATCATCGATCCTAGACGCACAGTTCGGGACCCCCTACCCGAGATCCGCCGATTTTGACACCGACATTAGTGCTTTCATTGAGAGTTCCACTGTGTGATCGCAAAAGGATCGATGACTCGTCTGCAAGTCAACAGCGATGCCGGCATCTTCGTCGCCGGCTCAACTGGTCACCTTGGCTTGACCGAGGACCGTGCTCCATCTTCGATCGTCATGTTCGGACGAGTGCCTTCATCAACATCAACTCCGATCTCTATCAAGATTATGGAGGAATCATCAGTGGAGCTCGGGGGCTCAATGTCAACATTGCCATCGGGTGACCGTGCTGTTTTTCCAAACAGTGAACTTGTATCCGCTGCCACCGCCTCTTAGAGCATCGCTTTGACGATCCCTTTGGTGGAATTGTGCGTAATTGAGTCTACAACGACCTTGCAAAATTTCGTCGAGTCCCGATGGAGGAATCTCCGACAATCTACGATATACCGGAGCCCTGTCAAATCTGGACAGGAATCTGGATGAGTTTAGGGTGTGGGCTCCAGAGCCCAGCTCGGAGGTCCTTTAGAAGATCCAACCGCTCATCTACTGCGGAATTACTATATCTACCACCCCTCAAAATTTTAGCTCGATCCGACCGTCCAAACTCCGGGAACCTTCCGATTAGTGCATCACTTTTGGGATCTGTTTTCTGCGCGAGAATGAATCCGACCCGAATTCATCTTTTTATGAACAGGATTTCGGACATCCTTTTTGAAGGAAGTTTTGTATGGGGTATTGTGTTTTGTTCCCGAACACATCCCACTAACTTTAAGATCTTTTGAACATGATCTTCAACATTATGCTGGTGTCAAACCAGTCCGGCAATATTGCTCCACGGCTGCCGACCTGCGCTAGACACGTCGTCACTATGTTGAGCCGAGCTCAACTTCTTCGGATCATCATCTCGGCAAGCCGAACAAGAGTCCGACATCGCGAAGGATAAATCATCACCAACATCGTCGCCCCACGGATTACACGGAGCGGGCATACCGGCATCGCCGCACGGTCGCTTCATCAAGCCGACATCGACCACGTCACGACCTGCATCGGCAGGGCCGCACTATTGCTTCTTCAAGCTGGTGTCCATCACGCCGACCTACTTCGACTCATCGGCTGACATCGAGGCTTCGACATCTCGGCTGGACCGAGGGCTTCGTCATCTCTTCATCAACCTACTCCGGACACTTCGGCGTCACTAGCCGACCAGCTCCGTCATGTTAGCTGGGCCGAGGGCTTTGCCTCGGCGAGCCAACCTTTGCCAGCATTGCCATGCCGTCATTTTATCGCCCATCAGGCAATGGGTGTGCGGATCGAGTCCCAATTTTGGGAATCACCTTCCTTCGGATTGCTACAACAAATAAATCAGGTCTATCAAATGGTGGCCGCATCAATGACAGCCGCATGGTGGTTCGGTCAGTTTCGTACATAGTCTGGCGAACGCCGCATACGGAGCTCGGACCGACCTGCGAATTCAGGCTTTGCCACGCCTTTACCGCATCACGCCGACGCCCTGCATCGACATTGACTCCGGCGCCAGGCCATATTTCTTTTATTACTCACTTTGCATAAATTATTTATTATGCAACAATTTTTTTTAATTATCATTATTACTATTATCTCCGGTTTGCACTATTTTTTGTGCACAGGAAAATGACCCGGGGACTTCGGCGTCACTCTGCCGGTCTGCATTGACCGTGCTATGTCACCACTTCAGCGTGTCGAGCTCTCCGCTCCGCCACCTCGGGACCGTCTTGGGGGTTGAAACCTTGCCCCGCATCAAGCTCGGACCGCGTCATCAATACCGAACACACTAACCAGCTAAGTCGCTTTCATGCTTAAAGCTTTAATTTCTAACTTGTGTTCGGTTCGACCAAGCATTATAATTTTTTGGAAAAAAGTTGCTTGTAAAAATTTTTCCTTGTCCAAACTTTGTTTGTGACGCATAAATTCAAATACCCAATTCATTTAGGGGCTTCCTTCATGAAGCTTTTCCTCTTGCATATGATTATACTTGTACGGCTTCGTTCCTTGTTCGTGTATTACGCCACAATATGCACCATATTGACTTAAGCGATTTGCAAGCTGGGTTGCCTCGCTCCTGTGTTTACCCCTACGTTCCCGATTGTTCGGCTAGGGAGTAAAGGGAGCACCTCTGCGATTGTCACGATTGGGTCACCCGAGCCGGACCTCAGACTGGGTGAAGTCGAAAGTTAGCGCTCTTATAGTTTTCAATGATGGTCGGCACACAACGGAACTCGTGAGTACAAAAAATCTATTGCACAAGTCTCATAATAACAATGAGCACCGAAGAAAGGTATCGGTGGGGGTACTATTTTCTTCGAAGATGCTTCTTACACTCCG
This sequence comes from Aegilops umbellulata, assembly GCA_032464435.1. Classification (NCBI taxonomy): domain Eukaryota; kingdom Viridiplantae; phylum Streptophyta; class Magnoliopsida; order Poales; family Poaceae; genus Aegilops; species Aegilops umbellulata. The sequence continues at coordinate 4,387,612 of CP136057.1, read as the reverse complement.
CAGTAATATAGCATAAGTTTCCTGAGCGCGCTTTGTCTGTTACAGCCTTATGGCCTGATTGCCTGGTTATTGGAAACACCGTCGATATTCTCGACAGATGAAGTACATAACACTTTTTGGTCCTTGACCGAAGAGGGAGAAGCCGACGGTCGGTTAAGACGCGTTTAAAGTTCGGTTGAACATAGATATGATATAAGTACTTCAGTACATGCAATCATTCTTTTACCCAAGTCACTTGGGGGCTCTTAAATTTATATGAGCCATTTTATGATAAGTGTTCTTCTTCTTAGTTGTTGCAAAGTTTTATTATTATTATCTATCACTCCTTTTTTCGATACGAGCGTGTGGTCACTAGCCGGGGAGCCTAATTTCTCTCTCAAAGCCGCTAGAGTTTAGTTTGCTAAACTGGCCTAATGAGAAGTACTCCGCCCTCAAGATAGGAGGTCGAGCCGTAGGCTGACCCACTTGAAGTCTTGAGATAGGATGTATCATGTTAAAGCACGACAGAAGCACTTCTTTTGCTAAGGCCAATTTTTGGATTGGCACCGAACACTTGATCTTGTTCGAACATCAAGTTTTTACTGACGTATTTTGGTTTTCCAAGCTTATGGCACTTTTAAACTATTTGTGTGTTTTCAGCACAAGTCTCGCAGTGCAACGCCGGACACCTTTAGAGATTCGGCAAAAACATTCTCGAATATTGCTATATATGCATCGGTTTTGAATTGTGTCTTCGGTCAATAGTTGGGTTGCCCGGCTCCCGTACTTGCTTCCTATGTTCCGCTTTGTTCGGCTAGGCATGCAAAGGGAGAACCAATGTGATTGTGCTTCCTGCTCACATGGTTAAGCACCTCAGTGGAGAAAGCCGAAAACTGACTGTCACAGTAAGCGTAAACTGGTCAGCGATCCGATGACTGTGTTAAATGACGGGCCATTAATAACAATGGCCGAAGTGTTTACGGCTTGACCTCGACTGTCACCGAACACTACCGGGGGCTATTAACTAGCCTCCCAAACTAAATCCTCGATATTTTGCTCTTACATTGGAGCTGAGATTCTATGATCATGCTTAGCATGACAACCCAAAGAAAGGAACCGATAGTGGGACTATTTTCTTTGGAAGACATTTCTTCTGTTAAACAGTAATATAACATATCTCTCTGCGTACCTTTGTTTATAAAACCATGTGGCCAGATTGCCTTGTTTGTCGTAAATCTTTGCCCTTATAAAGGCTTTATAAAGTAGGACAAACACTCCTCGGCTACTGGCCGAGGAGGTGGAAGCCAATGGTCGGTCAACAAAGTTTTGTACAATGTGGATCCAAGCATTAATGACGTAAAGTACTTGGATACATAGAGTCATTACACATAATTTGTGATTTTACTATGGATATCGATCCTTAATTCGGCCACCCGTGCCCGCATTAAGGCTCGGGGGCTACTGGGCTTCGGGCTTATTATTTACAAATATTAAAGGGGCACATCGATCCCCTAATCTGGTGTTGTCACCCGACCAGTGTCTCGGGGGCTACTGCATTGCCGGTTCAATGCAGAAAATTTTATGTGCAATATAGTTTTCGAGGAGATTTTGATCCTCAGGTTGGTCGGCCGCACCCAACCTGAGTCTCGAGGACTGAGCATGCCGCTTTTAGTGTCCCGAAGTATTCTGCCGAGCTAGGACTTGATCCTCAGGCCGATTTTGCAAATCAACCTGAGTCTCAGCGGCTACTGGGATCAGCGGTCTTATGTCATCCTTCATCTGCATCTCGGGTTTTAGACCGATACACACCTTGAGGGCTACTGACTATACATCTCGGCAGAGAATAAATTGCACCAATAAAGAATATTGACAAAAAATCGGCCCACAGTAGGGGTGGTGCACCACCTCGGAAGCAGTCCGGCATAAAGCTCGGGCGCTAGTGGCTGGCTCCATAGAGGGCGTTTCCGGCATTAAGCTCGGCTAAACTCCTTCAACTTTTTTGGACCAAGATGATCTATGACATCTTGGACATAGTCCGGCGTTGGAGCTTGGACATAGTCCGGCGTTGGAGCTTGGACACAGTCCGGCGTTGGAGCTCGGATACATTTCGGCGTTGGAGCTCGGAAGCAGTTCGGCATTGGTGCTCGGCTGCAAAAAATACCTCGAATGCAGTCCGGCGTTAGAGCTCGGACGCAAGAGGACACTGCCTCCCGGGAACAACTTCAAACCCGAGGTGTGGCATAAAAATAACAAGGCATTGATAAAGGCCAGAAACTTAAAGGGGCTCCTCGGATACCCGACGTGTAAACTCGTCGAATGCATTTCGGCGATCCTCAAGATCGAAGATTGGAAGATTTGTTGAACCAGTTTCCAAGACCGACAACCGAAGATGAAGAACAGTTCGGAAGAATCGAGGAGCGTCTCTAACTTGAAGACCGGTTCAGGGGCCTACTGACGCTGTCCTGGACTAGGGGGTACTCACCACGTCATCTCCCGATCTATTAGATTGGGACGAGGACCCCCATGGCCGTATACTCATGGGCCAATCCGGACAGCTGCCGCATACAAGGAAGATTCCACAAGACTTGGCAATCAAGACAAGGACTCCTCCCCACTGGCGTATTCTGCTAGGACTCTTGTTATCCTAGGCCTCTGGTGCATTATATAAACCGAGGCCAGGCTAGTCGATAGAACCTCAATATACAACAATCATACCATAGGCTAGCTTCTAGGGTTTAGCCTCCTTGATCTCGTGGTAGATCTACTCTTGTACTACCCATATCATCAATATTAATCAAGCAGGACATAGGGTATTACCTCCATCGAGAGGGCCCGAACCTGGGTAAAAACATCGTGTCCCTTACCTCCTGTTACCATCGATCCTAGACGCACAGTTCGGGACCCCCTACCCGAGATCCGCCGGTTTTGACACCGACACGGAGGATGCAGAGGAGGATGCCGAGGAGGAGGCCGAGGAGGAGGTGGTGGAGGTGACTGAATCAAGCATCAAGGCCGCAAGGACCCGCACCCAAAACTACAGCCAAAAGGAGGACCTTCCACTTTGTGATGCTTGGTGTGCCATCTCCATGGATGAAACGGTTGAAACAGATCAAACCAAGACGATGTTTTGGGAGAGGATCAATGACTTCTACAACTCCTCCGTGGACGTGCGATCAAGCCTACATAAGGTTCGCTTGGGGATCGTGGGAGCACCATCCATGATCAATGCAACCGATGGTCCCATTGCATTGACCAAGTGAACCATGCTCCAGCGAGTGTGTGCGAGTGGTGGAGTATGACCCCTACATCCAGGAGCTATTCAAGCATCGAAACACCAAGTTCGGGCACAAGCTCTTCACTTTGAATCATTGCTACAAAGAGTTATGCAAGAATGAGAAGTGGATCCAAAGAATTTAAGAGACCACTCCGAGGAGGTCAAGGTTGAGCATATCCATTGAGGACGATGACGAGTTGACGAAGATGCCAACAATAGACTGGAAGGAAACAAGATTACAAAAGAAAGAAAGAAGAGGAATGCATTCGGAGTGTGACAATGATCGAGACGAAGAAGGTGCTGGCGGCCGAACGCAAAGAAGACAAGGTGGCAAGGTGGAATGAGCTCAAGGCCTTCGAGGATGAGAAGTGGAAGACCAAGATGGCGGCCGAAGAGAGAAAGTTGAAGACCGAGGAGTGTGGGCTTGCATTCGATGAGGAGAGGATTCGTGATGCGAAGAAGACCGAAGAGCGCGCTATCATGTTCATGAATCCAAACACAATGGATGAAACCGCAAGAAAGTATTGGGAGAAATCTTGGCCTCTCTTCGGAATGTTGGTGGTGGCCGGGGAGGGGGGGGTGATGGTGCTCATGTTGATGGTGGTGGTGGTGAGGGTGATGAGGCCGAGAGGGTGGTGGTGAGGGTGATGGTGGCCGTGGGGGTGTCAACGTTGATTTCTTTGCGGATGACCTCGTTCGAGTGGTGGTGGCCGATAGGGTGGTGGTGCATGCCAAAGATTAGCTCGATCCACAACATATGCATGGTATGTTTGTGGTGATTTTGAATCAAACATTATGTTTGAAGTTATGTCTTTTGGATGAACTTCGCATGTTTAAATTTGAAAAGCGCACTGATGAAACTTTATGTTATGACGATTATCTCTATGCATGTTTTAATTTGAATGTTTTTAGAATATGTATTGTGTTTTGTTTGAAAAAACAAGCAGAGGCTGACCTGGTGGCGCTTCCAGCCCAGGAGAGGGCGTCCGCCATGCCGAGGAGAGGACGCAGTTCAACCGGCCGCCGGACGTCGACGAGGCCATCTCCACGCGACGGCGAACGCAGCTCCTCGTCGCCCAGTGTCCCGCGCCTCCAGCTGGCCCGCATTCGGGGCTGCTCGTCGACGGCGTCTTGTCGCCATGCTAACACCACTCGCACGGCACGGCCGACCAAGGACCATCTGACCCCTGCTTTCGAGACAATTTGCATTTATTTTCCTTTATTCTTTCGTATTTCCTTCTTCCATTTCCCTTTTCCTTTTTACTCCCTCCGTAAACTAATATAAGAGCATTTAGATCACTAAAGTAGTGATCTAAACACTCTTATATTAGTTTACAGAGGGAGTATCTTTTTGCAATTTCTGTTTTTTATTTTTTTTCTCTTCTTCCATTTTCAAATGGATTAACGTTTTACATTTTTCCATGAACTATTTATTGAATTTGATAAACATTTTTTAAAATCGGTGAACTTTTTTCATTTTTTGATGAACTTTTTTTTGCAAATTAATGAACTTTTTTCAAATTTGATTAACTTTCCTGAAAATTGATGAACTTTTTTTTGCAAATTAATGAAATTTTTTCAAATTTGATTAACCTTTCTGAAAGTTGATGAACTTTTTTTCAAATTCAATGAATTTCTTTTATTTTTTTTATGCCGGCTTCCAGAGTTCCAATGCCGCCTAATGAAAACTTCAGACTTCACAGGGAACGCCGACTACTGGCAACGAATCGACCCAGATCCCCAAAACAAGTTTCAGTTTCACTCTTCAGAATCCTTGACAGTCTCATCGCCATCGGTGATCCGGGGCATGACACGTCCAATTTCTCTCGCGCCCATCAACATGACGACAAATGGGGTTATGCCCCATTGGTTATGCATCTAGCGACAGCGAAGCACAAATGGGGGAACCAAAGCCATCATCATCTTCTTGTAGTTTATTACACTGCAGTGCAATACACAGTCACTACGAGTAATACAAACAAGCAAATGCAAGATTTGTGCAGGAACTTGCCCCAAATCATTTAGCAGCAGCTTGAAAAGGACCGATACATAACCGAATGTCGCATCAAATAATGACCGGGCAACGGACAACTTTCATTGACACACCAAACATTGGATAAACCAGTGCTACACATGATACGTTCTTTTTTCAGAAACAAAACAATACTACACATGCAAACGCAACCATAAGGATGCTCTTTAAGTAGCAGACAGTAAAAAAGAAGTTACATACTGATCTCCTGGATGTACACTGGGTTGAAATGGTTATTGATGCCTACAATGCCTTGTTCATTAATTAGAAACCGCAGGTTGTTCTTTTGACAAGACGAGCATGAAAGAACCCCATCTTTCACATGGCTGGTGTGGTGAGACAAAAAATAGCAGGAGCTGAAGAAAGTAACCTATGACAGGAACTTAATGAACAATTAAAAGAACTGCTCTCTTCCTTGTAAATTAGAGATCCGAATCAGTAAGAAAATTAATGATTTGGTAGTATCCGCGGTACAGGCTACAGAGGAAGGCAGGCCCTGGAAAACAGAACACCCAGAAACTCATAGTGTACAAGTGTTACATAAGGTGCAGAACTGAAAACTCTAGCAGTAAGCCTCAAATGTTAGAGCAGACAATACGTACTCTTTACTGAAATCAGCAACAGAAAGGGACTCAAGTAGCAGAAAACAACACCAACAAAGCATGCTGACACCAGGATTGGCACGCATATACAAGTAAACAGAGCAATATGAAGCAGAGACGGATTGGCACCCAGAATCATCATAGTGAATCAGACGATTTCTTCCACTATGCCATCACTGTCATGGTAACCGGCGGATTGACCGGTGGCTTGTTCTTCCGCGGCACCGCCACTTGATCTTGAAGGACCAGCAGCTTCCTCTCGTGCAGTCGTGACCCTGCTGACACCAGGAGTTGAAGGGCCATCCCCATGCTCTCCTCTGTTGTGATGGTGATGATGATCCACCCTCTGCAGTTTTTCTGACAAAGTCTCCATCCCCATGTAGTACTGCAGCAGCCAGACATAGGTCAGGTACTCCACACCCGTGGCCAGCCCCTTGGCATGCAGGTATCCTCTGCATCTAGCGGCAGAGAAGCACAACTTCTCCACCCACACGCCTTCGATCACATCCCACATCTTCCCTTCAGGCAGACTCGACAGCACTTTGAAAATACTCCAAGCGTCACGGATAATGCCCCCCTGTTGCTGCTGGGCATCATCTGAAGGTGGAGATACTCCTTCATCATCCAGCGCAGCGATTATCCCCTGCGTAAGCTCTCTTTCCTTGGGAGGTTGCTTGTCTCCCTGGATAATGATGCCCTTCAGTTCTTTGTAGGCGGCCATGAAAAGGTTCCTTCTAGTGCCTGCCATTAGCATCTCAGGATTCACAAATAGTAGATACATCATGTAATTGGACATTTCTCTGCACTGGACGGCCCTCTTGTGATGATCAGACTTTTTGCACCAAGCAGGACACGAATCTTGCGTGCACTGATACCCATGGTGAGAACGAGATGCACCCTTGTCGTAGTAGCAGAAATCCGTGGCGAGATGCCAGAGAAGAACACTCTCATCGAATGCACCCTCTAAGCTCCAGCCCAGTTCCTGGTAATGACCTTCACGCCCAAGGGTAAACTGGCCTCTGTTATCATTAAACTTCCTGTAACTGGAAACATCTCTTATGTGGTGCTCCCACCCACATTTCACATACTGCAGCACTAACTTTGTAATGCTCAAGGATGAGGAGCAAGACTTCATGTGCCAATGTTGCTGAAGGAAGTCGGCGCATCGCAAGAATCCCACGATGCTCATAAGACTGGAATGCTCTTTATTGCGGACAAGCAGTCCTATAAGGCTGTATTGGTAAACCATATCATCATATATAGACTTGACTAGTTTTGATAGCCATGCCCTTTTTTCTTGGGTCCTTGCGTTCATGTTTAGGGCACCGACCCAATACTCCAGGACAGTGGTACATGCGAGCAAGGCATATGTAACCTTGACATCGTCTTCACTATAAGCTTCTCTGTGACTCTGATGGAAGAGCGCTATGGCTGCCAATGGAAGGTACACAGCTACTGCACGGACAAGTAACCCGAAAAAGAAACCAGGTGAGCGTTTCATTACTCTGTACAAATTGGCCGTGGATCTGGCTCTATTGATCATGAAACCGGAGAACACCTTTTCTTTGGTGTAGAGTAATTGGAACGTCTCGGAGATGCAAGACTGCAGCTTACGATATGCACGGTAGTCATCAAGTGCTGAGAAGGACCGTAGCATCCTGATCCGATCATCAACAGAAGGAGATGCAAGGTCCACAAATAACTTATACCGAGTATGGTCTGTTATTGTTAAAAGGTGGTCATTGGGCCCGGCAGGACTGATTGCCTTGTCAATGAAATCTTCAAGCGGATCAATCTTGAGCTTATGTGTGTGTATTAACCTCAGAATAGGCTCACCGGAGCTCACCAAGCTGTTAATGCTAGCTCTGTTGAGAGCCCAGGGCTTCTCCAAGCATTTGAGGATACCGGGGATGAAGAGCAATATTGCAGCAACTAGCAATTTCGTGTCATCGCTGTCTGGCCATGATTTGCAGAACACATAGATGGCCACGGTGACTTGAGACACCGAGGTGAGGATGTGCCGCGTCCATAGCTCATTGTCCTCGATGTTGTAGGCGGTTATGCCGTCCTGTCCACCGAGGTGTATCAGGAGGATAGGCGCCCACAACACCTCCAAGATGCTGCTGCCACCATGTCCATCCTCCTGCTGTGGCTTCCTATGGCGGTTGAAGAGGGTGGCGAGCGCATAGATCGCAATGGCATCGCTGCCAAGGTATGCTAGCCAGATAATAGGTCTAAACCAGGATCTGATGGGGAACTTACGCGCGACAGAAGAGACGAGGAGGATGTACTGAATCACCAGGCTCCCAAGGACGAGGATCCGCAGCTGCCACTCCTCCCACCATTGCACAGCGCCTAAAACACCCATTATCTCTCTCTAGAGTTCCCCGGCCTCTCTGACACCCACGAACAACTTTAAATGATTTTCCTAACGAAATTGGAGGAGCGCAAACGGTAGCATCAAGAAGGGAGAGTGGGCTCCGTCAACCTTAGTCAAAAGAGACACTCCCCTGCACTCCTTTTTGAGATACCAATGTGCCATCACGTGTACACATGTACTACTACGTGGTAATTAGGGTTTTTTTTCTGCTGGGCAACGCGATAATTGATTGAATATACTCGTACCAATGAGGCATCAGATCCACCACCCACCCACCCACCCACCCAGGCTTGAATGGGCCAAAGTTGCTTATTAAATGTAATCTGTTTGGTATTGTTAATTCGAAAGTACTACCTGTCCTGGTTTAATGAAATAAATACAGTCACTATGATAAACATAAACATGTAAATACAAAACATATGTAAGAATTTGCCCCGAATCATTTAGCAACTACTACCTCCGTCCTGGTTTATTGGTCCCCTTTGTAATTTGTGCCAAATTTTGAACAAATATTTAACTAAAAAAGTATTAATGCATGTCAACAAAAAATATATCATTGGATTTGTATTTGATCATAGTTTCCAATGATATAAATTTTGGTGACATGCATGAACATTTTGTTAGTTAAATTAATGGTCAAAATTTGGCACACAATACAATAAATACCAATAAACCAGGACGGAGGTAGTACTTCACAAGGACGGATACCGCGGAATGTTGCATCAGAGAATGACCACACAATGGACATCTTTCACTCGACATACCAAACGAAACAGTGCTACACATGGAAATGCAACCATAAGAATGCACTATAAGTAGCAAGCAGTAAAAAGAAGTTGCATACCTCTCCTGCCTGTATATGATAATGTCAGGTTCAAATTGTTGTCGCTGCATACAGATACAGTGCCTTGTTTATCAAATCCTTGCCAAGTTAGTAAACTGGGACCGTGTAATTCGGTGAGAAGAATGATTTCTCCTCGAACAAATGTGTCGCAAACAAGCATTAATTAACATAGGTTGCTCTTTTGACAAATCTGCATGAAAGAAAACCCCATCTTTCCCACAGCGGGTGAGAGACAAACAGAACTTAGTTATCTTGTATTCTTGATGCTGACCAATGAACTGCAGTGCTCTCTCCCCTGTAGATTACATATCTAAATCAACAAAAAGAATGATGTTTCAGTAGTATTCAAGGTACATACTACAGAAAAAGAACGAAACACCCAGAAACTCATACTATACAAGTGTTACACAAGTTATAAAACTTGAAGCTCATTGCCAGAAAGCCTTCATGTCGAAGCATACATTGCATAGTCTTCACTTTTCAGCAACAAGAAGGGAATTAAGTAGCAGAAATGGCACCGATAAACATGCGTATATAGCAATGCTAATCAACACCCAGAAACTCACACTATTAAGTGTCACAGAGGGTACAAAACCGAAAATCTGGCAGAAAAGCCTCCATGTCAAAGCAGAACTCGCATGGTCTTTATTGAATTCAGCAGTATAATGGTAATTAGGCAGCACAATGGCATCAACAAACACACATGGCACCATGAATCAACATGAAAAGAGTATTGGCACACAAAAAAGAAAACAGAGCAATCGGAAACAGTGGCGGATTGGCGCCTGGAAACAGTTTGACAGACCATCAGCTTGTTCATTTGTCAGTAGTGATGTATGTTCATGGTATAGACTACGGAAAAAGAAGGCCCTGAAAATGGAACACCAAAAAACTCAATAATGTATAAGTGTTACCGAAGGTACAAACCTGAAAATTATTTGCCAAAAAGTCTCCATAGTAAAGAAGAGATTCTGTAGCCTTCGCTGAGTTTAGCAGTAGAGAGAGAATTGAGTAGCAGAATAGCACCAACACACACATAGTAATGTTTATCAACAGAAAGAATATACACACGAAAGAAAACAGAGCTACAGGAAAGAGGGACAAATTAGCTGCCGGAAATATCATTGCAAGTCAGACGATTTCTTCACGAGTGGATCGACCACTGGCACCTTGGTCTGCATATTGATAGACCAATGGCTTGAACTTGCGATGATGATGATGATGATGATCCATTCCACCCTCTGCAGTTTGCCTGCCTACGTCACCATGCCCATGTAATATAGTTTGAGGCATGATGTACCCCACCTACCCCTGTGGCATTCAGGTTTGCTTTTTTTTGCAAACAACCATCAATGTCAGATTCCATTACCACTGAGATAACGGAATAGTAAAACAAGTGCCAGCATCCTGAGTTCCAATGCCGCCTACTGAAAACTTCAGACTTTACAGGAAACACCAAGTGTACTGGCAACGGATCAACCCAGGATCCCCAAAACAAGTTTCAGTTTCACCAACAGAAGATGTGAAGCGAAGGACCATCAAACATCAGTCTTTAACATCCTCCACAGTTGCATCGTCATCGGTGATCCGGAGCACGGCATGTCCAACTTCTTTCACCCCATCAGCATGATGACAAAGAGCCTCTCTTTGAAGCATAACCGACCCAGCTTCCAGCTTCTCCCTCTGTCTCTGTGGCATGCAGGGATCCTCTGCATCTAGGGACAGCGAAGCACAAATGGGGGAACCAAAGCCATCATCATCTTGCAGTTTATTACACTGCAGTGCAATACACAGTCACTACGAGTAATACAAACAAGCAAATGCAAGACTTGTGGACGAATTTGCCCCCAAAGCATTTAGCAGCTGCTTGAAAAGGACCGGTACATAACCGAGTGTCGCATCAAAGAATGACCGGGCAACGGACAACTTTCATTGACACACCAAACATTGGATAAACCAGTGCTACACATGATACGTTCTTTTTTCAGAAACAAAACAATACTACACATGCAAACGCAACCATAAGGATGCTCTTTAAGTAGCAGACAGTAAAAAAGGAAGTCACATACTGATCTCCTGGATCTACACTGGGTTGAAATTGTTATTGATGCCTACAGTTCCTTGTTTATTAGAGCACATGTAGTTTACGTCCGGAGAATATTGTTAATCAGACAAATTTGGTTCACCAATTATTAATTAGAAACCGCAGGTTGCTCTTTTGACAAAACGAGCATGAACGAAACCCCCATCTTTCACATGGCTGGTGTGGTGAGACAAAAAATAGCAGGAGCTGAAGAAAGTAACCTATGACAGGAACTTCAGTTCTCTTCCTTGTACTATTCATGGTACAGGCTACAGAAAAAGAAGAAGGCCCCAAAAGCGTTAAAGAAGAACACCCAGAAACTCATATTGTGCAAGTGTTACATGAGGTACAAAACTGAAAACTCTAGCAGAAAGCATCCATGTTACAGGCTCATAGCAAACATGTGCGGTCTCTATTGAATTCAGCAACAGAAAGGGAACTCAGTAGTAGAAATGACACCAACAAGAACGCATAGCGCCATTAATCAACAGAAAAAACAAAAGTATTGGCATACATATAAAAGCAAACAGAGGAATGAGAAACAGAGACGAAATAGCATCCAGAAACATCATACTAATGAGTTACACGATTTCTTCCCCGGTGGCATGGCTGCCCTGGTAACCAGCGGATTGATCTTCAGCATGTTCTTTGTAGGTTCCACTTGATCTTGATGGACCAGCAGCTCCCTCTTGGTTAGTGGCAGCCCCGCTGACGCAAGAAGTTGAAGGATCGTCCCCATGCACTCCTCCGTTGTGATAATGATGATCCGCCCTCTGCAGTTTGGCTGCCAAAGTCTCCATCCCCATGTAGTACAATAGGAGCCAAACATAGGTGAGGTATTCCACACCGGTGGCCAAACCCTTGGCGTGGAGGTATCCTCTGCATCTAGCGGCGGAGAAGCACAACATCTCCACCCAAACGCCTTCGATCACATCCCACATCTTCTCTTCAGGCAGATTGGACAACACTTTGGCAATATTCCAAGCGTCACGGATAATGCCCCCCTGCTGCTGCTGGGTACCATCTGGAGGTGGAGATCCTCCACCATCCACCGCGGCAATTATCATCTGTGTAAGCTCTATTTCCTTGTGAGTTTGCTTGTCTCCCCGGATAATGATGCCCTTCAGTTCGCTGTAGGCAGATGTGAAAAGGTTTCTTCTGGTGCCTGCCAGTAGCATTTCAGGATTCACAAACAGTAGATACATCATGTAGTTGGATATTTCTCTGCACTGCACGGCCCTCTTGTGATGACAAGATCCTTCACACCAAGCAGGGCATGCATAAGCATGAGGACATGAATCTTGCGTGCACAGCAGTCCGTGGTGAGAGTGAGATACACCTGTGTCGTAGTAGCAGAAATCCGTGGCGAGATGCCAGAGGAGAACACTCTCGTCAAATGCGCCCTCTAAGCTCCAGCCCAGTTCCTGGTAGCACCCTTCATGCCCAAGAGTAAAGTGGCCCCGGTTATCATTGAACTTCCTGTAACTGGAAACATCTCTTATGTGATGCCCCCACCCTCCTTTCACATATTTGAGCACTAACTTTGTAATGCTGAAGGATGAGGAGCAAGACTTCATGCGCCAACGTTGCTGAAGGAAGTCGGAGCATCCCAAGACTTCCACGACCCACATCATCCTGGAATTCCTCCTGTTGCGGGCAAGGAGACCTATAAGGTTGTATTGAGAAACCATATGCTTGACTTGTGTTTGCTTCGGATCTCTTGTGGCCCTTCCCATGTTATTTTGGCCCATGGCAAAACCCTCCAGGGCAGCAGTACAACAGAGCAATGCATATGTAACCTTGACATCATCTTCACTATAAACTTTTCTATGACTATGGTGAAAGAGGGCTATGGCTGCGAATGGGAGGTACAAAGCAAATACACGAACAAAACTACCAAAGCAGCTTACTATGCTGGCATGGGCATGGGTACTGTTATTGGTGCAGCCTGTAAAGCCAATCTCAACGGTGGGGAACATCTTTTCTTTGGTGTAGAGGAGCTGAAATGTCTCAGAGAGCCAATACCGCAGCTTATGATACACGTGGTAGTCATCAAGTCCTGATAAGGACCGTAGCATCCTGATCCGGTCATCCAGAGAAGGAGATGCAAGGTCCACAAATAACTTGTAAGGAGTAAAATCCACCAGCGTGGCTGGTGCAAAAAGGTAACCGTTGGCCCCTGCAGGACTGGCTGCCTTGTCAATGAAACCTTGAAGTGGATCGATCTTGAGCTTATGTGTGCCAATCGACCTCTGGATAGGCTCACCAGAGCTCACCAGGCTGTTAATGCTAGCTCTGTTGAGAGCCAAGGGCTTCTCAAAGCATTTGAGGATACCGGGGATGAAGAGCAATACTGCAGCAACTAGCAAATTCCTGTCATCGCTGCCTGGCCACGATTTGCAGAAGACGTAGACAGCCACAGTGACCTGAGACACCGCGGTGAGGATGTGCCGCGGCCATAACTCGTTGTCTTCGATGTTGTAGGCGGTTATTCCATCCTGTCCACCGAGGTGTATCAGGAGGATAGGCGCCCACAACACCTCCAGGACACCATGTCCATCCTGCTTCTTCTGGCGGTTGAAGAGGGCGGCGAGCGCATAGATCGCAATGGCATCGCTGCCAAGGTATGCAAGCCAGATGACAGGTCTAAACCAGGATCTGATAGGGTACTTACGTAAGTAGGAAGCAACCAGAAGGATGTACTGAATCGCCAGGCTACCAAGGACGATGATACGCAGCTGCCACTCCTCCCACCATTGCACAGCACCTGAGACACCCATTAGAATTAGAGCAATCTCTCTCTCTCTCCCTCCCCCTCCCTACCTCATAGGATAGATAGGTGAAAAGCATATCCTCGTCCAGCTCGGGCACGCACATGCATGCAGCCCTGTCTTTTCTTCTTTCTATTTTTTTACTCGCCCTGTACACAATATTTTCCTCGTTCACTTTCCTTCTGGTGGAAGCAAGGCATCACTGGTTCATTGTGCATGTAAGCTTCCTGTTTTTTTGCTTTTTCCTTTTTTTTGTCTGCTCGTGAACATTACCACTCCAGCAATCATTCTCTTATATTCTGTTTTCCTTTCCTTCTTTTTTTTTTATGGTACCACGCGCCACCGACTAATGAGTTCAGAAGCACCAGACGGACTAATAAGTTTTGAACAACAACCGGCCAGTTCCTGCCAGGAGGATATGAAGTCGCAATGAAATGACATATACTTGTATGGACATGGGAATATATAAGGATTAGGTGCATATATAGTGTTCAAACAGTTATTTGCTACTCCCTCCGTCCCATAATGTAAGATGTTTTTTGACACTACAGTGTCAAAAAACATCCTATATTACGGGACGGAGGGAGTACAATATTGTACCTTGTTTAATTGAATTGTCAAGTCAGTCAATCAAGCATCTTACAGATCAAAGAAAATAAAATCAAGCATCTTAACCTTGCCAGAAGACTGTTTTTTCTTCGAGCACATTTGTTGCAACCGAAAATTGATTACCATGGTTTGTTTTTTTTTTCCACAAATCAGAATTCCACAAAAAAAAAGCAATCTCCAACTTTTCACATAGCTGGTGGGAGACCCCAAATAGAACAGAATTCACGTAACATATGACGCGAACTTAGTTTCAGCATATAATCGCATATTCTTCATGACAAATGACCAATTAACAAAACTGCCTGGAAAATACAAATCATAATTACTGCAATTCGTATTTTTGAACACATGAAAGTTCTGGAGACTATTTGAATTTGTATTACAATTCCTAGATTCTGAAGTTCACAAATTTCTCTCTGATATTTGCCCTGATTATTTACGACAATAACCATGATGATAGGGTAGAGGAAATTAGTCAAATTACTGCTGAAGCCTGAAGCTGAGTGGAAACTTACTGGAGATGGCCCATAGAACATTGAAACTAATAATGAACTTATGCTACCCCAGTCCATACAGAAGTAAGAAATTCAACTCAACTGCAGAATAAGCCTTCAGATATGTAAGAGATTCTGGATAAGGGAGGTGGGCTTCGACTTCAAGATATAAACCACTATAAGTTACATATAGGTCTTCAGCAAGGTAGAAAGGGCAGGGAGAAGTAAGGACCGCCAGGAGGATATGCAGTCACAATGAAACGTCATGTACTTATATGGGCATGTGAATATATAAAGGATTGATTCAGATAATCAAGCATCTTAACTTTGCCAGAAGACTGCTTTTTTTATTTCCAGCACATTAGTTGCGGCCGAAAATTAATTGCCTTACTTTGCTCTTTTCACAAATCAACAAGAAAGCAAACTCCAACAAACACGATTTGCCCCGAAAATTATCTACTTTGCTCTGCAGTATTTGAAAAGTTGGGATATTTTGGTGCTCAAAAATGCTCAACAATTTTCTCTCCGATATTTGCCCTGATTATCTAGTGCAGTAAGTATGATGTTACAGGTAGAGGATATTACTGCTGATGCTGAGTGTAAACTTACTGGAAATGGCCCGTGGAACATTGGAACTGATATTGAACTTATGGATACCCCAGGCCATACTGAAGGAAGAAATTTAACTCAACAGATGAAATTATGTTGAACAATTACATCCAGCCCTCATGCATATTCCGGATAAAGGGAGAGGTAGGCTTCAAGATAAAAAAAACACAAGTTAGATATAGGTCCTCAGCAGGTTAGGCTAGGGAGAAGGGAGGATTCTATACCTGGTTGCTTATCGTAGACCAGAAAGAGATTGAAATTGTCTGATTCTTCCGATTTTGCTACATCATCATTTTGCCAGTGAATAGCACCTTTAGCGGTTTATACAGCAGGAATGGTTCCAACTAATTGCTGTTAAAGACAGACCCTGCCTTTCCAACGAACAACATAAAACCTTAGGACATTTTTCGAACAAAAAAACAGAATTCAGAAGTTTAAGAAAAATCTGGAGTGAACACAGTGATAATGTGGCACAAACTAGACCGCATAAGGAAGTTATTGGACCTAGAATTCAAGTGCTTTTTATACCTTGCACCAGTCCTGCCTTGTATGCAAGCCCATTCAAATACTGCGGAAAATAAACCACCAAAATTCATTTGTTTGCTTTGGCCCAGCTGCTATTTTTCAGTTATCTCTCTCCAGGCCATGGCTACCAAATCCAGTATGATGTACAGACCATGAATTCAGCTATAGAGTCTCTCCTAGCAAACTACACAAGCTAGGAGCTATTTAGGATCTCAAACCTCATAAATAATGATTTCATTTCAGAATAAAGGGACCAGGAGGTATGCAATCACAGCAAAATACCAATGCTTTTGTTCTTAGCATTTTGTCCAAAGATCAAACACCATGTACTGAAATACAGTGTATAAAGCTCGGTTTCTCAGAAATAAACAATGTATACGGCTGGAATATGCTGATATGAGGTTGTACGTTGTTTATTGAAGTATCAAGTAGTACATCAAACATCTGCTGGCAATGTATATATAAGGCTTGAATGCTCAAGACTGAACACTGAAGACTTACAAATTTGTTGCAAATGGACACTGATTACCACAAGTTGCTATTTTCACAGATCAACATGAAAGAAAACCTCAACTTTACATAGCCGGTGAAGTAACATAGGATGGAAAGTTGATTTCAACATATAAACAATCCCATATTGTAGATGATGGCCAATGAACAAAATTGCCCTCTCCACTGGAAATTACACTTCTGAATCCGCAGAAAGAATGACGCTCCAGATTTCATGGTACAGAAAAAGAAGCCCCCGGAAAATGGAAAAAACAACAGCTTGCATTGTATACTCTTTACTGTTACATAAGGTACAAAACTGAAGAGTCTTGGCCAGAGAAACCTTCACTATTGCAGCAACGCCTCCAAATATTCATCAACATATGCCAAACATGGCCAATGATCTGTTCTTATCCTGACCAGTGTGGAGGCATAGCCTACTTCCATTGAGAAGAGGAGGTGATACCTGGGTGGCAGGAATATCAGAACGCTCACGACACCCATATCCCTCTTGCTTAGATGAGCAAACCTCTGCGCACCGATCCCAATTTCGTCATCATCGATGTGCTGAAGCTGGAGATTGTTTTCCATGGAGTATGGAACCAATGCATCAGCACCAACAGCAGCATCTGAGTCACTTTCTTCCCACACGACATTCTCAATGACTCCATTACCTCTTAGAATGGTGATAAGTGAACGCCCAGCAACACTGACAACAAAGGGAGCAAGGTATCTCTCAAGAGCTCCTATCAGAACCTTTGGAGTCACCTCAAGAAGCTTGACGGACCGGGTTCCACTGATCGCAGCTAACCCTTTCCCTCCACTCAAAGGGAAGGTCTCACGGCCTGTGTTAGAGGAACTGTTACAGGCCTCCCATAGTGCATGAAAGAGGTCCTGGTAATACTCAGCTGCACCATCTTTCGGAGTATCAGAAGGTACACTGGCCTTCAAAAACATGTCCTCAATGCCAACTGTAATGGGCTGAAGAGAACCACAAATGACTTGGCAGTTCTCTGTGTTTGCTGCGATTTCCACGTCAATAAGACCAGGAGATGGCTCCCGGGGCTCCAGTTCTATCATTACTGATGCACAGTAACTTGATTCTTCCTGCTGGCAGTTATCTATGGGGACAATATCCACACCTGAACCTGGAGGCTCACCCAACAGGAAAGGCACATGACATGAGGGAATTTTTCCAAACTGTGCACTGGATGACAAGCTAATTGTCACTGCATAAAGGGCAGGCAACTCATCTTCCCCTTCAGAACTTGGAACATGTGAATCAGATACCCAAGCTCTGTTAAATGGCTCTGAATCAAATCTAAATGTGCAATGTATTTTGACTTTGAGACCGCCAGATGAGTGCAGGTAGTCAGGAATGCATGAAAAGTGTCTTCTAAGGATTTCCAAAGTTTCAGCCCCCTTTGAATCCATCACGCGTAGTGCTTCTTGTGTATAGCCAATTCTCTCGATGGTAGGTTGTGGTGGCTTTTCTTGCTCTGGAGGAGTCACACTCACATCCTGTATACTTATGATGTGACCAGACGCTCTGCTCTGGACACTGAAATTAGGCAATGTGAGGGCCCATGACTGCTTCACAACCAGAGGCACAACTCTTTCAAGATGGATGTACGATGCCAAAGCAGGCATGCTGCTAGGATCTTGAGCAGGCCGTTCTGATGGGTCATCAAACATGGAACCCGGATGCGAGGGTGTGGGTTGCTCTCCAATCCCCATGAGATTCCTCAGTTTTTTGCCAGGAATGCAAGACAACATCCGCAAACATATCCTGGACGAATCATTTCAAGCAGTGAGAAGGCAATAGAGAAACAGATAACACAAGCAAAGCTATGCCAGATTTACGTGCGCCTGATTTAAAGAAAAAAAGAAGATGAAGATACCTTGCATGGTCCCGGATCTCTAGGTCTGGGAATGACTCGATGGTGCGCACGAGCAGGTGGGTGAGGGGAAGGAATATATGAGAGCTGTGATGGTGCTTCAGCATGATACGACAAATGCCCACAACCTTGCTGCCCTGAGACCAGGACTTCAGTTCTGTGTCCGGGTCATGATTCTTGGCAAGAGAAACCATCTGCTTGGTGAGCAATTCAATTAGGCGGAGCTGAGGGACTGCCTCATTCTGTGCAATCTTCTCAAAAAGAGGGTAGTAAGATGCGAGCTGGTAGCCCGGTTCAAGCCTCGGAAGCAGGCACTCATCAAAGGTTCGGAGCAACTGTTCCCCCACCCACCGATGTGTGGTGCATGCTAGCAGACGGTTGATGAAATCAGCAATGACTGGGACTAAACTCCGATGTTCTGATGCCATATCAACCAACATAGCCTGCATAAAGATGACACACAAACTTAGGATTCACTAAATTCCATTCCAGTAGGATGGAATGAGGGTCCTTGCAAGTTGATGAGTGTTCCTATCATTAGTTTTCTGCATAATTCTACCTGGAAATGGTGGAAGGTAGTTGAATTCAGGAGCTCACCAGCTCCGGAGCAATCCTTGTCATTGGTGCTGTGAGGAGCAGCACCAACCAAGACCCTGTGCAGCGCTCGGAACGCAACACCTGTCTCAGTACTCCATGCCGGGAGCCACCTGAAGGCCGAAACACAGACTAAGCCATCATCGATGAACTCGGTTGTCTGCTGGCCGTAACTGCCTCCTTCAACCTTATCACTGTCAACAGTAGCAGCAACAAATCCAAGGCAATCCAGCTTCTTGGCCTTGAGCGCCAGGGGGTCGAACATGCCAGGATAGAACCATTTGGCAAGTCCAGGCACTGAATCTCTGAACCTCCCGGACCCAAGCAGCCAATGCAACACCAGCAATCGCACTGGCAGTGGCCGGTGCGCCTCGCAGGCAGCCGAAGCCAGGCGGCGCGCCATCTTACGCTCATCCTCGGCCCCAAACGCATCGGGGAACCGGGCGAACAGCGTGAGCACCGAGTGCAGCAGCATCGGGCTCGACGAATACGCCATCCCACTGAACTGCACTTTGACATGCGCCGCGATGGCCGGCGCCCACTCCAGCACCGCCGTAGCCACCTCCGCGACGATGGCCGTGACCTCCATTGCCGCCGCGGGCGTCAGCACCTGCGGCCTCTCCATGACCAGCGCGAGCACCTTCCTGATCTCCCTCACGTTCTGCTCCGACGGGGGTGCGGCAGAAGCGGGCGGCGGCGTCGAGGAGGAGAGGAGGTGCGCGGGCACGGAGAAGGGGACGGGCGGGCCGGAGACGGCGAGGATGGAGGCGCTGGATCCGAGCCTGCCGAGGCGGACGGCGCCGCGCGCGGCGGAGGCGAGCAGGAGGATGTAGGACTGCGCGGCGGGGGAGCGCTCGGCGGAGGCGAGCGCGTAGGCGTGGCCGAGCACGTCGGCGAGGAGCCCCGGGAGGGCCTCGTCCAGCGCTCTGAGCGCGTCGCAGGCGAGGGCGCGCGCGGCGCGGTCGGTGGCGTGGTTGGGGCGGTTGGCGGCGGCGAGGAGCGCGCCGACGAGCCCCGCGAGCGGTGGGGCCTCCCCCTCGGGGTCGGCCAGCGGGGCGGAGAGCGCGGACGCGAAGGCGGAGGCGGCGGTGGCGACGAGGTGGTCGCGGAGCGGGTGGTCGGCGGGGAAGGCGAGGAGGGCGGCGAGGAGGAGCGGGAGTTGCCGCGCGGGGGCGGGGGGAGGGAGCAGGTGGTCGTCGACGAAGGCGAGGAGCAGCGGCTTGAGGTGGGAGGGGAGGTCGCGGCGGGGGAGCGAGGAGAGCGCCAGGTCGAGGAGAGGGAGGTGGAGCCACCGGTCGCGGCGGGGTGGGGGCGCGGCGAAGTCGTCGAGGAGGTGCTCCCACTCCTGCGCCGTGAGGGTCGTCGGCGGCGGCTGCTGCGGGGGCGGCTGCCGGGGCTCCATCGCCGGCGACGAGGAGCGGTGATGGGGGAGACCAGATGCGGTGGTATCTTTCAGTTGTCAGAGGAAGATGCGAGTGTGGATGGATGTGGGCTTTGGTTGTTGGGTCGTCGGGGGGTTGTGGAGTGTGCCGTTTTCTGTTGGGCTCAAACCTCAATACTGACTAGGCTAGTGGGCTGGGCTATTACATTTTTTCCTGCTACATGAAAAAACATCCCCTCAGAGGGAAAAAAACAAATTAAAAAAATAGTGTAGTAGATAGTACTAGTAGGGAGCACACAAAAATTTCCACGCAAATCCAAGCCGGAGGACTTCTTATTACTCGATCTTCTCAAAATATTCCTGATCACCGATTACCAATTTAGGGCGCATTGACTCTCGGATTCCACCAGACAACTTGAGTCAACAATATTACTATTCCTAATAATAATATCACATGTTATATCAATCAAACAATTAGTGCCAGGAAAATGTGGAGCACCGCTACTGAGAAAAGGCTTATACATGGGCTAAAACTAGTGGCATGCGGAGCAATGTACCCGCCACAGCTATTTTGAAGTTCCAATGTCGGGTAGAGGAAAAAAAAGTCGGCCGCGGATAAATGTTCTACGACCGGATTTTGGAAGGATCACGACAAAAAGTTTGAAGGAAAAAACAAATAAGAGGAACCTGCTCCATGGACATCGCCAGTCGCTAGAGTGGGTTGGCGGCCAACTAAGCATTATTAACATGCACAAAGGTCGTCTATTTGGGACGCGGAGTAACTAGTCTCGAGCACAGATGCTCACGATATCATGGGCGTTCGCTAGTGCATGGGGATCTGGGCCAGTTATTTATACGGTGGGTTCAGGAGTGCAGGAAAATGGATACTGTGCAGGAATACGTATGTGTTAGGCCTGGGTAGTGGGCCAGCTCAGGGGCGGCCGTCCGCAGGTGACGGGCTGAGCCGTGGCCCAGATTCGCGTACGTCTGTCTGATCCGTCATCCATGGCTCGGAAAAGTCGCTTTTCGTCAAGCGGTGGCAGCCTCGAACAGAATGCCTGCCCAGATTCTTTCCCCACCGCGGCCGCCAGTTCTATAGATGACGAGGGAGAGAGGGAGTTGAGGCAACGGACGCGCAATGGATTTTCTCTTGCAGCCGATGAGGAGGTATGTCGTCCGATGCGATATCTTTCAACTTAGCGTGCTTTGAAGATTGGAGCTCATTTGCTTTCTCTGCCATAGATCTACCTGATTGGGGAGGTCAGAGAGAGCCTGCTGTCGGAAGGTTCGCCGACGGATGGAGCCAGGCGAACGTTGGTTGAGGTGGTGCTGCCGGAGGGGACGGGGTGAGCGGCGAAGGGTGTATCTGCGGGGTGTCTGGAGCAGCTGCTGACAGCTGAGAAGGGCGGATTTGCAGGCTGAAGCGGCGGCAGTGAGGAGGGACAGCTCACCTCCTACTTTTGAGCTGTTGACTCCTAAGGCTCTTGGTTGGATTCAAAGGTTAGGGGAACTGAATTTAATTTGAGCAGTGCTTTGAATAATTTCAGTACAATGTGGTTGCAGGCTTGTGTATGGGCGTGTAGTCTTGATCAAATTTTTGACGTCAGTTAGGCATGGTGCCATATGAATTAGTGTGGAAACTTGATGTCTGAAACATAATATAATCTAATTAAGCTTGATCTGAATTTGTAGTTTTAACTGCAATTTGATGGGCAATGAATCAATCTAGGCCGTGAAGTGCTGGTTGATTTTTTGACAACAGGTAGGCATGGTGTGAAATGAATTAGTGTGAACAGGTTGATGCTAGAAACATTTAATATAATCTAGTTAAGCTTGATATGAATTATTAGTTTGAATGGTAATTTGATTGCCAGTGAATCAATTGAGGCCATACAATACTAATTGAATTTTTGATGGCAGTTAGGCGTGGTGTGATATGAAGTACGGTGAAAGCTTGATGTGTGAAACATTTAATATAGTGTGATTAAGATGTATATGAATTAGTAGTTTGGTCTGCAATTTGATGGTCAGTGAATTAACTTGGATGACACAATCATTTGAAATCCTTTCAAGTTGAGGATTGGTGCCGCTGCTCCAGGACTCACTATAGAGCGGCTAGATTGGTGCATGCTAATGTCCAAGGTCCCTCCCATGTATGCGCAAGGAGATTATTTCCATAGCATGATTATTATCCTTCCAAATAGTTCTTCTCTTGTCGCAATACAATGGTCCACGCGAAGATACAAAGGCGTACGCTGAATGGCTCAGGAGAGACTGTCACTTCTCTGATATACTCGTCCAGATTTCGCCACCGTTAAGCCGGCATGCTTTTCCTTGGCTCAAACTACGGTACAAAGTATCACTTGTTCAGGTAAGCAACTCCTATTCTTAGCTGCATAGGAAACAAAGTTCAGTACATTCACACATGTAGAGGGTGATCTTCTCAATCTACTAAGTGATAACCATCCAAGTTACTGACTACATGTCAGAAGATAATAATTGAATATATGTAGGCTCAAGAAAACATTTTCCGGCGATGTGATAACATTTGACCCTGCATGCATCATCAATTTGTATGCCATGCCTTTTGGCTTATTTGTTGGTGTGAATAATCATTTCCAGAGTGTGATACTTGCTGGAGCGCTTGTCCATGATGAAACCGCAGAGAATGACGGGTGACTCTGCGTGCAAAATATACTTACAGGTAAGATATTCATTATGTTGCTGTTGTTGGTAGGGTAGTATTGATGTCCTTATAATATAATTGCGTGGGTGACTGATGGATGCTGATTTTTTGTGATTCGACAGACCAGAAACCGAGCTATGGGACTGGCGATCGAGAGAATAATGCCGGATATTACACACCGAGGATGACGCTGAGCCCGCACATTTTCATGGTAGCAACGAAGATGGTTTGGATACTTTGGTGGCAAATGACATCGTCTCGGCGAGGCCAAGCAGGGTGGAAGAGCCACGGGTAGCTATGACATGAAGTGCAGCAAGCGGTTCAGATGGTACGTGCCTTCATGATGGTCGTGATGACCATGTTTTCCTAATGAATACTTTACAATTGGATTGTCTATATTAATGTTTTGAATTGTGGGTGCTGCTTCGCACAGATATGGAACTGACATAGGTCAAGGAGCAGACGATATCGGCAGTAGGCCATGCGGGAGAATTGAGCGTCGCAGGTGCTAGCCTGGATACACATTCAGAGGTTCATCAGGTTAGTTCAAAAGAAAATAAAATGAGGCTCTGATCGATAGCTGTGCATTTGTATGAAAGCATGTCGTACTAACAATGTTGTGTCACTGACATGGACAGAGGTTGGAGGGGGCTCAAGCCAAGAAGGGCGAGGTATTGGTGGAAATGTTGAAGGTGCACATATTTTTTGTAAAGTTTAATAATTCAGCATGGGGTAACGGGTGGCTGGGTGGGTGTTTTTTCCTATGCGTGGTAAAGCTCTGGGTAAGCCTCTGTGGCATATCTTGTTATTAAGCGGCACATTCTAATAGCAATATTAGATAAGCACCTCAGACATAAATGTGGGGAAATCCTGATTAGGGTTATGATGATTCTTTATAGGTCTATCGGCAGAAGAGTACATTTTCAAATAGTATTGCTTCTTGGATGTACTGCTAAACTTGTGCTGACTCAGTTTTGTGTCTCGGCAGTGCACCCAAATGTCCCAGGAGAGCATGGAATGAACGCACTGCCGCGCGGAAGTGAGCATTCTCAGACAGAAAATGTTGGGGATTAAAGGGCGAGGAGTAAGTCAAGTTTTCACATTTGTAATGAGACAGACACTCCACATAAGTATGGACGTATGCTGACCACCTTTTACCGCTGCCATCTCCTGTTGGTGCTCTCACAGGCACAGGCAGGGTATCTAGTCGGATGGCTAGGAATTGGGTTGAGGGTTGAAGTGAAAGGGGAGATGGGTGATAAATTTCCAAAAAGGTTGGGCTTAAACACGATGAACCTAATGTTAGGAATGTGCTTTATTTGTACAACAAGATGCTGGGCTGCAAAAAGATCGGACCTTGACAGGACCTTGAGAAGTAAGTAAATTCGTAAGGCTTGTCCCTGTCTTAAATCGACGTATGGCCACACAACGACATAACAAATAAATGTGGGGTCATTGTTCACGGGATATGGTCCAAACTCATGACATAAACCTTGCTAATTGTCCAGGCACTGAATTTCATATTCAGTTTGTGCAGCATTGGAAGTTGTAGCATTCCACCAAAACTGATGCTCATGACAAGCCATCGCTTAAATTCATCAAAGGACTGAATAAGTTTTACGGCATGCTTAACAGAGATACATCAGCCGCCGTCTCCCCCTCACAGCTGCCTTCGTCAGACATATGCTTCCTGTAAGAAATTAAACATTTAGATTTAACAATATGTAAAGCATGGATTGAAAAGATAGCTGTGGGTCTAGCTTAGAAGGTTGCAGAAAAATTGTTCACTGAGTTTTTGAATGCAGGGGAAAATCGTTGATTGACCAGAATACTTGATTGATGTTTTCGCATGGGTTGATATTTGTGAATTAATTAGTTAGACCCGCTAGTGTACACACAGCAAGAGGATAAAAGGTTAAATAATTAATTATATCTGGCGGTTCTAAATATAGATGGTAGAGTATGAGATCTTACTTCTGATGAGAACTCTAATTAGGTCTGATAGAATACAGTTTTGCGTACTGGAAGCAGAGCGACGGTAATGAACAGCTGATTTGAGTAGAAAGAACCTTGTCCCACCAAACCAATATAACCAGAACAAAACCATAAGAGTATAGATTATGGATGATCAGGTGGGGACGGTGTTCCTGGTCAGCCCATGTAGTCGACTGAAGCAAGAATCAGCAGTGATTCCGACGAGCAGCCCGGAGGTGTTCTTCCCGGCCTGGCAGCAGCTGGTGTGTGGATCTTCAAGTGAGCGGAGATGCTGAAGGTCTGAGGAGGTAGTGAATGGATAGAGTGATCGATCTGCACTGTACATCGTGTGGGGACGGGCTGCTGCTGATGAGACGCAGTAAAAAAAAAGTTGCCGCTGTCGACAGTGGCTGTTAGTGGGGTAAGGCTTGAGCCGTGGCTCATAACTTGGACAACCGTCTGAGCCGTGGGGGGCGGGACGGCAACAGTGGCATTAAATGTGACAGGTGGGTGGACCCTAGCCTAGACACAGCTCAAATATACAAATCAAAATACATGGGAATATGCACAGAGCATTGCCAATCTTAGCGCCACTAGACGGCTGAGATATGGGGTGCATCTGAGCTCGAGCTCAGAATAGCACTTTCGGGCTATTTGTGGAATTCCATGTTTGACGCATTCTCCGCGTCAAACAGCGCATATCTTATTTCACGCTCGCGAGTGTGAAACATCATAGCTTCCCTCAAGCTCGGCCACCCTAATTAGGCCGGCCTACGGTCAATTTGGTTCTTATTTTCTTTTTTTCGTTCTTTTTTTCATTTTACTTTTTGTGTTTGTGTTTCTGTTTCTGTTTCCATTCATTTCTTTGCTTTTTCGTTTTCCCTTTTTTATTTTTTATTTCTCTTCATTTTCTCGTATATTATACAAAGTTCATTGCATGTGTTACACAAAAAAAATGTAAATTTTGCTTTTCCTTTTGGAAAAAATCACCCTTTATTAATAAAATATTCAACATAATTAAAAGATTTTCATTTGTATTTTAAATTATTTGAGCATACATCAAAAAAATATTGAATGTGTATTATAATATTGTTCAACATCACAAAAATGTTTAGTGAGTATTTAAAATGTGTTCAAGGTATATGACAAAATCGTTCAATGTATATTTAAAATGTATAGAACAAGTTAAATGATCTTTTATAATTTAAAAAATAATTGTTTTTAAAATTTTTTGTTTTCTTTTTTTGAAAAATATTGATGTTTGACTTTGTTTACCAACTATTTTTTAACTAATTTAGTAAAATAGAAACTATTAACTAATTTAAAAAATATAAACTACCAATGAGAAACTAAAATTTTAAGTAATGTGTGTAAACTAGGAGGAGGGAGGAGTGGCAGCGGCTGGAAGAGGAGGGAGGAGGGAGGAGAGAAGAGGAGGAGGGACCTAAGATGAGGAGGAGGAAGTGGGAATAGAAGGAAGGAGGGAGAAGATAGGAGGAGGAGAAAGGAGGCGGCGGAATGAAGAAGGATGGAGGAGAGAGGAGGAGATGGGAGAAGGTTTATCGAGGGCGATGACGGGAGGTGGAGCGGCAGCGACGACGACCGCGGGAGGAGGAAGCAGACAAGACAATGAGGATTGAAAGAGTGAGGGACGGGGCCGTAAAAGAGGATAAGGCTGTGTAGCAGCAGCGTGGGGTGCAGACAAATGCTATTGTTAGGTTCAGCAGCCTAGCTCTTGTTCCGCACCAAGCGCTACTGCTAGATGGGGCCCACCAACTAACCCGTGGAAGGATATCAGTAGCACCTGGTGGGCATAGCACTCTACAACTATGGAATTAGTTGTAGCGTGGTTTTCCCGTCCGACACTGTTAGTATTTCCTGACCCGGGGTATGGTGCGCTCTACCTCTCATTAGCGCTATATTTCCCACTAGGCGTTGCTACTAAATTTTACCAGCAGCGCGTGTAGTCATCCGTCGCTGCTGGTAGTTAACAGTAGCGCGGGGTACTTACCCATGAGGCTTCCTCCTACACTAGAAATGCAGTTGTTGACCCTCGAGCTCTTGCCATCTTTGAGCAAGCCTCAAAACTCGTCGGAATTGATAAACCCAAGGTTGAGATAACCAAATTGTTGACTGAACAAGAAGGATGTGTGTCAGCAAAAAAACAACTAAAGTTGGTCTCTATAATTGGATGTGGAGGAATGAGCAAGACAACTCTTGCAAACCAAGTGTATCAAGATCTCGAAGGAAAATTCGAGTGTTGGGCCTTCTTATCCGTGTCGCGAAATCCAAATATGATGAATCTCTTGAGGACTATTCTTAGTGAAGTTAGTGGACAAAGTTATGTTCACACAGAAGCGGGAAGCATACAACTCATCAGCAAGATCATTGATGTCCTAGCAGACAAAAGGTTTGTTTCTATTCACGCTTGTCATTATCGAATGTGTGAGAAACTTGTTTAGATCTGTAAGGGGAACCACACATGATAAATGCAACATATAAATGCTATATTGTACTTTCTAAGATGTTAGAAAACATGATGGTCAAATATGACTTTTTTTTTCTTTCTAAAATGAGATAAAATACAGTGTGACAAATTCCTTAAAAGTTTCATAATTCTGTTTGAGGTTTATCTAATTCAAATGGAGGTTACACTCATCTGCCCGGAACACCTTAGATTCTAATTTTTTTAGTGACTTAGGTAATGCTACAAAGAAACTGAACCAAAGTTATGAACTATAGTTTTACTCTCGCTAATTACTGGACACTTAGAACCATTGGAACTATTACAAGTGAATGGATATTTTTTTCTCATATGTTAATATTCTTTTTAGTGTGGAGCATACACCATATTTCAGTGCCACAAATTTTGCATATTTAGAGCATTGCATTGCAGGTCCGCCTTGAGAAAAAATCTTGCATATATTCTATATTCATCATACTTTTCAAAGATTACTAAAAAACAAAACAT
Organism: Aegilops umbellulata; assembly: GCA_032464435.1. Taxonomy (NCBI): domain Eukaryota; kingdom Viridiplantae; phylum Streptophyta; class Magnoliopsida; order Poales; family Poaceae; genus Aegilops; species Aegilops umbellulata. Next base: position 4,359,417 of record CP136057.1, on the reverse strand, counting down.
TCCTTTTTTTGAACTGTCAAACATTCCTTCTAGGATATAAGAGAACAAGTGGGACCCATCCATATGTGTGTACTTCATTGTGAAATTTTAGGAAAAAGAATAGATCATCTTTGCTTTGTGCTTATCCATGTGTGGCAGAATCAAGGAAAAATATAATTATTTGACATAACATAAATGCGTTGCAAGTTTATTTACATATTGCAAGCATACTAGTTAACGATCAGATCAACTCCATATGCCTCATTATTTACCCAATTTAGATTAAAAGGATTTGAGTGTAGGGCTTGGTTACAACTTAAGTTGCGAATTTATTTGCCCAACTCCTCATGCCTCACTATTTGCCCAATTTATCAACACACACCGAAATGCATTTTTAAGAATTCTTTGAAATAAACTAAAAAAATAAAGGGTGTAAGCAAATTTGGGGGTACAAAATCAATTGCCACACACATATGATTTATGTTGGATTATCTAAGCTATCAATTGGAGAATTTCGTAATGTATGATCTATATTAAAGCCACACTCATAAATCCATGTGCAGGTATTTTGTTGTTGTTGACGATATATGGGATGTGGATACATGGGATGTTATTAAGTGTGCATTACCCATGACCAGTTTTGGGAGTATAATAATCACCACTACTCGTATGAATGATGTCGCAGAATCATGTCGATCATCATGCAGTGGTTGTATCTATAATATGAGGCCTCTTGAAATGGTGCATTCAAGGCAACTATTTCACAGAAGGCTGTTCCATTCCAATGAAGATTGCCCTTCAGATCTACAAAACATTTCTGATGAAATTTTGAAAAAATGTGCTGGCTTGCCTCTCACAATAATTGCCATATCTGGTTTATTGGCTACCACAGAAAGAACAGAACATATGTGGAATCAAGTTAAACATTCAATTGGCTGTGCACTTGAAAGGAACCGTAGCGTCGAAGCAATGATAAAGATATTTTGACTTAGCTACTTTGATCTTCCTCCTAATCTCAAAACTTGTCTCTTGTATCTGAGTATATTCCCAGAAGATTCTGTTATTGAGAAGAAAGCCCTGATATGTAGATGGATTGCTGAGGGATTTATTCATAAAGATGGTAGATATTCAGCACACCAGTTAGGAGAGAGGTGTTTTAATGAGCTCCTCAATAGGAGTTTGATCCAAGTTGCATGGACAAATGAATATGGTGAGGTGGAGAGTTGTCGAGTTCATGACATAATTCTTGATTTCATCATATCAAAATCCATTGAAGAGAACTTTGTAACTCTAGTCAGCATTCCGTATATAGCTACTAGGACACAAAGCAAAGTCCGCCGTCTCTCTCTCCAAGTTGACGAGGAAGGAAATTCTATAAGAAAGATAGACATGGTATTGTCTCATGTCCGATCACTAAATGTGTTTGGGCATTCCTTGGAAATCCCTCCTCTCAATGAATTTGGGCATTTACGTATTTTGGACCTTGAGCTTTGCCACCAAGTAGTAAACCAACATATAGCAAATATTGGGAGGTTGTTTCAGTTGAGGTACCTGAACCTGAGATGGACAGAAGTAAGTGAGCTCCCAAAAGAAATCGTACATCTACGTTTCTTAGAGATGCTAGACATAAGAGGCACCCAAGTACAAGAATTACCATCAACCATTGTGAATCTCAAAAGATTGGCGGATATGCTTCATGACAGTGGTGTTAAGCTTCCTATTGGAATTGATAAGATGCAAGCATTGGAGATGTTGGAACAGGTCAATGTCTATAGGCAGCCAATTAACTTCCCGCAAGAACTTGGACAACTACAGAACCTGAGGAAGCTGACCCTCAATTTTGAAGGTGATTCCATCTCTGTAGATAGTATGAGAAAGGAAAAGGAAAATCAAGAGGAAGAGGAAGAGGGAAAGAGCAATAAAGATGTTGCTTCTGCTCTTCGCAAACTAGGCACTCAGGACATTCGTTCTCCAACTACGGTTTCTGGGTGGCGCTTCTTACGACAGGGACCTTTGTGCCCTGTTCCTCTTAGTCTCCAGGAATTTATCATGACGAAGGGCTCACATGTGGAGCAGGTTCCGAAGTGGGTGAGTTCCCTCATAAACCTCCAGCTGTTGCACCTAGAAATGGAAGAATTCACGCAGGAAGATCTGCGGGTCCTAGGTAACTTACCGGTGTTGCTCATTCTGGAGGTGACCGGAATGGGGAAGTACAGCGATACAAGCTTCACAGTTAGCCATAAAGTTGGGTTCAAATGCTTGAGAAAATTCACTTTGGGATCATGTAAATGGATGGTGTTTGAAGCAGGATCCATGCCTAAGCTAGAAAAACTCGAAATTGGAATTTGTTTAAATGGGTGGTCCGGTTATGTTAGTGGTGGTGGTGGAAGTGCTTTTTCTATTTCCGAATGGGAAACCTCCCCTCCCTCATTACTCTCAAATTTGGAGTATATGCCTGGCATGATAGCACTATGGCGGCTGCGTAGGCTGAGATGGAGAGAGAGCTGCCGGTAGACATCCCAACCGCCCTACTCTCATCTTTCAAAAAATCCGCCGATAGCTGCCTTGAGGTACTACTGTATTCCCAAGATTTTATAAACTTCATGATCTTTTTTCTCATATTTTCGTTGACTCATATGCTCATATATTCATGTTTCCTTCCCTATACAAGCTCAAGATAGAAAGATCATCAATGCCAGGACAGGAAGGGACTAATTATTGCACTATCAGCTCCCCACCTCTTTGAGTTTGAGGAGACAAGGCGGCATTGGTAGACAAGTTTCATCCTCTCGTTCAGTTTAACTTCAAGCACTACTGTGTCTAGCAAGTAGTGGAGTTTGGAGCTGCAAGCATGTAACGCCCTCGATGCGGCTATATCTCCCACGTGTCAAAACACAACTTAGAGGCATAACCGCATTGAAAGCAATATTGCAAGTGAGGTAATCTTCACACAACCCATGTAATACATAAGGAAAAGAGATACATAGTTGGCTTACAATCGCCACTTCACACAATTACATGAGTAAAGCATTACATCATACAGATACAATCAAGGTCCGACTACGGAACCAAAATAAAAGAAGACTACCCCAAATGCTACACAGATCCCCGATCGTCCCAACTGGGCTCCACTACTGATCAACTGAAACGAAACAACACAATGAACAAGATCTTCATCGAGCTCCTCCTTGAGCTCGGATGCGTCACCTGCACGGTTTCATCGGCACCTGCAAACTGGTTTAGGAAGTATCTGTGAGTCACGGGGACTCAGCAATCTCACACCCGCGAGATCAAGACTATTTAAGCTTAAAGGTAGGACAGGGTAGTGAGGTGGAGCTGCAGCAAGCGACTAGCATATATGGTGGCTAACATACGCAAATGAGAGCGAGAAGAGAAAGCAAAAGCACGGTCGAACAACTATGATCAAGAAGTGATCCTGAAACTACTTACGTCAAGCATAACTCCAACACCGTGTTCACTTCCCGGACTCCGCCGAGAAGAGACCATCACGGTTACACACGCGGTTGATGTATTTTAATTAAGATCAACTTCACTTTTTCTACAACCGGACATTAACAAATTCCCATCTGCCACATAACCGCGGGCACGGCTTTCGAAAGTTTATACCCTGCAGGGGTGTCCCAACTTAGCCCATTATAAGCTCTCGCGATCAACGAAGGATATTCCTTCTCCCCGGGAAGACCCGATCAGTCTCGGAATCCCGGCTACAAGACATTTCGACAGTAATAAAACAAGACCAGCAAAACCGCCCGATGCGCCGACATCCCGACAGGAGCTGCACATATCTCGTTCTCGGGGCAACACCGGATGAGACATCCTACGAGTAAAACCAATCCTCAAGTCTCCCCAAGGTGGCCTCGCAGTCTACTCGTTTCGGGCCAACACTTAGACAAGCATTGGCCCGGGGGGGGGGGGCTAAATAAAGATGACCCTCGAGAGAGCGACTCCCAAGGGAAAAGTAGGTGGTGGTGAGGCAAATGGTAAAACCAAGGTTGGGCCTTGCTGGAGGAGTCTTATTCAAAGCGAACTGTCAAGGGGGTCCCATAAATCACCCGACCACGTTAGGGACGCAAAATCCGGGAACATAACACCGATATGACGGAAACTAGGGTGGCAAGAGTGGAACAAAACACCAGGCATAAGGCCGAGCCTTCCACCATTTACCAAGTATATAGATGCATTAATTAAATAAGATATATTGTGATATCCCAACAAGTAAACATGTTCCAATCAAGGAACAACATCTCCATGTTCCAACAAGGAACAAATTTCATCTTCACCTGCAACTAACAACGCTATAAGAGGGGCTGAGCAAAGCGGTAACATAGCCAAACAACGGTTTGCTAGGACAAGGTGGGTTAGGGGCTTGGTTTTAACAATATGGGAGGCATGATAAGCAAGTGGTAGGTATCGCAGCATAAGCATAGCAAAAGAGCGAGCATCTAGCAAGCAAAGATAGAAGTGATTTCGAGGGTATGGTCATCTTGCCTGAGATCCCGCAAGGAATAAGAACGAGTCCATGAAGAAGACAAATGGACGAAGTCGAACGAATCCTCACAACTCCGGAACGAAACCGAAGCTAACGAGAGAAACAACCCGGAAAGAAACAAACAACATAGTAAACAACCAACACATAAACATGGCATGATGCACAATCAAGTATGATGCATGTCCGGTTTAAATGTGCATGGCATGGCAAAGAGCAACAAACAATACTACAAGTTAAGTGGAGCTCAATATGCAACGAGTTGCATATTGACAAAACACCACATTCAAGTTATTTAGTTTGCTCTTGTTTAGGTACAAGTCAAGATTAAATGTTGGTTAACAAGGCAAGAGGTGAAGCAATAATTAAACTAACTATACAATTTAAATGGGGCCGGATATAACAAACAACAAATCCGGTAAAACCCCATATGCATTTAGCAAATTAATGGAAACACCAAATATAAACATTTTAAATGTTGTTATTATGATGCGGATGACATATGCAAGGTTATGCAATTTTATGAAAATGTTGACATGAGCATGTTATGAAGCATGTCACCGTGGTGGAAGAAAGGGGTGCCACGGCAACGAATCCGAAAATGATGCCACGGCAACATATCGGTTTCCGGTACTCGTTTGAGATGCCGGTGCAAAAGGAAATGTGCGGATGCGTGCAAAAGACGGTGGGGTGCTCCCGGATTCCGGGTGTCCCACGGGTCGGTGGCATGGCAAAAGAGCGGCCTCGCAACGAACAACCGCAAACGGTGCAAACACGCGGTTCATCTCATGCATCACACAACATTCGTTCTCGGAAGGTCTTCTCGGGGTTATACCTTCCAAGGGAGCATTCTCGAGCGGTTCGAGTCGTAGAGGAAGTAGTTGTTCTCGTGGCGGTAGTGGTACTTGGCATTCGTTCGGTACTCGTTCGAGCATCGAAGGTCTTCGGCGCTACGGTAGTCGAACTTGACGTTTCCAAGGGGCTCTGAATGTCGTGGCACTTGGCGAATCCGCGTGGTCGAACTTGGCGAATTCTACGGAGGCTTCCTTGGGCGTTCCTGGTTGTCGCGTCTTGACAAAAAAACAAAAGGGGATCTTGGCGTACATGCAACCGGCAGGGGAGGTGATGGCGTTGGGCTTCAGGGAAGCTGGGCGCTGACATGGAGGCAAAAAAAATGGCACTGCAGTGGCCTGCTGGTCTTGGACGGCGGCAACGCACATGAGAAGGAGGAGGGCAGCAGCGGGCAACGGCGACCATGGGCCTCAGCAGCAGGGGGGCGCGGCCATGGCGGGGCTTGGCTGCTCGTGGAGGACGGCGAGCGCCGGCAGCAGGTCGAGCTGGAGGAGTTCGGGGCCTCAGGGAGGCGGCGCCGCGGAGCTCGGGCATGAGCTCCTGCTCAGGGAAGACGACGGGGAGGAGCTGCTGGAGGCGACGGGCGAGGCCGAGGCGAGGAACGCAGGGCCACGGGCGAGGGAGACGGCTCGGGGAGGTCGAGCGAGGAGGTCGCTCCAGAGGAAGAATAAGGCCACCGGCGACATGGACGACGCCGGGCTCGAGCTCGGCCTTGGCGACGGTGACGGCAGGGAGGACGACGGAGGCGGGCGCAGGAGCTCCTCTCCTCGAGCACTCGGGCGACGAGGATTTGGCGAGGAGGAGGTCGAGCGACCTGGTGCTACAGAGGGAGGCGCGCGGGATCGAGAGTGAGATGGGGATCGAGGGCGTGGTGGCGGCGTGGGAGGACGAGAGGGAGAGATGGGTTCGATCGGGAGAGGGTTAGGGTTAGGTGCGGCTGGGCCAAATTGGGCTGGTGGGCTGCTCATGTAGGAGGCCCAAGTGGCCGGCTGTGCTGGGCTTCTCTGTTCCCCCTCTTAATTTTCCTTTAACAGGAAAACATTAAAGAGAAGTAAAGAAAGAGAGGGTTAGGAAAAGAATTTGGGCACGCGGATAATTTCCACGGACTCGCAAAAATGTGTTTGTTCCAAGAAAAATAGGAGAGGCATGATTGCAAGAATTTAATTCAAAGTCATTTGAATTTAATTCAAATGGTTTGAACAAGGACTAGGTAAAAGGAAGGTCCAAAAATGTTGAGAATTTTGGTAGAGCTCCGGAAAAAGGACGAAAGAATAAAAGACAAGGTTAGAGGTCGAGGGTTGTGATAACAAAGGCATTGGGATTATTTTGCAAGTGGGTTATGGTTAATTCCAAATAAATGGAATAATTTATTATAGCTCCCTAATAATAGTAGGAGACTTTGAATATGTTTTAAAGAGAAATCACCATGTGAATTCCCTCGATTTAAATGGACCGAGGATCCACACAATTTATTTAGAAGAGTTATAAAAATTAATGATATGATGGCATGATGACATGATGCAATGCAAAAAAAATAAAAGAGCAAGCACAAAAGAAACACACGGTGGAACCCGGAATATATGGAAGTCTTCTCGAGCATCGGTCTCGGGGCGTTACAACACTCCACCACTACGAGAGGATCTCGTCCCGAGATCTAGAAAGGCACCGGAGGGAAAAGGAAGAGGAAAGAGAAGAGGTAAAACTAAGTTGCTTCTTTGACAAACGAGTGAAACCAATGAACCTTGCGAGGTTGAACAAATTGAGAGAAAAAGTAATACAATGAAGATGAACGAAGTGGAAAACACTCCGTTATCAAAGAGGAACAAGGAACATTGCGAGAACCTTTGAAGGTTGAAGAATATGAAACAAGAGCTTAACGGATCAAAAGGAATATGAAAGCACACCGGTAGAAAAGAGAAACAAGGAACACCATGTGAACCTTGGAGTTTGCAAAGCTATGAATGACGAGAAGTACATGCAAGCACTCTGGTTGAAACGAGATGTACAAGGAACGATAAGGATCAATTACGATAATGCTCCGGTTGGAAAAGGAAGGCATAGAATAGGAACTTGGCATAATGGAAGCACTTGGATGAGACTCCTGTTAAAAGAGGAATGATAAACACGACACTCCGGTTAAATGGATAAGCAAGAAAAGAACACAGTCCTCACAATTCGAGATGATGAGTGAAGAGAACAACATCGCAATGCCTCCGGAAGAAGGAATGGGATGAAATGAACAGAGAGAAACAAGATCTTGAGAGAGCATGCTTACAACAAATGCTAGAACGGAGTTGTTGGATTATCAACAATGAAAGGATAAGCTTGATGTGGGCTTATGGAAGACAACTCAAAATTATGAGGTGAGCTTCTGCCACCAACGGAAACAAATGATGGGATTGATATCAACAAGGAGACGAGAAACTTATTTCACCGGGAGGACAAATGAAGAACTTGGGTCATTTATGAGCACCATAAATAGCAACAATCCTTAGGGAGAGCTTTAGGTGAAATATAGCCCAAGATAACTCCAAAGAAGATATTGATGGATTTAAACACCTCATTCTTGACAACATGTGAATCATGAAGCATGAAGAGAAATTGTCAAAGAATGACATAACACCACGTCAAAAGATAAGGTAGAAAGAATTGCACTTCGGAATGCAAAATGAAGAAATGCTTGAACTCCTCCAAACAAAACATGTGTTGAACACCATGTTTATTTTTTAGTATAGCTTGACGGATCTTAACTCCGAGAGAAATCTTGAGGACAAACGAAGAATGAAAAGAATCCTTGACGAACCACCATGTCGAGCCTTCACGAAGAACTCCGATAATAAAAGGATGATAGAAAGAAAGAGAAGTTAAAAACACAAGGTGAAGCCTTGCAGTGATAAGATGAAGCTTTGAAATGATATAACCGAGAAAACTTGGAACTCCGGAAACAAAAATTGAAGCACTAGAAACCGAGAATTGATACCATTACGAACTACGGAAGGAGGAATTAATCACTTGGATGAAACAAGAACGAGAATTATGTTATGCGTATCCTTCACCAATTTAGATTGATGACAAGCAATGGATTTGGCATACTACTTATTCTCGTAGAAAGAATTAAGAGAGATATAGCGAAAAACTTGAGAAAAGTCTTCAGCGATCCGCCGGTAGGATTGGAAAGAATGAATGAATTGATATGATAACCAAGGAAGAGAACTCTTGAACGAACCACCGTAAGAATTTAAAATGGACGAAGAAAAGATAAAGAAACACCGGGAAGAATTAGCAAATGAACGAAGATGCTTGCTAGGATTTAGATACATGAGAACGAAGAGATCATGAACTGATTAGAGAATATCTGAACGATGCCCCGGTAAGATTTGTAGAACGAGAGCTGAAAGCTCGAATGAATAATTCGGAGATGATGGCTCCGGAGAATCAAACTGAAAGGACTCCTGAAATGCTTCGGATGGGTGAAAAGAATTCTCACAATCGAAAACAATTATGAGAGGATGGCATCAAGCTAGAACCATGAATCTTGAAGAGAATGGAGCAAGATTTAAGAGAAACTCTTCTTCGGTCTTCAAATGTTGAGAATGACGATGAGAAACACCACCATGAATTGTTGAGGAACTCCGGAATGAGAATTGGAAAGGTTGAACCAACGATGAAAAGAATTTGAAAGATCTTGGAGAAAGACATAACTGATGAAAATTCATTCTTACGACAAACTTGGAAAAGACTATGAGAATAGCTCCCAGAAAATAAGAAGAGTCAGGTAAGATCCTGGGAAAAGACCTGTGGGTTAGGGCCCACTCAAAAGAAACACCGTTGAAAGAATTGCTTAGGAAGAGAGATTACACCGGTTGAATTACATGGCTTTAATGAGATAGCATCCTCAAAAGAACTTGAGTGAATTGAGAATGGAAAGTTGAATCTTCTGAGATATCTTCATCACTCCGGAACAATTGAATAGCGAGAAGTGGATGATTACGAGGTGCACCCGTACGAGAAAACATTTGAAACAAGGAAAGATATGATCGACAAAGCTTGAATTGAGTCCATCGGAGAAGAAAAAATAACAAAGAATGATGAACTTGAAGCTCCGTTAGAATCTTCGTGAGAATCACCAGATAAGAAACATGAAGGAGAAGAATGGAGAGGCTTCACATCAATAAGATGGATACTTGATCAAGAAATCCGCGTCCTTGAAGAAAAAGAAAGGGTGGGAGGGCAGGAAAAACAAAGACAACTTGGAACGGATGAAGCAAACACCGTTGAGAAGAACTGATAATTGATCTTGCGAATGTTGAAGTGATCGGATCCACTTGAAGAGGGACACACCGGTTGGAAAAGAATTGACATGACAATCTCGATGATCAAGAAGGATTAGTATCCATATAGGAATATGAGAACACCGCTTGGAAAAGGTATGGAATCAACACTTGACATTGAAGCAACTCGAATACCACAAAACAAAACAAAAACAAAGGATTGGCTTGCCGAATAAGCCGGAACCAAACATATGATAGATCCCATATCGTATCATGTGTCTGTTGGAAAGATATCCTACGAGATGCTTGAATTCCCACCTATAAACTCCCGAAACTTTCTGGTTATGCAATCAGGTGTTGGGGATACAGGGGACACAAAATATATCACCCAAACTAACAATACCTAGATCCAGCTGTATCCATCCTTCAACACATAACCAAGAAACCTTCGGAAATCGTTTACCTCAACCTTCGAAAAGCATCCGTTATACGAGTTATGGCAATACTCCCGCACTCGTCTCAGTACTGGGCTATCAGGGTTATCTCACCAACAACTGTACAAAAGAGATTTTCGAAGTCGGCGTACTAAACTCAGGTATTCCAGAACTGCAACGATAAAATTATGACGACAACACCTCGGAGCTCAACTCCCCGGGACACCTCCACTAAACCCTTGCTGACAGGAGGCACCAAGACAATGTTGTCATCATAAAACCATCGGAACGATTCCAAGATACCCGCGTGATCCTAAAATTTTTTTTAGTGAAATTTGAGAAGAGAAGTGTCAAAACTCTACGTCAGGATGCCTTACTAGAGCGATGAGGAGACTGGGAAGTAAAAATAATTCCTAAACTCTCCGATATATAATTCTTAAATGACTCAAAACATTTTTTCTAGACACAACTCGGCCACTAAAAACGATCAATCAGTGGGGGCTCCTAAGGTCGGGGATGGCTCTGATTACCAACTTGTAACGCCCTCGATGCGGCTATATCTCCCACGTGTCGAAGCACGACTTAGAGGCATAACCGCATTGAAAGCAATGTTGCAAGTGAGGTAATCTTCACACAACCCATGTAATACATAAGGGAAAGAGATACATAGTTGGCTTACAATCGCCACTTCACACAATTACATGAGTAAAGCATTACATCATACAGATACAATCAAGGTCCGACTACGGAACCAAAATAAAAGAAGACTACCCCAAATGCTACACAGATCCCCGATCGTCCCAACTGGGCTCCACTACTGATCAACTGAAACGAAACAACACAATGAACAAGATCTTCATCGAGCTCCTCCTTGAGCTCGGATGCGTCACCTGCACGGTTTCATCGGCACCTGCAAACTGGTTTAGAAAGTATCTGTGAGTCAAGGGGACTCAGCAATCTCACACCCGCGAGATCAAGACTATTTAAGCTTAAAGGTAGGACAGGGTAGTGAGGTGGAGCTGCAGCAAGCGACTAGCATATATGGTGGCTAACATACGCAAATGAGAGCGAGAAGAGAAAGCAAAAGCACGGTCGAACAACTATGATCAAGAAGTGATCCTGAAACTACTTACGTCAAGCATAACTCCAACACCGTGTTCACTTCCCGGACTCCGCCGAGAAGAGACCATCACGGTTACACACGCGGTTGATGTATTTTAATTAAGATCAACTTCACTTTTTCTACAACCGGACATTAACAAATTCCCATCTGCCACATAACCGCGGGCACGGCTTTCGAAAGTTTATACCCTGCAGGGGTGTCCCAACTTAGCCCATTATAAGCTCTCGCGATCAACGAAGGATATTCCTTCTCCCCGGGAAGACCCGATCAGTCTCGGAATCCCGGCTACAAGACATTTCGACAGTAATAAAACAAGACCAGCAAAACCGCCCGATGCGCCGACATCCCGACAGGAGCTGCACATATCTCGTTCTCGGGGCAACACCGGATGAGACATCCTACGAGTAAAACCAATCCTCAAGTCTCCCCAAGGTGGCCCCGCAGTCTACTCGTTTCGGGCCAACACTTAGACAAGCATTGGCCCGGGGGGGGCTAAATAAAGATGACCCTCGAGAGAGCGACTCCCAAGGGAAAAGTAGGTGGTGGTGAGGCAAATGGTAAAACCAAGGTTGGGCCTTGCTGGAGGAGTCTTATTCAAAGCGAACTGTCAAGGGGGTCCCATAAATCACCCGACCACGTTAGGGACGCAAAATCCGGGAACATAACACCGATATGACGGAAACTAGGGTGGCAAGAGTGGAACAAAACACCAGGCATAAGGCCGAGCCTTCAACCATTTACCAAGTATATAGATGCATTAATTAAATAAGATATATTGTGATATCCCAACAAGTAAACATGTTCCAATCAAGGAACAACATCTCCATGTTCCAACAAGGAACAAATTTCATCTTCACCTGCAACTAACAACGCTATAAGAGGGGCTGAGCAAAGCGGTAACATAGCCAAATAACGGTTTGCTAGGACAAGGTGGGTTAGGGGCTTGGTTTTAACAATATGGGAGGCATGATAAGCAAGTGGTAGGTATCGCAGCATAAGCATAGCAAAAGAGCGAGCATCTAGCAAGCAAAGATAGAAGTGATTTCGAGGGTATGGTCATCTTGCCTGAGATCCCGCAAGGAATAAGAACGAGTCCATGAAGAAGACAAATGGACGAAGTCGAACGAATCCTCACAACTCCGGAACGAAACCGAAGCTAACGAGAGAAACAACCCGGAAAGAAACAAACAACATAGTAAACAACCAACACATAAACATGGCATGATGCACAATCAAGTATGATGCATGTCCGGTTTAAATGTGCATGGCATGGCAAAGAGCAACAAACAATACTACAAGTTAAGTGGAGCTCAATATGCAACGAGTTGCATATTGACAAAACACCACATTCAAGTTATTTAGTTTGCTCTTGTTTAGGTACAAGTCAAGATTAAATGTTGGTTAACAAGGCAAGAGGTGAAGCAATAATTAAACTAACTATACAATTTAAATGGGGCCGGATATAACAAACAACAAATCCGGTAAAACCCCATATGCATTTAGCAAATTAATGGAAACACCAAATATAAACATTTTAAATGTTGTTATTATGATGCGGATGACATATGCAAGGTTATGCAATTTTATGAAAATGTTGACATGAGCATGTTATGAAGCATGTCACCGTGGTGGAAGAAAGGGGTGCCACGGCAACGAATCCGAAAATGATGCCACGGCAACATATCGGTTTCCGGTACTCGTTTGAGATGCCGGTGCAAAAGGAAATGTGCGGATGCGTGCAAAAGACAGTGGGGTGCTCCCGGATTCCGGGTGTCCCACGAGTCGGTGGCATGGCAAAAGAGCGGCCTCGCAACGAACAACCGCAAACGGTGCAAACACGCGGTTCATCTCATACATCACACAACATTCGTTCTCGGAAGGTCTTCTCGGGGTTATACCTTCCAAGGGAGCATTCTCGAGCGGTTCGAGTCGTAGAGGAAGTAGTTGTTCTCGTGGCGGTAGTGGTACTTGGCATTCGTTCGGTACTCGTTCGAGCATCGAAGGTCTTCGGCACTACGGTAGTCGAACTTGACGTTTCCAAGGGGCTCCGAATGTCATGGCACTTGGCGAATCCGCATGGTCGAACTTGGCGAATTCTACGAAGGCTTCCTTGGGCGTTCCTGGTTGTCGCGTCTTGACCAAAAAACAAAAGGGGATCTTGGCGTACATGCAACCGGCAGGGGAGGTGATGGCGCTGGGCTTCAGCGAAGCAGGGCGCTGACAAGGAAGCAAAAAAATGGCACTGCAGTGGCCTGCTGGTCTTGGACGGCGGCAACGCACATGAGAAGGAGGAGGGCAGCAGCGGGCAACGGCGACCATGGGCCTCAGCAGCAGGGGGGCGCGGCCATGGCGGGGCTTGGCTGCTCGTGGAGGACGGCGAGCGCCGGCAGCAGGTCGAGCTGGAGGAGTTCGGGGCCTCAGGGAGGCGGCGCCGCGGAGCTCGGGCATGAGCTCCTGCTCAGGGAAGACGACGGGGAGGAGCTGCTGGAGGCGACGGGCGAGGCCGAGGCGAGGAACGCAGGGCCACGGGCGAGGGAGACGGCTCGGGGAGGTCGAGCGAGGAGGTCGCTCCAGAGGAAGAATAAGGCCACCGGCGACATGGACGACGCCGGGCTCGAGCTCGGCCTTGGCGACGGTGACGGCAGGGAGGACGACGGAGGCGGGCGCAGGAGCTCCTCTCCTCGAGCACTCGGGCGACGAGGATTTGGCGAGGAGGAGGTCGAGCGACCTGGTGCTACAGAGGGAGGCGCGCGGGATCGAGAGTGAGATGGGGATCGAGGGCGTGGTGGCGGCGTGGGAGGACGAGAGGGAGAGATGGGTTCGATCGGGAGAGGGTTAGGGTTAGGTGCGGCTGGGCCAAATTGGGCTGGTGGGCTGCTCATGTAGGAGGCCCAAGTGGCCGGCTGTGCTGGGCTTCCCTGTTCCCCCTCTTAATTTTCCTTTAACAGGAAAACATTAAAGAGAAGTAAAGAAAGAGAGGGTTAGGAAAAGAATTTGGGCACGCGGATAATTTCCACGGACTCGCAAAAATGTGTTTGTTCCAAGAAAAATAGGAGAGGCATGATTGCAAGAATTTAATTCAAAGTCATTTGAATTTAATTCAAATGGTTTGAACAAGGACAAGGTAAAAGGAAGGTCCAAAAATGTTGAGAATTTTGGTAGAGCTCCGGAAAAAGGACGAAAGAATAAAAGACAAGGTTAGAGGTCGAGGGTTGTGATAACAAAGGCATTGGGATTATTTTGCAAGTGGGTTATGGTTAATTCCAAATAAATGGAATAATTTATTATAGCTCCCTAATAATAGTAGGAGACTTTGAATATGTTTTAAAGAGAAATCACCATGTGAATTCCCTCGATTTAAACGGACCGAGGATCCACACAATTTATTTAGAAGAGTTATAAAAATTAATGATATGATGGCATGATGACATGATGCAATGCAAAAAAAATAAAAGAGCAAGCACAAAAGAAACACACGGTGGAACCCGGAATATATGGAAGTCTTCTCGAGCATCGGTCTCGGGGCGTTACAACACTCCACCACTATGAGAGGATCTCGTCCCGAGATCTAGAAAGGCACCGGAGGGAAAAGGAAGAGGAAAGAGAAGAGGTAAAACTAAGTTGCTTCTTTGACAAACGAGTGAAACCAATGAACCTTGCGAGGTTGAACAAATTGAGAGAAAAAGTAATACAATGAAGATGAATGAAGTGGAAAACACTCCGTTATCAAAGAGGAACAAGGAACATTGCGAGAACTTTTGAAGGTTGAATAATATGAAACAAGAGCTTAACGGATCAAAAGGAATATGAAAGCACACCGGTAGAAAAGAGAAACAAGGAACACCATGTGAACCTTGGAGTTTGCAAAGCTATGAATGACGAGAAGTACATGCAAGAACTCCGGTTGAAACGAGATGTACAAGGAACGATAAGGATCAATTACGATAATGCTCCGGTTGGAAAAGGGAGGCATAGAATAGGAACTTGGCATAATGGAAGCACTTGGATGAGACTCCTGTTAAAAGAGGAATGATAAACACGACACTCCGGTTAAATGGATAAGCAAGAAAAGAACACAGTCCTCACAATTCGAGATGATGAGTGAAGAGAACAACATCGCAATGCCTTCGGAAGAAGGAATGGGATGAAATGAACAGAGAGAAACAAGATCTTGAGAGAGCATGCTTACAACAAATGCTAGAACGGAGTTGTTGGATTATCAACAATGAAAGGATAAGCTTGATGTGGGCTTATGGAAGACAACTCAAAATTATGAGGTGAGCTTCTGCCACCAACGGAAACAAATGATTGGATTGATATCAACAAGGAGACGAGAAACTTATTTCACCGGGAGGACAAATGAAGAACTTGGGTCATTTATGAGCACCATAAATAGCAACAATCCTTAGGGAGAGCTTTAGGTGAAATATAGCCCAAGATAACTCCAAAGAAGATATTGATGGATTTAAACACCTCATTCTTGACAACATGTGAATCATGAAGCATGAAGAGAAATTGTCAAAGAATGACATAACACCACGTCAAAAGATAAGGTAGAAAGAATTGCACTTCGGAATGCAAAATGAAGAAATGCTTGAACTCCTCCAAACAAAACATGTGTTGAACACCATGTTTATTTTTTAGTATAGCTTGACGGATCTTAACTCCGAGAGAAATCTTGAGGACAAACGAAGAATGAAAAGAATCCTTGACGAACCACCATGTCGAGCCTTCACGAAGAACTCCGATAATAAAAGGATGATAGAAAGAAAGAGAAGTTAAAAACACAAGGTGAAGCCTTGCAGTGATAAGATGAAGCTTTGAAATGATATAACCGAGAAAACTTGGAACTCCGGAAAGAAAAATTGAAGCACTAGAAACCGAGAATTGATACCATTACGAACTACGGAAGGAGGAATTAATCACTTGGATGAAACAAGAACGAGAATTATGTTATGCGTATCCTTCACCAATTTAGATTGATGACAAGCAATGGATTTGACATACTACTTATTCTCGTAGAAAGAATTAAGAGAGATATAGCGAAAAGCTTGAGAAAAGTCTTCAGCGATCCGCCGGTAGGATTGGAAAGAACGAATGAATTGATATGATAACCAAGGAAGAGAACTCTTGAACGAACCACCGTAAGAATTTAAAATGGACGAAGAAAAGATAAAGAAACACCGGGAAGAATTAGCAAATGAACGAAGATGCTTGCTAGGATTTAGATACATGAGAACGAAGA
The DNA here is from genome assembly GCA_032464435.1 of Aegilops umbellulata. Lineage (NCBI taxonomy): Eukaryota > Viridiplantae > Streptophyta > Magnoliopsida > Poales > Poaceae > Aegilops > Aegilops umbellulata. Next base: position 4,343,006 of record CP136057.1, on the reverse strand, counting down.
GATCATGAACTGATTAGAGAATATCTGAACGATGCCCCGGTAAGATTTGTAGAACGAGAGCTGAAAGCTCGAATGAATAATTCGGAGATGATGGCTCCGGAGAATCAAACTGAAAGGACTCCTGAAATGCTTCGGATGGGTGAAAAGAATTCTCACAATCGAAAACAATTATGAGAGGATGGCATCAAGCTAGAACCATGAATCTTGAAGAGAATGGAGCAAGATTTAAGAGAAACTCTTCTTCGGTCTTCAAATGTTGAGAATGACGATGAGAAACACCACCATGAATTGTTGAGGCACTCCGGAATGAGAATTGGTAAGGTTGAACCAACGATGAAAAGAATTTGAAAGATCTTGGAGAAAGACATAACTGATGAAAATTCATTCTTACGACAAACTTGGAAAAGACTATGAGAATAGCTCCCGGAAAATAAGAAGAGTCAGGTAAGATCCTGGGAAAAGACCTGTGGGTTAGGGCCCACTCAAAAGAAACACCGTTGAAAGAATTGCTTAGGAAGAGAGATTACACCGGTTGAATTACATGGCTTTAATGAGATAGCATCCTCAAAAGAACTTGAGTGAATTGAGAATGGAAAGTTGAATCTTCTGAGATATCTTCATCACTCCGGAACAATTGAATAGCGAGAAGTGGATGATTACGAGGTGCACCCGTACGAGAAAACATTTGAAACAAGGAAAGATATGATCGACAAAGCTTGAATTGAGTCCACCGGAGAAGAAAAAATAACAAAGAATGATGAACTTGAAGCTCCGTTAGAATCTTCGTGAGAATCACCAGATAAGAAACATGAAGGAGAAGAATGGAGAGGCTTCACATCAATAAGATGGATACTTGATCAAGAAATCCGTGTCCTTGAAGAAAAAGAAAGGGTGGGAGGGCGGGAAAAACAAAGACAACTTGGAACGGATGAAGCAAACACCGTTGAGAAGAACTGATAATTGATCTTGCGAATGTTGAAGTGATCGGATCCACTTGAAGAGGGACACACCGGTTGGAAAAGAATTGACATGACAATCTCGATGATCAAGAAGGATTAGTATCCATATAGGAATATGAGAACACCGCTTGGAAAAGGTATGGAATCAACACTTGACATTGAAGCAACTCGAATACCACAAAACAAAACAAAAACAAAGGATTGGCTTGCCGAATAAGCCGGAACCAAACATATGATAGATCCCATATCGTATCATGTGTCTGTTGGAAAGATATCCTACGAGATACTTGAATTCCCACCTATAAACTCCAGAAACTTTCTGGTTATGCAATCAGGTGTTGGGGATACAGGGGACACAAAATATATCACCCAAACTAACAATACCTAGATCCAGCTGTATCCATCCTTCAACACATAACCAAGAAACCTTCGGAAATCGTTTACCTCAACCTTCGAAAAGCATCCGTTATACGAGTTATGGCAATACTCCCGCACTCGCCTCAGTACTGGGCTATCAGGGTTATCTCACCAACAACTGTACAAAAGAGATTTTCGAAGTCGGCGTACTAAACTCAGGTATTCCAGAACTGCAACGATAAAATTATGACGACAACACCTCGGAGCTCAACTCCCCGGGACACCTCCACTAAACCCCTGCTGACAGGAGGCACCAAGACAATGTTGTCATCATAAAACCATCGGAACAATTCCAAGATACCCGCGTGATCCTAAATTTTTTTTTAGTGAAATTTGAGAAGAGAAGTGTCAAAACTCTACGTCAGGATGCCTTACTAGAGCGATGAGGAGACTGGGAAGTAAAAATAATTCCTAAACTCTCCGATATATAATTCTTAAATGACTCAAAACATTTTTTCTAGACACAACTCGGCCACTAAAAACGATCAATCAGTGGGGGCTCCTAAGGTCGGGGATGGCTCTGATTACCAACTTGTAACGCCCTCGATGCGGCTATATCTCCCACGTGTCGAAGCACGACTTAGAGGCATAACCGCATTGAAAGCAATGTTGCAAGTGAGGTAATCTTCACACAACCCATGTAATACATAAGGGAAAGAGATACATAGTTGGCTTACAATCGCCACTTCACACAATTACATGAGTAAAGCATTACATCATACAGATACAATCAAGGTCCGACTACGGAACCAAAATAAAAGAAGACTACCCCAAATGCTACACAGATCCCCGATCGTCCCAACTAGGCTCCACTACTGATCAACTGAAACGAAACAACACAATGAACAAGATCTTCATCGAGCTCCTCCTTGAGCTCGGATGCGTCACCTGCACGGTTTCATCGGCACCTGCAAACTGGTTTAGGAAGTATCTGTGAGTCACGGGGACTCAGCAATCTCACACCCGCGAGATCAAGACTATTTAAGCTTAAAGGTAGGACAGGGTAGTGAGGTGGAGCTGCAGCAAGCGACTAGCATATATGGTGGCTAACATACGCAAATGAGAGCGAGAAGAGAAAGCAAAAGCACGGTCGAACAACTATGATCAAGAAGTGATCCTGAAACTACTTACGTCAAGCATAACTCCAACACCGTGTTCACTTCCCGGACTCCGCCGAGAAGAGACCATCACGGTTACACACGCGGTTGATGTATTTTAATTAAGATCAACTTCAGGTTTTCTACAACCGGACATTAACAAATTCCCATCTGCCACATAACCGCGGGCACGGCTTTCGAAAGTTTATACCCTGCAGGGGTGTCCCAACTTAGCCCATTATAAGCTCTCGCGATCAACGAAGGATATTCCTTCTCCCCGGGAAGACCCGATCAGTCTCGGAATCCCGGCTACAAGACATTTCGACAGTAATAAAACAAGACCAGCAAAACCGCCCGATGCGCCGACATCCCGACAGGAGCTGCACATATCTCGTTCTCGGGGCAACACCGGATGAGACATCCTACGAGTAAAACCAATCCTCAAGTCTCCCCAAGGTGGCCCCGCAGTCTACTCGTTTCGGGCCAACACTTAGACAAGCATTGGCCCGGGGGGGCTAAATAAAGATGACCCTCGAGAGAGCGACTCCCAAGGGAAAAGTAGGTGGTGGTGAGGCAAATGGTAAAACCAAGGTTGGGCCTTGCTGGAGGAGTCTTATTCAAAGCGAACTGTCAAGCGGGTCCCATAAATCACCCGACCACGTTAGGGACGCAAACTCCAGGAACATAACACTGATATGACGGAAACTACGGTGGCAAGAGTGGAACAAAACACCAGGCATAAGGCCGAGCCTTCCACCATTTACCAAGTATATAGATGCATTAATTAAATAAGATATATTGTGATATCCCAACAAGTAAACATGTTCCAATCAAGGAACAACATCTCCATGTTCCAACAAGGAACAAACTTCATCTTCACCTGCAACTAACAACGCTATAAGAGGGGCTGAGCAAAGCGGTAACATAGCCAAACAACGGTTTGCTAGGACAAGGTGGGTTAGGGGCTTGGTTTTAACAATATGGGAGGCATGATAAGCAAGTGGTAGGTATCGCAGCATAAGCATAGCAAAAGAGCAAGCATCTAGCAAGCAAAGATAGAAGTGATTTCGAGGGTATGGTCATCTTGCCTGAGATCCCGCAAGGAATAAGAACGAGTCCATGAAGAAGACAAACGGACGAAGTCGAACGAATCCTCACAACTCCGGAACGAAACCGAAGCTAACGAGAGAAACAACCCGGAAAGAAACAAACAACATAGTAAACAACCAACACATAAACATGGCATGATGCACAATCAAGTATGATGCATGTCCGGTTTAAATGTGCATGGCATGGCAAAGAGCAACAAACAATACTACAAGTTAAGTGGAGCTCAATATGCAACGAGTTGCATATTGACAAAACACCACATTCAAGTTATTTAGTTTGCTCTTGTTTAGGTACAAGTCAAGATTAAATGTTGGTTAACAAGGCAAGAGGTGAAGCAATAATTAAACTAACTATACAATTTAAATGGGGCCGGATATAACAAACAACAAATCCGGTAAAACCCCTTATGCATTTAGCAAATTAATGGAAACACCAAATATAAACATTTTAAATGTTGTTATTATGATGCGGATGACATATGCAAGTTTATGCAATTTTATGAAAATGTTGACATGAGCATGTTATGAAGCATGTCACCGTGGTGGAAGAAAGGGGTGCCACGGCAACGAATCCGAAAATGATGCCACGGCAACATATCGGTTTCCGGTACTCGTTTGAGATGCCGGTGCAAAAGGAAATGTGCGGATGCGTGCAAAAGACGGTGGGGTGCTCCCGGATTCCGGGTGTCCCACGGGTCGGTGGCATGGCAAAAGAGCGGCTTCGCAACGAACAACCGCAAACGGTGCAAACACGCGGTTCATCTCATGCATCACACAACATTCGTTCTCGGAAGGTCTTCTCGGGGTTATACCTTCCAAGGGAGCATTCTCGAGCGGTTCGAGTCGTAGAGGAAGTAGTTGTTCTCGTGGCGGTAGTGGTACTTGGCATTCGTTCGGTACTCGTTCGAGCATCGAAGGTCTTCGGCGCTACGGTAGTCGAACTTGACGTTTCCAAGGGGCTCCGAATGTCGTGGCACTTGGCGAATCCGCGTGGTCGAACTTGGCGAATTCCACGGAGGCTTCCTTGGGCGTTCCTGGTTGTCGCGTCTTGACAAAAAAACAAAAGGGGATCTTGGCGTACATGCAACCGGCAGGGGAGGTGATGGCGCTGGGCTTCAGCGAAGCAGGGCGCTGACAAGGAGGCAAAAAAAGGCACTGTAGTGTCCTGCTGGTCTTGGACGGCGGCAACGCACATGAGAAGGAGGAGGGCAGCAGCGGGCAACGGCGACCATGGGCCTCAGCAGCAAGGGGGCGCGGCCATGGCGGGGCTTGGCTGCTCGTGGAGGACGGCGAGCGCCGGCAGCAGGTCGAGCTGGAGGAGTTCGGGGCCTCAAGGAGGCGGCGCCGCGGAGCTCGGGTATGAGCTCCTGCTCAGGGAAGACGACGGGGAGGAGTTGCTGGAGGCGACGGGCGAGGCCGAGGCGAGGAACGCAGGGCCACGGGCGAGGGAGACGGCTCGGGGAGGTCGAGCGAGGAGGTCGCTCCAGAGGAAGAATAAGGCCACCGGCGACATGGACGACGCCGGGCTCGAGCTCGGCCTTGGCGACGGTGACGGCAGGGAGGACGACGGGACGACGGAGGCGGGCGCAGGAGCTCCTCTCCTCGAGCACTCGGGCGACGAGGATTTGGCGAGGAGGAGGTCGAGCGACCTGGTGCTATAGAGGGAGGCGCGCGGGATCGAGAGTGAGATGGGGATCGAGGGTGTGGTGGCGGCGTGGGAGGACGAGAGGGAGAGATGGTTTCGATCGGGAGAGGGTTAGGGTTAGGTGCGGCTGGGCCAAATTGGGCTGGTGGGCTGCTCATGTAGGAGGCCCAAGTGTCCGACTGTGTTGGGCTTCTCTGTTCCCCCTCTTAATTTTCCTTTAACAGGAAAACATTAAAGAGAAGTAAAGAAAGAGAGGGTTAGGAAAAGAATTTGGGCACGCGGATAATTTCCACGGACTCGCAAAAATGTGTTTGTTCCAAGAAAAATAGGAGAGGCATGATTGCAAGAATTTAATTCAAAGTCATTTGAATTTAATTCAAATGGTTTGAACAAGGACTAGGTAAAAGGAAGGTCCAAAAATGTTGAGAATTTTGGTAGAGCTCCGGAAAAAGGACGAAAGAATAAAAGACAAGGTTAGAGGTCGAGGGTTGTGATAACAAAGGCATTGGGATTATTTTGCAAGTGGGTTATGGTTAATTCCAAATAAATGGAATAATTTATTATAGCTCCCTAATAATAGTAGGAGACTTTGAATATGTTTTAAAGAGAAATCACCATGTGAATTCCCTCGATTTAAATGGAATGAGGATCCACACAATTTATTTAGAAGAGTTATAAAAATTAATGATATGATGGCATGATGACATGATGCAATGCAAAAAAAATAAAAGAGCAAGCACAAAAGAAACACACGGTGGAACCCGGAATATATGGAAGTCTTCTCGAGCATCGGTCTCGGGGCGTTACAACACTCCACCACTACGAGAGGATCTCGTCCCGAGATCTAGAAAGGCACCGGAGGGAAAAGGAAGAGGAAAGAGAAGAGGTAAAACTAAGTTGCTTCTTTGACAAACGAGTGAAACCAATGAACCTTGCGAGGTTGAACAAATTGAGAGAAAAAGTAATACAATGAAGATGAACGAAGTGGAAAACACTCCGTTATCAAAGAGGAACAAGGAACATTGCGAGAACCTTTGAAGGTTGAAGAATATGAAACAAGAGCTTAACGGATCAAAAGGAATATGAAAGCACACCGGTAGAAAAGAGAAACAAGGAACACCATGTGAACCTTGGAGTTTGCAAAGCTATGAATGACGAGAAGTACATGCAAGCACTCCGGTTGAAACGAGATGTACAAGGAACGATAAGGATCAATTACGATAATGCTCCGGTTGGAAAAGGAAGGCATAGAATAGGAACTTGGCATAATGGAAGCACTTGGATGAGACTCCTGTTAAAAGAGGAATGATAAACACGACACTCCGGTTAAATGGATAAGCAAGAAAAGAACACAGTCCTCACAATTCGAGATGATGAGTGAAGAGAACAACATCGCAATGCCTCCGGAAGAAGGAATGGGATGAAATGAACAGAGAGAAACAAGATCTTGAGAGAGCATGCTTACAACAAATGCTAGAACGGAGTTGTTGGATTATCAACAATGAAAGGATAAGCTTGATGTGGGCTTATGGAAGACAACTCAAAATTATGAGGTGAGCTTCTGCCACCAACGGAAACAAATGATTGGATTGATATCAACAAGGAGACGAGAAACTTATTTCACCGGGAGGACAAATGAAGAACTTGGGTCATTTATGAGCACCATAAATAGCAACAATCCTTAGGGAGAGCTTTAGGTGAAATATAGCCCAAGATAACTCCAAAGAAGATATTGATGGATTTAAACACCTCATTCTTGACAACATGTGAATCATGAAGCATGAAGAGAAATTGTCAAGAATGACATAACACCACGTCAAAAGATAAGGTAGAAAGAATTGCACTTCGGAATGCAAAATGAAGAAATGCTTGAACTCCTCCAAACAAAACATGTGTTGAACACCATGTTTATTTTTTAGTATAGCTTGACGGATCTTAACTCCGAGAGAAATCTTGAGGACAAACGAAGAATGAAAAGAATCCTTGACGAACCACCATGTCGAGCCTTCACGAAGAACTCCGATAATAAAAGGATGATAGAAAGAAAGAGAAGTTAAAAACACAAGGTGAAGCCTTGCAGTGATAAGATGAAGCTTTGAAATGATATAACCGAGAAAACTTGGAACTCCGGAAAGAAAAATTGAGGCACTAGAAACCGAGAATTGATACCATTACGAACTACGGAAGGAGGAATTAATCACTTGGATGAAACAAGAACGAGAATTATGTTATGCGTATCCTTCACCAATTTAGATTGATGACAAGCAATGGATTTGGCATACTACTTATTCTCGTAGAAAGAATTAAGAGAGATATAGCAAAAAACTTGAGAAAAGTCTTTAGCGATCCGCCGGTAGGATTGGAAAGAACGAATGAATTGATATGATAACCAAGGAAGAGAACTCTTGAACGAACCACCGTAAGAATTTAAAATGGACGAAGAAAAGATAAAGAAACACCGGGAAGAATTAGCAAATGAACGAAGATGCTTGCTAGGATTTAGATACATGAGAACAAAGAGATCATGAACTGATTAGAGAATATCTGAACGATGCCCCGGTAAGATTTGTAGAACGAGAGCTGAAAGCTCGAATGAATAATTCGGAGATGATGGCTCCGGAGAATCAAACTGAAAGGACTCCTGAAATGCTTCGGATGGGTGAAAAGAATTCTCACAATCGAAAACAATTATGAGAGGATGGCATCAAGCTAGAACCATGAATCTTGAAGAGAATGGAGCAAGATTTAAGAGAAACTCTTCTTCGGTCTTCAAATGTTGAGAATGACGATGAGAAACACCACCATGAATTGTTGAGGCACTCCGGAATGAGAATTGGAAAGGTTGAACCAACGATGAAAAGAATTTGAAAGATCTTGGAGAAAGACATAACTGATGAAAATTCATTCTTACGACAAACTTGGAAAAGACTATGAGAATAGCTCCCGGAAAATAAGAAGAGTCAGGTAAGATCCTGGGAAAAGACCTGTGGGTTAGGGCCCACTCAAAAGAAACACCGTTGAAAGAATTGCTTAGGAAGAGAGATTACACCGGTTGAATTACATGGCTTTAATGAGATAGCATCCTCAAAAGAACTTGAGTGAATTGAGAATGGAAAGTTGAATCTTCTGAGATATCTTCATCACTCCGGAACAATTGAATAGCGAGAAGTGGATGATTACGAGGTGCACCCGTACGAGAAAACATTTGAAACAAGGAAAGATATGATCGACAAAGCTTGAATTGAGTCCATCGGAGAAGAAAAAATAACAAAGAATGATGAACTTGAAGCTCCGTTAGAATCTTCGTGAGAATCACCAGATAAGAAACATGAAGGAGAAGAATGGAGAGGCTTCACATCAATAAGATGGATACTTGATCAAGAAATCCGCGTCCTTGAAGAAAAAGAAAGGGTGGGAGGGCAGGAAAAACAAAGACAACTTGGAACGGATGAAGCAAACACCGTTGAGAAGAACTGATAATTGATCTTGCGAATGTTGAAGTGATCGGATCCACTTGAAGAGGGACACACCGGTTGGAAAAGAATTGACATGACAATCTCGATGATCAAGAAGGATTAGTATCCATATAGGAATATGAGAACATCGCTTGGAAAAGGTATGGAATCAACACTTGACATTGAAGCAACTCGAATACCACAAAACAAAACAAAAACAAAGGATTGGCTTGCCGAATAAGCCGGAACCAAACATATGATAGATCCCGTATCGTATCATGTGTCTGTTGGAAAGATATCCTACGAGATACTTGAATTCCCACCTATAAACTCCCAAAACTTTCTGGTTATGCAATCAGGTGTTGGGGATACAGGGGACACAAAATATATCACCCAAACTAACAATACCTAGATCCAGCTGTATCCATCCTTCAACACATAACCAAGAAACCTTCGGAAATCGTTTACCTCAACCTTCGAAAAGCATCCGTTATACGAGTTATGGCAATACTCCCACACTCGCCTCAGTACTGGGCTATCAGGGTTATCTCACCAACAACTGTACAAAAGAGATTTTCGAAGTCGGCGTACTAAACTCAGGTATTCCAGAACTGCAACGATAAAATTATGACGACAACACCTCGGAGCTCAACTCCCCGGGACACCTCCACTAAACCCCTGCTGACAGGAGGCACCAAGACAATGTTGTCATCATAAAACCATCGGAATGATTCCAAGATACCCGCGTGATCCTAAAATTTTTTTTAGTGAAATTTGAGAAGAGAAGTGTCAAAACTCTACGTCAGGATGCCTTACTAGAGCGATGAGGAGACTGGGAAGTAAAAATAATTCCTAAACTCTCCGATATATAATTCTTAAATGACTCAAAACGTTTTTTCTAGACACAACTCGGTCACTAAAAACGATCAATCACTGGGGGCTCCTAAGGTCGGGGATGGCTCTGATTACCAACTTGTAACGCCCTCGATGCGGCTATATCTCCCACGTGTCGAAGCACGACTTAGAGGCATAACCGCATTGAAAGCAATGTTGCAAGTGAGGTAATCTTCACACAACCCATGTAATACATAAGGGAAAGAGATACATAGTTGGCTTACAATCGCCACTTCACACAATTACATGAGTAAAGCATTACATCATACAGATACAATCAAGGTCCGACTACGGAACCAAAATAAAAGAAGACTACCCCAAATGCTACACAGATCCCCGATCATCCCAACTGGGCTCCACTACTGATCAACTGAAACGAAACAACACAATGAACAAGATCTTCATCGAGCTCCTCCTTGAGCTCGGATGCGTCACCTGCACGGTTTCATCGGCACCTGCAAACTGGTTTAGGAAGTATCTGTGAGTCACGGGGACTCAGCAATCTCACACCCGCGAGATCAAGACTATTTAAGCTTAAAGGTAGGACAGGGTAGTGAGGTGGAGCTGCAGCAAGCGACTAGCATATATGGTGGCTAACATACGCAAATGAGAGCGAGAAGAGAAAGCAAAAGCACGGTCGAACAACTATGATCAAGAAGTGATCCTGAAACTACTTACGTCAAGCATAACTCCAACACCGTGTTCACTTCCCGGACTCCGCCGAGAAGAGACCATCACGGTTACACACGCGGTTGATGTATTTTAATTAAGATCAACTTCAGGTTTTCTACAACCGGACATTAACAAATTCCCATCTGCCACATAACCACGGGCACGGCTTTCGAAAGTTTATACCCTGCAGGGGTGTCCCAACTTAGCCCATTATAAGCTCTCGCGATCAACGAAGGATATTCCTTCTCCCCGGGAAGACCCGATCAGTCTCGGAATCCCGGCTACAAGACATTTCGACAGTAATAAAACAAGACCAGCAAAACCGCCCGATGCGCCGACATCCCGATAGGAGCTGCACATATCTCGTTCTCAGGGCAACACCGGATGAGACATCCTACGAGTAAAACCAATCCTCAAGTCTCCCCAAGGTGGCCCCGCAGTCTACTCGTTTCGGGCCAACACTTAGACAAGCATTGGCCCGGGGGGGGCTAAATAAAGATGACCCTCGAGAGAGCGACTCCCAAGGGAAAAGTAGGTGGTGGTGAGGCAAATAGTAAAACCAAGGTTGGGCCTTGCTGGAGGAGTCTTATTCAAAGCGAACTGTCAAGGGGGTCCCATAAATCACCCGACCGCGTTAGGGACGCAAAATCCGGGAACATAACACCGATATGACGGAAACTAGGGTGACAAGAGTGGAACAAAACACCAGGCATAAGGCCGAGCCTTCCACCATTTACCAAGTATATAGATGCATTAATTAAATAAGATATATTGTGATATCCCAACAAGTAAACATGTTCCAATCAAGGAACAACATCTCCATGTTCCAACAAGGAACAAACTTCATCTTCACCTGCAACTAACAACGCTATAAGAGGGGCTGAGCAAAGCGGTAACATAGCCAAACAACGGTTTGCTAGGACAAGGTGGGTTAGGGGCTTGGTTTTAACAATATGGGAGGCATGATAAGCAAGTGGTAGGTATCACAGCATAAGCATAGCAAAAGAGCAAGCATCTAGCAAGCAAAGATAGAAGTGATTTCGAGGGTATGGTCATCTTGCCCGAGATCCCGCAGGGAAGAAGAACGAGTCCATGAAGAAGACAAACGGACGAAGTCGAACGAATCCTCACAACTCCGGAACGAAACCGAAGCTAACGAGAGAAACAACCCGGAAAGAAACAAACAACATAGTAAACAACCAACACATAAACATGGCATGATGCACAATCAAGTATGATGCATGTCCGGTTTAAATGTGCATGGCATGGCAAAGAGCAACAAACAATACTACAAGTTAAGTGGAGCTCAATATGCAACGAGTTGCATATTGACAAAACACCACATTCAAGTTATTTAGTTTGCTCTTGTTTAGGTACAAGTCAAGATTAAATGTTGGTTAACAAGGCAAGAGGTGAAGCAATAATTAAACTAACTATACAATTTAAATGGGGCCGGATATAACACACAACAAATCCGGTAAAACCCCATATGCATTTAGCAAATTAATGGAAACACCAAATATAAACATTTTAAATGTTGTTATTATGATGCGGATGACATATGGAAGTTTATGCAATTTTATGAAAATGTTGACATGAGCATGTTATGAAGCATGTCACCGTGGTGGAAGAAAGGGGTGCCACGGCAACGAATCCGAAAATGATGCCACGGCAACATATCGGTTTCCGGTACTCGTTTGAGATGCCGGTGCAAAAGGAAATGTGCGGATGCGTGCAAAAGACAGTGGGGTGCTCCCGGATTCCGGGTGTCCCACGAGTCGGTGGCATGGCAAAAGAGCGGCCTCGCAACGAACAACCGCAAACGGTGCAAACACGCGGTTCATCTCATACATCACACAACATTCGTTCTCGGAAGGTCTTCTCGGGGTTATACCTTCCAAGGGAGCATTCTCGAGCGGTTCGAGTCGTAGAGGAAGTAGTTGTTCTCGTGGCGGTAGTGGTACTTGGCATTCGTTCGGTACTCGTTCGAGCATCGAAGGTCTTCGGCACTACGGTAGTCGAACTTGACGTTTCCAAGGGGCTCCGAATGTCATGGCACTTGGCGAATCCGCATGGTCGAACTTGGCGAATTCTACGAAGGCTTCCTTGGGCGTTCCTGGTTGTCGCGTCTTGACCAAAAAACAAAAGGGGATCTTGGCGTACATGCAACCGGCAGGGGAGGTGATGGCGCTGGGCTTCAGCGAAGCAGGGCGCTGACAAGGAAGCAAAAAAATGGCACTGCAGTGGCCTGCTGGTCTTGGACGGCGGCAACGCACATGAGAAGGAGGAGGGCAGCAGCGGGCAACGGCGACCATGGGCCTCAGCAGCAGGGGGGCGCGGCCATGGCGGGGCTTGGCTGCTCGTGGAGGACGGCGAGCGCCGGCAGCAAGTCGAGCTGGAGGAGTTCGGGGCCTCAGGGAGGCGGCGCCGCGGAGCTCGGGCATGAGCTCCTGCTCAGGGAAGACGACGGGGAGGAGCTGCTGGAGGCGACGGGCGAGGCCGAGGCGAGGAACGCAGGGCCACGGGCGAGGGAGACGGCTCGGGGAGGTCGAGCGAGGAGGTCCTTTTCCTATTTTTTCTTATTTGTTTTCTTTTTCTCTTTGTTTTTACGTTTTCCTTTTTTTAACAATGACCGCACATTTTTAGAAAAATTGCTTACTTTTTTTAAAAAAATTCTTGTTTTAAACTGTTCATATTTATTAAAAAATACAGAATTCCTAAAACAATTCAACAAGGGTTTAATAAATCTTGATTTTCTTAAATGTTCACAAAAGTTTTGAAAAATATTCATATTTTTTAAAATAAACACATTTTTTTTAAAGACGTTCGGTTTCTTGAAATAAATAAATGATTTCATGTTTCTAGGAAAAACAATTTAACTTTTTTTTGTCTAACCAGTAGAGAATTAATACAAGAAAATCAGGAAGTAAATAAATGCATTTTCTTCGTTCAATACTGATTTTTCTTTTGTACTGCTCTTCTGGGTTTTCTCTTTTCATTTTTTTGTTTTATTTTTCGTTGTTTTTATTTTATTTTATTTGCATTTTTTATTCATAATTTTCAAAATTGTTCATATAGTCCAAAGTTTGCACATATTTTAAAAACTGATTCAGTATTTACAGAAGTTCAATTTTTTTTTCAAAAAATCCGCATAGGTTTCAAAATCTGTTCAGAATTTCAAAAATTCTTCACAAATTTTTTAAAAAATATGTAAACTTCCAAATTTGTTCAAATTTTCTTTTTAAAGTTAACTCATAATTCTTAAAAATGTTCACAAAAGTTTTGGAAAATGTTCATATTTTTAAAAAAATAAATTTTTTAAAGACTTTCGATTTCTTGAAATAAATAAATAACTTCATTTTTCTGAATTTTTTTAATTAACCAGTAGATAATTATCACAAGAAAACCAGGAAGTAATTTAAAGAAATCCAGGAAGTAAATCGGTGCATTTGCTTCAATCAATACCGCACATTCCTGGTCACCACATGGGGCAACTTAGTTGCAACTAGAGAGATTGGGTGGCCCATTTAGAGGCGTACTCACTGGGAGGCATCCGGTTTTGGAAACGTTATAGAAGGTTCCATTTTTCCTGTTTTTCTTCTGTACAACTCTTTGGGTTTTCTCTTTTCATTTTTTCCGTTTTCTTTTTATTTTTTCCTTGTTTTAATTTATTTACTTTTATATTTGTTTCATTTTTAATTCATAAATTTCAAAATTGTTCAGAAATTCCAAATATTGAACATATATTAAGAAAATTGTTTAGTATTTATGGAAATTCATTTTTTCAAAAAATGCGCATGGGTTTCAAAATTTGTTTGGAGTTTCAAAAATTCTTCACAAATTCAAAAAAATATTTACAGTTCTAAATTTTTTTGGAGTTCCATACTTTGTCCACATTTTCAAAAAAAATGTGCAATTCCAAACTAAAGCTTATTCATAATTCGGAAAAATGTCGAAATTTCTATAATTGTTCCCAAATTAAAACAACTTCACACGTTTGATTTTTTATAATTTCTAAAATTGTTCCCAAACATAAAAAAAACTTCATATGTTGAAAAATTGTTTGGAATTGCAAAATTTGTATGCGGTTTATCAAAAATCACAATTTTCAAGAAAATCTTCAAATCGTCATGTTGTAATTTAAAAGAAAAAGGTTTAATATATTTCGCTTATAGTCTTGAATCTCTGCGCTGCCTAATTTCTCCCTCGAAGCTTATCAGACCATTCGTTAGGCACGAGCTTTGACATGTGCGTGGTATTGGGTTCGAAATTTTCTCTGAAGCACTCGCTGATGGGCCAGCCCACTAACGTCGCCACATGTGGGGCACGACTTTGTCTCGCCTGCTGCAAGACGCACTACAAAAAATTGACCGACCCACTACAAGAAATGTAAAATTTTTGTTCTCGCGGTTTTATAAAATGTTAATGCATGCCAAACAAATGTGTGTGCCATTCAAAAACGTTCACGCTTTTAAAAATGTTCATATAGTGTAAAACCATTCTTCACACAATTTTTAAAAAATGTTTGCACCATTAAAAACAATTTTGTCATTTAAAAATGATCACACACTTAAAACATTGTGTTCATGACACTACAGATAAGTGTTCATCAGTATTGAAAATGTTCAACTTGTATCAAAAACTGTTTGTGCGTGTAAGAAAAATGTACAATGTTTATTAAGAATATATTCCATGTGTATTTGAAAATGTTCATAATGCATTTTTCCAAAAAAAATCAAGGTTTAGAACGTTTCACATGTATTCAGAAAATGTCTAGTGTGTATTAAAAAATGTATAACATTTATTTTTTTGAAAACATTTGAAAAAACTATATTTGAAAATTGGTTAACATGTATTCGGAAAAATGTTCATCACGTATTTGGAAAATGTTCAATATGTATCAAAAACTGTTCACACGCATACAAAAGGTGTACAATGTGTACTCAATTTTTTTAAAATGTATTTTCAAAATAAAAACAAATAAAAAATGAAAAGGCGAACAGAAAAAAGATAACTCGATCTTTACCCACTCTGCTCATTCTGCATCTGATTGACATAACAAAGTCAAACGAAAAGATCAGACCCAATGATGCAAAAATAGGTTTCGATTCTTGAGGCTTTTTATGTATGTTATTAAAAATTCTCACAATCTAGATCTTATGTTTGCAGCAGGATACATGCCCAAGCTAGAAAAACTCGAGCTTAATTTGTTTGCACACACTAGAAGCTGACTATTTTGACTTTGGAATCGAGAATCTTCTCTGCTTCATTACTGTCAAATTTATAGCATATAAAGACTTCCTTGGAGAGAGCAACCATCACACATCCCAACCACCTTAGTCTACTCTTTGAGAGAATTCAATAAAACAAGAACCAGGACCAAGACTGCGTTGGAGAGACTTGCCGGTGCTCCTCCTCGTTCGTCTGAACGATTCTCATGTTTATGAGTTTTAAGTTTGATATACTTTGCAGTTATAACTTTCAAACATTGTATTCTCTCCCCTACTTTGGATAATGTATGACATCCATGCTTTCCATATTTTACATTTGACCACTAATTTGCTTGGACTCCGTTGATACAGAATTGTTGAATGCATGCTCGATTTTTGTTCCTATAGCTGCGATTCCCTGAGAAAAATGTGAACATCTTACATGATTCCACTGATGGAAGGTGTCTTAACAAAAAATAAATCTGCTGGGAGATTTTATTCCCATGGTTTTGAGATTTTACTCCTTGACTGGCTCCTTTATTTCCATAACATTTATGCAATGAACACTTAGTCAATTATGGAAATCTCTTTTTACAAAATAAAAGTTGTCCCTAGATGATAACTGATGTATAAGAGACAGATCATGTGAGCTAGGTTTGCATCATTGCCTTACGAGCATTGTTTGGATGATTAGTTGCATTTTGTGCAGTAATCAGTCATCCTTCCTGATGGTTTATTATTATTGGGTGACCATTCGCCTGGCTAATTACTGATCGTGCAACACAACTTAGGATAATACAGTTTTTTCCTTTGCTCTGTAGTCCGTCATTCTTTGCGTCAGCATGCTCTTGGCCAAACCAGGCATGCATCAAGCAAAGCTTTGTGCCAGTGTTACCGCTAGACTAGACTAAACACTTTAGAGTTCTTCTCGTTAGCTTTCACCACAATTCGTACTCCCTCCTTTCATCTTTATAAGGCCTAATGTGTTTTTCAAGACAACCTTTGACTATTGACAAGATTAATAGCACATGAGATGTATACTATGAAAATTATATTATTGGAAGCTCGAATTTGAAGGTATGCTTTGTGTAAGTTGCATTCATATATTATTGCTCTAACGTTTGGTCAAAGTTAGCCTCGAAAAACGCATTAGGACCTATATAGATGGAAGGAGGGAGTATGCTGTTATGCCTTTTTATGGTTCTTTACAGCTTAATATGTGCGCCTAGCAATAAAATTTTAGTTTACCCGGCGACGACCTCTGTTGGTCTGCTGGTCCATCCCCTTCCCCTTCCCACTCCCGCCCTCGCCTCCCGGTGCACCGCCGTCCGAGCTTCCCCGCTCTCCCTCCTCACCGGGCGAGGTGCCGTGGCCGGCCATCCTCCACGGCAGATTCGTCCCGCTAGGTACGGCCCCGTCCCCTCCCCCACTGCGCGCGGTGCTTCGATCTCCTCCTATGCCGCCGCCGCCGCCGGCGCGCATTCGTCTGCTCCCGCGCGCACAGGGTCGATCCGTAGCTCGTTCGGTGCAGCAATGGTTTGGCTCACCTCACCTCCGTGAATCCATTCTCTTTTCAGGGTTGAGATCCACGACGCGGAGAGAAAAAAATGATCCACCGTTCACCGTCAGAGCGCGCTCGACCGGCGGCCACATCCGCCCAGCTGTGCTTCCATCTCCTCGTCTTCCACTGGTCGATCCTTAGCTCTTCCAGGTTTTTGATCGACGACCCGGACAAGAGGAATTTGACTCACTGTTTACCGTCACTGTGTTGTGTTCCACCGACGCTGCCATAGCCCAACAAAATCCAAATCCCGATAGGTATGTATTGTATGTACTGTTGGCCCAGTCCCGGCGCCGAGTACTTCCGGCGACGGCGATACGACCGACGACGAACGACGATGAAGCGACGCTGGCTACTGAACCACACCCCTTGCCGATGCAATCTCGACGAAGTACTATTACGCTGATCTGCACCGCACCACAGGAAGCTGACCTGATCGATCCACCCGTAGTGTAAAGCTAACCTTCTGCTAGCCGACCTACACTTTGATCGATTCTACGTGAAGCTGTAGCAAACCACAACAAAGACACGCGAGCGTACACTGCGGCCAGCCGACCGAAAAGCAAACGCACGCACACGATGCTCTATTGATGGCACGGTCTGGTGTTTACAAGGGGTATGTGGATATATATACTACTCAGCCTAGCCAACTAGTACTAATCCTATTCCACGTCTAACGCTAATCCTACACGGACACGATGCATACATATGTATACGTACAGGACGCGGACACGGACGTTGGGTTTAATTTCAACATGTACGACCCAATCTTTGCCGATCGATCCCGATTTGGGCGCAGTGGCTTTGGCTTACCATCGATTTATCCATCTTCAGGTTGTACATTGACGACCTCCCCTCCACTGCAGAATTGGCTGGGCGAGCTCTGAGCTATCGCAGCCATGGAGGCAGCCTTGGTGAGCGCGGCGACAGGGGTCCTCAGACCTGTCTTGGCGAAGCTGGCCGCTCTGCTCGGCGACGAGTACAAGCGTTTCAAGGGTGTGTGCAAGGAGATCAGGTTAATTCCTCATGGATGAACTTGAGCCATGCACGCGTTTCTCCACAAAATGTCAGAGGACGACAAGCTGATGACTTAACATACCATATGCCAAAGCTAGAATCATAACCACAGGGAGGATGAGATGAGAGAGAGCGAGGCGGAGACAAGGCCGCCCGAGGCGGCCTGAATATCACCGCCATTCCCTCCTTCCTCGCCGGATGGAATCGTAGGGGAGCCGCATCTGGCCCATCCGCGATCTCCAGGCATCCGAGCGGCGGTGCCTTTGGGAGGTGACGGAGGGTCGACGAGTTCGGACGACGTGCGGAGAGATCTGCCGCACGGCGCGATCGGGCTCGGAGAAGGAAGATGGACACAATGGCATGCGACTTTCTCCAACGAGACGGATCCGGGCGTCTGGATCGACGGACGGCTTCGATTCACACCACACTCGCGGTGGTTGGTTCTTCTAGATCTGGAGAACGATATCCTCGCCGGCGACTATCTACCGGAAGGCGGCATGATTGAGGTAGGATTAAATTTCAAACTTGATGTTTATGACGTCATTGTTGGCGAGTGTGTGCAGCTGGATTTGCGAACGAAGAAACCGGCGATGATTGATCTGACGGAACCGGAGGTACATGCACGTTCGGGTGGACGTTTTTGGGCACTCTTGGAGAGTGACGACGAAGATCAGGTGGACTGCCACATCCCCACCGCCACCACGGTCACCGGAGTGCCTTCGACTTCACCGGATGTCCGTCCATTGCCGGCAACCAAGTGCACAAGAGAGCCGCGTCGTTCAAAAATTTCAAATCCAAAGTCAGTTATGAAGCCATGGATCGGCCCGATTCCTAAGGTGATGAGAGAACCTGTAACTTTGTCTGATTTTTTGCCGGATAATTGGACTCTTGTCACGCGGAAGAAGAAGAAATGCAACCTTTGCCGGCCGCCACCGCTGCCAACATCGCCGGAGGTGCGATCGGTGAATAATGTTCGAGCGGCCAGACGGGCTCGTTTGAATGCATTATTGGGCTGTGGGCCTGAGCTGGATAGGGTTTTGGGTGTGGCGACGGTCATGGGCTCTCATGGTGCGGGCGAGTCCCAACCAGAGGCCCAAGCCTCGCGCAGCCCAGTGCGGACGTACGTGCATGAATTACCCTCGACAGTCCATCCATCGATTGGGTCTAGGGCTTGGAGTCCAGGATTTCCTTCGTTGGGAACGAGACGGGCGAGGAGGATCTCATCGGCCGCCGGCATGGCTGGTCGCGGTTTGCCGCTGTCTAAGCGCGGGCCACCTACCACCGCTGCCGCCCCGGCTTCTGGTGGTGCTGGTCGTGGCGCGCTGCCGATCGCTAACGCGGCGGGCGCGGCCGCCCGTGTAGCACCGAATGCCGCCGCCGCTGCTGTTGTTGGCCGCGGCACCTCGGCTCCTGGCCAGACCAGTAACACTGCTACGACGGGAGCGGTCGGACGTACAGCCCAGGGTGGTGGTGGTGGACGGGGTCTCACACTTCTTCCAAAGCAGATGGCAACGGGACCGGTGAGAACAGGGGTGCAGCCTACCGCCGGGACTGCTCGAGGTACCCAGCTCTCTGAGCGACAGGGGGCCGTTGTGCACAAGAATAACACGCACCGGTCAGACGAAGTGGCGCAGCCACCGGCCGCCAAGGCGATGGCCCTAGGAAGGGGTCGTGGCGGGCAAGGGCGTGATGGATACACTGGTTACAGCAGGGATGGTCAGAACTACAACCGATACGGTCAGTGGGGAGATGACGGCTATGATGCTTATGGTGAGGGGCTGCACCGTGGATCTTCGTCCGGTGGCGGCCGTGGGTATAATCGGTACAATCCTGATAACACGGGACATTTTCAAGGTCCACCGGGTAATTTTGTGGAAGGTGTAGCCGGACCCAACGATCGATTCTGAGGTGGCTATCGTCGCGGTTGGAGAGGGAGACGACCACCACCGCCTTGCCATTACCCACCGCCACCACCGCCTGTTTCGGAGATGCCTTCCGAGGAGGAGCTTCAGCATGCAGCTGAGGGGGTGGGTGGCACATCCACGCTACCCGCGGTGGCACTGGACACGGTTCGGGCTCTTGCAGCAGTGAAAGTTCCGGTGACTACAGGTGGTGTTAAGCCTAAGGATAGTGCGTCTGATAAAGGGTCGGAGAAAGCGGAGGGCGAAAAGCTCTCTAAATGGGCAGCTAAAAAGAAAAAGTTGCCCTGTTATAGATGTGGTGAACCGGGTCATTTTGTGGCAGAGTGTACGAACGAGCTTTGTGATTACTGCCTCCGTTCCCAGCATGTGACCGGGGAATGCCCTCTTCTTTCCGGTCCTAAGCCTGGCATTAATATCTTTGGGGTCTGTTGTAAGGAATTGATGTTCTTTGAGACCCCGGAGGTGGATCCTCTACCACAGATGATTGAGAGCTCTTTCCCGGCAGTTATCAAAGTTACTAATGGTCAGTTGACCGAGGCGCAGATCGTCAGACAGCTACGTGAGCTAGTGCCGGGTAATTATCAGTGGAACCTGGAGCAGTTAGAAGGCCAGTCTTACAAGGTTGAATTTCCCACTAAGGAGGATCAGATGCATGTTCTTAAGTGGGGTCTATGTAGAGTTACGAGTACAAACACTGTTATCGCTTTCGACGAGTGGAAGCAGGAGGATCCTGAGGGAACACCTTTGGAGAAGGTGTGGGTTCGTTTCTATGGAGTGCCACCTAAATATGTAAAACATTTTTTGATTGCTTGGAGTTTGGGTGGTTTGATTGGTAAGACAGAAAAGATGGACATGTCTTTCACCCGCGCACATAACGCTGAGAGGCTTTTGGTCAGTGTGGTGAGCGTTGAGCACATACCAGATGTTGTCAGATGGACACATGCTGGTGTCACTTATCTCTTAGAGCTTGAGATTGAGGATACTGCAGTTTCCGAGGCTGGAGATGAGACACAGGACATGGATACTACTGAGGGGGGCGGTGCACCTGGGGACCAGGAGAAGGGGCCCGATGACACTATGCCGGAGTCGGACAAGAGGCCTGTTAAGCAGTCTGATAAGGTCGATAGTTCTACCAAAGAGGCGCCCACGTCCACCACTCCGATGAACATGATTCACTTTGGTTCTTTTGTATCGAGCTCCGCTCCTAGTCGGTTATGGGGCGCCAGGGTCGAGAAGACGACCCGACGGAGCTTGAGCTGCCACCAGTGCCGCGTCTAGTCGGCCATGTGACGACCATGGAGCCTACTCCCGGTGCGATGGTGGCTGATGTTGGGATGGCCACAGGTTTGGGAGACCCTAGGCGGGACCCAGGCACCACTGCCTGACCTTTCGCCGGCGGGAGCGGCGCATGGACAGGATTTTTATGGCGTGCCGTCCACTTCTATGCTTCCGGCCGAGTTGGGGGTGAGATGCGGGCAGGAGCCCCGTGTTGTAACCCCTTTGCAGGTTGGCACCGAGCAGGGTCGCCGAGATACGACGACTTCCACAGATGATATGGGGGACGAGATCGGTGAGCAGGCGGCTCCACGGTCATCCTTCCCCTTGTCACCCACACCGGCAGTTCACTCCACCACGCCCCTTCCTCCTTCACCGACGATACCGGAGGGGCGTGGGAGTCCTGACCGCACCCCACGCGAGAGGACCACGGAGGAGCTCATCGCTTTTGGTGGGATTACGGATCCGGTGACGGCTGGCAGGCGTGTCAGCAACCGGATCTAGGGACAGCCGGATGCGGATGACTTTCAGCTAGCGCGGGCCAAGAGGGCTGCCATGCTTCGTCATGCCGAGACTACTGCAGGTACGTCATTTGATATAAGTTGTTCAATTTTACACTTCTCTGAGAAAGAATTAGTTGATAAGGCAAATGACTTAGGCATTTCTTTGGGATCAAATGAAACCGAGGTCGTCAAATCCGTTAATGATCTTTTAGACATGGAAGCGGAGAGAGCTTCCGAGATCATTCGTAATCTTGACTCTATCCAACCTATGACTGACAATGACATGAATAATTTAGGTATTAATGAGCTTGCCAATATCTGTAATAATCTATTGCCTACTGTCGAGACTGAAGATGAGGAGGAAGTTGAGAACACAGATACAGTAGAGCCTTCCTTGACGGAGGAGGCAGTGTCTGTTATGGATACTAATATCGTTCCAGAGGGTGTTGGGGAGAAGCCCAAAAGACCCTCGAAGCGGAAAATTTATCCCACTTCGGCGGTACGCCAAAGTCTTAGAGTTAAACATAAGAAAAAAAATTCCATGATGACTTATGAAAGGACTTTTTTGGAATAGCAAAGGTCTCGCAGACTTGGCTAAACAAAGATTCTTAGCAGAGTCAACATTAGAACATCACTTAGATTTCGTTGCACTTTTGGAAACTGGATGAGATAATTTCACATCCCAATTCCTTCGAACCCTTTCCAGTGGTATCGACTTTGATTGGCACATTTTACCACCTAGAGGAAGATCCGGCGGGATTTTACTAGGAGTACGGTGTGAAACGCTAGAAGTGCTTAATGTGGTCCAGGGAGATTTTTCAGTTAAATTCAGGGTGAGATCGAAATTGGATGGGTTCCGATGGTCGCTAGTTGCGGTATACGGGGCAGCGCAACCTGAATTTAAACCTGATTTTCTTGCCGATTTAGTGCGGATTTGTGGAGATGAAAATCTGCCACTACTAGTCGGGGGGGGGGGGGATTTTAATATAATCCGGAGAAGAGAAGAAAAGAATAATGACAATTTCGATGGACGGTGGTCTATGATGTTTAACATGATTATCGAGAGCCTCAATTTGAGAGAAATTGAGCTCACCGGTAGATAGTTCACATGGGCCAACTCGTTACCTGTTCCGACTTATGAAAAGCTGGACAGGGTACTTGCTAGTGTGGAGTGGGAACAAAAATATCCGTTGGTGATGGTTCATGCGATGCAAAGAGCGATCTCGGATCATACACCACTCTTTCTAGATTCGGGAGAGGCTACCCATGTTGCAAACAAAAATACCTTCTCTTTCGAGCAAAGCTGGTTTGAGCGAGAAGGATTCATGGAGATGATTGCACGTGAATGGGCCAGGCCGGTTACGGGAAGGACACATATTGAGAGATGGCAAAACAAGATTAGACATCTCCGACAATTTCTGAGAGGATGGGCCAGGAATGAGAGTGGGATTTATAAGCAGAAAAAAGAACGCCTAACGCAACTAATTGAGGCACTCGATGTAAAGGCTAAAACCACTCTTCTTTCAGTTAATGAACATCGAACCAAGTCCGAGGCTGAGCAAGCCCTACGTGCTCTTCTGAGAGAGGAGGAGCTCAAGTGGGCGTTGCGTGCAAAAACGCTTAAGGTTGTCCAAGGGGACGACAACACACAATTCTTCCATATGGTTGCAAATGGTAAACACAGGAAGAAGAAAATCATACAGCTTGAACAGGACGAGGGAAAAATCGTGGGGCATGAAAATTTGAAAACATATATCTCCAACTATTATAAAAGTCTGTTCGGACCTCCTAATACTTCCACGGTGTCTCTTGATGAGTCTGTGATTGATGATATACCTCAACTACAGGCAGCGGAGAATGATGTTCTCTCTGCACCGTTCACTGAAAAAGAAGTTCATTTGGCCATCACTCAAATGAAGCCGAATAAAGCACCGGGACCAGATGGGTTTCCAGCTGAATTCTATAAGAAATGTTGGCATATCATTAAAGATGATCTTATGCCTATGTTTCATGATTTTTTCGATGGCCATTTGGAGTTGTTTCACCTAAATTTTGGTACGATAACGTTATTACCAAAGAAGAATGAGGCGGTCCGGATAGAACAATTTCGACCCATTTTCCTGCTGAATGTGAGTTTTAAAATCTTCACAAAGGTTGGAACCAATAGATTGACACAAATTGCTCATTCAGTGGTTCAACCTAGTCAGACACCATTCATGCCGGGACGACACATACTCGAAGGAGTAGTTGTCTTACATGAAACTCTTCATGAGATTCACTCGAAGAAACTAGATGGGGTTATCTTAAAAGTGGATTTCGAGAAGGCTTATGATAAAGTTAAATGGCCTTTTCTTCAGCAGGCAATGCGCATGAAGGGTTTTAGTGAAACTTGGAGACACCAAGTGGATACTCAAGTCCAGAAGGGTAGTGTCGGAATTAAGGTGAACGATGACATTGGTCACTATTTCCAGACGCATAAGGGGCTAAGACAAGGGGATTCCATGTCACCCCTGCTGTTCAATATTGTGGCAGATATGTTGGCCGTCATTATTGGCAGGGCCAAACAACGTGGTCAGGTAGAGGGTCTAGTTCCTCATCTAGTTGATGGAGGAGTGTCCATTCTACAATATGCTAATGACACTATTCTCTTCATGGAACATGACATGGCTAAGGCACGTAATATGAAACTCATCCTCTGTCTATTCGAACAATTATCTGGCCTAAAGATCAATTTCCATAAGAGCGAGGTGTTCTGTTTTGGGAAGGCCAAAGACGAGGAACATACTTACAGACAATTGTTTGGATGCAAATTAGGTGCTTTACCATTCAGTTACTTGGGTATCCCGATTCATCACCGTAAATTATCTAATAAAGAATGGAAATGCATAGAAGAACGAATTGAAAAAAACTCAGCTGCTGGAAGGGCAAGTTGATGTCATATGGGGGTCGATTAGTTCTGATCAACTTAGTACTAACTACTATGCCCATGTTTTTACTCTCGTTCTTTGAAATTCCGAAAGGGGTCCGAAAGCGACTTGATTTCTTTAGATCTCGATTCTTTTGGCAGTCGGATGAGGCCAAGAGGAAATACAGTCTCGCGCGATGGGATATCCTTTGTCGACCTAAAGACCAAGGGGGTCTCGGTATTGAGAACTTGGAAACTAAGAATAAATGTCTAATGAGCAAATGGTTGTACAGGTTAGGGACAAAGCCGGAGGGCATGTGGTCTCAAATCCTGCGCAATAAGTATTTGCACTCGAAAACGCTAGCCCAGACTACCATCCGACCAACTGATTCACCGTTCTGGAAGGGACTTATGAGAACGAAAGATTTGTTCTTTCGTAGGGTCAAATTCTTGGTTGGCAACGGGATGTCAACTCGATTTTGGGAGGATACATGGTTAGAAGAGACACCTTTGGCCTTACAATATCCTACCCTTTATAATATTGCGCAACGTAAGGAAGATTACGCAGATATCGTCCTTCAAACTATTCCCTTGAATATCCAGTCAGACGTGCGTTAGTGGGTGCGAGATGGACAGCCTGGATGCACTTGGTTCGGAGATTGATTGAAGTTCGACTCTCCGACGTGCCGGACTCTATACAATGGAAGTTAACTAAAAATGGGATATTTACGGTGAAATCATTTTATACGGATTTGATTAATTCTGGTCCCCTCTCAAGGTCACTTCATATATGGAAGATTAAAGTTCCTTTGCGGATTAAGATTTTCATGTGGTTTGTCCACAAGCAAGTAATACTCACAAAGGACAACTTACTTAAGAGGCGATGGGTAGGCAACTCACGGTGTTGTTTTTGTGCTCAAGATGAGACAATACAACATTTATTCATTGAATGCCCACTTGCCAAGTTACTTTGGAAAACGATTCATATAGCTTTTAATATTAATCCCCCACTAGATATTGCGTCCTTGTTTGGGACCTGGTTAGCTGGGGTTGAACAGATCACGGCGGATCGTATTCAGATTGGAATATGTGCGTTACTATGGGCTATATGGAACTGCAGAAATGATATGATTTTTAACAGACAACACAACTTAACTTTTTTGCAGGTTATCTTCAGAGCTACAGCTTGGATCCGTACGTAGTCCTTGCTCACTCCTATGGACTCCAGGGAGTCTTTGGTTACTGGGTGCAACCAATGGGAGATGGTAGCTCGGGCTATATTCAACCGGTTCGGATGGCGGTCGCATAACAGGATAGAGGGCTAGAGAGCTTGTCCTTATTATCACCGTATCGGTTGTTTTATTTTAGGCCCTTTTTTTTCAGATCTTTGTGCTATGACTTTGCTCCGTTTGCGAGCTGTAAGACCTTTATGTTGATACTTGCTGGATTTTTTAATAAAACGGCCGCATGCATCATCATGATGCAGAGGCCGGGGGTATACCTCCATTTCCAAAAAAAAATGTCAGAGGACGAGGATCCTGATTTGCAAGATAAAGTCTGGGCAGCGGCGGTCAGGGAGATCTCCTATGACATGGAGGACACCATCGGCGACTTCATGCAAAGTGTTGATGACAAAGATGCTAAGCCAGATGGCTTCATTGAGAAAATCAAGCACTCGCTAGGGAAGTTGGGCAAGATGAAGACTCGCCATCGGATTGGTAGCCAGATCCAAGATATGAAGAAGCTAGCCATCGAGGTGGCTGATAGGAATGCAAGGTATAGGACTGGTGCTGCTATCTCCAACTCCAAGAATGCAGCCGTTGACCCTCGAGCTCTTGCTATGTTTGAGCATGCCTCCAAGCTTGTGGGAATTGATGAACCCAAGACTGCGATAATCAAACTGTTGACTGAAGGTGCGTCAATAAATGAGCAACCGAAGCTGGTCTCCATCGCAGGATCCGGAGGAATGGCCAAGACAACTCTCGCAAACCAAGTGTATCAAAACCTCAAAGAGAAATTTGAGTGCAAGGCTTTTGTATCGGTGTCACGAGATCCTGACATGACGAATATCTTGAGGACCATTCTTGATGAAGTTAGCCAAGGTTGTGCTAACACCGAAGCACGAAGCATACAACAACTGATAAGCAAGATTAATGATTTCCTAGCAAATAAAAGGTACAATTTCTATTATATGTATACTTCTTCTCCTCGAATATATATCTAATCACAGATTAACGAATCTAATACAGAAAGTTCTTTAGATATTTCACATGAAAATATTACCAATAATTTGTTGGAGTGTTGTACCTGTATGGCTGTACCCCATGACTAGCTTTGGGCAGTGCTTTTGATAATAGATTGATGGCAATTTGCTAGTGTAGCATCTACACTCTCATCGCACCTATCCAATGTTGCAATGTTGATCTGTACAGTCCCGCTGCCATGAGATCCTGAGGCCTTAGCTGCTGCTGTCGATCTCCCATGACCGTTTGTGTCACTAGCCATCCATATCGGAAAAATATAGTTTAGGAGTTACGTGGGTCCATAAGTCGTTTGGAGGGAAAGTGTGGCAAACCAATACATTAGAGGGCAAATGAACCTTTTCCTATATAAGTACTACACATAGCTCTTCTTGATTCTACATCACCAGCTGTTTGGATCCACAACTAGCTAGATTCTTTGTTCTCCGCACATGATCACCTGATCCATGTCCTTTATATTGATGTTAAGCACATAGGATATTCATCATAATGTTTCAATCCATCCCTTGTTTGAACTGATGCGTGCTTGTCAACATTATTGATCACTCCTGATCCTTGTTTAAACTGTTGCTTATCACCTACTTTTCTGTAATTTGCCAAACTAATTAGCATGGATAGGTGTACAAACATGAATTAAATCTGTAGCACATACCATTATAACCAAGGTTCACAAAGGTGCCTGGGGTAAGTTTCTAATTTTGCATGTGCCTAGTGCCTATTTCACTGAAACGCGCACCTAGCAGGATTAAACGCTAGGCAATCTTTTGTTGCCTAGTGCCTAGGCACACTTAAGCTGTTAGGCACATATCTTGGCGTGCCTTTTTTTAACAATGATTTTAACAGATGCAACTTTCTTATATAGAAGTTTTTTTATGTTGACACTGTGCTCAACTTTCTGTTTTTCTATTTGTCTATCTTGTTGTACACTCTTAATATTGGAATCACGCTGATATCACATGTGAATCCATGTGTAGGTATTTCGTTGTCGTTGATGATATATGGGATGAGGATGTGTGGAATGTTATTAAGTTTGCATTCCCAATGAGTAGTTCTGGAAGTATCATAATCACCACTACTCGTATAAATGATGTTGCCAAATCATGTTGTTCATCACCCAATGGTGCCATTTATAGTATCAGACCTCTTAATCCGGTGCATTCAAAGGAACTATTTCACCGAAGACTATTCGACTCCAAAGAACAGTTCCCTTCACACCTAGAAAAGGTTTCTGATGAAATTTTGAAAAAAATGTGATGGCTTACCTCTGGCAATCATTGCTATATCTGGTCTGTTGGCTAACAAAGAGAGAACAGAGGATCTATGGAATCAGGTGAAAGATTCAATTGGCCATGCACTGGAAAGAAATCCTACTGTGAAAGGAATGACGAAGATATTGTCACTGAGCTACTTTGACCTACCTCCTCATCTAAAAAGTTGTCTCTTATATATGAGCATATTTTTGGAAGATTCTATTATTGAGAGGCGGTGTCTGATAGGGAGATGGATTGGTGAAGGATTCATTCACAAAGAAGACAGATATACAGCATATGATGTAGGGAAAAGGTGTTTTAATGACCTCCTCAATAGGGGTTTGATCCAACCCGCGAAGACAAATGATTATGGCGAGGTTAAGAGTTGTCGAGTTCATGACACGATTCTCGATTTCATCATATCCAAGTCCATGGAAGAGAACTTTGTTACTTTACTTGGTCCTCCCAATTTGAAAATTGAGACACAAAGCAAAGTTGTTTGTCGACTCTGTGTACAAGGTGTCAACAAAAGTAATTCAACAATACTGACAGCAGGACTCGTGTTGTCTCATGTCCGATCACTTAATGTGTTTAGAAGTTTTGGGCTAATTTCTTATTTGGAGGAGTTTAGACTTCTTCGTGTTCTTGACTTGAAGGATTTCTACAGATTGAGAGAAGATCATCTTGAAAATATAGTGAGGTTGTTCCAGCTGAGGTACCTGAACCTCCAAGGTACAAGAATAAGCAAGCTCCCAGAACAAATTGGGCGTTTAGGGTGCTTAGAGGTGCTGGACCTAAGAGGGACTTATCTAAAGGAATTACCTGCATCTACTGTTAATCTCAGAAAATTGATGCATCTACTTGTTAATCATGATGTTAAATTTCCTGATGGGATTGCAAAGATGCAAGCACTAGAGACGTTGGAAGATGTGGATGCTTCCATTCAGCCATTTGACTTCCTGTGTGGCCTTGGCCAATTAAAGAATTTGAGGAATCTGGAGCTTACCCTTTATGGTATTGGAGTTGATTCTGACAGTGAGGATACAAATATGGTTGAGGAGGAGCACAAGAAAGCTATTGTGTCCTCCCTGTGTAAGCTAGGCACCCAGAATCTCCGCTCCCTGAATATTTATGGAGGGGGCAGCATCTTATATGAGGAATCTTTGTGTCTGCCTAACCTCGAGGACCTTTCTATCTGTTTGTCGGACTTCCTCGAGGACAGTGAGGACAGTGAGGATACAAATATGGTTGGGGATGAGCACAACAAAGCTATTGTCTCCTCCCTGTGTGACGAACCTATTTATGGAGGGGGCAACCTCTTACGTGAGGAACCTTTCTATCTATTCTCGGTTCCGACATGGGTGGGCTCCCTCAGAAACCTCCAACAGCTATGCCTTGATGTGGGGGCGCTCAAGCAGGATGGCCTCTGCATCCTTGGGGCTTTACTCAGTCTGCTCGTTCTACATCTGATTGAAGAAACAGAGTCAAACGGAAAGCTCAGATTCAGTGGTGAAGTTGGGTTCCGATTCTTGAAGATCTTTATTTATTGGAGATTTCATAATCCAATAGATCTGATGTTTGGGACAGGGTCCATGCCAAAGCTTGAAAAACTAGAGTTTAATAATTTTCGCATAGTTGAAGCTAACTCTCTCGGTTTTGGAATTGAGAACCTCCCTTGCCTCACCAGTGTCAAATGTATTGGTGTTGAGGGTGATGATGGCATTGTTAAAGCCGTGAAGACTGCCATGGAGAGAGCAGCCAGCACACATCCCAACCACCCAAGTCTACTCTTTGAGAGATTTCACTGATAATTTTAACAAAGAAGCCAAAAACAGGGGAGTCGCTTCTGCTCGTCGTCTGGCCGGCCAGCCGGTTCTTAAGTTTAATACTAGTGTCTAGCTCGATTCATCTCTCTTTTATGATACACTATTCTCTCCGTCGGATAATGTACTATGGATAATGATACAAAATTGTAGAATTGGTTAAGACTGCTACTGTACTGCGTTTTCTGTAATAATCAGTCATCCGTACGTGTTGATGGTTTAATATTATTGGGCAACCATTCGTAGTCGCCATTCTCTAGTTGTCAACCTCTTTGGCAAGTCGGCATTCTATAGCTGTACCGGTAATGCATTTCTCCTTTGTTGTTTTATCCACCTGTATGTAGTCGTCGTGCTCTTTTATGAAGCAAGATTGTGTGCCCTTGTTACGCTCTGCTTCTTCTCAATAGTTCTCTCAACAATTTGGACGTTGTTATATATATGTTTGCTTACGGTTGTTTACAGCTTAATATACGCCTGTCAACTGGTATGTATTACTGTCAATTAAATCTTGATTTTACAGTTCATTTGTTAATCATTTGCTGTGGTAACCAGATCAGTACTGGCTGATTATTGGGCACTCAAGTGTTGTGGCTGATCTATGTTGTCGGAAACCATCTTGAGACAAGATGAATTCCTGCTGTCAATAATCCCAGTTCAAAGTTGTCATTCAGAAAATGTGTGCTCTTTCTGAATGGGTAAACTGCCTTCAGTAAGAAGTTAGTAATTTTATTACATTCTTGGTTAGCTATTTCTGAAGTTAGTACCTTTGAAGGAAGCTCAGTGCCCCTATAATAGGTTCCTAAACTAAACACTTGATGAGCTCCACTTGTTTTCACGATGATTTGTATGCTGTTATATGATTACAGTTTTTCACAGCTCAATATACTCTTGATATATTATATATGTTGCTGTTAAAATTTTTTGTTACCAACCATCAATTAATTTGCAGTAGCAGATGACTATTTCTAGCTACTCTCCAGATGCGTCAGTAGCAGTCTGCAATGGGTGTGTCTAAGTTTCTGCAGACATGCCCTTTCTGCTTGTCTGGTACTCCCTCTGTTTCAAAATAGATAACTCAACTTTGTACTAACGTGATAGGGGATCAAACTTGCTGGCCAGTTCTTTCTTTATCGTTGCTGAGATGTTGCAAGGTAGACGCGCTCTGTTTCATGGACGAAGATGACGCCGGGCATCGAAATCGGAACCGGCTAGCGTGTGGCTAAACGTCAAGGCTTGTAAATATAGACACAAGGCATTTTCAGTACTGAAGATCCCGAGAAGTGCCGCCTAGAGTACATCCGCACATGTTTGAGAACTGTGCGCATCTTCAGTCGTTGTTTGGTTGTTTTTTTCTAAGGAACTTTCCCAACCAATTTAGGCAGGTGAAAAACGCACCTTACAAGCTACGACTCTGTAATGGCATTTCGTCTGGAAACAGAGTACAGGGACCAAAATGAAACTCATTCAGTCGACAAGATGATGAACACCTGGTCATGTACAATCTAGGATATATAATTTTCTTTCCTTGTTTGTCCTCCTTGATATATTTAACATCTTTGTCTTGATTTTGATCTCGGTCAAATTGAATTGTATCTTAATTTGTTTTTTTTGCTGTTATTACTCCCCGAGTAAATTGTCGTCTCCAAAAATATGTCAACTAGGTAGGTGCATTGACAGAATCATCCCTGCAGTTATTTAAACTGGTACTGTACTGTCATTGCTTCTTTGCCCGACAGGCCTTCTCCTATAAAAGGGAAAAGATGAACAATTCCAGGAAATGCAAGAGGTCCTACATCAAGTTCAACTAGTAAATGCAAGAGGCCTGGGTGGATTCCTTCCGTTGACTTGGGTGTAGTGCATTTCGTGCAGCTACATCCTGCAGTTCAATGAGGACTGGAAATTGTTCAACGGGTCTCGGAAATTATATGTGTCGTTGGGCAGTTAGTAGACGGTGGAACTTTGGACGTGGATTTTCTTTATCATATTTCTGTGCTTTTTTGGAGGGTATGTGGACCATCACGTTCTTCAGAATTTTCTCCATTCCTTTTTTTGGAGGGCACATGCCTTTCACTTGTTTTCTGCACAACGCTAGGCTTGACAAGCTCCACGTGATCCGAGGTTTTTCTTCTTTTAGATAGGAGGCACATTGCCCGGCTTTAGCGAACTGAAGTCCTTACAAATTGAAATCGAAGTTTACAGAGTACTCAAGTACAAAATGAAGAAAAAAAGGAAAAACAAAAGGTTCGATACAGACCTATCGGGCCAATGGCACTCGTCCAAGCATCAGACTTAAGGGCCTAATACAGACGACGAAGTGTAGCGGAGCAGTACAGAATGCCAAATGTTTGTCAGCCTCCCTGCTGACGCGGTAACTTTGACGCAAGTGCTCTGAGCCTCTCAAGTAGCACCGCAATGGTGGATGCGTCCTCCAACTTGCTCAATGGTTTCCAAAGCTCCGAGGTCCTTGCGGAAGTAAATATGTGCTTCTCGCTAAAGCAAAAATAAAGAAAACACTTTTTTTCTCTCTTTCCGAGAGGTGCCGCTCATGGAAGCAAAAATGTGTCTCCTGTGGAAGGAAAGCGACATGCTTTTTTCTTTTGTTGTCCAAGAAGCACAACTATACCTCTCACGAAGGCAAATCTATGCACCCTATGGAAGAAAAAAAATTATTGCATATTTTCTTTTTCCGAGAGGCACAGTTGTGCATACCATGGAAGAAAAACAATACATTTTTTCTAACAATTTGTTTTGAATTTTCCCCTTCCAAAACCTAGAAAAAATTGAATCCTATGAAAGCCAAAAAAAACTGAAAAACAACTAAAACACGAAAACGCGTACATGAAAAAAATGTTGAGAAAATATCCAGCATGCGACACGTGACAATGGCTGAGGACGTGCCACTGATTAGTGACCCTTGCCGTTCTCAGCCCACAAGTGACCCTTGCCGGCCACTCGCAAGAGGTGCCACTGATTAGTTGCTCTCGGACATGACGCTCCCTGAGCCGGTGACTGCATTGATGCAGCCCAACCACGCGTTTCCTTAGGTCTGGCACGAGTCACGTCTGCAGAACCCCTTCCTCGCAGACGCGTTTCGCCGGCTCCTTCCTCGCAAGCCCCTCTTGCTCCGGTGTCTCCATCTCCTTTTTTTAGAGTAGGAGGCCACACCAAGCTCCTTTTCATGGGTACAAGTTATGTAAACAGACTTCTTAGTCGCCCCTAACTAACAGTAGGTCTTATTTCCTGAGGCGACTGAATATTTAGAAATTTTCGATGTGTAAACTGCTTAAGTACAAGAAGTCTGTCAATTTTCAGCATGTCTTGGCCGGTTTCTGCTGAGTACCGTGCCTTGGACAAGGCTCATTTAACAGCTGCTCAAGAGTGGGACCTGACCCGCCAGACCGAGGAGATGGCCTCCCCTTACATCGCTGATTGTTGCCCTGTGTATTGGTATTAGCCACAAACTCCAAACTATGGTCAGCCTTACGTTTATTATTGCCTCCCGGATTTGCCAGATTATGCTGATGACCCTTGCCGTTCTTCTTCCCCTTCCCTGTCTTCTCCTCGTCAGACTCGGGATCCTTGGTACTATCAGAGTCGGCATACTTGACTAGAGCCACCATCAACTGGCCCATGTCATTACAATCGCGTTTGAGCCGCCCGAGCTTTTGTTTTAGAGGCATAAAACGACATTTTTTTCTCCAACATTAAGACTGTAGAGCCGGCATCCATCTCATCAGATGAGTGTATTATGGCTTTGACCCGGCGCACCCAATGGGTCGTGGACTCTCCTTCCTCTTGTTTACAGTTAGTTAAATCCACAATTGACATGGGCTGCTTGCAAGTGTCTTTAAAATTCTGAATAAACCGGGCTTTTAATTCTGCCCATGAGCCGATGGAATTGGGTGGTAGCCCCTTCAACCAAGTGCGAGCCGTTCCATCTAACATCATAGTGAAGTACTTGGCCATTGCCGCGTCACTGACCTCCAATAGCTCCATGGCCACCTCATAGCTTTCAATCCATGCCCCTGGCTGTAAATCGACCGTGTAATTGGGCACCTTCCGAGGCCCCTTGAAATCCTTTGGCAAACGCTCATTACACAGAGCCGGCACCAAGCAAGGGACACCTCCTGTCCTTGTGGCCACGACTGCCTCAACAGAGGTCGTCGGATAAACCGGAAAAGCCTGGTGAGCCGCCTGCTCAGCTGTCTGTTGAACCGCCCGCTCAGCCTCTTGGCGGATCCTATCCTTGTCAACCAAGTTAAGAGCTCCATCACGCGCCGGGTCATGCATGCCCGCGCGGCTGGTCACGGCGCTGGGCGTTGCTTGAAATGGCTGCTGAATCTATGTGCCTACTATAACTCGGGCTCCGGCTTGGGCGAGGGGTCGAATGAATTATGTCTCGACTATAAGAATAAGCCTCCTGCTGCGCCAGAGCCGTCTGAAGAAGTTCTCTGACCCTTCGGGTTTCAATCGCCGTTGGAGAGTCACCCTCCGCTGGGAGAGCCGCCAATCGCGCCGCCACAGTGATCATGTTCTCCAAAGGGTTGGAATAATGACCCGGTGGTGTTGGTACATAAGGAGGTGTAGCAATATTCACACGAGGGGGTTCCATCGCCCGTGGCTGAACCGGCACCCCAGCCCCGGGCGTCGCGACCCGATTCACCTCTGGCGGGTTACTGGGGCCTGCACCGGGTGTGCGGAAGAGATTTCTAGGATCGTAAGTCAGAGGCAGACGTGACTGAGTCTTCTGGTGTCTTCTCCTCATGACCTCGTTTGACGCGTCCAGATCCATCGTGAGCTGAAAAGCCTCTGATTGAATCTGCTGAGCTCGAGCATCCAAAGCCGCCCGCTCTGCAGCCATCCTGACGTCCTCCGCTGCTAAGTTTTCTTTGGCTTGTACTACCTCCTCATGTAATCGTGCCACTTCTGCATCGTGATGAGCCTGATCCGTCGGGTCAACCACGACAGTCAATAGGGCTGTCATCCTATTCATGAGATCCATCAGCACCTGAGCCGGCGGGCGCGTGAGGCCTCCTGCCCCGGCCGCTGCTGACCCGGTGGTTATTGCTGCCGCAGTCGTAGAGTTTTGAATGGGGCGGCGTGCCAATCATGAAGATCCCCGCTCTGCTCGGCGGCTCAAAGGGGTCCGGAATACCACTGCCATCGGAACAGCCCCCAAGCCCACCATCTTGCAGTTGATACAACGAATTTGTCTCACCCGTGGATGACTCACCATCAGATTGGACGGCCGTCTCACCACCAGACACAGATCCTTTAGAAAATTCCCCTCCATGGATGCATCCTACAAAGGCACGCTTCACGGCCGGCTGAGCCCAGACGGGTCTCGCACGCTGAGCCGTCTCGATGATGTCGATGCAGATGTCCGGCTCTGGACTCGGCTCGCCAATCCGGCTTATGAAGACGTGGATCCCGCCGAAGGGGACCCGGTACCCGTACTCAATTGAGCCGGCGTCGGGGCCCCAGCCTGCGTCGTCGATGTAGAGCTTGCCGTGACGACTCTTGGTCATCCGGCCCACAGCGTATCCCTTGAGCCCTTCGAAGCTGCCCTTCAAGAACTCAAATCCACCGTGCACTGGCCCCACGGTGGGCGCCAACTGTCGTGGAATGGTCACGGCAGATGTCCTAGTGAAAGGACTTAATCGTGGAGCCATCGCAACTAGGAAGCTTAAAGGAGTTAAACGGGACAAAGGACACGAGAGGTTTATACTGGTTCGGCCCCTTGTGGTGAAGGTAAAGGCCTAGTCCAGTTTATATGGTATTGCTAGGTTTCGATGACCAAGGAGAGAATACGCTTAACCTGGCTCTCGATATGTTGTTTCTTGTCTTAAGCCGCCGCCGGGTCGTCCCCTTATATACACGGGTTGACGCCCTGCGGTCTACAGAGTCCCAGCCGGCTCATACAACGTGTCCGGCTCGGTGACGTATCTTACATGCCTTACATTACAAGTCTATTCATACATGGCGGTTTATACTTACGGCCCTTAAGCCGCCTCTGGGCTTGGGCCTATTATAAGACTAACTGTGAACCGTCATCTTGTATACTCTTGGGCTTCATTTAGGTGAACCACCATTGTGGTTGACCCGGCCCCTCCTGGGCGGGTCATATCTGGTAGTCATATCCCCAACACAACCCATGATAAATAAGTTCCTCTCATTTTCTCGACGATTTCGATGTTGTTATATACAGATATGCTTACAGTTTATTAAATGCTTTCTACATAATCGCTGTTAAATGTAGTGATATTGATGTTAACAAGATGACACAGACATACGTGCCTTGTGTTTGCTTCACCGATCCTGCATTTTTTTTGAAACAAAGTCATCAACCGGCCATGATTACAAACTCGGAACCAGCACAAGAAAAAAAAGAAAACGGCAAGATACAAAGGCGCTGGAAAGCAGCTCACAAGCCTCGAACACACCAAGCTAAAAAGGATCATCAGGGAGAAGCGCTGCTCGGCGATGAAGAGGTCCTCAACGCGATCAGAACGCCGTGGAAGAAGTAGAATGCCCGCACTGGATCTGTACGTCCAACGACGAAGCAGGGCATGCTATTGCCTATCGCCAGCAGCCCCGACCCAACACATCCGCCCTGCTCCAATGTCAAAGAAGGCCCCTGCCTCCTCGCCTGGCTCGAAAGGCGCCGCACCGTTGACAAGAGAGCAGTTCACCCTAGAACCTGGGAGATAGTCGCCGGTAGGCTGCATCTGGAAAGAAACCAAGCTCGCCCAACAAGTCACGAACAGATCACCAGGAGCAAGGCACCACCATATCCCACGGATTGGTCACGAAAAAAAGGAAGATTTGCCGAAACGGACGAAGACGAGCAACAACTAGAACTCACTAGAAGACATTGAGAACCGAAGTGTGGATACCGGAAAGCTCTCAAGGTGCGCTGAGAAGGGCCGCTAGGAGGGGAACCCGATCCCCTCTCACCCTGGAGGAGCCACGGGCCAGAAGGGCACCCCGCAGCAGACCGGGGAGCTCCCGAAAAGTCACTTAGGAAGTCGCTGTCGTCGTGGGAGGTCAGCTACCGCCGCCGCTGCACACGAAACATATCTCCGAGAAACCCCACGCCCACCTAGCTCCCAAAAACGGCGCCTTCAAGAAGGGCACCGCCGCCGCCCAACATCGTTGAGGATTTCTCCCGGGAGGCAAGGAGGGGGAGGGGCAGAGGAACATACCCTAGCGGCGCCTCCAAGGAGAGGAGCGGCGCCCTTGGGCGTCGCCGCCGTCTAGACCAGCAAGGCCGGCCTGGGATTTCTCCCGGTCTTCACGTCTTCGCCATCCACTCACCAGCGACACGAGAACCGGCGCCCCACGACGAAGCAAACCAGATCCGGCCGTGGCATGGCTCATCCAGAGACAGAGGATGCAGGGGCAGCCAGATCTGATGCCGCAAATCGCGAAGGTTGCCGGCACGCCTTGGCTCACGTCCTCCGGTTCGCCCGCCTTCCCCACGGCCGAGGTCGCCGGTCCACGCTCGCGCCACCGCCTGCCAACGGCCGGTGACGCCACTCCAACCAGGGCCGCCGCCCCGGAGCACGCAGCCCCTGCAGCAGATGCGGAGCAGCGAAGGCCCCGCCGCCACCTTCCTTGGCGGCGCCCCGGGCTTACCCGGCGGCAGCCTCAGGCGGCGGCGAGGGGGAGGGGAGGGAGGGGGCGGCGGCGGGGCTAGGGTTTGGAGCCCCCGAGTCGCCCTGGAGGGGGCGACGCGAGGGGGGGGGAGCTCGGGGAGGGGCGCTCTCCCGATCCTGCATCTAACTGACATGTCTCGCTCATCTAAGAGACCGGTTCATCGTTCTCTATGATGAATTATGAATGTGTCTCCACTCTGCAAGTTCCATACTGGCCTGCTGCCTGACTTGTTTTGTGTAGGAGCGATGAATCGTATGTGCCTGCAGGTACGTCCCTGTAACCCGCTACTTGAAATCTATCTTAATCTTGATTTTTGCTTATACCATTTCATTCTCCACCTTCAGTCATCCTTGTGTAAGAGAGAAGAGGAAGGAAGAACAGAGAGAAGCTTGCGGTGGGAGAAAGGGAAAGAAGAAGGAAAGGAGAAAGAGACGGGAGTTGCGGGGCCGGCTCCCTGTCGGCCAGCAGCTGGCCTATCGGTCGGCAGCTGGCTGACTGGGTCGCCCGTGACCCAGCCCGCGCCGACAGCCAGCGC
Source organism: Aegilops umbellulata (assembly GCA_032464435.1). Classification (NCBI taxonomy): domain Eukaryota; kingdom Viridiplantae; phylum Streptophyta; class Magnoliopsida; order Poales; family Poaceae; genus Aegilops; species Aegilops umbellulata. The sequence goes on along the minus strand of CP136057.1, from coordinate 4,304,837 downwards.
CCGACGTGGCCTGGCCAATAGTAGGCCTCCGCGTGGCCGAGAAGCCACCTGTTGGCTCGCAGATGGCCGATCGGCCAGCTGCTAGCTGACTAGAACCAGTCGGCCAGCTGCTGGCCGACGGTGTATTGTTTTTGAAAATAATTTTTTGGCGTAATATTTGTGCAAATTACTAAAAAAATGTATTATTTAAAAAAATTAGCTTTGTATTTATCGTTGGTTGTAACAGATGTTTGCAATATTAATATAGCAGAGCGCAAGCCCAGGGAGACACATCCTCTAGGACCACGTGGCTTTGGGCCCGCGGAACAGTGAGGGAGGGAGGGAGGAGATAATAATGCCAAACGAAGACGACCCAGCGACGACCCCTGTTGGTTCCGGTGACCAGATCGACCCCCCTTCTCTGCTCACTCCACTGCCCACTGCTCGCCCTCGTCCCTCGCGGTGCACTCATCGCCGGCGCCCGAGCTTCTCCTCGCCGGGCCAGGTGCCTGGGTTTCTCCGCGGTCGGATCCATCCTGCTAGGTACGCCCCCCGTGCTTCCATCTCCTCCAATCCTATGCACCGCCGTCGGCGCGCGTTGGCCTGCGCCGGCACAGAGCTGATCGATCTGCTCCTTCCGTGGATCAGTGGTTCCTTTATAGCTTACCTATATATGTCTACTCGTCCGGATGTCCACTTTTCAGGGCTCAGATCGACGGCGCGGAGAAGAGGGGGGGGAAATCCACTGTTCATCGTCAACGCACCCGATCGACTTGCACTGCCATCCTACTACCGAGGTACGTAGCTCTGAGTTCCCTGTGCCGTGCTTGGATCTCCCGCACGGGAGCGGCTATTAGCTTGTTCAGTGTTAATAATCCCTCCGTTTTTCTTCAGGTTGTCAGATTTTGTAGCGATCCACTATTCACCACAGGATGTTCGACCGACACTAGCAGCAGCCAAGTGAAGAAAATTCCAGGTTCCATCCACGCCAGGATCCTGCTAGGTACAACCACATCTCTTCTTGCATTGCTTCCATCCCCCGCGTGGGCCGCCGCCTACCGTCTCCTTTGGACGGAACACGTCGGTTTGTAGCTAGTTCAGTGCAGTAATGCTTAGTTGCTTACTTCCATTAATTAATCCTCTTTCCAGGGTTTTGATTGAGGAAGCAAATATAGCTGCCTATTCATTGTCAATATACACAACCATCCACACAAACTAGCACGATGATGGAGGGGGTTATGGTGAGTGCAGCTACCGGGGCCCTCAACTCTGTCCTGGAGAAGCTGGGCACTCTGCTGGTCCAAGAGTACAAGCTTCAAAAGGGGGTGCACGGCGAGATCAAGTTTCTGACCGATGAGCTTACCGCCATGCACGCCTTTCTCCTCAAGATGTCGGAGGAGGAGGATCCTGACCAGCAAGATAAGGTATGGATGTCCACGGTGCGGGAGCTCTCCTATGATATAGAGGACTCCATCGATGACTTCATGCAAGACGAAGCCAACAAAGACGCTAAGCCAGATGGCTTCATAAGTAAGATCAAGCATATTCTAGGGAAGTTGGGGAAGAGGAAGGTTCACCATCAAATGTTCCATGATCTGAAACAACGAGTCACTGAGGCGGGTGAAAGGAATGAAAGGTACAAGACTCGCCAGGCCTTCTCCAACACGAAAAATGCAACAGTTGACCCTAGAGCTCTTGCTATCTTTGAGCATGCCTCAAGCCTCGTGGGGATTGGTGAACCCAAGGCCGAGCTAATCAAATTGTTGATTGGAGAAGATGGAGTTGCATCAACCCAACAGTCGCAAGAAGTGAAGATGGTCTCCATTGTTGGATATGGAGGAATGGGCAAGACAACTCTTGCAAACCAAGTGTATCAAGAGCTCAAAGGGCAGTTCGAGTGTCGGGTTTTCTTATCCGTGTCACGAAATCCTAACATGATGAATATCCTAAGAACTATTCTTAGTGAAGTTAGTGGTCAAAGTTATGCTACCACAGAAGTAGGGAGTATACAAGAAGTCATCGAGAAGATTCGTAATCACCTAGCGGACAAAAGGTAAAATATCTACCTATTCTTTTACTTCTCACATTTCACATTAAAACCATACTAGTAACTTGCCAGAAAAAGTAATTATAATTGTAATTAGAAAGTGTAATGGGCAGATGACCATGTTCATATACCCAAAACAATAGGTGAAATAGAACAGAGACCTTGTGAAAACAAATCAACAAACTAACCTAAGAGACCATGGCCATGTATTTTTCTTTCTTCTGAATTCTGACATATTACGATCTCCAGTACATAGCTCCGTTGATTGACTTAACACAAAGACTAAGGTATAATTCCCACAACATCCCTTAGTTTTTGCATGTCTAGCATTACTTAGTAACTACCAAAATATTTGCATTGTGGTCAAAGTATTTCCATGGCACGTGAATTTTAACTAATTTCTAACATAAATTTTTTGCGGGGATTTTGTAACATAATTCGAACACATGTCAAAGAATTAAAATGGAACTTGCAGTCAAATAATTCTTTGTTTGGGCTTATATTTTAAAGTATCATTAGTTTTTGTGGTGACTAAAATATTTTTGAAACTAAAATTTGGAACCATGGCTTTACCCATCTTTGTCTCGAATCACCGTCTGTTCAGAACCACGCCTAGATTCTTTGTTTATTGCCCACACCCACCCATAATTAGTTGCCTCGCTATGATTATCCTATCATCGGGTATGAATCAATATATCTCTTGCTTGAATTGGTGCATGCTTCTCAACAAAACTGGGCTGATATGTTCCTATTTTCTATGGCCGTTCCTCCAATTTAAACCCCTGCTTATATATCCCTATTTTACCGTGTCAGTAAGGAAAAGCTTCATATTGTATACTCTTTATATTAAAGACAAGCTTGAAAATCCATGTGCAGGTACTGTATTGTTTTAGACGATATATGGAAGAATGAAACATGGGATGTCATTAAGTGTGTATTCCCCATGATCAGCAGCGGCATAATAATCACCACCACTCGTATGAAGGATGTCGCTAATTCATGTCGATCGCTATTCGGTGGCCATATTTATAATATAAAACCTCTTGATATTGTTCACTCAAGACAGTTATTTCATAGAAGATTATTCAAGTCCGAAGATGATTGCCCTTCATACCTTAAACTGGTGTCTGAGCATATCTTGGAAAAATGTGATGGGTTACCTTTGGCGATCATTGCTATATCTGGTTTGTTGGCTAACATAGAAAGAAAAGAAAGTATATGGAATCAAGTGAAAAATTCAATTGGTCGTGCACTTGAAAGGAATTCTAGTGTCGAAGAAATGATGAAGATATTGTCACTTAGTTACTTTGATTTGCCTCCTTATCTAAAAACGTGCCTCTTATATCTGAGTGTATATCTTGAAGATTCTACTATTGAGAAGGAGGGACTGATAAGAAGATGGGTTGCTGAAGGATTCATTCATAGAGAAGGCAGATACACGGCATACGAGTTTGGAGAAAGGTGTTTCAATGAACTACTAAATAGGGGTTTGATCCAACCTGGGGAGATAGATGTATATGACAACAGATGTATATGACAACGTGAAGAGTTGTCGAGTTCATGACACAATTCTTGATTTCGTCATGTCCAAGTCTATAGAAGAGAACTTTGTTACTATACTTGGGGTTCCCACTCTGACAATTAGGAACCAAAGCAAAGTTGTTCGTCGACTCTGTCTACAAGGTGTCGAGGAAGGAAATTCAGCAGTATCGATAGCAGATCTCGTGTTTTCCCATGTCCGGTCACTTACTATTGTTAGATGTTTGTTGAAAATTCCTTCTTTGGAAGAGTTCAGACATCTGCGTGTTCTCGACTTGATGGATTGCTTCGGATTGGAAGATCATCATCTTGAAAATATAGTGAGGTTGTTCCAGCTGAGGTACCTGAACCTCCAAGGTACAAGAATAAGCAAGCTCCCAGAACAAATCGGGCGTTTAGGGTGCTTAGAGATTCTGAACCTAAGACGTACTCGTGTACGGGAATTACCTCCATCTATTGTTAATCTCAGAAAATTGTCGCATCTACTTGTTGATGTTTATGTTAAATTTCCTGATGGGATTGCGAAGATGCAAGCACTGGAGACGTTGGAATATGTGAAGGTCTCCATTCAGCCAATAGACTTCCTATGCGGCCTTGTTCAACTAATGAATTTGAGGAATCTGCTGCTTGTCCCTGATTTTGAATTTGATTCTGACACTGAGGATACAAATATGGTTAGGGAGGAGCAGAACAACGCTATTGTCTCCTCCCTGTGTAAGCTAGGCACCCAGAATCTCCGCTCCCTGACTATTTATGATGGAAGCAACCTCTTACATGAGGAATCTTTGTGTCTGCCTACCCTCGAGTACCTTTCTATCCGTTTTTGGGCCTTCCCACAGATTCCGACATGGGTGGGCTCCCTCAGAAACCTCCAACGGCTATGCCTCGTCATGGAGGGGCTCAAGCAGGATGACCTCTGCACCCTTGGGGCTTTACCCAGTCTGCTCGTTCTGGATCTGGTGGAACAAGCAGAGTCAAACGGAAAGCTCAGAATCAGTGGTGAAGTTGGGTTCCGATTCTTGAAGATTTTTATTTATGATGCATGGTTTAAACCAGTAGATCTGATGTTTGGGACAGGGTCCATGCCAAAGCTAGAAAAAATAGAGCTTAATTATATTCACGTAATTGAAGCTAACTCTTTGGGCTTTGGAATTGAGAACCTCCCTTGCCTCACCAGTGTCAAATGCATTTATGTCAATGGTGATGATGGCATTGTTGAAGCCGTGAAGACTGTCATGGAGAGAGGAGTCAGCACACATCCCAACCACCCTAGTCTACTCTTTGAGGGAGCTTTCTGATACTTCCAACAAAGAAGCCAATAACCGCGGAGATGCTGCTGCTCGTTGTCCAGCTAGACAACTATGAAGTTTAAGAGTGTTTAGCTTGATTCTTCTCCCTTTTATGGTACACCAGTGCGCTGTATTCCCTCCATTGGATAGTGTCCTATGGAGTCCGTGTGATACAAAATTGTAGAATTGGGTAAGACTGTTACGGTACTGTATTTACTGTAAGAGTGTTTGTGCCCATGTTACGCTCTGCTTCTTCTCAACAATTCGGACGTTGTTATATATGTTTGCTTATGGTTGTTTACAGCTTAATATAAGCCTGTCAACTGGTATGTATTACTTTCAATTAAATCTTGATTTTACAGTTCATCTGTTAGTCATTTGCAGTAGTAACCAGATCAGTACTGGCTGATTATTGGGCACTTGAGTCTTGTGGCTGATCGATGTTGTTGGAAACCAGCTTGGGAGCAGATTAATTCCTGCAGTCAACAATCCCAGTTCAGCGTTGTCATTCAGAAAATGTGTGCTCTTTCTGAATGGGTAAACTACCTTCAGATCTTGTCTATCCCTCGAGGAGACCGGGCAAGCACTATACTGACTGGTGGTCTAATTGGAGCTAATAGAACTGTATGTGTTGACTGTGCTCCCTTTGTCTTTGTTGGATAATGTAAGGCATTTATGGCTTAAGCTGCAGTTTCTGGCTGGGCAACTTTTTGTCCAGCTTCCAAGCTGTCATTCAGAAAGTGTGAGTTTCTTTCTCGATGGTACGTAGCTATTCAAATCTATTGTTGTGTTTGGCCGTTTCTCCGGGCATCCCTAGCTAACTGCTGGACAGCTTTCAGTCAGAGATTAGTTTGTACAAATATGTGAGGTGCAGGCAGTTATGTTTTTTGCAACAGCAGATTTTACATTTTTCAGTTTGACTTATGACATAGATGCGTGATTTTACATATACGGTCTTCTCATCTTTTTCAGCGAATCAGATGTTGTTATACAGACTAGCAGTCTTTTACAGTCTGACCACTGACAAATTTTGTTATGTGACCGACCGTTGAAGTGCTACTCTCCGGATGATTATTTCAGTGACCTGTCTAATGTTGGAAAGGAGACTCTGTTTCCTGAATGAGCAGCATGAACTCGCCAGACCTCAGCCACGACCCACGAGTAAATAATGCAGCAAGGCAGACCTCTGCTTTTAGCTTTTGAGAGATGTTACTCCTTCGGCCTGCACTCCATCGCAGGGGCGGCTACAGACGACCTCCGCCTTTGGGCTCATCGATGCAAAAGTATTCCAAAATGGACTCTGCTAAATGCTTGGTCCGCTATGTTGACCCACCTGGCTGAGAGATTATAGTTTCTTGTACCTTATTTGTAATCTTCCCCTTCAATCCCACCTCTCCCCTTATGTAACTCTGAACAAGTGTGTTGGCTCTTCTGTTCGTAATAAAGTTCAGGCAGGCATAAGCCTGCCGTTGACGCGTCCAAAAAAAAAACATTTATGTAGTTGAATGAATGTCGTGAATTTTTAGTGGTCAGATTGGACTAAAGGTGTCCTCATAGTCTATACCATACCGTTGTTTAAAGCCTTTAGCAACTAGCCTTGCCTTGTACCGGTCAACTGTTCCATCAGACTTCCTTTTGATTCTAAAGACCCACTTGCAGTCAATAAGATTTTTACCTTGTTTTGGAGGAACCAAATGCCACGTTTTATTTTTCTGTAGTGCCACATACTCCTCATGCATTGCCTTTCTCCACTTCTCATCACCAAGGGCCTCCTCAAGTGTGGTGGGCTCATCTGGTTCACCTGTAGAACAGATCATACCATATTTGGTTATGTGCTTATAATTAATTGGCTTATTTACACCTGACTGTAGTCGTGTACAGCGCTGCTGTGCAGTAGCATTGTTTTGCGCCACAGAGGATCCCATGGCTGAATCAGGGGCTGGAATCTGCGCCTGATTCGAGAAAGATCCACCAACTCCAGCAGTTTCAGCGGGGTCCGCTGTTGGCGGAACTTCTGTGGCAGCTGGCTACCGTGGTGAAGGAGAATCCGGCGCAGAAGATCCCGTCCGACCAGCCAATACGGGCCGACAGGGATCTGCGCCTGCTGTGTCTGGCCCCACGCTAGCCGGTCGCGCCACTTTTAGACAGCCGGTTGGATCTCGAAGCGCGAGCCGATCGGGCCAGCGGCAGCCTGACGCGTGGCAGTTGCTGATTCACGCGGGCTGGTGGAGCCGCCGCTGCCAACCACAGCTGGCCGCGTGGCCGACGCGGAGACGGGCGCCGTTGGCGCGCCTGGCGCAGCACCGCGCGCTGTCGCTGCTGACGCGCTAGATCCCGAGGCGGATCCTCCTGCCGCTGCTGACGCGCCGGATCCCGAGGCTGATCCACCTGCCGCTGCTGTCACGTCGGATCGCGAGGCGGATTTGCTCCCTCCGCCGTGACACATATGATATGGGCATACTGTTGCACCATTTTGTTCGCTGTTTGCACCGTTTTCTTCGTTGTTTTCACCGCTATGGTCTCCTGTGTCATCACAAGGCTCATGCATATCGTTAGGAGGATTAGTCAACAAATGATCATCACAGTTATCGTGTCCCCCTTGATCATGACCGGAGAGGTGAGGTGGTAGAAGAAGTATCTCCTTGCGAAGTAAGGCGCCGACATTAGGGTGAAGATCAGCAAAAGGGAATTTTGTCTCGTCAAAAACAACATCTCTAGAGATGTAGACACGGCAGTAGAGATATCAAGGCATTTTACACCTTTATGCTGAGCACTATATCCAAGAAAAGCACATTGTTTTGAGCGAAACATATGCTTGCGGTTGTTTTCGGGGCGAAGATTCGGCCAACAAGCGCATCCAAAAACACGAAGAGATTTACAATCTGGTTTTGTGTGGAGAAGCCTTTCTAAGGGAGTTTCATTGTTGATAACCCGACTAGGAAGCATGTCTATGATGTGTACGGCAGTGAGGAATGCTTCGTCCCAAAATTTGAAGGGCATATATAGAAGCTCCGGCCAAGAGAGCAAGGCCAACCTCAACAATGTGCCTATGCTTACGTTCCGCAGACCCTTTTTGTTGGTGAGCGTGAGGGCATGACACATGATGGGAAATCCCTAACGTTTGGAAAAGGGAGTTTAGTTTTTCGTATTCCCCTCCCCAGTCGGATTGGACAGCAAGAATCTTTCTGTCAAACTGCTGTTCAACAAGAGCTTGGAAGTTTTTGAAGACTTGGAAAACTTCTGACCTCTTTTTAAGAAGATAGAGCCAAGAAAACTTGCTGTAGTCATCAATGAAGCTGACGTAGTATGTGTGTCTACCAACAGAGCTTGGGGCAGGACCCCATACATCAGAAAAAATTAATTGCAACGGTTGAGTAGAAACACTAGTGGAAACATGATAAGGAAGTTGATGACTTTTTGCTCTCTGACAAGAATCACAAATGGTTTCAACATTGTGCTCACCAACAAACGGGAGCTTATTCTTTTTAAGTAAATGATCAACTAAGGAAAATGAAGCATGCCCTAAACGGTCGTGCCATCGTGTGGCCGAAAGCTTGATAGCACCACAAGCTCGTTTATTGTATCTTTGAAGCTACGGAATCAACGGTTAAAGGCCTCGAACACATCTACCGCGATAGAGTGTTTTCCTCGTGACCCGATCCTTGATCAAAAAGAAGAAGGGATGAAATTCAATATAAACATGATTATCAAGGGTGATTTGATGGATAGATAGAAGATTCTTGTCAGTGCTAGGGACATGCAAAATTTTCCAAAGATGAAATTTTCGACGTGGGGTACGAAAAACTGAATGACCAATGTGACGTATCCTCATACCTGCACCACTTGCGGTGTGGATCTGGTCCTTGCCATGATATTTCTCCTTGAGTCTCACCTTCTCTAGTTCGCTGGTGAGGTGGTTCGTTGAGCCGCTGTCGAGATACCAATTGGTATCGACGCCATATGAGCCGTCAGCAGCAGCAACCATCGTTTCTTCATCTTCAGAGGAGGCCTCATCCTCATCGAACCGGTATCAGCAGTCCCTCGCCGTGTGGCCCGGTTTGCCACAGATTTGGCAGCGCACCGCGTCCGCGCGTGACCTGGAAGACCCGCCGCGGCGGCCCCTGGTGTTGGTGAAGTTGGGCTGTCCATTGCGGGAGTTGGACCCGCCGCTGCTGCCACCGCTCCCCTGCTTGCCCTTGGAGCGGCGGGGACCACGGTGACGTGCATAGCAGCCACGCCCGCGCGTCGCGGCATTAGCCGACGACTTGAAGCCGCCCGATCCCTGGTACTGTGCCACCCTCTGATCAAAGTTGCTAAGCATTGAAAAAAGCTCATCGAAGGATACCGGGGTGATGCGGGCTTCGAGGGCGGAGACGAGTGGCTGGTAGTCCATGTCGAGGCCGTGCAGGATGTACGAGATGAGTTCATCATCCCGGAAAGGTTTCCCGGCGGCGGCTAGCTCATCGGCGAAGCCGCGCATCTCGGCGAAGTAGGTGGCGACGGTCTTGCTGCCCTTCTGGGCGTTCACCAGAGAGGTTCTGATGTTGTTGACGCGACTGAGCGACTGTGAGGAGAACATCCCCGACAGCACCGTCCAGAGCTCGTGCCCCGTGGTGATCGCGATCACCTGCATGAGCACCTCCTTGGTGAGGTTGTTCAGCAGGTACCCGAGCACCTGCTGGTCCTCTCGCACCTAGATGGAGTGGAGGGGATTCGGCTCAGTTGATTCCTTCCCATCTTTGTCCTTGGTGTGGAGGATCCTGGCCGGCTCTGGTGTCGTGCCATTGACATAGCCAAAGACACTCGCGCCCCTCAGCTGCGGCACGATCTACGCGCGCCAGAGGACGTAGTTGGTGCGGGAGCGCCTCTCCGTGACTGGGCCGTTGGGGCCAGCCTGGGAGGCGCCGGAGGAAGAGGAAGACGACATAGTTGCACTGGAGTTCTAGGGTTTAGACGTTGTGGAAGAGAAGGGTTCTGATTACCATGTGCGATAGCAGAAAGCGTCGTACCTCTACTCGAGGGGACGCCTTACGTGTTTATAGGCAGGGGCGCACCTCCCTGATAGCGCATACAGTTTAGATTACATCTTCGTGAGGAAGCTAGATAGAGATAAGATTACAAAGGGAAGATAAACTCTATCTAACAAACTACCAACTACCTAAGATGATACGGGTGCGGCAGCCTCCTTGTCACGTACATATCAATGTGGTTTAACACCCTCCCGTAATCACAAGTACATCAAGTTGAGATTATATCTGAAGTTCTCAAAACTTCGTATAGGCAATGCTTTTGTAAACCAATCTGTAATCTGGTCCTTAGAGTGTATGAACCGAATGTCTAGGAGCTTACTAGCAACTCTCTCTCTCTCTCTGACAAAATGAATATCTATCTCAATATGTTTTGTTCTGGCATGAAAAACTAGATTTGCTGAGAGATAAGTTGCACCCAAGTTATCACACCACAGACATGGAGCCTGAGTAGTTCTCACACCGAGCTCCTTAAGGATAGATTGAACCCATATAATTTCCGCTTTAGCATTGGCCAGTGCCTTGTACTCTGCCTCTGCACTGGACCTGGAAACAGTAGCTTGCTTTCTGGCACACCAAGAAATCAGGTTAGATCCAAGAAATACTACAAAGCCACCAGTGGGTCGTCTATCGTCCAAACATCCTTCCCAATCTGAGTCAGAGAAGGCACTAACAAGAGTAGAAGATGACTTGCTAAAATTAAGACCAATGCTCATAGTATCTTTCACATATCTGACTATACGTTTTGCAGCAGTCAAATGAACTGTGGTTGGTGCATGAAGAAATTGACACACTTTGTTGACAGCAAAAGAAATATCAGGTCGTGTGAGTGTCAAGTATTGATGTGCACCCACAAGACTTCTGTACCTTGTGTTGTCTTCTGAACTCAAAGGTGTTCCTTCTGTGAGAGACAATCTTTCTGTACTAGACAAAGGAGTAGTAGTAGGTTTACAACCTTGCAGCCCAGCTTTTCTTACCAAATCATTTGCATATTTTTCCTGGGAGAGATGAAGTCCATCCTTGTGCTTCTTTACTTCAATCCCTAGGAAATAGTGCAAGTCACCAAGGTCCTTTAGAGCAAACTCAACGCTTAAATCCTTCAACAGTCCTGTTATTGCCTCATCAGATGAACTTGTGACAATAATATCATCAACATATATAAGAACAAACACTACTAGGGAAAACCTTATACACAGAATCTTAGCAGCAGCGCGGCATAAAAAGAGGCGCTGCTGCTAAGTAGTAGCAGCGCGGCTACAGAAAGCTCGCTACTGGTGCAAACTTAGCAGTAGCGCGTGACGCTTAAACCGCGCTGCTACAAAAATCCATCGACAGTACACAACGACATAAGTTTACCAGTAGCGCGGCGTCAGGAAGCGCGCTGCTGCTAATGCCATAGTAGTAGCGCGCTTTTTTGTCACCTCGCTGCTGCTAATTTTGAAATTGTGCACAGGGTTGGCCCGTTTAGCAGTAGCGCGTGACAGGAAAGCGCGCTGCTGCTACGCTCTTAGCAGCAGCGCTCTTTTTCTCCCGCGCTACTGCTAAGACGCAGCACCCACCACCTTTTTCCACCTCCCCCTCCCCATCTCCTCTCCTCCCTTTCCCCTACCTCCCACATCCTCCCTCTCTCACTCTTCTTCTTCCTCAATACTTCTCCCCCCATTACTCTCCCTCTTATACCTACCTTTCTCTCTCTTCATTACTCCTAGCTATAACTACACCACCTCCATTAATTCATCTCCTTTCTCTTTTTCCTCCCCCCTCCACTAGTTGAAGTTGTCTCCTCCCAAATTAGCTAGCTAGGTAGATGTAGCATTTAGTTAAGTGACCTATTTGCCCCCTAACTAGATCTTTCTTTGTCAAGAAGAGCTTTGTGCACTTTTGACCTCCCTACATCATCATCTCCACCGTGTGCTCGATCTCGAGTTAGAGGTGTGATTAATATTTCATGCTTTTGCAAAATGGAAATATGTTTATGTGTGTGTGATATGTTTATGGAAATTTTGTCTGTGGCATGAGTTGACGCCAAATTGTGCTTTTGAGTTGCCTATGTTTTGCCGAAATGTCGATTTATTTCCGTTTCGGCGAATACCGGGTAAACTCTAGATCTATATATGTCCTATTTTTAAGGAAGGTCATGCCGAATTTTTGTATGACTTTGATGAATGCACGCATTTTTATAATCAATTTGTTTATTATTACCGTGCAGAGTTGACGATGGTCAGTGGAACAATGGTGGACATGTGGTTGCGGTCGGCGGTGCAGGACATGAAGGAAAATAACCGGACAGAGGTTTTATGTCCGTGTCGAAAATGCAAAGGAATAGTTTGGCTTGACCCCCATGACGATGGTCGTGTCGAAGCGCACCTGCTCATGACTGGTTTCATGGATGGCTATACTCGGTGGATAATTGAAGATGAGGATGACGATGTTGAGGATGCCGACGGGGCAGGCAATGATGACATGGGGCAAGATGAAGAGATGATCGATAATGGCGGCGGTGAAGAGGCCGGACATGGCGGCGGAGAAGGGGCCGGACATGGCGGCGGAGAGAACGACATGGACTCCACGCAGCAGAGTTCGTCGGTACTAAGTTCAATTGTGCGGGACCCTCATGTTCAAGCATTGCTTCGCAAGGAGACGAGTACTGAGAGAGCTGCTTCTAGAGAGGAGGCTAAGCTGCAGCAACTGGTGGTAGACTCGAACACTCCATTGTATGATGGTTGCAATCCTGAGGTGACCCGCTTGAGTTTCACGCTCCAACTCCTGAAGACGAAGGCTAAAAACAAATGGACCGGCAGTAGCCTCGATGAGCATCTCAAGTACCTAAAGGATGTTCTTCCCGAGGGTAATCTATGTCCTAGTAGTGTTGATGAGGCCAAGAAGATCGTGTGCCCTCTTGATCTGCCACACGTTAGATACCATGCATGCGTCAACGATTACATAATTTATCGGAAGGAGCACGCGGAAAAAACAAGCTGTCCGGTGTGCAATGCTTCTCGATACAAGAAGGCCGGGAAGAAATGTCCCCAGAAAGTGGTATTTTACTTACCGATCACTCACCGTCTCCAGAGGTATTTTGTAGATCCCAAGGAAGCAAAGCTAATGCGCTGGCACACGGAGAGGAAGAAGCCCGACGATGGAGATGATCCGAAGCTGACACACGTCAAGGATGGAAGCCAGTGGAGAGCGTTGAACAGCTTCTATCGGTCTTTTGAATGTGATGCATGGAACATCGTGCTCAGCGCATGTACCGATGGCATGAATCCGTTTGGCAACCAGAACACCAACCATAGCACATGGCCCGTGTTTGTATGGATGTACAACCTCCCCCCTGGTTGTGCATGAAATCAAAGTACATTCACATGAGCATGCTTATTCAAGGGCCGAAACAACCAGGAAATAATATAAATTTGTATCTGGGGCTACTTCAGGAGGAGTTAGACACGTTATGGAAAACACCGGCCAAGACATGGGACGCCAGCAAAGGCGAGTATTTCAACATGAGAGCTGCGCTGATGACGACAGTGCACGACTATCTCGGTTACGGATATGTGGCAGGCCAGGTGTGCCATGGATATTGCGGATGCATGCGGTGCATGGATGATACGACGTCTCAGCAGCTAACGTCAAGGAAAGATGGCGGGTCTGGAAAAATCGTGTACATGGGGCATCGAAGATGGCTCGAACAGGACGACCCATGGAGAAACCGTGGAGATCTATTCAATGGTCACGCTGAGCATCGAGGACCTCCACGTAAGCGGAGCGGTGCCGAAATCGATGAGCTGTTGAAAAACTGGAAGGAGTGCCCCGCGCCGGGAAAGACGATGAGAAAGGCGCCGGAGCCGCTGCTGAAGGTATGGAAGACGAGGTCTGTGTTCTGGGACTTGGAGTACTGGCAGAAACTCGATACACCTCATTGCCTTGATCAAATGCATATCTGTAAGAATGTCCTTGAGAGCTTGCTCGCAACACTGATGAACATGCCGGATAAGACCAAGGATGGGCCGAAGGCAAGAAAAGACTTGCAAGATTTGAAAATCAGGGAGATCTGCACATGTCGCCCCGTAAAATGTCAGACGAGACAGAGACGGAGACAGAGGCACGGGAGAAGAAGGGCAAGAAAATAAAGAATGAGGATTATTGCCCCCCTTCTTGCTTCACCTTAAGTCAGGCTGAGATCAATCAATTCTTTAAGTGCCTTACCGGAGTCAAAGTTAGTTCCGGTTACTGTGGCAAGATAAGTAGATATCTAGACACGGACAAGAAAAGGTTCAGCGGGATGAAGTCTCATGACTGTCATGTGATGATGACGCAGATACTACCTGTTGCCCTTAGAGGGATAATGGACAAGCACGTCCGTGACACGCTTATTGGTCTCTGCAACTTTTTCGACGTCATCTCTCGAAAGTCGATCAGTGTGAAGCAGCTCCGAAGGCTATAGGAAGAGATCGTTGTGATACTGAATGAGCTTGAGATGTACTTCCCGCCCGTGTTCTTTGACGTGATGGTGCATCTGTGTGTCCATATTGTGGATGACATAATAGACCTGGGGCCGTCATTCCTGCACAACATGATGCCGTTTGAGAGGATGAATGGCATCATCAAAGGATTCGTTCGTAACATGTCCCGTCCGGATGGAAGCATTGTCCAGGGCTATTTGACACAAGAGTGCATCTCTTTCTGTGAGAATTTTCTATATGGCGCAGACCAGCCGCCTGGTGTTAGTGTTGGTTTGCCCGTTAACAAGCACGATGGGAGGCTCGAAGGAGAAGGTCACAGCAATGGTTGCGGGGAACTGCACATGGCATACTCAGATCGACCCAGCGACTTTGACAGAGCAAACTTGGTAGTGCTACAACACCTAGACGAGGTAGATCCTTTCGTGGCATTGCACAAAGAAATTATCGCAAAGAAGTATCGTGACCGGGGGGTATGCAGGAGGAACGCCGAAGTTACTAGAGAGCACAACTCCACTTTCCTGCATTGGTTCAAAGAGCATATTATTGCTAATGCCCCGGAGGAGGGCTATAAGGACGGATTACATATACGCCTTAGCACATGGCCCCTCGCCCAACCTCGTAACCTATCAGGCATATGATATCAACGGATACACGTTCTACACGGAGGCCAAAGATATGGACAGTGATGATCAGAACTCAGGGGTGACGATGGAATGCATGACCGGCCCCGTCGACGGCGCAACTGAACGATTTTATGGAAGGGTCGAGGAGATCTGGGAGCTTGACTACTCTGGACTGCACAACACGACGATGTTCCGTGTCAGATGGGCTAAGAATGTCGAAAGAGAAAGCCGGATTTTCACTACCATGACTATACCCGACGCCAAGAGCGCTACCGTGAACGCTATCGCAAAAAATGAGCCATGGGTACACGCTAAGCACGTGACACAATGCTTCTTCATAACAGACCCATGCAATCCCAGTCGTGTTGTCGTGAGGAAAGGCAAAAGAAACATCATTGGAATGGATGGAGTCGCCAACGAGGAAGACTATGATCAGTACGGCAACCCAATGAGGGAAGATGACGATGATGATGAAGTATACGTCAAAAGAAGAATCAATACTACATTACCAAAGAAAAATCATACTCCATGGAAAAGGCAAAGTCACAATGAGGGGCTCAATTATTCTTCGACGAACAAGAAGGGAAAGAAGCTGACTTAAAAACGAAAACGTCAGCGCTGAGGAATCGATCAAATGATGTAATATATATATATATATATATGTTCCTATTTTGTATACAAACCTAGCCATTATTATGCATGGGTCCAATGATATAATATATATATATATTCCTATTTTGTATACACACTTAGCCATTATTATGCATGGGTCCAATGATGTAATATGTATGTTCCTATTTTGCATACATATTTAACCGTCAAATGATGTAATATATATCGCCTTCCCTTCGTTCAGCGCTGAGGAAGAGAAAAAGGGAAACTGGTTATAGCAGTAGCGCTTTAGTGAAAAAGAGCTATAGCTAGTTAAGGTAGCAATAGCGGTTTCTGTAGAAAACCGCTGTAGCTGCCCGTAATAGTAGTAGCGCGTTTCGTGTAAACACGCTACTACTACGTCCACTTAAACCAAAATTCTCCCTCTCCCTGCTTCATCCCGCCTCTTTTCCCCCAAATCCTCACTCTCTTCCCCGGCCCCGTCGCACCGCCGCGCTCGCCCCCGACCCCGCCACACCCGCCCCCGACCCCGGCGCGGTCGCCCCCGACCCCGGCGCGGTCGCCCCCGACCCCGCCGCGCCCGACCAAGGCGCGCTCGCCCCCGGCGCCGGCGCTCGCCCCCGACCCGTCGGCCCTCGCCTCCCTCCTCTGCTTCCTCCCCTCCCAACCTCGGCCGTCGTCGGGCCTGCCTCCTCGCCCGTGCACCCTCTGTAAACCACTCCCCCCCTCTCTCTCTCTCTCTGCTAGATAGGGTTAATTTACTTAGGTTTTAGTTATGTTAATTAGGTTATCTATTTAGTTATGAATTTAGATAGGTTTCAAAATTAGCTGAATTTATATGCAAATTTGAACTGGACATGTGATATGTGGATATGTCATGTTTTGGACATGTCATGTTTTGGTAAATAATCCGAGTGGCCTATGTTACGCCAGAATGTTGATTCATTTCCGTTCCGGTGAATTTCAGGCGCTCGATATGTCCATTTTTTTAGCAAAGGTCATGCCGAAATTTCCCGTGAATAAAGGCATGATTTGTGCTACATAGTTGGCATATCGAGTGCTGGCACATATATTTCTTTTTTATGTCATTTCTCATTTATTCATACTTTTAGAAATAAATGAGGACACTTAATCATAGGAAACATGTCGAAAAACGAAGAAACTGGGCCTTCTGACCAAGATGCATACAAGATGGATTATCAGGGTGAACAAGACTACCTCGACTTTTTGACTGCTAAGCAAGGTTTGCAGGTCCGCCTCGATGATGGTACTGACGCCGACATCGACACCGACGGCGCCGGCACCGATGGCGGCGCCGAGACCGGTGGGGAAGGTACCGGCGGGGAAGATACCGGCGGGGAAGGTACCGGCGCCGATCCCGGTACCGAAAAGAGGAAGCATAAGAAGCAGAGGATACGAAAACCTAACAAACTAGGGATTGGACGACTTGTGATCACAAAGATGGCACCTGGCAAGTTTGAGCCGTTAGAGCCGGAAGAACCTCGCAAGTGCTATGGGAACCAAGTAGGATGCATCCTACGGGAATGCGCGAGCATCAACGATGATGACTTAAGGAGTAAAGAACATTTGACGCAGTTGCTCCTAACGAAGTTGCACAAGAGATTCAAGTTCCCCGACCGGGATGATAACATAGAACAACCGTGGGATGATCCGAAGATGAAAAAGATTAAAAATCACGCCATGGGCATGTTCAGCAATGATTTGGCCTCCTGGAAATCGAGGGTGAAACGAGCTATTGAGGCTGAGGAACCCCTGTCCAAGATTCTGGAGGAAAATCCGACACTTACGGAAGAGGAGTTCCAAAAGTTCAAGGACACTTGCGCTATCGAGGATGCCAAGGCTAAGGCTGCGAAATTCAAGAGCCTTCAGCAAAGGAACACGGGGAAGCATCGCCTTGGAAGCCGTGGCTACCTCAGTAAAAGGCCCATATGGGATAAGAAGGACGCGGAACGTGAAGCCGCGGGTCTCGCAGACCCCTTCGTGAAGTTCACCAACCCCTTGGAGCGTGACTTCATCAGGGCCCGCTAGTCTTGGAGAAAAAGGTTTTTTACATGGACAAGATCACGAGGAAATTGATTAGACTACTGGAGAAGCAACACCAGCTTGCAGCCGAAAGCCCTACTTCTCCGATGAGGCCCAAGTGGGACACCCCTCTCAACCGGGCCTTGAACGAACTTAAGGGACTCCCTTTGGGCCAGCGGCCGCAATATGGTCGTGTGCACGGCGCTTGAGACGGCGCCACGTGGAAGGTGTTTTACAACGAGGGCCCGGAGGCCAAGAAGTAGAAAAAGAAGTTTAGTCAGGCGGACATCGACGCGAAGGTGAAGCTTGCGGTCGAGAAAAAAGCAGCTGAGGACGCGAAAAAAGCAGCCAAGGACAAATATGAGTTGTTACAGCAGGCAGTCAATGCAGCTGTAACTGCCTGCAGAAATGATTTTGCTACTAACTTGGTTCCAGTTATCATCAACTGGACGAAGGAAAATCCAGACAAGACGGTACATGATTTCCCGTTGCCCAGTTTCGTCAGGAGCAACTCCATGAACAACAACATCATCGCACCATCACTTGCCCACGCAACCGGGCCTCCTCTCGCAGCCGCTCCCGCTCATAGCAGCCCGTCGTCAGTCTCTGGCGCGCTCGGTGGGCCTTCGCCTTTGGCTGAGCTCGACGCCATCACGGTAATTACATGTCGCACCACCATATATATATATATATATATATATATATATATATATATATATATATATATATAAATAATATTCCATTTTTGTTGCCTTTCGGATGTTTTACGCCACAGACATATGTGTTTGTAGGCGAAAGAAACCCCGTGCACCATACTCTACTTGATCAAAGGCCAGAAGGTGGACGTGGGGAAGGGGATGATAATGGACCCCTTGCAACCCACGTTCCACAACCAGCCGATCCCTGCTGGGCACTTCAGGGTTAGCTTGTCCAGTGTGAAATCGGGGCACGAGGATTTGCCTCCTCCAGTACAGCATGTGGGAGCGGACGACGAGACCCCGCCGCGGATTGGAAGCTGCAAGGGTTGGGTGTTGCTATGGCCGAAGAATCTTATTCGTCTGGAGCCGGCCGAGAGCACACCAATAACCACACATCAACAAGCCTGTGCGGAGACCACCACCCCGCCTACGCAATTACCAGCTCCTGTAGTGCCGGGTGAGAGCGGCGGACGACATGATGAAGGGGGTGCAATAGTGCCGGCTGATGTAAATTGTCCTGTAGAACAGAGAATGGATGATGAGACGGAGGTCGACCCTATGGATTTCCTCAATACAAACGCGTATGACTGTGACTTAGAATTGATGAGTCAACCATATGACGAATCGGGCTATCAACTTGCTAATGAGGATATGGATGATATGCCCGGGCAGGAAGGTCGTAGCAGGGATTGCAAAAAGTCTCTCTTCATGAAATCCTCACAGGACACGCCTGAAGATGCCGCCTCAACACAGGCTCAACTATCCGGGCGCGAGGGTCATACAGTACTTAGCCCGGGAACACTGGGGCAGGGGTTAAGGAAGGGTCTAGAAGGTGTGCCCAAGAAAAAGGAGAGAAAGAGATCGGGGAAGATAGCTGCCTCCAAACAAGCCAGAGCACATAGCAGCCAGACGATGCATTCTGAAGAGCGTGTAGCCCTGAAAGGTGCGGCCATGTTCCATCTCACCGGCGAGCCGATGCTACCGCCGAAACCGCTGGAGGCACTATCAGGGGATCTCAGGAGACTGCACGACCATGTGCCGTCGACTGAGAAAATCCTACTAGCCTCAAAGGATCCAGGATATCCGACATACGCGGCTCGTGTGCCTGAGGGGAAGTGCTACGTCGAGACACGGCCTGCGGAGGTGTTCTTCCTGCGGTTTGACCATATCTTTGAGATGTTTCTGACAAGGCGACTCAATTTTACAATCGTCCGCCTTTTTGCGCTACATATGAGCTCCGTCATGAAGAGTGAAGAAGTCTTGCAAATCTGTGTGGCGGATCCGTACTACGTGCATGAGTCTTTCTTGAGTCTCGGCGACTTTGAGCGTGAAACTGCTAGGGCGTACCTCCAAAACTTCATGGTACATAATAAGGACCGGGAAATTGTCCTCGTGCCTTATCATCCAAAGTAAGTCAGTTTCGAACAACCCTTTCATACATTTCAATCATTCCTTCTCTCTCTATGGGGAATAATTTGAGGTGTCTTTTCCCCGCAGCAACGAGCGCACCGTCCTTATCGTTCTTTATCCGCAAGTCTCCCACGCCGTGTATTTTGACCCTTCCAGAGACTACGACAAAAAAGACTACACCAACATAATGAATATTCTAGATGATGCTCTCCAAGGCTTCAGCTTTAGAGGTGGCCACATGCAGATCAGGAAACAAAGGAACAAGAAGATGGGTTTCGCGCATAAAACTAACTTCTCCTGCATCCATGTCCCAAAACCAAGCAAGAATGATGGATTCTACATCCTCCATCTCATGATTCAGTTCAACATGGATCACCAAAAGCTTCGCATGAGAAGCAGAAATGATGATCATATCCACAAGTGGCTAGAATCTCGTGGAGAAGCGGATTATAAACTTAGAGATGACTTCTTTCGCATCCAAAGCGACATTGCGACGATCATCATGAAAGAAGTCGTCGATGAGAAGGGGATGTTCCACCACGGCCCTATATCGCGAGCTGACGTCCGAACTCGCATAGGCATGCAACGTCTAGACCTCACGCCGTTCAAGAAGCTAGGGTCCATCCTCGATGATATGGAAGGATGGAACTTCTAGTGATTTATGATGCCAATGATGATGATATGTGTCGGTTGAACTTGTATACTATTTGTAGCGTTGAAACTTTGTGATGTCCACGATCCCTGCCGAACTTACGTAACGCTACTTTGTTAGTTTGCGTACGATGACCTGCGTACCTCTAGTTAATTAATTTGCGTACTGTATGTTGCATCTAGTTGCTAACCCTTTCTTTTTCGGTGTTCTCTAGTATATTTTGTTGCATATATATGATTGTACATCCTCTTCATGAACATGCATCTCTAACAGGTACCTAGTTTCTTGATGGCGAGATGGAACTTCTATGTCGTGTACAAAGGGAAGGTTCCGGGGGTGTACAACGAGTGGCATGAGTGTCAGGCGCAAGTGAATGGGTTCTCGGACGCCAGCCATAAAGGCTCCAAAAGCAGACAAGAAGGAGAAGCTAGTTACTTGAGGTTCACGCTAGCGCGAGAGAGGACTCGTAACCACCATCTCACGTACTGCATAGTTCCGCTCTCACTCATAGTGATAGCTCTTCTCGCGTATACCTTTGTTTAGATGGATGACGTTGTAGTTGCAAGTATTCGAGACTTGCATGTATCGCTATTTTCGAGATGATGACAAGATACCACTTTGTGTTGGATGATGATTATGACGAGACTATTTGTATGTATATGCTATGATTACATTTGTGGTCTCGCAGGCATTTGTATGTGTATCATGATCTAAAGATTCTTCTATAAAGCCTGTTCAAATACAAAACAAATACGCCGAAAAAAACAAAAAACTACTGAAATTAGCAGTAGCGAGTGGAGAAAAGTTAGCAGCAGCGCGGTTGTAGCAGTAGCGCGCACAGGGGAAGCGCGCTATAGCTATTAGCGGCAGCGAGCTTACTTTAAGCGCGCTGCTGCTACACTTGTGTAGCAGTAGCGCTGGTGAGCCCGCGCTACTGCTACACGTTAGCTGTAGCGCCTTATTAGTAGCGCCGGCCCCGCGCTACTAATAGGTCCAAAACCCGCGCTGCTGCTAGGCTTCTCCCTAGTAGTGAAATATTGATGTATTGGACTTATTGTAAATGAACAGTGAGGTGTCATACTTTCAAGGAACAAAGCCAAGCATTTGCATCTTTTTACTGAGACGAGAATACCATGCCCTAGGAGCCTGTTTCAATCCATACAGTGCTTTATCAAGCTTGCATACGTAAGAGGGTGCATGTTTGTTTTCAAACCCAGGAGGTTGTTTCATGTAAACCTCCTCTTCCAGAACACCATGAAGAAACGCGTTCTGTACGTCTAATTGTCAAAGACTCCATCCCCTGGAAACAACAATAGGCAAGACAAGATGGATGGTGGCAGCTTTTACAACTGGACTAAAGGTGTCCTCATAGTCTATACCATACCGTTGTTTAAAGCCTTTGGCAACTAGCCTTGCCTTGTACCGGTCAACTGTCCCATCAGACTTCCTTTTGATCCTAAAGACCCACTTGCAGTCAATAAGATTTTTACCTTGTTTTTGAGGAACCAAATGCCACGTTTTATTTTTCTGTAGTGCCGCATACTCCTCATGCATTGCCTTTCTCCACTTCTCATCACCAAGGGCCTCATCAAGTGTGGTGGGCTCACCTGGTTCACCTGTAGAATAGATCATAACATATTTGGTTATGTGCTTGTAATTAATTGGCTTATTTACCCCTGATTGTAGGTGTGTACGGCGCTGCTGTGCAGCAGCATTGTTTTGCGCCACAGAGGATCCCATGGCTGAATCAGGGGCTCGAATCTGCGCCTGATCCGAGACAGATCCGCCTGCTCCAGCAGTTTCAGCGGGGTCCGCTGCTGGCGGATCTTCTGTGGCAGCTGGCAACCGTGGTGAAGGAGAATCCGACGCAGAAGATCCCTTCCGACCAGCCGACATGGGTCGACAGGGATCTGTGCCTGCTGTGTCTGGCCCCGCGCCAGCCGGTCAAACCGCGTCGCGCCGCTTGTAGATCGCCGGTTGGATCTCGAAGCGTGAGCCGATCAGGCCAGGGGCAGCCCGATGCGTGGTAGTTGCTGATTCACGCGGGCTGGTGGAGCCGCCACTGCCAACCACAGCTGGCCGCGTGGCCGACGCGGATACGGGCGCCGTTGGCGCGCCTGGCGTAGCACCGCGCATTGTCGCTGCTGATGCGCCAGATCCCGAGGCGGATCCTCCTGCCGCTGCTGATGCGCCGGATCCCTAGGCTGATCCACCTGCCGCTGCTGTCATGCCAGATCCCGAGGCGGATTTGCTCCCTCCGCCGTGACACATATGATATGGGCATACTATTGCACCATTTTCTTCGCTGTTTGCACCGTTTTCTTTGTTGTTTTCACCGCTATGGTCTCCTGTGTCATCACAAGGCTCATGCATATGGTTAGGAGGATTGGTCAACAAATGATCATCACAGTTATCGTGCCCCCCTTGATCATGACCGGAGAGGTGAGGTGGTAGAAGAAGTATCTCCTTGCGAAGTAAGGCACCGGCATTAGGGTGAAGATCAGCAAAAGGGAATTTTGTCTCGTCAAAAACAACATCTCTAGAGATGTAGACACGACCAGTAGAGATATCAAGGCATTCTACACCTTTATGCTGAGCACTATATCCAAGAAATGCACATTGTTTTGAGCGAAGCATAAGCTTGCGGTTGTTGTAGGGGCGAAGATTCGGCCAACAAGCGCATCCAAAAACACGAAGAGATTTATAATCTGGTTTTGTGTGGAGAAGCCTTTCTAAGAGAGTTTCATTGTTGATAAACCAACTAGGAAGCATGTTTATGATGTGTACGGCAGTGAGGAATGCTTCCTCCCAAAATTTTAAGGGCATAGAAGCTCCGGCCAAGAGATCAAGGCCAACCTAAACAATGTGTCTATGCTTACGTTCCGCAGACCCTTTTTGTTGGTGAGCGTGGGGGCATGACACATGATGGGAAATCCCTAACGTTTGGAAAAAGGAGTTTAGTTTTTCATATTCCCCTCCCCAGTCGGATTGGACAGCAAGAATCTTTCTGTCAAACTGCCGTTCAACAAGAGCTTGGAAGTTTTTGAAGACTTGGAAAACTTCTGACCTCTTTTTAAGAAGATAGAGCCAAGAAAACTTGCTGTAGTCATCAATGAAGCCAACGTAGTATGTGTGTCTACCAACAGAGCTTGGGGCAGGACCCCATACATCAGAAAAAATTAATTGTAACGGTTGAGTAGAAACACTAGTGGAAACAGGATAAGGATGTTGATGGCTTTTTGCTCTCTGACAATAATCACAAATGGTTTCAACATTGCGCTCACCAACAAACGGGAGCTTATACTTTTGAAGTAAACGATGAACTAAGGAAAATGAAGCATGCCCTAAACGGTCGTGCCATCGTGTGGTCGAAAGCTTGATAGCACCACAAGCTTGTTTATTGTATCTTCGAAGCTCCGGAATCAACGGGTAAAGGCCTCGAACACATCTACCTCGATAGAGTGTTTTCCTCGTGACCTGATCCTTGATCAAAAAGAAGAAGGGATGAAATTCAATATACATGATTATCAAGGGTGATTTGATGGACAGATAGAAGATTCTTGTGAGTGCTAGGGACATGCAAAATTTTCCTAAGATGAAATTTTCGACGTAGGGTACGAAAAACTGAATGACCAATGTGACGTATCCTCATACCTGCACCACTTGCGGTCTGGATCTGGTCCTTGCCATGATATTTCTCCTTGAGTGTCACCTTCTCTAGTTCGCCGATGAGGTGGTTCGTTGCGCCACTGTCGAGATACCAATTGGTATCGACGCCATATGAGCCGTCAGCAGCAGCAGCCACCTTTTCTTCATCTTCAGAGCAGGCCTCATCCTCATCGAACCGGTACCAGCACACTAGTAGAAAACGGGCCTATTGTCCCGGTTCGTAAGGGTCTTTTGTCTCGTTTCCTGAACTGGGACTAAAGGGTCGTTACTAATGCCCTGACCCTTTAGTCCCGGTTCTAACCAGAACCGGGACAGATGGGCCTCCACGTGGCCTGCGCGCTGAGCCCAGGCAGGAGGGCCTTTGGTCCTGGTTGGTGGCACCAACCGGGACCAATAGACCTCCACGCACCAGCATTTCTGTGGCTAGGGTTTTTGTTTTTTTAAGGGGGGGGGGGGGTTGGGGGTTTTGGGGGGTTAATTTAGGTATTTCATATATTGGGTTAGATAGCTAATTAATAGAGAGAAGTGTCCTCTCTTATGTCCGTGCTTGGTCGACGCTACGTACTATACATACGTATAGAGAGGACTAGACACGCTAGCTAGCTAGAAAGCAAACGAAGGAAACAGAAGATCGTCATGAACATATATGCATACAGGGAGAAGTGATATTGACCACCTCTCCTTCTCCGCGAGATTGGTCGAACAACAAGTTCTCGTATATGTATCCGACACTACCGGCTACATATATACAATAATTATCTCTTACAAATATAATCTCCTAAACTACGGACGCATGGTCCACATAGTATTCTCCGTCTTCAGCGATCACGTGGTCAAGAAAGAATGCCGCCAATTCCTCTTGAATTGCTCGCTGGCAATCTGGTGCTAGGAGTTCATCCCGCATCCGGAACATCTAATTTGAAGAAGGGGGCCAATACATATATATATGAATGAATGAAACTCAACACAAATGATGGTAATAAAATAAAATTGTGAATATTGTTATTTACGCACTTCATATTGTTCGGCAGAGTAGCCCCGCTCACAGGTCATGTGGCGGATGGACTCGCAAACGTAGTATCCACAGAAACCATTCCCTTGGTCTTGCCACAACCACTTTACAAGAAATAGAGGTCAATCAAACAGATAAGAAAGAATGCCAAATGGTATTGATGAAACTAGTGCTTGAATCAGTAGCGAGGAGATGCGCGGAACATGCTACTATATTACTTACTTTCGGGTGTCTAAATTGCAGCTCCTTCGGCAGTCCCGGAGCTTTTTTGGTGAATTTTCTCCAAACCCTGCCAGACAAAGAAAACAATTACTTGATATCAGAAATGAACAAAGTTGCTGATATGGTGGATAATGATCGATTTAACTTACTTCTCGAGTATTTGAGTCATGTCCGCATACTCCTGGGGATCTTTTCGTTTAGAGTCCAAGAAAGTTACTACTCCCTGCTCAAGCCTAATCTCTAGGAGAATATAGTGGTACCTGCGCACGCATGCATAACTCATCAATTACATTACTATAACCTGGACTAATATATAAGGGAAACCGAATATGCACAAGACAGTAACACTCACTTGAAGTTGTAAGGAAAGAGTATTATATCTTTTTTTTCATTTATTTTGAATGATCGTAGAAAGTTGGTCTCGGTATCTGCGGCTTGAAATTTAACCTCAGTTGCATCTATGAGATATGTGTTAATGAACCCAATATCACCGACTTGTCTTTTCTTCAATTCGACGATTTTTCAATCTGCATAATATAGTGAGGATAATTATAAATACATGCAATGAAAGAGCTGAGCTATATAGAGAGACTTAATGACAGAAGTAGTAGTACTTACAGATAGTAGCAGGTGACCGTTGCTTTATCGAGGGCCAATTGATTGAAAAATTTATAGAACTCCTCAAATGGAATAGGCAACAGATCAATTCCAACGAGGTCATGCTCCTTTTTAACTCTCACATACAAAGTACTCCTCCCCCCAGACTCTCTGCAGATTTTCAAGTACCAATCATGCAATCTTCGCATCATCGTTGATAGAGATCTTTCATCTTTGACGAGAGGCTTCCCGTACTCGTATCTGTGTATCTGCACGTCCATGAAATCATAATGTACATCGTCGGGCAGGTAATCTCCAAGATTGCTATAACCGGGCACCATCCTCGGATCGACGATGTCGCTAGGCACCTTGAGCGGGGCGCACGATTGATTCCCTTATTTGCCGAGCTGGGCAATTTGTTTCCCAGCTGCTCGTCGTTCTTTCATCATTTGATCACTGACTGTACTTCCCGACCGCTCCGCTTCGGCCCATGTCTTTTCAATAATGCGCTCATAGTTGCCTTTTGGCGGAGACTTGGGTGGTTTTGCCAGGACAGCCAGAGTGCGCTTCGCTTTCACCGGATCTACCTTCTCCTCCGGAGGTGGATGTCTCTTTGCTTTCAACCCTTGAAACCAGTCATCCACTTTGGTTCGTGCGATCTTCGCGTTCTCTTTTGGGGTCCTCTCGTATGGTAACTTCTCTGGAGTCTTCAGAGAAGGACCGAATCTGTATGTCCTCCCGCCTCTGGCTGTACTGCTAGACGCCGGCCGAGCAGACGGAGCGGCTGTCTTCTTTACTTGCTTACGAGGCGGAGGAGAAGGACTACGACGCGCCGGAGCAGCTGCCAGAGCGGCGGCGGGTCTCTTCCGCCCTTGCTGACGAGGCGGAGAAGGAGGAGGCTGGCTGCTCGGGTGCGCCGGCGCAGGGGGAGAAGGAGGCGGAGTGCCCTGACTCGCCAGAGGAGGAGGAGGAGGCGGAGGCGTCCAGTTCGGAAGGTTGATGAGCTCCTTCCGCCATAGGCATGGAGTCTTCAGAGAAGAACCCAACCGAGTCTCCCCTTCTCCGGTAGGGCGGTCAAGCGGGAGGTCCTCAAATCCCTCCGTTATTTCATCCACCATCACCTTAGCATATCCTTCTGGAATCGGCCGGCAGTGAAAATTTGCGCCGGGTTCATTAGGAAAAACAGAGCCAACGGCCGCCTTGACCTTCATATTAATCCATTGCGTCATAAGGTGGCAATTTTGAGACTCCGTGATAGCATCCACGGGATAGCTAGCAGGAGCCGTCAAGACATGCTCCGGCTGAAGCAGTTTGGTGGAAGCCACGCTGCTTCTCCGCTGAGATGGCTAGGTAGCTTCAGGGGAAGCTTCGGCAAGTCGTTTGCTGCGATTTGCTTCTCGTTCCTCTATCGCTTGTACCCTTGCGTGCAGCGCCTGCAGTTCGGTCTGCTGCACTTTCTTCCTCCTCTCGTGGCATTTGTAACCGCCTACGTCCGAAAACCCAGCCTTCCACGGAATGGAGCCTGGCGTGCCTCGTGTCCGTCCAGGGTGCTCAGGATTTCCGAGGGCCTTTGTGAGCTCGTCGTTCTCTCTGTCTGGAAGGAACGTCCCTTTCTTTGCTGCATCGATATAGTATCGAAGGTTCTTGAAGGGTATGTCAAGTTGCTTGTCCGTCCAAATGCACTTCCCTGTTACAGGGTCCAAGGATACGCCAGCCCCGAAAAACCAAGTCCGGCAATGGTCTGGCCAGTTCATTGTCTCTGGTTCGATCCCTTTATCAAGCAGATCAGTCACAGCCTTTGCCCACTTAGGCCGGCCTTTGAGGTAGCCACCTGACCCCGTGCGATGGTGAAGCTTCTTCTTCGCAGCATTTTTCTTGTTTGTCTCCGACATCTTCTTACTCTTATCCGATGTCTTGTGGGCCACAAATGCGGGCCATTGATCTCTGATCTTCTCATATTTGCCGATGAATTGTGGTGTCTCTTCTTTGTCGACAAACCTTTTCAGCTCATTCTTCCACCTCCTGAATAGCTCTGCCATCTTCTTAAGAGCAGCAGACTTAATTAATTGCTCTATAACCGGCTTCTCCGGATCCTCCTCTGGCGGTAGGGTGAAATTTGCCTTCAGCTCATTCCAAAGATCATCTTTCTGCATATCATTGACATAAGACACCTCAGCGTCTTCTTTATCCGGCTTAAACCATTGGTGGATGCTGATCGGGATCTTGTCCCTAACAAGAACCCCACACTGAGCAGTAAGTGCATCCTTCGTCCGGATGGGTTCAATCGGTAGGCCGTCGCGCGCGATTGTTGTGATCTCAAACCTTTCATCCTCGCGCAACTTTTTGTTCGGGCCTCGTCTCTTTACCGAAGTTGTGCTCGATCCGGAGGGCTAGAAAAAAGAAGAAAGACGACATACGTACATGGGAAAATAATATTATCGGGGAGGGGGTATATCGACCCCCCCCCCCCACGTGTTGAAGTTATCGGGAGGGGGTATATCGACCCCCCTCGTGTTGAAGTTACCGGGAGGGGTAATATCGACAACGATGAGATACATACACGGGAAAATAATGTTATCAGGGAGAGCGGGTATATCGACCCCCCCCCCCACGTGTTGAAGTTATCGGGAGGGGTTTATATCGACAACGACGACATACGTACATGGGAAAATAATATTTTCGGGGAGGGGGTATATCGACCCCCTCCCACGTGTTGAAGTTATCGGGAGGGGGTATATCGACCCCCCCTCGTGTTGTAGTTATCGGGAGGGGGTAATATCGACAACGATGAGATACATACACAGGAAAATAATGTTATCGGGGAGAGCGGGTATATCGACCCCCCCCCCCCACGTGTTGAAGTTATCGGGAGGGGTTTATATCGACAACGACGACATACGTACATGGGAAAATAATAATATCGGGGAGGGGGTATATCGACCCCCCCCCCCACATGTTGAAGTTATCGGGAGGGGTATATCAACGACGACGGACCCGATAAAACATAAGGAAACGAAGAAGAAATAAAAAGAGGGGAAGAAGAAAGGAATAGCTAGAGGAGAAGATCGAAGAAAAAAAAGAAGAAAAAAAGAGGAGAAGAAGAAAGGAATAGAGGAGAAGAAGAGAAAATAGAATATATTCTATTTTTCTCTTCTTCTCCTCTATTCCTTTCTTCTTCTCCTCTTCTTTTTCTTCCTTTTTCTTCTTCTTATTTATTTCTCCTCTTCTTCCTCTCCCCTCTTCTTCTCCTTTCTTCCTCTTCTTATTTCCTTTTTCCTCTCATTCTTTTTCTTCTTCTTCCTTCCTAAAAATACATGAAGTAGTATTGCCTAATTCATTGTTCATATGAATATACAAACATTTGCATATTTACAATAATTAATATCACCAAAAAAATCTATGAACAGAAAAAAATCCTAATTTTTCTAAAAAACTATCTTTTGCATATATACATGAACATATATATACACAGAGAACATATATACATATATATAAAAAACAAGCATATATATGAAAAAAATGCTAGCTAGGGAGGGCGCCGGCCGGACCAGGAGGACCGCGGGGTCGGCGGCGAGGATGGCGACGGGGCAGTGGGCGCGCGCTCGAGGTACGTAGGGGGCGCGGGCGACGGCGAGGGCGGGCCGGGGCGGCGCGCGTCAGGGAAGGGGTCGGCGCGGGCGACGGCGAGGGCGGGCCGGGGCGGCGCGCGTCGGGGCAGGGGCGCGGGAGACGGCGACGGGGGCTGGCCGGGGCGGCGCGCGTTGGGGCAGGGGCGCAGGAGACGGCGACGGGGCCGGGCCGGGGCTTCGCGCATCGGGGCAGGGGCGCGGGCGACGACGACGACGGGGGCGGGCGGCGTCGGGGCAGCCTGGCGGCGTCGGCGTCATCGGGGTGGCAACTGCAAGATGAGAGTGAAAATTTCCTAAGTGTGAACTTATATAGCAGAGTCTTTAGCCCCGGTTCGTGGCGGCAACCGGGACTAAAGGTGGGCATTAGTCCCGGTTGGTGCCACCAACCGGGACCAAAGGCCACTTTTCAGCAGCCCAAAGGGCGGGAAGCGGCGGCCTTTGGTCCCGGTTGGTGCCATCAACCGGGACTAAAGGGGGGCATTGGTCCCGGTTGGTGCCACGAGCCGGTACCAATGCACCCTTTAGTCCCGGTTGGTGCCACCAACTGGGACCAAAGACCTTGTGTTGCTGCATCCGAGTCGAAACTTTAGTCCCACCTCGCTAGTTGAGAGGGGTGCGCAGTGGTTTATAAGCCCCACTGCCGCACCCCTCTCGAGCTTCTCTCCATTGCAGGCTTACGGGCCTAATTGTCACTGCTATGCCTGTGGGCCTACTGGGCCTCCTGCGGGCCTGAATCCTGGCCCATGGATGGGTTTCTAGTCGTATTCAGGCCGTGGGGGCCCAGTAGGTGGCACCTTTTTTGTTTTTTTTGTTGCTTTATTTATTTTATTTTCTTTTGTTTTTTGCTTTATTTTTTAATTCTTTACGCTTTTAGTTTTAGGAAAATAATAAACTTTTTGTTAATGCCATTAGTTTTCAAATTTGAAAACACTTTTTTTTCTTTGTTGCTTTATTTATTTTATTTTGTTTCTACTTACAACAAAATACTTATTGTTGCTATTTTTATTTTTTTTCAATTTTTCGTTTTGTTTTCTGCATTATTTATTTTCTTTTGTTTCTTGCTTTATTTTTTAATTCTTTTTGCTTTTAGTTTTAGAAAAATTATAAACTTTCTGTTAGTGCCATTAGTTTTCAAATTAGAATAGTTAAAATTTGAATTCTTTGAAATTTGTGTGAATCACAAGTTTGTGATTAACTTTACTAAAGAAATGAATATAGATGCGCTTATAGAGAAAATTCAACCTAAATTCATAAAAAATGAACATAGATGCGCCCATAAGACATTAAAGCATTTGAAATGAACTCTGAAAAAGTTGGCACAGCATGTGCATGTACAAAACGGAGAATGGTATCATACTCGTCTGTTACAAAGTTGGCATGGTATCATCATAATAGTTGCGGGAGAAAGTCTTCACTTTTTCTTCGCTTGTGTCATTTGCTTATTGCGCCGTAACCATGGATAATCTTCATCGTTTACCAGGATGCTTGGGTTAGCCTTGACTTTGAAGGGAGGAATTTCATGAAACTTTTCATAATCTTCAGACATGCCTGTCTTGCCCTCCACTCCCACGATGTCCCTTTTTCCTGAAAGAACTATGTGGCGCTTTGGCTCATCGTATGATGTATTCGCTTCCTTATCTTTTCTTTTTCTCGGTATGGTAGACATGTCCTTCACATAGATAACCTGTGCCACATCATTGGCTAGGACGAACGGTTCGTCAGTGTACCCAAGGTTTTTCAGATCCACTGTTGTCATTCCATACTGTGGGTCTACCTGTACCCCGCCTCCTGACAGATTGACCCATTTGCACTTAAACAAAGGGACCTTAAAATCATGTCCGTAGTCAAGTTCCCATATGTCCACTATGTAACCATAATATGTGTCCTTTCCCCTCTCGGTTGTTGCATCAAAGCGGACACCGCTGTTTTGGTTGGTGCTCTTTTGATCTTGTTCAATCGTGTAAAATGTATTCCCATTTATCTCGTATCCTTTGTAAATCAATACAGTCAAAGATGGTCCCCTGGACAACAATTACAGCTCATCACAAACAGTGTTGTCACCTCTGAGACGTGTTTCCAACCAACTGCTGAAAGTCCTGATGTGTTCACATGTAATCCAGTCGTTGCACTGCTCCGGGTGTTTGGAGCGCAGACTATTCTTGTGTTCATCGACATACGGGGTCACCAAGGTAGAGTTCTGTAAAACTGTGTAGTGTGCTTTAGACCAAGAATGCCCGTCCCTACATATTATTGAGTCCGCTCATAGCGTGCCTTTTCCAGTCAGTCTCCCCTCATACCGCAATTTAGGGAGACCTATCTTCTTAAGGCCAGGAATGAAGTCAACGCAAAACCCGATGACATCCTCTGTTTGATGGCCCATGGAGATGCTTCCTTCTGGCCTAGCGCGGTTACAGACATATTTCTTTAGGACTCACATGAACCTCTCAAAGGGGAACATATTGTGTAGAAATACGGGCCCCAGAATGACAATCTCGTCGACTAGATGAACTAGGACGTGCGTCATGATATTGAAGAAGGATGGTGGGAACACCAGCTCGAAACTGACAAGACATTGCGCCATATCACTCCTTAGCCTTGGTATGATTTCTGTATGGATCACCTTCTGAGAGATTGCATTGAGGAATGCACATAGCTTCACAATGGCTAATCGGACGTTTTCCGGTAGAAGCCCCCTCAATGCAACCGGAAGCAGTTGCGTCATAATCACGTGGCAGTCATGAGACTTTAGGTTCTGCAACTTTTTCTCTGGCATATTTATTATTCCCTTTATATTCGATGAGAAGCCAGTCGGGACCTTCATACTGAGCAGGCATTCAAAGAAAATTTCTTTCTCTTCTTTCGTAAGAGCGTAGCTGGCAGGACCTTCATACTGCTTCGAAGGCATGCCGTCTTTTTCGTGCAAACATTGCAGGTCCTCCCATGCCTCAGGTGTATCTTTTGTTTTCCCATACACACCCAAGAAGCCTAACAGGTTCACGCAAAGGATCTTCGTCATGTGCATCACGTCGATTGAAGAGCGGACCTCTAGCTCTTTCCAGTAGGGTAGGTCGAAGAATATAGATTTCTTCTTCCACATGGGTGCGCGTCCCTCAGCGTCATTCGGAACAGCTAGTCCGCCGGTACCCTTTCCAAAGATTACGTGTAAATCATTGACCATAGCAAGTACGTGATCACCGGTACGCATGGCGGGCTTCTTCCGGTGATCTGCCTCGCCTTTGAAATGCTTGCCTTTTTTTCGACATTGATGGTTGGTCGGGAGAAATCGACGATGGCCCAGGTACACATTCTTCCTGCATTTGTCCAGGTATATACTTTCGGTGTCATCCAAATAGCGCGTGCATGCGTGGTATCCCTTGTTTGTCTGTCCTGAAAGGTTACTGAGAGCGGTCCAATCGTTGATGGTCATGAACAGCAACTCCTTTAGGTTAAATTCCTCTTGTTTGTGCTCATCCCACGTATGTACACCGTTTCCATTCCACAGCTGTAAAAGTTCTTTAACTAATGGCCTTAGGTACACATCAATGTCGTTGCCGGGTTGCTTAGGGACTTGGATGAGAATTGGCATCATAATGAACTTCCGCTTCATGCACATCCAAGGAGGAAGGTTATACATACATAGAGTCACGGGCCAGGTGCTGTGATTGCTGCTCTGCTCCCCGAAAGGATTAATGCCATCCGCTCTTAAAGCAAACCATACGTTCCTTGGGTCCTTTGCAAACTCATCCCAGTACTTTCTCTCGATTTTTCTCCACTGCGACCCGTCAGCGGGTGCTCTCAACTTCCCGTCTTTCTTACGGTCCTCACTGTGCCATCGCATCAACTTGGCATGCTCTCGTTTCTGAACAGACGTTTCAATCGTGGTATTATAGGAGCATACCACATTACCTTCGCAGAAACCCTCTTCCTGGGGGGGCTCGCCGTCAACATCACCAGGGTCATCTTGTCTGATCTTATACCGCAATGCACCGCATACCGGGCATGCGTTCAGATCCTTGTATGCACCGTGGTAGAGGATGTAGTCATTAGGGCATGCATGTATCTTCTGCACCTCCAATCCTAGAGGGCATACGACCTTCTTTGCTGCGTATGTACTGTCGGGTAATTCGTTATCCTTTGGAAGCTTCTTCTTCAATATTTTCAGTAGCTTTTCAAATCCTTTGTCAGGCACAGCATTCTCTGCCTTCCACTGCAGCAATTCTAGTACGGTACCGAGCTTTGTGTTGCCATCTTCGCAATTGGGGTACAACCCTTTTTTGTGATCCTCTAACATGCGATCGAACTTCAGCTTTTCCTTTTGACTTTCGCATTGCGTCCTTGCATCGACAATGACCCGGCGGAGATCATCATCATCGGGCACATCGTCTGGTTCCTCTTGATC
Source organism: Aegilops umbellulata (assembly GCA_032464435.1). NCBI lineage: Eukaryota > Viridiplantae > Streptophyta > Magnoliopsida > Poales > Poaceae > Aegilops > Aegilops umbellulata. The sequence goes on along the minus strand of CP136057.1, from coordinate 4,270,927 downwards.
TTCAGCAACTTCACCCGTTGCAGCATCATTGGGCACATCGTCTGGTTCCTCTTGATCTTCACCAGGTCCCCCTGTTGCAGCATCACCGTATTCATGGGGCACATAGTTGTCATCGTACTCTTCTTCTTCGCCGTCTTCCATCATAACCCCTATTTATCCGTGCCTTGTCCAAACATTATAGTGTGGCATGAAACCCTTGTAAAGCAGCTGGGTGTGAAGGATTTTCCGGTCAGAGTAAGACTTCGTATTCCCACAATTAGGGCATGGACAACACATAAAACCATTCTGCTTGTTTGCCTCAGCCGCTTCGAGAAATTCATGCACGCCCTTACTGTACTCGGAGGTGTGTCTGTCACCGTACATCCATTACCAGTTCATCTGCGTGCATTATATATAATTAAGTGTGTCAAAAACCATTACAGAACATCATGAATAGATAACTAAGTGACCAAATTAATAGAAGTTCATCATCACATTAAAACCAAAGTACATACATAGTTCTCATCTAACAACATATAGCTCTCCAGAGCATCTAATTAATTAAACCATACATTAAAACTATGTAAAACATTTCAATGCGAAAACAAACGCGATCATAATCGCAACCAAGGTAACAATTGATCCAACGGCATAATGATACCAAGCCTCGGTATGAACGACATATTTTCTAATCTTTCTAATCTTCAAGCGCATTGCATCCATCTTGATCTTGTGATCATCGACGACACCCGCAACATGCAACTCCAATATCATCTTCTCCTCCTCAATTTTTTTTATTTTTTCCTTCAAGAAATTGTTTTCTTCTTCAACTAAATTTAACCTCTGAACAATAGGGTCGGTTGGAATTTCGGGTTCACATACCTCCTAGATAAATAAAATCTATGTCACGCTGGTCGGCATAATTTTCATAAACAATAAATGAACCAATAGTTATAAAGATAATATATACCACATCCGAATCATAGACAGGACGAGAGCCGACGGGGGCGGTACCAAAACCCTCGCGCTATATAAGATGCAATAATAAAAGTAAGAAAATGATACAAGTATCTATCTAAACATACATGTAAGAATATTTTTCCTTTCAGAAAGAAGATAAGAACAAGAGGCTCACCACGGTGGTGCCGGTGATGATATCGGCGCGGGTGATCGACGGCGGTGAATACGGGGGCGGGGCGTGACGGACCGCTAAACCTAGACAAATATTGAGGAAAATGGAGCTTGAAGGTCGAGCTTGGAGAGGAGAAAGCTTAAGTAGTGTGGCTCGGGCATTCCATCGGACACCTTGTGTGCATAGGAGGTGAGCTAGAGCACCACCAAGCCCTCTCCCCCTCGGCCAGAAAAAATAGAGCAGTGTGCTCTGCTCTTGCGCGAGGGGGTATATATAGGCACCACCATTGGTCCCGGTTGGTGGCATGAACCGGGACTAAAGGGCAGCCTTTGGTCCCGGTTCATGCCATCAACCGGGACCAATGGTGGTGGGCCTGGAGCGAGGCCCATTGGTCCCGGTTCGTCCCACCAACCGGGACCAAAAGGTCCAGACGAACCGGGACCAATGGCTCACGTGGCCCGGGCGGCCCCCTGGGCTCACAAACCGGGTCCAATGCACCCATTGGTCCCGGTTCTGGACTGAACCGGGACTAATGGGCTTACCCGGCCTGAACCTTTGCCCCCTTTTCTACTAGTGGAAGTCCCTCGCCGTGTGGTCTAGTTTGCCGCAGATTTGGCAGCGCACCGCGTCCGGGCGCGACCTGGAAGACCCGCCGCGGTGGCCCCTGGTGTTGGTGAAGTTGGGCCGTCCATTGCGGGAGTTGGACCCGCCATTGCTGCCACCGCTCCCCTGCTTGCCCTTGGAGCGAGGGGGACCTCAGTGACGTGCGTAGCCGTCGCGCCCGCACGTCGCGGCGTTAACCAACGACTTGAAGCCGCCCGATCCCTGGTACTATGCCACCCTCTGATCAAAGTTTCTAAGCATTGAAAAAAGCTCATCGAGGGATACCGGGGTGATGCGGGCTTCGAGGGCGGAGACGAGTGGCTGGTAGTCCATGTCGAGGCCGTGCAGGATGTACGAGATGAGTTCATCATCCTGGAGAGGTTTCCCGGCGGCGGCCAGCTCATCGGCGAAGCTGCGCATCTCGGCGAAGTAGGTGGCGACGGTCTTGTTGCCCTTCTGGGCGTTCATCAGAGAGGTTCTGATGTTGTTGACGCGACTGAGCGATTGCGAGGAGAACATCCCCGACAGCGCCATCCAGAGCTCGCGCACCGTGGTGATCGCGGTCACCTGCACGAGCACCTCCTTGGTGAGGTTGTTCAGCAGGTACCCGAGCACCTGCTGGTCCTCTCGCACCCAGATGGAGTGGAGGGGATTCAGCTCAGTTGATTCCTTCCCATCTTTGTCCTTGGTGTGGAGGATCCTGGCCGGCTCCGGTGTCGTGCCATCGACGTAGCCGAAGACACCCGCGCCCCTCAGCCGCGGCACGATCTGCGCGCGCCAGAGGACGTAGTTGGTGCGGGAGAGCCTCTCCGTTACTTGGCCGTTGGGGCCAGCCTGGGAGGCGTCGGAGGAAGAGGAAGACGACATAGTTGCACTGGAGTTCTAGGGTTTAGACGTTGTGGAAGAGAAGGGCTCTGATTACCATGTGCGATGGCGGAAAGCGTCGTACCTCTACTCGAGGGGACACCGTACGTGTTTATAGGCAGGGGCGCACCTCTCTGATAGCGCATACAGTTTAGATTACATCTTGGAGAGGAAGCTAGATAGAGATAAGATTACAAAGGGAAGATAAACTCTAGCTAACAAACTACCAACTACCTAAGATGATACGGGTGCGGCAGCCTCCTTGTCACGTACTCCCTCTGTTCCAAAATAGATGACCCAACTTTATACTAACTTAGTACAAAGTTGGGTCATCTATTTTGGAACGGAGAGAGTACATATCAATGTGGTTTAACAATGCTTATAGTTTTTTGCACTGTAATATATGCTTGCTATCACAGTAGATTCTAACTTTCCAAATCACTTGCAGTGCTACTCTCCGGATGCTTCAGTAGCAGACTGAGTATTTCAGTGTCATGGATGATGCTGGATGGACACACTTTCTCTCTTGTTGATTCAGCTCAAGATGTCACTGCCCTTCATGATTCGGTTATGTTCGATATTACCGGAGAGTCTTCTATTGTTGGCTTCAAGAATTAAACCCAGTACAAGTTACATGATCTCTCTAGGTTATAAGAATTGTACCAGCATAGCTGCATGTTGGATGCTAACTAGGCCCTAGGCATGCTGCCACTTCAGTTACTAATCCCATGCAGCCGTTTAAAGAACCGATGTATAGTCTTTGCCTTACAAAGGAAATTATTGAGATTTCTGTGTACGTCATTGAGTAAGATGTTACCGATTCCTGTCCTCAGGCATCTTCTTGTGTGGCAATCTGCCAGAGGTTACAGAACTGACGTGTCCATCGAAGCACATGTGCTGGCGTGTTGTCTATGGAGTTTGTTGTTGTCTTTCGCTGAGTAGGTTCATCACGGCCATAATAATTTGCACTTTGCAAACTGTCTATAATCAGCTACAATAGAAGTGTGTTCACTTAGTTCTCGAAATATTCGAGACAAATTCAACAAAGCAAGCTTTTTGCGCCACTGTTACAGTTGGACCACAATAATCCATGTTGTCAGAAATGATAAATTTGCTATATTTTTGTAGTGTTTGTATTGGTTGTTGTTTCTCCTAGAGATCCTTGTTCTTGGTTTCTTGCTAGCGTTTTGGAGACTCTCCATATCCTTTTTTTAGAGATGTACCGTCGAGTTGAGTTGATGATGCGTTTTTTGCTGGCGTTTTGGAGACTCTCAAAAGTTTGTTGTTGTTTTGGAGATCGATGTGTCCGTACATCGTTCTGCAGTGGGTGCTTATTGTTGCTGAGATGCAAGGGCTGCTGCTTCTTTAAAAAATATTGGCTACTACCGTTGCGTGAATGGTCATGAACATGCGAACTGTGCAGGCCTCTCACGCCCTCTGTTTTATGTGGACACACACAAACAGTGATGCCCGCTTCAGAGTTTCAGAGAAGAAGCAGAAGCAGAGTAACTGAAAACAGAGGAGACCGAAACTATACAACACTGAACCATCGCACCCAGCTGCTTCAATTCTCTGGGACAGAAACATGTGCATGTTGCAGGCCGCTGCACTTGGCACACCACACAGTTGTACCCTTCACACTTACGCACTTGTTCAACTCAATGACACACCAATAAGTTTAACTCTAACAAACTGTCATGGAGCTCTCTCTGTGTACACATTTGCATGTCACTCCGATTGTTATTTTACTTCTTTTAGTGATAAATCTAGGTGCTGTTGGAATGGAGACGCTCTCTGCTTCCTGGATGAAGTTGACGCCGACTGATTTGGGCATCAAACTTGCTACCAGCTCGTTCTCTTGATGGCACCAACACTCTCTTGTTGAATGGGCTGAAGAGATGCTGCTGCACTGCATGACAGGTGTTGGACATACATAACCGGGTTTTCTGTTGTTTCCCTCGGTATATGCCTTTTAGGTAGACAAAGCCAAAAACCAGGAGCATCACCAATATGAGAGTTGCTGCTGCTCCTCCTCATCCGGTTCTCGGGTTAATTTTCAGAGTTTTTAGCTACATACTTCCGCAAAAAGTATATTTTCTCTTTTTTCGTTGGAAAATGTAATTCATGCATCCGTCCGCGCTTACAAAGATCTACTTTTCGCATTTTGTTCAGTAGCAGTCTGGAATAGATGTTCCTAAGTTTCCTCTTACAATTCGTTTCTGCATCAGAAAGGCATTACAAAGATTTACCTTTAGCTGTTATTTCTACGAGGACTGTTGCGTGTTTCGTACATTTCTGTCTTTATTGTTACTGAGATGCAAGCACTGCCATTATGAGAAAGCTTAGCACGTGAATTGTAATTGTTCTTTGCCTTTGACCACACTGGAATGCCATTCGGATTGTCCAGTGATATATCTTGGTGATGTTGGAAATGGAAATGCAGCATCCGAAGACATCATTTTATTCTTCGGCATGATATCATTGAAGGACAGAAAGTATATATAGTCGATAACAGCGTGTGGGTGGGTCAGTTTTACATAGGATACGACAATATCCACGGTCAAGTGGGCAGGTGTAGACTTTGCCAGGGAAACTCCGCCTAATACGACCAATAATCGCCACTGCCTTGCCCATATATGTTTCAATTTTCTATAGGTATGGATGTTAACGTTCTACCTAAGCCGACACCCAATAGCTAGCTAGCTAGCTAGCTTCAGTTGGCATTCATATGTCACTTCTGCTTCAGTACACCCCCCCTAAACACATCAACAGCTGTGATTATCCCGTACTCCTTCATAATAAAGGGCATGATGGTATTTTTGAAAGTACGTTGTCTACAACCAGACCTCAGATACACGGCGAGCGAACAAGCAGGCCGCTAGGATGCACATCTGGGCCAGTCCACCAGGCGCTAGGCCACTAGCTATTCAAAGCAAGACGTAAAAATCATGGAAAAAGAGCTAGGTCGCACGAGGAATCGAGCTCCTGACCACCTCTCCGAAACTTCACAACTTACCACTCCACTATGCTGCCTTTTGGTGTTAAAAGTAGCACAAGATTTATAAGAACATACTACGCCGGTGTGCAAAACCTGTCCATGGGCCCATCAATATGGACCACCCAAGAAAAAATTATGTGTTTTATTCACAATTCTGAAGACTCGATTATCAACTGTAGGCTTCCTGCTTGTGAAGATATTTTCTAAAATGCCAAAATGCTATATATATATATGAATGCAACTAAAAAGAACACCTAAAATACTTTTTATGCATGCAACCTGCCTGCCATAGACGACAAATTGATAATAGGACATTTTTCTTTAACAAGATAGGGCCATCTTAGATTTTGACACAGGGACCTCGACTTTGATAGACCACCCTGGAACACACGAACACCCCAATCTCCAAGGAGGAAAAGCATTCGCGGAATTGAAAAATGTTCATCGATTTGAAAAGAAAAGTTCACGAATTTGACAAAAAAAGTTCGCAAAATTGAAAAGGTTCATCTAACAAGTTCACGAATTTGAAAACAAGTTCACAAATTAAATACTTTATTCATAGGAGGCCGCCCGACCGGGCCGGTTCCCAGGGCCTTGTACGTTCCAATTCAAGGCACAATGCCAAGCTGTTTTGGTTTTCAAATCTTTTTGCATTTTCTGGAGTTTTCTCGGCCAAAAAAGACCGATAAATGGCCGAACGTGGAGCAACTTGCATACTATGTCAGAAATCATTCAGACCTAACATGGATGTCTACCATGAACATGCCCACCTGTTTGCAAAAGTTGGATGATTTGAAGGATGTCCAAACATATACCATGATCAACGGAGGGTGTTCAGGTAGGCGAAAAGGCTTCGTGTGAGAGTATGTTGTTTTTCGACATCCTGAAATGACCGCAAATTATTCATGGCCCTGTATGACCAATTCAAGGGAAATGCCAAGTTGTTTTGGTTTTCGACAAATTTTGTATTTTTAGAGTTTTCTTTGTAAAAAAAAAAGACCGATAAATGGACAGGCGTGTCACAACTTGCATACGGTGTCAGAAATTGTGCAAACCTGGTATGGATAACTACAATGGCCATGCCCGCCTGCTTGAAAAAGTTGGGGTTATTTCAAGAATGTCTAAAACTGGACCATGTTCAATGGAGGGTGTTCGAGATGGCAAGAAGGCTCTGCCTGAGGGTACATTGTTTCTTGACATAATTAAAATGGTCTCAAATTTTTTTCCACCGACTTCTATGATCAAATCAAGGCACCTTGCCGATTTGTTTGAGTTTTCGACAATTGTTACATTTTTTGGAGTTTTCTCGATGAAAACTAGCCGATAAATGGACGGACGTGACACAACTTGCATATTGTGTTGGAAATTCATTCAAACCTCGCATGGATGCTTACCATGTGCATGCCCACTACTAGAAAAAGTTAAGGACATCTCATGCATGCCAAAAATATGTCACATTCAACAGAGGGTGAGAAGGGTTCGTTTGAGAGCTTGTATTTTTGGCATCCATCAAATTACCCAAATTTTGCATGATCTTATATTTCCTATCCTGTTTTTTTTTCTTTTTATTTTCTGTCCTATTTTTTTCTGTTTCTTTTTTCCTTTTTCATCTTCTTTGACTTTTTGTTTTTTTGTTTATTGTTTCTATTTCTCAAATTCAAATTTCGTTCGTATTTTTTCTGATTTTTTAAAAAGTTTATGTACAATTTTTAATTTCTATTTTATGAAAAAGGGGAAAATAAAAACGAAAGAAAAGCAAAGAGTGAAGGTGCTGCGTTTTTTCTTAGCGTTATTTAACTCGTTCAAAAAGAGCAAAAGAAGGATAGTAGACATACAAGGTTAGCTATCTCAGATGGTTGTGCACTTACGCATTGACCCTGAGGACTGTAGATCGAATCCCAGGTCGGACGCCAACTTTTTTGAAGTTTTAAGACTTAAAATGGAAACTTAACAGGCCGAGCCCATGAGGACTGTAGATCGAATCCCAGGTCGGACGCCAACTTTGTTGAAGTTTTAAGACTTAAAATGGAAACTTAACAGGCCGAGCCCATGAGGGACGAGTGTGCCCAGAATTGTACAAACCTACGGCGTATACATTCTAGTGGGTACAATTTGTGAAATGTCCGTACTACCCTTTATACGTTTTGTGGGGGGGTGGGGGGGGGGGGTGTACCGAAGCGCTCCTATTCATATGTAGAGCTAAGAAATAACCAAGCAACTACAGTTGGCTTCTTCCATTTGTCGACAACAAGGGTATCATTTGTATTGCTTACATACTCAATCTTATTTTGCTCCGCAATAAATTCCACAGTTTGTTCTACCATATCAAGAGCAAAGCATGATACTAATTTGCAGCCTTGGAAGTAAGCATCTGCATATCCAAACAAAAAAGAACATTGTGATAACCACCTCAAAACAAACAAAAACATTGTGACAACCTTTGCCTTGGTTAACTAATCAAAGGCAGTAGCACTGCGCTGTATACCTCATGCATGTTGGCAAAATGGCATTGGGTCTCTACACGCGTGGCTGCACATTTCAATACCTTTTGAACTTAATTATAGATGCAAGGCAAGGATAGGCATGAACCCCTCTTCCAGGTCAATTAGCATAAAAGTTTGATTAGCTATTAACTATCTCTAGTCGAGAGAACTTTTTCTGGATGCAACATGGGACGAAACGTGGCGATCATTGGAATTCAGTAAATTGGTATTGGTATTGGTTATTTAGTTACAACCTACTAACATAATGACGCAATTAACCAGAGGATGGGCTAGTTTGGTTTGCACCCTAGATCCATGCCTGAATTTTTTTGTGCCTGGCATGTTCCTGGACAGTTGAAGTATTCTGCCTAATGAGGCTAGCCACGCAGTAGTATGTTTGGTTTCTACTCTGGCGTGCACCGTTAGTTGTATGGTACTCCCTCTGTAAACTAATATAAGAGCGTTTAGATCACTACTTTAATATTCTAAACGCTTTTATATTAGTTTATGGAGGGAGTACATTATACATATACTAAACCTGGCCAGGTTTCTTTTACCAGATTTTTTTGACTTTTTTCTATCAGTGAAAAACCAACCAATAGAAACACGACACGTTATTTACCTGGGGTCCTGACCGTGTAGGCATTGGGTAGGTTTAGCGATTTTGCGTGAGATACGTAACATTCCTTCTGTCTTGCATGTGCGCCGCATGCATTCCATCCACCGCTTTCTGATTTTTGACTTTCTGTCCTACCTTATCTGCATGCATTCCATTCACCCCACCGCTTTCTTCTCTCCTTCCTTATCTTTCTTTTTCTGGATGCGTCCGCCGCCGCTTACCGCTCATGGTGATCGAGGTGGTTTCCGGATGACTCTGGTCCAATCATCCACCGCCATAAGCACCTATAAAATCCTCTCCTTCCTCTTCTTCGTGGTCATCTCATCTCAACAGAAGTACCATTGAGGAGTAGCGTCGGCGCAAAACATCGAGCCGCTCTCGGTTTCTCTCCTATAGGATGGAAAGGAGCTCCGTTTGTCGCCTCGCAGAGCATGCCCCGCCCTTCTAGGCTCCTCCTTTCTTCGACGTGCAGCATGGAGCAAGCTCGGTCACGGCGAGCTGCAGAGCCGCGCTTCAAGGTTCGGCATGGTTTCCACAGAGCCTTGCCGGGGAGGAGCTGCTCCAGCCTCCGTCGCTGCTACTCTGTCGAGCGAGAAACTGCATCATCATCGCTATGATATGGTGGTTGTTGACGGCCACCGCGGGGACGGCGTGGTGTTGAAGGGCCCCCTTGGCACGCTGGCGAGGTGATTCCAATCTCGCGCATCAGAGGCGTTGGTGGCCAATGGCGATGTCTCGCAGACGTCGCTGGACGCGATCGCCGATCTGGAGTCGTCGACGGTACGCGAGACCGGCCATCTGCTTGGGCTCGGCCACTTCTTGGTGGAGGACGACCTGGACGCCATCACAGTCGCGCAGGCAGAAGCAGAACTGGAGCTGGCCAACAACGACGACGTCAAGAAACGCGGGAATAGAAAGTTTGATTTGTTTTCTGTTCATGTGGCTTTCCTCGTGGTTTCACAAGCGGTGGGCGGTGTCATGTCGGTGTCTTTTTTGTGTAGGTTCTGGTGCTTGCATCTGCCCATGAAGGAGGTGCATGGAGGAAGATGAAGGTGGACTGGAGGAGGCGGGTGTGCGCGCGGGGTACGGGACGGCGGCAAGAGTGCACATGAGGTGCGCCCGGCTGTGAACAACCCAAGCTTCAAGGACGTCTCGCCAGCGACGAGCAAGGAGGAGAGACCCACAACGGCGTCGCTGCCGTGCGCTCCCTGACGTTGACCGGCTTGGTTGGCATAGCTGCGGCGGCTGCGATCGCAGTAGCTAGCGTTGTCCTGATAGGTTTTCAATAGACTGATGGCCACTTCTTCAAAAGAAAGAGCGTTCTTAGTAGCCTGTGATTTTTCGACTGATGATTATGCTCGGGTTCAGAGATATGTTTATGAATCACAGGAGTAGGAGTAAGGTGTGCAGGTAAGTGGAGCGGCTTCTCTGTTGCTTGAAAAACATTCAGTTTTATGTTGTTAGTTAATTATCAAGGGCTTACTTTTTTTATTAAGCGTCTCTGCAAATGGTGATCGATCAAGTTGTTACTATGTTGGATCTGTTAATTTTCTTCCTCTCTTCCCTGCTCGGAGAACAAGCCATTTTCTCCTTGATGGTTTGTATCTGAACTAGATTTTTTTCTCCTCCAGAATCCGATGCGAGCCTGTGCTTTTGTACTAAAATCCATGGAGGTTCGCTGCTTTGAAATGTTGGTGTGAATCTGTTGGGTGTACTCTGTGTTTGGGAATTTGTGCGAAATGAAGTTTCTGAATATGTAGCTTCTGAACTTCTATCCAGTGAGCTATTTTGCTTTGTTAAAGTTGACGATTGCAATGCATTTTGCTAGATTCTCTTCACAACATTTTTTTGAAATATACTAAACCTAGCTAGGTTTGATTTATCTTTTTTTTGACTTTTCTTATCAGTGAAAACCAGGTTAATGGGGAGGCGACACCTTATTTAGTGGGGGGTCTGGCTAGATAGGATCTTGGGTGTGTGCAATGATTTTACATGGGATTGAGACATTCCGTTTGTTATATTGTCAGTTTGTGCGTGAATACATGTATCTGATTTGACTACATAGATCAAATGGATCTTTTTGACTTTTTGGCGGTTTGTATGCGGTCGCGATGTGCATGCAATTTGCATGCCAATTGGTGTGGGCAGGTTGTACTTAGCGCCGCCACGTTGTATAGTACGCTAAAAAGTTTAGCGGTTTTCTTCCTATCTATCCACATCTCTCTCGAAAGATCGTAGCAAATACGTACACGACTGAACAACAGCTTCGCCGCCATATGAGCCTATAAAATCTGCCCAGCCGTTAACTCCCAGCATCGCCATTCCTCAGTCCGCCGTGCCCATCCAACCCGTCTGCGCTGCAAGCTCGTGGCTGCTGCCATCAACCTCGTGCTAGCCGTCGTCACCTTGACCCACTCTCCTCTACCCCGCTTTATCTTCCGTCTTGTTTAGCCGTTCCATCCTATGATCCACCGTCCAGAAGTTTTGTGGAGTCTCAGCGAGCGAGGCCATCGGGTACACGGTGATGGCATATGCACGCACGACGGCTAGGGCAGAGGCCCTGAGATCGCCGCTGGAGTGTGCCTAGCGGACACAGTTTGCTGGTCGCCGGTAGCGTAGGGCGACCGGGCCAGCCGAGCCCCTCTGAATTAGTTGACAACTTTGATGACTTTTTTTACTCCTTTTATGCAATTATGAACTCGATTCCAATGCAACTTATCATTTTGGCTCAAAGTGTAGAGATGAAGAGAAGCCCATTTTTTTGGCCAAAAAATTTGCCTTTTATGATTATATTGGTAATAATCCCGCAAAAGGGGGATTATTCAGAGCAGGCTCTTTTTTCCTGCAATTGCAAAATGGTGGAAAAAAATTGTATTTCGGTCACCATGTCGTAGCCAATTGGCTCTGCCCCGCGAGAGCCATGCTACTTCTTCTTGTTCAAACAGATTTTCGAGCAGCAGTTAAATTGACTTCCCTTGCTCTTGTTCAAACAGATTTTCGAGCAGCAGTTAAATTGACTTCCCTTGCTCTTGTTCAAACAGATTTTCGAGCAGCAGTTAAATTGACTTCCCTTGCTCGCTCCGGCTATGGGCCGTCTGATCTTCGGGAACTATACTAAACCTAGCTAGGATTCTTTTTTCTGTTTTTTTACTTTTTTTAATCAGTAAAAAACAGGCCAATGGGTCTCGCCACGTTAATTAGTAGGGGATCTGAGGGGTTGCATTTTAGTGTGCACCTAGCGATTCGTTTTGAGGTATGCTACATTCTTCTTCAGCGTTTAGAGGAATGGGCTACATGCAGTCTTGGATTTGACTATGTCTAAGTTTGCATGCGGTGGTTCTGACGTTGAGCATGCAGGTGGGGTTGTTTAGATTTCTTTTTCTTTGGGTACGTGTTTTTTTTGGGTACGTGTTGGCTGACACTGTGACTCAAGTTTGGCACGTCATGGGACTGCACAGATTTTAATTATGGGAGCTTGAACGTGTTGACACCGCTTTTACCGATGGTTCCAGACGTCGTGATGCCGTCTTCGTGGTTGATTCTGGACGCCGCTTTTTCTGATGGTTCCAGCGATCTGGGCTTCTATAAATACGGACTTGATGTCCCCACCAAGGACATTCATCAGCTCCCATTCACGTAGGCGCACGCAGAGGCAACAACGTCGACCAGTGAGGGGAGGTAATGGCGTCGTGTTGTGTGCGGGAGGTGGAAATCTGGCCGCGGCGGTCTCGAGTTCGCGCCCACCATGGCCGCCCGTGCAACGCCATCCATGTCGCCCACTCGCCCAGGCATGTCTCGAGTTCGTCTGGTTCGTATGCAACCACGCTCTGGCCAATGGCGCCGCCCTCTGGGATTTCCTTAACTCCGGGGCCGAGATTGCATATGCCAGGGCATGTTCGAGCGATTGTCACCCAGCGGCGGAGTGGCCGTACCGGTAGTGATGCCGTCCGCAGATCGATCAGGATTCATCGAGCGGCTGGAGCCGCGCCTCCGTTGCGCGCTCATGGTGCACTTCCAGCGGTGTCTCTGGCGGCACTCAATTAGCGCGCTCCGTATGAGGTTATTTCGTCCTGTTCTCACATGGCTACGTGAGCAAATCCGGTATGGATTCGTTGATCTACAGCTTTGGTTGGCTTGCACAAAACTTAAACGGATTACATATACACGGGTATGCAGCGCACAATCTCTCAACTAATTAATCCCTACTGTCTAGGAGAAGTTAACAGCTTAGAGAGAGACTAGGAGACGTGGGATAAGGCCTAAAGAAATGGTGCTGTACATGCATGCACAACATACTCTCTGAACACCTGTAATCGAAGGAGACCTCCCGCATGTAGGACAAGCGTGGCCGCTTGGCGAGCGGAGGAACACTTCCTGGTGACCGCCGAGGTGGCGACGACGGCGGGGCATGGGCCGAGACGTACGGAGGGAGAAGACTGGGCCGTAGCGCCGTGTGAGGCGCGCGGGCGTGACCTGGAGCGGCTTCTTGAGGAAGGGGAGGTGGTCGAGGAACGGGAGTACCATCGCTGAAGCATGGCAGGGATGGAGGCCTCCCTGCCGCTGCTGCCGACATGCGTCATCTCAGCCCCAGCTTCTCCTGGAGGTGCAGCTACAGATGCTGCATGCATGCACCTAAGGAAAATCCAGAAACTGATTCCAGGCAATCTTGGTCACGAATCAAAAAGCAAAGCACTACGTACACACCGATCACGTATCCCGCCAGATCCCAACCAATTAGATGAATCAGTACCATTATTCAGTTTTAAGTTGCAGGAAAATTCCAAAAAACAAAACCCAGAAAAGAAATAGACTTTGATCGAGAAAAGCAAGAATCCATATGTGTAGTTTATGATTTGGCGTCGGATTAACTTTATGCTTGATGTAGGTTAGTGGCACTGGAATGATTATATCTACTAAGATTTCAACATTTTACTTATGTTTTGTGTCATCATTCTTTCACGACATACAGACGTGTTGGAAATATGCCCTAGAGGCAATAATAAAAGGATTATTATTATATTTCCTTGTTCATGATAATTGTCTTTTATTCATGCTATAATTGTGTCATCCGGAAATCGTAATACATGTGTGAATACATAGACATCAACATGTTCCTAGTAATCCTCTAGTTGACTAGCTCGTTGATCAACAGATAGTCATGGTTTCCTGACTATGGACATTGGATGTCATTGATAACGAGATCACATCATTAGGAGAATGATGTGATGGCCAAGACCCAATCCTAAACATAGCACAAGATCGTATAATTCGTTTGCTAGAGCTTTTCCAATGTCAAGTATCTTTTCCTTAGACCATGAGATCGTGTAACTCCCGGATGCCGTAGGAGTGTTTTGGGTGTACCAAACGTCACAACGTAACTGGGTGACTATAAAGGTAAACTACGGGTATCTCCGAAAGTGTCTGTCGGGTTGACACGGATCAAGACTGGGATTTGTCATTCCGTATAACGGAGAGGTATCTCTGGGCCCACTCGGTAATGCATCATCATCATGAGCTCAAAGTGACCAAGTGTCTGGTCACGGGATCATGCATTACGGTACGAGTAAAGTGACTTGCCGGTAACGAGATTGAACGAGGTATTGGGATACCGACGATCGAATCTCGAGCAAGTAACGTACCGATTGACAAAGGGAATTGTATACGGGGTTGCTTGAATCCTCGACATCGTGGTTCATCCGATGCGATCATCGAGGAGCATGTGGGCGCCAACATGGGTATCCAGATCCCGCTGTTGGTTATTGACCGGAGAGCCATCTCGGTCATGTCTACATGTCTCCCGAACCCGTAGGGTCTACACACTTAAGGTTCGGTGATGCCAGGGTTGTAGAGATATGAATATGCAGTAACCCGAAAGTTGTTCGGAGTCCCGGATGAGATCCCGGACGTCACGAGGAGTTCCGGAATGGTCCGAGGTGAAGAATTATATATAGGAAGTGCAGTTTCGGCCATCGGGAGAGTTTCGGGGGTCACCGGTATTGTACGGGACCACCGGAAGGGTCCCGGGGGTCCACCGGGTGGGGCCACCCATCCCGGAGGGCCCCATGGGCTAAAGTGGGGAGGGGAACCAGCCCATAGTGGGCTGGTGCGCCCCCCTTGGCCCACCCCATGCGCCTAGGGCTGGGAACCCTAGGGTGGGGGGCGCCCCACCTGGCTTGGGGGGCACTCCACCCCTTGGCCGCCGCCCCCCTAGGAGATCCCATCTTCTAGGGCCGGCGCACCCCCTAGAGGCCCTATATAAAGGGGGGAGGGAGGGGGAAGCTGTTGGGGAACGTAGTAATTTCAAAAAATTTCCTACGCGCACGCAAGATCATGGTGATGCATAGCAACGAGAGGGGAGAGTGTTGTCTACGTACCCTCGTAGACCGAAGCGGAAGCGTTGACGCAACATAGAGGAAGTAGTTGTACGTCTTCCCGGTCCAACCGATCCAAGCACCGTTACTCCGGCACCTCCGAGTTCTTGACACACATACAGCTCGATGACGCACCCCGGGCTCCGATCCAGCAAAGCTTCGGGGAGGAGTTTCGTTAGCACGACGGTGTGGTAACATCGCATATATATCATTCATCATTCATCACAACTTTGGCCATATCACATCACAAAACACTTGCTGCAAAAACAAGTTAGACGTCCTCTAATTGTTGTTGCAAGTTTTACGTGGCTGCAATAGGGTTCTAGCAAGAACGTTTTCTTACCTACGTGAAAGCCACAACGTGATTTGTCAACTTCTATTTACCCTTCATAAGGACCCTTTTCATCGAATCCGCTCCAACTAAAGTGGGAGAGACAGACACCCACCAGCCACCTTATGCAACTAGTGCATGTCAGTCGGTGGAACCGGTCTCACGTAAGCGTACGTGTAAGGTTGGTCCGGGCCGCTTCATCCCACAATACCGCTAAAGCAAAATAAGACTAGTAGCGGCAAGAAACTTGACAACATCTACGCCCACAACAAATCGTGTTCTACTCGTGCAAAGAGAACTACGCATAGACCTAGCTCATGATGCCACTGTTGGGGAACGTTGCAGAAAATAAATTTTTTCTACGGTTTCACCAAGACCCATCTATGAGTTCATCTAGCAACGAGTGATCGGATTGCATCTACATACCTTTGTAGATCGCGAGCGGAAGCGTTCAAAGAACGGGGATGAGGGAGTCGTACTCGACGTGATCCAAATCACCGGAGATCCTAGTGCCGAACGGATGGCACCTCCGCATTCAACACACGTACGGTCAGCGTGACGTCTCCTCCTTCTTGATCCAGCAAGGGGGGAAGGAGAGGTTGATGAAGATCCAGCAGCACGACGGCATAGTGGTGGATGCAGCAGTCACCGCAGCAGGGCTTCGCCGAGCTTCTGCGAGAGGGAAAGGTGTAGCAGGGGAGAGGGAGGCGCCAGGGCTTGAGGGTGTGGCTGCCCCTCCCTCCCCCCCTTTATATAGGCCCCCCTGGGGGGCGCCGGCCCTTGGAGATCAGATCTCCCAAGGGGGGGCGGCTGCCAGGGGGGTGGAGTACCCCCCAAGGCAAGTGGGGTGCCCCCCTGTTGGAAATATGCCCTAGAGGCAATAATAAATTAGTTATTATTATATTTCCTTGTTCATGATAATCGTTTATTATCCATGCTATAATTGTAGTGATAGGAAACTCAGATACATGTGTGGATACATAGACAACACCATGTCCCTAGTAAGCCTCTAGTTGACTAGCTCGTTGATCAATAGATGGTTACGGTTTCCTGACCATGGACATTGGATGTCATTGATAACGGGATCACATCATTAGGAGAATGATGTGATGGACAAGACCCAATCCTAAGCCTAGCACAAAGATCGTGTAGTTCGTATGCTAAAGCTTTTCTAATGTCAAGTATCATTTCCTTAGACCATGAGATTGTGCAACTCCCGGATACCGTAGGAGTGCTTTGGGTATGCCAAACGTCACAACGTAACTGGGTGGCTATAAAGGTACACTACGGGTATCTCCGAAAGTGTCTGTTGGGTTGGCACGAATCGAGACTGGGATTTGTCACTCCGTGTGACGGAGAGGTATCTCTGGGCCCACTCGGTAGGACATCATCATAATGTGCACAATGTGATCAAGGAGTTGATCATGGGATGATGTGTTACGGAACGAGTAAAGAGACTTGCCGGTAACGAGATTGAACAAGGTATCGGGATACCGACGATCGAATCTCGGGCAAGTATCGTACCGATAGACAAAGGGAATTGTATACGGGATTGATTAAGTCCTTGACATCATGGTTCATCCGATGAGATCATCGTGGAACATGTGGGAGCCAACATGGGTATCCAGATCCCGCTGTTGGTTATTGACCGGAGAACGTCTCGGTCATGTCTGCATGGTTCCCGAACCCGTAGGGTCTACACACTTAAGGTTCGATGACGCTAGGGTTATAAAGGAAGTTTGTATGTGGTTACCGAATGTTGTTCGGAGTCCCGGATGAGATCCCAGACGTCACGAGGAGTTCCGGAATGGTCTGGAGGTAAAGATTTATATATAGGAAGTCCTATTTCGGCCATCGGGACAAGTTTCGGTGTCACCGGTATTGTACCGGGACCACCGGAAGGGTCCCGGGGGTCCACCGGGTGGGGCCACCTGCCCCGGGGGGCCACATGGGCTGTAGGGGGTGCGCCTTGGCCTATATGGGCCAAGGGCACCAGCCCCAAAAGGCCCATGAGCCTAGGGTTTAAGGAGGGAAGAGTCCCACAAGGGGAAGGCACCTCCTAGGTGCCTTGGGGGGGGGGGGGGGGGAGGGAATCCTCCCTTGGCCGCCGCCCCCCTAGGAGATTGGATCTCCTAGGGCCGGCACCCCCCACCCCTTGGGCTCCCTATATAGAGTGGGGGAAGGAGGGTCTCTCAATCCACGCCTTTGGTCCAGCCCTCCCCTTCTCCCAAGTCCTTCTCCTCATATCCCGTGGTGCTTGGCGAAGCCCTGCAGGATTGCCACGCTCCTCCACCACCACCACGCCGTTGTGCTGCTGCTGGATGGAGTCTTCCTCAACCTCTCCCTCTCTCCTTGCTGGATCAAGGCATGGGAGACGTCATCGGGCTGTACGTGTGTTGAACGCGGAGGTGCCGTCCGTTCGGCACTAGGATCATCGGTGATTTGAATCACGACGAGTACGACTCCATCAACCCCGTTCACTTGAACGCTTCCGCTTAGCGATCTACAAGGGTATGTAGATGCACTCTCCTTCCCCTCGTTGCTGGTCTCTCCATAGATAGATCTTGGTGACACGTAGGAAAATTTTGAATTTCTGCTACGTTCCCCAACAGTGGCATCATGAGCTAGGTCTATTGCGTAGATTCTATGCACGAGTAGAACACAAAGTAGTTGTGGGCGTTGATTTTGTTCAATATGCTTGCCGTTACTAGTCTTATCTTGATTCGGTGGCATCGTGGGATGAAGCGGCCCGGACCAACCTTACACGTACGCTTACGTGAGACCGGTTCCACCGACAAACATGCACTAGTTGCATAAGGTGGCTGGCGGTTGTCTGTCTCTCCCACTTTAGTCGGATCGGATTCGATGAAAAGGGTCCTTATGAAGGGTAAATAGCAATTGGCATATCACGTTGTGGTCTTTGCGTAGGTAAGAAACGTTCTTGCTAGAAACCCATAGCAGCCACGTAAAACATGCAAACAACAATTAGAGGACGTCTAACTTGTTTTTGCAGGGTATGCTATGTGATGTGATATGGCCAAAGGATGTGATGAATGATATATGTGATGTATGAGATGATCATGTTCTTGTAATAGGAATCACGACTTGCATGTCGATGAGTATGACAACCGGCAGGAGCTATAGGAGTTGTCTTTATTTATTTATGACCTGCGTGTCAACATAAACGTCATGTAATTACTTTACTTTATTGCTAACCGTTAGCTATAGTAGTAGAAGTAATAGTTGGCGAGACAACTTCATGAAGACACGATGATGGAGATCATGATGATGGAGATCATGGTGTCATGCCGGTGACAATGATGATCATGGAGCCCCGAAGATGGAGATCAAAAGGAGCAAAGTGATGATGGCCATATCATGTCACTATGTGATTGCATGTGATGTTTATCATGTTTATGCATCTTATTTGCTTAGAACGACGGTAGTAAATAAGATGATCCCTCATTAAAATTTCAAGAAAGTGTTCCCCCTAACTGTGCACCGTTGCTAAAGTTCATCGTTTCGAAGCACCACGTGATGATCGGGTGTGATAGATTCTTACGTTCACATACAACGGGTGTAAGCCAGATTTACACAGCAAAACACTTAGGTTGACTTGACGAGCCTAGCATGTGTACAGACATGGCCTCGGAACACAAGAGACCGAAAGGTCGAGCATGAGTCGTATGGTAGATACGATCAACATGAAGATGTTCACCGATGTTGACTAGTCCGTCTCACGTGATGATCGGACACGGCCTAGTTGACTCGGATCATGTAATCACTTAGATGACTAGAGGGATGTCTATCTGAGTGGGAGTTCATAAGATGAACTTAATTATCCTGAACATAGTCAAAAAGGTCTACGCAAATTATGTCGTAGCTCGCGCTTTAGTTCTACTGTTTAGATATGTTCCTAGAGAAAAATTAGTTGAAAGTTGATAGTAGCAATTATGCGGACTAGGTCCGTAAACTGAGGATTGTCCTCTTTGCTTCATAGAAGGCTTATGTCCTTAATGCACCGCTCAGTGTGCTGAACCTCGAACGTTGTCTGTGGATGTTGCGAACATCTGACATACACATTCTGATAACTACGTGATAGTTCAGTTAACCGGTTTAGAGTTGAGGCACCGAAGACGTTTTGAAACGTCGCGAAACATATGAGATGTTTTGAGGGCTAAAATTGGGATTTCAGGCTCGTGCCCACGTCAAGAGGTATAAGGCCTCCGACGATTTTCTTAGCCTGCAAACTAAAGGAGAAAAGCTCAATTGTTGAGCTTGTGCTTAGATTGTTTGAGTACAACAATCATTTGAATCGAGTGGGAGTTGACCTTCCAGATGAGAAAGTGATGTTTCTCCGAAGTCATTACCACCAGGCTGCTAGAGCTTTGTGATGAACTATAACATATCGAGGACATATATGATGATCTTTGAGATATTCGCGATGTTTGACACCACGAAAGTAGAAATCAAGAAGGAGCATCAATTGTTGATGGTTAGTGAAACCACTAGTTTCAAGAAGGGCAAGGGCGAGAAGGGATACTTCATGAAACGGCAAATCAGCTGCTGCTCTAATGAAGAAACCCAAGGTTGAACCCAAACCCGAGACTAAGTGCTTCTGTAATAAGGGGAACAGCCACTGGAGCGGGATTACCCTAGATACTTGGTGGATGAGAAGGCTGGCAAGGTCGATAGAAGTATATTGGATATACATTGTGTTGATGTGTACTTTACTAGTACTCCTAGTAGCACCAGGGTATTAGATGCCGGTTCGGTTGCTAAGTGTTAGTAACTCGAAATAAAAGCTACGGAATAAACGGAGACAAGCTAAAGGTGAGCTGACGATATGTGTTGGAAGTGTTTCCAATGTTGATATGATCAAGCATCGCACGCTCCCTCTACCATCGAGATTGGTGTTAAACCTAAATAATTGTTATTTGGTGTTTGCGTTGAGCATAGACATGATTGGATTATGACTATCGCAATACGGTTATTCATTTAAAGAGAATAATAGTTACTCTGTTTATTTGAATAATACCTTCAATGGTCTTGCGCCTAAAATGAATGGTTTATTGAATCTCGATCGTAGTGATACACATGTTCATGCCAAAAGATATAAGATAGTAATGATAGTACCACCTACTTGTGGCACTGCCACTTAAGTCATATCGGTATAAAACGCATGAAGAAGCTCCATGTTGATGGATCTTTGGGCTCACTCATTTTTGAAAAGTTTGAGACATGCGAACCATGTCTATTGGTGTATATGCATGAAGAAACTCCATGCAAATGGACCGTTCGGACTCGCTTGATTTTGAATCACTTGAGACATGCAAATCATACAACATGGGCAAGATGACTGAAAGCCTCGTTTTTCAGTAAAATGGAACAAGATAGCAACTCGTTGGAAGTAACACATTTTGATGTGTGCAGTCCAATGAGTGCTGAGGCGTATAGTGGATATCGTTATGTTATTACTTCACAGATGATTTGAGTAGATATTGAGTATATTTACTTGATGAATCACGAGTCTGAATTATTGAAAGGTTCAAGTAATTTCAGGGTGAAGTTGAAAGATCGTCGTGACCAGAGGATAAAATATCTATGATATGATCATAGAGATGAATATCTGAATTACGAGTTTGGCACAGAATTAAGACATTGTGGAAATTGTTTCACAACTAATACAACCTGGAACACCATAGTGTGATGGTGTGTCCGAACATCATAACTGCACCCTATTGGATATGATGCATACCATGATGTCTCTTATCGAATTACCACAATAGTTTATGGGTTAGGCATTAGAGACAACCACATTCACTTTAAATAGGGCACCACGTAATTCCGATGAGATGACACCGTATGAACTATGGTTTACAGAAACCTAAGCTGTCATTTCTTAAAAGATTGGGGCTGCGACGGTTATGTGAAAAAGTTTCAAGATGATAAGCTCAAACCCAAAGCGGATAAATGCATCTTCATAGAATACCCAAAACAGTGGGGTATAGCTCCTATTTCAGATCTGGAAGCAAAAGTGATTGTTTCTAGAAATGGGTCCTTTCTCGAGGAAAAGTTTGTCTCGAAAGAATTGAGTGGGAGGATGGTGGAGACTTGATGAGGTTATTGAACCGTCTCTTCAACTAGTGTGTGGCAGGGCACAGGAAGTTGTTCCTGTGGCACCTACATCAATTGAAGTGGAAGCTTATGATAGTGATCATGAAACTTTAGATCAAGTCACTACCAAACCTCGTGGGATGACAAGGATGCGTACTACTTCAGAGTGGTACGTAATCCTGTCTTGGAAGTCATGTTGCTAGACAACAATGAACCTACGAGCTATGGAGAAGCGATGGTGGGCCCGGATTCCGATAAATGGCTCGAGGCCATAAAATCCGAGAGAGGATCCATGTATGAAAACAAAGTGTAGACTTTGGCAGAACGACTCGATGGTCGTAAGGCTGTTGAGTATAGATGGATTTTAAAAGGAAGACGGACAATGATGGTAAGTATCACCATTAAGAAAGCTCGACTTGTCGTTAAGATGTTTTCTGACAAGTTCAAGGAGTTGACTACGATGAGACTTTCTCACTCGTAGCGATGCTAAGAGTCTGTTGGATTTATGTTAGCGATTACTGCATTATTTATGAAATCTTGCAGATAGGATGTCAAAACATTGTTTCCTCGACGATTTTCTTGAGGAAAGGTTGTATGTGATACAACCGGAAGGCTTTGTCAATCCTGAAAGATGCTAACAAGTATGCAAAGCTCCAGCGATCCTTCTAAGGACTGGAGTAAGCATCTCGGAGTTGGAATGTACGCTTTGATGATGATCAAAGATTTTGGGTGTATACAAGGTTTATGCGAAACTTGTATTTCAAAAGAAGTGAGTGGGAGCACTATAGAATTTCTGATGAATATATGTTGTTGACATATCGTAGATCAGAAATGACGTAGAATTTCTGGAAAGCATATAGGGTTATTTGGAAAGTGTTTTTCAATGGAAAGCCTGGATTAAGCTACTTGAGCATTGAGCATCAAGATCTATAAGGATAGATCAAAACGCTTAATGGTACTTTCAAATGAGCACATACCTTGACATGATCTTGAAGGTGTTCAAGATGGATCAGTCAAAGAAGGAGTTCTTGCCTGAGTTGTAAGGTACGAAGTTAAGACTTAAAGCTCGACCACGGCAGAACAGAGAGAAAGGACGAAGGTCGTCCCCTATGCTTAGACATAGGCTCCATAGTGTGCTATGCTGTGTACCGCACCTGATATGTGCCTTGCCACATGTCAGGCTAGAGGGTACGAAGGTGATCTAGGAGTATATCACCAGATAGCGGTCAAAATTATCCTTAGAGGAATAAGGATATGTTTCTCGGTTATGGAGGTGATAAAGAGTTCGACGTAAAGAGTTACGTCAATGCAAGCTTAACGCCTATCCAGAAAGCTCTGAGTAGAGATACCGGATACGTATAATGGAGCAACAATTTGGAATAGCTCCATGAAGAACAGTTATTTGAAATGGCTCCAAATAGAGCATGGTAGCTGCATCTAGGAGATGACATAGAGATTTGTAAAGCACACACGGATCTGAAAGGTTCAGACCCGTTGACCATAACCTCTCTCACAAGCAACATGATCAAACCCAGAACTCATTGAGTGTTAATCACATAGTGATGTGAACTAGATTATTGACTCTAATAAACTCTTTGGATGTTGGTCACATGGCGATGTGACCTGTGAGTGTTAATCACATGGCGATGTGAACTAGATTATTGACTCTAGTGCAAGTGGGAGACTGTTGGAAATATGCCCTAGAGGCAATAATAAATTAGTTATTATTATATTTCCTTGTTCATGATAATCGTTTATTATCCATGCTATAATTGTATTGATAGGAAACTCAGATACATGTGTGGATACATAGACAACACCATGTCCCTAGTAAGCCTCTAGTTGACTAGCTCGTTGATCAATAGATGGTTACGGTTTCCTGACCATGGACATTGGATGTCATTGATAACGGGATCACATCATTAGGAGAATGATGTGATGGACAAGACCCAATCCTAAGCCTAGCACAAAGATCGTGTAGTTCGTATGCTAAAGCTTTTCTAATGTCAAGTATCATTTCCTTAGACCATGAGATTGTGCAACTCCCGGATACCGTAGGAGTGCTTTGGGTGTGCCAAACGTCACAACGTAACTGGGTGGCTATAAAGGTACACTACGGGTATCTCCGAAAGTGTCTGTTGGGTTGGCACGAATCGAGACTGGGATTTGTCACTCCGTGTGACGGAGAGGTATCTCTGGGCCCACTCGGTAGGACATCATCATAATGTGCACAATGTGATCAAGGAATTGATCACGGGATGATGTGTTATGGAACGAGTAAAGAGACTTGCCGGTAACGAGATTGAACAAGGTATCGGGATACCGACGATCGAATCTCGGGCAAGTATCGTACCGATAGACAAAGGGAATTGTAGACGGGATTGATTAAGTCCTTGACATCGTGGTTCATCCGATGAGATCATCGTGGAACATGTGGGAGCCAACATGGGTATCCAGATCCCGCTGTTGGTTATTGACCGGAGAACGTCTCGGTCATGTCTGCATGGTTCCCGAACCCGTAGGGTCTACACACTTAAGGTTCGATGACGCTAGGGTTATAAAGGAAGTTTGTATGTGGTTACCGAATGTTGTTCGGAGTCCCGTATGAGATCCCGGACGTCAGGAGGAGTTCCGGAATGGTCCGGAGGTAAAGATTTATATATAGGAAGTCCTATTTCGGCCATCGGGACAAGTTTCGGTGTCACCGGTATTGTACCGGGACCACCGGAAGGGTCCCGGGGGTCCACCGGGTGGGGCCACCTGCCCCGGGGGGCCACATGGGCTGTAGGGGGTGCGCCTTGGCCTATATGGGCCAAGGGCACCAGCCCCAAAAGGCCCATGCGCCTAGGGTTTAAGGAGGGAAGAGTCCCACAAGGGGAAGGCACCTCCTAGGTGCCTTGGGGGGGAGGGAATCCTCCCTTGGCCGCCGCCCCCCCTAGGAGATTGGATCTCCTAGGGCCGGCGCCCGGCCCTTGGGCTCCCTATATATAGTGGGGGAAGGAGGGCCTCTCAATCCACGCCTTTGGTGCAGCCCTCCCCTTCTCCCAAGTCCTTCTCCTCATATCCCGTGGTGCTTGGCGAAGCCCTGCAGGATTGCCACGCTCCTCCACCACCACCACGCCGTTGTGCTGCTGCTGGATGGAGTCTTCCTCAACCTCTCCCTCTCTCCTTGCTGGATCAAGGCATGGGAGACGTCATCGGGCTGTACGTGTGTTGAACGCGGAGGTGCCGTCCGTTCGGCACTAGGATCATCGGTGATTTGAATCACGACGAGTACGACTGCATCAACCCCGTTCACTTGAACGCTTCCGCTTAGCGATCTACAAGGGTATGTAGATGCACTCTCCTTCCCCTCGTTGCTGGTCTCTTCATAGATAGATCTTGGTGACACGTAGGAAAATTTTGAATTTCTGCTACGTTCCCCAACAGTGGCATCATGAGCTAGGTCTATTGCGTAGATTCTATGCACGAGTAGAACACAAAGTAGTTGTGGGCGTTGATTTTGTTCAATATGCTTGCCGTTACTAGTCTTATCTTGATTCGGCGGCATCGTGGGATGAAGCGGCCCGGACCAACCTTACACGTACGCTTACGTGAGACCGGTTCCACCGACAAACATGCACTAGTTGCATAAGGTGGCTGGCGAGTGTCTGTCTCTCCCACTTTAGTCGGATCGGATTCGATGAAAAGGGTCCTTATGAAGGGTAAATAGCAATTGGCATATCACGTTGTGGTCTTTGCGTAGGTAAGAAACGTTCTTGCTAGAAACCCATAGCAGCCACGTAAAACATGCAAACAACAATTAGAGGACGTCTAACTTGTTTTTGCAGGGTATGCTATGTGATGTGATATGGCCAAAGGATGTGATGAATGATATATGTGATGTATGAGATGATCATGTTCTTGTAATAGGAATCACGACTTGCATGTCGATGAGTATGACAGCCGGCAGGAGCCATAGGAGTTGTCTTTATTTATTTTTGACCTGCGTGTCAACATAAACGTCATGTAATTACTTTACTTTATTGCTAACCGTTAGCTATAGTAGTAGAAGTAATAGTTGGCGAGACAACTTCATGAAGACACGATGATGGAGATCATGATGATGGAGATCATGGTGTCATGCCGGTGACAATGATGATCATGGAGCCCCGAAGATGGAGATCAAAAGGAGCAAAGTGATGATGGCCATATCATGTCACTATGTGATTGCATGTGATGTTTATCATGTTTATGCATCTTATTTGCTTAGAGCGACGGTAGTAAATAAGATGATCCCTCATTAAAATTTCAAGAAAGTGTTCCCCCTAACTGTGCACCGTTGCTAAAGTTCATCGTTTCGAAGCACCACGTGATGATCGGGTGTGATAGATTCTTACGTTCACATACAATGGGTGTAAGCCAGATTTACACAGCGAAACACTTAGGTTGACTTGACGAGCCTAGCATGTGTACAGACATGGCCTCGGAACACAAGAGACCGAAAGGTCGAGCATGAGTCGTATGGTAGATACGATCAACATGAAGATGTTCACCGATGTTGACTAGTCCGTCTCACGTGATGATCGGACACGGCCTAGTTGACTCGGATCATGTAATCACTTAGATGACTAGAGGGATGTCTATCTGAGCGGGAGTTCATAAGATGAACTTAATTATCCTGAACATAGTCAAAAAGGTCTACGCAAATTATGTTGTAGCTCGCACTTTAGTTCTACTGTTTAGATATGTTCCTAGAGAAAAATTAGTTGAAAGTTGATAGTAGCAATTATGCGGACTAGGTCCGTAAACTGAGGATTGTCCTCATTGCTTCATAGAAGGCTTATGTCCTTAATGCACCGCTCAGTGTGCTGAACCTCGAACGTTGTCTCTGGATGTTGCGAACTTCTGACATACACATTCTGATAACTACGTGATAGTTCAGTTAACCGGTTTAGAGTTGAGGCACCGAAGACGTTTTGAAACGTCGCGAAACATATGAGATGTTTTGAGGGCTGAAATTGGGATTTCAGGCTCATGCCCACGTCAAGAGGTATAAGGCCTCCGACGATTTTCTTAGCCTGCAAACTAAAGGAGAAGAGCTCAATTGTTGAGCTTGTGCTCAGATTGTCTGAGTACAACAATCATTTGAATCGAGTGGGAGTTGATCTTCCAGATGAGAAAGTGATGTTTCTCCGAAGTCATTACCACCAAGCTGCTAGAGCTTTGTGATGAACTATAACATATCGAGGACATATATGATGATCTTTGAGATATTCGCGATGTTTGACACCACGAAAGTAGAAATCAAGAAGGAGCATCAATTGTTGATGGTTAGTGAAACCACTAGTTTCAAGAAGGGCAAGGGCAAGAAGGGATACATCATGAAACGGCAAATCAGCTGCTGCTCTAATGAAGAAACCCAAGGTTGAACCCAAACCCGAGACTAAGTGCTTCTGTAATAAGGGGAACAGCCACTGGAGCGGGATTACCCTAGATACTTGGTGGATGAGAAGGCTGGCAAGGTCAATAGAAGTATATTGGATATACATTGTGTTGATGTGTACTTTACTAGTACTCCTAGTAGCACCAGGGTATTAGATGCCGGTTCGGTTGCTAAGTGTTAGTAACTCGAAATAAAAGCTATGGAATAAACGGAGACTAGCTAAAGGTGAGCTGACGATATGTGTTGGAAGTGTTTCCAATGTTGATATGATCAAGCATCGCACGCTCCCTCTACCATCGAGATTGGTGTTAAACCTAAATAATTGTTATTTGGTGTTTGTGTTGAGCATAGACATGATTGGATTATGACTATCGCAATACGGTTATTCATTTAAAGAGAATAATAGTTACTCTGTTTATTTGAATAATACCTTCAATGGTCTTGCGCCTAAAATGAATGGTTTATTGAATCTCGATCGTAGTGATACACATGTTCATGCCAAAAGATATAAGATAGTAATGATAGTACCACCTACTTGTGGCACTGCCACTTAAGTCATATCGGTATAAAACGCATGAAGAAGCTCCATGTTGATGGATCTTTGGGCTCACTCATTTTTGAAAAGTTTGAGACATGCGAACCATGTCTATTGGTGTATATGCATAAAGAAACTCCATGCAAATGGACCGTTCGGACTCGCTTGATTTTGAATCACTTGAGACATGCAAATCATACCACATGGGCAAGATGACTGAAAGCCTCGTTTTTCAGTAAAATGGAACAAGATAGCAACTCGTTGGAAGTAACACATTTTGATGTGTGCAGTCCAATGAGTGCTGAGGCGTATAGTGGATATCGTTATGTTCTTACTTCACAGATGATTTGAGTAGATATTGAGTATATTTACTTGATGAATCACGAGTCTGAATTATTGAAAGGTTCAAGTAATTTCAGGGTGAAGTTGAAAGATCGTCGTGACCAGAGGATAAAATATCTATGATATGATCATAGAGATGAATATCGGAATTACGAGTTTGGCACAGAATTAAGACATTGTGGAAATTGTTTCACAACTAATACAGCCTGGAACACCATTGTGTGATGGTGTGTCCGAACATCATAACTGCACCATATTGGATATGATGCATACCATGATGTCTCTTATCGAATTACCACAATAGTTTATGGGTTAGGCATTGGAGACAACCACATTCACTTTAAATAGGGCACCACGTAATTCCGATGAGATGACACCGTATGAACTATGGTTTAGAGAAACCTAAGCTGTCATTTCTTAAAAGATTGGGGCTGCGACGCTTATGTGAAAAAGTTTCAAGCTGATAAGCTCAAACCCAAAGCGGATAAATGCATCTTCATAGAATACCCAAAACAGTTGGGTATACCTCCTATTTCAGATCTGGAAGCAAAAGTGATTGTTTCTAGAAATGGGTCCTTTCTCGAGGAAAAGTTTCTCTCGAAAGAATTGAGTGGGAGGATGGTGGAGACTTGATGAGGTTATTGAACCGTCTCTTCAACTAGTGTGTGGCAGGGCACATGAAGTTGTTCCTGTGGCACCTACATCAATTGAAGTGGAAGCTTATGATAGTGATCATGAAACTTTAGATCAAGTCACTACCAAACCTCGCGGGATGACAAGGATGCGTACTACTTCAGAGTGGTACGTAATCCTGTCTTGGAAGTCATGTTGCTAGACAACAATGAACCTACGAGCTATGGAGAAGCGATGGTGGGCCCGGATTCCGATAAATGGCTCGAGGCCATAAAATCCGAGAGAGGATCCATGTATGAAAACAAAGTGTAGACTTTGGCAGAACGACTCGATGGTCGTAAGGCTGTTGAGTACAGATGGATTTTAAAAGGAAGACGGATAATGATGGTAAGTATCACCATTAAGAAAGCTCGATTTGTCATTAAGATGTTTTCTGACAAGTTCAAGGAGTTGACTACGATGAGACTTTCTCACTCGTAGCGATGCTAAGAGTCTGTTGGATTTATGTTAGCGATTACTGCATTATTTATGAAATCTTGCAGATAGGATGTCAAAACATTGTTTCCTCGACGATTTTCTTGAGGAAAGGTTGTATGTGATACAACCGGAAGGCTTTGTCAATCCTGAAAGATGCTAACAAGTATGCAAAGCTCTAGCGATCCTTCTAAGGACTGGAGTAAGCATCTCGGAGTTGGAATGTACGCTTTGATGATGATCAAAGATTTTGGGTGTATACAAGGTTTATGCGAAACTTGTATTTCAAAAGAAGTGAGTGGGAGCACTATAGAATTTCTGATGAATATATGTTGTTGACATATCGTAGATCAGAAATGACGTAGAATTTCTGGAAAGCATATAGGGTTATTTGGAAAGTGTTTTTCAATGGAAAGCCTGGATTAAGCTACTTGAGCATTGAGCATCAAGATCTATAAGGATAGATCAAAACGCCTAATGGTACTTTCAAATGAGCACATACCTTGACATGATCTTGAAGGTGTTCAAGATGGATCAGTCAAAGAAGGAGTTCTTGCCTGAGTTGTAAGGTACGAAGTTAAGACTTAAAGCTCGATCACGGCAGAACAGAGAGAAAGGACGAAGGTCGTCCCCTATGCTTAGACATAGGCTCCATAGTGTGCTATGCTGTGTACCGCACCTGATATGTGCCTTGCCACATGTCAGGCTAGCGGGTACGAAGGTGATCTAGGAGTAGATCACCAGATAGCGGTCGAAATTATCCTTAGAGGAATAAGGATATGTTTCTCGGTTATGGAGGTGATAAAGAGTTCGACGTAAAGAGTTACGTCAATGCAAGCTTAACGCCTATCCGGAAAGCTCTGAGTAGAGATGCCGGATACGTATAATGGAGCAACAATTTGGAATAGCTCCAAGAAGAACAGTTATTTGAAATGGCTCCAAATAGAGCATGGTAGCTGCATCTAGGAGATGACATAGAGATTTGTAAAGCACACACGGATCTGAAAGGTTCAGACCCGTTGACTAGAACCTCTCTCACAAGCTACATGATCAAACCCATAACTCATTGAGTGTTAATCACATAGTGATGTGAACTAGATTATTGACTCTAGTAAACTCTTTGGATGTTGGTCACATGGCGATGTGACCTGTGAGTGTTAATCACATGGCGATGTGAACTAGATTATTGACTCTAGTGCAAGTGGGAGACTGTTGGAAATATGCCCTAGAGGCAATAATAAATTAGTTATTATTATATTTCCTTGTTCATCATAATCGTTTATTATCCATACTATAATTGTATTGATAGGAAACTCAGATACATGTGTGGATACATAGACAACACCATGTCCCTAGTAAGCCTCTAGTTGACTAGCTCGTTGATCAATAGATGGTTACGGTTTCCTGACCATGGACATTGGATGTCATTGATAACGGGATCACATCATTAGGAGAATGATGTGATGGACAAGAACCAATCCTAAGCCTAGCACAAAGATCGTGTAGTTCGTATGCTAAAGCTTTTCTAATGTCAAGTATCATTCCCTTAGACCATGAGATTGTGCAACTCCCGGATACCGTAGGAGTGCTTTGGGTGTGCCAAACGTCACAACGTAACTGGGTGGCTATAAAGGTACACTACGGGTATCTTCGAAAGTGTCTGTTGGGTTGGCATGAATCGAGACTGGGATTTGTCACTCCGTGTGACGGAGAGGTATCTCTGGGCCCACTCGGTAGGACATCATCATAATGTGCACAATGTGATCAAGGAGTTGATCACAGGATGATGTGTTACGGAACGAGTAAAGAGACTTGCCGGTAACAAGATTGAACAAGGTATCGGGATACCGACGATCGAATCTCGGGCAAGTATCGTACCGATAGACAAAGGGAATTGTATACGGGATTGATTAAGTCCTTGACATCGTGGTTCATCCGATGAGATCATCGTGAAACATGTGGGAGCCAACATGGGTATCCAGATCCCGCTGTTGGTTATTGACCGGAGAACGTCTCGGTCATGTCTGCATGGTTCCCGAACCCGTAGGGTCTACACACTTAAGGTTCGATGACGCTAGGGTTATAAAGGAAGTTTGTATGTGGTTACCGAATGTTGTTCGGAGTCCCGGATGAGATCCTGGACGTCACAAGGAGTTCCAGAATGGTCTGGAGGTAAAGATTTATATATAGGAAGTCCTATTTCGGCCATCGGGACAAGTTTCGGGGTCACCGGTATTGTACCGGGACCACCGGAAGGGTCCCGGGGGTCCACCGGGTGGGGCCACCTGCCCCGGGGGGCCACATGGGTTGTAGGGGGTGCGCCTTGGCCTATATGGGCCAAGGGCACCAGCCCCAAAAGGCCCATGTGCCTAGGATTTAAGGAGGGAAGAGTCCCACAAGGGGAAGGCACCTCCTAGGTGCCTTGGGGGGGAGGGAATCCTCCCTTGGCCGCCGCCCCCCCTAGGAGATTGGATCTCCTAGGGCCGGCGCCCCCCCTTGGGCTCCCTATATATAGTGGGGGAAGGAGGGCCTCTCAATCCACACCTTGGGTGCAGCCCTCCCCTTCTCCCAAGTCCTTCTCCTCATATCCCGTGGTGCTTGGCGAAGCCCTGCAGGATTGCCACGCTCCTCCACCACCACCACGCCGTTGTGCTGCTGCTGGATGGAGCCTTCCTCAACCTCTCCCTCTCTCCTTGCTGGATCAAGGCATGGTAGACGTCATCGGGCTGTACGTGTGTTGAACGCGGAGGTGCCATCCGTTCGGCACTAGGAGATCATCGGTGATTTGAATCACGACGAGTACGACTCCATCAACCCCGTTCACTTGAACGCTTCCGCTTAGCGATCTACAAGGGTATGTAGATGCACTCTCCTTCCCCTCGTTGCTGGTCTCTCCATAGATAGATCTTGGTGACACGTAGGAAAATTTTGAATTTCTGCTACGTTCCCCAACACCCCCACCCTAGGGTTTCAACCCTAGGCGCAGGGGGTGGGCCAAGGGGGGCGCACCAGCCCACTATGGGCTGGTTCCCCTCCCCACTTCAGCCCATGGGGCCCTCCGGGATGGGTGGCCCCACCCGGTGGACCCCCGGGACCCATTCGGTGGTCCCGGTACAATACCGGTGACCCCCGAATCTTTCCCGATGGCCGAAACTGCACTTCCTATATATAATTATTTACCTCCGGACAATTCCGGAACTCCTCGTGACGTCCGGGATCTCATTCGGGACTCCGAACAACTTTCGGATTACTGCATACTCATATCTCTACAACCCTAGCGTCACCGAACCTTAAGTGTGTAGACCCTACGGGTTCGGGAGATATGCAGACATGACCGAGACGCCTCCCCGGCCAATAACCAACAGCGGGATCTGGATACCCATGTTGGCTCCCACATACTCCTCGATGATCTCATCGGATGAACCACGATGTCGAGGATTCAATCAACCCCGTATTCAATTCCCTTTGTCAATTGGTATGTTACTTGCGTGAGATTCGATCGTCGGTATCCCAATACCTCGTTCAATCTCGTTACCGGCAAGTCACTTTACTCGTACCATAATGCATGATCCCGTGGTCAAACACATTGATCACATTGAGCTCATTATGATGATGCATTACCAAGTGGGCCCAGTGATACCTCTCCGTCATACGGAGTGACAAATCCCAGTCTCGATCCGTGTCAACCCAACAGACACTTTCGGAGATACCCGTAGTATACCTTTATAGTCACCCAGTTACGTTGTGACGTTTGGCATACCCAAAGTACTCCTACGGTATCCGGGAGTTACACGATCTCATGGTCTAAGGAAAAGATACTTGACATTGGAAAAGCTCTAGCAAACGAACTACACGATCTTGTGCTATGCTTAGGATTGGGTCTTGTCCATCACATCATTCTCCTAATGATGTGATCTCGTTATCAATGACATCCATTGTCCATAGTCAGGAAACCATGACTATCTGTTGATCAACGAGCTAGTCAACTAGAGGCTTACTAGGGACATGTTGGTGTCTATGTATTCACACATGTATTACGATTTCCAGATAACACAATTATAGCATGAATAAAAGACAATTATCATGAACAAGGAAATATAATAATAATGCTTTTATTATTGCCTCTAGGGCATATTTCCAACAGGTAGTAGGTAGAAGGATCTCTCTCTTTGTGTTTCTGAATACAATGGTCTCCATGATCTTCATGGAGATCCATCTGATGTAATGACTTTGTGCGGTGTGTTTGTTGGGATCCGATGAATTGTGAGTTTATGATCGGATCTATCCTTGTTTTATTTAAGTTCTTTGATCTCTTTTATGCATGATCTATAATAGCCCTGTATTTTTTCTCTGAAGTTTTGGTTTTGTTTGGCCAACTAGACTGGATCTTCTTGCAACGAGAAGAGGTGCTCGGTAATGGGTTCGATCTTGCAGTGCTCAATCCTAGTGACAGAAGGAGAAATGACATGCATGTATTGTTGCCATTAAGGATAAAAGGTTGGGAGAAATTCTTATTTGTGTTTATCTTGACTACATCATGTCATCATTCTTTATGCATTACTTTGTTCTTTTGGACTTAATACACTAGATGCATGCTGGATAGCGGTTGATATGTGAAGTAATACTAGTCGATGCAGGCAAGATTCGGTTTACTTGTTTTGGATGTGATGCCTATATCATGATCATTGCCTTGGATAGCGTCATAATTATTTGTTTTTCTATCAATTGTCCAACAGTAATTTGTTTATCCGTCGTATACTATTTTCTTGAGAGATGCCTCTAGTGAACCCTACTGCCCCCGGGTCTATTTTTATCATAAGATCTATCTTATTTTCTTATACAAAAATACCAAAAATATTTGCTGCATATTTTTATCTTTTATTTATTTATCAATCTATCAATCTATCATATACCTTTTATCTCGTTACTTGACCGCCGAAAGATTAACAACGTCTCGTTTGCGTTGGGTGCAAAGGTTTGCACTTTGTGTGCAAGTGTTGTTTACGTGATGTTGTTTGGTTCTCCTACTGGATTGATAATCTTGGTTTCTTAACTGAAGAAAATACTTACTCTATTGTGCTACATCATCCTCTTCTCTTAGGGATAAAAATCCAAAGCAGTTTACAAGTAGCAGAGAGGCAAGGTGTGTAGCGCAGTTGGCTTGGATCTGGAGCTTTGTGCTAATCGCGGTTGTGCAATGGGCTCTTGTTGGCACGGGTGAGTTGCCGGGCGAAAGCCATGCGCTTCTCGGTGCCACCGCCGAAGATGTGCACGGGCGTCGTTCTCCTATTGAGGTCGTCGTTGGGTTCTCCTCTCTGGTCCAGGGTTCAAGGCGATGACCTTTGTCTATTCGCACTTGGCAATGGCGACACATTGCGTTGTTCTTCATTCTTCAGGGCATTATCACGGAGCTTAGGTGTCCTAGCGCTTGGTGTGGCCTTGTCTTCAGTCCTTCCTGTATTATTATTTTTGGCAACAGAGTCATGTGTGTTTGTGTTGTCCGATTATCCCGGGACCTATTTTGTAAAAGGGTTGTCTCACTACCTTGTATCGTTCGGTCATGTACTTTGCTTCATACTTCATCTATAAATCAGGCCGAGAGCTTGTTTCGTGATATTGGAACCATCTTGCTTGTTGCTTCTTATCAAAGCTAACCCCAATCATGCATTCTCTTGTTGGATCTATTTGTTGCCTTCACTTAAGAGGATGTGCCATGTGTTGTGTCGGAGAAATAAATGTGTGAACTAACATTTGGAGAAACGTTGGATTGGAGAGGTCGCTATTTGTTCTGTTCCCCTTCAACTGAGACCCAAGTGGAAATAAAACCAAACGACGACTCCAAATGAATAACTAGCTAGCTAGGTGTTCCTCTAAATATGCTAGTACTAATGTATCTTTATTTACTTCTCCCCCTTTTCTAAATATAAGTCTTGTTAGAGATTTCAATACAGGTTACATATGGATGTATATAGATATATTTTAGAGTTTAGATTCACACATTTGACTCTGAATGTAGTCCATATTGAAATCTCTAAACAAGACTTATATTTAGGAATGGAGGAAATAGTATTTTGGAGGAAACACGTACTGTTGTTGAGAAAGAATGTGGCCCCGGTTAGGGTTTCTCTTTGCCTCTCGCGACTGCAGGGGCTAAGGCACCCATCCCCTCAAATCTTCGGCGACGAGGCCATGACCTCCACCTCCCCTCAGTTCGCCGCTTAGTCGACCGGTGATGGGGATTGGGGTGTTGGAACTTCGCCCATAGGATCCATCACATCACAGTATGACGAACACGCACACAAAAAGTGATAGCCAAGGATACGTCTCGTACCCTCTGAATTACTCTCTTTATTGCTTTTCTTGTTTTTCTCTTCACTGCATCATCCAGCGACTTCATGGCCCGCCCCGAGGCGCTAGTCAGGTCGCCACCCCATGGCAAGCACAGTTTCAACTCCCGAACCTTGCTCTAGATACCAATTATTGGAACTTCAACCATAGGATCGATCACATCATAGTATGACGAACACGCACACAAAAACTGATAGCCAAGGGTACGTCTCGTACCCTCTGAATTACTCTTTCTTGTCGCCGCTCCGCCGAACGACAACTGCGATGGGTGATTGTCGTTCGACGAAACGACCTGGAGGAGGTTGACGGGAGCGGTAGTGCCGAGGTGCGGTGCTAGAAGATCTCGTTAGGATCGTCGTTCGGGGGGAGCGAGGAAGAGGCGACAAAGTTGCGAGCTGTCGTCAAGGTGTGCACATGAGTTCTTGTAAGGTGCGTCCAAGAGTTGAGATGCGTCAATGGCGGAGGAGAATTGCAAGCAAGAGCGGGTGGAAAAAGGAATGTGTGCTTTGCTTTTCCGATCGTGAAGGTGGCAAGAAAAGAAGAAAAAGAAATAAAGAGAAAAGAGAGGCACGACAGGTGCCTTTGGCTAAAAGTTTTTGAGCCTGCGTGTTTGTCTACTTGGATGTGATCGATCCTGAGGACAGAGTTCCAACATGGGGATCACCATACCTCGGCTCCGGCTAGTAATTTAGATTATGTTTTTTTTTCTTGCATGGGCGGTGTTTGGCGGATGACGCGTTTTCGGGCATCGATGTTCCTCGAGTTCGTCCAAGGAAACTCCCCGGAAACTGCAGCGCCCTTTCGACGTATGTGCGGCGGAGCGAAGGACGTCCATCTCGGTGGTACTGTGGGAGAACGTACGGGTTGTTTCATTGAAATGAAGGGGCCAGCCGGCCAGGTGTGAATGAGGAGGACGACGACCCAGCGAGGCAACGACCCCTGTTTGTTTACGCGTCTCGATAAGACAATAAATTGGGGAGCTAGGCCAGACGCGATCCCCTCACTCCACTACTCTCGTTCACCACTGCGAAATCCCCCAATTCGTTCTCACCCTCGTCTCTCTGCAAGTGCATGCACCTGTCGCTGGCGTCCGAGTTGCTAGCGTCCTCCTCGATCGCCGGGGAGGTCCAGGGTTTCACCACCGGCACAGCCCAGTCGCTTCGCCACCGGCCATCCTCCACGTCTGGATCGATCCATCCTGGTAGGTTCGACCCCCATCCTGGTAGTCGTATGCCCGCCTAGCGTTTGCTTGCGTCGGCACATGATCGCCCTGTAGCTTCTTGACTGCTTTGGCTTAGTGGCTAACTTCGATTAATTCCTTTTTCAAGGTTTAGATTGACTACCATGGAGGGGATTGTGGTGAGTGCAGTGACGGGAGCCTTGGATGCTGTCCTCGGGAAGCTGGGCGATCTGTTGGCCCAAGAGTATAGGCTTTATCAGGGGGAGCCCGACGACATCCGATCTCTGACTAACGAGCTTACCTTCATGCACGCCTTTCTCCTCAAGATGTCCGAGGAGGAGGATCCGGACGCGCAAGATAAGGTATGGATGAATGTGGTGCGCGAGCTGTCCTATGATATAGAGGACTCCCTCGACGACTTCATGCAAGAGCAAGATACAGATGGCATCATGAAGAAGATGCTGAAGGGGTTAATGAATATGCTGGGGTTGGGGGGAAGAGAAAGCGTGACCATCAGATATTCCAAAATTTGAAGATACGAGCCGCTCAGTTGGGCGAGATGAGTGGAAGGTACAAGACTCGTCAGGTCATCTCCAACACCAAAAATGCAACCGTTGACCCGAGAGCTCTTGTTATCATTGAACATGCCTCAAACCTCGTCGGAATCGATAAACCCAAGGCTGAGCTAATCAAATTGTTGACAGAAGAGGATGGGTGTGCGTCAACACAACAACAGCCAGAACCCCGCAAAAGAACAAGACAACAACAACAACCACCGAAGGTGGTCTCCATCGTTGGATCTGGAGGAATGGGCAAAACAACTCTTGCATACCAAGTGTATCAAGATCTCAGAGGACGATTCCAGTGTGGGGCATTTGTATCTGTGTCGCGAAATCCGGACATGAAAAAAATCATGAGGACAATTTTGAGTGAAGTTAGTGGTCAAGAATATCGTGATACTGAAGCGG
Organism: Aegilops umbellulata; assembly: GCA_032464435.1. Taxonomy (NCBI): domain Eukaryota; kingdom Viridiplantae; phylum Streptophyta; class Magnoliopsida; order Poales; family Poaceae; genus Aegilops; species Aegilops umbellulata. Next base: position 4,233,525 of record CP136057.1, on the reverse strand, counting down.
GGAGTATACAACAACTCATCAGAAAGATCAGCGATTTCCTAGCAGACAAAAGGTACAATTTCTATCCTTCTCTACTCGTGCATAATTAGGAAAGTTACTTGACATGGAATCATACTAGTAAATGTGCTATCAAACTAGTTCTGTGTGTTCATATTTAATATATATTTTGGAAATCATGTAGCGATCTATCTCTTGTTTCGATTGTTGCATGCATGCTTCTCAAGGTAACTGAGCTATATTGTTACTTTTCGTAATCACTTATCTTTCTGTTTTCCGTAATGTGCCCGACTAACACAGATGAACACACATGAATCATGTCTACAATACCATTTAAACATATGTCAGCTTTTATTTTTACATTGTCAGTAAGGAAAAGCTTCAATCTTTAGGCACTTTATATTAAGTTGAGCTCGTAAACCCATGTGCAGGTATTTTATTGTTGTAGACGATATATGGAAGAATGAAACATGGAATGTTATCAAGTGCGCATTCCCCATGACCAGATGTGGCATAATAGTCACCACTACTCGCATGAAAGATGTGGCTAATTCATGCCGATCGTCATTCCGGGGCCATATTTATAATATAAGGCCTCTTGATATGGAACACTCAAGGCAGTTATTTTACAAAAGACTCTTCGACTCCGAAGGAAATTGCCCTTCATACCTTCAACAAGTTTCTGAGCAGATCTTGGAAAAATGTGCTGGCTTACCTCTAGCCATCATTGCTATAGCTGGTTTGTTGCATAACACGCAAACAACAGAGCATCGATGGAGTGAAGTTAAAGATTCAATTGGTCGCACACTTGAAAGGAATGCTTCCGTCGAATTGATGATGAAGATATTATCACTTAGTTACTTTGATTTGCCTCTTGATCTAAAAACTTGTCTCTTATATTTGAGTATATTTCCAGAAGACTCTATTATTGAGAAGAAGGTTCTGATAAGAAGGTGGACTGCTGAAGGATGCATTCATAATGAAGGAAGATACACATTGTATGAGTTAGGAGAGAGGTGTTTCAATGAGCTCATCAATAGGAGTTTGATCCAACCCGTGGACACAAATGACTACGGCAAGGTAAAGAGTTGTAGAGTTCATGACATAGTTCTTGATTTCATCATTACCAAGTCCATCGAAGAGAACTTTGTTACTTTGGTTCCTGATCCTAATTTAACTGTAAGGACACAAAGTAAAGTCCGTCGGCTCTCTCTACAAGGTGACGAGCAAGGAAAATTGATAATACCAACAGGTCTGGTGTTGTCTCATGTCCGATCTCTTAATGTGTTTGGGGATTCCGTGGAAATCCCTTGTCTGGATGAGTTCAGTCATTTGCGTGTTCTGGACTTTGGTGGTCACCACCAATTGGAAGACCATCATCTTCTACATATAAAGAGGTTGTTTCTGCTGAGGTACCTGAACCTCAGTGACACATCAGTATGTAATCTTCCGGAACAAATCGGGCTTCTTGGTTGCCTAGAGATGCTGAACCTAGAAGACACCCATGTAGGTGAATTACCGGCATCTATTGTTGATCTTGGGAAATTGAGGCATCTACTTGTTGACAAAGCTGTTAAATTTCCTGATGGAATTGCAAAGATGCAAGCACTGGAGATTTTGAAATGTGTTGGCGTCTTCTGGCAGACATCTAACTTCCTGCAAGAACTTGGGCTACTGAAGAATCTGATGAAGCTGGCACTTGACTTTGAAAATCGTTTTCATATAGTAGTTCGGGAGGAAGATATTGCCTCTTCTATTCAGAAGCTAGGCCATCAAAACCTCCGCTGTCTAACTATTTCGAATGGGAACAGCTTCTTACAACAGGGAGATTTGTGCTCTTTGCCTCCTACTCTCCACAAACTTGAGATTTTGGGGGAAAATGTCCCACAAGTTACAGAATGGATGGGCTCCTTCAGCAACCTCCAACAGTTACTCCTTAATGTGGAAGAATTCGGACAAGAAGGTCTGCGCATCCTTGGAGGCTTACCCGCTCTGCTCATTCTGCAACTAATAGGAGCTAAAAGGCCTTCCAAGCATAGACTCACAGTTAGTGGTGAACTTGGATTCAGATGCTTGAGGCAGTTTCATTATGTACATCGAATGATGTACCCGAAGTTTGTAGCAGGAGCCATGCAAAGTCTAGAAACGATTGGGATTTATGTTGACGCGGATAACTCAGAATGGAATCGTCGTCGTTATGATTTCAAAATGGAAAACCTCCCACGCCTCACTACCATCAGATGTGACGTGCTCATAGATACTTACATCAACGAGAGAGTTGTTAAGGCCGTAAAGGCTGCTATGGAGAAGGCGGCCAGCACACACCCAAACCGCCCCACTCTACTCTTTCAACGTATATAACTGATGATGCATGGTGGCTAGTTACCACCTATATATGATCCACTGCCACAAGAGGTACGTAATATTTCATTCCACTCGCTAATTCTCAAGATTATGTCTATTGTTAATTTCATTGCCTCATATGACTGGTGGAAAAAGGGCCTTTGGTCGCGGTTCGCAACTGCCATTAGTCGCGGTTGAGCAACCGCGACCAAACAGGCGGGACTAAAGGCTCCACCCTTTAGTCGCGGTTCCTTAAGAACCGCGACTAAAGGCCCGTCCACGTGGGCGCCAGGTGGCCGTCGGGGCGGAGGACTTTTAGTCGCGGTTCTTCTGGCCAACCGCGACTAAAGACCGCCGCAGGTTTAGGGTTTTAGCCCCCCCCTAAACCTGCCCCCCCTAAACCTGTTTTCTGTTTAATTTGTATTGTTTTATTTCTTTTATGCTTTATTTTAATTTTGAAGGAGTTTCACATATTCTACGCTACTACATACATGCATATGATTGTACAATTTCAAATAAATTTGAAATTAGAACCAAAAAGAATTCAAGAGGAATATACAGTATATATTAAATATCATCGGATGACCATATACAATTTTGAACAAGTTTCCATACATAATTTAAGGCATATAAAGTTCTACGTCCTCGTAATGGTGTTCTCCTTTAGGATGGAGGACTTCCCTCCTGAACCATCCAGCTAGTTCCTCTTGAAGTGGTCGGAAGCGAGCTTCTGGACTAAGCATCATCCGGAGGTTATTCCTCTGAGCATTGGTATCACTCGAAACCCGCTCAGAGGTGTATCTCCGGATCATCTCACAGACATAGTATCCACATAGATTGGTCCCCGCTGGCTGAATATCCCCAGCATTCTTAGCCTTTGACTTTTTGAATTCTAGCTCTTTTTTGAATTCACCGACCTTTGTATCTACGAACCGTCTCCAAACCCTACGAGGCAAAGAAAATTAAATGAACAAGAGAGTTATTAGTTACTTGATATTAGGAAATGAACGAAATAGGCCGATCGATATAGAGCGCAAATGAATGAAAATAATTACTTCTGCATCATTTTTCTCAGGTCGCCCCAAAGCTTTGGATCCATATTCAGAGAGTCGTGGACGAGACATTCTGAGGTGTCAATTTTAATTACTAGCAGAATCCAGTGGAACCTGCTGACACGATACATGCACAGTACGTCATGCATAACTCATCGATTAGCCGGCCACATACCATGCATGGAGTAAACAAAAGAGAATGTGCTCAAGACAGAAACACTCACCCAAAATGGTAAGGAAATAGAATATCACTTTTGAGTTCTTGCTTTGTAAGAAACTGCCACAGGTCTGCCTCCATGTCGTCGGGGTGATGCCGCAACACATATCCATTAACGATGTGTGGGTCAATGAACCCAACATCATGGATGTTCCTTACTCTGCATTCCTTAATCTTCATTCTGCATGTATAATAGCGGACACAACAATATAGTTAGGACATATATATAGTGCAGGCAATATGAACGAGATGGGGTAGAAATAAATCACTTACAGAACGTAGCAACTGATGATAGATTTGTCGAGCTCGCGCAGATTGAAAAGCTGGAACAATTCACTTAGATGAATTTGTACATAGTAATGTTTGAAGTGATGCTCATATCTAACTTCCGCATAAATATATTCGTTGGCGTTTTTATTTTTTATGTAACCCTTGTACCATTTCAGCAGACCTTTCATTTGTGGAGGTAGATCCTGTTCCTGCGCAGGCTCGACGAGAGGCCCATTCTTCACATATGTAATTACTACCTCCTCCACTGGCGCCTCATCAAGGCCTAACAGTTCACGAAGAGTAATACCTAAGTTGGCCGCTTGTTCTCTGGCACTCGTTGCAGTCAATCCAAGTGCTGCCGCAGCTGCTATGATATCGGGGTCATCCGGACCGGCGGCTTTCACTATAAGCGGGGCAATCGATTGTTTACTTTGTTCCCCGAGCTGGACAACTCGTTTACTTTGTTCCGGATCGGGGTCATCCGCCCGCCCTTTCTTCTCCTTCAACATGAGTGCCTGCCTACGAAGTTCACGTGCATAGTCCTCAGGCAGATTCTTCGCGGCTTGGGACGGTGTGCTCAAAAATGACTTAGCCCACTTCTTTTGCTCATCAGAAAATACTGGCTTGGGCTCGGGCTCTCTTTTCTTCTTGCAGTCCGCCTTCCATTTCTCAAGATCAGCAGCCGCGGCCGCGGCAGTTTCCTCGGCACTACGTTCCCAAGGCCTTGTGGGGAGAGGCTTCAGTGATGGCTCCGGTACCTTTGTGGTCTTAGGTACATAAGGGTCCGGGTTAATAATCCAGGACTGCTTCTGCTTCTTTGCCGGAGGTGGATTGGGGGGCGGCGTCTGATCACCCGCCGGACGAGGACTGGGGGGGCGGCGTCTGATCACCCGCCGGACGTTGTGGACTGGGAGGCGTCGGCTGACGTGACGGAGGTGTAGGTGAACCGCCACCACCACCACCACCACCGCCGCCGCCACCGCCACCACCACCACCGTAGGAGGGTGGACTTGTTGTCCTTGGCGCCTCGCCTGGAAACTTGATAAACTTCTTTTGCCATAGAATGAAATGGCGCTTGACATCTCCAAGTCTTTTCTCCCCTTCAGGTGTAGCAATGTCAATCTCCAGGTCCTCAAACCCTTGGACTATGTCCTCCACCGTGACACGAGCATAGCCATCTTGAATGGGGTTGTTGTGGTGGAGTGCTCCAGGTAAACATGGTAAAGCACTGCCGATGGCTACCTTCATGGACATGTTCTCGATAGGATAATACAGATGACATTCTTTCCTCTCCTTTATATCGTCCACGGGGTAGCGAGGAGGCTCCGGTGCAGTAATTTCGACCACCAGAGGCTCCGGTGCAGTAATTTCGATCGTCGGTGCATCTGCACCAGCCGGTGGGGCCTCCGTGGAAGCCACGCTGCTTCTCTGCTGCTGGCTATCGAGATCCGCTGGATGATCTTCATGCTGCGCCCAAGCTGCATCTCTTTCGGCTACTAGTACACTCACGGTTTTCTTCATCACATCCATTTCCGATGCCAACCGCGCCACAACATCTGCTTCCCGATCCATCTTTCTCTTACGGCTTCTGTAACCGTACGGGTCATCGTTCTGGGGGAACCCTATTTTCCACGGAATGTGCCCCATGCCTCGTACACGTCCTCCGTGTTCAGGATTCCCGAGGGCTTTTGTCAGTGCGTCGTTCTCTCTGTTGAACTTGATCTTCCCCTCTTGAGCATCCCTCATTGCGTCAATAAGGGCTTGGGTGGGTTTCATTATTTTGCCCTGGTAAACACACTCCCCTGTCTCCGGGTTCAGCGTTCCCCCATGCCCGTACCACCAGCTTTTGGCCCTTGGGTCCCATCCCTCCGTACCTGGACGGATTCCTCGCGCCCTCAGCTCGTTCTCCATCTTCTCCAACCTAGGCTGCCAAAGGCGATACCCTCCTGGCCCCATAATATGATTGTACTCCTTCTTAGCCGCATTTTCCTTATTTTTTTCGATATTTGAATGAACTGCTCCGATTTCTTTTGCTTCACAAATTCTGGCCAATCATGTTTCAGTTTCTCATATTGTCCTTTGAAATCCGGAGTCTTGTTCTGCTTGACAAAGTCATGGTTTAGATTTTGCTTGAATTTCCGGAATGCGTCGGCCATCTTACGAAGAGCGAACTGTTTGACTAGCCTCCTCCTCTCCTTGTTTTCCTCAATCTTGTTACCCTCCTCATCGAATTTGTTGTATTCCGGAGGTAGAACGAAATGTTCCATAAGCTTCTTGAAGCAATCTTTTTTTGTTCTCTTATCGACAAAAGTGAAACCAGCAATTCGTGCCTTCTTTGGCTCATTCCACTCCTGGACGGTGATCGAGACGTTGTCTCTAACAACGGCTCCGCATTGGCTGACAAACTTGATGGCGTTCTTGCGGGGCTCCAGCGGCCTGCCGGTTGCACTGTCGACAACCTCGATGGTGCATGTTTCTCCTTGTTTCATCGTCTTGGTTGCGCCACGCTTTGATGACGTACTCGATTGTTTCGACGATCCGGCCGAGGGCTAAAATAAGAAAGAGAGTCGCGCCCGTTAGTACACACATATTTATTCAAATCAGTTAGTTTGTATCACCAGAGGCTCAATGTATATATATACCTCGGCGCCGGAGGTGGTTGCTACTTCCATTTGAAGATCGTCATTTATCGACGTTTGTTCGGCATCATCTTGCTGACGGCGCCCTTCATCTTCACCGTCAAGGTTCAGATAAGAAGAGACATCATCTTCTTTTTGTCCGGTCGGCACATATTGAATATCGCCGTTTATGATGCCGAACATATGTGCTTCACCGTCCGGATCATAGTTGTCCATAATCGGGTCAGCTCTATCGTCCGCCATTATGTCAGTCCTGAAAACATGTAGTAAAAACAAATTAATTAAGTGAAGAAGGGGGGCGGTGGCGGTGGCGGTGGCGAAAGGGCGGTGGCAAAAGGAGGGGGCGAGGAAGGGGTGGGAGAGGGTGTCGCGGTAGAGCGCGAGACGGGGCGGCAAACGACGGCGTCACGGAGAGGGAGGCGAGGACAACACACATGTATAACCCTCGCCATTTGGTTAATTATCAAATTTTACGGTTTTTTGTTAATTATCAAGTTTTAAGTTACTTTTTTTCTTCTTCCTTTTTCTTTCTTCTTTCTTTTGGTTTTCATTTGGTTTTCATTTTTTTCTTCTTCCTTTTTCTTTCTTGTTTTTTCTTCTTCCTTTTTCTTTCTTCTTTCTTTCTTCTTTCTTCTTCTTCCTCTTTCTTCTTTCTTCTTTCTTCTTTCTTCTTCTTCCTTTTTCCTTTCTTCTTCTTTCTTTCTTCTTCTTCCCTTTCTTCTTCTTTCTTTCTTCTTCCCTTTCTTCTTCTTTCTTCTTCTTCTTCCTTTCTTCTTCTTTTTTTCTTCTTCCTTTTTCTTTCTTCTTTCTTTTGGTTTTCATTTGGTTTTTATTTGGTTTTTATTTGGTTTTCATTTTTTTTCTTCCTTTTTCTTTCTTGTTTTTTCTTTTTTTCTTCTTCCTTTTTCTTCTTTCTTTTTTTCTTCTTCCTTTGTTTTTCTTCTTCCTTTCTTTTTTCTTCTTTCTTTTTCTTTCTTGTTTTTTTCTTTCTTCCTTTTTCTTTCTTCTTCCTTTGTTTTTCTTCTGTTTTTTTTGTTTTCTTTTGTTTTTTCTTCTGTTTAATTTGTTTTTCTTTCTTCTTCTTCCTTTTTCCTTTTTCTCTTTCTTCTTCTTCTTTTTCCTTAAGCAGGGCCGGCCGGCGCCGGCCAGCAGGCGGACGGCAGGGCGCGCGACGGGCGGCGGGCGGCAGGGCGGCGGGCGGCGCGCGGAGGACGGCAGGCAGGGCCAGCGGGCGGCGGGCGCGGCGGGCGGCGGGCGGCAGGGCGTCGGGCGGCGGGCAAGGGCGCAGGGCACGGGCGGCGGGCAAGGGCAGGCACGGGCGGAGGCGGCGCTCACTGGGGACGGGGGGCGGCGGCGCGCAGGGCTTCGGCGTCGGGGCAGGGCTTCGGCGTCGGCGTCGGCGTCGATCGGCGTCGGGGCAGCGCTTCGGCGTCGAGAGAGAGGAGAATGGGAAGTGGCAAAACTGCCAAGTGCAGTATTTATAGACGCACCTTTAGTCGCGGTTGGTGTGGCGGACCGCGACTAAAGCCTAGCTTTAGTCGCGGTCCGCCACACCAACCGCGACTAAAGCTAGCCTTTAGTCGCGGTCCGCCACACCAACCGCGACTAAAGGGTTTTGGGCCTTTAGTCGCGGTTGGTGTGGCGGACCGCGACTAAAGCTAGCCTTTAGTCGCGGTCCGCCACACCAACCGCGACTAAAGGTCTGTGCTGGCACTGGCGCGGTGCGGTGGGATGTTTAGTCCCACCTTGCTAGCCGAGAGGCTTCGACAGTGGTTTATAAGCGCGGCTGCGCTGACCACTTCGAGCTCCTCTCAAATGCAGGCTTACGGGCCTATTCTGTTACTACTAGCCTGTGGGCCTACTGGGCCTTACTGCGGGCCTGAATCCTGGCCCAATAATGGGTTTCTAGTCGTATTCAGGCCGTGGTGGCCCAGTAGGTGGCATACTTTTTATTTTTTGCCTGTTTTTTGTTTTCATTTTTGCTTTATTTATTTTGTTTTGTTTCTACTTACAACAAAAAACTTATTTATTTTATTTTATTTTGTTTCTAATTACTTATTTATTTTACTTTATGATAATTATTTTTGCTATTAAAGTTTCTAATTACTTATTTATTTATGTTATTAAAATCTTAAAAATACAATTATATATACAAAAAATCAGAAAATAAAACTAATTCATTTTAAATTCTTGTTTTTCTTCTGTTTTTTTCTTCCTTTTTTCTTCTATTTTTTTCTTCTGTTTTTTTCTTCCTTTTTCTTGTTTTTCTTCTTTTTTTTCTTCCTTTCTTCCTTTTTCCTTTTTTCTTCTGTTTTTCTTCTGTTTGTTTTTTTCTTATGTTTTTCTTTTGTTTGTTTTTTCTTCTGTTTTTCCTTTTTTTCTTCTGTTTGTTTTTTTCTTCTGTTTTTCCTTTTTTCTTCTGTTTTTTTCCTTTTTCCTTCTTTCTTCTTCTTCCTTTTTCCTTTTAAAATCAGAAAAATAAAACTAATTCATTTTAAAATCTTAAAAATACAATTATATAATGCTTCGGTCAGTGAACAAATACAGTTCATCGACCAAATACAAAGTTTGGTACAATAAATTATTACACATCAATTCTTCCCTTGTGTCCCTGCTTGCTTACGATTGTGCCGTATCCATGGAGCATCCTCATCATTTAACTTAATGCTTGGGTCGGTGTTCACTTTGAAGGGCGGAATTTCAGCAAACATATTATAATCTTCTGACATGTCTGTCTTGTCCTCCACTCCCACGATGTTTCTTTTCCCTGAAAGAACAATGTGGCGCTTTGGATCATCGCATGATGTACTGATCGTTTTCTTATCTTTCTGTTTCCTCGGTTTGCTACTCATGTCCTTCACATAGAAAACCTGAGCGACATCTTTCGCTAGGACGAATGGTTCGTCAAGGTAACCAAGATTGTTGAAATCCACCATTGTCATTCCGTATTGCTGGTCCACCTTTACCCCACCTCCTGTTAGCTTGAACCATTTGCACCGGAACAAAGGGACCTTAAAGGAGGGTCCATAGTCAAGTTCCCATATCTCCTCTATGTAACCATAATATGTGACCTTTTGCCCATTCTCGGTTGCTGCATCAAAGCGGACACCACTGTTTTGGTTGGTGCTCTTTTTATCTTGGGCGATCGTGTAAAATGTATTCCCATTTATCTCGTACCCTTGGAAAGTCGTTATAGTCGAAGATGGTGTCTTGGCCAACATGTACAGCTGATCTACAACATCATTGTCATTCATTAAATGTTTTCTCAACCAACTGCCGAAAGTCTCCATGTGGGCCTTCCTAATCGAGGATTCAGGCTACCCCGGGTTGTCCGAGCGTAAAATATTCTTGTGTTTCTCAAAGTACGGAGCCACCAAGCTGGAATTGGTCAGTACAGTGTGGTGTGCTTCAGTCAGAGAATGGCCGTCCATACATATCATTGATTTCCTTCCGATCGTGCCTTTTCCACTTAGTCTCCCCTCGTGCCGCGATCGAGGAAGGCCAATCGGCTTAAGGTCAGGAACAAAGTCAACACAAAACTCAATTACCTCCTCATTTCCATAGCCCTTGGCGATGCTTCCTTCTGGCCTAGCACGGTTACGAACATATTTCTTTAATACTCCCATGAACCTCTCGAAGGGGAACATATTGTGTAGAAATACAGGACCGAGAATGAAAATCTCTTCGACTAGGTGAACCAGGAGGTGCGTCATAATATTGAAGAAGGATGGCGGGAACACCAACTCGAAACTGACAAGACATTGGACCACATCGTTCTGTAACCGTGGTAGATCTTCTGGATTGATTACCTTCTGAGAGATTGCATTGAGGAATGCACATAGCTTCACAATGGCTACTCGAACATTTTCCGGCAGGAGCCCCCTCAAAGCAATCGGAAGCAATTGCGTCATAATCACGTGGCAGTCGTGAGACTTCAGGTTTTGGAACTTTTTCTCCGCCATGTTTATTATTCCCTTTATATTGGACGAGAATCCAGACGGGACCTTCATACTGCTCAGGCATTCAAAAAAGATGACCTTCTCTTCTTTGGTCAGAGCGTAGCTGGCACGACCTTGAAACCATTCCGGATGCCGGTCATCAGGGTCTTTCAAACGTTGCTGGTCCTGCCGTGCTTCCTTTGTATCATTTGTCTTCCCATACACGCCCAAGAAGCTTAGGAGGTTCACGCAAATATTCTTCGTAACGTGCATCACGTCGATTGCAGAGCGGACTTCTAGGACTTTCCAATATTCTAGCTCCCAGAATATAGATTTCTTCTTCCACATGGCTGCGTGCCCGTCAGCTCCCTTCGGAACTGATTGTCCGCCAGGACCCTTTCCAAAGATGACTTTCAAATCCTTGACCATATCAAATACCTCAGCACCAGTGCGTTCTGCAGGCTTCGGCCGGTGATCTGCCTTGCCGTTGTAATGCTTGCCTTTCTTTCTTACTGGATGAATTTTCGGAAGAAATCGACGATGCCCAAGGTACACGTTCTTCTTACAATTTGGCAAATGTACACTTTCAGTCTCATGTAAGCAGTGCGTGCATGCATTGTATCCTTTATTTGACAGTCCCGAAAGGTTACTAAGAGCAGGCCAATCGTTGATGGTTACGAAAAGCAACGCTCGTAGGTCAAATTCCTCTTGTTTGTGCTCATCCCACACACGGACACCAGGGCCCCACAGCTGTAAAAGTTCATCAACTAATGGCCTTAGGTACACATCGATGTCGTTGCCGGGTTGCTTAGGACCTTGGATGAGCACTGGCATCATAATGAACTTCCGCTTCATGCACAACCAAGGAGGAAGGTTGTAGATGCATAGAGTCACGGGCCAGGTGCTATGGCTGGAGCTCTGCTCGCCAAAAGGATTCATGCCATCTGTACTTAGACCAAATCTTATGTTCCTTGCGTCAGCTGCAAAATCTTTGAACTCTCTGTCGATCTTTCTCCATTGCGTTCCATCTGCGGTGTGTCTCAACTCCCCGTCCGACTTACGGTCCTCTTTGTGCCATCGCAACAACTTGGCATGCTCTTTGTTCCTGAACAGACGTTTCAACCGTGGTATTATAGGAGCATACCACATCACCTTGGCGGGAACCCTCTTCCTGGGTTTCTCGCCCTCAACATCGTCACCAGGGTCATCGCCTCTGATCTTATAACGCAATGCAGTGCATACCGGGCATTCATTCAAATTCTCGTATTCACCGCGGTAGAGGATGCAGTCGTTGATGCATGCATGTATCTTCAGAACCTCTAAACCTAGAGGGCAGACAACCTTCTTTGCTTCGTACGTACTGGCGGGCAACTCGTTATTCTTTGGAAACATATTCTTCAACATTTTCAGCAAGTTTTCAAATGCCGAGTCAGCTACACCTGTCTGTGCCTTCCATTTCAGCAAATCCAGTGTGCAGCCCAGCTTTTTCAGACCATCATCGCATCCGGGGTACAACGACTTTCTGTGATCCTCTAACATGCGATCCAAATTCTCCCTCTCCTTTTCAGTTTCGCAGCGTCTCCGTGCATCGGCAATGGTCCGACCAAGATCATCAACGGTCTCATCACGTGCCTCTTCTTCACCTTCACCTTCCCCTTCCCCTTCCCCTTCACCTTCCCCTTCACCTTCAGCATCCTCCATGAAAGTATCACCGAAATCAGCAAGATAGCTTTCATCGATGAAATCATCCCCTTCTTCATCTTCTTCCATTATAACCCCTCTTTCTCCATGCTTGGTCCAACAATTATAGCTTGGCATGAAACCGTGCCGAAGCAGGTGCAGGTGAACTTCTCTTGAGGAAGAGTAACCCTTCTGATTCTTACAGTCAACACATGGACAGATAACAAAACCCTTCTGCTTGTTCGCATTAGCCACTACGAGGAAATCTTTCAAACCCGTAGTGAACTCGCGGGAGAGTCGGTTACCGTACATCCATTGCCGATTCATCTGCATTATTATAATATAAAATATATAATTAACCATCATGCATTTGTTAAACTAACTAGCTATAAACAATATAAATTAAACAATGAACAACACACATGCATATTTAATCAATGACACACATGCATGAAAGGTTCAAGTTGCTAACCGCGATCGAGGAGGAAAAAAATGAATGAGGAACCTCAAGTGTGGCTCTTGGGGCATTTCATCAAACACCTTGTGTGCATAAGAGGAACCAAAAGCAAACCTACACCCCCTTGTGAAGCTTGTGAAGAGAAGTGGCACCAAATGGCTAAGTGAGTGTGCTGAACTGGTATATATAGGGGAGGAGCTTTAGTCGCGGTTGGCCTGGCCAACCGCGACTAAAGGCCTTTGGGCACCTTTATTCGCGGTTGGCCTGGCCAACCGCGACTAAAGCCCCTCACGTGCACCAGCTGGCCACCGAGCGCCTGGGCGCAGCCATTTGGTCGCGGTTCGTCTGCCGAACCGGGACTAAAGGCTTCATTAGTCGCGGTTCCTACAGTTCCGCGACTAATGGGGCTGGACGAAAGCCTCTTTTTCTACCAGTTTAAAGTTGTCTGTCTTCTTGGTGTTTCCAGAACTAGCTAAATCATCCATATGCGACGAAGGGACAAATGTGGCGCCAACTCCAAATCTATCTCGTGAGGAGACAAGCATATTGTACCTGTAGTGGAACTTGGAACTAGCTAGAGTCGTTGCTCTCGTCTGGTTAAACAAGTCAAGAACCAGGAACATTTATCATCAGGGGGAGGGTCGCTGGTCTCATTTGGTTATCAAGTTCAAGAGTTTACTTTCTAAATAAGTTGCTATACTCACATATATTTTGTTACCACATTTCTCTTTTTGTGTGAGCCACATACTATCCATTTTATTCAATTCATCTACGTGTGAGATCGTGCAGTGTTGTACTGCTGTTATGATGTTTATGAGGTTTCTTGTTGCTACAGTTATGTGCAAGTTTGTGCATTTTTTGGTAATGGAAGCTTTATTAAACTCCATGGGTCTCCATAACATTTTCCATGTTCACAATGCCTTTTTTTCATCAAATATGTTCCGTGTAATGCTATGGACATCCTTCCTACTATATCCAGGCCGTCACTAAAAGTGTATATTGTGTGACAATATTACATTTTGAATTTTGTCCGGATACACAAACTCTTGATAAAATAAGAAACCTGAGATGAACCACCTGCCGCCGCTGCCGCCTCCTGGCCGAGCCGAGCAACTCGACACTGCCGCCTCCCTTTCCCTAGGTGCGCCTCCGCCACTTGCTCCTGCCGGGCCACACGACGCCATGGAGCTCCAGCTCGCCCACCGCCAAAACAGGAGCTTGGCCGAGCGTGCGCACCGCCGTGCAGGACGGCGGCCATAGAGGGTCGCCGGAGGAGGTAGGACGGTGGGGTTCCTCTCCTATGCTCCCCTGGATCCATGACAAGAAGGGGGGAAGCCGGGGATGGGAGGCGGAGGAGCCGGGATCTGAGCCAGTGGATGGCGGCGAGGAGTGCCTTGCGACGGGATGGGCACCGGCGCGACTCCTCGTCGGAGCTGGAACCAGGACCTCGCCATCGCCCTTTAACCGATGTGGACCTCGTCCATAACGTCGCCGGTCTGTGCATCCTCCACCACCGTAGCGGCCATGGGTGGGCAACGCTTCCGGCGAGCGCGAGCTGCTCGACGAAATGCCAGAGACGGTTGGAGAAAGACAGGAGATGATGACAAGTGGGCCCATGCAAACGGTGTTGACTTTTCTATCCACGTCATCACTTACATGCGGGCCCCGGACATCAGGTTTTGCATCAAACCATTCTAATCGGCCAATCAGTGTTTTTTTGAAAACTGTCAGCACAATGGTGGCTGTTTTTTGCAAAAAAAAAACTGAATGGTGGTGGTTTTCTGAATTAGGGTCCCCAATTGTGGTGGTTTTTTGCAATTTACTCCAATCATTAATTGATTTTGGTCAAAGGTTTCGGGGGGAGGGTGCGGGTCGCGGGAGCCGAGTGGACTACGCTTGACAGGAGCTCCTCACATTTTGGTCAAAGGTGAATCCCCATGGGTTACTGCATTTTGCAACAGAGAGAGCGAGACAATGTACTTGCTGAGTGAAGTTTGTACCAGCTGAAAACTCTGAAAAATTAACTTGAGAACCGGATGAGGAGGAGTAGCAACTCTCATTTGGTGATGTTCTTACTTTTTTGGCTTGTTTACCCAGGTTATGTTGTCTGGCAGCGTGTGTTGCAGCTGAATCTCTTGGGTCTATTCAATAAGAGAGTGTTGGTGTGTGTCCGAGCATGTCTAGCAGTCTGCTAGTGAAGCACCTGTGAAACTTGGTAACAAATGTCTCGTCTCCTCAAGAAATCGAGAGCTGGTGCTGCTTACACTGAGTTCGTGATGGGTACTGAAGAAATCGCGCGTTCGGGGTTCTTAGAGATGCTGGACCTAAGTGACACTTGTGTAGAAGAATTATCCACGTCTATTGTTAATCTTGGAAAATTGTCCCATCTACTTGTTAATCGTGATAATTTTTTCTATAAACTTAGTTAAAGTTAACAAAGTTTGACTTTGACCAAATCTTATATGCAGACTAAAAAGAAACGGAGAGAGCATCTTGGTTCACAGGTTTTTTAATCTCTGTTTTGTCGCTTCATGTATTCATGATCACGCTGTCTGTCTCGGAGCCTAATTCTTTTAGCAGAATTATTAGTAAGTTATTTAGCTAAGTTGTGAGCATCAATTAAATTACAGCCTTCAAAGATGAACTCACAGCTTATGAATTCCTTTGATGGGTCTGAAATCTCCTTCATAATTGCACTATAGCTTCCTGCCGTTCCACATTTTGTTTCTTCAACTATTGTCTTGCAGTCACAAGTGATGACAACTCTAGTAAGAGATAAATCAAGAGCAAGGGCCAAAGCTTCACGGGAGATGATGTGGACACAGGAAAAATAATGATGGAGGAGGTTGCTAACTTTCTATCGCTGCACTATTCGCTTTAACTGAGGCTGATCGTAATGGTGGTATCATAGCTAGTATCATGCATGCCAACTAGACAATTTTGATGATGTGACATAGCATTAAATGAAGAAAGAGAGGGTGTAGTATCATATCATGATACCGTATCATATTAAATGCTATGCTACTTTGTGTCATGCATGGCAATAAATAGAGTACTACATGATACTAATATATGATACTATGCATTAGGGAGGTAGTATCATACACTAGTATCATATATGATACTAGTATCATATATGATACTACTATCATATATGATACTCCTCATTACAACCAGCCTGAGAAGGCCCACGTGGAACAGAGCGAATTAAAGCCTAATAACAACGCTGTCTGG
The DNA here is from genome assembly GCA_032464435.1 of Aegilops umbellulata. Taxonomy (NCBI): domain Eukaryota; kingdom Viridiplantae; phylum Streptophyta; class Magnoliopsida; order Poales; family Poaceae; genus Aegilops; species Aegilops umbellulata. Next base: position 4,217,698 of record CP136057.1, on the reverse strand, counting down.
GCTAGGCTGTTGTTTAGTACTGGTTGTCGTCATGGCACTGTTCCAGCCTGGGTTGGACGAAATGCGCGCGCTCTCTCTCTCTCGGGATCTAAAAGCCTCCCAACGACTATAAGACCGTGAAATTACTCGACGGCACTTGTATAAGTACTACATTCGTTTGGGTTTATTATAGTCCTCTTTATGTTTTGAGTCAAAGTTTGATCACATATTTGACTAGCAAAATGTTGATGCATGTCACTAAAAATTGTATTGTTGAATTCTAATTTAAATGCAATTTTCAATAATATAATTTTTGCTACATATAACTTTTATTTTTATTAGTTAAATTTATGATCAAAATATGACCCAAAATACGAGGAGGGCCAGTAAACCCGGACAGAGGTAGTAGTCTATTTTGTGATATTCATCCCGTGTTCGGATCATGATTGCATGTGTCTCATACTCCCTCCTTTTCGGTTTATAGGGCTCAATTCAAAAATCCCACCAACCAAGGTAGATGATAAATGGTGGAATACCTTTTGTAGTTTGCAAAAGCACCTAATTAATGCACTTGTTTTCCTCAAAAAATTATGTTTATCAATGCATAAATTGCAATTCATGCATGCATAAAGTACATGCATTGGTCAATTTTCTCTTAATACTTGCATGCAATGATTTAATGCACCTTGCAATCTGAACGTGTGATGGAAAACAACTAAATTGAGCCTTATAAAATGAAAAAACAAAAATTTTGAGATAAGCCCTATAAACCGAAAAGGAGGGAGTATGAACTAGTTGAACTCTTTTTGTCCCTGCAAAAAGATCAACAAAGTTTTCCGTGCTAAAAAATATTCACCTGCTCAAGCCGGCCGGTGGTTGACTAAGTGTTCTTAATTATATGTATCTACCCACATGGCCCATGCATGTGAGAACCAAGCATGTGAACTCTCGTAGTACTCCTTGGTCCAAAGGTCTCGATCTATCGGCCGGCCAATAAATACTATATACTCCTATAGTCATTATTGACTATTTTCTTTCACAAGGCAACATGTTCTTCTCGAAAATAGGCGTCCAATCGCAGAGCTTCTTCTATCGATAAAGTGTATAAATTTACTAAACTTTTGATAAACTCATGTCATTATCTCGACAAACTTGGATGCAGTTAGGATTACGTTTTTCGTACATATGCGCTTGCAATGGTGATCTGTTTTTTTTGGGTGAAAAACAGTGAGTCCTTATTTCATTTCATTAAAAGATGACAACTACTGTCTTGCTAGAGGAGGAGGTTGATGTGGACACAGGAAAAATAATGATGGAGGAGGTTGCTAACTTGCTATCGCTGTACTGTTCGCTTTAGCTGAGGAGGCCCACGTGGAACAGAGCGAATTAAAGCCTAATAACGACGCTGTCTGGGCTAGGCTGTTGTTGGGTACGGGTTGTCTTCCTGGCACTGTTCCGGCCTGGGTTGGACAAAATGCACTCTTTCTCGCTCTCTCTCTTGGGATCTAAAGTCATGGACAATGGTGCTATCTTAAAAATGCCATATAGATAAATGACGAGGTGGAGAAAAGAGAACTTGTAAAAAAAAAGGTTAAGAAAAAACAAGAGATAATCTCTTAGCACAATATGTCTCATCACGTTTTTAGGAGTAACTAGTTATTGAAGATAAGGCTAAAAGATGACCCATTGTAGACCTTTTCTTGGTCATCTCTAAATTATATGCAAGACTTAAGATAAAACTACCTTATCAACCATTGTACATGCCCTAAAAGCCTCTCGACCAGTATAAAACCATGAAATTCATCGACGACTACTTTGTTTTTCTTTTGCACTAGTATAAGTATTACCTTCGTCCGGGTTTATTAGTCCTCTTCATGTTTTCAGACAAAGTTTGACCGAATATTGGACTAGCAAAATATTAATGCATGTCACTAAAAATTGTATTGTTGAATTCTAATTTGAATGTAATTTTTAGTAATATTATTTTTGCTACACATAATTTTTATTTTTATTAGTTAAATTAATGGTCAGAATATGACGCAAAAATACAAGGACCAGTAACCTGGACAGATGTAGTAGCATATTTGTGATATTTATCATGTGTTTTGCATGTGTCTCATCTCTCATGTGAACTAGCCGAACTCTTTTTGTCCATGCAAAAAAGATCAACAAAATTTCCCGTACAAAAATATATTCACCTGTTCATGCAGGTGGTTGGCTAATCGATCGATGTTCTTCTTAATTATATGTACTCCCTCCGGTCCTTTTTACTCCGCATATTAGATTTGGGTCAAGTCAAACTTTGCAAAGTTTGATCAAATATATATTAAGAAATATCAATATCTACCATACCAAATATATATCCCATGAAACTACATTTCGTAATGAATCTAACAAAATCGATTTGGCATCGTAAATATTAATACTTTTTTCTATAAATTTGGTCAAAGTAGAGATGCTTTGACTTCAGACAAAACTTATATGCAGACTAAAAAGAACCAGATGGAGTATCTACCCGCATGGCCCATGCATGTGAGAACCAACCATGTGAACTCTCAATAATACTCCTTGGTCCAAAGGTCTATCTATCGGCCGGCCAATAAATACCATGTACTCCTACAGTCATTACTGACTATTTTCTTTTACAAGGCAGCATGTTCTTCTGCAAAATAGGCGTCCAACGCAGAGCTTCTTCTGTCAATGAAGTGTATAAATTTACTAAACTTTCGATAAACTCATGTCATTATCTCGACAAACCTGGATGCCGTTAGCGCACAGGCGGAGGACCCGGTAGGGCGAGGTTGGGCGCCCGCCCTACCTTGATTCCGCGCAGGACTCGATATACTAGTACGCTGCATCCCTGCGTATACTGGCAATCCGGCATCCTCGTGCATGCACGTCTTGTTTTCCTTTTCATAATAGAAAAATGAGGGCATGTTGTATGGAGCTCCAATCCTCCAACGCAAGCGCTGCCTGCCGCCTGCCTAATCGGCTGCTCACGTGCCTGCCGCCATTCACAGCCGTGCGGTTGTGCCGTTCTCTGTCTAGCTGCTTCGTCTCTTGATAAATTTTCATTCATGCTTGGAAATTTTATTAGATACGACCATGAGGGGATATTAGAACCGCTGCTTGTCTACAGGTTTTGGGTGACGTATAGCTAGCCTGTGCAGGAGCTTATCTGCTTATGTGACAATAAATTGAAATTTTCATGCTAGGTAATTTTGCCAGAACTCCCCATGCATTGAATTTAAATTTAATTGAAGAAACTGGTTGTGTGTGCAGTCCCGATGTATGTATTCCTATATGTATTGTTGAACTAAATTGAAGCATTTATATATGCGATTCATTTCATGTTTGATTGTTAAGTATTGAGTTTAAATTATATATTTTTTTTTCAAGAAATTGAGTTTTTTTTTGTACTCCCTCTGTAAACTAATATAAGAGCTTTTAGATTACTATTTTAGTGATCTAAACGTTCTTATATTAGTTTACGGAGGGAGTAAGTGGTAACTTTTTGAGAGTTTTATAAGGTATTTTTTGTGTAGTTATAAATGGCAAAGTTATTTCATGTTGCCGAATTTATATTTTTGCCCCAGGGTTGCTTCAATCGGACTCCGTCACTCTCACCAAGTGAGCAACCAACCAACCCTAGCAATAGTGACCACTATGGGCGGTCGTCGCTAAGGCAAACAACCATGGCATTGCTAGTGGCCGTTGTTGGGTGGCGTGTTGGCGCGATGGTTGTTGATGCAAGGTTTGCCCCACCTTAATTTTTTTTCGTCCTCCACCATTGCCGTCAGGATTACATTTTTCTTATATATGCGCTTGCAATGGTGATCTGGGTTTGTTTTTTTTTTTTTTTTGACGAAAAACAGTGAGTCCTCATTTCATTTCATTGGGAGAAAGAGCCATACGGCTGAGTTACGAAGTTATTTACAAAAGGAAAAAAAACTAGGCTCAATGCTAATCAGACTCCATGCACTACTAGAATCGCCTTCTTTGCCGAGTTCTCAGGATACTCGCCAGAGCCCAGAATCAACTCGGCGAGAAAGGCACTCGGCTGGACACGGCCCGGCAATCATTAAGTCTGTCTAGTTCTTTCTATCGGGAACACGACAAATATTTAAATAAAGTTTGCCGAGTTTCTGTTGACAATGCATCTAAATGCGCCTGCGGGTCTGCCGACCATGCATCTGAAACTAGCTTACATAAGTCAGCATGGCGTTCCCACATGACCTCATACCGAAAATGTTTGTGTTGAGCACCATGGGGCACCTCCTCTCTGATATTCAGCAAGAGCGCCATGTATATGATCAGAACAGGCAGAAGTAAGGTGCTGCACCGCACCATCTGGAAATAGTAAACTCCAAGCAGGAGATGCTAAGGCACGATCCAACCTGACACGGGTATACGTATCCACTGTAAACCAGTACCACTATAGCCCATATCATGTCCTGTAATCCACACACATCAACCGCGTCTCCAGAAACCTAGCTAGAAACTTGTTGCTTCACATGAAGTTAATTAAGGGTAGCAATTTCTTGTTTTCTTGTCAATTTTTTTAAACACAGTACATACACAAGCGCTCATATACATGCACATACACTCATCTTATGAACGTACACACGCACATCCTACCCATATGAGCACCTCCGAAAGACTCTAAATTGTCAATAATTGGTACTCTAAATTAGATGCAAAAATGACGGTGCCCAAAAAGATTTAAAAACTCTGTTACGCCTCGTGGTTTTGGGCCCACGGAACAGAGAGATGGGCCAGACTACGACAACGACGCTGGTCCTTGTTTATGCGTTGTGATGAGTGACCAGTGACCAGATCATCCATCTCCTCTTCTCACTCGTAGCCGGCGTCAGAGCTTCTCCTCGCCAGGGTTACCTCACGGTCGCCCCAGTCCGCCACTCTGCGGCGGATCCATCCTGCTAGCGGAGTAGGTACGAGTGCGCTGCTTCGATCTCCTTGTATGAAGCCGCCGGCGCCGGCACGCGGTCGGTCCGTGGCTCGTTCTGTGCACAGGCTGTTGCGCTCATCTTGGTTAATCCATTCTCTTTCACGTGCAGATCCACGACGCCGAGGAAATAGATACTCCACTCTTCACCTGGCACGCCCATCTGTCGCCGGCGTCCGAGCTCCCACGCCCCCCTTCTCCTCTCCTGGGTTAATTATTTCGCGACCGCCGAAGCCCAGTTTACTCCTCGACCGGATCCATCGTCCCGCGCGAGGTACCGCCCCGTCCCCTCGCTCCCCGCTTCGATCTCCTCCGATGCTGCCGCGCGTTGGACTGCGCCGGCACTGGGCGCGCTGTGTAGCTTGTTTGATGCAGCAACGGTCGGGCTCACCCCCGTCAATCCGTTCTCTTTCAGGGCCAGATCCACGACGCGGAGAAGACGAAACAATCCACTCTTCACCGTCAGTACGCTTGGCCAACACTTCGAGCTGCCTCTGAGTTGCACGGCAGATCAGGTGCACAACTAAAAATTCTAGTTCCATGGGAGCTAAGTTTGCAGAAAACCACTTTTTCAGGTTCAGGGTCAGGATGTTCAGTCTACTAACCCATCCTTTTTTTTCAGGTTGTCGATTCGTAGCTAGCTGTTTACTGTCAGTGCATTCAGCAACCTGACGTCCACGCACATTTTTTTACTGGCCGAGCTCTAAGATAGCGTGGCCATGGAGGCGTCTCTCGTCTGCGTGGCGACAGGGGTCCTCAAACCTGTCATAGGGAAGCTGACCGTTCTGCTCGGCAACGAGTACAAGCGTTTCAAAACAGTTGGCAAGGAGATCAAGTCTCTCACTAATGAGCTCGCCGCAATGGAGGCTTTTCTCCTCAAGATGTCCGAGGACGAGGATCCCGATGTGCAGGATAAAGTCTGGATGAATGAAGTGCGGGAGCTGTCCTATGACCTGGAGGATGCCATCGACGACTTCATGCAAAGCATCCGTGACAAAGACGAAAAGCCAGATGGCTTCATCGAGAAGATCAAAAATTCACTAGGGAAGTTGGGGAAGATGAAGGCTCGCCATCGGATCGGCAAGGAGATCCAAGATCTGAAGAAACACATCATAGAGGTGGGTGACAGGAATGCAAGGTACAAGGGTCGTCAAACCTTCTCTAGCACCAAAAATGAAGTTGTAGACCCTAGAATTCTTGCTAGATTCGAGCATGCATCAAAAATCGTTGGAATTGATGAAACCAGAGCCGAGATAATCAAGTTATTAGGCGAAGAAAATGAACAAGTGCGAAGGCAACAACAACTGAAGATAGTCTCCATTGTTGGATTTGGAGGAATGGGGAAGACAACTCTTGCAAACCAAGTGTATCAAGACCTCAAAGGGGAATTCCAGTATCGAGCTTTCATATCGGTGTCACAAAATCCAGACTTGATGAAAATCCTCAGAACTATCCTTAGTGAAATTACCGGTATAAGCTATCCTGGCACCAAAGCAGGGTGCATAGAACAACTCATCGACAAGATCAAAGATTTCCTAGCAGACAAAAGGTACAATAACTGCCTGTGTTTATCTACTCATTGTGCTTTGATGTATAATTTTAGTTATTCATGTTTCACATGAAAACTTGGCAATAAACTTATCATAAAAATAATTGTTGTTGTTTATGTGTGTGCGTGCATATTGTTTCCACTAGACGGAAAAATAAGATAGTTTGTGCTCCATGTATATAGAAATACATTGTGCCCCTATGTTCATATAGGAAAAATACCCTCATATTATGAACTACCATGTAGTATACAAATTGTGTGGCTGAGTGTGAATAGCTTATATTCCACAACCTACTAAAACAATGTACCAATTGTAGTATAATTGTGTTCAAAATATAGTAATTTTGAAATAATATAGTATACTGGTGACTTAGTGAAAATATGTAGTTCAAAAAATTACTACACATATTATACCAATTTTTCCTACTCCCGCTGTTTCATATTACTTGTAGCTGCTTTAGTACAAGGGTAAATTTTCTATCAGTTTTGCTAAAGCACGTCTAGATGTGCCATAAGTATTGCACATATAAGTCCTATGCATTGACCTTGCAAGGAGATTCTTGTCGGCATTTTATGTTTCCCTATTCTTTTTCCTTTTATACTTGATTAAGTCACTTTTTTTCGATAAAGGGCTTTTCATTGAATTGAAATATCGAGTTGATACAGACGCATCAAAGATCACCCGGCCTCTGCATAGCTAGATGCACACAGCCAAAAGTTCGAAGAAGTCTAGATCAAAAATAATATGGCTAAACAGCCACAAGTAAAAAATAAAACAAGCCTATAGCGGGGCCAATCCAATTCGAAGATCACACCGCCGTCCATGGGGGTAGAAAATCTCCCTGACCGAACGCTCCAGCCATGTAGACGCCATCATAAAAAGGTCTCTGTCCTCCGGCCACTGCAGGATAGACCATATACGGAGCCATCGCGAGCATATATGAATAACCTGCATAGGAGAAGAAACGCATTTACAGTTAAAAACAATATCATTCCTAGTGAGCCAGAGTGCCCAACATAAGGCATCCGCCCCCACAAGAATGTGTTTAGAAAATTGTTTATCTATTCCCCTCAACCAGTTGCCGAACATATTACGTGCACTACGTGGAGGGTATAGATTCGAAGCTATTTGGACAATGGCCCATACCGATCGAGCAAACCTGCGGAGAAATCCTTGGAGGCGGAATGGGTCCGATCCATGGCCTGACCAGAACCCTAGTTGAAACCCCCGCCCCAGCAGGTCCTCGTCGAGTCGGCGCCGCCACCTTGGGAGAGATCACCGGCATTACCGGAGCCGTCTCCCATCCTTTTGAGCAAAACCTACCGGAGTAGAAACCCGCCGCAAAGAGGGTCTCTCCCACACTCTTGAGGCGGGTGTAGGATACCCGATGTCAGCCCAAAATTCCGCTGCGAGCTCTTCGTCTGATTTGCGCCGACGCGATGCCGTAGCATTCTTACCCGACGAACAGTCCTCTTCCTCATCCGAGTGAAGACATGAAAAGCGCGATCCAGATCCCGTCGCCGTAGATACCGACCACCCCGGCGCCAAGGTTAGACGCCGACGAGAGGAGAGCCGCATCCAGGCAGAGAGTTGTTTAGTAATGCCCATTAAAAATGGGAGAGATTTTCACGTCGCCGAGTGAAGACATGAAAAGCGCGATCCAGATCCCGTCGCCGTAGATACCGACCACCCCGGCGCCAAGGTTAGACGCCGACGAGAGGAGAGCCGCATCCAGGCAGAGAGTTGTTTAGTAATGCCCATTAAAAATGGGAGAGATTTTCACTTCCCCGGCCTCTGCACCAACTAGGGATGCATACGACCATTTTAATATGAGTACCAAGATAAACGTGGTCCTCAGAATTTTTTTAAATGAGTATCAAGATATTTTTTGATGAGTAGTTCCACCACAGACCAAACCTGATCTTCAATAAATGGGGGAAAACCAATGTTTTAAATAGCAGGCTATGCCAAATAGCGGCGGACCTCAAAATCAGCTATAGCGGGATGTTTGTACATGAAACCATTTAGCGGCACCGTGCTGAAAAGGCTATAGCAAGGCTATAGCGGGGCTATAGCCGCCTATTTAAAACTATGGGGAAAACCCCTATGCATCACCTGTCAATTCCAGGAATTGAACTCGGGTCGTTAGGCTGCACAACCGCATGCCCAACCACTGAGCCAAGGCTCTTTTAGATGTGCAATAACTTGGGCACGTCTAGACACCGTCATTTTCTATGCATTCTACCAGGGCCTTACCCACAAAAAAAAGGGCCACATATTAGCCTTTCAGTGCTTGGGCTTAGAATAGCGCATGTGTACACATAATCTAGTATGCCATATTTATATTCCCTCCGATCGACCGTGTATTGGATGACAAAATGGGCGAGCGACCGTGTATTGGACGCCGACACGCAATTCTCCACGCATAGGAACTGCCACAAGCACGCCCATCGCCCGCTCCACCCCCGAATATTGCTACACTTAAAGGGATCTTACGTGACCTAGGTCTTTTGATTGGATTAAATCAAGGAGATACATCTTCCTCAGGGACGAAGCGGTGTACCTAAGAGCATCTCTGGACACCCTAAAATTGGTCAAAAGAGTAAAATTTCGGTTTTACTCCTCTAAGTGTGATCTAACCAGGCGTAAGTTCAATAATGGAGTAAATACTTCACTCCATGCCAAGCCGAGCACTTAAACTTACTCCTCCGCTCAGCCACGGAGTAAAACACAACACGCCTCTCTGCCTCCTTCCCCACCCTATCCCTCACCGGCTACCCCCGCAACGCTCCCGCACCCGCGCCATCATGGACGGATCCCGTGGCCGCCGCTCCCCGCAGCTTATCCACAACGCAGGTTGCACCGCCACGAGCGCAGCGTCGGTGCATCTGCCTCCCACTGCTGCCACGACGCTTCCTTGATCGGCGCCCCATACGCTTACCGTAGCTGGCTCTCTGGCTTCCCCGATATGCCCGCACCACTGCTGCCACAGAGGTCGTACAGTGGCATGCAGCAGTGGGGATGAGAGAGTGGGTGGCCTAGATCACCAACCGGCACACCCACACGACGCTTTGGCTCAGATCCTTCCAATTTGCCGAGCAAGCCGACCAGGAATACGACATTTGGTTGTTTGGCTACACGGCGCCGATGGCCATCGGAACTTTGAGTTTGGTGAGTTGTTGCGGCTAGATGCCGTCGACCCGCGGGTGGTCTCCACACTGGACAGGAGGAGGGACCAAGAGGCGAGGGAAAAGTTGGCGAAGGAGGCCTCCGATGAGGCATACATGGCGGGGCTTCGCCGCCACTACCCAGAGCAGGTGGAGGCGGATCAACGCTTGTACGAGCAGCTCGCAGCGCGCGGGGGGGGGGGGGGGGGTGTCATCATGTTGTCAAGCAACGACGAAGATAATGGCGGAAATAGAGGCAACGCAAGCGGAGGAGAGAATGGAGGCGGAAACGATGACTGCTTCAGGACCGAATTTACAAGAATCTTTGGCAACGACGATGACTGCACAGGGCCTGACCCCATGATCAATAGGCTTTCCCGAGTGGGGTGGAAATCGGTCACTGAAGATATGTATAGTGACTAGATTTTAGTAAGTTTTAGATTTGGTTAATTTAGTAGACTTTTTGTTGGTTGATGACAATGTGAAATTTCACAAATTGGTGTCGAATTTTGCTTAGTACGTTTGTTTGAATTGAATCTGTGTTCATCATATCCGAATTTGCTTTTTTACTTCGTTAATCTACGAGAACGGCTAGAAACAACCAAATTTGGAGTACAATTACTCCACTAACATTTGCTCCGCGGTTTACTCCACTAATTTTTAGGGGGTCGTCAAGAGAAGTTGCATGCGCTCGAGCCTGAAACCTGACTCCTCACTTGCTTGGAGAAACATAAATTTTGTAAAGCGAAACTTTTTTGGGTGTAAGCCAGAAAATTGCCCATAAATGCAGGGTCGGAATGATGAACCAATCGCTTGTTGCCGAGGCAGGGCGCACAACTTTTTTTAGCAATGTTTTATAGCGATCAATTTTTTAGGGCAGTCCAAGCGGGGCCTGAAAGATGGGCACACCTCATCTTAGTGGAGCGCCCAGTGGGCAGGCAAAGTAACATTAATTCGTTACTTTTGTTAGATTTTCTTTTTAGTTTTGTTTCTATTTTGAAATTTTTAAATACATATATTCCAAATAAATCTACATAATTTTTAAAAATGTTCATCGCATGTTAAAAACTGCCTGTGGAGTGTAAAAAAAATCATCCAACTTAAAAAAATATATTGATACCATTCACAAAAATGTCAGTAATATTTTAAAATTGTTCACACAACTTCTACAACCCGTCCCCGTTGCTGCTGCCGCGTACTGCACCACTACGTCTTCTCTTCTGTTAAGGGAGATATGACGGCAGTTGGATTGAGGGGTGCTTCTGCGAGTTGAGGGACACATCCCTCTTGGCGCCCTGATTGGGTGGAAAACAGGCGAGAAATTTAGCGCCCTTCTATGGGATTGGGGGGAGTAACACATATCTACTATTCATGTTTTTCTAGAGTAATGTGTACTACTTATGTGTAACACGTATTTAGGTACACTTTGTTGGGTGTGCCATAGCCAATACCCCATATATATACATCCTTTTATGCAAGACCTAGATGTAAACTTCAACATGGTCACGCTTCGTTTAAGACTACAAAATGTATTAGCTTTGTCCTAAGTCAACCTTTTAAGTTTGGAATAGTTTATAGCAATATTCTATAATAGCAAACAAGTATATTATAAAAAATATATTTCATAGAGGATTCAACGAAAGTAACTAGTTGTTGAAGGTGTTGGTACACTTTGTATCAATTTGATGAAACTTAATTAAGTTTGACTCATTACAAAGCTAGACCTTCTTATTGTTTGAAACGGGGGAAGAGTTGTACTTAAATTTATGTCATATAAGTTTACTAGTATTACTAATGCATGAATTATTAGTATTACTAATGCATGAATTATTCTGCTCCAAATTTAGGAATCTACTTGCAATGTTTAGTAGTTGGTGTTGAAATGGTTTTCCACATTTCAGTTTAGCACTATTTACTAATGTGTGAAATCTTGCGTTACAATATGGGCAGGTATCTTATTGTCATAGATGACATATGGGACATAAAACATTGGGAAGTGATCCGATGTGCTCTAGCTGATAATCATTATGAGAATAGAGTAATCACAACAACCCGTGATCGCGACGTTGCACGTAAAGTTGGTGGCGCCTATGAGCTTAAACCCCTCCCTGATGAGACATCCAAAATATTATTCTTTGGAAGAATTTTTGGTATTAATAATGACTGTCCAGCTGATTTGGTCAAAGTATCTGAAACTCTCCTGAAGAAATGTGGCGGTGTGCCATTGGCTATCATCACCATTGCTGGTTTATTGGCCAGTCGGGAAGGGAATAAAAGGGAGTGGAACAAGTTGTGTGATTCTATCGGTTCTGGACTTGACAACAGTCCTGATGTGAAGAAGATGAGAAAGATATTGGCCCTTAGCTATCACCATCTACCTATCCATCTAAAAACTTGCTTGCTGTATCTGAGTATATTTCCTGAAGACTACATTATTCAAGGAGACAGATTGATATGGAGGTGGATATGTGAAGGTTTTCTTAATGGTGTACAGGATGAGGACTTATTTGAGCTTGGTGAGAGCTACCTCACGGAGCTCATAAACAGAGGATTGATCCAAGCGGTGGATTCCTATAGTTATGGCATGACAACGGCTTGCCGTGTGCATGACTTGGTTCTGGAATTTATCAGCTCCATTTCTGTTGAAGAAAACTTTTATACTGTATTTCATGATAAGAAGGCCAAATCAGCTGCGATAACAAGCAAGGTCCGCAGGTTATTTCTGCAACTCCAGGATGTTGAGATGCCTCAGGGGAGATTGATATTGTCTCACATGAGGTCACTTACTGTGTCGGGCCACTGGGTTGACAAAATGTCGCCCCTTTCTGTTTCCCCTCAATTACGTGTATTGGATTTGGAGGAGTGCTATCTTCTCGAGCAACGCGATAAATTACTTGAGCATCTTGGGAGTTTATGCCAGTTGAGATATCTTTCGTTGGGAAATACATACCCCAGTAAGCTCTTATTGCCGATCCAAATTGGGCAGCTAAAAAATCTGATATGCTTAAGAGTTGAGGGTCTCTTAAATATCAAATTGAGGCCAGGTGTGGTTAGGGAACTGGAGTGTCTGCAAGAGTTGTCAATGATCAGTTTGTCTAAGTCTCCGCACGTTGCGAAAGAGCTAAGGCATTTGACTAAACTGAGGGTTCTTGGTATCTCTTTCGAAGATATGCCTGATGAGAGCTTGAAGGGTTGGCTTTTGGAGTCTCTATGTCACCTGGAGAATTTGCGGAGTTTAACTGTGAGCCCGAGATATAATCCTGGTGATGTGGAATCCTTGGATTTCTTAGGGGCAGGCTGGACACCCCCTCCTTGGAACCTCCGTAGGTTCACGGCATGGGGCACCTTCTCGTATCTGCCGTCGTGGATCAGCCCGTCAAATCTCCGGGAGCTGTCCTTCATAAACATCAGGCTGGGCCACCTGCGGCAGGAGGATCTTGACATACTTGGTTCCTTTCCAGTTCTTCAATCCCTCTGGCTGAGTTACTACAATAATATCTGGGATGAAAAAAGGGAACAGTGGCCAGTGATCGGGGCTGGTACTTTTCAGTGCCTGCGGGAGTGTGTGTTGGGGAAATTTCCCACGGGGTGGAATATGTTCGCACCAGGAGCTATGCCCAAGGTACATAGCCTTCAATTTGATTGTCACGTTGACGATGTAGATTTGGCAAACCTCCCATCTCTCCATGATAGCTTGGGCTTGGAGAACCTCCCTTCTCTCCAGGAGCTCCATGTTTGCTTCAGAGAATTCACCCATGGGTCCGTCACCCGAGAAGCATATGACAAAGCGGAGGCTGCAATTAGGTGTGCAGCAGACAACCATCCCAACCGCCCCACCCTTCACTTAGCCAAGTTGTTCTATCCATCATGGATGAGTAACTCGGCATCCGCATAGTTTCCTTGTTGTATGCATATCTTAACTCTGAAGTGGAACTGCGTACCTATGTAGTGTGTTGCGTGAGCTCTGTTTTTCTTCTATTGTAATACTACACTTTTTGTACGTTTTGTTCTACTTCGTTGTAAATACTTTAGCCATTTAATATAATAACTTGGACGACACAACCATTTTGCTTTTTCGCAAATCTGTGGAACATCCCCCCGTACGAAAGGCTTGGAATATCCTTCCCTGGTCTGTGCATGTTTGAGAAACTTATCGAGCTGCCCAAGATCTCACAGTTTAGTTTTGTGCTGACATCTGTAGGACAAGCAAAAAAGGGAGAAAGATTAACGAATTAGTAAAAACCATCAGCCCCCAGCAAGTGCATGGTAGACACAATGTCGCAGCGACAAGGAGGTATATCAGGATTTGCAGCAAACACAGCACAGGCAACAAAACAGAGTTCCCGACAACGCACGTCAAGAACAAAAGAAAGGCAAGGCGATGGCAAGGTTATTCTTTAATTTGTGTTTCCTTGCCTCATGTGCATCATCAGGCTGTCTGTCTCTGCATCATCAGGAACATCACCAAACATGATAGTTGCTGCTGGCTCCTGCTCCTCATCCGGTTCTCATGTTAATTTTCAGAGTTTTCAGCCACACACATTGTCTGATGTGGATGTGCCTAAGTTTCAGTTGGCATGCCCTTTCTGCTTGTTTTTCCACGACTGAGGATGGGTACGAGGACCAACCCTGCCCCTGCCCTGCCCTGCCCCACAGGTTCTTGTTCAGTTTTGTATTCCAGGCTGATGAGATGCAAGCAGTGCTACTGTTTTGAAATAGACTACTGAAATTGCGAGAACGCTAATCAACATGCGTAACTGTAATCTCTCTCTCTCTCTCTCTCTCTCTCTGTGTGTGTGTGTGTGTGTGTGTCTGTGTGTGTGTGTGCACCTTTGGCGAAAGTTGCTATATCTGGTTTATTGGCTAACACAAGAATAGAAGAAAATATGTGGAATCAAGTGAAAGATTCAATTGGTCGTGCACTTGAAAGAAATCCTAGCATCGAAGGAATGATGAAGATATTGTCACTTAGTTACTTTGATCTGCTTCCTTATCTAAAAACTTGTCTCTTATATTTGAGCATATATCTAGAAGATTCTACTATTGGGAAGAAGGGCCTGATAAAAAGATGGATTGCCGAAGGATTTATTCATACAGAAGGCAGATACACAACATACGAGTTAGAAGAAATGTGCTTTAATGAGCTACTGAATAGGGGTTTGATCCAACCTGTGGAGACGAATGAATATGACAAGGTGGAGAGTTGTCGAGTTCATGACACGATTCTTGATTTCATCATATCCAAGTCCATAGAAGAGAACTTCGTTACTTTACTTGGTGTTCCCATTCTGACAATTGGGAATCAAAGCAAAGTTGTTCGTCGACTCTGTCTACAAGGTGTAAAGGAAGGAAATTCAGCAGTATTGACAACGGGTCTCGTGTTTTGCCATCTCCGATCACTTACTATGGTTAGAGGTCTGTTGGAAATCCCTTCTTTGGAAGAGTTCAAACATCTGCGTGTTCTCGACTTGATGGCTTGGTACGAATTGGAAGATCATCATCTTGAAAATATAGTGGGGTTGTTCCAGCTGAGGTACCTGAATCT
The DNA here is from genome assembly GCA_032464435.1 of Aegilops umbellulata. Lineage (NCBI taxonomy): Eukaryota > Viridiplantae > Streptophyta > Magnoliopsida > Poales > Poaceae > Aegilops > Aegilops umbellulata. The sequence goes on along the minus strand of CP136057.1, from coordinate 4,202,491 downwards.
CGGAGGTACAGAAATAAGCAAGCTGCCAAAACAAATTGGTCGTTTAGGATGCTTAGAGGTGCTGGACCTAAGATGGACTGCTGTAGAGGAATTACCTGCATCTATTGTTAATCACAGAAAATTGATGCATCTACTTGTTGGTGCTGAATATGATGGTGTTAAATTTCCTGATGGTGTTAAACATCCATTCATTTCAAATCCATTCTAGCTGAACATATGATGGAACCTGTAACAACCAAATCATGAAAATCAAAACAAAGTACAGAAGTAGAAAGGGGGCAGAGGGGTGCGGTGGATGAGCATACCCGTAGCTGCCATTCACAGCACAAACCAAAGCTGGCCGCTACCATGGGTGGTGTACAATCTCGTGGCAGCCGAAATCTGCAGCGCTAGGGCCATGGGATGGGCTGATAGGGGCGAGGTGGCGGCGGCGGAAACCCCTATGAACGCACACATATCATCTTGAGATTTACGAAGTCACCGTAGGCGTCTCGTCGTCGACGGGAACGTCTCCTCCCACTGAAAGCGCATCGCCGGAAATCCTGAAATAAATCCAGGAATAATGCGAGCACCAGGATTTGAACCCTGGTTGGTTGGGGATACCACTGTCCACCTAACCAACTCAACCACAGGTTGATTCGCCACTCGCGCGACCCTTATTGGGTTTAATTTTTGGCAATAGAGTCACGTGTGTTTGTGTTGTCCGATTATCCCAGGACCTATTTTGTAGAAGGGTGGTCTCACTACCTTGTATCATACGGTCATGTACTTTGCTTCATACTTCATCTATAAATCAGTCCGAGAGCCTGTTTCGTGATATTGGAACCATCTTGCTTGTTGCTTCTTCTCAAAGCTAACCCCAATCATGAATTCTCTTGTTGGATCTATTTGTTGCCTTCACTTAAGAGGAGGTGCCACGTGTTGTGTCGGAGAAATAAATGTGTGAACTAACAATTGGAGAAACGATGGATTGGAGAGGTCGCTATTTGTTCTGTTCCCCTTGAACTGAGGCCCAAGTGGAAATAAAACCAAACGACGACTCCAAATGAATAAGCTAGCTAGCTAGGTGTTCCTCTAAATATATACTACTCCTAATGTATCTTTATTTACTTCTCCCCCTTTTCTAAATATAAGTCTTTTTAGAGATTTCAATACAGGCTACATACGGATGTATATAGATATATTTTAGGGTGTAGATTCACACATTTAACTTTGTAGGTAGTCCATATTGAAATCTCTAAACAAAGACTTATATTTAGGAATGAAGGAAATAGTATTTTGGAGAAAACACGTACGGTTGTTGAGAAAGAATGTGGCCCCGGTTAGGGTTTCTCTTTCCCTCTCGCGAGTCACGACTGCAGGGGCTAACGCGCCCATCCCCTCAAATCTTCGGCGACGAGGCCATGACCTCCACCTCCCGTCAGCTCGCCGCGTAGTCGACCGGTGACGGGGATTGGGGACCACCATACCTTGGCTCTGGCTAGTAATTTACGTTATGTTTTTTTTCTTGCATGGGCGGTGTTTGGCAGATGACATGCTTTCGGGCATCGATGCTCCTCAAGTTCGTCCAGGGAAACTACCCGGAAACTGCAGTGCCCTTTCGACGTATGTGCCGCGGAGCGAACGGCGTCCATCTCGGTGGCACTGTGGGAGAACGTACGGGTTGTTTCATTGAAATGAAGGGGCCAGCCGGCCAGGTGTGAATGACGAGGACGACGACCCAGCGAGGCGACGACCCCTGTTTGTTTACGCGTCTCGGTAAGACAATAAATTGGGGAGCTAGGCCAGACGCGATCCCCTCACTCCACTACTCTCGTTCGCCACTGCGAAATCCCCCAATTCGTTCTCACCCTCGTCTCTCTGCAAGTGCATCCACCTGTCGCTGGCGTCCGAGTTGCTAGCGTCCTCCTCGATCGCCGGGGAGGTGCAGGGTTTCACCACCGGCACAGCCCAGTCGCTTCGCCACCGGCCATCCTCCACGTCTGGATCGATCCATCCTGGTAGGTGTAGGTTCGACCCCCCATCCTGGTAGTCGTATGCCCGCCTAGCGTTTGCTTGCGTCGGCACATGATCGCCCTGTAGCTTGTTGACTGCTTTGGCTTAGTGGCTAACTTCGATTAATTCCTTTTTCAAGGTTTAGATTGACTACCGTGGAGGGGATTGTGGTGAGTGCAGTGACGGGAGCCTTGGATGCTGTCCTCGGGAAGCTGGGCGATCTGTTGGCCCAAGAGTATAGGCTTTATCAGGGGGAGCCCGACGACATCCGATCTCTGACTGACGAGCTTACCTTCATGCACGCCTTTCTCCTCAAGATGTCCGAGGAGGAGGATCCGGACGCGCAAGATAAGGTATGGATGAATGCGGTGCGCGAGCTGTCCTATGATATAGAGGACTCCCTCGACGACTTCATGCAAGAGCAAGATACAGATGGCATCATGAAGAAGATGCTGAAGGGGTTAATGAATACGCTAGGGTTGGGGGGCAAGAGAAAGCGTGACCATCAGATATTCCAAAATTTGAAGATACGAGCCGCTCAGTTGGGCGAGATGAGTGGAAGGTAGCAGACTCGTCAGGTCATCTTCAACACAAAAAATGCAACCGTTGACCCGAGAGCTCTTGTTATCATTGAACATGCCTCAAACCTCGTCGGAATCGATAAACCCAAGGCTGAGCTAATCAAATTGTTGACATAAGAGGATGGGTGTGCGTCAACACAACAACAGCCAAAACCCCGCAAAAGAAGAAGGCAACAACAACAACCACCGAAGGTGGTCTCCATCGTTGGATCTGGAGGAATGGGCAAAACAACTCTTGCATACCAAGTGTATCAAGATCTCAGAGGACGATTCCAGTGTGGGGCATTTGTATCTGTGTCGCGAAATCCGGACATGAAAAAAAATCATGAGGACAATTTTGAGTGAAGTTAGTGGTCAAGAATATGGTGATACTGAAGCGGGGAGTATACAACAACTCATCAGAAAGATCAGAGATTTTCTAACAGACAAAAGGTACAATTTCTATCCTTCTCTACTCGTGCATAATTACGAAAGTTACTTGACATGGAATCATACTAGTAAATGTGCTATCAAACTAGTTCTGTGTGTTCATATTTAATATATATTTTGGAAATCATCTAGCGATCTATCTCTTGTTTCGATTGTTGCATGCATGCTTCTCAAGGTAACTGGCTATATTGTTACTTTTCGTAATCACTTATCTTTCTGTTTTCCGTAATGTGCCCGACTAACACAGATGAACACACATGAATCATGTCTACAATACCATTTTCCGTAATGTTTTCTGCTTGTGCTCGTACATATGAACACCTAGGGCCAGTTCTTTTGATGGCTTTTTTCGAGCTTTTAGAATAAGAGTCCCCCTACCCAGCTTATTCTAGAAGTTCAATCAAAAACATTTTTTAGAGGACTACTAATCAAGTCTTCATTAGTAGACTTCTAAAAAATAAATTTGGTTGAGCTGGGTAGGGAGCAGCTTATTCAAGCTTATTCTAGAAGCCATCAAAAGAACTGGCCCCTAATCTTATTTCATTATAGTATATAATCCATTTTTTATTATTATAAACACCTAAGGTATCTCCAACGCGGTTCCAAATTGTATTCACTATCGGTCCGCGGACACATCCTTTACAAATTTTTCCATGACTTGAAAAATATATATTCACCTGCTCAGGCGGCCTGTGGTTGGCTAATCGATCTTCTTAATTATATGTAGTAGTCGTCAACCCGTGCCTCGCACGGGCTAGCACTTTTTAAATACTTGATACATTACGTTTTTGCTATGACAATAATAAGATGTTCAAAAATGACATGCAATATTTTTGTCATCGTTTTTCAAACGCTCAAATGTGTCACACTGATGTATACACATTATTCTCGTGGCTTTGCAAGAGATCTCAGAGTACTCATTGTAATAATATGTACGTGCAACTTTGTTAAAATATGCATTTGTAGAACACACATAATCCTACGAAGAACAAAGGAAGCAATATTATAGGTCTGTCAGAAATAACAAATCTGAAACGTTGAAGCTAAATCTGAAGGAATATAAGTAAATCTGTGCGTGTTTTATTCAGTTATAACCCATAAGTTCCGTAATTGAAATACCCTATGATAGGATATGTTTTCATTTTCCCATGAAAGAATACAACGTTTGAACTTACATTTTACTGATATCAAGAACACATAGATAGCATTCAAAAAAGTTTGATTATGAACCTACCTTTAAAATATATTATGTTTATTTTCTATAATAGGTATATATGGAATATTTTTTAGATATTTTGTGAAGAATTTTTTTTTGGTGGAACCAAGGCAATTATTTTGGAACGGAGGGTGTAACAATTTGGAGCACTGATTTTTTCTAGATGCTGGCGAACGTTCCATAATGAAATTTTGCATGTAGGCAATTCCGAATATTTTGATTTTTTTTGCTATTTTCTTGGAATTTGCTTTTCAAAGTCGGAGCATTTGAGCTTGATATATATCAGAATTACACTTTCGAGACAACTTCACTTGCAAATAATGTGTACATATATTGCTCTATTTAATGTTTATTAGACCGAAATAAAGATGTAACGATATATTCCACTGCATGGGATAGAATAGTTCATCTATGACTCTACGTACAACCTCTTTTTACATTTTTTTTCATGCAGAAAATTATGGTAATTTGTGAGAAAATATGACAGCCAAAATTTATGCCAACCACATGTGACCTTTAATATTAGCTATCACTTGATAAATTATTTCCGAATCACAATATGGACTCTCAACGTAAAGGTGGAGTAACACATTTGAAGTCCATACTATGTATGCATGTAAGAATTGAATATTGAAGTACAACGGGAGAGTTTACCCAACTACATGACGCGTCACTTCGCATACGGAGTCGTCGGATATAGCCAGCGCAGCACATCCCATAAGGATACTCGCATGTAGCCGAGGCCCGGTGACATATAGTATAAGACTTGATAGACATTCGGTGACGCCCCAAAACTTCACTTTTCATCTCAAAACATCTAGTCGTGATGGCTCCATAGACGTTGAGCTAATTTCTTTTGCAAGGTCGCAAGAAATAAATTATATAGACACACTACGCACGTAGATATAGATACTCACCTTGGAAGCTACCCGACACTCTATTTGTTAGATCGAGGCACCACACACGCACATATAGATATCCAGCTTGAAAGCTATACAAAGCTCTATTTTTTTCAGACGTATCACTGTTTAATTTATGTTATCCAGCCAAACGTGCATCAGTAGGATTCTCTCTCTCCAAAAAAAAAAGACTCAACAGTCCCAAAACAGCCTAGGCTGCAGCCGTCTCCTTTTGCCTTGGCACGTACTACAAATTTATTGTAACATCTGTCACGTCCCGGCATGGTTAATTATATAGCTTAATTAGCGGAATATTGTCACGTACAAATTTATTGTAACATCTGTCACGTCCCGGCATGGTTTTTTTTTAGGATCTACGTCCCGGCATGGTTAATCCTATAGCTTAATTAGTGAATTCTAGTCAGCAGAATATTTTATCAGGGAGCCGGCTTTGAGGGCAATCAGCAGGACCGTGTAGATTCTTCCCTTTTTTCGTTGGCATGGAGTCTTTATAGATGGAGTCTTGCCCCTTTTTTCTAGGAAACGGATGGATTGTTTTTTTATCTTTGTTTCATTATTATTATTAGTTGATGTTGGACATGTCACATGGCTCTTTTAAGGGACATCGGGATCATATGTGTTACGTGTGTTTTTCTTTTATCCTGCCGTAAATTCTATAATCCAACGGTGTAATTAATTTTACTGATGTGGATTAATGAGATGACTTGAAAGGTGCCTCCAATTAATAAATATAAGATCTACCCGCATGGCCCATGCATGTGAGAACCAACCATGTGATCACTCATAGTACTTCGTGTCAGACAGTGCATGCTCCTTGGTCGAAAGGTCTCGATCTATCAGCTGGCCAAATAAGTGTTATGTACTCCTGAAAGGCTTCCGAGCTCATCTCCTCCTGCACATGAACAGTAAAATCAAAAAATTATTATAAAATCTCAAACAACACTGAATCTCTTCTGTATGGAAGATGTTTTGGTGCGTCAAGTCCGTGCCAAATTTTAGCTCATTTGGACATCTAAGCAGCTCTCAGCAAAAAAAAGGAAATATGAAAAAAGTTCATTGCTCATGCACTGTAAGAGAAAATCTTGTTTACTAAGTATAAAAAAAATCAAAAAAGTTGTGTGATGTGCCATAACTTATATAACTTTGACATCAAGATAGCTAGAAGTTATTACATACCCACTAGCATTTAAAGACACTAATTGTGTGATGCACCCATGAGGGACAGACACCACACGGTGGTGCTAATTGCCTTCTTAAATTGTCTGCTTGTGCTCGTACATATGAACACCTAGGGCCAGTTCTTTTGATGGCTTTTTTCGAGCTTTTAGAATAAGAGTCCCCCTACCCAGCTTATTCTAGAAGTTCAATCAAAAATATTTTTTAGAGGACTACTAATCAAGTCTTCATTAGTAGACTTCTAAAAAATAAATTTGGTTGAGCTGGGTAGGGAGCAGCTTATTCAAGCTTATTCTAGAAGCCATCAAAAGAACTGGCCCCTAATCTTATTTCATTATGGTATATAATCCATTTTTTATTATTATAAACACCTAAGGTATCTCCAACGCGGTTCCAAATTGTATTCACTATCGGTCCACGGACATGAATATAGGAGTAGGTCATTCAATTATTAATGTTTATACCAATATATAAAAGGACCTAAAGGTGCAGATCCAACAAATCCCAGCCATCAAATAGTGCCAATCTGGCGACTTATATTGCTCCATTGTGGCGACCGCTCAACATGTTTAGCGTGTTATTAATAACATAGCAAACATAGACTATCCATATAATTAACGAGTATTAATTGATATCCTACCTGTTATTGACGTGCAATTAATTTTTTGCCTAATATCAATTTGCAATTTTTTTCTTGATATCAGCGTGCATTGCACGTATGCAGTTAACTAGTATCCGTCAAACATCCACCCCTGACCGCCCTTGTTTTTTTAAGTCAGCATAATTCTTCGAGCAGTGAAAGTATTCAAATGCAACACTACTTCTAAATTAAATATTACAACCAAAAGATTAAGTAGTCAAACTTGCATTCAACTTATGTTTTAGTTGTCCACTTTAACCACCCACAGTTGCTCAATCAAATCATTCTTAAGCTTCTCGGAGTTGCTCCATGTTGATGCATTTGGACAAACTCCTCAAACGTGGCCGGATTCTGATATGGAAGTTGGATAGGATCACCCATGTTCTCAAATTCCAGATATCCGGCAGCTCCTTCAATCGCATCCTCTAGAATCATGTTGTGCATGCTGATACATGCTATCGCCACCTTCTAGAAAGTCTCTGGATCCCACTTTTTTGCAGGTCCTTGAACGAGTGCAAAATTTGCTTCGAGCACTCTAAATGCTCTCTCTGCATCCTTTCTAACTCCTTGGTCCCTTTGGCCATAGTGAACTCTTTTCTGGCCAATTGACTCAGAGATGGTTTTGACGAAGGTCGCCTACGGAGGATAGATACCATCAACCACATACTAGCTAGCCCACCATGTTATTGTAGTCACGACCATTGACAATATAGTTGGACAAAGGAGCTTGTACTTCAGTCAACCTAACAAACAATGACGGCCACTGTAGCATGTTGATGTCATTGTGAGACATGGATAGGCCCAAGAAAGCGTGTCAAATCGAAAAGTCTTGTGATACAGTTTCTTCAAGAATGATGGTGGGCTTCTTAACATGGCTTTGATATTGCCCTTGTAGAGCATATGGGGAGTTCTTCCATCTTTGGGGGCGCCGGAAAGGGGGGCTCAACACTCCCGCTCCCCGCGCCCGCCGTGGGGCGTGTGGGCATCGGCAGTGCCACGGAGGAGGAGGCCGGCAAGCGGTGGGGAGGAGAGGGGCAAGAGGATTTAGAGAGGTGGGGGATGACTGGTCAAACCACTCCTCTCTGAATACCCTTTTATCTATAGTGGTTTGACGAGTTTGATTGGCTAGAGTACAGTGTAAAAGAAAACAGGGCATATTGTTTTCACTGCTATCTGTTCAAGCAGCCAGTAAGCCATGTCAAGTTTGGGGGCAATGTCTTCAATCAGGATGGGTATAAAAATTGGAAGAAAGCGATGGAATATTTTAGGCTTCATGAAGGTTCGACAAAGAGTGCTCACAACAATGCTGGAAGACATTGTACAGATTTCAAGAACCAGAAACAAAGTGTGGCATATGCAATGACTACTCAAATTGAGAGGTCACATCTTGAATACCAAGACCGTTTAATGGCTATTATGGGTGTTGTGAGGTATCTTCTTAGGCAAGTACTTGCCTTCCGTGGCCACGATGAGTCAAAGACTTCAAGAAACAAGGGTAATTTTCGTGAGTTGTTGGATTGGTATGCTATAAGATGCAAAGCTGCAGCTGATGTACTCAATGACAATGCTCCTGGGAATCATCAAATGACTTGTCATGAAATCCAGAAGCAAATGGTACAAGCTTGCGCAGCAAAGACCACCGAAGTAATCATGAACGAGCTTGGGCATAGCCATTTCTCTCTACTTGTTGATGAGTCTCGTGATGCATCCGTTAGAGAACAAATGGCTGTGATTATCAGGTTTTTGAACATAAAGGGAGATATTTTGGAAAGGTTACTTGCTGTCAAGCATGTAGTGAACACCACATCCGCTTCTCTCAAAAGATCCTTGGATGAAGTGTTTGCTACCCATGGATTATCCATGTCTAGATTGAGAGGGCAAGGTTATGATGGCGCCTCAAATATGCGTGGGCAGCTAAATGGCTTAAAGAAACTGGTGCTAGATGAAAATCCACATGCGTTTTATGTTCACTGCTTTGCCCATCAGCTTCAATTAGTGATTGTGGCTGTTGTGAAGGGTATCCTTGCTGTTAGTGATTTCTTTGGATATGCAAATATGATTGTAACCATGGTTAGTATATTTTATAACTCGTTGAATATTCAAGTGATGACTTGTACTTTACAATGATTTTGATTTCTTGCTGACTTGTACTTTGCAATGCTTTGATTTGTAGGTCAGTGCTTCTTGTAAAAGAAAGGATGCATTATTACAGAAGCATCATGAAAAGATTGTGTGGCAATTAGAAAATGGGGAGATTGTTAAAGGAAGAGGCAAGCATCAAGAGACAACTTTAGCAAGACCCGGTGATACGCGATGCGGATCTCACCATAGGACATTGATTCGGCTTTATCAAATGTGGGATTCGGTGATTCAAGTGCTACATGCTATTTCTCATGATGGGGAGAACGCGGATGATAGAGGCAAAGCATCAGGTTTGATGAAATCTATGGAGGTCTTTGAATTTGTTTTGATCTTACATTTGGTGCTTAAAGTGCTTGGTTTGACTAATGACTTGTCACAAGCATTGCAACAAAAGGATCAAAACATAGTAAGTGCAATGAACATGATTGTGTCTGTTAAAAGTTTATTGCAACAGCTAAGGGATGACGGATGGGAGGCACTTTTGGCGGCTGCCACTTCGTTTTGTATTAAAAGAGAGATACCAGTGGCCTAGTATGGATGAGAATATACCAGCAAGGGGTTACCCAAGGAGTTCCCGCAAAATGGTTAGTTGCTTCCATCACTACAAAGTTGAAATATTCAATGAGGTTCTTGATAGAAACATAGCTGAGATGAATAACCGGTTCAGCGAAACTTCAACAAGGTTATTGATATGCATTGCTAGTCTAGATCCTAGAGACTCATTTAGCAGATTTAATCATGAGAACCTACTTGAGCTTGCATCTATGTACTCAGTCGAGTTTGATCCAGAAGAACAATATCATTTGGATGGTCAGCTCAAGATATACATTGATATGATGAAAAGGTCTGATGTTTTTTGCAGTTGTGGCAGTCTTGCTAATCTTGCTCTCAAGTTGGTCGAAACTAAGGAACATTTAAACTTTCCTTTGGTTTACCGACTCATCACACTTGCTTTGACTTTGCCAGTAGCGACGGCATCTGTTGAAAGAGTTTTCTCAGCCATGAATATCATTAAGACAGATTTGAGAAATAAGATATCTGATGATTGGTTGAATGATCTGATGATATGCTATGTAGAGCGAGATATATTTGCTGGAATTGATGACAAGAAGATCATAGAACATTTTCACAGCTTGAGAGACCGTAGAGGCCATCTACTAAACCCTCCCCGTATACTTACGACTTAGGGTAAATACTTCTGTTATCTGTTTCAGACTATTTGCTTACTTCTTCCAATACATGTATTGATATCAGCTTGTTATCTATTAGTCATGGAGTTGGACATTTTGGGCCATGGAATGCATTATTCAAGCAGCAGGAGTCCAAGTTAGTAGTTATGTGTGACGTTTATGTTATATTTTGTCATTTTAGGTGGTTACAACCTAGTTCTTGAGAATCTTGAACTGTTCTGAATCATTGGTCATGTAAATTTTTGAATGCATCTAGCTTCATATTTGAATTTTATGAGATTTGGTTCAGCGGACTTGCATTCGTCAATCAAAATTTTTATTCCTTCAATGTTTCGCCCCGGCTAAGTTCAATTCCTGGATCCACCACTAGCCACAGTTGTGGTGGATCCGTGCAACTTAGTCCCCAAAAGCGTGCACATAGAGTGAACACACAAGCTTTGGTTTGTAGCTGTCTCATGACAATAAAATAATATTGTTTTTAAGATAAAAGGCACAAAGAGCATCCGGCTTTAATAAATTAGTAAATCCAACAAAGCTAGCGTACAAGACATAAGGTCCAGTATTACCGACCGAGCATAAGATAAATAGAGATGACAGGCGATCTCAAAAGACATAAGCATCTAAAACATAACGGGAGCCCACAAATAACAATATCATTCACTCGATAGCAGAACAACATAGTTTTATGGAAATAAAAAGACATGATCCAAATAAACAAAAGATAGGAAACAAGCACATGAGTAATCAACAAATTAAACTACCATAAAGAACTGGGCGAATATATAAGCATTTTTTAGTTTAAACAAGTGTTTTGTTTCTTGTCTCTCCTCCCTTTGGTCTTTGTTTTGAGGTTCTCTGCAGATGCCTCGTGCATAACCTCTTGGCTTCGGCTCTTATTTTGAGGTCCACTCTTGGCTTCGGCTCTCTGCCGTTGTCTTTTTGAATATACAAGGTAGAAATGCTCTACCGTTTTTTTTTCAAAGAAAAGAAATCACCAAATTGACCAGTCTTCTGCCAGTTTAAATCTGTTCTCGAGGGCTGAATGCAAGCATAGGGATTTATTTTATGTCTGTATTGTTGGCTTTTGAACCGTAGAACAAAACACCCAGGAACTACATGTACGTACGTGCAAAGCTAGCCAACCAACCAAGAAGCAGCTTGATCGATTCCTTTAGCCGCAGCACACGCACGTATACGTGGACTGCTAACTTCGACAGTCTCGGCGGAACCTCACGAGAGCAAAAAACGAATCGATGGCCAAAGGCTCTTGTCGAGCCTTGTACACTTTATTACTTTTCTGATTTTCTGGTTGGTGTTACAGGGTTAGAGGTACAGGCATATATATGAGGAATAGTTATTGATGGTAAGACAAAATAAGAAAATAAAAATATAGGTCATAAGACAAGAAAATTTACAGTTTATGTGTATTTTACACTATGTTTTTATATTTGTAATTTTACATAACATAAAATATTTTTTTCGACGATTATATATTTTCTTACGGTCTCTTTTTACTTCGGAAATAAGACAAAATTTACGGAACGTAAAATTACGGTCCATTGATGGTAAAAAAGAGGGGATGAAGAATAACTATTCCTCATCTAGGGTGACGAATATATATGTATATATATGTATGTGTGTGTGTGTGTGTGTCTATATATATATATATATATATATATATATATATATATATATATATATATATATATATATATATATATATATATATATATATATATATATATTCCGTTCCTTGATATAAGGTGTATAGATTTTTGAGAAAAAGTCTAAAATATAAGGCGTATTGCATTGCACCACTCGTTTGGATAATTTTTTTAGGGATTTGATTACATTTCCTTATATCATGTAAGCTCCTCTATTTTCTCATGTTAATTAGTCATCTATAATCTCACTCAAAACTTGTGAAATTTTCCCTTCATGTGCGTTCTTTAATTTTCGTGCCAAAAACTATACACCCTATATCTAGGAACGGAGGGAGTATATATATAGCTAGAAGCTAGCCGATTTGGTGTCTTAGTGCTAATCCTACTCGGTGTCCAACCCAAGTACTACACGGACACTCATCCACGCATTTGTAATTAACAAGTACACGTATAGCGTCATGTTTAACTTTAACATTCACCCCCTTAAACATGACGTACTCACTGCGACCTGGGTCCCAAATGCGATGACTACTTGTATGCTTTACTCTTGGCATTCCTTTGGTCGTTCCTTGTAGCATTTCAGGGACCGTCTGTGCTGTCGTCGGCTCGTCCGTAGCCTGACGCCAGCGCTCCTCCTTGGTCGTGTCTTCAACCTTCACCTGTTCTTCGGTGCTTGGTAGACTGTCATTTGGATCGTCGAGGGGTCTTTTGAACCCGAGTGGGACCAAACTTCGGTCTAACTTTGCGTTCCAAGCTCTTGGCGCTTGCTTCAGCCCGTAAAGTGCCTTCTTGAGCTTATGAGGGCGACGTTTAGGGCACGTTCGGCGCATGCATGGCTGTGTCGTACCTTCTAGGGGTCTTTCTAGGAATGCTCATTTTCCCCTTTCGTCATGAATTCCACTATCCTCCAATCAAACAAGGGTCTTTAATTCCTACACCCTTCCCATTCCCATTCCCTAATACTCCCTTCTTTCCGGTTTATAGGGCTTATCTCAAAATTTTAGTTATTCCATTTTATAAGGCTCAATTTGATTGTTTCCCATCACATGTTCAGATTCCAAGGTGCATTAAATCATTGCATGCAAGTATTAAGAGAAAATTGACCAATGCATGTAATTTATGCATGCATGCATTGCAATTAATGCATTGGTAAACATACTTTTTTGAGGAAAACAAGAGCATTAATTGGGTGCTTTTGCAAACTACACAAAATATTCCACCACTCACGATCTATCTTGGTTGGTGAGATTTTTGAATTGAGCCTTATAAACCGGAAAGGAGGGAGTACTACTTCCCGCGAAACAAAATTCCCGTAGGTTATGAACTTTCATGCGGAGCATGCAACCTATTTCACTACACAAAATTCCATAGCTCTAAAAGAATTGAATTATACATTCATCCTAAAATAAAATTCTTATATACTACCTCTGTTAAACGGAGTGCTCCATAATTAAGTGTGCACTTAGTTATGCAATTTAAAAAACAGAGCACCTTAGCTTTGTGCTTATCCATGCCTGGTCGAAGGAAGGACATGGAGTTTGCTCCTGGGCTCAAATGCACCCTTATGAATTGTAAAATAGTAAAACTATTTAAACAAAAAAAGACTAACATCTTTTTCAAAAAACATTGTGGAATCCTTTACATGCGTACACATTTTCGTGAAGAAAAAAACATTCCTGATGCTGTAGGGGAAAAAAAGGAAATTGATGCTCTAAAAAGACAATTTTTTAAGGCACTTGGAGCACTGTTTTCACTTTTTTTTCAGAGCATTAGTAATATTTTTTCTTCGTGAAAATTAGCATGTGTGTATAACATTCAACGAAGTTTATTGCAAAAAATATAGAATTTTCTGATTTTCTTTACCTTTTACATTTTACCGTTGTGGGTACATTTGAGCTTGGATGAATTACAAACTATTTTATATAAATGAGTTACAAGTTAAACTGCAGTTTTATTTGCTTAATGTAAGGACAATAGTTTTGTTCAGATCACTTTGTAGGCCTTAGTATTTGCCCAATTTAGAATAAAAGGGTTCGATTGCTGATGTTTTAGGGCTTGGTTTCTAATGCAATTATAACCAACTCCTTCATCCTAACCATAAACCGTCTCTTAATTTTATTGTGGGTCTTTTCTTTATTGGCCAACACATAAGTACATTTCAAAATGTAGGGTAGACAAAGGGTAGCTAATTCCTACTTAGGTCTGTAACTACACAGGCAAAACAAAATATGAGCTATTAAATATACAATTTAAAACATCATTTGTTTTTCACAGAACTAAAATCATGAGCTGAGCATCGAACATCAGCATAATGTTTTTTTAGAAGAAAAGTTTGCTACTCATATGTGGAAATGCGGTGGCTTACCTCTGGTGATCATTGCCATTTCTGGTTTGTTGTCTACCATGGAAATAAAAGAACATATGTGGAATCAGGTGAATGATTCAATTGGTCGTGCACTTGAGAGGAATCCTAGTGTGGAAGCAATGATAAAGATATTGTCACTTAGCTACTTTGATCTTCCTCCCCATCTGAAAATGTGTATCTTGTATTTGAGTATATTTCCGGAAGATTCAGTTATTGAGAAGAGAGCCTTAATACGGAGATGGATTGTTGAGGGATTTATTCATAAAGATGGCAGATACACAGCGTACGAGTTAGGAGAAAGGTGTTTTAATGAGCTCCTCAATAGGAGTTTGATCCAAGTTGCATGGACAAATGAATACGGTAAGGTGGAGAGTTGTCGAGTTCATGACATAATTCTTGATTTCATCATATCGAAGTCCATTGAAGAGAACTTTGTCACTTTAATTGGTGTTCCGTATATAGTTGGCGGGACGCAAAGCAAAGTTGGTGGTCTCTCTCTCCAAGTTGATGATGAAGGAAATTCTATATGAAAGACTGGCATGGTATTGTCTCATGTCCGATCACTCAATGTGTTTGGGCATTCATTGGAAATCCCTCCTCTCAATGAGTTTGGGCACTTTGCGTGTTTTGGATGTTGAGCTTTGCCACCAAGTGGAAAAACACCATATTACAAATATTGGGAGATTGTTTCAGTTAAGGCGCTTGAACCTGAGATGGACAGAAGTAAGTGAGCTCCCAGAAGAAATCGGCCATCTACGTTGCTTAGAGATGCTGGACATAAGAGGTACCCAGCACTACTGGAATTTTCACGTACGTCGGGTGTAATGCTCTTCGCTAAGACACGGACACTCGACAAAGCAAACTTTGCTGAGTGTCACTCTCGGCAAACCCAGCTTCACGGCAAACTGCCATCTTTGCCGTCACTACCTCACGGCAAAGAGGCACCACACGGCAAACCCTGCAGACGCCGAGAGCCGCTCACGGCAAAGAGGAGCCACGCGGCATGCCCGTCCACAACAGACGGCTCCGTCAATTACTGCGTACTTTACCGAGACCCGCAACCAACACTCGGCAAAGCATATGCAACATCCTATTTTTTTTGTGTGTGTTCTTTCTAACTGACATGTGGTCCCACTGATCACATTTATCAGTAATTTTTTTAAATAACTTCCTAAATATTCTTGAAAAAATATGACGATATCTTTGCCGAGAGTTGCTCTCGGCAATCCTCCTGACCAGTAGGACAGCGTGGCCCACATGGGAGCTGACAGTTTACATCGCTTTGCTGAGAGCTGGTATTGGCAATGTCGCCTTCCTTTCCGAGAGCTGCTCTCGGAAAAGGTGTGCCACGACAGTAGGTCTCCCAGACGACCATGTTTTCGAGAGGGGCTCTCGGTAATATGTAGTTTTCCGAGTGTTGCTCTTGAAAATCTTTTCCATCCATTCTGTTGTTTAAGCTATTTCTTTTCTGATCCCTGCAGATAAAAACAACTACTTGGCAGAAGGATCATATAGAGGCATAATTTGATCTAGTCCATACATATATAGGCATAATTTGATCTAGTCCACGCATATATAGGCATAATTAGGGATAGTCCACATATTGTCACACACAAGTCGAATGTATTATCCTAGTAGACGTCACACACAAGTCGCAAATTCATACATATTGTCACTACTTGCAAAACACGTGCACGTCACAATAGAAGTACACTTGTTCATATATAGATCATCTTGAGGAGGAGAGGCCATCGGGTTAACATTCCGGAGGAGGAGGAGGGGCATCACTTGCACTGCTTCGAGATTGCATAAGAACCTATAAGAGTAGAGTCACGTGAGGGTGGTTCATCCCTATGTAATGAATTTTCTACTCTAGTTTAGATAATGTTCTACCTGTAGTTGATCCTAAAGCAGCTTCAACCTCTTGTTCGTGTCTTGCCGTTCCTTTTCTCTGGACTCCTTCTCAGCCTGCCGCCTTTGCTCCTCTTCAACAGCCCGTTGCGCCATTAAATCATGTAACATGGCATTAGGCTCATATAGGTTGGAACGGTGTTATTTTGAGGCATGGACATAAATGAAAGGTTAGGATGCTAACCTTGAGACGCGCTATCTCACGTGATGCGGCGGTTGGGCGACTCCGTATGGACAGAGTTGAGCTGGTGCTCGACGTGCGTATCTCGTGCAGCTTGCGATGCGAGGAGGTGGCGATCACACCCCGTTGCAAAGGAGGTGGCGGCCATGGCCCTTCCCCTCGCCAGCAATGATTAGAAGCTCAGGATCAAGGGGCTTGGACGTAGGTTCGGCTTCCTGCCCGTGCACCTCCTGGAAGACCTCTTTGAAGGTCCCCCACTGCTCCTCCGCCGACTCGCTGCAGAACTCAGCGCCATCCTTCCCCTTGTGGCCTTCTCTCCAAGCTTCCAGGATGTGGACCGGGCGACCAACCTTCGCCTCCTGCAAAATTAACCATCAAGTTGAATGAACCAAGATGCACCGTGCGAAAAAGTTAACATCTTAATCCACATACCATGTGTTGTTTGAGAGCGGTTAGGTTCCGGCTCCCCTGGACATGAGCCGGGCCTGGCATTTTGGCTTGTTCGTTTCCCTTCTCTACATGCTGCGCCTGCCATGCTGGGTCACACCACATGTCAACCAGGGCCTCCCAACAATCTTCCTTCATCCAGGGTTCCTTCACCTAGTCAGACAAAATCGAATAATTGAGGAACAAGAGGGATGAATCAAAGTACTAGCAACCGATGTAGTCACTTACCACTGACAGGTATTCTTCTCGCGACAAGTTGGTCTGGCAAGCAGTCTTCCTTGTCATCTTCTCTCCCTTCTCATCGAGCGGCCGACACTGCATCACGGCTTTGTACCGCAGCGTGTGCTTGGTGTCAGAGAGTATCTTTCGGGCAGATTTCATGATGCCTTTGATCGCCTTCTGCTGCTCACCATCCACGCAAGCAAATGTTTGCTACAAGAAAGCATATGGCATCTTCTCACCATCCACGCAAGCAAGGATTTGGATATGGAAAAAATGTAGCCGAGTGGCCATGGTGACATCGTGCTCATCCTTGTTGTGTAGGTAATGCTCCCAGGTTAAACCTGGTGACGGCGGATCGTCATCACCCAGCTTGGACAATCCAGGGAAGTGCTTCCTCAAGAGGGAGCCAATGACGTGGTTCGGCGGGCGTGCCCCCTTAGGTTGTGTTGGGATAAATTCCCACTGACTGCATGATATAAAAGACAACATATGTGAATGTCAAAGTTGTGGCATCCAAAATATGATGCAAATGAAATGCTTGCTTACCCCTCTCCTGTCAGGCAAATGACAGGACGGTTGCTGGCAGCAGTTGGTTTCGGGACCTTCCCCGGACCACGCCCGGATTTCTTCCTCTTGGAAGTGTTGCTCAAGGTAGACCCCGAGCCGTCCGAGGCCTCCATGTCGCCCGACTCGGTAGCGAGCGGATCTGGTGCATCTAAGTCCACTCCGACATCGCCATCCGATGATGACGATGCCTCGGTTGTGGCCTGATGGGAGGCGAACGACTCGGTCCTACCAGTCGGGACTCTCCGGTACTTACTACCAGTGCTCCCATTAGAATATGAAAAAATATATATGGTGAATATTAACCATACCACTTGTCCAAAATACATGAAAAATTGACTGAAAAGAGTACATGCTCCGAGCCCTACCCACGTGCGCGGGCGTAGGGTGGTGCACAGCATCACGCCGACGCCGTCGCCGTCGCCCTCCCCGTCGCCACCGCCACCTCCTCGCATGACAGTGGAGGAGGAGGCCCGGCTCCTTCAACGTGTCATGGAGGACTCCATGAACACGCACGACGAGCGCTAATGGGAGGGCCTAGAGACCATGATGGCCCTCTCTACGGCCGGAGACGTGGCCGCCGACATGGCCAACGCCGTGGGGGACGTGAACTGGTGCCCCACGCCACCACGGTCATCGGAGCGCGAGGCGTCGCCACGGGAGGAGGTGGTGCAGGCACCTCCCGCCTTCCAGCAAGCTCCAGTCCATCCAGGGACCGCCGTCCCACCAGTGGACGCCGCCGCCCTACATCGACCTCGTCAGCGACGACGACGCCGCCGCCGCCGCATGAGAAGACGGCGACGGGCACGGCCGGAGCGCGCGGGCGGTGGTTTTATTTTGCTTTTTATGTAAATTATGTCTATACGGACTGTGGAACTGGGCCATTCTGTGGCCGTGATATTTAATTATGTTTTATGTTTATATCTTCGTTTATTATAATGTTTTTGGTGTTCTATTTTAGTTTTTGATGTTTTTCTTAACTAGGTCCACTCCATACATGTTTTGGGATGCGGCCGCGCGTAGGATGTATCGACACGGCAACGGCCCCAAGCGAATATGGGCGACCCTGTTGCCGCATCTAACGGACGAAAGCAGGCCAAAAGAAGAAAGCAGTTTGGAGTCGTGCGGTGGAGTTGGGCTAACACGACGACGACCCGGCGACGACCTCTGTTTCGTTGGTGACCGAGGCGACGACCAGAACCAGATCCATCCATCCCCTTCCCACAGCGCCCTCGTCTCGCCGGCGTTCGAGCTTCCTCGCCGGGCTACTCTGCGGTGCACGGCCTCCCGATCCCGCTAGGTACAGCCCCGTCCCCTTTCCCACTGCGGCGCTTCGATCTCCCGCCGCCTCGCACAGTCCCGTCAATCCGGCACGGGGTCGATCCGTAGCTCGTTCGGCGCAGCAATCCTCCGGCTTACCTCCGTCAAATGATTCTCTTTCAGGGTTCAGATCGACGACGCGCGCAGACAAGGGGATACAGTTCCGCTGTTCACTGTCAGTGTGCTCCATCCATACCGCCAACAGAGAGAGCTAACTCTCAGCTGTTCACGTCCGAGCTTCCCTGCCCTTCGCTTCTCCTCGCCGAGTGAGGTGTCGGGCCCGCACAAAGGCCGATCTGTAGCTAGCTTGTTCGGTACAGCAATGGTTTGGCTGACCTCCGTGAATCCATTCTCTTTCAGGGTTCAGATCCACGACGCCGGCAGAGAAGGGAGTAGGATTCCACTGTTCACCGTCAGTGTGTTGTGTTCCACCGACGCTGCCACTGCCCAACAAAATCCAAATCCCGCTAGGTATGTTTGCATGTTTGCAGGTGCCGTGCTTGGATTTGGGCCTAGTGGCTTACCTTGGATTTATTTTATCCATCTTCAGGTTGTACATTGACGACCTGCACTGCAGAATATAATTGACTGGGCGAGCTCTTGAGCTATCACGGCCATATGGAGGTGGCTTTGGTAAGCGCCGCGACGGGGGTCCTCAAACCCGTCCTGGGGAAGCTGTCCGCTCTGCTCGGCGACGAGTACAAGCGTTTCAAGGGAGTGCGCAAGGAGATCAGGTTCCTCATGGATGAACTTGAGGCCATGCATGCATTTCTCCTCAAAATGTCAGAGGACGAGGATCCTGATGTGCAAGACAAAGTTTGGGCAAACGCGGTCAGGGAGCTCTCCTACGACATGGAGGACACCATCGACGACTTCATGCAGAACGTCGGTGACAAAGACGCCAAGCCAGATGGCTTCATTGAGAAAATCAAGCATACACTAGGAAAGTTGGGCAAGATGCAGGCTCGGCTACACATCGGCAGCGAGATCAAAGATTTGAAGAAACAAATCATTGAGGTGAGCGAGAGGAATGAAAGGTACAAGACACGTGGGATCTTCTCCAACACCAGAAATGCGTCTGTTGATGCTAGAGCTCTTGCTATCCTTGAGGATGCCTCCAAGCTTGTGGGAATTCATGAACCTAAGGCTGAAATAATCAAGCTGTTGACTCAAGGTGCATCAACAGATGAGAAACCAAAGCTGGTCTCCATCGTAGGATCTGCAGGAATGGGCAAGACAACTCTTGCAAACCAAGTGTATCAAGAGTTCAAAGAGAAATTCAAGTGTAAGGCTTTCATATCGGTGTCGCGAAATCCAGACCTGATGAATATCATGAGAACTATTCATAGTCAAGTCAGCGGTCTACATTTTGATAACACCGAAGCAGGGAGCATACAACAAGTCATCATGAATATCAACGGTCACCTAGAAGACAAAAGGTACGGTTTCTATTGCATGAAAATATATTTGAAAATCTTACAATGTCAAGTGAAGTCAAATGGAGAGAGTACCAACTCTTGATACAAGTAATTTGTGCTCGTATTTTCCAATCTATCATTACAAAATGTTTAAAGTGAAGTCCTTTCGATGCCAAGTGAAATCAAATGGAGAGAGTACCAACAACCACCCAACGCGCTTATGAATATCCGTTCGTGATTTATTATTTTTCCTTTCTACTGATATAGCATCTTTAACACATAGGTACTCCATCCATTGGTTATATGACATAACCTTCTGTCAGGATTAGATATTTTATGTATGTGGAAAATTTCATTTTCATCCTATATAATCAACTTGGCTCACGTTTCTTCCTAATTCTTCAGGTCTCTGAATCTCCTTGATGCCCTAAACCATTTTTTTTAGTGTGGTACCCCATGACCAGTTTTGAGATGTTCTTTCGATAATAGTTTGATATTGTAGCATCTACAACCCTTTCACACACTGGATGCTACATATGTTACCATATTCTTCCTCTACCTTCTCCTTGTGTAACTGTCTTCCATCTTCAGACCAGATCCTCTGTGCATCCATCTGGATGTGCTCCAGTTTCTCCCTTTCCGCTCTCATCCGCCCACCCAATGTTGTGATGTGATGTGCAGAGTCTAGTTGCCTTGAATCCTGGAAGTTGCTGTCGACCTTGTGTGACTATTTGCATTTGCATCATAGCCATCCAAACCAGAAAAATAAGTTTAGGGGTTAAGTGGGTTCATAAATCATATAGAGGGGAAGTGAGGCAAACTAGTTTAGAGGGGAACTGAACTTTTTCTTTTTTTGAGAAACACACAACATAAAGGTGCTTCACAGTCGATGGAACGTCGTCTCTCATTAAAAGAACATTGCCGGAAAGTCTGGAATAAATCCAAGAAATTGCTAGCACCCATGCACAAGGACTTGAACCGCGGTGTGCTTGATCCACCATAAGGAAGCTAACAATCGGAGACATTCAGTTCACAAATGGACCTTTTTCTTATATGAGTACTTTGTAGCTCTTCTTGATTCTACATAACCTGCTGTTTGGATCCACACCTAGCTAGATTCTTTGTTCACTGCACATGATCACCTTATTGATGTCCTTTCTATACTGGCTAAGCGCATAAGACTAGTGTTTCAATCCATCCCTTGTTTGAACTACTACGTGCTTGTTAATGATATTGATCACTCTTGATCCTTTTTTAAACCGTTGCTTATCACCCAATTCTATATCTGCCAAACTAATTGTCATGGATCGAAGTGACACATGAATTAAATTTGTAGCATATGAGATTATAATGAAGGTTCAGAAAAGTGCTTTCGAATTTTTCCTCTGCCTAGCGTCTATTTCCCCAAAGCACACGCCTAGCATGATTACGCGCTAGGCAATCTGCTGTTGCCTAGGCACACTTAAGGGCATGCCTTGGTGTGCTTCAATGATTTTAACATGTAGCTTTCTTACATGGGAGTATTCTTTTTGGTATCACTATGCTCATGTTTACTTTATTTATTTGCCTACCCTGTCGTACGTTCTTCATATTAAAACCATGCGGATATCTCATGTGATTCCATGTACAGGTATTTTGTTGTCGTTGATGATATATGGAATGTGGAGGCATGGGATATTATTAAGTTTGCATTCCCCATGACAAGTTCTGGCAGCATCATAATCACCAGTACTCGTATAAATGAAGTTGCCAAATCATGCTGTTCATCTTTCAGTGGCAATATTTATGATATAAAGCCTCTTAATTCAGTGCATTCAGGAGAGCTATTTCATAGAAGACTATTCGACTCCGAAGATAATTGCCCTCCACACCTTGAAGAAGTTTCTAATCAAATCTTGGAAAAATGTGCTGGATTACCTTTGGCAATCATAGCTATATCTGGTTTGCTGGCTAACACAAGAAGAACAGAGGACCAATGGAGCAAAGTAAAAGATTCAATTGGTCGTGCACTTGAAAGGAATCATGATGTTGAAGTAATGATGAAGATATTGTCACTTAGTTATATTGATCTGACTGCTCATCTGAAGACTTGTCTCTTATATATCAGTATATTTCCTGAGGATTCTTCAATTCATAGGATTAGTCTGATACGGGACTGGATAGGTGAAGGATTCATTCCTAAAGAAGAAGGGCTTACAATACATGAGACAGGAGAAAGGTGTTTTAATGAGCTCCTCAATAGGGGCTTGATCCTACCTGGGGAAACAAATGAATATGGTGAGGTGAGGTATTGTCGAGTTCATGACGTAATTCTTGATTTCATCAAATCCAAGTCTATTCAAGAGAACTTTGTTACCTTCCTGAGTATTTCCAATCCAAAAGCTAGGACACAAAGCATTCACCGGTTATCTCTACAAGGTGGCAAGCAAGAAAATTCAACAATACCAACAGCAGGCTTGGATTTATCCCATGTCAGATCAGTGTATGGAGCTTCCGTGGAAATGCCTTCTTTGGAGAAGTTCAGACATCTGCGTGTTCTGCACTTGATCCACTATGTCCGTTATTCAGAACAAAATCTTGAAAATCTAGTGAGGTTGTTCCAGCTGAGGTACTTGAACTTGAGACATGTAGGAATAAGAGAGCTCCCAAAACAAATTGGGCGTTTAGGGTGCTTAGAGGTACTAGACCTAAGAGAAAATCCGGTAAAGGAATTACCTGCATCTATTGTTAATCTCAGAAAATTGTCGCACCTACTTGTTGAGTATGGTGTTAAATTTCCTGATGGGGTTGCGAAGATGGAAGCATTGGAGGCGTTGAAAGAGGTCGGTGTCTCCATACAGTCATTAGACTTTGTGTCGGGCCTTGGCTAGCTGAAGAATTTGAGTAACCTGGCCCTTGATTCTAACACCAATGATACAATTGAAGCTGCGGAAGAGCGCAACAGAGCTATCGTATCTTCCCTGTGTGAGCTAGGCACCCAGAACCTGCAGTCCCTGACTATTCGGGATGGGACAGGCCTCTTACAGGTACATCTGTGCGAGCTTACCCTCGAGAAGCTTGTTAACTGCTTTTTAGCCATCCCGCAGATCCCGAAATGGGCAAGCTCCCTCAGGAACCTCCAAAAGCTAATCCTTGAAGTGAAGGGAGTTAAGCAGGATGATATCTGCATGCTTGGGGCCTTACCCTCTCTGCTCATTCTGCACCTAAAGGAACAAACAATGTCAAACGAGCTCAGAATCAGTGGTGAAGTTGGTTTCCAATCCTTGAAGATTTTTATTTATGATGCAAAATATCACACGGTAGATCACATGTTTGCAGCACGATCCATGCCCAAGCTAGAAAAACTCGTGCTTATTTGCCACGTAGCTGAAGCTGACTCGCTGGACTTTGGAATGGAGAACCTCCGCTGCCTCAGTACTATCAGATGTGAAGCAAATGGCGACAGGGGCATTGTTCAAGCTGCAAAGACTGTCATGGAGAGAGCAGTCAGCACACATCCGAACCACCCTAATCTACTCTTTTTGCGTGTTGACAAATATGTTTGGTCTCTAATTCCCAGCTTTGATTAAATAAGTCAAGAGTCAGGAACAGAAGAGTTGCCGCTGCTCGTTGTCTGGACGGCTAATTTTCAAGTTTAAGATTGCTTAGCTCGATACTTCTCTCTTATGTGGTACCCCAGTACAGTGTACTCTCTCCGTTGGATGATGTATTATGTATGACATCCATGCTTTCCGTATTTTTTACCTTTTACCAAGAAATTATTTAAGGACTTGTGGAGTCTGTGTGATACAATGTTGTTGAATTCGTGTGAAGTTTCCTGCTGTACTAGTGCATAATTGTTGAGTTTGTTTGTTATACTAGCTGCATTTTCTGCAATGATCAATCATCTCTGTTGAAGTCTTAATATTATTGGAAGTTCTCTAAAAGTTCGCACAGGATTACGCCTGCTTAGTGCGCATGGTTGTTCACAGCTTAATATACGCCTGGTCTGTATCACTGCCAATGAAAAATTGATTTTACCCATCATCTGTCAATCATTTGCAGTGGTAAGCAGATTGGGCACTCGAGTGCTGTGTCTGATCGATGCTATTGGGCACAGACTACATAGTATCTGTGCGTTTGTACAAAAGTTTCACCACCTGGTTCAGTTAACTACAAAGCACCATACTGGTGATGGAGACTACCATCTCTTGAGCTCTGCATATCATCTAAGTTGTCACTCAGAAAATGTGTGTGTTGTCTCTTGTTCTCCCGGTGTCCCTAGATTACTGCTGCAAGCACGCTTCAGCATCCAGTTAGATTACTAGTACACATTTGTAACGCGCTTTGTAAGGTGAACACGCACATATGTTTAATGATTTCCTTCACCAAGCATGCACTTTGTAAGGTGCCTCCTAGGTTATAGATTCATGAACTAAACACGTAAATGAGCCATATATGCTTCTGGTTTCTGAGAGTTCCATACATTTCTTGTTATATACTGTATATGCTTACAGTTTTCAATTGTTGGCAAGAGCCTCACCCTCTCCCCTTGTTCCCGGTGGATGCAAACACGCACGCAAGCTGCTCGAGCAAACGGACGCAAGAGAAAAAACAGAGGAGGAGCAGAGCACCACACACACAGACACAGGGTAGCTTTCCACGCAACGAATTCCCTCTCTTGTTCTCACTGAACCAACAACACACGCCGGCTCTGCTCGTTTGTTGTCCAGTTACAGAAACCAACACCCGGTAAAGCGACAGAGTATAGGCACACTCACTCTACTCTATTTCTATCCTGCTCGTTTGATGTTCCTTTGTAATTAGTATAGGCACTGGTTTTAAGTCTTTTAACACAGTAGATGAACTATAACTAAACCCGTTCAGTAAAAAGGGACTAAAAGTACGGAGCGGAAGTTTGGTTCCTGGGTGTATCCACACCCTATATGAAAAAAAATTAGTAATTCAACAAAAAGTCACAAAATTCTGAAAATATTTTTGAAATAGACTTGACCTTCCATTGTACTTGTGAGATAATAGACTTGACTTCTTTTCAAAAAAGACAAATTTTTGGTCAAGATAGTGTGAATAGTGACCTATAATAGCAAATAATTTTTGCCTTTTTTGCCCTGAAGTCAACGTTGGTTTTTTCCCGGTGAAAGTTTATATACCAATGCAAAAGAAAGTCAAGTTTATTCTAAAAAAACTTTTGTACTTTTTTGATATTTTATTTAATTATTAAAAAAATGTATATAGGGTGTATATACAACCAGAAACCAAATTGCATTTCCCCTAAAAGTACACTTTTTATTGCTAACAGTTTGTCTTGTTAACACCTAGTTCGATAATTTTCCTTCCTTGTTTGTCTTCCTTCAAGCATGTTGTCTGGCAAGCCATTTGGACCTCCGTAGGCCCGTGTGGACCGTTCCCGTCTCATGTGCCAAGCGGGTATTTCACAGTTTGGCATCACGTAGCACGCGACCTTCATGTGCGGGCCGTGTCATGCCAAAGCACGACGGCCCTCTCCTCTGTGAGCGATTTCCAACGGACCCGGAACCGGCTCGATCGAAACCCGTATGCTCGACATACGGGGTCCTACCCGAGGCTATCTTCCATCCGTGGTCATGACCGCATTCATGCAATCATCCCCGACCAAAGTTTTTCGGAACGAGCAAAGTGAACTATAAATTATATCTAGGCTTTGTGCTAGGATGGTGATATAGTTTGGGTAGATCCCAAATATCACGAAGATAGGGGGTGGGGGTGGGGGGGGGTACCTTGTTCACCATTCAACAAAGCGGTGAACACCTCAAAAGGATTCAAAGTCGATCACTTAGTGAACGCGATGCGGATACGATGCTTACGATACGACCATGATGCACTAACGGAATCAATAGCAACCACGAGTAGGTGATTACCTCCGGGCGGGAAAACAAAGTTGGTCGATTCGAAATTGAGGGCCCGCAAACCCTATCATACGGCCGATTTTTTCCCGCATGAATGCGAATTACCGAAGTCTATACACTAGTAGAAAAAGGGTCAAACGTGAAACACATTAGTGCCGGTTAGAATTAGAGCCGGCACTAATGTGCATATTAGTGCCGGTTCGTGGCGGCGATCAATAGTACCGGTTCGTGGCGAACCTTTAGTACCGGTTCGTACCACGAACCGGTACTAAAGAGGCTGTGTCAGCCTGCGGTCAGGCTATGGCCCCACCATCACCATTTAGTGCCGGTTCGTACCACGAACCGGTACTAATGACGTTGTGGCAGGCTGTTTTTAGTCCCACCTCGCTCCCCTAACAAGCCTTTTACCACCTTAAATATGTTATTTCTCAAACTATCACAAGCACTTGGTCTTCATTGAACTCTATGTGTAGAATTTGTGGCCGCAATATGAGTCTTCATCGGTTTATAAATCGTTGATGACTCATATTGACAATTCAGATTATACACACAAAGATCATTGATGATCAAAGTATTTTTTATGTTATAAGATCATATTGACAATTTAGACTGTAAAGAAATATAAGATCATGATGTAAATGCTCTTATATTTTTTGCGTTCAGTATGCACCATTCAAAGCGACGCCATCAACTTTCAACCATTTCTGCCTTCATTTGCTATTTTTCATGCATTCAATGATTTGTTTTGAGAACTAAATGACCTGGAAATTGAAAAGCACTACAAATGAAGTCTGAAAAAGTTGAAACTTGGCATGGTATCATCATTTCACCCACATAGATTGTTCAAAAAAGTAGAGAGGGTTACGGCAAAAACTGGATACACTTCGTTTACAAACTGGACAATCTCTTTCGAAGTATTCAGGTTTCTGACGAAATTAAACTCATCTGTTACAAAGGCATTTCATTTTTTAAACTTATTACAACTCCAGAATTTTTGTGCATTCAGTATGCATCATTTAAAGCGACGCCATCAACTTTCAACCATTTCTGTCTTCATTTGCTATTTTTCATGCATTCAATGATTTGTTTTGAACTAAATGACCTGAAAATTGAAAAGCACTACAAATGAACTCTGAAAAAGTTGAAACTTGGCATGGTATCATCATTTCACCCACATAGCATGTGCAAGAAAGTAGAGAGGCTTACGGCTAAAACTGGATGCACTTCGTTTACAAACTGGACAATCTCTTTCGAAGTATTCAGGTTTCTGACGAAATTAAACTCATCTGTTACAAAGGCATTTCATTTTTTTAAACTTATTACAACTCCAGAATTTTTGTGCATTCAGTATGCACCATTCAAAGCGACGCTATCAACTTTCAACCATTTCTACCTTCATTTGCTATTTTTCATGCATTCAATGATTTGTTTTGAACTAAATGACACTAAATTTTGTGCAGGCATAGCACCACCTTTAGTACCGGTTGGTGGCTAAACCGGTACTAACGGATGACCAGTACTACAGTTTCTTAGTAAGCTGTTTTTTAGTCCCACCTCGCCAATAGAGAGGGACTAGGAGCGGTTTATAAGCCCTGAGTGCAGAGACGATGAAGAAGAGGCTCAATGCTCACATTGCTTAGCTTCAAGCCTTTAGGAATATGGTAGATTACACGGAGCTACGCGCGGTGCAGTTTATGTTGGGGAACGTTGCAGAAAATTAAAATTTTTCCTACGGTTTTACCAAGATCCATCTATGAGTTCATCTAGCAACGAGTATTCAGATTAGATAGCATCTACATACCACTTTGTAGATCGCAACGGAAGCGTTCGAGTGAAGGTGGATGAGGTAGTCGTACTCGCCGTGATCCAATTCACCGATGATCTAGTACCGAACGGACGGCACCTCCGTGTTCAACACATGTACGGAAAGCGTGACGTCTTCTCCTTCTTGATCCAGCAAGGGGGAAGGAGAGGTTGATGAAGATCCAGCAGCACGACGGCGTGGTGGTGGATGCAGCAGAACTCCGGCAGGGCTTCGCTAAGCAACTACGGGAGGAGGAGGAGGTGTTGGAGAGGGAGAGGGAGGCGCCAGGGCTTATGGGTGCGCTGCCCCCCTCCCCTCCCCCTTTTATATAGGCCTCTTGGGGGGGCGCCGGCCCTGGGAGATCTAATCTCCCAAGGGGGCGGCGGCCAGGGAGGTTTCCCTCCCCCCCAAGCCATCTAGGAGGTGCCTTCCACCACTAGGACTCCTCCTAGATGGAACCCTAGGCGCATGGGCCCTTTGGGGTAGGTTCCCCTTGGCCCAAGCAGGCCAAGGCGCACCCCCTAAGGCCCATGTGGCCCACCAGGGCAGGTGGCCCCACCTGGTGGACCCCCGGGACCCCTTCGGTGGTCCCGATACAATACCGATAACCCCGAAACTTGTCCCGATGGCCGAAACAACACTTCCTATATATAATTCTTTACCTCCCGACCATTCCGGAACTCCTCGTGACGTCCGGTATCTCATCCGGGACTCCGAACAACATTCGGGTTACTGCATATACATATCTTCACAACCCTAGCGTCACCGAACCTTAAGTGTGTAGACCCTACGGGTTCGGAAGACATGCAGACATGACCGAGACGGCTCTCGGGCAATAACCAACAGCGGGATCTGGATACCCATGTTGGCTCCCACATGCTCCACGACGATCTCATCGGATGAACCACGATGTCGAGGATTCAATTAATCCCATATACGATTCCCTTTGTCAATCGGTATTTTACTTGCCCGAGATTCGATCGTCGGTATCCCAATACCTCGTTCAATCTCGTTACCGGCAAGTCACTTTTTTCGTACCGTAATGCATGATCCCGTGATCAAACACTTTGATCACATTGAGCTCATTATGATGATGCATTACCGAGAGGGCCCGGTGATACCTCTCCGTCAAGCGGAGTGACAAATCCCAGTCTCGATCCATGTCAACCCAACAGACACTTTCAGAGATACCCGTAGTATACCTTTATAGTCACCCAGTTACGTTGTGACGTTTGGCACACCCAAAGCACTCCTACGGTATCCGGGAGTTACACGATCTCATGGTCTAAGGAAAGGATACTTGACATTGGATAACTCTAGCAAACGAACTATGCGATCTTATGCTATGTTTAGGATTGGGTCTTGTCCATCACATCATTCTTCTAATGATGTGATCCCGTTATCGATGACATCCAATGTCCATAGTCAGGAAACCATGACTATCTGTCGATCAACAAGCTAGTCAACTAGAGGCTCACTAGGGACATGTTTGTTGTCTGTTATTCACACATGTATTACGATTTCCGGATAACACAATTATAGCACGAATAAAGACAATTATCATGAATAAGGAAATATAATAATAATGCTTTTATTATTTACTCACAAATATTTCCAACAGTTTACACTATTCCGAAAGGCTTGAAGCAAATTAACGAAGCATTGCAACTCTTTTTTATTTTTAATAACTTATTACAACTCCGGACTTATTACACTACACGTCGGCATTTCTTTTTTTAAAACTTTGGTTATAACTCCAGACTTTGACCATCAAGTTTTGTAGAAAAGAAAAAATAGTAGAAAAGAAAAAAAATTATATAAAAAACTACTCAGAAATAAATAGAAGAAAATAAATATAGCAGAAAATAAAAAACTACTCAGAAATAAATAGAAGAAAAAATAAATTAGAAAAGAAAAAAAATTATATTTGCTATTTTTCAATCGTTCACAAAATGACCGTGAAATTGAAAATCACTACAAAATGAAATCTGAAAATGTTGAATTTTGGCAAACTAGATGAAAAACTACTCACAAATAAATATAACAGAAAAGAAAAAACTATACAAATAACTATGAAGAAATAAATAGAATAAAATAAAGCAGAAAAAAAATATAAAAAAATTGGGGCGCTGCCCTGTGGGCCTGCTACGCCACGGGAGTGCAATTACAAGCCCTAAAGGCCCAGCAGACTCACAGGGCAGCGCGCAGAAATTAGGCCCACAAGCCTGCTATATAGAGAAGTTCAAAGTGGCAGCCGCAGCTGGGCTTATAAACCAGTGCGGCTGCCCTTCGCCCGAAGAGGTGGGACTAAACTTCACAGGGCAGCGCAAGGCCTTTAGTACCGGTTGATGGCTCCAACCGGTACTAAAGACCACCCTTTAGTACCGGTTGGAGTCACCAACCAGTACTAAAGGCCTGCTCTTCCCGCCTCTTGGTCTGGCCTTTAGTACCGGTTGGTGGCTCCAACCGATACTAAATGCTCACCCTATATATACAGCACTTACAAAATTTCAGTTACATCTCCCCACTTCTTTCGTCAACCTCTTTCTCGCGCGCCGCTCCCGTCGTCGCCGCCCGTCGCCCGTCGTCGTCGTCGTCGTCCCCGCCGCCGCCCTGAACGCCGCGCGCCGCCGTCCGTCATCGTCCCGCGCCGCGGTCCCGTCGTCGTCCCGCGCCGCCGTCCGTACGTATCTCGCTCTCTCCTCGCGCGTACCCGCCGCGCCGCCGTCCGTCCCCGCCGCTGCCCCGAATGCCGGCGCCCCTGCCCCGTGCGCCGCCGCCCCCGCCCCGTACGCCGGCGCCCCCGCTCGTACGTACGGGGCGGCGGCGTACGGGACCGCAACACACACACATATATATATACCACACGCGCATACACACATACGTACACACATATACGTATACACACACATACACATTTTTTTACTTATTTTCTGTTTTTTAGAAAAAGTTAATTAGATGATCGAATGTTAGATGAATTAATTAGCTAGCTAGATAGAAAAATTGTCGAACTAGAGATTAGAACTAGTTGAATAATTAATATAAATAGTTTATTTTTAGTAAGAAAATTGTCGAACTAGTTTATTTAGGTATATGAGATTTGAACTAGTTCAATAATTAATATAACTAGTTTATTTTTAATAAGAAAATTTAGGTATCTGAGATTTGATGATCTAATTAAAATATTATTTGTTAATAAGTTTTTCTGTTTATTTAATTTTTTATATATTTTGAGTTTATATAAATGTTAGATTAATGTCGAATGTTAGATGAATTAGATAGAAAAGTTAAATATATAGTAATGTCAATTGAATATATAGTTAGATATAGTAATGTCAAATGTTAGATATATGTGTTTAATGTTTCACCTATATGAACATAGGAAATGTCATCTGACGACGAAAAAGATTTCATTATGTGCGAACACTGTGAAGACCAGCGCGGCCTGTGTGACAAAAATTTCCTTATTGATGGTAGGCGCTTCAGCATCAAGCTGGATGAGACATTCGAAGTTGATACAGTAAGTCACTTTGTCAATTATTATTTGAATGCAAAACTTATGCTTCATTTGCTTCAACTTATAATTTTAAATTTTCACTATTCTACTAGCGCATCCCCTGCCATGCGACAAAAATAATTCACCTACATTAAAACATTTTTTTCAAAATATACTAGCAGAAATTCACCATATAGTTTAGAAAACTAAAAAAGGAAAAATGCAAAAACACAAAAAGAAAATCAGGAGGAGAACCTAATGAGTATGCGAACTGTGTAGGCTCAGACCCTCCCAGTGTCTCTCGCTCTCCGTGTTTCTGTGGACACGCACAGTGATGCCCGCTTCCGAGTTTCAGAGAAGAAACAGAGTAACCGAAAACAGAGGAGACGGTGGTACAACGAATGCTGAACATTTATGCACAGACTGTCATATCTCTCTCTCTCTCTCTCTCTCTCTCTCTCTCTCTCTCTCTCTCTCTCTCTCTCTCTCTCTCTCTCTCTCTCTCTCCGCGTGCACACATTTGTAGAGTGAAACATTTTATCTTGGTGATGTTGGCAAGGAGACGCTCTCTTTTTCCTGGATGAAGATGACACTGGCGGATTCGGACATCCAACTTGCTACTAGCTGTCCTTGAAGATTGCATCCTGAACTCTGTGAGTGCGTCGCAGATGCTTAGGTAGCAGACGTTTGGACACACATCAACACTCTCTTGTTGAGTGGGCTCAGGAGATATGGCTGCACTGCATGACGGTATTGGACATGCATAACCGGGTTTTCTATATGTCTTGTGGGTAAACTAACAAAAAATCAGGAACACCACCAACAGGGGAGTTGCAACTGGCACCTCCTCGTCCGGTTCTCAAGTTATTTTTTCAGAGTTTTCAGCTACAAACCTCCTCAACAAGTACATTATCTCTTTTCCGTTGGAAAATGTAATGCATCCAACCATCCGTTCTTACAAAGATTTACCTTTGATCCACAATTAGTTTCTTCTGTGGTTCTTTTCTTTTTCTTGAATAATAACCTTTGATCCATAATTAACTACAAGAAGAAGCATCTGCAAAATGTTTGCTTAATTCTTGTTAAACATTGTATTCTACGTATATACACGGTGTATGTATAACCGTGTGTATCACGTTGTAGGAGGCGTGCGTGTGTTTTCTGTTTCTGTTTTGGTTCGGCCGGTAGGATCGATCTCCTTCTCGTTGTACCTATCCTGTAGATAGATGAGATCGATCCTAACCTCCCGCAACCTCCTCTCTGTAATCTCTTTGGAGCTGTGCCTATTTAACACGTACGCGTCCCTGCCTAGATGGCATACGCTTAAGCCTCAACTCACATGGTATACAGAGCCTATCTCTTCCAATACATCTACCCATGTCGTCCTCCTCCTCTCCCGTCGCCATGGCTACCCCTTCCCTCGCAGCTCTCGGCCACACCATCACCGAAGTTAACCAGGGAGAACTTCCTGGTCTGGATGGCGTAGGTCCTACCGCACGTCAAGGCGGCGGGCATGATGGGCTACCTCGACGGATCGATCAAGGAGCCAAACACTGTTCTTTTTTCTAAGAAAGAAATCGCTGATGGGAAGAAGGAGACGGTCGCCACGCCCAACCCTGAGTATGCCATCCGTGATGTTCTCATGCAAGTTTCCAACCACACCACCTCCACTAGCATCTGGCAAGCTCTGCTCCAAATCTTTTCTTCGCAATCTAGGGCACGCATCATCCAGCTACGTTCTGCCCTCAGGAACACATGCAAGGGGGACCTCTCGGCAGCCGCCTACTTCACCAAGATGAAGGGCATCGCTGACGAGCTAGCGGCTGCCGGGAAGCCCTCGGTGAAGACGACCTCGTCGATCAGATCCTCCAAGGTCTGGTGCATGAACCCGACTACAATGGTTTCGTCTCCGCCATCTCCACGCGCACCGCCGTGGACCAACAGATCGGGCTCATCGGGCTCTTCTCGCTGCTCCTTGCGACGGAGGCTCGCATCGCTACCCAACAGGCGGCCTTCTCCTCCAACCACTCCGCCAATCTCGCGTCTCGTGGAAGCCGAGGTGGCAACTACAGCCGCGGCGGCGGCAGCGGCGGCGGACGTGGCGGCTACAACAACAACAATTCTGCCGCCCCTCGCTACCCCGACAACTCCAGCGGCGGCTCTTCTGGTGGTGCACCGCGCAAGCAGGGTGGTGACCGCGGTGATTGCGAGCGCTGCCAGATATGCAAGCAGGAAGGCCATGGTGCATGCCGCTGCAGGAAACGCTACGACAAGGGATACAACAACAACGTTCGTCATCCCGCAGGAGGCGGTGGTGGCGGCAATGGTGGCGGCGGCGGCGGCGGTGGTGGTGGCCAACATCGCTCCGCCAACGCAGCACACTCGTATGGCGTAGATACCAACTGGTATCTCGACACCGGTGCGATAGACCATATCACCGGATAGTTGGAGAAGCTTGTTGTTCGGGATCGCTACACCGGCAACGAGCAAATTCACACTCCTAGCGGTCAAGGTATGGACATTGCACATATTGGCCACTCATTCTTATCTACTCCCTCCAGGTAGTTGAATCTCAATAATATTTCTCCATGTTCCTAGTGTTGAGCAAAGTCTTATTTCTGCATATCAACTTATGAAAGATAATCGTGTGTTTATTGAACTTCACCCTCAAACCTTTCTTGTCAAGGATCAGGATACCTGGAGAACAATTCTTCAAAACACGTGTAGGTGGCGCCTGTTTCCTGTGACCGGGCGGCAGAGTGCTCCTCAAAGGCAAGTTCTTGGAGCGGTCAAACCATCTACATCTCGATGGCACAATCGTTTAGGGCATCCTTCTCTCCCGGTGGTTCAGAAAATTCTTCGAGATTTCAATCTTCCCGTATCAAGTAAACAAGATCATCTTTTAGTTTGTGATGCATGTCAGATGGACAAGAACCATCAACTACCTTATTCTCGTTCAACTAGTGAGTCCAAAGCTCCTTTAGAGCTCATTTTTTCGGATGTTTGGGGTCCTGGACCCGTCTCTGCAGGCAGACAGAAATATTTTGTCAGTTTTATTGATGATTTTAGCAAGTTCAGTTGGATCTATTTGCTCAAAAATAAATATTATGTGTTTGAGAAATTTCATCTCTTTCAAGCTCATGTTGAACGTCTCTTTAACCGCAAGATCATTGCCATGCAAACGGACTGGGGGGTGAATATCAACGGTTGAATTCTTTCTTTGAACACATTGGCATTACTCATCACGTTTCATGTCCTCATGCTCATCAACAGAACGGATTTGCTGAAAGAAAACATAGGCACATAGCGGAGGTTGGCCTCTCTCTTCTAGCTCATGCATTCATGCCGCTGAAATTTTGGGACGAAGCGTTCCTCACTGCTGTTTATCTCATTAATCGTGCTCCTAGTAGAATCGTCAAAAATCAAACTCCACTAGAACGTCTTTTTGGCACTAAACCAAACTATACTTTCCTTCGTATTTTTGGTTGTGCCGTATGGCCAAATTTGCGCCCGTTCAACAAGCACAAACTTGAGTTCCGCTCCAAGCATTGTGCTTTCTTGGGTTATAGCAACCTCCACAAAGGATATAAATGCCTAGATATCTCCTCCGAACGTGTCTACATCTCTCGAGATGTCGTTTTTGATGAACAAGTTTTCCCCTTTGCCATTCTTCATCCCAATGCCGGTGCCCAACTTCGCAAAAAGCTCATTCTTTTGCCACCTCATCTCCTTCCATCGCCTACTTTTGTTCCAGGGGGAGTCGACTCTGCTGGTCATATGTCAATGCCTGATACTTTTGATGCTAGTTTTTCTAACAGTGTGCAGGAAACAGGGCAAGGAAAGAGTGAAGAAGTTGGTGCCAATTTTCATGATTTTATGCAGCACACCGATAGCATAGAAGATCAGGGCGCTGCTCCCGACGTTGATTCTGGCGGTCGAATCCCCTCAGGATCCGGCGCTGCAGCGGTGCTAGGCGCATCCCCCTCGGGATCGCTATCCACAGATAGGCCAGGCGACCGGCCAGGCGGGCGGCCAGGCGGGTCCTCTGCCATGCGGTCTCCCGCTCCTGCGGCTCCGCACACTCCACGTGGCGACTCTGGAGCGGGGCGCTCTGGCTCGGGTGCGCCGTGGCCCTGCGAGACGCTCCAGGAGCCGCCAAGTGGCTCCACTCTGCGGGACGCCGATGCTGTTCATGGATCGCTACAGGAGTTCGCCTCGGGATCGGGTGCTGCAGCTGATCCGGGATCTTCTGCGGCCGATTCTGATCCTGCTGTTTCTGCTTCTTCTAATAGGCTGCAAATTCAAGCTGCACAACCAGCACCGCCTCCTCCTGTACGTTCCCATACAAGGTCACAAAGTGGTATTAATAAACCCAAAGTTTATAAAGATGGCTGTGTCCATTGGGGTTCTTTTGGTGCCACAGGTGAATCGAAGAATTTCTGCGAAGCTCTTAGTGACTCCAAGTTGAAAAGGGCGATGGATGAAGAGTATTCAGCTCTTATGGCAAACAAAAATAGAGGCACTTCTTTTTCTTTTTAAAGAAGTTTTAAACGTGGCGTTTGGTTCCACCAGTCAAGGGAAGGAATGTCATTGACTGCAAATGGGTGTACAAGATTAAGCGAAAATCTGATGGCACCATCTACAGGTACAAGGCACGGTTGGTTGCCAAAGGATTCAAACAAAGGTATGGAATTGATTATGAGGATACCTTCAGTCTGGTGGTAAAAGCTGCTACTATCCGGTTAGTTCTTTCAGTTGCAATTTCAAGGAATTGGTGCATGCGACAGCTAGATGTAAAGAACGCGTTTTTGCATGGTGTTCTGGAAGAGGAAGTCTTCACGAGGCAGCCTCCTAGGTATGAAAGTTCCATCTCACCACGTCATGTTTGCAAACTTGATAAAGCACTATATGGTTTGAAACAAGCACCTTGAGCCTGGTATTATCGCTTGTATTCAAAATTACAGTCTCTTGGTCTTGTTGCTTCCAAAGGAGACACTTCTTTATTCTTTTATCATCGGCATGGGGTCACCATTTTTATGCTCATCTATGTTGATGATATTATTGTCACAAGTTCCTCATCTCAAGCGGTTGATGCTCTTCTTAAGGATCTGAGTATGGACTTTGCACTTAAAGATCTAGCCAGCCTGCATTTTTTTTCTTGGGATTGAGGTAAAGAAAGTTGCATGTGGAATTATTTTGTCTCAAGAAAAATATGTACAAGAAATACTTCAACGCATGGGTATGAAAGGTTGCAAGCCTTCATCCACACCTTTGTCCACCTCGGACAAACTATCTCTTCATGATGGAGACATACTTTCATCCGAGGATTCCACCAGGTATAGAAGTATTGTGGGTGCATTACAGTACTTAACCTTGACTCGGCCAGATATTTCCTATGCAATTAATAAGGTGTGTTAGTTTTTACATGCTCCTACCACTGTGCATTGGACTGCTGTAAAAAGGATACTCAGATATCTTCAAGGAACGCAGGATCATGGGATCAAACTTTGTAAGTCAGATTCAATGCTTGTCAGTGCCTTTTGTG
This sequence comes from Aegilops umbellulata, assembly GCA_032464435.1. NCBI lineage: Eukaryota > Viridiplantae > Streptophyta > Magnoliopsida > Poales > Poaceae > Aegilops > Aegilops umbellulata. Next base: position 4,165,380 of record CP136057.1, on the reverse strand, counting down.
ATGCAGACTGGGCAGGTTGTCCTGATGATAGGAGGTCAACAGGAGGCTTTGTAGTATTCCTTGGAGGTAATCTTATTTCCTGGAGTGCTCGTAAGCATGCTACTATGTCTAGGTCAAGTACAGAGGCTGAGTACAAGGCCCTAGCTAATGCTACTGCTGAAGTTATTTGGGTTCAGAATTTGCTAACAGAGTTGGGCGTTCATCATCCCAGAGCAGCATCACATTGGTGCGATAATCTTGGCGCTACTTACTTGTCTGCTAATCCCGTTTTTCATGCTAGAACAAAGCACATTGAGATTGATTATCACTTTGTGCGAGAAATGGTGCCCAACAAATTATTGAATGTTCGGTTCATTCCAACTGGTGATCAACTTGCTGATGGGTTTACACTAGTAGAAAAAGGGTCAAACGTGAAGCACATTAGTGCCGGTTTGATTTTGGCCCGGTACTAATGGTACCATTAGTGCCGGTTCGAACGGATTTGCATTAATGCCTGTTCGTGTTGAACCTTTAGTACCGGTTCGTGGCATGAACCGGTACTAAAGGGGTGGTGGCAGGCTGGCGTCAGGCCGGAGCCCCACGAGCCTCTATAGTACCGGTTCGTAGCACGAACCGGTACTAAAGGTCTAACCTTTAGTACCGGTTCGTGCCATGAACCGGTACTAAAGGGGTCTGACCTATAGTACCGGTTTGTGACACAAACCGGCACTATAGGGCAATTTTCAAACTTGAAAAAATCATAACTAAATCATCCTAATTCAGAAAAATACATATAATATATCAAAATTTGCAGAACAAATAGATTGATCCGCTGAAACGACAAGTTTTCCGTTTCGACAATTTTTTAAAATCACAAAATTCCAAAGGGAAAATAGAGTTTTTGGGCGTTTTAGACGTTTTTAGACGTTTTTAGCGTTTAGTGCTAGGGTTTAGATTTCAGAGTTTAGGGTTAGGTTTTATGGTTTAAACCCTTAGTTTTTACTGTTTAGCATAGAGTTTCCGACGTTTTAAGTCCCGGGTTTAGGGTTTAGGACAATTTTTGAAATGACAACATTGTAAAAGAAAAAAAAAGATATGCTCTAATATATGTTTTTGTTGAATTTTGGTTAAATCTTGTCAAACCGGTCAAACAACTGATTCAAGAAATATAGAGTGTTACTAAATAATTACGCAATAATATTAGTGTTACTAAATAAGTATCTTAGTTTTTTTGAATTTTGGTCAAATCTGGTCAAACTGTGGTCAAAGTATGGTCAAACTACTTATTCAATAAATATTAGTGTTACTACATAATTATTCAAGAATATTAGTGTTACTAAATAATTATTTCAATTTTTTGAATTTTGGTCAAATCTGGTCAAACTATGGCCAAACTATGGTCAAACTTATTCAAGAAATATTAGCGTTACTAAATAATTACTGTTTTTTAGAATAATAGTTTCAAACTCAAACGGTGAAATGTGTGACTTCATGCTCAAGCTAAACTCCTGAGGGTTAATAGGATTGACATCTTACTATTCTCAGGAAAACAACAAGTGCAGACTCGGAAACGAAGGAGAATAGAACCTGAAAGTTAAGCGTGCTCGGGCTGGAGTAGTGAGTGGGATGGGTGACCGGTCGGGAAGTTAGATGATTTGGATGAGTGATCCGCACTTGAGCAGTTAAGAGAGGTGATTAGAAACTAAATCATCAAATAATTTAGAAAAATAAAAAAAATCAAAAAAAATTCCAAAATTTTCAAAAAAAAATTCAAAAAAAAAAACCCTTTAGTACCGGTTGGTAACACCAACCGGTACTAAAGGTCCCCCATACCAGGGCGCGAGCTCACGCCACGTTGTGGCACTTTAGCGCCGGTTCGTGCCGAACCGGTACTAAAGGGGGGGGGGGTCTTTAGTGCCCACACTTTAGTGCCGGTTCACCTACAAACCGGTGTTAAAGCTCTGTTTTCTACTAGTGTTACTAAACCCCTTTCTTTGAGGCAGCTAGAAGCTTTTCGACACAATCTCAACTTAGATAAGTCGTGACTGAGGGGGAGTGTTAAACATTGTATTCTTGGTATATATATATATATATATACACGGTGTATGTATAAACCGTGTGTATCACGTTGTAGGAGGCGTGCGTGTGTTTTCTGTTTCTGTTTTGGTTCGGCCGGTAGGATCGATCTCCTTCTCGTTGTACCTATCATGTAGATAGATGAGGTCGATCCTAACCTCCCGCAACCTCCTCTCTGTAATCTCTTCGGAGCTGTGCCTATTTAACACGTACGCGTCCCTGCCTAGATGGCATACGCTTAAGCCTTAACTCACAATTCTGTCTTAAACTTGATTTTTGTTTGCTTAATAGTACTGCTCAATTACCATGCAGCAGGCATTTAAGTTGACAATGGCCTTTTTTGACGTATACAACTTCGGATGGAGCTGCTTTTGTTTTTTTCCCTTGTGTCCTCCGGTCATTCTTTTTCATTACGTTCAACAAGTTTCTTTGGCAAGCCTGGCACCAAGGAAGCAGCGTCCAGCTACTTCTTATACAGCTTCTTTAACTAAAAAGGAACCGATTCTCGTAGCCACCGCCTCCTCCTTCCTCCACAAAAAAGTTAGGGTTTCTGCCTCCCGCCGCCTTTGCCGCAGGTCTGCCTCCTCTCCGGTGGCCCTAGTGCCATGGGGGCGCGGTGGATCTCGGTAAGGGCCGGCGGGAGGGCTTCGTTTTTAGTCGTTTCTTTTAGTTTTGCTAGGGTTTGTGTCCTGCTCAGGAAGAAGAGACAGCGGCGGCTCCCTGAAGATGGAATAAAGGTCTTCCCGCCTAATCCCCGTTCCGGCGGCGCTTCTATTATCGTTGGTGGGTGTGTGGAGGTGTGTCTCCGGCGGATCTATCTTTGATGGATTTGCTCGGATCTCGTCGTTGTTCGTCTACGTTCGCGTGTCTTCGGATTGGATCTTTCTGATCTACGTTATTCTTCATCTGCGGCGGTTGCTGTTCTGGTGCGCTGGTCCTACGGGGCCTTAGCACGACGACTTCCCGACTGTCTACTACAATAAGTTGTGCCCGACTCCGGCGATGGAGGGGCGATGATGGCGGCGCGCCTTCGGCTCGCCTCAGTGCTAGTAGTCGTCGCTAGGTGGTCTATGGATCTGGTTGTAATTTTATTATTTCCGATATTCGTTGTACTGCCATGATTGAAGATGAATAGATCGAAAATTTTCTCGCTAAAAAAAACTAAAAAGGAACCATAGGTTCGTCTCATTTTCTTCATAGTTTTCGCCCTGTCCTACAGTATATATGTAGTGAAAAAATGGGGAATATTATGAAATTTCTCTTTCTGAATCATCCAAACTGACACTAAAAATATGTGGAAGTTCATTAGTTTCAGCAGCACAAATACTGTGGTGATGGAGATTTATGTATAGAAAATACCATTACCCAGTAATATGAGTGAAAGCAGCACAAGTACTGTGGCATAAATTAACACTGAGCAGGGGCACATCGACCTCTGAATAAAACTTGAAAGAATAGGCTCGGGCCAAGAAAAGTAATACTGCCACCAGCAACGGCACGTCCCATGCAAGCAGAGATCTAGAGGAGAGTTGACATGGAGACAACCTTGCCTTGGTTAACTAATCAAAGTTCACGCCGGCCAAACGAATCTTTGCTGAAAGGCGTATACCTCGTGTCGGCAAAATGGCATTTGGTCTCTACACACAGCTTCACTATTTGATGCCTTTTCCCTCTTCTTTGAGGTTAATTAATTGGCAACGAGCGACGTGACGGTCTTTTTGGAAAGCAGTGAATTGTTACTGCATGCATCTCAGTTTATGTGGTGCCTATGTAAACTGTGGGTTTGCGTCGCGGAAATTGTACTACACAATTCTTCAAAAAGAAGTTCTTAACAAAAGCAGTAACCACAACTGCATAAAGATCATCCAGACAGGCAAGCAGGGCATCAGTAACAAAGACGACTGATTGACTGACTGGCTACATGGCATGGATCTTTAATAAAACTAGTGCAAACGAATAACTTGGTAAAGCAAAACTAATACGGCAATGGAATGTGTAAGAGTTCACCCGGAATCACCGAAACTAGATTGGCAACGCGGCTTAGCGCGAGGGTGCCGGTCCAAACGATATAGTCAAGCGGTGGAAGATCAAACGGCATGATACATTTGTATGAAGGAAAGTTTAGCACATGTAACAGGACAACCGATTTATCAGGTTCAGGGGTAAGAAGAAACATTCACTCTGTACCAGAAGAGAAGATCATCGAGTTCAACACGGTCATGAGATCATAAAAGCTAACCCTTCCCAAAAGCAAGGCAGCATCCAATTTAGCACTGTCATATGATTACTAAATCTAATTAGCTAACATTAAGTTCGGTAATATGAGCAGGAACATAAGAGAGCAAAAGCCAACCGCGGCAATGGAGCCGATGAAACTACAAAGCCATAGTTAGGCATACAACAGATAGCTTGGTTCAATTGCCTCCATGAGTGCCATTCCATTTGAGATGCGACGCCAAAAAATGACCAACAAAATATCAGTGACATTTGTCCTGCTTCCGGATGCCTCTATTTTGTGCCCATCAAATTTGGCAAAATTTCTCATAATTCTTAAATACATCACTTTAAATATGAAAACTAATACATGCATACATATGTAATGTCTACTACGGCTCCTAGTTGCGCGGTGGCTGGCGGAGGAGTCCACTAGCGGTGACGCAACACTGGCGCCGCCGCATGGCGGGGTCGCGTTGGTCGCGCGGATGCCCCTGCTAGCTCCGGCAGCAAGCTGCACTACTCCGAAAGGCGGCCATGAGCTGTTGTAGCCGTAACGGTCGCCGGCGCTCCGGCGAATAGACAAATCAGCCGAAAAAGCGACGGTGGCGCGGCTGGCGGTGGGGATAGGTGGCGGGGTCGCAGCAGGGTCGGGGGTGGACGGACGGGCGGCGGTGTTTCTGGGACGGGATCGCCGGCAGCGGAGGTAGGTGGGCGAGCGGCGGGCGGCGAAAAGTTTCCCGTGGCAGTTGGGCGTTCGCGCGACGGCTACTTGGTGATGCATTTTACATCAAATGTAAATTTAGAGTAAAAATCTATACATATACATCATTTACTGGTGGGGTGTTTTTGGCCTAAATGATGTAAAAAGCGGTTATTTATACCTCTATATCATCTATTGAAGATGCTCATAGGATTTTTTTTTTTTGAACAGGTCATATTGGCTTCATTCATGTGTGCCACCAGGGGAACACACATAGCTGGAGGCCACGTGGAGTTGGGCCACCGTAATAGGGAGACAAAGAGATAAGCCCAAACGACGATGACCCGGCGACACCGCTGACCCCTTCGCAGCCTGTTTGGTAACTACTCGGACAGGGAAATGTGAAAGTTTCCACAATGATGTTTGTGAAGGAATTAGACATGGGAAGTAGTAGAGTTTTAGAACCCATTTCCTTGTTGGTATATAATGGAAATGAAATGGGTGGAAATTGACTTCCTCAACTTTCATTCTTTTTCTCATTTAAACTCTTATTTCCTCTAATTAAACAGTGGATTTTTAATCTCTCAATCCCTATCATGTCTAGTTCGCCCGAACCAAACACGCTGTCGGTTCTCACTCCAGTCCACTCTCGTCCACTTGCTGGCTCTCACGGTGAACGCGCCGCGAACTTCCCTGCTTCCTTCCTGCTCCTCGCGGGCCAGGTGCTGGTGTTACCTCGTGGTCGCCACAGCCCAGCCACTCCACGGCCGGATCCATCTCACGCTAGGTACGGCCTCATCCCCTCCCTGACGTACTTGTGCTTCGATCTCCTCCTGTGCCGCCTCCTAGCTCGTTCGGTCAGCGATGGTCCGGCTTACCTCCGTCAATCCATTTTCTTTCATTAAGGGTTCATTCAGATCGGTGACGCGGAGAGGAAAAGGAAAACCCACTGTTCACCGTCGTTGTGCGCTCGAGGCTCGACCGGATCCATCCCGCTAAGGTATGGCATGGCCCCGTCCCCCACTGCGGTGCTTCGATCTCCTCCTATACCGCCGGTGGCGCCGCGGCCGCGCATTAGATTGCGCCAGTCCTGGGGACGCTCTGTAGCTCGTTTGGTGCAGCAATCCTATCCTTACCTCCGTGAATCCACTCTTCTCCTTCAGGATCCAGATCGACGATGCGGATAATAAATTAAGGCAAAACCACTGTTCACCGCCGGTGCGCTCGACCTGCACTGCTAGCCTGAGTTGCACAACAATCAGGTATACGTATGAAGAACCCATCTCCCCGTGTCTCCGTCGGCCACCAATAGAAACTCAGCTTCCGTGGGCGCCATCAGCTGTTAACTGTAATAATCCATCCTCTTCTACAGGTTGACCAATCTAGCTGCAACCTGACCTCCACACACAGACACAGTTGACTGGCCGAGCTCTGACTCTGAGCTTAGCATGGCCATGGAAGCGGCGCTCATCAGCGTGGCGACGGGGGCCCTCAAACCCGTCCTGGGCAAGCTGGCCCTTCTGCTAGGCAATGAGTACAAGAGGTTCAAGGCTGTGCGCAAGGAGATCAAGTCACTCACTCATGAGCTCGCTGCCATGGATGCTTTTCTTACGAAGATGTCCGAGGTGGAGGATCCCGATGTGCAGGATAAAGTTTGGATGAACGAGGTGCGGGAGCTGTCCTATGATATGGAGGATGCCATCGACGACTTCATGCAAAGCATCGGTGACAGACGAAAAGCCAGATGGTTTCATTGAGAAGATCAAGAACTCACTAGAGAAGTTGGGGAAGATGAAGTCTCGTCATCGGATCAGCAGGGAGATCCAAGATCTGAAGAAACAGATCATTGAGGTGGGCGACAGGAATGCAAGGTACAAGGGTCGCGAGGCCTTCTCCAAGACTTTCAATGCGACCGTTGACCCTAGAGCTCTTGCTATCTTTGAGCATGCATCAAAACTCGTCGGAATCGATGAACCCAAGGCTGAGTTAATCAAATTGTTAACAGACGATGGGTTTGGCTCAACACAACAACAACCAAAGATAGTCTCCATCGTTGGATCCGGAGGAATGGGCAAAACAACTCTTGCAAACCAAGTGTATCAAGAGATCAAAGGGCAGTTCGAGTGCCAGGCCTTCTTATCTGTGTCACGAAGCCCAAACATGATGAATATCTTGAGGACTATTCTTAGTGAAGTTAGCGGTCAAGGTTATTCTAACACGGAAGCAGGGAGTGAACAAATACTTATTAACAAGATCAACGATTACCTACTAGATAAAAGGTACATGCTATATTTAACTTTTCTTCCATTTCTACTTGTCATCTTTGAATGTATAAAAAACTTAGTTAGGTATGTCATAGGAAGTTTATACTATGGATTTGTTAAAAAGTATGTAATTCTATGTTCACAGTTTCTCCATATGTTGTTTGAAAAATAATGGTCAAGTATTTGTAATAAAGACTGTGTTGATGTTCTAAAAAAGAAGAGAAATAGATGAAGAGAGTACAAAAAACCATGTCCTAGGAGCCTGCTTTCATGATTTATGTCCATTTATTTTGATATTCTATGATCTTCAAGACATAGGCACATAGCTACTCCCTTTATTGAGTAATATATGGCATAAGTTTATGTCAGGAGTAGAGCCCCATAACACTCCATTTTCTCACATTACTAACAACTTGGCTCACTTTTCTTTCTAACTCTCCTTGAGCTCCCTTAACATACTGAACTATAATTTTTTGTGCACTTTAACTCAAGACAAGTTTTGGCCAGTAATTTTGATGTTATAGATGCTGGTTTTGCAAGTGTGGCATCCACGTCATAATGGTTATCACACCAAAGCTGTCACACACATCACCTTTTTCCACGTCTAACTTCTCTGGGTAACTTTTCTCTTCAGACCAGATGCACTGTGCCTCGATTCACTCTTCTTCCTCTTATCTCTCATCCAGCCAACCGAACGCCACTATTGTTGCCCTACACGGGCATACATCATCGGCGATGTAGCCATGCAAAATCGAAACAGTTATAGTTTTCTAGGTTAAGTGAGCCTAATTTCCTTAATGGTACAGCATGCCCAAATTAGCACTCTAGGAGGGGAAACATGCATTTTTCTATATATTATATATGTAGTTTACTCTCTTTTCATTTTAGATCACCGGATCTTTCGGTCCACACCCAGATTCTTGCTTTTTTGCTCATGACGACCTGATCGACCCCTATGTATGATTATTCATAGTTTTTCCCATCTCTTGTCTTTCAACATAATTGTCCAATCTTGACCTTTTTCTGTGGTCATGCCTCTTGTTTAAACAATTGCTTATCCCCATTGCTCTCCGTTATGCGACAAACATGGACAAGCAAAAACGAATCAAGTGTGTGGCATCTGCCCTTTTAGCACTTGTGTGTTTATCCTTTTCATTTTGTCAATGTTAATGTGTTCCGTTTATGCTTTCTTTGTCTACGCAACACACTTTATTTTACAGCATGCTAATATTTATCAGTCCATGTACAGGTACTTTGTTGTTGTTGACGATATATGGGACGTGGATACATGGGATATTATTAAGTGCGCATTTCCCACTACAAGTTCTAGCAGTAGAATAATCACAACTACTCGTATGAAAAATGTGGCTCGTTCATGTTGTTCATCCTTCAATGGCAATCTTTATAATATAAGGCCACTTGATATGGTGCAGTCAAGACAGTTATTTAATAGAAGACTATTCAAGTCTGATGAAGATTGCCCTTCGCATCTTGAAAATGTTTCTGATGAAATTTTGCAAAAATGTGATGGATTACCTTTGGCAATCATTGCTATATCTGGTTTGTTGGCTAACACACAAAAAACAAAGGATCTATGGAATCAAGTGAAATATTCAATTGGTCGTGCACTTGAAAGGATTCCTAGCGTCGAAGGAATGATGAAGATATTGTCACTTAGTTATATTGATTTGCCTCATTATTTAAAAACTTGCCTCTTATATCTCAGCATGTATTTAGAAGATTCTACTATTGCGAAGGAGGGCCTGATAAGAAGATGGATTGCTGAAGGATTCATTCATAAAGAAGGCAGATACACGACATATGAGTTAGGAGAAAGGTGTTTTAATGAACTACTCAATAGGGGTTTGATCCAACCTGGAAAGACAAATATCTATGGCGAGGTGATGAGTTGTCGAGTTCATGACACACTTCTTGATTTCATCATATCAAAGTCCATAGAAGAGAACTTCGTTACTTTACTTGGTGTTCCCATTCTGACAATTGAGAACCAAAGCAAAGGTGTTCGTCGACTCTGTCTTCAAGGTGCCGTGGAAGGAAATTCAACAATACTGACAGCAGGTCTTGTGTTGTCTCATGTCCGATCATTTACTATGGTTAGAGGTCTATTGGAAATCCATTCTTTTGAGGAGTTCAGACATCTGCGTGTTCTTGACTTGATGGATTGCTCCGAATTGGAAGATCATCATCTTGAAAATATAGGGAGGTTATTCCAACTGAGGTACCTGAATGTCGAAGGTACAAAAATAAGCAAGCTCCCAGAACAAATCGGGCGTTTAGGGTGCTTAGAGATTCTGGACCTAAGTGACACTCGTGTAGGGGAGTTGCCTGCATCTATTGTTAATCTCGGAAAATTAATGCATCTACTTGTTGATCATGATGTTAAATTTCCTGATGGGATTGCAAAGATGCAAGCACTGGAGACGTTGGGAGAAGTGAGGGTCTCCATTCAGCCATTTGACTTCCTATGGGGCCTTGGCCAACTAAAGAATTTGAGGAATCTGCAGCTTGACCTTGGTTTGGAAGTTGATTCTGACACTGATGATACGGATGTGGTTGGTGAGGAGCGCAACAAAGCTATGGTCTCTTCCCTGTGTAAGCTAGGCACCCAGAACCTTCGCTTCCTGAATATTTTTGAAGGGAGCAGCCTCTTACAAGAACCTTTGTGCCTGCCTACCCTGGAGAAACTTATTGCCTGGTTTTCAGCCAACCCACAGGTTCTGACATGTGTGAGTTCCCTCAAAAACCTCCAACAGCTACGCATTGAAGTGGAGGGAGTCAAGCACGACGATCTCTGCATGCTTGGGGCCTTACCCAGTCTGCTTATTCTGCACCTGCTGGAAAAAACAGAGTCAAACGAACAAACAGAAAAGCTCAGAATCAGTGGTGAAATTGGGTTCCGATTCTTGATGATTTTTAGTTATTATGCATCTTTTAAACCAGTAGATCTGATGTTTGGCGCAGGGTCCATGCCCAAGCTTGAAAAAATCGTGCTTGATTCTTTGCACGTGGTTGAAGCTAACGGTTTGGACTTCGGAATCGAGAACCTCCCCTGCCTCACTACTGTCAAATGTATTTATGTTTGTGGCGATGATGACATTGTTGAAGCTGTGAAGACTGCCTTGGAGAGAGCAGCCAGCACACATCCCAACCACCCTAGTCTACTCTTTGAGGCAGCTTTCTGATACTTCCAACAAACAAGCCAATAACCATGGAGATGCTGCTGCTCGTTGGCCGATTCTGATTCTTTTCCCTTTTATGCTACAAAATTGTAGAATTGGTTAAGACTGCTACTGTACTGCCTCATGGGCTGTTTGGTTGTTCGATTAGCTTCATTTTCTGTAATAATCACTCATCCGCACGTGTTGATGGTTTAATATTATTGGGCAACCATTCGTAGTCATCATTCTGTAGTTGTGATGCTCTTTGGCAAGTCGTCATTTTGTATCTGTACCAGTAATACATTTGCCCTTTGCTCTTTTATCCACCTTTAGTCGTCGTGCTCTTTTTTACTATCAAGCAAGCTTTTGTGCCTCTGTTACAGTTGGACTAAACACTTGATACGCTCTGCTTCTTCCCAATAGTTCTGCTTCTTCCCAATAGTTCTGCTTCTTCCCAATAGTTCTCTCAACAATTCGGATGCTGCTATATATGCCTGCTTAAGGTCGTTTATTTACTGCTTAATATACGCCTGCCACCTGGTCGTTGTCTCACCAATTAAATATTGACTTTTCAGTTCATCTGTTGATCATTTGCAGCGGTAACCAGATCAGTACTGGCCGATTGGGCGCTTGAGTGTTGTGGCTGATCGATGCTGTTGGCAGCCAGCTTGAGACCAGATTAATTCCTGCAGTCAACAATTCCAGTAGAAAGTTGTCATTCAAAAAACGTGTGCTCTTTGGGAATGGGTAAACTGCCCTCAGTTAGAGATTAGTACATATGTGAGATGCCGACAGTTGTTTAAATTGGGTAATGCCATTGCATTCCTGGTGAGTTATTTCTGAAGTTAGTAGTTTTCAAGGAAGCTGATCAGTGCCCTGTTATCTGTTCCTGATCTGAACACTTGATGTGCTCTTCTTGTTTTATCAGACGATTTGGATGCTGTTATATATGATTGCAGTCTTACACGGTTTAATACACGATTGATATATATTGCTGTTGAATTTTTATGTTATCAGTCATCAATTAATTTGCAGTAGCAGATGACAATTGCTGACCACTCTCCTGGTGCTACGGTAGCAGTCTGCAATGGACGTGTCTAAGTTTCTGCAGACATGCCATTTCTGCTTGTCTTGTACGAGGACGGGTACGTGGTTGGTTGGGGATCAAACTTGCAGGTGCCTCGACAGTTATTTCTTTACGTTGCTGAGATGTTGCAAGGTAGACGCGCTCTGTTTCATGGACGAAGATGACGCTGATGGATTCGGGCATCGAGGTCGGAACCGGCTAGCGTGTGGCTAAACGTCAAGGCCTGTAATACATATACAAGACATTTATTTTTTTGCGGGATACAGATACAGATACAAGACATTTTCAGTATTGAAGATCCCGACAAGTACCACCGCCTACTATTTCTCTGGAGCACCATTTGCTCCGTTAGGCGCCCTATTTTTTGAATGGTCTTTGAGTGTTTTTTTTAAAACCCGGCTACCGTAGAATTTTAGAAAAGGAACCGAGTTTTAAAACATATTCAAAAAATTAATAATTATTCATAATTTAATAATTTTTAAGAAATAGGAAAATTCAAAAAAATCCTGAAGATTGAAAATTTTATTCAACTATTTTTTCATGAATTTTGAAAATCTTGTAAATTTTTAAAATATTATTAAATTTTAGAATATTCATAAACTGCAAAATAAATTCATACATTATTATTTAAGCATTTAAAAACCATGAATTTGAAAATTCTTTGTGGGAGGGACCTCTGTTCCACTCATAATGAATCAAGTAGACGAGCAAATACGCATCGTGTTCGGCCTTGTTTGCTAGCCCGGTTACGCATAGCTTCTTTGTTAGTCCATTTCCGGGGGAAACCACTGCCCACTTTTTTTCTGAGAGCACTATTTGCTGCGTTAGTGTACCATCCTCTGAACGCCCTTTTTTGACTTCTGTTTTTTTTCTTTCTAAAAGCCACCGACGGCATGATTTTAGAAAATGCTCTGATTCTTTTAAAAAGATGGCCAAATATTTTAAAAATATCATGAATTTCAAAAAAATTGAGGGAATAAAAAAATACTCCAGAATTTGAAAAATGTTTGTCAATCAATTTTATTAATAAACCAGCTGCTACTGATACGGGCAATAATTGCCATTACCTTTCCTTTTTCATGTTTTGACATCCAACAGCTCCCTTTAGCATCTAGAGCCGAGAAATATCCAAGCAACTACCTGCAGGCTTCTTCCTCTTTCTTAGGGAAAAAGGCGTAGAAAGCTTAAAAGTGTACTGAGAAGCAACCAAGCAACTACGTGCAAGGTTCTTCCTTTTGTCAACAACAAGGGTTCAATTTGTAGTGATAGACCACTTTGACACTTTGTTGAAAGTTGAAACCGGGCACCAATTGCATTACCTCGTGTCAGCAAATGGTTGGGTCTTTATACGCGTGGTTGCACATTTCTATGCCTTTTGACCTTAATTACAACACTAACAACCACATGGAGACAGCTTATGCAACTGGGCGTTCTTTCCCCTCTTATTTTAGGTTAATTAGTATCAAAGATTAATGGATTGTTAGCAATGTCGGGTGGACAGAACTTTCAGTTGAGCAACGTGGGACGAACATGCACGGCACGCGTTTTGATTAACTCATCAAATAGTACTCCTATGTATTATCCCAGACCTCTCCTGCCCACCAACTAATCATATCAGAATCCCCTTTGCCTTCTCACTCCACAGCCCACTGCTCGCCCTCGTCTCTCCTCTGCACGCGTCGCCAGCGTCCGAGCTTCCTTCTCCTCACCCGCTAGGTACGAACGCTTCCTTCTCCTATATGCCGCCTCTCGTTGGCACGGGGATCGATCCGTAGCTCGTTCGGTGCAGCTGTGCTAGCCTCACCTCCATTAATCCATTCTTTTCCAGCAGGGTTCAGATCCACAAGGAGCAGAAGAGGAAATAATCAACTGTTTAATTTCAGTGCGTTCGACGGACACCAATACCATCACCGAGCCGGCTCTGAGTTGCTGCTACCGAAGAAAAATCCTGGCTCCACGTAGGTATGTACGACCCCATCTCTACTCTACTACGTTGCTTCAATCTTGCACTGCCTCGCAGCGGCCGGCGCTGTACGTAGCGATTCATTCAGTGTTATAATGCTCGGGCATAGTGGCTTACTTCCATCAATGCTTTTGTCAGGCTGTGGATTGAGAACACTGCTGATGCATTAACTGAGCGAGCTCTCAGCTAGCATGGCCATGGAGGCGGCTCTTGTTAGCGTGGCGACAGGTGTCCTCAAACCCGTCCTGGGGAAGCTGGCCATTCTGCTCGGCAACGAGTACAAGCGTTTCAAGTCGGTTCGCAAGGAGATCAAGTCCCTCACTCATGAGCTAGCCGCCATGGAGCCTTTTCTCCTCAAGATGTCCCAGGAGGAGGATCCCGATGCGCAGGATAAAGTTTGGATCAATGAGGTGCGGGAATTATCCTATGACATGGAGGATGCCATTGATGATTTCATGCAAAGCGTCGGTGACAAAGACGAAAAGCCAGAGGGCTTCATTGAGAAGATCAAGAGCTCACTAGGGAAGTTGGGGAAGATGAAAGCTCGTCGTCGGATTGGCAAGGAGATCCAGGATCTGAAGAAACAAATTAAGGAGGTGGGCGACAGGAATGCAAGATACAAGAGTCGCGAGGCCTTCTCCAACACCATCAATGCAACCGTTGATCCCAGAGCACTTGCTATCTTTGAGAATGCCTCTGACCTTGTTGGAATCAATGAACAAAAGGATAGCATACTCAAACTTTTGACACAAGAGGATGGAGTTTCATCAACACAACACCAAGTGAAGATGGTCTCCATTGTTGGATTTGGAGGTATGGGCAAGACAACCCTTGCAGGCCAAGTATATCAAGAGCTCAAAGGGCAATTCAAGTGTCATGCTTTCGTATCTGTATCGCGAAATCCAGACATGATGACTATCATGAGAACTATCCTCAGTGAAGTTAGCAATCAGCGTTATGTTGATACCGAAGCGGGAAGTATGCAGCAACTGATCACCAAGATCAAAGATTTCCTAGCCGACAAAAGGTAAATTTCTATTCGTTTCTGCTACTTGTCCTCCAATATATAATTAAGGAAGTTAATTAGATACATCACATGAAAATCGAGGTGGCTGTGCTGCCTGTTGCTCCTTTTGGCGTAGCCTCATAGATGCCAAAAGTTTCATCAACACAACACCAAGTGAAGATGGTCAACCGTAGAGGGACATTAGTTGGTTAGTTGCTCTCAGCCACCATAATAAGTTGCATTTTTTTTGGAAAGAAGGTTAAAAGCCCTGGCCTCTGCATCAATTGATGCATACAGCCATATAATAAGTTGCACATGTATGATTACATAATCATCATAGATACATTTTTGTTTGAATCATTGTTTGTATGCTTCTCAACAGAATTGGTCACCCTTGATATTTTTTGTGTTGATTTCTTCCATTTCAACTTCTTGTCCCTTCATTTTCTGATATGTCGTCTTTTTATCTTCTTTCAGTCTGTTTTTGTTTGGCTGTGTGCATCTTAGTTATGTAGAGGTTGGGTGTTGCTCATGATGTTTTGTATCCGCTTGATGCTACATTTTGAGTCAATAAAAATGCCCTTTATAAACAAAAACACGGACTCGCACATGAGTTTATCTTGTAATGCCATTTCATTTATGTCCACTTTCTCATTCCACCTACATACACATTGTTAATGAGAATTGTTTACTTTTTTCACTAATATCTCTCATAAACCGATGTGCAGGTACTTTATTGTTGTTGATGATATATGGAATCAAGAATCATGGGGTGTTATTAAACAAGCTTTACCCACGATCAGTTTTGGTAGTAAGATAATCACAACTACTCGTATGAAAAATGTCGCTCTTTCATGCCACTCATCACTCGGCGGCCATATTTACAATATAAATCCTCTTAGTATGGCACACTCAAGACAATTATTTTACAGAAGACTATTCAACTCTGAAGAAAATTGTCCTTCTTACCTTAAAGAAGTTTCTGAGCAGATCTTGATAAAATGTGATGGCTTACCTTTGGCGATCATTGCTATATCTGGTTTGTTGTCCAACAAAAAAAGAACAAAACATATTTGGAATCAAGTGAAAGATTCAATTGGGCGTGCACTTGAAAGAAATCCTAGTGTCGAAGGAATGATGAAGATATTGTCACTTAGTTACTTTGATCTGCCTCCCCATCTGAAAACTTTTCTCTTATATCTGAGTCTATTCCCAGAAGATTGTGTTATTGGGAAGAATGATTTGATAAGGAAGTGGATTGCCGAAGGATTTATATGTGCAGAAGGTGGATGCACAGTACATGAGTTAGGTGAGAGGTGTTTTAATGAGCTCATCAATAGGAGTTTGATTCAACCTGTGAAGACGATGGAACCAAGACGAAGTAGGTTAGTCAGGACGTGGCTTGCTGAAGGATTTATATGTACAGAAGGTGAAGGCACAGAACAGTTTGACGGGGTCGATTGGAGTTCGATCCAGCCGCTGAATAGATGCAAATATGATAAGGTGATTGGTTGTCGAGTTCATGACACGATTCTCGATTTCATCATCTCCAAGTCGGTTGAAGAGAACTTTGTCACTCTGGGTTGTGTTCCCAATCTACATGTCGCTGCACAAAGAAAAGTTCGCCGTCTCTCCATCCAAGCCAACAAGCAAGGAAACTCTATCTTACCAACAGGCCTGGTATTGTCACATACCCGGTCACTATATGTGTTTGGGTATACAGAAGAAATCCCTTGTCTCGAAGAGTGGATGCATTTACATGTTTTGGACTTTGGGCGTTGCTTCCAATTGGAAAACCATCACCTTGCAAACACAGGGAGGTTGTTTCAGCTGAGATAAATGAACCTCAAGGGGACACATATAAGTGAGCTACCCGAACAAATCGGGCATGCAAAGTGCTTAGAGATGTTAGACCTTAGAGAAACCAATGTACGTGAATTACCAGCAACAATTGTTAATCTTGGAAAACTAGTGCATCTACTTATAGACAGTGGTGTTAAATTTCCTGATGGAATTGGGAGGATGCAAGCACTAGAGATTTTGAAAAAGGTTAGCGTCCTCAAGCAGACATTGACCTTTATGCAAGAACTTGGGCAGCTACAGAATCTGAGAAAGCTAGCCCTCAGTTTTCAGTGTGATGCTGCCGCCGGAGATATGAATGGAGTTAATGAGGATTGCAAGAAAGCTCTTGCCTCTTCTCTTCTTATCATGGGCACTAAAAGCCTTTGTTCTCTGGCTATTTGGCATGGGGGCAGCTTCTTAGAACAAGGACCTTTGTGCCCTATGCCTCTTAGCCTCCAGAAACTTGTGACCTATATGTCGGTTCTCCCGCAAGTTCCTCAATGGTTTGGCTCCCTCGTCAACCTCCACCAGTTATGTCTTCAGGTAGAGGCAGTCGGAAAGGATGATTTGTGCATCCTTGGAGGTTTACAAGCCTTGCTCATTCTAGATCTGGTGGTAATGTCGAAGACCACAGATAGAAGGCTGATGATCTGTGGTGAAGTTGGGTTTCCATGGTTGAGGCAGTTTTGTATACATCATGCAGATGAGGGAGGGATAGATGTGATGTTTGCAATAGGAGCCATGCCCAAGTTAGAAAGACTCGAGATTAGATTCAACGCCTATAGAAGTGGGTCCGTCGTTACCGGTGGTGCTTTTTATTTGGGAATCAACAACCTCCCATGCCTCATCGCTGTTATATGTCAAGTATATGGCAACAGTCAGGCTGCAGAGACTGCTATGAAGAGAGCAGTCAGCATGCATCCCAACCGTCCAATTCTACTGTTTGAACCATTCCACCCTATTCTCAGGTACTAGCCAGTTATTTATCCCCTAGGAACAAGACCACTTAATTGCAAAGCTAGATTTCATATCTCTCCTAATTACATCGCCTCATATGTCCAGTTTGTCTTTGTTTACAGCCTATCGAAGCATGACTAATGCAGGTCATACGTATGCAGTCTCAAGATTCATTGCTGCACTTGTGAGTACAGGTACCTACTCAACTACAGTATATGACTCGAAGCATCCCAAGATACCTACCGTTTAAGAGCAGTGCAAAACAAAAAACTACCGTTTCGCACATCAGAGAGTATCTCATTCTCATGACTTTGGTGAATATAATCCTACCTGTTGTCAATAAGATGTCTTTGCTGTATGGGCCTTGTTTTGATGATAATCCAAGAAATATGGAGGCTAGTAAAATGCACCATGGTTCAGGCCATTGCGCTCCCCAAGTGTTTTTTTTTCGGCCTTTGGGCCATGGCATAAGTTAACGCTGTTTTTCGACCATTGTGTGTTTCGTTTGTGTTGGATTAGTTGCATCTGCTGCAAGAGTCATTCATGTCGATATTTTCTCTTCTTGAAGTGGCATATCAATTGTCTGATGACCACTCGTCATATTAATTGTTTCTCCTGAGAAACTTAGGATGATACCTTTTTTGTGCCTTCCATTATTTTTCCTAGTTATATATCAACTTCAAGATGTTCTTTGGCTAGCAAGACATCGATCCGTTGTTATGCTAGTTTCTTGGACTAAGCACATCATATGCTCTTCTCGTTTCCTTGAAGATTTGGATGCCGCTGTTTATAATATGCTTACGGTTCATGGTAGTTAACTGTACACTTGCAATATGTCAGTGTTAAAGTTCGATGTTACCGATGATTTGCAGGGCGCTCCCGGTATGTTTCAGTAGCAGATGATGATCTTCGGTCTCAGTGACACTCTCTGTGACTGCGTGAAGATGATGCTAATGGTGGCCCATAGCCTCTCCGATGACGTGTGAGTAGTTTACCACAGACCTTCGGGTCCATAGTTATTAGCTGGATGGCTTCTTCTCTATCTTTGGATCTCAATACAAAGTTTTTCTCGATCTTCTTGGAGATCTATTTGATGTAACTCTATTTGCGGTGTGTTTGTCGAGATCCGATGAATTGTGGACTACTAGGAAAAGGGCTATAGCTAATATGGATATTAATGACGCACCATGTATGTGGTGCGCCACTACTATATAGCAGTGGCGCACCAGATACAGGTGTGCCATTAGTGTCCTCGTTACTAATGGCGCACCACTCACACGGTGCGCCATTACTAACATTTTTTTGACTTTTCCAAAACTATTAATGGCGCACCAAGGCACAGTGCGCCATTACTAGTTTTAACTACCACACACACTGTGCGCCTCTACTAACAATTATTTTTTTACTTTTTTTTTCAAAACTAGTAATGGCGCACCAGGGTATAGTGCGCCATTACTAGTTCAAACTAGTAATGGCGCACCACAACCGCGGTGAGCCACTACTAACAATTTTTTTCCAAAACTAGTAATGGCGCACCACGTAACAGGTCCGCCATTAGTAGCGCCATTGGTAACTTTCTGAGTCTTACAAAAAATTCAGCAAATGCACCCCCCGGGACCGCCTTTTCAGTTTCAAAAAAAATAAAAGAAAATGATAGAAATGTCATATAAAAGAAAATAAGATCCCCATGTTATATGTGGTCTAGTTGTTAGCAAAATTTACAAACATGAATTTTCGACTTTTTTGCAAAATCTCTCGAGAATTTGTAAAATGGGCATAACTTTTGTATACGAACTCGGATTAAAAAGTTTTTTATATGAAAAATCATCTACTCGAAAAGTTACATCCGAATTCAACTGGGGTAACCCCGTTGAACATTTTCAGAAACCCCAAAAACCTAACGGAATAAAAGATACGGGGATTTTAAGATCTAGAGGTGGAAAAATTCAAACTTAGTAGTGGCGTACCATTTGCTAGGTGCGCCACTAGTAACAGAAAAAAAATTGGTTTCAAATTTTTTTTGGAAAAAATGTTCAAAATATGATACATAATATGACCGGAAAGTTTGAAATATTTTTTTAAAATTTCATCACACTCATGAATATGAACAAAGTCCTAGACATCAACAAGGTTTAATAGGATTGATATGATATATATATCAACACCTGTTAAGTGAGCTGGTTCTGGGGTTGGATAGAACTGCGAAGTTAAGTGTGCTCGGGCTGGAGTAGTGTGAGAATGGGTCACCTTTTGGGAAGTTTGACCACGGAGTGCGATTTGACTTTAGATTAAGCATAGTGACCCGAGATTAAGAAAAATTGAAAAAAATTCTGATTTTTTTTAAAAAAATTGTTGGTAATGGTGGTGCGCCATTACTAAGTCAGATAATAATGGCGCACCGTTGGACATAGTAATGGCGCAATATGTGGTGCGCCACTACTATCTGGTATACTAATGGCGCCCCAGGGTGCGCCATTAGTACTTGTTACTAGTGGCGTGATGATAGTGGCGCACCTATAGTGCATCATTAATGGCCAAAACAGGTGCGCCACTAATTAGGCTTTTCCTAGTAGTGGTGGGTTTATGATCAAGATTATTTATGAAAAATATTTGGATCTCCTCTAAATTCTTTTATGTATGATTGGTTATCTTTGCAAGTCTCTTTGAATTATCATTTTGGTTTGGCCTACTAGATTGATCTTTCTTGCAATAGGAGAAGTGTTTAGCTTTGGTTTCAATCTTGCGACTGTTGGAAATATGTTCTAGAGGCAATAACAAATTAGTTATTATTATATTTCCTTGTTCATGATAATCGTTTATTATCCATGCTAGAATTGTATTGATAGGAAACTCAGATACATGTGTGGATACATAGACAACACCATGTCCCTAGTAAGCCTCTAGTTGACTAGCTCGTTGATCAATAGATGGTTACGGTTTCCTGACCATGGACATTGGATGTCGTTGATAACGGGATCACATCATTAGGAGAATCATGTGATGGACAAGACCCAATCCTAAGCCTAGCACAAAGATCGTGTAGTTCGTATGCTAAAGCTTTTCTAATGTCAAGTATCATTTCCTTAGACCATGAGATTGTGCAACTCCCGGATACCGTAGGAATGCTTTGGGTGTACCAAACGTCACAACGTAACTCGGTGGCTATAAAGGTGCACTACGCGTATCTTCGAAAGTGTCTATTGGGTTGGCACGAATCGAGACTGGGATTTATCACTCCGTGTGACGGAGAGGTATCTCTGGGCCCACTCAGTAGGACATCATCATAATGTGCACAATGTGACCAAGGAGTTGATCACGGGATGATGTGTTATGGAACGAGTAAAGAGACTTGCCGGTAACGAGATTGAACAAGGTATCGGATACCGACGATCGAATCTCGGGCAAGTACAATACCGCTGGACAAAGGGAATTGTATACGGGATTGATTGAATCCTCGACATCATGGTTTATCCGATGAGATCATCGTGGAACATGTGGGAGCCATCATGGGTATCCAGATCCCGCTGTTGGTTATTGGCCGGAGAGTTGTCTCGGTCATGTCTGCATGGTTCTCGAACCCGTAGGGTCTACACACTTAAGGTTCGGTGACGCTAGGGTTGTAGAGATATTAGTATGCGGTAACCCGAAAGTTGTTTGGAGTCCCGGATGAGATCCCGGACATCACGAGGAGTTCCGGAATGGTCCGGAGGTAAACATTTATATATGAAAAGTTGTTGTTCAGGTTCCGGGATGAGTTCAGGTTTTTCCGGTACTGTAACGGGAAGCTTCCGGAGGATTCCGGAGGGGTCCGGAGGTCTGGAAAATGTTCCAGCACGTCCAAACAGCAGCATGGGCTGTAGGGGGGTGCCCTAGCCTTAATGGGCCAGGGGCACCAGCCCCCCCCCCAAAGGCCCATGCGCATGGGAGAGGGGAAACCCTAAGGGGAGGGCCTCCACTTGACTTGGGAGGCACTCCTCCCCCCTTGGCCGCCGCGCCCCAACCCTAGATGGGATCTAGGGGGGCCGGCCCCCTCTCTCCCACCTATAAATAGTGGAGGGGTGGGAGGGCGGCCGTACCTGAGCCCCTGGCGCCTCCCTCTCCCTCCCGTGACACCTCTCTCTCTCGCTGAGCTTGGCGAAGCCCTGCCGAAATCCCGCTACTTCCACCACCACGCCGTCGTGCTGCTGGATCTCCATCAATTTCTCCTCCCCCCTTGCTGGATCAAGAAGGAGGAGACGTCTCTCCCAACCGTACGTGTGTTGAACGCGGAGGTGCCGTCCGTTCGGCGCTAGGATCATCGGTGATTTGGATCACGACGAGTACGACTCCATCAACCCCGTTCACTTGAACGCTTCCGCTTAGCGATCTACAAGGGTATGTAGATGCACTCTCCTTCCCCTCGTTGCTTGATTACTCCATAGATTGATCTTGGTGATGCGTAGAAAATTTTGAATTTCTGCTACGATCCCCAACAGTGGCATCATGAGCTAGGTCTATGCGTAGTTTCTATGCACGAGTAGAATACAAAGCAGTTGTGGGTGTCGATATTGTCAATTTACTTGCCGTTACTAGTCTTATCTTGATTCGGCGGCATCGTGGGATGAAGCGGCCCAGACCGACCTTACACGTACTCTTACGTGAGACAGGTTCCACCGACTGACATGCACTAGTTGCATAAGGTGGCTAGCGGGTGTCTGTCTCTCCCTCTTTAGTCGGATCGGATTCGATGAAAAGGGTCCTTATGAAGGGTAAATAGAAATTGGCATATCACGTTGTGGTTTTGGCGTAGGTAAGAAACGTTCTTGCTAAGAAACCTATAGCAGCCACGTAAAAAATTTGCAACAACAATTAGAGGACGTCTAACTTGTTTTTGCAGCATATGCCGTGTGATGTGATATGATCAAAAGGATGTGATGAATGATATATGTGATGTATGAGATTGATCATGTTCTTGTAATAGGAATCACGACTTGCATGTCGATGAGTATGACAACCGGCAGGAGCCATAGGAGTTGTCTTAATTTATTTATGACCTGCGTGTCAACATAAACGTCATGTAATTACTTTACTTTATTGCTAACCGTTAGCTGTAGTAGTAGAAATAATAGTTGGTGAGACAACTTCATGAAGACATGATGATGGAGATCATGGTGTCATGCCGGTGACGATGATGATCATGGAGCCGCGAAGATGGAGATCAACAGGAGCAAAGTGATGATGGCCATATCATGTCACTATTTGATTGCATGTGATGTTTATCATGTTTTACATCTTATTTTCTTAGAACGATGGTAGCTTAAATAAGATGATCCCTCACAATAATTTGAAGAAAGTGTTCCCCCCTAACTGTGCACCGTTGCGAAGGTTCGTCGTTTCGAAGCACCACGTGATGATCGGGTGTGAAAGATTCTTACATTCAAATACAACGGGTGTAAGCCAGATTTACACACGCAATACACTTAGGTTGACTTGACGAGCCTAGCATGTACAGACATGGCCTCGGAACACGGAAGACCGAAAGGTCGAACATGAGTCGTATAGAAGATACGATCAACATGAAGATGTTCACCGATGATGACTAGTCCGTCTCACGTGATGATCGGACACGGCCTAGTTGATTCGGATCATGTATCACTTAGATGACTAGAGGGATGTCTATCTGAGTGGGAGTTCATGAAATAATCAGATGAACTCAATTATCATGCACATAGTCGAAAGGACTTTGCAAATTATGTCGTAGCTTACGCTTTAGTTCTACTGTTTTAGATATGTTCCTAGAGAAAATTTAGTTGAAAGTTGATAGTAGCAATTATGCGGACTGGGTCCGTAAACTGAGGATTGTCCTCATTGCTGCGCAGAAGGATTATGTCCTTAATGCACCGCTCAGTGAGCTGAACCTCGAGCGTTAGTTGTGGATGTTGCGAACATTTGACATACACGTTTTGATGACTACATGATAGTTCAGTGCGTAATGCTAAATGGTTTAGAATTGAGGCACTAAAGACGTTTTTGAAACATCACAGGACATATGAGATGTTCCAAGGACTGAAATTGGGATTTCAGCCTAGTGCCCACGTCAAGAGGTATGAGACCTCTGACAAGTTTCCTAAGCCTGCAAACTAAGGAGAAAAGCTCAATCGTTGAGCATGTGCTTAGATTGTATGAGTACTACAATCGCTTGAATCGAGTGGGAGTTGATCTTCTAGATGAGATAGTGATGGTTCTCCAAAGTCACTGCCACCAAGCTACTAGAGCTTCGTGATGAACTATAACATATCAGGGATAGATATGATCCTTGAGCTATTCGTGACACCGCGAAAGTAGAAATCAAATAGAAGCATCAATTGTTGATGGTTAGTAAAACCACTAGTTTCAAGAAGGGCAAGCGCAAGAAAGGGATACTTCTTGAAACGACAAATCAGTTGCCGCTCTAGTGAAGAAACCCAAAGTTGAACCCAACCCCGAGACTAAGTGCTTCTGTAATAAGGGGAACAGTCACTGAAGCAGAACCACCCTAGATACTTGGTAGATGAGAAGGCTGGCAAGGTTGACAGAAGTATGTATTGGACATACATTACATTAAATGTGTACTTTACTAGTACTCCTAGTAGCAGCAGGGTATTAGATACCGGTTCGGTTGCTAAGTGTTAGTAACTTGAAATAAAAGGCTACAGAATAAACGGAGACTAGCCAAAGGTGAGACGACGATATGTGTTGGAAGAGTGTCCAAGGTTGATGTGATCAAACATCGCACGCTCCGTCTACCATTAGGATTGGTGTTAAACCTGAATAATTGTTATTTGGTGTTTGCGTTGAGCATAGACATGATTGGATTATGTTTATCGCAATACGGCTATTCATTTAAAGAGAATAATGGTTACTCTGTTTATTTGAATAATACCTTCAATGGTCTTGCACCTAAAATGAATGGTTTATTGAATCCTGATCGTAGTAATACACATGTTCATGAAAAAAGATATAAGATAGTAATGATAATACCACATACTTGTGGCACTGCAATTTGAGTCATAATGGTATAAAATGCATGAAGAAGCTCCATGTTGATGGATCTTTGGACTCACTTGATTTTGAATCACTTGAGACATGTGAACCATGCCTATTGGTATATATGCATGAAGGAACTCCATACAGATGGATCGTTTGGGCTCACTTGATTTTGAATCACTTGAGACATGCAAATCATACCGCATGGGCAAGATGACTGAAAGGCCTGGTTTTCAGTAAGATGGAACAAGAAATCAACTTGTTGGAAGTAATACATCTTGATGTGTACAGTCCAATGAGTGCTGAGGCATGTAGTGGATATCGTTATGTTCTTACTTCACAGATGATTTGAGTAGATGCTATGTATATTTACTTGATGAAACACAAGTGTGAATTATTGAAAGGTTCAAGCAATTTCAGAGTGAAGTTGAAGATCATCGTGACAAGAGGATAAAATGTTTATGATATGATCATAGAGATGAATATCTGAATTACGAGTTTGGCACACAGTTAAGACATTGTGGAAATTGTTTCACAACTAATATTGCCTGGAACACCATAGTGTGATGGTGTGTCCGAACATCATAACTGCACCCTATTGGATATGGTGCATACAATGATGTCTCTTATCAAGTTACCATTATAGTTTATGGGTTAGGCATTAGAGACAACCACATTCACTTTAAATAGGGCACCACGCAATTCCATTTGAGTCGACACCGTATGAACTATGGTTCAGAGAAACCTAAGCTGTCGTTTCTTAAAAGTTTGGGGCTGCGACGCTTATGTGAAAAAGTTTCAGGCTGATAAGCTCGAACCCAAAGCGAATAAATGCATCTTCATAGGACACCCAAAACAGTTGGGTATACCTCCTGTCTCAGATCCGAAAGCAATAGGGATTGTTTCTAGAATTGGGTCCTTTCTCGAGGAAAAGTTTCTCTCGAAAGAATTGAGTGGGAGGTGGAGACTTGATGAGGTTATTGAACCGTCACTTCAACTAGTGTATAGCAGGGCACAAGAAGTTGTTCCTGTGGCACCTACACCAATTGAAGTGGAAGCTTATGATAGTGATCATGAAACTTCAGATCAAGTCAGTACCAAAACCTCGTAGGACGACAAGGATGCGTACTAGTACTTCAGAGTGATACGTAAACCTGTCTTGGAAGTCATGTTGCTAGACAACAATGAGCCTACGAGCTATGGAGAAGCGATGGTGGGCTCGGATTCCAAAATGGCTCGAGGCCACAAAATCCGAGAGAGGATCCATATATGAAAACAAAGTTTAGACTTTGGAAGAACTACTTGATGGTCGTAAGGCTGTTGGATACATATGGATTTTAAAAGAAAGACGGACAATGATGGTAAGTATCACCATTAAGAAAGCTCGAATTGTCGTTAACATGTTTTCCGACAAGTTCAAGGAGTTGACTACGATGAGACTTTCTCACTCGTAGCGATGCTAAGAGTCTGTTGGAATTATATTAGCAGGTACTGCATTATTTATGAAATCTTGCAGATAGGATGTCAAAATATTGTTTCCTTGACGAATTTCTGGAGGAAAGGTTGTATGTGATACAACCAGAAGGTTTTGTCAATCCTAAAAGATGCTAACAAGTATGCAAAGCTCCAGCAATCCTTCTAAGGACTGGAGCAAGCATCTCGGAGTCGGAATATACACTTTGATGGAGTAATCAAAGTTTATGGGTTTATACAAAGTTTGTTAGAAACTTGTATTTACAATAAAGTGAGTGGGAGCACTATGACATTTCTGATAAGTATATGTGGATGACATATTGTTCATCCGAAATGATGTGGAATTTCTGGAAAGCATATAGGGTTATTTGAAAGGTTTTTTTCAATGGAAAACCTGGATTAAGCTACTTGAACATTGAGCATCAAGATCTATAAGGATAGATCAAAAAACGCTTAATGGTACTTCCAAATGAGCACATACCTTGACATGATCTTGAAGGTGTTCAAGATGGATCAGCCAAAGAAGGAGTTCTTGCCTGAGTTGTAAGGTATGAAGTTAAGACTTAAAGCTCGACCACGGCAGAAGAAAGAGGAAGGATGAAGGTCGTCCCCTATGCTTTTTTCATAGCCTCTATACGGTATGCCATGCTGAGTACCGCACCTGATGTGTGCCTTGCCACATGTCTGGCAAGAGAGTACAAAGGTGATCTAGGAGTAGATCACCAGATAGCGGTCAAAATTATCCTTAGAGGAATAAGGATATGTTTCTCAGTTACGGAGGTGATAAAGAGTTCGACGTAAAGAGTTACTTCGATGCAAGCTTAACACCTATCCAGATAGCTCTGAGTAGAGATACCGGATATGTATAGTGGAGCAACAATTTGGAATAGCTCCAAGTAGAATATTTATTTGAAATGGCTCCAAAGATAGCGTAGAGATTTGCGAAGTTCATACGGATCTGAATGTTGCGGACCCGTTGACTAAAACCTCTCTCACAAGCAACATGATCAAACCCAGAACTCATTGAGTATTAATCACATAGTGATGTGAACTAGATTATTGACTCTAGTAAACTCTTTGGATGTTGGTCACATGGCGATGTGACCTGTGAGTGTTAATCACATGGCGATGTGAACTAGATTATTGACTCTAGTGCAAGTGGAGGACTGTTGGAAATATGCTCTAGAGGCAATAACAAATTAGTTATTATTATATTTCCTTGTTCATGATAATCGTTTATTATCCATGCTAGAATTGTATTGATAGGAAACTCAGATACATGTGTGGATACATAGACAACACCATGTCCCTAGTAAGCCTCTAGTTGACTAGCTCGTTGATCAATAGATGGTTATGGTTTCCTGACCATGGACATTGGATGTCGTTGATAACGGGATCACATCATTAGGAGAATCATGTGATGGACAAGACCCAATCCTAAGCCTAGCACAAAGATCGTGTAGTTCGTATACTAAAGATTTTCTAATGTCAAGTATCATTTCCTTAGACCATGACATTGTGCAACTCCCGGATACCGTAGGAATGCTTTGGGTGTACCAAACGTCACAACGTAACTCGGTGGCTATAAAGGTGCACTACGGGTATCTCCGAAAGTGTCTGTTGGGTTGGCAAGAATCAAGACTGGGATTTGTCACTCCGTGTGACGGAGAGGTATCTCTGGGCCCACTCGGTAGGACATCATCATAATATGCACAATGTGACCAAGGAGTTGATCACGGGATGATGTGTTACGGAACGAGTAAAGAGACTTGCCGGTAACGAGATTTAACAAGGTATCGGATACCGACGATCGAATCTCGGGCAAGTACAATACCGCTGGACAAAGGGAATTGTATACGGGATTGATTGAATCCTCGACATCGTGGTTCATCCGATGAGATCATCATGGAACATGTGGGAGCCATCATGGGTATCCAGATCCCGCTGTTGGTTATTGGCCGGAGAGTTGTCTCGGTCATGTCTGCATGGTTCCCGAACCCGTAGGGTCTACACACTTAAGGTTCGGTGACGCTAGGGTTGTAGATATATTACTATGCGGTAACCCGAAAGTTGTTCGAAGTCCCGGATGAGATCCCGGACATCACGAGAAGTTCCGGAATGGTCCGGAGGTAAAGATTTATATATGGAAAGTTGTTGTTCGGGTTCCGGGAAAAGTTCGGGTTTTTCCGGTATTGTACCGGGAAGCTTCCAGAATGTTCCGAAGGATTCCGGAGGGGTCCGGTGGTCCGGAAAATGTTCCACCACATTCAATACAGCAGCATGGGCTGTAGGGGGGCGCCCTAGCCTTAATGGGCCAGGGGCACCAGTCCCCCCAAGGCCCATGCGCATGGGAGAGGGGAAACCCTAAGGGGGAGGGCCTCCACTTGACTTGGGAGGCACTCCTCCCCCCCTTGGCCGCCGCGCCCCAACCCTAGATGGGATCTAGGGGGGCCGGCCCCCTCTCTCCCCACCTATAAATAGTGGAGGGGTGGGAGGGCGGCCGTACCTGAGCCCCTGGCGCCTCCCTCTCCCTCCCGTGACACCTCTCTCTCTCTGAGCTTGGCGAAGCCCTGCCGAGATCCCGCTACTTCCACCACCACGCCGTCGTGCTGCTAGATCTCCATCAACTTCTCCTCCCCCTTGCTAGATCAGGAAGGAGGAGACATCTCTCCCAACCGTACGTGTGTTGAACGCGAAGGTGCCGTCCGTTTGGCGCTAGGATCATCGGTGATTTGGATCACGACGAGTACGACTCCATCAACCCCGTTCACTTGAACGCTTCCGCTTAGCGATCTACAAGGGTATGTAGATGCAGTCTCTTTCCCCTCGTTGCTAGATTACTCCAAAGATTGATCTTGGTGACGCGTAGAAAATTTTGAATTTCTGCTACGATCCCCAACAGCGGTGTCCTTTCCCAGTGATAGCAGGGGCAGCAAGGCACGTATTGTATTGTTGCCATCGAGGATAAAAAGATGGAGTTTATATCATATTGCTTGAGTTTATCCCTCTACATCATGTCATCTTGCCTAATGTGTTACTCTGTTCTTATGAACTTAATACTCTAGATGCATGCTGGATAGCGGTCGATGTGTGGAGTAATAGTAGTAGATGCAGAATCGTTTCGGTCTACTTGTCGCGGACGTGATGCCTATATACATGATCATGCCTAGATATTTTCATAATTATACTTTTCTATCAATTGCTCGACAGTAATCCGTTCACCCACCGTAATACGTATGCTATCTTGAGAGAAGCCACTAGTGAAACCTATGGCCCCCGGGTCTATTTTCCATCATATAAGTTTCCAATCTATTTTTACTTTGCATTCTTTACTTTCTGTTTATATCATAAAAATACCAAAAATATTTATCTTATTATCTCTATTAGATCTCACTTTTGCAAGTGGCCGTAAGGGATTGACAACCCCTTTATTGCGTTGGTTTCAAGGTTCTTATTTGTTTGTGTAGGTACGAGGCGACTTGCGTGTAGTCTCCTACTGGATTGATACCTTGATTCTCAAAAACTGAGGGAAATACTACTCTACTTTGCTGCATCACCCTTTCCTCTTTAAGGAAAAAACCAACGCAAGCTCAAGAGGTAGCAATATCATCGTTCCTTTACTTTCATTCTCACCAGTCACCGTCACCGCCGTCACAGCTGCCACACCGCCCGCTCCATTAGCCCAGTTCCTCCCTTCCTCTTGTTCTTCTAACAGATTGTGCCACCGCTTCTCTCATGATGGAGATCAGATATCTGCTAAATTGCGTCCCTCAAGCAACGACCGCCTTTACTGCAGTCTTTTTTAGGAACCGTCACCATAGGCTTCATTTGCCAAAGAAAGGTTTGGGGCCTTCTGGCGAGGCTCGACGGTATTAGAGAATTTCTTTTTTATCGATGCATCATGGATGCAAACATGGACTTTTGACGGTAGATGAGGGGGTCTCATGTGGTAGGGGAGATCTCAAAATTCGTGTTATCCTTTTTTGACATCAAAGTACTC
Organism: Aegilops umbellulata; assembly: GCA_032464435.1. Classification (NCBI taxonomy): domain Eukaryota; kingdom Viridiplantae; phylum Streptophyta; class Magnoliopsida; order Poales; family Poaceae; genus Aegilops; species Aegilops umbellulata. The sequence continues at coordinate 4,135,632 of CP136057.1, read as the reverse complement.
GTTTTTGCATGTTGATCAATCTTTTGCAAGGGTATTAGATGGATCTTCCATCCACCCCGAACACACCTTACTTCTAACTTGTTTGGCTAAATCATGGGCATCGTAATTAGACTCTCTAAGAGCATGCTCAAAAATAATATGCGGGAAATCAAACGCAAGGTGATATATATCATTAAAAACTACCGTCGATAGACCGAAAGAGCGACCTCCATTCTTCATTGTCTCTATCACCTCAATGTTGTTGGTGTTCACCTCTATGCGGTTACACCCGACTGTAGTCGTCAAATTGAGACCAAACCGTAAGGCCTGTACCTCGACCATAAGCGCATATCTACACCAATCGATTTCCCCGTTTCCTGCCGCAACGAATCTGCCATTCGAGATTCTCATGATAGCGTCATACAAGCCCTTGAGTAAGTCTGGCTCTAAAGCCCAATCCATGTTTCGCTTCACATAGTTGCTCCTTGGTCTGTCGCAACCATGTCGCTTGATCGTCGCCAGTGCATCACTCGCCATTGTATAGCTAGCAACCAAAGATCTGATTGCCATTGCTATGAACTTAGATTCCTGGACCTTTTCGTTATGCACTAACTTTTCTCCTCTCACATCATAATTATATACCAGGAACCAATAGCAATTGCTTCCTTTGAATTTCCTAGACCGAGGCCACACATTCTTCAGCTGGTTGTAGCAATAAATATTCTAGCACAACTTCTCCCGCATGATCCTCAACACATGCTTTATCAATAGCAAAGTCCAAAACCAGTAACCGCCATACCTCTTTAGTTTTTGCACAAGTGAATAACAGGTGCTTGGTATCCTCCGCTCCTATATCGCATGTAGGACATTGCCCGATGACTTTTATATGTCTGCCAGCCAAAGTCACCCGACATGGTAGCGATCCTAACAAAGTTCGCCAGAGAATTTTTTTAACCTTGGCAGGACAGCTTAAGCTCGAGATCGTCCCCCATATTTGTGAATTTCGTAACGGTTCGACTGTATTTTCTCCTAATATTTTATGTCCATATTGGCTTTGCCACTCCGCAAAGTATGCCGATCTCACAGAGAATCTCCCGTTTTGCAAAATTCCATGAAGTCCGACATATCAAATTCAGGCAATGGAATCGCAAGCACACGCGTCACACCAACTTGCCAGAACTCTTTGTCCCAACGACCCATAACAGGGTCCATGAAATCACTTACTTTTGATAGTAAATTGCCTCCACGATGGGTGATCGCTTTCCTGTTAGGTGAGTTTGGGATCCATTCATCATCCCAAAAATTGATCTGACTACCATCACTGATCCTCCATATATGACCCCTTTTTTGTCTGCGCACCTGACTTAACATTTTGCCACGTGAATGATGCTCTCTTTTTCAGAGTTACACTCAAGATATCACAATCTGGATACTATTTGGCTTTGAGAACACGGGCACAAAGGGAATCCGGATTATCAATTAATCTCCAATCTTACTGCGCAATTAGGGCTAGGTTAAAACAATGAAAAACTCAAAATCTCATTCCACCCTCTTTCTTTGGCAAACAAAACTCCCACCATGCAAACCTGGGCATTCTCCTCTGATTGTCACCATCACCTCACCAATAATGCGACATCGCGTCTGTAATTCCTTTACAAATCGATTTGGAATTTTGTAAACCGACATTGCATAAGATGGTATAGCATGTACAATTGATTTGAGTAGCACTTTCTCTCCTCCTATTCAAGTTGCCTTTCCAGTCATTCCATAGTTCTTTTCATAAATTGATCCACCAAAAGCTGGAAACAATCTGTCCTATTTAAACCCACAGTGGATGGTAAGCCTAGATAAGTATCCGATAGTGCCTCGGTCATTATATTCCAACTGCTGCAAATTTTTTCCTTCATCTCAACTCTAGTATTAGGGCTAAAAACACACTTGACTTGTCCACGCTAACCTTCTGTCCCAAAGTGGCACAATATGATGCAAGAATTTCTTTCAGACACTCAACATTCTCAGTATTAGCCTTCATCGGGATTAATGAATCATCTGCAAAAATAAATTAGTGATGGCTCGTGCTTCCCAACACACCTTCACTCCCTCAAGTTTCCCTTCTTCCTTAGCTTTATTCAGCAAAGCAGTCAATCCTTCAGTACATAATTAACAAAAACAAATAAGGCAACAATGGATCACCTTGTCACAAGTCTCTAGACGGTTTAAAAGTTTTCGTTTCTTCTAAGTTAAAACGTACACGGTATTCCACTGTACTAACACATTCCATAACCAGTTTAAGCCACGCTTCATGAAAATCCCAATATCAGCAGAATACCTTTCAGAAACGGCCATTCAACCTGGTCATATGCCTTATGCATGTCCAGCTTCACCGCACACCAACCATTATGGCCATATCTCTTGTTCTTTATCGCATGAAAACTTTCATAAGCTACCAAGACATTGTTTGTGATCATATGCCAAGGAACAAAAGCACTCTGCGTTGGGCTAATAATGTCTGGTAAAAAAAATTCAGCCTTGTTGCTAGCATCTTCGAGATTACCTTCTAAACAACATTGCATGGACTTATAGGCCAGAACTGGGTCACTTTCTCTAGTGAATTTATTTTCAGGATCAAAACTATAGCAGTGTCATACAACTTGGTAATAAGTAAGCATTGATCTTGTATGTATGCTAACACCCAACAACTCCTTTGGCATCTAGAGCAGAGAAATATCCAGGCAACCACCTGGCTTCATCCTCTTTCTTAGAAAATTACTTTTGGCCAAGCATTACATATAGAAAGTTCAGTAGGGTACTGAGAAATAACGAAGCAACTACATGGTAGGTTGGTGGCTTCTTCGTTTTGTCAACAAACTACGTGGAAGGTTGGTGCCATCGGATTTTTATTTGAAAGTGCTATTGTTGTATTGTTGTGGATTTTCTTGGTGAGGCTACTGTTATGGATTTGTAAATGTGAACAAACTATTGTACAGGAAGATATAATAATAGTTTCAGTTAAAACATTTAATTCAATGGAAGAAATTCTGGTCAAAGAAAATGTAAGGCCGACAGAAAAATTAAGGTATGAACACTGATCTATTATCTAATTACCAAGTGATCCATCTCACTCAAATCACGATACGTCTTAATTAGATGGTCTAAATTCATGGTGATTGTTATGTAGCTGGTTAAATACAAAGTTCTTATCAGCTAAAAACTCACAAGAGGGATTTTGAACACGGCTTGTTGAGTATCATGATTGTTAGGAAATATAGGATAGACTAGGATTTGTTCTAACTTGTCTTGTACTCCAGGATGGTCATGTACTCCTATATATATGCCCACAAGGCTCAAGCAATACATCATCGATTCCACCAATTCCCTCTTTTTTTCCTTCTACACGGGGATGGCCGATGCAGCATCCGTATACATTACTAGCAACGAATGAGTAATCTGTATTCTGGTCCGAATTGGACGTATATATAACTAATGACAGCGCTTGAAGCTGTCAAGTTTTACAAAGGATATGACTTTCGTTCACGGACAAGTGGACAGGCGTACGTATAATGATCAACCTACTAATACGAGCAATAACTGCCATTAACTTTCGTTTTTTCTATTAAAAAATTACATGTTTTGTTTTTTTAATTGTAGACCACTGTCATACAACTTGGTTATAAGTAAGCATTGATCCAGCATGTAGGCCAACACCCACCACCTCCTTTGGCATCTAGAGCGGAGAAATATCCAAGTAACTACCTGGCTTCTTCCTCTTCCTTACGGAGAAGCCGTTTGGCCCAGCTTTATACATACATATAGAAAGCTTAAAAGGGTACTGAGAAACAACCAATCAACTACGTGAAAGGTTCTTCCTTTTGTCAATAACAAGGGTTCAATTTTTGTAGTGATAGACAGCCTTGGCTTGTCTGTAAACAGGACACTTTGTTTAAAGTTAAAACCAGGCACCAATTGCATTACCTCGTGTCGGCAAATGGTTGGGTCTTTATGCGCGTGGTTGCACATTTCTATGCCATTTGACCTTAATTGCAACACTAACAACCACATGGAGACAGCTTATGCAACTGGGCGTTCTTTCCCCTCTTATTTTACGTTAATTAGTATCAAAGATTAATGGATTGTTAGCAATGTCGGGTGGACAGAACTTTCGGTTGAGCAACGTGGGACGAACATGCACGGCACGCGTTTTGGTTAACTCATCAAATAGTACTCCTATGTATTATCCCAAACCTCTCCTGCCCACCAACTAATCATATCAGAATCCCCTTTGCCTTCTCACTCCACAGCCCACTGCTCGCCCTCATCTCTCCTCTGCACGCGTCGCCGGCGTCCGAGCTTCTCCTCGCCGGGCCAGGTGACGGGGTTTCTCCGCGGTCGGATTTATCCTGCTAGGTGCGCCCCCCGTGCTTCCATCTCCTCCAATCCTATGCCGCCGCCGTCGGCGCGCGTTGGCCTGCGCCGGCACGGAGCTGGTCGATCTGCTCGTTCCGTGGATCAATGATTTATAGCTTATTTCTGCTCTTCCGGACGTCCACTTTTCCGGGCTCAGATCGACGGCGCGGAGAAGAGGGGAAAAAATCCACTGTTCACCGTCAACGCACTCGATCGACTTGCACTGCCATCCTACTATCGAGGTACGTAGCTCTGTGTTCCCTGTGCCGTGCTTCGATCTCCCGCACGGGAGCGGCTAGTAGCTTGTTCAGTGTTAATAATCCCTCCTTTTTTTCTTCAGGTTGTCAGATTTTGTAGCGATCCACTGTTCACCACAGGATGTTCGACCGACACTAGCAGCCAAGTGAAGAAAATTCCAGGTTCCACGCCAGGATCCTGCTAGGTACGACCACATCTCTCCTTGCATTGCTTCCATCCCCCTCGTGGGCCGCCGCCTCCCGTCTCCTTTTGCTGGAACGCATCGGTTTGTAGCTAGTTCAGTGCACTAATGCTTAGTTGCTTACCTCCATTAATCCTCTTTCCAGGGTTTTGATTGAGGAAGCAAATATAGCTGCCTATTCATTGTCAATATACACAACCATCCACACAAACTAGCACGATGATGGAGGGGGTTATGGTGAGTGCAGCTACCGGGGCCCTCAACTCTGTCCTGGAGAAGCTGGGCACTCTGCTGGTCCAAGAGTACAAGCTTCAAAAGGGGGTGCACGGCGAGATCAAGTTTCTGACCGATGAGCTTACCGCCATGCACGCCTTTCTCCTCAAGATGTCGGAGGAGGAGGATCCTGACCAGCAAGATAAGGTATGGATGTCCACGGTGCGGGAGCTCTCCTATGATATAGAGGACTCCATCGATGACTTCATGCAAGATGAAGACGGCAAAGACGCAAAGCCAGATGGCTTCATAAGTAAGATCAAGCACATTCTCGGGAAGTTGGGAAAGAGGAAGGCTCACCATCAAATGTTCCAAGATCTGAAGCAACAGGTCATTGAGGCGGGCGACAGGAATGAAAGGTACAAGACTCGCCAGGCCTTCTCCAACATGAAAAATACAACCGTTGACCCTAGAGCCCTTGCTATCTTTGAGCATGCCTCAAGCCTCGTCGGGATTGATGAACCAAAGGCTGAGCTAATCAAATTGTTGATTGGAGAAGATGGAGTTGCATCAACGCAACTGTCACAACAAGTGAAGATGGTCTCCATTGTTGGACCTGGCGGAATGGGCAAGACAACTCTCGCAAACCAAGTGTATCAACACCTTAAAGAGAAATTCAACTGCAAAGCTTTTTTATCAGTGTCGCGAAATCCAGACATGATGAATATCCTGAGAACTATTCTTAGTGAAGTTAGTGGTCAAAGTTATGCTGCCACAGAAGTAGGGAGCATACAACAAGTCACCGAGAAGATTCGTAATCACCTAGCGGAGAAAAGGTACAATTTCTACTTATTCTTTTACTTGTCACATTTCACATGAAAATCATACTAGTAGCTTGCCAGCAAAAATAGTTATAGTTGTATGCTAATATGATATTAGAAAGTGTAATGGCCAGATGACCATGTTGATGCCCAAAACAATAGGTGAAATAGAACAGAGACCTTGTGAAAACAAATCAACAAACTAACCTAACAGACCATGGCTATGTATTTTCCTTTCTTCTGAGAATTCTGACATATTATGATCTCCAGTACATAGCTCCGTTGATTGACTTCACACAAAGACTAAGGTATAATTCCCATGACACCCCTTAGTGTTTGCATGTCTAGCATTACTTAGTAACTACCAAAATGTTTGCATTACGGTCAAATTATTTCTATGGCACGTGAATTTTAACCAATTTCTAACATAAATTTTTTTGCGGAGATTTTCTAACATAATTCGAACACATGTCAAACAATTGAAATGGACGTTACAGTCAAATATTTCTTTGTTGGGCTTATATTTTAAAGCATCATTAATATCTGTGGTGACTAAAATATTTCGTAAATTAAAATTTGGGACCATGGCTTTACCCATCTTCGTCTTGAATCACCGGCTGTTCAGAACGACAGCTAGATTCTTTGTTTATTGCCCACACCCACCCAGAATTAGTTGCCTCACTGTGATTATCCAATCATCGGGTATGAATCGATATATATCTTGCTTGAATTGTTGCATGCTTCTCAATAGAACGGGGCTGATATGTTCCTATTTTCTATGGCCATTCCTCCCATTTAAATTGTTGCTTATATATCCTTATTTTACATTGTCGGTAAGGAAAAGCCTCATATTGTATGCTCTTTATATTAAAGACAAGCTTGTAAATCCATCTGCAGGTATTGTATTGTTGTAGACGATATATGGAAGAATGAAACATGGGATGTCATCAAGTGTGTATTCCCCATGACCAGCAGCGGCATAATAATCACCACCACTCGTATGAAGGATGTCGCTAATTCATGTCGATCGCTATTCGGTGGTTATATTTATAATATAAAAGCTCTTGATATTGTTCACTCAAGAAAGTTATTTTACAGAAGATTATTCAAGTGTGAAGATGATTGTCCTTCATACCTTAAACAGGTTTCTGAGCAGATATTGGGAAAATTCCATGGGTTACCTCTGGCGATTATTACTATATCTGGTTTGTTGGCTAACACAGAAAAAACAGAAGTTCTATGGAACCAAGTGAAAGATTCAATTGGTCGTGCACTTGAAAGAAATCCTAGTGTCGAAGGAATGATGAAGATATTGTCACTTAGTTATTTTGATCTGCCTCCTTATCTAAAAACTTGCCTCTTATATGTGAGCTTATATCTAGAAGATTCTACTATTGAGAAGGAGGACCTGATAAGAAGATGGATTGCTGAAGGATTCATTCATAGAGAAGGCAGATACACGGCATATGAGTTAGGAGAAAGGTGTTTTAATGAACTACTCAATAGGGGTTTGATCCAGCCTGGGGAGATAGATGACTATGGCAAGGTGGAGAGTTGTCGAGTTCATGACACGATTCTTGATTTCATCATATCCAAGTCCATAGAAGAGAACTTCATTACTTTACTTGGTGTTTCCGTTCTGACAATTGGGAACCAAAGCAAATTTGTTCGTCGACTCTGTCTACAAGGTGTCAAAAAAGAAAATTCAGCAGTACTGACAGCAGGTCTCGTGTTGTCCCATATCCGATCACTTACTATGGTTAGAGGTCTGTTGGAAATCCCTTCTTTGGAAGAGTTTAGACATCTGCGTGTTCTCGACTTGATGGGTTGCTCTGAAGTGGAAGATCATCATCTTGAAAATATAGTGAAGTTGCTCCAGCTGAGGTACCTGAATCTCAAAGGTACAAAAATAAGCAAGGTGCCAGATCAAATTGGTCGTTTAGGATGCTTAGAGGTGTTGGACCTAAGAAGGACTTCTATAGAGGAATTACCTGCATCTATTGTGAATCTTAGAAAGTTGGTGCATCTACTTGTTGACGAGGATGTTAAATTTCCTGATGGGATTGCAAAGATGCAAGCACTAGAGACGTTGAAAGATGTCGGTGCCTCCATTCAGCCATTAGACTTCCTGTGCGGCCTTGGTCAACTAATGAACTTGAGTAATCTGCGGCTTATGCTTGATTTTGAATTTGATTCTGCCACTGAGGATGCAAAAATGGTTGGGGAGGAGCACAACAAAGCTATTGTCTCCTCCCTGTGTAAGCTAGGCACCCATAACCTCCGCTCCCTGACTATTACTATTGGGGTTGGGAGCAGCCTCTTACATGAGGAATCATTGTGCCTGCGTACCCTTGAGGACCTTTCTATCGAATTTTGTGCCATCCCACAGGTTCCGACATGGATGTGCTCCCTCAGAAACCTCCAACGGCTAAGCCTTTCTGTGGAGGGGCTCAAGCAGGACGACCTCTGCACCCTTGGGGCTTTACCCAGTCTGCTCGTTCTATGTCTGATTGAAGAAACAATGTCAAACGAAAAGCTTAGAATCAGTGGTGAAGTTGGGTTTCGATTGTTGAATACTTTTATTTATGATGTATATTTTAAATCAGTAGATCTGATATTTGGGACAGGGTCCATGCCGAAGCTTGAAAAACTCGAGTTTAATTATATTTGCATAGTTGAAGCTAACTCTCTGGGCTTTGGAATTGAAAACCTCCCCTGCCTCACTAGTGTCAAATGCATTGGTGTTAATGGTGATGATGGCATTGTTGAAGCCGTGAAGACTGCCATGGAGAAAGCAGCCAGCACACATTCCAACCACCCAAGTCTACTCTTTCAGAGATTTCGCTGATACTTCGAATTAACAAGCCAAAAACAGGGGAGTTGCTTCTGCTCGTCGTCCGGCCAGCCAGTTCTCAAGTTTAATACTAGTGTCTAGCTCGATTCGTCTCTCTCTTATGATACACTATTCTCTCCATCGGATAATAATGTACTATGGATAATGATACAAAATTGTGGAATTGGTTAAGACTGCTACTGTACTGCATTTTCTGTAATAATCAGTCATCCGTGTTTGATGGTTTAATATTATTGGGTGACCATTCGTAGTTGTCATTCTCTAGTTGTCATGCTCTTTGGCAAGTCATCATTCTGTAGCTGTAATACATTCCTCCTTTGCTCTTTTATCCACTTCTATGTAGTCATTGTGCTCTTTTATGAGGCAAGCTTTTGTTTGCTTACGGTTGTTTACAGCTTATAATATAAGCCTGTCAACTGGTATGTATTACTGTCAATTAAATCCTTGTTTTACAGTTCATCTGTTAATCAATTGCAGCGGTAACCAGATCAGTACTGGCTGATTATTGGGCACTTGAGTGTTGTGACTGATCGATGTTGTTGGAAACCATCTTGAGGCCAGACTAATTCCTGTTGTCAACAATCCTAGTTTAGAGTTGTCATTCAGAAAATGTGTGCTCTTTCTGAACGGGTAAACTGCTTTCAGTGTTCTTCAGTCTATCCCTCGAGGAGACCAGGCATTTGTACAAAAGTTGCACCGTCAGATTCAGTTTAACTACAAGCACTGTACTGGTGTAGGAGACGTCTCTTGAGCTTTGTATAGCATCCAGGTTGTCATTCGGAAAATGCATATATTGTTTCTCAATGGGTAGGTACTGGTGTAGGGTATAAGACGACCCTCCTGCGCCCCCCCCACCCCCCCCCCCCCGCGGGCGGCCAGGAGGAAACCCTCGCCGCCGCCGCCGGGGCTCCCCCTCCTCCTCTCCTCCCTCCCTCGCCGACGCCAGGGGGCGCAGCCGGGCGAAGCGCGGCTGGCGCCGGCGGCGGCGGGGAGATCTCGTCCTCTCGCGTGGGGCCCTGATGCGGGACGGGGCGGCCGGGCTGGGGTGCGGCGCTGGCGGCGGGCGCTGCGGTGAGGCGGGGAGCCGGAGCTGTGCGGCGACGACCTCTTGCTGGCTGCGCGACGGGCGTCGTGGTGGCGGAGCGTGCTGGACGGTCGGTGGCGGCGGATGGTGCGGGTCAATGCAGCTCCGCCAGATCTAGCCGCGTCGCGACGCGGGCTGCGAGCGGCGAGGACTGCGGACGGCGCCGTGGGGTCCGGCGGTGGTCGTCCGTGGCAGCGGGGGCGGTGGTGCATGCTTTGCGGCGGCGGCCCCGTCCAGCACCATTCTGGTCTGGCGGGCGTGTGGGCGTCGGGCGGCGCGGGGCGGGCTGCGACCGGGTGTGGTCGTGGCCATGTCCGTGGTCCATGGCGGCGCACTAGCTGCTGCCGCTGGCGGCGGTGGTGGTGGCAGGTTGAGTGCGGTGGCGGCCAGATCTTCCTGGCGTCGGCCCGTCTGTAGGCTGCCTGTATCGGCCTTCGACCCCTTTCCTCGGCATCCGTCCGCTTCTCTCACCAAAGGGCTGGCCTTCTCCTGGCTGCGGTCCATCATCCGTCTCGCACCCGGTGACGTAGGACCGAGCTGGTCTCGCGCCCGGCAGCAGGACCGCTCGCCTCGCGCCCGGCAGCAGGACTGCGCTCGTCTCGCGCCCGGTTGCAGGACCGGCCCGTCTCGCGCCCGGTGTAGCAGGACGGCTCGATGGAGGCTTGTTGTGGCCGGCCTATTGGGTCTCGGCGTTGGGACCGGCCACGGGTGTGAAAGGCAGATTCTTTCCGCCCGTCTCTGCGGTGGGGGTAGCGGTGGGGCTCGGGGGACTCGGTGTCAAGGTCTTGGATTCCGGGGCGGCGACCCTGGTGGTGGTGGCGCGATGCTCTTGGGCAGAGCTCATGCCTCGGTGCTGCCCGGCTACTACGGCCGTGTGGGCGGCGTGGTAGCCGGGGTGTGGCGTTCGGTGGCCGTGAATGTTGGCCGGGGTGAAAACCTCTCTATCTTCGGACGGACTGGCGACGGCGAGGATCGCTCCCTTCTTGAAGGCGTCGTCGTGGCTATCACTACCCGTCGTGGTGCTCCAGGGGAAACTCTGATCCTCGGATCGGGCGGTGGCGACGATGCGGTGCCGTATCCTTCCTGAAGGCACCGCTTTGGAGCCCACGGTTCGTCATATGCGGTTTCGCTTCTTCGGATGAAGCGCCCGGCGGCTCTTGTAGTGCTAGGGTGTGTGTTGCTGCGCTCAGCGCCCATGTATCCTGCCTTGGGTGCGTGTGTGTTGTGGTGGGTGAGTGCGGTTGTACCGAGCACTGTGGATCTTTGCTTTATATATAAAGCGGGGCGAAAGCCTTTTTCGGTAATGGGTAGGTACTCAAATCAGTGAGTAGCTGTTGCACGCTTCATCCTGCAGGTAGAGATTAGTAGCTGTTGTGAGCCGGCAGTTGTTTAGTTATTTCCTTTTCAGCGAGTTCTTCCGCAAAGTAGACATCAAGAAAGCTCAGTGCCCTAGTTGTAGCATCCTGAACTTAAACAATTCATGAGCTCTTCTCACCTTCTCGACGACTTCCATGATGTTATATATGCTTGCAGTCTTTCACCTTCAATCAATGTAAAATTGCTACATAGTATTGCTGCTGTTAAAAACTTGATGTTACCAATCATTAATTGATTTTGCAGTAGCAGATGATTATTGCTAGCTAGCTACTCTCCAGATGCTTCATGACAGCAGATGATTATTTCTGTGTCCTGGCTGGTGTTGGAACGGACACACTCTGTTTCGTTGCCTCATGTATTCATAATCAGGCTGTCTGTCTGTTCAGCTCAGGGCACAATTTCGTGGAGGCTGCAATTTCAAAGGTTATCGCTGTTTCGGGGATCGATGGGTCTGCTCGGTTCATCGTTGTCTGCGTGCAGTGGATGTGTCTAAGTTTCAGTTGAGGTGCCGTTTCTGCAGGTGCTTATTCAGTTCTATCTTTATTGTTACTGAGATGCAAGCACTGCTATTGTTTCGAAATTGGCTGCGAGAAAGCTAATTAACATGCAGATTGCTCTCTCTATGTACACATTTCTATTTTTTAGAAAAGGAGGATGACCCCTGGCCTCTGCATCTGGGAGATGCATACGGCCATTTTATTGATTATTCTCGAGGACCTTACAAAGTATTACAACAATGTGCCTGAATCCACCGTCTTGGCAACACATGCAGCTACTTCTATCCAAAATGATGAAGGAGTGCTAGCTGGGCCACTACTCAAACCACTCACCTAAGCCTAACATCAAAAGCCGGAAGCCGAAACATATTCGGAAGCCCCATCCGAGCCACATACCGGGTCTGGGGCACAATCCGGTCAGACGCACTCGCGTGTCGGCGCCGCCATCTTCCAGAGGTCCGTCTTCAGATCATATTGAGGCTTCTACCTTGTCTGGCCACTCTGCCATCGACGTCACCATGACGCCAGACAACAACCTCCTCCTGCGCGAGTCCATCTCCGTGCATCGGACGCCGAGCCTCCACAGCGCCATGCCGCCGATATCCGCCGCTATCAATGTGTGAGATGAAGCACCGCTCCACCATCCCCAGCCAGCACTTACTCCAAAACGATGCCCCCAGGAGGGAAAGCGATAAAACGCCATCATCGTCCGATCCGGAAGACCCAGATCTAGGGTTTCCCCCGGAGCATCCCGAGCCTGATGACGCAGACTGCAACGACGATGCCTCGACAAGGGAACGACATCTAAGACGCCGCCATCGTCCGCCATGACCGTAGTCGGCGCGATTTTCATCGGCAGTTGCTCCACCAGACGTGCGCCGCTGACGTCGCTGGTCCCTTCAACCGGAGCAAACTCCAAAACAATGCCTTAAAGAGGGACGACGACGCAAAAAGCGCCGCCATCGCTCGATCCCAAGGGGATCTAGGGTTTCCCCCATAGTTGCCCGCGCTATCAAGGGCCAGACAAGGGTAGAATCCCGCGGATCTGCCCAGCTGCCGACGAGTCGCACCCACCACCGTGCCGACGGCCGACCAACGATCAATCCGGCAGCGCCGCCGCGAACCGATCCGGTCACGCCGCTGCCGTCCCTGACGGGCGCGACGCACCAAATCGCAAGGCCTCTTGCCGCAGGGAATCGGCGCCGCCACCATCCGCCGTGGCGACCGGCCCGACGGCGCCGGCCCACGCCAGCCCCACCCGAGCGAGAGGGCCCGAGTCCCCGACGCCGCCGGCGACGGCTAGGCTTCGCCTGGCCGCGCCCTTGGGCGGTGGCGAGGGAGGAGGAAGAGGAGGAGTGGGGGAGGTTCGGCGGCGATGGGATCTGGGGCCTCCCGGTCGCCCACGCGGGGGGCGGCTCGGGAGGGAGACGTACGGGACGCGAACATCTGCCCGACGCGAACCATTGTACACTGAAATGAAGAAAGTGTTATACTGAGGTAGATCCGTTCATGGGCTTTACCCTTTGATCCCAGCGATATTCCGCAGTTTCCTCATTTTTAGTGATGAGTGGGTGCTGGAGTAGTTGTTTGCGTCTTGACCGTACGTCGTGGCAATCACAATCTTCAGAATTTTCTCCGTTCTCACTCTTTTGGCCCATCCGTTCCACTTGTTTTCTGCACTACGATGGGCTACACAAGCTCCACTGGATTGGCACTCCGATAGGATTACATCCACAACCCACGTGTGGTTAGGAAGGCAAGTCAAGTCAAGTGTAGCGTTAGGTACACACGTTTTCACTGGCTAATTAACCTGCACACATAGATCTTTCCATTCTCTCCCTGCTCATGTGCCGCTGCACAAGTCTCGCTGCTGCTGCTGCTTGCCTCACGCGTCGCCGGAGTCTGCTCGACAGCGGTATCCCGGTAAGTACGACCTCATCCATCTCCCCTGCCATGTTTTTTTTCTCCTCTAGTAGTGCAGTATGATACCGCCGCCAAGGGATTGATGGAGCTGTTGTTAATTTGGTGAATTTAGGCTTACTTGGATTATGAAAATCCAGAAAATGTATATCATGATTTTTGGAAGTTTTCTTAAGACAAATGCGTATTTTAAAATATAATAAAAATATTGCGTTGGTAATGATGCTCATAATGAAAAATTCAAAAGCTTGTATCTCCTTGTCTAAGTCTCAGTTTGGTGCCATTGAGGTGGATTATGATGAGTTATCCAACATTTTCAACCAGCTTTTGCCCAAAACCAACTCGATATTGTCTTGTTTTGGTCATTATTTTTCCACGGCAGATGATAAGTTGAGTACAAATTTTTTTAGCGACGACAAACTGGCCCATGGACGTACGACAGCTTTCAGAGGACCGAAGGGAGCGATTCAAGTTATACAAAATAACTGATGATGTAGCTTTTCTACATGCATTTCTTTTATCATATTTCAGTTTTTTTGGGTCTGTTTCTATATCTAGACTTTGGAGACTATTGTATCAGCAACCATAATCTTGAGGATTTTCCTCGTACTGTTTTTGGCCCATGCATGCCTCTCACCTGTTTATTAATTGCCAGTGCATTTTACAATCTACGAGCTCCATTGCCGCAAATTAACCGAGCTACCGCATCTTGTGACGCATGGAGGTGGCTCTTGTGAGTGTGGCCACGGGGGCCCTTAACTCCGTCCTGGAGAAGCTGGGCACTCTGCTGGTTGACGAGTACAATTGTCTCAAAGGGGTGTGCGGTGAGATCAAGTTTCTGACTGATGAGCTTACTGCCATGCACGCCTTTCTGCCTAAGATGTCAGAGGAGGAGGATCCTGACGTGCCGGACAAGGTATGGATGACCATGGTGCGGGAGCTCTCCTATGATATAGAGGACTCCATTGACGACTTCATGCAAGGTCTCGACGACAAAGACGTTAAGCCAGATAGCTTCCTAAAGAAGATCAAGCACATTCTAGGGACGTTGGGGAAGAGGAAGGCTCACCATCGCACGTTCCAAGATTTGAAGAATGAAGTCATAGAGGCGGGTGAGAGGAATCAAAGGTACAAGACACCTTAGGCCTTCTCCAACACAAAAAAAGGAACCTTTGACCCAAGGGCTCTTGCGATCTTCGAGGATGCCTCAAAGCTTGTCGGTATTGACGAACCCAAGGCTGAGATAATCAGATTGTTGACAGAAGGGAATGTATATGCACCAGTGCAACAACAGCAACCAAAAATAGTCTCCATCGTTGGATCAGGAGGAATGGGCAAGACAACTCTTGCAAACCAAGTGTATCAAGACCTTAAAGGAAAATTTGAGTGTCGGGCTTTCGTATCAGTGTCACAAAATCCGAACATGAAGAAAATCTTGAGAACTATTCTCAGTGAAGTGGCAAATAAAGATTATGCCCACACCAAAGCTAGGGATGAACAACAACTTATCTCCAAGATCTCTAATTTCCTTGTTGACAAAAGGTACTATCTCCACTCCAAACTCATGTATGTTTGTCATCCTTGAATGTGTAAAAAAACCTTATTTAGATATGCCACATGTAAATCTGTCACCAAAATAGTTCAATCAAATTTTTAATATGTTATGAGAAAAGATAATCATAAAATTTGTAATGTTTTTAAAATTTGCGGGAGCTGGGAGCTGGGCCCTAAGTCACAACCTATCCTAATTAAGAGCGAACATTCACTGTCTATGTGCTTCTTTCATGTCTTTACATTAGTTAAGCCTGTTAGATCCACGCATCCATTCGAATCACCTGATCATTTGATCTGTATGCAGCATGCACACGCCTATATTTATTCTTGGTCCGGATTAATCAGTGTGCGCGCGCACGCACACACATCGATGCACACATGCGGACATGATTATTCGATCCATACATCTACTATTTGAACTTCTGCATTCATGCTTCTCTAACATATATGGAGTATACACCAAATAAAAGTGACCATGACATGCATCATGTTCATACCACTGTCATTCATCACTCTCCTCTCCGTTGAACATGTTTGAACCACGGTCATTGATCACTCTCCTCTCCATTGTTACTGTACCAAATTAGATTATGTTGTGCTGGTTGAGTCTATACTTAATCAATGTCATTTAAGCACTCATGTTCGTGTTTGTCGGCGATTAATGCAACTCCAATTTTACGATCTACTAGGAGGTCATAGAAGACAGTAGAGAGAAGGGTGGTGCCCGAAGGGATCTCGTTAGCAATGATGGTGCACAATGGTTTTACCCAAGTTCAGGCTCCCAGATTGGTAAAAGCCTTACATCCTGCTTATAGTGTATACTTATTAATGGAAGAATTACAAGGGTGTAGGTCAAATCTATGGATAAATAGGTTGCGGGTGTTTTGGAACGGAATAGTCATTAAAAGAGACATCCTACCCCTTATATAGGTTGACATGTGCTAGCAATTAGGTACCTAACTTCTAGGAGATATGATACGATGTGGTGATCCCGTGGTTATCCGAACATATCTCCTGTAACAACAAGATCCGGGTTTGGCACACACATTCCTATTCCCTTATGAGTTCATACTCAGGCATGATTGTGTGGGTCCAAGGGGTCCCTAGACACTCGTAGGTGGACTCGGTTAATGCACGCCCACAGGGTATAACCCTCCAACTATACTCCTATACACGCCGACTACGTTCTTTTTTATCTTTTCTATTTTCTCAAGGAAAACAAGTTTTTTCTCCTTTTGGTGTTTGCTCTACTAATGTCACTCGTAAATCCATATGCAGCTACTTCATTGTTGTTGATGACGTATGGAACAAGGAACATGGGATGCTATTAAGTATGCATTCCCCATGACCAGTCGTGGCATACTAATCACCACTACCCGTATGATTGATGTTGTGCATTCATGTCATTCATCATTCAGTGGCCATATTTATAATATGAAGCCTCTTCATATGGAGCACTCAAGACATCTATTTCGCAAAAGACTATTTAGTTCGAAGGAAGACTGTCCTTCATACCTTGAAGAAATTTTTGAGCAAATATTGGAAAAATGTGATGGGTTACCTTTAGCAATCATTGCTATATCTTGTTTGTTGGGTAACACAGAAAGAACAAAGCAGCAATGGAACCAAGTAAAAGATTAAATTGGTCGTGCACTTGAAAGGAATCCTAGTGTTGAAGGAATGATGAAGATATTGTCACTTAGTTACTTTGATCTGCCTTCTCATCTAAAAGGTTGTCTCCTATATCTAAGTATATTTCCAGAAGATTCTATTATTGAGAAGAAGGGTCTGATAAGGAAATGGGTTGCTGAAGGACTTGTTTGCAAAGAAGGCAGATATACATCATACGACTTAGGAGAGAAGTGTTTTAGTGATCTCGTCAATAGGAGTTTGATCCAACCCGTGAAGGTGGACAAATATGATAAGGTGCTTACTTTTCGAGTTCATGACACGATTCTTGATTTCATAGTTTCCAAGTCCATTGAAGGGAACTTTGTTACTTTCGTTGGTGTTCCTCGTTTAACCATCGGGAGACAAAGCAAAACTCGTCGGATCTCCATGCAAGTTGACGGGAAAGGAAATTCTGTCATGCCAATGAACTTACTATTGTCTCATGTCCGGTCACTTAATGCGTTTGGGAATTCTGTGAAAATACCTTCCATGACGGGGTTCAGTCATTTACGCAGTTTGGACTTTGGATGATGCAGGCAATTAGAAAACTACCATCTTGTGAATATAGGGATGTTGTTGCAGCTAAGGTATCTCAACATTAGCATCACAAGGGTGAGCGAGCTCCCGGAGCAAATCGGAAACTACGGTTCTTAGAGATGTTGGACATAAGGCACACAAATGTGATTGATTTACCAACAAGTATTGTCAATCTCGGAAAATTGGCACATTTATTTGTTAGCGGACACGTTAGGTTTCCCGATGGAATTGCAAAGATGCAAACACTGGAGACATTGAAACGTGTGCCTGCCCTGCAATCATATAACTTTCTGCAAGAGC
This sequence comes from Aegilops umbellulata, assembly GCA_032464435.1. Lineage (NCBI taxonomy): Eukaryota > Viridiplantae > Streptophyta > Magnoliopsida > Poales > Poaceae > Aegilops > Aegilops umbellulata. The sequence goes on along the minus strand of CP136057.1, from coordinate 4,117,982 downwards.
TTGGGCGGCTAAAGAATCTGAGGAAGCTACACTTTTATCATATGTATGTCTCCCAAGAGCACAAGGAAGTTATTGCTTCTTCTCTCTGTAACCTATGCATAAGGAACCTTTGTTATCTAACTATAACTATGTTGAGTGACAAGCTGAGTGACAACTTCTTACTGAATACATGGTGCACTTGTCCCCCGGTGAACCTCCAGAAACTTACGACCTCGGGTTTTGTCTTCCCAAAGGTTCCAGATTGGGTAGGATCTCTCGTCAACCTACAGAAGTTATGCTTGCAAGTGAAGATAATTAAGCATGAAGATTTTTGCATCCTTGGAGCCTTACCTACTCTTCTCTCTCTAGGTCTCGAAGCAAATTAAAGGAATATCAGTCTTCTTGTGAAGCCAAAAGGCTTGCAGTCACTAGTGAAGTTGGGTTCCGGTGCCTCAGAGTATTTACTTATTGGGTGCAGGGAGATGGGATGGATCTCATGTTTGTAGCAAGATGTATGCCCAAGCTAGAAAAACTGGTGATTGTTTTTCTCGGCTGTGACAATGAGTCTCTGAGCAGATCTGGTGCTTTCAGTTTTGGGATTACAAACCTCTCCAGCCTCATTACATTCAAATGTGTCTTAAATTGCTCGGGTATCACGAGAAGCACTACTGACATCGTAAAGGCTTTGCTGGGGAGAGTAGTCGGCATACATCCCAACAAACAACTCAATCTAATCTTGGAAGATACCGCAATTCGGTTGTGAATAAAGGATCCGTAAGTTACTTCTTCTTCTTCCTCATATTTTACATTTATATATAAGTTCAGAGTGCTCACTAGCTACTAATTACCCTTTCTTGAACAGAGCAGCTCACAAAGTCTTGCCATTTTCTCAACTACCTGTTATGCTTATAGCGTTTTGCACTGTAATATATGCTTGCTATGACAGTAGATTCTAGCTTTCCAAATCACTTGCAGTGCTACTCTCCGGATGCTTCGGTAGAAGGCTGAGTATTTCAGTGCCCTGGATGATGCTGAATAGACACGCTTGTCTCTCTTGTTGAATGAGCTCAAGATGCCGCTGCTCTTCATGATTGTGTTTTGTTGGATATTACCGAAGAGTCTTCTAGGTTATAAGAATTATACCAGCAAAGTTGCATGTTGGATGCTAACTAGGCACTGGGCACGCTGCCACTTCAGTTACTAATCCCATGCAGTCGTTTAAAGAACCGATGTATAGTCTTTGCCTTACAAAGGAAATTATTGAGATTTCTGTGTACTTCATTGAGTATGATATTACAGATTCATGTCCTCAGGCATCTTCTTGTGTGGCAATCTGCTGACGTGTCCATGAAGGCACATGTGCTGACGTGTTGTCTATGGTGTTTGTTGTTGTCTTTCGCTGAGTAGGTTTATCACGGCCATAATAATTTGCACTTTGCAAATTGTCTGTAATCACCTACAATAGACGTGTGTTCAGTTAGTTCTCGAAACATTCGGCACAAGCCTGACAAAGCAAGCTTTTTGTGCCACTATTATAGTTGGACCATAATAATCCATGTTGCCAGAAATGATCAATTTGCTATGTTTTTCTAGTTTTTGCATTGGTTGTTGTTTCTCCTAGAGAGCCTTGTTCTTGGCTTCTTGCTGACATTTTGAAGACCTTCCATGTCCTTTGGCTAGAGATGCACCGTTGAGTTGATGATGCGTGCTGGCTTGATCATGGTCTCCGTACTAAATGATGATGCGAAGCGATTTTGCCGAGGCTGCAATCTCAAAAGTTTTTTGTTGTTTTGGTAATTGATGGGTGCTTATGGTTGCTGAGATGCAAGGACTGCTTCTTCTTTAAAAAACAAATTGGCTACTGCCACTGCGAGAAGGCTAATGAACATGCTAACTGTGTAGGCTGGGAACCCTCTGCAGTGATGGGTCTCTCTCGCTCTCTGTTTTCTGTGGACACACACAAACAGTGATGCCCGCTTCAGAGTTTCAGACAAGAAACAGAGTACTGAAAACAGAGGAGACAGTACTACAACGAATGCCTGAATCTCAACATTTATACTACGTAGAAGATTTAGTTGCCAACACAACCGACTTCAACACATTCTGTTCCCTCAAAAAAAACACACACACACACACACATTCTGTCACGTGTTGCACGACGCTGTACTTATGCACATTTGTACCTTTCACACCCATGCACTTGTTCAACTCAATGGCACAAATCTGGACAATTCGACTCCCGCTAAAGATCCAGATTTTTCTTTGGCAATGAATCCGGGGCCGGGTACCTTCAGGGTGGAGATCCTCAAGAGGAATGGTCCCGGGGATGGTACTTGCCCATTATGCGAGACTACTGAAGACTCTAATCACATCTTCTTCGAGTGCGCTTTCGTGCAATTTCTTTGGAGTTGCTTTCCTGAGGTGGTTGGCCGGCGTTGGTGTAACAGCAACTTCCCCGGCCTCTTTGAGGAACTTCAGGCTTCCGCGCAACAATCCCGTCACATTAGGTGGCTGGGTATTGGGTTGCTTGCGTGGACGCTCTGACGGTTTGCGATAAGCTTGTGGTTCAGCGTGCACCTTTCCGACGATCTACTGACGTGATTTTCAAAATATGTGGATATTTGCAACTTTGGCGGCCGCTTAGCCGTCCGCCGGATCAGGACGCCGTCGACATCTTCATCGCTGATCTTGATGCGCTGGCTCCTCCGATCTCCCTCCACCTCCGAAGCCGGATTGGCCCTTGGGACTCGCTACGGCAATGCCTAGGACCGTGCCACTGGCCATTGCCTTTTTTAATTCTCTTTAGGGCTTGTTGAGATATGCCCTCAGCATAATCTTGTCGTACTTTGCATGTGTGCTACTTATGTGCATGTGTGGTGCGAGCCTTTATGGCTCTGGTGAAACCTTTTTCGATGAAGTGGACTGACCAGGCAGTAGATTGGGCACTTGTCGAGGTCGGGCCTAGGGTCGTCGGAGCCCGAGTGGCATGGCACGCGCTTGACCTCCAGGATGAGCCGACGCAGCCTTTTGAGAAGATCCCCGAGTGGTGGTTCGGTCTCCATGGTATTTCGACGGGGCGATGCCGCTGAAGAGGCCACCACCACAACCACACGGATACTCCCGCGCCAAACGCCGATTTGATCGAGGATGGTACTTCTCCTGTCATGGTCGTTTTGTGTCCGTTTACCCCGAACGGACACGGGCGGACCATGGAGTTGGCCTGAGGGAACACATCCCTCCTAGGCCACGTGGAGTTGGGCCCACAGAACACGGACAGAGATAGGATAAGGCCAAACAACGACGACCCGGCGACGACCTCTGCTTCTTTGTTTACGCGTTTTGGCGACGACCAGACCAGATAGATCCATCCATCCATCCCCTTCTCGCTCGATCCACTCCACACTCTCTCGCCCACTGCTTGCCGGCGTCCGAGCTTCCTCGTCGGGCTACTCCGTCCGCGGTGCACGGCCTCTCGATTCCGCTAGGTACGGCCCCGTCCCCTTCCCCACTGCGGCGCTTCGATCTCCTCTCGTGCCGCCACCGTCGCCGCCTCGCATTTGCCTGCGCCGGGGCACGGGCTCGTTCCGTAGCTCGTTCGGCGCACCAATTCTTCGGCTCACCTCTGTCAATCGATTCTCTTTCAGGGTTCAGATCGATGGCGCGGACAAGGGAATAAAATTAATTACACTGTTCACCGTCGGTGCGCTCGACCCACAGAGCAAACAGATAGAGCCAACTCTCAGCTGTTCACGTGTCGCCGGCGTCCGAGCTTCCCTGCCCTTGGCTTCTCCGTGGCCGGTCGTCCTGCACGGCCGATCGATCCCTCTCGGTACGACCCCGTTCCCTTTCCCACTCCGGGTGCTTCGATCTCCGGATCCTCCTGTGCCGGCGCGCATTGCCTGCTCCCATCCCGCACGGAGGTCGATCCCTAGCTTGTTCGGTACAGCAATGGCTTGGCTCACCGCCGTGAATCCATTCTTTCAGGGTTCAGATCCACGAGGCGGAGAGAAAAATACGATTCACTGTTCACCGTCAGTGTACGCTCGACTGGCAGCGCGAACCGAGCAGCGGCCAGATCCAAGCTACTTCGCGGCCGGATCCACCCAGCTAGGTATGTACGACCCCATCTTTGAAGGTGGTGTGCTTGGATTTGGGCCTAGTGGCTTACCTTCGATGATTTTATCCATCTTCAGGTTGTACATTCACGGCCTCCACTGCAAAATTGACTAGGCGAGCTCTCAGCTATCACGGCCATGGAGGCGGCTTTGGTGAGCGCGGCGACGGGGGTCCTCAAACCTGTCTTGGCGAAGCTGGCCACTCTGCTCAGCGACGAGTACAATCGTTTCAAGGGAGTGCGCAAGGAGATCAGGTTCCTCATGGATGAACTTGAGGCCATGCACGCATTTCTCCTCAAAATGTCAGAGGACGAGGACCCTGATTTGCAAGATAAAGTTTGGGCAGCGGCGGTGAGGGAGCTCTCCTACGATATGGAGGACACCATAGACGACTTCATGCAAACCATCGATGACAAAGACGCCAAACCAGATGGCTTCATTGAGAAGATCAAGCACTCCCTGGGGAAGTTGGGCAAGATGAAGACTCACCATCGGATTGGTAGCGAGATCCATGATATGAAGAAGCTAGTCATTGAGGTGGCCGATAGGAATGCAAGGTATAGGACCGGTGTGACTATCTCCAATTCCAAGAATGCAGCCGTTGACCCTCGATCCCTTGCTATCTTTGAGCATGCCTCTAAGCTTGTGGGAATTGATGAGCCCAAGGCTGAGATAATCAAACTGTTGACCGAAGGTGCGTCAACAAATGAGCAACCGAAGCTGGTCTCCATCATAGGATCCGGAGGAATGGGCAAGACAACTCTTGCAAACCAAGTGTATCAAGACCTCAAAGAGAAATTTGAGTGCAAGGCTTTCATATCGGTGTCGCGAAATCCTGACATGGCAGATATCTTGAGAACCATTCTTGATGAAGTTAGCCAAGGTTGTGCTAACACTAAAGCACGGAGTATACAACAACTGATAAGCAAGATTAATGATTGCCTAGCAAATAAAAGGTATAGTTTCTATTCTATGTATACTTGTTCTCCTCGAATATATATCTAGTTATGATAGTTATTTAGTCATTTCGCATGAACATCTTACCAGTAATTTGTAAAGAAAAACAGTTCCATCTAATTTGTGTTCATATTTACCCATCTATTGTTACAAAATGTAATAGTTAAATGTTAGTTGTGAAGACTGTTTTGACATCAAGTGAAATCAAATGGAGAGAGTACGGCCATCTGTATGTTATTTTTTCCCTTTCTGTTGATACTGTAGCATATAGCAACTCCCTCCATTGCGTATATGACATAACCATGTGTAAGGAGTAGATCAAGTAGCCCCTGTCCTAACATTCCCTCAGTATTTGGAACTATTATTTTCCTCCCTGTACAATCGACTTGTCTCACTTTTCTTCCTTATTATTTAGGGTTCCCAATCTCCCATGACGCCATAAGTTTTTTTTAAGTGTTGTACCCCACAACTAGTTTTGGGCAGTGCTTTTGATAATAGTTTGATGGTAGTTTGCTAGTATAGCATCTACACACGTTTTAACACCCAGGATGCTATGTACGTTACCATCTTATTCCTCCACCTTCCATCTTCAGAGTAGATCCTCTGTGCATTTATATGGATGTGCTCTTGTTTCTCCTGCTTCTCTCTCTTACTGCCCATCCGATTGTTGGGATGCTGATCTGTAGAGTCCAGCTGGCATGACATCCTGAGGCCTCACCTGCTGTTGTCAACCTCCCGTGCAGTTTGCATCACTAGCCATCCAAACCGGAAAAATGTAGTTTAGGGGTTAAGTGGGAAGTGAGGCAAACCAAGGGCAAATGAACTTTTTCCTATATAAGTACTATGTAGCTCTTCTTGATTCTACATGAGCAGCTGTTTAGATTCTCTGTTTGCGGCACATGATCACCTGATTGCCGCACATGTCCTTTACATACCTGTTAAACATGTATGATGTTCATAATAATGTTTCAATCAATCCATTGTTTGTAACTGCTGCGTGATTGCCAACATTATTGATCACTCTTGATCCCTGTTTAAACTGTTGCTTATCACCCAGTTTTCTGTAATCTACCAAACTAATTAGCATGGATCGGTGTACAAACATGAATGAAATCTGTAGCATACACCATTAAAAGAAAGGTTAAAACAAGTGCTAGGTGTGAGTTTCTAATTTGCATGTGCCTAGCGCCTATTTCGCCAAAGGGCGCACCAAGAATGATTACGCGTTTGCGCGTTAGCAAATCATACCGCATGGGCAAGATGACTGAAAGGCCTGGTTTTCAGTAAGATGGAACAAGAAATCAACTTGTTGGAAGTAATACATCTTGATGTGTACAGTCCAATGAGTGCTGAGGCATGTAGTGGATATCGTTATGTTCTTACTTCACAGATGATTTGAGTAGATGCTATGTATATTTACTTGATGAAACACAAGTGTGAATTATTGAAAGGTTCAAGCAATTTCAGAGTGAAGTTGAAGATCATCGTGACAAGAGGATAAAATGTTTATGATATGATCATAGAGATGAATATCTGAATTACGAGTTTGGCACACAGTTAAGACATTGTGGAAATTGTTTCACAACTAATATTGCCTGGAACACCATAGTGTGATGGTGTGTCCGAACATCATAACTGCACCCTATTGGATATGGTGCATACAATGATGTCTCTTATCAAGTTACCATTATAGTTTATGGGTTAGGCATTAGAGACAACCACATTCACTTTAAATAGGGCACCACGCAATTCCATTTGAGTCGACACCGTATGAACTATGGTTCAGAGAAACCTAAGCTGTCGTTTCTTAAAAGTTTGGGGCTGCGACGCTTATGTGAAAAAGTTTCAGGCTGATAAGCTCGAACCCAAAGCGAATAAATGCATCTTCATAGGACACCCAAAACAGTTGGGTATACCTCCTGTCTCAGATCCGAAAGCAATAGGGATTGTTTCTAGAATTGGGTCCTTTCTCGAGGAAAAGTTTCTCTCGAAAGAATTGAGTGGGAGGTGGAGACTTGATGAGGTTATTGAACCGTCACTTCAACTAGTGTATAGCAGGGCACAAGAAGTTGTTCCTGTGGCACCTACACCAATTGAAGTGGAAGCTTATGATAGTGATCATGAAACTTCAGATCAAGTCAGTACCAAAACCTCGTAGGACGACAAGGATGCGTACTAGTACTTCAGAGTGATACGTAAACCTGTCTTGGAAGTCATGTTGCTAGACAACAATGAGCCTACGAGCTATGGAGAAGCGATGGTGGGCTCGGATTCCAAAATGGCTCGAGGCCACAAAATCCGAGAGAGGATCCATATATGAAAACAAAGTTTAGACTTTGGAAGAACTACTTGATGGTCGTAAGGCTGTTGGATACATATGGATTTTAAAAGAAAGACGGACAATGATGGTAAGTATCACCATTAAGAAAGCTCGAATTGTCGTTAAGATGTTTTCCGACAAGTTCAAGGAGTTGACTACGATGAGACTTTCTCACTCGTAGCGATGCTAAGAGTCTGTTGGAATTATATTAGCAGGTACTGCATTATTTATGAAATCTTGCAGATAGGATGTCAAAATATTGTTTCCTTGACGAATTTCTGGAGGAAAGGTTGTATGTGATACAACCAGAAGGTTTTGTCAATCCTAAAAGATGCTAACAAGTATGCAAAGCTCCAGCAATCCTTCTAAGGACTGGAGCAAGCATCTCGGAGTCGGAATATACACTTTGATGGAGTAATCAAAGTTTATGGGTTTATACAAAGTTTGTTAGAAACTTGTATTTACAATAAAGTGAGTGGGAGCACTATGACATTTCTGATAAGTATATGTGGATGACATATTGTTCATCCGAAATGATGTGGAATTTCTGGAAAGCATATAGGGTTATTTGAAAGGTTTTTTTCAATGGAAAACCTGGATTAAGCTACTTGAACATTGAGCATCAAGATCTATAAGGATAGATCAAAAAACGCTTAATGGTACTTCCAAATGAGCACATACCTTGACATGATCTTGAAGGTGTTCAAGATGGATCAGCCAAAGAAGGAGTTCTTGCCTGAGTTGTAAGGTATGAAGTTAAGACTTAAAGCTCGACCACGGCAGAAGAAAGAGGAAGGATGAAGGTCGTCCCCTATGCTTTTTTCATAGCCTCTATACGGTATGCCATGCTGAGTACCGCACCTGATGTGTGCCTTGCCACATGTCTGGCAAGAGAGTACAAAGGTGATCTAGGAGTAGATCACCAGATAGCGGTCAAAATTATCCTTAGAGGAATAAGGATATGTTTCTCAGTTACGGAGGTGATAAAGAGTTCGACGTAAAGAGTTACTTCGATGCAAGCTTAACACCTATCCAGATAGCTCTGAGTAGAGATACCGGATATGTATAGTGGAGCAACAATTTGGAATAGCTCCAAGTAGAATATTTATTTGAAATGGCTCCAAAGATAGCGTAGAGATTTGCGAAGTTCATACGGATCTGAATGTTGCGGACCCGTTGACTAAAACCTCTCTCACAAGCAACATGATCAAACCCAGAACTCATTGAGTATTAATCACATAGTGATGTGAACTAGATTATTGACTCTAGTAAACTCTTTGGATGTTGGTCACATGGCGATGTGACCTGTGAGTGTTAATCACATGGCGATGTGAACTAGATTATTGACTCTAGTGCAAGTGGAGGACTGTTGGAAATATGCTCTAGAGGCAATAACAAATTAGTTATTATTATATTTCCTTGTTCATGATAATCGTTTATTATCCATGCTAGAATTGTATTGATAGGAAACTCAGATACATGTGTGGATACATAGACAACACCATGTCCCTAGTAAGCCTCTAGTTGACTAGCTCGTTGATCAATAGATGGTTATGGTTTCCTGACCATGGACATTGGATGTCGTTGATAACGGGATCACATCATTAGGAGAATCATGTGATGGACAAGACCCAATCCTAAGCCTAGCACAAAGATCGTGTAGTTCGTATACTAAAGATTTTCTAATGTCAAGTATCATTTCCTTAGACCATGACATTGTGCAACTCCCGGATACCGTAGGAATGCTTTGGTTGTACCAAACGTCACAACGTAACTCGGTGGCTATAAAGGTGCACTACGGGTATCTCCGAAAGTGTCTGTTGGGTTGGCAAGAATCAAGACTGGGATTTGTCACTCCGTGTGACGGAGAGGTATCTCTGGGCCCACTCGGTAGGACATCATCATAATGTGCACAATGTGACAAAGGAGTTGATCACGGGATGATGTGTTACGGAACGAGTAAGAGACTTGCCGGTAACGAGATTTAACAAGGTATCGGATACCGACGATCGAATCTCGGGCAAGTACAATACCGCTGGACAAAGGGAATTGTATACGGGATTGATTGAATCCTCGACATCGTGGTTCATCCGATGAGATCATCATGGAACATGTGGGAGCCATCATGGGTATCCAGATCCCGCTGTTGGTTATTGGCCGGAGAGTTGTCTCGGTCATGTCTGCATGGTTCCCGAACCCGTAGGGTCTACACACTTAAGGTTCGGTGACGCTAGGGTTGTAGATATATTAGTATGCGGTAACCCGAAAGTTGTTCGAAGTCCCGGATGAGATCCCGGACATCACGAGAAGTTCCGGAATGGTCCGGAGGTAAAGATTTATATATGGAAAGTTGTTGTTCGGGTTCCGGGAAAAGTTCGGGTTTTTCCGGTATTGTACCGGGAAGCTTCCAGAATGTTCCGGAGGATTCCGGAGGGGTCCGGTGGTCCGGAAAATGTTCCACCACATTCAATACAGCAGCATGGGCTGTAGGGGGGCGCCCTAGCCTTAATGGGCCAGGGGCACCAGTCCCCCCAAGGCCCATGCGCATGGGAGAGGGGAAACCCTAAGGGGGAGGGCCTCCACTTGACTTGGGAGGCACTCCTCCCCCCCTTGGCCGCCGCGCCCCAACCCTAGATGGGATCTAGGGGGGCCGGCCCCCTCTCTCCCCACCTATAAATAGTGGAGGGGTGGGAGGGCGGCCGTACCTGAGCCCCTGGCGCCTCCCTCTCCCTCCCGTGACACCTCTCTCTCTCTCTGAGCTTGGCGAAGCCCTGCCGAGATCCCGCTACTTCCACCACCACGCCGTCGTGCTGCTAGATCTCCATCAACTTCTCCTCCCCCTTGCTAGATCAGGAAGGAGGAGACATCTCTCCCAACCGTACGTGTGTTGAACGCGAAGGTGCCGTCCGTTTGGCGCTAGGATCATCGGTGATTTGGATCACGACGAGTACGACTCCATCAACCCCGTTCACTTGAACGCTTCCGCTTAGCGATCTACAAGGGTATGTAGATGCACTCTCTTTCCCCTCGTTGCTAGATTACTCCAAAGATTGATCTTGGTGACGCGTAGAAAATTTTGAATTTCTGCTACGATCCCCAACAGCGGTGTCCTTTCCCAGTGATAGCAGGGGCAGCAAGGCACGTATTGTATTGTTGCCATCGAGGATAAAAAGATGGAGTTTATATCATATTGCTTGAGTTTATCCCTCTACATCATGTCATCTTGCCTAATGTGTTACTCTGTTCTTATGAACTTAATACTCTAGATGCATGCTGGATAGCGGTCGATGTGTGGAGTAATAGTAGTAGATGCAGAATCGTTTCGGTCTACTTGTCGCGGACGTGATGCCTATATACATGATCATGCCTAGATATTTTCATAATTATACTTTTCTATCAATTGCTCGACAGTAATCCGTTCACCCACCGTAATACGTATGCTATCTTGAGAGAAGCCACTAGTGAAACCTATGGCCCCCGGGTCTATTTTCCATCATATAAGTTTCCAATCTATTTTTACTTTGCATTCTTTACTTTCTGTTTATATCATAAAAATACCAAAAATATTTATCTTATTATCTCTATTAGATCTCACTTTTGCAAGTGGCCGTAAGGGATTGACAACCCCTTTATTGCGTTGGTTTCAAGGTTCTTATTTGTTTGTGTAGGTACGAGGCGACTTGCGTGTAGTCTCCTACTGGATTGATACCTTGATTCTCAAAAACTGAGGGAAATACTACTCTACTTTGCTGCATCACCCTTTCCTCTTTAAGGAAAAAACCAACGCAAGCTCAAGAGGTAGCAATATCATCGTTCCTTTACTTTCATTCTCACCAGTCACCGTCACCGCCGTCACAGCTGCCACACCGCCCGCTCCATTAGCCCAGTTCCTCCCTTCCTCTTGTTCTTCTAACAGATTGTGCCACCGCTTCTCTCATGATGGAGATCAGATATCTGCTAAATTGCGTCCCTCAAGCAACGACCGCCTTTACTGCAGTCTTTTTTAGGAACCGTCACCATAGGCTTCATTTGCCAAAGAAAGGTTTGGGGCCTTCTGGCGAGGCTCGACGGTATTAGAGAATTTCTTTTTTATCGATGCATCATGGATGCAAACATGGACTTTTGACGGTAGATGAGGGGGTCTCATGTGGTAGGGGAGATCTCAAAATTCGTGTTATCCTTTTTTGACATCAAAGTACTCGTTTTTGCATGTTGATCAATCTTTTGCAAGGGTATTAGATGGATCTTCCATCCACCCCGAACACACCTTACTTCTAACTTATTTGGCTAAATCATGGGCATCGTAATTAGACTCTCTAAGAGCATGCTCAAAAATAATATGCGGGAAATCAAACGCAAGGTGATATATATCATTAAAAACTACCGTCGATAGACCGAAAGAGCGACCTCCATTCTTCATTGTCTCTATCACCTCAATGTTGTTGGTGTTCACCTCTATGCGGTTACACCCGACTGTAGTCGTCAAATTGAGACCAAACCGTAAGGCCTGTACCTCGACCATAAGCGCATATCTACACCAATCGATTTCCCCGTTTCCTGCCGCAACGAATCTGCCATTCGAGATTCTCATGATAGCGTCATACAAGCCCTTGAGTAAGTCTGGCTCTAAAGCCCAATCCATGTTTCGCTTCACATAGTTGCTCCTTGGTCTGTCGCAACCATGTCGCTTGATCGTCGCCATTGCATCACTCGCCATTGTATAGCTAGCAACCAAAGATCTGATTGCCATTGCTATGAACTTAGATTCCTGGACCTTTTCGTTATGCACTAACTTTTCTCCTCTCACATCATAATTATATACCAGGAACCAATAGCAATTGCTTCCTTTGAATTTCCTAGACCGAGGCCACACATTCTTCAGCTGGTTGTAGCAATAAATATTCTAGCACAACTTCTCCTGCATGATCCTCAACACATGCTTTATCAATAGCAAAGTCCAAAACCAGTAACCGCCATACCTCTTTAGTTTTTGCACAAGTGAATAACAGGTGCTTGGTATCCTCCGCTCCTATATCGCATGTAGGACATTGCCCGATGACTTTTATATGTCTGCCAGCCAAAGTCACCCGATATGGTAGCGATCCTAACAAAGTTCGCCAGAGAATTTTTTTAACCTTGGCAGGACAGCTTAAGCTCGAGATCGTCCCCCATATTTGTGAATTTCGTAACGGTTCGACTGTATTTTCTCCTAATATTTTATGTCCATATTGGCTTTGCCACTCCGCAAAGTATGCCGATCTCACAGAGAATCTCCCGTTTTGCAAAATTCCATGAAGTCCGACATATCAAATTCAGGCAATGGAATCGCAAGCACACGCGTCACACCAACTTGCCAGAACTCTTTGTCCCAACGACCCATAACAGGGTCCATGAAATCACTTACTTTTGATAGTAAATTGCCTCCACGATGGGTGATCGCTTTCCTGTTAGGTGAGTTTGGGATCCATTCATCATCCCAAAAATTGATCTGACTACCATCACTGATCCTCCATATATGACCCCTTTTTTGTCTGCGCACCTGACTTAACATTTTGCCACGTGAATGATGCTCTCTTTTTCAGAGTTACACTCAAGATATCACAATCTGGATACTATTTGGCTTTGAGAACACGGGCACAAAGGGAATCCGGATTATCAATTAATCTCCAATCTTACTGCGCAATTAGGGCTAGGTTAAAACAATGAAAAACTCAAAATCTCATTCCACCCTCTTTCTTTGGCAAACAAAACTCCCACCATGCAAACCTGGGCATTCTCCTCTGATTGTCACCATCACCTCACCAATAATGCGACATCGCGTCTGTAATTCCTTTACAAATCGATTTGGAATTTTGTAAACCGACATTGCATAAGATGGTATAGCATGTACAATTGATTTGAGTAGCACTTTCTCTCCTCCTATTCAAGTTGCCTTTCCAGTCATTCCATAGTTCTTTTCATAAATTGATCCACCAAAAGCTGGAAACAATCTGTCCTATTTAAACCCACAGTGGATGGTAAGCCTAGATAAGTATCCGATAGTGCCTCGGTCATTATATTCCAACTGCTGCAAATTTTTTCCTTCATCTCAACTCTAGTATTAGGGCTAAAAACACACTTGACTTGTCCACGCTAACCTTCTGTCCCAAAGTGGCACAATATGATGCAAGAATTTCTTTCAGACACTCAACATTCTCAGTATTAGCCTTCATCGGGATTAATGAATCATCTGCAAAAATAAATTAGTGATGGCTCGTGCTTCCCAACACACCTTCACTCCCTCAAGTTTCCCTTCTTCCTTAGCTTTATTCAGCAAAGCAGTCAATCCTTCAGTACATAATTAACAAAAACAAATAAGGCAACAATGGATCACCTTGTCACAAGTCTCTAGATGGTTTAAAAGTTTTCGTTTCTTCTAAGTTAAAACGTAGACGGTATTCCACTGTACTAACACATTCCATAACCAGTTTAAGCCACGCTTCATGAAAATCCCAATTTCAGCAGAATACCTTTCAGAAACGGCCATTCAACCTGGTCATATGCCTTATGCATGTCCAGCTTCACCGCACACCAACCATTATGGCCATATCTCTTGTTCTTTATCGCATGAAAACTTTCATAAGCTACCAATACATTGTTTGTGATCATATGCCAAGGAACAAAAGCACTCTGCGTTGGGCTAATAATGTCTGGTAAAAAAAATTCAGCCTTGTTGCTAGCATCTTCGAGATTACCTTCTAAACAACATTGCATGGACTTATAGGCCAGAACTGGGTCACTTTCTCTAGTGAATTTATTTTCAGGATCAAAACTATAGCAGTGTCATACAACTTGGTAATAAGTAAGCATTGATCTTGTATGTATGCTAACACCCAACAACTCCTTTGGCATCTAGAGCAGAGAAATATCCAGGCAACCACCTGGCTTCATCCTCTTTCTTAGAAAATTACTTTTGGCCAAGCATTACATATAGAAAGTTCAGTAGGGTACTGAGAAATAACGAAGCAACTACATGGTAGGTTGGTGGCTTCTTCGTTTTGTCAACAAACTACGTGGAAGGTTGGTGCCATCGGATTTTTATTTGAAAGTGCTATTGTTGTATTGTTGTGGATTTTCTTGGTGAGGCTACTGTTATGGATTTGTAAATGTGAACAAACTATTGTACAGGAAGATATAATAATAGTTTCAGTTAAAACATTTAATTCAATGGAAGAAATTCTGGTCAAAGAAAATGTAAGGCCGACAGAAAAATTAAGGTATGAACACTGATCTATTATCTAATTACCAAGTGATCCATCTCACTCAAATCACGATACGTCTTAATTAGATGGTCTAAATTCATGGTGATTGTTATGTAGCTGGTTAAATACAAAGTTCTTATCAGCTAAAAACTAACAAGAGGGATTTTGAACACGGCTTGTTGAGTATCATGATTGTTAGGAAATATAGGATAGACTAGGATTTGTTCTAACTTGTCTTGTACTCCAGGATGGTCATGTACTCCTATATATATGCCCACAAGGCTCAAGCAATACATCATCGATTCCACCAATTCCCTCTTTTTTTCCTTCTACACGGGGATGGCCGATGCAGCATCCGTATACATTACTAGCAACGAATGAGTAATCTGTATTCTGGTCCGAATTGGACGTATATATAACTAATGACAGCGCTTGAAGCTGTCAAGTTTTACAAAGGATATGACTTTCGTTCACGGACAAGTGGACAGGCGTACGTATAATGATCAACCTACTAATACGAGCAATAACTGCCATTAACTTTCGTTTTTTCTATTAAAAAATTACATGTTTTGTTTTTTTAATTGTAGACCACTGTCATACAACTTGGTTATAAGTAAGCATTGATCCAGCATGTAGGCCAACACCCACCACCTCCTTTGGCATCTAGAGCGGAGAAATATCCAAGTAACTACCTGGCTTCTTCCTCTTCCTTACGGAGAAGCCGTTTGGCCCAGCTTTATACATACATATAGAAAGCTTAAAAGGGTACTGAGAAACAACCAATCAACTACGTGAAAGGTTCTTCCTTTTGTCAATAACAAGGGTTCAATTTTTGTAGTGATAGACCACCTTGGCTTGTCTGTAAACAGGACACTTTGTTTAAAGTTAAAACCAGGCACCAATTGCATTACCTCGTGTCGGCAAATGGTTGGGTCTTTATGCGCGTGGTTGCACATTTCTATGCCATTTGACCTTAATTGCAACACTAACAACCACATGGAGACAGCTTATGCAACTGGGCGTTCTTTCCCCTCTTATTTTACGTTAATTAGTATCAAAGATTAATGGATTGTTAGCAATGTCGGGTGGATAGAACTTTCGGTTGAGCAACGTGGGACGAACATGCACGGCACGCGTTTTGGTTAACTCATCAAATAGTACTCCTATGTATTATCCCAGACCTCTCCTGCCCACCAACTAATCATATCAGAATCCCCTTTGCCTTCTCACTCCACAGCCCACTGCTCGCCCTCATCTCTCCTCTGCACGCGTCGCCGGCGTCCGAGCTTCTCCTCGCCGGGCCAGGTGACGGGGTTTCTCCGCGGTCGGATTTATCCTGCTAGGTGCGCCCCCCGTGCTTCCATCTCCTCCAATCCTATGCCGCCGCCGTCGGCGCGCGTTGGCCTGCGCCGGCACGGAGCTGGTCGATCTGCTCGTTCCATGGATCAATGATTTATAGCTTATTTCTGCTCTTCCGGACGTCCACTTTTCCGGGCTCAGATCGACGGCGCGGAGAAGAGGGGAAAAAATCCACTGTTCACCGTCAACGCACTCGATCGACTTGCACTGCAATCCTACTATCGAGGTACGTAGCTCTGTGTTCCCTGTGCCGTGCTTCGATCTCCCGCACGGGAGCGGCTAGTAGCTTGTTCAGTGTTAATAATCCCTCCTTTTTTTCTTCAGGTTGTCAGATTTTGTAGCGATCCACTGTTCACCACAGGATGTTCGACCGACACTAGCAGCCAAGTGAAGAAAATTCCAGGTTCCACGCCAGGATCCTGCTAGGTACGACCACATCTCTCCTTGCATTGCTTCCATCCCCCTCGTGGGCCGCCGCCTCCCGTCTCCTTTTGCTGGAACGCATCGGTTTGTAGCTAGTTCAGTGCACTAATGCTTAGTTGCTTACCTCCATTAATCCTCTTTCCAGGGTTTTGATTGAGGAAGCAAATATAGCTGCCTATTCATTGTCAATATACACAACCATCCACACAAACTAGCACGATGATGGAGGGGGTTATGGTGAGTGCAGCTACCGGGGCCCTCAACTCTGTCCTGGAGAAGCTGGGCACTCTGCTGGTCCAAGAGTACAAGCTTCAAAAGGGGGTGCACGGCGAGATCAAGTTTCTGACCGATGAGCTTACCGCCATGCACGCCTTTCTCCTCAAGATGTCGGAGGAGGAGGATCCTGACCAGCAAGATAAGGTATGGATGTCCACGGTGCGGGAGCTCTCCTATGATATAGAGGACTCCATCGATGACTTCATGCAAGATGAAGACGGCAAAGACGCAAAGCCAGATGGCTTCATAAGTAAGATCAAGCACATTCTCGGGAAGTTGGGAAAGAGGAAGGCTCACCATCAAATGTTCCAAGATCTGAAGCAACAGGTCATTGAGGCGGGCGACAGGAATGAAAGGTACAAGACTCGCCAGGCCTTCTCCAACATGAAAAATACAACCGTTGACCCTAGAGCCCTTGCTATCTTTGAGCATGCCTCAAGCCTCGTCGGGATTGATGAACCAAAGGCTGAGCTAATCAAATTGTTGATTGGAGAAGATGGAGTTGCATCAACGCAACTGTCACAACAAGTGAAGATGGTCTCCATTGTTGGACCTGGCGGAATGGGCAAGACAACTCTCGCAAACCAAGTGTATCAACACCTTAAAGAGAAATTCAACTGCAAAGCTTTTTTATCAGTGTCGCGAAATCCAGACATGATGAATATCCTGAGAACTATTCTTAGTGAAGTTAGTGGTCAAAGTTATGCTGCCACAGAAGTAGGGAGCATACAACAAGTCACCGAGAAGATTCGTAATCACCTAGCGGAGAAAAGGTACAATTTCTACTTATTCTTTTACTTGTCACATTTCACATGAAAATCATACTAGTAGCTTGCCAGCAAAAATAGTTATAGTTGTATGCTAATATGATATTAGAAAGTGTAATGGCCAGATGACCATGTTGATGCCCAAAACAATAGGTGAAATAGAACAGAGACCTTGTGAAAACAAATCAACAAACTAACCTAACAGACCATGGCTATGTATTTTCCTTTCTTCTGAGAATTCTGACATATTATGATCTCCAGTACATAGCTCCGTTGATTGACTTCACACAAAGACTAAGGTATAATTCCCATGACACCCCTTAGTGTTTGCATGTCTAGCATTACTTAGTAACTACCAAAATGTTTGCATTACGGTCAAATTATTTCTATGGCACGTGAATTTTAACCAATTTCTAACATAAATTTTTTTGCGGAGATTTTCTAACATAATTCGAACACATGTCAAACAATTGAAATGGACGTTACAGTCAAATATTTCTTTGTTGGGCTTATATTTTAAAGCATCATTAATATCTGTGGTGACTAAAATATTTCGTAAATTAAAATTTGGGACCATGGCTTTACCCATCTTCGTCTTGAATCACCGGCTGTTCAGAACGACAGCTAGATTCTTTGTTTATTGCCCACACCCACCCAGAATTAGTTGCCTCACTGTGATTATCCAATCATCGGGTATGAATCGATATATATCTTGCTTGAATTGTTGCATGCTTCTCAATAGAACGGGGCTGATATGTTCCTATTTTCTATGGCCATTCCTCCCATTTAAATTGTTGCTTATATATCCTTATTTTACATTGTCGGTAAGGAAAAGCCTCATATTGTATGCTCTTTATATTAAAGACAAGCTTGTAAATCCATCTGCAGGTATTGTATTGTTGTAGACGATATATGGAAGAATGAAACATGGGATGTCATCAAGTGTGTATTCCCCATGACCAGCAGCGGCATAATAATCACCACCACTCGTATGAAGGATGTCGCTAATTCATGTCGATCGCTATTCGGTGGTTATATTTATAATATAAAAGCTCTTGATATTGTTCACTCAAGAAAGTTATTTTACAGAAGATTATTCAAGTGTGAAGATGATTGTCCTTCATACCTTAAACAGGTTTCTGAGCAGATATTGGGAAAATTCCATGGGTTACCTCTGGCGATTATTGCTATATCTGGTTTGTTGGCTAACACAGAAAAAACAGAAGTTCTATGGAACCAAGTGAAAGATTCAATTGGTCGTGCACTTGAAAGAAATCCTAGTGTCGAAGGAATGATGAAGATATTGTCACTTAGTTATTTTGATCTGCCTCCTTATCTAAAAACTTGCCTCTTATATGTGAGCTTATATCTAGAAGATTCTACTATTGAGAAGGAGGACCTGATAAGAAGATGGATTGCTGAAGGATTCATTCATAGAGAAGGCAGATACACGGCATATGAGTTAGGAGAAAGGTGTTTTAATGAACTACTCAATAGGGGTTTGATCCAGCCTGGGGAGATAGATGACTATGGCAAGGTGGAGAGTTGTCGAGTTCATGACACGATTCTTGATTTCATCATATCCAAGTCCATAGAAGAGAACTTCATTACTTTACTTGGTGTTTCCGTTCTGACAATTGGGAACCAAAGCAAATTTGTTCGTCGACTCTGTCTACAAGGTGTCAAAAAAGAAAATTCAGCAGTACTGACAGCAGGTCTCGTGTTGTCCCATATCCGATCACTTACTATGGTTAGAGGTCTGTTGGAAATCCCTTCTTTGGAAGAGTTTAGACATCTGCGTGTTCTCGACTTGATGGGTTGCTCTGAAGTGGAAGATCATCATCTTGAAAATATAGTGAAGTTGCTCCAGCTGAGGTACCTGAATCTCAAAGGTACAAAAATAAGCAAGGTGCCAGATCAAATTGGTCGTTTAGGATGCTTAGAGGTGTTGGACCTAAGAAGGACTTCTATAGAGGAATTACCTGCATCTATTGTGAATCTTAGAAAGTTGGTGCATCTACTTGTTGACGAGGATGTTAAATTTCCTGATGGGATTGCAAAGATGCAAGCACTAGAGACGTTGAAAGATGTCGGTGCCTCCATTCAGCCATTAGACTTCCTGTGCGGCCTTGGTCAACTAATGAACTTGAGTAATCTGCGGCTTATGCTTGATTTTGAATTTGATTCTGCCACTGAGGATGCAAAAATGGTTGGGGAGGAGCACAACAAAGCTATTGTCTCCTCCCTGTGTAAGCTAGGCACCCATAACCTCCGCTCCCTGACTATTACTATTGGGGTTGGGAGCAGCCTCTTACATGAGGAATCATTGTGCCTGCGTACCCTTGAGGACCTTTCTATCGAATTTTGTGCCATCCCACAGGTTCCGACATGGATGTGCTCCCTCAGAAACCTCCAACGGCTAAGCCTTTCTGTGGAGGGGCTCAAGCAGGACGACCTCTGCACCCTTGGGGCTTTACCCAGTCTGCTCGTTCTATGTCTGATTGAAGAAACAATGTCAAACGAAAAGCTTAGAATCAGTGGTGAAGTTGGGTTTCGATTGTTGAATACTTTTATTTATGATGTATATTTTAAATCAGTAGATCTGATATTTGGGACAGGGTCCATGCCGAAGCTTGAAAAACTCGAGTTTAATTATATTTGCATAGTTGAAGCTAACTCTCTGGGCTTTGGAATTGAAAACCTCCCCTGCCTCACTAGTGTCAAATGCATTGGTGTTAATGGTGATGATGGCATTGTTGAAGCCGTGAAGACTGCCATGGAGAAAGCAGCCAGCACACATTCCAACCACCCAAGTCTACTCTTTCAGAGATTTCGCTGATACTTCGAATTAACAAGCCAAAAACAGGGCAGTTGCTTCTGCTCGTCGTCCGGCCAGCCAGTTCTCAAGTTTAATACTAGTGTCTAGCTCGATTCGTCTCTCTCTTATGATATACTATTCTCTCCATCGGATAATAATGTACTATGGATAATGATACAAAATTGTGGAATTGGTTAAGACTGCTACTGTACTGCATTTTCTGTAATAATCAGTCATCCGTGTTTGATGGTTTAATATTATTGGGTGACCATTCGTAGTTGTCATTCTCTAGTTGTCATGCTCTTTGGCAAGTCATCATTCTGTAGCTGTAATACATTCCTCCTTTGCTCTTTTATCCACTTCTATGTAGTCATTGTGCTCTTTTATGAGGCAAGCTTTTGTTTGCTTACGGTTGTTTACAGCTTATAATATAAGCCTGTCAACTGGTATGTATTACTGTCAATTAAATCCTTGTTTTACAGTTCATCTGTTAATCAATTGCAGCGGTAACCAGATCAGTACTGGCTGATTATTGGGCACTTGAGTGTTGTGACTGATCGATGTTGTTGGAAACCATCTTGAGGCCAGACTAATTCCTGTTGTCAACAATCCTAGTTTAGAGTTGTCATTCAGAAAATGTGTGCTCTTTCTGAACGGGTAAACTGCTTTCAGTGTTCTTCAGTCTATCCCTCGAGGAGACCAGGCATTTGTACAAAAGTTGCACCGTCAGATTCAGTTTAACTACAAGCACTGTACTGGTGTAGGAGACGTCTCTTGAGCTTTGTATAGCATCCAGGTTGTCATTCGGAAAATGCATATATTGTTTCTCAATGGGTAGGTACTGGTGTAGGGTATAAGACGACCCTCCTGCGCCCCCCCCCCACCCCCCCCCCCCCCCCGCGGGCGGCCAGGAGGAAACCCTCGCCGCCGCCGCCGGGGCTCCCCCTCCTCCTCTCCTCCCTCCCTCGCCGACGCCGGGGGGCGCAGCCGGGCGAAGCGCGGCTGGCGCCGGCGGCGGCGGGGAGATCTCGTCCTCTCGCGTGGGGCCCTGATGCGGGACGGGGCGGCCGGGCTGGGGTGCGGCGCTGGCGGCGGGCGCTGCGGTGAGGCGGGGAGCCGGAGCTGTGCGGCGACGACCTCTTGCTGGCTGCGCGACGGGCGTCGTGGTGGCGGAGCGTGCTGGGCGGTCGGTGGCGGCGGATGGTGCGGGTCAATGCAGCTCCGCCAGATCTAGCCGCATAGCGACGCGGGCTGCGAGCGGCGAGGACTGCGGACGGCGCCGTGGGGTCCGGCGGTGGTCGTCCGTGGCAGCGGGGGCGGTGGTGCATGCTTTGCGGCGGCGGCCCCGTCCAGCACCATTCTGGTCTGGCGGGCGTGTGGGCGTCGGGCGGCGCGGGGCGGGCTGCGACCGGGTGTGGTCGTGGCCATGTCCGTGGTCCATGGCGGCGCACTAGCTGCTGCCGCTGGCGGCGGTGGTGGTGGCAGGTTGATTGCGGTGGCGGCCAGATCTTCCTGGCGTCGGCCCGTCTGTAGGCTGCCTGTATCGGCCTTCGACCCCTTTCCTCGGCATCCGTCCGCTTCTCTCACCAAAGGGCTGGCCTTCTCCTGGCTGCGGTCCATCATCCGTCTCGCACCCGGTGACGTAGGACCGAGCTGGTCTCGCGCCCGGCAGCAGGACCGCTCGCCTCGCGCCCGGCAGCAGGACTGCGCTCGTCTCGCGCCCGGTTGCAGGACCGGCCCGTCTCGCGCCCGGTGTAGCAGGACGGCTCGATGGAGGCTTGTTGTGGCCGGCCTATTGGGTCTCGGCGTTGGGACCGGCCACGGGTGTGAAAGGCAGATTCTTTCCGCCCGTCTCTGCGGTGGGGGTAGCGGTGGGGCTCGGGGGACTCGGTGTCAAGGTCTTGGATTCCGGGGCGGCGACCCTGGTGGTGGTGGCGCGATGCTCTTGGGCAGAGCTCATGCCTCGGTGCTGCCCGGCTACTACGGCCGTGTGGGCGGCGTGGTAGCCGGGGTGTGGCGTTCGGTGGCCGTGAATGTTGGCCGGGGTGAAAACCTCTCTATCTTCGGACGGACTGGCGACGGCGAGGATCGCTCCCTTCTTGAAGGCGTCGTCGTGGCTATCACTACCCGTCGTGGTGCTCCAGGGGAAACTCTGATCCTCGGATCGGGCGGTGGCGACGATGCGGTGCCGTATCCTTCCTGAAGGCACCGCTTTGGAGCCCACGGTTCGTCATATGCGGTTTCGCTTCTTCGGATGAAGCGCCCGGCGGCTCTTGTAGTGCTAGGGTGTGTGTTGCTGCGCTCAGCGCCCATGTATCCTGCCTTGGGTGCGTGTGTGTTGTGGTGGGTGAGTGCGGTTGTACCGAGCACTGTGGATCTTTGCTTTATATATAAAGCGGGGCGAAAGCCTTTTTCGGTAATGGGTAGGTACTCAAATCAGTGAGTAGCTGTTGCACGCTTCATCCTGCAGGTAGAGATTAGTAGCTGTTGTGAGCCGGCAGTTGTTTAGTTATTTCCTTTTCAGCGAGTTCTTCCGCAAAGTAGACATCAAGAAAGCTCAGTGCCCTAGTTGTAGCATCCTGAACTTAAACAATTCATGAGCTCTTCTCACCTTCTCGACGACTTCCATGATGTTATATATGCTTGCAGTCTTTCACCTTCAATCAATGTAAAATTGCTACATAGTATTGCTGCTGTTAAAAACTTGATGTTACCAATCATTAATTGATTTTGCAGTAGCAGATGATTATTGCTAGCTAGCTACTCTCCAGATGCTTCATGACAGCAGATGATTATTTCTGTGTCCTGGCTGGTGTTGGAACGGACACACTCTGTTTCGTTGCCTCATGTATTCATAATCAGGCTGTCTGTCTGTTCAGCTCAGGGCACAATTTCGTGGAGGCTGCAATTTCAAAGGTTATCGCTGTTTCGGGGATCGATGGGTCTGCTCGGTTCATCGTTGTCTGCGTGCAGTGGATGTGTCTAAGTTTCAGTTGAGGTGCCGTTTCTGCAGGTGCTTATTCAGTTCTATCTTTATTGTTACTGAGATGCAAGCACTGCTATTGTTTCGAAATTGGCTGCGAGAAAGCTAATTAACATGCAGATTGCTCTCTCTATGTACACATTTCTATTTTTTAGAAAAGGAGGATGACCCCTGGCCTCTGCATCTGGGAGATGCATACGGCCATTTTATTGATTATTCTCGAGGACCTTACAAAGTATTACAACAATGTGCCTGAATCCACCGTCTTGGCAACACATGCAGCTACTTCTATCCAAAATGATGAAGGAGTGCTAGCTGGGCCACTACTCAAACCACTCACCTAAACCTAACATCAAAAGCCGGAAGCCGAAACATATTCGGAAGCCCCATCCGAGCCACATACCGGGTCTGGGGCACAATCCGGTCAGACGCACTCGCGTGTCGGCGCCGCCATCTTCCAGAGGTCCGTCTTCAGATCATATTGAGGCTTCTACCTTGTCTGGCCACTCTGCCATCGACGTCACCATGACGCCAGACAACAACCTCCTCCTGCGCGAGTCCATCTCCGTGCATCGGACGCCGAGCCTCCACAGCGCCATGCCGCCGATATCCGCCGCTATCAATGTGTGAGATGAAGCACCGCTCCACCATCCCCAGCCAACACTTACTCCAAAACGATGCCCCCAGGAGGGAAAGCGATAAAACGCCATCATCGTCCGATCCGGAAGACCCAGATCTAGGGTTTCCCCCGGAGCATCCCGAGCCTGATGACGCAGACTGCAACGACGATGCCTCGACAAGGGAACGACATCTAAGACGCCGCCATCGTCCGCCATGACCGTAGTCGGCGCGATTTTCATCGGCAGTTGCTCCACCAGACGTGCGCCGCTGACGTCGCTGGTCCCTTCAACCGGAGCAAACTCCAAAACAATGCCTTAAAGAGGGACGACGACGCAAAAAGCGCCGCCATCGCTCGATCCCAAGGGGATCTAGGGTTTCCCCCATAGTTGCCCGCGCTATCAAGGGCCAGACAAGGGTAGAATCCCGCGGATCTGCCCAGCTGCCGACGAGTCGCACCCACCACCGTGCCGACGGCCGACCAACGATCAATCCGGCAGCGCCGCCGCGAACCGATCCGGTCACGCCGCTGCCGTCCCTGACGGGCGCGACGCACCAAATCGCAAGGCCTCTTGCCGCAGGGAATCGGCGCCGCCACCATCCGCCGTGGCGACCGGCCCGACGGCGCCGGCCCACGCCAGCCCCACCCGAGCGAGAGGGCCCGAGTCCCCGACGCCGCCGGCGACGGCTAGGCTTCGCCTGGCCGCGCCCTTGGGCGGTGGCGAGGGAGGAGGAAGAGGAGGAGTGGGGGAGGTTCGGCGGCGATGGGATCTGGGGCCTCCCGGTCGCCCACGCGGGGGGCGGCTCGGGAGGGAGACGTACGGGACGCGAACATCTGCCCGACGCGAACCATTGTACACTGAAATGAAGAAAGTGTTATACTGAGGTAGATCCGTTCATGGGCTTTACCCTTTGATCCCAGCGATATTCCGCAGTTTCCTCATTTTTAGTGATGAGTGGGTGCTGGAGTAGTTGTTTGCGTCTTGACCGTACGTCGTGGCAATCACAATCTTCAGAATTTTCTCCGTTCTCACTCTTTTGGCCCATCCGTTCCACTTGTTTTCTGCACTACGATGGGCTACACAAGCTCCACTGGATTGGCACTCCGATAGGATTACATCCACAACCCACGTGTGGTTAGGAAGGCAAGTCAAGTCAAGTGTAGCGTTAGGTACACACGTTTTCACTGGCTAATTAACCTGCACACATAGATCTTTCCATTCTCTCCCTGCTCATGTGCCGCTGCACAAGTCTCGCTGCTGCTGCTGCTTGCCTCACGCGTCGCCGGAGTCTGCTCGACAGCGGTATCCCGGTAAGTACGACCTCATCCATCTCCCCTGCCATGTTTTTTTTCTCCTCTAGTAGTGCAGTATGATACCGCCGCCAAGGGATTGATGGAGCTGTTGTTAATTTGGTGAATTTAGGCTTACTTGGATTATGAAAATCCAGAAAATGTATATCATGATTTTTGGAAGTTTTCTTAAGACAAATGCGTATTTTAAAATATAATAAAAATATTGCGTTGGTAATGATGCTCATAATGAAAAATTCAAAAGCTTGTATCTCCTTGTCTAAGTCTCAGTTTGGTGCCATTGAGGTGGATTATGATGAGTTATCCAACATTTTCAACCAGCTTTTGCCCAAAACCAACTCGATATTGTCTTGTTTTGGTCATTATTTTTCCACGGCAGATGATAAGTTGAGTACAAAATTTTTTAGCGACGACAAACTGGCCCATGGACGTACGACAGCTTTCAGAGGACCGAAGGGAGCGATTCAAGTTATACAAAATAACTGATGATGTAGCTTTTCTACATGCATTTCTTTTATCATATTTCAGTTTTTTTGGGTCTGTTTCTATATCTAGACTTTGGAGACTATTGTATCAGCAACCATAATCTTGAGGATTTTCCTCGTACTGTTTTTGGCCCATGCATGCCTCTCACCTGTTTATTAATTGCCAGTGCATTTTACAATCTACGAGCTCCATTGCCGCAAATTAACCGAGCTACCGCATCTTGTGACGCATGGAGGTGGCTCTTGTGAGTGTGGCCACGGGGGCCCTTAACTCCGTCCTGGAGAAGCTGGGCACTCTGCTGGTTGACGAGTACAATTGTCTCAAAGGGGTGTGCGGTGAGATCAAGTTTCTGACTGATGAGCTTACTGCCATGCACGCCTTTCTGCCTAAGATGTCAGAGGAGGAGGATCCTGACGTGCCGGACAAGGTATGGATGACCATGGTGCGGGAGCTCTCCTATGATATAGAGGACTCCATTGACGACTTCATGCAAGGTCTCGACGACAAAGACGTTAAGCCAGATAGCTTCCTAAAGAAGATCAAGCACATTCTAGGTACGTTGGGGAAGAGGAAGGCTCACCATCGCACGTTCCAAGATTTGAAGAATGAAGTCATAGAGGCGGGTGAGAGGAATCAAAGGTACAAGACACCTTAGGCCTTCTCCAACACAAAAAAAGGAACCTTTGACCCAAGGGCTCTTGCGATCTTCGAGGATGCCTCAAAGCTTGTCGGTATTGACGAACCCAAGGCTGAGATAATCAGATTGTTGACAGAAGGGAATGTATATGCACCAGTGCAACAACAGCAACCAAAAATAGTCTCCATCGTTGGATCAGGAGGAATGGGCAAGACAACTCTTGCAAACCAAGTGTATCAAGACCTTAAAGGAAAATTTGAGTGTCGGGCTTTCGTATCAGTGTCACAAAATCCGAACATGAAGAAAATCTTGAGAACTATTCTCAGTGAAGTGGCAAATAAAGATTATGCCCACACCAAAGCTAGGGATGAACAACAACTTATCTCCAAGATCTCTAATTTCCTTGTTGACAAAAGGTACTATCTCCACTCCAAACTCATGTATGTTTGTCATCCTTGAATGTGTAAAAAAACCTTATTTAGATATGCCACATGTAAATCTGTCACCAAAATAGTTCAATCAAATTTTTAATATGTTATGAGAAAAGATAATCATAAAATTTGTAATGTTTTTAAAATTTGCGGGAGCTGGGAGCTGGGCCCTAAGTCACAACCTATCCTAATTAAGAGCGAACATTCACTGTCTATGTGCTTCTTTCATGTCTTTACATTAGTTAAGCCTGTTAGATCCACGCATCCATTCGAATCACCTGATCATTTGATCTGTATGCAGCATGCACACGCCTATATTTATTCTTGGTCCGGATTAATCAGTGTGCGCGCGCACGCACACACATCGATGCACACATGCGGACATGATTATTCGATCCATGCATCTACTATTTGAACTTCTGCATTCATGCTTCTCTAACATATATGGAGTATACACCAAATAAAAGTGACCATGACATGCATCATGTTCATACCACTGTCATTCATCACTCTCCTCTCCGTTGAACATGTTTGAACCACGGTCATTGATCACTCTCCTCTCCATTGTTACTGTACCAAATTAGATTATGTTGTGCTGGTTGAGTCTATACTTAATCAATGTCATTTAAGCACTCATGTTCGTGTTTGTCGGCGATTAATGCAACTCCAATTTTACGATCTACTAGGAGGTCATAGAAGACAGTAGAGAGAAGGGTGGTGCCCGAAGGGATCTCGTTAGCAATGATGGTGCACAATGGTTTTACCCAAGTTCAGGCTCCCAGATTGGTAAAAGCCTTACATCCTGCTTATAGTGTATACTTATTAATGGAAGAATTACAAGGGTGTAGGTCAAATCTATGGATAAATAGGTTGCGGGTGTTTTGGAACGGAATAGTCATTAAAAGAGACATCCTACCCCTTATATAGGTTGACATGTGCTAGCAATTAGGTAGCTAACTTCTAGGAGATATGATACGATGTGGTGATCCCGTGGTTATCCGAACATATCTCCTGTAACAACAAGATCCGGGTTTGGCACACACATTCCTATTCCCTTATGAGTTCATACTCAGGCATGATTGTGTGGGTCCAAGGGGTCCCTAGACACTCGTAGGTGGACTCGGTTAATGCACGCCCACAGGGTATAACCCTCCAACTATACTCCTATACACGCCGACTACGTTCTTTTTTATCTTTTCTATTTTCTCAAGGAAAACAAGTTTTTTCTCCTTTTGGTGTTTGCTCTACTAATGTCACTCGTAAATCCATATGCAGCTACTTCATTGTTGTTGATGACGTATGGAACAAGGAACATGGGATGCTATTAAGTATGCATTCCCCATGACCAGTCGTGGCATACTAATCACCACTACCCGTATGATTGATGTTGTGCATTCATGTCATTCATCATTCAGTGGCCATATTTATAATATGAAGCCTCTTCATATGGAGCACTCAAGACATCTATTTCGCAAAAGACTATTTAGTTCGAAAGAAGACTGTCCTTCATACCTTGAAGAAATTTTTGAGCAAATATTGGAAAAATGTGATGGGTTACCTTTAGCAATCATTGCTATATCTTGTTTGTTGGGTAACACAGAAAGAACAAAGCAGCAATGGAACCAAGTAAAAGATTAAATTGGTCGTGCACTTGAAAGGAATCCTAGTGTTGAAGGAATGATGAAGATATTGTCACTTAGTTACTTTGATCTGCCTTCTCATCTAAAAGGTTGTCTCCTATATCTAAGTATATTTCCAGAAGATTCTATTATTGAGAAGAAGGGTCTGATAAGGAAATGGGTTGCTGAAGGACTTGTTTGCAAAGAAGGCAGATATACATCATACGACTTAGGAGAGAAGTGTTTTAGTGATCTCGTCAATAGGAGTTTGATCCAACCCGTGAAGGTGGACAAATATGATAAGGTGCTTACTTTTCGAGTTCATGACACGATTCTTGATTTCATAGTTTCCAAGTCCATTGAAGGGAACTTTGTTACTTTCGTTGGTGTTCCTCGTTTAACCATCGGGAGACAAAGCAAAACTCGTCGGATCTCCATGCAAGTTGACGGGAAAGGAAATTCTGTCATGCCAATGAACTTACTATTGTCTCATGTCCGGTCACTTAATGCGTTTGGGAATTCTGTGAAAATACCTTCCATGACGGGGTTCAGTCATTTACGCAGTTTGGACTTTGGATGATGCAGGCAATTAGAAAACTACCATCTTGTGAATATAGGGATGTTGTTGCAGCTAAGGTATCTCAACATTAGCATCACAAGGGTGAGCGAGCTCCCGGAGCAAATCGGAAACTACGGTTCTTAGAGATGTTGGACATAAGGCACACAAATGTGATTGATTTACCAACAAGTATTGTCAATCTCGGAAAATTGGCACATTTATTTGTTAGCGGACACGTTAGGTTTCCCGATGGAATTGCAAAGATGCAAACACTGGAGACATTGAAACGTGTGCCTGCCCTGCAATCATATAACTTTCTGCAAGAGCTTGGGCGGCTAAAGAATCTGAGGAAGCTACACTTTTATCATATGTATGTCTCCCAAGAGCACAAGGAAGTTATTGCTTCTTCTCTCTGTAACCTATGCATAAGGAACCTTTGTTATCTAACTATAACTATGTTGAGTGACAAGCTGAGTGACAACTTCTTACTGAATACATGGTGCACTTGTCCCCCGGTGAACCTCCAGAAACTTACGACCTCGGGTTTTGTCTTCCCAAAGGTTCCAGATTGGGTAGGATCTCTCGTCAACCTACAGAAGTTATGCTTGCAAGTGAAGATAATTAAGCATGAAGATTTTTGCATCCTTGGAGCCTTACCTACTCTTCTCTCTCTAGGTCTCGAAGCAAATTAAAGGAATATCAGTCTTCTTGTGAAGCCAAAAGGCTTGCAGTCACTAGTGAAGTTGGGTTCCGGTGCCTCAGAGTATTTACTTATTGGGTGCAGGGAGATGGGATGGATCTCATGTTTGTAGCAAGATGTATGCCCAAGCTAGAAAAACTGGTGATTGTTTTTCTCGGCTGTGACAATGAGTCTCTGAGCAGATCTGGTGCTTTCAGTTTTGGGATTACAAACCTCTCCAGCCTCATTACATTCAAATGTGTCTTAAATTGCTCGGGTATCACGAGAAGCACTACTGACATCGTAAAGGCTTTGCTGGGGAGAGTAGTCGGCATACATCCCAACAAACAACTCAATCTAATCTTGGAAGATACCGCAATTCGGTTGTGAATAAAGGATCCGTAAGTTACTTCTTCTTCTTCCTCATATTTTACATTTATATATAAGTTCAGAGTGCTCACTAGCTACTAATTACCCTTTCTTGAACAGAGCAGCTCACAAAGTCTTGCCATTTTCTCAACTACCTGTTATGCTTATAGCGTTTTGCACTGTAATATATGCTTGCTATGACAGTAGATTCTAGCTTTCCAAATCACTTGCAGTGCTACTCTCCGGATGCTTCGGTAGAAGGCTGAGTATTTCAGTGCCCTGGATGATGCTGAATAGACACGCTTGTCTCTCTTGTTGAATGAGCTCAAGATGCCGCTGCTCTTCATGATTGTGTTTTGTTGGATATTACCGAAGAGTCTTCTAGGTTATAAGAATTATACCAGCAAAGTTGCATGTTGGATGCTAACTAGGCACTGGGCACGCTGCCACTTCAGTTACTAATCCCATGCAGTCGTTTAAAGAACCGATGTATAGTCTTTGCCTTACAAAGGAAATTATTGAGATTTCTGTGTACTTCATTGAGTATGATATTACAGATTCATGTCCTCAGGCATCTTCTTGTGTGGCAATCTGCTGACGTGTCCATGAAGGCACATGTGCTGACGTGTTGTCTATGGTGTTTGTTGTTGTCTTTCGCTGAGTAGGTTTATCACGGCCATAATAATTTGCACTTTGCAAATTGTCTGTAATCACCTACAATAGACGTGTGTTCAGTTAGTTCTCGAAACATTCGGCACAAGCCTGACAAAGCAAGCTTTTTGTGCCACTATTATAGTTGGACCATAATAATCCATGTTGCCAGAAATGATCAATTTGCTATGTTTTTCTAGTTTTTGCATTGGTTGTTGTTTCTCCTAGAGAGCCTTGTTCTTGGCTTCTTGCTGACATTTTGAAGACCTTCCATGTCCTTTGGCTAGAGATGCACCGTTGAGTTGATGATGCGTGCTGGCTTGATCATGGTCTCCGTACTAAATGATGATGCGAAGCGATTTTGCCGAGGCTGCAATCTCAAAAGTTTTTTGTTGTTTTGGTAATTGATGGGTGCTTATGGTTGCTGAGATGCAAGGACTGCTTCTTCTTTAAAAAACAAATTGGCTACTGCCACTGCGAGAAGGCTAATGAACATGCTAACTGTGTAGGCTGGGAACCCTCTGCAGTGATGGGTCTCTCTCGCTCTCTGTTTTCTGTGGACACACACAAACAGTGATGCCCGCTTCAGAGTTTCAGACAAGAAACAGAGTACTGAAAACAGAGGAGACAGTACTACAACGAATGCCTGAATCTCAACATTTATACTACGTAGAAGATTTAGTTGCCAACACAACCGACTTCAACACATTCTGTTCCCTCAAAAAAAACACACACACACACACACATTCTGTCACGTGTTGCACGACGCTGTACTTATGCACATTTGTACCTTTCACACCCATGCACTTGTTCAACTCAATGGCACAAATCTGGACAATTCGACTCCCGCTAAAGATCCAGATTTTTCTTTGGCAATGAATCCGGGGCCGGGTACCTTCAGGGTGGAGATCCTCAAGAGGAATGGTCCCGGGGATGGTACTTGCCCATTATGCGAGACTACTGAAGACTCTAATCACATCTTCTTCGAGTGCGCTTTCGTGCAATTTCTTTGGAGTTGCTTTCCTGAGGTGGTTGGCCGGCGTTGGTGTAACAGCAACTTCCCCGGCCTCTTTGAGGAACTTCAGGCATCCGCGCAACAATCCCGTCACATTAGGTGGCTGGGTATTGGGTTGCTTGCGTGGACGCTCTGACGGTTTGCGATAAGCTTGTGGTTCAGTGTGCACCTTTCCGACGATCTACTGACGTGATTTTCAAAATATGTGGATATTTGCAACTTTGGCGGCCGCTTAGCCGTCCGCCGGATCAGGACGCCGTCGACATCTTCATCGCTGATCTTGATGCGCTGGCTCCTCCGATCTCCCTCCACCTCCGAAGCCGGATTGGCCCTTGGGACTCGCTACGGCAATGCCTAGGACCGTGCCACTGGCCATTGCCTTTTTTAATTCTCTTTAGGGCTTGTTGAGATATGCCCTCAGCATAATCTTGTCGTACTTTGCATGTGTGCTACTTATGTGCATGTGTGGTGCGAGCCTTTATGGCTCTGGTGAAACCTTTTTCGATGAAGTGGACTGACCAGGCAGTAGATTGGGCACTTGTCGAGGTCGGGCCTAGGGTCGTCGGAGCCCGAGTGGCATGGCACGCGCTTGACCTCCAGGATGAGCCGACGCAGCCTTTTGAGAAGATCCCCGAGTGGTGGTTCGGTCTCCATGGTATTTCGACGGGGCGATGCCGCTGAAGAGGCCACCACCACAACCACACGGATACTCCCGCGCCAAACGCCGATTTGATCGAGGATGGTACTTCTCCTGTCATGGTCGTTTTGTGTCCGTTTACCCCGAACGGACACGGGCGGACCATGGAGTTGGCCTGAGGGAACACATCCCTCCTAGGCCACGTGGAGTTGGGCCCACAGAACACGGACAGAGATAGGATAAGGCCAAACAACGACGACCCGGCGACGACCTCTGCTTCTTTATTTACGCGTTTTGGCGACGACCAGACCAGATAGATCCATCCATCCATCCCCTTCTCGCTCGATCCACTCCACACTCTCTCGCCCACTGCTTGCCGGCGTCCGAGCTTCCTCGTCGGGCTACTCCGTCCGCGGTGCACGGCCTCTCGATTCCGCTAGGTACGGCCCCGTCCCCTTCCCCACTGCGGCGCTTCGATCTCCTCTCGTGCCGCCACCGTCGCCGCCTCGCATTTGCCTGCGCCGGGGCACGGGCTCGTTCCGTAGCTCGTTCGGCGCACCAATTCTTCGGCTCACCTCTGTCAATCGATTCTCTTTCAGGGTTCAGATCGATGGCGCTGACAAGGGAATAAAATTAATTACACTGTTCACCGTCGGTGCGCTCGACCCACAGAGCGAACAGATAGAGCCAACTCTCAGCTGTTCACGTGTCGCCGGCGTCCGAGCTTCCCTGCCCTTGGCTTCTCCGTGGCCGGTCGTCCTGCACGGCCGATCGATCCCTCTCGGTACGACCCCGTTCCCTTCCCCACTCCGGGTGCTTCGATCTCCGGATCCTCCTGTGCCGGCGCGCATTGCCTGCTCCCATCCCGCACGGAGGTCGATCCCTAGCTTGTTCGGTACAGCAATGGCTTGGCTCACCGCCGTGAATCCATTCTTTCAGGGTTCAGATCCACGAGGCGGAGAGAAAAATACGATTCACTGTTCACCGTCAGTGTACGCTCGACTGGCAGCGCGAACCGAGCAGCGGCCAGATCCAAGCTACTTCGCGGCCGGATCCACCCAGCTAGGTATGTACGACCCCATCTTTGCAGGTGGTGTGCTTGGATTTGGGCCTAGTGGCTTACCTTCGATGATTTTATCCATCTTCAGGTTGTACATTCACGGCCTCCACTGCAAAATTGACTAGGCGAGCTCTCAGCTATCACGGCCATGGAGGCGGCTTTGGTGAGCGCGGCGACGGGGGTCCTCAAACCTGTCTTGGCGAAGCTGGCCACTCTGCTCGGCGACGAGTACAATCGTTTCAAGGGAGTGCGCAAGGAGATCAGGTTCCTCATGGATGAACTTGAGGCCATGCACGCATTTCTCCTCAAAATGTCAGAGGACGAGGACCCTGATTTGCAAGATAAAGTTTGGGCAGCGGCGGTGAGGGAGCTCTCCTACGATATGGAGGACACCATAGACGACTTCATGCAAACCATCGATGACAAAGACGCCAAACCAGATGGCTTCATTGAGAAGATCAAGCACTCCCTGGGGAAGTTGGGCAAGATGAAGACTCACCATCGGATTGGTAGCGAGATCCATGATATGAAGAAGCTAGTCATTGAGGTGGCCGATAGGAATGCAAGGTATAGGACCGGTGTGACTATCTCCAATTCCAAGAATGCAGCCGTTGACCCTCGAGCCCTTGCTATCTTTGAGCATGCCTCTAAGCTTGTGGGAATTGATGAGCCCAAGGCTGAGATAATCAAACTGTTGACCGAAGGTGCGTCAACAAATGAGCAACCGAAGCTGGTCTCCATCATAGGATCCGGAGGAATGGGCAAGACAACTCTTGCAAACCAAGTGTATCAAGACCTCAAAGAGAAATTTGAGTGCAAGGCTTTCATATCGGTGTCGCGAAATCCTGACATGGCAGATATCTTGAGAACCATTCTTGATGAAGTTAGCCAAGGTTGTGCTAACACTAAAGCACGGAGTATACAACAACTGATAAGCAAGATTAATGATTGCCTAGCAAATAAAAGGTATAGTTTCTATTCTATGTATACTTGTTCTCCTCGAATATATATCTAGTTATGATAGTTATTTAGTCATTTCGCATGAACATCTTACCAGTAATTTGTAAAGAAAAACAGTTCCATCTAATTTGTGTTCATATTTACCCATCTATTGTTACAAAATGTAATAGTTAAATGTTAGTTGTGAAGACTGTTTTGACATCAAGTGAAATCAAATGGAGAGAGTACGGCCATCTGTATGTTATTTTTTCCCTTTCTGTTGATACTGTAGCATATAGCAACTCCCTCCATTGCGTATATGACATAACCATGTGTAAGGAGTAGATCAAGTAGCCCCTGTCCTAACATTCCCTCAGTATTTGGAACTATTATTTTCCTCCTTGTACAATCGACTTGTCTCACTTTTCTTCCTTATTATTTAGGGTTCCCAATCTCCCATGACGCCATAAGTTTTTTTTTAAGTGTTGTACCCCACAACTAGTTTTGGGCAGTGCTTTTGATAATAGTTTGATGGTAGTTTGCTAGTATAGCATCTACACACGTTTTAACACCCAGGATGCTATGTACGTTACCATCTTATTCCTCCACCTTCCATCTTCAGAGTAGATCCTCTGTGCATTTATATGGATGTGCTCTTGTTTCTCCTGCTTCTCTCTCTTACTGCCCATCCGATTGTTGGGATGCTGATCTGTAGAGTCCAGCTGGCATGACATCCTGAGGCCTCACCTGCTGTTGTCAACCTCCCGTGCAGTTTGCATCACTAGCCATCCAAACCGGAAAAATGTAGTTTAGGGGTTAAGTGGGAAGTGAGGCAAACCAAGGGCAAATGAACTTTTTCCTATATAAGTACTATGTAGCTCTTCTTGATTCTACATGAGCAGCTGTTTAGATTCTCTGTTTGCGGCACATGATCACCTGATTGCCGCACATGTCCTTTACATACCTGTTAAACATGTATGATGTTCATAATAATGTTTCAATCAATCCATTGTTTGTAACTGCTGCGTGATTGCCAACATTATTGATCACTCTTGATCCCTGTTTAAACTGTTGCTTATCACCCAGTTTTCTGTAATCTACCAAACTAATTAGCATGGATCGGTGTACAAACATGAATGAAATCTGTAGCATACACCATTAAAAGAAAGGTTAAAACAAGTGCTAGGTGTGAGTTTCTAATTTGCATGTGCCTAGCGCCTATTTCGCCAAAGGGCGCACCAAGAATGATTACGCGTTTGCGCGTTAGGAAGTCTGTTGTTCCCTATCGACTAGGCACACTTAAGCACATGTATTGCCATGCTTTTTTTTAACAATGATTCTAACATGTATCTTTCTTATGTAGAAGTATTTTTTATGCTATCAGTGTGCTCAAGTTTCTTTTTTCTATTTGTCTATCTTGTTGTACACTCTTTATATTAAAATAATGCTGATATCACCTATGAATCCTTGTGCAGGTATTTGGTTGTTGTTGATGATATATGGAATGAGAATGCATGGAATGTTATTAAATATGCATTCCCCATGACCAGTTCTGGAAGTATCATAATCACCACTACTCGTATAGATGGTGTTGCCAAATCATGTTGTTCATTACTCGGTGGTGGCATTTATAATATCAGACCTCTTAATCTGGTGCATTCAAAAGAACTATTTCACGGAAGACTATTCGACTCAACAGAAGAGCTCCCTTCACACCTTGAAGAAGCTTCTGATGGAATTCTGAAAAAATGTGATGGCTTACCTCTGGCAATCATTGCTATATCTGGATTGTTGGCTAACAGAGAGAGAACAGAGGATCTATGGAATAAAGTGAAAGAGTCAATTGGTTGTGCACTCGAAAGGAATCCTAGTGTCGTTGGAATGATGAAGATATTGTCACTTAGCTACTTTGATCTGCCTAGTCATCTAAAAAGTTGTCTCTTATATATGAGTATTTTTCAGGAAGATTCTATTATAATGAGACAGCGTTTGATAGGGAGATGGATAGGTGAAGGAGTCGTTCACAAAGAAGATGTATATACGGCACATGATGTAGGAGAAAGGTGCTTTAATGAGCTCCTCAATAGGGGTTTGATCCAACCCGCAGATACAAATGCATGGGGCAAGGTTGTCAGTTGTCGAGTTCATGACACGATTCTTGATTTCACCATATACAAGTCCATGGAAGAGAACTTCGTTACTTTACTTGGTCCTCCCATTTTAAAAGTTGAGACACAGAGCAAAGTTGTTCGTCGACTCTGTCTACAAGGTGCCAGAAACTCAACAGTACTGATAACAGGACTCATATTGTCTCATGTCCGATCACTTAATGTGTTTGGAAGTTTTGGGGTAATACCTTATTTGGAGGAGTTTAGACATCTGCGTGTTCTCAACTTGATGGATTGCTCTGAACTGGAAGATCATCATCTTGAAAATATAGTGAGGTTGGTACAGCTGAGGTACCTGAACCTCCATGGTAGAAAAATAAGCAAGCTCCCAACACAAATTGGTCATTTAGGATGCTTAGAGGTGCTGGACCTAAGAGGGACTTCTGTAGAGGAATTGCCTGCATCTATTGTTAATCTCAGAAAATTGTCACATCTACTTGTTAAGGATGTTGTGAAATTTCCTGAAGGGGTTGCAAAGATGCAAGCACTGGAGACGTTGGAAGAAGTGAAGGTCTCCATTCAGCCATTTGACTTCCTATGCAGCCTTGGCCAACTAAAGAATTTGAGATATCTGAGGCTTCTCCTTGGTTTCAAAGCTGATTCTGACACTGAGGATACAGATGTGGTTAGGGAGGAGCGTAACAAAGCTATTGTCTCTTCCCTGTGTAAGCTAGGCACCCACAACCTCCGCTTCCTGCAAATTTATGGAGCGAGCCTTTGTGTCTGCCTACTCTTACAGGAACCTTTGTGTCTGCCTACCCTTGAGAGTCTTACCATATTTTCAGCCGCGAAGGTTCCGACATGGGTGAGCTCCCTGAGAAACCTGCAACGGCTACTCATTGATGTGAAAGGAGTCAAGCAGGACGATCTCTGCACGCTTGGGGCCTTACCTAGTCTGCTGATTCTGCGTCTAATTGGAAAACCAGAGTCAAACGAAAAGCTCAGAATCAGTGGTGAAGTTGGGTTCCGATTCTTGAAGATATTTATTTATAATGCATGGTATGTACCGCTAGATCTGATGTTTGGGGCAGGTTCCATGCCCAAGCTAGAAAAACTCATGCTTAAGTGTGTGCAAGTAGTTGAAGCTGACTGTCTGGACTACGGAATCAAGAACCTCCCCTGCCTCAGTACTGTCAAATGTACTTATGTTTTGGGCGATGATGAGATTGTTGAAGCCGTGAAGACTGCCATGGAGAGAGCAACCAGCACACATCCCAACCATCCTAGTCTATTCTTTGAAGCAGCTAGTACTTTGAATAAACCAGCCAATAACCCGGGAGGTGCTGCTGGTCGTGCGGTCGGCTTTAATTTTAATATTGTTTAGCTCGATTTTTCTCTGTTTTATGGCACACCAGTGTACTATGGAGTCCATGCAATCCAAAATTGTTGAATTGGTTAAGACTGCTACTGTACTGCCTCATGGGCATTGTTTGCTTGTTCTATTATATTAGTTGCATTTTCTGTCATAATTAGTCATCCATGTTGATGGTTTAATACTATTGGGGATACTATCTGTAGTTGTCAGAACAACTGATAATACATTTTTCATGTTGTCTGTTAGAATAAATCCGAGGCACTCCGTCGATCATCCGAGGACCAAGCAATCACACGAGCACGACACCGAGATTTCTTAACGAGGTTCACCAATATGGCTACATCCCCGGGGCATGACTATGGGCGCTCCTCCCCGTGACACCGCTACAATACCGCACCCGGTCGCCCTGGACACCGGCACATGCCGCCGGCTTCCCCTGCGTTCCGGTGCTATTATGTTGGCATAGGTTACATCGTGTGTCTACCCTCGCTATATATGAGAGGCCTAGGATACAAGTGTCCTACTAGGACACGACTCCACATCCTATGTAAACACAATACAACTCTTAGTCCAACTGTAACCTACCTTGTACACAATATTCGACACAACTCTAACAAACTCCACCTTGGCGAATATTCTCCACCATCCTGAATTTGTCAATGCGTCAAACTTCCATGTACATTGGACTTGAGCTTATCCCATGAGTACCGCTACTCCAAAGACTCCATATGACTCCACCTGCAACTTGTAGTCCCTTCTTTTCTTGACCATAGTCAACACTCGAGCAAAATTAAGTTCCTTGTTACTCTAGTTTGTTCTCCCAACTTCCAGAGTATCCGTCCAACGCAATCACACACTGATCACTGACCTGCGTGAAAATGAACAACTCACATATTGGGTGTCACACATAAGAGTTACCTGAACTCAATATCACCGCTCCTTTCTTGACCGCCTGTCTGAAACTTGAAGGAATTTCACCGTTGCTTGTAGTCATCCCGAGTCAAATTCGCAGTTGTCTCACCACATATATGACCACCAGAGCCCTGGCCCGTCTCCATGTCCCGTGCATACCGCACGCCTCGCCGCTATTACTGCGTTGAGCCTCTGTTGTCCCGGTCGAGTCTCAAGGGTTGCGAACCCACACCACTCAACCCCCACTGCAGAGTACCATCGGTCACCGCCGACCAATGACAAGTTTCACGCTTCCATCAGACCACTGGGCTCCAGTCCGAATTACGTGCCTCTCGCTTTTTTCCAGCTGAATAGGCTTCGACTCTCTGTGCAATTACGCCGTAGCCCCTCAATCCAGCTCCACCTTCAACATGACTCCATGGTAGATGATCAGTCCACCCCATGCGCCCTGTCGACTTCAAGCTCTCATGTGCACACCATCTTGAATCAACCCCGCGCCATAGTCTTGTCGAAGTCACACAAGCACTCGGGCCTGTGCCACGTGTTTCCACGCCTCAGAAGTCGGTCACCATCAGCATCACGCTCCTATGTCGTTGTCGCCGATCCCACCATCGTCTTCTGTACCAACCGACTTGCGTCGATCCCGTCAGACTGTCTAGTCTGACCCAGCCGAACTCATTCGACTGTATGACACGCTCGAGGCTCCCAAATCATCTACCGCGAATTCTCATCCATCACATGATAATTTCATCTCAGCTGGCATGACTTCCCGCAACGCCTTCAAGCATCCATGTTGTGCCAACAAATTTTTCACCTATGTCTGTCCTAACCCAAGATTTCCAGTTCCGTCGAACTTCTCCACCTCAAACCTGGTACCCGTTGGCGCGATAGTTCTTTGTACGGCTGACTCTGTGAAAAAATAACCAAGATTCCCGCGCGATGCCCAAGTACTGGCGTACACGTGAACTTGTCTCCTTAGCTTCAACTTTTGATGCTAGCAATTGCCTTGCCTACGCCCTTGCTAATTCCGATGGATGCATATCCCTTGATAGATTTCTTTTGCCGATTGATCTACCTCTCTCCGTGTCATTAGAGACCCGGTCTCCTTTTTTTTCCATACAAATCTCACGTGCCTTTCAATCAGCCAAAACACTAGCTTGGATTCAACGTGCCTCCACACATGTTTGTGAACGGACCCATGGCTCAGCTCGTGGCCTGCTGCACGTCAAGCTCCTGCGATTGGGCCTTGCTAGGCCGCTAGCCAGCAGCTCGTCCAACGCCTTGAGCCACGCCCGCACGTACCTGGATTTCGCCGCCGCCGCACACGCCCCGATCCAAGCTGCATGTTTCCTCTGTTGGCACTCGCACACGCGCCTGCTGGTTCCGATCTCAACCACGGACTCGGCGAGATCGCTCTCGATTGATCCGACAGATAGGTTCCTCTTCCACGCGTTGCACCGCCGTTTCTGATTACTTTTTTCAATCTCGTCGAGAACCACGCCGCAACCGGCTGCATCTCAGACTCGATACTTCCTCTAGATCAACAGTCCACAGCCTTCAAACAACCTAGCTCATGATACCACTTGTTAGAATAAATCCGAGGCACTCCGTCGATCATCCGAGGACCAAGCAATCACACGAGCACGACACCGAGATTTCTTAACGAGGTTCACCAATATGGCTACATCCCCGGGGCATGACTATGGGCGCTCCTCCCCGTGACACCGCTACAATACCGCACCCGGTCGCCCTGGACACCGGCACATGCCGCCGGCTTCCCCTGCGTTCCGGTGCTATTATGTTGGCATAGGTTACATCGTGTGTCTACCCTCGCTATATATGAGAGGCCTAGGATACAAGTGTCCTACTAGGACACGACTCCACATCCTATGTAAACACAATACAACTCTTAGTCCAACTGTAACCTACCTTGTACACAATATTCGACACAACTCTAACATTGTCTTTGGCAAGCCAGACATGCATCATGCAAGTTCTTGAGCAGCTGGTACAGTTGGACTAAACACTTGATAAGCTCTGCTTCTTACCATTGGTTCTCTCAATAAATCGGATGCTGTTAAATATGGCCTACTTACGGTTGCTTAAGGCTTAATATATGCCTGCTACCTGTCAATTATATCTTGACTTTGCAGTTCATTTGTTAATCAATTGCAGTGGTAACCAGATCAGTAGAGTACTAGCCGGTTGGCCACTTGAGTGCTCCATCTGATCGATGTTGGGGACCAGCTTGAGACCAGACCAGATTAATTGCTGCAGTCGACAATTCCAGTACAGAGCATCTTTGCACGCGATGTAGTAATGCAGCGTCCAAGTTGTCATTCAGAAAATGTGTACTCTTTCTGAATTGGTAAACTGCCTTCAGTCAGAGATTGGCGCTGACAGTTGTTTAAATTGTGCAATGCCATTGCACTCTTGGTTAGCTACTTCTGAAGTTAGTAATTTTGAAGGAAGCTCAGTGCGCCTGTCATAGGTTCCTGAACTGAACACTTGATGAGCTGCTCTTGTTTCACAACAATTTGGATGCCGCTAAATTTTGATGTTGCCAACCACCAATTTATTTGCAGTCGCAAATGACTATTGCAAGTTACTCCCTCCGTCCGGAAATACTTGTCATCAAAATGAATAAAAGGAGATGTATCTAGATGTATTTTAGTTCTAAATACACCTTTTTGTCCATTTTGATGACAAGTTTTTTCGGACGGAGGGAATACTCTCCAGTCGCACTCTGCGATGGGTCTATCTAATTTTCTGTTGACATGCCGTTTTTGCTTGTTTCCACGCACGTGAACTGGTACGTGGGAGGGGATCAACCTGGAGGTGCTTAGACAGTTATATCTTCACTGGTACAAGCCAAGAAGCAGGAACAGGGGAGTTGCCGCTGTTCAGCTCATCCCGGCTGACCTGGCGCGCGTCCAGGTCCAA
Source organism: Aegilops umbellulata (assembly GCA_032464435.1). NCBI lineage: Eukaryota > Viridiplantae > Streptophyta > Magnoliopsida > Poales > Poaceae > Aegilops > Aegilops umbellulata. The sequence continues at coordinate 4,076,394 of CP136057.1, read as the reverse complement.
GAGGAAACCCCCGCGTCGCCAGCCCCTGGCGACACGGGGGGCGATCTACCACGCCAGCCCTAGGCCTCCGCTCCTCTCTCCCTCCTCCTGCCGCCGCCCGAGGCCTGGCCGGCGTTGCCTGGCCAGTGACGGCGGCGGCGGGCCCCTCCCCCGCGCGTGGTGGTGCCGATCTCCTGTCGGCGGTGGCGGCAAGGAGCAGCGGGCGCCCGGCGGTGCGTGTGACGGCAACGACAGCACAGGCGCGTTCTCCCCGCGGCCTAGGAGCACCTGTGGCGGCGGCCCAGATCGCGGGCCTCGTCCGCGGGCCGGCATATTTGGAGGGCGTCTACAGGCGGGCATGACGGGCCTGAAGGCGTCGGCTTAGGCACCGCGGTGGTGCCGTGGCCGGTCAGGCGGCGGCGGCATGGATCCATCGTCCAGTCCCCGGCAGAGATGGCGGCGATCCGTGCACGAGATGCTTGATGGAGGTCCTTCGAACAGATCTGGGTGAAAACTTGCTTTCGGCTTATTGCCAAAGCCGGCGGTGGCGGCGCTATTTTGCGGCATTCCCTTCTTGAAGGCATCGCCGGGGATAGTTACAAGGTCATTGTCTGCTACCTCCTGGGGAAACCCTAGATCAGTTGATCGGAGACGGAGGCGTTCTTATGTCGTTCCCCCCTTGGGGGCGTCGTTCTTGGAGGTGTGCACGGGCTCGACGGACCAGTGGATCGCATCTTAGGTGGAGCGGTGCTTCATCCTACACATTGATGGCGACAGATCTCGACGGCATGGCGCAGTGCAGCTTCGGCGTCCGATGTGCGAGGATGGACTCGCGCAGGAGGACGACGATCCCTGGCGTCGTGGTGGCGTCGATCGCAGAGAGACCTGGCACGGTAGATGCAACAGTACAACTCTGAAGATGGGTTGGTGGCAGGTGACTGCGGCGTCCTCATACCCGGCAGGCGTCCGGGTTGAAGAGTGTGTCGGACTGGTGGGTGCGCCATACCCGGCAGGCGTCCTGGTTGGGACCTCATGTCATAGATGTTAGGTTTGGCTGCGAGTTCTTTTTGGTATTAGGCCCAGACTATCAGCATCCCTATATCAACTGGATAGGAGTAGCGGCAGATGTTGCCTACACGGTGGCTTTAGTCTTATTGTTGTATGACTTTGTAAGGTGGCCGCATGCATCGCCCAGATGCAGAGGTCGGGGGTCATCCTCCTTTTAAAAAAAAAACCTCATCCCGGCAAGCCAATTGTCAAGTTTCAAGGGTTTTTAGCTCTCCGCTTTCTGTACTTTACATTTGACCATTAATTAGTTGACAACATGAGGAGTCTGTGTGAAACAAAAACTCCGAGTTCGTGTTCGAAAGCATTTTTTGTGTGGCTCTGACTCCATAGTATGAACAAAAGTTTTCTGCACTGATTGTACCCATTTCGCCTTGATTGGGTAATGCAAGGCATTTCTAGCTTACGCAGCAGTTTTCTTACTGGGAAACTCTCTGAGATGTTACTCCTCGTTAATTCATTCACAAGGCTATTCTTTAATTTCTGTACATGGTCAGACTGTCTATCTCGGAACGCTCAAAGGTTCAACCATGCCCTGCCATGCCCCGCAACTGCTGCTGTTTTCAAATGGGCTACCGCCGTTCTGAAAAATCTAATTAACATGCGAACTGTAACAATTGTGTGTCATTCGGTTCATTATTTTCCTCCTTTTTTCAGTGATGCATCTTATCTGGGTGATGTTGGAAAAGGAGACGCCCTCTGTTTCCTGGATGAAGATGACGCTGATGGAACGATCCTGAACTCAGTGAATGCTGTCCAGCTCTCAATCTCTTGAGGAGACAAGGAACTTGCATAGCAGATTGAGTAGCAGAATGGGATCAAGATTCAAGAGGTGCAGACATTGTGTGCAGTGGATGTGCCTAAGTTTCAATTGACATGCCCCTTCTGCTTGTTTTTCCACGAACAAGGATGGGTACGTGGGAGGGAATCAACATTGCTGAGTTTTTCTTTTTTTTTTAGAAAAAGGAGGTCATCCCCATCAACATTAATGAGATGCAAGCAGTGCTGCTCTTTTGAAACTGGCTACTGTATTTGCGAGAAAGCTAGTCAACATGCGTAACTGTAATGGCTCTCTCAGTGAGTGTGCACATTTGTATGTCATTCGGATTGTGATTATCTGTTTTCCTTTTTCCGTGATACATCGTTGAAAATGGAGAGCTCTCTGTTTCCTTGATGAAGATGACGCCGATGGATCTGGGCAATGCAATAGTTACAAGCTGTCCTCAAAGATCGCCATCCCGGACTCTGTGAAAGCAGCACCATCTCTCCATCTCTTGAGGAGACGAGACATTTGTACTCTAACTAGTGTCGCAGGTGCTTCAGTAGCAGACTGGAACTTCAGTGTCCTGGCTGATGCTGGACACGCACCAACACTCTCTTATTGAATGGACCCAAGAGATTCAGCTGCACACTGCACACTACAAGACGTGCATAACCTGGGTAAACGACCTAAAAAAAGTAGGAACATCACCAGCATGAGATTTGCTACTGCTCCTTCTCATCCGGTTCTCATGTTAATTTTTCAGAGTCTCTCAACACAATTCCATTGTCTGCTTCTGATGCAAAATGCAGTAACCCATACATCAATGTAGCCGAGTATGCATATTAGCAGGCTCTAGCTTAAGCTGCTCTTTCTTGTTGGAAACTCTTTGACACGTCACTCGTTCTCTAGGATGAATAATGTGGCAAAGCTTTTATTGACATCTTATTTTGTTTGTTTCTACGATGGATGAATCCTGCAGTTACTTGCTCAATTCTACCTCCACCTTGATTTTTGCTTCTTACTGCTCCTTCCAGATCCTTTGAGGTGCATGCGTGTAAATATGTCATCCTGCATGGCTGCATTATGCAGCTGGTATTTGAATTGGTAAAGTCATTTCTTCTTTGCATTCAGTTAGCTAGCTGGGTTTGCTACTTACAGGTTGTTGGACTAAAAAGTGTACCCATAGAAGCTCTTCTTGTTTTCTCAAGATAGTATTAGCCATGTCCCAAAATACACACGCAGTAAAAAAAAGTGGAATAATATGAAATCTCTTTTCTGATCATCCAAACTGTAACACACGTGGAAGTTGCTAAGTTTCAGTAGCACATACACTGTGATGTTGGAGATTTATGTACTCCTCTGATCTCTATTACTTGTCGCAACTTTAGTACAAAATACCATTAGCACGGGCCTTTGAACAAAGCTGGAAAGAATAACTCGCACGCAGAAAACTAGTAATACTGTCATGCATGCACAGAGATCTTGAGGAGAGTTCACATGGGGACAACCTTGCCAAACGAATCTTTGCTGAAAGCGTGTCCGTAAAATGGCTTTTGGTCTCTTTACACGGGCAGCTTCACAATTTGATGCCTTCTCCGAAAAGTGGCTGCAGCTACCGGGCTCCGGGGCTTATGGTATTTGAAATTTTTAAAAAACACATTTTCGTTTCTTAAATAAATCTTATATCAAATACGTGAATACATACACACATTCCTAAGGCCCGTTAAAAAGCTGAAAAAAATACTTTGTATTTTGGGAAATACAAAAAAAGAAATTTCTGACAGAAAATGGCACACCTTTTCTCCTATATAGTGTCCAAAATTTGTTTTTTTCTATAGCCCAAAACAAAACAAGATTTCTACCAAAACTTGTCACGGGTGTTCGGAATGTGTATATGTATCCCCGTGAAAAATTTCACATTATTTTGAAAATTCAAAAATAAAACTTAAAAATGTTTAAATATAGGGAGCAGTGGAGCTCGGGTGCTGCAATCCCTCTCATGCCTTCTCCCCCTTCTCTTAGGTTAATTATAACTGGCAATCTTGAGTCGGACACAACTATTGCTCAATGGACGTGACAGACTTCTTCGAAGTAGTGTATTGTTACTACGGTGTTTTGGCTCCTAGGTGCATATGCACCCATTGTCTAAATACACATTTTGAAAAGTCGAAAAATTAGGAACAAAAATCCCGCGGGTATATCCGGACATTCTATGTGCATGCACAAAGTTTTGGTGAAAAATGACGTTTTTTGTGGCTTGTGTAAAAAAGATAAAAAAATGCAAAATGAATAGTTGTAATAAAGCATCAGAAATTGTCTTTTTTACACAAGCCACAAAAAACCTTATTTTTCACCAAAAACTTTATGAACGCACATAAAATGTCCGGATATACACGCGGGATTTTTTGTCGAAATTTTTCAATTTTTCAAAACGTGTATTTAGACAATGGGTGCATTGCAGTGTGTTAGTTTTGCTTACGGGATACTTTCTGCCAGCAAATGGTATCAGATCTCGACTTGAATTAAGAGCTCAGGCAGTTCGATTACCAAGGACCAACGCGTTTTTGCCTTCAGCTGAGGTTAATTAACAGTCTTGATTTGGGTTAAGAAAACTACTAAATACGTTTATGCGATTCTCCAGAATGTAATCCTCAGAAGGAAGCGCCTGTTCCACCTACACTGCAACTAGAACAAATCCATGGACACACACATCGCCTGTTCCGCTCTGAGCTAGCTTACCTTGTGGAACCAAGGAGGATACTCGGGTTACCATGTAGATGGGGGCTCCGAAACCCGTCAACCGGAAGCAGGTTAGCTTGTTGGGTGACGAGTACATGCGTTTCAAGGGTGTCCACAACGAGATTAGGTCCCTCTCTCATGAGCTCACCACTATGGAGGCTTTCCTTATGAAGATGTCAGAGGAGGAGGAGATTTGGTTGAGCAGGATTGAGTAATAGTCTCAGCTGACATATTTATCTAAGGAATGAAATTAGGGACAAATAAAATATAGGGCCGAATGACAGTGGAAACTAAGGTGTGAGCACTTATATAGTACCTAATTTCAAATCGACAGGTCTCATTGGAATCAAGATCAATAACCTTTTAGAGCATCTCTAGCAGACCTATTAAAAAGCACGAAACTGTAAAATAACTATCAGTTTACAGGTTTTAGGCGGAAAAAGCAACCCGAATAGAACCCATAAACGACTCCGGCCCATAAAAAAATTAAGGGACGCGGAAAACATCCTGGCCAAACCCGTAAAAATAAGGATTTTGGAGACAACCCAAGATGCCCTGTATACACGAAAGACCGTTGGCAGAAATCCAACTGCCATCGGAACCTTCATGAATCGCCCCCGTCCACCCGTCCTCGGCCGCCACGCTCGTCCCGACCACCGCGCACGCCGGCCGTCCGCCCGACGGAGGAGCTAGCTAGCGAGTGAGCGAGCTCGAATCGACGGACGAAGGAGCTAGCTAGCTAGCTGAATCGATCCATTTGGCGGACCAAACTAGCCAGTTAGCTCCTGGATTGATTCGGCTTCGTGCACTGTATTTGATCGCGGGCGACTTCGTATTTGGCCACTTCGTGCCTTGTCCGTCGGTTTTGTAGGAGCGAGCTACCTCATCGTAGACAAGAGCGAGAGGAAGAAGAAGTTTTTTTGGGGGGGGGGGGGGGGGTATATGCGAATACTCGGTTTTACAGTTTAATTTTAAGGGGTTTGTTGGGTTGCAGCTCAAACCAACCCTTAAAACGTGTTTAGTTTTCAGTTTCGCGGTTTAAGTATTCTGCTAGAGATGCTCTTAGAATGGCAAAACTGATATTGTTTTGAGACTGCTAAAACCCAAAGTTCTATCGACTCAAGAAATTACAAGAGGGAACTTTGAACACAACTGGTGCTTGAAGCAGCTTCCGAGGACATCCTTGTGTTCTTGTGCATGAGAAATATGCGGTGCTTAGTTTTAAAATATTGACTAAGGTTGCGACTATTAGGCTAAATTCAGTTGCTGAACATGTGGATCAGCCTTCACAGACAACTTTTATGCAAGGCAAACACATCCTAGATGGAGTTGTTATCCTTCATGAATCAGTCCATGAATTACACCGGAAAAAGTTAAATGGGGTGATACTCAAAATAGACTTTGAAAAGGCTTATGACAAAGTCAAGTGGCCTTTTCTTCAACAGACTCTCAGAATGAAAGGATTTTGTGCAGAGTTATGCGCTATGATCCATAGCTTCATTTCTGGAGGTAGTCTTGCCATTAAGGTTAATGATGACGTTGGACACTATTTCCAAATGAAGAAGGGATTGCGACAAGGTGACTCGGTATCGCCCATGCTATTCAACATAGTGGTGGATATGCCAGCGGTCATGATTGAACATGCTAAGGTTGATGACCAAATTGATGGGGTAGTAAATCATCTAGTTGATGATGGTCTCTCTATACTTTAATATGCCCATGATACGATTCTCTTCATGGATCATGACCTTGAGAAAGCGAGATATCTGAAACTGGTTTTATCAGCATTCGAGCAACTCTCGGGTCTTAAGATCGATTTTCATAAAAGTGAATTGTTTTGCTTTGGCGAGGCTCAAGACGAGGCCCACCTATATGCTAAACTGTTCGGATGCACGTTGGGTCAGCTTCCGATCACATATTTGGGGATACCGATACATCATCGGAGACTCACAAATGTTGAATGGAAACACGTCGAGGAGAGACTACAAAAAATACTTAGCAGTTGGAAAGGTAAACTATTGCCTCTGGGTGGATGATTGGTCCTCATAAATTCAGTACTTAGTAATATGGTACTATATATGATTTCCTTCTTCCAGTTACCGAAAGGAGTTTTACATAGATTGGATTACTTCCGATCAAGATTCTTTTGACAAGGAGATACTGAGAGAAAGAAATATCGACTGGCTAAATGGAGTGTGGTTTGCCGTCCCAAAGACCAAGGCGGGTTGGGCATTCATGACCTTGAGGTTAAGAATAGGGCCCTCCTCGGCAAATGGTTGTTTAAATTACTAACGAAAGATGGTGTATGGCAAACCCTTCTAAGGAGGAAATATGTGGGTTCCAAGGCAGTATCCCAAGTATATTGGAAGCCTGGGGATTCTCACTTTTGGGCAGGTCTAATGGCTATGAAGAAATATTTCTTCTGCTATGGATCCTTCTCGATTAAGGATGGCTCGAAGATTAGATTCTGGGAGGACAAGTGGCTAGGAAATGCCACACTCCGGGAACAATATCTGGCTCTATACAACATTGTGCGCCACAAAGGTGATACTATCGCCATGGTAATGGAATCATTTCCATCAAATGTGACATTCATAAGAGACTTAACTGGACCAAAACTCCAATCATGTAACATCCTGCTCCAACGGTTGTCCGCAGTGCAATTGTCACATGGGTCTGATGTATTCCATGGAACCTCCATGGGAATGGACAATTCTCAGTGGATTTTATGTATAGAGCGTTAATCCAGTCTGATGTGCTAGTTGTCAATAACAAGAAGATCTAGAAGATGAAGATACCTATTAAGAATAAAATCTTTGCATGGTATCTTTGTCGCGGAGTCATTCTTACTAAAGATAACCTTATTAAGAGGAATTGGCATGGAAGCCCGCAGTGTGTCTTTTGTCACCATGAGGAGACAATAAAACATTTATTCTTTCAATGCAAGTTGGCTCGTTCTATATGGTCAGTCATCCAAATAGCTTTTGGCTTGTATCCTACCTGTAGTGTTGCTAATATATTTGGCAACTGGTTACATGAGATTGATCACAGGTTTAGAATCTTCTCCGAGTGGGAGCACTTGCCGTTACTTGGTCGCGTTGACTATGTAGAAATGATAAGGTTTTTAACGATAAAAGTACTTCTCTGTTGCAGGTTATCTATAGATGTACCAGGACTCTTCGTTTATGGTCCTCTCTACAACGCATGGAGAATCGAGACCTGTTTACGGAGGTGTGTACACGATTGGAGGCTACGGCGGCGGAAACTTTTACCCAACAAGGGTGGCAGCATGATCTAAGGATTGGCCCCCATCCGCTTTAGCCGTTATACGGACTCTACATGTTTCATTGTAATTCGCCTTTTTATTTTTATTTTGTGTGAAAGGATCTTATTTGGCTGTGTGCATTTTAATTATGCAGAGGCCGGGTGTAATGCTTAAATCTTTTAAATAATAAAGCATCCTTTTTTGAAAAAGAAATGAATGGCTAATCCATATTCTAGTTTGGATAAAAGTATATATGATAACTCGTAGATCTGTGTCAAGTTTAACAAAGGATGCGACAACGTTCGTTCACGGTCAAGTGGGCAGGGGCGTGTATGCAAACTAAGCCAGAGAAACTCTACCAAATAGGAGCAATAATTGCCATCGTCTTTCCTATTTTATTCAAATAGTGTATGTTTCCTGTTTTTATTGTACTGTAGATCACTGTGATACAACTTGGTTAATAAGTATTGATGTAGTATGTTTTTTCTTAGAAAAGGAGCATCACTCCCGGCCTTTGCATCAAATAATGCATGCAGCCATATTATTAAAAAAATATAACAAAGTTATGAGTTCCAAAGAAGCTCATAAAATGAGCAGTATTCGAAAGAAAATCTGAAAAACGCACAATCGACGATATAGAACTGAGAAGTACCACATTCGGCGATGAAAAACAAGCGGTACATACGAACGCTGAACACCTCCTTTGGAATCTGAAGCTGGAAAGAACCAAGCAGCTACTCTTTCTTTCTTAGGGAAAAGGCTTTTGGCCCAGCTTTACATATAGAAAGTTTTTTTTTAAGGAGGTTAAAACCCTCGGTCTTTGCATCAATTGATACATACGGTCATCTTTATTTATTATTCAATAAAGATGTAACAAGAACATACACCAAGCCACCTGAAGCCATCATTCACACTTACAAAACTCAATAATATGGAGTGTTCTCTCTCCCCATATCTAAAACCGTTATCGTCGTTGATCCATCCACATAATGTATCGGAACCAACAGCCAGTGCAGCAGACCTAAAGCGTACACCACATGCACACATTTTAGACGCCGCCATCATCATCGGACCGCTGACCCATCTTCAGGATAGAGAGTTGCATCATCCTTGCCAGTCCGTCCATCCGTCGACGCCACCACGACGTCCAACGGCGCCACTGCCCCGTGCTCGTCCATCCAGATGTGAAGATTCTGGAAGATCTGTCGTGCGTAGCACCTGCCGACTAGGCATGACACAGCGTAGCACCTGTCGGCCAGACATGACTTGACATCTCCACCGAAGCTTGCAAGATGAAGCCGCTTCACCTCCTGCCTCTGTCTTCCAGCGCTGCTCCACAAACTATGCTCCCAAGAAAGAAACGACACCGCGGTACGGCCATCGTACGATCTAGGAGACCAGATCCTAGGTTTTCCCCCGGAGAAGCACGAGTGGGTCGACAGTCGTTGCACGACGATGCCTTCATCAAGTAAAGGCGCAAAACGACGTTATTTCCTGCCATCAGCTCGGTTTTCACCGGCAACTATGTCTTCCCGACTCGCCGCCGGGACTAGATGACGGATTTCAAGATCTTGTCATCCAGTCTCAGGCCGACCATCTCAGATGGAGGAGATGGCCATCATCGCCGGCTGCGCCGGCCATATCAGATCTGGCTGGAGGTGCCGCCGACGAGTCCACCTGGCCCTCCAGGCCGCCGTCGCAGATCCGACGCCCGATGGCGTGCCGCCGCTGACAGCAGCCACCACCCTTCCCGGTATAGGGCAGTGCCGCGCCTGCAACCGCTGCCGTCCGAGGCAGAGCCGGCCACCACGCCGCTGCCACGCCGCGTAGATTGGATATGCCGCGCCACCACACGTTTAGGGGCCCCGCACCACCCCTAAGACGTGGGAGAGAGGGAGCCCCCGCCACCGCCGTCGGCTTTCGGGCTTAGCCCGGTGACGTCCTCCGGCGGCGGCGGAGGGAAGGGAAGAGGGAGATCGTGCCCCCGGTGGCTAGGGTTTGGGCGCCGCCCTAGTCGCCCTAGCGGGGGCGAGGCGGGGGCTCTGTTTGTGTGTCATAGAAAGCTTAATAGAGTAGTGAGAAATAACCAAAGTAACTACACGGAAGCTTGTTGGCTTCCAGCTTCTGTCAATAACAAACGTTGAATTTGTAGTGATAGCCCACTCTTATCTTAATAGAGTAACATGCTACCCCTAAAAAAGTACCATGCTTATATCAATAGAAAAGTACAGTCTTGGGGGTATTAAGAGCTTAAGCAGGCTCAGGCATGCACAGATGTAGAGGTGTTAACGTTGAGACAACCTTGCATTGGATGTAAAAATGACACTTCATTCAAACTTCAAATCATGGCAGTATAATACTACTACCTTGTGCCAGCAAATGGTTTTGGGTCTCTGTAGGCGTGGATGCACATTTTGATGCCTTTTGAAGTTAATTGTACTGTATTATGGATCGTACAGAGACAGCGCATGCAACTTGGCCTCCTTTTCCCCTTCTTCGAGGTTACCTTAGCATGGATGATTGATTAACTGTTAACCCACGGGTCGAGATAACTTTCACTTAACGTTGGACGAACATGCAACTCGTCAGGGATCAATGCACGCGGAGTGTCCTTTCCCCTTGTTTCAGGTTAATTAGCATCTAAAGAAACATTGATAATTAAGAGTAATAAACAATCTCAGGACGATACAACTTTTGCTTGAGTAATCGGCATCGATGAGGACGGGGCAACATGAGGTCCGGAGTGGCAAGGGGGGGAGGTGTGGGGAGGAAGAGAAGAGGACAACACGAATGGTTTGAAAGATATTTGATCAGACGAAAACAAGATCGGAGGTGAGGCAACAATGGATGATAAGGCGATTTAACAGAAGTTTGCCAAATAGATTTTTGAATTAATAAGTAGATGGCCGGGCAAATATGCAATCCTAAAAAAAATATGAAAGTTGAATATCGTTTGGTTTCTTCTGAATTGCCCTCGGCTTCATATTTCTGTATGTTTCCAAAAGATTTCAAAACTCACCACTTTAGAACATGTAGGATGAACTACTAGATGTTGCGTTGCCTCTGCTAGTGAATGTTATATCAATATTTGAATAAAAAAGGGGTTATGCCTATTGTCAAAATAATAATAATAGAAATAATTAAGTTAGTGGTTGACTTTTTGGTTTCTGCATACAGTTAGAGCGGGCCATAACTAACAGAGTCGGGTATATCACAATCAAACCCTAAACGGAAAACAAAACAATGCGTCTTAGTTGTGATAATAGAGGTTTAGTGGGACTGAACAAGAAAGACAAGGGCCTGACGAGCGACTTAACTAATCAGATCCTAGCCGACTGACCTCCTGCCCACTAATTTTTTTAGAACGAAGGCTCGCGAAGAGCCCGGCTTTGAATTAACAAAGCCATCAACCGGCCAGGAAGTACAAACACACACAAACCCCACGACCAAACCACCAGGTGCATCTACTGAAGAAAGGCAGCAGAGGCATCAAGTAAACCGGCAGGCCAACGAGGAGAACCTCGTGACACCGCCGTCACCGGACCACCCAGGCCACCCAAGCTCCGACCTTGAACCCCTCACCTGAACGCAACCCTCCCCAGGCGGCGCCCCCAAGGAAGACACGACGCACAGCACGCCGTCGCCGCCCAATCCAGGCCGGATTTTGGGCTTTCACCCGGGAGGAGGAACAGGGGTGGAAAGGGGAAAGGACCTCTGCAGCACCTCCAAGGAGGAGACGGCGTCGGGGACGTCGATGCTGCCAGGCCGGCCAAGCCGGCCAACGGTTTCCCGCGGCCCAAAACCAGACCACCGCACACCCACCCACATCGTACCTGCGCTCGGAAGGAGGCAGGCGAGAAGCGGCGGGGACGAGGGAGACAGGGGAAAGGAGCCACCCTCAGATCTGACGAGGAGGGGAAGACCTCCGCGCCACCGCCGCCACCCGCCGTCGACTCACCACCCGCGTGGTCGAGGCCGCCGGCCAGAGCACCCCGCGAACGACGCCGACCGAGAAGGCGCCGCCGCCTCGCCAAGAAGGGCCGCCGCCCCAGATTTGAGGCCCTCCTCAAGGAAAGGAGCGACCGAGGCCTCACCGCCATCATCACGGGCGGCCGCGCGAGCGGATTCGGCGGCTTTCTCAGGTGGAGGGAGAGGGAGCGGCGGCGCGACGGGGAAACCCTAGTTGCCGCCCGAGTCGCCCGAAGCGGACGACGCGGGGGCCCCGGGTGGGGGGGGTATGATGAACCTTAGTTTCAGTTCCTGCCCACTAATTAGATCAGATCTCATTGCCTTCTCACTCCACTGCCCACTACTCTCCCTCGTCTCACGCTGCACGCACCACAGGCGTCAGAGCTCCCTTCTCCTCGCCTGGCGAGGTGCCTCCACGGCAGATCCATCCTGCGAGGTATACCCCGTCTTCCATTGCCATACTTCAATCTCCGTGTCGGGTGCACCAATGCTTGGCCTCACCACCGTTATTAATCCATTCTCTTCCAACAGGATTAAGATCCACGACGAGCTGAAGAGGAAATAATCAGCTGTTTTCGACGTACACCGCCACCGAAGAAAAATCCAGGCTCCACGACAGGTACGACCCCATCTCTAATACTCTGCTTCGATACCGCGGTGGCCGGTGCTGTAGCGCTTTGTAGCTTGCTTGTTCAGTGTTATAAATGCGTGGGCATAGTGGCTTATTTCCATCAATTCTTCTGTCAGGCTGTAGATTGAGAACACTGTTGTTGTATTAATTGAGCGAGCTCTCAGCTAGCATGGCCATGGAGGCGGTTCTTGTCAGCATTGCGACAGGGGTACTGAAACCAGTCCTAGGGAAGCTGGTTGTTCTGCTCGGCAACAAGTACAAGCGGTTCAAGGGTGTGCGCAAGGAGATCAGGTCCCTCACTCATGAGCTAGCTACCATGGAGGCTTTCCTCATGAAGATGTCGGAGGAGGAGGATCCTAATGTGCAGGATAAAGTTTGGATGAATGAAGTGCGGGAGCTGTCCTATGACCTGGAGGATGCCATCGACGATTTCATGCAAAGCATAGGTGATAACGACGAAAAGCCAGATGGCTTCATAGAGAAGATCAAGAGCTCACTAGGGAAGTTGGGGAAGATAAAGGATCGTCGTCGGATAGGCAGAGAGATTCAAGATCTGAAGAAACAGGTCATCGAGGTGGGCGACAGGAACGCAAGGTACAAGAGTCGTGAGACCTTCTCCAACACCAAAAATGCGACCGTTGACCCAAGAGCCCTTGCTATCTTTGACCATGGATCTAAGCTTGTTGGAATCGATGAACCCAAGGCTGAGCTGATCAAATTGTTGACGGAAGACGATGGGTTTGTGCCAACACAACAACAACCAAATATACTCTCCATCATTGGACCTGGAGGAATGGGCAAAACAACTCTTGCAAACCAAGTGGAGATTGGCGCCCCCTCCCCCTCCCCTCCCCCGCGCCGCCCCTAGTGGGCGTCTCAGGGGCAACTCCCCCCTCGCCGGAGTAGCCCCTCTCCCTCCCCTCTCCCCCTCGCCGCCGCACAAGGCTGCCGCCGGGCAAGGCCCATGGCGCAGCCGGGGACTGCGGCGGCGGGGCATGCGCTGCTCTGGTTCACATCGGAGGGTCTTGGATCTGGGCGGCGGCCCCCGGCGAGGCCCCTTGTCACCTGCGGTGAGCAGTGGGGTGGGCGCGGTGCCGGCGGATCTTCGGTGGGCTGGGACCTCGCGAGGCTGCCCTGGTGGCTGGCGGCGTCAGATCTGGCTGCTGGCCATCTTCCCCTGCTCGGTGCGTTTCATCACCGACGGTCCCTGGCTGTGCAAGCGTCTGGCCTGCCTCTGGGTTGCGGGTGATTCTGGTGGTCGGGATCCAGATTGGGGGAAACCCCTGGTCGGCTCCAGCCGGCCGCGACGACGACGACGTCCGCGGGCGCCGATTTCTTCATGGAGACGTCGGTCGAGGTCTGCCCTTCCACACCCCACCACCTTGCTTCTCGGGTGAAAACCTAACTCCGGTGGGCGGCGACGGCATCCTTGGCGCCATGACCTTCTTGAAGGCGTCGCCTTGAGGGCAGTGTGGTGGCGGGCTCAGTATGGGGTCGGTGACAGCAGCCGAGGATCGAGGGACCAGTGGGCGCATTTTTTGGTGGAGCGGTGCTTCATCCTACACATTGATGACGGCGGATCTCGGCGGCGTGGTGCAGTGGAGACTCGGCGCCCGATTCGTGGTGATGGACTCGCGCAGGTGGAGGCAGTTGTCTGGCGTCATGGTGGCGTCAATGGCAGAGTGACCTGACAAGGTAGAAGCCTCAATATCTGCTCTGAAGACGGACCTGTGGAAGATGGCGGCGACGACACATGTGAGTGCGTCAGACCAGTTTATGCCCCAGACCCGGTATGTAGCTTGGCTGGGGCTTCTGGCTTTTGATGATAGGTTTAGGTGAGTGGTCCGGGTATTTGGCCTAGGTATCACCCCTTCATCATATGGATAGGAGTAGTGGCATATGTTGCCAAGATGGCGGATTCAGGCATATTGTTGTAATACTTCGTAAGGTCCTCGAGAATAATCAATAAAGTGGCCGTATGCATCTCCTAGATGCAGAGGCCGGGGGTCATCCTCCTTTTCTAAAAAAAACCAAGTGTATCAAGAGATCAAAGGGAAGTTCGAGTGCTGGGCCTTCTCATCTGTGTCGCGAAGCCCAAACATGATGAATATTCTGAGGACTATTCTTAGTGAAGTTCGCGGTCAAGATTATTCTAACACGGAAGCAGGGAGTGTACAAATACTTATTAGAAAGATCAGTGACTTCCTACTAGATAAAAGGTACATGCTATCTTTATCTTTTCTTTCATTTCTACTTACTTGACGTTCCTTGAATGTGTAAAAAGTTTAGATATGTCTTTAGGAATATTATACTAGTGGAATTTGTTAAAAAGTTCCATATAATTGTATCTTCGTAGTTTCTCCATATGTTAGAAAAAGTAATGGTCAAATGTTTGGTGTTGATTTTCTAAAAAGGAAGAGAAATAAATGGAGAGAGTACAAATAAAACATGTCCTAGGAGCCGCTGTTCACGATTTATGTCCTTTTGTTTTGATGTTCTACGATTTTGAAGACACAGGTACATCGTTACTCCCTTTATTCAGTAATATATGACATAAGTTTGTGCTTGGAATAGAGCTCCATAACACTCCATTTTCTCGCAATAGTAACAACTTTTTTCCCCGAAAAGGGGAGTACCCCAGCATCTCCATCACAAGATGCACACAATCATTTTTATTAAACGTGAAACAAATTCAAGTCATTGAGTGCCAGAAAGTAAGACAAATAAAAAGAAAACATGACCACAACACTATTGTAGGAATACCTAGCAGTAGCGGGCGCAAAAAGGCCATCAGTGATGGGCAAGCCTTCTAGGGGCACCCGCCACTGACCTTCCGCCACTGCTAGGACACCATCAGTGGTGGGCGCCCGCCCACCACTAGTATAGCACCTCCAGTGGCATATCCTCCCGCCCGCGGTAGCTAGATGCTGTAGTTGTGGCGATCCACATTCCCTCGCCCGCCACAGCTGGATGCTGGAGTAGGGACCATATAACCAGCAAGAATTTACATATTCGAACACATGCATTATGATGTATCACAATTTAGTACCACATTTTATCATAGTTAAATAAACAAGCTAACAAGAAGTTGCCTAACTGCATATAGCAAAGCCTGTAGAAATTTTCATAGAAACTAATATGAGAGTATCGATCATAGAGACCACATTATGACACTGCAGAAATAGTTGACAAAAAACAGCTCAGCTGCATCATAGCAACTTGCAATTAAGCTCAACTCTGTGAAGAATTGTCCTAGTCTCCAATCATCTTCTACACCTCGACTAGGGCGGACGTGGCAGTTTCAAAAACTGTCTCGGCGGCCTCGACGGCTCCTTGCGCACTCTGTGCAACAGCTTTGCGGCTTCTGGCTGCCCTCGCAAGATCAGGAGATCCTTCAGCGCTCTTGGCACATTATAGAACCTTCTGTGCGTCTACTAGGGTCCTCTCCGCATAGCTGAGTGCGAACACCGAGTATCCAACCAGCCTCGAGATGGCGTCCAGGGCTGTAGGAGTGGTAATGAGGCCTGTCGACTCCTTCATCCAAATTGCAAAAGTTGACAGTTAGATAAACCACATTTATACGAAAGCAATTTGTACGAAAACCCTCGTTTCTTCGGCTGGTACTTCAACTGTCAGTAATAGTCGCTCTTCACCTTCTTCTCCTCCTATATCAATGTATCGTAGGAAGAGGAGGAGGCCAACATGACCCTCTATGATAGCAGTCGGTTCATTTCCCAAGTGGTTGTAATACGATGTACACTCAATGCTTTTTCGACTGATGGTGAAGGTCGTCCTTCACCTTCTCCTCCTGCTTTACCAAATTCTCAGAGGAGGAGAAGAGGAAGGACAACTCCTACGACAACAGTCGGTACCTCCTCTCAAAACAACTCTCATCTCATTATGTGGATTTTGAGTGAGAATCCCCCCCCCAACAAAGAATGTAGCTAACAATATCAGCAGACTAATTAAGTATCATATATAAAAAAACATTAAATAGCTACATAACAATATCAACATCACTAAATTAAATTTTGGGCAAGAACTATGCTTTTAAAAAGGACATATTAAGTGCTAGAAATTTGGCGAAATGAAAATAAATCAATGTTTTGCCAAAACATTAGCTCTTATTATGTATCCCTGTAAAGAAAGTCCCTATAATCTACGGTCTACATTCTATGCATATGAATAAGAAAGTTCATCTACTCTACAAACAAAGATTGTAACCAACAATATCAACATCACTACATAGAAATTTGGCATGAACTATATATGCTTCAAAATGGACATATTAAGTGCTAGAAATTCAGCAAAACGGAAATAAATCAACGTTTCGCCAAAACATTAGCTCTTATTATGAATCCATGTAAAGAAAGTTCCTATAATCTACGGTCTACGGATATGAATAAGAAAGTTCCTATACTCTACAAACAAAGAGTGTAACTAACAATATCAACATCACTACATAGAAATTTGGGCATAAACTATGCTTTACAATTGGCATATTAAATACTAGAAATTTGGCAAAATGGAAATAAATCAACGTTTGCCAAATCATTAGCTCTTATTATGAATCCCTATAAAGAAAGTTCCTATAATATATGGTCTACGGTCTACAAATATGAATAAGAAGGTTCCTATACTCTACAAACAAAGAGTGTAACTAACAATATCAGCATCACTACATAGAAATTTCGGCATGAACTATGCTTTAAAGTTCATATAATCTACGGTGTACAATCTACGAATATGAATAAGAAAATTCCTACAATCTACGAACAAAGAATGTAACTACAATCTATGATCTACAAACCCTAGCCGTATCCCGACCCCTAACCCACATACTCTTACTCTAACCCTAGCTCCCCTACAAATGTGGGTGGTGGCCATGGCCGAGACCATCGGTGTGAGTAACAGCGATGGCGGGGGCGGCGAGATCGTACCGGATCCCATGGCGACAGCGGTGGCGGGGCCGACGGGGGCGGCGAACACGATGACGGGGCCGACGTTGAAGGCGAACACGACGGCAGGGCGGACGGGGGCGGGGAACAGGACAGCGGTGCCGACGGGGGTGGCCGCGAGGATGGCAGGTCCGACAGGGCCGGCGAAGAGGACGGCAAGGAAAAGGCGACGATCATGGCCAGAGCAAGATCCATGGGACAGTTAGGGCGAGTGAAGTGAGGGGGACGACGGGGTGCGCATGGGGATAAAACGTGTTCGTGGTGCGACGGGCGGCAACTAGCGACCGCCACAGCTATGTTCTAACAAAATGGGCTGGCTGGCAACGATAACTAGTGGCAGATGCTAGGAGTTGCCCGCCACTGCTGGGGGCATCTGCCTATGGAAGGCGCTAGGTGTTGCCCGTCACAGCTGAGTTACATAGACGAGTCCCACTCGGGTAACATACGTAAGGCTGGTGGTCCTCGCGCCCGCCACAGTTAGTCAGTTTACTGTGACGAGAATGTCTTTTTTTTACGCTTAACGACAGTGGGAGAGGCTCCCACTGACTTTTTGTATTACTCATAGTGGGACAGTTACATATAGTGTTACATGTGGGTTTTTAGTGGCCCCCCGGCCAATCTCTAGAGCAACAGAGAGAGTAGAACAAAATTGTACAGGTTGTTACAAGTTTTGTAAGTAGGCCATCAAGAAGGGGTGGAGGTCCGCTCTACAGTTATGCAGCAGGAGGCCCAAAAGGATTTGAACCTAGCTAGCCAAGAGTGAGGGATCCCTCTGAAATAAACATTGTTTCTCTCCTTCCACAAGCTCCAAGCTGCCATCAGGAAAATGTCCATAAACAGAGGTTGGCGCCAACCATCTTTGCCTCCATGTAACAAGGAAACTCTGTCCCCCAGAGTTGGCCAAGGCATGCCAACCTTAGCCCAACAGCGCTGGCTGAACGGGCATGTAAAGAAGAGATGTTCAATCGTTTTCTCCGGGGGGGTTTGGCACATCATGCAGGTATAGACATTTCCAGCAATGACGTAGTGTCGTCGTCTTAACATATTTCTTGTATTCAGGCGTTCAACAAGCAATAGCCACCCGAACATCTTGAATTTGATTGGACTTTTGGCCTTCCAAAGCCAAGCAAAAGCTTCATCAGCAACTATCTCTCTGAAGCAATGATCATAGAATTTCTTTGAGGAGTAGGGCCCACCGAGAGAGCACTCCCAGGTGTCCCTACAGTCACTTTCCAGGAGTATATGCATGGATCCATGTTGGATATCTCGTACCTCCTCCCTAGCCTGAGCCGACAACGGCAGGTGAAAGAGACTGCCAGGATCTGTTGTCGTGAGAACATCAACAACGGATGCATCCTCGTTTGAGCGGTATGAGAAAGCCCTAGGGAAGAGTTCCGTTAGGGGTGCATGGCAATCATTATCAAACCAGTCATCTTTCCAGAAGAGCGAAGAGGATCCATCACCCAGGGTGACACTTGTAATCCCACGAAAAGCATCACTGAAGCGCAGCACATCGCGCCACCAGAAAGATCCAACCGGGTCCACCACATGCGGAATCTTGTCGGTGTAGTACACATCCCAGACCAGGGTCACCCAGGGACGTCGTCGTGGTTATAGAATTTAAAATGATGCTTTAGGAGGAGGGCCATATTTTGGGTTTTGATGTCAATGATACCGAGCCCACCTTTGCTCTTTGGTCTACAAACCGACTCCCAGGCACTCAACGAATTGTTCTTAACCCCATCCTCAGAGTTCTTAGCCCATAGAAAATATATGCGCATTCTATCCAAGTGTTCAATCACTCTGGGTGAAGCTTAATCGTGCACATGGCATAGATTAGCATCGATGTAACAGCCGAATTGACCAGAGTGAGCTTGGCCCCCGACGGCATCAGAGACAAAGCAGTGGACATCTTCCTCTCAACACCATGCACCAGAGGCATGAGCTCCAACAACGTCGGCCTGGTTGTGCCCATGGGAAGACCAAGGTATGTGAACGGGAGCGAACCAACTGAGCATCCAATGACCTGCGCCAACTCCATTGCATGCCGCTGATCAATGTTGATAGGGATCAACGTAGATTTTTGAAAGTTGATTTTCAGTCCCACTGATGCAGCATAATCATCCAAGATGGTCTTCATGCGGGCAGCTTGATCTGGGCAGGCCGGCATCACCAAAATGGTGCCGTCCGCATATTGCACCACGGGATAGTCACCACGGCGAGTACATGGGATTGGCAATTCAATCAGACGTCGAGCAAAGGCATCATTAACAGTAGCTTGCAATAAGTCTGCCGCGAGGACAAAGATCAGTGGTGACAGGAGGTCTCCCTGCGTCACCCCACAATTACACTGAAACTTTCTGCCAGGGACTCCATTAAGGAGAACCGAGGAAACACCGGAGCCAAAAATAATTTCCATCCAGCGAAGCCACTTGTCATCAAACCCCATGTGTCGCATAATCTCCAGCATTGGTGCATGCTCAATTGTGTCAAACGCCTTGGCGAAGTCTAGTTTGAGCAGCACAATCTGACGTGTCGATGCCTGACACTGGTGAATATATTCGAAAGTCCATGCGAGACAGTCTTGGATGGTCCTCCCTTTAAGAAAGTCGTACTGATTCTGTGTATGATCTTGAGGATGACTTTCTGCAGACGATTAGCCAAGATTTTCGTGACAATCTTGAGGCAGCAATTGAGCAAGGTAGTTGGTCGCTAATCATTTGTAGTCTCAGGTGATGAGATCTTCGAGATCAGGGTGATATACCCTTCACTGATACTGGTTATGTCAAGGTTGCCCTTATGAAAATCTTGGCACATCCTATAGAAATCTTCCTTGATAATCTGCCAACAACTTTTGAGGAAGCAGCCATTAAACCCATCGGTGCCAGGAGTCCCGTCAGCCAGCATTTCTTTGATCATAGCATCGATCTCATCATTTGTGAATGGTGTCGACAACTCATCCAAGCCATCAATCCGTCTGATGATCCGAGAGAGGTCAAAACGCATGCAGGTAGGCTTAGAGGAGCCCAATCGTTCCTTGTATGTTTTGTACAACACTCCCTCCTTACCAACATGGTCACTGACGATGACATCCCCATCACGTAGGTTGGCAACGGAGTTATGCCTAAACCTCTCAGTCGCAAGGGACCGGAAAAGTTTAGTGTTTTCGTCAGCGAATCTGAAGTACCTGATAGTGCACCTTTTCCCCCAGTAGTCATTCTGGCATTTTAGCAGAGTGTTCAGGTGCGACTTAAGAATGCGCTTGAAGTTTTTTCTTGAGCAAAGAGAACTCTTTTCTCCTCAATATCATCCAACCTAGTAAGAGCCTCATTACTATTGTGGATCAAAATTTTCAGCTTCGAAATGCCACGGCTCCAGCGCTTAAGATCGTAGCGTAAGTTTTTCAGCTTTTTGTAGATGAGGGCAGCGGAGTTCGGAGCATGGCAAGCTTTGGACCAAGAAGCATATACCACATCTAAGAATCCCACATGATTGACCCAAAAAAATTCAAAGCGGAATAATTTGGACTTGGGGATTTTGGACTCAATGGCTACAACACATGGAATATGGTCGGACACAGGTTTGCTAAGAGGTAAAACCATCGTGTTCGGGAACGAAGTGGTCCAATTTGACGAAGAGAAGAACCAATCCAGCTGTTCAAGTAGGGGATCATCCTGTATATTGCTCCAAGTAAACGACCGGCCTTTGACAGGAAGCTCCATCAACGACTGTGTGCTCGAATGATTTCATTGAACAGCAACGTGTGACGAGAATGTCTTGTTACCCGCCATTGCTAGTTTTCAAAAATAGCTGTGGTGGGTGCCCCACTTCGCCCGCCACTCATTGGGGTTGACCTATAAGCCCTTTTTCAATAGTGCAACCGGTCAGACTCAAGATTACATGGCTCATCCACATAATGTATGAGTTGCTCTCGTCAGCCAAACTAGTTGAATAAACCATGTGCAACCGTTTACAGCCGACTGCACCCAGAGACCATAAGCGTATGCACGTCCACTGCAACAGTGATGACCACATACGGATTGAAGTTGTAGCCCGATAGATAACCCGCAAAAAATTAGGAGTAGTTGATTGGTTAAAAACATGGTCATTCCCGCAATTCCATATTTCCCAGAGAATGGCACAAGCTCCAACACGGGTTTGGCCCTTCATCTTATGTTGAATATCACCCAACTAATTCCCAAACAAATTCGAAATACTCATTGCTGGTGCTAAATTATAAGTAACATGAATCATGCGCCAGGTCAAGATAGTAAGTGGACATGACAGAAATAGATGATGAATTGTCTCCTCATGATTACAAAAACAACAGTTTTTGCTACCATGCTATTTACGCTTAGCAAGATTATCTTTGGTAAGAACTACTTCCCTCTGCGAAAACCACATGATAACTTTGATCTTGGAAGGAACTTTTGGTTTCCAAATATGTTTTCTGTGAAAAATTAAGTCCGGAATCCATCATATCTGTATCCATAGACTCCACAGTAAAGACACCATTAGTGGTTAATATCCACTTGAATGAATTTGGCATCTAAGTTACATTAATCGACATCAAACTAGAAACCAAATGGATCCACTTAGTCAATTTTTCACCCAGCAAGGCCCCCGTAGAATTGGATGTTAAGAGGGCTAGCCCCTAGAACATAAGCCACTGAATCTTCTTTTCTAAACACAATATTATATTATGTCGGGTATTGTAGAGTGAATGGAGTGTCACCGAACCAAGTATCTTCCGAAAAACTTCTCGATTGGCCATCACCAAACTTAAAGGATTCTCTCAAAAAAAAAGGGATGACTTGACCTTCATCAAACCCCTTCAAACTGGTAAATGAAACAATAGTAACAACTTGGCTCACTTTTCTTTCCAATTCTCCTTGAGCTTCCTTAACATCCCGAACTATAACTTTTTGTGCACTCTATCTCACCACCGGTCTTGGCCAATAAATTTGATGATAGAGCTGCTGGTTTTGCAAGTGTTGCATCTACGTCACCTAGTTTTCACAAGAAATCTGCCACACACACACACTCACTCACTCACACACACACACACACACACACACACACACACACACACACACACACACACATCACCTCTCCCTTTGGGTTGCTTTTCTCTTCCCTCAATTCACGCTTCTTTCTCCTCTCTCGCCGCGCCAACCGCCTGCACACTATTCTATTGAGATCAGCTCCATTGAGATCGCTAGGCCTCATCCACTATTGTTTCCCTACACAGCCATACATCAATGGCGATGCAGCCATCTAAGATTGAAAAAAATTATAGTTTACTAGGTTAAGTTAGCCTAATTGTTTTTAATGCGAAAGCCTGCCCAAATCAGTAGTCTAGGAGGGAAAACATACATTTTTCTATATATTTAGTTTACTCTGTTTTCATTTTAGATTATTCCATCTTTGGGTCCACACCTAGATTCGTGTTTTGTTGCTCATGACCACCTAATCGATGCCTACGTATGATTATTCATCTTTTAATCCATCTCTTGTCTTCCAACATATTGCCCAGACTTGATCTTTTCTGTGGTCATGCCTCTTATTTAAACAATTGCCTATCAACTAACATAGATGTGCAAAACGAATTATGTAACATATGCTCTTTTAGTAGTGGTGTATTTATCCTTTTCATTTTGTCAATGTTAATGTGTTCCATTTATTCTTTGTCTGTCTATGCAACACACTTTATTTTATAGCTATGCTAATATTTATTTGTCCATGTTACAGATACTTTGTTGTTGATGATGATATATGGGACGTGGATACCTGGGATATTATTAAGTGTGCATTCCCTGCTACAAGTTCTACCAGTAGAATAATCACGACCAATCGTATAAACAGTGTCGCTCATTCATGTTGTTCATCATTCAATGGCCGTATTTACAATATAAGGGCTCTTGATATGGTGCACTCAAGACAGTTATTTCACAGAAGGTTATTCAAGTCTGATGAAGATTGCCTTCACACTACTAGAAAAAGAGCTACTAATGGCGCACCTAATTTGGCCATTAATGGCGCATTAGTGGTGCGCCATTACTAGCACGCCGTTAGTAATATTTACTAATGGCGCACCACTGGTGCGCCATTAGTATAGGGCACGGTGCGCCATTAGTATGCCTCCCAGGGGCCATGTATAGCCAGGTGCTTTGGCATACTAATGGCGCACCACAACGTGATGCGCCATTAGTAACCTCGGCATACTAATGGCGCACTGTTTAGGGATGCGCCATTAGTATCCTCTGGAATACTAATGGCGCACTGTTATGTGATGCGTCATTAGTATGAATATTAGGTTTTTTAATTTTTTAATTTTCTGTTTTTTTGCACAGGTTACAAAATGTATAATTGGATAAAATATAGACAGCACGCATCAACAACAGATACATCGAATACAATAGAAGATTAGTCTCTGAATACAATTCATCATATTAATCTCCGAATACAATTCATCATATTAGTCTCCGAATTGAAAAGACCGAACAAAGATAGAACATTATATTACAAGTCTCGAGACCGCGAGTAGCGAGTTTGTCTTCACATTACAAGTCGATATCGATCATCTAAACTACCATCACATAGAAGAGAGCTGCGGTCATCACGATGAGCATCATCACGATGAAACTCGTCTTCATCCGGTTCCTCCAACGCTCCCTCCCCTCTCGCGCTAAATAGCGGGCGTATCTAGATTCGGCCTCGGCCCTAGTGGTGTACCCTTTGTAACTGTTTCCGCTGAATCGGTGAACCTGTCTCCGACACTCCTCCCAGTCGTCGTAGACTCCGGGAACCTTACCCTTGTACACGACATACGACGGCATCGCTATGCACTAGCCAAACGAAACGTTAGTACCAATTCACAGACAATACATAAGCAATATATAAGTATGCAACAGAACGATCGGAAGAGAAAAGCAAGACATTAATAGCATTGATTACATCTAAGTTGAACGACTCTCGAAACCAAAGAAACATACTACAAGTTCATTAAAGTTTAATTACAACATGAGCCAATCGATGTTTTAGAACTAGACACATCATCACTGCTTTCGACTCGACTCAAGGGGCCGGAACGTGGATGAAGCCGCCGTCTATCGTGGGAGTCATGAAATTACGGGCGTTGTCATCCTGCATTTGTAGCATTCCGTCTATCTCACTGTTGGACGGTTGATTTCTGAGGTAGAACTGCCCCGAGGTACGAAGGACATCTTGATGGATGATTTCCGCAAACTCCGACTGGATGCGAAAGAATTCTTGTCTGATGTCCGCGTCCTGGATTGCCGACACGCTCGCGGCCCAATCTTTGAGTTTACTCGGTAGCAGAAGTTGATGATGGTCCCGTACGATCGCCCGCATGTGATGGATGGCGTAGTAGGCACCCTTCTGACCGCCAGGCGGCTGCTTGACGCAGCAGAACGTCGTATTGTGGGAGAACACGTGCTTGCCGTACTTACGAATAGGCCTGTTGAAGGTGCCTCCAGATTGGGCGTAGCCGGGGAGAACATCATCAAGAACCTTCTTGACATTTGTGTAGTCTACGTTCGACTAACGGTCTGGGTCGAAATACGTGGCCATGGAATATTTGGGGCTTAGGAGGATGAGCGTGCAATGTGTGTCACTGCAGAAAACACGGAATGTTAAAAGAAAAACGATCGAAATCTAAGAATTCGTATGTTACGGGGCGGTTGAGGGGAGGACTTACTCGGGAAAGTAAGGCACGAGGAAGTTATCCTTATCTGGGTTTGCCAGAATGACGCCTTCGAGGTAAGAACTCGCGACTTGCCGGTCCCCAGCGCTGCCCAAGATCTTGGCACGCATGTAGAAGGGGTCGACTATCACGATGTCCGGGGTCTTGTCGCGAATGATCCGCATCTCCATACTCAGCGAAAATAGCCGAACGAAGGTGTAGTGCAGCGGATGAAGGTTCAACATAGCGTGGATGTCATCAAACCGCAGGACGATCGTACCCCCGATGGAGTTATCCACAAAGCCCTTGCCCTCTGGCACCTTGGCCACGAAAACCGGGTATGCCACATCCTTCTCTCTGAGACGCCGCTTCTTCAAAGAAAGAACACTGTCATGCAGACTCCGCATAGCACCGGCTGCAACATCGAGCATATTTCTCGGTAGCATCGGCCTACCCGCCACATGCACCCTCCTCATTAAATCCTCAGGTGAAGGTGGTCCGTCCTGAGCACGGATCATACTCGGTGCCGGCTGGCCCGCACCCTTGTTTGTCTTTCTTTTGCGTGCCTTCTTCTTCTCCTGTAATGGGACCGAGTTCTGCTCACAGACCGCCTTCTTGAGTGTGTTGGGGCTGAGAATATTTCGCACCTCGCCTATCTGAGGCTCGGTGAAGTCGGCAGCTGGAGGCGTCTCCTGAGAGCTGAACGGCAGACAACGCCTGTTGCAACTTGGCTTCTCCGTGGTACCAGCTAGATCGCGCACGTCTTTTGTTGGGTTGGGTTCTTGAGAAGGAGGCCCCATGAAGTCACCACCGTACCCATGATCGGCAAAGTACCGATCGACGTTGCCGAATGTATCGTCGTCGTCGTCGTTCTGATCCTGTGCCATATGCATGTTAGGATCCAGTGGCATAGGGATGTCCGGCACCGTTGCGGCGGTCTTGCCATGGGGCCAACTTGGCGCCGGCACGACTGGCGGTGTTGTCTTTGGGGTGGTGTCCCCCGCCCCCAAACAAATCTGGCTCTTCGGCCAAAGCAGGGGCCAGCTCAGGCAGGCGCTGAGGGTCATCACGTCATCATCGTCGGCCCCGACGGGTCGAATCGGGGGTAGCAACTCGTCGCAGCCTGGCAGCACCCGAACCAGTTGAACCCTAAACAAGTTGGGTGGCATCTGGGTACCGTGGAACAAGGGGTTGCCCGGTTGAACGATTTTGCCCTTGGCGACATCGACCAACTCGTTGTTCACGAAGTGCAGGAGAGTGCACGGAACGTCGGCGGCGCCCTGCGAAAACATGTAGAGCGTCAGGGATGCTCAGTCAAAGGCAAGAAGATGAAGTCCTCGGCCGAGAGAGGCTTAATTAGTTATTGTGATGATGGCGTCGAGCTCGGCTAATGTCGAGGCACCGCCAACGGCGGGCGTGTAGTTGACGGAGGGGCCGCTTGCTGCAGAGGTGCCGGCCGGCGTACACACGGGTACATTAAGCTCCCGTGCCGGCGTCGGTGATACCAATGCCGCCTCCGCCGGAGACACCAATGGCCCCGGCATCGCGTTCTGCGAGTTGCTGGCCGAGAAGCTAGGAATCGGGGGCGGCCCCTGTTGGCCACCCGCAATCCACGCACTCAACCCCGAGATCAAGGTAGGCACAATAGCGGTGATCGTCGCTCCGACTTGTTGTTGCACTTGCTCATGGACAATCTCCGGAATCCGCGCCACCTGTGCCTTGAGTTCTTGAACCTCGCGCGCCTGGCTTTCCGAGCTGGTCTTTTTCTCCTTTCGCCCACCAGTGTTATAGTATGACCCCCATTTTGTCGACAAGCCTTTGCCGGCCACACGACCAGCTGACGTCGGCTTACTGAGCTTATCCTTGTTCTTCATTACATTCAACGCCCTATTTAGAGTGGTGTCCCAAGGGTTGCTCTTAGTCGACCCCGCGCTACTGCTTTCAGTCGCCTGCGGAAGGAATGTGAACCATTTAGAAATTTGGCTTCATTAATTAGAATGCAACCATATGGAGCTAATTACGCGGGGGTGTATTCCTTACCAGAACAAGCTCAAGTGCCCTGGTCTTCGGATCCGTGGTAAGCTCCTTTGTTTTCGGGTCCTTCTTGTACCGGGCCCTGACATAGTTCCTGGTCTGCTTGTCACCGTATTTATCGAAGAGGGGCGGTAGGCCTTGCTCGGCACGGTCCGCCTCCTCCTTGTCCCATATAGGCTCCGCCACTCTGTAACCGCCAGGACCGAGTGTGTGTTCCCCTAAGTTCAGCTCCCGCATTTCTTTCCCCCACTGACTTGATTGGGAGTGTGCGGTGCTCGAGCAATTGATCTTGAAGTCGTTGTAGTCATCTTCGGTGATCGAAGGATTTTTCTCCTTGATCTTCTCATAACTCTCACCTTTCTCGATCATTCTCTTCACATTGCTTTTCCAAGTAGACAGGGCCTTGCTCATCTTCGTGAGGGCAGCATTGTTCACTTTATTCCCTTTGAGGCTTGTGTGTTCAAATTCAGCGGGGAACTTGTATCGTTCGTGCAGCTTCGTGAAGAGGAGGTTGCGCAAATTCCCTCGGTCAGGATGCCTCAGGTTCTCGGTGTTGATCGAGACGGTGCTCCGGAGAATGCACCCGAGCTGAAGCGAGTACCCCTTGCCTATTCGTTCGGGCGCCATTGGATTCCCGTCGGAGTCCACTTCAGTAACTTCCTCCTTGAGGGTGCGGAGCACGGTCGGGCGCCGGTCCTTCCGTTGCCTCTTTTGGCTGCCATCTGTGCGTGCGCCGCCATCATCAGTGGTGGCATCCTCGGCGGCACCATCAGTGATGGCATCAGTGGGGTCATCCTCGGCGGCACCATCAGTGGTCTCAGGATCGATGGGGAAGGCGGTGTCCTAACACAAGTGAGGTTGTTCCTCCATCTCCTGGGACAGCTCCCCGAATGCCTTGCCGCCCGAACCCCCGGCCTCATCGTTGTGGGCCATGTTTCTCTCTAAATAGAAACAAAGTTTGGTCAAAAAGCTATTTATTGTCAAGGAACAAGATCATGGTCTCATCATTTAGGGTTTGTCGACACCGAGGCATCCTAAAAATCTAAGCTTTTATCATTGAGGGTTTTTCGACGCCGAGGCACCCTAAAAGCCTAAGCTTTCATCATTTCGGTTTTTATCGACACCGAGGCACCCTAAAAGCCATGCATTAGTCACAAGTACGCCGGGGCACTTGATCCTACTTAATTAACTACTAAGATACCCCGGCCTATGCATTAGTCACAAGTACCCCATATGTCCTATTTTTAGCAAAGTCATGCTAAAATTCACGGAAAATTTCAGCATGACCTTTGCTGAAAATAGGACATATGGAGTACCCGAATTTGCCGGAACGGAAGTTAATCGACATTCCGGCAAACTCAAGGGCCTCTCGGGGTACCTGCAAAATTTCAGCATGATCCAATGCTCTATTTACAAGACAAACAACACGTGGCAAAGCCCAGTGTTAAAAAAAGGCCTGTGCTGATTCAGTTCTACCATCATGCTCACAAAAATATGGTCAATCATTGGGCCAGACCCATCAATAAACGTAGGCCACCCTACATTGAGACTCATTGAGGATCACACTTGTTGCTTCAATTTGAAATTTGTTGTACGTCTTTATATAATTAACAAAGCGTGTATAGTTTTTTCCTTCAAGTGCTGAACATAAATTCAGATTGCATGACTATATAGAAGGTCTATATATTCGGATTACATGAACATAAGTGCAGCATCCGTTCTTTATCAGATTGGAGAAGAAAATGATTGATAAAGAAATGCTTCTATATATTCAGATTATATATAAAAATGCTTCAGTGAGCGTATAAAAAATAACTTGTTCCTAAACAACCTAAATGTTACATCAAAGGCCTTTAGTTCCTGTGCATGACAAATTCCTAAGCAAAATGTTAGTGTACCTGTCCTGTGCCTTCAATCAAACAATATAATGTGCAAGGAACTAAGCTTTATGTGCTATTGTAAAAAAACTACCTGAATTATATTCAGAGGTTTTTTTAGGAATTAAATCAGCGGTTAGAAAATTAGTATATTATCTGAAAAGGTGAAATGGGATGACTGAACTTGATTTGCCTATCTATCTATGAGCAAATGTTCCAGAATGGAACTGAATTATCTGAATCAAGGACTGAACAAATCCACATGGCAAATCAAACTACTTTTACTCTTGTATAAAACTGCAACAGTTTCAGGCAACTACCAAATTCTAAATGAAGTACTTTTACTCTTCTATAATATCCTTTTTCCAAGCACGATCGGATTAGCACTCAACTAAAGAAAGATTCTACATATTTTCATGCAGTAAAATAGTATCTACACCAACATCAGTTTAGACTACAAGAGTTTCAGTAAACTATTTCTTCAGACTACAACAGTTTCAGTAAACTATTTCTGGGACTAAAACAGTTTCAGTAAACTGTATCAAGCACAAGCAGATTAGCACACAAAAAAAAGATGCAATGCAGCAAATAGCATCTACACCAAAATCTGAATGTTGTTCATGACAAATTTCTGAGCAAATCGTAGTGTACCTGTCCTGTACCCTGACGAAACCCGTGAAGGACCTCTGCTATTGCTCGAACTGAACCCGTATGAACACCGGAGGGCTCGACGTGAACAAGTAGCCGTGGAACTAGAATGGCGCGTGGGCGTGGCAGTGCAGCGCCGCGAGCTGGAAATGTCGGGGACCTGCAAGCGGTAACAGTCAATGAAATTATCAAGACAAGTCTAACAGCTGACTGAACCTGTTCTGAGAGGTAGGTTTAAGTGCAGTGCTAGGACTATTGAGACAGAAGAACTAGTGTAAAAAAAACTATCACCAGAGGAAATGCGAAAAATACTGATGTACTTAATAATAGGTTGTCATTGCTTAGGATGCACTGCCACTGAAGCATTGGGTACAAGACTGTTACATGAAAGTAAATGCAGCAGTTGAAGCAGAGATTGGTGTACAAGCAAGAACAGAGCAAGTTCTTCTTATCCTCTGCAATTATAATAGGAGCCAATCAAATGGATAAAAGGAGAATTGGTTGATTGGGCATGAAAACTAAAGCAGCAGCAGCCAAATCTTCTCTAATTTCAGAAAAAGAAGAAGTAGAAGAAGAGAATATATGCTTGTTTTCAAAGTCTGCTATCCTAATAATGGAGCTAAACTACACAGCACATGGCAAGTCTCTGGCAACATAGAAATTTTCTAGATAATTGCTTCCTGTGTAAACAAAATGAACGTCTCCTTTGGTCCAAACAACTAAACCTCCTGATTTTATCTGATAAAAAAGGAAGACCAACAAACAAGATTGAGACTTGACTCGGGCATGGTAATTGTGTAATCGAAAAACTAGATAATTGTCATGGACAGAAAGAAAAGAACAGAAAATTCAGTAGATTAGACTTGATGGAACATTTCCATTGGAATTGAGTGCAAAGTGGCAAAATATGGCTCACATTCTCTCCAGACCCCTCGTCTCTTTCTCTCCAGACCCCCACCCACATCTCGTTCTGCTCTCTCTCTCCCTAATCTCTCTGTACTGAAGACGCCATGGCTCCACCCTCAAAAAGAAGACGCCATGGCTCCTCCTCCCTACTTCTCCTCCTCTTTTCTTACTAATCCCAGACAAAAGTAGAGCAGGGCACTGCCGGCTGCGAAGGGAACCTCCTCGACCCCGCAGCGGAGCAGCGCGGCAGTGGAGCGGGCGAGCAGGCCGACGAAGGGCAGCGGCGGGAGCGGCGCGGCTTGGCAGGGCGGCAGGCGCGCGCGGGCCTGGGAAAGGACGCGAGCGAGGCTGGGCAGAGCTGCGGTGGCGCAGGCAAGGCCGGGCTGGGCCACGGCGGCGCGGCTTGGCAGGACGACGGACGCGCACGGGCCCAGGAAAGGACGCGAGCGAGGCTGGGCAGGGCTGCGGTGGTGCAGGCGAGGCCGGGCAGGACCACGGCGACGCGGGCGAGTCCGGGCATGGAGGCGGGCTCGGGGGCGGCCGGCGGCGCCGCAAGCGGAGCAGGGTGGGCGCGGGCAACCGGAAGCTTGCAGGGCGGCGGGCGCGTGCAGCTTGCGGGGGGGGGGGGGGGGGGGATTCGCACGAGGACGAATCCGGGGCCGCGCGGCGGCGGGGGAGGATGGGAGGGGAGGGGAAGGGAAGGGCGGCGGTTGCTCACCTGCGCTTGGCGGCGGGAGGGAAGCGGCGATGAGGAGGCCGGCTACGAGGGCGGCAGGGCGATGGCCACTACAAGAAATATGTCAACTTGTGACCACCACTATTGGTCACTGAAAGGTCACAAATTTCCATTTGCGACCTTTTTGTGACCAAAAACAGAAGGTCAAAAGCTGGCAGTCGTAAACTGACTATAGCGACCTTTCTTCTGAAATGGTCGAAGACGTTTACGACCAAAATACATGTACTGTGGCGTTTTGGTCACTAGCAACCTCCCCAGGCCACGTAGGCATCCAGCGTGGCAATCTGACGTGGCACAAGATTCAGCCCGGTCAAATTAGATTTTCTACATGGGCCTAGCCCATTAATTCGGCCCATTTAATTTATTTTTTCCCTATGCTTTGATTAGCTAAATAGGCCTGGCCCAACAATTAGGACCTTTTTTTTCTAAGATGCAGTCTTTTACAATCCATTTTTTTTGGGCCTCAACCTTTTTAGAATCTGAAATTTATATTGCTCTTTTTAGAAACAAGTCCAACATAGTTTGGGCCATGGCCTTTTTAGAGCCCAAGTATTGAGTGCAATATAAATTCTAGACAGGGCCTTTTTACAATCCAATAGTGGGCCAAGCCCTCTTTTATTCACAGCCAATATTCTCAAATCAGTATAGTAACAGTACTTCTTTCCCACAGTAATAACACAAGTATAGAAAACTTTCTCACACAACTTTATCTCGCATAACATTAGACAGACCAACACATATCAATAACTTATCTCCTATGTTCACAAGTACATAACTTTTATCTCACACAACATTATACAAAACTGTATCTTGCAGGTTCAAAACACATTAAACTTTATCTAACAGGTTCCCCGCAACAAAAGATGATCACCATTATCTCCTAATCAAGATGCAAATAACCTGCACATTCAAAAAGAAAAAGCAATATGTCAAAGAGAGACAAACAAAAAATAGAGACTTGCATCAAGTAGACCTGATGATGTACAGATAGTAATCAAACTAGCATCTACTTTGCCCGAGAGATAGCATGAAGCAGTTTTGATGCCATTCATGCATTATTTCTGAGACTAGCAGCAAAAAATACATAGGATGCCAAACAGCCGGCAGCAGCTAAAGATCGGTTAGTTGTTGGCTACCACCAATGGCGAGAACTAAACGAGCAGCTTAGATTCATTGGGCTGGGTTGGATTGGATTGATGCTGACAAAGTGACAACAGGAAGGTAATGAGCACATACAACTAGCTCTAGTATACCGGCATGCATGAGCACTTGTTAATATTTATATTCATCACAGCAACCTATAACCACCTACGCATACAAATCAGAAAGCACACATGTATACTGAACAAAAGCAATGGCCATGAATAGATGACTTAACAGTTCATGTTTGTTAACAAAACAAGAGTGGACATCTCATAGTGAGTCTAATACAGCTACACTAAGCAGAGAACCACATCAAGACATGAAGAGTAAGCCATCACAGTATCGGAGGATTGGACTGCATACCTAGTCGTCCTTGAGGTAGAGGACCATCTTGGTACCGCTGCCGAGCTGCTCCCCAAACGTATCACGAGTGACGGTGAAGGAGCTACCGGCCTGGGACTCCCACACGTACTGCCCGTCGTTGTTGTGCTTCGTGGTGACGACGACCCTCTCGGCAACAAGGTAGGCGGAGTAGAAGCCAACACCAAACTGCCTAATCATGGACACATCGGCGCCGGCGGCGAGGGTCTCCATCGGCACCGTACTGATCTTGTCCAAGGCCTGCGAAAATCACACCGGCAAACACACCACGTCAGCCCAGGAACAAATCTCGCACGCCACGAATCAAACCGCGGGTCAACGGATCTGGCTCGGCAGAATCTAAAGCCTAGCGTAAAATGGCAAGTGTAATTAATGGCCAGTGCTGCCAGTATTGAATGTACCACATCGGCAAGCATTATATAGTACTACTATGTAATTGATATGCAAAAGAAGATGCATCTCCCATGTTCAGCAATCAGGATCAACCATGAAGTTTCTACTACTCCTACATCATTTTAGCTAATCATTTAAGATGATCATTTAAGATGCTAATGTTTACTTGTCAAGTACAGTTATTGTTACTCTAAGATTTTAGCTAAGCAAATAAGATAAGAAGACATTTTGCCACCAATATTTTGTGACATCTGTAGAATTCGTACCTCATAAACATGCATGAAATGTCTATCTCAAAGAAGTATACATACTGATCATGTTTAATTAGGCCAGCAGCACAAAACAACCAATTATATTGCCTTACAAGAAGCTATTTGCATAAAGTAGAGAACTACAAAACAAGCTATTAACCATCCTACTGGTAGCAAGGACATAAAGATAACCACTTAATAAGATAAGAAGCAGACATGAATCACATAACTATGTACAATTCAATATCCCAGCTGAGAGTGAACATGTATTCAACATTTCCTGCATTTCAATACATGCACGACAGATTCACAGCAGAACTATATATAGCTGTACAAACATGCATGAACAGGAAAGCAACCAAACTACAAGAACATATAAGGAAACCGAGGGAATCACTATAACCTATGGAGTGACAAGCACATATATGAACTCAAAGTAATGCCCAGCTCGCGCATATATGAGCCGTGCCGTCGAGTACCGCAGCCACCAACTCGCGCCGCTCGCCGCCGCGGTCACCACCTTCGTCGTCAACACGGCTGTGCTGCCAGACCTGCAAAAAACAGAGGAGGCGTGAATGGACATCACACTTGCCAACTAATTAACTATAGCATGCTACAGAAACATTTCGTTATCAAATTTGATTCAGGAACTAGCTTATTGAGTATGACAAAAATGCTTAGAATAAAAATCACACTTGCCAAATAATCAGTAAGCTGGTTATTTGAATTGCTAATGTTTACTTTTGAAGTACAGTTATGGTTATCTCAAAGAATTTGTGCCTCATAAACATGCATGGAATTTCTATCTCAAAGAAATATACATATTTATCTTGTTTAATTAGGCCAGCAGTGCAAAACAACCATGCAGAAATGTCAGGGCAACAGAGCAGCAAGGTATCATGCATAAGTAACACTGCAGATATGTTAGACCAAAAGATGTGAGCGAAGGTAGACTACAGTAACACTAACTAGGTAACAGAATTACTTAAGACTGTATCCCGGGAATTCGTTATTCACGCTAATATAAAATTCGCTCAAATGGAACTTTGGAAACACCCTTTCCCAAGTAGTCAGATCCACCGTCCCTCAGTCCCAAAGCTTCATAAAGACCTACAGAAGAGGGATGATTCAGACAAGATTAGTTCAACAAAAATAATAAAATAACATTCGGTAAATAATGATACAAATAAGAGTTTGGAACAGGATACATTTTGGTGAAGTGTCTGTCAGGGAGAAGTGATTCAGAGTTTCAAAGTGAAGTTGTTTCTGAATACTAGTAGTGTAATTACTAATTAGCTAGCTAGATGTGTGCATGAAAGCTACTGTTCCTATTGGGCTGCAGCTTGTACTAGTGAGCTAGCTAGCTAAGGACTTGATAGTATTCTTTTTCCAGATAAAGAGCTGATGCTACTAGTCTAATCACACAGTTTTAACCAGATTAGAGCAAAGACAACACGCCAACAGCAGAACCAAGACCAAGTCTCGGCAATCCAATAGGAATCTCCAGAGCTCCATATATCGCCACACACACGGCCACGCACCACCTGGCCGCCCCCATCGCAAGTTTGCAGCACACCACCGCACCCGACATTGCAGCAAGCAAGCGCACTCACGCACATAGCATCGGTGCAAGGTCATGGGGGGCATGCAGGTCATACCTGTGTGGGCATCGGTACTCGTCGCAGTAGAGCATGAGCTGGCAGTCAAACACAGTGAGCACGAGCTGGCGGTCAAACACAGTGAGCACGAGCTGGCTGTGTGGGTATCAGCTTCCCCTCATGACGGAATTACGCAAGACAAAAACTCAATCAAGAACTGTAATGGTATATGCAATGCAGCAAACAATAATGTTTTTTTTCGTTCAGAGGTTGAGATGTCCCTGTGACTCGGTGGTGTCATGATTCTAAGCGTGGAATTGCAATTCTAAGCAAGCCTGGAGTATGATAGTGGTACATGACAGTATGTAGAACAGCAAGAGTAAACCCTAGGAATTAGGGATTTTAGGAGTAAGCAATTGTGTTCATCGAGAGACCGTAGCGAGCAAGCATCAGAGGGCCCAAGTGAGCCATGGCGTTGTCACGAGCTCAGTGGCAAGTATTGGAGGTGAGGGACAGAGAAGGAGAGGAAGAGGGTACCTTGAAGACCTCCATGTCCATGGCATCGTCGAGCGCGGGGTTCTGTCCCAGCCGAGCGGCACCCAGGCCTCTCGTCGCGTGGAAGAGCGACGTCGGAGGGCGCGGCTGTGTGTCCGTGGAAGACGGCGGAGGCGTCCACCACGAGCATCACCGTCGCCTCGCCGGCGCATCGCATGGAGATCGTGGAGCGCCGACACCTGACCTGCTCGATCTGGATGCCCCAACACCGAGGGAGATAGGGTGAGCAGAGGGTGGGGCGGATGGATCTAGGAACGCCAGTTACATGAACCACTCGGTGTTCTTGTTCAGATCCGGCGGGGGCACCGCCTGTACGTACCGGCGCGAGCGTGCTGCAAGACGGTGGCTCCTCCCGTCCGGCTCGGCGTCGCGGGCATGGAGATAGGGCGAGGGGATAGGGGCGGCGGCGGCAAGGTCGCTGGTGATGGAGCACGGCGGCGGTTGTGGGTAGGGTTTGGTGTGGGGCAGAGAGAGTTGTGGGCATGGCGGATCTGACGGCGCCCGCCTCCTCGAACTAGGGGCCCCGCTGTGGGATAGAAGGTGAGGGGAGGTGGAGAGGATCGGGGGCAGAGGGCGGAGGTCGCCGGTGGAGTGGAGGTAGGCGGCTGCGGGGGATGGGTGGGTGGGTGCGGCGGATGTGGAGGAGAGGAGAGGAGAGATCGTGGGGCGGATAGGTTAGGTCACAGTTGGTCTGGGGTCGTGGGGTGGCTGGCTCGGGATGGTTGGATGGACGGGTGGATGGACGGATGTACGCCATGTCATCGATCCATGCCTTACCTGATTCCACCAATCAGAATTAAGGCTATGTAAAAAAAATATGTTGTTTTTTTTATAGTTTTTATCCTTTTATTCAGGGCAAACATTCAACATATTAACCACTTAGGCCCCGTTTGATACCTCTGCATTTTCTACGTATTTAAAGAATGCTACGGTTTTTTCAAATACCATGGTTTTAAAGAATACTACGGTTTTTAATACTTTGGTTTTTTAGTACTTTACTATCAAACACAGCCTTATAGTTTATTAAAATGAATCAATATAGTGCAAATGTGTGTATCTTGGGATGACAAACAATGTTGATTTGAGGGGTTTCATTTTCTTTGCACAAAAAATTCATTTTTCATTTTCCGAGTGCATAAAAAGGGTTTTTTGTGAAGAACCTAACAAATATTTTTTCCAAAATTGTACCAAATCATTTTTCTAAAATACTAGGCCATATTTAATGCACAATTGACCAAATGGTTTGGTGTCAAAATTTTGATCCACCTCTCGTGAAAAAAGACAAATTTCTGCCGATTCAGCAGGAAGCGGGTCAAATTTGAACTGCAGCTGCCTCATAGTTTGCTATTTATTTTTTACAAAAATCATTTCTAGGTACATAAGTATCTATTTTATCATAGAAACACCAAATTTTTTCCAAGATTCAACCACTAGCTAGGAACGGTCAAGCCCGCCGTTTTGACCGCATTTTGAAACGGGCATAAAACATTCAAAAAAATAAAAAAATTGGAAAACCTTCGCATTGTGTCATTATATGTGACCAAGTTTCCATGAAAATAATAAACTTGTAATACGGTAATTATTTTAAAAAAGTGTTCTTAGAAACGAGCTATCATGCGTGAAGATTCATGGATTTCAAGCCAAATGATCAATCTTATGGCCACATTCATGGCATAGTTTGTTCAAATGATCTCATATTATGCACAAGGGTGCATCTTGGAATGGCAAACAATGTTGCCTAAGGAAGTTTATTTTTCTTTGGACGAAAGAACCATTTTCCATTTTTCGAGTGCCCGAAAGGAGTTTTTTTTGTGAAGGACCTCCCAACTAATTGTTGCAAAATTCGACCAAATCATTTTTGTAAAATACTAGGCCATATTTAATGCACAATTGACAAAATAGTTGGGTGTAAAAAAAATATCCACCTCTGGTGAAAAAGACAAATTCCCGCCGATTCAGCTGGAAGCGGGTCAAATTTGAACTGCTGCTGCCTCATAGTTTACTATTTATTTTTTACATAAATCATTTCTAGGTACATAAGTATCTATTTAATCAGAGAAACAACAAAAGTTTTCCAAGATTCAACCACTAGCTATGAACGGTCAAGCCCGTCGTTTTGACCGCATTTTGAAACGGGCATAAAAAATTCGAAAAAAAACAAAAAATTGGAAAACCTTCGCATTGTGTCATTATATGTGACCAAGTTTCCAGGAAAAATAATAAACTTATAATACGAAAATTATTTTAGAAAAGTGTTATCAGAAACGAACTATCATGTGTGAAGATTCATGAATTTCAATCCAAACACTCAATCTCATGGCTACATTCATGGCATAGTTTGTTCAAATGATCTCATATTGTGCACAAGGGTGCATCTTGGAATTCCAAACAATGTTGCCAAAGTGAGTTTTCATTTTCTTTCCACGGAAAATTCATTTTCCATTTTTCGAGTGCCCGAAATGAGGTTTTTTTTGTGAAGGACCTACCATATATTTGTTGCAAAATTGTACCAAATCATTTTTATAAAATACTAGGACATATTTAATGCACAATTGACAAAATGGTTGAGTGTCAAAAGTTTTGATCCACCTCTGGTGAAAAAGACAAATTCCCGCCGATTCAGTTGGAAGCGGGTCAAATTTGAACTGTAGCTGCCTCATAGTTTGCTATTTATTTTTTCCAAAAATTATTTCTAGGTACATAAGTATCTATTTAATCAGAGAAACACCAAAAAAATTCCAATATTCAACCACTAGCTATGAACGGTCAAGCCCGTCGTTTTGACCGCATTTTGAAACGGGCATAAAAAATTCAAAAAAATCAAAAAATTGGAAAACCTTCGCATTGTGTCATTATATGTGACCAAGTTTCCAGGAAAAATAATAAACTTGTAATACGGTAATTATTTTAAAAATGTGTTCTCATAAATGAGCTATCAAGTGTGAAGATTCGTGGCTTTCAAGCGAAATGATCAATCTTATGGCCACATTCACGACATAGTTTGTTTAAATGATCTCATATTGTGCACAAGGGTGCATATTGGAATGGCAAACAATGTTGCCTAAGGAAGTTTTCATTTTCTTTGGACGAAAAAACCATTTTCCATTTTCCGAGTGCCTGAAATGAGTTTTTTTTGTGAAGGACCTACCATATATTTATTGCAAAATTGGACCTAATAAATTTTATAAAATACTAGGCCATATTTAATGCACAATTGACAAAATGGTTGGGTGTTAAATTTTTTGATCCACCTCTGGTAAAAAAGACAAATTCCCGTCGTTTTAGTTGGAAGCGGGTCAAATTTGAACTGCAGCTGCCTCATAGTTTGCTCTTTATTTTTTTCAAAAATCATTTCTAGGTAAATAAGTATCTATTTAATCAGAAATACATGGTTTGATGGAGATACATTGAGGTTTGGACGGTGGCCGAGGGCCCCAACTTTAGAGCGCGTAAGCTCGCATGCCCGCCGCGTGGTCACCGCGTGACCGTGGCGTTGCCATGTGCTCTGGGCGGCCTAGGCATGTCTAGTGGGTTGGGCACTCTCCACGTAGGTGCTAGGAACAAAATCACAACATAAGATTCTCACGAGGAGACCGATCGATGCTCAAACATGAATAAGAAGCCAAGTGTTTGATTAGCGGTACGGGAAATGTACATGGCTAATGGGCGTGAGTTTTGGCTGAGGATGATCAGTTACTAAGAAGACCGTCTTCACAAATTTTCAGCTCAAAAGGAGGATCCTAGGTGGTACTTGTTTTGCAAACCACCACACTGGACATAAATATGAATGTTGAAGCTCGGCTCAAAATAATGAATGGATTGAGCTGGTATTTGGTGGAGGATGGTTATTTGGGCATAGGAAAGCACTGTAGAAAATGGATACTATTTGGACATGCCAAAGTGGTACTTCCTTCACAAACTGTTACTCTGAATAGAATAAGAAAATGAATATTTTTGAATTATCTTTGAACTAGGCAAGGAAGGTTTTTACATATTTGACAAAGATATGACCCAAAGAATTTATGAGATTGTTTTGGGAATTTTGGGAATGACAGAAATATAGGTTGCTTCACAACCAAGGGCAAAAACTGCCACATGGACATGACACATAGGCAAAACTGATGAGGTGGCGCCTAGTCATAGCAACCCACCACAATTTACAAGGCTATGACCATCTATATTGGTCGTTAACAACTAGAAATAAGGCAGCGGACTAGCTCTGTTTGCTTTATGACCATTTCGTGTAAGGAAATTACGACCTTTCTGACCAAAATGGTCGCAATGGTTTAGGGTTTGGAGCCCCCCGAACAGCTTTTGACCAATTGGTCTGAAATGGTCATAGATCTATGACCAATTCTTCCAGGGTCACTGACAGAAGGTCACAAGTTGACATATTTCTTGTAGTGGGCGTCCAACGAGGTGGGGCGACGGGGAGAGCGGCGACGACGTCGGGGCGGCGTCGAGGCGGCGGGGCAGCAGCGTTGGGAGAGGAGAGGGGAAGGGGATCGAGGGCGAGGGCGAGGGAGAGAGAGGGGAGAGAGAGGGGAGGGAATATGGATGGGGGGGCACAATACTAATGGCGCACCACCCCTCGGTGCGCCATAAGTATATACATGCTAATGGCGCACCTCGACCTGGTGCGCCATTAGTATTTTTTTTGTTTCCGCTCGAGCCAACAGGTTATCTCCCACCTGACCTTATCCACATCAACTCCCCTCTACTAGCTCGACTAGTCAGGTGCCAGTTCTCACACCAGGAGGTCCTGGGTTCAATTCCCAGGCTCCACAAATTTTTTTTTATGCATTTAAAATGCTGTTTGATACTTATTTGTGTTTAAATATGTTCAAACTTGTTTAAATCATAACAGTAATTTTTTTTATAAGACAGTAATATTTTTTTAAAAAATATCATCAAACAGTAATGCCGGTGGAGCGGGGGAGGATGCGGGGGGTCGGTGGCGGCGGTTGAGTAGGGGAGGGGTGCGGGGGGTCGGTGGCGGCGGTTGAGTAGGGGAGGGGTGCGGGGGGTTGGCGGCGGCGGTTGAGTAGGGGAATCGAGGGTGCGGGGGGTCGGCGGCGGCGCTTGAGTAGGGGAATCGAGGGTGCGGGGGGTCGGCGGCGGCGGCCGGTGGACCGGGGGGTGCTCGGCGGCGAGGGGGACCGGATCTGGCAAGGTGGGATAGCGATCGAGATGGAGGGGGATCAAGATCGAGTGTCCATGAAATTTAAAAATATTCATGATAGTTTAAAGAGTGCCCATGAAATACAATCGAGAAATGAAGGCTACGATTTAAATACAATCGATCTTAGCTAGCTATCTGTTAACAATCTTCTTGCCCTTCTTTTTCGCAAATGGAGTTCTTCTGTGGAACGGACGTCCTTTAGGTAGGGTGGTCCTGCTTCTTCTTGTGGTGTATGCTGCTACTTCATCATCGTCGTCATGTTCGATCCTCGGGTCGCCGTACTTGTCGAAGTCTTGCTCATTGGCTACTCCATCCATTCCGATGATCTTCCTTTTGCCTCTCCTCACGACAACACGACTGGTCTTTGACGGGTCGGTAATGAAGAAGCATTGGTCCACTTGGGAAGCCAGTACCCATGGCTCATTTTTCGCGGTGACGTTTGCGCCCGCGGTCTTGGATTTGGCTTCGGGTATAACCATGGTGGTGAAATACCGGTCTTCTTTTAGGACGCTCTTGGCCCATCTGACACGGAACATCGGGACCTTCTCTCCAGCGTAGCTCAGCTCCCAGATCTCCTCGATCCTTCCGTAGTATCTGTCCTTGTCGTTACCGGTGTAGGATTCCATCGTTACCCCGGAGTTCTGATAACCATCGCTCTTCATGTCCTTGGCCTCGGTGTAGAATGTGTAGCCGTTGATATCGTACGCCTCATAGGTCATCAGGTTGTGCTCGGCGCCCTGTGACAAGGCGAATATGAGTTGTTCTTCCGCGGAAGAATCCTCATGTAAAGGGTACGACAGAAGCTTCAGCTTGAACCAACGCGTGAAACATGAGTTGTGCTCTTTGAATATATCTCCGTCCGTCCTCTGTTGTCCTCGGTCATTGTACGTCTTCTTAATAAAAGTTTTGTGCTCTACAACCCAAGGATCGACCACGTCTATGTGTTGTAGTGCGACTAGGTTTGCTCGTTCAAAGTCGGCGAGTCGACCCTCGAAGTCGACATGAATTTCGTGGCGACCCTCACGGTGACCCCATCCAGCGAGCCTGCCGAGGTGCCTGTTGACGGGCAGACCAACGGGGTTCTCGATGCCTAGATAATTCGTGCAGTAGGAGATGCACTCTTCGGTCAGAAAGCCCCTGGCTATGCTTCCCTCTGGACGTGACATGTTGCGAACGTATCCTTTGATGACACCATTCATCCTTTCGAACGGCATCATGCTGTGCATGAACGTCGGCCCGAGTTGGATGATATCCTCCACTATATGGACCAGCAGATGCACCATAACGTCGAAGAATGCGGTCGGGAAGTACATCTCAAGCTCGCATAGTATCACCACGATCTCTTCCTGTAGCCTTCTGAGTTGCCTCACGCCAATCGACTTCCGAGAGATGATGTCGAAGAAGTTGCATAGGCCAAATAGCGTTTCACGGACGTGCGCGTCCATGATCCCACGGATTGCAACTGGAAGTATCTGCTTCATCAGCACGTGACAGTCGTGAGACTTCATCCCGCTGAACTTCTGCTTCGCTGGGTCTAGGTATCTGCTTATCTTCCCCGCGTAACCATAAGGAAGTTTTACTCCTAGGAGGCAGGTGAAAAACTGCTCGATCTCCTCCTGACTTAGAGTGAAGCACGCGGGAGGGTAGTCATTTCCAGTCTTCTTGGCCTTTTTGCCTTTGCGACGACTTTCTGTGTCCTGCTTCGCCTCATCATCATCACCATCATCATCATCATCATCATCATATATAGCGTGAAGCTCTTGCCTGATGCCCATTGATTTCAAGTCTGCCCTTGCTTTCGGCCCATCTTTGGTCCTCTCTGGCATGTTGAGCAGGGTACCAAGCAGACTCTCGCACACGTTCTTCGTGATATGCATGACATCAAGGCTGTGAGGCACACGGTGGATCTTCCAATACGGCAAGTCCCAGAAAACAGACCTCGTTTTCCATACCTTCAGCAGCGGCTCTGGCGCCTTTCGCTTCTTTCCCGGCTCTGGCGCCTTTTGCTTCTTTCCCGGCAGTGGGCAGTCTTTCCAATTTTTCAACAGCTTGTCTATTTCCTCGCCGCTCCTCGT
This sequence comes from Aegilops umbellulata, assembly GCA_032464435.1. Taxonomy (NCBI): domain Eukaryota; kingdom Viridiplantae; phylum Streptophyta; class Magnoliopsida; order Poales; family Poaceae; genus Aegilops; species Aegilops umbellulata. Next base: position 4,033,541 of record CP136057.1, on the reverse strand, counting down.
ACACGGGCGTTTTCGGGGTTCGGTTTCACCATCGAACAGATCCTTGCGGTTTCTCCACGGGTCATCGTCGCGAAGCCACCTTCGATGTCCCATGAATACGGTTTTCGAAGACCCGGGATCTCTATCTAGCTGGCGATACGTTGTGTCATCCATGCACCTTACGCATCCAGAAAATCCGTGGACTACCTGCCCTGCGAGATATCCGTAACCGAGATAGTCGTGCACCGTCGTGAGCAGTGCGGCTCTCATAGGGAAATATTCTTTCTCTGCGGCGTCCCACGTATTGGCTGGCGTTTTCCACAGCGTGTCTAGCTCCTCCTTCAGCAGCCCCAGATACAGATTGATGTCGTTCCCTGGTTGTTTCGGCCCTTCAATTAGAATACTCATGTGAATGTACTTCCTCTTCATGCACAACCAGAGGGGAAGGTTGTACATTCACACAAACACAGGCCAGGTGCTATGTGTGCTTCTCTGGCTGCCAAACGGATTTACTCCATCGATGCTCGCGCCCAGCACGATGTTCCTTGGATCCTTCCCAAATTCTGGGTATTCAAAATTCAACGCTTGCCACTGGCTCGCATCCTTAGGGTGACTCAGCATCTTGTCTTTTTTATCTATCTCCAGATCATTTGTGTCATCTTCTCGCTTCTTCTCCTCCCTATCCGCGTGCCAACGCAGGAGCTTTGCTACCTTAGGATCCGCGAAATACCGCTGCAGACGAGGAGTGATCGGAAAGTACCACACCACTTTTCGAGGAGCTTTCTTCCTCTTCTTGTATCGAGTGACGCCGCACACCGGACATATGGTAGACTCCGCGTGCTCGTCCCGATAAATGATGCAATTGTTCATGCACACATGGTATTTCACGTGCGGTAAATCCAGAGGACACACGATTTTCTTCGCCTCCTCCAAACTGGTCGGGCACTTGTTCCCCTTTGGAAGACGTTCGTGCCAGAATGACATGTTCTCGTCGAAGCATGCGTCGGTCATTTTATGTTTTACCTTCATCTCCAGAGCCATGAGCGTTACTTTCAGGCGGGTATCCTCGGGCCTGCATCCTTCATACAATGGAGTAACCGCGTCTAACTCAAGTTGATCCACCTTGGCTTTCTCTCGGGCGGCAGCTCTTGCGTTATCCGTCTGCTTGAGAAGCAGCTCTTGAATATAAGGGTCCTGCACCCAGCCCATCGATGGTCCACCGTCGTCTGCTCCGCCGGCATCATCATCTTCATGATCATGCCCGTCGTCTGCTCCGGCATCTTCCTCATCATCATGTCCTGCATCTTCTACATGATGACTGTGTACAGCATCACCGTCGTGATCATCTCCTGGGGATTCTTCGTCTTCTTGCCCGCCCGAGCCGCGGTGGTTGTCTTGCTGCCCTTCCTCATTTCTTGCCCGGCCCCCATGGACGACTTCGTAGTCATCTTCATCACCTTGCCACCGATAGCCATCCATGAAACCACGCAAGAGCAGGTGGTCCCGCACCTGCCCGGAATCCGGGTCCGCAATAAGGCTCTCCAGCTTGCATCTTCGACACGGACATCTTATCTCCGTCTCGTTCTTTTGAAGCATCTCGGCCTTCGCGGACCTCAAAAACCTATTCACGATGCCTTCGGTCATCGTGCGGACCATGGTTGCCTGCGGGGTAGAGCAAAACAATATTTTAGAACCAAGAAAAAATTTGGCATGACTTTCCCTAAAAATAGGACCAAAAAGAATGCTTAATGCTAAAATTATCGCCGAAACGGAAATGAATCAACATTCCGGCAAAATATTGACAACTATCGCATTTCAAATACCGGTACACCTCCAACCACAAACACATATGCAACACCACAAACATATGCAACACCACGAACATACATAGATCTAGCTAGGCCATAAAAAGTGCATGTGCACATTGTTGTAGGGAGAACAACATAAATATAGCTTCCCCCCTTACTTACCTATCAAAACAAGGTAATTTAACCACTTAATTTGAATGAATCTATGATGGAAATGAGGTGAAAAAGAGGAGGCACCCGAGACAAGGAGGAGGTGGAGAGAATGAAGTGGGGGAGAAAGTGAGTGTGGGTAGGAGAGGCTGCCCAAAATATCTTGTTGCTGCCCACTTACTAATGGCGCACCAACAACAAATGCGCCATTAGTAATCCAGGTTACTAATGGCGCATCTACATCTCATGCGCCATTAGTAGTTTTGCAAAAAAAAGAAAGAAAAAATATCATACTAATGGCGCACTGCTTCACAGTGCGCCATTACTAGTTTGAACTAGTAATGGCGCACGGTGGAGCAGTGCGCCATTAGTAGTTTTGCAACAAAAGGGATAAAAAATATAATTAAAAAAACAACATTAGTGGCGCACTGTAGGACAAGTGCGCCATTACTAGTTGCAACTAGTAATGGCGCACTGTGCCCGGATGCGCCATTAGTATGTTTGGACAGGCGCGCTAGTTCAAAAAAAAATTGATACTAATGGCGCACCCTTGACTAGGTGCGCCATTAGTAGTTTCAACACTAATGGCGTATCAAAAGGTGGTGCGCCATTAGTACATACTAATGGCGCACCTTTTGTCTGGTGCGCCATTAGTGTCAATCCCATCTATAGCCCTTTTTCTAGTAGTGTCATACCTTCAAGAAATTTCTGAGCAGATATTGGAAAAATGCCATGGGTTACCTGTGGCGATCATTGCTATATCTGGTTTGTTGGCTAACATAGAAAAAACAGAACATCTATGGAATCATGTGAAAGATTCAATTGGTCTCGCACTTGAAAGGAATTATAGTGTCGAAGGAATGATGAAGATATTGTCACTTAGTTATTTTGATCTGCCTCCTTATTTGAAAACATGTCTCTTATATCTGAGCATGTATCTCGAAGATTCTACTATTGAGAAGTATGGCCTGATAAGAAGATGGATTGCTGAAGGATTCATTCAAACAGAAGGCAGATACACGGCATATGAGTTAGGAGAAAGGTGTTTTGACGAACTATTAAATAGGGGTTTGATCCAACCTGGGAGGACAGATAATTATGGCATAGTGATGAGTTGTCGAGTTCATGACACAATTCTTGATTTTATCATATTCAAGTCCATAGAACAGAACTTTGTTACTTTGCTTGGTGTGCCCATTCTGACAATTGGGAAACAAAGCAAAGTTGTTCGCCGACTCTGTCTACAAGGTGTCAAGGAAGGAAATTCAACAGTATTGATAGCAGATCTCGTGTTTTCCCATGTCCGATCGCTTACTATGGTTAGAGGTCTATTGGAAATCCCTTCTTTGGAAAAGTTCAGACATCTGCGTGTTCTCAACTTGATGTATTGCTCTGCATTGGAAGATCATCATCTAGATAATATAGTGAGGATGTTCCAGCTGAGGTACCTGAACCTCAAACATACAAGAATAAGGAAGCTGCCAGAACAAATTGGTCATTTACGTTGCTTAGAGATGCTGGACCTACAACACACTTGGTAGAGGAATTACCTGCATCTACTGTGAATCTCAAAAAATTGATGGATCTACTTGTCGGTGATGATGTTAAATTTCCTGAAGGGATTGCAAAGATGCAAGCACTGGAGACGTTGGAACATGTCAATGCCGTCATTCAGCCATTAGACTTCCTGTGCGGCCTTGGTCAACTAATGAATTTGAGGAATCTAGGGCTTACCCTTGATTTCGATTTTGATTCTGAAATTGAGGATACAGATGTGGAGTGCAAGAAAGCTATCCTCTCTTCCCTGTGTAAGCTAGGTAGCCAGAGTCTCCACTCCCTGACTATTTGGCATGAGGATTGCAGCCTCGAGGTCCTTATTATATATGTTCAAGCCTTCCGACAGTTTCCGACATGGGTGGTCTCCTTCAGAAACCTCCAACGGCTACGCCTTGCTGTGGAGGGGCTGAAGCAGGACGATCTCTGTATCCTTGGGGCCTTACCCAGTCTGCTCGTTCTGCATCTTGCGGGAGAAACAGAGTCAAAAGGACAGCTCAGAATCAATGGTGAAGTTGGGTTCCGATCCTTGAAGATTTTTATTTATCATGCACGTTCTAAACCAGTAGATCTGATGTTTGGGGCAGGGTCCATGCCAAAGCTAGAAAAACTCGAGCTTCGTCATTTGCGTGTAGTTAAAGCTGACTGTCTGGACTTTGGAATCGGGAACCTCCCCTGCCTCAGTATCATCAAATTTATTAGTGTTCGTGGTGACAGTTTTGAAGCACTGAAGATTAGCATGAAGAGAGCAGCCAGCGCACATCTCAACCACCCTAGCCTACACTTTTCTAGATAATTGACGGGTCTCCAATGCCCAGCTCTGATTGAACAAGCCAAGAACCAGGAAGGGGGGAGTTGCCGCTGCTTGTCATCTGGCAGCCGATTCTCAAGTTTAAAAATCTTTAGCTCGAAACCCCTCTCGTCCATGATACACCACTACAATGTACTCTCCGTTGACATGCATCCTTTCCATATTTCACATTTAACCACTAATTAGTTGACAGCATATTTGCGGAGTGTGTGTTTGAAGGCAATCTTCTACGGTTGTGAGTATGATCAGGTTTGAAGGCATCTTCTTGCTGGAGAACTCTTCGAGATGTTACTCTTTGTATTCTTTTAGTTTCTGTTCCATGGCCTCATGTACATGATCAGGCTGTGTGTCTGTCTCTGCAGCTCAAAGGTTGCTGCTGTTTTGAATGGGCTACTGCCATTGCGAAAAATATAATTAACTCGCGAACTCTAACACCTGTATGTCATTCGGATTGTTATTCCCCCTCTCCTTTTTTGAGTGATACATCTTGGTGATGTTGTCAAGGAGATGCTCTCTGTTTCCTGAATGAAGATGACGCTGATAGGTTCAGACCCATCTTGAACTCAGTGAATGCAGCGCCAGCTCTCGATCTCTCGAGGAGACTCTGATGCATCTGTTCCAAAGTTTCACAGATGATTTAGTAGCAGATTGGGTACTTGTATGTCAACAAGCCAAAACCCGGGAACATCACCAAACGCGAGAGTTCTCAAGTTAATTTTCAGAGTTTTCAGCTACATTATACATTGTCTGCAGTGGATGTCCATTTTTAGAGTTTCAGTTGACATGCCCTTTTCTGGTTGTTTCGATGCATGTGCTTATTCAGTTCTACTATCTTTATTGTTGCTGAGATGCAAGCACTGCTGCTGTTTTGAAATTTCCTGGTGCTGCAATTGTATGTCATTCGGGTTGTGATTGTTCTTCGCCTGGTGCTGCTGGAAATGGAGACGCATGCACTCTGTTTCATGGACGATGCTGATGGATCTGTGCATCCAAAACCAATGTCCAATGCCTAGTACAGCACATGCTATGGTGTGACTCACGCTGAGAGCAATATAAAGAGCAAAAACCAAAAATATGCCCACGATAACACAAATAGAAATAACATCCAAGAGCGACATGAAGAGCGAAAATATGCAATGAGCCAACGATAAACTAGTATCATAATAATAAGATTGTCATACCAAGTACTGGTTCCGCAAAGTCATAAAATCATTTGTTTACATATTCAGGGAAAATAAGCAAAAACGATGACTTCCTGAAAAGGATGAACAAAAGTAATATATTATATTCACAACAATGGTGTGTAAGAAATAATATAGAGAATAAATAGCATAAACAAAAAGTTAGAGTGATGTTAGACTCACATTTTATAGCTTGCCTTCTCGATCTCCCATCTTCTTAAATAGATCAATTACGCCGTCATTCGTAATGGTAGCAAATATATCTTTCTCCACATAGCAAATCAAGCAATCACTCATGAACTGGTCACCCATTTTGTTGCGTAAAACAGTCTTCACAATATTCATTGCTGAAAAGCATCTCTCCACTGACGCTGTGGCAACCGGCAAAATTAGCACAAGCTTTAGAAGTTGATACACCAAAGGGAAAGCAAGATGCTTCTTAGTATCCACCAACTTTTTAGCAAGATCCGCAATGCCATCCAAATTGGCAAATCTTTGGTCTGCTCGGACATTGTCAATGTAAATCCGAAGTTCATGTCCAAGATCCATCAATTTTGATGAATCGAAATCCTCAGGATAAAACACAGCTAGCTTCAACAAACTCTCCAAGTTAAAAGCAGCGAAAGAGTTTTTTGGGTTGAAAGAAGCCATGTGAATAAGCAATGCATAATTTACTTCATTGAATCTGTTATCAAACTCTCAAAGTTGCCAATCAATAACAGTGTTAAGACACTCTATTTGATAATGATGCAGGTTTGTTATATTGGTTCTTTTTCGTGTATTATGTCGATTGACATATTCATCTTGCATGTTTACCTTTGGAATGTCATGTTCTTCACAGAATGCATATACCTTCTCCAAAAGTGATTCCCACCCATTATCTCTTAGTTGTTGTAGATCATTCCTTGTTGACTTCACACATGACATTGCATTCAATATATCTTGATCCTTTTGTTGCAATGCTTGTGACAGAGTGTTGGCACTCCCTAATATATGGAACATCATGTGCAAATAGAACACAAAATCAAAGGTTCCAAAATATGATAGAAGACCACGTGCTTCACTTTTCTTGGAATCTTTCTTGCCTTCTTTTGATACATACTTGAGGACACTGACAATTGATGGGAACAACTGAATTAGGCTTGAGAGGGTTCTATAGTGAGAACCCCAACGGGTGTCTCCCGCCCTTTGAAGTGATTGGTCTTGATTCAACCCTGTGCCGGTACTAATTCGCCCACTACTTATGGCTTTTTTTTACATTCTCTCTATTAGTCTCTCTGATCATGTCTTTTCTTTTGCAAGAAGCTCCAACCACATTAAACAGAAGAGAAATCATGTAAAAGAAATCTGCAATATCTTCATTCTTCTTTGAAATCGCTACGATAACCAATTGGAGTTGGTGAGCAAAACAATGCACGTAATATGCTGACCTATTCTCTTCCAGAATTTTAGCTTTCAAACCATTGAACTCACCCCTCATATTGCTCGCCCCGTCATAGCATTGCCCTCTAACTTGTTTGAAGCTTAATCCAATATCAACAAGCAATCTCTCAAGGGCTGACTTGAGACACGTTGCCGATGTTTCCTTCACATGTACTACCCCAACTAGTCGTTCTAGGATTAACCCAAGCTTATCAACATACCTCAACACAACAGCCATTTGTTCTTTGTCTGACACATCGGAAGCCTCATCAATCAACAAACTGAAAACATCACCACCAATTTCTTCAAGAATAGAATTCAATGTTATCTGTAACAAACCAGATAAAATATATTTTTGGGTGCTCGGAGAGATAAATCATATGAAATAAATAAAGAATAGAGATGCTAGAAAGTAGTAATTTACCTTTGCAAAATAAGTTGCAAGTTCCTTTTGAATATCTGGAGACACCCATTTACAATTTTTTGGAGCATTCTTAAGAACTACATTCCTCACATCCTCATTCTGATTTGCTAATGTTTGTACCAACTCTCGAAAATTCCCCTTATTTTTGGATTCCTCTGATTCATCATTGCCACGGAAAGCTAAACCTTGATGTAATAAGTATCTAACAAATTCGACGGAAGTATTCAACCGAATACGATTTTGCCTTTTTGTCATATCAGTTTGCTTGTTGAGGGCAACTTTAATGGACTGATCTTGATTCATCAAGGCATCACACCTTTTAGCAGCTACATTGTGATAGCTATTAACCTCACCCACATGAGTATCCAATCTGTATTTCTTATTCCAACTAGAGAAACCATTGACAACAAATGCATCATTCCCACCTTGACCGTCGATGCAATCTCTGAACAAATAGCAACATTGGCAAAATGCCTTATGCACTTTATCACTGTACTCTAGCCAATGATAATCTTTAAACCATTCTGGCTTGAATCTTCTTTCGAATCCTCCGATGGTCTTCTGCGGATATACAAAGCCTTCTTTTGGCCTATAAGGTCCTCTAGCTAAATATATTCTTCTGATCTCATCTTGCTTCTTTGGATTCTTAGTATACTGTGATATTCTTTTTCGATTGGCCGGATCAAAAGGAAGTTCATCCAAATTAATATCTGCTGTAGTAGTAGTAGTACCAATATTTGATGCACGATCTTGCCTTAGTCTAACTGGCCTTGAAGTCCCTGCAAGATCAGTCTCTGGTGCCGTTCGTTTCAGAAGAAATCTGTCCATATCCTTCTAGCCCTAGCCTCCTAGATGCAGATTGCAGCAAAAAAACATAAACGCAAATTTAGTAATTAGCCATCCGGAGAGAGTGAGAGGCAGAGTTGTTAGTGCGTGAGACCAAGAGAAACTGAGAAAGAGATTGGCGTACCTGCGTGAGAACAGCCTACGAGGAGGGCAAGTGCCAAGTGGGCAGCCAACAGGCAACACTCGGGAGATTAAGGATTATACGGCGGCGGCCGGCCGGCCGGCATCACCCTTGGAGATTAGGGATCGCCGCTGTTCATCGCCGATGCAAATTGGGGATTAGGGATTGAGAGTTGAGATGAGGAAAAGATTAGGGGAAGGCGATGAGACGGAGAGGTGACCTGACGATGGCGGAAGAGACGAAGAGGCGATCTGGGCTGTTCACGAAACGTCAAACCGTGTACGTGTGTGTAATGGTGTGTATGCCTAAGCCACGTATTATGCATTGGGCCTTGTGTGCTAACGCTGTGTGGAGCTGTACACCACATTCTTTTTTATCTTTTACTAGAATTTATGCATGTTATGGGCCGAGACTATGAATAATTGGACATTAGCTACTGGGCTGGGGTCAACACATATTTTGGGCTGGGGTCAAACGCAGTTTGGATGAACCTAGTTAGCTTCGAATACTCGAAGGCATTGGGGTCAATTGACCCCAGCGGCCATACTAGAGCTTCGTCCTTGTCCAAAACGCTACTGGCTGTCCTCGAAGATCGCCACGGACCCGAACTCTGCGAATGTAGCACCAGCTCTCGATCTCTTGAGGAGCTGAGACATTTGTATTAGAGTTCCGACACCTGATAAATTTCAGTATAAGCAAGTGCTGTTGGAGGATGCTTTGCTAAATACTTATATCGCTGTTAATTCTTGCTGTTACCCATCATTAGTTTGCCGCGACAGTTGCACTCCAAATGGATGCTGCAGGACGCAGCAAACGATAGTTTCTGTACGTGTTCTGGCTGAGTTGGCTGCATCTGCATGCATGAAAATGTTGGCGCCAAGGACAAGCAAACAGTTGATGCGTCACCAGCTCTCTCCCAAGGAGACAAGACATTTTTACCCTGATTAATATGGAAGTAGCCCTGCTAACCCCATAGACTCAACTTTGAACAATTTTTAGATACATATATACATTTCTTTCTCTTTTGGATACATACACCAATTTGCTGTTGCTGTATAGTAGTATGTCTTGATAAGAAGTTGGAGCTTTCTCCCTTGTTTCAGTCATTCTTTTTGGATTGTGGTATGAATTGCCTGTGTTTGCAATGTCTGTGCATCTTCACTAGGTCTTGAGCTCTTATTGTTCCACGAAATCCTCCACCATTTTCTTAGGAAAAAATACAGAAAATTACCTAATCAAAGTAATTAGACAGGGTCACTTGTCATTTTTTTCAACGGTTTGGATAAAGTTATGCTTATGGTGTTTTACAGTAACGTATATGTTTGCTACATGATCACTATTAAAATTTTGATGTTACCATAACGACAATGAAGATGATTCTGTAGGTGATGGAAATAACGACAATGATTAGGAGCTGTACTCCAAACTCACGAGGACCACCCTGAACCCAGTGAGTGGTGAATAATGCAGTTCCTGAGGAGACAAGTCATTTGTACCAAAGTTTTACCACCGTTATGGAGTTTAGAACTAGACATGTATATATGCAAGAATGAGGGTGAAGTAGTAACTCGGGTGCTCCCGCGACTAGGCGACTAGGGTTCCCCCTCCCCATCTCCCGCCGCCGCCGGCCCCACCTCCGCCCCCTTCCTCCCTCCCCTCTCCCCCGTCCAGACCCACCTCGCGCCACCTCCCCGGGAGGTGGCTGAAGAAAATATGCCCTAGAGGCAATAATAAAATTATTATTTATTTCCTTACATATCATGATAAATGTTTATTATTCATGCTAGAATTGTATCAACCGGAAACATGATACATGTGAGAATACATAGACAAACAGAGTGTCACTGGTATGCCTCTACTTGACTAGCTCGTTGATCAAAGATGGTTATGATCGGGTGTGATAGGCTCTACGTTCAAATACAACGGGTGCAAAACAGTTGCACACGCGGAATACTCAGGTTTAACTTGACGAGCCTAGCATATAACAGATATGGCCTCGGAACACGGAGACCGAAAGGTCGAACGTGAATCATATAGTAGATATGATCAACATAGTGATGTTCACCATTGAAACTACTCCATCTCACGTGATGATCGGACATGGTTTAGTTGATTTGGATCACGTGATCACTTAGAGGATTAGAGAGATATCTATCTAAGTGGGAGTTCTTAAGTAATATGATTAATTGAACTTAAATTTATCATGAACTTAGTACCTGATAGTATCTTGCTTGTCTATGTTGTGTAGATAGATGGCTCGTGCTGTTGTTCCGTTGAATTTGAATGCGTTCCTTGAGAAAGCAAAGTTGAAAGATGATGGTAGCAATTACACGGACTGGGTCCGTAACTTGAGGATTATCCTCATTGCTGCACAGAAGAATTACGTCCTGGAAGCATCGCTAGGTGCCAGGCCTGGTGCAAGGGCTACGCCAGATGTTGTGAACGTCTGGCAAAGCAAAGCTGATGACTACTCTATAGTTCAGTGTGCCATGCTTTACGGCTTAGAACCGGGACTTCAACGACGTTTTGAACACCATGGAGCATATGAGATGTTCCAGGAGTTGAAGTTAATATTTCAAGCAAATGCCCGGATTGAGAGATATGAAGTCTCCAATAAGTTCTATAGCTGTAAGATGGAGGAGAACAGTTCTGTCAGTGAGCATAAACTCAGAATGTCTGGGTATAACAATCACTTGATTCAACTGGGAGTTAATCTTCCGGATGATTGCGTCATTGACAGAATTCTCCAATCACTGCCACCAAGCTACACAAGCTTCGTGATGAACTATAATATGCGAGGGATGACCAAAACTATGCCCGAGCTCTTCGCGATGCTGAAAGCCGCGGAGGTAGAAATCAAAAAGGAGCATCAAGTGTTGATGGTTAACAAAACCACTAGTTTCAAGAAAAAGGGCAAAGGGAAGAAAAAGGGGAACTTCAAAAAGAACAGCAAGCAAGTTGCTAATCAAGAGAAGAAACCCAAGTCTGGACCTAAGCCTGAAACTGAGTGCTTCTATTGCAAGCAGACTAGTCACTGGAAGCGGAACTGCCCCAAGTATTTGGCGGATAAGAAGGATGGCAAGGTTAACAAAGGTATATATGATATACATGTTATTGATGTGTACCTTACTAATTCTCGCAGTAGCACCTGGGTATTTGATACTGGTTCTGTTGCTAATATTTGCAACACAAAACAGGGGCTACGGATTAAGCGAAGATTGGCTAAGGACGAGGTGACGATGCGCGTGGGAAATGGTTCCAAAGTCGATGTGATCGCGGTCGGCACGCTACCTCTACATCTACCTTCGGGATTAGTATTAGATCTAAATAATTGTTATTTAGTACCAGCGTTGAGCATGAACATTATATCTGGATCTTGTTTAATGCGAGACGGTTATTCATTTAAATCAGAGAATAATGGTTGTTCTATTTATATGAGTAATATCTTTTATGGTCATGCACCATTAAAGAATGGTTTGTTCTTACTTAATCTCGATAGTAGTGATACACATATTCATAATGTTGAAGTCAAAAGAGGCAGAGTTGATAATGATAGTGCAACTTATTTGTGGCACTGCCGTTTAGGTCATATCGGTGTAAAACGCATGAAGAAACTCCATACTGATGGACTTTTGGAGTCACTTGATTATGAATCACTTGGCACTTGCGAACCGTGCCTTATGGGCAAGATGACTAAAACGCCGTTCTCCGGCACTATGGAGAGAGCAACAGATTTATTGGAAATCATACATACTGATGTATGTGGTCCAATGATTGTTGAGGCTCGTGGCGGATATCGTTATTTTCTCACCTTCACTGATGATTTAAGCAGATATGGGTATATCTACTTAATGAAACACAAGTCTGAAACATTTGAAAAGTTTAAAGAATTTCAGAGTGAAGTGGAAAATCATCGTAACAAAAAAATAAAGTTTCTACGATCTGATCGTGGAGGAGAATATTTGAGTTACGAGTTTGGTCTACATTTGAAACAATGCGGAATAGTTTCGCAACTCACGCCACCCGGAACACCACAGTGTAATGGTGTGTCCGAACGTCGTAATCGTACTTTACTGGATATGGTGCGATCTATGATGTCTCTTACCGATTTACCGCTATCGTTTTGGGGTTATGCTTTAGAGACGGCCGCATTCACGTTAAATAGGGCACCATCGAAATCCGTTGAGACGACGCCTTATGAACTGTGGTTTGGCAAGAAACCAAAGTTGTCGTTTCTTAAAGTTTGGGGCTGCGATGCTTATGTGAAAAAGCTTCAACCTGATAAGCTCGAACCCAAATCGGAAAAATGTGTCTTCATAGGATACCCAAAGGAGACTGTTGGGTACACCTTCTATCACAAATCCGAAGGCAAGATTTTTGTTGCTAAATTCGGAAACTTTCTAGAGAAGGAGTTTCTCTCGAAAGAAGTGAGTGGGAGGAAAGTAGAACTTGATGAGATAACTGTATCTACTCCCTTATTGAGAAGTAGTACGTCACAGAAATCAGTTTCTATGACACCTACACCAAATAGGGAGGAAGACAATGATAATGATCATGAAACTTCATATCAAGTTTCTACCGAACCTCGTAGATCAACCAGAGTAAGATCCGCACCAGAGTGGTACGGTAATCCTATTCTGGAAGTCATGTTACTAGACCATGATGAACCTATGAACTATGAAGAAGCGATGGTGAGCCCAGATTCCGCAAAATGGCTTGAGGCCATGAAATCTGAGATGGGATCCATGTATGAGAACAAAGTGTGGACTTTGGTTGAGTTGCCCGATGATCGGCAAGCAATTGAGAATAAATGGATTTTTAAGAAGAAGACTGACGCTGATGATAATGTTACTGTCTATAAAGCTCGACTTGTTGCAAAAGGTTTTCGACAAGTTCAAGGGATTGACTACGATGAGACCTTCTCACCCGTAGCGATGCTTAAGTCTGTCCGAATCATGTTAGCAGTTGCCGCATTTTATGATTATGAAATTTGGCAAATGGATGTCAAAACTGCATTCCTGAATGGATTTCTGGAAGAAGAGTTGTATATGATGCAACCAGAAGGTTTTGTCGATCCAAAGGGAGCTAACAAAGTGTGCAAGCTCCAGCGATCCATTTATGGACTGGTGCAAGCCTCTCGGAGTTGGAATAAACACTTTGATAGTGTGATCAAAGCATTTGGTTTTACATAGACTTTTGGAGAAGCCTGTATTTACAAGAAAGTGAGTGGGAGCTCTGTAGCATTTCTGATATTATATGTGGATGACATATTACTGATCGGAAATAATATAGAATTTCTGGATAGCATAAAGGGATACTTGAATAAGAGTTTTTCGATGAAAGACCTCGGTGAAGCTGCTTACATATTGGGCATTAAGATCTATAGAAATAGATCAAGACGCTTAATAGGACTTTCACAAAGCACGTACCTTGACAAGGTTTCGAAGAAGTTCAAAATGGATCAGGCAAAGAAAGGGTTCTTGCCTGTGTTACAAGGTGTGAAGTTGAGTAAGACTCAATGCCCGACCACCGCAGAAGATAGAGAGAAAATGAAAGATGTTCCCTATGCTTCAGCCATAGGCTCTATCATGTATGCAATGCTGTGTACCAGACCTGATGTGTGCCTTGCTGTAAGCTTAGCAGGCAGGTACCAAAGTAATCCAGGAGTGGATCACTGGACAGCGGTCAAGAACATCCTTAAGTACTTGAGAAGGACTAAGGATATGTTTCTCATTTATGGAGGTGACAAAGAGCTTGTCGTAAACGGTTACGTCGATGCAAGCTTTGACACTGATCCGGACGATTCTAAATCGCAAACCGGATACGTATTTACATTAAACGGTGGAGCTGTCAGTTGGTGCAGTTCTAAACAAAGCGTCGTGGCGGGATCTACATGTGAAGCTGAGTACATAGCTGCTTCGGAAGCAGCTAATGAAGGAGTCTGGATGAAGGAGTTCATATCCGATGTAGGTGTTGTACCTAGCGTATCGGGTCCAATGAAAATCTTTTGTGACAATACTGGTGCAATTGCCTTGGCAAAGGAATCCAGATTTCACAAAAGAACCAAACACATCAAAAGACGCTTCAACTCCATCCGGGATTTAGTCCAGGTGGGAGACATAGAGATATGCAAGATACATACGGATCTGAATGTTCTAGACCCGTTGACTAAGCCTCTTCCACGAGCAAAACATGATCAGCACCAAGACTCCATGGGTGTTAGAATCATTACTTTGTAATCTAGATTATTGACTCTAGTGCAAGTGGGAGACTGAAGGAAATATGCCCTAGAGGCAATAATAAAGTTATTATTTATTTCCTTACATATCATGATAAATGTTTATTATTCATGCTAGAATTGTATTAACCGGAAACATAATACATGTGTGAATACATAGACAAACAGAGTGTCACTAGTATGCCTCTACTTGACTAGCTCGTTAATCAAAGATGGTTATGTTTCCTAACCATGAACAAATAGTTGTTATTTGATTAACGGGATCACATCATTAGTTGAATGGTCTGATTGACATGACCCATTCCATTAGCTTAGCACCCGATCGTTTAGTATGTTGCTATTGCTTTTATCCATGACTTATACATGTTCCTTTAACTATGAGATTATGCAACTCCCGTTTACTGTAGGAACACTTTGTGTGCTACCAAACGTCACAACGTAACTGGGTGATTATAAAGGTGCTCTACAGGTGTCTTCGAAAGTATTTGTTGGGTTGGCGTATTTCGAGATTAGGATTTGTCACTCCGAATGTCGGAGAGGTATCTCAGGGCCTTCTCGGTAATGCACATCACATAAGCCTTGCAAGCATTGCAACCAATGAGTTAGTTGCGAGATGATGTATTACGGAACGAGTAAAGAGACTTGCCGGTAACGAGATTGAACTAGGTATTGGATACCGACGATCGAATCTCGGGCAAGTAACATACCGATGACAAAGGGAACAACGTATGTTGTTATGCGGTCTGACCGATAAAGATCTTCGTAGAATATGTAGGAGCCAATATGGGCATCCAGGTCCCGCTATTGGTTATTGACCGGAGATATGTCTCGGTCATGTCTACATTATTCTCGAACCGTAGGGTCCGCACGCTTAACGTTACGATGACAGTTATTATGAGTTTATGCATTTTGATGTACCGAAGGTTGTTCGGAGTCCCGGATGTGATCACGGACATGACGAGGAGTCTTGAAATGGTCGAGACGTAAAGATTGATATATTGGAAGCCTATGTTTGGACATCAGAAGTGTTCCAGGTGAAATCGGGATTTTACCAGAATACCGGGAGGGTTACCGGAACCCCCCGGGAGCCAAATGGGCCAACATGGGCCTTGGTGGAAAGGTGAGAGGGCTGCCCTAGTGGGCTGCGCGCCTCCCCCCTTCCCCTAGTCCTATTATGACTAGGAGAGGTGGCCGGCCCCCTCTCTCTCTCTCTCCCCCCTTGAGGAATCCTAGTCCAACTAGGATTGGGGGGGGGGGAATCCTACTCCCGGAGGGAGTAGGACTCTCCTGGCGCGCCAGGCTTGGCCGGCCAGCCCCTCCCCCTTGGCTCCTTTATATACGGGGGCAGGGGCACCCCAAAGACACACAATTGATCTTTGAGATCTTTCCTTAGCCGTGTGCGGTGCCCCCTGCCACCAAATTCCACCTCTGTCATATTGTCGCAGTGCTTAGGCGAAGCCCTGCGTCAGTAGTACATCAAGATCGTCACCACGCCGTCGTGCTGACGGAACTCCTCCCCGAAGCTTTGCTGGATCGAAGCCCGGGGATCGTCATCGAGATGAACGTGTGCTAAGAACTCGGAGGTGCCGGAGTAACGGTGCTTGGATCGGTCGGATCGGGAAGACGTACGACTACTTCCTCTACGTTGCGTCAACGCTTCCGCTTCGGTCTACGTGGGTACGTAGACAACACTCTCCCCTCTCGTTGCTATGCATCACCATGATCTTGCGTGTGCGTAGGAATTTTTTTGAAATTACTACGTTCCCCAACAGTGGCCGGGGCGGAGCTCGTGCCCCTCTTCCGCGGGCCTCCTCCTCCCCCTTTTCCTCTCGCCGCCGCGGGCCGCCGGCCCCGCGCCCCACCTCCGCCCCCTTCCTCCCTCCCATCTCCCCCGTCCAGACCCGCCTCCCGCTGCCTCCCCGGGAGGTGGCCGGGGCGGAGCTCGTGCCCCTCTTCCGCGGGCCCCCTCCTCCCCCTTTTCCTCTCGTCGCCACCGGCGGTCGCCCCCGGCGATGGCCCGGGTGGCTCCGGCGGCGGCGGGCCTTCCCTTTCCCGGGGTAGGGAGGCGGCGGCGGTGCAGCTCGGCGTGGCTGCGGTCCGGCTGCCCTGCGGCGGCGACCGGCGGCATGCATGGTGTCGGCGCCGCTCCTTGGCGGCGGGGTGGCGTGGTGGTGCTGGGTGGCCGTCGTCGCGACCCCGACCCAGATCTGGGCCCGGCGGGCCTCATCTGGGTCCTAGCGGGCCGGCTCCCCGGCATGGCCTCGTTGTCTGCGGCGCGGTGAGGAGGAGGAGCAGCTCGAATGTGGGGCGTCGGCGTCGACGGCGTGCCGGCAGCAGCGCGAAGGCGGGAGCTTTACGGGCCCACGAGGCTCGGCCGGGCCTGTGCGACCACGGGCCTGGTGTGCTCCTGCTATTGTGTCCGGACGGCTACCGTCGGTGGAGGTGGGGCCCTCCCGCGTGCCGACGATGCTGATGCCCTAGTCCCGGCTCTGATTCTTCGCCGCACTGTCCTCTCTTCGCGGTGCCGTGGTGAGACAGCGTGGGGACCTCATTTCCGCATTGGCATAGGGTAGTGGTTGGTCTGGTGGCTGGATCCGAAGCTCTCGAGGTACGGGTTGGGATCGGGGGAAACCCCTGTCGGCGTGTCCGACACCGGCGCGGTGACGCCTGTGGGCACCACCTGACCTTCCGGGAGGGCGTCGGGGGCTACCCTTCCCCTCGCCTCGCCGTGTACCGGGGGAAACCCTTGGCAGCAGCGTCGTCATCGTCGCGATCCTTCTTGAAGGTGTTGATAGGTGCCGGCGCTCCGGAGTCTTGGAGCCTAGTGGAAGATCCTGGTGGGCGCAGTGGTCGCGAGGCTTCTTCGTTTTTGTTGATCCGCCGTTGTCGGCATTTGTTTCTTTGTTCTTTCTCTGTATTTTCTTTTGGGCGTGACTGTGCTGCTTCCGCTCCAGCACCTATCCCTGTATGGTTCGATTGGTTGCTTTGTATACAAAGCGGGGGGAAACCCTTTTTCGACATGTATATATGCTTTACATCTCCAACATGATAGTTGCTTTTTTTATCTTTGGGAAAAAAACAGGAGAGTTGCTGCTAGCTGCTTATACTGAATCTGTGTCTCTCAAGTTGCCACAGTTTTAAGATACATGTGGACAAATCATCCATGTACACGAATTGAGATTCTTTCTAGTACTGTGATCGGGAGACCTGCAGTTCAACAGAAGTCTGAGGTTAACATCTGGACAGTTCAATAGGAAACCCGACAAGGAGAACGAGTAAACAGTTAATGCATCACGAGATCTCCCTTCCAAGGAGACAAGACATTTTTACCCTGATTAATTTAGAAGTGGTAGAAGCCAAGAAAATCAGAGTAGCCCTGCTCCTGCAGTCCTGCTCACCCGGTAGATCCCAACTTTGTGCGGCGAATTCAGACAGGAAAAAAACACGCCTTGCAAGCTACGACTTTGTAATGGCACCACTGACCGTATCATCACACTTGCCAGAAACAGAGTACAGTGACCTAAATCGAACTCATTCAGTACATAAGTGTACGAAATGTATACTTTCTATTGGTAACAATTCAGGATGTAAGTATGATTTTCCTTCATCTTTTGTCCTCTCTTTATAATTAGTTTAGTCATGTAGAGTATATGATTTCTTGGTTATCTCTGTCAAAAAGTTCTTTGGACAGCTGAAAAGGGACCATTTCCATACAAAAATAGGAGTGTGATGAACGAGCTACTCCTATTCCTTGAAAAAAGAAAACAAGAATCTTGTCTGGTTGCTGAATCGTGGCAGTTGTGGACGCTGGAATTGCTCCTGCATTTGTAACTACTCTGGAGACTACTCTACCGGCAACAATCACAATCTTGAGAATCTTATCCGTTCTCTTTTGGCCTTCCACTCGTTTTGTGTACATCGATTGGCTACACAAGATTGGCATCCCGATAAGATGACCTGCCACAGCTCACGTGTGAGACCCGTTTTGCTGGCTAAGGGCATCTTCAACGACAACCGCAAATTTTCTCCCGCATCCGTCTGCGGAGATTGGGACCAGTCCGCGGACATGGACGCGGGAGGCAGCCATCCAATACTAACCGCATACATCTTAAAACAACATTTGGAGGAGATGTTTCCGCCGATGACGAGGTGCCTACGATGCTCATAGGGGTAGGGTATGCGTGTGTGCGTTCATAGGGCTGAGTGTATTCGCATGTATATGAGCGCTTGCGTCTGTACTGTATTAAAAAACTGGATGAAATTAATGCAAACTCGGCCGGATTTCATACAAATGGGACGAGAACGGTTACATTTTTGAGATATTTTAACTAAAATAATAAAACTATGTGCATGTTACGGTCGCACGGAGCCCAACTCCTACGGCATAGATATACTACACTAGTCTACAGCCGACCGCGGCAGATCCCTTTGTCTTCCCCGTGTCCGGTTGCCGGGAGTTCCGGAGGCATATTCTTCCCTCATATCTTCCCTACGACCGGCTATGGCACTCATCGGAGTGGCAAAGTGGGTGCTTCAGCTGGAGTATGTCCAGGATGGTCTGAGATAAAGACCGGGCAAGACATCGGCTGTGTATGCCGGCATCACCTTGGTGGTGGCCTTCATGGGACCCAAGCGACAACGGCCTCCCGTGTTCTACTTCTCCTCGGTGATCGCGTCGGACGCCGACATGATGGCCACAATCTCGTCGACATCCACACGGCCGATTTCTTTCTCTGCGCATGTCACGGCGCATGTCACGGTCGCATGCACTGGATTTGTGCCTCCTTATCCTGTCATCAGCGAAGAACCGATGGATCTGCGGCTGCCGCCGCCACCGCCGGACTTGGCGTTTTAGGCACCCGTGAATGTGCCTTGCCATGGATTGGCTGAGAAACGATTGAACAGCTGGAAAGGCAAGCTGCTCTTTGTTGGAGGACGGCTAGTTTTGATTAACTCTGTCCTCATAAGTATGGTTTTATATATGCTTTCTTTATTCCAACTCCCAAAAGGGGTCCTACAAAGACTGGACTATTTCAGATCCAGATTCTTTTGGCAACTAGACGAGGAAAAGAAAGAATGTAGACTAGCCAAGCGAAGCTTGGTTTGTAGGCCGTAAGACCAAGGTGGTCTTGGAATTCATGACCAACACGTCAAGAATGAGGCTTTTCTTAGTAAATGGTTTTTCAAACTTCTTACTGAGGATGGTGTTTGGCAAACCATATTGCGCAACAAGTATCTAGGCCAAAAGGCGGCGTCTCAGGCATACTAGAAACCTGGCGACTCACACTTTTGGGCTGACCTAATGGCGGAAAAAAGCCATCTCTTTTGTTTTGGGTCTTTCGCGATAAAGGACGGGTCGAAGATTTGTTTCTGGGAAGACATCTGACTAGGATATGCCAGTCTCCGAGAACAATATCCAGCCTTGTACAACATTGCTCGCGATAAGAATAATACTATTGCGCAGATGCTCAGTTCATCCCCGCCAAATATTTCGTTCAGGCGGTATTTAACTGGCCCCCGACTTATATCATGGCATAATCTTTTGTCCCGTCTAGATGCGATTAAACTAACACAAGGCCAAGGTGTGTTTCCCCGGAACCTTACTACATTATGGTCTTTCACTGTAGACTCTATGTACCATATGCTAACGCATTCTGAGGTACGGGTGAGTAATAATAAAAAAATTGGAGGTCGAAGATTTCACTAAAAGTTGAAATCTTCATGTGGTATCTTCGCAGGGGAGTTGTGCTAACCAAAGACAACCTCGCATGGCACAGTTGGCATGGGAGTAAGAAATGTTATTTTTGTACTCATGATGAGACAATCAGACACCTCTTTTTCAATGCAACTTTGCACGTTCTACGTGACCAGTCATTCAAATAGCGTCAAATTTATATCCGCCCACAAGTGTTACCCATATTTTTGGTCATTGGTTGGACATTATTTCAAATAGGTTCAAAACGCTATTTAGGGTGGGAGCATATGCCTTACTATGGTCGGTTTGGCTACATAGAAATGATTTAGTTTTTAGTGACAAAAATGATTCTCTTCTGCAGTACACTTTTCGTTGTACGCACTCGCTTCGTACGTAGTCTATGCTACAATGAGCGAAGGTCCAACCGTTGTTCAAGGCGGTGTGTATGAGGTTGGAGCAGGTGGCTACAAAGATTTTTACCCAACATGGATGACATCATAACCTCTGATCCGTCCACCCTCACCTTTTGACATAGGCATATAGTGTCGGTCTATAGGACTCTACTTTTGCTGATTTGTCGTTTTTTCTTCTGGTTGTCAGATTTTTGGTGTTTGGCTGTGTGCATCCTACTTATGCAGCGAGCGGGTGTTGCTCATAATGCTTTGTATCGACTTCATGATACATTTCGAGTTAATAAAATCGCCCTTTATCAAAAAAAGTTATACATTCCAGAGGCAGGTTGTTACTCATAATGTTTTATATCCATATAGCAACATTTTGAGATAATAAAACCGTCCTTCATCGTAAAATGAATCTCATATTAATCCGAGACACATGTAAATTCAGTCATGTGTAACTGGTACATCATGGCTCTTTCACGTGTGACAAATAACGTCAACATCTTCACATCTTTCTGATGTAACAACACTTCTCATAGACCAGTGTCAATGTATCATGCTTCCCTGTTATATAGGTGAACATACCAACAACAACATTATCACAGCTAACAGCCAGAACCTGGAGTAGAGGGCAGTAGTTTACCTCTTGCGACATTATCGTTACTCATCAACAAGGCTTACACGCTTGCCTAAAAATTTCCTAATCCACGAGATTCGACGTACTTCACTCATATCCACAAAGGCTTTCTCCTGTGCTTCATTGTCAATAAGCTGGGAATACACACAAATGAGCTGTTCTTCTGTGAACCCTGGAATGTTCATCAAAATATCGTAGAGTTCAGGCTGCACCGAATTGGAGGCAACAATGTTGGCAGATTTACTTTCGTGGGAATTTCCACAGATAATCTCACATGCTGTAGATTCCTCCTTACCAATATTATCAGATATGACAGCTGCAGTGAATTTGTCATTGTCAATATGCTGAAAAATAATTATGCAAAGAAATAATATGTAATATAAATCACAGATGTTTCTTCCACACCAATAAAAATAGCACCAGCTTGTAAATAAAAGATTCAGAAATATAAAATAACCATTGAAATGGACAAACAGTTTATTGTAATCAAATCCTGCATGACAAGCTAATGATTAAGTATGGCAATAATGTATCCACTCGACTGCATGTAAAAAAACATAGAGTTATTTTGATCAATCATCTGCTAATCTTCCAATTTTACCGCCATGCATGCTGGAATGAACAAGTGAAATATTTACAACAACTGGTTACAAACATCATGAAGCTTTTGGGAATTTTAAAGTGATCTATATGGTTCTAACTTAGCATTTTTCTAATAAAAATTTGCATTCTGCAGGGGAAAAGGTAAGTCCAAGACATGTGAGCGTGAACTTAATTATGGGCACAAAAGTGAAACTGGGCAGTAGAGCATAATTTGATAGCTTGAAATATTTCACGAAGATGATTGAAGGATAATTCCTGTCAGTCTATGTTTAACAGGTTGCAGGTATTGTGCACAGTGCCACAACCTATCCAATGAATCAAAAATCACAGGTTCTAAAAATAATGCCAATAAATTGCTTCAAAATGATGGTATATTAGGGTACCTAATGGTTGCCGCGGCAAATTTGGGCAATCTTCTATGGTTGTTAGATGTCTCAAGCCTTCAGGAAATGAGTGCAACATAGGACAAGAAGACAACCGCACCAGAAGCAGAGAAGGTAGCTTTTCCAACCAATCTGGTATAGTTTCCAGTTTGTTGCAGTGCACAATGGTCAATCTTCTGAGAGAGGAAAGAAGTTGCAAACTATCTGGCAGGCATGTCATCTCATCACATCCAGAAAGCTCCAATCCTTCGAGCCTACACAGATCCTGCAGACCCTCACAATACGAAGATGCTCTGAGTTCTTGACAGAATGAAATTGAGACATACTTTAGACTATGTGCCATATTTCCCAGGGACCCTTTTGAACCATGAAGCATTTTGTTGTTCATACACAAGACCAATTTTGTAACTGATGGAAGCTCCACGTGAATTGCTAATTTCGGGCACTGGATGATTGTCACTTCTGCCAAACACGGAAACGCAGGACCACTATGTGGCTTTTCCCATAGTTCTAGGTTACACATGTAAGAGAAAATTAGTTTCTCCAAGGAAGGGAACGTGCCATCGGCACCATAAAAACTATTGAGTGAACTGATGGCTTCAGCTGCACTTATCTCAACTATTTTCAGAAGTGGTAGTAACCCAAGTGGTGGCAATGTTTCACAAACCTTGATATTGAGTAGTCTGATCTCAACCAATGAAACAAGATATATCTCTCTGCTTGTCATCCAAGATGGAAGAGCATTTCCCTCATATGCAACAATGTCTAGTGTTTTCAACTGTCTGTTTGGTTGAAGCAATTCAAGGACTTCAGACACCCTTGACTTAGTAGTATCATCAACACTCTTGTTCCATTGAAGTACCAGTGACTCAAGCTCCAGTTTTTCTTGTAGCCTCACTCTTCTTGCATTTGCAACATCTGAAATATTTTCAAGGCCTTCCAGACTCAACTTCTTGAGATTTGTCAATGATTGCAGTTCTGATATTGCTCTTCCATCATTGCTCGAAACAACATATCCCAACATTGTTTGGAGTTTCGTCAGTTGGCCCATATTGGACGGCATTCTTGTCAGTGATGAGCACTCATGAACATTGAGATGCTGAAGGCTCTTCAATTTATTCATGTTCGGAGGCAATTCTGCAAGATAGAGGCAACCTTGGAGGTCTAGCTTCTCTAAGTGAACATGTTTGCTGATAGTTCCATGGAGTCTCAGGAGCTTTTCACAGTGAGAGAGTATGAGAGTTTGCAGAATCTGCAGCTTGGAGACAAAACCAGGAATGTTCTCTATATCTGTCCGAGAAAGGTTTAGATATTTCAGGTAGCACATCATGCCGAATTTTCTAGGGAGTGTGCTGATATAACTGTCTCGCAAATCCAAAGCAATCAAATGTCTGAATGACTGACAGAACCATCGCGGGAGCTCATCAATCTCAGCCTTTTCGAGATTGTGATCTCTTCGAGGTAAGAATTTTGGAAGTAAGATTAGAGTCCTCAATTTTTTGAATCGTAGCAATCTATCATCTATGCTGTGTACGGACAGATAATGAACTGGCAAATTAAATGCTTATGAGAATTCTTCCCAAATTGCTGTGCTGGAATTCTGTAGAGTTTCACTGCGTCTATCAACAATCTGAGCGAACCTATGCAATATATTCTGCATCCTGTATGCGCGCTTCCCAGTTGCGCTCTCAGATTCCTCCACCGGATGAAAACACTCATCAAAGAGCTTTTGGACATACCTTGCGCGTTGGGCCTGAGAATCTCGGTGGGTGGGTGGTATGTGGCCCTGAGCGTTCAAAAGATCAGCTAATTCTTCAGGGTCAAATTCGTAACTCAGAGGGAATACCGAGCAAAACAGAAGGCATTTCCTCATACTAAACGGAAGGCGGAGGTAGCTAGGATGGCCACTCCGCATAACAAAGCTATCATGTTCATTTCTCCACAGACGCACGAATTTGGAATGCAGCTCTTTGTCCACTGGGTTGGAGCGATCTGGTTCAACTGTGGCCATGCAGGACGCAACAGCAGCAGGGATTCGAGTAGTGAGTATCAGTGTAGCGATTGGTGGCAGGCTCTGCATCAGATGGCGACATTCTTGCACATTCTGGCTGCACACATCATCTTTTTTTTTTGAAAAGGGGATTCCCCGGCCTCTGCATCTGGTAGATGCATACGGCCATCTTATTAACCAAATAAAGTAGTTCCAACATGGTAGCAGTAGTCTCCAAAGGAAATAGAAAGGCAAATATAGCTCACACAGAGCCATAAGGAGCTAGAGAACACAAACTAGCCCTGAACAGACGCGACATCCGGCTGGCTAAAAAGTAGATAGGTAAACTAATTGCCTATCCTATTACATGACCGCCATCCAAACCGGTTGAAGATATCCCGAACTACCGTCTCCCAGCGGACAGACCCAGTAACCAAACGCGCCCTGGCCTCCGTCTGAGTGAGTAGCGACCACGAACGGATAAGTGCCGTAGTTCGGAATAAAACCTGCAAAAAATGGATACATGATATTCTGTTAAAAACCAAATCATTTCTGCAAGTCCAGATAGTCCACAGCAGAGCACATACACCAACACGAATGTGTCTCGCTAAATCAGGCGCAATCCCATTAAGCCATGTCCCAAATAAGGCGTCAATAGAATTCGGCGGCTTGATATTAAAAGTAATGTGGACCGTCTGCCAAAGGACCTTGGCCAACGGGCAATCAAAAAAGAGGTGCTTGATAGTCTCATCCCGATCACAGAAACTACACCGAGTAGGACCTGTCCAATTACGCTTTACCAAGTTGTCTTTGGTTAAAATAACTTGTTTGTGAACAAACCACATGAACACTTTTATTTTCAACGGAACTTTTACATCCCAAACATGCTTGGATGTAAGAATGGAGTTCGAATTGATAACATCAAGATACATTGATTTAACAGTGAAAACTCCAGACTTAGTCAAGTTCCAGCGTAATTCATCGGATTGTTGTGAAAGTTGGACCTCCATCAGTCTCCTAACTAGACGGAGCCACTCTTCCCAACGATTGCCCGCTAGCGCTCGTCTAAACTGAATATTAAGGGGGTTGGATTGGACGACCGAGGCAACAAACACCTCACGTCGTTGAACAATACGGTACAAGGACGGATATTGGATAGCTAGGGGGGTGTCGCCGAGCCAAGTGTCCTCCCAGAAACGTGTACTCAAGCCGTTTCCGACAACAAACTTTATCCTATGAAACAAGAGTCTTTTGACTTTCATCAAGCCCTTCCAAAAGGGTGAGTCGGTTGGCCTAACTATAACCTGGGATAAAGTTTTTGTCTGGAGATACTTACTACGAAGGATTTGAGCCCACATGGCATCATTCTCCGATGATAGCTTCCACAGCCACTTGCTAAGGAGGCATTTATTCTTAACCTCGAGATTCTCAATACCTAGACCCCCTTGGTCTTTTGGTCTACAAATGATATCCCATTTAGCCAGCCGGTATTTCCTTTTGAGCTCATCCCCCTGCCAAAAGAACCGCGATCGGTAGAAGTCCAGTCTCCTCCTAACACCAACTGGGACCTCAAAGAACGAAAGGAGAAACATCGGCATACTCGTGAGCACCGAATTAATCAGAATTAATCGGCCTCCGTATGACATGAGCTTACCCTTCCAGCAGCTCAATTTCTTCTCAAAACGGTCCTCGATGCACCTCCACTCTCGGTTTGTCAGCCTACGATGGTGGATTGGGATACCTAGGTAAGAGAAGGGTAGTGCTCCCAACTCACACCGCTTCTCTCATGATGGAGATCAGATATCTGCTAAATTGCGTCCCTCAAGCAACGACCGCCTTTACTGCAGTCTTTTTTAGGAACCGTCACCATAGGCTTCATTTGCCAAAGAAAGGTTTGGGGCCTTCTGGCGAGGCTCGACGGTATTAGAGAATTTCTTTTTTATCGATGCATCATGGATGCAAACATGGACTTTTGACGGTAGATGAGGGGGTCTCATGTGGTAGGGGAGATCTCAAAATTCGTGTTATCCTTTTTTGACATCAAAGTACTCGTTTTTGCATGTTGATCAATCTTTTGCAAGGGTATTAGATGGATCTTCCATCCACCCCGAACACACCTTACTTCTAACTTATTTGGCTAAATCATGGGCATCGTAATTAGACTCTCTAAGAGCATGCTCAAAAATAATATGCGGGAAATCAAACGCAAGGTGATATATATCATTAAAAACTACCGTCGATAGACCGAAAGAGCGACCTCCATTCTTCATTGTCTCTATCACCTCAATGTTGTTGGTGTTCACCTCTATGCGGTTACACCCGACTGTAGTCGTCAAATTGAGACCAAACCGTAAGGCCTGTACCTCGACCATAAGCGCATATCTACACCAATCGATTTCCCCGTTTCCTGCCGCAACGAATCTGCCATTCGAGATTCTCATGATAGCGTCATACAAGCCCTTGAGTAAGTCTGGCTCTAAAGCCCAATCCATGTTTCGCTTCACATAGTTGCTCCTTGGTCTGTCGCAACCATGTCGCTTGATCGTCGCCATTGCATCACTCGCCATTGTATAGCTAGCAACCAAAGATCTGATTGCCATTGCTATGAACTTAGATTCCTGGACCTTTTCGTTATGCACTAACTTTTCTCCTCTCACATCATAATTATATACCAGGAACCAATAGCAATTGCTTCCTTTGAATTTCCTAGACCGAGGCCACACATTCTTCAGCTGGTTGTAGCAATAAATATTCTAGCACAACTTCTCCCGCATGATCCTCAACACATGCTTTATCAATAGCAAAGTCCAAAACCAGTAACCGCCATACCTCTTTAGTTTTTGCACAAGTGAATAACAGGTGCTTGGTATCCTCCGCTCCTATATCGCATGTAGGACATTGCCCGATGACTTTTATATGTCTGCCAGCCAAAGTCACCCGATATGGTAGCGATCCTAACAAAGTTCGCCAGAGAATTTTTTTAACCTTGGCAGGACAGCTTAAGCTCGAGATCGTCCCCCATATTTGTGAATTTCGTAACGGTTCGACTGTATTTTCTCCTAATATTTTATGTCCATATTGGCTTTGCCACTCCGCAAAGTATGCCGATCTCACAGAGAATCTCCCGTTTTGCAAAATTCCATGAAGTCCGACATATCAAATTCAGGCAATGGAATCGCAAGCACACGCGTCACACCAACTTGCCAGAACTCTTTGTCCCAACGACCCATAACAGGGTCCATGAAATCACTTACTTTTGATAGTAAATTGCCTCCACGATGGGTGATCGCTTTCCTGTTAGGTGAGTTTGGGATCCATTCATCATCCCAAAAATTGATCTGACTACCATCACTGATCCTCCATATATGACCCCTTTTTTGTCTGCGCACCTGACTTAACATTTTGCCACGTGAATGATGCTCTCTTTTTCAGAGTTACACTCAAGATATCACAATCTGGATACTATTTGGCTTTGAGAACACGGGCACAAAGGGAATCCGGATTATCAATTAATCTCCAATCTTACTGCGCAATTAGGGCTAGGTTAAAACAATGAAAAACTCAAAATCTCATTCCACCCTCTTTCTTTGGCAAACAAAACTCCCACCATGCAAACCTGGGCATTCTCCTCTGATTGTCACCATCACCTCACCAATAATGCGACATCGCGTCTGTAATTCCTTTACAAATCGATTTGGAATTTTGTAAACCGACATTGCATAAGATGGTATAGCATGTACAATTGATTTGAGTAGCACTTTCTCTCCTCCTATTCAAGTTGCCTTTCCAGTCATTCCATAGTTCTTTTCATAAATTGATCCACCAAAAGCTGGAAACAATCTGTCCTATTTAAACCCACAGTGGATGGTAAGCCTAGATAAGTATCCGATAGTGCCTCGGTCATTATATTCCAACTGCTGCAAATTTTTTCCTTCATCTCAACTCTAGTATTAGGGCTAAAAACACACTTGACTTGTCCACGCTAACCTTCTGTCCCAAAGTGGCACAATATGATGCAAGAATTTCTTTCAGACACTCAACATTCTCAGTATTAGCCTTCATCGGGATTAATGAATCATCTGCAAAAATAAATTAGTGATGGCTCGTGCTTCCCAACACACCTTCACTCCCTCAAGTTTCCCTTCTTCCTTAACTTTATTCAGCAAAGCAGTCAATCCTTCAGTACATAATTAACAAAAACAAATAAGGCAACAATGGATCACCTTGTCACAAGTCTCTAGACGGTTTAAAAGTTTTCGTTTCTTCTAAGTTAAAACGTACACGGTATTCCACTGTACTAACACATTCCATAACCAGTTTAAGCCACGCTTCATGAAAATCCCAATTTCAGCAGAATACCTTTCAGAAACGGCCATTCAACCTGGTCATATGCCTTATGCATGTCCAGCTTCACCGCACACCAACCATTATGGCCATATCTCTTGTTCTTTATCGCATGAAAACTTTCATAAGCTACCAAGACATTGTTTGTGATCATATGCCAAGGAACAAAAGCACTCTGCGTTGGGCTAATAATGTCTGGTAAAAAAAATTCAGCCTTGTTGCTAGCATCTTCGAGATTACCTTCTAAACAACATTGCATGGACTTATAGGCCAGAACTGGGTCACTTTCTCTAGTGAATTTATTTTCAGGATCAAAACTATAGCAGTGTCATACAACTTGGTAATAAGTAAGCATTGATCTTGTATGTATGCTAACACCCAACAACTCCTTTGGCATCTAGAGCAGAGAAATATCCAGGCAACCACCTGGCTTCATCCTCTTTCTTAGAAAATTACTTTTGGCCAAGCATTACATATAGAAAGTTCAGTAGGGTACTGAGAAATAACGAAGCAACTACATGGTAGGTTGGTGGCTTCTTCGTTTTGTCAACAAACTACGTGGAAGGTTGGTGCCATCGGATTTTTATTTGAAAGTGCTATTGTTGTATTGTTGTGGATTTTCTTGGTGAGGCTACTGTTATGGATTTGTAAATGTGAACAAACTATTGTACAGGAAGATATAATAATAGTTTCAGTTAAAACATTTAATTCAATGGAAGAAATTCTGGTCAAAGAAAATGTAAGGCCGACAGAAAAATTAAGGTATGAACACTGATCTATTATCTAATTACCAAGTGATCCATCTCACTCAAATCACGATACGTCTTAATTAGATGGTCTAAATTCATGGTGATTGTTATGTAGCTGGTTAAATACAAAGTTCTTATCAGCTAAAAACTCACAAGAGGGATTTTGAACACGGCTTGTTGAGTATCATGATTGTTAGGAAATATAGGATAGACTAGGATTTGTTCTAACTTGTCTTGTACTCCAGGATGGTCATGTACTCCTATATATATGCCCACAAGGCTCAAGCAATACATCATCGATTCCACCAATTCCCTCTTTTTTTCCTTCTACACGGGGATGGCCGATGCAGCATCCGTATACATTACTAGCAACGAATGAGTAATCTGTATTCTGGTCCGAATTGGACGTATATATAACTAATGACAGCGCTTGAAGCTGTCAAGTTTTACAAAGGATATGACTTTCGTTCACGGACAAGTGGACAGGCGTACGTATAATGATCAACCTACTAATACGAGCAATAACTGCCATTAACTTTCGTTTTTTCTATTAAAAAATTACATGTTTTGTTTTTTTAATTGTAGACCACTGTCATACAACTTGGTTATAAGTAAGCATTGATCCAGCATGTAGGCCAACACCCACCACCTCCTTTGGCATCTAGAGCGGAGAAATATCCAAGTAACTACCTGGCTTCTTCCTCTTCCTTACGGAGAAGCCGTTTGGCCCAGCTTTATACATACATATAGAAAGCTTAAAAGGGTACTGAGAAACAACCAATCAACTACGTGAAAGGTTCTTCCTTTTGTCAATAACAAGGGTTCAATTTTTGTAGTGATAGACCACCTTGGCTTGTCTGTAAACAGGACACTTTGTTTAAAGTTAAAACCAGGCACCAATTGCATTACCTCGTGTCGGCAAATGGTTGGGTCTTTATGCGCGTGGTTGCACATTTCTATGCCATTTGACCTTAATTGCAACACTAACAACCACATGGAGACAGCTTATGCAACTGGGCGTTCTTTCCCCTCTTATTTTACGTTAATTAGTATCAAAGATTAATGGATTGTTAGCAATGTCGGGTGGACAGAACTTTCGGTTGAGCAACGTGGGACGAACATGCACGGCACGCGTTTTGGTTAACTCATCAAATAGTACTCCTATGTATTATCCCAGACCTCTCCTGCCCACCAACTAATCATATCAGAATCCCCTTTGCCTTCTCACTCCACAGCCCACTGCTCGCCCTCATCTCTCCTCTGCACGCGTCGCCGGCGTCCGAGCTTCTCCTCGCCGGGCCAGGTGACGGGGTTTCTCCGCGGTCGGATTTATCCTGCTAGGTGCGCCCCCCGTGCTTCCATCTCCTCCAATCCTATGCCGCCGCCGTCGGCGCGCGTTGGCCTGCGCCGGCACGGAGCTGGTCGATCTGCTCGTTCCGTGGATCAATGATTTATAGCTTATTTCTGCTCTTCCGGACGTCCACTTTTCCGGGCTCAGATCGACGGCGCGGAGAAGAGGGGAAAAAATCCACTGTTCACCGTCAACGCACTCGATCGACTTGCACTGCCATCCTACTATCGAGGTACGTAGCTCTGTGTTCCCTGTGCCGTGCTTCGATCTCCCGCACGGGAGCGGCTAGTAGCTTGTTCAGTGTTAATAATCCCTCCTTTTTTTCTTCAGGTTGTCAGATTTTGTAGCGATCCACTGTTCACCACAGGATGTTCGACCGACACTAGCAGCCAAGTGAAGAAAATTCCAGGTTCCACGCCAGGATCCTGCTAGGTACGACCACATCTCTCCTTGCATTGCTTCCATCCCCCTCGTGGGCCGCCGCCTCCCGTCTCCTTTTGCTGGAACGCATCGGTTTGTAGCTAGTTCAGTGCACTAATGCTTAGTTGCTTACCTCCATTAATCCTCTTTCCAGGGTTTTGATTGAGGAAGCAAATATAGCTGCCTATTCATTGTCAATATACACAACCATCCACACAAACTAGCACGATGATGGAGGGGGTTATGGTGAGTGCAGCTACCGGGGCCCTCAACTCTGTCCTGGAGAAGCTGGGCACTCTGCTGGTCCAAGAGTACAAGCTTCAAAAGGGGGTGCACGGCGAGATCAAGTTTCTGACCGATGAGCTTACCGCCATGCACGCCTTTCTCCTCAAGATGTCGGAGGAGGAGGATCCTGACCAGCAAGATAAGGTATGGATGTCCACGGTGCGGGAGCTCTCCTATGATATAGAGGACTCCATCGATGACTTCATGCAAGATGAAGACGGCAAAGACGCAAAGCCAGATGGCTTCATAAGTAAGATCAAGCACATTCTCGGGAAGTTGGGAAAGAGGAAGGCTCACCATCAAATGTTCCAAGATCTGAAGCAACAGGTCATTGAGGCGGGCGACAGGAATGAAAGGTACAAGACTGGCCAGGCCTTCTCCAACATGAAAAATACAACCGTTGACCCTAGAGCCCTTGCTATCTTTGAGCATGCCTCAAGCCTCGTCGGGATTGATGAACCAAAGGCTGAGCTAATCAAATTGTTGATTGGAGAAGATGGAGTTGCATCAACGCAACTGTCACAACAAGTGAAGATGGTCTCCATTGTTGGACCTGGCGGAATGGGCAAGACAACTCTCGCAAACCAAGTGTATCAACACCTTAAAGAGAAATTCAACTGCAAAGCTTTTTTATCAGTGTCGCGAAATCCAGACATGATGAATATCCTGAGAACTATTCTTAGTGAAGTTAGTGGTCAAAGTTATGCTGCCACAGAAGTAGGGAGCATACAACAAGTCACCGAGAAGATTCGTAATCACCTAGCGGAGAAAAGGTACAATTTCTACTTATTCTTTTACTTGTCACATTTCACATGAAAATCATACTAGTAGCTTGCCAGCAAAAATAGTTATAGTTGTATGCTAATATGATATTAGAAAGTGTAATGGCCAGATGACCATGTTGATGCCCAAAACAATAGGTGAAATAGAACAGAGACCTTGTGAAAACAAATCAACAAACTAACCTAACAGACCATGGCTATGTATTTTCCTTTCTTCTGAGAATTCTGACATATTATGATCTCCAGTACATAGCTCCGTTGATTGACTTCACACAAAGACTAAGGTATAATTCCCATGACACCCCTTAGTGTTTGCATGTCTAGCATTACTTAGTAACTACCAAAATGTTTGCATTACGGTCAAATTATTTCTATGGCACGTGAATTTTAACCAATTTCTAACATAAATTTTTTTGCGGAGATTTTCTAACATAATTCGAACACATGTCAAACAATTGAAATGGACGTTACAGTCAAATATTTCTTTGTTGGGCTTATATTTTAAAGCATCATTAATATCTGTGGTGACTAAAATATTTCGTAAATTAAAATTTGGGACCATGGCTTTACCCATCTTCGTCTTGAATCACCGGCTGTTCAGAACGACAGCTAGATTCTTTGTTTATTGCCCACACCCACCCAGAATTAGTTGCCTCACTGTGATTATCCAATCATCGGGTATGAATCGATATATATCTTGCTTGAATTGTTGCATGCTTCTCAATAGAACGGGGCTGATATGTTCCTATTTTCTATGGCCATTCCTCCCATTTAAATTGTTGCTTATATATCCTTATTTTACATTGTCGGTAAGGAAAAGCCTCATATTGTATGCTCTTTATATTAAAGACAAGCTTGTAAATCCATCTGCAGGTATTGTATTGTTGTAGACGATATATGGAAGAATGAAACATGGGATGTCATCAAGTGTGTATTCCCCATGACCAGCAGCGGCATAATAATCACCACCACTCGTATGAAGGATGTCGCTAATTCATGTCGATCGCTATTCGGTGGTTATATTTATAATATAAAAGCTCTTGATATTGTTCACTCAAGAAAGTTATTTTACAGAAGATTATTCAAGTGTGAAGATGATTGTCCTTCATACCTTAAACAGGTTTCTGAGCAGATATTGGGAAAATTCCATGGGTTACCTCTGGCGATTATTGCTATATCTGGTTTGTTGGCTAACACAGAAAAAACAGAAGTTCTATGGAACCAAGTGAAAGATTCAATTGGTCGTGCACTTGAAAGAAATCCTAGTGTCGAAGGAATGATGAAGATATTGTCACTTAGTTATTTTGATCTGCCTCCTTATCTAAAAACTTGCCTCTTATATGTGAGCTTATATCTAGAAGATTCTACTATTGAGAAGGAGGACCTGATAAGAAGATGGATTGCTGAAGGATTCATTCATAGAGAAGGCAGATACACGGCATATGAGTTAGGAGAAAGGTGTTTTAATGAACTACTCAATAGGGGTTTGATCCAGCCTGGGGAGATAGATGACTATGGCAAGGTGGAGAGTTGTCGAGTTCATGACACGATTCTTGATTTCATCATATCCAAGTCCATAGAAGAGAACTTCATTACTTTACTTGGTGTTTCCGTTCTGACAATTGGGAACCAAAGCAAATTTGTTCGTCGACTCTGTCTACAAGGTGTCAAAAAAGAAAATTCAGCAGTACTGACAGCAGGTCTCGTGTTGTCCCATATCCGATCACTTACTATGGTTAGAGGTCTGTTGGAAATCCCTTCTTTGGAAGAGTTTAGACATCTGCGTGTTCTCGACTTGATGGGTTGCTCTGAAGTGGAAGATCATCATCTTGAAAATATAGTGAAGTTGCTCCAGCTGAGGTACCTGAATCTCAAAGGTACAAAAATAAGCAAGGTGCCAGATCAAATTGGTCGTTTAGGATGCTTAGAGGTGTTGGACCTAAGAAGGACTTCTATAGAGGAATTACCTGCATCTATTGTGAATCTTAGAAAGTTGGTGCATCTACTTGTTGACGAGGATGTTAAATTTCCTGATGGGATTGCAAAGATGCAAGCACTAGAGACGTTGAAAGATGTCGGTGCCTCCATTCAGCCATTAGACTTCCTGTGCGGCCTTGGTCAACTAATGAACTTGAGTAATCTGCGGCTTATGCTTGATTTTGAATTTGATTCTGCCACTGAGGATGCAAATATGGTTGGGGAGGAGCACAACAAAGCTATTGTCTCCTCCCTGTGTAAGCTAGGCACCCATAACCTCCGCTCCCTGACTATTACTATTGGGGTTGGGAGCAGCCTCTTACATGAGGAATCATTGTGCCTGCGTACCCTTGAGGACCTTTCTATCGAATTTTGTGCCATCCCACAGGTTCCGACATGGATGTGCTCCCTCAGAAACCTCCAACGGCTAAGCCTTTCTGTGGAGGGGCTCAAGCAGGACGACCTCTGCACCCTTGGGGCTTTACCCAGTCTGCTCGTTCTATGTCTGATTGAAGAAACAATGTCAAACGAAAAGCTTAGAATCAGTGGTGAAGTTGGGTTTCGATTGTTGAATACTTTTATTTATGATGTATATTTTAAATCAGTAGATCTGATATTTGGGACAGGGTCCATGCCGAAGCTTGAAAAACTCGAGTTTAATTATATTTGCATAGTTGAAGCTAACTCTCTGGGCTTTGGAATTGAAAACCTCCCCTGCCTCACTAGTGTCAAATGCATTGGTGTTAATGGTGATGATGGCATTGTTGAAGCCGTGAAGACTGCCATGGAGAAAGCAGCCAGCACACATTCCAACCACCCAAGTCTACTCTTTCAGAGATTTCGCTGATACTTCGAATTAACAAGCCAAAAACAGGGGAGTTGCTTCTGCTCGTCGTCCGGCCAGCCAGTTCTCAAGTTTAATACTAGTGTCTAGCTCGATTCGTCTCTCTCTTATGATACACTATTCTCTCCATCGGATAATAATGTACTATGGATAATGATACAAAATTGTGGAATTGGTTAAGACTGCTACTGTACTGCATTTTCTGTAATAATCAGTCATCCGTGTTTGATGGTTTAATATTATTGGGTGACCATTCGTAGTTGTCATTCTCTAGTTGTCATGCTCTTTGGCAAGTCATCATTCTGTAGCTGTAATACATTCCTCCTTTGCTCTTTTATCCACTTCTATGTAGTCATTGTGCTCTTTTATGAGGCAAGCTTTTGTTTGCTTACGGTTGTTTACAGCTTATAATATAAGCCTGTCAACTGGTATGTATTACTGTCAATTAAATCCTTGTTTTACAGTTCATCTGTTAATCAATTGCAGCGGTAACCAGATCAGTACTGGCTGATTATTGGGCACTTGAGTGTTGTGACTGATCGATGTTGTTGGAAACCATCTTGAGGCCAGACTAATTCCTGTTGTCAACAATCCTAGTTTAGAGTTGTCATTCAGAAAATGTGTGCTCTTTCTGAACGGGTAAACTGCTTTCAGTGTTCTTCAGTCTATCCCTCGAGGAGACCAGGCATTTGTACAAAAGTTGCACCGTCAGATTCAGTTTAACTACAAGCACTGTACTGGTGTAGGAGACGTCTCTTGAGCTTTGTATAGCATCCAGGTTGTCATTCGGAAAATGCATATATTGTTTCTCAATGGGTAGGTACTGGTGTAGGGTATAAGACGACCCTCCTGCGCCCCCCCCCACCCCCCCCCCCCCGCGGGCGGCCAGGAGGAAACCCTCGCCGCCGCCGCCGGGGCTCCCCCTCCTCCTCTCCTCCCTCCCTCGCCGACGCCGGGGGGCGCAGCCGGGCGAAGCGCGGCTGGCGCCGGCGGCGGCGGGGAGATCTCGTCCTCTCGCGTGGGGCCCTGATGCGGGACGGGGCGGCCGGGCTGGGGTGCGGCGCTGGCGGCGGGCGCTGCGGTGAGGCGGGGAGCCGGAGCTGTGCGGCGACGACCTCTTGCTGGCTGCGCGACGGGCGTCGTGGTGGCGGAGCGTGCTGGGCGGTCGGTGGCGGCGGATGGTGCGGGTCAATGCAGCTCCGCCAGATCTAGCCGCATCGCGACTCGGGCTGCGAGCGGCGAGGACTGCGGACGGCGCCGTGGGGTCCGGCGGTGGTCGTCCGTGGCAGCGGGGGCGGTGGTGCATGCTTTGCGGCGGCGGCCCCGTCCAGCACCATTCTGGTCTGGCGGGCGTGTGGGCGTCGGGCGGCGCGGGGCGGGCTGCGACCGGGTGTGGTCGTGGCCATGTCCGTGGTCCATGGCGGCGCACTAGCTGCTGCCGCTGGCGGCGGTGGTGGTGGCAGGTTGATTGCGGTGGCGGCCAGATCTTCCTGGCGTCGGCCCGTCTGTAGGCTGCCTGTATCGGCCTTCGACCCCTTTCCTCGGCATCTGTCCGCTTCTCTCACCAAAGGGCTGGCCTTCTCCTGGCTGCGGTCCATCATCCGTCTCGCACCCGGTGACGTAGGACCGAGCTGGTCTCGCGCCCGGCAGCAGGACCGCTCGCCTCGCGCCCGGCAGCAGGACTGCGCTCGTCTCGCGCCCGGTTGCAGGACCGGCCCGTCTCGCGCCCGGTGTAGCAGGACGGCTCGATGGAGGCTTGTTGTGGCCGGCCTATTGGGTCTCGGCGTTGGGACCGGCCACGGGTGTGAAAGGCAGATTCTTTCCGCCCGTCTCTGCGGTGGGGGTAGCGGTGGGGCTCGGGGGACTCGGTGTCAAGGTCTTGGATTCCGGGGCGGCGACCCTGGTGGTGGTGGCGCGATGCTCTTGGGCAGAGCTCATGCCTCGGTGCTGCCCGGCTACTACGGCCGTGTGGGCGGCGTGGTAGCCGGGGTGTGGCGTTCGGTGGCCGTGAATGTTGGCCGGGGTGAAAACCTCTCTATCTTCGGACGGACTGGCGACGGCGAGGATCGCTCCCTTCTTGAAGGCGTCGTCGTGGCTATCACTACCCGTCGTGGTGCTCCAGGGGAAACTCTGATCCTCGGATCGGGCGGTGGCGACGATGCGGTGCCGTATCCTTCCTGAAGGCACCGCTTTGGAGCCCACGGTTCGTCATATGCGGTTTCGCTTCTTCGGATGAAGCGCCCGGCGGCTCTTGTAGTGCTAGGGTGTGTGTTGCTGCGCTCAGCGCCCATGTATCCTGCCTTGGGTGCGTGTGTGTTGTGGTGGGTGAGTGCGGTTGTACCGAGCACTGTGGATCTTTGCTTTATATATAAAGCGGGGCGAAAGCCTTTTTCGGTAATGGGTAGGTACTCAAATCAGTGAGTAGCTGTTGCACGCTTCATCCTGCAGGTAGAGATTAGTAGCTGTTGTGAGCCGGCAGTTGTTTAGTTATTTCCTTTTCAGCGAGTTCTTCCGCAAAGTAGACATCAAGAAAGCTCAGTGCCCTAGTTGTAGCATCCTGAACTTAAACAATTCATGAGCTCTTCTCACCTTCTCGACGACTTCCATGATGTTATATATGCTTGCAGTCTTTCACCTTCAATCAATGTAAAATTGCTACATAGTATTGCTGCTGTTAAAAACTTGATGTTACCAATCATTAATTGATTTTGCAGTAGCAGATGATTATTGCTAGCTAGCTACTCTCCAGATGCTTCATGACAGCAGATGATTATTTCTGTGTCCTGGCTGGTGTTGGAACGGACACACTCTGTTTCGTTGCCTCATGTATTCATAATCAGGCTGTCTGTCTGTTCAGCTCAGGGCACAATTTCGTGGAGGCTGCAATTTCAAAGGTTATCGCTGTTTCGGGGATCGATGGGTCTGCTCGGTTCATCGTTGTCTGCGTGCAGTGGATGTGTCTAAGTTTCAGTTGAGGTGCCGTTTCTGCAGGTGCTTATTCAGTTCTATCTTTATTGTTACTGAGATGCAAGCACTGCTATTGTTTCGAAATTGGCTGCGAGAAAGCTAATTAACATGCAGATTGCTCTCTCTATGTACACATTTCTATTTTTTAGAAAAGGAGGATGACCCCTGGCCTCTGCATCTGGGAGATGCATACGGCCATTTTATTGATTATTCTCGAGGACCTTACAAAGTATTACAACAATGTGCCTGAATCCACCGTCTTGGCAACACATGCAGCTACTTCTATCCAAAATGATGAAGGAGTGCTAGCTGGGCCACTACTCAAACCACTCACCTAAACCTAACATCAAAAGCCGGAAGCCGAAACATATTCGGAAGCCCCATCCGAGCCACATACCGGGTCTGGGGCACAATCCGGTCAGACGCACTCGCGTGTCGGCGCCGCCATCTTCCAGAGGTCCGTCTTCAGATCATATTGAGGCTTCTACCTTGTCTGGCCACTCTGCCATCGACGTCACCATGACGCCAGACAACAACCTCCTCCTGCGCGAGTCCATCTCCGTGCATCGGACGCCGAGCCTCCACAGCGCCATGCCGCCGATATCCGCCGCTATCAATGTGTGAGATGAAGCACCGCTCCACCATCCCCAGCCAGCACTTACTCCAAAACGATGCCCCCAGGAGGGAAAGCGATAAAACGCCATCATCGTCCGATCCGGAAGACCCAGATCTAG
This sequence comes from Aegilops umbellulata, assembly GCA_032464435.1. Lineage (NCBI taxonomy): Eukaryota > Viridiplantae > Streptophyta > Magnoliopsida > Poales > Poaceae > Aegilops > Aegilops umbellulata. The sequence continues at coordinate 3,994,848 of CP136057.1, read as the reverse complement.
GGTTTCCCCCGGAGCATCCCGAGCCTGATGACGCAGACTGCAACGACGAATCCTCGACAAGGGAACGACATCTAAGACGCCGCCATCGTCCGCCGTGACCGTAGTCGGCGCGATTTTCATCGGCAGTTGCTCCACCAGACGTGCGCCGCTGACGTCGCTGGTCCCTTCAACCGGAGCAAACTCCAAAACAATGCCTTAAAGAGGGACGACGACGCAAAAAGCGCCGCCATCGCTCGATCCCAAGGGGATCTAGGGTTTCCCCCGTAGTTGCCCGCGCTATCAAGGGCCAGACAAGGGTAGAATCCCGCGGATCTGCCCAGCTGCCGACGAGTCGCACCCACCACCGTGCCGACGGCCGACCAACGATCAATCCGGCAGCGCCGCCGCGAACCGATCCGGTCACGCCGCTGCCGTCCCTGACGGGCGCGACGCACCAAATCGCAAGGCCTCTTGCCGCAGGGAATCGGCGCCGCCACCATCCGCCGTGGCGACCGGCCCGACGGCGCCGGCCCACGCCAGCCCCACCCGAGCGAGAGGGCCCGAGTCCCCGACGCCGCCGGCGACGGCTAGGCTTCGCCTGGCCGCGCCCTTGGGCGGTGGCGAGGGAGGAGGAAGAGGAGGAGTGGGGGAGGTTCGGCGGCGATGGGATCTGGGGCCTCCCGGTCGCCCACGCGGGGGGCGGCTCGGGAGGGAGACGTACGGGACGCGAACATCTGCCCGACGCGAACCATTGTACACTGAAATGAAGAAAGTGTTATACTGAGGTAGATCCGTTCATGGGCTTTACCCTTTGATCCCAGCGATATTCCGCAGTTTCCTCATTTTTAGTGATGAGTGGGTGCTGGAGTAGTTGTTTGCGTCTTGACCGTACGTCGTGGCAATCACAATCTTCAGAATTTTCTCCGTTCTCACTCTTTTGGCCCATCCGTTCCACTTGTTTTCTGCACTACGATGGGCTACACAAGCTCCACTGGATTGGCACTCCGATAGGATTACATCCACAACCCACGTGTGGTTAGGAAGGCAAGTCAAGTCAAGTGTAGCGTTAGGTACACACGTTTTCACTGGCTAATTAACCTGCACACATAGATCTTTCCATTCTCTCCCTGCTCATGTGCCGCTGCACAAGTCTCGCTGCTGCTGCTGCTTGCCTCACGCGTCGCCGGAGTCTGCTCGACAGCGGTATCCCGGTAAGTACGACCTCATCCATCTCCCCTGCCATGTTTTTTTTCTCCTCTAGTAGTGCAGTATGATACCGCCGCCAAGGGATTGATGGAGCTGTTGTTAATTTGGTGAATTTAGGCTTACTTGGATTATGAAAATCCAGAAAATGTATATCATGATTTTTGGAAGTTTTCTTAAGACAAATGCGTATTTTAAAATATAATAAAAATATTGCGTTGGTAATGATGCTCATAATGAAAAATTCAAAAGCTTGTATCTCCTTGTCTAAGTCTCAGTTTGGTGCCATTGAGGTGGATTATGATGAGTTATCCAACATTTTCAACCAGCTTTTGCCCAAAACCAACTCGATATTGTCTTGTTTTGGTCATTATTTTTCCACGGCAGATGATAAGTTGAGTACAAATTTTTTTAGCGACGACAAACTGGCCCATGGACGTACGACAGCTTTCAGAGGACCGAAGGGAGCGATTCAAGTTATACAAAATAACTGATGATGTAGCTTTTCTACATGCATTTCTTTTATCATATTTCAGTTTTTTTGGGTCTGTTTCTATATCTAGACTTTGGAGACTATTGTATCAGCAACCATAATCTTGAGGATTTTCCTCGTACTGTTTTTGGCCCATGCATGCCTCTCACCTGTTTATTAATTGCCAGTGCATTTTACAATCTACGAGCTCCATTGCCGCAAATTAACCGAGCTACCGCATCTTGTGACGCATGGAGGTGGCTCTTGTGAGTGTGGCCACGGGGGCCCTTAACTCCGTCCTGGAGAAGCTGGGCACTCTGCTGGTTGACGAGTACAATTGTCTCAAAGGGGTGTGCGGTGAGATCAAGTTTCTGACTGATGAGCTTACTGCCATGCACGCCTTTCTGCCTAAGATGTCAGAGGAGGAGGATCCTGACGTGCCGGACAAGGTATGGATGACCATGGTGCGGGAGCTCTCCTATGATATAGAGGACTCCATTGACGACTTCATGCAAGGTCTCGACGACAAAGACGTTAAGCCAGATAGCTTCCTAAAGAAGATCAAGCACATTCTAGGGACGTTGGGGAAGAGGAAGGCTCACCATCGCACGTTCCAAGATTTGAAGAATGAAGTCATAGAGGCGGGTGAGAGGAATCAAAGGTACAAGACACCTTAGGCCTTCTCCAACACAAAAAAAGGAACCTTTGACCCAAGGGCTCTTGCGATCTTCGAGGATGCCTCAAAGCTTGTCGGTATTGACGAACCCAAGGCTGAGATAATCAGATTGTTGACAGAAGGGAATGTATATGCACCAGTGCAACAACAGCAACCAAAAATAGTCTCCATCGTTGGATCAGGAGGAATGGGCAAGACAACTCTTGCAAACCAAGTGTATCAAGACCTTAAAGGAAAATTTGAGTGTCGGGCTTTCGTATCAGTGTCACAAAATCCGAACATGAAGAAAATCTTGAGAACTATTCTCAGTGAAGTGGCAAATAAAGATTATGCCCACACCAAAGCTAGGGATGAACAACAACTTATCTCCAAGATCTCTAATTTCCTTGTTGACAAAAGGTACTATCTCCACTCCAAACTCATGTATGTTTGTCATCCTTGAATGTGTAAAAAAACCTTATTTAGATATGCCACATGTAAATCTGTCACCAAAATAGTTCAATCAAATTTTTAATATGTTATGAGAAAAGATAATCATAAAATTTGTAATGTTTTTAAAATTTGCGGGAGCTGGGAGCTGGGCCCTAAGTCACAACCTATCCTAATTAAGAGCGAACATTCACTGTCTATGTGCTTCTTTCATGTCTTTACATTAGTTAAGCCTGTTAGATCCACGCATCCATTCGAATCACCTGATCATTTGATCTGTATGCAGCATGCACACGCCTATATTTATTCTTGGTCCGGATTAATCAGTGTGCGCGCGCACGCACACACATCGATGCACACATGCGGACATGATTATTCGATCCATGCATCTACTATTTGAACTTCTGCATTCATGCTTCTCTAACATATATGGAGTATACACCAAATAAAAGTGACCATGACATGCATCATGTTCATACCACTGTCATTCATCACTCTCCTCTCCGTTGAACATGTTTGAACCACGGTCATTGATCACTCTCCTCTCCATTGTTACTGTACCAAATTAGATTATGTTGTGCTGGTTGAGTCTATACTTAATCAATGTCATTTAAGCACTCATGTTCGTGTTTGTCGGCGATTAATGCAACTCCAATTTTACGATCTACTAGGAGGTCATAGAAGACAGTAGAGAGAAGGGTGGTGCCCGAAGGGATCTCGTTAGCAATGATGGTGCACAATGGTTTTACCCAAGTTCAGGCTCCCAGATTGGTAAAAGCCTTACATCCTGCTTATAGTGTATACTTATTAATGGAAGAATTACAAGGGTGTAGGTCAAATCTATGGATAAATAGGTTGCGGGTGTTTTGGAACGGAATAGTCATTAAAAGAGACATCCTACCCCTTATATAGGTTGACATGTGCTAGCAATTAGGTAGCTAACTTCTAGGAGATATGATACGATGTGGTGATCCCGTGGTTATCCGAACATATCTCCTGTAACAACAAGATCCGGGTTTGGCACACACATTCCTATTCCCTTATGAGTTCATACTCAGGCATGATTGTGTGGGTCCAAGGGGTCCCTAGACACTCGTAGGTGGACTCGGTTAATGCACGCCCACAGGGTATAACCCTCCAACTATACTCCTATACACGCCGACTACGTTCTTTTTTATCTTTTCTATTTTCTCAAGGAAAACAAGTTTTTTCTCCTTTTGGTGTTTGCTCTACTAATGTCACTCGTAAATCCATATGCAGCTACTTCATTGTTGTTGATGACGTATGGAACAAGGAACATGGGATGCTATTAAGTATGCATTCCCCATGACCAGTCGTGGCATACTAATCACCACTACCCGTATGATTGATGTTGTGCATTCATGTCATTCATCATTCAGTGGCCATATTTATAATATGAAGCCTCTTCATATGGAGCACTCAAGACATCTATTTCGCAAAAGACTATTTAGTTCGAAAGAAGACTGTCCTTCATACCTTGAAGAAATTTTTGAGCAAATATTGGAAAAATGTGATGGGTTACCTTTAGCAATCATTGCTATATCTTGTTTGTTGGGTAACACAGAAAGAACAAAGCAGCAATGGAACCAAGTAAAAGATTAAATTGGTCGTGCACTTGAAAGGAATCCTAGTGTTGAAGGAATGATGAAGATATTGTCACTTAGTTACTTTGATCTGCCTTCTCATCTAAAAGGTTGTCTCCTATATCTAAGTATATTTCCAGAAGATTCTATTATTGAGAAGAAGGGTCTGATAAGGAAATGGGTTGCTGAAGGACTTGTTTGCAAAGAAGGCAGATATACATCATACGACTTAGGAGAGAAGTGTTTTAGTGATCTCGTCAATAGGAGTTTGATCCAACCCGTGAAGGTGGACAAATATGATAAGGTGCTTACTTTTCGAGTTCATGACACGATTCTTGATTTCATAGTTTCCAAGTCCATTGAAGGGAACTTTGTTACTTTCGTTGGTGTTCCTCGTTTAACCATCGGGAGACAAAGCAAAACTCGTCGGATCTCCATGCAAGTTGACGGGAAAGGAAATTCTGTCATGCCAATGAACTTACTATTGTCTCATGTCCGGTCACTTAATGCGTTTGGGAATTCTGTGAAAATACCTTCCATGACGGGGTTCAGTCATTTACGCAGTTTGGACTTTGGATGATGCAGGCAATTAGAAAACTACCATCTTGTGAATATAGGGATGTTGTTGCAGCTAAGGTATCTCAACATTAGCATCACAAGGGTGAGCGAGCTCCCGGAGCAAATCGGAAACTACGGTTCTTAGAGATGTTGGACATAAGGCACACAAATGTGATTGATTTACCAACAAGTATTGTCAATCTCGGAAAATTGGCACATTTATTTGTTAGCGGACACGTTAGGTTTCCCGATGGAATTGCAAAGATGCAAACACTGGAGACATTGAAACGTGTGCCTGCCCTGCAATCATATAACTTTCTGCAAGAGCTTGGGCGGCTAAAGAATCTGAGGAAGCTACACTTTTATCATATGTATGTCTCCCAAGAGCACAAGGAAGTTATTGCTTCTTCTCTCTGTAACCTATGCATAAGGAACCTTTGTTATCTAACTATAACTATGTTGAGTGACAAGCTGAGTGACAACTTCTTACTGAATACATGGTGCACTTGTCCCCCGGTGAACCTCCAGAAACTTACGACCTCGGGTTTTGTCTTCCCAAAGGTTCCAGATTGGGTAGGATCTCTCGTCAACCTACAGAAGTTATGCTTGCAAGTGAAGATAATTAAGCATGAAGATTTTTGCATCCTTGGAGCCTTACCTACTCTTCTCTCTCTAGGTCTCGAAGCAAATTAAAGGAATATCAGTCTTCTTGTGAAGCCAAAAGGCTTGCAGTCACTAGTGAAGTTGGGTTCCGGTGCCTCAGAGTATTTACTTATTGGGTGCAGGGAGATGGGATGGATCTCATGTTTGTAGCAAGATGTATGCCCAAGCTAGAAAAACTGGTGATTGTTTTTCTCGGCTGTGACAATGAGTCTCTGAGCAGATCTGGTGCTTTCAGTTTTGGGATTACAAACCTCTCCAGCCTCATTACATTCAAATGTGTCTTAAATTGCTCGGGTATCACGAGAAGCACTACTGACATCGTAAAGGCTTTGCTGGGGAGAGTAGTCGGCATACATCCCAACAAACAACTCAATCTAATCTTGGAAGATACCGCAATTCGGTTGTGAATAAAGGATCCGTAAGTTACTTCTTCTTCTTCCTCATATTTTACATTTATATATAAGTTCAGAGTGCTCACTAGCTACTAATTACCCTTTCTTGAACAGAGCAGCTCACAAAGTCTTGCCATTTTCTCAACTACCTGTTATGCTTATAGCGTTTTGCACTGTAATATATGCTTGCTATGACAGTAGATTCTAGCTTTCCAAATCACTTGCAGTGCTACTCTCCGGATGCTTCGGTAGAAGGCTGAGTATTTCAGTGCCCTGGATGATGCTGAATAGACACGCTTGTCTCTCTTGTTGAATGAGCTCAAGATGCCGCTGCTCTTCATGATTGTGTTTTGTTGGATATTACCGAAGAGTCTTCTAGGTTATAAGAATTATACCAGCAAAGTTGCATGTTGGATGCTAACTAGGCACTGGGCACGCTGCCACTTCAGTTACTAATCCCATGCAGTCGTTTAAAGAACCGATGTATAGTCTTTGCCTTACAAAGGAAATTATTGAGATTTCTGTGTACTTCATTGAGTATGATATTACAGATTCATGTCCTCAGGCATCTTCTTGTGTGGCAATCTGCTGACGTGTCCATGAAGGCACATGTGCTGACGTGTTGTCTATGGTGTTTGTTGTTGTCTTTCGCTGAGTAGGTTTATCACGGCCATAATAATTTGCACTTTGCAAATTGTCTGTAATCACCTACAATAGACGTGTGTTCAGTTAGTTCTCGAAACATTCGGCACAAGCCTGACAAAGCAAGCTTTTTGTGCCACTATTATAGTTGGACCATAATAATCCATGTTGCCAGAAATGATCAATTTGCTATGTTTTTCTAGTTTTTGCATTGGTTGTTGTTTCTCCTAGAGAGCCTTGTTCTTGGCTTCTTGCTGACATTTTGAAGACCTTCCATGTCCTTTGGCTAGAGATGCACCGTTGAGTTGATGATGCGTGCTGGCTTGATCATGGTCTCCGTACTAAATGATGATGCGAAGCGATTTTGCCGAGGCTGCAATCTCAAAAGTTTTTTGTTGTTTTGGTAATTGATGGGTGCTTATGGTTGCTGAGATGCAAGGACTGCTTCTTCTTTAAAAAACAAATTGGCTACTGCCACTGCGAGAAGGCTAATGAACATGCTAACTGTGTAGGCTGGGAACCCTCTGCAGTGATGGGTCTCTCTCGCTCTCTGTTTTCTGTGGACACACACAAACAGTGATGCCCGCTTCAGAGTTTCAGACAAGAAACAGAGTACTGAAAACAGAGGAGACAGTACTACAACGAATGCCTGAATCTCAACATTTATACTACGTAGAAGATTTAGTTGCCAACACAACCGACTTCAACACATTCTGTTCCCTCAAAAAAAAAACACACACACACACACATTCTGTCACGTGTTGCACGACGCTGTACTTATGCACATTTGTACCTTTCACACCCATGCACTTGTTCAACTCAATGGCACAAATCTGGACAATTCGACTCCCGCTAAAGATCCAGATTTTTCTTTGGCAATGAATCCGGGGCCGGGTACCTTCAGGGTGGAGATCCTCAAGAGGAATGGTCCCGGGGATGGTACTTGCCCATTATGCGAGACTACTGAAGACTCTAATCACATCTTCTTCGAGTGCGCTTTCGTGCAATTTCTTTGGAGTTGCTTTCCTGAGGTGGTTGGCCGGCGTTGGTGTAACAGCAACTTCCCCGGCCTCTTTGAGGAACTTCAGGCTTCCGCGCAACAATCCCGTCACATTAGGTGGCTGGGTATTGGGTTGCTTGCGTGGACGCTCTGACGGTTTGCGATAAGCTTGTGGTTCAGTGTGCACCTTTCCGACGATCTACTGACGTGATTTTCAAAATATGTGGATATTTGCAACTTTGGCGGCCGCTTAGCCGTCCGCCGGATCAGGACGCCGTCGACATCTTCATCGCTGATCTTGATGCGCTGGCTCCTCCGATCTCCCTCCACCTCCGAAGCCGGATTGGCCCTTGGGACTCGCTACGGCAATGCCTAGGACCGTGCCACTGGCCATTGCCTTTTTTAATTCTCTTTAGGGCTTGTTGAGATATGCCCTCAGCATAATCTTGTCGTACTTTGCATGTGTGCTACTTATGTGCATGTGTGGTGCGAGCCTTTATGGCTCTGGTGAAACCTTTTTCGATGAAGTGGACTGACCAGGCAGTAGATTGGGCACTTGTCGAGGTCGGGCCTAGGGTCGTCGGAGCCCGAGTGGCATGGCACGCGCTTGACCTCCAGGATGAGCCGACGCAGCCTTTTGAGAAGATCCCCGAGTGGTGGTTCGGTCTCCATGGTATTTCGACGGGGCGATGCCGCTGAAGAGGCCACCACCACAACCACACGGATACTCCCGCGCCAAACGCCGATTTGATCGAGGATGGTACTTCTCCTGTCATGGTCGTTTTGTGTCCGTTTACCCCGAACGGACACGGGCGGACCATGGAGTTGGCCTGAGGGAACACATCCCTCCTAGGCCACGTGGAGTTGGGCCCACAGAACACGGACAGAGATAGGATAAGGCCAAACAACGACTACCCGGCGACGACCTCTGCTTCTTTATTTACGCGTTTTGGCGACGACCAGACCAGATAGATCCATCCATCCATCCCCTTCTCGCTCGATCCACTCCACACTCTCTCGCCCACTGCTTGCCGGCGTCCGAGCTTCCTCGTCGGGCTACTCCGTCCGCGGTGCACGGCCTCTCGATTCCGCTAGGTACGGCCCCGTCCCCTTCCCCACTGCGGCGCTTCGATCTCCTCTCGTGCCGCCACCGTCGCCGCCTCGCATTTGCCTGCGCCGGGGCACGGGCTCGTTCCGTAGCTCGTTCGGCGCACCAATTCTTCGGCTCACCTCTGTCAATCGATTCTCTTTCAGGGTTCAGATCGATGGCGCTGACAAGGGAATAAAATTAATTACACTGTTCACCGTCGGTGCGCTCGACCCACAGAGCGAACAGATAGAGCCAACTCTCAGCTGTTCACGTGTCGCCGGCGTCCGAGCTTCCCTGCCCTTGGCTTCTCCGTGGCCGGTCGTCCTGCACGGCCGATCGATCCCTCTCGGTACGACCCCGTTCCCTTCCCCACTCCGGGTGCTTCGATCTCCGGATCCTCCTGTGCCGGCGCGCATTGCCTGCTCCCATCCCGCACGGAGGTCGATCCCTAGCTTGTTCGGTACAGCAATGGCTTGGCTCACCGCCGTGAATCCATTCTTTCAGGGTTCAGATCCACGAGGCGGAGAGAAAAATACGATTCACTGTTCACCGTCAGTGTACGCTCGACTGGCAGCGCGAACCGAGCAGCGGCCAGATCCAAGCTACTTCGCGGCCGGATCCACCCAGCTAGGTATGTACGACCCCATCTTTGCAGGTGGTGTGCTTGGATTTGGGCCTAGTGGCTTACCTTCGATGATTTTATCCATCTTCAGGTTGTACATTCACGGCCTCCACTGCAAAATTGACTAGGCGAGCTCTCAGCTATCACGGCCATGGAGGCGGCTTTGGTGAGCGCGGCGACGGGGGTCCTCAAACCTGTCTTGGCGAAGCTGGCCACTCTGCTCGGCGACGAGTACAATCGTTTCAAGGGAGTGCGCAAGGAGATCAGGTTCCTCATGGATGAACTTGAGGCCATGCACGCATTTCTCCTCAAAATGTCAGAGGACGAGGACCCTGATTTGCAAGATAAAGTTTGGGCAGCGGCGGTGAGGGAGCTCTCCTACGATATGGAGGACACCATAGACGACTTCATGCAAACCATCGATGACAAAGACGCCAAACCAGATGGCTTCATTGAGAAGATCAAGCACTCCCTGGGGAAGTTGGGCAAGATGAAGACTCACCATCGGATTGGTAGCGAGATCCATGATATGAAGAAGCTAGTCATTGAGGTGGCCGATAGGAATGCAAGGTATAGGACCGGTGTGACTATCTCCAATTCCAAGAATGCAGCCGTTGACCCTCGAGCCCTTGCTATCTTTGAGCATGCCTCTAAGCTTGTGGGAATTGATGAGCCCAAGGCTGAGATAATCAAACTGTTGACCGAAGGTGCGTCAACAAATGAGCAACCGAAGCTGGTCTCCATCATAGGATCCGGAGGAATGGGCAAGACAACTCTTGCAAACCAAGTGTATCAAGACCTCAAAGAGAAATTTGAGTGCAAGGCTTTCATATCGGTGTCGCGAAATCCTGACATGGCAGATATCTTGAGAACCATTCTTGATGAAGTTAGCCAAGGTTGTGCTAACACTAAAGCACGGAGTATACAACAACTGATAAGCAAGATTAATGATTGCCTAGCAAATAAAAGGTATAGTTTCTATTCTATGTATACTTGTTCTCCTCGAATATATATCTAGTTATGATAGTTATTTAGTCATTTCGCATGAACATCTTACCAGTAATTTGTAAAGAAAAACAGTTCCATCTAATTTGTGTTCATATTTACCCATCTATTGTTACAAAATGTAATAGTTAAATGTTAGTTGTGAAGACTGTTTTGACATCAAGTGAAATCAAATGGAGAGAGTACGGCCATCTGTATGTTATTTTTTCCCTTTCTGTTGATACTGTAGCATATAGCAACTCCCTCCATTGCGTATATGACATAACCATGTGTAAGGAGTAGATCAAGTAGCCCCTGTCCTAACATTCCCTCAGTATTTGGAACTATTATTTTCCTCCCTGTACAATCGACTTGTCTCACTTTTCTTCCTTATTATTTAGGGTTCCCAATCTCCCATGATGCCATAAGTTTTTTTTAAGTGTTGTACCCCACAACTAGTTTTGGGCAGTGCTTTTGATAATAGTTTGATGGTAGTTTGCTAGTATAGCATCTACACACGTTTTAACACCCAGGATGCTATGTACGTTACCATCTTATTCCTCCACCTTCCATCTTCAGAGTAGATCCTCTGTGCATTTATATGGATGTGCTCTTGTTTCTCCTGCTTCTCTCTCTTACTGCCCATCCGATTGTTGGGATGCTGATCTGTAGAGTCCAGCTGGCATGACATCCTGAGGCCTCACCTGCTGTTGTCAACCTCCCGTGCAGTTTGCATCACTAGCCATCCAAACCGGAAAAATGTAGTTTAGGGGTTAAGTGGGAAGTGAGGCAAACCAAGGGCAAATGAACTTTTTCCTATATAAGTACTATGTAGCTCTTCTTGATTCTACATGAGCAGCTGTTTAGATTCTCTGTTTGCGGCACATGATCACCTGATTGCCGCACATGTCCTTTACATACCTGTTAAACATGTATGATGTTCATAATAATGTTTCAATCAATCCATTGTTTGTAACTGCTGCGTGATTGCCAACATTATTGATCACTCTTGATCCCTGTTTAAACTGTTGCTTATCACCCAGTTTTCTGTAATCTACCAAACTAATTAGCATGGATCGGTGTACAAACATGAATGAAATCTGTAGCATACACCATTAAAAGAAAGGTTAAAACAAGTGCTAGGTGTGAGTTTCTAATTTGCATGTGCCTAGCGCCTATTTCGCCAAAGGGCGCACCAAGAATGATTACGCGTTTGCGCGTTAGGAAGTCTGTTGTTCCCTATCGACTAGGCACACTTAAGCACATGTATTGCCATGCTTTTTTTTAACAATGATTCTAACATGTATCTTTCTTATGTAGAAGTATTTTTTATGCTATCAGTGTGCTCAAGTTTCTTTTTTCTATTTGTCTATCTTGTTGTACACTCTTTATATTAAAATAATGCTGATATCACCTATGAATCCTTGTGCAGGTATTTGGTTGTTGTTGATGATATATGGAATGAGAATGCATGGAATGTTATTAAATATGCATTCCCCATGACCAGTTCTGGAAGTATCATAATCACCACTACTCGTATAGATGGTGTTGCCAAATCATGTTGTTCATTACTCGGTGGTGGCATTTATAATATCAGACCTCTTAATCTGGTGCATTCAAAAGAACTATTTCACGGAAGACTATTCGACTCCACAGAAGAGCTCCCTTCACACCTTGAAGAAGCTTCTGATGGAATTCTGAAAAAATGTGATGGCTTACCTCTGGCAATCATTGCTATATCTGGATTGTTGGCTAACAGAGAGAGAACAGAGGATCTATGGAATAAAGTGAAAGAGTCAATTGGTTGTGCACTCGAAAGGAATCCTAGTGTCGTTGGAATGATGAAGATATTGTCACTTAGCTACTTTGATCTGCCTAGTCATCTAAAAAGTTGTCTCTTATATATGAGTATTTTTCAGGAAGATTCTATTATAATGAGACAGCGTTTGATAGGGAGATGGATAGGTGAAGGAGTCGTTCACAAAGAAGATGTATATACGGCACATGATGTAGGAGAAAGGTGCTTTAATGAGCTCCTCAATAGGGGTTTGATCCAACCCGCAGATACAAATGCATGGGGCAAGGTTGTCAGTTGTCGAGTTCATGACACGATTCTTGATTTCACCATATACAAGTCCATGGAAGAGAACTTCGTTACTTTACTTGGTCCTCCCATTTTAAAAGTTGAGACACAGAGCAAAGTTGTTCGTCGACTCTGTCTACAAGGTGCCAGAAACTCAACAGTACTGATAACAGGACTCATATTGTCTCATGTCCGATCACTTAATGTGTTTGGAAGTTTTGGGGTAATACCTTATTTGGAGGAGTTTAGACATCTGCGTGTTCTCAACTTGATGGATTGCTCTGAACCGGAAGATCATCATCTTGAAAATATAGTGAGGTTGGTACAGCTGAGGTACCTGAACCTCCATGGTAGAAAAATAAGCAAGCTCCCAACACAAATTGGTCATTTAGGATGCTTAGAGGTGCTGGACCTAAGAGGGACTTCTGTAGAGGAATTGCCTGCATCTATTGTTAATCTCAGAAAATTGTCACATCTACTTGTTAAGGATGTTGTGAAATTTCCTGAAGGGGTTGCAAAGATGCAAGCACTGGAGACGTTGGAAGAAGTGAAGGTCTCCATTCAGCCATTTGACTTCCTATGCAGCCTTGGCCAACTAAAGAATTTGAGATATCTGAGGCTTCTCCTTGGTTTCAAAGCTGATTCTGACACTGAGGATACAGATGTGGTTAGGGAGGAGCGTAACAAAGCTATTGTCTCTTCCCTGTGTAAGCTAGGCACCCACAACCTCCGCTTCCTGCAAATTTATGGAGCGAGCCTTTGTGTCTGCCTACTCTTACAGGAACCTTTGTGTCTGCCTACCCTTGAGAGTCTTACCATATTTTCAGCCGCGAAGGTTCCGACATGGGTGAGCTCCCTGAGAAACCTGCAACGGCTACTCATTGATGTGAAAGGAGTCAAGCAGGACGATCTCTGCATGCTTGGGGCCTTACCTAGTCTGCTGATTCTGCGTCTAATTGGAAAACCAGAGTCAAACGAAAAGCTCAGAATCAGTGGTGAAGTTGGGTTCCGATTCTTGAAGATATTTATTTATAATGCATGGTATGTACCGCTAGATCTGATGTTTGGGGCAGGTTCCATGCCCAAGCTAGAAAAACTCATGCTTAAGTGTGTGCAAGTAGTTGAAGCTGACTGTCTGGACTACGGAATCAAGAACCTCCCCTGCCTCAGTACTGTCAAATGTACTTATGTTTTGGGCGATGATGAGATTGTTGAAGCCGTGAAGACTGCCATGGAGAGAGCAACCAGCACACATCCCAACCATCCTAGTCTATTCTTTGAAGCAGCTAGTACTTTGAATAAACCAGCCAATAACCCGGGAGGTGCTGCTGGTCGTGCGGTCGGCTTTAATTTTAATATTGTTTAGCTCGATTTTTCTCTGTTTTATGGCACACCAGTGTACTATGGAGTCCATGCAATCCAAAATTGTTGAATTGGTTAAGACTGCTACTGTACTGCCTCATGGGCATTGTTTGCTTGTTCTATTATATTAGTTGCATTTTCTGTCATAATTAGTCATCCATGTTGATGGTTTAATACTATTGGGGATACTATCTGTAGTTGTCAGAACAATTGATAATACATTTTTCATGTTGTCTGTTAGAATAAATCCGAGGCACTCCGTCGATCATCCGAGGACCAAGCAATCACACGAGCACGACACCGAGATTTCTTAACGAGGTTCACCAATATGGCTACATCCCCGGGGCATGACTATGGGCGCTCCTCCCCGTGACACCGCTACAATACCGCACCCGGTCGCCCTGGACACCGGCACATGCCGCCGGCTTCCCCTGCGTTCCGGTGCTATTATGTTGGCATAGGTTACATCGTGTGTCTACCCTCGCTATATATGAGAGGCCTAGGATACAAGTGTCCTACTAGGACACGACTCCACATCCTATGTAAACACAATACAACTCTTAGTCCAACTGTAACCTACCTTGTACACAATATTCGACACAACTCTAACAAACTCCACCTTGGCGAATATTCTCCACCATCCTGAATTTGTCAATGCGTCAAACTTCCATGTACATTGGACTTGAGCTTATCCCATGAGTACCGCTACTCCAAAGACTCCATATGACTCCACCTGCAACTTGTAGTCCCTTCTTTTCTTGACCATAGGCAACACTCGAGCAAAATTAAGTTCCTTGTTACTCTAGTTTGTTCTCCCAACTTCCAGAGTATCCGTCCAACGCAATCACACACTGATCACTGACCTGCGTGAAAATGAACAACTCACATATTGGGTGTCACACATAAGAGTTACCTGAACTCAATATCACCGCTCCTTTCTTGACCGCCTGTCTGAAACTTGAAGGAATTTCACCGTTGCTTGTAGTCATCCCGAGTCAAATTCGCAGTTGTCTCACCACATGTATGACCACCAGAGCCCTGGCCCGTCTCCATGTCCCGTGCATACCGCACGCCTCGCCGCTATTACTGCGTTGAGCCTCTGTTGTCCCGGTCGAGTCTCAAGGGTTGCGAACCCACACCACTCAACCCCCACTGCAGAGTACCATCGGTCACCGCCGACCAATGACAAGTTTCACGCTTCCATCAGACCACTGGGCTCCAGTCCGAATTACGTGCCTCTCGCTTTTTTCCAGCTGAATAGGCTTCGACTCTCTGTGCACTTACGCCGTAGCCCCTCAATCCAGCTCCACCTTCAACATGACTCCATGGTAGATGATCAGTCCACCCCCTGCGCCCTGTCGACTTCAAGCTCTCATGTGCACACCATCTTGAATCAACCCCGCGCCATAGTCTTGTCGAAGTCACACAAGCACTCGGGCCTGTGCCACGTGTTTCCACGCCTCAGAAGTCGGTCACCATCAGCATCACGCTCCTATGTCGTTGTCGCCGATCCCACCATCGTCTTCTGTACCAACCGACTTGCGTCGATCCCGTCAGACTGTCTAGTCTGACCCAGCCGAACTCATTCGACTGTATGACACGCTCGAGGCTCCCAAATCATCTACCGCGAATTCTCATCCATCACATGATAATTTCATCTCAGCTGGCATGACTTCCCGCAACGCCTTCAAGCATCCATGTTGTGCCAACAAATTTTTCACCTATGTCTGTCCTAACCCAAGATTTCCAGTTCCGTCGAACTTCTCCACCTCAAACCTGGTACCCGTTGGCGCGATAGTTCTTTGTACGGTTGACTCTGTGAAAAAATAACCAAGATTCCCGCGCGATGCCCAAGTACTGGCGTACACGTGAACTTGTCTCCTTAGCTTCAACTTTTGATGCTAGCAATTGCCTTGCCTACGCCCTTGCTAATTCCGATGGATGCATATCCCTTGATAGATTTCTTTTGCCGATTGATCTACCTCTCTCCGTGTCATTAGAGACCCGGTCTCCTTTTTT
The DNA here is from genome assembly GCA_032464435.1 of Aegilops umbellulata. Classification (NCBI taxonomy): domain Eukaryota; kingdom Viridiplantae; phylum Streptophyta; class Magnoliopsida; order Poales; family Poaceae; genus Aegilops; species Aegilops umbellulata. Next base: position 3,979,070 of record CP136057.1, on the reverse strand, counting down.
TTCCATACAAATCTCACGTGCCTTTCAATCAGCCAAAACACTAGCTTGGATTCAACGTGCCTCCACACATGTTTGTGAACGGACCCATGGCTCAGCTCGTGGCCTGCTGCACGTCAAGCTCCTGCGATTGGGCCTTGCTAGGCCGCTAGCCAGCAGCTCGTCCAACGCCTTGAGCCACGCCCGCACGTACCTGGATTTCGCCGCCGCCGCACACGCCCCGATCCAAGCTGCATGTTTCCTCTGTTGGCACTCGCACACGCGCCTGCTGGTTCCGATCTCAACCACGGACTCGGCGAGATCGCTCTCGATTGATCCGACAGATAGGTTCCTCTTCCACGCGTTGCACCGCCGTTTCTGATTACTTTTTTCAATCTCGTCGAGAACCACGCCGCAACCGGCTGCATCTCAGACTCGATACTTCCTCTAGATCAACAGTCCACAGCCTTCAAACAACCTAGCTCATGATACCACTTGTTAGAATAAATCCGAGGCACTCCGTCGATCATCCGAGGACCAAGCAATCACACGAGCACGACACCGAGATTTCTTAACGAGGTTCACCAATATGGCTACATCCCCGGGGCATGACTATGGGCGCTCCTCCCCGTGACACCGCTACAATACCGCACCCGGTCGCCCTGGACACCGGCACATGCCGCCGGCTTCCCCTGCGTTCCGGTGCTATTATGTTGGCATAGGTTACATCGTGTGTCTACCCTCGCTATATATGAGAGGCCTAGGATACAAGTGTCCTACTAGGACACGACTCCACATCCTATGTAAACACAATACAACTCTTAGTCCAACTGTAACCTACCTTGTACACAATATTCGACACAACTCTAACATTGTCTTTGGCAAGCCAGACATGCATCATGCAAGTTCTTGAGCAGCTCGTACAGTTGGACTAAACACTTGATAAGCTCTGCTTCTTACCATTGGTTCTCTCAATAAATCGGATGCTGTTAAATATGGCCTACTTACGGTTGCTTAAGGCTTAATATATGCCTGCTACCTGTCAATTATATCTTGACTTTGCAGTTCATTTGTTAATCAATTGCAGTGGTAACCAGATCAGTAGAGTACTAGCCGGTTGGCCACTTGAGTGCTCCATCTGATCGATGTTGGGGACCAGCTTGAGACCAGACCAGATTAATTGCTGCAGTCGACAATTCCAGTACAGAGCATCTTTGCACGCGATGTAGTAATGCAGCGTCCAAGTTGTCATTCAGAAAATGTGTACTCTTTCTGAATTGGTAAACTGCCTTCAGTCAGAGATTGGCGCTGACAGTTGTTTAAATTGTGCAATGCCATTGCACTCTTGGTTAGCTACTTCTGAAGTTAGTAATTTTGAAGGAAGCTCAGTGCGCCTGTCATAGGTTCCTGAACTGAACACTTGATGAGCTGCTCTTGTTTCACAACAATTTGGATGCCGCTAAATTTTGATGTTGCCAACCACCAATTTATTTGCAGTCGCAAATGACTATTGCAAGTTACTCCCTCCGTCCGGAAATACTTGTCATCAAAATGAATAAAAGGAGATGTATCTAGATGTATTTTAGTTCTAGATACACCTTTTTGTCCATTTTGATGACAAGTTTTTTCGGACGGAGGGAATACTCTCCAGTCGCACTCTGCGATGGGTCTATCTAATTTTCTGTTGACATGCCGTTTTTGCTTGTTTCCACGCACGTGAACTGGTACGTGGGAGGGGATCAACCTGGAGGTGCTTAGACAGTTATATCTTCACTGGTACAAGCCAAGAAGCAGGAACAGGGGAGTTGCCGCTGTTCAGCTCATCCCGGCTGACCTGGCGCGCGTCCAGGTCCAAGAGGAAACCCCCGCGTCGCCAGCCCCTGGCGACACGGGGGGCGATCTACCACGCCAGCCCTAGGCCTCCGCTCCTCTCTCCCTCCTCCTGCCGCCGCCCGAGGCCTGGCCGGCGTTGCCTGGCCAGTGACGGCGGCGGCGGGCCCCTCCCCCGCGCGTGGTGGTGCCGATCTCCTGTCGGCGGTGGCGGCAAGGAGCAGCGGGCGCCCGGCGGTGCGTGTGACGGCAACGACAGCACAGGCGCGTTCTCCCCGCGGCCTAGGAGCACCTGTGGCGGCGGCCCAGATCGCGGGCCTCGTCCGCGGGCCGGCATATTTGGAGGGCGTCTACAGGCGGGCATGACGGGCCTGAAGGCGTCGGCTTAGGCACCGCGGTGGTGCCGTGGCCGGTCAGGCGGCGGCGGCATGGATCCATCGTCCAGTCCCCGGCAGAGATGGCGGCGATCCGTGCACGAGATGCTTGATGGAGGTCCTTCGAACAGATCTGGGTGAAAACTTGCTTTCGGCTTATTGCCAAAGCCGGCGGTGGCGGCGCTATTTTGCGGCATTCCCTTCTTGAAGGCATCGCCGGGGATAGTTACAAGGTCATTGTCTGCTACCTCCTGGGGAAACCCTAGATCAGTTGATCGGAGACGGAGGCGTTCTTATGTCGTTCCCCCCTTGGGGGCGTCGTTCTTGGAGGTGTGCACGGGCTCGACGGACCAGTGGATCGCATCTTAGGTGGAGCGGTGCTTCATCCTACACATTGATGGCGACAGATCTCGACGGCATGGCGCAGTGCAGCTTCGGCGTCCGATGTGCGAGGATGGACTCGCGCAGGAGGACGACGATCCCTGGCGTCGTGGTGGCGTCGATCGCAGAGAGACCTGGCACGGTAGATGCAACAGTACAACTCTGAAGATGGGTTGGTGGCAGGTGACTGCGGCGTCCTCATACCCGGCAGGCGTCCGGGTTGAAGAGTGTGTCGGACTGGTGGGTGCGCCATACCCGGCAGGCGTCCTGGTTGGGACCTCATGTCATAGATGTTAGGTTTGGCTGCGAGTTCTTTTTGGTATTAGGCCCAGACTATCAGCATCCCTATATCAACTGGATAGGAGTAGCGGCAGATGTTGCCTACACGGTGGCTTTAGTCTTATTGTTGTATGACTTTGTAAGGTGGCCGCATGCATCGCCCAGATGCAGAGGTCGGGGGTCATCCTCCTTTTAAAAAAAAAACCTCATCCCGGCAAGCCAATTGTCAAGTTTCAAGGGTTTTTAGCTCTCCGCTTTCTGTACTTTACATTTGACCATTAATTAGTTGACAACATGAGGAGTCTGTGTGAAACAAAAACTCCGAGTTCGTGTTCGAAAGCATTTTTTGTGTGGCTCTGACTCCATAGTATGAACAAAAGTTTTCTGCACTGATTGTACCCATTTCGCCTTGATTGGGTAATGCAAGGCATTTCTAGCTTACGCAGCAGTTTTCTTACTGGGAAACTCTCTGAGATGTTACTCCTCGTTAATTCATTCACAAGGCTATTCTTTAATTTCTGTACATGGTCAGACTGTCTATCTCGGAACGCTCAAAGGTTCAACCATGCCCTGCCATGCCCCGCAACTGCTGCTGTTTTCAAATGGGCTACCGCCGTTCTGAAAAATCTAATTAACATGCGAACTGTAACAATTGTGTGTCATTCGGTTCATTATTTTCCTCCTTTTTTCAGTGATGCATCTTATCTGGGTGATGTTGGAAAAGGAGACGCCCTCTGTTTCCTGGATGAAGATGACGCTGATGGAACGATCCTGAACTCAGTGAATGCTGTCCAGCTCTCAATCTCTTGAGGAGACAAGGAACTTGCATAGCAGATTGAGTAGCAGAATGGGATCAAGATTCAAGAGGTGCAGACATTGTGTGCAGTGGATGTGCCTAAGTTTCAATTGACATGCCCCTTCTGCTTGTTTTTCCACGAACAAGGATGGGTACGTGGGAGGGAATCAACATTGCTGAGTTTTTCTTTTTTTTTTTAGAAAAAGGAGGTCATCCCCATCAACATTAATGAGATGCAAGCAGTGCTGCTCTTTTGAAACTGGCTACTGTATTTGCGAGAAAGCTAGTCAACATGCGTAACTGTAATGGCTCTCTCAGTGAGTGTGCACATTTGTATGTCATTCGGATTGTGATTATCTGTTTTCCTTTTTCCGTGATACATCGTTGAAAATGGAGAGCTCTCTGTTTCCTTGATGAAGATGACGCCGATGGATCTGGGCAATGCAATAGTTACAAGCTGTCCTCAAAGATCGCCATCCCGGACTCTGTGAAAGCAGCACCATCTCTCCATCTCTTGAGGAGACGAGACATTTGTACTCTAACTAGTGTCGCAGGTGCTTCAGTAGCAGACTGGAACTTCAGTGTCCTGGCTGATGCTGGACACGCACCAACACTCTCTTATTGAATGGACCCAAGAGATTCAGCTGCACACTGCACACTACAAGACGTGCATAACCTGGGTAAACGACCTAAAAAAAGTAGGAACATCACCAGCATGAGATTTGCTACTGCTCCTTCTCATCCGGTTCTCATGTTAATTTTTCAGAGTCTCTCAACACAATTCCATTGTCTGCTTCTGATGCAAAATGCAGTAACCCATACATCAATGTAGCCGAGTATGCATATTAGCAGGCTCTAGCTTAAGCTGCTCTTTCTTGTTGGAAACTCTTTGACACGTCACTCGTTCTCTAGGATGAATAATGTGGCAAAGCTTTTATTGACATCTTATTTTGTTTGTTTCTACGATGGATGAATCCTGCAGTTACTTGCTCAATTCTACCTCCACCTTGATTTTTGCTTCTTACTGCTCCTTCCAGATCCTTTGAGGTGCATGCGTGTAAATATGTCATCCTGCATGGCTGCATTATGCAGCTGGTATTTGAATTGGTAAAGTCATTTCTTCTTTGCATTCAGTTAGCTAGCTGGGTTTGCTACTTACAGGTTGTTGGACTAAAAAGTGTACCCATAGAAGCTCTTCTTGTTTTCTCAAGATAGTATTAGCCATGTCCCAAAATACACACGCAGTAAAAAAAAGTGGAATAATATGAAATCTCTTTTCTGATCATCCAAACTGTAACACACGTGGAAGTTGCTAAGTTTCAGTAGCACATACACTGTGATGTTGGAGATTTATGTACTCCTCTGATCTCTATTACTTGTCGCAACTTTAGTACAAAATACCATTAGCACGGGCCTTTGAACAAAGCTGGAAAGAATAACTCGCACGAAGAAAACTAGTAATACTGTCATGCATGCACAGAGATCTTGAGGAGAGTTCACATGGGGACAACCTTGCCAAACGAATCTTTGCTGAAAGCGTGTCCGTAAAATGGCTTTTGGTCTCTTTACACGGGCAGCTTCACAATTTGATGCCTTCTCCGAAAAGTGGCTGCAGCTACCGGGCTCCGGGGCTTATGGTATTTGAAATTTTTAAAAAACACATTTTCGTTTCTTAAATAAATCTTATATCAAATACGTGAATACATACACACATTCCTAAGGCCCGTTAAAAAGCTGAAAAAAATACTTTGTATTTTGGGAAATACAAAAAAAGAAATTTCTGACAGAAAATGGCACACCTTTTCTCCTATATAGTGTCCAAAATTTGTTTTTTTCTATAGCCCAAAACAAAACAAGATTTCTACCAAAACTTGTCACGGGTGTTCGGAATGTGTATATGTATCCCCGTGAAAAATTTCACATTATTTTGAAAATTCAAAAATAAAACTTAAAAATGTTTAAATATAGGGAGCAGTGGAGCTCGGGTGCTGCAATCCCTCTCATGCCTTCTCCCCCTTCTCTTAGGTTAATTATAACTGGCAATCTTGAGTCGGACACAACTATTGCTCAATGGACGTGACAGACTTCTTCGAAGTAGTGTATTGTTACTACGGTGTTTTGGCTCCTAGGTGCATATGCACCCATTGTCTAAATACACATTTTGAAAAGTCGAAAAATTAGGAACAAAAATCCCGCGGGTATATCCGGACATTCTATGTGCATGCACAAAGTTTCGGTGAAAAATGACGTTTTTTGTGGCTTGTGTAAAAAAGATAAAAAAATGCAAAATGAATAGTTGTAATAAAGCATCAGAAATTGTCTTTTTTACACAAGCCACAAAAAACCTTATTTTTCACCAAAAACTTTATGAACGCACATAAAATGTCCGGATATACACGCGGGATTTTTTGTCGAAATTTTTCAATTTTTCAAAACGTGTATTTAGACAATGGGTGCATTGCAGTGTGTTAGTTTTGCTTACGGGATACTTTCTGCCAGCAAATGGTATCAGATCTCGACTTGAATTAAGAGCTCAGGCAGTTCGATTACCAAGGACCAACGCGTGTTTGCCTTCAGCTGAGGTTAATTAACAGTCTTGATTTGGGTTAAGAAAACTACTAAATACGTTTATGCGATTCTCCAGAATGTAATCCTCAGAAGGAAGCGCCTGTTCCACCTACACTGCAACTAGAACAAATCCATGGACACACACATCGCCTGTTCCGCTCTGAGCTAGCTTACCTTGTGGAACCAAGGAGGATACTCGGGTTACCATGTAGATGGGGGCTCCGAAACCCGTCAACCGGAAGCAGGTTAGCTTGTTGGGTGACGAGTACATGCGTTTCAAGGGTGTCCACAACGAGATTAGGTCCCTCTCTCATGAGCTCACCACTATGGAGGCTTTCCTTATGAAGATGTCAGAGGAGGAGGAGATTTGGTTGAGCAGGATTGAGTAATAGTCTCAGCTGACATATTTATCTAAGGAATGAAATTAGGGACAAATAAAATATAGGGCCGAATGACAGTGGAAACTAAGGTGTGAGCACTTATATAGTACCTAATTTCAAATCGACAGGTCTCATTGGAATCAAGATCAATAACCTTTTAGAGCATCTCTAGCAGACCTATTAAAAAGCACGAAACTGTAAAATAACTATCAGTTTACAGGTTTTAGGCGGAAAAAGCAACCCGAATAGAACCCATAAACGACTCCGGCCCATAAAAAAATTAAGGGACGCGGAAAACATCCTGGCCAAACCCGTAAAAATAAGGATTTTGGAGACAACCCAAGATGCCCTGTATACACGAAAGACCGTTGGCAGAAATCCAACTGCCATCGGAACCTTCATGAATCGCCCCCGTCCACCCGTCCTCGGCCGCCACGCTCGTCCCGACCACCGTGCACGCCGGCCGTCCGCCCGACGGAGGAGCTAGCTAGCGAGTGAGCGAGCTCGAATCGACGGACGGAGGAGCTAGCTAGCTAGCTGAATCGATCCATTTGGCGGACCAAACTAGCCAGTTAGCTCCTGGATTGATTCGGCTTCGTGCACTGTATTTGATCGCGGGCGACTTCGTATTTGGCCACTTCGTGCCTTGTCCGTCGGTTTTGTAGGAGCGAGCTACCTCATCGTAGACAAGAGCGAGAGGAAGAAGAAGTTTTTTTGGGGGGGGGGGGGTATATGCGAATACTCGGTTTTACAGTTTAATTTTAAGGGGTTTGTTGGGTTGCAGCTCAAACCAACCCTTAAAACGTGTTTAGTTTTCAGTTTCGCGGTTTAAGTATTCTTCTAGAGATGCTCTTAGAATGGCAAAACTGATATTGTTTTGAGACTGCTAAAACCCAAAGTTCTATCGACTCAAGAAATTACAAGAGGGAACTTTGAACACAACTGGTGCTTGAAGCAGCTTCCGAGGACATCCTTGTGTTCTTGTGCATGAGAAATATGCGGTGCTTAGTTTTAAAATATTGACTAAGGTTGCGACTATTAGGCTAAATTCAGTTGCTGAACATGTGGATCAGCCTTCACAGACAACTTTTATGCAAGGCAAACACATCCTAGATGGAGTTGTTATCCTTCATGAATCAGTCCATGAATTACACCGGAAAAAGTTAAATGGGGTGATACTCAAAATAGACTTTGAAAAGGCTTATGACAAAGTCAAGTGGCCTTTTCTTCAACAGACTCTCAGAATGAAAGGATTTTGTGCAGAGTTATGCGCTATGATCCATAGCTTCATTTCTAGAGGTAGTCTTGCCATTAAGGTTAATGATGACGTTGGACACTATTTCCAAATGAAGAAGGGATTGCGACAAGGTGACTCGGTATCGCCCATGCTATTCAACATAGTGGTGGATATGCCAGCGGTCATGATTGAACATGCTAAGGTTGATGACCAAATTGATGGGGTAGTAAATCATCTAGTTGATGATGGTCTCTCTATACTTTAATATGCCCATGATACGATTCTCTTCATGGATCATGACCTTGAGAAAGCGAGATATCTGAAACTGGTTTTATCAGCATTCGAGCAACTCTCGGGTCTTAAGATCGATTTTCATAAAAGTGAATTGTTCTGCTTTGGCGAGGCTCAAGACGAGGCCCACCTATATGCTAAACTGTTCGGATGCACGTTGGGTCAGCTTCCGATCACATATTTGGGGATACCGATACATCATCGGAGACTCACAAATGTTGAATGGAAACACGTCGAGGAGAGACTACAAAAAATACTTAGCAGTTGGAAAGGTAAACTATTGCCTCTGGGTGGATGATTGGTCCTCATAAATTCAGTACTTAGTAATATGGTACTATATATGATTTCCTTCTTCCAGTTACCGAAAGGAGTTTTACATAGATTGGATTACTTCCGATCAAGATTCTTTTGACAAGGAGATACTGAGAGAAAGAAATATCGACTGGCTAAATGGAGTGTGGTTTGCCGTCCCAAAGACCAAGGCGGGTTGGGCATTCATGACCTTGAGGTTAAGAATAGGGCCCTCCTCGGCAAATGGTTGTTTAAATTACTAACGAAAGATGGTGTATGGCAAACCCTTCTAAGGAGGAAATATGTGGGTTCCAAGGCAGTATCCCAAGTATATTGGAAGCCTGGGGATTCTCACTTTTGGGCAGGTCTAATGGCTATGAAGAAATATTTCTTCTGCTATGGATCCTTCTCGATTAAGGATGGCTCGAAGATTAGATTCTGGGAGGACAAGTGGCTAGGAAATGCCACACTCCGGGAACAATATCTGGCTCTATACAACATTGTGCGCCACAAAGGTGATACTATCGCCATGGTAATGGAATCATTTCCATCAAATGTGACATTCATAAGAGACTTAACTGGACCAAAACTCCAATCATGTAACATCCTGCTCCAACGGTTGTCCGCAGTGCAATTGTCACATGGGTCTGATGTATTCCATGGAACCTCCATGGGAATGGACAATTCTCAGTGGATTTTATGTATAGAGCGTTAATCCAGTCTGATGTGCTAGTTGTCAATAACAAGAAGATCTAGAAGATGAAGATACCTATTAAGAATAAAATCTTTGCATGGTATCTTTGTCGCGGAGTCATTCTTACTAAAGATAACCTTATTAAGAGGAATTGGCATGAAAGCCCGCAGTGTGTCTTTTGTCACCATGAGGAGACAATAAAACATTTATTCTTTCAATGCAAGTTGGCTCGTTCTATATGGTCAGTCATCCAAATAGCTTTTGGCTTGTATCCTACCTGTAGTGTTGCTAATATATTTGGCAACTGGTTACATGAGATTGATCACAGGTTTAGAATCTTCTCCGAGTGGGAGCACTTGCCGTTACTTGGTCGCGTTGACTATGTAGAAATGATAAGGTTTTTAACGATAAAAGTACTTCTGTATTGCAGGTTATCTATAGATGTACCAGGACTCTTCGTTTATGGTCCTCTCTACAACGCATGGAGAATCGAGACCTGTTTACGGAGGTGTGTACACGATTGGAGGCTACGGCGGCGGAAACTTTTACCCAACAAGGGTGGCAGCATGATCTAAGGATTGGCCCCCATCCGCTTTAGCCGTTATACGGACTCTACATGTTTCATTGTAATTCGCCTTTTTATTTTTATTTTGTGTGAAAGGATCTTATTTGGCTGTGTGCATTTTAATTATGCAGAGGCCGGGTGTAATGCTTAAATCTTTTAAATAATAAAGCATCCTTTTTTGAAAAAGAAATGAATGGCTAATCCATATTCTAGTTTGGATAAAAGTATATATGATAACTCGTAGATCTGTGTCAAGTTTAACAAAGGATGCGACAACGTTCGTTCACGGTCAAGTGGGCAGGGGCGTGTATGCAAACTAAGCCAGAGAAACTCTACCAAATAGGAGCAATAATTGCCATCGTCTTTCCTATTTTATTCAAATAGTGTATGTTTCCTGTTTTTATTGTACTGTAGATCACTGTGATACAACTTGGTTAATAAGTATTGATGTAGTATGTTTTTTCTTAGAAAAGGAGCATCACTCCCGGCCTTTGCATCAATTAATGCATGCAGCCATATTATTAAAAAAATATAACAAAGTTATGAGTTCCAAAGAAGCTCATAAAATGAGCAGTATTCGAAAGAAAATCTGAAAAACGCACAATCGACGATATAGAACTGAGAAGTACCACATTCGGCGATGAAAAACAAGCGGTACATACGAACGCTGAACACCTCCTTTGGAATCTGAAGCTGGAAAGAACCAAGCAGCTACTCTTTCTTTCTTAGGGAAAAGGCTTTTGGCCCAGCTTTACATATAGAAAGTTTTTTTTTAAGGAGGTTAAAACCCTCGGTCTTTGCATCAATTGATACATACGGTCATCTTTATTTATTATTCAATAAAGATGTAACAAGAACATACACCAAGCCACCTGAAGCCATCATTCACACTTACAAAACTCAATAATATGGAGTGTTCTCTCTCCCCATATCTAAAACCGTTATCGTCGTTGATCCATCCACATAATGTATCGGAACCAACAGCCAGTGCAGCAGACCTAAAGCGTACACCACATGCACACATTTTAGACGCCGCCATCATCATCGGACCGCTGACCCATCTTCAGGATAGAGAGTTGCATCATCCTTGCCAGTCCGTCCATCCGTCGACGCCACCACGACGTCCAACGGCGCCACTGCCCCGTGCTCGTCCATCCAGATGTGAAGATTCTGGAAGATCTGTCGTGCGTAGCACCTGCCGACTAGGCATGACACAGCGTAGCACCTGTCGGCCAGACATGACTTGACATCTCCACCGAAGCTTGCAAGATGAAGCCGCTTCACCTCCTGCCTCTGTCTTCCAGCGCTGCTCCACAAACTATGCTCCCAAGAAAGAAACGACACCGCGGTACGGCCATCGTACGATCTAGGAGACCAGATCCTAGGTTTTCCCCCGGAGAAGCACGAGTGGGTCGACAGTCGTTGCACGACGATGCCTTCATCAAGTAAAGGCGCAAAACGACGTTATTTCCTGCCATCAGCTCGGTTTTCACCGGCAACTATGTCTTCCCGACTCGCCGCCGGGACTAGATGACGGATTTCAAGATCTTGTCATCCAGTCTCAGGCCGACCATCTCAGATGGAGGAGATGGCCATCATCGCCGGCTGCGCCGGCCATATCAGATCTGGCTGGAGGTGCCGCCGACGAGTCCACCTGGCCCTCCAGGCCGCCGTCGCAGATCCGACGCCCGATGGCGTGCCGCCGCTGACAGCAGCCACCACCCTTCCCGGTATAGGGCAGTGCCGCGCCTGCAACCGCTGCCGTCCGAGGCAGAGCCGGCCACCACGCCGCTGCCACGCCGCGTAGATTGGATATGCCGCGCCACCACACGTTTAGGGGCCCCGCACCACCCCTAAGACGTGGGAGAGAGGGAGCCCCCGCCACCGCCGTCGGCTTTCGGGCTTAGCCCGGTGACGTCCTCCGGCGGCGGCGGAGGGAAGGGAAGAGGGAGATCGTGCCCCCGGTGGCTAGGGTTTGGGCGCCGCCCTAGTCGCCCTAGCGGGGGCGAGGCGGGGGCTCTGTTTGTGTGTCATAGAAAGCTTAATAGAGTAGTGAGAAATAACCAAAGTAACTACACGGAAGCTTGTTGGCTTCCAGCTTCTGTCAATAACAAACGTTGAATTTGTAGTGATAGCCCACTCTTATCTTAATAGGGTAACATGCTACCCCTAAAAAAGTACCATGCTTATATCAATAGAAAAGTACAGTCTTGGGGGTATTAAGAGCTTAAGCAGGCTCAGGCATGCACAGATGTAGAGGTGTTAACGTTGAGACAACCTTGCATTGGATGTAAAAATGACACTTCATTCAAACTTCAAATCATGGCAGTATAATACTACTACCTTGTGCCAGCAAATGGTTTTGGGTCTCTGTAGGCGTGGATGCACATTTTGATGCCTTTTGAAGTTAATTGTACTGTATTATGGATCGTACAGAGACAGCGCATGCAACTTGGCCTCCTTTTCCCCTTCTTCGAGGTTACCTTAGCATGGATGATTGATTAACTGTTAACCCACGGGTCGAGATAACTTTCACTTAACGTTGGACGAACATGCAACTCGTCAGGGATCAATGCACGCGGAGTGTCCTTTCCCCTTGTTTCAGGTTAATTAGCATCTAAAGAAACATTGATAATTAAGAGTAATAAACAATCTCAGGACGATACAACTTTTGCTTGAGTAATCGGCATCGATGAGGACGGGGCAACATGAGGTCCGGAGTGGCAAGGGGGGGAGGTGTGGGGAGGAAGAGAAGAGGACAACACGAATGGTTTGAAAGATATTTGATCAGACGAAAACAAGATCGGAGGTGAGGCAACAATGGATGATAAGGCGATTTAACAGAAGTTTGCCAAATAGATTTTTGAATTAATAAGTAGATGGCCGGGCAAATATGCAATCCTAAAAAAAATATGAAAGTTGAATATCGTTTGGTTTCTTCTGAATTGCCCTCGGCTTCATATTTCTGTATGTTTCCAAAAGATTTCAAAACTCACCACTTTAGAACATGTAGGATGAACTACTAGATGTTGCGTTGCCTCTGCTAGTGAATGTTATATCAATATTTGAATAAAAAAGGGGTTATGCCTATTGTCAAAATAATAATAATAGAAATAATTAAGTTAGTGGTTGACTTTTTGGTTTCTGCATACAGTTAGAGCGGGCCATAACTAACAGAGTCGGGTATATCACAATCAAACCCTAAACGGAAAACAAAACAATGCGTCTTAGTTGTGATAATAGAGGTTTAGTGGGACTGAACAAGAAAGACAAGGGCCTGACGAGCGACTTAACTAATCAGATCCTAGCCGACTGACCTCTCCTGCCCACTAATTTTTTTAGAACGAAGGCTCGCGAAGAGCCCGGCTTTGAATTAACAAAGCCATCAACCGGCCAGGAAGTACAAACACACACAAACCCCACGACCAAACCACCAGGTGCATCTACTGAAGAAAGGCAGCAGAGGCATCAAGTAAACCGGCAGGCCAACGAGGAGAACCTCGTGACACCGCCGTCACCGGACCACCCAGGCCACCCAAGCTCCGACCTTGAACCCCTCACCTGAACGCAACCCTCCCCAGGCGGCGCCCCCAAGGAAGACACGACGCACAGCACGCCGTCGCCGCCCAATCCAAGCCGGATTTTGGGCTTTCACCCGGGAGGAGGAACAGGGGTGGAAAGGGGAAAGGACCTCTGCAGCACCTCCAAGGAGGAGACGGCGTCGGGGACGTCGATGCTGCCAGGCCGGCCAAGCCGGCCAACGGTTTCCCGCGGCCCAAAACCAGACCACCGCACACCCACCCACATCGTACCTGCGCTCGGAAGGAGGCAGGCGAGAAGCGGCGGGGACGAGGGAGACAGGGGAAAGGAGCCACCCTCAGATCTGACGAGGAGGGGAAGACCTCCGCGCCACCGCCGCCACCCGCCGTCGACTCACCACCCGCGTGGTCGAGGCCGCCGGCCAGAGCACCCCGCGAACGACGCCGACCAAGAAGGCGCCGCCGCCTCGCCAAGAAGGGCCGCCGCCCCAGATTTGAGGCCCTCCTCAAGGAAAGGAGCGACCGAGGCCTCGCCGCCATCATCACGGGCGGCCGCGCGAGCGGATTCGGCGGCTTTCTCAGGTGGAGGGAGAGGGAGCGGCGGCGCGACGGGGAAACCCTAGTTGCCGCCCGAGTCGCCCGAAGCGGACGACGCGGGGGCCCCGGGTGGGGGGGGGGGTATGATGAACCTTAGTTTCAGTTCCTGCCCACTAATTAGATCAGATCTCATTGCCTTCTCACTCCACTGCCCACTACTCTCCCTCGTCTCACGCTGCACGCACCACAGGCGTCAGAGCTCCCTTCTCCTCGCCTGGCGAGGTGCCTCCACGGCAGATCCATCCTGCGAGGTATACCCCGTCTTCCATTGCCATACTTCAATCTCCGTGTCGGGTGCACCAATGCTTGGCCTCACCACCGTTATTAATCCATTCTCTTCCAACAGGATTAAGATCCACGACGAGCTGAAGAGGAAATAATCAGCTGTTTTCGACGTACACCGCCACCGAAGAAAAATCCAGGCTCCACGACAGGTACGACCCCATCTCTAATACTCTGCTTCGATATCGCGGTGGCCGGTGCTGTAGCGCTTTGTAGCTTGCTTGTTCAGTGTTATAAATGCGTGGGCATAGTGGCTTATTTCCATCAATTCTTCTGTCAGGCTGTAGATTGAGAACACTGTTGTTGTATTAATTGAGCGAGCTCTCAGCTAGCATGGCCATGGAGGCGGTTCTTGTCAGCATTGCGACAGGGGTACTGAAACCAGTCCTAGGGAAGCTGGTTGTTCTGCTCGGCAACAAGTACAAGCGGTTCAAGGGTGTGCGCAAGGAGATCAGGTCCCTCACTCATGAGCTAGCTACCATGGAGGCTTTCCTCATGAAGATGTCGGAGGAGGAGGATCCTAATGTGCAGGATAAAGTTTGGATGAATGAAGTGCGGGAGCTGTCCTATGACCTGGAGGATGCCATCGACGATTTCATGCAAAGCATAGGTGATAACGACGAAAAGCCAGATGGCTTCATAGAGAAGATCAAGAGCTCACTAGGGAAGTTGGGGAAGATAAAGGATCGTCGTCGGATAGGCAGAGAGATTCAAGATCTGAAGAAACAGGTCATTGAGGTGGGCGACAGGAACGCAAGGTACAAGAGTCGTGAGACCTTCTCCAACACCAAAAATGCGACCGTTGACCCAAGAGCCCTTGCTATCTTTGACCATGGATCTAAGCTTGTTGGAATCGATGAACCCAAGGCTGAGCTGATCAAATTGTTGACGGAAGACGATGGGTTTGTGCCAACACAACAACAACCAAATATACTCTCCATCATTGGACCTGGAGGAATGGGCAAAACAACTCTTGCAAACCAAGTGGAGATTGGCGCCCCCTCCCCCTCCCCTCCCCCGCGCCGCCCCTAGTGGGCGTCTCAGGGGCAACTCCCCCCTCGCCGGAGTAGCCCCTCTCCCTCCCCTCTCCCCCTCGCCGCCGCACAAGGCTGCCGCCGGGCAAGGCCCATGGCGCAGCCGGGGACTGCGGCGGCGGGGCATGCGCTGCTCTGGTTCACATCGGAGGGTCTTGGATCTGGGCGGCGGCCCCCGGCGAGGCCCCTTGTCACCTGCGGTGAGCAGTGGGGTGGGCGCGGTGCCGGCGGATCTTCGGTGGGCTGGGACCTCGCGAGGCTGCCCTGGTGGCTGGCGGCGTCAGATCTGGCTGCTGGCCATCTTCCCCTGCTCGGTGCGTTTCATCACCGACGGTCCTTGGCTGTGCAAGCGTCTGGCCTGCCTCTGGGTTGCGGGTGATTCTGGTGGTCGGGATCCAGATTGGGGGAAACCCCTGGTCGGCTCCAGCCGGCCGCGACGACGACGACGTCCGCGGGCGCCGATTTCTTCATGGAGACGTCGGTCGAGGTCTGCCCTTCCACACCCCACCACCTTGCTTCTCGGGTGAAAACCTAACTCCGGTGGGCGGCGGCGGCATCCTTGGCGCCATGACCTTCTTGAAGGCGTCGCCTTGAGGGCAGTGTGGTGGCGGGCTCAGTATGGGGTCGGTGACAGCAGCCGAGGATCGAGGGACCAGTGGGCGCATTTTTTGGTGGAGCGGTGCTTCATCCTACACATTGATGACGGCGGATCTCGGCGGCGTGGTGCAGTGGAGACTCGGCGCCCGATTCGTGGTGATGGACTCGCGCAGGTGGAGGCAGTTGTCTGGCGTCATGGTGGCGTCAATGGCAGAGTGACCTGACAAGGTAGAAGCCTCAATATCTGCTCTGAAGACGGACCTGTGGAAGATGGCGGCGACGACACATGTGAGTGCGTCAGACCAGTTTATGCCCCAGACCCGGTATGTAGCTTGGCTGGGGCTTCTGGCTTTTGATGATAGGTTTAGGTGAGTGGTCCGGGTATTTGGCCTAGGTATCACCCCTTCATCATATGGATAGGAGTAGTGGCATATGTTGCCAAGATGGCGGATTCAGGCATATTGTTGTAATACTTCGTAAGGTCCTCGAGAATAATCAATAAAGTGGCCGTATGCATCTCCTAGATGCAGAGGCCGGGGGTCATCCTCCTTTTCTAAAAAAAACCAAGTGTATCAAGAGATCAAAGGGAAGTTCGAGTGCTGGGCCTTCTCATCTGTGTCGCGAAGCCCAAACATGATGAATATTCTGAGGACTATTCTTAGTGAAGTTAGCGGTCAAGATTATTCTAACACGGAAGCAGGGAGTGTACAAATACTTATTAGAAAGATCAGTGACTTCCTACTAGATAAAAGGTACATGCTATCTTTATCTTTTCTTTCATTTCTACTTACTTGACGTTCCTTGAATGTGTAAAAAGTTTAGATATGTCTTTAGGAATATTATACTAGTGGAATTTGTTAAAAAGTTCCATATAATTGTATCTTCGTAGTTTCTCCATATGTTAGAAAAAGTAATGGTCAAATGTTTGGTGTTGATTTTCTAAAAAGGAAGAGAAATAAATGGAGAGAGTACAAATAAAACATGTCCTAGGAGCCGCTGTTCACGATTTATGTCCTTTTGTTTTGATGTTCTACGATTTTGAAGACACAGGTACATCGTTACTCCCTTTATTCAGTAATATATGACATAAGTTTGTGCTTGGAATAGAGCTCCATAACACTCCATTTTCTCGCAATAGTAACAACTTTTTTCCCCGAAAAGGGGAGTACCCCAGCATCTCCATCACAAGATGCACACAATCATTTTTATTAAACGTGAAACAAATTCAAGTCATTGAGTGCCAGAAAGTAAGACAAATAAAAAGAAAACATGACCACAACACTATTGTAGGAATACCTAGCAGTAGCGGGCGCAAAAAGGCCATCAGTGATGGGCAAGCCTTCTAGGGGCACCCGCCACTGACCTTCCGCTACTGCTAGGACACCATCAGTGGTGGGCGCCCGCCCACCACTAGTATAGCACCTCCAGTGGCATATCCTCCCGCCCGCGGTAGCTAGATGCTGTAGTTGTGGCGATCCACATTCCCTCGCCCGCCACAGCTGGATGCTGGAGTAGGGACCATATAACCAGCAAGAATTTACATATTCGAACACATGCATTATGATGTATCACAATTTAGTACCACATTTTATCATAGTTAAATAAACAAGCTAACAAGAAGTTGCCTAACTGCATATAGCAAAGCCTGTAGAAATTTTCATAGAAACTAATATGAGAGTATCGATCATAGAGACCACATTATGACACTGCAGAAATAGTTGACAAAAAACAGCTCAGCTGCATCATAGCAACTTGCAATTAAGCTCAACTCTGTGAAGAATTGTCCTAGTCTCCAATCATCTTCTACACCTCGACTAGGGCGGACGTGGCAGTTTCAAAAACTGTCTCGGCGGCCTCGACGGCTCCTTGCGCACTCTGTGCAACAGCTTTGCGGCTTCTGGCTGCCCTCGCAAGATCAGGAGATCCTTCAGCGCTCTTGGCACATTATAGAACCTTCTGTGCGTCTACTAGGGTCCTCTCCGCATAGCTGAGTGCGAACACCGAGTATCCAACCAGCCTCGAGATGGCGTCCAGGGCTGTAGGAGTGGTAATGAGGCCTGTCGACTCCTTCATCCAAATTGCAAAAGTTGACAGTTAGATAAACCACATTTATACGAAAGCAATTTGTACGAAAACCCTCGTTTCTTCGGCTGGTACTTCAACTGTCGGTAATAGTCGCTCTTCACCTTCTTCTCCTCCTATATCAATGTATCGTAGGAAGAGGAGGAGGCCAACATGACCCTCTATGATAGCAGTCGGTTCATTTCCCAAGTGGTTGTAATACGATGTACACTCAATGCTTTTTCGACTGATGGTGAAGGTCGTCCTTCACCTTCTCCTCCTGCTTTACCAAATTCTCAGAGGAGGAGAAGAGGAAGGACAACTCCTACGACAACAGTCGGTACCTCCTCTCAAAACAACTCTCATCTCATTATGTGGATTTTGAGTGAGAATCCCCCCCCCCCAACAAAGAATGTAGCTAACAATATCAGCAGACTAATTAAGTATCATATATAAAAAAACATTAAATAGCTACATAACAATATCAACATCACTAAATTAAATTTTGGGCAAGAACTATGCTTTTAAAAAGGACATATTAAGTGCTAGAAATTTGGCGAAATGAAAATAAATCAATGTTTTGCCAAAACATTAGCTCTTATTATGTATCCCTGTAAAGAAAGTCCCTATAATCTACGGTCTACATTCTATGCATATGAATAAGAAAGTTCATCTACTCTACAAACAAAGATTGTAACCAACAATATCAACATCACTACATAGAAATTTGGCATGAACTATATATGCTTCAAAATGGACATATTAAGTGCTAGAAATTCAGCAAAACGGAAATAAATCAACGTTTCGCCAAAACATTAGCTCTTATTATGAATCCATGTAAAGAAAGTTCCTATAATCTACGGTCTACGGATATGAATAAGAAAGTTCCTATACTCTACAAACAAAGAGTGTAACTAACAATATCAACATCACTACATAGAAATTTGGGCATAAACTATGCTTTACAATTGGCATATTAAATACTAGAAATTTGGCAAAATGGAAATAAATCAACGTTTGCCAAATCATTAGCTCTTATTATGAATCCCTATAAAGAAAGTTCCTATAATATATGGTCTACGGTCTACAAATATGAATAAGAAGGTTCCTATACTCTACAAACAAAGAGTGTAACTAACAATATCAGCATCACTACATAGAAATTTCGGCATGAACTATGCTTTAAAGTTCATATAATCTACGGTGTACAATCTACGAATATGAATAAGAAAATTCCTACAATCTACGAACAAAGAATGTAACTACAATCTATGATCTACAAACCCTAGCCGTATCCCGACCCCTAACCCACATACTCTTACTCTAACCCTAGCTCCCCTACAAATGTGGGTGGTGGCCATGGCCGAGACCATCGGTGTGAGTAACAGCGATGGCGGGGGCGGCGAGATCGTACCGGATCCCATGGCGACAGCGGTGGCGGGGCCGACGGGGGCGGCGAACACGATGACGGGGCCGACGTTGAAGGCGAACATGACGGCAGGGCGGACGGGGGCGGGGAACAGGACAGCGGTGCCGACGGGGGTGGCCGCGAGGATGGCAGGTCCGACAGGGCCGGCGAAGAGGACGGCAAGGAAAAGGTGACGATCATGGCCAGAGCAAGATCCATGGGACAGTTAGGGCGAGTGAAGTGAGGGGGACGACGGGGTGCGCATGGGGATAAAACGTGTTCGTGGTGCGACGGGCGGCAACTAGCGACCGCCACAGCTATGTTCTAACAAAATGGGCTGGCTGGCAACGATAACTAGTGGCAGATGCTAGGAGTTGCCCGCCACTGCTGGGGGCATCTGCCTATGGAAGGCGCTAGGTGTTGCCCGTCACAGCTGAGTTACATAGACGAGTCCCACTCGGGTAACATACGTAAGGCTGGTGGTCCTCGCGCCCGCCACAGTTAGTCAGTTTACTGTGACGAGAATGTCTTTTTTTTACGCTTAACGACAGTGGGAGAGGCTCCCACTGACTTTTTGTATTACTCATAGTGGGACAGTTACATATAGTGGTACATGTGGGTTTTTAGTGGCCCCCCGGCCAATCTCTAGAGCAACAGAGAGAGTAGAACAAAATTGTACAGGTTGTTACAAGTTTTGTAAGTAGGCCATCAAGAAGGGGTGGAGGTCCGCTCTACAGTTATGCAGCAGGAGGCCCAAAAGGATTTGAACCTAGCTAGCCAAGAGTGAGGGATCCCTCTGAAATAAACATTGTTTCTCTCCTTCCACAAGCTCCAAGCTGCCATCAGGAAAATGTCCATAAACAGAGGTTGGCGCCAACCATCTTTGCCTCCATGTAACAAGGAAACTCTGTCCCCCAGAGTTGGCCAAGGCATGCCAACCTTAGCCCAACAGCGCTGGCTGAACGGGCATGTAAAGAAGAGATGTTCAATCGTTTTCTCCGGGGGGTTTTGGCACATCATGCAGGTATAGACATTTCCAGCAATGACGTAGTGTCGTCGTCTTAACATATTTCTTGTATTCAGGCGTTCAACAAGCAATAGCCACCCGAACATCTTGAATTTGATTGGACTTTTGGCCTTCCAAAGCCAAGCAAAAGCTTCATCAGCAACTATCTCTCTGAAGCAATGATCATAGAATTTCTTTGAGGAGTAGGGCCCACCGAGAGAGCACTCCCAGGTGTCCCTACAGTCACTTTCCAGGAGTATATGCATGGATCCATGTTGGATATCTCGTACCTCCTCCCTAGCCTGAGCCGACAACGGCAGGTGAAAGAGACTGCCAGGATCTGTTGCCGTGAGAACATCAACAACGGATGCATCCTCGTTTGAGCGGTATGAGAAAGCCCTAGGGAAGAGTTCCGTTAGGGGTGCATGGCAATCATTATCAAACCAGTCATCTTTCCAGAAGAGCGAAGAGGATCCATCACCCAGGGTGACACTTGTAATCCCACGAAAAGCATCACTGAAGCGCAGCACATCGCGCCACCAGAAAGATCCAACCGGGTCCACCACATGCGGAATCTTGTCGGTGTAGTACACATCCCAGACCAGGGTCACCCAGGGACGTCGTCGTGGTTATAGAATTTAAAATGATGCTTTAGGAGGAGGGCCATATTTTGGGTTTTGATGTCAATGATACCGAGCCCACCTTTGCTCTTTGGTCTACAAACCGACTCCCAGGCACTCAACGAATTGTTCTTAACCCCGTCCTCAGAGTTCTTAGCCCATAGAAAATATATGCGCATTCTATCCAAGTGTTCAATCACTCTGGGTGAAGCTTAATCGTGCACATGGCATAGATTAGCATCGATGTAACAGCCGAATTGACCAGAGTGAGCTTGGCCCCCGACGGCATCAGAGACAAAGCAGTGGACATCTTCCTCTCAACACCATGCACCAGAGGCATGAGCTCCAACAACGTCGGCCTGGTTGTGCCCATGGGAAGACCAAGGTATGTGAACGGGAGCGAACCAACTGAGCATCCAATGACCTGCGCCAACTCCATTGCATGCCGCTGATCAATGTTGATAGGGATCAACGTAGATTTTTGAAAGTTGATTTTCAGTCCCACTGATGCAGCATAATCATCCAAGATGGTCTTCATGCGGGCAGCTTGATCTGGGCAGGCCGGCATCACCAAAATGGTGCCGTCCGCATATTGCACCACGGGATAGTCACCACGGCGAGTACATGGGATTGGCAATTCAATCAGACGTCAAGCAAGGGCATCATTAACAGTAGCTTGCAATAAGTCTGCCGCGAGGACAAAGATCAGTGGTGACAGGAGGTCTCCCTGCGTCACCCCACAATTACACTGAAACTTTCTGCCAGGGACTCCATTAAGGAGAACCGAGGAAACACCGGAGCCAAAAATAATTTCCATCCAGCGAAGCCACTTGTCATCAAACCCCATGTGTCGCATAATCTCCAGCATTGGTGCATGCTCAATTGTGTCAAACGCCTTGGCGAAGTCTAGTTTGAGCAGCACAATCTGACGTGTCGATGCCTGACACTGGTGAATATATTCGAAAGTCCATGCGAGACAGTCTTGGATGGTCCTCCCTTTAAGAAAGTCGTACTGATTCTGTGTATGATCTTGAGGATGACTTTCTGCAGACGATTAGCCAAGATTTTCGTGACAATCTTGAGGCAGCAATTGAGCAAGGTAGTTGGTCGCTAATCATTTGTAGTCTCAGGTGATGAGATCTTCGAGATCAGGGTGATATACCCTTCACTGATACTGGTTATGTCAAGGTTGCCCTTATGAAAATCTTGGCACATCCTATAGAAATCTTCCTTGATAATCTGCCAACAACTTTTGAGGAAGCAGCCATTAAACCCATCGGTGCCAGGAGTCCCGTCAGCCAGCATTTCTTTGATCATAGCATCGATCTCATCATTTGTGAATGGTGTCGACAACTCATCCAAGCCATCAATCCGTCTGATGATCCGAGAGAGGTCAAAACGCATGCAGGTAGGCTTAGAGGAGCCCAATCGTTCCTTGTATGTTTTGTACAACACTCCCTCCTTACCAACATGGTCACTGACGATGACATCCCCATCACGCAGGTTGGCAACGGAGTTATGCCTAAACCTCTCAGTCGCAAGGGACCGGAAAAGTTTAGTGTTTTCGTCAGCGAATCTGAAGTACCTGATAGTGCACCTTTTCCCCCAGTAGTCATTCTGGCATTTTAGCAGAGTGTTCAGGTGCGACTTAAGAATGCGCTTGAAGTTTTTTCTTGAGCAAAGAGAACTCTTTTCTCCTCAATATCATCCAACCTAGTAAGAGCCTCATTACTATTGTGGATCAAAATTTTCAGCTTCGAAATGCCACGGCTCCAGCGCTTAAGATCGTAGCGTAAGTTTTTCAGCTTTTTGTAGATGAGGGCAGCGGAGTTCGGAGCATGGCAAGCTTTGGACCAAGAAGCATATACCACATCTAAGAATCCCACATGATTGACCCAAAAAAATTCAAAGCGGAATAATTTGGACTTGGGGATTTTGGACTCAATGGCTACAACACATGGAATATGGTCGGACACAGGTTTGCTAAGAGGTAAAACCATCGTGTTCGGGAACGAAGTGGTCCAATTTGACGAAGAGAAGAACCAATCCAGCTGTTCAAGTAGGGGATCATCCTGTATATTGCTCCAGGTAAACGACCGGCCTTTGACAGGAAGCTCCATCAACGACCGTGTGCTCGAATGATTTCATTGAACAGCAACGTGTGACGAGAATGTCTTGTTACCCGCCATTGCTAGTTTTCAAAAATAGCTGTGGTGGGTGCCCCACTTCGCCCGCCACTCATTGGGGTTGACCTATAAGCCCTTTTTCAATAGTGCAACCGGTCAGACTCAAGATTACATGGCTCATCCACATAATGTATGAGTGGCTCTCGTCAGCCAAACTAGTTGAATAAACCATGTGCAACCGTTTACAGCCGACTGCACCCAGAGACCATAAGCGTATGCACGTCCACTGCAACAGTGATGACCACATACGGATTGAAGTTGTAGCCCGATAGATAACCCGCAAAAAATTAGGAGTAGTTGATTGGTTAAAAACATGGTCATTCCCGCAATTCCATATTTCCCAGAGAATGGCACAAGCTCCAACACGGGTTTGGCCCTTCATCTTATGTTGAATATCACCCAACTAATTCCCAAACAAATTCGAAATACTCATTGCTGGTGCTAAATTATAAGTAACATGAATCATGCGCCAGGTCAAGATAGTAAGTGGACATGACAGAAATAGATGATGAATTGTCTCCTCATGATTACAAAAACAACAGTTTTTGCTACCATGCTATTTACGCTTAGCAAGATTATCTTTGGTAAGAACTACTTCCCTCTGCGAAAACCACATGATAACTTTGATCTTGGAAGGAACTTTTGGTTTCCAAATATGTTTTCTGTGAAAAATTAAGTCCGGAATCCATCATATCTGTATCCATAGACTCCACAGTAAAGACACCATTAGTGGTTAATATCCACTTGAATGAATTTGGCATCTAAGTTACATTAATCGACATCAAACTAGAAACCAAATGGATCCACTTAGTCAATTTTTCACCCAGCAAGGCCCCCGTAGAATTGGATGTTAAGAGGGCTAGCCCCTAGAACATAAGCCACTGAATCTTCTTTTCTAAACACAATATTATATTATGTCGGGTATTGTAGAGTGAATGGAGTGTCACCGAACCAAGTATCTTCCGAAAAACTTCTCGATTGGCCATCACCAAACTTAAAGGATTCTCTCAAAAAAAAAGGGATGACTTGACCTTCATCAAACCCCTTCAAACTGGTAAATGAAACAATAGTAACAACTTGGCTCACTTTTCTTTCCAATTCTCATTGAGCTTCCTTAACATCCCGAACTATAACTTTTTGTGCACTCTATCTCACCACCGGTCTTGGCCAATAAATTTGATGATAGAGCTGCTGGTTTTGCAAGTGTTGCATCTACGTCACCTAGTTTTCACAAGAAATCTGCCACACACACACACTCACTCACTCACACACACACACACACACACACACACACACACACACACACACACACACACATCACCTCTCCCTTTGGGTTGCTTTTCTCTTCCCTCAATTCACGCTTCTTTCTCCTCTCTCGCCGCGCCAACCGCCTGCACACTATTCTATTGAGATCAGCTCCATTGAGATCGCTAGGCCTCATCCACTATTGTTGCCCTACACAGCCATACATCAATGGCGATGCAGCCATCTAAGATTGAAAAAAATTATAGTTTACTAGGTTAAGTTAGCCTAATTGTTTTTAATGCGAAAGCCTGCCCAAATCAGTAGTCTAGGAGGGAAAACATACATTTTTCTATATATTTAGTTTACTCTGTTTTCATTTTAGATTATTCCATCTTTGGGTCCACACCTAGATTCGTGTTTTGTTGCTCATGACCACCTAATCGATGCCTACGTATGATTATTCATCTTTTAATCCATCTCTTGTCTTCCAACATATTGCCCAGACTTGATCTTTTCTGTGGTCATGCCTCTTATTTAAACAATTGCCTATCAACTAACATAGATGTGCAAAACGAATTATGTAACATATGCTCTTTTAGTAGTGGTGTATTTATCCTTTTCATTTTGTCAATGTTAATGTGTTCCATTTATTCTTTGTCTGTCTATGCAACACACTTTATTTTATAGCTATGCTAATATTTATTTGTCCATGTTACAGATACTTTGTTGTTGATGATGATATATGGGACGTGGATACCTGGGATATTATTAAGTGTGCATTCCCTGCTACAAGTTCTACCAGTAGAATAATCACGACCAATCGTATAAACAGTGTCGCTCATTCATGTTGTTCATCATTCAATGGCCGTATTTACAATATAAGGGCTCTTGATATGGTGCACTCAAGACAGTTATTTCACAGAAGGTTATTCAAGTCTGATGAAGATTGCCTTCACACTACTAGAAAAAGAGCTACTAATGGCGCACCTAATTTGGCCATTAATGGCGCATTAGTGGTGCGCCATTACTAGCACGCCGTTAGTAATATTTACTAATGGCGCACCACTGGTGCGCCATTAGTATAGGGCACGGTGCGCCATTAGTATGCCTCCCAGGGGCCATGTATAGCCAGGTGCTTTGGCATACTAATGGCGCACCACAACGTGATGCGCCATTAGTAACCTCGGCATACTAATGGCGCACTGTTTAGGGATGCGCCATTAGTATCCTCTGGAATACTAATGGCGCACTGTTATGTGATGCGTCATTAGTATGAATATTAGGTTTTTTAATTTTTTAATTTTCTGTTTTTTTGCACAGTTTACAAAATGTATAATTGGATAAAATATAGACAGCACGCATCAACAACAGATACATCGAATACAATAGAAGATTAGTCTCTGAATACAATTCATCATATTAATCTCCGAATACAATTCATCATATTAGTCTCCGAATTGAAAAGACCGAACAAAGATAGAACATTATATTACAAGTCTCGAGACCGCGAGTAGCGAGTTTGTCTTCACATTACAAGTCGATATCGATCATCTAAACTACCATCACATAGAAGAGAGCTGCGGTCATCACGATGAGCATCATCACGATGAAACTCGTCTTCATCCGGTTCCTCCAACGCTCCCTCCCCTCTCGCGCTAAATAGCGGGCGTATCTAGATTCGGCCTCGGCCCTAGTGGTGTACCCTTTGTAACTGTTTCCGCTGAATCGGTGAACCTGTCTCCGACACTCCTCCCAGTCGTCGTAGACTCCGGGAACCTTACCCTTGTACACGACATACGACGGCATCGCTATGCACTAGCCAAACGAAACGTTAGTACCAATTCACAGACAATACATAAGCAATATATAAGTATGCAACAGAACGATCGGAAGAGAAAAGCAAGACATTAATAGCATTGATTACATCTAAGT
Source organism: Aegilops umbellulata (assembly GCA_032464435.1). Classification (NCBI taxonomy): domain Eukaryota; kingdom Viridiplantae; phylum Streptophyta; class Magnoliopsida; order Poales; family Poaceae; genus Aegilops; species Aegilops umbellulata. The sequence continues at coordinate 3,952,901 of CP136057.1, read as the reverse complement.
TGAACGACTCTCGAAACCAAAGAAACATACTACAAGTTCATTAAAGTTTAATTACAACATGAGCCAATCGATGTTTTAGAACTAGACACATCATCACTGCTTTCGACTCGACTCAAGGGGCCGGAACGTGGATGAAGCCGCCGTCTATCGTGGGAGTCATGAAATTACGGGCGTTGTCATCCTGCATTTGTAGCATTCCGTCTATCTCACTGTTGGACGGTTGATTTCTGAGGTAGAACTGCCCCGAGGTACGAAGGACATCTTGATGGATGATTTCCGCAAACTCCGACTGGATGCGAAAGAATTCTTGTCTGATGTCCGCGTCCTGGATTGCCGACACGCTCGCGGCCCAATCTTTGAGTTTACTCGGTAGCAGAAGTTGATGATGGTCCCGTACGATCGCCCGCATGTGATGGATGGCGTAGTAGGCACCCTTCTGACCGCCAGGCGGCTGCTTGACGCAGCAGAACGTCGTATTGTGGGAGAACACGTGCTTGCCGTACTTACGAATAGGCCTGTTGAAGGTGCCTCCAGATTGGGCGTAGCCGGGGAGAACATCATCAAGAACCTTCTTGACATTTGTGTAGTCTACGTTCGACTGACGGTCTGGGTCGAAATACGTGGCCATGGAATATTTGGGGCTTAGGAGGATGAGCGTGCAATGTGTGTCACTGCAGAAAACACGGAATGTTAAAAGAAAAACGATCGAAATCTAAGAATTCGTATGTTACGGGGCGGTTGAGGGGAGGACTTACTCGGGAAAGTAAGGCACGAGGAAGTTATCCTTATCTGGGTTTTCCAGAATGACGCCTTCGAGGTAAGAACTCGCGACTTGCCGGTCCCCAGCGCTGCCCAAGATCTTGGCACGCATGTAGAAGGGGTCGACTATCACGATGTCCGGGGTCTTGTCGCGAATGATCCGCATCTCCATACTCAGCGAAAATAGCCGAACGAAGGTGTAGTGCAGCGGATGAAGGTTCAACATAGCGTGGATGTCATCAAACCGCAGGACGATCGTACCCCCGATGGAGTTATCCACAAAGCCCTTGCCCTCTGGCACCTTGGCCACGAAAACCGGGTATGCCACATCCTTCTCTCTGAGACGCCGCTTCTCCAAAGAAAGAACACTGTCATGCAGACTCCGCATAGCACCGGCTGCAACATCGAGCATATTTCTCGGTAGCATCGGCCTACCCGCCACATGCACCCTCCTCATTAAATCCTCAGGTGAAGGTGGTCCGTCCTGAGCACGGATCGTACTCGGTGCCGGCTGGCCCGCACCCTTGTTTGTCTTTCTTTTGCGTGCCTTCTTCTTCTCCTGTAATGGGACCGAGTTCTGCTCACAGACCGCCTTCTTGAGTGTGTTGGGGCTGAGAATATTTCGCACCTCGCCTATCTGAGGCTCGGTGAAGTCGGCAGCTGGAGGCGTCTCCTGAGAGCTGAACGGCAGACAACGCCTGTTGCAACTTGGCTTCTCCGTGGTACCAGCTAGATCGCGCACGTCTTTTGTTGGGTTGGGTTCTTGAGAAGGAGGCCCCATGAAGTCACCACCGTACCCATGATCGGCAAAGTACCGATCGACGTTGCCGAATGTATCGTCGTCGTCGTCGTTCTGATCCTGTGCCATATGCATGTTAGGATCCAGTGGCATAGGGATGTCCGGCACCGTTGCGGCGGTCTTGCCATGGGGCCAACTTGGCGCCGGCACGACTGGCGGTGTTGTCTTTGGGGTGGTGTCCCCCGCCCCCAAACAAATCTGGCTCTTCGGCCAAAGCAGGGGCCAGCTCAGGCAGGCGCTGAGGGTCATCACGTCATCATCGTCGGCCCCGACGGGTCGAATCGGGGGTAGCAACTCGTCGCAGCCTGGCAGCACCCGAACCAGTTGAACCCTAAACAAGTTGGGTGGCATCTGGGTACCGTGGAACAAGGGGTTGCCCGGTTGAACGATTTTTCCCTTGGCGACATCGACCAACTCGTTGTTCACGAAGTGCAGGAGAGTGCACGGAACGTCGGCGGCGCCCTGCGAAAACATGTAGAGCGTCAGGGATGCTCAGTCAAAGGCAAGAAGATGAAGTCCTCGGCCGAGAGAGGCTTAATTAGTTATTGTGATGATGGCGTCGAGCTCGGCTAATGTCGAGGCACCGCCAACGGCGGGCGTGTAGTTGACGGAGGGGCCGCTTGCTGCAGAGGTGCCGGCCGGCGTACACACGGGTACATTAAGCTCCCGTGCCGGCGTCGGTGATACCAATGCCGCCTCCGCCGGAGACACCAATGGCCCCGGCATCGCGTTCTGCGAGTTGCTGGCCGAGAAGCTAGGAATCGGGGGCGGCCCCTGTTGGCCACCCGCAATCCACGCACTCAACCCCGAGATCAAGGTAGGCACAATGGCGGTGATCGTCGCTCCGAATTGTTGTTGCACTTGCTCATGGACAATCTCCGGAATCCGCGCCACCTGTGCCTTGAGTTCTTGAACCTCGCGCGCCTGGCTTTCCGAGCTGGTCTTTTTCTCCTTTCGCCCACCAGTGTTATAGTATGACCCCCATTTTGTCGACAAGCCTTTGCCGGCCACACGACCAGCTGACGTCGGCTTACTGAGCTTATCCTTGTTCTTCATTACATTCAACGCCCTATTTAGAGTGGTGTCCCAAGGGTTGCTCTTAGTCGACCCCGCGCTACTGCTTTCAGTCGCCTGCGGAAGGAATGTGAACCATTTAGAAATTTGGCTTCATTAATTAGAATGCAACCATATGGAGCTAATTACGCGGGGGTGTATTCCTTACCAGAACAAGCTCAAGTGCCCTGGTCTTCGGATCCGTGGTAAGCTCCTTTGTTTTCGGGTCCTTCTTGTACCGGGCCCTGACATAGTTCCTGGTCTGCTTGTCACCGTATTTATCGAAGAGGGGCGGTAGGCCTTGCTCGGCACGGTCCGCCTCCTCCTTGTCCCATATAGGCTCCGCCACTCTGTAACCGCCAGGACCGAGTGTGTGTTCCCCTAAGTTCAGCTCCCGCATTTCTTTCCCCCACTGACTTGATTGGGAGTGTGCGGTGCTCGAGCAATTGATCTTGAAGTCGTTGTAGTCATCTTCGGTGATCGAAGGATTTTTCTCCTTGATCTTCTCATAACTCTCACCTTTCTCGATCATTCTCTTCACATTGCTTTTCCAAGTAGACAGGGCCTTGCTCATCTTCGTGAGGGCAGCATTGTTTACTTTATTCCCTTTGAGGCTTGTGTGTTCAAATTCAGCGGGGAACTTGTATCGTTCGTGCAGCTTCGTGAAGAGGAGGTTGCGCAAATTCCCTCGGTCAGGATGCCTCAGGTTCTCGGTGTTGATCGAGACGGTGCTCCGGAGAATGCACCCGAGCTGAAGCGAGTACCCCTTGCCTATTCGTTCGGGCGCCGTTGGATTCCCGTCGGAGTCCACTTCAGTAACTTCCTCCTTGAGGGTGCGGAGCACGGTCGGGCGCCGGTCCTTCCGTTGCCTCTTTTGGCTGCCATCTGTGCGTGCGCCGCCATCATCAGTGGTGGCATCCTCGGCGGCACCATCAGTGATGGCATCAGTGGGGTCATCCTCGGCGGCACCATCAGTGGTCTCAGGATCGATGGGGAAGGCGGTGTCCTCACACAAGTGAGGTTGTTCCTCCATCTCCTGGGACAGCTCCCCGAATGCCTTGCCGCCCGAACCCCCGGCCTCATCGTTGTGGGCCATGTTTCTCTCTAAATAGAAACAAAGTTTGGTCAAAAAGCTATTTATTGTCAAGGAACAAGATCATGGTCTCATCATTTAGGGTTTGTCGACACCGAGGCATCCTAAAAATCTAAGCTTTTATCATTGAGGGTTTTTCGACGCCGAGGCACCCTAAAAGCCTAAGCTTTCATCATTTCGGTTTTTATCGACACCGAGGCACCCTAAAAGCCATGCATTAGTCACAAGTACGCCGGGGCACTTGATCCTACTTAATTAACTACTAAGATACCCCGGCCCATGCATTAGTCACAAGTACCCCATATGTCCTATTTTTAGCAAAGTCATGCTAAAATTCACGGAAAATTTCAGCATGACCTTTGCTGAAAATAGGACATATGGAGTACCCGAATTTGCCGGAACGGAAGTTAATCGACATTCCGGCAAACTCAAGGGCCTCTCGGGGTACCTGCAAAATTTCAGCATGATCCAATGCTCTATTTACAAGACAAACAACACGTGGCAAAGCCCAGTGTTAAAAAAAGGCCTGTGCTGATTCAGTTCTACCATCATGCTCACAAAAATATGGTCAATCATTGGGCCAGACCCATCAATAAACGTAGGCCACCCTACATTGAGACTCATTGAGGATCACACTTGTTGCTTCAATTTGAAATTTGTTGTACGTCTTTATATAATTAACAAAGCGTGTATAGTTTTTTCCTTCAAGTGCTGAACATAAATTCAGATTGCATGACTATATAGAAGGTCTATATATTCGGATTACATGAACATAAGTGCAGCATCCGTTCTTTATCAGATTGGAGAAGAAAATGATTGATAAAGAAATGCTTCTATATATTCAGATTATATATAAAAATGCTTCAGTGAGCGTATAAAAAATAACTTGTTCCTAAACAACCTAAATGTTACATCAAAGGCCTTTAGTTCCTGTGCATGACAAATTCCTAAGCAAAATGTTAGTGTACCTGTCCTGTGCCTTCAATCAAACAATATAATGTGCAAGGAACTAAGCTTTATGTGCTATTGTAAAAAAACTACCTGAATTATATTCAGAGGTTTTTTTAGGAATTAAATCAGCGGTTAGAAAATTAGTATATTATCTGAAAAGGTGAAATGGGATGACTGAACTTGATTTGCCTATCTATCTATGAGCAAATGTTCCAGAATGGAACTGAATTATCTGAATCAAGGACTGAACAAATCCACATGGCAAATCAAACTACTTTTACTCTTGTATAAAACTGCAACAGTTTCAGGCAACTACCAAATTCTAAATGAAGTACTTTTACTCTTCTATAATATCCTTTTTCCAAGCACGATCGGATTAGCACTCAACTAAAGAAAGATTCTACATATTTTCATGCAGTAAAATAGTATCTACACCAACATCAGTTTAGACTACAAGAGTTTCAGTAAACTATTTCTTCAGACTACAACAGTTTCAGTAAACTATTTCTGGGACTAAAACAGTTTCAGTAAACTGTATCAAGCACAAGCAGATTAGCACACAAAAAAAAGATGCAATGCAGCAAATAGCATCTACACCAAAATCTGAATGTTGTTCATGACAAATTTCTGAGCAAATCGTAGTGTACCTGTCCTGTACCCTGACGAAACCCGTGAAGGACCTCTGCTATTGCTCGAACTGAACCCGTATGAACACCGGAGGGCTCGACGTGACCAAGTAGTCGTGGAACTAGAATGGCGCGTGGGCGTGGCAGTGCAGCGCCGCGAGCTGGAAATGTCGGGGACCTGCAAGCGGTAACAGTCAATGAAATTATCAAGACAAGTCTAACAGCTGACTGAACCTGTTCTGAGAGGTAGGTTTAAGTGCAGTGCTAGGACTATTGAGACAGAAGAACTAGTGTAAAAAAAACTATCACCAGAGGAAATGCGAAAAATACTGATGTACTTAATAATAGGTTGTCATTGCTTAGGATGCACTGCCACTGAAGCATTGGGTACAAGACTGTTACATGAAAGTAAATGCAGCAGTTGAAGCAGAGATTGGTGTACAAGCAAGAACAGAGCAAGTTCTTCTTATCCTCTGCAATTATAATAGGAGCCAATCAAATGGATAAAAGGAGAATTGGTTGATTGGGCATGAAAACTAAAGCAGCAGCAGCCAAATCTTCTCTAATTTCAGAAAAAGAAGAAGTAGAAGAAGAGAATATATGCTTGTTTTCAAAGTCTGCTATCCTAATAATGGAGCTAAACTACACAGCACATGGCAAGTCTCTGGCAACATAGAAATTTTCTAGATAATTGCTTCCTGTGTAAACAAAATGAACGTCTCCTTTGGTCCAAACAACTAAACCTCCTGATTTTATCTGATAAAAAAGGAAGACCAACAAACAAGATTGAGACTTGACTCGGGCATGGTAATTGTGTAATCGAAAAACTAGATAATTGTCATGGACAGAAAGAAAAGAACAGAAAATTCAGTAGATTAGACTTGATGGAACATTTCCATTGGAATTGAGTGCAAAGTGGCAAAATATGGCTCACATTCTCTCCAGACCCCTCGTCTCTTTCTCTCCAGACCCCCACCCACATCTCGTTCTGCTCTCTCTCTCCCTAATCTCTCTGTACTGAAGACGCCATGGCTCCACCCTCAAAAAGAAGACGCCATGGCTCCTCCTCCCTACTTCTCCTCCTCTTTTCTTACTAATCCCAGACAAAAGTAGAGCAGGGCACTGCCGGCTGCGAAGGGAACCGCCTCGACCCCGCAGCGGAGCAGCGCGGCAGTGGAGCGGGCGAGCAGGCCGACGAAGGGCAGCGGCGGGAGCGGCGCGGCTTGGCAGGGCGGCAGGCGCGCGCGGGCCTGGGAAAGGACGCGAGCGAGGCTGGGCAGAGCTGCGGTGGCGCAGGCAAGGCCGGGCTGGGCCACGGCGGCGCGGCTTGGCAGGACGACGGACGCGCACGGGCCCAGGAAAGGACGCGAGCGAGGCTGGGCAGGGCTGCGGTGGTGCAGGCGAGGCCGGGCAGGACCACGGCGACGCGGGCGAGTCCGGGCATGGAGGCGGGCTCGGGGGCGGCCGGCGGCGCCGCAAGCGGAGCAGGGTGGGCGCGGGCAACCGGAAGCTTGCAGGGCGGCGGGCGCGTGCAGCTTGCGGGGGGGGGGGGATTCGCACGAGGACGGATCCGGGGCCGCGCGGCGGCGGGGGAGGATGGGAGGGGAGGGGAAGGTAAGGGCGGCGGTTGCTCACCTGCGCTTGGCGGCGGGAGGGAAGCGGCGATGAGGAGGCCGGCTACGAGGGCGGCAGGGCGATGGCCACTACAAGAAATATGTCAACTTGTGACCACCACTATTGGTCACTGAAAGGTCACAAATTTCCATTTGCGACCTTTTTGTGACCAAAAACAGAAGGTCAAAAGCTGGCAGTCGTAAACTGACTATAGCGACCTTTCTTCTGGAATGGTCGAAGACGTTTACGACCAAAATACATGTACTGTGGCGTTTTGGTCACTAGCAACCTCCCCAGGCCACGTAGGCATCCAGCGTGGCAATCTGACGTGGCACAAGATTCAGCCCGGTCAAATTAGATTTTCTACATGGGCCTAGCCCATTAATTCGGCCCATTTAATTTATTTTTTCCCTATGCTTTGATTAGCTAAATAGGCCTGGCCCAACAATTAGGACCTTTTTTTTTAAGATGCAGTCTTTTACAATCCATTTTTTTTGGGCCTCAACCTTTTTAGAATCTGAAATTTATATTGCTCTTTTTAGAAACAAGTCCAACATAGTTTGGGCCATGGCCTTTTTAGAGCCCAAGTATTGAGTGCAATATAAATTCTAGACAGGGCCTTTTTACAATCCAATAGTGGGCCAAGCCCTCTTTTATTCACAGCCAATATTCTCAAATCAGTATAGTAACAGTACTTCTTTCCCAGAGTAATAACACAAGTATAGAAAACTTTCTCACACAACTTTATCTCGCATAACATTAGACAGACCAACACATATCAATAACTTATCTCCTATGTTCACAAGTACATAACTTTTATCTCACACAACATTATACAGAACTGTATCTTGCAGGTTCAAAACACATTAAACTTTATCTAACAGGTTCCCCGCAACAAAAGATGATCACCATTATCTCCTAATCAAGATGCAAATAACCTGCACATTCAAAAAGAAAAAGCAATATGTCAAAGAGAGACAAACAAAAAATAGAGACTTGCATCAAGTAGACCTGATGATGTACAGATAGTAATCAAACTAGCATCTACTTTGCCCGAGAGATAGCATGAAGCAGTTTTGATGCCATTCATGCATTATTTCTGAGACTAGCAGCAAAAAATACATAGGATGCCAAACAGCCGGCAGCAGCTAAAGATCGGTTAGTTGTTGGCTACCACCAATGGCGAGAACTAAACGAGCAGCTTAGATTCATTGGGCTGGGTTGGATTGGATTGATGCTGACAAAGTGACAACAGGAAGGTAATGAGCACATACAACTAGCTCTAGTATACCGGCATGCATGAGCACTTGTTAATATTTATATTCATCACAGCAACCTATAACCACCTACGCATACAAATCAGAAAGCACACATGTATACTGAACAAAAGCAATGGCCATGAATAGATGACTTAACAGTTCATGTTTGTTAACAAAACAAGAGTGGACATCTCATAGTGAGTCTAATACAGCTACACTAAGCAGAGAACCACATCAAGACATGAAGAGTAAGCCATCACAGTATAGGAGGATTGGACTGCATACCTAGTCGTCCTTGAGGTAGAGGACCATCTTGGTACCGCTGCCGAGCTGCTCCCCAAACGTATCACGAGTGACGGTGAAGGAGCTACCGGCCTGGGACTCCCACACGTACTGCCCGTCGTTGTTGTGCTTCGTGGTGACGAAGACCCTCTCGGCAACAAGGTAGGCGGAGTAGAAGCCAACACCAAACTGCCTAATCATGGACACATCGGCGCCGGCGGCGAGGGTCTCCATCGGCACCGTACTGATCTTGTCCAAGGCCTGCGAAAATCACACCGGCAAACACACCACGTCAGCCCAGGAACAAATCTCGCACGCCACGAATCAAACCGCGGGTCAACGGATCTGGCTCGGCAGAATCTAAAGCCTAGCGTAAAATGGCAAGTGTAATTAATGGCCAGTGCTGCCAGTATTGAATGTACCACATCGGCAAGCATTATATAGTACTACTATGTAATTGATATGCAAAAGAAGATGCATCTCCCATGTTCAGCAATCAGGATCAACCATGAAGTTTCTACTACTCCTACATCATTTTAGCTAATCATTTAAGATGATCATTTAAGATGCTAATGTTTACTTGTCAAGTACAGTTATTGTTACTCTAAGATTTTAGCTAAGCAAATAAGATAAGAAGACATTTTGCCACCAATATTTTGTGACATCTGTAGAATTCGTACCTCATAAACATGCATGAAATGTCTATCTCAAAGAAGTATACATACTGATCATGTTTAATTAGGCCAGCAGCACAAAACAACCAATTATATTGCCTTACAAGAAGCTATTTGCATAAAGTAGAGAACTACAAAACAAGCTATTAACCATCCTACTGGTAGCAAGGACATAAAGATAACCACTTAATAAGATAAGAAGCAGACATGAATCACATAACTATGTACAATTCAATATCCCAGCTGAGAGTGAACATGTATTCAACATTTCCTGCATTTCAATACATGCACGACAGATTCACAGCAGAACTATATATAGCTGTACAAACATGCATGAACAGGAAAGCAACCAAACTACAAGAACATATAAGGAAACCGAGGGAATCACTATAACCTATGGAGTGACAAGCACATATATGAACTCAAAGTAATGCCCAGCTCGCGCATATATGAGCCGTGCCGTCGAGTACCGCAGCCACCAACTCGCGCCGCTCGCCGCCGCGGTCACCACCTTCGTCGTCAACACGGCTGTGCTGCCAGACCTGCAAAAAACAGAGGAGGCGTGAATGGACATCACACTTGCCAACTAATTAACTATAGCATGCTACAGAAACATTTCGTTATCAAATTTGATTCAGGAACTAGCTTATTGAGTATGACAAAAATGCTTAGAATAAAAATCACACTTGCCAAATAATCAGTAATCTGGTTATTTGAATTGCTAATGTTTACTTTTGAAGTACAGTTATGGTTATCTCAAAGAATTTGTGCCTCATAAACATGCATGGAATTTCTATCTCAAAGAAATATACATATTTATCTTGTTTAATTAGGCCAGCAGTGCAAAACAACCATGCAGAAATGTCAGGGCAACAGAGCAGCAAGGTATCATGCATAAGTAACACTGCAGATATGTTAGACCAAAAGATGTGAGCGAAGGTAGACTACAGTAACACTAACTAGGTAACAGAATTACTTAAGACTGTATCCCGGGAATTCGTTATTCACGCTAATATAAAATTCGCTCAAATGGAACTTTGGAAACACCCTTTCCCAAGTAGTCAGATCCACCGTCCCTCAGTCCCAAAGCTTCATAAAGACCTACAGAAGAGGGATGATTCAGACAAGATTAGTTCAACAAAAATAATAAAATAACATTCGGTAAATAATGATACAAATAAGAGTTTGGAACAGGATACATTTTGGTGAAGTGTCTGTCAGGGAGAAGTGATTCAGAGTTTCAAAGTGAAGTTGTTTCTGAATACTAGTAGTGTAATTACTAATTAGCTAGCTAGATGTGTGCATGAAAGCTACTGTTCCTATTGGGCTGCAGCTTGTACTAGTGAGCTAGCTAGCTAAGGACTTGATAGTATTCTTTTTCCAGATAAAGAGCTGATGCTACTAGTCTAATCACACAGTTTTAACCAGATTAGAGCAAAGACAACACGCCAACAGCAGAACCAAGACCAAGTCTCGGCAATCCAATAGGAATCTCCAGAGCTCCATATATCGCCACACACACGGCCACGCACCACCTGGCCGCCCCCATCGCAAGTTTGCAGCACACCACCGCACCCGACATTGCAGCAAGCAAGCGCACTCACGCACATAGCATCGGTGCAAGGTCATGGGGGGCATGCAGGTCATACCTGTGTGGGCATCGGTACTCGTCGCAGTAGAGCATGAGCTGGCAGTCAAACACAGTGAGCACGAGCTGGCGGTCAAACACAGTGAGCACGAGCTGGCTGTGTGGGTATCAGCTTCCCCTCATGACGGAATTACGCAAGACAAAAACTCAATCAAGAACTGTAATGGTATATGCAATGCAGCAAACAATAATGTTTTTTTTCGTTCAGAGGTTGAGATGTCCCTGTGACTCGGTGGTGTCATGATTCTAAGCGTGGAATTGCAATTCTAAGCAAGCCTGGAGTATGATAGTGGTACATGACAGTATGTAGAACAGCAAGAGTAAACCCTAGGAATTAGGGATTTTAGGAGTAAGCAATTGTGTTCATCGAGAGACCGTAGCGAGCAAGCATCAGAGGGCCCAAGTGAGCCATGGCGTTGTCACGAGCTCAGTGGCAAGTATTGGAGGTGAGGGACAGAGAAGGAGAGGAAGAGGGTACCTTGAAGACCTCCATGTCCATGGCATCGTCGAGCGCGGGGTTCTGTCCCAGCCGAGCGGCACCCAGGCCTCTCGTCGCGTGGAAGAGCGACGTCGGAGGGCGCGGCTGTGTGTCCGTGGAAGACGGCGGAGGCGTCCACCACGAGCATCACCGTCGCCTCGCCGGCGCATCGCATGGAGATCGTGGAGCGCCGACACCTGACCTGCTCGATCTGGATGCCCCAACACCGAGGGAGATAGGGTGAGCAGAGGGTGGGGCGGATGGATCTAGGAACGCCAGTTACATGAACCACTCGGTGTTCTTGTTCAGATCCGGCGGGGGCACCGCCTGTACGTACCGGCGCGAGCGTGCTGCAAGACGGTGGCTCCTCCCGTCCGGCTCGGCGTCGCGGGCATGGAGATAGGGCGAGGGGATAGGGGCGGCGGCGGCAAGGTCGCTGGTGATGGAGCACGGCGGCGGTTGTGGGTAGGGTTTGGTGTGGGGCAGAGAGAGTTGTGGGCATGGCGGATCTGACGGCGCCCGCCTCCTCGAACTAGGGGCCCCGCTGTGGGATAGAAGGTGAGGGGAGGTGGAGAGGATCGGGGGCAGAGGGCGGAGGTCGCCGGTGGAGTGGAGGTAGGCGGCTGCGGGGGATGGGTGGGTGGGTGCGGCGGATGTGGAGGAGAGGAGAGGAGAGATCGTGGGGCGGATAGGTTAGGTCACAGTTGGTCTGGGGTCGTGGGGTGGCTGGCTTGGGATGGTTGGATGGACGGGTGGATGGACGGATGTACGCCATGTCATCGATCCATGCCTTACCTGATTCCACCAATCAGAATTAAGGCTATGTAAAAAAAATATGTTGTTTTTTTTATAGTTTTTATCCTTTTATTCAGGGCAAACATTCAACATATTAACCACTTAGGCCCCGTTTGATACCTCTGCATTTTCTACGTATTTAAAGAATGCCACGGTTTTTTCAAATACCATGGTTTTAAAGAATACTACGGTTTTTAATACTTTGGTTTTTTAGTGCTTTACTATCAAACACAGCCTTATAGTTTATTAAAATGAATCAATATAGTGCAAATGTGTGTATCTTGGGATGACAAACAATGTTGATTTGAGGGGTTTCATTTTCTTTGCACAAAAAATTCATTTTTCATTTTCCGAGTGCATAAAAAGGGTTTTTTGTGAAGAACCTAACAAATATTTTTTCCAAAATTGTACCAAATCATTTTTCTAAAATACTAGGCCATATTTAATGCACAATTGACCAAATGGTTTGGTGTCAAAATTTTGATCCACCTCTCGTGAAAAAAGACAAATTTCTGCCGATTCAGCAGGAAGCGGGTCAAATTTGAACTGCAGCTGCCTCATAGTTTGCTATTTATTTTTTACAAAAATCATTTCTAGGTACATAAGTATCTATTTTATCATAGAAACACCAAATTTTTTCCAAGATTCAACCACTAGCTAGGAACGGTCAAGCCCGCCGTTTTGACCGCATTTTGAAACGGGCATAAAACATTCAAAAAAATAAAAAAATTGGAAAACCTTCGCATTGTGTCATTATATGTGACCAAGTTTCCATGAAAATAATAAACTTGTAATACGGTAATTATTTTAAAAAAGTGTTCTTAGAAACGAGCTATCATGCGTGAAGATTCATGGATTTCAAGCCAAATGATCAATCTTATGGCCACATTCATGGCATAGTTTGTTCAAATGATCTCATATTATGCACAAGGGTGCATCTTGGAATGGCAAACAATGTTGCCTAAGGAAGTTTATTTTTCTTTGGACGAAAGAACCATTTTCCATTTTTCGAGTGCCCGAAAGGAGTTTTTTTTGTGAAGGACCTCCCAACTAATTGTTGCAAAATTCGACCAAATCATTTTTGTAAAATACTAGGCCATATTTAATGCACAATTGACAAAATAGTTGGGTGTAAAAAAAAATATCCACCTCTGGTGAAAAAGACAAATTCCCGCCGATTCAGCTGGAAGCGGGTCAAATTTGAACTGCTGCTGCCTCATAGTTTACTATTTATTTTTTACATAAATCATTTCTAGGTACATAAGTATCTATTTAATCAGAGAAACAACAAAAGTTTTCCAAGATTCAACCACTAGCTATGAACGGTCAAGCCCGTCGTTTTGACCGCATTTTGAAACGGGCATAAAAAATTCGAAAAAAAAAACAAAAAATTGGAAAACCTTTGCATTGTGTCATTATATGTGACCAAGTTTCCAGGAAAAATAATAAACTTATAATACGAAAATTATTTTAGAAAAGTGTTATCAGAAACGAACTATCATGTGTGAAGATTCATGAATTTCAATCCAAACACTCAATCTCATGGCTACATTCATGGCATAGTTTGTTCAAATGATCTCATATTGTGCACAAGGGTGCATCTTGGAATTCCAAACAATGTTGCCAAAGTGAGTTTTCATTTTCTTTCCACGGAAAATTCATTTTCCATTTTTCGAGTGCCCGAAATGAGGTTTTTTTTGTGAAGGACCTACCATATATTTGTTGCAAAATTGTACCAAATCATTTTTATAAAATACTAGGACATATTTAATGCACAATTGACAAAATGGTTGAGTGTCAAAAGTTTTGATCCACCTCTGGTGAAAAAGACAAATTCCCGCCGATTCAGTTGGAAGCGGGTCAAATTTGAACTGTAGCTGCCTCATAGTTTGCTATTTATTTTTTCCAAAAATTATTTCTAGGTACATAAGTATCTATTTAATCAGAGAAACACCAAAAAAATTCCAATATTCAACCACTAGCTATGAACGGTCAAGCCCGTCGTTTTGACCGCATTTTGAAACGGGCATAAAAAATTCAAAAAAATCAAAAAATTGGAAAACCTTCGCATTGTGTCATTATATGTGACCAAGTTTCCAGGAAAAATAATAAACTTGTAATACGGTAATTATTTTAAAAATGTGTTCTCATAAATGAGCTATCAAGTGTGAAGATTCGTGGCTTTCAAGCGAAATGATCAATCTTATGGCCACATTCACGACATAGTTTGTTTAAATGATCTCATATTGTGCACAAGGGTGCATATTGGAATGGCAAACAATGTTGCCTAAGGAAGTTTTCATTTTCTTTGGACGAAAAAACCATTTTCCATTTTCCGAGTGCCTGAAATGAGTTTTTTTTGTGAAGGACCTACCATATATTTATTGCAAAATTGGACCTAATAAATTTTATAAAATACTAGGCCATATTTAATGCACAATTGACAAAATGGTTGGGTGTTAAAATTTTTGATCCACCTCTGGTAAAAAAGACAAATTCCCGTCGTTTTAGTTGGAAGCGGGTCAAATTTGAACTGCAGCTGCCTCATAGTTTGCTCTTTATTTTTTTCAAAAATCATTTCTAGGTAAATAAGTATCTATTTAATCAGAAATACATGGTTTGATGGAGATACATTGAGGTTTGGACGGTGGCCGAGGGCCCCAACTTTAGAGCGCGTAAGCTCGCATGCCCGCCGCGTGGTCACCGCGTGACCGTGGCGTTGCCATGTGCTCTGGGCGGCCTAGGCATGTCTAGTGGGTTGGGCACTCTCCAGGTAGGTGCTAGGAAGAAAATCACAACATAAGATTCTCACGAGGAGACCGATCGATGCTCAAACATGAATAAGAAGCCAAGTGTTTGATTAGCGGTACGGGAAATGTACATGGCTAATGGGCGTGAGTTTTGGCTGAGGATGATCAGTTACTAAGAAGACCGTCTTCACAAATTTTCAGCTCAAAAGGAGGACCCTAGGTGGTACTTGTTTTGCAAACCACCACACTGGACATAAATATGAATGTTGAAGCTCGGCTCAAAATAATGAATGGATTGAGCTGGTATTTGGTGGAGGATGGTTATTTGGGCATAGGAAAGCACTGTAGAAAATGGATACTATTTGGACATGCCAAAGTGGTACTTCCTTCACAAACTGTTACTCTGAATAGAATAAGAAAATGAATATTTTTGAATTATCTTTGAACTAGGCAAGGAAGGTTTTTACATATTTGACAAAGATATGACCCAAAGAATTTATGAGATTGTTTTGGGAATTTTGGGAATGACAGAAATATAGGTTGCTTCACAACCAAGGGCAAAAACTGCCACATGGACATGACACATAGGCAAAACTGATGAGGTGGCGCCTAGTCATAGCAACCCACCACAATTTACAAGGCTATGACCATCTATATTGGTCGTTAACAACTAGAAATAAGGCAGCAGACTAGCTCTGTTTGCTTTATGACCATTTCGTGTAAGGAAATTACGACCTTTCTGACCAAAATGGTCGCAATGGTTTAGGGTTTGGAGCCCCCCGAACAGCTTTTGACCAATTGGTCTGAAATGGTCATAGATCTATGACCAATTCTTCCAGGGTCACTGACAGAAGGTCACAAGTTGACATATTTCTTGTAGTGGGCGTCCAACGAGGTGGGGCGACGGGGAGAGCGGCGACGACGTCGGGGCGGCGTCGAGGCGGCGGGGCAGCAGCGTTGGGAGAGGAGAGGGGAAGGGGATCGAGGGCGAGGGCGAGGGAGAGAGAGGGGAGAGAGAGGGGAGGGAATATGGATGGGGGGGCACAATACTAATGGCGCACCACCCCTCGGTGCGCCATAAGTATATACATGCTAATGGCGCACCTCGACCTGGTGCGCCATTAGTATTTTTTTTGTTTCCGCTCGAGCCAACAGGTTATCTCCCACCTGACCTTATCCACATCAACTCCCCTCTACTAGCTCGACTAGTCAGGTGCCAGTTCTCACACCAGGAGGTCCTGGGTTCAATTCCCAGGCTCCACAAATTTTTTTTTATGCATTTAAAATGCTGTTTGATACTTATTTGTGTTTAAATATGTTCAAACTTGTTTAAATCATAACAGTAATTTTTTTTATAAGACAGTAATATTTTTTTAAAAAATATCATCAAACAGTAATGCCGGTGGAGCGGGGGAGGATGCGGGGGGTCGGTGGCGGCGGTTGAGTAGGGGAGGGGTGCGGGGGGTCGGTGGCGGCGGTTGAGTAGGGGAGGGGTGCGGGGGGTTGGCGGCGGCGGTTGAGTAGGGGAATCGAGGGTGCGGGGGGTCGGCGGCGGCGCTTGAGTAGGGGAATCGAGGGTGCGGGGGGTCGGCGGCGGCGGCCGGTGGACCGGGGGGTGCTCGGCGGCGAGGGGGACCGGATCTGGCAAGGTGGGATAGCGATCGAGATGGAGGGGGATCAAGATCGAGTGTCCATGAAATTTAAAAATATTCATGATAGTTTAAAGAGTGCCCATGAAATACAATCGAGAAATGAAGGCTACGATTTAAATACAATCGATCTTAGCTAGCTATCTGTTAACAATCTTCTTGCCCTTCTTTTTCGCAAATGGAGTTCTTCTGTGGAACGGACGTCCTTTAGGTAGGGTGGTCCTGCTTCTTCTTGTGGTGTATGCTGCTACTTCATCATCGTCGTCATGTTCGATCCTCGGGTCGCCGTACTTGTCGAAGTCTTGCTCATTGGCTACTCCATCCATTCCGATGATCTTCCTTTTGCCTCTCCTCACGACAACACGACTGGTCTTTGACGGGTCGGTAATGAAGAAGCATTGGTCCACTTGGGAAGCCAGTACCCATGGCTCATTTTTCGCGGTGACGTTTGCGCCCGCGGTCTTGGATTTGGCTTCGGGTATAACCATGGTGGTGAAATACCGGTCTTCTTTTAGGACGCTCTTGGCCCATCTGACACGGAACATCGGGACCTTCTCTCCAGCGTAGCTCAGCTCCCAGATCTCCTCGATCCTTCCATAGTATCTGTCCTTGTCGTTACCGGTGTAGGATTCCATCGTTACCCCGGAGTTCTGATAACCATCGCTCTTCATGTCCTTGGCCTCGGTGTAGAATGTGTAGCCGTTGATATCGTACGCCTCATAGGTCATCAGGTTGTGCTCGGCGCCCTGTGACAAGGCGAATATGAGTTGTTCTTCCGCGGAAGAATCCTCATGTAAAGGGTACGACAGAAGCTTCAGCTTGAACCAACGCGTGAAACATGAGTTGTGCTCTTTGAATATATCTCCGTCCGTCCTCTGTTGTCCTCGGTCATTGTATGTCTTCTTAATAAAAGTTTTGTGCTCTACAACCCAAGGATCGACCACGTCTATGTGTTGTAGTGCGACTAGGTTTGCTCTTTCAAAGTCGGCGAGTCGACCCTCGAAGTCGACATGAATTTCGTGGCGACCCTCACGGTGACCCCATCCAGCGAGCCTGCCGAGGTGCCTGTTGACGGGCAGACCAACGGGGTTCTCGATGCCTAGATAATTCGTGCAGTAGGAGATGCACTCTTCGGTCAGAAAGCCCCTGGCTATGCTTCCCTCTGGACGTGACATGTTGCGAACGTATCCTTTGATGACACCATTCATCCTTTCGAACGGCATCATGCTGTGCATGAACGTCGGCCCGAGTTGGATGATATCCTCCACTATATGGACCAGCAGATGCACCATAACGTCGAAGAATGCGGTCGGGAAGTACATCTCAAGCTCGCATAGTATCACCACGATCTCTTCCTGTAGCCTTCTGAGTTGCCTCACGCCAATCGACTTCCGAGAGATGATGTCGAAGAAGTTGCATAGGCCAAATAGCGTTTCACGGACGTGCGCGTCCATGATCCCACGGATTGCAACTGGAAGTATCTGCTTCATCAGCACGTGACAGTCGTGAGACTTCATCCCGTTGAACTTCTGCTTCGCTGGGTCTAGGTATCTGCTTATCTTCCCCGCGTAACCATAAGGAAGTTTTACTCCTAGGAGGCAGGTGAAAAACTGCTCGATCTCCTCCTGACTTAGAGTGAAGCACGCGGGAGGGTAGTCATTTCCAGTCTTCTTGGCCTTTTTGCCTTTGCGACGACTTTCTGTGTCCTGCTTCGCCTCATCATCATCACCATCATCATCATCATCATCACCATATATAGCGTGAAGCTCTTGCCTGATGCCCATTGATTTCAAGTCTGCCCTTGCTTTCGGCCCATCTTTGGTCCTCTCTGGCATGTTGAGCAGGGTACCAAGCAGACTCTCGCACACGTTCTTCGTGATATGCATGACATCAAGGCTGTGAGGCACACGGTGGATCTTCCAATACGGCAAGTCCCAGAAAACAGACCTCGTTTTCCATACCTTCAGCAGCGGCTCTGGCGCCTTTCGCTTCTTTCCCGGCTCTGGCGCCTTTTGCTTCTTTCCCGGCAGTGGGCAGTCTTTCCAATTTTTCAACAGCTTGTCTATTTCCTCGCCGCTCCTCGTACACGGGCGTTTTCGGGGTTCGGTTTCACCATCGAACAGATCCTTGCGGTTTCTCCACGGGTCATCGTCGCGAAGCCACCTTCGATGTCCCATGAATACGGTTTTCGAAGACCCGGGATCTCTATCTAGCTGGCGATACGTTGTGTCATCCATGCACCTTACGCATCCAGAAAATCCGTGGACTACCTGCCCTGCGAGATATCCGTAACCGAGATAGTCGTGCACCGTCGTGAGCAGTGCGGCTCTCATAGGGAAATATTCTTTCTCTGCGGCGTCCCACGTATTGGCTGGCGTTTTCCACAGCGTGTCTAGCTCCTCCTTCAGCAGCCCCAGATACAGATTGATGTCGTTCCCTGGTTGTTTCGGCCCTTCAATTAGAATACTCATGTGAATGTACTTCCTCTTCATGCACAACCAGAGGGGAAGGTTGTACATTCACACAAACACAGGCCAGGTGCTATGTGTGCTTCTCTGGCTGCCAAACGGATTTACTCCATCGATGCTCGCGCCCAGCACGATGTTCCTTGGATCCTTCCCAAATTCTGGGTATTCAAAATTCAACGCTTGCCACTGGCTCGCATCCTTAGGGTGACTCAGCATCTTGTCTTTTTTATCTATCTCCAGATCATTTGTGTCATCTTCTCGCTTCTTCTCCTCCCTATCCGCGTGCCAACGCAGGAGCTTTGCTACCTTAGGATCCGCGAAATACCGCTGCAGACGAGGAGTGATCGGAAAGTACCACACCACTTTTCGAGGAGCTTTCTTCCTCTTCTTGTATCGAGTGACGCCGCACACCGGACATATGGTAGACTCCGCGTGCTCGTCCCGATAAATGATGCAATTGTTCATGCACACATGGTATTTCACGTGCGGTAAATCCAGAGGACACACGATTTTCTTCGCCTCCTCCAAACTGGTCGGGCACTTGTTCCCCTTTGGAAGACGTTCGTGCCAGAATGACATGTTCTCGTCGAAGCATGCGTCGGTCATTTTATGTTTTACCTTCATCTCCAGAGCCATGAGCGTTACTTTCAGGCGGGTATCCTCGGGCCTGCATCCTTCATACAATGGAGTAACCGCGTCTAACTCAAGTTGATCCACCTTGGCTTTCTCTCGGGCGGCAGCTCTTGCGTTATCCGTCTGCTTGAGAAGCAGCTCTTGAATATAAGGGTCCTGCACCCAGCCCATCGATGGTCCACCGTCGTCTGCTCCGCCGGCATCATCATCTTCATGATCATGCCCGTCGTCTGCTCCGGCATCTTCCTCATCATCATGTCCTGCATCTTCTACATGATGACTGTGTACAGCATCACCGTCGTGATCATCTCCTGGGGATTCTTCGTCTTCTTGCCCGCCCGAGCCGCGGTGGTTGTCTTGCTGCCCTTCCTCATTTCTTGCCCGGCCCCCATGGACGACTTCGTAGTCATCTTCATCACCTTGCCACCGATAGCCATCCATGAAACCACGCAAGAGCAGGTGGTCCCGCACCTGCCCGGAATCCGGGTCCGCAATAAGGCTCTCCAGCTTGCATCTTCGACACGGACATCTTATCTCCGTCTCGTTCTTTTGAAGCATCTCGGCCTTCGCGGACCTCAAAAACCTATTCACGATGCCTTCGGTCATCGTGCGGACCATGGTTGCCTGCGGGGTAGAGCAAAACAATATTTTAGAACCAAGAAAAAATTTGGCATGACTTTCCCTAAAAATAGGACCAAAAAGAATGCTTAATGCTAAAATTATCGCCGAAACGGAAATGAATCAACATTCCGGCAAAATATTGACAACTATCGCATTTCAAATACCGGTACACCTCCAACCACAAACACATATGCAACACCACAAACATATGCAACACCACGAACATACATAGATCTAGCTAGGCCATAAAAAGTGCATGTGCACATTGTTGTAGGGAGAACAACATAAATATAGCTTCCCCCCTTACTTACCTATCAAAACAAGGTAATTTAACCACTTAATTTGAATGAATCTATGATGGAAATGAGGTGAAAAAGAGGAGGCACCCGAGACAAGGAGGAGGTGGAGAGAATGAAGTGGGGGAGAAAGTGAGTGTGGGTAGGAGAGGCTGCCCAAAATATCTTGTTGCTGCCCACTTACTAATGGCGCACCAACAACAAATGCGCCATTAGTAATCCAGGTTACTAATGGCGCATCTACATCTCATGCGCCATTAGTAGTTTTGCAAAAAAAAGAAAGAAAAAATATCATACTAATGGCGCACTGCTTCACAGTGCGCCATTACTAGTTTGAACTAGTAATGGCGCACGGTGGAGCAGTGCGCCATTAGTAGTTTTGCAACAAAAGGGATAAAAAATATAATTAAAAAAACAACATTAGTGGCGCACTGTAGGACAAGTGCGCCATTACTAGTTGCAACTAGTAATGGCGCACTATGCCCGGATGCGCCATTAGTATGTTTGGACAGGCGCGCTAGTTCAAAAAAAAATTGATACTAATGGCGCACCCTTGACTAGGTGCGCCATTAGTAGTTTCAACACTAATGGCGTATCAAAAGGTGGTGCGCCATTAGTACATACTAATGGCGCACCTTTTGTCTGGTGCGCCATTAGTGTCAATCCCATCTATAGCCCTTTTTCTAGTAGTGTCATACCTTCAAGAAATTTCTGAGCAGATATTGGAAAAATGCCATGGGTTACCTTTGGCGATCATTGCTATATCTGGTTTGTTGGCTAACATAGAAAAAACAGAACATCTATGGAATCATGTGAAAGATTCAATTGGTCTCGCACTTGAAAGGAATTATAGTGTCGAAGGAATGATGAAGATATTGTCACTTAGTTATTTTGATCTGCCTCCTTATTTGAAAACATGTCTCTTATATCTGAGCATGTATCTCGAAGATTCTACTATTGAGAAGTATGGCCTGATAAGAAGATGGATTGCTGAAGGATTCATTCAAACAGAAGGCAGATACACGGCATATGAGTTAGGAGAAAGGTGTTTTGACGAACTATTAAATAGGGGTTTGATCCAACCTGGGAGGACAGATAATTATGGCATAGTGATGAGTTGTCGAGTTCATGACACAATTCTTGATTTTATCATATTCAAGTCCATAGAACAGAACTTTGTTACTTTGCTTGGTGTGCCCATTCTGACAATTGGGAAACAAAGCAAAGTTGTTCGCCGACTCTGTCTACAAGGTGTCAAGGAAGGAAATTCAACAGTATTGATAGCAGATCTCGTGTTTTCCCATGTCCGATCGCTTACTATGGTTAGAGGTCTATTGGAAATCCCTTCTTTGGAAAAGTTCAGACATCTGCGTGTTCTCAACTTGATGTATTGCTCTGCATTGGAAGATCATCATCTAGATAATATAGTGAGGATGTTCCAGCTGAGGTACCTGAACCTCAAACATACAAGAATAAGGAAGCTGCCAGAACAAATTGGTCATTTACGTTGCTTAGAGATGCTGGACCTACAACACACTTGGTAGAGGAATTACCTGCATCTACTGTGAATCTCAAAAAATTGATGGATCTACTTGTCGGTGATGATGTTAAATTTCCTGAAGGGATTGCAAAGATGCAAGCACTGGAGACGTTGGAACATGTCAATGCCGTCATTCAGCCATTAGACTTCCTGTGCGGCCTTGGTCAACTAATGAATTTGAGGAATCTAGGGCTTACCCTTGATTTCGATTTTGATTCTGAAATTGAGGATACAGATGTGGAGTGCAAGAAAGCTATCCTCTCTTCCCTGTGTAAGCTAGGTAGCCAGAGTCTCCACTCCCTGACTATTTGGCATGAGGATTGCAGCCTCGAGGTCCTTATTATATATGTTCAAGCCTTCCGACAGTTTCCGACATGGGTGGTCTCCTTCAGAAACCTCCAACGGCTACGCCTTGCTGTGGAGGGGCTGAAGCAGGACGATCTCTTTATCCTTGGGGCCTTACCCAGTCTGCTCGTTCTGCATCTTGCGGGAGAAACAGAGTCAAAAGGACAGCTCAGAATCAATGGTGAAGTTGGGTTCCGATCCTTGAAGATTTTTATTTATCATGCACGTTCTAAACCAGTAGATCTGATGTTTGGGGCAGGGTCCATGCCAAAGCTAGAAAAACTCGAGCTTCGTCATTTGCGTGTAGTTAAAGCTGACTGTCTGGACTTTGGAATCGGGAACCTCCCCTGCCTCAGTATCATCAAATTTATTAGTGTTCGTGGTGACAGTTTTGAAGCACTGAAGATTAGCATGAAGAGAGCAGCCAGCGCACATCTCAACCACCCTAGCCTACACTTTTCTAGATAATTGACGGGTCTCCAATGCCCAGCTCTGATTGAACAAGCCAAGAACCAGGAAGGGGGGAGTTGCCGCTGCTTGTCATCTGGCAGCCGATTCTCAAGTTTAAAAATCTTTAGCTCGAAACCCCTCTCGTCCATGATACACCACTACAATGTACTCTCCGTTGACATGCATCCTTTCCATATTTCACATTTAACCACTAATTAGTTGACAGCATATTTGCGGAGTGTGTGTTTGAAGGCAATCTTCTACGGTTGTGAGTATGATCAGGTTTGAAGGCATCTTCTTGCTGGAGAACTCTTCGAGATGTTACTCTTTGTATTCTTTTAGTTTCTGTTCCATGGCCTCATGTACATGATCAGGCTGTGTGTCTGTCTCTGCAGCTCAAAGGTTGCTGCTGTTTTGAATGGGCTACTGCCATTGCGAAAAATATAATTAACTCGCGAACTCTAACACCTGTATGTCATTCGGATTGTTATTCCCCCTCTCCTTTTTTGAGTGATACATCTTGGTGATGTTGTCAAGGAGATGCTCTCTGTTTCCTGAATGAAGATGACGCTGATAGGTTCAGACCCATCTTGAACTCAGTGAATGCAGCGCCAGCTCTCGATCTCTCGAGGAGACTCTGATGCATCTGTTCCAAAGTTTCACAGATGATTTAGTAGCAGATTGGGTACTTGTATGTCAACAAGCCAAAACCCGGGAACATCACCAAACGCGAGAGTTCTCAAGTTAATTTTCAGAGTTTTCAGCTACATTATACATTGTCTGCAGTGGATGTCCATTTTTAGAGTTTCAGTTGACATGCCCTTTTCTGGTTGTTTCGATGCATGTGCTTATTCAGTTCTACTATCTTTATTGTTGCTGAGATGCAAGCACTGCTGCTGTTTTGAAATTTCCTGGTGCTGCAATTGTATGTCATTCGGGTTGTGATTGTTCTTCGCCTGGTGCTGCTGGAAATGGAGACGCATGCACTCTGTTTCATGGACGATGCTGATGGATCTGTGCATCCAAAACCAATGTCCAATGCCTAGTACAGCACATGCTATGGTGTGACTCACGCTGAGAGCAATATAAAGAGCAAAAACCAAAAATATGCCCACGATAACACAAATAGAAATAACATCCAAGAGCGACATGAAGAGCGAAAATATGCAATGAGCCAACGATAAACTAGTATCATAATAATAAGATTGTCATACCAAGTACTGGTTCCGCAAAGTCATAAAATCATTTGTTTACATATTCAGGGAAAATAAGCAAAAACGATGACTTCCTGAAAAGGATGAACAAAAGTAATATATTATATTCACAACAATGGTGTGTAAGAAATAATATAGAGAATAAATAGCATAAACAAAAAGTTAGAGTGATGTTAGACTCACATTTTATAGCTTGCCTTCTCGATCTCCCATCTTCTTAAATAGATCAATTACGCCGTCATTCGTAATGGTAGCAAATATATCTTTCTCCACATAGCAAATCAAGCAATCACTCATGAACTGGTCACCCATTTTGTTGCGTAAAACAGTCTTCACAATATTCATTGCTGAAAAGCATCTCTCCACTGACGCTGTGGCAACCGGCAAAATTAGCACAAGCTTTAGAAGTTGATACACCAAAGGGAAAGCAAGATGCTTCTTAGTATCCACCAACTTTTTAGCAAGATCCGCAATGCCATCCAAATTGGCAAATCTTTGGTCTGCTCGGACATTGTCAATGTAAATCCGAAGTTCATGTCCAAGATCCATCAATTTTGATGAATCGAAATCCTCAGGATAAAACACAGCTAGCTTCAACAAACTCTCCAAGTTAAAAGCAGCGAAAGAGTTTTTTGGGTTGAAAGAAGCCATGTGAATAAGCAATGCATAATTTACTTCATTGAATCTGTTATCAAACTCTCAAAGTTGCCAATCAATAACAGTGTTAAGACACTCTATTTGATAATGATGCAGGTTTGTTATATTGGTTCTTTTTCGTGTATTATGTCGATTGACATATTCATCTTGCATGTTTACCTTTGGAATGTCATGTTCTTCACAGAATGCATATACCTTCTCCAAAAGTGATTCCCACCCATTATCTCTTAGTTGTTGTAGATCATTCCTTGTTGACTTCACACATGACATTGCATTCAATATATCTTGATCCTTTTGTTGCAATGCTTGTGACAGAGTGTTGGCACTCCCTAATATATGGAACATCATGTGCAAATAGAACACAAAATCAAAGGTTCCAAAATATGATAGAAGACCACGTGCTTCACTTTTCTTGGAATCTTTCTTGCCTTCTTTTGATACATACTTGAGGACACTGACAATTGATGGGAACAACTGAATTAGGCTTGAGAGGGTTCTATAGTGAGAACCCCAACGGGTGTCTCCCGCCCTTTGAAGTGATTGGTCTTGATTCAACCCTGTGCCGGTACTAATTCGCCCACTACTTATGGCTTTTTTTTACATTCTCTCTATTAGTCTCTCTGATCATGTCTTTTCTTTTGCAAGAAGCTCCAACCACATTAAACAGAAGAGAAATCATGTAAAAGAAATCTGCAATATCTTCATTCTTCTTTGAAATCGCTACGATAACCAATTGGAGTTGGTGAGCAAAACAATGCACGTAATATGCTGACCTATTCTCTTCCAGAATTTTAGCTTTCAAACCATTGAACTCACCCCTCATATTGCTCGCCCCGTCATAGCATTGCCCTCTAACTTGTTTGAAGCTTAATCCAATATCAACAAGCAATCTCTCAAGGGCTGACTTGAGACACGTTGCCGATGTTTCCTTCACATGTACTACCCCAACTAGTCGTTCTAGGATTAACCCAAGCTTATCAACATACCTCAACACAACAGCCATTTGTTCTTTGTCTGACACATCGGAAGCCTCATCAATCAACAAACTGAAAACATCACCACCAATTTCTTCAAGAATAGAATTCAATGTTATCTGTAACAAACCAGATAAAATATATTTTTGGGTGCTCGGAGAGATAAATCATATGAAATAAATAAAGAATAGAGATGCTAGAAAGTAGTAATTTACCTTTGCAAAATAAGTTGCAAGTTCCTTTTGAATATCTGGAGACACCCATTTACAATTTTTTGGAGCATTCTTAAGAACTACATTCCTCACATCCTCATTCTGATTTGCTAATGTTTGTACCAACTCTCGAAAATTCCCCTTATTTTTGGATTCCTCTGATTCATCATTGCCACGGAAAGCTAAACCTTGATGTAATAAGTATCTAACAAATTCGACGGAAGTATTCAACCGAATACGATTTTGCCTTTTTGTCATATCAGTTTGCTTGTTGAGGGCAACTTTAATGGACTGATCTTGATTCATCAAGGCATCACACCTTTTAGCAGCTACATTGTGATAGCTATTAACCTCACCCACATGAGTATCCAATCTGTATTTCTTATTCCAACTAGAGAAACCATTGACAACAAATGCATCATTCCCACCTTGACCGTCGATGCAATCTCTGAACAAATAGCAACATTGGCAAAATGCCTTATGCACTTTATCACTGTACTCTAGCCAATGATAATCTTTAAACCATTCTGGCTTGAATCTTCTTTCGAATCCTCCGATGGTCTTCTGCGGATATACAAAGCCTTCTTTTGGCCTATAAGGTCCTCTAGCTAAATATATTCTTCTGATCTCATCTTGCTTCTTTGGATTCTTAGTATACTGTGATATTCTTTTTCGATTGGCCGGATCAAAAGGAAGTTCATCCAAATTAATATCTGCTGTAGTAGTAGTAGTACCAATATTTGATGCACGATCTTGCCTTAGTCTAACTGGCCTTGAAGTCCCTGCAAGATCAGTCTCTGGTGCCGTTCGTTTCAGAAGAAATCTGTCCATATCCTTCTAGCCCTAGCCTCCTAGATGCAGATTGCAGCAAAAAAACATAAACGCAAATTTAGTAATTAGCCATCCGGAGAGAGTGAGAGGCAGAGTTGTTAGTGCGTGAGACCAAGAGAAACTGAGAAAGAGATTGGCGTACCTGCGTGAGAACAGCCTACGAGGAGGGCAAGTGCCAAGTGGGCAGCCAACAGGCAACACTCGGGAGATTAAGGATTATACGGCGGCCGGCCGGCCGGCATCACCCTTGGAGATTAGGGATCGCCGCTGTTCATCGCCGATGCAAATTGGGGATTAGGGATTGAGAGTTGAGATGAGGAAAAGATTAGGGGAAGGCGATGAGACGGAGAGGTGACCTGACGATGGCGGAAGAGACGAAGAGGCGATCTGGGCTGTTCACGAAACGTCAAACCGTGTACGTGTGTGTAATGGTGTGTATGCCTAAGCCACGTATTATGCATTGGGCCTTGTGTGCTAACGCTGTGTGGAGCTGTACACCACATTCTTTTTTATCTTTTACTAGAATTTATGCATGTTATGGGCCGAGACTATGAATAATTGGACATTAGCTACTGGGCTGGGGTCAACACATATTTTGGGCTGGGGTCAAACGCAGTTTGGATGAACCTAGTTAGCTTCGAATACTCGAAGGCATTGGGGTCAATTGACCCCAGCGGCCATACTAGAGCTTCGTCCTTGTCCAAAACGGTACTGGCTGTCCTCGAAGATCGCCACGGACCCGAACTCTGCGAATGTAGCACCAGCTCTCGATCTCTTGAGGAGCTGAGACATTTGTATTAGAGTTCCGACACCTGATAAATTTCAGTATAAGCAAGTGCTGTTGGAGGATGCTTTGCTAAATACTTATATCGCTGTTAATTCTTGCTGTTACCCATCATTAGTTTGCCGCGACAGTTGCACTCCAAATGGATGCTGCAGGACGCAGCAAACGATAGTTTCTGTACGTGTTCTGGCTGAGTTGGCTGCATCTGCATGCATGAAAATGTTGGCGCCAAGGACAAGCAAACAGTTGATGCGTCACCAGCTCTCTCCCAAGGAGACAAGACATTTTTACCCTGATTAATATGGAAGTAGCCCTGCTAACCCCATAGACTCAACTTTGAACAATTTTTAGATACATATATACATTTCTTTCTCTTTTGGATACATACACCAATTTGCTGTTGCTGTATAGTAGTATGTCTTGATAAGAGTTGGAGCTTTCTCCCTTGTTTCAGTCATTCTTTTTGGATTGTGGTATGAATTGCCTGTGTTTGCAATGTCTGTGCATCTTCACTAGGTCTTGAGCTCTTATTGTTCCACGAAATCCTCCACCATTTTCTTAGGAAAAAATACAGAAAATTACCTAATCAAAGTAATTAGACAGGGTCACTTGTCATTTTTTTCAACGGTTTGGATAAAGTTATGCTTATGGTGTTTTACAGTAACGTATATGTTTGCTACATGATCACTATTAAAATTTTGATGTTACCATAACGACAATGAAGATGATTCTGTAGGTGATGGAAATAACGACAATGATTAGGAGCTGTACTCCAAACTCACGAGGACCACCCTGAACCCAGTGAGTGGTGAATAATGCAGTTCCTGAGGAGACAAGTCATTTGTACCAAAGTTTTACCACCGTTATGGAGTTTAGAACTAGACATGTATATATGCAAGAATGAGGGTGAAGTAGTAACTCGGGTGCTCCCGCGACTAGGCGACTAGGGTTCCCCCTCCCCATCTCCCGCCGCCGCCGGCCCCACCTCCGCCCCCTTCCTCCCTCCCCTCTCCCCCGTCCAGACCCACCTCGCGCCACCTCCCCGGGAGGTGGCTGAAGGAAATATGCCCTAGAGGCAATAATAAAATTATTATTTATTTCCTTACATATCATGATAAATGTTTATTATTCATGCTAGAATTGTATCAACCGGAAACATGATACATGTGAGAATACATAGACAAACAGAGTGTCACTGGTATGCCTCTACTTGACTAGCTCGTTGATCAAAGATGGTTATGATCGGGTGTGATAGGCTCTACGTTCAAATACAACGGGTGCAAAACAGTTGCACACGCGGAATACTCAGGTTTAACTTGACGAGCCTAGCATATAACAGATATGGCCTCGGAACACGGAGACCGAAAGGTCGAACGTGAATCATATAGTAGATATGATCAACATAGTGATGTTCACCATTGAAACTACTCCATCTCACGTGATGATCGGACATGGTTTAGTTGATTTGGATCACGTGATCACTTAGAGGATTAGAGAGATATCTATCTAAGTGGGAGTTCTTAAGTAATATGATTAATTGAACTTAAATTTATCATGAACTTAGTACCTGATAGTATCTTGCTTGTCTATGTTGTGTAGATAGATGACTCGTGCTGTTGTTCCGTTGAATTTGAATGCGTTCCTTGAGAAAGCAAAGTTGAAAGATGATGGTAGCAATTACACGGACTGGGTCCGTAACTTGAGGATTATCCTCATTACTGCACAGAAGAATTACGTCCTGGAAGCATCGCTAGGTGCCAGGCCTGGTGCAAGGGCTACGCCAGATGTTGTGAACGTCTGGCAAAGCAAAGCTGATGACTACTCTATAGTTCAGTGTGCCATGCTTTACGGCTTAGAACCGGGACTTCAACGACGTTTTGAACACCATGGAGCATATGAGATGTTCCAGGAGTTGAAGTCAATATTTCAAGCAAATGCCCGGATTGAGAGATATGAAGTCTCCAATAAGTTCTATAGCTGTAAGATGGAGGAGAACAGTTCTGTCAGGGAGCATTAACTCAGAATGTCTGGGTATAACAATCACTTGATTCAACTGGGAGTTAATCTTCCGGATGATTGCGTCATTGACAGAATTCTCCAATCACTGCCACCAAGCTACACAAGCTTCGTGATGAACTATAATATGCAAGGGATGACCAAAACTATGCCCGAGCTCTTCGCGATGCTGAAAGCCGCGGAGGTAGAAATCAAAAAGGAGCATCAAGTGTTGATGGTTAACAAAACCACTAGTTTCAAGAAAAAGGGCAAAGGGAAGAAAAAGGGGAACTTCAAAAAGAACAGCAAGCAAGTTGCTAATCAATAGAAGAAACCCAAGTCTGGACCTAAGCCTGAAACTGAGTGCTTCTATTGCAAGCAGACTAGTCACTGGAAGCGGAACTGCCCCAAGTATTTGGCGGATAAGAAGGATGGCAAGGTTAACAAAGGTATATATGATATACATGTTATTGATGTGTACCTTACTAATTCTCGCAGTAGCACCTGGGTATTTGATACTGGTTCTGTTGCTAATATTTGCAACACAAAACAGGGGCTACGGATTAAGCGAAGATTGGCTAAGGACGAGGTGACGATGCGCGTGGGAAATGGTTCCAAAGTCGATGTGATCGCGGTCGGCACGCTACCTCTACATCTACCTTCGGGATTAGTATTAGATCTAAATAATTGTTATTTAGTACCAGCGTTGAGCATGAACATTATATCTGGATCTTGTTTAATGCGAGACGGTTATTCATTTAAATCAGAGAATAATGGTTGTTCTATTTATATGAGTAATATCTTTTATGGTCATGCACCATTAAAGAATGGTTTGTTCTTACTTAATCTCGATAGTAGTGATACACATATTCATAATGTTGAAGCCAAAAGAGGCAGAGTTGATAATGATAGTGCAACTTATTTGTGGCACTGCCGTTTAGGTCATATCGGTGTAAAACGCATGAAGAAACTCCATACTGATGGACTTTTGGAGTCACTTGATTATGAATCACTTGGCACTTGCGAACCGTGCCTTATGGGCAAGATGACTAAAACGCCGTTCTCCGGCACTATGGAGAGAGCAACAGATTTATTGGAAATCATACATACTGATGTATGTGGTCCAATGATTGTTGAGGCTCGTGGCGGATATCGTTATTTTCTCACCTTCACTGATGATTTAAGCAGATATGGGTATATCTACTTAATGAAACACAAGTCTGAAACATTTGAAAAGTTTAAAGAATTTCAGAGTGAAGTGGAAAATCATCGTAACAAGAAAATAAAGTTTCTACGATCTGATCGTGGAGGAGAATATTTGAGTTACGAGTTTGGTCTACATTTGAAACAATGCGGAATAGTTTCGCAACTCACGCCACCCGGAACACCACAGTGTAATGGTGTGTCCGAACGTCGTAATCGTACTTTACTGGATATGGTGCGATCTATGATGTCTCTTACCGATTTACCGCTATCGTTTTGGGGTTATGCTTTAGAGACGGCCGCATTCACATTAAATAGGGCACCATCGAAATCCGTTGAGACGACGCCTTATGAACTGTGGTTTGGCAAGAAACCAAAGTTGTCGTTTCTTAAAGTTTGGGGCTGCGATGCTTATGTGAAAAAGCTTCAACCTGATAAGCTCGAACCCAAATCGGAAAAATGTGTCTTCATAGGATACCCAAAGGAGACTGTTGGGTACACCTTCTATCACAAATCCGAAGGCAAGATTTTTGTTGCTAAATTCGGAAACTTTCTAGAGAAGGAGTTTCTCTCGAAAGAAGTGAGTGGGAGGAAAGTAGAACTTGATGAGATAACTGTATCTACTCCCTTATTGAGAAGTAGTACGTCACAGAAATCAGTTTCTGTGACACCTACACCAAATAGGGAGGAAGACAATGATAATGATCATGAAACTTCATATCAAGTTTCTACCGAACCTCGTAGATCAACCAGAGTAAGATCCGCACCAGAGTGGTACGGTAATCCTATTCTGGAAGTCATGTTACTAGACCATGATGAACCTATGAACTATGAAGAAGCGATGGTGAGCCCAGATTCCGCAAAATGGCTTGAGGCCATGAAATCTGAGATGGGATCCATGTATGAGAACAAAGTGTGGACTTTGGTTGAGTTGCCCGATGATCGGCAAGCAATTGAGAATAAATGGATTTTTAAGAAGAAGACTGACGCTGATGATAATGTTACTGTCTATAAAGCTCGACTTGTTGCAAAAGGTTTTCGACAAGTTCAAGGGATTGACTACGATGAGACCTTCTCACCCGTAGCGATGCTTAAGTCTGTCCGAATCATGTTAGCAGTTGCCGCATTTTATGATTATGAAATTTGGCAAATGGATGTCAAAACTGCATTCCTGAATGGATTTCTGGAAGAAGAGTTGTATATGATGCAACCAGAAGGTTTTGTCGATCCAAAGGGAGCTAACAAAGTGTGCAAGCTCCAGCGATCCATTTATGGACTGGTGCAAGCCTCTCGGAGTTGGAATAAACACTTTGATAGTGTGATCAAAGCATTTGGTTTTACATAGACTTTTGGAGAAGCCTGTATTTACAAGAAAGTGAGTGGGAGCTCTGTAGCATTTCTGATATTATATGTGGATGACATATTACTGATCGGAAATAATATAGAATTTCTGGATAGCATAAAGGGATACTTGAATAAGAGTTTTTCGATGAAAGACCTCGGTGAAGCTGCTTACATATTGGGCATTAAGATCTATAGAAATAGATCAAGACGCTTAATAGGACTTTCACAAAGCACGTACCTTGACAAGGTTTCGAAGAAGTTCAAAATGGATCAGGCAAAGAAAGGGTTCTTGCCTGTGTTACAAGGTGTGAAGTTGAGTAAGACTCAATGCCCGACCACCGCAGAAGATAGAGAGAAAATGAAAGATGTTCCCTATGCTTCAGCCATAGGCTCTATCATGTATGCAATGCTGTGTACCAGACCTGATGTGTGCCTTGCTGTAAGCTTAGCAGGCAGGTACCAAAGTAATCCAGGAGTGGATCACTGGACAGCGGTCAAGAACATCCTTAAGTACTTGAGAAGGACTAAGGATATGTTTCTCATTTATGGAGGTGACAAAGAGCTTGTCGTAAACGGTTACGTCGATGCAAGCTTTGACACTGATCCGGACGATTCTAAATCGCAAACCGGATACGTATTTACATTAAACGGTGGAGCTGTCAGTTGGTGCAGTTCTAAACAAAGCGTCGTGGCGGGATCTACATGTGAAGCTGAGTACATAGCTGCTTCGGAAGCAGCTAATGAAGGAGTCTGGATGAAGGAGTTCATATCCGATGTAGGTGTTGTACCTAGCGTATCGGGTCCAATGAAAATCTTTTGTGACAATACTGGTGCAATTGCCTTGGCAAAGGAATCCAGATTTCACAAAAGAACCAAACACATCAAAAGACGCTTCAACTCCATCCGGGATTTAGTCCAGGTGGGAGACATAGAGATATGCAAGATACATACGGATCTGAATGTTCTAGACCCGTTGACTAAGCCTCTTCCACGAGCAAAACATGATCAGCACCAAGACTCCATGGGTGTTAGAATCATTACTTTGTAATCTAGATTATTGACTCTAGTGCAAGTGGGAGACTGAAGGAAATATGCCCTAGAGGCAATAATAAAGTTATTATTTATTTCCTTACATATCATGATAAATGTTTATTATTCATGCTAGAATTGTATTAACCGGAAACATAATACATGTGTGAATACATAGACAAACAGAGTGTCACTAGTATGCCTCTACTTGACTAGCTCGTTAATCAAAGATGGTTATGTTTCCTAACCATGAACAAATAGTTGTTATTTGATTAACGGGATCACATCATTAGTTGAATGATCTGATTGACATGACCCATTCCATTAGCTTAGCACCCGATCGTTTAGTATGTTGCTATTGCTTTTATCCATGACTTATACATGTTCCTTTAACTATGAGATTATGCAACTCCCGTTTACTGTAGGAACACTTTGTGTGCTACCAAACGTCACAACGTAACTGGGTGATTATAAAGGTGCTCTACAGGTGTCTTCGAAAGTATTTGTTGGGTTGGCGTATTTCGAGATTAGGATTTGTCACTCCGAATGTCGGAGAGGTATCTCAGGGCCTTCTCGGTAATGCACATCACATAAGCCTTGCAAGCATTGCAACCAATGAGTTAGTTGCGAGATGATGTATTACGGAACGAGTAAAGAGACTTGCCGGTAACGAGATTGAACTAGGTATTGGATACCGACGATCGAATCTCGGGCAAGTAACATACCGATGACAAAGGGAACAACGTATGTTGTTATGCGGTCTGACCGATAAAGATCTTCGTAGAATATGTAGGAGCCAATATGGGCATCCAGGTCCCGCTATTGGTTATTGACCGGAGATATGTCTCGGTCATGTCTACATTATTCTCGAACCGTAGGGTCCGCACGCTTAACGTTACGATGACAGTTATTATGAGTTTATGCATTTTGATGTACCGAAGGTTGTTCGGAGTCCCGGATGTGATCACGGACATGACGAGGAGTCTTGAAATGGTCGAGACGTAAAGATTGATATATTGGAAGCCTATGTTTGGACATCAGAAGTGTTCCAGGTGAAATCGGGATTTTACCAGAATACCGGGAGGGTTACCGGAACCCCCCGGGAGCCAAATGGGCCAACATGGGCCTTGGTGGAAAGGTGAGAGGGCTGCCCTCATGGGCTGCGCGCCTCCCCCCTTCCCCTAGTCCTATTATGACTAGGAGAGGTGGCCGGCCCCCTCTCTCTCTCTCTCCCCCCTTGAGGAATCCTAGTCCAACTAGGATTGGGGGGGGGGGGGGAATCCTACTCCCGGAGGGAGTAGGACTCTCCTGGCGCGCCAGGCTTGGCCGGCCAGCCCCTCCCCCTTGGCTCCTTTATATACGGGGGCAGGGGGCACCCCAAAGACACACAATTGATCTTTGAGATCTTTCCTTAGCCGTGTGCGGTGCCCCCTGCCACCAAATTCCACCTCTGTCATATTGTCGCAGTGCTTAGGCGAAGCCCTGCGTCAGTAGTACATCAAGATCGTCACCACGCCGTCGTGCTGACGGAACTCCTCCCCGAAGCTTTGCTGGATCGAAGCCCGGGGATCGTCATCGAGCTGAACGTGTGCTAAGAACTCGGAGGTGCCGGAGTAACGGTGCTTGGATCGGTCGGATCGGGAAGACGTACGACTACTTCCTCTACGTTGCGTCAACGCTTCCGCTTCGGTCTACGTGGGTACGTAGACAACACTCTCCCCTCTCGTTGCTATGCATCACCATGATCTTGCGTGTGCGTAGGAATTTTTTTGAAATTACTACGTTCCCCAACAGTGGCCGGGGCGGAGCTCGTGCCCCTCTTCCGCGGGCCTCCTCCTCCCCCTTTTCCTCTCGCCGCCGCGGGCCGCCGGCCCCGCTCCCCACCTCCGCCCCCTTCCTCCCTCCCATCTCCCCCGTCCAGACCCGCCTCGCGCTGCCTCCCCGGGAGGTGGCCGGGGCGGAGCTCGTGCCCCTCTTCCGCGGGCCCCCTCCTCCCCCTTTTCCTCTCGTCGCCACCGGCGGTCGCCCCCGGCGATGGCCCGGGTGGCTCCGGCGGCGGCGGGCCTTCCCTTTCCCGGGGTAGGGAGGCGGCGGCGGTGCAGCTCGGCGTGGCTGCGGTCCGGCTGCCCTGCGGCGGCGGCCGGCGGCATGCATGGTGTCGGCGCCGCTCCTTGGCGGCGGGGTGGCGTGGTGGTGCTGGGTGGCCGTCGTCGCGACCCCGACCCAGATCTGGGCCCGGCGGGCCTCATCTGGGTCCTAGCGGGCCGGCTCCCCGGCATGGCCTCGTTGTCTGCGGCGCGGTGAGGAGGAGGAGCAGCTCGAATGTGGGGCGTCGGCGTCGACGGCGTGCCGGCAGCAGCGCGAAGGCGGGAGCTTTACGGGCCCACGAGGCTCGGCCGGGCCTGTGCGACCACGGGCCTGGTGTGCTCCTGCTATTGTGTCCGGACGGCTACCGTCGGTGGAGGTGGGGCCCTCCCGCGTGCCGACGATGCTGATGCCCTAGTCCCGGCTCTGATTCTTCGCCGCGCTGTCCTCTCTTCGCGGTGCCGTGGTGAGACAGCGTGGGGACCTCATTTCCGCATTGGCGTAGGGTAGTGGTTGGTCTGGTGGCTGGATCCGAAGCTCTCGAGGTACGGGTTGGGATCGGGGGAAACCCCTGTCGGCGTGTCCGACACCGGCGCGGTGACGCCTGTGGGCACCACCTGACCTTCCGGGAGGGCGTCGGGGGCTACCCTTCCCCTCGCCTCGCCGTGTACCGGGGGAAACCCTTGGCAGCAGCGTCGTCATCGTCGCGATCCTTCTTGAAGGTGTTGATAGGTGCCGGCGCTCCGGAGTCTTGGAGCCTAGTGGAAGATCCTGGTGGGCGCAGTGGTCGCGAGGCTTCTTCGTTTTTGTTGATCCGCCGTTGTCGGCATTTGTTTCTTTGTTCTTTCTCTGTATTTTCTTTTGGGCGTGACTGTGCTGCTTCCGCTCCAGCACCTATCCCTGTATGGTTCGATTGGTTGCTTTGTATACAAAGCGGGGGGAAACCCTTTTTCGACATGTATATATGCTTTACATCTCCAACATGATAGTTGCTTTTTTTATCTTTGGGAAAAAAACAGGAGAGTTGCTGCTAGCTGCTTATACTGAATCTGTGTCTCTCAAGTTGCCACAGTTTTAAGATACATGTGGACAAATCATCCATGTACACGAATTGAGATTCTTTCTAGTACTGTGATCGGGAGACCTGCAGTTCAACAGAAGTCTGAGGTTAACATCTGGACAGTTCAATAGGAAACCCGACAAGGAGAACGAGTAAACAGTTAATGCATCACGAGATCTCCCTTCCAAGGAGACAAGACATTTTTACCCTGATTAATTTAGAAGTGGTAGAAGCCAAGAAAATCAGAGTAGCCCTGCTCCTGCAGTCCTGCTCACCCGGTAGATCCCAACTTTGTGCGGCGAATTCAGACAGGAAAAAAACACGCCTTGCAAGCTACGACTTTGTAATGGCACCACTGACCGTATCATCACACTTGCCAGAAACAGAGTACAGTGACCTAAATCGAACTCATTCAGTACATAAGTGTACGAAATGTATACTTTCTATTGGTAACAATTCAGGATGTAAGTATGATTTTCCTTCATCTTTTGTCCTCTCTTTATAATTAGTTTAGTCATGTAGAGTATATGATTTCTTGGTTATCTCTGTCAAAAAGTTCTTTGGACAGCTGAAAAGGGACCATTTCCATACAAAAATAGGAGTGTGATGAACGAGCTACTCCTATTCCTTGAAAAAAGAAAACAAGAATCTTGTCTGGTTGCTGAATCGTGGCAGTTGTGGACGCTGGAATTGCTCCTGCATTTGTAACTACTCTGGAGACTACTCTACCGGCAACAATCACAATCTTGAGAATCTTATCCGTTCTCTTTTGGCCTTCCACTCGTTTTGTGTACATCGATTGGCTACACAAGATTGGCATCCCGATAAGATGACCTGCCACAGCTCACGTGTGAGACCCGTTTTGCTGGCTAAGGGCATCTTCAACGACAACCGCAAATTTTCTCCCGCATCCGTCTGCGGAGATTGGGACCAGTCCGCGGACATGGACGCGGGAGGCAGCCATCCAATACTAACCGCATACATCTTAAAACAACATTTGGAGGAGATGTTTCCGCCGATGACGAGGTGCCTACGATGCTCATAGGGGTAGGGTATGCGTGTGTGCGTTCATAGGGCTGAGTGTATTCGCATGTATATGAGCGCTTGCGTCTGTACTGTATTAAAAAACTGGATGAAATTAATGCAAACTCGGCCGGATTTCATACAAATGGGACGAGAACGGTTACATTTTTGAGATATTTTAACTAAAATAATAAAACTATGTGCATGTTACGGTCGCACGGAGCCCAACTCCTACGGCATAGATATACTACACTAGTCTACAGCCGACCGCGGCAGATCCCTTTGTCTTCCCCGTGTCCGGTTGCCGGGAGTTCCGGAGGCATATTCTTCCCTCATATCTTCCCTACGACCGGCTATGGCACTCATCGGAGTGGCAAAGTGGGTGCTTCAGCTGGAGTATGTCCAGGATGGTCTGAGATAAAGACCGGGCAAGACATCGGCTGTGTATGCCGGCATCACCTTGGTGGTGGCCTTCATGGGACCCAAGCGACAACGGCCTCCCGTGTTCTACTTCTCCTCGGTGATCGCGTCGGACGCCGACATGATGGCCACAATCTCGTCGACATCCACACGGCCGATTTCTTTCTCTGCGCATGTCACGGCGCATGTCACGGTCGCATGCACTGGATTTGTGCCTCCTTATCCTGTCATCAGCGAAGAACCGATGGATCTGCGGCTGCCGCCGCCACCGCCGGACTTGGCGTTTTAGGCACCCGTGAATGTGCCTTGCCATGGATTGGCTGAGAAACGATTGAACAGCTGGAAAGGCAAGCTGCTCTTTGTTGGAGGACGGCTAGTTTTGATTAACTCTGTCCTCATAAGTATGGTTTTATATATGCTTTCTTTATTCCAACTCCCAAAAGGGGTCCTACAAAGACTGGACTATTTCAGATCCAGATTCTTTTGGCAACTAGACGAGGAAAAGAAAGAATGTAGACTAGCCAAGCGAAGCTTGGTTTGTAGGCCGTAAGACCAAGGTGGTCTTGGAATTCATGACCAACACGTCAAGAATGAGGCTTTTCTTAGTAAATGGTTTTTCAAACTTCTTACTGAGGATGGTGTTTGGCAAACCATATTGCGCAACAAGTATCTAGGCCAAAAGGCGGCGTCTCAGGCATACTAGAAACCTGGCGACTCACACTTTTGGGCTGACCTAATGGCGGAAAAAAGCCATCTCTTTTGTTTTGGGTCTTTCGCGATAAAGGACGGGTCGAAGATTTGTTTCTGGGAAGACATCTGACTAGGATATGCCAGTCTCCGAGAACAATATCCAGCCTTGTACAACATTGCTCGCGATAAGAATAATACTATTGCGCAGATGCTCAGTTCATCCCCGCCAAATATTTCGTTCAGGCGGTATTTAACTGGCCCCCGACTTATATCATGGCATAATCTTTTGTCCCGTCTAGATGCGATTAAACTAACACAAGGCCAAGGTGTGTTTCCCCGGAACCTTACTACATTATGGTCTTTCACTGTAGACTCTATGTACCATATGCTAACGCATTCTGAGGTACGGGTGAGTAATAATAAAAAAATTGGAGGTCGAAGATTTCACTAAAAGTTGAAATCTTCATGTGGTATCTTCGCAGGGGAGTTGTGCTAACCAAAGACAACCTCGCATGGCACAGTTGGCATGGGAGTAAGAAATGTTATTTTTGTACTCATGATGAGACAATCAGACACCTCTTTTTCAATGCAACTTTGCACGTTCTACGTGACCAGTCATTCAAATAGCGTCAAATTTATATCCGCCCACAAGTGTTACCCATATTTTTGGTCATTGGTTGGACATTATTTCAAATAGGTTCAAAACGCTATTTAGGGTGGGAGCATATGCCTTACTATGGTCGGTTTGGCTACATAGAAATGATTTAGTTTTTAGTGACAAAAATGATTCTCTTCTGCAGTACACTTTTCGTTGTACGCACTCGCTTCGTACGTAGTCTATGCTACAATGAGCGAAGGTCCAACCGTTGTTCAAGGCGGTGTGTATGAGGTTGGAGCAGGTGGCTACAAAGATTTTTACCCAACATGGATGACATCATAACCTCTGATCCGTCCACCCTCACCTTTTGACATAGGCATATAGTGTCGGTCTATAGGACTCTACTTTTGCTGATTTGTCGTTTTTTCTTCTGGTTGTCAGATTTTTGGTGTTTGGCTGTGTGCATCCTACTTATGCAGCGAGCGGGTGTTGCTCATAATGCTTTGTATCGACTTCATGATACATTTCGAGTTAATAAAATCGCCCTTTATCAAAAAAAGTTATACATTCCAGAGGCAGGTTGTTACTCATAATGTTTTATATCCATATAGCAACATTTTGAGATAATAAAACCGTCCTTCATCGTAAAATGAATCTCATATTAATCCGAGACACATGTAAATTCAGTCATGTGTAACTGGTACATCATGGCTCTTTCACGTGTGACAAATAACGTCAACATCTTCACATCTTTCTGATGTAACAACACTTCTCATAGACCAGTGTCAATGTATCATGCTTCCCTGTTATATAGGTGAACATACCAACAACAACATTATCACAGCTAACAGCCAGAACCTGGAGTAGAGGGCAGTAGTTTACCTCTTGCGACATTATCGTTACTCATCAACAAGGCTTACACGCTTGCCTAAAAATTTCCTAATCCACGAGATTCGACGTACTTCACTCATATCCACAAAGGCTTTCTCCTGTGCTTCATTGTCAATAAGGTGGGAATACACACAAATGAGCTGTTCTTCTGTGAACCCTGGAATGTTCATCAAAATATCGTAGAGTTCAGGCTGCACCGAATTGGAGGCAACAATGTTGGCAGATTTACTTTCGTGGGAATTTCCACAGATAATCTCACATGCTGTAGATTCCTCCTTACCAATATTATCAGATATGACAGCTGCAGTGAATTTGTCATTGTCAATATGCTGAAAAATAATTATGCAAAGAAATAATATGTAATATAAATCACAGATGTTTCTTCCACACCAATAAAAATAGCACCAGCTTGTAAATAAAAGATTCAGAAATATAAAATAACCATTGAAATGGACAAACAGTTTATTGTAATCAAATCCTGCATGACAAGCTAATGATTAAGTATGGCAATAATGTATCCACTCGACTGCATGTAAAAAAACATAGAGTTATTTTGATCAATCATCTGCTAATCTTCCAATTTTACCGCCATGCATGCTGGAATGAACAAGTGAAATATTTACAACAACTGGTTACAAACATCATGAAGCTTTTGGGAATTTTAAAGTGATCTATATGGTTCTAACTTAGCATTTTTCTAATAAAAATTTGCATTCTGCAGGGGAAAAGGTAAGTCCAAGACATGTGAGCGTGAACTTAATTATGGGCACAAAAGTGAAACTGGGCAGTAGAGCATAATTTGATAGCTTGAAATATTTCACGAAGATGATTGAAGGATAATTCCTGTCAGTCTATGTTTAACAGGTTGCAGGTATTGTGCACAGTGCCACAACCTATCCAATGAATCAAAAATCACAGGTTCTAAAAATAATGCCAATAAATTGCTTCAAAATGATGGTATATTAGGGTACCTAATGGTTGCCGCGGCAAATTTGGGCAATCTTCTATGGTTGTTAGATGTCTCAAGCCTTCAGGAAATGAGTGCAACATAGGACAAGAAGACAACCGCACCAGAAGCAGAGAAGGTAGCTTTTCCAACCAATCTGGTATAGTTTCCAGTTTGTTGCAGTGCACAATGGTCAATCTTCTGAGAGAGGAAAGAAGTTGCAAACTATCTGGCAGGCATGTCATCTCATCACATCCAGAAAGCTCCAATCCTTCGAGCCTACACAGATCCTGCAGACCCTCACAATACGAAGATGCTCTGAGTTCTTGACAGAATGAAATTGAGACATACTTTAGACTATGTGCCATATTTCCCAGGGACCCTTTTGAACCATGAAGCATTTTGTTGTTCATACACAAGACCAATTTTGTAACTGATGGAAGCTCCACGTGAATTGCTAATTTCGGGCACTGGATGATTGTCACTTCTGCCAAACACGGAAACGCAGGACCACTATGTGGCTTTTCCCATAGTTCTAGGTTACACATGTAAGAGAAAATTAGTTTCTCCAAGGAAGGGAACGTGCCATCGGCACCATAAAAACTATTGAGTGAACTGATGGCTTCAGCTGCACTTATCTCAACTATTTTCAGAAGTGGTAGTAACCCAAGTGGTGGCAATGTTTCACAAACCTTGATATTGAGTAGTCTGATCTCAACCAATGAAACAAGATATATCTCTCTGCTTGTCATCCAAGATGGAAGAGCATTTCCCTCATATGCAACAATGTCTAGTGTTTTCAACTGTCTGTTTGGTTGAAGCAATTCAAGGACTTCAGACACCCTTGACTTAGTAGTATCATCAACACTCTTGTTCCATTGAAGTACCAGTGACTCAAGCTCCAGTTTTTCTTGTAGCCTCACTCTTCTTGCATTTGCAACATCTGAAATATTTTCAAGGCCTTCCAGACTCAACTTCTTGAGATTTGTCAATGATTGCAGTTCTGATATTGCTCTTCCATCATTGCTCGAAACAACATATCCCAACATTGTTTGGAGTTTCGTCAGTTGGCCCATATTGGACGGCATTCTTGTCAGTGATGAGCACTCATGAACATTGAGATGCTGAAGGCTCTTCAATTTATTCATGTTCGGAGGCAATTCTGCAAGATAGAGGCAACCTTGGAGGTCTAGCTTCTCTAAGTGAACATGTTTGCTGATAGTTCCATGGAGTCTCAGGAGCTTTTCACAGTGAGAGAGTATGAGAGTTTGCAGAATCTGCAGCTTGGAGACAAAACCAGGAATGTTCTCTATATCTGTCCGAGAAAGGTTTAGATATTTCAGGTAGCACATCATGCCGAATTTTCTAGGGAGTGTGCTGATATAACTGTCTCGCAAATCCAAAGCAATCAAATGTCTGAATGACTGACAGAACCATCGCGGGAGCTCATCAATCTCAGCCTTTTCGAGATTGTGATCTCTTCGAGGTAAGAATTTTGGAAGTAAGATTAGAGTCCTCAATTTTTTGAATCGTAGCAATCTATCATCTATGCTGTGTACGGACAGATAATGAACTGGCAAATTAAATGCTTATGAGAATTCTTCCCAAATTGCTGTGCTGGAATTCTGTAGAGTTTCACTGCGTCTATCAACAATCTGAGCGAACCTATGCAATATATTCTGCATCCTGTATGCGCGCTTCCCAGTTGCGCTCTCAGATTCCTCCACCGGATGAAAACACTCATCAAAGAGCTTTTGGACATACCTTGCGCGTTGGGCCTGAGAATCTCGGTGGGTGGGTGGTATGTGGCCCTGAGCGTTCAAAAGATCAGCTAATTCTTCAGGGTCAAATTCGTAACTCAGAGGGAATACCGAGCAAAACAGAAGGCATTTCCTCATACTAAACGGAAGGCGGAGGTAGCTAGGATGGCCACTCCGCATAACAAAGCTATCATGTTCATTTCTCCACAGACGCACGAATTTGGAATGCAGCTCTTTGTCCACTGGGTTGGAGCGATCTGGTTCAACTGTGGCCATGCAGGACGCAACAGCAGCAGGGATTCGAGTAGTGAGTATCAGTGTAGCGATTGGTGGCAGGCTCTGCATCAGATGGCGACATTCTTGCACATTCTGGCTGCACACATCATCTTTTTTTTTTTGAAAAGGGGATTCCCCGGCCTCTGCATCTGGTAGATGCATACGGCCATCTTATTAACCAAATAAAGTAGTTCCAACATGGTAGCAGTAGTCTCCAAAGGAAATAGAAAGGCAAATATAGCTCACACAGAGCCATAAGGAGCTAGAGAACACAAACTAGCCCTGAACAAACGCGACATCCGGCTGGCTAAAAAGTAGATAGGTAAACTAATTGCCTATCCTATTACATGACCGCCATCCAAACCGGTTGAAGATATCCCGAACTACCGTCTCCCAGCGGACAGACCCAGTAACCAAACGCGCCCTGGCCTCCGTCTGAGTGAGTAGCGACCACGAACGGATAAGTGCCGTAGTTCGGAATAAAACCTGCAAAAAATGGATACATGATATTCTGTTAAAAACCAAATCATTTCTGCAAGTCCAGATAGTCCACAGCAGAGCACATACACCAACACGAATGTGTCTCGCTAAATCAGGCGCAATCCCATTAAGCCATGTCCCAAATAAGGCGTCAATAGAATTCGGCGGCTTGATATTAAAAGTAATGTGGACCGTCTGCCAAAGGACCTTGGCCAACGGGCAATCAAAAAAGAGGTGCTTGATAGTCTCATCCCGATCACAGAAACTACACCGAGTAGGACCTGTCCAATTACGCTTTACCAAGTTGTCTTTGGTTAAAATAACTTGTTTGTGAACAAACCACATGAACACTTTTATTTTCAACGGAACTTTTACATCCCAAACATGCTTGGATGTAAGAATGGAGTTCGAATTGATAACATCAAGATACATTGATTTAACAGTGAAAACTCCAGACTTAGTCAAGTTCCAGCGTAATTCATCGGATTGTTGTGAAAGTTGGACCTCCATCAGTCTCCTAACTAGACGGAGCCACTCTTCCCAACGATTGCCCGCTAGCGCTCGTCTAAACTGAATATTAAGGGGGTTGGATTGGACGACCGAGGCAACAAACACCTCACGTCGTTGAACAATACGGTACAAGGACGGATATTGGATAGCTAGGGGGGTGTCGCCGAGCCAAGTGTCCTCCCAGAAACGTGTACTCAAGCCGTTTCCGACAACAAACTTTATCCTATGAAACAAGAGTCTTTTGACTTTCATCAAGCCCTTCCA
Organism: Aegilops umbellulata; assembly: GCA_032464435.1. NCBI lineage: Eukaryota > Viridiplantae > Streptophyta > Magnoliopsida > Poales > Poaceae > Aegilops > Aegilops umbellulata. The sequence continues at coordinate 3,908,872 of CP136057.1, read as the reverse complement.
AAAGGGTGAGTCGGTTGGCCTAACTATAACCTGGGATAAAGTTTTTGTCTGGAGATACTTACTACGAAGGATTTGAGCCCACATGGCATCATTCTCCGATGATAGCTTCCACAGCCACTTGCTAAGGAGGCATTTATTCTTAACCTCGAGATTCTCAATACCTAGACCCCCTTGGTCTTTTGGTCTACAAATGATATCCCATTTAGCCAGCCGGTATTTCCTTTTGAGCTCATCCCCCTGCCAAAAGAACCGCGATCGGTAGAAGTCCAGTCTCCTCCTAACACCAACTGGGACCTCAAAGAACGAAAGGAGAAACATCGGCATACTCGTGAGCACCGAATTAATCAGAATTAATCGGCCTCCGTATGACATGAGCTTACCCTTCCAGCAGCTCAATTTCTTCTCAAAACGGTCCTCGATGCACCTCCACTCTCGGTTTGTCAGCCTACGATGGTGGATTGGGATACCTAGGTAAGAGAAGGGTAGTGCTCCCAACTCACACCGCTTCTCTCATGATGGAGATCAGATATCTGCTAAATTGCGTCCCTCAAGCAACGACCGCCTTTACTGCAGTCTTTTTTAGGAACCGTCACCATAGGCTTATTTGCCAAAGAAAGGTTTGGGGCCTTCTGGCGAGGCTCGACGGTATTAGAGAATTTCTTTTTTATCGATGCATCATGGATGCAAACATGGACTTTTGACGGTAGATGAGGGGGTCTCATGTGGTAGGGGAGATCTCAAAATTCGTGTTATCCTTTTTTGACATCAAAGTACTCGTTTTTGCATGTTGATCAATCTTTTGCAAGGGTATTAGATGGATCTTCCATCCACCCCGAACACACCTTACTTCTAACTTATTTGGCTAAATCATGGGCATCGTAATTAGACTCTCTAAGAGCATGCTCAAAAATAATATGCGGGAAATCAAACGCAAGGTGATATATATCATTAAAAACTACCGTCGATAGACCGAAAGAGCGACCTCCATTCTTCATTGTCTCTATCACCTCAATGTTGTTGGTGTTCACCTCTATGCGGTTACACCCGACTGTAGTCGTCAAATTGAGACCAAACCGTAAGGCCTGTACCTCGACCATAAGCGCATATCTACACCAATCGATTTCCCCGTTTCCTGCCGCAACGAATCTGCCATTCGAGATTCTCATGATAGCGTCATACAAGCCCTTGAGTAAGTCTGGCTCTAAAGCCCAATCCATGTTTCGCTTCACATAGTTGCTCCTTGGTCTGTCGCAACCATGTCGCTTGATCGTCGCCATTGCATCACTCGCCATTGTATAGCTAGCAACCAAAGATCTGATTGCCATTGCTATGAACTTAGATTCCTGGACCTTTTCGTTATGCACTAACTTTTCTCCTCTCACATCATAATTATATACCAGGAACCAATAGCAATTGCTTCCTTTGAATTTCCTAGACCGAGGCCACACATTCTTCAGCTGGTTGTAGCAATAAATATTCTAGCACAACTTCTCCCGCATGATCCTCAACACATGCTTTATCAATAGCAAAGTCCAAAACCAGTAACCGCCATACCTCTTTAGTTTTTGCACAAGTGAATAACAGGTGCTTGGTATCCTCCGCTCCTATATCGCATGTAGGACATTGCCCGATGACTTTTATATGTCTGCCAGCCAAAGTCACCCGATATGGTAGCGATCCTAACAAAGTTCGCCAGAGAATTTTTTTAACCTTGGCAGGACAGCTTAAGCTCGAGATCGTCCCCCATATTTGTGAATTTCGTAACGGTTCGACTGTATTTTCTCCTAATATTTTATGTCCATATTGGCTTTGCCACTCCGCAAAGTATGCCGATCTCACAGAGAATCTCCCGTTTTGCAAAATTCCATGAAGTCCGACATATCAAATTCAGGCAATGGAATCGCAAGCACACGCGTCACACCAACTTGCCAGAACTCTTTGTCCCAACGACCCATAACAAGGTCCATGAAATCACTTACTTTTGATAGTAAATTGCCTCCACGATGGGTGATCGCTTTCCTGTTAGGTGAGTTTGGGATCCATTCATCATCCCAAAAATTGATCTGACTACCATCACTGATCCTCCATATATGACCCCTTTTTTGTCTGCGCACCTGACTTAACATTTTGCCACGTGAATGATGCTCTCTTTTTCAGAGTTACACTCAAGATATCACAATCTGGATACTATTTGGCTTTGAGAACACGGGCACAAAGGGAATCCGGATTATCAATTAATCTCCAATCTTACTGCGCAATTAGGGCTAGGTTAAAACAATGAAAAACTCAAAATCTCATTCCACCCTCTTTCTTTGGCAAACAAAACTCCCACCATGCAAACCTGGGCATTCTCCTCTGATTGTCACCATCACCTCACCAATAATGCGACATCGCGTCTGTAATTCCTTTACAAATCGATTTGGAATTTTGTAAACCGACATTGCATAAGATGGTATAGCATGTACAATTGATTTGAGTAGCACTTTCTCTCCTCCTATTCAAGTTGCCTTTCCAGTCATTCCATAGTTCTTTTCATAAATTGATCCACCAAAAGCTGGAAACAATCTGTCCTATTTAAACCCACAGTGGATGGTAAGCCTAGATAAGTATCCGATAGTGCCTCGGTCATTATATTCCAACTGCTGCAAATTTTTTCCTTCATCTCAACTCTAGTATTAGGGCTAAAAACACACTTGACTTGTCCACGCTAACCTTCTGTCCCAAAGTGGCACAATATGATGCAAGAATTTCTTTCAGACACTCAACATTCTCAGTATTAGCCTTCATCGGGATTAATGAATCATCTGCAAAAATAAATTAGTGATGGCTCGTGCTTCCCAACACACCTTCACTCCCTCAAGTTTCCCTTCTTCCTTAGCTTTATTCAGCAAAGCAGTCAATCCTTCAGTACATAATTAACAAAAACAAATAAGGCAACAATGGATCACCTTGTCACAAGTCTCTAGACGGTTTAAAAGTTTTCGTTTCTTCTAAGTTAAAACGTACACGGTATTCCACTGTACTAACACATTCCATAACCAGTTTAAGCCACGCTTCATGAAAATCCCAATTTCAGCAGAATACCTTTCAGAAACGGCCATTCAACCTGGTCATATGCCTTATGCATGTCCAGCTTCACCGCACACCAACCATTATGGCCATATCTCTTGTTCTTTATCGCATGAAAACTTTCATAAGCTACCAAGACATTGTTTGTGATCATATGCCAAGGAACAAAAGCACTCTGCGTTGGGCTAATAATGTCTGGTAAAAAAAATTCAGCCTTGTTGCTAGCATCTTCGAGATTACCTTCTAAACAACATTGCATGGACTTATAGGCCAGAACTGGGTCACTTTCTCTAGTGAATTTATTTTCAGGATCAAAACTATAGCAGTGTCATACAACTTGGTAATAAGTAAGCATTGATCTTGTATGTATGCTAACACCCAACAACTCCTTTGGCATCTAGAGCAGAGAAATATCCAGGCAACCACCTGGCTTCATCCTCTTTCTTAGAAAATTACTTTTGGCCAAGCATTACATATAGAAAGTTCAGTAGGGTACTGAGAAATAACGAAGCAACTACATGGTAGGTTGGTGGCTTCTTCGTTTTGTCAACAAACTACGTGGAAGGTTGGTGCCATCGGATTTTTATTTGAAAGTGCTATTGTTGTATTGTTGTGGATTTTCTTGGTGAGGCTACTGTTATGGATTTGTAAATGTGAACAAACTATTGTACAGGAAGATATAATAATAGTTTCAGTTAAAACATTTAATTCAATGGAAGAAATTCTGGTCAAAGAAAATGTAAGGCCGACAGAAAAATTAAGGTATGAACACTGATCTATTATCTAATTACCAAGTGATCCATCTCACTCAAATCACGATACGTCTTAATTAGATGGTCTAAATTCATGGTGATTGTTATGTAGCTGGTTAAATACAAAGTTCTTATCAGCTAAAAACTCACAAGAGGGATTTTGAACACGGCTTGTTGAGTATCATGATTGTTAGGAAATATAGGATAGACTAGGATTTGTTCTAACTTGTCTTGTACTCCAGGATGGTCATGTACTCCTATATATATGCCCACAAGGCTCAAGCAATACATCATCGATTCCACCAATTCCCTCTTTTTTTCCTTCTACACGGGGATGGCCGATGCAGCATCCGTATACATTACTAGCAACGAATGAGTAATCTGTATTCTGGTCCGAATTGGACGTATATATAACTAATGACAGCGCTTGAAGCTGTCAAGTTTTACAAAGGATATGACTTTCGTTCACGGACAAGTGGACAGGCGTACGTATAATGATCAACCTACTAATACGAGCAATAACTGCCATTAACTTTCGTTTTTTCTATTAAAAAATTACATGTTTTGTTTTTTTAATTGTAGACCACTGTCATACAACTTGGTTATAAGTAAGCATTGATCCAGCATGTAGGCCAACACCCACCACCTCCTTTGGCATCTAGAGCGGAGAAATATCCAAGTAACTACCTGGCTTCTTCCTCTTCCTTACGGAGAAGCCGTTTGGCCCAGCTTTATACATACATATAGAAAGCTTAAAAGGGTACTGAGAAACAACCAATCAACTACGTGAAAGGTTCTTCCTTTTGTCAATAACAAGGGTTCAATTTTTGTAGTGATAGACCACCTTGGCTTGTCTGTAAACAGGACACTTTGTTTAAAGTTAAAACCAGGCACCAATTGCATTACCTCGTGTCGGCAAATGGTTGGGTCTTTATGCGCGTGGTTGCACATTTCTATGCCATTTGACCTTAATTGCAACACTAACAACCACATGGAGACAGCTTATGCAACTGGGCGTTCTTTCCCCTCTTATTTTACGTTAATTAGTATCAAAGATTAATGGATTGTTAGCAATGTCGGGTGGACAGAACTTTCGGTTGAGCAACGTGGGACGAACATGCACGGCACGCGTTTTGGTTAACTCATCAAATAGTACTCCTATGTATTATCCCAGACCTCTCCTGCCCATCAACTAATCATATCAGAATCCCCTTTGCCTTCTCACTCCACAGCCCACTGCTCGCCCTCATCTCTCCTCTGCACGCGTCGCCGGCGTCCGAGCTTCTCCTCGCCGGGCCAGGTGACGGGGTTTCTCCGCGGTCGGATTTATCCTGCTAGGTGCGCCCCCCGTGCTTCCATCTCCTCCAATCCTATGCCGCCGCCGTCGGCGCGCGTTGGCCTGCGCCGGCACGGAGCTGGTCGATCTGCTCGTTCCGTGGATCAATGATTTATAGCTTATTTCTGCTCTTCCGGACGTCCACTTTTCCGGGCTCAGATCGACGGCGCGGAGAAGAGGGGAAAAAATCCACTGTTCACCGTCAACGCACTCGATCGACTTGCACTGCCATCCTACTATCGAGGTACGTAGCTCTGTGTTCCCTGTGCCGTGCTTCGATCTCCCGCACGGGAGCGGCTAGTAGCTTGTTCAGTGTTAATAATCCCTCCTTTTTTTCTTCAGGTTGTCAGATTTTGTAGCGATCCACTGTTCACCACAGGATGTTCGACCGACACTAGCAGCCAAGTGAAGAAAATTCCAGGTTCCACGCCAGGATCCTGCTAGGTACGACCACATCTCTCCTTGCATTGCTTCCATCCCCTCGTGGGCCGCCGCCTCCCGTCTCCTTTTGCTGGAACGCATCGGTTTGTAGCTAGTTCAGTGCACTAATGCTTAGTTGCTTACCTCCATTAATCCTCTTTCCAGGGTTTTGATTGAGGAAGCAAATATAGCTGCCTATTCATTGTCAATATACACAACCATCCACACAAACTAGCACGATGATGGAGGGGGTTATGGTGAGTGCAGCTACCGGGGCCCTCAACTCTGTCCTGGAGAAGCTGGGCACTCTGCTGGTCCAAGAGTACAAGCTTCAAAAGGGGGTGCACGGCGAGATCAAGTTTCTGACCGATGAGCTTACCGCCATGCACGCCTTTCTCCTCAAGATGTCGGAGGAGGAGGATCCTGACCAGCAAGATAAGGTATGGATGTCCACGGTGCGGGAGCTCTCCTATGATATAGAGGACTCCATCGATGACTTCATGCAAGATGAAGACGGCAAAGACGCAAAGCCAGATGGCTTCATAAGTAAGATCAAGCACATTCTCGGGAAGTTGGGAAAGAGGAAGGCTCACCATCAAATGTTCCAAGATCTGAAGCAACAGGTCATTGAGGCGGGCGACAGGAATGAAAGGTACAAGACTCGCCAGGCCTTCTCCAACATGAAAAATACAACCGTTGACCCTAGAGCCCTTGCTATCTTTGAGCATGCCTCAAGCCTCGTCGGGATTGATGAACCAAAGGCTGAGCTAATCAAATTGTTGATTGGAGAAGATGGAGTTGCATCAACGCAACTGTCACAACAAGTGAAGATGGTCTCCATTGTTGGACCTGGCGGAATGGGCAAGACAACTCTCGCAAACCAAGTGTATCAACACCTTAAAGAGAAATTCAACTGCAAAGCTTTTTTATCAGTGTCGCGAAATCCAGACATGATGAATATCCTGAGAACTATTCTTAGTGAAGTTAGTGGTCAAAGTTATGCTGCCACAGAAGTAGGGAGCATACAACAAGTCACCGAGAAGATTCGTAATCACCTAGCGGAGAAAAGGTACAATTTCTACTTATTCTTTTACTTGTCACATTTCACATGAAAATCATACTAGTAGCTTGCCAGCAAAAATAGTTATAGTTGTATGCTAATATGATATTAGAAAGTGTAATGGCCAGATGACCATGTTGATGCCCAAAACAATAGGTGAAATAGAACAGAGACCTTGTGAAAACAAATCAACAAACTAACCTAACAGACCATGGCTATGTATTTTCCTTTCTTCTGAGAATTCTGACATATTATGATCTCCAGTACATAGCTCCGTTGATTGACTTCACACAAAGACTAAGGTATAATTCCCATGACACCCCTTAGTGTTTGCATGTCTAGCATTACTTAGTAACTACCAAAATGTTTGCATTACGGTCAAATTATTTCTATGGCACGTGAATTTTAACCAATTTCTAACATAAATTTTTTTGCGGAGATTTTCTAACATAATTCGAACACATGTCAAACAATTGAAATGGACGTTACAGTCAAATATTTCTTTGTTGGGCTTATATTTTAAAGCATCATTAATATCTGTGGTGACTAAAATATTTCGTAAATTAAAATTTGGGACCATGGCTTTACCCATCTTCGTCTTGAATCACCGGCTGTTCAGAACGACAGCTAGATTCTTTGTTTATTGCCCACACCCACCCAGAATTAGTTGCCTCACTGTGATTATCCAATCATCGGGTATGAATCGATATATATCTTGCTTGAATTGTTGCATGCTTCTCAATAGAACGGGGCTGATATGTTCCTATTTTCTATGGCCATTCCTCCCATTTAAATTGTTGCTTATATATCCTTATTTTACATTGTCGGTAAGGAAAAGCCTCATATTGTATGCTCTTTATATTAAAGACAAGCTTGTAAATCCATCTGCAGGTATTGTATTGTTGTAGACGATATATGGAAGAATGAAACATGGGATGTCATCAAGTGTGTATTCCCCATGACCAGCAGCGGCATAATAATCACCACCACTCGTATGAAGGATGTCGCTAATTCATGTCGATCGCTATTCGGTGGTTATATTTATAATATAAAAGCTCTTGATATTGTTCACTCAAGAAAGTTATTTTACAGAAGATTATTCAAGTGTGAAGATGATTGTCCTTCATACCTTAAACAGGTTTCTGAGCAGATATTGGGAAAATTCCATGGGTTACCTCTGGCGATTATTGCTATATCTGGTTTGTTGGCTAACACAGAAAAAACAGAAGTTCTATGGAACCAAGTGAAAGATTCAATTGGTCGTGCACTTGAAAGAAATCCTAGTGTCGAAGGAATGATGAAGATATTGTCACTTAGTTATTTTGATCTGCCTCCTTATCTAAAAACTTGCCTCTTATATGTGAGCTTATATCTAGAAGATTCTACTATTGAGAAGGAGGACCTGATAAGAAGATGGATTGCTGAAGGATTCATTCATAGAGAAGGCAGATACACGGCATATGAGTTAGGAGAAAGGTGTTTTAATGAACTACTCAATAGGGGTTTGATCCAGCCTGGGGAGATAGATGACTATGGCAAGGTGGAGAGTTGTCGAGTTCATGACACGATTCTTGATTTCATCATATCCAAGTCCATAGAAGAGAACTTCATTACTTTACTTGGTGTTTCCGTTCTGACAATTGGGAACCAAAGCAAATTTGTTCGTCGACTCTGTCTACAAGGTGTCAAAAAAGAAAATTCAGCAGTACTGACAGCAGGTCTCGTGTTGTCCCATATCCGATCACTTACTATGGTTAGAGGTCTGTTGGAAATCCCTTCTTTGGAAGAGTTTAGACATCTGCGTGTTCTCGACTTGATGGGTTGCTCTGAAGTGGAAGATCATCATCTTGAAAATATAGTGAAGTTGCTCCAGCTGAGGTACCTGAATCTCAAAGGTACAAAAATAAGCAAGGTGCCAGATCAAATTGGTCGTTTAGGATGCTTAGAGGTGTTGGACCTAAGAAGGACTTCTATAGAGGAATTACCTGCATCTATTGTGAATCTTAGAAAGTTGGTGCATCTACTTGTTGACGAGGATGTTAAATTTCCTGATGGGATTGCAAAGATGCAAGCACTAGAGACGTTGAAAGATGTCGGTGCCTCCATTCAGCCATTAGACTTCCTGTGCGGCCTTGGTCAACTAATGAACTTGAGTAATCTGCGGCTTATGCTTGATTTTGAATTTGATTCTGCCACTGAGGATGCAAATATGGTTGGGGAGGAGCACAACAAAGCTATTGTCTCCTCCCTGTGTAAGCTAGGCACCCATAACCTCCGCTCCCTGACTATTACTATTGGGGTTGGGAGCAGCCTCTTACATGAGGAATCATTGTGCCTGCGTACCCTTGAGGACCTTTCTATCGAATTTTGTGCCATCCCACAGGTTCCGACATGGATGTGCTCCCTCAGAAACCTCCAACGGCTAAGCCTTTCTGTGGAGGGGCTCAAGCAGGACGACCTCTGCACCCTTGGGGCTTTACCCAGTCTGCTCGTTCTATGTCTGATTGAAGAAACAATGTCAAACGAAAAGCTTAGAATCAGTGGTGAAGTTGGGTTTCGATTGTTGAATACTTTTATTTATGATGTATATTTTAAATCAGTAGATCTGATATTTGGGACAGGGTCCATGCCGAAGCTTGAAAAACTCGAGTTTAATTATATTTGCATAGTTGAAGCTAACTCTCTGGGCTTTGGAATTGAAAACCTCCCCTGCCTCACTAGTGTCAAATGCATTGGTGTTAATGGTGATGATGGCATTGTTGAAGCCGTGAAGACTGCCATGGAGAAAGCAGCCAGCACACATTCCAACCACCCAAGTCTACTCTTTCAGAGATTTCGCTGATACTTCGAATTAACAAGCCAAAAACAGGGGAGTTGCTTCTGCTCGTCGTCCGGCCAGCCAGTTCTCAAGTTTAATACTAGTGTCTAGCTCGATTCGTCTCTCTCTTATGATACACTATTCTCTCCATCGGATAATAATGTACTATGGATAATGATACAAAATTGTGGAATTGGTTAAGACTGCTACTGTACTGCATTTTCTGTAATAATCAGTCATCCGTGTTTGATGGTTTAATATTATTGGGTGACCATTCGTAGTTGTCATTCTCTAGTTGTCATGCTCTTTGGCAAGTCATCATTCTGTAGCTGTAATACATTCCTCCTTTGCTCTTTTATCCACTTCTATGTAGTCATTGTGCTCTTTTATGAGGCAAGCTTTTGTTTGCTTACGGTTGTTTACAGCTTATAATATAAGCCTGTCAACTGGTATGTATTACTGTCAATTAAATCCTTGTTTTACAGTTCATCTGTTAATCAATTGCAGCGGTAACCAGATCAGTACTGGCTGATTATTGGGCACTTGAGTGTTGTGACTGATCGATGTTGTTGGAAACCATCTTGAGGCCAGACTAATTCCTGTTGTCAACAATCCTAGTTTAGAGTTGTCATTCAGAAAATGTGTGCTCTTTCTGAACGGGTAAACTGCTTTCAGTGTTCTTCAGTCTATCCCTCGAGGAGACCAGGCATTTGTACAAAAGTTGCACCGTCAGATTCAGTTTAACTACAAGCACTGTACTGGTGTAGGAGACGTCTCTTGAGCTTTGTATAGCATCCAGGTTGTCATTCGGAAAATGCATATATTGTTTCTCAATGGGTAGGTACTGGTGTAGGGAATAAGACGACCCTCCTGCGCCCCCCCCCCCCCACCCCCCCCCCCCCCCGCGGGCGGCCAGGAGGAAACCCTCGCCGCCGCCGCCGGGGCTCCCCCTCCTCCTCTCCTCCCTCCCTCGCCGACGCCGGGGGGCGCAGCCGGGCGAAGCGCGGCTGGCGCCGGCGGCGGCGGGGAGATCTCGTCCTCTCGCGTGGGGCCCTGATGCGGGACGGGGCGGCCGGGCTGGGGTGCGGCGCTGGCGGCGGGCGCTGCGGTGAGGCGGGGAGCCGGAGCTGTGCGGCGACGACCTCTTGCTGGCTGCGCGACGGGCGTCGTGGTGGCGGAGCGTGCTGGGCGGTCGGTGGCGGCGGATGGTGCGGGTCAATGCAGCTCCGCCAGATCTAGCCGCATCGCGACGCGGGCTGCGAGCGGCGAGGACTGCGGACGGCGCCGTGGGGTCCGGCGGTGGTCGTCCGTGGCAGCGGGGGCGGTGGTGCATGCTTTGCGGCGGCGGCCCCGTCCAGCACCATTCTGGTCTGGCGGGCGTGTGGGCGTCGGGCGGCGCGGGGCGGGCTGCGACCGGGTGTGGTCGTGGCCATGTCCGTGGTCCATGGCGGCGCACTAGCTGCTGCCGCTGGCGGCGGTGGTGGTGGCAGGTTGATTGCGGTGGCGGCCAGATCTTCCTGGCGTCGGCCCGTCTGTAGGCTGCCTGTATCGGCCTTCGACCCCTTTCCTCGGCATCCGTCCGCTTCTCTCACCAAAGGGCTGGCCTTCTCCTGGCTGCGGTCCATCATCCGTCTCGCACCCGGTGACGTAGGACCGAGCTGGTCTCGCGCCCGGCAGCAGGACCGCTCGCCTCGCGCCCGGCAGCAGGACTGCGCTCGTCTCGCGCCCGGTTGCAGGACCGGCCCGTCTCGCGCCCGGTGTAGCAGGACGGCTCGATGGAGGCTTGTTGTGGCCGGCCTATTGGGTCTCGGCGTTGGGACCGGCCACGGGTGTGAAAGGCAGATTCTTTCCGCCCGTCTCTGCGGTGGGGGTAGCGGTGGGGCTCGGGGGACTCGGTGTCAAGGTCTTGGATTCCGGGGCGGCGACCCTGGTGGTGGTGGCGCGATGCTCTTGGGCAGAGCTCATGCCTCGGTGCTGCCCGGCTACTACGGCCGTGTGGGCGGCGTGGTAGCCGGGGTGTGGCGTTCGGTGGCCGTGAATGTTGGCCGGGGTGAAAACCTCTCTATCTTCGGACGGACTGGCGACGGCGAGGATCGCTCCCTTCTTGAAGGCGTCGTCGTGGCTATCACTACCCGTCGTGGTGCTCCAGGGGAAACTCTGATCCTCGGATCGGGCGGTGGCGACGATGCGGTGCCGTATCCTTCCTGAAGGCACCGCTTTGGAGCCCACGGTTCGTCATATGCGGTTTCGCTTCTTCGGATGAAGCGCCCGGCGGCTCTTGTAGTGCTAGGGTGTGTGTTGCTGCGCTCAGCGCCCATGTATCCTGCCTTGGGTGCGTGTGTGTTGTGGTGGGTGAGTGCGGTTGTACCGAGCACTGTGGATCTTTGCTTTATATATAAAGCGGGGCGAAAGCCTTTTTCGGTAATGGGTAGGTACTCAAATCAGTGAGTAGCTGTTGCACGCTTCATCCTGCAGGTAGAGATTAGTAGCTGTTGTGAGCCGGCAGTTGTTTAGTTATTTCCTTTTCAGCGAGTTCTTCCGCAAAGTAGACATCAAGAAAGCTCAGTGCCCTAGTTGTAGCATCCTGAACTTAAACAATTCATGAGCTCTTCTCACCTTCTCGACGACTTCCATGATGTTATATATGCTTGCAGTCTTTCACCTTCAATCAATGTAAAATTGCTACATAGTATTGCTGCTGTTAAAAACTTGATGTTACCAATCATTAATTGATTTTGCAGTAGCAGATGATTATTGCTAGCTAGCTACTCTCCAGATGCTTCATGACAGCAGATGATTATTTCTGTGTCCTGGCTGGTGTTGGAACGGACACACTCTGTTTCGTTGCCTCATGTATTCATAATCAGGCTGTCTGTCTGTTCAGCTCAGGGCACAATTTCGTGGAGGCTGCAATTTCAAAGGTTATCGCTGTTTCGGGGATCGATGGGTCTGCTCGGTTCATCGTTGTCTGCGTGCAGTGGATGTGTCTAAGTTTCAGTTGAGGTGCCGTTTCTGCAGGTGCTTATTCAGTTCTATCTTTATTGTTACTGAGATGCAAGCACTGCTATTGTTTCGAAATTGGCTGCGAGAAAGCTAATTAACATGCAGATTGCTCTCTCTATGTACACATTTCTATTTTTTAGAAAAGGAGGATGACCCCTGGCCTCTGCATCTGGGAGATGCATACGGCCATTTTATTGATTATTCTCGAGGACCTTACAAAGTATTACAACAATGTGCCTGAATCCACCGTCTTGGCAACACATGCAGCTACTTCTATCCAAAATGATGAAGGAGTGCTAGCTGGGCCACTACTCAAACCACTCACCTAAGCCTAACATCAAAAGCCGGAAGCCGAAACATATTCGGAAGCCCCATCCGAGCCACATACCGGGTCTGGGGCACAATCCGGTCAGACGCACTCGCGTGTCGGCGCCGCCATCTTCCAGAGGTCCGTCTTCAGATCATATTGAGGCTTCTACCTTGTCTGGCCACTCTGCCATCGACGTCACCATGACGCCAGACAACAACCTCCTCCTGCGCGAGTCCATCTCCGTGCATCGGACGCCGAGCCTCCACAGCGCCATGCCGCCGATATCCGCCGCTATCAATGTGTGAGATGAAGCACCGCTCCACCATCCCCAGCCAGCACTTACTCCAAAACGATGCCCCCAGGAGGGAAAGCGATAAAACGCCATCATCGTCCGATCCGGAAGACCCAGATCTAGGGTTTCCCCCGGAGCATCCCGAGCCTGATGACGCAGACTGCAACGACGATGCCTCGACAAGGGAACGACATCTAAGACGCCGCCATCGTCCGCCATGACCGTAGTCGGCGCGATTTTCATCGGCAGTTGCTCCACCAGACGTGCGCCGCTGACGTCGCTGGTCCCTTCAACCGGAGCAAACTCCAAAACAATGCCTTAAAGAGGGACGACGACGCAAAAAGCGCCGCCATCGCTCGATCCCAAGGGGATCTAGGGTTTCCCCCGTAGTTGCCCGCGCTATCAAGGGCCAGACAAGGGTAGAATCCCGCGGATCTGCCCAGCTGCCGACGAGTCGCACCCACCACCGTGCCGACGGCCGACCAACGATCAATCCGGCAGCGCCGCCGCGAACCGATCCGGTCACGCCGCTGCCGTCCCTGACGGGCGCGACGCACCAAATCGCAAGGCCTCTTGCCGCAGGGAATCGGCGCCGCCACCATCCGCCGTGGCGACCGGCCCGACGGCGCCGGCCCACGCCAGCCCCACCCGAGCGAGAGGGCCCGAGTCCCCGACGCCGCCGGCGACGGCTAGGCTTCGCCTGGCCGCGCCCTTGGGCGGTGGCGAGGGAGGAGGAAGAGGAGGAGTGGGGGAGGTTCGGCGGCGATGGGATCTGGGGCCTCCCGGTCGCCCACGCGGGGGGCGGCTCGGGAGGGAGACGTACGGGACGCGAACATCTGCCCGACGCGAACCATTGTACACTGAAATGAAGAAAGTGTTATACTGAGGTAGATCCGTTCATGGGCTTTACCCTTTGATCCCAGCGATATTCCGCAGTTTCCTCATTTTTAGTGATGAGTGGGTGCTGGAGTAGTTGTTTGCGTCTTGACCGTACGTCGTGGCAATCACAATCTTCAGAATTTTCTCCGTTCTCACTCTTTTGGCCCATCCGTTCCACTTGTTTTCTGCACTACGATGGGCTACACAAGCTCCACTGGATTGGCACTCCGATAGGATTACATCCACAACCCACGTGTGGTTAGGAAGGCAAGTCAAGTCAAGTGTAGCGTTAGGTACACACGTTTTCACTGGCTAATTAACCTGCACACATAGATCTTTCCATTCTCTCCCTGCTCATGTGCCGCTGCACAAGTCTCGCTGCTGCTGCTGCTTGCCTCACGCGTCGCCGGAGTCTGCTCGACAGCGGTATCCCGGTAAGTACGACCTCATCCATCTCCCCTGCCATGTTTTTTTTCTCCTCTAGTAGTGCAGTATGATACCGCCGCCAAGGGATTGATGGAGCTGTTGTTAATTTGGTGAATTTAGGCTTACTTGGATTATGAAAATCCAGAAAATGTATATCATGATTTTTGGAAGTTTTCTTAAGACAAATGCGTATTTTAAAATATAATAAAAATATTGCGTTGGTAATGATGCTCATAATGAAAAATTCAAAAGCTTGTATCTCCTTGTCTAAGTCTCAGTTTGGTGCCATTGAGGTGGATTATGATGAGTTATCCAACATTTTCAACCAGCTTTTGCCCAAAACCAACTCGATATTGTCTTGTTTTGGTCATTATTTTTCCACGGCAGATGATAAGTTGAGTACAAAATTTTTTAGCGACGACAAACTGGCCCATGGACGTACGACAGCTTTCAGAGGACCGAAGGGAGCGATTCAAGTTATACAAAATAACTGATGATGTAGCTTTTCTACATGCATTTCTTTTATCATATTTCAGTTTTTTTGGGTCTGTTTCTATATCTAGACTTTGGAGACTATTGTATCAGCAACCATAATCTTGAGGATTTTCCTCGTACTGTTTTTGGCCCATGCATGCCTCTCACCTGTTTATTAATTGCCAGTGCATTTTACAATCTACGAGCTCCATTGCCGCAAATTAACCGAGCTACCGCATCTTGTGACGCATGGAGGTGGCTCTTGTGAGTGTGGCCACGGGGGCCCTTAACTCCGTCCTGGAGAAGCTGGGCACTCTGCTGGTTGACGAGTACAATTGTCTCAAAGGGGTGTGCGGTGAGATCAAGTTTCTGACTGATGAGCTTACTGCCATGCACGCCTTTCTGCCTAAGATGTCAGAGGAGGAGGATCCTGACGTGCCGGACAAGGTATGGATGACCATGGTGCGGGAGCTCTCCTATGATATAGAGGACTCCATTGACGACTTCATGCAAGGTCTCGACGACAAAGACGTTAAGCCAGATAGCTTCCTAAAGAAGATCAAGCACATTCTAGGTACGTTGGGGAAGAGGAAGGCTCACCATCGCACGTTCCAAGATTTGAAGAATGAAGTCATAGAGGCGGGTGAGAGGAATCAAAGGTACAAGACACCTTAGGCCTTCTCCAACACAAAAAAAGGAACCTTTGACCCAAGGGCTCTTGCGATCTTCGAGGATGCCTCAAAGCTTGTCGGTATTGACGAACCCAAGGCTGAGATAATCAGATTGTTGACAGAAGGGAATGTATATGCACCAGTGCAACAACAGCAACCAAAAATAGTCTCCATCGTTGGATCAGGAGGAATGGGCAAGACAACTCTTGCAAACCAAGTGTATCAAGACCTTAAAGGAAAATTTGAGTGTCGGGCTTTCGTATCAGTGTCACAAAATCCGAACATGAAGAAAATCTTGAGAACTATTCTCAGTGAAGTGGCAAATAAAGATTATGCCCACACCAAAGCTAGGGATGAACAACAACTTATCTCCAAGATCTCTAATTTCCTTGTTGACAAAAGGTACTATCTCCACTCCAAACTCATGTATGTTTGTCATCCTTGAATGTGTAAAAAAACCTTATTTAGATATGCCACATGTAAATCTGTCACCAAAATAGTTCAATCAAATTTTTAATATGTTATGAGAAAAGATAATCATAAAATTTGTAATGTTTTTAAAATTTGCGGGAGCTGGGAGCTGGGCCCTAAGTCACAACCTATCCTAATTAAGAGCGAACATTCACTGTCTATGTGCTTCTTTCATGTCTTTACATTAGTTAAGCCTGTTAGATCCACGCATCCATTCGAATCACCTGATCATTTGATCTGTATGCAGCATGCACACGCCTATATTTATTCTTGGTCCGGATTAATCAGTGTGCGCGCGCACGCACACACATCGATGCACACATGCGGACATGATTATTCGATCCATGCATCTACTATTTGAACTTCTGCATTCATGCTTCTCTAACATATATGGAGTATACACCAAATAAAAGTGACCATGACATGCATCATGTTCATACCACTGTCATTCATCACTCTCCTCTCCGTTGAACATGTTTGAACCACGGTCATTGATCACTCTCCTCTCCATTGTTACTGTACCAAATTAGATTATGTTGTGCTGGTTGAGTCTATACTTAATCAATGTCATTTAAGCACTCATGTTCGTGTTTGTCGGCGATTAATGCAACTCCAATTTTACGATCTACTAGGAGGTCATAGAAGACAGTAGAGAGAAGGGTGGTGCCCGAAGGGATCTCGTTAGCAATGATGGTGCACAATGGTTTTACCCAAGTTCAGGCTCCCAGATTGGTAAAAGCCTTACATCCTGCTTATAGTGTATACTTATTAATGGAAGAATTACAAGGGTGTAGGTCAAATCTATGGATAAATAGGTTGCGGGTGTTTTGGAACGGAATAGTCATTAAAAGAGACATCCTACCCCTTATATAGGTTGACATGTGCTAGCAATTAGGTAGCTAACTTCTAGGAGATATGATACGATGTGGTGATCCCGTGGTTATCCGAACATATCTCCTGTAACAACAAGATCCGGGTTTGGCACACACATTCCTATTCCCTTATGAGTTCATACTCAGGCATGATTGTGTGGGTCCAAGGGGTCCCTAGACACTCGTAGGTGGACTCGGTTAATGCACGCCCACAGGGTATAACCCTCCAACTATACTCCTATACACGCCGACTACGTTCTTTTTTATCTTTTCTATTTTCTCAAGGAAAACAAGTTTTTTCTCCTTTTGGTGTTTGCTCTACTAATGTCACTCGTAAATCCATATGCAGCTACTTCATTGTTGTTGATGACGTATGGAACAAGGAACATGGGATGCTATTAAGTATGCATTCCCCATGACCAGTCGTGGCATACTAATCACCACTACCCGTATGATTGATGTTGTGCATTCATGTCATTCATCATTCAGTGGCCATATTTATAATATGAAGCCTCTTCATATGGAGCACTCAAGACATCTATTTCGCAAAAGACTATTTAGTTCGAAAGAAGACTGTCCTTCATACCTTGAAGAAATTTTTGAGCAAATATTGGAAAAATGTGATGGGTTACCTTTAGCAATCATTGCTATATCTTGTTTGTTGGGTAACACAGAAAGAACAAAGCAGCAATGGAACCAAGTAAAAGATTAAATTGGTCGTGCACTTGAAAGGAATCCTAGTGTTGAAGGAATGATGAAGATATTGTCACTTAGTTACTTTGATCTGCCTTCTCATCTAAAAGGTTGTCTCCTATATCTAAGTATATTTCCAGAAGATTCTATTATTGAGAAGAAGGGTCTGATAAGGAAATGGGTTGCTGAAGGACTTGTTTGCAAAGAAGGCAGATATACATCATACGACTTAGGAGAGAAGTGTTTTAGTGATCTCGTCAATAGGAGTTTGATCCAACCCGTGAAGGTGGACAAATATGATAAGGTGCTTACTTTTCGAGTTCATGACACGATTCTTGATTTCATAGTTTCCAAGTCCATTGAAGGGAACTTTGTTACTTTCGTTGGTGTTCCTCGTTTAACCATCGGGAGACAAAGCAAAACTCGTCGGATCTCCATGCAAGTTGACGGGAAAGGAAATTCTGTCATGCCAATGAACTTACTATTGTCTCATGTCCGGTCACTTAATGCGTTTGGGAATTCTGTGAAAATACCTTCCATGACGGGGTTCAGTCATTTACGCAGTTTGGACTTTGGATGATGCAGGCAATTAGAAAACTACCATCTTGTGAATATAGGGATGTTGTTGCAGCTAAGGTATCTCAACATTAGCATCACAAGGGTGAGCGAGCTCCCGGAGCAAATCGGAAACTACGGTTCTTAGAGATGTTGGACATAAGGCACACAAATGTGATTGATTTACCAACAAGTATTGTCAATCTCGGAAAATTGGCACATTTATTTGTTAGCGGACACGTTAGGTTTCCCGATGGAATTGCAAAGATGCAAACACTGGAGACATTGAAACGTGTGCCTGCCCTGCAATCATATAACTTTCTGCAAGAGCTTGGGCGGCTAAAGAATCTGAGGAAGCTACACTTTTATCATATGTATGTCTCCCAAGAGCACAAGGAAGTTATTGCTTCTTCTCTCTGTAACCTATGCATAAGGAACCTTTGTTATCTAACTATAACTATGTTGAGTGACAAGCTGAGTGACAACTTCTTACTGAATACATGGTGCACTTGTCCCCCGGTGAACCTCCAGAAACTTACGACCTCGGGTTTTGTCTTCCCAAAGGTTCCAGATTGGGTAGGATCTCTCGTCAACCTACAGAAGTTATGCTTGCAAGTGAAGATAATTAAGCATGAAGATTTTTGCATCCTTGGAGCCTTACCTACTCTTCTCTCTCTAGGTCTCGAAGCAAATTAAAGGAATATCAGTCTTCTTGTGAAGCCAAAAGGCTTGCAGTCACTAGTGAAGTTGGGTTCCGGTGCCTCAGAGTATTTACTTATTGGGTGCAGGGAGATGGGATGGATCTCATGTTTGTAGCAAGATGTATGCCCAAGCTAGAAAAACTGGTGATTGTTTTTCTCGGCTGTGACAATGAGTGTCTGAGCAGATCTGGTGCTTTCAGTTTTGGGATTACAAACCTCTCCAGCCTCATTACATTCAAATGTGTCTTAAATTGCTCGGGTATCACGAGAAGCACTACTGACATCGTAAAGGCTTTGCTGGGGAGAGTAGTCGGCATACATCCCAACAAACAACTCAATCTAATCTTGGAAGATACCGCAATTCGGTTGTGAATAAAGGATCCGTAAGTTACTTCTTCTTCTTCCTCATATTTTACATTTATATATAAGTTCAGAGTGCTCACTAGCTACTAATTACCCTTTCTTGAACAGAGCAGCTCACAAAGTCTTGCCATTTTCTCAACTACCTGTTATGCTTATAGCGTTTTGCACTGTAATATATGCTTGCTATGACAGTAGATTCTAGCTTTCCAAATCACTTGCAGTGCTACTCTCCGGATGCTTCGGTAGAAGGCTGAGTATTTCAGTGCCCTGGATGATGCTGAATAGACACGCTTGTCTCTCTTGTTGAATGAGCTCAAGATGCCGCTGCTCTTCATGATTGTGTTTTGTTGGATATTACCGAAGAGTCTTCTAGGTTATAAGAATTATACCAGCAAAGTTGCATGTTGGATGCTAACTAGGCACTGGGCACGCTGCCACTTCAGTTACTAATCCCATGCAGTCGTTTAAAGAACCGATGTATAGTCTTTGCCTTACAAAGGAAATTATTGAGATTTCTGTGTACTTCATTGAGTATGATATTACAGATTCATGTCCTCAGGCATCTTCTTGTGTGGCAATCTGCTGACGTGTCCATGAAGGCACATGTGCTGACGTGTTGTCTATGGTGTTTGTTGTTGTCTTTCGCTGAGTAGGTTTATCACGGCCATAATAATTTGCACTTTGCAAATTGTCTGTAATCACCTACAATAGACGTGTGTTCAGTTAGTTCTCGAAACATTCGGCACAAGCCTGACAAAGCAAGCTTTTTGTGCCACTATTATAGTTGGACCATAATAATCCATGTTGCCAGAAATGATCAATTTGCTATGTTTTTCTAGTTTTTGCATTGGTTGTTGTTTCTCCTAGAGAGCCTTGTTCTTGGCTTCTTGCTGACATTTTGAAGACCTTCCATGTCCTTTGGCTAGAGATGCACCGTTGAGTTGATGATGCGTGCTGGCTTGATCATGGTCTCCGTACTAAATGATGATGCGAAGCGATTTTGCCGAGGCTGCAATCTCAAAAGTTTTTTGTTGTTTTGGTAATTGATGGGTGCTTATGGTTGCTGAGATGCAAGGACTGCTTCTTCTTTAAAAAACAAATTGGCTACTGCCACTGCGAGAAGGCTAATGAACATGCTAACTGTGTAGGCTGGGAACCCTCTGCAGTGATGGGTCTCTCTCGCTCTCTGTTTTCTGTGGACACACACAAACAGTGATGCCCGCTTCAGAGTTTCAGACAAGAAACAGAGTACTGAAAACAGAGGAGACAGTACTACAACGAATGCCTGAATCTCAACATTTATACTACGTAGAAGATTTAGTTGCCAACACAACCGACTTCAACACATTCTGTTCCCTCAAAACACACACACACACACATTCTGTCACGTGTTGCACGACGCTGTACTTATGCACATTTGTACCTTTCACACCCATGCACTTGTTCAACTCAATGGCACAAATCTGGACAATTCGACTCCCGCTAAAGATCCAGATTTTTCTTTGGCAATGAATCCGGGGCCGGGTACCTTCAGGGTGGAGATCCTCAAGAGGAATGGTCCCGGGGATGGTACTTGCCCATTATGCGAGACTACTGAAGACTCTAATCACATCTTCTTCGAGTGCGCTTTCGTGCAATTTCTTTGGAGTTGCTTTCCTGAGGTGGTTGGCCGGCGTTGGTGTAACAGCAACTTCCCCGGCCTCTTTGAGGAACTTCAGGCTTCCGCGCAACAATCCCGTCACATTAGGTGGCTGGGTATTGGGTTGCTTGCGTGGACGCTCTGACGGTTTGCGATAAGCTTGTGGTTCAGTGTGCACCTTTCCGACGATCTACTGACGTGATTTTCAAAATATGTGGATATTTGCAACTTTGGCGGCCGCTTAGCCGTCCGCCGGATCAGGACGCCGTCGACATCTTCATCGCTGATCTTGATGCGCTGGCTCCTCCGATCTCCCTCCACCTCCGAAGCCGGATTGGCCCTTGGGACTCGCTACGGCAATGCCTAGGACCGTGCCACTGGCCATTGCCTTTTTTAATTCTCTTTAGGGCTTGTTGAGATATGCCCTCAGCATAATCTTGTCGTACTTTGCATGTGTGCTACTTATGTGCATGTGTGGTGCGAGCCTTTATGGCTCTGGTGAAACCTTTTTCGATGAAGTGGACTGACCAGGCAGTAGATTGGGCACTTGTCGAGGTCGGGCCTAGGGTCGTCGGAGCCCGAGTGGCATGGCACGCGCTTGACCTCCAGGATGAGCCGACGCAGCCTTTTGAGAAGATCCCCGAGTGGTGGTTCGGTCTCCATGGTATTTCGACGGGGCGATGCCGCTGAAGAGGCCACCACCACAACCACACGGATACTCCCGCGCCAAACGCCGATTTGATCGAGGATGGTACTTCTCCTGTCATGGTCGTTTTGTGTCCGTTTACCCCGAACGGACACGGGCGGACCATGGAGTTGGCCTGAGGGAACACATCCCTCCTAGGCCACGTGGAGTTGGGCCCACAGAACACGGACAGAGATAGGATAAGGCCAAACAACGACGACCCGGCGACGACCTCTGCTTCTTTATTTACGCGTTTTGGCGACGACCAGACCAGATAGATCCATCCATCCATCCCCTTCTCGCTCGATCCACTCCACACTCTCTCGCCCACTGCTTGCCGGCGTCCGAGCTTCCTCGTCGGGCTACTCCGTCCGCGGTGCACGGCCTCTCGATTCCGCTAGGTACGGCCCCGTCCCCTTCCCCACTGCGGCGCTTCGATCTCCTCTCGTGCCGCCACCGTCGCCGCCTCGCATTTGCCTGCGCCGGGGCACGGGCTCGTTCCGTAGCTCGTTCGGCGCACCAATTCTTCGGCTCACCTCTGTCAATCGATTCTCTTTCAGGGTTCAGATCGATGGCGCGGACAAGGGAATAAAATTAATTACACTGTTCACCGTCGGTGCGCTCGACCCACAGAGCGAACAGATAGAGCCAACTCTCAGCTGTTCACGTGTCGCCGGCGTCCGAGCTTCCCTGCCCTTGGCTTCTCCGTGGCCGGTCGTCCTGCACGGCCGATCGATCCCTCTTGGTACGACCCCGTTCCCTTCCCCACTCCGGGTGCTTCGATCTCCGGATCCTCCTGTGCCGGCGCGCATTGCCTGCTCCCATCCCGCACGGAGGTCGATCCCTAGCTTGTTCGGTACAGCAATGGCTTGGCTCACCGCCGTGAATCCATTCTTTCAGGGTTCAGATCCACGAGGCGGAGAGAAAAATACGATTCACTGTTCACCGTCAGTGTACGCTCGACTGGCAGCGCGAACCGAGCAGCGGCCAGATCCAAGCTACTTCGCGGCCGGATCCACCCAGCTAGGTATGTACGACCCCATCTTTGCAGGTGGTGTGCTTGGATTTGGGCCTAGTGGCTTACCTTCGATGATTTTATCCATCTTCAGGTTGTACATTCACGGCCTCCACTGCAAAATTGACTAGGCGAGCTCTCAGCTATCACGGCCATGGAGGCGGCTTTGGTGAGCGCGGCGACGGGGGTCCTCAAACCTGTCTTGGCGAAGCTGGCCACTCTGCTCGGCGACGAGTACAATCGTTTCAAGGGAGTGCGCAAGGAGATCAGGTTCCTCATGGATGAACTTGAGGCCATGCACGCATTTCTCCTCAAAATGTCAGAGGACGAGGACCCTGATTTGCAAGATAAAGTTTGGGCAGCGGCGGTGAGGGAGCTCTCCTACGATATGGAGGACACCATAGACGACTTCATGCAAACCATCGATGACAAAGACGCCAAACCAGATGGCTTCATTGAGAAGATCAAGCACTCCCTGGGGAAGTTGGGCAAGATGAAGACTCACCATCGGATTGGTAGCGAGATCCATGATATGAAGAAGCTAGTCATTGAGGTGGCCGATAGGAATGCAAGGTATAGGACCGGTGTGACTATCTCCAATTCCAAGAATGCAGCCGTTGACCCTCGAGCCCTTGCTATCTTTGAGCATGCCTCTAAGCTTGTGGGAATTGATGAGCCCAAGGCTGAGATAATCAAACTGTTGACCGAAGGTGCGTCAACAAATGAGCAACCAAAGCTGGTCTCCATCATAGGATCCGGAGGAATGGGCAAGACAACTCTTGCAAACCAAGTGTATCAAGACCTCAAAGAGAAATTTGAGTGCAAGGCTTTCATATCGGTGTCGCGAAATCCTGACATGGCAGATATCTTGAGAACCATTCTTGATGAAGTTAGCCAAGGTTGTGCTAACACTAAAGCACGGAGTATACAACAACTGATAAGCAAGATTAATGATTGCCTAGCAAATAAAAGGTATAGTTTCTATTCTATGTATACTTGTTCTCCTCGAATATATATCTAGTTATGATAGTTATTTAGTCATTTCGCATGAACATCTTACCAGTAATTTGTAAAGAAAAACAGTTCCATCTAATTTGTGTTCATATTTACCCATCTATTGTTACAAAATGTAATAGTTAAATGTTAGTTGTGAAGACTGTTTTGACATCAAGTGAAATCAAATGGAGAGAGTACGGCCATCTGTATGTTATTTTTTCCCTTTCTGTTGATACTGTAGCATATAGCAACTCCCTCCATTGCGTATATGACATAACCATGTGTAAGGAGTAGATCAAGTAGCCCCTGTCCTAACATTCCCTCAGTATTTGGAACTATTATTTTCCTCCCTGTACAATCGACTTGTCTCACTTTTCTTCCTTATTATTTAGGGTTCCCAATCTCCCATGACGCCATAAGTTTTTTTTTAAGTGTTGTACCCCACAACTAGTTTTGGGCAGTGCTTTTGATAATAGTTTGATGGTAGTTTGCTAGTATAGCATCTACACACGTTTTAACACCCAGGATGCTATGTACGTTACCATCTTATTCCTCCACCTTCCATCTTCAGAGTAGATCCTCTGTGCATTTATATGGATGTGCTCTTGTTTCTCCTGCTTCTCTCTCTTACTGCCCATCCGATTGTTGGGATGCTGATCTGTAGAGTCCAGCTGGCATGACATCCTGAGGCCTCACCTGCTGTTGTCAACCTCCCGTGCAGTTTGCATCACTAGCCATCCAAACCGGAAAAATGTAGTTTAGGGGTTAAGTGGGAAGTGAGGCAAACCAAGGGCAAATGAACTTTTTCCTATATAAGTACTATGTAGCTCTTCTTGATTCTACATGAGCAGCTGTTTAGATTCTCTGTTTGCGGCACATGATCACCTGATTGCCGCACATGTCCTTTACATACCTGTTAAACATGTATGATGTTCATAATAATGTTTCAATCAATCCATTGTTTGTAACTGCTGCGTGATTGCCAACATTATTGATCACTCTTGATCCCTGTTTAAACTGTTGCTTATCACCCAGTTTTCTGTAATCTACCAAACTAATTAGCATGGATCGGTGTACAAACATGAATGAAATCTGTAGCATACACCATTAAAAGAAAGGTTAAAACAAGTGCTAGGTGTGAGTTTCTAATTTGCATGTGCCTAGCGCCTATTTCGCCAAAGGGCGCACCAAGAATGATTACGCGTTTGCGCGTTAGGAAGTCTGTTGTTCCCTATCGACTAGGCACACTTAAGCACATGTATTGCCATGCTTTTTTTTAACAATGATTCTAACATGTATCTTTCTTATGTAGAAGTATTTTTTATGCTATCAGTGTGCTCAAGTTTCTTTTTTCTATTTGTCTATCTTGTTGTACACTCTTTATATTAAAATAATGCTGATATCACCTATGAATCCTTGTGCAGGTATTTGGTTGTTGTTGATGATATATGGAATGAGAATGCATGGAATGTTATTAAATATGCATTCCCCATGACCAGTTCTGGAAGTATCATAATCACCACTACTCGTATAGATGGTGTTGCCAAATCATGTTGTTCATTACTCGGTGGTGGCATTTATAATATCAGACCTCTTAATCTGGTGCATTCAAAAGAACTATTTCACGGAAGACTATTCGACTCCACAGAAGAGCTCCCTTCACACCTTGAAGAAGCTTCTGATGGAATTCTGAAAAAATGTGATGGCTTACCTCTGGCAATCATTGCTATATCTGGATTGTTGGCTAACAGAGAGAGAACAGAGGATCTATGGAATAAAGTGAAAGAGTCAATTGGTTGTGCACTCGAAAGGAATCCTAGTGTCGTTGGAATGATGAAGATATTGTCACTTAGCTACTTTGATCTGCCTAGTCATCTAAAAAGTTGTCTCTTATATATGAGTATTTTTCAGGAAGATTCTATTATAATGAGACAGCGTTTGATAGGGAGATGGATAGGTGAAGGAGTCGTTCACAAAGAAGATGTATATACGGCACATGATGTAGGAGAAAGGTGCTTTAATGAGCTCCTCAATAGGGGTTTGATCCAACCCGCAGATACAAATGCATGGGGCAAGGTTGTCAGTTGTCGAGTTCATGACACGATTCTTGATTTCACCATATACAAGTCCATGGAAGAGAACTTCGTTACTTTACTTGGTCCTCCCATTTTAAAAGTTGAGACACAGAGCAAAGTTGTTCGTCGACTCTGTCTACAAGGTGCCAGAAACTCAACAGTACTGATAACAGGACTCATATTGTCTCATGTCCGATCACTTAATGTGTTTGGAAGTTTTGGGGTAATACCTTATTTGGAGGAGTTTAGACATCTGCGTGTTCTCAACTTGATGGATTGCTCTGAACTGGAAGATCATCATCTTGAAAATATAGTGAGGTTGGTACAGCTGAGGTACCTGAACCTCCATGGTAGAAAAATAAGCAAGCTCCCAACACAAATTGGTCATTTAGGATGCTTAGAGGTGCTGGACCTAAGAGGGACTTCTGTAGAGGAATTGCCTGCATCTATTGTTAATCTCAGAAAATTGTCACATCTACTTGTTAAGGATGTTGTGAAATTTCCTGAAGGGGTTGCAAAGATGCAAGCACTGGAGACGTTGGAAGAAGTGAAGGTCTCCATTCAGCCATTTGACTTCCTATGCAGCCTTGGCCAACTAAAGAATTTGAGATATCTGAGGCTTCTCCTTGGTTTCAAAGCTGATTCTGACACTGAGGATACAGATGTGGTTAGGGAGGAGCGTAACAAAGCTATTGTCTCTTCCCTGTGTAAGCTAGGCACCCACAACCTCCGCTTCCTGCAAATTTATGGAGCGAGCCTTTGTGTCTGCCTACTCTTACAGGAACCTTTGTGTCTGCCTACCCTTGAGAGTCTTACCATATTTTCAGCCGCGAAGGTTCCGACATGGGTGAGCTCCCTGAGAAACCTGCAACGGCTACTCATTGATGTGAAAGGAGTCAAGCAGGACGATCTCTGCATGCTTGGGGCCTTACCTAGTCTGCTGATTCTGCGTCTAATTGGAAAACCAGAGTCAAACGAAAAGCTCAGAATCAGTGGTGAAGTTGGGTTCCGATTCTTGAAGATATTTATTTATAATGCATGGTATGTACCGCTAGATCTGATGTTTGGGGCAGGTTCCATGCCCAAGCTAGAAAAACTCATGCTTAAGTGTGTGCAAGTAGTTGAAGCTGACTGTCTGGACTACGGAATCAAGAACCTCCCCTGCCTCAGTACTGTCAAATGTACTTATGTTTTGGGCGATGATGAGATTGTTGAAGCCGTGAAGACTGCCATGGAGAGAGCAACCAGCACACATCCCAACCATCCTAGTCTATTCTTTGAAGCAGCTAGTACTTTGAATAAACCAGCCAATAACCCGGGAGGTGCTGCTGGTCGTGCGGTCGGCTTTAATTTTAATATTGTTTAGCTCGATTTTTCTCTGTTTTATGGCACACCAGTGTACTATGGAGTCCATGCAATCCAAAATTGTTGAATTGGTTAAGACTGCTACTGTACTGCCTCATGGGCATTGTTTGCTTGTTCTATTATATTAGTTGCATTTTCTGTCATAATTAGTCATCCATGTTGATGGTTTAATACTATTGGGGATACTATCTGTAGTTGTCAGAACAACTGATAATACATTTTTCATGTTGTCTGTTAGAATAAATCCGAGGCACTCCGTCGATCATCCGAGGACCAAGCAATCACACGAGCACGACACCGAGATTTCTTAACGAGGTTCACCAATATGGCTACATCCCCGGGGCATGACTATGGGCGCTCCTCCCCGTGACACCGCTACAATACCGCACCCGGTCGCCCTGGACACCGGCACATGCCGCCGGCTTCCCCTGCGTTCCGGTGCTATTATGTTGGCATAGGTTACATCGTGTGTCTACCCTCGCTATATATGAGAGGCCTAGGATACAAGTGTCCTACTAGGACACGACTCCACATCCTATGTAAACACAATACAACTCTTAGTCCAACTGTAACCTACCTTGTACACAATATTCGACACAACTCTAACAAACTCCACCTTGGCGAATATTCTCCACCATCCTGAATTTGTCAATGCGTCAAACTTCCATGTACATTGGACTTGAGCTTATCCCATGAGTACCGCTACTCCAAAGACTCCATATGACTCCACCTGCAACTTGTAGTCCCTTCTTTTCTTGACCATAGTCAACACTCGAGCAAAATTAAGTTCCTTGTTACTCTAGTTTGTTCTCCCAACTTCCAGAGTATCCGTCCAACGCAATCACACACTGATCACTGACCTGCGTGAAAATGAACAACTCACATATTGGGTGTCACACATAAGAGTTACCTGAACTCAATATCACCGCTCCTTTCTTGACCGCCTGTCTGAAACTTGAAGGAATTTCACCGTTGCTTGTAGTCATCCCGAGTCAAATTCGCAGTTGTCTCACCACATGTATGACCACCAGAGCCCTGGCCCGTCTCCATGTCCCGTGCATACCGCACGCCTCGCCGCTATTACTGCGTTGAGCCTCTGTTGTCCCGGTCGAGTCTCAAGGGTTGCGAACCCACACCACTCAACCCCCACTGCAGAGTACCATCGGTCACCGCCGACCAATGACAAGTTTCACGCTTCCATCAGACCACTGGGCTCCAGTCCGAATTACGTGCCTCTCGCTTTTTTCCAGCTGAATAGGCTTCGACTCTCTGTGCACTTACGCCGTAGCCCCTCAATCCAGCTCCACCTTCAACATGACTCCATGGTAGATGATCAGTCCACCCCCTGCGCCCTGTCGACTTCAAGCTCTCATGTGCACACCATCTTGAATCAACCCCGCGCCATAGTCTTGTCGAAGTCACACAAGCACTCGGGCCTGTGCCACGTGTTTCCACGCCTCAGAAGTCGGTCACCATCAGCATCACGCTCCTATGTCGTTGTCGCCGATCCCACCATCGTCTTCTGTACCAACCGACTTGCGTCGATCCCGTCAGACTGTCTAGTCTGACCCAGCCGAACTCATTCGACTGTATGACACGCTCGAGGCTCCCAAATCATCTACCGCGAATTCTCATCCATCACATGATAATTTCATCTCAGCTGGCATGACTTCCCGCAACGCCTTCAAGCATCCATGTTGTGCCAACAAATTTTTCACCTATGTCTGTCCTAACCCAAGATTTCCAGTTCCGTCGAACTTCTCCACCTCAAACCTGGTACCCGTTGGCGCGATAGTTCTTTGTACGGTTGACTCTGTGAAAAAATAACCAAGATTCCCGCGCGATGCCCAAGTACTGGCGTACACGTGAACTTGTCTCCTTAGCTTCAACTTTTGATGCTAGCAATTGCCTTGCCTACGCCCTTGCTAATTCCGATGGATGCATATCCCTTGATAGATTTCTTTTGCCGATTGATCTACCTCTCTCCGTGTCATTAGAGACCCGGTCTCCTTTTTTTTCCATACAAATCTCACGTGCCTTTCAATCAGCCAAAACACTAGCTTGGATTCAACGTGCCTCCACACATGTTTGTGAACGGACCCATGGCTCAGCTCGTGGCCTGCTGCACGTCAAGCTCCTGCGATTGGGCCTTGCTAGGCCGCTAGCCAGCAGCTCGACCAACGCCTTGAGCCACGCCCGCACGTACCTGGATTTCGCCGCCGCCGCACACGCCCCGATCCAAGCTGCATGTTTCCTCTGTTGGCACTCGCACACGCGCCTGCTGGTTCCGATCTCAACCACGGACTCGGCGAGATCGCTCTCGATTGATCCGACAGATAGGTTCCTCTTCCACGCGTTGCACCGCCGTTTCTGATTACTTTTTTCAATCTCGTCGAGAACCACGCCGCAACCGGCTGCATCTCAGACTCGATACTTCCTCTAGATCAACAGTCCACAGCCTTCAAACAACCTAGCTCATGATACCACTTGTTAGAATAAATCCGAGGCACTCCGTCGATCATCCGAGGACCAAGCAATCACACGAGCACGACACCGAGATTTCTTAACGAGGTTCACCAATATGGCTACATCCCCGGGGCATGACTATGGGCGCTCCTCCCCGTGACACCGCTACAATACCGCACCCGGTCGCCCTGGACACCGGCACATGCCGCCGGCTTCCCCTGCGTTCCGGTGCTATTATGTTGGCATAGGTTACATCGTGTGTCTACCCTCGCTATATATGAGAGGCCTAGGATACAAGTGTCCTACTAGGACACGACTCCACATCCTATGTAAACACAATACAACTCTTAGTCCAACTATAACCTACCTTGTACACAATATTCGACACAACTCTAACATTGTCTTTGGCAAGCCAGACATGCATCATGCAAGTTCTTGAGCAGCTCGTACAGTTGGACTAAACACTTGATAAGCTCTGCTTCTTACCATTGGTTCTCTCAATAAATCGGATGCTGTTAAATATGGCCTACTTACGGTTGCTTAAGGCTTAATATATGCCTGCTACCTGTCAATTATATCTTGACTTTGCAGTTCATTTGTTAATCAATTGCAGTGGTAACCAGATCAGTAGAGTACTAGCCGGTTGGCCACTTGAGTGCTCCATCTGATCGATGTTGGGGACCAGCTTGAGACCAGACCAGATTAATTGCTGCAGTCGACAATTCCAGTACAGAGCATCTTTGCACGCGATGTAGTAATGCAGCGTCCAAGTTGTCATTCAGAAAATGTGTACTCTTTCTGAATTGGTAAACTGCCTTCAGTCAGAGATTGGCGCTGACAGTTGTTTAAATTGTGCAATGCCATTGCACTCTTGGTTAGCTACTTCTGAAGTTAGTAATTTTGAAGGAAGCTCAGTGCGCCTGTCATAGGTTCCTGAACTGAACACTTGATGAGCTGCTCTTGTTTCACAACAATTTGGATGCCGCTAAATTTTGATGTTGCCAACCACCAATTTATTTGCAGTCGCAAATGACTATTGCAAGTTACTCCCTCCGTCCGGAAATACTTGTCATCAAAATGAATAAAAGGAGATGTATCTAGATGTATTTTAGTTCTAAATACACCTTTTTGTCCATTTTGATGACAAGTTTTTTCGGACGGAGGGAATACTCTCCAGTCGCACTCTGCGATGGGTCTATCTAATTTTCTGTTGACATGCCGTTTTTGCTTGTTTCCACGCACGTGAACTGGTACGTGGGAGGGGATCAACCTGGAGGTGCTTAGACAGTTATATCTTCACTGGTACAAGCCAAGAAGCAGGAACAGGGGAGTTGCCGCTGTTCAGCTCATCCCGGCTGACCTGGCGCGCGTCCAGGTCCAAGAGGAAACCCCCGCGTCGCCAGCCCCTGGCGACACGGGGGGCGATCTACCACGCCAGCCCTAGGCCTCCGCTCCTCTCTCCCTCCTCCTGCCGCCGCCCGAGGCCTGGCCGGCGTTGCCTGGCCAGTGACGGCGGCGGCGGGCCCCTCCCCCGCGCGTGGTGGTGCCGATCTCCTGTCGGCGGTGGCGGCAAGGAGCAGCGGGCGCCCGGCGGTGCGTGTGACGGCAACGACAGCACAGGCGCGTTCTCCCCGCGGCCTAGGAGCACCTGTGGCGGCGGCCCAGATCACGGGCCTCGTCCGCGGGCCGGCATATTTGGAGGGCGTCTACAGGCGGGCATGACGGGCCTGAAGGCGTCGGCTTAGGCACCGCGGTGGTGCCGTGGCCGGTCAGGCGGCGGCGGCATGGATCCATCGTCCAGTCCCCGGCAGAGATGGCGGCGATCCGTGCACGAGATGCTTGATGGAGGTCCTTCGAACAGATCTGGGTGAAAACTTGCTTTCGGCTTATTGCCAAAGCCGGCGGTGGCGGCGCTATTTTGCGGCATTCCCTTCTTGAAGGCATCGCCGGGGATAGTTACAAGGTCATTGTCTGCTACCTCCTGGGGAAACCCTAGATCAGTTGATCGGAGACGGAGGCGTTCTTATGTCGTTCCCCCCTTGGGGGCGTCGTTCTTGGAGGTGTGCACGGGCTCGACGGACCAGTGGATCGCATCTTAGGTGGAGCGGTGCTTCATCCTACACATTGATGGCGACAGATCTCGACGGCATGGCGCAGTGCAGCTTCGGCGTCCGATGTGCGAGGATGGACTCGCGCAGGAGGACGACGATCCCTGGCGTCGTGGTGGCGTCGATCGCAGAGAGACCTGGCACGGTAGATGCAACAGTACAACTCTGAAGATGGGTTGGTGGCAGGTGACTGCGGCGTCCTCATACCCGGCAGGCGTCCGGGTTGAAGAGTGTGTCGGACTGGTGGGTGCGCCATACCCGGCAGGCGTCCTGGTTGGGACCTCATGTCATAGATGTTAGGTTTGGCTGCGAGTTCTTTTTGGTATTAGGCCCAGACTATCAGCATCCCTATATCAACTGGATAGGAGTAGCGGCAGATGTTGCCTACACGGTGGCTTTAGTCTTATTGTTGTATGACTTTGTAAGGTGGCCGCATGCATCGCCCAGATGCAGAGGTCGGGGGTCATCCTCCTTTTAAAAAAAAAAACCTCATCCCGGCAAGCCAATTGTCAAGTTTCAAGGGTTTTTAGCTCTCCGCTTTCTGTACTTTACATTTGACCATTAATTAGTTGACAACATGAGGAGTCTGTGTGAAACAAAAACTCCGAGTTCGTGTTCGAAAGCATTTTTTGTGTGGCTCTGACTCCATAGTATGAACAAAAGTTTTCTGCACTGATTGTACCCATTTCGCCTTGATTGGGTAATGCAAGGCATTTCTAGCTTACGCAGCAGTTTTCTTACTGGGAAACTCTCTGAGATGTTACTCCTCGTTAATTCATTCACAAGGCTATTCTTTAATTTCTGTACATGGTCAGACTGTCTATCTCGGAACGCTCAAAGGTTCAACCATGCCCTGCCATGCCCCGCAACTGCTGCTGTTTTCAAATGGGCTACCGCCGTTCTGAAAAATCTAATTAACATGCGAACTGTAACAATTGTGTGTCATTCGGTTCATTATTTTCCTCCTTTTTTCAGTGATGCATCTTATCTGGGTGATGTTGGAAAAGGAGACGCCCTCTGTTTCCTGGATGAAGATGACGCTGATGGAACGATCCTGAACTCAGTGAATGCTGTCCAGCTCTCAATCTCTTGAGGAGACAAGGAACTTGCATAGCAGATTGAGTAGCAGAATGGGATCAAGATTCAAGAGGTGCAGACATTGTGTGCAGTGGATGTGCCTAAGTTTCAATTGACATGCCCCTTCTGCTTGTTTTTCCACGAACAAGGATGGGTACGTGGGAGGGAATCAACATTGCTGAGTTTTTCTTTTTTTTTTAGAAAAAGGAGGTCATCCCCATCAACATTAATGAGATGCAAGCAGTGCTGCTCTTTTGAAACTGGCTACTGTATTTGCGAGAAAGCTAGTCAACATGCGTAACTGTAATGGCTCTCTCAGTGAGTGTGCACATTTGTATGTCATTCGGATTGTGATTATCTGTTTTCCTTTTTCCGTGATACATCGTTGAAAATGGAGAGCTCTCTGTTTCCTTGATGAAGATGACGCCGATGGATCTGGGCAATGCAATAGTTACAAGCTGTCCTCAAAGATCGCCATCCCGGACTCTGTGAAAGCAGCACCATCTCTCCATCTCTTGAGGAGACGAGACATTTGTACTCTAACTAGTGTCGCAGGTGCTTCAGTAGCAGACTGGAACTTCAGTGTCCTGGCTGATGCTGGACACGCACCAACACTCTCTTATTGAATGGACCCAAGAGATTCAGCTGCACACTGCACACTACAAGACGTGCATAACCTGGGTAAACGACCTAAAAAAAGTAGGAACATCACCAGCATGAGATTTGCTACTGCTCCTTCTCATCCGGTTCTCATGTTAATTTTTCAGAGTCTCTCAACACAATTCCATTGTCTGCTTCTGATGCAAAATGCAGTAACCCATACATCAATGTAGCCGAGTATGCATATTAGCAGGCTCTAGCTTAAGCTGCTCTTTCTTGTTGGAAACTCTTTGACACGTCACTCGTTCTCTAGGATGAATAATGTGGCAAAGCTTTTATTGACATCTTATTTTGTTTGTTTCTACGATGGATGAATCCTGCAGTTACTTGCTCAATTCTACCTCCACCTTGATTTTTGCTTCTTACTGCTCCTTCCAGATCCTTTGAGGTGCATGCGTGTAAATATGTCATCCTGCATGGCTGCATTATGCAGCTGGTATTTGAATTGGTAAAGTCATTTCTTCTTTGCATTCAGTTAGCTAGCTGGGTTTGCTACTTACAGGTTGTTGGACTAAAAAGTGTACCCATAGAAGCTCTTCTTGTTTTCTCAAGATAGTATTAGCCATGTCCCAAAATACACACGCAGTAAAAAAAAGTGGAATAATATGAAATCTCTTTTCTGATCATCCAAACTGTAACACACGTGGAAGTTGCTAAGTTTCAGTAGCACATACACTGTGATGTTGGAGATTTATGTACTCCTCTGATCTCTATTACTTGTCGCAACTTTAGTACAAAATACCATTAGCACGGGCCTTTGAACAAAGCTGGAAAGAATAACTCGCACGAAGAAAACTAGTAATACTGTCATGCATGCACAGAGATCTTGAGGAGAGTTCACATGGGGACAACCTTGCCAAACGAATCTTTGCTGAAAGCGTGTCCGTAAAATGGCTTTTGGTCTCTTTACACGGGCAGCTTCACAATTTGATGCCTTCTCCGAAAAGTGGCTGCAGCTACCGGGCTCCGGGGCTTATGGTATTTGAAATTTTTAAAAAACACATTTTCGTTTCTTAAATAAATCTTATATCAAATACGTGAATACATACACACATTCCTAAGGCCCGTTAAAAAGCTGAAAAAAATACTTTGTATTTTGGGAAATACAAAAAAAGAAATTTCTGACAGAAAATGGCACACCTTTTCTCCTATATAGTGTCCAAAATTTGCTTTTTTCTATAGCCCAAAACAAAACAAGATTTCTACCAAAACTTGTCACGGGTGTTCGGAATGTGTATATGTATCCCCGTGAAAAATTTCACATTATTTTGAAAATTCAAAAATAAAACTTAAAAATGTTTAAATATAGGGAGCAGTGGAGCTCGGGTGCTGCAATCCCTCTCATGCCTTCTCCCCCTTCTCTTAGGTTAATTATAACTGGCAATCTTGAGTCGGACACAACTATTGCTCAATGGACGTGACAGACTTCTTCGAAGTAGTGTATTGTTACTACGGTGTTTTGGCTCCTAGGTGCATATGCACCCATTGTCTAAATACACATTTTGAAAAGTCGAAAAATTAGGAACAAAAATCCCGCGGGTATATCCGGACATTCTATGTGCATGCACAAAGTTTCGGTGAAAAATGACGTTTTTTGTGGCTTGTGTAAAAAAGATAAAAAAATGCAAAATGAATAGTTGTAATAAAGCATCAGAAATTGTCTTTTTTACACAAGCCACAAAAAACCTTATTTTTCACCAAAAACTTTATGAACGCACATAAAATGTCCGGATATACACGCGGGATTTTTTGTCGAAATTTTTCAATTTTTCAAAACGTGTATTTAGACAATGGGTGCATTGCAGTGTGTTAGTTTTGCTTACGGGATACTTTCTGCCAGCAAATGGTATCAGATCTCGACTTGAATTAAGAGCTCAGGCAGTTCGATTACCAAGGACCAACGCGTGTTTGCCTTCAGCTGAGGTTAATTAACAGTCTTGATTTGGGTTAAGAAAACTACTAAATACGTTTATGCGATTCTCCAGAATGTAATCCTCAGAAGGAAGCGCCTGTTCCACCTACACTGCAACTAGAACAAATCCATGGACACACACATCGCCTGTTCCGCTCTGAGCTAGCTTACCTTGTGGAACCAAGGAGGATACTCGGGTTACCATGTAGATGGGGGCTCCGAAACCCGTCAACCGGAAGCAGGTTAGCTTGTTGGGTGACGAGTACATGCGTTTCAAGGGTGTCCACAACGAGATTAGGTCCCTCTCTCATGAGCTCACCACTATGGAGGCTTTCCTTATGAAGATGTCAGAGGAGGAGGAGATTTGGTTGAGCAGGATTGAGTAATAGTCTCAGCTGACATATTTATCTAAGGAATGAAATTAGGGACAAATAAAATATAGGGCCGAATGACAGTGGAAACTAAGGTGTGAGCACTTATATAGTACCTAATTTCAAATCGACAGGTCTCATTGGAATCAAGATCAATAACCTTTTAGAGCATCTCTAGCAGACCTATTAAAAAGCACGAAACTGTAAAATAACTATCAGTTTACAGGTTTTAGGCGGAAAAAGCAACCCGAATAGAACCCATAAACGACTCCGGCCCATAAAAAAATTAAGGGACGCGGAAAACATCCTGGCCAAACCCGTAAAAATAAGGATTTTGGAGACAACCCAAGATGCCCTGTATACACGAAAGACCGTTGGCAGAAATCCAACTGCCATCGGAACCTTCATGAATCGCCCCCGTCCACCCGTCCTCGGCCGCCACGCTCGTCCCGACCACCGTGCACGCCGGCCGTCCGCCCGACGGAGGAGCTAGCTAGCGAGTGAGCGAGCTCGAATCGACGGACGAAGGAGCTAGCTAGCTAGCTGAATCGATCCATTTGGCGGACCAAACTAGCCAGTTAGCTCCTGGATTGATTCGGCTTCGTGCACTGTATTTGATCGCGGGCGACTTCGTATTTGGCCACTTCGTGCCTTGTCCGTCGGTTTTGTAGGAGCGAGCTACCTCATCGTAGACAAGAGCGAGAGGAAGAAGAAGTTTTTTTGGGGGGGGGGGGGGGGGGGGGTATATGCGAATACTCGGTTTTACAGTTTAATTTTAAGGGGTTTGTTGGGTTGCAGCTCAAACCAACCCTTAAAACGTGTTTAGTTTTCAGTTTCGCGGTTTAAGTATTCTGCTAGAGATGCTCTTAGAATGGCAAAACTGATATTGTTTTGAGACTGCTAAAACCCAAAGTTCTATCGACTCAAGAAATTACAAGAGGGAACTTTGAACACAACTGGTGCTTGAAGCAGCTTCCGAGGACATCCTTGTGTTCTTGTGCATGAGAAATATGCGGTGCTTAGTTTTAAAATATTGACTAAGGTTGCGACTATTAGGCTAAATTCAGTTGCTGAACATGTGGATCAGCCTTCACAGACAACTTTTATGCAAGGCAAACACATCCTAGATGGAGTTGTTATCCTTCATGAATCAGTCCATGAATTACACCGGAAAAAGTTAAATGGGGTGATACTCAAAATAGACTTTGAAAAGGCTTATGACAAAGTCAAGTGGCCTTTTCTTCAACAGACTCTCAGAATGAAAGGATTTTGTGCAGAGTTATGCGCTATGATCCATAGCTTCATTTCTGGAGGTAGTCTTGCCATTAAGGTTAATGATGACGTTGGACACTATTTCCAAATGAAGAAGGGATTGCGACAAGGTGACTCGGTATCGCCCATGCTATTCAACATAGTGGTGGATATGCCAGCGGTCATGATTGAACATGCTAAGGTTGATGACCAAATTGATGGGGTAGTAAATCATCTAGTTGATGATGGTCTCTCTATACTTTAATATGCCCATGATACGATTCTCTTCATGGATCATGACCTTGAGAAAGCGAGATATCTGAAACTGGTTTTATCAGCATTCGAGCAACTCTCGGGTCTTAAGATCGATTTTCATAAAAGTGAATTGTTTTGCTTTGGCGAGGCTCAAGACGAGGCCCACCTATATGCTAAACTGTTCGGATGCACGTTGGGTCAGCTTCCGATCACATATTTGGGGATACCGATACATCATCGGAGACTCACAAATGTTGAATGGAAACACGTCGAGGAGAGACTACAAAAAATACTTAGCAGTTGGAAAGGTAAACTATTGCCTCTGGGTGGATGATTGGTCCTCATAAATTCAGTACTTAGTAATATGGTACTATATATGATTTCCTTCTTCCAGTTACCGAAAGGAGTTTTACATAGATTGGATTACTTCCGATCAAGATTCTTTTGACAAGGAGATACTGAGAGAAAGAAATATCGACTGGCTAAATGGAGTGTGGTTTGCCGTCCCAAAGACCAAGGCGGGTTGGGCATTCATGACCTTGAGGTTAAGAATAGGGCCCTCCTCGGCAAATGGTTGTTTAAATTACTAACGAAAGATGGTGTATGGCAAACCCTTCTAAGGAGGAAATATGTGGGTTCCAAGGCAGTATCCCAAGTATATTGGAAGCCTGGGGATTCTCACTTTTGGGCAGGTCTAATGGCTATGAAGAAATATTTCTTCTGCTATGGATCCTTCTCGATTAAGGATGGCTCGAAGATTAGATTCTGGGAGGACAAGTGGCTAGGAAATGCCACACTCCGGGAACAATATCTGGCTCTATACAACATTGTGCGCCACAAAGGTGATACTATCGCCATGGTAATGGAATCATTTCCATCAAATGTGACATTCATAAGAGACTTAACTGGACCAAAACTCCAATCATGTAACATCCTGCTCCAACGGTTGTCCGCAGTGCAATTGTCACATGGGTCTGATGTATTCCATGGAACCTCCATGGGAATGGACAATTCTCAGTGGATTTTATGTATAGAGCGTTAATCCAGTCTGATGTGCTAGTTGTCAATAACAAGAAGATCTAGAAGATGAAGATACCTATTAAGAATAAAATCTTTGCATGGTATCTTTGTCGCGGAGTCATTCTTACTAAAGATAACCTTATTAAGAGGAATTGGCATGAAAGCCCGCAGTGTGTCTTTTGTCACCATGAGGAGACAATAAAACATTTATTCTTTCAATGCAAGTTGGCTCGTTCTATATGGTCAGTCATCCAAATAGCTTTTGGCTTGTATCCTACCTGTAGTGTTGCTAATATATTTGGCAACTGGTTACATGAGATTGATCACAGGTTTAGAATCTTCTCCGAGTGGGAGCACTTGCCGTTACTTGGTCGCGTTGACTATGTAGAAATGATAAGGTTTTTAACGATAAAAGTACTTCTGTATTGCAGGTTATCTATAGATGTACCAGGACTCTTCGTTTATGGTCCTCTCTACAACACATGGAGAATCGAGACCTGTTTACGGAGGTGTGTACACGATTGGAGGCTACGGCGGCGGAAACTTTTACCCAACAAGGGTGGCAGCATGATCTAAGGATTGGCCCCCATCCGCTTTAGCCGTTATACGGACTCTACATGTTTCATTGTAATTCGCCTTTTTATTTTTATTTTGTGTGAAAGGATCTTATTTGGCTGTGTGCATTTTAATTATGCAGAGGCCGGGTGTAATGCTTAAATCTTTTAAATAATAAAGCATCCTTTTTTGAAAAAGAAATGAATGGCTAATCCATATTCTAGTTTGGATAAAAGTATATATGATAACTCGTAGATCTGTGTCAAGTTTAACAAAGGATGCGACAACGTTCGTTCACGGTCAAGTGGGCAGGGGCGTGTATGCAAACTAAGCCAGAGAAACTCTACCAAATAGGAGCAATAATTGCCA
The DNA here is from genome assembly GCA_032464435.1 of Aegilops umbellulata. Lineage (NCBI taxonomy): Eukaryota > Viridiplantae > Streptophyta > Magnoliopsida > Poales > Poaceae > Aegilops > Aegilops umbellulata. Next base: position 3,869,888 of record CP136057.1, on the reverse strand, counting down.
TCGTCTTTCCTATTTTATTCAAATAGTGTATGTTTCCTGTTTTTATTGTACTGTAGATCACTGTGATACAACTTGGTTAATAAGTATTGATGTAGTATGTTTTTTCTTAGAAAAGGAGCATCACTCCCGGCCTTTGCATCAATTAATGCATGCAGCCATATTATTAAAAAAATATAACAAAGTTATGAGTTCCAAAGAAGCTCATAAAATGAGCAGTATTCGAAAGAAAATCTGAAAAACGCACAATCGACGATATAGAACTGAGAAGTACCACATTCGGCGATGAAAAACAAGCGGTACATACGAACGCTGAACACCTCCTTTGGAATCTGAAGCTGGAAAGAACCAAGCAGCTACTCTTTCTTTCTTAGGGAAAAGGCTTTTGGCCCAGCTTTACATATAGAAAGTTTTTTTTTAAGGAGGTTAAAACCCTCGGTCTTTGCATCAATTGATACATACGGTCATCTTTATTTATTATTCAATAAAGATGTAACAAGAACATACACCAAGCCACCTGAAGCCATCATTCACACTTACAAAACTCAATAATATGGAGTGTTCTCTCTCCCCATATCTAAAACCGTTATCGTCGTTGATCCATCCACATAATGTATCGGAACCAACAGCCAGTGCAGCAGACCTAAAGCGTACACCACATGCACACATTTTAGACGCCGCCATCATCATCGGACCGCTGACCCATCTTCAGGATAGAGAGTTGCATCATCCTTGCCAGTCCGTCCATCCGTCGACGCCACCACGACGTCCAACGGCGCCACTGCCCCGTGCTCGTCCATCCAGATGTGAAGATTCTGGAAGATCTGTCGTGCGTAGCACCTGCCGACTAGGCATGACACAGCGTAGCACCTGTCGGCCAGACATGACTTGACATCTCCACCGAAGCTTGCAAGATGAAGCCGCTTCACCTCCTGCCTCTGTCTTCCAGCGCTGCTCCACAAACTATGCTCCCAAGAAAGAAACGACACCGCGGTACGGCCATCGTACGATCTAGGAGACCAGATCCTAGGTTTTCCCCCGGAGAAGCACGAGTGGGTCGACAGTCGTTGCACGACGATGCCTTCATCAAGTAAAGGCGCAAAACGACGTTATTTCCTGCCATCAGCTCGGTTTTCACCGGCAACTATGTCTTCCCGACTCGTCGCCGGGACTAGATGACGGATTTCAAGATCTTGTCATCCAGTCTCAGGCCGACCATCTCAGATGGAGGAGATGGCCATCATCGCCGGCTGCGCCGGCCATATCAGATCTGGCTGGAGGTGCCGCCGACGAGTCCACCTGGCCCTCCAGGCCGCCGTCGCAGATCCGACGCCCGATGGCGTGCCGCCGCTGACAGCAGCCACCACCCTTCCCGGTATAGGGCAGTGCCGCGCCTGCAACCGCTGCCGTCCGAGGCAGAGCCGGCCACCACGCCGCTGCCACGCCGCGTAGATTGGATATGCCGCGCCACCACACGTTTAGGGGCCCCGCACCACCCCTAAGACGTGGGAGAGAGGGAGCCCCCGCCACCGCCGTCGGCTTTCGGGCTTAGCCCGGTGACGTCCTCCGGCGGCGGCGGAGGGAAGGGAAGAGGGAGATCGTGCCCCCGGTGGCTAGGGTTTGGGCGCCGCCCTAGTCGCCCTAGCGGGGGCGAGGCGGGGGCTCTGTTTGTGTGTCATAGAAAGCTTAATAGAGTAGTGAGAAATAACCAAAGTAACTACACGGAAGCTTGTTGGCTTCCAGCTTCTGTCAATAACAAACGTTGAATTTGTAGTGATAGCCCACTCTTATCTTAATAGGGTAACATGCTACCCCTAAAAAAGTACCATGCTTATATCAATAGAAAAGTACAGTCTTGGGGGTATTAAGAGCTTAAGCAGGCTCAGGCATGCACAGATGTAGAGGTGTTAACGTTGAGACAACCTTGCATTGGATGTAAAAATGACACTTCATTCAAACTTCAAATCATGGCAGTATAATACTACTACCTTGTGCCAGCAAATGGTTTTGGGTCTCTGTAGGCGTGGATGCACATTTTGATGCCTTTTGAAGTTAATTGTACTGTATTATGGATCGTACAGAGACAGCGCATGCAACTTGGCCTCCTTTTCCCCTTCTTCGAGGTTACCTTAGCATGGATGATTGATTAACTGTTAACCCACGGGTCGAGATAACTTTCACTTAACGTTGGACGAACATGCAACTCGTCAGGGATCAATGCACGCGGAGTGTCCTTTCCCCTTGTTTCAGGTTAATTAGCATCTAAAGAAACATTGATAATTAAGAGTAATAAACAATCTCAGGACGATACAACTTTTGCTTGAGTAATCGGCATCGATGAGGACGGGGCAACATGAGGTCCGGAGTGGCAAGGGGGGGAGGTGTGGGGAGGAAGAGAAGAGGACAACACGAATGGTTTGAAAGATATTTGATCAGACGAAAACAAGATCGGAGGTGAGGCAACAATGGATGATAAGGCGATTTAACAGAAGTTTGCCAAATAGATTTTTGAATTAATAAGTAGATGGCCGGGCAAATATGCAATCCTAAAAAAAATATGAAAGTTGAATATCGTTTGGTTTCTTCTGAATTGCCCTCGGCTTCATATTTCTGTATGTTTCCAAAAGATTTCAAAACTCACCACTTTAGAACATGTAGGATGAACTACTAGATGTTGCGTTGCCTCTGCTAGTGAATGTTATATCAATATTTGAATAAAAAAGGGGTTATGCCTATTGTCAAAATAATAATAATAGAAATAATTAAGTTAGTGGTTGACTTTTTGGTTTCTGCATACAGTTAGAGCGGGCCATAACTAACAGAGTCGGGTATATCACAATCAAACCCTAAACGGAAAACAAAACAATGCGTCTTAGTTGTGATAATAGAGGTTTAGTGGGACTGAACAAGAAAGACAAGGGCCTGACGAGCGACTTAACTAATCAGATCCTAGCCGACTGACCTCTGCCCACTAATTTTTTTAGAACGAAGGCTCGCGAAGAGCCCGGCTTTGAATTAACAAAGCCATCAACCGGCCAGGAAGTACAAACACACACAAACCCCACGACCAAACCACCAGGTGCATCTACTGAAGAAAGGCAGCAGAGGCATCAAGTAAACCGGCAGGCCAACGAGGAGAACCTCGTGACACCGCCGTCACCGGACCACCCAGGCCACCCAAGCTCCGACCTTGAACCCCTCACCTGAACGCAACCCTCCCCAGGCGGCGCCCCCAAGGAAGACACGACGCACAGCACGCCGTCGCCGCCCAATCCAGGCCGGATTTTGGGCTTTCACCCGGGAGGAGGAACAGGGGTGGAAAGGGGAAAGGACCTCTGCAGCACCTCCAAGGAGGAGACGGCGTCGGGGACGTCGATGCTGCCAGGCCGGCCAAGCCGGCCAACGGTTTCCCGCGGCCCAAAACCAGACCACCGCACACCCACCCACATCGTACCTGCGCTCGGAAGGAGGCAGGCGAGAAGCGGCGGGGACGAGGGAGACAGGGGAAAGGAGCCACCCTCAGATCTGACGAGGAGGGGAAGACCTCCGCGCCACCGCCGCCACCCGCCGTCGACTCACCACCCGCGTGGTCGAGGCCGCCGGCCAGAGCACCCCGCGAACGACGCCGACCGAGAAGGCGCCGCCGCCTCGCCAAGAAGGGCCGCCGCCCCAGATTTGAGGCCCTCCTCAAGGAAAGGAGCGACCGAGGCCTCACCGCCATCATCACGGGCGGCCGCGCGAGCGGATTCGGCGGCTTTCTCAGGTGGAGGGAGAGGGAGCGGCGGCGCGACGGGGAAACCCTAGTTGCCGCCCGAGTCGCCCGAAGCGGACGACGCGGGGGCCCCGGGTGGGGGGGGTATGATGAACCTTAGTTTCAGTTCCTGCCCACTAATTAGATCAGATCTCATTGCCTTCTCACTCCACTGCCCACTACTCTCCCTCGTCTCACGCTGCACGCACCACAGGCGTCAGAGCTCCCTTCTCCTCGCCTGGCGAGGTGCCTCCACGGCAGATCCATCCTGCGAGGTATACCCCGTCTTCCATTGCCATACTTCAATCTCCGTGTCGGGTGCACCAATGCTTGGCCTCACCACCGTTATTAATCCATTCTCTTCCAACAGGATTAAGATCCACGACGAGCTGAAGAGGAAATAATCAGCTGTTTTCGACGTACACCGCCACCGAAGAAAAATCCAGGCTCCACGACAGGTACGACCCCATCTCTAATACTCTGCTTCGATATCGCGGTGGCCGGTGCTGTAGCGCTTTGTAGCTTGCTTGTTCAGTGTTATAAATGCGTGGGCATAGTGGCTTATTTCCATCAATTCTTCTGTCAGGCTGTAGATTGAGAACACTGTTGTTGTATTAATTGAGCGAGCTCTCAGCTAGCATGGCCATGGAGGCGGTTCTTGTCAGCATTGCGACAGGGGTACTGAAACCAGTCCTAGGGAAGCTGGTTGTTCTGCTCGGCAACAAGTACAAGCGGTTCAAGGGTGTGCGCAAGGAGATCAGGTCCCTCACTCATGAGCTAGCTACCATGGAGGCTTTCCTCATGAAGATGTCGGAGGAGGAGGATCCTAATGTGCAGGATAAAGTTTGGATGAATGAAGTGCGGGAGCTGTCCTATGACCTGGAGGATGCCATCGACGATTTCATGCAAAGCATAGGTGATAACGACGAAAAGCCAGATGGCTTCATAGAGAAGATCAAGAGCTCACTAGGGAAGTTGGGGAAGATAAAGGATCGTCGTCGGATAGGCAGAGAGATTCAAGATCTGAAGAAACAGGTCATTGAGGTGGGCGACAGGAACGCAAGGTACAAGAGTCGTGAGACCTTCTCCAACACCAAAAATGCGACCGTTGACCCAAGAGCCCTTGCTATCTTTGACCATGGATCTAAGCTTGTTGGAATCGATGAACCCAAGGCTGAGCTGATCAAATTGTTGACGGAAGACGATGGGTTTGTGCCAACACAACAACAACCAAATATACTCTCCATCATTGGACCTGGAGGAATGGGCAAAACAACTCTTGCAAACCAAGTGGAGATTGGCGCCCCCTCCCCCTCCCCTCCCCCGCGCCGCCCCTAGTGGGCGTCTCAGGGGCAACTCCCCCCTCGCCGGAGTAGCCCCTCTCCCTCCCCTCTCCCCCTCGCCGCCGCACAAGGCTGCCGCCGGGCAAGGCCCATGGCGCAGCCGGGGACTGCGGCGGCGGGGCATGCGCTGCTCTGGTTCACATCGGAGGGTCTTGGATCTGGGCGGCGGCCCCCGGCGAGGCCCCTTGTCACCTGCGGTGAGCAGTGGGGTGGGCGCGGTGCCGGCGGATCTTCGGTGGGCTGGGACCTCGCGAGGCTGCCCTGGTGGCTGGCGGCGTCAGATCTGGCTGCTGGCCATCTTCCCCTGCTCGGTGCGTTTCATCACCGACGGTCCTTGGCTGTGCAAGCGTCTGGCCTGCCTCTGGGTTGCGGGTGATTCTGGTGGTCGGGATCCAGATTGGGGGAAACCCCTGGTCGGCTCCAGCCGGCCGCGACGACGACGACGTCCGCGGGCGCCGATTTCTTCATGGAGACGTCGGTCGAGGTCTGCCCTTCCACACCCCACCACCTTGCTTCTCGGGTGAAAACCTAACTCCGGTGGGCGGCGGCGGCATCCTTGGCGCCATGACCTTCTTGAAGGCGTCGCCTTGAGGGCAGTGTGGTGGCGGGCTCAGTATGGGGTCGGTGACAGCAGCCGAGGATCGAGGGACCAGTGGGCGCATTTTTTGGTGGAGCGGTGCTTCATCCTACACATTGATGACGGCGGATCTCGGCGGCGTGGTGCAGTGGAGACTCGGCGCCCGATTCGTGGTGATGGACTCGCGCAGGTGGAGGCAGTTGTCTGGCGTCATGGTGGCGTCAATGGCAGAGTGACCTGACAAGGTAGAAGCCTCAATATCTGCTCTGAAGACGGACCTGTGGAAGATGGCGGCGACGACACATGTGAGTGCGTCAGACCAGTTTATGCCCCAGACCCGGTATGTAGCTTGGCTGGGGCTTCTGGCTTTTGATGATAGGTTTAGGTGAGTGGTCCGGGTATTTGGCCTAGGTATCACCCCTTCATCATATGGATAGGAGTAGTGGCATATGTTGCCAAGATGGCGGATTCAGGCATATTGTTGTAATACTTCGTAAGGTCCTCGAGAATAATCAATAAAGTGGCCGTATGCATCTCCTAGATGCAGAGGCCGGGGGTCATCCTCCTTTTCTAAAAAAAACCAAGTGTATCAAGAGATCAAAGGGAAGTTCGAGTGCTGGGCCTTCTCATCTGTGTCGCGAAGCCCAAACATGATGAATATTCTGAGGACTATTCTTAGTGAAGTTAGCGGTCAAGATTATTCTAACACGGAAGCAGGGAGTGTACAAATACTTATTAGAAAGATCAGTGACTTCCTACTAGATAAAAGGTACATGCTATCTTTATCTTTTCTTTCATTTCTACTTACTTGACGTTCCTTGAATGTGTAAAAAGTTTAGATATGTCTTTAGGAATATTATACTAGTGGAATTTGTTAAAAAGTTCCATATAATTGTATCTTCGTAGTTTCTCCATATGTTAGAAAAAGTAATGGTCAAATGTTTGGTGTTGATTTTCTAAAAAGGAAGAGAAATAAATGGAGAGAGTACAAATAAAACATGTCCTAGGAGCCGCTGTTCACGATTTATGTCCTTTTGTTTTGATGTTCTACGATTTTGAAGACACAGGTACATCGTTACTCCCTTTATTCAGTAATATATGACATAAGTTTGTGCTTGGAATAGAGCTCCATAACACTCCATTTTCTCGCAATAGTAACAACTTTTTTCCCCGAAAAGGGGAGTACCCCAGCATCTCCATCACAAGATGCACACAATCATTTTTATTAAACGTGAAACAAATTCAAGTCATTGAGTGCCAGAAAGTAAGACAAATAAAAAGAAAACATGACCACAACACTATTGTAGGAATACCTAGCAGTAGCGGGCGCAAAAAGGCCATCAGTGATGGGCAAGCCTTCTAGGGGCACCCGCCACTGACCTTCCGCCACTGCTAGGACACCATCAGTGGTGGGCGCCCGCCCACCACTAGTATAGCACCTCCAGTGGCATATCCTCCCGCCCGCGGTAGCTAGATGCTGTAGTTGTGGCGATCCACATTCCCTCGCCCGCCACAGCTGGATGCTGGAGTAGGGACCATATAACCAGCAAGAATTTACATATTCGAACACATGCATTATGATGTATCACAATTTAGTACCACATTTTATCATAGTTAAATAAACAAGCTAACAAGAAGTTGCCTAACTGCATATAGCAAAGCCTGTAGAAATTTTCATAGAAACTAATATGAGAGTATCGATCATAGAGACCACATTATGACACTGCAGAAATAGTTGACAAAAAACAGCTCAGCTGCATCATAGCAACTTGCAATTAAGCTCAACTCTGTGAAGAATTGTCCTAGTCTCCAATCATCTTCTACACCTCGACTAGGGCGGACGTGGCAGTTTCAAAAACTGTCTCGGCGGCCTCGACGGCTCCTTGCGCACTCTGTGCAACAGCTTTGCGGCTTCTGGCTGCCCTCGCAAGATCAGGAGATCCTTCAGCGCTCTTGGCACATTATAGAACCTTCTGTGCGTCTACTAGGGTCCTCTCCGCATAGCTGAGTGCGAACACCGAGTATCCAACCAGCCTCGAGATGGCGTCCAGGGCTGTAGGAGTGGTAATGAGGCCTGTCGACTCCTTCATCCAAATTGCAAAAGTTGACAGTTAGATAAACCACATTTATACGAAAGCAATTTGTACGAAAACCCTCGTTTCTTCGGCTGGTACTTCAACTGTCGGTAATAGTCGCTCTTCACCTTCTTCTCCTCCTATATCAATGTATCGTAGGAAGAGGAGGAGGCCAACATGACCCTCTATGATAGCAGTCGGTTCATTTCCCAAGTGGTTGTAATACGATGTACACTCAATGCTTTTTCGACTGATGGTGAAGGTCGTCCTTCACCTTCTCCTCCTGCTTTACCAAATTCTCAGAGGAGGAGAAGAGGAAGGACAACTCCTACGACAACAGTCGGTACCTCCTCTCAAAACAACTCTCATCTCATTATGTGGATTTTGAGTGAGAATCCCCCCCCCCCAACAAAGAATGTAGCTAACAATATCAGCAGACTAATTAAGTATCATATATAAAAAAACATTAAATAGCTACATAACAATATCAACATCACTAAATTAAATTTTGGGCAAGAACTATGCTTTTAAAAAGGACATATTAAGTGCTAGAAATTTGGCGAAATGAAAATAAATCAATGTTTTGCCAAAACATTAGCTCTTATTATGTATCCCTGTAAAGAAAGTCCCTATAATCTACGGTCTACATTCTATGCATATGAATAAGAAAGTTCATCTACTCTACAAACAAAGATTGTAACCAACAATATCAACATCACTACATAGAAATTTGGCATGAACTATATATGCTTCAAAATGGACATATTAAGTGCTAGAAATTCAGCAAAACGGAAATAAATCAACGTTTCGCCAAAACATTAGCTCTTATTATGAATCCATGTAAAGAAAGTTCCTATAATCTACGGTCTACGGATATGAATAAGAAAGTTCCTATACTCTACAAACAAAGAGTGTAACTAACAATATCAACATCACTACATAGAAATTTGGGCATAAACTATGCTTTACAATTGGCATATTAAATACTAGAAATTTGGCAAAATGGAAATAAATCAACGTTTGCCAAATCATTAGCTCTTATTATGAATCCCTATAAAGAAAGTTCCTATAATATATGGTCTACGGGCTACAAATATGAATAAGAAGGTTCCTATACTCTACAAACAAAGAGTGTAACTAACAATATCAGCATCACTACATAGAAATTTCGGCATGAACTATGCTTTAAAGTTCATATAATCTACGGTGTACAATCTACGAATATGAATAAGAAAATTCCTACAATCTATGAACAAAGAATGTAACTACAATCTATGATCTACAAACCCTAGCCGTATCCCGACCCCTAACCCACATACTCTTACTCTAACCCTAGCTCCCCTACAAATGTGGGTGGTGGCCATGGCCGAGACCATCGGTGTGAGTAACAGCGATGGCGGGGGCGGCGAGATCGTACCGGATCCCATGGCGACAGCGGTGGCGGGGCCGACGGGGGCGGCGAACACGATGACGGGGCCGACGTTGAAGGCGAACATGACGGCAGGGCGGACGGGGGCGGGGAACAGGACAGCGGTGCCGACGGGGGTGGCCGCGAGGATGGCAGGTCCGACAGGGCCGGCGAAGAGGACGGCAAGGAAAAGGTGACGATCATGGCCAGAGCAAGATCCATGGGACAGTTAGGGCGAGTGAAGTGAGGGGGACGACGGGGTGCGCATGGGGATAAAACGTGTTCGTGGTGCGACGGGCGGCAACTAGCGACCGCCACAGCTATGTTCTAACAAAATGGGCTGGCTGGCAACGATAACTAGTGGCAGATGCTAGGAGTTGCCCGCCACTGCTGGGGGCATCTGCCTATGGAAGGCGCTAGGTGTTGCCCGTCACAGCTGAGTTACATAGACGAGTCCCACTCGGGTAACATACGTAAGGCTGGTGGTCCTCGCGCCCGCCACAGTTAGTCAGTTTACTGTGACGAGAATGTCTTTTTTTTACGCTTAACGATAGTGGGAGAGGCTCCCACTGACTTTTTGTATTACTCATAGTGGGACAGTTACATATAGTGTTACATGTGGGTTTTTAGTGGCCCCCCGGCCAATCTCTAGAGCAACAGAGAGAGTAGAACAAAATTGTACAGGTTGTTACAAGTTTTGTAAGTAGGCCATCAAGAAGGGGTGGAGGTCCGCTCTACAGTTATGCAGCAGGAGGCCCAAAAGGATTTGAACCTAGCTAGCCAAGAGTGAGGGATCCCTCTGAAATAAACATTGTTTCTCTCCTTCCACAAGCTCCAAGCTGCCATCAGGAAAATGTCCATAAACAGAGGTTGGCGCCAACCATCTTTGCCTCCATGTAACAAGGAAACTCTGTCCCCCAGAGTTGGCCAAGGCATGCCAACCTTAGCCCAACAGCGCTGGCTGAACGGGCATGTAAAGAAGAGATGTTCAATCGTTTTCTCCGGGGGGTTTTGGCACATCATGCAGGTATAGACATTTCCAGCAATGACGTAGTGTCGTCGTCTTAACATATTTCTTGTATTCAGGCGTTCAACAAGCAATAGCCACCCGAACATCTTGAATTTGATTGGACTTTTGGCCTTCCAAAGCCAAGCAAAAGCTTCATCAGCAACTATCTCTCTGAAGCAATGATCATAGAATTTCTTTGAGGAGTAGGGCCCACCGAGAGAGCACTCCCAAGTGTCCCTACAGTCACTTTCCAGGAGTATATGCATGGATCCATGTTGGATATCTCGTACCTCCTCCCTAGCCTGAGCCGACAACGGCAGGTGAAAGAGACTGCCAGGATCTGTTGCCGTGAGAACATCAACAACGGATGCATCCTCGTTTGAGCGGTATGAGAAAGCCCTAGGGAAGAGTTCCGTTAGGGGTGCATGGCAATCATTATCAAACCAGTCATCTTTCCAGAAGAGCGAAGAGGATCCATCACCCAGGGTGACACTTGTAATCCCACGAAAAGCATCACTGAAGCGCAGCACATCGCGCCACCAGAAAGATCCAACCGGGTCCACCACATGCGGAATCTTGTCGGTGTAGTACACATCCCAGACCAGGGTCACCCAGGGACGTCGTCGTGGTTATAGAATTTAAAATGATGCTTTAGGAGGAGGGCCATATTTTGGGTTTTGATGTCAATGATACCGAGCCCACCTTTGCTCTTTGGTCTACAAACCGACTCCCAGGCACTCAACGAATTGTTCTTAACCCCGTCCTCAGAGTTCTTAGCCCATAGAAAATATATGCGCATTCTATCCAAGTGTTCAATCACTCTGGGTGAAGCTTAATCGTGCACATGGCATAGATTAGCATCGATGTAACAGCTGAATTGACCAGAGTGAGCTTGGCCCCCGACGGCATCAGAGACAAAGCAGTGGACATCTTCCTCTCAACACCATGCACCAGAGGCATGAGCTCCAACAACGTCGGCCTGGTTGTGCCCATGGGAAGACCAAGGTATGTGAACGGGAGCGAACCAACTGAGCATCCAATGACCTGCGCCAACTCCATTGCATGCCGCTGATCAATGTTGATAGGGATCAACGTAGATTTTTGAAAGTTGATTTTCAGTCCCACTGATGCAGCATAATCATCCAAGATGGTCTTCATGCGGGCAGCTTGATCTGGGCAGGCCGGCATCACCAAAATGGTGCCGTCCGCATATTGCACCACGGGATAGTCACCACGGCGAGTACATGGGATTGGCAATTCAATCAGACGTCGAGCAAAGGCATCATTAACAGTAGCTTGCAATAAGTCTGCCGCGAGGACAAAGATCAGTGGTGACAGGAGGTCTCCCTGCGTGACCCCACAATTACACTGAAACTTTCTGCCAGGGACTCCATTAAGGAGAACCGAGGAAACACCGGAGCCAAAAATAATTTCCATCCAGCGAAGCCACTTGTCATCAAACCCCATGTGTCGCATAATCTCCAGCATTGGTGCATGCTCAATTGTGTCAAACGCCTTGGCGAAGTCTAGTTTGAGCAGCACAATCTGACGTGTCGATGCCTGACACTGGTGAATATATTCGAAAGTCCATGCGAGACAGTCTTGGATGGTCCTCCCTTTAAGAAAGTCGTACTGATTCTGTGTATGATCTTGAGGATGACTTTCTGCAGACGATTAGCCAAGATTTTCGTGACAATCTTGAGGCAGCAATTGTGCAAGGTAGTTGGTCGCTAATCATTTGTAGTCTCAGGTGATGAGATCTTCGAGATCAGGGTGATATACCCTTCACTGATACTGGTTATGTCAAGGTTGCCCTTATGAAAATCTTGGCACATCCTATAGAAATCTTCCTTGATAATCTGCCAACAACTTTTGAGGAAGCAGCCATTAAACCCATCGGTGCCAGGAGTCCCGTCAGCCAGCATTTCTTTGATCATAGCATCGATCTCATCATTTGTGAATGGTGTCGACAACTCATCCAAGCCATCAATCCGTCTGATGATCCGAGAGAGGTCAAAACGCATGCAGGTAGGCTTAGAGGAGCCCAATCGTTCCTTGTATGTTTTGTACAACACTCCCTCCTTACCAACATGGTCACTGACGATGACATCCCCATCACGCAGGTTGGCAACGGAGTTATGCCTAAACCTCTCAGTCGCAAGGGACCGGAAAAGTTTAGTGTTTTCGTCAGCGAATCTGAAGTACCTGATAGTGCACCTTTTCCCCCAGTAGTCATTCTGGCATTTTAGCAGAGTGTTCAGGTGCGACTTAAGAATGCGCTTGAAGTTTTTTCTTGAGCAAAGAGAACTCTTTTCTCCTCAATATCATCCAACCTAGTAAGAGCCTCATTACTATTGTGGATCAAAATTTTCAGCTTCGAAATGCCACGGCTCCAGCGCTTAAGATCGTAGCGTAAGTTTTTCAGCTTTTTGTAGATGAGGGCAGCGGAGTTCGGAGCATGGCAAGCTTTGGACCAAGAAGCATATACCACATCTAAGAATCCCACATGATTGACCCAAAAAAATTCAAAGCGGAATAATTTGGACTTGGGGATTTTGGACTCAATGGCTACAACACATGGAATATGGTCGGACACAGGTTTGCTAAGAGGTAAAACCATCGTGTTCGGGAACGAAGTGGTCCAATTTGACGAAGAGAAGAACCAATCCAGCTGTTCAAGTAGGGGATCATCCTGTATATTGCTCCAGGTAAACGACCGGCCTTTGACAGGAAGCTCCATCAACGACCGTGTGCTCGAATGATTTCATTGAACAGCAACGTGTGACGAGAATGTCTTGTTACCCGCCATTGCTAGTTTTCAAAAATAGCTGTGGTGGGTGCCCCACTTCGCCCGCCACTCATTGGGGTTGACCTATAAGCCCTTTTTCAATAGTGCAACCGGTCAGACTCAAGATTACATGGCTCATCCACATAATGTATGAGTGGCTCTCGTCAGCCAAACTAGTTGAATAAACCATGTGCAACCGTTTACAGCCGACTGCACCCAGAGACCATAAGCGTATGCACGTCCACTGCAACAGTGATGACCACATACGGATTGAAGTTGTAGCCCGATAGATAACCCGCAAAAAATTAGGAGTAGTTGATTGGTTAAAAACATGGTCATTCCCGCAATTCCATATTTCCCAGAGAATGGCACAAGCTCCAACACGGGTTTGGCCCTTCATCTTATGTTGAATATCACCCAACTAATTCCCAAACAAATTCGAAATACTCATTGCTGGTGCTAAATTATAAGTAACATGAATCATGCGCCAGGTCAAGATAGTAAGTGGACATGACAGAAATAGATGATGAATTGTCTCCTCATGATTACAAAAACAACAGTTTTTGCTACCATGCTATTTACGCTTAGCAAGATTATCTTTGGTAAGAACTACTTCCCTCTGCGAAAACCACATGATAACTTTGATCTTGGAAGGAACTTTTGGTTTCCAAATATGTTTTCTGTGAAAAATTAAGTCCGGAATCCATCATATCTGTATCCATAGACTCCACAGTAAAGACACCATTAGTGGTTAATATCCACTTGAATGAATTTGGCATCTAAGTTACATTAATCGACATCAAACTAGAAACCAAATGGATCCACTTAGTCAATTTTTCACCCAGCAAGGCCCCCGTAGAATTGGATGTTAAGAGGGCTAGCCCCTAGAACATAAGCCACTGAATCTTCTTTTCTAAACACAATATTATATTATGTCGGGTATTGTAGAGTGAATGGAGTGTCACCGAACCAAGTATCTTCCGAAAAACTTCTCGATTGGCCATCACCAAACTTAAAGGATTCTCTCAAAAAAAAAGGGATGACTTGACCTTCATCAAACCCCTTCAAACTGGTAAATGAAACAATAGTAACAACTTGGCTCACTTTTCTTTCCAATTCTCCTTGAGCTTCCTTAACATCCCGAACTATAACTTTTTCTGCACTCTATCTCACCACCGGTCTTGGCCAATAAATTTGATGATAGAGCTGCTGGTTTTGCAAGTGTTGCATCTACGTCACCTAGTTTTCACAAGAAATCTGCCACACACACACACTCACTCACTCACACACACACACACACACACACACACACATACACACACACACACACACACACACATCACCTCTCCCTTTGGGTTGCTTTTCTCTTCCCTCAATTCACGCTTCTTTCTCCTCTCTCGCCGCGCCAACCGCCTGCACACTATTCTATTGAGATCAGCTCCATTGAGATCGCTAGGCCTCATCCACTATTGTTGCCCTACACAGCCATACATCAATGGCGATGCAGCCATCTAAGATTGAAAAAAATTATAGTTTACTAGGTTAAGTTAGCCTAATTGTTTTTAATGCGAAAGCCTGCCCAAATCAGTAGTCTAGGAGGGAAAACATACATTTTTCTATATATTTAGTTTACTCTGTTTTCATTTTAGATTATTCCATCTTTGGGTCCACACCTAGATTCGTGTTTTGTTGCTCATGACCACCTAATCGATGCCTACGTATGATTATTCATCTTTTAATCCATCTCTTGTCTTCCAACATATTGCCCAGACTTGATCTTTTCTGTGGTCATGCCTCTTATTTAAACAATTGCCTATCAACTAACATAGATGTGCAAAACGAATTATGTAACATATGCTCTTTTAGTAGTGGTGTATTTATCCTTTTCATTTTGTCAATGTTAATGTGTTCCATTTATTCTTTGTCTGTCTATGCAACACACTTTATTTTATAGCTATGCTAATATTTATTTGTCCATGTTACAGATACTTTGTTGTTGATGATGATATATGGGACGTGGATACCTGGGATATTATTAAGTGTGCATTCCCTGCTACAAGTTCTACCAGTAGAATAATCACGACCAATCGTATAAACAGTGTCGCTCATTCATGTTGTTCATCATTCAATGGCCGTATTTACAATATAAGGGCTCTTGATATGGTGCACTCAAGACAGTTATTTCACAGAAGGTTATTCAAGTCTGATGAAGATTGCCTTCACACTACTAGAAAAAGAGCTACTAATGGCGCACCTAATTTGGCCATTAATGGCGCATTAGTGGTGCGCCATTACTAGCACGCCGTTAGTAATATTTACTAATGGCGCACCACTGGTGCGCCATTAGTATAGGGCACGGTGCGCCATTAGTATGCCTCCCAGGGGCCATGTATAGCCAGGTGCTTTGGCATACTAATGGCGCACCACAACGTGATGCGCCATTAGTAACCTCGGCATACTAATGGCGCACTGTTTAGGGATGCGCCATTAGTATCCTCTGGAATACTAATGGCGCACTGTTATGTGATGCGTCATTAGTATGAATATTAGGTTTTTTAATTTTTTAATTTTCTGTTTTTTTGCACAGGTTACAAAATGTATAATTGGATAAAATATAGACAGCACGCATCAACAACAGATACATCGAATACAATAGAAGATTAGTCTCTGAATACAATTCATCATATTAATCTCCGAATACAATTCATCATATTAGTCTCCGAATTGAAAAGACCGAACAAAGATAGAACATTATATTACAAGTCTCGAGACCGCGAGTAGCGAGTTTGTCTTCACATTACAAGTCGATATCGATCATCTAAACTACCATCACATAGAAGAGAGCTGCGGTCATCACGATGAGCATCATCACGATGAAACTCGTCTTCATCCGGTTCCTCCAACGCTCCCTCCCCTCTCGCGCTAAATAGCGGGCGTATCTAGATTCGGCCTCGGCCCTAGTGGTGTACCCTTTGTAACTGTTTCCGCTGAATCGGTGAACCTGTCTCCGACACTCCTCCCAGTCGTCGTAGACTCCGGGAACCTTACCCTTGTACACGACATACGACGGCATCGCTATGCACTAGCCAAACGAAACGTTAGTACCAATTCACAGACAATACATAAGCAATATATAAGTATGCAACAGAACGATCGGAAGAGAAAAGCAAGACATTAATAGCATTGATTACATCTAAGTTGAACGACTCTCGAAACCAAAGAAACATACTACAAGTTCATTAAAGTTTAATTACAACATGAGCCAATCGATGTTTTAGAACTAGACACATCATCACTGCTTTCGACTCGACTCAAGGGGCCGGAACGTGGATGAAGCCGCCGTCTATCGTGGGAGTCATGAAATTACGGGCGTTGTCATCCTGCATTTGTAGCATTCCGTCTATCTCACTGTTGGACGGTTGATTTCTGAGGTAGAACTGCCCCGAGGTACGAAGGACATCTTGATGGATGATTTCCGCAAACTCCGACTGGATGCGAAAGAATTCTTGTCTGATGTCCGCGTCCTGGATTGCCGACACGCTCGCGGCCCAATCTTTGAGTTTACTCGGTAGCAGAAGTTGATGATGGTCCCGTACGATCGCCCGCATGTGATGGATGGCGTAGTAGGCACCCTTCTGACCGCCAGGCGGCTGCTTGACGCAGCAGAACGTCGTATTGTGGGAGAACACGTGCTTGCCGTACTTACGAATAGGCCTGTTGAAGGTGCCTCCAGATTGGGCGTAGCCGGGGAGAACATCATCAAGAACCTTCTTGACATTTGTGTAGTCTACGTTCGACTGACGGTCTGGGTCGAAATACGTGGCCATGGAATATTTGGGGCTTAGGAGGATGAGCGTGCAATGTGTGTCACTGCAGAAAACACGGAATGTTAAAAGAAAAACGATCGAAATCTAAGAATTCGTATGTTACGGGGCGGTTGAGGGGAGGACTTACTCGGGAAAGTAAGGCACGAGGAAGTTATCCTTATCTGGGTTTTCCAGAATGACGCCTTCGAGGTAAGAACTCGCGACTTGCCGGTCCCCAGCGCTGCCCAAGATCTTGGCACGCATGTAGAAGGGGTCGACTATCACGATGTCCGGGGTCTTGTCGCGAATGATCCGCATCTCCATACTCAGCGAAAATAGCCGAACGAAGGTGTAGTGCAGCGGATGAAGGTTCAACATAGC
The DNA here is from genome assembly GCA_032464435.1 of Aegilops umbellulata. NCBI lineage: Eukaryota > Viridiplantae > Streptophyta > Magnoliopsida > Poales > Poaceae > Aegilops > Aegilops umbellulata. The sequence continues at coordinate 3,852,753 of CP136057.1, read as the reverse complement.
GTGGATGTCATCAAACCGCAGGACGATCGTACCCCCGATGGAGTTATCCACAAAGCCCTTGCCCTCTGGCACCTTGGCCACGAAAACCGGGTATGCCACATCCTTCTCTCTGAGACGCCGCTTCTCCAAAGAAAGAACACTGTCATGCAGACTCCGCATAGCACCGGCTGCAACATCGAGCATATTTCTCGGTAGCATCGGCCTACCCGCCACATGCACCCTCCTCATTAAATCCTCAGGTGAAGGTGGTCCGTCCTGAGCACGGATCGTACTCGGTGCCGGCTGGCCCGCACCCTTGTTTGTCTTTCTTTTGCGTGCCTTCTTCTTCTCCTGTAATGGGACCGAGTTCTGCTCACAGACCGCCTTCTTGAGTGTGTTGGGGCTGAGAATATTTCGCACCTCGCCTATCTGAGGCTCGGTGAAGTCGGCAGCTGGAGGCGTCTCCTGAGAGCTGAACGGCAGACAACGCCTGTTGCAACTTGGCTTCTCCGTGGTACCAGCTAGATCGCGCACGTCTTTTGTTGGGTTGGGTTCTTGAGAAGGAGGCCCCATGAAGTCACCACCGTACCCATGATCGGCAAAGTACCGATCGACGTTGCCGAATGTATCGTCGTCGTCGTCGTTCTGATCCTGTGCCATATGCATGTTAGGATCCAGTGGCATAGGGATGTCCGGCACCGTTGCGGCGGTCTTGCCATGGGGCCAACTTGGCGCCGGCACGACTGGCGGTGTTGTCTTTGGGGTGGTGTCCCCCGCCCCCAAACAAATCTGGCTCTTCGGCCAAAGCAGGGGCCAGCTCAGGCAGGCGCTGAGGGTCATCACGTCATCATCGTCGGCCCCGACGGGTCGAATCGGGGGTAGCAACTCGTCGCAGCCTGGCAGCACCCGAACCAGTTGAACCCTAAACAAGTTGGGTGGCATCTGGGTACCGTGGAACAAGGGGTTGCCCGGTTGAACGATTTTTCCCTTGGCGACATCGACCAACTCGTTGTTCACGAAGTGCAGGAGAGTGCACGGAACGTCGGCGGCGCCCTGCGAAAACATGTAGAGCGTCAGGGATGCTCAGTCAAAGGCAAGAAGATGAAGTCCTCGGCCGAGAGAGGCTTAATTAGTTATTGTGATGATGGCGTCGAGCTCGGCTAATGTCGAGGCACCGCCAACGGCGGGCGTGTAGTTGACGGAGGGGCCGCTTGCTGCAGAGGTGCCGGCCGGCGTACACACGGGTACATTAAGCTCCCGTGCCGGCGTCGGTGATACCAATGCCGCCTCCGCCGGAGACACCAATGGCCCCGGCATCGCGTTCTGCGAGTTGCTGGCCGAGAAGCTAGGAATCGGGGGCGGCCCCTGTTGGCCACCCGCAATCCACGCACTCAACCCCGAGATCAAGGTAGGCACAATGGCGGTGATCGTCGCTCCGAATTGTTGTTGCACTTGCTCATGGACAATCTCCGGAATCCGCGCCACCTGTGCCTTGAGTTCTTGAACCTCGCGCGCCTGGCTTTCCGAGCTGGTCTTTTTCTCCTTTCGCCCACCAGTGTTATAGTATGACCCCCATTTTGTCGACAAGCCTTTGCCGGCCACACGACCAGCTGACGTCGGCTTACTGAGCTTATCCTTGTTCTTCATTACATTCAACGCCCTATTTAGAGTGGTGTCCCAAGGGTTGCTCTTAGTCGACCCCGCGCTACTGCTTTCAGTCGCCTGCGGAAGGAATGTGAACCATTTAGAAATTTGGCTTCATTAATTAGAATGCAACCATATGGAGCTAATTACGCGGGGGTGTATTCCTTACCAGAACAAGCTCAAGTGCCCTGGTCTTCGGATCCGTGGTAAGCTCCTTTGTTTTCGGGTCCTTCTTGTACCGGGCCCTGACATAGTTCCTGGTCTGCTTGTCACCGTATTTATCGAAGAGGGGCGGTAGGCCTTGCTCGGCACGGTCCGCCTCCTCCTTGTCCCATATAGGCTCCGCCACTCTGTAACCGCCAGGACCGAGTGTGTGTTCCCCTAAGTTCAGCTCCCGCATTTCTTTCCCCCACTGACTTGATTGGGAGTGTGCGGTGCTCGAGCAATTGATCTTGAAGTCGTTGTAGTCATCTTCGGTGATCGAAGGATTTTTCTCCTTGATCTTCTCATAACTCTCACCTTTCTCGATCATTCTCTTCACATTGCTTTTCCAAGTAGACAGGGCCTTGCTCATCTTCGTGAGGGCAGCATTGTTCACTTTATTCCCTTTGAGGCTTGTGTGTTCAAATTCAGCGGGGAACTTGTATCGTTCGTGCAGCTTCGTGAAGAGGAGGTTGCGCAAATTCCCTCGGTCAGGATGCCTCAGGTTCTCGGTGTTGATCGAGACGGTGCTCCGGAGAATGCACCCGAGCTGAAGCGAGTACCCCTTGCCTATTCGTTCGGGCGCCGTTGGATTCCCGTCGGAGTCCACTTCAGTAACTTCCTCCTTGAGGGTGCGGAGCACGGTCGGGCGCCGGTCCTTCCGTTGCCTCTTTTGGCTGCCATCTGTGCGTGCGCCGCCATCATCAGTGGTGGCATCCTCGGCGGCACCATCAGTGATGGCATCAGTGGGGTCATCCTCGGCGGCACCATCAGTGGTCTCAGGATCGATGGGGAAGGCGGTGTCCTCACACAAGTGAGGTTGTTCCTCCATCTCCTGGGACAGCTCCCCGAATGCCTTGCCGCCCGAACCCCCGGCCTCATCGTTGTGGGCCATGTTTCTCTCTAAATAGAAACAAAGTTTGGTCAAAAAGCTATTTATTGTCAAGGAACAAGATCATGGTCTCATCATTTAGGGTTTGTCGACACCGAGGCATCCTAAAAATCTAAGCTTTTATCATTGAGGGTTTTTCGACGCCGAGGCACCCTAAAAGCCTAAGCTTTCATCATTTCGGTTTTTATCGACACCGAGGCACCCTAAAAGCCATGCATTAGTCACAAGTACGCCGGGGCACTTGATCCTACTTAATTAACTACTAAGATACCCCGGCCCATGCATTAGTCACAAGTACCCCATATGTCCTATTTTTAGCAAAGTCATGCTAAAATTCACGGAAAATTTCAGCATGACCTTTGCTGAAAATAGGACATATGGAGTACCCGAATTTGCCGGAACGGAAGTTAATCGACATTCCGGCAAACTCAAGGGCCTCTCGGGGTACCTGCAAAATTTCAGCATGATCCAATGCTCTATTTACAAGACAAACAACACGTGGCAAAGCCCAGTGTTAAAAAAAGGCCTGTGCTGATTCAGTTCTACCATCATGCTCACAAAAATATGGTCAATCATTGGGCCAGACCCATCAATAAACGTAGGCCACCCTACATTGAGACTCATTGAGGATCACACTTGTTGCTTCAATTTGAAATTTGTTGTACGTCTTTATATAATTAACAAAGCGTGTATAGTTTTTTCCTTCAAGTGCTGAACATAAATTCAGATTGCATGACTATATAGAAGGTCTATATATTCGGATTACATGAACATAAGTGCAGCATCCGTTCTTTATCAGATTGGAGAAGAAAATGATTGATAAAGAAATGCTTCTATATATTCAGATTATATATAAAAATGCTTCAGTGAGCGTATAAAAAATAACTTGTTCCTAAACAACCTAAATGTTACATCAAAGGCCTTTAGTTCCTGTGCATGACAAATTCCTAAGCAAAATGTTAGTGTACCTGTCCTGTGCCTTCAATCAAACAATATAATGTGCAAGGAACTAAGCTTTATGTGCTATTGTAAAAAAACTACCTGAATTATATTCAGAGGTTTTTTTAGGAATTAAATCAGCGGTTAGAAAATTAGTATATTATCTGAAAAGGTGAAATGGGATGACTGAACTTGATTTGCCTATCTATCTATGAGCAAATGTTCCAGAATGGAACTGAATTATCTGAATCAAGGACTGAACAAATCCACATGGCAAATCAAACTACTTTTACTCTTGTATAAAACTGCAACAGTTTCAGGCAACTACCAAATTCTAAATGAAGTACTTTTACTCTTCTATAATATCCTTTTTCCAAGCACGATCGGATTAGCACTCAACTAAAGAAAGATTCTACATATTTTCATGCAGTAAAATAGTATCTACACCAACATCAGTTTAGACTACAAGAGTTTCAGTAAACTATTTCTTCAGACTACAACAGTTTCAGTAAACTATTTCTGGGACTAAAACAGTTTCAGTAAACTGTATCAAGCACAAGCAGATTAGCACACAAAAAAAAGATGCAATGCAGCAAATAGCATCTACACCAAAATCTGAATGTTGTTCATGACAAATTTCTGAGCAAATCGTAGTGTACCTGTCCTGTACCCTGACGAAACCCGTGAAGGACCTCTGCTATTGCTCGAACTGAACCCGTATGAACACCGGAGGGCTCGACGTGACCAAGTAGCCGTGGAACTAGAATGGCGCGTGGGCGTGGCAGTGCAGCGCCGCGAGCTGGAAATGTCGGGGACCTGCAAGCGGTAACAGTCAATGAAATTATCAAGACAAGTCTAACAGCTGACTGAACCTGTTCTGAGAGGTAGGTTTAAGTGCAGTGCTAGGACTATTGAGACAGAAGAACTAGTGTAAAAAAAACTATCACCAGAGGAAATGCGAAAAATACTGATGTACTTAATAATAGGTTGTCATTGCTTAGGATGCACTGCCACTGAAGCATTGGGTACAAGACTGTTACATGAAAGTAAATGCAGCAGTTGAAGCAGAGATTGGTGTACAAGCAAGAACAGAGCAAGTTCTTCTTATCCTCTGCAATTATAATAGGAGCCAATCAAATGGATAAAAGGAGAATTGGTTGATTGGGCATGAAAACTAAAGCAGCAGCAGCCAAATCTTCTCTAATTTCAGAAAAAGAAGAAGTAGAAGAAGAGAATATATGCTTGTTTTCAAAGTCTGCTATCCTAATAATGGAGCTAAACTACACAGCACATGGCAAGTCTCTGGCAACATAGAAATTTTCTAGATAATTGCTTCCTGTGTAAACAAAATGAACGTCTCCTTTGGTCCAAACAACTAAACCTCCTGATTTTATCTGATAAAAAAGGAAGACCAACAAACAAGATTGAGACTTGACTCGGGCATGGTAATTGTTTAATCGAAAAACTAGATAATTGTCATGGACAGAAAGAAAAGAACAGAAAATTCAGTAGATTAGACTTGATGGAACATTTCCATTGGAATTGAGTGCAAAGTGGCAAAATATGGCTCACATTCTCTCCAGACCCCTCGTCTCTTTCTCTCCAGACCCCCACCCACATCTCGTTCTGCTCTCTCTCTCCCTAATCTCTCTGTACTGAAGACGCCATGGCTCCACCCTCAAAAAGAAGACGCCATGGCTCCTCCTCCCTACTTCTCCTCCTCTTTTCTTACTAATCCCAGACAAAAGTAGAGCAGGGCACTGCCGGCTGCGAAGGGAACCGCCTCGACCCCGCAGCGGAGCAGCGCGGCAGTGGAGCGGGCGAGCAGGCCGACGAAGGGCAGCGGCGGGAGCGGCGCGGCTTGGCAGGGCGGCAGGCGCGCGCGGGCCTGGGAAAGGACGCGAGCGAGGCTGGGCAGAGCTGCGGTGGCGCAGGCAAGGCCGGGCTGGGCCACGGCGGCGCGGCTTGGCAGGACGACGGACGCGCACGGGCCCAGGAAAGGACGCGAGCGAGGCTGGGCAGGGCTGCGGTGGTGCAGGCGAGGCCGGGCAGGACCACGGCGACGCGGGCGAGTCCGGGCATGGAGGCGGGCTCGGGGGCGGCCGGCGGCGCCGCAAGCGGAGCAGGGTGGGCGCGGGCAACCGGAAGCTTGCAGGGCGGCGGGCGCGTGCAGCTTGCGGGGGGGGGGGGGGGATTCGCACGAGGACGGATCCGGGGCCGCGCGGCGGCGGGGGAGGATGGGAGGGGAGGGGAAGGGAAGGGCGGCGGTTGCTCACCTGCGCTTGGCGGCGGGAGGGAAGCGGCGATGAGGAGGCCGGCTACGAGGGCGGCAGGGCGATGGCCACTACAAGAAATATGTCAACTTGTGACCACCACTATTGGTCACTGAAAGGTCACAAATTTCCATTTGCGACCTTTTTGTGACCAAAAACAGAAGGTCAAAAGCTGGCAGTCGTAAACTGACTATAGCGACCTTTCTTCTGGAATGGTCGAAGACGTTTACGACCAAAATACATGTACTGTGGCGTTTTGGTCTCTAGCAACCTCCCCAGGCCACGTAGGCATCCAGCGTGGCAATCTGACGTGGCACAAGATTCAGCCCGGTCAAATTAGATTTTCTACATGGGCCTAGCCCATTAATTCGGCCCATTTAATTTATTTTTTCCCTATGCTTTGATTAGCTAAATAGGCCTGGCCCAACAATTAGGACCTTTTTTTTAAGATGCAGTCTTTTACAATCCATTTTTTTTGGGCCTCAACCTTTTTAGAATCTGAAATTTATATTGCTCTTTTTAGAAACAAGTCCAACATAGTTTGGGCCATGGCCTTTTTAGAGCCCAAGTATTGAGTGCAATATAAATTCTAGACAGGGCCTTTTTACAATCCAATAGTGGGCCAAGCCCTCTTTTATTCACAGCCAATATTCTCAAATCAGTATAGTAACAGTACTTCTTTCCCACAGTAATAACACAAGTATAGAAAACTTTCTCACACAACTTTATCTCGCATAACATTAGACAGACCAACACATATCAATAACTTATCTCCTATGTTCACAAGTACATAACTTTTATCTCACACAACATTATACAGAACTGTATCTTGCAGGTTCAAAACACATTAAACTTTATCTAACAGGTTCCCCGCAACAAAAGATGATCACCATTATCTCCTAATCAAGATGCAAATAACCTGCACATTCAAAAAGAAAAAGCAATATGTCAAAGAGAGACAAACAAAAAATAGAGACTTGCATCAAGTAGACCTGATGATGTACAGATAGTAATCAAACTAGCATCTACTTTGCCCGAGAGATAGCATGAAGCAGTTTTGATGCCATTCATGCATTATTTCTGAGACTAGCAGCAAAAAATACATAGGATGCCAAACAGCCGGCAGCAGCTAAAGATCGGTTAGTTGTTGGCTACCACCAATGGCGAGAACTAAACGAGCAGCTTAGATTCATTGGGCTGGGTTGGATTGGATTGATGCTGACAAAGTGACAACAGGAAGGTAATGAGCACATACAACTAGCTCTAGTATACCGGCATGCATGAGCACTTGTTAATATTTATATTCATCACAGCAACCTATAACCACCTACGCATACAAATCAGAAAGCACACATGTATACTGAACAAAAGCAATGGCCATGAATAGATGACTTAACAGTTCATGTTTGTTAACAAAACAAGAGTGGACATCTCATAGTGAGTCTAATACAGCTACACTAAGCAGAGAACCACATCAAGACATGAAGAGTAAGCCATCACAGTATAGGAGGATTGGACTGCATACCTAGTCGTCCTTGAGGTAGAGGACCATCTTGGTACCGCTGCCGAGCTGCTCCCCAAACGTATCACGAGTGACGGTGAAGGAGCTACCGGCCTGGGACTCCCACACGTACTGCCCGTCGTTGTTGTGCTTCGTGGTGACGAAGACCCTCTCGGCAACAAGGTAGGCGGAGTAGAAGCCAACACCAAACTGCCTAATCATGGACACATCGGCGCCGGCGGCGAGGGTCTCCATCGGCACCGTACTGATCTTGTCCAAGGCCTGCGAAAATCACACCGGCAAACACACCACGTCAGCCCAGGAACAAATCTCGCACGCCACGAATCAAACCGCGGGTCAACGGATCTGGCTCGGCAGAATCTAAAGCCTAGCGTAAAATGGCAAGTGTAATTAATGGCCAGTGCTGCCAGTATTGAATGTACCACATCGGCAAGCATTATATAGTACTACTATGTAATTGATATGCAAAAGAAGATGCATCTCCCATGTTCAGCAATCAGGATCAACCATGAAGTTTCTACTACTCCTACATCATTTTAGCTAATCATTTAAGATGATCATTTAAGATGCTAATGTTTACTTGTCAAGTACAGTTATTGTTACTCTAAGATTTTAGCTAAGCAAATAAGATAAGAAGACATTTTGCCACCAATATTTTGTGACATCTGTAGAATTCGTACCTCATAAACATGCATGAAATGTCTATCTCAAAGAAGTATACATACTGATCATGTTTAATTAGGCCAGCAGCACAAAACAACCAATTATATTGCCTTACAAGAAGCTATTTGCATAAAGTAGAGAACTACAAAACAAGCTATTAACCATCCTACTGGTAGCAAGGACATAAAGATAACCACTTAATAAGATAAGAAGCAGACATGAATCACATAACTATGTACAATTCAATATCCCAGCTGAGAGTGAACATGTATTCAACATTTCCTGCATTTCAATACATGCACGACAGATTCACAGCAGAACTATATATAGCTGTACAAACATGCATGAACAGGAAAGCAACCAAACTACAAGAACATATAAGGAAACCGAGGGAATCACTATAACCTATGGAGTGACAAGCACATATATGAACTCAAAGTAATGCCCAGCTCGCGCATATATGAGCCGTGCCGTCGAGTACCGCAGCCACCAACTCGCGCCGCTCGCCGCCGCGGTCACCACCTTCGTCGTCAACACGGCTGTGCTGCCAGACCTTCAAAAAACAGAGGAGGCGTGAATGGACATCACACTTGCCAACTAATTAACTATAGCATGCTACAGAAACATTTCGTTATCAAATTTGATTCAGGAACTAGCTTATTGAGTATGACAAAAATGCTTAGAATAAAAATCACACTTGCCAAATAATCAGTAATCTGGTTATTTGAATTGCTAATGTTTACTTTTGAAGTACAGTTATGGTTATCTCAAAGAATTTGTGCCTCATAAACATGCATGGAATTTCTATCTCAAAGAAATATACATATTTATCTTGTTTAATTAGGCCAGCAGTGCAAAACAACCATGCAGAAATGTCAGGGCAACAGAGCAGCAAGGTATCATGCATAAGTAACACTGCAGATATGTTAGACCAAAAGATGTGAGCGAAGGTAGACTACAGTAACACTAACTAGGTAACAGAATTACTTAAGACTGTATCCCGGGAATTCGTTATTCACGCTAATATAAAATTCGCTCAAATGGAACTTTGGAAACACCCTTTCCCAAGTAGTCAGATCCACCGTCCCTCAGTCCCAAAGCTTCATAAAGACCTACAGAAGAGGGATGATTCAGACAAGATTAGTTCAACAAAAATAATAAAATAACATTCGGTAAATAATGATACAAATAAGAGTTTGGAACAGGATACATTTTGGTGAAGTGTCTGTCAGGGAGAAGTGATTCAGAGTTTCAAAGTGAAGTTGTTTCTGAATACTAGTAGTGTAATTACTAATTAGCTAGCTAGATGTGTGCATGAAAGCTACTGTTCCTATTGGGCTGCAGCTTGTACTAGTGAGCTAGCTAGCTAAGGACTTGATAGTATTCTTTTTCCAGATAAAGAGCTGATGCTACTAGTCTAATCACACAGTTTTAACCAGATTAGAGCAAAGACAACACGCCAACAGCAGAACCAAGACCAAGTCTCGGCAATCCAATAGGAATCTCCAGAGCTCCATATATCGCCACACACACGGCCACGCACCACCTGGCCGCCCCCATCGCAAGTTTGCAGCACACCACCGCACCCGACATTGCAGCAAGCAAGCGCACTCACGCACATAGCATCGGTGCAAGGTCATGGGGGGCATGCAGGTCATACCTGTGTGGGCATCGGTACTCGTCGCAGTAGAGCATGAGCTGGCAGTCAAACACAGTGAGCACGAGCTGGCGGTCAAACACAGTGAGCACGAGCTGGCTGTGTGGGTATCAGCTTCCCCTCATGACGGAATTACGCAAGACAAAAACTCAATCAAGAACTGTAATGGTATATGCAATGCAGCAAACAATAATGTTTTTTTTCGTTCAGAGGTTGAGATGTCCCTGTGACTCGGTGGTGTCATGATTCTAAGCGTGGAATTGCAATTCTAAGCAAGCCTGGAGTATGATAGTGGTACATGACAGTATGTAGAACAGCAAGAGTAAACCCTAGGAATTAGGGATTTTAGGAGTAAGCAATTGTGTTCATCGAGAGACCGTAGCGAGCAAGCATCAGAGGGCCCAAGTGAGCCATGGCGTTGTCACGAGCTCAGTGGCAAGTATTGGAGGTGAGGGACAGAGAAGGAGAGGAAGAGGGTACCTTGAAGACCTCCATGTCCATGGCATCGTCGAGCGCGGGGTTCTGTCCCAGCCGAGCGGCACCCAGGCCTCTCGTCGCGTGGAAGAGCGACGTCGGAGGGCGCGGCTGTGTGTCCGTGGAAGACGGCGGAGGCGTCCACCACGAGCATCACCGTCGCCTCGCCGGCGCATCGCATGGAGATCGTGGAGCGCCGACACCTGACCTGCTCGATCTGGATGCCCCAACACCGAGGGAGATAGGGTGAGCAGAGGGTGGGGCGGATGGATCTAGGAACGCCAGTTACATGAACCACTCGGTGTTCTTGTTCAGATCCGGCGGGGGCACCGCCTGTACGTACCGGCGCGAGCGTGCTGCAAGACGGTGGCTCCTCCCGTCCGGCTCGGCGTCGCGGGCATGGAGATAGGGCGAGGGGATAGGGGCGGCGGCGGCAAGGTCGCTGGTGATGGAGCACGGCGGCGGTTGTGGGTAGGGTTTGGTGTGGGGCAGAGAGAGTTGTGGGCATGGCGGATCTGACGGCGCCCGCCTCCTCGAACTAGGGGCCCCGCTGTGGGATAGAAGGTGAGGGGAGGTGGAGAGGATCGGGGGCAGAGGGCGGAGGTCGCCGGTGGAGTGGAGGTAGGCGGCTGCGGGGGATGGGTGGGTGGGTGCGGCGGATGTGGAGGAGAGGAGAGGAGAGATCGTGGGGCGGATAGGTTAGGTCACAGTTGGTCTGGGGTCGTGGGGTGGCTGGCTTGGGATGGTTGGATGGACGGGTGGATGGACGGATGTACGCCATGTCATCGATCCATGCCTTACCTGATTCCACCAATCAGAATTAAGGCTATGTAAAAAAAATATGTTGTTTTTTTTATAGTTTTTATCCTTTTATTCAGGGCAAACATTCAACATATTAACCACTTAGGCCCCGTTTGATACCTCTGCATTTTCTACGTATTTAAAGAATGCTACGGTTTTTTCAAATACCATGGTTTTAAAGAATACTACGGTTTTTAATACTTTGGTTTTTTAGTGCTTTACTATCAAACACAGCCTTATAGTTTATTAAAATGAATCAATATAGTGCAAATGTGTGTATCTTGGGATGACAAACAATGTTGATTTGAGGGGTTTCATTTTCTTTGCACAAAAAATTCATTTTTCATTTTCCGAGTGCATAAAAAGGGTTTTTTGTGAAGAACCTAACAAATATTTTTTCCAAAATTGTACCAAATCATTTTTCTAAAATACTAGGCCATATTTAATGCACAATTGACCAAATGGTTTGGTGTCAAAATTTTGATCCACCTCTCGTGAAAAAAGACAAATTTCTGCCGATTCAGCAGGAAGCGGGTCAAATTTGAACTGCAGCTGCCTCATAGTTTGCTATTTATTTTTTACAAAAATCATTTCTAGGTACATAAGTATCTATTTTATCATAGAAACACCAAATTTTTTCCAAGATTCAACCACTAGCTAGGAACGGTCAAGCCCGCCGTTTTGACCGCATTTTGAAACGGGCATAAAACATTCAAAAAAATAAAAAAATTGGAAAACCTTCGCATTGTGTCATTATATGTGACCAAGTTTCCATGAAAATAATAAACTTGTAATACGGTAATTATTTTAAAAAAGTGTTCTTAGAAACGAGCTATCATGCGTGAAGATTCATGGATTTCAAGCCAAATGATCAATCTTATGGCCACATTCATGGCATAGTTTGTTCAAATGATCTCATATTATGCACAAGGGTGCATCTTGGAATGGCAAACAATGTTGCCTAAGGAAGTTTATTTTTCTTTGGACGAAAGAACCATTTTCCATTTTTCGAGTGCCCGAAAGGAGTTTTTTTTGTGAAGGACCTCCCAACTAATTGTTGCAAAATTCGACCAAATCATTTTTGTAAAATACTAGGCCATATTTAATGCACAATTGACAAAATAGTTGGGTGTAAAAAAAAATATCCACCTCTGGTGAAAAAGACAAATTCCCGCCGATTCAGCTGGAAGCGGGTCAAATTTGAACTGCTGCTGCCTCATAGTTTACTATTTATTTTTTACATAAATCATTTCTAGGTACATAAGTATCTATTTAATCAGAGAAACAACAAAAGTTTTCCAAGATTCAACCACTAGCTATGAACGGTCAAGCCCGTCGTTTTGACCGCATTTTGAAACGGGCATAAAAAATTCGAAAAAAAAACAAAAAATTGGAAAACCTTTGCATTGTGTCATTATATGTGACCAAGTTTCCAGGAAAAATAATAAACTTATAATACGAAAATTATTTTAGAAAAGTGTTATCAGAAACGAACTATCATGTGTGAAGATTCATGAATTTCAATCCAAACACTCAATCTCATGGCTACATTCATGGCATAGTTTGTTCAAATGATCTCATATTGTGCACAAGGGTGCATCTTGGAATTCCAAACAATGTTGCCAAAGTGAGTTTTCATTTTCTTTCCACGGAAAATTCATTTTCCATTTTTCGAGTGCCCGAAATGAGGTTTTTTTTGTGAAGGACCTACCATATATTTGTTGCAAAATTGTACCAAATCATTTTTATAAAATACTAGGACATATTTAATGCACAATTGACAAAATGGTTGAGTGTCAAAAGTTTTGATCCACCTCTGGTGAAAAAGACAAATTCCCGCCGATTCAGTTGGAAGCGGGTCAAATTTGAACTGTAGCTGCCTCATAGTTTGCTATTTATTTTTTCCAAAAATTATTTCTAGGTACATAAGTATCTATTTAATCAGAGAAACACCAAAAAAATTCCAATATTCAACCACTAGCTATGAACGGTCAAGCCCGTCGTTTTGACCGCATTTTGAAACGGGCATAAAAAATTCAAAAAAATCAAAAAATTGGAAAACCTTCGCATTGTGTCATTATATGTGACCAAGTTTCCAGGAAAAATAATAAACTTGTAATACGGTAATTATTTTAAAAATGTGTTCTCATAAATGAGCTATCAAGTGTGAAGATTCGTGGCTTTCAAGCGAAATGATCAATCTTATGGCCACATTCACGACATAGTTTGTTTAAATGATCTCATATTGTGCACAAGGGTGCATATTGGAATGGCAAACAATGTTGCCTAAGGAAGTTTTCATTTTCTTTGGACGAAAAAACCATTTTCCATTTTCCGAGTGCCTGAAATGAGTTTTTTTTGTGAAGGACCTACCATATATTTATTGCAAAATTGGACCTAATAAATTTTATAAAATACTAGGCCATATTTAATGCACAATTGACAAAATGGTTGGGTGTTAAAATTTTTGATCCACCTCTGGTAAAAAAGACAAATTCCCGTCGTTTTAGTTGGAAGCGGGTCAAATTTGAACTGCAGCTGCCTCATAGTTTGCTCTTTATTTTTTTCAAAAATCATTTCTAGGTAAATAAGTATCTATTTAATCAGAAATACATGGTTTGATGGAGATACATTGAGGTTTGGACGGTGGCCGAGGGCCCCAACTTTAGAGCGCGTAAGCTCGCATGCCCGCCGCGTGGTCACCGCGTGACCGTGGCGTTGCCATGTGCTCTGGGCGGCCTAGGCATGTCTAGTGGGTTGGGCACTCTCCAGGTAGGTGCTAGGAAGAAAATCACAACATAAGATTCTCACGAGGAGACCGATCGATGCTCAAACATGAATAAGAAGCCAAGTGTTTGATTAGCGGTACGGGAAATGTACATGGCTAATGGGCGTGAGTTTTGGCTGAGGATGATCAGTTACTAAGAAGACCGTCTTCACAAATTTTCAGCTCAAAAGGAGGATCCTAGGTGGTACTTGTTTTGCAAACCACCACACTGGACATAAATATGAATGTTGAAGCTCGGCTCAAAATAATGAATGGATTGAGCTGGTATTTGGTGGAGGATGGTTATTTGGGCATAGGAAAGCACTGTAGAAAATGGATACTATTTGGACATGCCAAAGTGGTACTTCCTTCACAAACTGTTACTCTGAATAGAATAAGAAAATGAATATTTTTGAATTATCTTTGAACTAGGCAAGGAAGGTTTTTACATATTTGACAAAGATATGACCCAAAGAATTTATGAGATTGTTTTGGGAATTTTGGGAATGACAGAAATATAGGTTGCTTCACAACCAAGGGCAAAAACTGCCACATGGACATGACACATAGGCAAAACTGATGAGGTGGCGCCTAGTCATAGCAACCCACCACAATTTACAAGGCTATGACCATCTATATTGGTCGTTAACAACTAGAAATAAGGCAGCAGACTAGCTCTGTTTGCTTTATGACCATTTCGTGTAAGGAAATTACGACCTTTCTGACCAAAATGGTCGCAATGGTTTAGGGTTTGGAGCCCCCCGAACAGCTTTTGACCAATTGGTCTGAAATGGTCATAGATCTATGACCAATTCTTCCAGGGTCACTGACAGAAGGTCACAAGTTGACATATTTCTTGTAGTGGGCGTCCAACGAGGTGGGGCGACGGGGAGAGCGGCGACGACGTCGGGGCGGCGTCGAGGCGGCGGGGCAGCAGCGTTGGGAGAGGAGAGGGGAAGGGGATCGAGGGCGAGGGCGAGGGAGAGAGAGGGGAGAGAGAGGGGAGGGAATATGGATGGGGGGGCACAATACTAATGGCGCACCACCCCTCGGTGCGCCATAAGTATATACATGCTAATGGCGCACCTCGACCTGGTGCGCCATTAGTATTTTTTTTGTTTCCGCTCGAGCCAACAGGTTATCTCCCACCTGACCTTATCCACATCAACTCCCCTCTACTAGCTCGACTAGTCAGGTGCCAGTTCTCACACCAGGAGGTCCTGGGTTCAATTCCCAGGCTCCACAAATTTTTTTTTATGCATTTAAAATGCTGTTTGATACTTATTTGTGTTTAAATATGTTCAAACTTGTTTAAATCATAACAGTAATTTTTTTTATAAGACAGTAATATTTTTTTAAAAAATATCATCAAACAGTAATGCCGGTGGAGCGGGGGAGGATGCGGGGGGTCGGTGGCGGCGGTTGAGTAGGGGAGGGGTGCGGGGGGTCGGTGGCGGCGGTTGAGTAGGGGAGGGGTGCGGGGGGTTGGCGGCGGCGGTTGAGTAGGGGAATCGAGGGTGCGGGGGGTCGGCGGCGGCGCTTGAGTAGGGGAATCGAGGGTGCGGGGGGTCGGCGGCGGCGGCCGGTGGACCGGGGGGTGCTCGGCGGCGAGGGGGACCGGATCTGGCAAGGTGGGATAGCGATCGAGATGGAGGGGGATCAAGATCGAGTGTCCATGAAATTTAAAAATATTCATGATAGTTTAAAGAGTGCCCATGAAATACAATCGAGAAATGAAGGCTACGATTTAAATACAATCGATCTTAGCTAGCTATCTGTTAACAATCTTCTTGCCCTTCTTTTTCGCAAATGGAGTTCTTCTGTGGAACGGACGTCCTTTAGGTAGGGTGGTCCTGCTTCTTCTTGTGGTGTATGCTGCTACTTCATCATCGTCGTCATGTTCGATCCTCGGGTCGCCGTACTTGTCGAAGTCTTGCTCATTGGCTACTCCATCCATTCCGATGATCTTCCTTTTGCCTCTCCTCACGACAACACGACTGGTCTTTGACGGGTCGGTAATGAAGAAGCATTGGTCCACTTGGGAAGCCAGTACCCATGGCTCATTTTTCGCGGTGACGTTTGCGCCCGCGGTCTTGGATTTGGCTTCGGGTATAACCATGGTGGTGAAATACCGGTCTTCTTTTAGGACGCTCTTGGCCCATCTGACACGGAACATCGGGACCTTCTCTCCAGCGTAGCTCAGCTCCCAGATCTCCTCGATCCTTCCATAGTATCTGTCCTTGTCGTTACCGGTGTAGGATTCCATCGTTACCCCGGAGTTCTGATAACCATCGCTCTTCATGTCCTTGGCCTCGGTGTAGAATGTGTAGCCGTTGATATCGTACGCCTCATAGGTCATCAGGTTGTGCTCGGCGCCCTGTGACAAGGCGAATATGAGTTGTTCTTCCGCGGAAGAATCCTCATGTAAAGGGTACGACAGAAGCTTCAGCTTGAACCAACGCGTGAAACATGAGTTGTGCTCTTTGAATATATCTCCGTCCGTCCTCTGTTGTCCTCGGTCATTGTACGTCTTCTTAATAAAAGTTTTGTGCTCTACAACCCAAGGATCGACCACGTCTATGTGTTGTAGTGCGACTAGGTTTGCTCTTTCAAAGTCGGCGAGTCGACCCTCGAAGTCGACATGAATTTCGTGGCGACCCTCACGGTGACCCCATCCAGCGAGCCTGCCGAGGTGCCTGTTGACGGGCAGACCAACGGGGTTCTCGATGCCTAGATAATTCGTGCAGTAGGAGATGCACTCTTCGGTCAGAAAGCCCCTGGCTATGCTTCCCTCTGGACGTGACATGTTGCGAACGTATCCTTTGATGACACCATTCATCCTTTCGAACGGCATCATGCTGTGCATGAACGTCGGCCCGAGTTGGATGATATCCTCCACTATATGGACCAGCAGATGCACCATAACGTCGAAGAATGCGGTCGGGAAGTACATCTCAAGCTCGCATAGTATCACCACGATCTCTTCCTGTAGCCTTCTGAGTTGCCTCACGCCAATCGACTTCCGAGAGATGATGTCGAAGAAGTTGCATAGGCCAAATAGCGTTTCACGGACGTGCGCGTCCATGATCCCACGGATTGCAACTGGAAGTATCTGCTTCATCAGCACGTGACAGTCGTGAGACTTCATCCCGCTGAACTTCTGCTTCGCTGGGTCTAGGTATCTGCTTATCTTCCCCGCGTAACCATAAGGAAGTTTTACTCCTAGGAGGCAGGTGAAAAACTGCTCGATCTCCTCCTGACTTAGAGTGAAGCACGCGGGAGGGTAGTCATTTCCAGTCTTCTTGGACTTTTTGCCTTTGCGACGACTTTCTGTGTCCTGCTTCGCCTCATCATCATCACCATCATCATCATCATCATCATCATATATAGCGTGAAGCTCTTGCCTGATGCCCATTGATTTCAAGTCTGCCCTTGCTTTCGGCCCATCTTTGGTCCTCTCTGGCATGTTGAGCAGGGTACCAAGCAGACTCTCGCACACGTTCTTCGTGATATGCATGACATCAAGGCTGTGAGGCACACGGTGGATCTTCCAATACGGCAAGTCCCAGAAAACAGACCTCGTTTTCCATACCTTCAGCAGCGGCTCTGGCGCCTTTCGCTTCTTTCCCGGCTCTGGCGCCTTTTGCTTCTTTCCCGGCAGTGGGCAGTCTTTCCAATTTTTCAACAGCTTGTCTATTTCCTCGCCGCTCCTCGTACACGGGCGTTTTCGGGGTTCGGTTTCACCATCGAACAGATCCTTGCGGTTTCTCCACGGGTCATCGTCGCGAAGCCACCTTCGATGTCCCATGAATACGGTTTTCGAAGACCCGGGATCTCTATCTAGCTGGCGATACGTTGTGTCATCCATGCACCTTACGCATCCAGAAAATCCGTGGACTACCTGCCCTGCGAGATATCCGTAACCGAGATAGTCGTGCACCGTCGTGAGCAGTGCGGCTCTCATAGGGAAATATTCTTTCTCTGCGGCGTCCCACGTATTGGCTGGCGTTTTCCACAGCGTGTCTAGCTCCTCCTTCAGCAGCCCCAGATACAGATTGATGTCGTTCCCTGGTTGTTTCGGCCCTTCAATTAGAATACTCATGTGAATGTACTTCCTCTTCATGCACAACCAGAGGGGAAGGTTGTACATTCACACAAACACAGGCCAGGTGCTATGTGTGCTTCTCTGGCTGCCAAACGGATTTACTCCATCGATGCTCGCGCCCAGCACGATGTTCCTTGGATCCTTCCCAAATTCTGGGTATTCAAAATTCAACGCTTGCCACTGGCTCGCATCCTTAGGGTGACTCAGCATCTTGTCTTTTTTATCTATCTCCAGATCATTTGTGTCATCTTCTCGCTTCTTCTCCTCCCTATCCGCGTGCCAACGCAGGAGCTTTGCTACCTTAGGATCCGCGAAATACCGCTCCAGACGAGGAGTGATCGGAAAGTACCACACCACTTTTCGAGGAGCTTTCTTCCTCTTCTTGTATCGAGTGACGCCGCACACCGGACATATGGTAGACTCCGCGTGCTCGTCCCGATAAATGATGCAATTGTTCATGCACACATGGTATTTCACGTGCGGTAAATCCAGAGGACACACGATTTTCTTCGCCTCCTCCAAACTGGTCGGGCACTTGTTCCCCTTTGGAAGACGTTCGTGCCAGAATGACATGTTCTCGTCGAAGCATGCGTCGGTCATTTTATGTTTTACCTTCATCTCCAGAGCCATGAGCGTTACTTTCAGGCGGGTATCCTCGGGCCTGCATCCTTCATACAATGGAGTAACCGCGTCTAACTCAAGTTGATCCACCTTGGCTTTCTCTCGGGCGGCAGCTCTTGCGTTATCCGTCTGCTTGAGAAGCAGCTCTTGAATATAAGGGTCCTGCACCCAGCCCATCGATGGTCCACCGTCGTCTGCTCCGCCGGCATCATCATCTTCATGATCATGCCCGTCGTCTGCTCCGGCATCTTCCTCATCATCATGTCCTGCATCTTCTACATGATGACTGTGTACAGCATCACCGTCGTGATCATCTCCTGGGGATTCTTCGTCTTCTTGCCCGCCCGAGCCGCGGTGGTTGTCTTGCTGCCCTTCCTCATTTCTTGCCCGGCCCCCATGGACGACTTCGTAGTCATCTTCATCACCTTGCCACCGATAGCCATCCATGAAACCACGCAAGAGCAGGTGGTCCCGCACCTGCCCGGAATCCGGGTCCGCAATAAGGCTCTCCAGCTTGCATCTTCGACACGGACATCTTATCTCCGTCTCGTTCTTTTGAAGCATCTCGGCCTTCGCGGACCTCAAAAACCTATTCACGATGCCTTCGGTCATCGTGCGGACCATGGTTGCCTGCGGGGTAGAGCAAAACAATATTTTAGAACCAAGAAAAAATTTGGCATGACTTTCCCTAAAAATAGGACCAAAAAGAATGCTTAATGCTAAAATTATCGCCGAAACGGAAATGAATCAACATTCCGGCAAAATATTGACAACTATCGCATTTCAAATACCGGTACACCTCCAACCACAAACACATATGCAACACCACAAACATATGCAACACCACGAACATACATAGATCTAGCTAGGCCATAAAAAGTGCATGTGCACATTGTTGTAGGGAGAACAACATAAATATAGCTTCCCCCCTTACTTACCTATCAAAACAAGGTAATTTAACCACTTAATTTGAATGAATCTATGATGGAAATGAGGTGAAAAAGAGGAGGCACCCGAGACAAGGAGGAGGTGGAGAGAATGAAGTGGGGGAGAAAGTGAGTGTGGGTAGGAGAGGCTGCCCAAAATATCTTGTTGCTGCCCACTTACTAATGGCGCACCAACAACAAATGCGCCATTAGTAATCCAGGTTACTAATGGCGCATCTACATCTCATGCGCCATTAGTAGTTTTGCAAAAAAAAAGAAAGAAAAAATATCATACTAATGGCGCACTGCTTCACAGTGCGCCATTACTAGTTTGAACTAGTAATGGCGCACGGTGGAGCAGTGCGCCATTAGTAGTTTTGCAACAAAAGGGATAAAAAATATAATTAAAAAAACAACATTAGTGGCGCACTGTAGGACAAGTGCGCCATTACTAGTTGCAACTAGTAATGGCGCACTGTGCCCGGATGCGCCATTAGTATGTTTGGACAGGCGCGCTAGTTCAAAAAAAAATTGATACTAATGGCGCACCCTTGACTAGGTGCGCCATTAGTAGTTTCAACACTAATGGCGTATCAAAAGGTGGTGCGCCATTAGTACATACTAATGGCGCACCTTTTGTCTGGTGCGCCATTAGTGTCAATCCCATCTATAGCCCTTTTTCTAGTAGTGTCATACCTTCAAGAAATTTCTGAGCAGATATTGGAAAAATGCCATGGGTTACCTTTGGCGATCATTGCTATATCTGGTTTGTTGGCTAACATAGAAAAAACAGAACATCTATGGAATCATGTGAAAGATTCAATTGGTCTCGCACTTGAAGGGAATTATAGTGTCGAAGGAATGATGAAGATATTGTCACTTAGTTATTTTGATCTGCCTCCTTATTTGAAAACATGTCTCTTATATCTGAGCATGTATCTCGAAGATTCTACTATTGAGAAGTATGGCCTGATAAGAAGATGGATTGCTGAAGGATTCATTCAAACAGAAGGCAGATACACGGCATATGAGTTAGGAGAAAGGTGTTTTGACGAACTATTAAATAGGGGTTTGATCCAACCTGGGAGGACAGATAATTATGGCATAGTGATGAGTTGTCGAGTTCATGACACAATTCTTGATTTTATCATATTCAAGTCCATAGAACAGAACTTTGTTACTTTGCTTGGTGTGCCCATTCTGACAATTGGGAAACAAAGCAAAGTTGTTCGCCGACTCTGTCTACAAGGTGTCAAGGAAGGAAATTCAACAGTATTGATAGCAGATCTCGTGTTTTCCCATGTCCGATCGCTTACTATGGTTAGAGGTCTATTGGAAATCCCTTCTTTGGAAAAGTTCAGACATCTGCGTGTTCTCAACTTGATGTATTGCTCTGCATTGGAAGATCATCATCTAGATAATATAGTGAGGATGTTCCAGCTGAGGTACCTGAACCTCAAACATACAAGAATAAGGAAGCTGCCAGAACAAATTGGTCATTTACGTTGCTTAGAGATGCTGGACCTACAACACACTTGGTAGAGGAATTACCTGCATCTACTGTGAATCTCAAAAAATTGATGGATCTACTTGTCGGTGATGATGTTAAATTTCCTGAAGGGATTGCAAAGATGCAAGCACTGGAGACGTTGGAACATGTCAATGCCGTCATTCAGCCATTAGACTTCCTGTGCGGCCTTGGTCAACTAATGAATTTGAGGAATCTAGGGCTTACCCTTGATTTCGATTTTGATTCTGAAATTGAGGATACAGATGTGGAGTGCAAGAAAGCTATCCTCTCTTCCCTGTGTAAGCTAGGTAGCCAGAGTCTCCACTCCCTGACTATTTGGCATGAGGATTGCAGCCTCGAGGTCCTTATTATATATGTTCAAGCCTTCCGACAGTTTCCGACATGGGTGGTCTCCTTCAGAAACCTCCAACGGCTACGCCTTGCTGTGGAGGGGCTGAAGCAGGACGATCTCTGTATCCTTGGGGCCTTACCCAGTCTGCTCGTTCTGCATCTTGCGGGAGAAACAGAGTCAAAAGGACAGCTCAGAATCAATGGTGAAGTTGGGTTCCGATCCTTGAAGATTTTTATTTATCATGCACGTTCTAAACCAGTAGATCTGATGTTTGGGGCAGGGTCCATGCCAAAGCTAGAAAAACTCGAGCTTCGTCATTTGCGTGTAGTTAAAGCTGACTGTCTGGACTTTGGAATCGGGAACCTCCCCTGCCTCAGTATCATCAAATTTATTAGTGTTCGTGGTGACAGTTTTGAAGCACTGAAGATTAGCATGAAGAGAGCAGCCAGCGCACATCTCAACCACCCTAGCCTACACTTTTCTAGATAATTGACGGGTCTCCAATGCCCAGCTCTGATTGAACAAGCCAAGAACCAGGAAGGGGGGAGTTGCCGCTGCTTGTCATCTGGCAGCCGATTCTCAAGTTTAAAAATCTTTAGCTCGAAACCCCTCTCGTCCATGATACACCACTACAATGTACTCTCCGTTGACATGCATCCTTTCCATATTTCACATTTAACCACTAATTAGTTGACAGCATATTTGCGGAGTGTGTGTTTGAAGGCAATCTTCTACGGTTGTGAGTATGATCAGGTTTGAAGGCATCTTCTTGCTGGAGAACTCTTCGAGATGTTACTCTTTGTATTCTTTTAGTTTCTGTTCCATGGCCTCATGTACATGATCAGGCTGTGTGTCTGTCTCTGCAGCTCAAAGGTTGCTGCTGTTTTGAATGGGCTACTGCCATTGCGAAAAATATAATTAACTCGCGAACTCTAACACCTGTATGTCATTCGGATTGTTATTCCCCCTCTCCTTTTTTGAGTGATACATCTTGGTGATGTTGTCAAGGAGATGCTCTCTGTTTCCTGAATGAAGATGACGCTGATAGGTTCAGACCCATCTTGAACTCAGTGAATGCAGCGCCAGCTCTCGATCTCTCGAGGAGACTCTGATGCATCTGTTCCAAAGTTTCACAGATGATTTAGTAGCAGATTGGGTACTTGTATGTCAACAAGCCAAAACCCGGGAACATCACCAAACGCGAGAGTTCTCAAGTTAATTTTCAGAGTTTTCAGCTACATTATACATTGT
Organism: Aegilops umbellulata; assembly: GCA_032464435.1. Lineage (NCBI taxonomy): Eukaryota > Viridiplantae > Streptophyta > Magnoliopsida > Poales > Poaceae > Aegilops > Aegilops umbellulata. The sequence goes on along the minus strand of CP136057.1, from coordinate 3,830,176 downwards.
CTGCAGTGGATGTCCATTTTTAGAGTTTCAGTTGACATGCCCTTTTCTGGTTGTTTCGATGCATGTGCTTATTCAGTTCTACTATCTTTATTGTTGCTGAGATGCAAGCACTGCTGCTGTTTTGAAATTTCCTGGTGCTGCAATTGTATGTCATTCGGGTTGTGATTGTTCTTCGCCTGGTGCTGCTGGAAATGGAGACGCATGCACTCTGTTTCATGGACGATGCTGATGGATCTGTGCATCCAAAACCAATGTCCAATGCCTAGTACAGCACATGCTATGGTGTGACTCACGCTGAGAGCAATATAAAGAGCAAAAACCAAAAATATGCCCACGATAACACAAATAGAAATAACATCCAAGAGCGACATGAAGAGCGAAAATATGCAATGAGCCAACGATAAACTAGTATCATAATAATAAGATTGTCATACCAAGTACTGGTTCCGCAAAGTCATAAAATCATTTGTTTACATATTCAGGGAAAATAAGCAAAAACGATGACTTCCTGAAAAGGATGAACAAAAGTAATATATTATATTCACAACAATGGTGTGTAAGAAATAATATAGAGAATAAATAGCATAAACAAAAAGTTAGAGTGATGTTAGACTCACATTTTATAGCTTGCCTTCTCGATCTCCCATCTTCTTAAATAGATCAATTACGCCGTCATTCGTAATGGTAGCAAATATATCTTTCTCCACATAGCAAATCAAGCAATCACTCATGAACTGGTCACCCATTTTGTTGCGTAAAACAGTCTTCACAATATTCATTGCTGAAAAGCATCTCTCCACTGACGCTGTGGCAACCGGCAAAATTAGCACAAGCTTTAGAAGTTGATACACCAAAGGGAAAGCAAGATGCTTCTTAGTATCCACCAACTTTTTAGCAAGATCCGCAATGCCATCCAAATTGGCAAATCTTTGGTCTGCTCGGACATTGTCAATGTAAATCCGAAGTTCATGTCCAAGATCCATCAATTTTGATGAATCGAAATCCTCAGGATAAAACACAGCTAGCTTCAACAAACTCTCCAAGTTAAAAGCAGCGAAAGAGTTTTTTGGGTTGAAAGAAGCCATGTGAATAAGCAATGCATAATTTACTTCATTGAATCTGTTATCAAACTCTCGAAGTTGCCAATCAATAACAGTGTTAAGACACTCTATTTGATAATGATGCAGGTTTGTTATATTGGTTCTTTTTCGTGTATTATGTCGATTGACATATTCATCTTGCATGTTTACCTTTGGAATGTCATGTTCTTCACAGAATGCATATACCTTCTCCAAAAGTGATTCCCACCCATTATCTCTTAGTTGTTGTAGATCATTCCTTGTTGACTTCACACATGACATTGCATTCAATATATCTTGATCCTTTTGTTGCAATGCTTGTGACAGAGTGTTGGCACTCCCTAATATATGGAACATCATGTGCAAATAGAACACAAAATCAAAGGTTCCAAAATATGATAGAAGACCACGTGCTTCACTTTTCTTGGAATCTTTCTTGCCTTCTTTTGATACATACTTGAGGACACTGACAATTGATGGGAACAACTGAATTAGGCTTGAGAGGGTTCTATAGTGAGAACCCCAACGGGTGTCTCCCGCCCTTTGAAGTGATTGGTCTTGATTCAACCCTGTGCCGGTACTAATTCGCCCACTACTTATGGCTTTTTTTTACATTCTCTCTATTAGTCTCTCTGATCATGTCTTTTCTTTTGCAAGAAGCTCCAACCACATTAAACAGAAGAGAAATCATGTAAAAGAAATCTGCAATATCTTCATTCTTCTTTGAAATCGCTACGATAACCAATTGGAGTTGGTGAGCAAAACAATGCACGTAATATGCTGACCTATTCTCTTCCAGAATTTTAGCTTTCAAACCATTGAACTCACCCCTCATATTGCTCGCCCCGTCATAGCATTGCCCTCTAACTTGTTTGAAGCTTAATCCAATATCAACAAGCAATCTCTCAAGGGCTGACTTGAGACACGTTGCCGATGTTTCCTTCACATGTACTACCCCAACTAGTCGTTCTAGGATTAACCCAAGCTTATCAACATACCTCAACACAACAGCCATTTGTTCTTTGTCTGACACATCGGAAGCCTCATCAATCAACAAACTGAAAACATCACCACCAATTTCTTCAAGAATAGAATTCAATGTTATCTGTAACAAACCAGATAAAATATATTTTTGGGTGCTCGGAGAGATAAATCATATGAAATAAATAAAGAATAGAGATGCTAGAAAGTAGTAATTTACCTTTGCAAAATAAGTTGCAAGTTCCTTTTGAATATCTGGAGACACCCATTTACAATTTTTTGGAGCATTCTTAAGAACTACATTCCTCACATCCTCATTCTGATTTGCTAATGTTTGTACCAACTCTCGAAAATTCCCCTTATTTTTGGATTCCTCTGATTCATCATTGCCACGGAAAGCTAAACCTTGATGTAATAAGTATCTAACAAATTCGACGGAAGTATTCAACCGAATACGATTTTGCCTTTTTGTCATATCAGTTTGCTTGTTGAGGGCAACTTTAATGGACTGATCTTGATTCATCAAGGCATCACACCTTTTAGCAGCTACATTGTGATAGCTATTAACCTCACCCACATGAGTATCCAATCTGTATTTCTTATTCCAACTAGAGAAACCATTGACAACAAATGCATCATTCCCACCTTGACCGTCGATGCAATCTCTGAACAAATAGCAACATTGGCAAAATGCCTTATGCACTTTATCACTGTACTCTAGCCAATGATAATCTTTAAACCATTCTGGCTTGAATCTTCTTTCGAATCCTCCGATGGTCTTCTGCGGATATACAAAGCCTTCTTTTGGCCTATAAGGTCCTCTAGCTAAATATATTCTTCTGATCTCATCTTGCTTCTTTGGATTCTTAGTATACTGTGATATTCTTTTTCGATTGGCCGGATCAAAAGGAAGTTCATCCAAATTAATATCTGCTGTAGTAGTAGTAGTACCAATATTTGATGCACGATCTTGCCTTAGTCTAACTGGCCTTGAAGTCCCTGCAAGATCAGTCTCTGGTGCCGTTCGTTTCAGAAGAAATCTGTCCATATCCTTCTAGCCCTAGCCTCCTAGATGCAGATTGCAGCAAAAAAACATAAACGCAAATTTAGTAATTAGCCATCCGGAGAGAGTGAGAGGCAGAGTTGTTAGTGCGTGAGACCAAGAGAAACTGAGAAAGAGATTGGCGTACCTGCGTGAGAACAGCCTACGAGGAGGGCAAGTGCCAAGTGGGCAGCCAACAGGCAACACTCGGGAGATTAAGGATTATACGGCGGCGGCCGGCCGGCCGGCATCACCCTTGGAGATTAGGGATCGCCGCTGTTCATCGCCGATGCAAATTGGGGATTAGGGATTGAGAGTTGAGATGAGGAAAAGATTAGGGGAAGGCGATGAGACGGAGAGGTGACCTGACGATGGCGGAAGAGACGAAGAGGCGATCTGGGCTGTTCACGAAACGTCAAACCGTGTACGTGTGTGTAATGGTGTGTATGCCTAAGCCACGTATTATGCATTGGGCCTTGTGTGCTAACGCTGTGTGGAGCTGTACACCACATTCTTTTTTATCTTTTACTAGAATTTATGCATGTTATGGGCCGAGACTATGAATAATTGGACATTAGCTACTGGGCTGGGGTCAACACATATTTTGGGCTGGGGTCAAACGCAGTTTGGATGAACCTAGTTAGCTTCGAATACTCGAAGGCATTGGGGTCAATTGACCCCAGCGGCCATACTAGAGCTTCGTCCTTGTCCAAAACGCTACTGGCTGTCCTCGAAGATCGCCACGGACCCGAACTCTGCGAATGTAGCACCAGCTCTCGATCTCTTGAGGAGCTGAGACATTTGTATTAGAGTTCCGACACCTGATAAATTTCAGTATAAGCAAGTGCTGTTGGAGGATGCTTTGCTAAATACTTATATCGCTGTTAATTCTTGCTGTTACCCATCATTAGTTTGCCGCGACAGTTGCACTCCAAATGGATGCTGCAGGACGCAGCAAACGATAGTTTCTGTACGTGTTCTGGCTGAGTTGGCTGCATCTGCATGCATGAAAATGTTGGCGCCAAGGACAAGCAAACAGTTGATGCGTCACCAGCTCTCTCCCAAGGAGACAAGACATTTTTACCCTGATTAATATGGAAGTAGCCCTGCTAACCCCATAGACTCAACTTTGAACAATTTTTAGATACATATATACATTTCTTTCTCTTTTGGATACATACACCAATTTGCTGTTGCTGTATAGTAGTATGTCTTGATAAGAGTTGGAGCTTTCTCCCTTGTTTCAGTCATTCTTTTTGGATTGTGGTATGAATTGCCTGTGTTTGCAATGTCTGTGCATCTTCACTAGGTCTTGAGCTCTTATTGTTCCACGAAATCCTCCACCATTTTCTTAGGAAAAAATACAGAAAATTACCTAATCAAAGTAATTAGACAGGGTCACTTGTCATTTTTTTCAACGGTTTGGATAAAGTTATGCTTATGGTGTTTTACAGTAACGTATATGTTTGCTACATGATCACTATTAAAATTTTGATGTTACCATAACGACAATGAAGATGATTCTGTAGGTGATGGAAATAACGACAATGATTAGGAGCTGTACTCCAAACTCACGAGGACCACCCTGAACCCAGTGAGTGGTGAATAATGCAGTTCCTGAGGAGACAAGTCATTTGTACCAAAGTTTTACCACCGTTATGGAGTTTAGAACTAGACATGTATATATGCAAGAATGAGGGTGAAGTAGTAACTCGGGTGCTCCCGCGACTAGGCGACTAGGGTTCCCCCTCCCCATCTCCCGCCGCCGCCGGCCCCACCTCCGCCCCCTTCCTCCCTCCCCTCTCCCCCGTCCAGACCCACCTCGCGCCACCTCCCCGGGAGGTGGCTGAAGGAAATATGCCCTAGAGGCAATAATAAAATTATTATTTATTTCCTTACATATCATGATAAATGTTTATTATTCATGCTAGAATTGTATCAACCGGAAACATGATACATGTGAGAATACATAGACAAACAGAGTGTCACTGGTATGCCTCTACTTGACTAGCTCGTTGATCAAAGATGGTTATGATCGGGTGTGATAGGCTCTACGTTCAAATACAACGGGTGCAAAACAGTTGCACACGCGGAATACTCAGGTTTAACTTGACGAGCCTAGCATATAACAGATATGGCCTCGGAACACGGAGACCGAAAGGTCGAACGTGAATCATATAGTAGATATGATCAACATAGTGATGTTCACCATTGAAACTACTCCATCTCACGTGATGATCGGACATGGTTTAGTTGATTTGGATCACGTGATCACTTAGAGGATTAGAGAGATATCTATCTAAGTGGGAGTTCTTAAGTAATATGATTAATTGAACTTAAATTTATCATGAACTTAGTACCTGATAGTATCTTGCTTGTCTATGTTGTGTAGATAGATGACTCGTGCTGTTGTTCCGTTGAATTTGAATGCGTTCCTTGAGAAAGCAAAGTTGAAAGATGATGGTAGCAATTACACGGACTGGGTCCGTAACTTGAGGATTATCCTCATTGCTGCACAGAAGAATTACGTCCTGGAAGCATCGCTAGGTGCCAGGCCTGGTGCAAGGGCTACGCCAGATGTTGTGAACGTCTGGCAAAGCAAAGCTGATGACTACTCTATAGTTCAGTGTGCCATGCTTTACGGCTTAGAACCGGGACTTCAACGACGTTTTGAACACCATGGAGCATATGAGATGTTCCAGGAGTTGAAGTCAATATTTCAAGCAAATGCCCGGATTGAGAGATATGAAGTCTCCAATAAGTTCTATAGCTGTAAGATGGAGGAGAACAGTTCTGTCAGGGAGCATTAACTCAGAATGTCTGGGTATAACAATCACTTGATTCAACTGGGAGTTAATCTTCCGGATGATTGCGTCATTGACAGAATTCTCCAATCACTGCCACCAAGCTACACAAGCTTCGTGATGAACTATAATATGCAAGGGATGACCAAAACTATGCCCGAGCTCTTCGCGATGCTGAAAGCCGCGGAGGTAGAAATCAAAAAGGAGCATCAAGTGTTGATGGTTAACAAAACCACTAGTTTCAAGAAAAAGGGCAAAGGGAAGAAAAAGGGGAACTTCAAAAAGAACAGCAAGCAAGTTGCTAATCAATAGAAGAAACCCAAGTCTGGACCTAAGCCTGAAACTGAGTGCTTCTATTGCAAGCAGACTAGTCACTGGAAGCGGAACTGCCCCAAGTATTTGGCGGATAAGAAGGATGGCAAGGTTAACAAAGGTATATATGATATACATGTTATTGATGTGTACCTTACTAATTCTCGCAGTAGCACCTGGGTATTTGATACTGGTTCTGTTGCTAATATTTGCAACACAAAACAGGGGCTACGGATTAAGCGAAGATTGGCTAAGGACGAGGTGACGATGCGCGTGGGAAATGGTTCCAAAGTCGATGTGATCGCGGTCGGCACGCTACCTCTACATCTACCTTCGGGATTAGTATTAGATCTAAATAATTGTTATTTAGTACCAGCGTTGAGCATGAACATTATATCTGGATCTTGTTTAATGCGAGACGGTTATTCATTTAAATCAGAGAATAATGGTTGTTCTATTTATATGAGTAATATCTTTTATGGTCATGCACCATTAAAGAATGGTTTGTTCTTACTTAATCTCGATAGTAGTGATACACATATTCATAATGTTGAAGCCAAAAGAGGCAGAGTTGATAATGATAGTGCAACTTATTTGTGGCACTGCCGTTTAGGTCATATCGGTGTAAAACGCATGAAGAAACTCCATACTGATGGACTTTTGGAGTCACTTGATTATGAATCACTTGGCACTTGCGAACCGTGCCTTATGGGCAAGATGACTAAAACGCCGTTCTCCGGCACTATGGAGAGAGCAACAGATTTATTGGAAATCATACATACTGATGTATGTGGTCCAATGATTGTTGAGGCTCGTGGCGGATATCGTTATTTTCTCACCTTCACTGATGATTTAAGCAGATATGGGTATATCTACTTAATGAAACACAAGTCTGAAACATTTGAAAAGTTTAAAGAATTTCAGAGTGAAGTGGAAAATCATCGTAACAAGAAAATAAAGTTTCTACGATCTGATCGTGGAGGAGAATATTTGAGTTACGAGTTTGGTCTACATTTGAAACAATGCGGAATAGTTTCGCAACTCACGCCACCCGGAACACCACAGTGTAATGGTGTGTCCGAACGTCGTAATCGTACTTTACTGGATATGGTGCGATCTATGATGTCTCTTACCGATTTACCGCTATCGTTTTGGGGTTATGCTTTAGAGACGGCCGCATTCACGTTAAATAGGGCACCATCGAAATCCGTTGAGACGACGCCTTATGAACTGTGGTTTGGCAAGAAACCAAAGTTGTCGTTTCTTAAAGTTTGGGGCTGCGATGCTTATGTGAAAAAGCTTCAACCTGATAAGCTCGAACCCAAATCGTAAAAATGTGTCTTCATAGGATACCCAAAGGAGACTGTTGGGTACACCTTCTATCACAAATCCGAAGGCAAGATTTTTGTTGCTAAATTCGGAAACTTTCTAGAGAAGGAGTTTCTCTCGAAAGAAGTGAGTGGGAGGAAAGTAGAACTTGATGAGATAACTGTATCTACTCCCTTATTGAGAAGTAGTACGTCACAGAAATCAGTTTCTGTGACACCTACACCAAATAGGGAGGAAGACAATGATAATGATCATGAAACTTCATATCAAGTTTCTACCGAACCTCGTAGATCAACCAGAGTAAGATCCGCACCAGAGTGGTACGGTAATCCTATTCTGGAAGTCATGTTACTAGACCATGATGAACCTATGAACTATGAAGAAGCGATGGTGAGCCCAGATTCCGCAAAATGGCTTGAGGCCATGAAATCTGAGATGGGATCCATGTATGAGAACAAAGTGTGGACTTTGGTTGAGTTGCCCGATGATCGGCAAGCAATTGAGAATAAATGGATTTTTAAGAAGAAGACTGACGCTGATGATAATGTTACTGTCTATAAAGCTCGACTTGTTGCAAAAGGTTTTCGACAAGTTCAAGGGATTGACTACGATGAGACCTTCTCACCCGTAGCGATGCTTAAGTCTGTCCGAATCATGTTAGCAGTTGCCGCATTTTATGATTATGAAATTTGGCAAATGGATGTCAAAACTGCATTCCTGAATGGATTTCTGGAAGAAGAGTTGTATATGATGCAACCAGAAGGTTTTGTCGATCCAAAGGGAGCTAACAAAGTGTGCAAGCTCCAGCGATCCATTTATGGACTGGTGCAAGCCTCTCGGAGTTGGAATAAACACTTTGATAGTGTGATCAAAGCATTTGGTTTTACATAGACTTTTGGAGAAGCCTGTATTTACAAGAAAGTGAGTGGGAGCTCTGTAGCATTTCTGATATTATATGTGGATGACATATTACTGATCGGAAATAATATAGAATTTCTGGATAGCATAAAGGGATACTTGAATAAGAGTTTTTCGATGAAAGACCTCGGTGAAGCTGCTTACATATTGGGCATTAAGATCTATAGAAATAGATCAAGACGCTTAATAGGACTTTCACAAAGCACGTACCTTGACAAGGTTTCGAAGAAGTTCAAAATGGATCAGGCAAAGAAAGGGTTCTTGCCTGTGTTACAAGGTGTGAAGTTGAGTAAGACTCAATGCCCGACCACCGCAGAAGATAGAGAGAAAATGAAAGATGTTCCCTATGCTTCAGCCATAGGCTCTATCATGTATGCAATGCTGTGTACCAGACCTGATGTGTGCCTTGCTGTAAGCTTAGCAGGCAGGTACCAAAGTAATCCAGGAGTGGATCACTGGACAGCGGTCAAGAACATCCTTAAGTACTTGAGAAGGACTAAGGATATGTTTCTCATTTATGGAGGTGACAAAGAGCTTGTCGTAAACGGTTACGTCGATGCAAGCTTTGACACTGATCCGGACGATTCTAAATCGCAAACCGGATACGTATTTACATTAAACGGTGGAGCTGTCAGTTGGTGCAGTTCTAAACAAAGCGTCGTGGCGGGATCTACATGTGAAGCTGAGTACATAGCTGCTTCGGAAGCAGCTAATGAAGGAGTCTGGATGAAGGAGTTCATATCCGATGTACGTGTTGTACCTAGCGTATCGGGTCCAATGAAAATCTTTTGTGACAATACTGGTGCAATTGCCTTGGCAAAGGAATCCAGATTTCACAAAAGAACCAAACACATCAAAAGACGCTTCAACTCCATCCGGGATTTAGTCCAGGTGGGAGACATAGAGATATGCAAGATACATACGGATCTGAATGTTCTAGACCCGTTGACTAAGCCTCTTCCACGAGCAAAACATGATCAGCACCAAGACTCCATGGGTGTTAGAATCATTACTTTGTAATCTAGATTATTGACTCTAGTGCAAGTGGGAGACTGAAGGAAATATGCCCTAGAGGCAATAATAAAGTTATTATTTATTTCCTTACATATCATGATAAATGTTTATTATTCATGCTAGAATTGTATTAACCGGAAACATAATACATGTGTGAATACATAGACAAACAGAGTGTCACTAGTATGCCTCTACTTGACTAGCTCGTTAATCAAAGATGGTTATGTTTCCTAACCATGAACAAATAGTTGTTATTTGATTAACGGGATCACATCATTAGTTGAATGATCTGATTGACATGACCCATTCCATTAGCTTAGCACCCGATCGTTTAGTATGTTGCTATTGCTTTTATCCATGACTTATACATGTTCCTTTAACTATGAGATTATGCAACTCCCGTTTACTGTAGGAACACTTTGTGTGCTACCAAACGTCACAACGTAACTGGGTGATTATAAAGGTGCTCTACAGGTGTCTTCGAAAGTATTTGTTGGGTTGGCGTATTTCGAGATTAGGATTTGTCACTCCGAATGTCGGAGAGGTATCTCAGGGCCTTCTCGGTAATGCACATCACATAAGCCTTGCAAGCATTGCAACCAATGAGTTAGTTGCGAGATGATGTATTACGGAACGAGTAAAGAGACTTGCCGGTAACGAGATTGAACTAGGTATTGGATACCGACGATCGAATCTCGGGCAAGTAACATACCGATGACAAAGGGAACAACGTATGTTGTTATGCGGTCTGACCGATAAAGATCTTCGTAGAATATGTAGGAGCCAATATGGGCATCCAGGTCCCGCTATTGGTTATTGACCGGAGATATGTCTCGGTCATGTCTACATTATTCTCGAACCGTAGGGTCCGCACGCTTAACGTTACGATGACAGTTATTATGAGTTTATGCATTTTGATGTACCGAAGGTTGTTCGGAGTCCCGGATGTGATCACGGACATGACGAGGAGTCTTGAAATGGTCGAGACGTAAAGATTGATATATTGGAAGCCTATGTTTGGACATCAGAAGTGTTCCAGGTGAAATCGGGATTTTACCAGAATACCGGGAGGGTTACCGGAACCCCCCGGGAGCCAAATGGGCCAACATGGGCCTTGGTGGAAAGGTGAGAGGGCTGCCCTCATGGGCTGCGCGCCTCCCCCCTTCCCCTAGTCCTATTATGACTAGGAGAGGTGGCCGGCCCCCTCTCTCTCTCTCTCCCCCCTTGAGGAATCCTAGTCCAACTAGGATTGGGGGGGGGGGGAATCCTACTCCCGGAGGGAGTAGGACTCTCCTGGCGCGCCAGGCTTGGCCGGCCAGCCCCTCCCCCTTGGCTCCTTTATATACGGGGGCAGGGGGCACCCCAAAGACACACAATTGATCTTTGAGATCTTTCCTTAGCCGTGTGCGGTGCCCCCTGCCACCAAATTCCACCTCTGTCATATTGTCGCAGTGCTTAGGCGAAGCCCTGCGTCAGTAGTACATCAAGATCGTCACCACGCCGTCGTGCTGACGGAACTCCTCCCCGAAGCTTTGCTGGATCGAAGCCCGGGGATCGTCATCGAGCTGAACGTGTGCTAAGAACTCGGAGGTGCCGGAGTAACGGTGCTTGGATCGGTCGGATCGGGAAGACGTACGACTACTTCCTCTACGTTGCGTCAACGCTTCCGCTTCGGTCTACGTGGGTACGTAGACAACACTCTCCCCTCTCGTTGCTATGCATCACCATGATCTTGCGTGTGCGTAGGAATTTTTTTGAAATTACTACGTTCCCCAACAGTGGCCGGGGCGGAGCTCGTGCCCCTCTTCCGCGGGCCTCCTCCTCCCCCTTTTCCTCTCGCCGCCGCGGGCCGCCGGCCCCGCGCCCCACCTCCGCCCCCTTCCTCCCTCCCATCTCCCCCGTCCAGACCCGCCTCGCGCTGCCTCCCCGGGAGGTGGCCGGGGCGGAGCTCGTGCCCCTCTTCCGCGGGCCCCCTCCTCCCCCTTTTCCTCTCGTCGCCACCGGCGGTCGCCCCCGGCGATGGCCCGGGTGGCTCTGGCGGCGGCGGGCCTTCCCTTTCCCGGGGTAGGGAGGCGGCGGCGGTGCAGCTCGGCGTGGCTGCGGTCCGGCTGCCCTGCGGCGGCGGCCGGCGGCATGCATGGTGTCGGCGCCGCTCCTTGGCGGCGGGGTGGCGTGGTGGTGCTGGGTGGCCGTCGTCGCGACCCCGACCCAGATCTGGGCCCGGCGGGCCTCATCTGGGTCCTAGCGGGCCGGCTCCCCGGCATGGCCTCGTTGTCTGCGGCGCGGTGAGGAGGAGGAGCAGCTCGAATGTGGGGCGTCGGCGTCGACGGCGTGCCGGCAGCAGCGCGAAGGCGGGAGCTTTACGGGCCCACGAGGCTCGGCCGGGCCTGTGCGACCACGGGCCTGGTGTGCTCCTGCTATTGTGTCCGGACGGCTACCGTCGGTGGAGGTGGGGCCCTCCCGCGTGCCGACGATGCTGATGCCCTAGTCCCGGCTCTGATTCTTCGCCGCGCTGTCCTCTCTTCGCGGTGCCGTGGTGAGACAGCGTGGGGACCTCATTTCCGCATTGGCGTAGGGTAGTGGTTGGTCTGGTGGCTGGATCCGAAGCTCTCGAGGTACGGGTTGGGATCGGGGGAAACCCCTGTCGGCGTGTCCGACACCGGCGCGGTGACGCCTGTGGGCACCACCTGACCTTCCGGGAGGGCGTCGGGGGCTACCCTTCCCCTCGCCTCGCCGTGTACCGGGGGAAACCCTTGGCAGCAGCGTCGTCATCGTCGCGATCCTTCTTGAAGGTGTTGATAGGTGCCGGCGCTCCGGAGTCTTGGAGCCTAGTGGAAGATCCTGGTGGGCGCAGTGGTCGCGAGGCTTCTTCGTTTTTGTTGATCCGCCGTTGTCGGCATTTGTTTCTTTGTTCTTTCTCTGTATTTTCTTTTGGGCGTGACTGTGCTGCTTCCGCTCCAGCACCTATCCCTGTATGGTTCGATTGGTTGCTTTGTATACAAAGCGGGGGGAAACCCTTTTTCGACATGTATATATGCTTTACATCTCCAACATGATAGTTGCTTTTTTTATCTTTGGGAAAAAAACAGGAGAGTTGCTGCTAGCTGCTTATACTGAATCTGTGTCTCTCAAGTTGCCACAGTTTTAAGATACATGTGGACAAATCATCCATGTACACGAATTGAGATTCTTTCTAGTACTGTGATCGGGAGACCTGCAGTTCAACAGAAGTCTGAGGTTAACATCTGGACAGTTCAATAGGAAACCCGACAAGGAGAACGAGTAAACAGTTAATGCATCACGAGATCTCCCTTCCAAGGAGACAAGACATTTTTACCCTGATTAATTTAGAAGTGGTAGAAGCCAAGAAAATCAGAGTAGCCCTGCTCCTGCAGTCCTGCTCACCCGGTAGATCCCAACTTTGTGCGGCGAATTCAGACAGGAAAAAAACACGCCTTGCAAGCTACGACTTTGTAATGGCACCACTGACCGTATCATCACACTTGCCAGAAACAGAGTACAGTGACCTAAATCGAACTCATTCAGTACATAAGTGTACGAAATGTATACTTTCTATTGGTAACAATTCAGGATGTAAGTATGATTTTCCTTCATCTTTTGTCCTCTCTTTATAATTAGTTTAGTCATGTAGAGTATATGATTTCTTGGTTATCTCTGTCAAAAAGTTCTTTGGACAGCTGAAAAGGGACCATTTCCATACAAAAATAGGAGTGTGATGAACGAGCTACTCCTATTCCTTGAAAAAAGAAAACAAGAATCTTGTCTGGTTGCTGAATCGTGGCAGTTGTGGACGCTGGAATTGCTCCTGCATTTGTAACTACTCTGGAGACTACTCTACCGGCAACAATCACAATCTTGAGAATCTTATCCGTTCTCTTTTGGCCTTCCACTCGTTTTGTGTACATCGATTGGCTACACAAGATTGGCATCCCGATAAGATGACCTGCCACAGCTCACGTGTGAGACCCGTTTTGCTGGCTAAGGGCATCTTCAACGACAACCGCAAATTTTCTCCCGCATCCGTCTGCGGAGATTGGGACCAGTCCGCGGACATGGACGCGGGAGGCAGCCATCCAATACTAACCGCATACATCTTAAAACAACATTTGGAGGAGATGTTTCCGCCGATGACGAGGTGCCTACGATGCTCATAGGGGTAGGGTATGCGTGTGTGCGTTCATAGGGCTGAGTGTATTCGCATGTATATGAGCGCTTGCGTCTGTACTGTATTAAAAAACTGGATGAAATTAATGCAAACTCGGCCGGATTTCATACAAATGGGACGAGAACGGTTACATTTTTTAGATATTTTAACTAAAATAATAAAACTATGTGCATGTTACGGTCGCACGGAGCCCAACTCCTACGGCATAGATATACTACACTAGTCTACAGCCGACCGCGGCAGATCCCTTTGTCTTCCCCGTGTCCGGTTGCCGGGAGTTCCGGAGGCATATTCTTCCCTCATATCTTCCCTACGACCGGCTATGGCACTCATCGGAGTGGCAAAGTGGGTGCTTCAGCTGGAGTATGTCCAGGATGGTCTGAGATAAAGACCGGGCAAGACATCGGCTGTGTATGCCGGCATCACCTTGGTGGTGGCCTTCATGGGACCCAAGCGACAACGGCCTCCCGTGTTCTACTTCTCCTCGGTGATCGCGTTGGACGCCGACATGATGGCCACAATCTCGTCGACATCCACACGGCCGATTTCTTTCTCTGCGCATGTCACGGCGCATGTCACGGTCGCATGCACTGGATTTGTGCCTCCTTATCCTGTCATCAGCGAAGAACCGATGGATCTGCGGCTGCCGCCGCCACCGCCGGACTTGGCGTTTTAGGCACCCGTGAATGTGCCTTGCCATGGATTGGCTGAGAAACGATTGAACAGCTGGAAAGGCAAGCTGCTCTTTGTTGGAGGACGGCTAGTTTTGATTAACTCTGTCCTCATAAGTATGGTTTTATATATGCTTTCTTTATTCCAACTCCCAAAAGGGGTCCTACAAAGACTGGACTATTTCAGATCCAGATTCTTTTGGCAACTAGACGAGGAAAAGAAAGAATGTAGACTAGCCAAGCGAAGCTTGGTTTGTAGGCCGTAAGACCAAGGTGGTCTTGGAATTCATGACCAACACGTCAAGAATGAGGCTTTTCTTAGTAAATGGTTTTTCAAACTTCTTACTGAGGATGGTGTTTGGCAAACCATATTGCGCAACAAGTATCTAGGCCAAAAGGCGGCGTCTCAGGCATACTAGAAACCTGGCGACTCACACTTTTGGGCTGACCTAATGGCGGAAAAAAGCCATCTCTTTTGTTTTGGGTCTTTCGCGATAAAGGACGGGTCGAAGATTTGTTTCTGGGAAGACATCTGACTAGGATATGCCAGTCTCCGAGAACAATATCCAGCCTTGTACAACATTGCTCGCGATAAGAATAATACTATTGCGCAGATGCTCAGTTCATCCCCGCCAAATATTTCGTTCAGGCGGTATTTAACTGGCCCCCGACTTATATCATGGCATAATCTTTTGTCCCGTCTAGATGCGATTAAACTAACACAAGGCCAAGGTGTGTTTCCCCGGAACCTTACTACATTATGGTCTTTCACTGTAGACTCTATGTACCATATGCTAACGCATTCTGAGGTACGGGTGAGTAATAATAAAAAAATTGGAGGTCGAAGATTTCACTAAAAGTTGAAATCTTCATGGGGTATCTTCGCAGGGGAGTTGTGCTAACCAAAGACAACCTCGCATGGCACAGTTGGCATGGGAGTAAGAAATGTTATTTTTGTACTCATGATGAGACAATCAGACACCTCTTTTTCAATGCAACTTTGCACGTTCTACGTGACCAGTCATTCAAATAGCGTCAAATTTATATCCGCCCACAAGTGTTACCCATATTTTTGGTCATTGGTTGGGCATTATTTCAAATAGGTTCAAAACGCTATTTAGGGTGGGAGCATATGCCTTACTATGGTCGGTTTGGCTACATAGAAATGATTTAGTTTTTAGTGACAAAAATGATTCTCTTCTGCAGTACACTTTTCGTTGTACGCATTCGCTTCGTACGTAGTCTATGCTACAATGAGCGAAGGTCCAACCGTTGTTCAAGGCGGTGTGTATGAGGTTGGAGCAGGTGGCTACAAAGATTTTTACCCAACATGGATGACATCATAACCTCTGATCCGTCCACCCTCACCTTTTGACATAGGCATATAGTGTCGGTCTATAGGACTCTACTTTTGCTGATTTGTCGTTTTTTCTTCTGGTTGTCAGATTTTTGGTGTTTGGCTGTGTGCATCCTACTTATGCAGCGAGCGGGTGTTGCTCATAATGCTTTGTATCGACTTCATGATACATTTCGAGTTAATAAAATCGCCCTTTATCAAAAAAAGTTATACATTCCAGAGGCAGGTTGTTACTCATAATGTTTTATATCCATATAGCAACATTTTGAGATAATAAAACCGTCCTTCATCGTAAAATGAATCTCATATTAATCCGAGACACATGTAAATTCAGTCATGTGTAACTGGTACATCATGGCTCTTTCACGTGTGACAAATAACGTCAACATCTTCACATCTTTCTGATGTAACAACACTTCTCATAGACCAGTGTCAATGTATCATGCTTCCCTGTTATATAGGTGAACATACCAACAACAACATTATCACAGCTAACAGCCAGAACCTGGAGTAGAGGGCAGTAGTTTACCTCTTGCGACATTATCGTTACTCATCAACAAGGCTTACACGCTTGCCTAAAAATTTCCTAATCCACGAGATTCGACGTACTTCACTCATATCCACAAAGGCTTTCTCCTGTGCTTCATTGTCAATAAGGTGGGAATACACACAAATGAGCTGTTCTTCTGTGAACCCTGGAATGTTCATCAAAATATCGTAGAGTTCAGGCTGCACCGAATTGGAGGCAACAATGTTGGCAGATTTACTTTCGTGGGAATTTCCACAGATAATCTCACATGCTGTAGATTCCTCCTTACCAATATTATCAGATATGACAGCTGCAGTGAATTTGTCATTGTCAATATGCTGAAAAATAATTATGCAAAGAAATAATATGTAATATAAATCACAGATGTTTCTTCCACACCAATAAAAATAGCACCAGCTTGTAAATAAAAGATTCAGAAATATAAAATAACCATTGAAATGGACAAACAGTTTATTGTAATCAAATCCTGCATGACAAGCTAATGATTAAGTATGGCAATAATGTATCCACTCGACTGCATGTAAAAAAACATAGAGTTATTTTGATCAATCATCTGCTAATCTTCCAATTTTACCGCCATGCATGCTGGAATGAACAAGTGAAATATTTACAACAACTGGTTACAAACATCATGAAGCTTTTGGGAATTTTAAAGTGATCTATATGGTTCTAACTTAGCATTTTTCTAATAAAAATTTGCATTCTGCAGGGGAAAAGGTAAGTCCAAGACATGTGAGCGTGAACTTAATTATGGGCACAAAAGTGAAACTGGGCAGTAGAGCATAATTTGATAGCTTGAAATATTTCACGAAGATGATTGAAGGATAATTCCTGTCAGTCTATGTTTAACAGGTTGCAGGTATTGTGCACAGTGCCACAACCTATCCAATGAATCAAAAATCACAGGTTCTAAAAATAATGCCAATAAATTGCTTCAAAATGATGGTATATTAGGGTACCTAATGGTTGCCGCGGCAAATTTGGGCAATCTTCTATGGTTGTTAGATGTCTCAAGCCTTCAGGAAATGAGTGCAACATAGGACAAGAAGACAACCGCACCAGAAGCAGAGAAGGTAGCTTTTCCAACCAATCTGGTATAGTTTCCAGTTTGTTGCAGTGCACAATGGTCAATCTTCTGAGAGAGGAAAGAAGTTGCAAACTATCTGGCAGGCATGTCATCTCATCACATCCAGAAAGCTCCAATCCTTCGAGCCTACACAGATCCTGCAGACCCTCACAATACGAAGATGCTCTGAGTTCTTGACAGAATGAAATTGAGACATACTTTAGACTATGTGCCATATTTCCCAGGGACCCTTTTGAACCATGAAGCATTTTGTTGTTCATACACAAGACCAATTTTGTAACTGATGGAAGCTCCACGTGAATTGCTAATTTCGGGCACTGGATGATTGTCACTTCTGCCAAACACGGAAACGCAGGACCACTATGTGGCTTTTCCCATAGTTCTAGGTTACACATGTAAGAGAAAATTAGTTTCTCCAAGGAAGGGAACGTGCCATCGGCACCATAAAAACTATTGAGTGAACTGATGGCTTCAGCTGCACTTATCTCAACTATTTTCAGAAGTGGTAGTAACCCAAGTGGTGGCAATGTTTCACAAACCTTGATATTGAGTAGTCTGATCTCAACCAATGAAACAAGATATATCTCTCTGCTTGTCATCCAAGATGGAAGAGCATTTCCCTCATATGCAACAATGTCTAGTGTTTTCAACTGTCTGTTTGGTTGAAGCAATTCAAGGACTTCAGACACCCTTGACTTAGTAGTATCATCAACACTCTTGTTCCATTGAAGTACCAGTGACTCAAGCTCCAGTTTTTCTTGTAGCCTCACTCTTCTTGCATTTGCAACATCTGAAATATTTTCAAGGCCTTCCAGACTCAACTTCTTGAGATTTGTCAATGATTGCAGTTCTGATATTGCTCTTCCATCATTGCTCGAAACAACATATCCCAACATTGTTTGGAGTTTCGTCAGTTGGCCCATATTGGACGGCATTCTTGTCAGTGATGAGCACTCATGAACATTGAGATGCTGAAGGCTCTTCAATTTATTCATGTTCGGAGGCAATTCTGCAAGATAGAGGCAACCTTGGAGGTCTAGCTTCTCTAAGTGAACATGTTTGCTGATAGTTCCATGGAGTCTCAGGAGCTTTTCACAGTGAGAGAGTATGAGAGTTTGCAGAATCTGCAGCTTGGAGACAAAACCAGGAATGTTCTCTATATCTGTCCGAGAAAGGTTTAGATATTTCAGGTAGCACATCATGCCGAATTTTCTAGGGAGTGTGCTGATATAACTGTCTCGCAAATCCAAAGCAATCAAATGTCTGAATGACTGACAGAACCATCGCGGGAGCTCATCAATCTCAGCCTTTTCGAGATTGTGATCTCTTCGAGGTAAGAATTTTGGAAGTAAGATTAGAGTCCTCAATTTTTTGAATCGTAGCAATCTATCATCTATGCTGTGTACGGACAGATAATGAACTGGCAAATTAAATGCTTATGAGAATTCTTCCCAAATTGCTGTGCTGGAATTCTGTAGAGTTTCACTGCGTCTATCAACAATCTGAGCGAACCTATGCAATATATTCTGCATCCTGTATGCGCGCTTCCCAGTTGCGCTCTCAGATTCCTCCACCGGATGAAAACACTCATCAAAGAGCTTTTGGACATACCTTGCGCGTTGGGCCTGAGAATCTCGGTCGGTGGGTGGTATGTGGCCCTGAGCGTTCAAAAGATCAGCTAATTCTTCAGGGTCAAATTCGTAACTCAGAGGGAATACCGAGCAAAACAGAAGGCATTTCCTCATACTAAACGGAAGGCGGAGGTAGCTAGGATGGCCACTCCGCATAACAAAGCTATCATGTTCATTTCTCCACAGACGCACGAATTTGGAATGCAGCTCTTTGTCCACTGGGTTGGAGCGATCTGGTTCAACTGTGGCCATGCAGGACGCAACAGCAGCAGGGATTCGAGTAGTGAGTATCAGTGTAGCGATTGGTGGCAGGCTCTGCATCAGATGGCGACATTCTTGCACATTCTGGCTGCACACATCATCTTTTTTTTTTGAAAAGGGGATTCCCCGGCCTCTGCATCTGGTAGATGCATACGGCCATCTTATTAACCAAATAAAGTAGTTCCAACATGGTAGCAGTAGTCTCCAAAGGAAATAGAAAGGCAAATATAGCTCACACAGAGCCATAAGGAGCTAGAGAACACAAACTAGCCCTGAACAGACGCGACATCCGGCTGGCTAAAAAGTAGATAGGTAAACTAATTGCCTATCCTATTACATGACCGCCATCCAAACCGGTTGAAGATATCCCGAACTACCGTCTCCCAGCGGACAGACCCAGTAACCAAACGCGCCCTGGCCTCCGTCTGAGTGAGTAGCGACCACGAACGGATAAGTGCCGTAGTTCGGAATAAAACCTGCAAAAAATGGATACATGATATTCTGTTAAAAACCAAATCATTTCTGCAAGTCCAGATAGTCCACAGCAGAGCACATACACCAACACGAATGTGTCTCGCTAAATCAGGCGCAATCCCATTAAGCCATGTCCCAAATAAGGCGTCAATAGAATTCGGCGGCTTGATATTAAAAGTAATGTGGACCGTCTGCCAAAGGACCTTGGCCAACGGGCAATCAAAAAAGAGGTGCTTGATAGTCTCATCCCGATCACAGAAACTACACCGAGTAGGACCTGTCCAATTACGCTTTACCAAGTTGTCTTTGGTTAAAATAACTTGTTTGTGAACAAACCACATGAACACTTTTATTTTCAACGGAACTTTTACATCCCAAACATGCTTGGATGTAAGAATGGAGTTCGAATTGATAACATCAAGATACATTGATTTAACAGTGAAAACTCCAGACTTAGTCAAGTTCCAGCGTAATTCATCGGATTGTTGTGAAAGTTGGACCTCCATCAGTCTCCTAACTAGACGGAGCCACTCTTCCCAACGATTGCCCGCTAGCGCTCGTCTAAACTGAATATTAAGGGGGTTGGATTGGACGACCGAGGCAACAAACACCTCACGTCGTTGAACAATACGGTACAAGGACGGATATTGGATAGCTAGGGGGGTGTCGCCGAGCCAAGTGTCCTCCCAGAAACGTGTACTCAAGCCGTTTCCGACAACAAACTTTATCCTATGAAACAAGAGTCTTTTGACTTTCATCAAGCCCTTCCAAAAGGGTGAGTCGGTTGGCCTAACTATAACCTGGGATAAAGTTTTTGTCTGGAGATAATTACTACGAAGGATTTGAGCCCACATGGCATCATTCTCCGATGATAGCTTCCACAGCCACTTGCTAAGGAGGCATTTATTCTTAACCTCGAGATTCTCAATACCTAGACCCCCTTGGTCTTTTGGTCTACAAATGATATCCCATTTAGCCAGCCGGTATTTCCTTTTGAGCTCATCCCCCTGCCAAAAGAACCGCGATCGGTAGAAGTCCAGTCTCCTCCTAACACCAACTGGGACCTCAAAGAACGAAAGGAGAAACATCGGCATACTCGTGAGCACCGAATTAATCAGAATTAATCGGCCTCCGTATGACATGAGCTTACCCTTCCAGCAGCTCAATTTCTTCTCAAAACGGTCCTCGATGCACCTCCACTCTCGGTTTGTCAGCCTACGATGGTGGATTGGGATACCTAGGTAAGAGAAGGGTAGTGCTCCCAACTCACACCCAAACAATTGCCTATAAGCCTCCTGTTCGTCATTGGCTCTACCAAAACAGAACAGCTCACTCTTATGGCTCTTGAGAACTGCTTGATCTAGAACCATCAAAAATCTTTTGTCTCTCCACACATGGCTCTTGAGAACTGCTTGATCTACAATGCTGACTCCCAACGCAACTAAATTTTTTCGCAAGATTACCGAGACATCAAAGGGCTGTGAAACATCCACCCAAGCTCGCAGATCAAACTTCTCCACGACCCTAGCATCATGGAACAAGGTGCGTGCCAAAAGGGTCTTTCCAGATCCAGGCTCCCCTGCGAGTGGCAGAAACAGCGGTCCACGAGCACCACCAGTTCTGTCACGAATCAATATCCTCACCATCTCTTCCACCACCTGCAGATTACCTAGCTGATTCGCATCCACCACGCTTGAACTCCCCAGGTTGACGAGGTTGCCTTGAGGGAGGCACCTGATCCCAAGGCTGTAGGCAAGCCTGAAAGGCGGTGATATTATCCCTCTCAACTCCAAAATCAAACGCCTCAGCTCACCGTCGAACCCATGGCCGCAGAGGGGATTCTT
Organism: Aegilops umbellulata; assembly: GCA_032464435.1. Lineage (NCBI taxonomy): Eukaryota > Viridiplantae > Streptophyta > Magnoliopsida > Poales > Poaceae > Aegilops > Aegilops umbellulata. The sequence continues at coordinate 3,808,636 of CP136057.1, read as the reverse complement.
GTCCAGAACCTGCTGCAGAACTTGGCGGAGGCGTGCGCTGGCATATCGGACACGTTTGTCATACCATACGTGAGTTCGATCATGCCAGCGGGCGTGCCCTCCATGGCGATGACGCCGCTGACAGCGGTTCGGAGATCCGAGAGCAGGGCCTCCACCCGCAGCAGCCGACCTTGCTTCGCCAAGGTTACCGAGGTCAAAATGGCCATAGCCGTATGCTGCCGCAGCCGACCTTGCTCTACTGCTCCGCCCCGCAGCCCTTGAAGAAGAAGGTAGCTACGGCGGCCGTCGACCAGGGCGTGAAGGGGATAAGGCAAGACTGAGGGGAGATGGATGGAGAGATAGTGAATTGGCGGTCGGGAAGAGGGCAAATTAAAGCCGCGGAGGGGCACGAGTAAAACTTGTGGTACAAGAGGGTTTGCAGCGGATTATTTACGTGTGGCCCTTTTCATCTCTATGTGCCCGTTTGTATTCACGTCCACGGCCCAACGAAGAGGCTCATTTCGTCTCTATCCCACTGATCCATTTTGGTCTCAAATTTAAGTTAGATTTGGATCAAAGCGGACGCGAGTAACTAGCTAAGGAGCGCTCCTTACCAGCCTCCGCAAGGGTCGTTTGAGGTGGGCTGAGAGCGTGCCATTTGACACTGTGTGTTTTCTCTAGGCGTTTTCTCCTGATTTTTTTCGCATGCATTTTAGATTTTTTAAATGGTTTTTCTGGCTTTTTGGTTTTCACCGGTCTTCCTTATCTTTTGGAGAGAAAAATTCACATTTTACTTTTTGCGCGAAAAACGTGTTTTTTTTTTCTTTCGTGAGAGTTACGGTTTTCCTTCTGCGAGAGGCATGGCCATGCCTCTAAGAAATGGAAAAAATGTGTTTTCCTCTTTTTTTTCCTTTTGTGAGAGGCACGGTTTTGCTTCCGCGAGAGGCATGACTGTGCCTCTCAAAAACGGAAAAAATGTGTTTTTTTTTCTTTCGTGAGAGGCACGGTTTTGCCTTTGTGAGACGCACGCGAAAGACATGGCCGTGCCTCTTGGAAACGAGAAAAATGTGTTTTCTCTTCTTTTTCCCCTTCCATGAGAGTCGCAGTTTTGCTTCCGCGAGAGGCATGGCTGTACCTCTCGGAAAATGGCTTTCGGAAAGGGGGGAAAATGTGCTCCCAGTTTGGTTTTTCGTACGGTTTTTTGTCCTTTTTTCATGAGAAAAGAAATTCGTCAAAACCTATTAACATGGGATCTATTTATGAAGATCTCGATGAGAGAAATCAAACGGAGAAAAGTTTCAAGATTTGAACGCACTATTTAAGAAATAAATCGTGACGCACATGCGACACGCCACATGTAATAACATAGGAAGACCCAAGTGGTCTTTAGAAATAGTAATCCTTAATTAGTGATTTCGGAAGCGGACACTACCCGCTATCCCTCTGCGTCATGCGTCGTCCGACCTGATCCACCACCCACCCATCCCACCTCTCTATCATCCTTTTTTTCTCTCTCCCCACAAACTCCACCAACCACGCCATGCAGCCCACAACTGCACCCATCCCCGACGTGCAGAGGAGGTAGTGGCTCCTCCGGCGTGTACAGGAGGTCGCCGGCTGCGGCCCGACCTCCACCCTCGCACCGATCCCCAACCATCATCCATTTTTGCTCTCTCTCTCTCTCTCTCTCTCTCTATGACACACACACACGCACGCACGCGCGCACGCGCACGCGCACACACACATGAATTCTAGCCCCGTGTTGTTCCCTGACCTCCCGCAGTCGCCGTCAGCATTCGCGGCTGCCACGGGGCCCAACTCGCCAACATGCTCTGCTTGCTGGCACCCTCCCCCGAGTCCAACGCCACCTCGACGGAAGATGTAGGTGAAGGAGGAGCGGCAGCGCAACATGTGGAGGCACGGAGGAAGACAACGCACAGATCTGGTCGACGCGTCGGAGGAGCAGAGGAGGCCGACGCTCATGACACTCTCAGGCGGGCACTTCATCGTCGCCACCGCGGTCTTTGGGGCGGGGGGGGGGGGGGGGGGGGATCGTGATGCGGTGGAGCAACGCCATGCTGTAGTGATAGCATACCGGCTAAATTTCCGAGTTAATTGCAAGGAACTACCACACCTCGGCACGGCGTGACGAGTCAGTACCACTAGTCACTTTTTTGCAGTTCAGTACCAGCTCAGAGCCTAAGTGTTGCAAAACGGTCTGACAGCCGTATAAGCGCGTATTGACCACGTATCTGACCGACCGGCCCCAGGTGTCAGGTGCCGCGGTCCCAACTCGCCAACGTGCTCTGCTCGTTGGCACCCTCCCCTGAGTCCAACGCCACCTCGACAAAAGATGTAGGTGAAGGAGGAGTGGCGGCGCAACATGTGGAGGCACGGAGGAAGACAACGCACAGATCTGGTCGACGCGTCGGAGGAGCAGAGGAGGCCGACGCTCTCAGGCGGGCACTTCATCGTCGCCACCGCGGTCTTTGGGGCATGGGCGGGGGGGGGGGGTCGTGATGCGGTGGAGCAACACCATGCTGTAGTGATAGCACACCGGCTAAATTTCCGAGTTAATTGCAAGGAACTACCACACCTCGGCACGTCGTGACGAGTCAGTACCACTAGTCACTTTTTGCAGTTCAGTACCAGCTCAGAGCCTAAGTGTTGCAAAACGGTCTGACAGCCGTATAAGCGCGTATTGACCACGTATCTGACCGACCGGCCCCACGTGTCAGGTGCCGCGGTCCCAACTCGCCAACGTGCTCTGCTCGTTGGCACCCATCCCTGAGTCCAACGCCACCTCGACGAAAGATGTAGGTGAAGGAGGAGTGGCGGCGCAACATGTGGAGGCACGGAGGAAGACAACGCACAGATCTGGTCGATGCGTCGGAGGAGCAGAGGAGGCCGACGCTCTCAGGCGGGCACTTCATCGTCGCCACCGCGGTCTTTGGGGCATGGGCGGGGGGGGGGGGGGGGTCGTGATGCGGTGGAGCAACACCATGCTGTAGTGATAGCATACCGGCTAAATTTCCGAGTTAATTGCAAGGAACTACCACACCTCGGCACGTCGTGACGAGTCAGTACCACTAGTCACTTTTTGCAGTTCAGTACCAGCTCAGAGCCTAAGTGTTGCAAAATGGTCTGACAGCCGTATAAGCGCGTATTGACCACGTATCTGACCGACCGGCCCCACGTGTCAGGTGCCGCGGTCCCAACTCGCCAACGTGCTCTGCTCGTTGGCACCCTTCCCTGAGTCCAACGCCACCTCGACGAAAGATGTAGGTGAAGGAGGAGTGGCGGCGCAACATGTGGAGGCACGGAGGAAGACAACGCACAGATCCGGTCGACGCGTCGGAGGAGCAGAGGAGGCCCACGCTCATGACGCTCTTAGGCGGGCACTTCATCGTCGCCACCGCGGTCTTTGGGGCATGGGCGGGGGGGGGGGGTCGTGATGCGGTGGAGCAACGCCATGCTGTAGTGATAGCATACCGGCTAAATTTCCGAGTTAATTGCAAGGAACTACCACAGCTCGGCACGTCGTGACGAGTCAGTACCACTAGTCACTTTTTTGCAGTTCAGTACCAGCTCAGAGCCTAAGTGTTGCAAAACGGTCTGACAGCCGTATAAGCGCGTATTGACCACGTATCTGACCGACCAGCCCCACGTGTCAGGTGCCGCGGTCCCAACTCGCCAACGTGCTCTGCTCGTTGGCACCCTCCCCTGAGTCCAACGCCACCTCGACGAAAGATGTAGGTGAAGGAGGAGTGGCGGCGCAACATGTGGAGGCACGGAGGAAGACAACGCACAGATCTGGTCGACGCGTCGGAGGAGCAGAGGAGGCCGACGCTCATGACGCTCTCAGGCGGGCACTTCATCATCGCCACCGCGGTCTTTGGGGCATGGGCGGGGGGGAGGGGGGTCGTGATGCGGTGGAGCAACGCCATGCTGTAGTGATAGCATACGGGCCAAATTTCCGAGTTAATTGCAAGGAACTACCACACCTCGGCACGTCGTGACGAGTGAGTACCACTAGTCACTTTTTTGCAGTTCAGTACCAACTTAGAGCCTAAGTGTTGCAAAACGGTCTGACAGCCGTATAAGCGCGTATTGACCACGTATCTGACCGACCGGCCCCACGTGTCAGGTGTCGCGGTCCCAACTCGCCAACGTGCTCTGCTCGTTGGCACCCTTCCCTGAGTCCAACGCCACCTCGACGAAAGATGTAGGTGAAGGAGGAGTGGCGGCGCAACATGTGGAGGCACGGAGGAAGACAACGCACAGATCTGGTCGACGCATCGGAGGAGCAGAGGAGGCCGACGCTCTCAGGCGGGCACTTCATCGTCGCCACCGCGGTCTTTGGGGCATGGGCGGGGGGGGGGGAGGGTCATGATGCCGTGGAGAAACACCATGCTGTAGTGATAGCATACCGGCTAAATTTCCGAGTTAATTGCAAGGAACTACCACACCTCGGCACGTCGTGACGAGTCAGTACCACTAGTCACTTTTTGCAGTTCAGTACCAGCTCAGAGCCTAGGTGTTGCAAAACGGTCTGACAGCCGTATAAGCGCGTATTGACCACGTATCTGACCGACCGGCCCCACGTGTCAGGTGCCGCGGTCCCAACTCGCCAACGTGCTCTGCTCGTTGGCACCCTTCCCTGAGTCCAACGCCACCTCGACGAAAGATGTAGGTGAAGGAGGAGTGGCGGCGCAACATGTGGAGGCACGGAGGAAGACAACGCACAGATCCGGTCGACGCGTCGGAGGAGCAGAGGAGGCCCACGCTCATGACGCTCTCAGGCGGGCACTTCATCGTCGCCACCGCGGTCTTTGGGGCATGGGCGGGGGGGGGGGGTCGTGATGCGGTGGGGCAACGCCATGCTGTAGTGATAGCATACCGGCTAAATTTCCGAGTTAATTGCAAGGAACTACCACACCTCGACACGTCGTGACGAGTCAGTACCACTAGTCACTTTTTGGCAGTTCAGTACCAGCTCAGAGCCTAAGTGTTGCAAAACGGTCTGACAGCCGTATAAGCGTGTATTGACCACGTATCTGAACAACTGGCCCCAGGTGTCAGGTGCCGCGGTCCCAACTCGCCAACGTGCTCTGCTCGTTGGCACCCTCCCCTGAGTCCAACGCCACCTCGACGAAAGATGTAGGTGAAGGAGGAGTGGCGGCGCAACATGTGGAGGCACGGAGGAAGACAACGCACAGATCTGGTCGACGCGTCGGAGGAGTAGAGGAGGCCGACGCTCATGACGCTCTCAGGCGGGCACTTCATCATCGCCACCGCGGTCTTTGGGGCATGGGCGGGGGGAGGGGGGTCGTGATGCGGTGGAGCAACGCCATGCTGTAGTGATAGCATACGGGCCAAATTTCCGAGTTAATTGCAAGGAACTACCACACCTCGGCACGTCGTGACGAGTCAGTACCACTAGTCACTTTTTTGCAGTTCAGTACCAACTCAGAGCCTAAGTGTTGCAAAACGGTCTGACAGCCGTATAAGCACGTATTGACCACGTATCTGACCGACCGGCCCCACGTGTCAGGTGCCGCGGTCCCAACTCGCCAACGTGCTCTGCTCGTTGGCACCCTTCCCTGAGTCCAACGCCACCTCGACGAAAGATGTAGGTGAAGGAGGAGTGGCGGCGCAACATGTGGAGGCACGGAGGAAGACAACGCACAGATCCGGTCGACGCGTCGGAGGAGCAGAGGAGGCCCACGCTCATGACGCTCTCAGGCGGGCACTTCATCGTCGCCACCGCGGTCTTTGGGGCATGGGCGGGGGGGGGGGTCGTGATGCGGTGGAGCAACGCCATGCTGTAGTGATAGCATACCGGCTAAATTTCCGAGTTAATTGCAAGGAACTACCACAGCTCGGCACGTCGTGACGATTCAGTACCACTAGTCACTTTTTTGCAGTTCAGTACCAGCTCAGAGCCTAAGTGTTGCAAAACGGTCTGAACGCCGTATAAGCGCGTATTGACCACGTATCTGACCGACCAGCCCCACGTGTCAGGTGTCGCGGTCCCAACTCGCCAACCTGCTCTGCTCGTTGGCACCCTCCCCTGAGTCCAACGCCACCTCGACGAAAGATGTAGGTGAAGGAGGAGTGGCGGCGCAACATGTGGAGGCACGGAGGAAGACAACGCACAGATCCGGTCGACGCGTCGGAGGAGCAGAGGAGGCCGACGCTCCTGACGCTCTCAGGCGGGCACTTCATCATCGCCTCCGCGGTCTTTGGGGCATGGGCGGGGGGGGGGGTCGTGATGCGGTGGAGCAACGCCATGCTGTAGTGATAGCATACCGGCTAAATTTCCGAGTTAATTGCAAGGAACTACCACAGCTCGGCACGTCGTGACGAGTCAGTACCACTAGTCACTTTTTTGCAGTTCAGTACCAGCTCAGAGCCTAAGTGTTGCAAAACGGTCTGACAGCCGTATAAGCGCGTATTGACCACGTATCTGACCGACCAGCCCCACGTGTCAGGTGCCGCGGTCCCAACTCGCCAACGTGCTCTGCTCGTTGGCACCCTCCCCTGAGTGCAACGCCACCTCGACGAAAGATGTAGGTGAAGGAGGAGTGGCGGCGCAACATGTGGAGGCACGGAGGAAGACAACGCACAGATCTGGTCGACGCGTCGGAGGAGCAGAGGAGGCCGACGCTCATGACGCTCTCAGGCGGGCACTTCATCATCGCCACCGCGGTCTTTGGGGCATGGGCGGGGGGGAGGGGGGTCGTGATGCGGTGGAGCAACGCCATGCTGTAGTGATAGCATACGGGCCAAATTTCCGAGTTAATTGCAAGGAACTACCACACCTCGGCACGTCGTGACGAGTGAGTACCACTAGTCACTTTTTTGCAGTTCAGTACCAACTCAGAGCCTAAGTGTTGCAAAACGGTCTGACAGCCGTATAAGCGCGTATTGACCACGTATCTGACCGACCGGCCCCACGTGTCAGGTGCCGCGGTCCCAACTCGCCAACGTGCTCTGCTCGTTGGCACCCTTCCCTGAGTCCAACGCCACCTCGACGAAAGATGTAGGTGAAGGAGGAGTGGCGGCGCAACATGTGGAGGCACGGAGGAAGACAACGCACAGATCTGGTCGACGCATCGGAGGAGCAGAGGAGGCCGACGCTCTCAGGCGGGCACTTCATCGTCGCCACCGCGGTCTTTGGGGCATGGGCGGGGGGGGGGGGGGGAGGGTCATGATGCCGTGGAGAAACACCATGCTGTAGTGATAGCATACCGGCTAAATTTCCGAGTTAATTGCAAGGAACTACCACACCTCGGCACGTCGTGATGAGTCAGTACCACTAGTCACTTTTTGCAGTTCAGTACCAGCTCAGAGCCTAGGTGTTGCAAAACGGTCTGACAGCCGTATAAGCGCGTATTGACCACGTATCTGACCGACCGGCCCCACGTGTCAGGTGCCGCGGTCCCAACTTGCCAACGTGCTCTGCTCGTTGGCACCCTTCCCTGAGTCCAACGCCACCTCGACGAAAGATGTACGTGAAGGAGGAGTGGCGGCGCAACATGTGGAGGCACGGAGGAAGACAACGCACAGATCCGGTCGACGCGTCGGAGGAGCAGAGGAGGCCCACGCTCATGACGCTCTCAGGCGGGCACTTCATCGTCGCCACCGCGGTCTTTGGGGCATGGGCGGGGGGGGGGGGGGGTCGTGATGCGGTGGGGCAACGCCATGCTGTAGTGATAGCATACCGGCTAAATTTCCGAGTTAATTGCAAGGAACTACCACACCTCGACACGTCGTGACGAGTCAGTACCACTAGTCACTTTTTGGCAGTTCAGTACCAGCTCAGAGCCTAAGTGTTGCAAAACGGTCTGACAGCCGTATAAGCGTGTATTGACCACGTATCTGAACAACTGGCCCCACGTGTCAGGTGCCGCGGTCCCAACTCGCCAACGTGCTCTGCTCGTTGGCACCCTCCCCTGAGTCCAACGCCACCTCGACGAAAGATGTAGGTGAAGGAGGAGTGGCGGCGCAACATGTGGAGGCACGGAGGAAGACAACGCACAGATCTGGTCGACGCGTCGGAGGAGTAGAGGAGGCCGACGCTCATGACGCTCTCAGGCGGGCACTTCATCATCGCCACCGCGGTCTTTGGGGCATGGGCGGGGGGAGGGGGGTCGTGATGCGGTGGAGCAACGCCATGCTGTAGTGATAGCATACGGGCCAAATTTCCGAGTTAATTGCAAGGAACTACCACACCTCGGCACGTCGTGACGAGTCAGTACCACTAGTCACTTTTTTGCAGTTCAGTACCAACTCAGAGCCTAAGTGTTGCAAAACGGTCTGACAGCCGTATAAGCACGTATTGACCACGTATCTGACCGACCGGCCCCACGTGTCAGGTGCCGCGGTCCCAACTCGCCAACGTGCTCTGCTCGTTGGCACCCTTCCCTGAGTCCAACGCCACCTCGACGAAAGATGTAGGTGAAGGAGGAGTGGCGGCGCAACATGTGGAGGCACGGAGGAAGACAACGCACAGATCCGGTCGACGCGTCGGAGGAGCAGAGGAGGCCCACGCTCATGACGCTCTCAGGCGGGCACTTCATCGTCGCCACCGCGGTCTTTGGGGCATGGGCGGGGGGGGGGGTCGTGATGCGGTGGAGCAACGCCATGCTGTAGTGATAGCATACCGGCTAAATTTCCGAGTTAATTGCAAGGAACTACCACAGCTCGGCACGTCGTGACGATTCAGTACCACTAGTCACTTTTTTGCAGTTCAGTACCAGCTCAGAGCCTAAGTGTTGCAAAACGGTCTGAACGCCGTATAAGCGCGTATTGACCACGTATCTGACCGACCAGCCCCACGTGTCAGGTGTCGCGGTCCCAACTCGCCAACCTGCTCTGCTCGTTGGCACCCTCCCCTGAGTCCAACGCCACCTCGACGAAAGATGTAGGTGAAGGAGGAGTGGCGGCGCAACATGTGGAGGCACGGAGGAAGACAACGCACAGATCCGGTCGACGCGTCGGAGGAGCAGAGGAGGCCGACGCTCCTGACGCTCTCAGGCGGGCACTTCATCATCGCCTCCGCGGTCTTTGGGGCATGGGCGGGGGGGGGGGGGGTCGTGATGCGGTGTAGCAACGCCATGCTGTAGTGATAGCATACCGGCTAAATTTCCGAGTTAATTGCAAGGAACTACCACAGCTCGGCACGTCGTGACGAGTCAGTACCACTAGTCACTTTTTTGCAGTTCAGTACCAGCTCAGAGCCTAAGTGTTGCAAAACGGTCTGACAGCCGTATAAGCGCGTATTGACCACGTATCTGACCGACCGGCCCCACGTGTCAGGTGCCGCGGTCCCAACTCGCCAACGTGCTCTGCTCGTTGGCACCCTTCCCTGAGTCCAACGCCACCTCGACGAAAGATGTAGGTGAAGGAGGAGTGGCGGCACAACATGTGGAGGCACGGAGGAAGACAACACACAGATCCGGTCGACGCGTCGGAGGAGCAGAGGAGGCCGACGCTCATGACGCTCTCAGGAGGGCATTTCATCGTCGCCACTGCGGTCTTTGGGGCATGGGCGGGGGGGGGGTCGTGATGTGGTGGAGTAACGCCATGCTGTAGTGATAGCATACCGGCTAAATTTCCGAGTTAATTGCAAGGAACTACCACACCTCGGCACGTCGTGATGAGTCAGTATCACTAGTCACTTTTTTGCAGTTCAGTACCAGCTCAGAGCCTAAGTGTTGCAAAACGGTCTGACAGCCGTATAAGCGCGTATTGACCACGTATCTGACCGACCGGCCCCACGTGTCAGGTGCCGCGGTCCCAACTCGCCAACATGCTCTGCTCGTTGGTACCCTCCCCTGAGTCCAACGCCACCTCGACGAAAGATGTAGGTGAAGGAGGAGTGGCGGCGCAACATGTGGAGGCCCGGAGGAAGACAACGCACAGATCTGGTCGACGCGTCGGAGGAGCAGAGGAGGCCGACGCTCATGACACTCTCAGGCGGGCACTTCATCGTCGCCACCGCGGTCTTTGGGGCATGGGCGGGGGGGGGGGGTCGTGATGCGGTGTGGCAACGCCATGCTGTAGTGATAGCATACCGGCTAAATTTCCGAGTTAATTGCAAGGAACTACCACACCTCGACACGTCGTGACGAGTCAGTACCACTAGTCACTTTTTGGCAGTTCAGTACCAGCTCAGAGCCTAAGTGTTGCAAAACGGTCTGACAGCCGTATAAGCGTGTATTGACCACGTATCTGAACAACTGGCCCCACATGTCAGGTGCCGTGGTCCCAACTCGCCAACGTGCTCTGCTCGTTGGCACCCTCCCCTGAGTCCAACGCCACCTCGACGAAAGATGTACGTGAAGGAGGAGTGGCGGCGCAACATGTGGAGGCACGGAGGAAGACAACGCACAGATCCGGTCGACGCGTCGGAGGAGCAGAGGAGGCCCACGCTCATGACGCTCTCAGGCGGGCACTTCATCGTCGCCACCGCGGTCTTTGGGGCATGGGCGGGGGGGGGGGGGGGGGTCGTGATGCGGTGGAGCAACGCCATGCTGTAGTGATAGCATACCGTCTAAATTTCCGAGTTAATTGCAAGGAACTACCACACCTCGACACGTCGTGACGAGTCAGTACCACTAGTCACTTTTTGGCAGTTCAGTACCAGCTCAGAGCCTAAGTGTTGCAAAACGGTCTGACAGCCGTATAAGCGTGTATTGACCACGTATCTGAACAACTGGCCCCACGTGTCAGGTGCCGCGGTCCCAACTCGCCAACGTGCTCTGCTCGTTGGCACCCTTCCCTGAGTCCAACGCCACCTCGACGAAAGATGTACGTGAAGGAGGAGTGGCGGCGCAACATGTGGAGGCACGGAGGAAGACAACGCACAGATCCGGTCGACGCGTCGGAGGAGCAGAGGAGGCCCACGCTCATGACGCTCTCAGGCGGGCACTTCATCGTCGCCACCGCGGTCTTTGGGGCATGGGCGGGGGGGGGGGGTCGTGATGCGGTGGAGCAACGCCATGCTGTAGTGATAGCATACCGGCTAAATTTCCGAGTTAATTGCAAGGAACTACCACAGCTCGGCACGTCATAACGAGTTAGTACCACTAGTCACTTTTTTGCAGTTCAGTACCAGCTCAGAGCCTAAGTGTTGCAAAACGGTCTGACAGCCGTATAAGCGCGTATTGACCACGTATCTGACCGACTAGCCCCATGTGTCAGGTACCGCGGTCCCAACTCGCCAACGTGCTCTGCTCGTTGGCACCCTCCCCTGAGTCCAACGCCACCTCGACGAAAGATGTAGGTGAAGGAGGAGTGGCGACGCAACATGTGGAGTCACGGAGGAAGACAACGCACAGATCTGGTCGACGCGTCGGAGGAGCAGAGGAGGCCGACGCTCCTGACGCTCTCAGGCGGGCACTTCATCATCGCCACCGCGGTCTTTGGGGCATGGGCGGGGGGGGGGGGGGGTCGTGATGCAGTGGAGCAACGCCATGCTGTAGTGATAGCATACTGGCCAAATTTCCGAGTTAATTGCAAGGAACTACCACACCTCGGCACGTCGTGACGAGTGAGTACCACTAGTCACTTTTTTGCAGTTCAGTACCAGCTCAGAGCCTAAGTGTTGCAAAACGGTCTGACAGCCGTATAAGCGCGTATTGACCACGTATCTGACCGACTGGCCCCACGTGTCAGGTGCCGCGGTCCCAACTCGCCAACGTGCTCTGCTCGTTGGCACCCTTCCCTGAGTCCAACGCCACCTCGACGAAAGATGTAGGTGAAGGAGGAGTGGCGGCGCAACATGTGGAGGCCCGGAGGAAGACAACGCACAGATCGGGTCGACGCGTCGGAGGAGCAGAGGAGGCTGACGCTCATGACGCTCTCAGGCGGGCACTTCATCGTCGCCACCGCGGTCTTTGGGGCATGGGCGGGGGGGGGGGGGGGTTCGTGATGCGGTGGAGCAACGCCATGCTGTAGTGATAGCATACCGGCCAAATTTCCGAGTTAATTGCAAGGAACTACCACACCTCGGCACGTCGTGACGAGTCAGTACCACTAGTCACTTTTTTGCAGTTCAGTACCAGCTCAGAGCCTAAGTGTTGCAAAACGGTCTGACAGCCGTATAAGCGCGTATTGACCACGTATCTGACCGACCGGCCCCACGTGTCAGGTGCCGCGGTCCCAACCCGCCAACGTGCTCTGCTCGTTGGCACCCTTCCCTGAGTCCAACGCCACCTCGACGAAAGATGTAGGTGAAGGAGGAGTGGCGGCGCAACATGTGGAGGCCCGGAGGAAGACAACGCACAGATCGGGTCGACGCGTCGGAGGAGCAGAGGAGGCCGACGCTCATGACGCTCTCAGGCGGGCATTTCATCGTCGCCACCGCGGTCTTTGGGGCATGGGCGGGGGGGGTCGTGATGTGGTGGAGTAACGCCATGCTGTAGTGATAGCATACCGGCTAAATTTCCGAGTTAATTGCAAGGAACTACCACACCTCGGCACGTCGTGACGAGTCAGTACCACTAGTCACTTTTTTGCAGTTCAGTACCAGCTCAGAGCCTAAGTGTTGCAAAACGGTCTGACAGCCGTATAAGCGCGTATTGACCACGTATCTGACCGACCGGCCCCACGTGTCAGGTGCCGCGGTCCCAACTCGCCAACATGCTCTGCTCGTTGGTACCCTCCCCTGAGTCCAACGCCACCTCGACGAAAGATGTAGGTGAAGGAGGAGTGGCGGCGCAACATGTGGAGGCCCGGAGGAAGACAACGCACAGATCTGGTCGACGCGTCGGAGGAGCAGAGGAGGCCGACGCTCATGACACTCTCAGGCGGGCACTTCATCGTCGCCACCGCGGTCTTTGGGGCATGGGCGGGGGGGGGGGGTCGTGATGCGATGTCGCAACGCCATGCTGTAGTGATAGCATACCGGCTAAATTTCCGAGTTAATTGCAAGGAACTACCACACCTCGACACGTCGTGACGAGTCAGTACCACTAGTCACTTTTTGGCAGTTCAGTACCAGCTCAGAGCCTAAGTGTTGCAAAACGGTCTGGCAGCCGTATAAGCGTGTATTGACCACGTATCTGAACAACTGGCCCCACGTGTCAGGTGCCGCGGTCCCAACTCGCCAACGTGCTCTGCTCGTTGGCACCCTCCCCTGAGTCCAACGCCACCTCGACGAAAGATGTACGTGAAGGAGGAGTGGCGGCGCAAAATGTGGAGGCACGGAGGAAGACAACGCACAGATCCGGTCGACGCGTCGGAGGAGCAGAGGAGGCCCACGCTCATGACGCTCTCAGGCGGGCACTTCATCGTCGCCACCGCGGTCTTTGGGGCATGGGCGGGGGGGGGGTCGTGATGCGGTGGAGCAACGCCATGCTGTAGTGATAGCATACCGGCTAAATTTCCGAGTTAATTGCAAGGAACTACCACAGCTCGGCACGTCGTGACGAGTCAGTACCACTAGTCACTTTTTTGCAGTTCAGTACCAGCTCAGAGCCTAAGTGTTGCAAAACGGTCTGACAGCCGTATAAGCGCGTATAGACCACGTATCTGACCGACCGGCCCCACGTGTCAGGTGCCGCGGTCCCAACTCGCCAACGTGCTCTGCTCGTTGGCACCCTCCCCTGAGTCCAACGCCACCTCGACGAAAGATGTAGGTGAAGGAGGAGTGGCGGCGCAACCTGTGGAGGCACGGAGGAAGACAACGCACAGATCTGGTCGACGCGTCGGAGGAGCAGAGGAGGCCGACGCTCCTGACGCTCTCAGGCGGGCACTTCATCATCGCCACCGCGGTCTTTGGGGCATGGGCGGGGGGGGGGGGGGGGGGTCGTGATGCAGTGGAGCAACGCCATGCTGTAGTGATAGCATACCGGCTAAATTTCCGAGTTAATTGCAAGGAACTACCACAGCTCGGCACGTCGTGACGTGTCAGTACCACTAGTCACTTTTTTGCAGTTCAGTACCAGCTCAGAGCCTAAGTGTTGCAAAACGGTCTGACAGCCGTATAAGCGCGTATTGACCACGTATCTGACCGACCAGCCCCACGTGTCAGGTGCCGCGGTCCCAACTCGCCAACGTGCTCTGCTCGTTGGCACCCTCCCCTGAGTCCAACGCCACCTCGACGAAAGATGTAGGTGAAGGAGGAGTGGCGGCGCAACATGTGGAGGCACGGAGGAAGACAACGCACAGATCTGGTCGACGCGTCGGAGGAGCAGAGGAGGCCGACGCTCCTGACGCTCTCAGGCGGGCACTTCATCATCGCCTCCGCGGTCTTTGGGGCATGGGCGGGGGGGGGGGGTCGTGATGCAGTGGAGCAACGCCATGCTGTAGTGATAGCATACGGGCCAAATTTCCGAGTTAATTGCAAGGAACTACCACACCTCGGCACGTCATGACGAGTGAGTACCACTAGTCACTTTTTTGCAGTTCAGTACCAGCTCAGAGCCTAAGTGTTGCAAAACGGTCTGACAGCCGTATAAGCGCGTATTGACCACGTATCTGACCGACCGGCCCCACGTGTCAGGTGCCGCGGTCCCAACTCGCCAACGTGCTCTGCTCGTTGGCACCCTTCCCTGAGTCCAACGCCACCTCGACGAAAGATGTAGGTGAAGAAGGAGTGGCGGAGCAACATGTGGAGGCCCGGAGGAAGACAACGCACAGATCTGGTCGACGCGTCGGAGGAGCAGAGGAGGCCGACGCTCATGACACTCTCAGGCGGGCACTTCATCGTCGCCACCGCGGTCTTTGGGGCATGGGCGGGGGGGGGGGGGGTCGTGATGCGGTGTAGCAACGCCATGCTGTAGTGATAGCATACCGGCTAAATTTCCGAGTTAATTGCAAGGAACTACCACACCTCGACACGTCGTGACGAGTCAGTACCACTAGTCACTTTTTGGCAGTTCAGTACCAGCTCAGAGCCTAAGTGTTGCAAAACGGTCTGGCAGCCGTATAAGCGTGTATTGACCACGTATCTGAACAACTGGCCCCACGTGTCAGGTGCCGCGGTCCCAACTCGCCAACGTGCTCTGCTCGTTGGCACCCTCCCCTGAGTCCAACGCCACCTCGACGAAAGATGTAGGTAAAGGAGGAGTGGCGGCGCAACATGTGGAGGCACGGAGGAAGACAACGCACAGATCCGGTCGACGCGTCGGAGGAGCGGAGGAGTCCCACGCTCATGACGCTCTCAGGCGGGCACTTCATCGTCGCCACCGCGGTCTTTGGGGCATGGGCGGGGGGGGGGGGGGTCGTGATGCGGTGGAGCAACGCCATGCTGTAGTGATAGCATACCGGCTAAATTTCCGAGTTAATTGCAAGGAACTACCACAGCTCGGCACGTCGTGACGAGTCAGTACCACTAGTCACTTTTTTGCAGTTCAGTACCAGCTCAGAGCCTAAGTGTTGCAAAACGGTCTGACAGCCGTATAAGCGCGTATAGACCACGTATCTGACCGACCAGCCCCACGTGTCAGGTGCCGCGGTCCCAACTCGCCAACGTGCTCTGCTCGTTGGCACCCTCCCCTGAGTCCAACGCCACCTCGACGAAAGATGTAGGTGAAGGAGGAGTGGCGGCGCAACCTGTGGAGGCACGGAGGAAGACAACGCACAGATCTGGTCGACGCGTCGGAGGAGCAGAGGAGGCCGACGCTCCTGACGCTCTCAGGCGGGCACTTCATCATCGCCACCGCGGTCTTTGGGGCATGGGCGGGGGGGGGGGGTCGTGATGCAGTGGAGCAATGCCATGCTGTAGTGATAGCATACCGGCTAAATTTCCGAGTTAATTGCAAGGAACTACCACAGCTCGGCACGTCGTGACGAGTCAGTACCACTAGTCACTTTTTTGCAGTTCAGTACCAGCTCAGAGCCTAAGTGTTGCAAAACGGTCTGACAGCCGTATAAGCGCGTATTGACCACGTATCTGACCGACCAGCCCCACGTGTCAGGTGCCGCGGTCCCAACTCGCCAACGTGCTCTGCTCGTTGGCACCCTCCCCTGAGTCCAACGCCACCTCGACGAAAGATGTAGGTGAAGGAGGAGTGGCGGCGCAACCTGTGGAGGCACGGAGGAAGACAACGCACAGATCTGGTCGACGCGTCGGAGGAGCAGAGGAGGCCGACGCTCCTGACGCTCTCAGGCGGGCACTTCATCGTCGCCACCGCGGTCTTTGGGGCATGGGCGGGGGGGGGGGTCGTGATGCAGTGGAGCAACGCCATGCTGTAGTGATAGCATACGGGCCAAATTTTCGAGTTAATTGCAAGGAACTACCACACCTCGGCACGTCGTGACGAGTGAGTACCACTAGTCACTTTTTTGCAGTTCAGTACCAGCTCAGAGCCTAAGTGTTGCAAAACGGTCTGACAGCCGTATAAGCGCGTATTGACCACGTATCTGACCGACCGGCCCCACGTGTCAGGTGCCGTGGTCCCAACTCGCCAACGTGCTCTGCTCGTTGGCACCCTTCCCTGAGTCCAACGCCACCTCGACGAAAGATGTAGGTGAAGGAGGAGTGGCGGCGCAACATGTGGAGGCCCGGAGGAAGACAACGCACAGATCTGGTCGACGCGCCGGAGGAGCAGAGGAGGCCGACGCTCATGTCGCTCTCAGGCGGGCACTTCATCGTCGCCACCGCGGTCTTTGGGGCATGGGCGGGGGGGGGGTCGTGATGCGGTGGAGCAACGCCATGCAGTAGTGATAGCATACCGGCCAAATTTCCGAGTTAATTGCAAGGAACTACCACACCTCGGCACGTCGTGACGAGTCAGTACCACTAGTCACTTTTTTGCAGTTCAGTACCAGCTCAGAGCCTAAGTGTTGCAAAACGGTCTGACAGCCGTATAAGCGCGTATTGACCACGTATCTGACCGACCGGCCCCACGTGTCAGGTGCCGCGGTCCCAACTCGCCAACGTGCTCTGCTCGTTGGCACCCTTCCCTGAGTCCAACGCCACCTCGACGAAAGATGTAGGTGAAGGAGGAGTGGCGGCGCAACATGTGGAGGCACGGAGGAAGACAACGCACAGATCCGGTCGACGCGTTGGAGGAGCAGAGGAGGCCGACGCTCATGACGCTCTCAGGCGGGCACTTCATCGTCGCCACCGCGGTCTTTGGGGCATGGGCGGGGGGGGGGGGTCGTGATGCGGTGGAGCAACGCCATGCTGTAGTGATAGCATACCGGCCAAATTTCCGAGTTAATTGCAAGGAACTACCACACCTCGGCACGTCGTGACGAGTCAGTACCACTAGTCACTTTTTTGCAGTTCAGTACCAGCTCAGAGCCTAAGTGTTGCAAAATGGTCTGACAGCCGTATAAGCGCGTATTGACCACGTATCTGACCGACCGGCCCCAGGTGTCAGGTGTCGCGGTCCCAACTCGCCAACGTGCTCTGCTCGTTGGCACCCTCCCCTGAGTCCAACGCCACCTCGACGAAAGATGTACGTGAAGGAGGAGTGGCGGCGCAACATGTGGAGGCACGGAGGAAGACAACGCACAGATCCGGTCGACGCGTCGGAGGAGCAGAGGAGGCCGACGCTCATGACGCTCTCAGGCGGGCATTTCATCGTCGCCACCGCGGTCTTTGGGGCATGGGCGGGGGGGGGGGGGTCGTGATGTGGTGGAGTAACGCCATGCTGTAGTGATAGCATACCGGCTAAATTTCCGAGTTAATTGCAAGGAACTACCACACCTCGGCACGTCGTGACGAGTCAGTACCACTAGTCACTTTTTTGCAGTTCAGTACCAGCTCAGAGCCTAAGTGTTGCAAAATGGTCTGACAGCCGTATAAGCGCGTATTGACCACGTATCTGACCGACCGGCCCCACGTGTCAGGTGCCGCGGTCCCAACTCGCCAACGTGCTCTGCTCGTTGGCACCCTTCCCTGAGTCCAACGCCACCTCGACGAAAGATGTAGGTGAAGGAGGAGTGGCGGCGCAACATGTGGAGGCACGGAGGAAGACAACGCACAGATCCGGTCGACGCGTTGGAGGAGCAGAGGAGGCCGACGCTCATGACGCTCTCAGGCGGGCACTTCATCGTCGCCACCGCGGTCTTTGGGGCATGGGCGGGGGGGGGGGGGGTCGTGATGCGGTGGAGCAACGCCATGCTGTAGTGATAGCATACCGGCCAAATTTCCGAGTTAATTGCAAGGAACTACCACACCTCGGCACGTCGTGACGAGTCAGTACCACTAGTCACTTTTTTGCAGTTCAGTACCAGCTCAGAGCCTAAGTGTTGCAAAATGGTCTGACAGCCGTATAAGCGCGTATTGACCACGTATCTGACCGACCGGCCCCAGGTGTCAGGTGTCGCGGTCCCAACTCGCCAACGTGCTCTGCTCGTTGGCACCCTCCCCTGAGTCCAACGCCACCTCGACGAAAGATGTACGTGAAGGAGGAGTGGCGGCGCAACATGTGGAGGCACGGAGGAAGACAACGCACAGATCCGGTCGACGCGTCGGAGGAGCAGAGGAGGCCGACGCTCATGACGCTCTCAGGCGGGCATTTCATCGTCGCCACCGCGGTCTTTGGGGCATGGGCGGGGGGGGGGGTCGTGATGTGGTGGAGTAACGCCATGCTGTAGTGATAGCATACCGGCTAAATTTCCGAGTTAATTGCAAGGAACTACCACACCTCGGCACGTCGTGACGAGTCAGTACCACTAGTCACTTTTTTGCAGTTCAGTATCAGCTCAGAGCCTAAGTGTTGCAAAACGGTCTGACAGCCGTATAAGCGCGTATTGACCACGTATCTGACCGACCGGCCCCACGTGTCAGGTGTCGCGGTCCCAACTCGCCAACATGCTCTGCTCGTTGGTACCCTCCCCTGAGTCCAACGCCACCTCGACGAAAGATGTAGGTGAAGGAGGAGTGGCGGCGCAACATGTGGAGGCCCGGAGGAAGACAACGCACAGATCTGGTCGACGCGTCGGAGGAGCAGATGAGGCCGACGCTCATGACACTCTCAGGCGGGCACTTCATCGTCGCCACCGCGGTCTTTGGGGCATGGGCGGGGGGGGGGGGGTCGTGATGCGGTGTAGCAACGCCATGCTGTAGTGATAGCATACCGGCTAAATTTCCGAGTTAATTGCAAGGAACTACCACACCTCGACACGTCGTGACGAGTCAGTACCACTAGTCACTTTTTGGCAGTTCAGTACCAGCTCAGAGCCTAAGTGTTGCAAAATGGTTTGACAGCCGTATAAGCGTGTATTGACCACGTATCTGACCGACTGGCCCCACGTGTCAGGTGTCGCGGTCCCAACTCGCCAACGTGCTCTTCTCGTTGGCACCCTCCCCTGAGTCCAATGCCACCTCGACGAAAGATGTAGGTGAAGGAGGAGTGGCGGCGCAACATGTGGAGGCACGGAGGAAGACAACGCACAGATCTGGTCGACGCTTCGGAGGAGCAGAGGAGGCCGACGCTCATGACGCTCTCAGGCGGGCACTTCATCGTCGCCACGCGGTCTTTGGGGCATGGGCGGGGGGGGGGGGGGGTCGTGATGCGGTGGAGCAACGCCATGCTATAGTGATAGCATACCGGCTAAATTTCTGAGTTAATTGCAAGGAACTACCACACCTCGGCACGTCGTGATGAGTCAGTACCACTAGTCACTTTTTTGCAGTTCAGTACCAGCTCAGAGCCTAAGTGTTGCAAAACGGTCTGACAGCCGTATAAGCGCGTATTGACCACGTATCTGACCGACCGGCCCCATGTGTCAGGTGCCGCGGTGGCCTACCCGCGTGCACCTGCTCGGTCACTTGTTCCAGCCCGGCTCGGTCGCACCATGTAGATGGGTCAGGGCTGGTCAGATCGGAGCCAGCCGCACTCTATCCCTCTCCTCGCCCCATCGCCCTCATCTCTCTCATCCGCTACCGCTCGACGCGCAGACCGCCGTGTCCGCCATCGTCGCCGCGCCATGGCCTTCGAGGATGAGAGCAGCAACGACTTGTCCAGCCTGCAAATCTCCTCCTCCGACGAGGGTATGCATTATCAGGTCAGTGGTAGACCTAGGGTGTGTTAGGGTTAGGGTTTCTGACTGGGGATTTGCTGATCTAGTTTTCTGATTTGGGGATTTGCTCCTGTAGATTCTTGCTAGTATTGAAGACCAAGAATAAAATGGCTTGGAGAAGGCACCAGAGGGGCTCTGCATGGAGCATCGGCTCCCAACTGAGCGCCGTGTAGCTTTTGAATCATTTGAGATGGGCAGGAGGTTTCTAGTTTGTGCTCAGCCTGTAAGATTCATGCTCTCTCTATATGTTCACTGTAATATAGTTGGTAGCCTCTGTTTAGTAAGTTAGTACTACTGATGGAGTACTCCTACTAATGATGAAGCACATTGTTTAGTTATTTATTAGTAAGTTAGTAGCTTTGATGCTTACCTTTGTTAAACATGCCACCTGATGTTAGTAATATATATGGGCAGCAGCTTAGTTGGTAGTGTAGATGCTCATAGTTTAGTTATTTATTAGTACTGAAGCTCACTGCAACATGTTGTGTAGGCATGTGCTCATGTATATTCCTGTTTAGTTAAATTGCCCACTTTTTTGTAGTATTATATATGACCAGCAGCTTAGTTAGCAGTGTAGATGCTAATTTTTAATTGAGGCAGTATAGGTTGCAGTAGAAGTAGCACTGTTTAGTTGACCACATGTATATGTTGTAGTTCTTATGCTCTTAGTTGATTTTTTAAAAGTGCCCTTTTATAATTGTAATTCTTCAGAGAGTAACAATATAGATGTTTGCTATATTGCAGGAAAGTGAGAATTATGGTTTTCTTGCGTGGGTTGACCCAGAGTGGCCTCCCACAATGCATTTTGCATTGTTGAAGCTTTCGGAAATGTTTGAAGACAGCAGGCATACTAGGAGGAAGGATAACCTGGAAAGTTCACTTACTATCCACCACCTTAAAGAAGAGAAAAGGAATCTAGATGCCAACTATGACAAACTAGTTGAAGATGTCCATCAACTTCTCAGTGCACAGGAGGACAGGGTGTTGGATTTCATCTATGTGCAAGCTATGGAGAAGAGAGCTGAGGTTACCAGTGCATCAGCTGTGGCTAGCATGAAGAATGAGATGGAGAAGAAAGAGGCAGAGAACTTGAAGCTGAAAGAGAAGTATAAAGTCTTGATGAACCTGCTAGAAGCTCAAGGCAGCATCATTAGGAACCTAAAGATGAATCATTTGAAAGAGAAGGAAAAGCTAACTGAAGGCAACAACAATTTAAAGATTCGGGTTGATGAGCTCACCAAGTCTGTGAAAAAACTCACAGAAGAGAATGTGCAGCTGAACCTTCACATGTCTAATCTCAAGAGGGAACATGAGAATTTGATAAAACGCAGGGATGAGTTAAAGCTCCAGCTAGTTGTTCAGTTCAATTCACTGGAGAAGAGCAAAGAGAAGTTGAAGTTGATCCATGACATCTTGAAAGAATGAGGTACATGGAGATGATCTGGGTAGATGAAGCAGAGCATACCTATCATGATATATGTTTCTTTGATAGAAGGCTTTGCTTATCTTTTGTGAAGGGTGATTTAATGAAGTGTAATGTATGGATGTTGTAGTTGTGAACTATGTTGAACTCCACTATGCTATGGTCTTTAGCTAATGTTGCAAGAATCTATTAATTATGGCTGTAAGAATCTATGGTTATGTTGAACTCCACTATGCTATGTTATTTAGCTAATGCTTTCTTAGATGGCTCAAGTTATACCTCTGATGAAATATGTTGCTTTGATGGCTGTTATATGGCTCAAGTTATACCTCTAAACTAACGAATCCCGGTCCAAATCAAACTTTAGTTTTACCAGATTCTATTTGATGGCTGTTAGATGGCTGTTAGATTGCTTTGATGGCTGTTAGATGGCTCAAGTTAGTGCCGTTTTAGCCCAAAAAAACACTGACGTGGCCGCTGTCAACCGGGATTGCTCTGAGTGGTGGCCTTGGTTATAACAGCAATGCGTCAGGGCGAACAGGAAACGGTTGGGGATTTGGGGAAAAAAGTAGGGTTAGGCGACGGCGGAGGTGATTCCTGAGCGGGCCGGTGGAGGCGATCTCGCAGGGGGTGGCGGCGGCTGCGTCCAAGGCAATGTCGTGGTCTTCAGGTCGTTCTCAGGCTCCCAGCTTCCGTCGAGCCTCTGGAAGGAGAGGGAACGAATCGAGGTCGCCGGTGCCCTACAGTGAGAGCCCGATGGCTTACGAGCCGGAGAAGCTTTGCTGGTGCAGGCCGCGTCGGAAGGCCCCGAGATGGATCTCATGGACCCGTCAGAACCCAGGCAGGAGGTACTACGCCTGCTGGATGCCATGTTGAGATTCATTTTTGTTCTATTTTTCTGTTCATGAGATCTTCTCCCCTCTCAAACCCTGATTTCTGTTGGCACAACATGGTGGTTGTGGCTTTGTTGAATGGAATGATGATCCTCTACTGAAGTTTTTGAGTGATTTGATTGAAGATTTGCGAGATGAAGTGCGTAGGATGAGAGGTGAATCAAGTGTTGCTGTGTTTGAAGATGACACTGCAGTTGTGGCTCTGCGTGAAGCTCATAGAGGAAGAGAGGTGGTGGCTATGTCTTTGGAAGATCAGCTCAAGGAGAAAAATGCAGAGATAGATGCACTGAAGTGGAAATATCTGAATGTTGTCTTTCTTTTTCTTGTCTATGTGGTAGGTTTAGTGACAGCGAAGATGCTGCTGCAGTAAGCTTGTTTAGTGGTTGTTGTATGCAATGTAGTACTGGTCAATGGTGTTTAGACTCAAGTGATCTTTTGGCACTGAAGATGCAAGTTGTGGTCAGGTTGATCCTTGCAATGTTGATTAGTGTCAGGTGTTGCTGGAACTGAATGTTGATCCTAGTAATGTTGATCCTAGTAATGTCTCAGGTGTCTTTGTAAAAAAGATTTGGTATGTTGATCCTAGTAATGAAGTATGTGGCCATTGTGGCATTATCATCCAGTTTGAGCATGATCTAAACTCATCTAAAATGTTGAATAATATTGACATGAGCATGGTTTCTTGACAAATGACCAAATTTATGTGCATGCTTTGTTGACAGGAGCATCTTTGCAACAACACAAAAAGCATTGAATTCTTGAATAATGCCAAATAACCAAATGACCAAATATTGCAGGCATAATATGTTGACAGGAGCATGATATGTTCACAAATGACCAGATGAGACTTAGTACACAACAGACCCAACTTAGTACTACATCAGAACATACATGGTTTTGTAGCACAAACAACTTAGTTCAGAAGCAAAACCCATAAACATTTTCTGGTACACATCAGACCAAAGTTGCAACATGCAACCATCAGAATCATTCTATCACTCAATGGTTACCACTGGCAGTAAAGAATGACATCAAGCGAGTATAATTCCCTAGGACACTTGAAGGAGCACCAGAAGTAGAAGGACCAGAAGATGAAGCTCTAGTAGCAAATCTTGGGGCAGTAAATGGCCTTGCAAATCTTGCACTAGCTGACCCTCTAGCAGATCATGCAGTAGCAGATCTTGCAGAAGCAGATCTTGCAGTAGCAGACCTTGCTAGTGGCTGTTGTGATCCTGATGGAGTATCTTCATTCCTTGATCTTGCAGGTAGAGTAGCTTCATTCCTTGATCTTGCAGGTGCCCTGCAAAAATACAAGGAAAAATGGTAGTTAGTCACAAGGGTTTAGCACATAAAACATACAAGGAAAGAAGACCAATTAACAAGTGCAATTCACAAGGGTTTACCACATGCTTGTTTTTCCTCATAGCCAACTCTGGTCTCAACTGTTGCTTGCAGTTGGTGTACCTATGGCATTGGGGCCCACAGTTGCTGCATGTTATAGTGGCCATTCTTGAACTGTCCTTTGGTTTTGGAACCTCAAATCTGCCCTTTATTCTCTTCTCTTTCCTTCTCCCCTTCTTCACATGAAATTTGGGTGGCTCTATGTCTGGTCCACTTGTCCTTGTCCAATCATGTTCACCAGGAACTGGATATATCATTGGTTCATATGTAGCAAGGTAAAAAGGTTTTTTGAAGAAATTGCAGACATAGTCCTCTGGAAATCTTTTTGCCTTGTTAATTGCTGATATTGCATGGTTGCATGGTATGCCAGATAGGTCCCACTTTTTGCAGCCACATGTATAAGCTTCCAAGTTTATAGCATGTGTTTGCTACCCACTTGTCACTTGCCAAAGATTTACACCAGATTGAATAGGCTTGCAGAATCTGGCCCTTTCCTTTTCCACCTCAAGCTTCTCAGCATAATGTGATGCGATCTCCCACAGAGAAGTATTTCCTCTCTCTCTGTTATTATGCCACCTCACCATATGATTCTCCTTAATACCATCAATCATAGTCCTAATAGGTTTTTCCTAAAATCTAGGATGTACTTGTTGAACACCTCAGACAGGTTTTAACAACCAAGTCTGTCTTGCAGTTAGTGTCAAAAGCATGCCTAGCCCATGTGTGCTTAAGTATTCGACTTAGCCACTTCCAAGCTTCCTCGCTCTCATTTTTCAAGTCATTCATGGCAATGTTAAACTTGTGCTGGTTATAAGCATAGCTGGCATTATCCATGTATTTCTTAAGATCGTCCCCCCTAAACCCAACATTCTGCAAATTTGCATAGAGGTGTCTAATGCAAAATCTTTGAGGGTAGTTTGGAAAAACTTGGTTTACTGCATTTAGTAGCCCCTGTTCACATAGCATCCTAGACATATCTTCAGTTGGTGTAGAAACCAACACCAGTTAGTTGTGTCCTCTTGTCCAACAACAACAAATGCAAGTGGGAAAATATTATTATTCCCATCTCTTCCAGTGGCAGCTAGGATTTGAGCACCAGTGGTGAGCTTAATAAATCATCCATCAACACCTTTTGTTGCAACCAAAGAACAATTTAAACTTCTGTAAAGCACTGCTAAAATATATATTTAAGTCACTAAAAAGAACTATAAAGCATTACTAAACTATATTGGGATAGTTAACAATGAACTAAAAAGCTTGTGATGTACAAATAACAATGATTTGAGCAACACTGATAATGTGATAACTAACCAATGAATGGTCTGCATCCATTGAGAAATCACTCCCTTGCTCCATTTATGTAGAAGATCATAACATGAAACCTTGGTCCTGGATGTGGTATTTTTGTAGTTGGTTCTGGAGTAACTATTGTAACTACAACTCTACTACCAGGGTTTGTATCCATGATGGTCTGAGCATAATCCCTAAGTCTGGGATACTGCTTCTTGTGCTCTCCTAGCATAGCTTCTACAGCAAGGTTTTTGGCCCTATAGGCCATGTGCCTTGGCACATCAACACCTTACTTCTCATTGCAGTTGTCAATCAGAGTGTGTATGCTAGTGGTTGGATCAGACCTGAACGATGACTCATAGGTCTTTGCAAGCCACTTGGCACTTATCCTTGATGTCTCAGTGCTGTTAGGGCAAGTGTGCTCCAACCTTATTTTCTTAATAGAAAAAGTCTTCTCCCCTTTGATAACTGCAGCAACTATGCAAAACTGGCAGTGCTCTTGCTTACAACAGGCAATGATCCTTTAGTCTGGATTTATGTGATACCTAAAGTCTCTAGCATGTGTGATGTGCAAGCTTAACAAAGCATCTCTGATTTGCTGCTGATCCTTAAAGCACATGTACATATATAACTGTTGATGTGGTTGCTCAAGTTTGTCATTGTACCAGATCCTGGGTTTCCTTTTCTTGGCCCTACTCTTCCTCCCTTTAGGAAGAACAAATGACAGTGGCTCATGTCCATCAACTTCATCCTCAAAAAGCAACCCATCATCTTCTTCATCTGATGAAGGAATGAAATCAGGTTTCACCTCCTCCAACACACTTGAATGTGACCTAGTAGTAGGGCCTCTCCTAACTACCAGCTTCTTCCTCCCTTTTGCAGGTTTTTGCATTACTGCTTCTTCTGTTGCGACAACATTGACCTCATCCTCCTTCTCCTGCTCCTCCTCCTCCTCCATCTCAAAAAAATCCTCAACCTCAGTGTCACCCTCATAATGTACTTGTTCCTCTTCCTCATCTGAATCTTCATCTGAATATTGATCTTCAACTTCTTGCTCTGCTAGTTTATTACCCTCAATTATCTCTGTGTCTTCACATATATTTTACTTATCCATGCAGAAAGGATTGTTATCACTGTCATATGCATCCTCACAGTCATCACTATTATTATGTCCCTCCTCTAGCAGTGCCTCTTCCTCCATTACAACTTTGAGCTTCCCTTACTGAAATTCCTGCTCTCTTGTGTGCACTGACTATGAAAAACAACACCTTCTTTATCAACAGCAACAACTGCAGGCTCACTGAGATCATACACTAAAGGTGGTTCATACAATATAGTTGCTAAATCTTCTTCTCTCCTCTGACAGACATTGTTGTACTTTGATCTCACTAAATCTTCTTCTATTTGACATACAAAAGGTGTTGTTACCCTCACTAGCAAATTCAGAACTAAACTATGCTCATACTCCTTCTTAAGTTGCTGCAGTTTGATGTTTGTGTCAATCAGTTCGAACCCATGCTCTCTTTCCTCTCCACTGCCTAAATTGTTCATGTGGTACAGTTCATCAGAGAAGGAATAACCTTGTGCGTGCATCAGTGCGTATAAGTTCAGAAATGTCACATCTGAGCTACATATCTTCCTATCCAGATTATGTTGTGCATCAAAATGAATCTGAACATCCCAAACAGCATCATCCAAACTACAATTGACAGCACAAATTCACACTATCATGAGCAACTAACCCTAGCCCCTTGTTTTGAAATATACAGAAAGAAGGAGAGAAGAGAGGGACTTACAGCACGCCGCCAGCTGCTCCACTGGTCCACTGATGGCTACTGCTAGGGTTGGCCAACCATATCTCTGCCAGCCTCACCCTGTCCTCCATGGACAGCGCGCCTCCTCCAAATCCTCGCCGTCTGCGCTAGAGTAGTACGAACTGGAGCCATCGACGTCGTCTAGACCTAAGTGGTCATCGCTCCCGAGGCCGGGAAGGTCTCTGTACCCGCCCGCACCGCCACTGCCGCTGGGAGTCGCCATCGCCATCTCCTGAGAGGGGAGAGGGAGACGAGGGAGTGGGGAGAGGAAACTAGGGTTCGTCCCGTACGGGTTCGACCCGACCCAGCTACTTGGTGCGACCGAGCCGGCCGAGACGAGTGACCGAGCGGGTGCGCGCGGGTAGGCCACCGTGGCACCTGACACGTGGGCCCGGTCGGTCAGATACGTGGTCAATACGCGCTTATACGGTTGTCAGACCATTTTGCAACACTTAGGCTCTGAGCTGGTACTGAACTGCAAAAAAAAGACTAGTGATACTGACTCGTAACAACGTGCCAAAGTATGGTAGTTCGTTGCAATTAGCTCTAAATTTCCAGATCAGAGTTTGTGATCGAGAAACTGGCCTCGCAACCTTTGATTCCTGTTTGCTCGCCGAACATCGTCACCAAATTGGGGTACGGCGAGAGGCACAAAACTCACCGTACATCATAACCAAATGGGGTACGGTGAGAGGCACGGTTTCGTTTTGTGGTCTCTGGATTCTTTTTTCAGTTCTAGGGTTTTTCTGGTTTTCAGATTTGTGAAGAGAAAAAGTTATTCAAACATATCAACATAGAGATCCAGTTTCAAAAATCTAAATGCGAGAGCACAGACGCATCATACGTCTCCAACGTATCTATAATTTTTGATTGCTCCATGCTATATCATTTACTGTTTTAGGCAATATTGGGCTTTATTATCCACTTTTATATTATTTTTGGGACTAACCTATTAACCGGAGGCCCAGCCTAAATTTGCTGTTTTATGCCTATTTCAGTGTTTCGAAGAAAAGGAATATCAAACAAAGTCAAAATGGAACGAAATCAACTGGAGAAGTTATTTTTGAAAGGAAACCTACCAGATAGAGTTGGACCCTACGTCAGAACATGAAGGAGGTGCTCACGAGGGTAGGGGGTGCGCCCACCCCCCTGGGGCACGCCCCCTGTTGGGGAACGTAGTAATTTCAAAAAAATTCCTACGCACACGCAAGATCATGGTGATGCATAGCAACAAGAGGGGGGGAGTGTTGTCTACGTACCCTCGTAGACCGAAGCGGAAGCGTTGACGCAACATAGAGGAAGTAGTCGTACGTCTTCCCGATCCGACCGATCCAAGCGCCGTTACTCCGGCGCCTCCGAGTTCTTAACACACGTACAACTCGATGACGTTCCCCGGGCTCCGATCCAGCAAAGCTTCGGGGACGAGTTCCGTCAGCACGACGGCGTGGTGACGATCTTGATGTACTACGGACGCAGGGCTTCGCCTAAGCACTGCAACAATATGACCGAGGTGGAGTATGGTGGAGGGGGGCACCGCACACGGCTAAGGAACGATCACGATGATCAACTTGTGTGTCTATGGGGTGCCCCCTGCCCCCGTATATAAAGGAGTGGAGGAGGGGAGGGCCGGCCCTCTCTATGGCGTGCCCTAGGGTAGTCCTACTCCCACAGGGAGTAGGATTCCCCTTTTCCTAGTCCAACTAGGAGCCCTTCCAACTATTAGGAGTAGGAGACAAGGAAGGGGAAAAGAGAAGGGAAGGAAGGAGGGGGCGTAGCCCCTCCCCCTAGTCCAATTCGGACTAGGCCTTGGGGGGGGGGCACGCGGCCTGCCCTAGGCAGCCCCTCTCTCTTTCCCATATGGCCCAATAAGGCCCAATACTTCTCCCCCGTATTCCCGTAACTCCCCGGTACTCCGAAAAATACCCGAACCACTCAGAACCTTTCCGAAGTCCGAATATAGGCGTCCAATATATCTATCTTTACGTCTCGACCATTTCGAGACTCCTCGTCATGTCCCCGATCTCATCCAGGACTCCGAACTCCTTCGGTACATCAAAACTCATAAACTCATAATATAACTGTCATCGAAACCTTAAGCGTGCGGACCCTACGGTTCGAGAACAATGTAGACATGACCGAGACACGTCTCCGGTCAATAACCAATAGCGGGACCTGGATGCCCATATTGGCTCCTACATATTCTACGAAGATCTTTATCGGTCAGACCGCATAACAACATACGTTGTTCCCTTTGTCATCGGTATGTTACTTGCCCGAGATTCGATCGTCGGTATCCAATACCTAGTTCAATCTCGTTGTCGGCAAGTCTCTTTACTCGTTCCGTAATACATCATCTCGCAACTAACTCATTAGTTGCAATGCTTGCAAGGCTTAAGTGATGTGCATTACTGAGAGGGCCCAGAGATACCTCTCCGACAGTCGGAGTGACAAATCCTAATCTCGAAATACGCCAACCCAACATGTACCTCTGGAGACACCTGTAGAGCACCTTTATAATCACCCAGTTACGTTGTGACGTTTGGTAGCACACAAAGTGTTCCTCCGGCAAACGGGAGTTGCATAATCTCATAGTCATAGGAACATGTATAAGTCATGAAGAAAGCAATAGCAACATACTAAACGATCGGGTGCTAAGCTAACGGAATGGGTCATGTCAATCACATCATTCTCCTAATGATGTGATCCCGTTAATCAAATGACAACTCATGTCTATGGCTAGGAAACATAACCATCTTTGATCAACGAGCTAGTCAAGTAGAGGCATACCAGTGACACTCTGTTTGTCTATGTATTCTCACATGTATCATGTTTCCGGTTGATACAATTCTAGCATGAATAATAAACATTTATCATGAAATAAGGAAATAAATAATAACTTTATTATTGCCTCTAGGGCATATTTCCTTCAGTCTCCCACTTGCACTAGAGTCAATAATCTAGTTCACATCGCCATGTGATTTACCAGCAATAGTTCACATCACCATGTGATTAACACCCATAGTTCACATCGATATGTGATCAACACCCAAAGGGTTTACTAGAGTCAGTAATCTAGTTCACATTGCTATATGATTAACACCCAAAGAGTACTAAGGTGTGATCATGTTTTGCTTGTGAGAGAAGCTTAGTCAACGGGTCTGCCAAAATTAAGATCCGTATGTATTTTGCAAATTTCTATGTCTACAA
Source organism: Aegilops umbellulata (assembly GCA_032464435.1). Lineage (NCBI taxonomy): Eukaryota > Viridiplantae > Streptophyta > Magnoliopsida > Poales > Poaceae > Aegilops > Aegilops umbellulata. The sequence continues at coordinate 3,778,637 of CP136057.1, read as the reverse complement.
TGCTCTGCACGGAGCTACTTTAGCTAATTGCTCCCACTTTCAATATGTATCTAGATTGAGACTTAGAGTCATCTAGATTAGTGTCAAAACTTGCATCGACTTAACCTTTTACGACAAACCTTTTTGTCACGTCCATAATCGAGAAACATATCCTTATTTCACTAAGGATAATTTTGACCGCTGTCCAGTGATCTACTCCTAGATCAATATTGTACTCCCTTGCCAAAGTCAGTGTAGGGTATACAATAGATCTGGTACACAGCATGGCATACTTTATAGAACCTATGGCCAAGGCATAGGGAATGACTTTCATTCTCTTTCTATCTTCTGCCGAGGTCGGGTTTTGAGTCTTAATCAATTTCACACCTTGTAACACAGGCAAGAACTCTTTCTTTGACTGTTCCATTTTGAACTACTTCAAAATCTTGTTAAGGTATGTACTCATTGAAAAAACTTATCAAGCGTCTTGATCTATCTCTATAGATCTTGATACTCAATATGTAAGCAGCTTCACTGAGGTCTTTCTTCGAAAAACTCCTTTCAAATACTCCTTTATGCTTTGCAGAATAATTCTACATTATTTCCGATCAACAATATGTCATACACATATACTTATCAGAAATGTTGTAGTGCTCCCACTCACTTTCTTGTAAATACAGACTTCACCGCAAGTCTGTATAAAACAATATGCTTTGATCAACTCATCAAAGCGTATATTCCAACTCTGAGATGCTTGCACCAGTTCACAGATGGATCGCTGGAGCTTGCACATTTTATTAGCACCTTTAGGATTGACAAAACCTGCTGGTTGCATCATATACAACTCTTCTTTAATAAATCCATTAAGGAATGCAGTTTTGTTATATCCATTTGCCAGATTTCATAAAATGAGGCAATTGCTAACATGATTTGGATAGACTTAAGCATAGACACGAGTGAGAAACTCTCATCGTAGTCAACGCCTTGAACTTGTCGAAAACCTTTTGCGACAATTCTAGCTTTGTAGATAGTAACGCTACTATCAGCGTCCGTCTTCCTCTTGAGGATCCATTTATTTTCTATGGCTTGCCGATCATCGGGCAAATCCATCAAAGTCCATACTTTGTTTTAATACATGGATCATATCTCAGATTTCATGGCCTCAAACCATTTCGCGGAATCTGGGCTCATCATCGCTTCCTCATAGTTCGTAAGTTCGTCATGTTCTAGTAACATGACTTCCAGAACAGGATTACCGTACCACTCTGGTGCGGATCTCACTCTGGTTTACCTACGAGATTCGGTAGTAACTTGATCAGACGTTACATGATCATCATCATTAACTTCCTCACTAATTGGTGTAGTAGTCACAGGAACATATTTCTGTGATGAACTACTTTCCAATAAGGGAGCAGGTACAGTTACCACATCAAGTTCTACTTTCTTCCCACTCACTTCTTTCGAGAGAAACTCCTTCTCTAGAAAGGATCCATTCTTAGCAACGAATGTCTTGCCTTTGGATCTGTGATAGAAGGTGTACCCAACTTTCTCGTTTGGGTATCCTATGAAGACATATTTCTCCGACTTGGGTTTAAGCTTATCAGGATGAAACTTTTTCACATAAGCATCACAACCCCAAACTTTAAGAAACGACAACTTTGGTTTCTTGCCAAACCATAGTTCATATTGTGTCGTCTCAACGGACTTAGATGGTGCCCCTTTTTAACGTGAATGCAGCTGTCTCTAATGCATGATCCCAAAACGATATTGGTAAATCGGTAAGAAACATCATAGATTGTACTATATCCAATAGAGTGCGGTTATGACGTTCGGACACACCATTATGTTGTGGTGTTCCAGGTGGCATGAGTTTGTGAAACTATTCCACATTGTTTTAATTGAAGACCAAACTCGTAACTCAAATATTCTCCTCCATGATCATATCGTAGAAACTTTTATTTTCTTATTACGATGATTCTCCACTTCACTCTGAAATTCTTTGAACTTTTCAAATGTTTCAGACTTATGTTTCATCAAGTAGATATACCCATATCTGCTCAAATCATCTATGAAGGTCAGAAAATAATGATACTTGTTGCGAGCCTTAATATTCATCGGACCACATACATCAGTATGTATGATTTCCAACAAATTTGTTGCTCGCTCCATTGTTCCGGAGAACGGAGTCTTAGTCATCTTGCCCATGAGGCATGGTTCGCAAGCATCAAGTGATTCATAATCAAGTGATTCCAAAATTCCATCGGCATGGAGTTTCTTCATGTGCTTTACACCAATATGACCTAAACGGCAGTGCCACAAATAAGTTGCACTATCATTATTAACTTTTCATCTTTTTGGTTTCAATATTATGAATATGTGTATCACTACGATCGAGATCCAACAAACCATTTTCATTGGGTGTGTAACCATATAAGGTTTTATTCATGTAAACAGAACAACAATTTATTCTCTTACTTAAATGAATAACCGTATTGCAATAAACATGATCAAATCATATTCATGCTCAACGCAAACACCAAATAACACTTATTTAGGTTCAACACTAATCCCGAAAGTATAGGGAGTGTGCGATGATGATCATATCAATCTTGGAACTACTTCCAACACACATCGTCACCTCACCCTTAACTAGTCTCTGTTCATTCTGCAACTCCCGTTTCGAGTTACTACTTCTTAGCAACTGAACCAGTATCAAATACCGAGGGGTTGCTACGAACACCAGTAAAATACACATCAATAATCTGTATATCAAATATACTTTTGTTCACTTTGCCATCCTTTCTTATTCACCAAATACTTGGGGTAGTTCCACTTCCAGTGACCAATCCCTTTGCAGTAGAAGCACTTAGTCTCAGGCTTAGGACCAGACTTGGGCTTCTTCACTTGAGCAGCAACTTGCTTGCTGTTCTTCTTGAAGTTCCCCTTTTTCCCTTTGCCCTTTTCTTGAAACTAGTGATCTTGTCAACCATCAACACTTGATTCTCTTTCTTGATTTCTACCTTCATCGATTTCATCATCATGAAAAGCTCGGGAGTCTTTTTCGTCATCCCTTGCATACTATAGTTCATCACAAAGTTCTACTAACTTGGTGATGATGACTAGAGAATTCTGTCAATCACTATCTTATCTGGAAGATTAACTCCCACTTGATTCAAGCGATTGTAGTACCCAGACAATCTGAGCACATGCTCACTAGTTGAGCGATTCTCCTCCATCTTTTAGCTATAGAACTTGTTGGAGACTTCATATCTCTCAACTCGGGTATTTGCTTGAAATATTAACTTCAACTCCTGGAACATCTCGTATGGTCCATGACGTTCAAAACGTCTTTGAAGTCCCGATTCTAAGCCGTTAAGCATGGTGCACTAAACGATTAAGTAGTCATCATATTGAGCTAGCAAAACATTCATAACGTCTGCATCTGCTCCTGCAATAGGTCTGTCACCTAGCGGTGCATCAAGGACATAATTCTTCTGTGCAGCAATGAGGATAAACCTCAGATCACGGATCCAATCCGCATCATTGCTACTAACATTTTTCAACACAATTTTCTCTAGGAACATATCAAAATAAACACAGGGAAGCAACAACGCGAGCTATTGATCTACAACATAGATATGCTAATACTACCAGGACTAAGTTCATGATAAATTAAAGTTCAATTAATCATATTACTTAAGAACTCCCACTTAGATAGACATCCCTCTAATCCTCTAAGTGATCACGTGAGCCAAATCAACTAAACCATAACCGATCATCACGTGAAATGGATTAGTCTTCAATGGTGAACATCATTATGTTGATCATATCTACTATATGATTCACGCTCGACCTTTCGGTCTCCGTGTTCCGAGGCCATATCTGCATATGCTAGGCTCGTCAAGTATAACCCGAGTATTCTGCGTGTGCAAAACTGGCTTGCACCCGTTGTAGATGGACGTAGAGCTTATCACACCCGATCATCACGTGGTGTCTGGGCACGACGAACTTTGGCAACGGTGCATACTCGGGGAGAACACTTCTTGATAATTAGTGAGAGATCATCTTATAATGCTACCGTCAATCATAGCAAGATAAGATGCATAAAAAGATAAACATCACATGCAATCAATATAAGTGATATGATATGGCCATCATCATCTTGTGCTTGTGATCTCCATCTCCGAAGCACCGTCATGATCACCATCGTCACCGGCGCGACACCTTGATCTCCATCGTAGCATCGTTGTCGTCTCGCCAATCTTATGCTACTACGACTATCGCTACCACTTAGTGATAATGTAAAGCATTACAGGGCGATTGCATTGCATACAATAAAGCGACAACCATATGGCTCCTGCCAGGTTCCGATAACTCGGTTACAAAACATGATCATCTCATACAATAAAATATAGCATCATGTCTTGACCATATCACATCACAACATGCCCTGCAAAAACAAGTTAGATGTCCTCTACTTTGTTTGTTGCAAGTTTTACGTGGCTGCTACGGGCTTAAGCAAGAACCAATCTCACCTACGCATCAAAACCACAACGATAGTTTGTCAAATAGACTCCGTTTTAACCTTCGCAAGGACCGGGCGTAGCCATACTCGGTTCAACTAAAGTTGGAGAAACTGATACCCGCCAGCCACCTGTGTGCAAAGCACGTCGGTAGAACCAGTCTCGCGTAAGCGTACGCGTAATGTCGGCCGGGCCGCTTCATCCAACAATACCGCCGAACCAAAGTATGACATGCTGGTAGGCAGTATGACTTATATCGCCCACAAATCACTTGTGTTCTACTCGTGCATAACATCAAACCATAAAAACCTAGGCTCGGATGCCACTGTTGGGGAACGTAGTAATTTCAAAAAAATTCCTACGCACACGCAAGATCATGGTGATGCATAGCAACAAGAGGGGGGAGTGCTGTCTACGTACCCTCGTAGACCGAAGCGGAAGCGTTGACGCAACGTAGAGGAAGTAGTCGTACGTCTTCCCGATCCGACCGATCCAAGCGCCGTTACTCCGGCGCCTCCGAGTTCTTAACACACGTACAGCTCGATGACGTTCCCCGGGCTCCGATCCAGCAAAGCTTCGGGGGCGAGTTCCGTCAGCACGACGACATGGTGACGATCTTGATGTACTACCGACGCAGGGCTTCGCCTAAGCACTGCAACAATATGACCGAGGTGGAATATGGTGGAGGGGGGCACCGCACACGGCTAAGGAACGATCACGATGATTAACTTGTGTGTCTATGGGGTGCCCCCTGCCCCCGTATATAAAGGAGTGGAGGAGGGGAGGGCTGGCCCTCTCTATGGCGCGCCCTAGGGGAGTCCTACTCCCACCGGGAGTAGGATTCCTCTTTTCCTAGTCCAACTAGGAGCCCTTCCAACTATTAGGAGTAGGAGACAAGGAAGGGGAAAAGAGAAGGGAAGGAAGGAGGGGGCGCAGCCCCTCCCCCTAGTCCAATTCGGACTAGGCCTTGGGGGGGCGCGCGGCCTGCCCTAGGCAGCCCCTCTCTCTTTCCCGTATGGCCCAATAAGGCCCAATACTTCTCCCCCGTATTCCCGTAACTCCCCGGTACTCCGAAAAATACCCGAACCACTCAGAACCTTTCCGAAGTCCGAATATAGTCGTCCAATATATCGATCTTTACGTCTCGACCATTTCGAGACTCCTCGTCATGTCCCCGATCTCATCTGGGACTCCGAACTCCTTCGATACATCAAAACTCATAAACTCATAATATAACTGTCATCGAAACCTTAAGCGTGCGGACCCTACGGTTCGAGAACAATGTAGACATGACCGAGACACGTCTCCGGTTAATAACCAATAGCGGGACCTGGATGCCCATATTGGCTCCTACATATTCTACGAAGATCTTTATCGGCCAGACCGCATAACAACATACGTTGTTCCCTTTGTCATCGGTATGTTACTTGCCCGAGATTCGATCGTCGGTATCCAATACCTAGTTCAATCTCGTTGTCGGCAAGTCTCTTTACTCGTTCCGTAATACATCATCTCGCAACTAACTCATTAGTTGCAATGCTTGCAAGGCTTAAGTGATGTGCATTACCAAGAGGGCCCAGAGTACCTCTCCGACAGTCGGAGTGACAAATCCTAATCTCGAAATACGCCAACCCAACATGTACCTTTGGAGACACCTGTAGAGCACCTTTATAATCACCCAGTTACGTTGTGACATTTGGTAGCACACAAAGTGTTCCTCCGGCAAACGGGAGTTGCATAATCTCATAGTCATAGGAACATGTATAAGTCATGAAGAAAGCAATAGCAACATACTAAACGATCGGGTGCTAAGCTAACGGAATGGGTCATGTCAATCACATCATTCTCCTAATGATGTGATCCCGTTAATCAAATGACAACTCATGTCTATGGCTAGGAAACATAACCATCTTTGATCAACGAGCTAGTCAAGTAGAGGCATACCAGTGACACTCTGTTTGTCTATGTATTCACACATGTATCATGTTTCCGGTTGATACAATTGTAGCATGAATAATAAACATTTATCATGAAATAAGGAAATAAATAATAACTTTATTATTGCCTCTAGGGCATATTTCCTTCACCCCTACCTCGTGGCCCCCCTTCGGTCCACCGAAGTACTCCTTTCACCCATATATACCGACGTACCCTAAAACTTCCAGAACGGATATTAGATCGGGAGTTCCGCCGCCGCAAGCCTCTGTAGCCACCAAAAGTCAATCGGGACCCTGTTCCGACACCCTGCTGGAGGGTGGAACCCTCACCGGTGGCCATCTTCATCATCTCGACGCTCTCCATGACGAGGAGGGAGTATTTCATCCTCGGGGCTGAGGGTATGTACCAGTAGCTATGTGTTTGATCTCTCTCTCTCTCTCTCTCTCTCTCTCTTGATTTGGCACGATCTTGATGTATCGCGAGCTTTGCTATTATAGTTGGATCTTATGTTTCTTCTCCCCCTCTACTCTCTTGTAATGGATTGAGTTTTCCCTTTGAAGTTATCTTATCGGATTGAGTCTTTAAATATTTGAGAACACTTGATGTATGTCTTGCCGTGCGTATCTGTGGTGACAATGGGATATCAGTGATTCATCTTAATGTATGTTTTGGTGATCAACTTGCGGGTTCCGCCCATGAACCAATGCATAGGGCACTAGTGCAGAACCGGGCAATAGCACCGGTTCGTAAGGCCCTTTAGTGCCGGTTCCATAACCGGCACTAAAGCCCCCCCCCCCCTTAGTACCGGTCCAGCACGACCCGGTGCTAAAGGGCAACCACGTGGCACGAGCCAGCACCGGGGGCCGGGAGCCCTTTAGTACCGGTTGGTAACACCAACCGGTACTAAAATGTTTGGGGTTTTTTTGGTTTTATGATTTCTTTTTCATTTAATTTTGTGTTTTCCATTTTAATTCTTTTTCGTTTGCTGGTACTTTACGATACTACACATTGTACACGTTATGCATATATATGGTAGCTAGTAGAACAAATCATATATATATATATATATATATATATATATATATATATATATATATATATATATATATATATATATATATCATCAGTGTCTCACAAACCACCATATTAATTCACACATACACACATGTATAGCTATATATACAATTTCTCGTACATATGCATGTTGCCTTTGGAGCCAGTTTGCATTAGCCTAATTGGTGCCTTCGGAGCACGATGACAAATTGGAAGTGGTTCATGACCTGGTCAATGGGGGCGGTAGCGGGTAATAGTATTCTCCCTTCGGATTTATGACCTGGTCGAGCAAAAATCCCGCTATTTCCTCTTGAAGTGCTTGTACGCGCTCCGTATCTAGGAGCTTGTCCCGCACCTCTGTGAACTGTTAAGAAGGAGATCAATATGCATGTGTATTAGTTGTGTGACTAGATATCGATAATGGAGCACAAATTGTGAATAGTGTTCTGACAAGCGTACCCATTCCTGTCTTTGAGATCTGCTCCTTTCGGACGTCATCATGCGAATGTTCTCGCAAACGCAGTATGCACACAGATCAGTCCCCTGCGCCTGCTTTATGGCCTTTACGAGAATGGAATTTAATTTGATCAGATAATAATTAATCAAGCATGATAATATTAAAAAGATGGCAGCTAGCTACCACACTACTTAATTACTTACCCTGGGTCGAAGCCATCTCAGCTGTCGTTTCCATTCGCCTTCCGTTATGCTGATGAACCTTGCCCAAGCCCTGCCCGTCGACAAAGAAAATGAATAAATGGGTTATTAAATAGTTCATATCATGAAATGACGAACTAAATAGGCCGAGATATATAGTTAATAATGATTGAAATTACGTGTTGACTATCCCAAACAAGATGTTATAGTCTTTATTTTCTGAGAGTAGTGAGTCCAGTATTTCAACTGTTCCTTCGTCAACTTTAATGATACACAAGATCCAGTGAAATCTGCATGCACACACGTTTGCATGTCTTAATTAAGCGGGCATATATATGTAAGCAAAAACGTGTAGCTAGCTAGCTAGTAGGCAAAAACAGAGAATTTGTAGTACAGGCACTTTCTCCCTTGGCGGCGGTGGCGGTTGTTGTCTACACACGCTTCTACTCTTGTAGACTATGTTGGGCCTCCAAGCGCAGAGGTTTGTAGGACAGCGGCAATTTCCCTCAAGTGGATGACCTAAGGTTTATCGAACTCAGGGAAGTAGAGGTTGAAGATGGTCTCTCTCAAGCAACCCTGCAACTAAGATACAAGAAGTCTCTTGTGTCCCCAACACACCTAATACACTTGTCAGATGTATAGGTGCACTAGTTCGGCGAAGAGATGTTAAATGGCAAGTGATATGGATGGCAAAACAAAGTAATATAAATCTGTAATAAAAAGTGCAGCAAGCAAACAAGTGGTAAACGTGAGCACAAATGGTATTGCAATGGTGGAAACAAGGCCTAGGGTTCATACTTTCACTAGTGGCAACTCCCAACAACATTAACATAATCGAATCACATGATATTTCCCATAAAACATGCAAAGGGGACGCACCCGGAGGTCATTCCTTTGTGGTCAAGAGAGGACGAGAATTATGTAGGGCTACAAAAGCACACCTCAAAGTTCGTAGTTCTCATCTAAGGATTTCCCAATGTCACCGCGGCCATCCAAAGAGAGTCCCACAATCACCACAACATATCTAAAGGATAGTCAAAGACAAGCACCAAGAGACTCTCAATCTTCAATCAACGCACAAGAGAGGAAATTACTCATGAAAATACTTTTCTAATCCATGTCCAAAAGACCGCTGTCACCTTGGTCTCGGGGATTATACTAGATAAAGACAAGTGAGTACATCAATCCAATACATAGAGGAAGGGGAAATATCATGGGATCACCCTAGATTAACATAGCCTATGATCACAACGAAGATCGCATCATGGGAGAGAGAATTGACCACATAGCTACTGGTAGAAACCTCAGCCCCGAGGAGGAACTACTCCCACATCATGGAGGGAGGAAGCAACGTCGATGGAGATGAATCCGGGGGCACTTCCCCGTCCCGGGAGGGTGCCGGCACAGGAATTCTGGTCTCCCGAAGCTTTATGGTGATGGCGTCGGAGGTCGGAATTGCGTCTGGAGAAAAGGGGTCGCCCATCAGGGTTTCTGGAAGGCGTGTTAAATATAGGCCAGAGGGGGTCACCAGAGGCGGAGAGGGGTGCCCAGGCGCCCCCCTGGCGCGGCCAGGAGGGGGGCCGCGTGGGCAGGCCGCCTGGGCTGCCCCTGGCTCCCCTCTGGCCCTCCTTCGGGTGCCGGGAGTCTTCTAGAATGCTGATTTTTTATATATTTTTTCTGGAATTTTTCTGGCAGTTTTCGTAAAGGGAAAACCTGAAATACAAAAACAGCAGAAAACAGAAACTGTCACTGGGGTGCACTGAGTTAATAGGTTAGTCCAAATATGATCAAAAGTGTATGGAAGTGTATAAATATCATAGCAATATCACCCAAAAGAGGCATGGAGCAAGCAGAAATGATAGATACGTTTTGGACGTATCAACATCCCCAAGCTTAATTCCTGCTCGTCCTCGAGTAGGTAAATGATAACAAGAATAATTTCTGTGGTGACATGCTATTAACCATATAGGACTTTTTAATAGTCACATGACAAAAGCTTACAGAGACAATGATTCTGTAGTAATTAAGTCGCCTTGAGAAAATCTCAAAGAACTAAAAGTTTTACAATATGAGTAAGACACCGGCTGAGGATCCACACCTGTTCAGCCGGTGTCTTACTCAGACCAGCCCAGCGCGCTTCAAGTGATTGCCTCTTCCTTGATGTTCAATGTTTCACAACACCGCAATTTGATTGTGCCTTTGGACACCACTGCCGTCAGACGGAGCACCAGATCCAACAAGTATGATGGTTTTAAAATCAACCATGCCCCCGACACCAAGCGTTCCAAGTCAAGGGTGAAACCGCGTGAGATCCCTTTTGTTACTGCTGTTTCTTTGGCTGCTGCTCCTGTGCAGGTGCCCATTGCTGGCCCCCCTCCCCCAACACCGATCGAAGCACTCCAACAAATGGGAAGCAACTGTGGCATTGCCCCGGATGCCATCTCCCGTGAGAAGCTGCTGGATGGCCAGCGCTCATCGGTGGAGGCTGAAGACTGAAGTCTTTCTTCCCGATGAATAAATCATGGAATGTGCTGTCAAGGAACATAAGGGGCATAAATTCTGATGCAAAACTTTGGGCTGTTAGGAATGCGATTGATACTAGCGGTTGTTCTGTGCTATGTATCCAGGAAACTAAACGTGAAACTTTTGATCTTGCTTTTATTAAAACGTTCTGCCCTAAGCACTTCGATAAGTTTGTTTTTGCACCATCAGTGGGAGCCTCTGGTGGCATCATTATAATTTGGAATAGTTCTATGTTCACGGGCACACCTTGGTATGTCGACTCTTTTGCGGTGGGGGTTTCTTTTGTTGCCACACAATCGAATGATTCGTGGAATCTGATCAATGTTTATGGACCCTGTTGTGGTCAGCGTCGGGTGGATTTTACAAATTGGCTCTTTGATCTGAATATCCCAGATGATGAAAACTGGTTGATTCTTGGTGATTTTAATTTCATTCGATCCACGGACAACAGGAATAAACCGGGGGGTGACTCTGCGGACATGTTGTTATTTAATGAGATCATTCGTGCGCAGTCACTTATGGAATTACCTGTGAAAGGCCGAACATACACCTGGAGCAATATGCAAGATGATCCACTGCTGGAACAGTTGGACTGGCTTTTCACGTCATCTTGTTGGACTATCTCATATCCAAACACAATGGTCTTGCCGCTGGGGAAGCCAGTGTCCGACCATATTCCATGCGTCGTCACAATCGAATCAAGTATCCCCCGATCCAAGCTCTTTCGGTTTGAGAACTTTTGGACTAATCATGATGGGTTCATGGAGGTTGTTTCTAATTCATGGTCTAAGGCATGCCACGCTCCTAATGCCGCAACTCGCATTTGCAAAAAGCTTAAAACCCTAAGATATGATCTTAAGCGATGGAGCAAGGGTGTCTCGAGACTTAAAATTATGATTCAAAACAGCAATGAGACTCTGGCTACTATGGACACTCTTGAAGATAAACGTCCTTTATATATCCAAGAGTCAAACTTCAGAAAGATTTTGAAATCCCACTTACAGGACCTACTCAAATACCAGAATGAATACTGGAGGAAGAGATGTACTATCAGGTACTTACGTTTTGCGGATGAAAACACTAAGCTTTTTCAGTCACTGGCCACAGAGAGGTACAGACATAATGCGATCGCCATGCTTAGGGTTGGCGACGTAGAAATCCACAATCATGTGGGCAAAGAGGGGGGTTCTGTTCAACACATACAAAGAACGACTAGGTTCTTCTAAACCCACCACTATGAAGTTTGACCTCTCGAGGATCATCCGTCGGATTGATGGGTTGGATCAACTAAGAGCACCTTTTTCTACTGACGAGATAGATGCTGTTATCAAGGATATGCCGACTGACAGAGCTCCCGGCCCAGATGGTTTCAACGGTTGTTTTCTCAAGAAGTGCTGGCAAATCATCAAGTCTAATTTCTATGACTTATGTCATGCCTTCCATGCTGGGGGGCTTGATATCACGAGCATTAGTGAGGGATACATCGCCCTCATTCCAAAAATATCCTCTCCAGAAACTGCCAATGATTTCAGACCAATTACTTTACTCAACTGTTGTCTGAAAATCATCACGAAAATCTTGGCTAATCGGCTGCAGAAAGTTATTCTCAAAATCATCCACAGGAACCACTACGGTTTTATCAAGGGCCGGACCATTTAGGACTTCCTGGCATGGACATACGAATACATTCATCAATGCCACTCGTCTGAGAGGGAGATGGCTTTAGTTAAACTTGACTTTGCCAAGGCTTTTGACACGATTGAACATGCCCCCATGCTGGAAATCATGAAACACATGGGTTTCGATGCCAAATGGTTAGGATGGATGGAAACGATCTTTGGTTCGGGAGTCTCAGCTATCCTTTTGAATGGTGTCCCTGGTCGGAAATTCAAATGCAATTGTGGTGTACGACAGGGAGACCCTCTCTCGCCACTGATCTTTGTCCTTGCAGCTGATCTGCTCCAAGCTGCAATTAATGACGCTTATGCTCAGGGTCTGCTGGAGCTTCCCCTTCCTCGTGCAGGTGACTTCCCAGTGGTACAGTACGCTGATGACACAATCTTGATTATGAAAGCTTGTCCTACCCAGGCCACTCGCATAAAGCTTATCCTAGAAGATTATGCAGCTTCGGTGGGGCTCAAGATCAACTTTCAAAAATCAACCCTCATACCTATCAATGTCGACCACCAACGTGCTACTGATTTAGCAGATGTGTTTGGCTGCTCTGTTGGCACCCTGCCATTCACTTACCTCGGTCTCCCCGTGGGTACAACGCGGCCGAGTGTGCTAGATCTCATGCCGCTGGTGCAATCGGTGGAGAGGAAAACATCCACTGCCCTATCACTAATGTCGTCAGGAGCCAAGTTGACCCTGGTCAATTCGGTGGTGACCTCCATGCTGATATATGCAATGTGCACGATCAAACTACACCCAAAAGTGGTTGAACACCTCGACAAACTACGCCGCTACTGTCTCTGGGCGAAAAACACTGAGGATGGGGTCAAAACCAACTCCCTCGCTGCGTGGGAGCTTGTTTGCCGACCCAAACGATGCGGTGGCCTCGGCGTCATCGATATCAAGACACAAAATGTTGCGCTACTTCTAAAACACCTGTTCAAGTTCTACAATCGTGAGGATGTGCCCTGGGTTCAGTTAGTTTGGGAGACATACTATGAGAATAAAATTCCACATGCCACCGAATTGGTGGGATCGTTCTGGTGGAAAGATGTGATGCAACTCAGTGGTTCATTTAGGGGGATCACTAAGGTCATCCCGGGCGACGGCTCTAGCTCCTTGTTCTGGAAAGATGTCTGGTTCGGTGACAGCGATTCCACGCTGATGGACAAGTACCCCCGAGCTTTCTCCTTTGCCATCAACGAAGATGACTCCATCACCAAAGTTCTAACCACCACTGATCCGACCATGATCTTCAGCCTACCACTTTCGAGCCAAGCCAGAGAGGAGATCAGAGAGATTCAACGTGGATCCGAACATATCAGGCTACACAGTGATGATGCAGATGCTTGGGTCTGTGATCTAGGACGCTACTCTTCCAAAAAATACTATAACCATTGCTTCAGGCAGGTCGTGGCTGATGAGGCATTTGGTTGGCTTTGGAATTCCAAGTGCCCGATCAAGTTCAAGGTGTTTGGGTGGTTGCTATTGGTCGATCGTTTGAACACCAGGAATATGCTAAAGCGACGACACTTCGCTGTGGCCGGGGATAACTACACTTGCATGTTCTGTCAACCCCCCCCCCCCCCCGAGGAAACTGTGGAGCACCTTTTCTTCGCATGCCCCTGGCCTGGCCAGGAGGAACCAACAGGTTAGCCATCTTGCATGGGGGGAAAAATAGCTGGAGTCGACCCCTATTCATGGATGTGTTTCTGCTTGCTGCTTGGAGCATATGGATGGAGAGAAACAACCAACACTTCAGGGGGATTCCACACTCGTTTGTGGCATGGCTAGCTAGATTCAAAACCCTATTAGGCCTAGTTGCCCACAACTGTCCAGAGAAACTTCATCCTTTCCTCTCTGATTACATTGTAAATTTGGGCCACTAGTTTTTGCTCCAATAGCTCACATGGCCGAGGGGGCCTAAAACCCATTGTAACACCCATGTAATTGTTGTGCTGTGAGTAATACAAAAGTCAGTGGGAGCCTCTCCCACTGTCGTTAACCCCTCAAAAAAAAAGTTTTACAATATGAAACTGAAACATCAAATAGATTTGTAATGAGCATGGTGTGCAAATATGATAAAGTGATATCTCGCTTGCCCCCTTTAGTGAAGCAAAACATAAATGCAGGGGCACCTCCAAGGTTTAAGTGACGACTAGATACAATGATTTCAGAATAAACGATATCACAATCATGCAAAAGACAATGCTACTTTGGGACAATGCACATTACACTCAGAATGACAATCATGCTCTCAGTAGTTGGTGCTTTTTAAAAGAAGGTGGAGACTCTCGAACCGTGGCTTTTGTTGGCAAGGTTGAAAAACCGTAGTCGGAAACAAAAACAAAGCATGTGCCAGAGCTCTTGGTTTTAAAAACAGAGGTAATAATTTTTTTTTGGATATGCATGTTTTGTCAACGAATGCTAGCAGCTAACCCAATTACTTCTTGAGCTGGACAAGTTTCGAGGAATGGCTCCCGAATGAGGATCATAACATCCTCTTAATCTCCTTTGTTTATCACTGCCAAAGTTTTCTGATTTCTGATGAACAAAGCGTGAAGGAGGGTTCGTTTGTTATATTAATTTTTAATGAGCCGGGTGCACTCTATGCCAATTCCTTCTCATATTATGGGTTGCACATTATACATGCAATCCCGGGGTGAAGCTTGTCCAACTTAAAAAGATCATGAATTAACCACTACTTCCTCATAAACTAAAACAGAGGCACAAAATAGGAATGCATTTATTTGAATAATTTCGAGATGGCACATGAAAGTCTTCGTTAGGAATGGCAGGTAAATACCATGTATAGGAAGGTATGGTGGACTCATATGGCATAACTGTTTTAAAGGATTTTGGATGCACAAGCAGTCAGTCCGCTTAGTACAGGCGAAGGTTAGCAAAAGACTGGGAGCGACCAACTAAGAGAGCAATGACGGTCATAATCATGCAGAGCGACAAAGCAACATTGGATCAGGCATGGAAGTTATATCGCTACTCAGAAATAAAAGATCATCAAGGCTTGACAGACTTTCTTTACAGTCTTGAATATGCGTGAGCATACGCCAAGTCAATCAAAATAAATTCTCGAAGGAAGATATCACTAAACCATACCACATCATAGGCAAACAAATCATGTTCGTACTCCAATAACACATTGGAAACCCCCCAGCTATTTGAGATTAACCATAAGAAAACATGAATTACCAAGCACCATTATGCACGTAGCATCTTTATCATAGACATATCAACCAATGCAACAGAAGCAAACTCTCTTAATAAGATAATCATGATAAATAAAGAGAGTTCAAGCGACCAACTAAACAAAAGCTCTTTAAAAAGATAAGCATGAAAACTAAGAGCTGAGCATGATAGTAGCTATTGAAAGACAAAGAACACACACAGCAAAGATAGACATGAAAATTCTATGTTATGTTCTAGGTAGAAGTGGAGCGTGTTTCTCTCCCACACAAAGAAAGCTGAGTTCCGACTTGTTATGAAAAGCTAAAGAAAACTAAAAAGGAAAACTAAAAGCAAGACGCTCCAAGCATAGCACATAACACATGAAGTGATAAAAATATAGTGGAACGAAAGACGAACTGATAATGTTGATGGAGAAGGGGATGCGCAGGGGCATCCCCAAGCTTGAGCGTTTGACACTCCTGAATCTTTTTATCATCTTCCCTCGCACACTTGAAAACTCCCTTCATACACAACTCATCATAATCTGATTAGCGAGGTTAGTACCCATAATAGTATAATTGTTCCTTGCTGGAAATAAAGATATTCTTGAAAGTCTACTGTTTCTCAAGATTGCCAAAAGGTTTTTGCAAAGAAAAAGCAAGCTCAAGGTTCGCAAAATGAAGGAAAGGCAAAACAGGACAGAATCTATGAAAAACAGACCAGCAGGTAGTAAATGATTTTTTCGGGGCACTTCTGCAACTCCAATCAAAAAACTCAGAACAGACGCCTGAAAGACAATTGTATAGAGCAAGCTGTGGAAACAATTCAGACCAAAAAGATGATCTGGTGATTTTATACGAATTTTTCTGTGCAAGGACAGAATCTGTTTCCTGGACAGCACGTCACAACTTTTGATCTTTCTTGCAATCAGAGGCTACACTTGGCACAAAACTGAAAAGTAAAGATACAATGATGTTGCTACAGTAGTAACAAACATCAAGACCACTAAAACTGAAAGAACAAACTGAAAGCAAAGATAACAAGGGTTGTCTCCCTAGAGCTCTTTCTTTATAGCCATAAAGATAGGCTTAAGACTTTAATGATGCTCTCGTAGGAATAAGAGTTGAAGAACAAAAGAGAGCATCAAGAAGCATATATAAAACATATTTAAGT
Organism: Aegilops umbellulata; assembly: GCA_032464435.1. Lineage (NCBI taxonomy): Eukaryota > Viridiplantae > Streptophyta > Magnoliopsida > Poales > Poaceae > Aegilops > Aegilops umbellulata. The sequence goes on along the minus strand of CP136057.1, from coordinate 3,761,931 downwards.
CTAACATACTTCCTATGCATGGGAGTCTTGTAAGAAAATAAATTATTGAAGCCTAAAGCAACTAGCATAGGAAGGCAGAACAAGCATAACTTCAAAATATTCACCATAAAGAGAGGGAACCTGATATTATTGAAATATCTGTAGGCGTATGTTCCCTTCTCATAATAATTTTCAGTGGGATCACGAATAAACTCAACAATATAAGCATCACATAAAGCATTGTTACCATGATCCACATGCAAAAAGGTACTCTTACTCTCCACATAAGCATCTTTGGGGAGCCCATGGTTAGGACTTTTTACCATTAACGTTTTCAGTCTCCCCCAAGCTTGAGCAATGCTTTCTCCGTCACGAGACCTAAAGTTATAGATATAATTCCTGTCTCGATGAATTTCATGAAGAGGATAAAACTTAGTATAAAAGAGAGACATAAGCTCTTGCCAATCAAGCAAGTGCGAGTTATCGAGTAGCTTATACCAATCTGAAGCTTTATCTATAAGTGATATGGCGAACAATTTCCTCATGACAAACTCTCATGATACACCTGCAAGCTTAAATAATGAACATAATTGTGAGAGATATAGCAAGTGTTCACCGGGATGTCTGTCTCCTGCATAACGATTAGCCAAAACATAATCGATAATACCAGCTGGTATTTTATAGGGCACAATTTCAGTAGGGGGAGGAGCAACCACCACATGTGCGGGGCGTCTTCCCGCAAGCAACGATCCAATAGCATGGTTTTCCATAAGCTTAACTAGTGAAATAAAAACAAGAAACAAAAAGATTTAATTGCAAGATCTAAAGATATACCTTCAAGCGCTCACCTCCCCGGCAACGGCGCCAGAAATAGCTTGTTGTCTACACACGCTTCTACTCTTGTAGACTATGTTGGGCCTCCAAGCGCAGAGGTTTGTAGGACAGCGGCAATTTCCCTCAAGTGGATGACCTAAGGTTTATCGAACTCAGGGAAGTAGAGGTTGAAGATGGTCTCTCTCAAGCAACCCTGCAACTAAGATACAAGAAGTCTCTTGTGTCCCCAACACACCTAATACACTTGTCAGATGTATAGGTGCACTAGTTCGGCGAAGAGATGTTAAATGGCAAGTGATATGGATGGCAAAACAAAGTAATATAAATCTGTAATAAAAAGTGCAGCAAGCAAACAAGTGGTAAACGTGAGCACAAATGGTATTGCAATGGTGGAAACAAGGCCTAGGGTTCATACTTTCACTAGTGGCAACTCCCAACAACATTAACATAATCGAATCACATGATATTTCCCATAAAACGTGCAAAGGGGACGCACCCGGAGGTCATTCCTTTGTGGTCAAGAGAGGACGAGAATTATGTAGGGCTACAAAAGCACACCTCAAAGTTCGTAGTTCTCATCTAAGGATTTCCCAATGTCACCGCGGCCATCCAAAGAGAGTCCCACAATCACCACAACATATCTAAAGGATAGTCAAAGACAAGCTCCAAGAGACTCTCAATCTTCAATCAACGCACAAGAGAGGAAATTACTCATGAAAATACTTTTCTAATCCATGTTCAAAAGACCGCTGTCACCTTGGTCTCGGGGATTATACTAGATAAAGACAAGTGAGTACATCAATCCAATACATAGAGGAAGGGGAAATATCATGGGATCACCCTAGATTAACATAGCCTATGATCACAACGAAGATCACATCGTGGGAGAGAGAATTGACCACATAGCTACTGGTAGAAACCTCAGCCTCGAGGAGGAACTACTCCCACATCATGGAGGGAGGAAGCAACGTCGATGGAGATGAATCCGGGGGCACTTCCCTGTCCCGGCAGGGTGCCGGCACAGGAATTCTGGTCCCCCGAAGCTTGATGGCGATTGAGGCGGAGATCGGAATTGCGTCTGGAGAAAAGGGGTCCCCCATCAGGGTTTCTGGAACGCGTGTTAAATATAGGCCAGAGGGGGTCACCAGAGGTGGAGAGGGGTGCCCAGGCGCCCCCCTGGCGCGGCCAGGAGGGGGGCCGCGTGGGCAGGCCGTCTGGGCTGCCCCTGGCTCCCCTCTGGCCCTCCTTCGGGTGCCGGGAGTCTTCTGGAACGCTGATTTTTTATATATTTTTTCTGGAATTTTTCTGGCAGTTTTCGTAAAGGGAAAACCTGAAATACAAAAACAGCAGAAAACAGAAACTGGCACTGGGGTGCACTGAGTTAATAGGTTAGTCCAAATATGATCAAAAGTGTATGGAAGTGTATAAATATCATAGCAATATCACCCAAAAGAGGCATGGAGCAAGCAGAAATTATAGATACGTTTTGGACGTATCAGCGGTTTCGGTCCAAAATGGGCGTCGACTTCTGCCTGCACTATGGCATTGGTTTGCTCCTTGGTCCTGTCGTAAGCCCTTTGAGGAAGAGGAGTACTGAGGTTTGGACCATATTTATATCGCTTGCCTCCGCCTGTACTTCCTGTACTATGACCTCGACTGGTACCGCTACGCACCATAGCTGCGGGGTGTCTCTTCGTGGATTGCTGAGGCGGCGGAGACGGCTGACAGGGCTGAGTTGGACGAGGAGGAGTGGCCTGAAGCTGTGCCGGACTTGGAGGAGGAGTGGCCTGACACTTTGCTGGACTTGGAGGAGGAGTGGACGTCTGACGCTGTGTCGGACTTGGAGGAGGAGTGGCCTGACACTTTGCCGGACTTGGAGGAGGAGGAGTGGCCTCACGCGTTGGTGGACTTGGAGGAGCGGGAGTCTGCTGACTCGGTGGCGGACTTCGACGAGGAGTAGGGTGACGCGATGCCGGTGGCCTTCGAAAGATGATGCAATCCTTTCTCCATAGGATGATACGATGTTTGGCATCTCCGAGTGTGTGCTCCTCGTCACCTCCAGGAATGTCAAGCTGTAGCTCCGAATATTGGCCCACCACCTCATCAACCACGACACGAGCATAGCCTGCTGGAATCGGGTTGCAATGGAAGGTTGCATCGGGGGATTTGTATAAGCAACGCCGTCCGCCACCTTCATGGATATGTTATTCATTTTGAAGTGTAGCTCACAGTTAGTGTTCTCCGTGATGTCATCCACGTTGTATCTATCCAGCATTGCATCAAACGGGGCGGAGCCCACGCTGCTTCTCGGCATGGATGGGGCGGTGGTATCCAATGCTGGATCATCCGCTAGCTGCTGCAGCTGCTGAGACCCCCTTTGCTGGCTAAGTGAGTTGATCTGCTCCTGCTGCCGCTGGAATTTAACTGCCAATTCCGCTTGACTTGCTTCTAGGCCTTGAAGGCGTTCATAGTCCCGCTTCCTCTGCTCCTCCTCCATCTTCCTCTTCTTCTCCTCCGCAATCTTCTTTCTCGCACGGGTTCTATAGTTGGCGTTCCAGTCCGAAAACTCCTCATACCACGGAATAGCGCCCTTGCCTCGTGTTCTTCCCGGGTGTTCAGGATTTCCCAGGGCAAGCGTAAGCTCGTCGTTCTCTCTGTTGGGCCGGAACACCCCCGATCGAGCCTCTTCTATTGCAACAAATATCGCATCGTTGGCTCCGTTCAGACATGCCTTCGTCGAAACATTGCCTGTCTTCGGGTCCAACTCCCCCCATGCGCATAGAACCAAGTCCTGCACCTGGGGGGCCAGCTCTTAGTAACCGGAGTGACACCTGCATCCTCCATCTCTTTCTCAGACTTATCCCACTTAGGCATTGCCACCGCGTAGCCACATGGCCCCAGCTTATGGAACTTATCCTTTTTTTCGGCATTCTTCTTGTTTATTCTCGACCGTTCCTTAGCTAATTCTGAATCCTTGAATTTCACGAAATTGTCCCAATGAGCACTTTGATTCTCTAGTATCCCCTCGAATACTGGAGTCTTTATTCCTCCCTTCACGTACTTCTCCCATTCACATCTCTTGTGGTTCTTGAATGCAACCGCCATCTTCCTGAGAGCAGCGTCCTTGACTTTCTGCACATCTGCATCTGTGAAATGATCTGGTAGGGTGAAATGTTCCATGAGAGTATCCCAAAGCAGTTTTTTTATTCTCGTCGACAAAAGTAACATCTGGACGTGGCTTTGCTGGCTTTCTCCATTCTTGAAGGGAGATCGGGAGTTGGTCCTTCACAAGAACTCCGCACTGACGAACGAACATGTCCGCAATCTTCTTAGGCGCTAATGGTTCGCCATTAGGTCTGAATGCCTCGATATTGTACTTTACGCCCTCCTTCAACTTTTTGTTCGGGCCTCGTTTCGTCCTTTTGCCTGAAGATTTGCTCGATCCGGATGGCTGAAAGAAGAAAGATCGATTCGTTAATATATCTTCAACTCATTTAAAACATGCGATGATCACCAGATTTCTGCTTATATAAATATATATACCTCGCCGGTGTTTGTTGTTTCAGGATCAACATGTTCTTCGTCATCGTCATAATCGTAGTTCATGACTTCATCAATTCGGTCGTCGCGATCGAATATCATATCACCCTCTTTGGGGTTGTTTAGAAATTCGGAGCCGTCAAAATCTTCTTCATTCTGATCATCATGTGGCCCGCGTATCATATCGAACATGGCATGTTCTCTCTCTCTGTCGGTATTGTCCGCCATAGCTTTTATTTAACTATGTCAAAAGAAATATAAAACAATTTAGTATAATCTCGAATAATAGATATAATCTCGAATACATCGTCTCGAATAATAGATATAATCTCGAATACATCGTCTCGAATAATATATAATATTGAATAGTACATCACTGGCTAGGTAGCTAATTAAAGATCGAATACTACAGAAGAATCTAGGACACTCGCGGTTCCTGCGGCGCGGGCGGTGGACACCCAAAGAGAAGGAACCCTCACAGGATCATAGCTGAAGTGAGATCCCTGAAGAAACTGCCAGGTATTGGAGAACCTGCCGCCCTCTAACGCAACCATGTAGCGATGGACGTGCTCGTCCTCCTCCCTGACACGACGACGTACCACCTCCGGCGGGGCCGGCTCCCTCCGCACCGAAACTGGCCCACGCGAACGCCACCAAACGAGATCAGGGTCGACGACGGGACCCGGGGCCGGGTTCCTCATCAACACTACAGGAATCAGCTACTTTGCCGTCTGCCATGGCGGACGGCAAAGGCATGAGCGGCGGACGGCAAAGCCCTTTGCCGTCAGCCGCGGACGGCAAAAGGCTCCGGCAACGTAGGCTACGGTAAACAGCTACTTTGCCGTCTGCCACTGATGGAAAAGTCTTTGCCGTCCGCCGCAGACGGCAAAGAGAGCGCGGCAGACGGCAAAGAGAGCGGACGGCAATAATTGCGCTGTCAGTCCGTTAAGTGGCTAACGGCAGGCCTTTGTCGTCTGCCACTGATGGCAAAGTCTTTGCCGTCTGCCACTGATGGCAAAGTCTTTGTCGTCTGCCACTGATGGCAAAGTCTTTGCCGTCCGCCACTGATGGCAAAGTCTTTGCCGTCTGCCGCTGACGGCAAAGTCTTTGCCGTCTGCCACTGTAGGCAAACTGGCCAAATGGGTCAGCTCCCAGGAAGCACAGCTGGATGCCATGTGTCTTCTTTGCCGTCCGCGGCGGACGGCAAAGAGGCCGTTGCCGTCTGTGGCAAACGGCAAAGAGCCTGCATATTGGGTTTTTTTTTCTGTTTTTTATTAAATCCCACAATTTGCACAGAAAATATATATGACATATAGATATATTTCACAGGCATTCATAAGCAAGTTCATGTATTTCACAGGCATTCATAAGCAAGTTCCATCCGTACATATTACATAAGCAAGTTCCATCCATCATTTCATACATAAACAAGTTCCATCCATCATTTCATCCATAAACAAGTTCCATCCATACATAAACAAGCACTCCATAGCTAAGGTGACTAGAATGAGAAGACAAGAACAAGAAGAGTAGAACAAGCACTCCATCCAGCACATAATGAAATCTGCAAAATGGCAAAATAAGAAAGTTAGAAATGGATCTTTTTTAGCTCACTTAGGTGAAATGGATCGTTTTTGAGGCAACTAAGGTGAAATGGATCGTTTTTTAGCTCACTTAGGTCAAATGGATCGTTTTTGAGCTAACTTAGTTGAAATGGATCGTTTTTGAGCTAACTTTGTTGAAATGGATCATTTTGAGCTAATTTAGTTGAAATGGATCGTTTTTGAGCTAACTTAGGTGAGATGGATCATTTATGAGCTAATTTAGTTGAAATGGATCTTTTTGAGCTAACTTGGGTGAAATGGATCATTTAAGAGCTAATTTAGGTGAAATGGATCGTTTTTTAGGTAACCTAGGTGAAATGGATCGTTTATGAGCTAAATTAGTTGAAATGGATCGTTTATGAGATAACCTAGGTAAGATTGGTCATTTTGGAGTTAACCTAGGTGAAATGGGTCATTTTAAAGCTAACGTAGGTAAAATGGATCATTTAGGAGCTAATCTAGGTAAAATGGGTCATTTTTTGAGCTAACTTGGATGAACTGGATCATTTATAAGCTAACCTAGGTAACATGGGTCATTTTAGAGCTAACTTAGGTAAAATGGATCGTCTATGAGCTAACTAAGCTAATTATGCAATTTTTGACATAAGTAAGCTAAGTACAGATCGTTTTAGAGCTAACTTAGGTAAAATGGATGGTTTTGGAGGTCAGTAAGCTTATTAAGTCATTTTGGAGGAGAAGAAGCTAAGTCTAGGTCATTATGGTAAGCATTGGAGGAAATAAAGCTAAGTCTAGGTATTTATGCATGTGTTAAGCAAAACACTAGATAAACTTACCAAGATCCAGGAGGTGTAGGAGCGTGGTGGCTCGTGTCGGTAGCTGGAGAAGGATCGTGCGATGCTTGTCTGGAGTTACGCTGCACCAAAGATCATTTCCAATGTCTTGTTAGCATGATGACACTCAAATGTTAAGACTAGCAAGTAATGTCCTTTCAAATAAAACTCACCGTGGTCCCAGGAGCAATCACTGGCATCGGCGGAGCGGTCTGACCTGCCTTCTCGCACACAGACTGCACATTTGGTTTTGACGACTCAGTCATACTAGTTAGTAATGAGACAAACACTACATGAATGTTTTGGCTAATCTGCAGAAGAAACTTACCACAAGGAGCTCGTACATGGCCCTTGCCTGCATGTCATTCCGTGCCCTCTCCTCCTCCATCATCTTTGCCGTCCTCTCCTCCAACTCCCGCTGCCTCTCCGCCGCCTCCGCCAGAAGTTTCTCTGTTCTATCTCTCTCACTCTGTATAGCAGCCTGCAACACCACTCACATGACAATTTGTAATCATTGATGGAAGCGCACACAATGTAATGGAGAAAGATAACTGAGTACGTATCACTAACCTTGATGGCGAGTTGCACTGGCCGTTCACGAGGCCTTATCTCAGGAGCGGAGCTCGACTGACGCGCCTTGATCTCCGGGAGAGTGCTAGGACAACGGATAAGTCCATCTCCAATGGCTATGGAGCCATGGGACCTCCCGCCACCAGATATCATCAACAGCTCTGGATCAATGGGACCCTGGCTCGGGTTAAAGTCCTCCCCTTTCCTCGCCTTCCCCTCATCTCTATATCTCATGAGCTTGTTGTGGGAGGAGATGTTGGTGAAGTTGTTTGCATCATCGAGGTCAGACTGAGAGAAAGCCTTGACTTTCTTGAAAGACGCAGTGTGGGCCATGGCATACAGGTCGTACACCTCTGGCACCTTATCCGCCTTATTGTAGCGTGCCTGAAAGAGAGAAACAATGAAAATTAGTAATTAAAGGGCTCAAGCTAGCATGATGAATGAATTGCATGAATCATGAAGCAAACCACATACCCAGTTGCGCCCGAACTGATATAAGTTGGAGCTGCCTTGATGGTGTGGCACACCTTCCATTTGGGCACGTTTGTCCTTGGCCTCCTTGTGGAGGGCTAGCCATCGTTGTGAGCACCACTCATCGACCAACACCTCCCAACAATCCATCCGATCCACACACCATCTCGGAGGCGCCTAAGTTAGCAAATAGAAACTTGAGCGCTACGGCTAAGAATTACTAAATGAAGGAACTTAAGTAGAGAAGGCCTTAAGAATTACCTTCATGTACTGCTCCTTACTCAGGAACTTATCGCGGCACGCCAGCTTGGTCTTCTTGATACCACGCAAGGCGTAGTAGTCTCGAACAGCCTGCACCCGAGCCTCGTGCCGTAAGTTCTGGAGTAGGCGCTTGCAGACGTTCTCGATAACATGTGCCGCGTCCTCCTCGTATCCCTCCTCACACCTGTAGAATGTCTGCGATCAAATGAGACAATATTGATTAGTACAATTAATAACTAGCTAGTTGAAGATTTTTAAATGTGTAAAGGAGAAATTACCCAGAACTTTCTGATCACCATGTCTGCCCTCGTGTCGCACACGACACCATCGTTAATCTCATCCGGCGGGGCCGGGGCAGCCACGTAGTGCTCCCAGCTCAATCCAAGCTCTGGAAGCCGACCCTCACCAGGCAACGTGACAAACCCCGGGAAGTTTTGCCGGCAAAGAACTCCAAGGACGGAGTTGGGCCGGCGGACACTATGATGGTGGTCCCAACCCCTGCAGCATGACAAGGCCAACGCATTAGTTATTTGAAAAAACGTGAATGCACAAGGTACAAAAATATTAAATGCACTTACGTACCTCTCCCCATCAGGGAAAATGAACCACCTCTGCTCGCGGGTCACCGGCACGGACGGGAGCCGTGTAGCACCACGCTGGTAGACGGTGCCCCCCTCCTCCTCAAGATCAGTCGGCTCCCCGCCATCATTAGCATGGACACTCGGCTCCTCGGGCTGATCCGGCCAGGTACCCCATCCGGACGTGTGCTCCTCCGGGGTCACGTGGGCCGAACTCTCGGGGGCTGAAGGCCAGTCGACCCGAGGCTCGTGGGCCCAAGACCCGTGGACCGGAGGCTCGTGGACCGGAGTCCGTGTAGCCTCCTCCTCGGACGAGTCCACCCTAGCAGTCACGTGCTCGGGTGAAACGGCTGGGGGTGGCGGCGAGGAAGGCGCCGTAGCAGTCACCCTACTTCCTCTCCCACGACCACGTGCCCCACCTCCTCTCTTCCTACCTCGTCCCCTGCTGGGCACCGCGGTCGACGAAGAAGGGCCCGGCGGTGTGGCCATACTGTCCAGCAACGCTCGGCGGAGAGGTGCGTCTGGAATGGAAGACCTCAGACCATGCTCCCGACCAGCGCCCACCATCTTTCAACACCTGCCATGACAAACAGTAAACGAAATTAGTACAACATAAAAAAAGACCGACATGAATAATAATATGTGTATCACTTAAGTGTATCATCATCAAGTACAACATAAAAAAATGTAATACCTGACACTACTAATAATCTCGATCAGTATCATCAATAAATGCATAATCATCATCATCACTATAATCAATAACGGGCTCATAGGGTTCATTGGCATCAACATGTGCAAGGCCACCTTGACGTAATCGGTCAAGCATTGACAGGTCATCCGCAGCAGTAACCTCTTCTTGTTCCGGCTCTTCTTGTTCCTCCTCTGGGGTGATGTCGGATTCATTGTCGCTGTCTACTTCAATGTTTTGGGGTGAAGTATAGCGGTTCTTGAAACGCTTTTTGGAAAGACGTGTCTCTTGGAAGAATTCTCCTTCATATGTGTCTGGGTTAATGTGAGGTTCATAATCTTCTTCCTTTGGGGGAGAAAGTCTAGCACGTGGCGGCACTTCATAAACGACATCCCAACCTTTCAGATTTGGATTAGTTTGGCAGGCCCACGGTAGATAGAATACTTGGGTCGCCTGTTGAGCCATCATATAGACATCTGGAACATCTAAATGAGTGCTTTGGTTGATTTCAACTAGCCCTACATGTTCATGAGTCCTTCTAGTCTCCTTCGGCTGAAACCAATAACATTTGAAGACTACGACATTCGGTGGATTTTCACCATAGAACAGAAGTTCATAAATTGCTTCAACTCTCCCATAATACTCGGTACCTCCTTCGCCGATAGCATATACACAACAATTTGTTGACTTTCGGTCGGCCATAGATAGCTCTTTGCCATAGGTACGAAAGCGATACCCGTTGATGTCGTACTTGTCAAATGAACGAACCTTATAGTCAAAACCATTAGCGACTTGTCTCAATTCGGCGTCCATAGACTCTGAATTAGCCTACAAGTTTAATATGAAAGGATTGTTGCACTATGCACAAATTAGCGAATGAAATGAAATTGTCTAATAGAAATTACCGTTTGTTTGAACCAAGAGATGAAACCGGGATAGCCACCTCCTTGCTTTGCGAGAAGCTCATACTCTTGGACGGAATCCTTTTGGATCTCCGCTCCATACGAGAATATGGTGACGTATCGACTGTATGACATATCCAGGAATAAGAGTAGTTCAAAGGAAATAGAAGTTGCGAAACAATGTACCGAGAACTTACTCGATGTACGGCCGCACTTCTATCAGGTTGTTGAAGATATACAACGAAATGGTCCGCCATTCTTCGTTATCCAAAGATACTGGATGTGAAACACTAGCTGGTGCGAGATTCCCTTTGAATAGGCTGAGGTTGGATCCACCTTTTTTAGGCTCGTCAGCATTGTACCGAGGCTTCGGATTATGCAAATGACGATTTTTGGCTTCGTAGTGCGCTGTTACGAAGTTTGCCGCCTCCTCTGTGATGAATGCCTCAGCCATCGATGCTTCAATTCTACGTTTATTTTTACATTTTTCTCGAAGCGTCTTTTGCATCCTCTCAGTTGGGTAGCACCAACGATTTTGCACGGGCCCGCCCAATCTTGCCTCGGTCGGGAGATGCAAAATCAAATGCTGCATTGGATTAAAGAAGCCCGGTGGAAAGATCTTCTCTAACTTGCAGATCAACTCCGGCGCCAACTCTTCCATTTCTTCTAGCACGCCAGGCGATAGTTCTTTCGCACAAAGAACACGGAAGAAATAGCTGAGTTCTGCCAGTACTAGCCATTCATCCTCAGGGATGAAGCCACGCAACATCACCGGCATTACCCGCTCAATCCATATGTGCCAATCATGACTCTTGAGACCAAATATCTTCAGTTTATCAAGATTCGCTCCCCTCTTTAGATTCGCTGCATACCCATCGGGGAACATCAACTGTTGTTGCACCCACAAGAGAATTTCCCTCATAGCTGGCCTTCCAAGATTGAACCATGCCTTTGGCTTTGTCCAGTTCTGCTTTCCTTTCGGTTCTTTCATGTTTTGTAACGGCCTATCACATAGCGCCTCCAGATCGACTCTAGCCTTAGTATTATCCTTTGACTTCCCATCTATGCCGAACAATGTACCAAAAAGTGCCTCAGCGATATTCTTCTCAGTGTGCATCACGTCGATGTTGTGTGGGCAAAGGAGGTCTTTGAAGTAAGGCAGATCCCATAAGCATGTTTTGTGAGTCCACGCGTGCTTAGTATTATACCCCTTGAAGTACCCTGGACGTTGTGGATCTGGCTCGAGAGCGTTTAACTGATCCAGGGTCTGTTGGCCTGTCAATGCAGGTGGTGCAGAGTTTTTGACAACTCTACCCCTGATGAAGTTCTTCTTGTCTTTCCTGAACTTATGGCGAGGATCCAGGAACTGTCTATGCATGTCGAAGCAAGAAAACTTGCGACCGGCCTGAAGCCAACGAAACTCAAGAGCTCCCTTGCATGTGGGGCACGGGAACCTTCCATGCACACACCAGCCAACGAATAGCGCATACGCCGGCAAGTCATGCGTCGAGTACATGTACCAGACACGCATTATGAAGTTCCGTTTGCTAAAGGCGTCGTATGTCTTGAACCCATTATCCCAGGCTTCTTGCAATTCGTCCTTAAGCGGCTGCATGTACACATTCATATTTTTGCCCGGATAGTTGGGTCCTGGAATTATCAACGTCAGGAAAATGTTCTTTCTTTGCATAATCTATCCGGGGGGGAGATTGAGTGGAAAGACAAATACGGGCCAACAACTGTATTGGGCTGCCGTCATACCAAACACACTGAACCCATCCGTGCTGATGCCGACTCGAGGATGCCTCGGATCTGCCGCTTTGTCAGCATGTAATTCATCAAACTTTTTCCACGCAACACCATCCGATGTGTGTACCATCATCAGATTCCCATCTGCATCTAGTTCGGTTCTTTTGCCTGTTTTGTGCCATGTCATCTGTCTGGCCGTCTCTTCGACCATGAAAAGACGTTGAAGTCTTGGTATGATTGGCATATACCGAAGAACACTAACGGGGATTTTGGTCTGTGTCTTCTCACCCATACCGTTGTCTACCACAATATACCTGGAAGACTTGCAAATGGGACAATAGTTCAAGTCCGCATAGCCAAGCCTAAATAAGGCACATCCTTTCTCACAGGCATGTATCTTCTCATAGGGCATCTTCAGTGCACGGAGGATTTTGTCCGACTGGTACAGGTTTGCAGGCATTACATGGCCTTTGGGTAGAAAGCGTCCAAATACTGTCATAATTGCGTCATAGCATTCTCTGCCCAAGTTGAACTGAGCCTTCAGAGCCATTACTTGTGAGATGGCATCCAACTGACAAAGCTCAGTGTGCTCGTGTAGCGGACGTTTCGAAGACTCCAACATTTCATTGAAGGCCTTTGCAGATTCCTCCATCTCCTCGTCCGAATCCCGAGCATCATCATAGCCTTGCACCATGTTTTCCATCCCGGTACCATGCTCGTCAGTGCGACGACGATCCACCTCAGCTCGGTCACGTTGGGCAGACTCACCATGAAATGTCCACACCGTATAATCGGGCGTAAAACCACTCTTCTGCAGGTGTTTGCCCATTTCAGCCTCTGTCTTCTTTTCCCAATTGCCGCACCGGAAACAGGGGCACCAGGTTTTCTTTTGGCCATTTGCAAATGCGGCTTGCACAAACCCCTTAGTTTTTGTGAACCATTCAGCGCTCCATTTGTTCTGACCAGTGTGACCGGTATACATCCAAGCACGGTCACTCATCTTGACTTTCAGAGCTACTGGACACACAACAATTATATATGTAATTCACCATGTATATATTCATCAGTTGATCTACTTTGTCAATTTTATTACGTCCATGCAACCTACACTCTAATAGGTAATGATAGGTCCTAATCCCACCCGTGTATGTGTAGATTGGGTTCATTTTCCCATGCTATGCTCCGGATCCGACGCAAAATTTCGGCAGCACCTCCCCGCTGTTCTCCTGATACACGTCTCTGCAATAAACAGAGAGGATGTGTACCCGGAGAACAACAGGGGAGGCACTGACGAAATTTATGCATCGGATCCGGAGCAAAGCATATGGGAAAACGAACCCAATCTACACATACTCGGGCCGTCCATGGATAGCGTTGGACAATTCGAAAGAATCAAGGTTATAAATATGCAAATGCATGCATATTTATAACTATGGCGCTTTCGAACGGGAGACACATATTGGTTACGCATACTGATGATTCAAGACACATATATAGTTAGCTATCAAGTTTCATCGGAATAGATCAAATAATTAATGGGGGAGGAGGACTTGTCATTTGTGCTCACCCACGAACGAAGGGGCAGAGCTCGTCAAACGCATAGCGAGGTCGTCGAACACCAAACCTCGCAGCGATGAAACAACTGCACATTTAAAACTACACGATCAACACAATTATATATGATGTTTTTCATAACAAAATTGAAAAATATATGACCTAACTAATAATTCACAAATATATGACCCCGTCGGCCTCTGGAAGGCCAAAGAACACCTTTTCGGGAGGTGTCGGTGGTCGGGGTGTCCTGTCGGTGTCTCGGGGTCTCGGGGTCGGTTTCTCGGGGTCTCGGGGTCGGGGTGTCGGGTCAGGGTGCCGGGTCGGGGTCGGGGTGCCGTGTCGGTGTCGGGGTGTCGGGTCGGGGTGCCGGGTCGGGGTCGGGGTGCCGTGTCGGTGTCGGAGTCGGGGTCTCGGGTCAGGCTCGTGGTCGGGGTGTCGGGGTCGGGGTCGGGGTCGGGGTGTCGGGTCGGGGTGCCGTGTCAGTGTCGGGGTCGGGGTCTCGGGGTCGGGGTGTCGGGGTCGGGGTGCCGTGTCGGTGTCGGGGTCGGGGTGTCGGGTCAGGCTCGGGGTCGGGGTGTCGGGGTCGGGGTCGGGGTCGGGGTGTCGGGGTCGGGGTCGGGGTGTCGGGTCAGGCTCGGGGTCGGGGTGTCGGGGTCTGGGTCGGGGTGTCCGGGTCGGGGTCGGGGTCTAGGGGTCGGGGTGCCGTGTCGGTGTCGGGGTCGGGGTGCCGTGTCGGTGTCGGGGTCGGGGTGTCGGGTCAGGCTCCGGGTCGGGGTGTCGGGGTCGCGGTCGGGGTCGGGGTGTCGAGGTCGGGGTCGGGGTCGGGGTGTCGGGGTCGGGGTCTAGGGGTCGGGGTGTCGTGTCGGGGTGCCGTGTCGAGGTCGGGGTGCCATGTCGGGTCGGGTTTTTTCCCTCTTTTTTCCTTTTCTTCTTCTTCCTATTCTTCCTTTTCTTCCTTTTTTTCCTTCTTCTTCTTCTTCTTCTTCTTCTTCTTCCTCCTCCTCCTTTCCTTTTTCCTCTTCTTCTTCTTCTCCTCCTCTCCTCTTTTTTCTTCTTCTTCTTCTTCCTCTTCTTCTTTTTTCTCCTCCTCCTCCTCTTCTTCTTCTTCCTTTCCTTTTTCCTCTTCTTCTTCTCCTCCTCTCCTCTTTTTCTCTCTTCTTCTTCTTCTTTCCTCAAACTAAACTAAACCTAAAACTAAAACTAAAACTAAAACTAAAACTAAAACTAAAACTAAACTAAACATAAACCTAAAACTAATAAAACTAAATCTAAACCTAAAACTAAACCTAAAACTAAAACTAAAAGTAAATCTAAACTAAAACTAAAAAGGAAAAAAACAGAAAAAAATAGAAAAAAAATGAGGGGGGCTCACCTGGGGCAGGGCCGGTGGAGGAGGGGGCGGGGTGGTGGAGGAGCTGGCTGGGGCGGTGGAGGAGGCCCCCGGTGGAGGAGCTGGCCGGGGCGCGGGGGCAGCCTGGGGCGGCGGGGGGCCGGGCCAGGGGCGGTGGGGCGCGGGGCGAAGGGGGGCCGGGGCGCGGGGGGGCCGGGGCGCCGGGGGGCCGGGGCTGCGGGGGCGACGGGGCGGCGGCGGCGGGGGCGAGAGGCGGCGGCGCGAGGCGGGCGGCGGCGGCGGCGGGTGGGGTGGGAACTGTGGCGGGGCGAGGAGAAGAAGGAGAAAAGAGAGGGGCGGGGGTAACGGGCCGTTAGTATGTGAAGCTATTTGCCGTCCGCCCCTCTTTGCCGTCCGCCCTTGTGCCTCTTTGCCGTCCGCCGGCGGACGGCAAAGAGGTGGAACGTTAAATTTTTTCCAAACCGGCGGGGGGTGGGGGCCACCTCTCTCTTTGCCGTCTGCAAGCGGACGGCAAAGATTCTTTGCCGTCCGCTGGCGGACGGCAAAGAGCTAGCGGACGGCAAAGAGCTTCTTTGCCGTCCGCTAGATCTTTGCCGTCTGCTTTTGGGTAGCTGATGGCAAAGAGCTTCTTTGCCGTCAGCTAGCGGACGGCAAAGAGCTGGCAGATGGCAAATTAGCTGATTCCAGTAGTGCAAGCGGCGCGCCCCTCCAGGCAGCACCTCCTAGTGCCAGCCCGACGGAGCCCAGTCCCGGACATGGGTCAGCTGGACGTCGTCGCGGACGTGTCGACGGCGAGGATGCGGGCCGGGCATCGTCGACAACAAATACTAGCTATATGCCCGCAAAAAGTAACAATCTTTTAATGATTGGATTTTGATAACTAAAATTTCTAACATTTCTAACAATGCTATATATAACTAACATTTCTATAACATTTCTAATATTTCTATAAGTAAAAAAAAAAGAAAAAATTATAACTTTTTTATAACTATTTCTATAACTAAAAAACAGAAAAATTTCTAACAATTCTAACTTTTTTATAACTATTTCTATAACTAAAAAACAGAAAAATTTCTAACAATTCTAACTTTTTTATAACTATTTCTATAACTAAAACTAATTCTAAAATTTCCTGATTATATAACTAACATTTCTATAACAATTCTAATATTTATATAACTACAAAACAGAAAAATTGCTAAATTTTTATAAATATTTCTATAACTAAATATTTAAATCACTTGTGTGTGTGTGTGTAGTGTGTGTGTGTGGAACTGGACATGGCGGCCGGGGCGAGCTCACTGGCGAGGCGACGACGGGGCGGCGGTGGGACGTGGCGGCGACGACGGGGCGAAGGGACAGGGCGGCGACGACGGGGCGACGGGGCGGGGCGGCGACGATGGGGCGGCCGGGGCGTGGCGACGGGGACGACGGGGACGGGGACGGCCGGGGCGGCGACGAGGGGCGCGCACGGCCGGGGTCGGCGACGAGGGGCGGGGGCGGCGGCATCGACGGGGACGACGTTGATCGGGGCAGGGTGGCACGACGAAGGGAGGAAACAGAGGGAAACTGAAATTTTTCCAAGTGTTGTATATATAGGATGGACCTTTAGTACGGGTTGGAGCCACCAACCGGTACTAAAGGTCTTTTTTGGCTAGCCCAAGCGGCGGGAAGCGACCCCCTTTAGTACCGGTTGGTGGCTCCAACCGGTACTAAAGGCCGCCCTATAGTACCGGTTGGTGCCACGAACCGGTACTAAAGGGTGTGCGCTGCCAGGCGAGGGGCACAAAAGTTTAGTCCCACCTCGCTAGCCGAGGGGCACTCACACCTGCTTATAAGCCCCGCCGTCGCTGCTGTCTCGAGCTCCTCTCTTAAGCAGGCCTTCTGGGCCTACCTCTTCTGCGATGCCCTGTTGGGCCTACTGGGCTAGCGGGCCTGCATCCTGGCCCAACTTGAATTTGGGTTTCTAGTCGTATGCAGGCTGTTGTGGCCCAGTAGGTGGGCTTTTTTTCTTATTTTTTTTGCTTTATTTATTTTTGTGAATAACTTAACTTTGAAAATAGATTTTTCAGTGATTCTTTTTTCTTATGTTTAATATTAGTGTGTTTTATCATTATATTCAATTTGGTAATGCTTAGGTTATTTAAAAAATCAAATGCCTTTGTAACGGATGAGTTTTCATCCGAAACCCTGATACTTCGAAACAGATTGTCCATTTTGTACACGAAGTGCATCCAGTTTTTGCGGTAACCCTCTCTACTTTTTTGCACATGCTATGTGGGTGAAATTATGATACCATGCCGACTTTCAACCTTTTCTGAGTTCATTTGAAATGCTTTTCAATTTCAGGGTCATTTAGCTGAAAAAAAATCAGTAAATGCATGAAAGAATTTGCTTGCACATAAAATTTCTTCGCGTTTCAAATGCCAAAACACATAACTAGCTACCCTAACTATTACAGAGATCCCTCCTGGGTGTGAAACACAGAATAAAGTGATGATAGTTAAGCCGATCACATCCCAGATCTTTGGGTGTGAAACTTTTTCTTCGTGTGTGTCCCTTTGCGTCATAGCCATGGAAAATCTTCATCATTTAACGGGATGCTCGGGTCAATATTCACTGTGAATGGAGCAATTTCATCAAACTTTTCATAATCTTCTGACTTGTCATCCACTCCCATGATGTTCCTCTTTCCAGAAAGAACTATGTGCCGCTTTGGCTCATCGTACGATGCATTCGCTTCCTTATCTTTTCTTTTTCTTGGCTTGGTAGACATGTCCTTCACATAGAAAACCTATGCCACATCATTGGCTAGGACGAATGGTTCGTCTGCATACGCAAGATTGTTGAGATCCACTGTTGTCATTCCGTACTGCGGGTCTTCCGTTACCCCGCCTCGTGTCATATTGACCCATTTGCACCGAAACAAAGGGACCTTCAAACCACGTCGATAATCAAGTTCCCATATGTCCTGTATATAACCATAATATGTTTCCTTTCCCGTCTTGGTTTCTGCATCAAAGCGGACACCACTGTTTTGGTTGGTGCTCTTCTTATCATAGGCGATCGTGTAAAATGTATTACCATTTATCTCGTACCCTTTGAAAGTCATTATATTCGAAGCTGGTAACTGGGACAGCAAGTACAGGTCATCTTCAATAGAGGTGTCATGCATGGCACGTGCTTGCAACCAGCTGGCAGAACTCTTGGTTTGTTCACGTGTAATCCAGTCATCAGACCGCTCCAGGTGTTTGGAGCGTAGCAAATTCTTGTGTTCATCCATATACGGAGCCACCAAGGCGGAATTCTGCAGAACTGTGTAGTGTGCTTCAGTGAGAGAATGTCCGTCCATACATATTATTTGTTCCCCTCCTAGCGTGCCTTTTCCATCCAGTCTGCCCTTATGCCGCGATTCAGGAACACCAATCGGCTTAAGTTCAGGAATAAAGTCAATACAAAACTCAATGACCTCCTCATTTTGACGGCCCTTGGAGATGCTTCCTTCTGGCCTAGCACGGTTATGAACATATTTCTTTAAGACTCCCATGAACCTCTCAAAGGGGAACATATTGTGTAGAAATACAGGACCCAAAACGTTAATCTCTTCGCATAGGTGAACTAGGACGTGCGTCATGATGTTGAAGAAGGATGGTGGGAACACCAACTCGAAACTGACAAGACATTGCACCAAATCATTCTGTAAGCTTGGTATGATTTCTGGATCGATTACCTTCTGAGAGATTGCATTGAGAAATGCACATAGCTTCACAATGGCTAATCGAACGTTTTCCGGTAGAAGCCCCCTCAATGCAACCGGAAGCAGTTGCGTCATAATCACGTGGTAGTCATGAGACTTTAGGTTCTGGAACTTTTTCTCTGCCATGTTTATTATTCCCTTTATATTCGACGAGAAGCCAGACGGTACCTTAATACTGAGCAGGCATTCAAAGAAGATTTCCTTCTCTTCTTTGGTAAGAGCGTAGCTTGCATGACCCTGATGTATGCCGTCTTTTCCGTGCATACGTTGCTGGTCCTCCCGTGCCTCAGGTGTATCTTTTGTCTTCCCATACACGCCCAAGAAGCCAGGCAGGGTCACACAAAGATTCTTCGTCACGTGCATTACGTCGATTGCGGAGCGGACCTCGAGGTCTTTCTAATAGGGCAGGTTCTAAAATATAGATTTCTTCTTCCACATGGGTGCGCGTCCGTCAGAGTCATTCGGAACAGGTTGTCCACCAGGACCCTTTCCAAAGACACCTTCAAATCCTTGATCATGTCATGTACATCAGCACCAGTACGGTGGCCAGGCTTCGTCCGGTGATCCGCCTCACCTTAGAAATGCTTGCCTTTCTTTCTTACGGGATGCCTGCTTGGAAGAAATCGACGATGTCCCAGGTACACATTCTTGTTAGCCAAATATATGATGTCGGTATCGTCCAAACAGTGCGTGCATGCGCGGTATCCCTTGTTTGTCTGTCCTGAAAGGTTACTGAGAGAAGGCCAATCATTGATGGTCACGGACAACAACGCCTTTAGGTCAAATTCTTCCCCCATGTGCTCATCCCACGCACGTACACCTGTTCCATTCCACAGTTGTAAGAGTTCTTCAACTAATGGCCTTAGGTACACATCAATGTCGTTGCCGGGTTGCTTATGGCCTTGGATGAGCACTGGCATCATAATGAACTTCTGCTTCATGCACAACCAAGGAGGAAGGTTATACAAACATAGAGTCACAGGCCAGGTGCTATGGTTGCTGCTCTGCTCCCCAAAAGGATTAATGCCATCTGCGCTTAGACCAAACCATACGCTCCTTGCGTCATCTGCAAACTCCTTCCTGTACTTTCTTACGATTTTTCTCCACCGCGACCCGTCAGCGGGTACTCTCAACTTTCCGTCTTTCTTACGGTCTTCTTTGTGACATCGCATCGCCTTGGCATGCTCTTTGTTTTGGAACAAACGTTTCAACCGTGGTATTATAGGAGCATACCACATCACCTTGGCAGTAATCTTCTTCCTGGGGCGCTGGCCCTCGACATCACCAGGGTTATCACGGCTGATCTTATAGCGCAATGCACCACATACCGGGCAAGCGTTCAAATCCTCGTACTCACCGCGGTAGAGGATGCAATCATTAGGGCATGCATGTATCTTCTACACCTCTAACCCTAGAGGGCAGACAACCTTCTTTGCTTCGTACGTACTCTCGGACAATCCGTTGTCCTTTGGAAGCATATCCTTTATCATTACCAGCAACTTTCCAAATCCCTTGTCAGATACACCATTCTCTGCCTTCCATTGCAGCAATTCCAGTGTGGTGCCCAGATTTTTCTTGTCACCTACGCAATTCGGGTACACCAATTTTTTGTGATCCTCTAACATGCGCTGCAACTTCTTCTTCTCCAAATCACTTGCGCGGTTTCTCTTTGCATCGGCAATGGCCCGACCTAGATCATCAACGGGCTCATCTGATGCCTCTTCTTCAGCTTCTTCCCGCATTGCCGGCTCAGCTTCTTCCCGCATTACCGGCTCAGCTTCTTCCCCCATTGTTGTATCATCGTATTCAGGGAACCCATGGCCAGGATAGCTGTCGTCGTCCTCTTCTTCTTCATTGTCTTTCATCATAACCCCTCTTTCTCAGTGCTTGGTCCAAACATTATAGTGGGGCACGAAACCAGACTTAAACAGGTGGAAGTGAATGGTTCTTGACTTAGAGTAATTTTGACCATTCTTACAGACGGCACATGGACAAGGCATAAAACCATCCGCCCGCTTGTTTGCCTCAGCCGCAAGCAGAAAAGTTTGCACGCCATTAATGAACTCGGGAGAGCATCGGTCATCGTACATCCATTGCCGGCTCATCTTCATTACACAACACTGAATAGACAAAATTAATACAAGTTCATATATAAATTTCATACAACACTTAAATGCAACAAACAAATAACTCTCTAGCTAAAGCATTTAAATGCAACAAAAAATGCGATCAAGATCGCAACTAAGGTAACAATGGATCCAACAGCATAATGATACCAAGCCTCACTATCGATGGCATATTTTCTAATCTTTCTAATCTTCAAGCGCATTTTCTCCATCTTGATCTTGTGATCATCGACGACATCGGCAACATGCAACTCCAATTCCATCTTCTCCCCCTCAATTCTTTTCAATTTTTCTTTCAAGTACTCGTTTTCTCTTTCAACTAAATTTAACCTCTCGACAATAGGGTCGGTTGGAATTTTGGGTTCACATACCTCCTAGAAAAAATTTCTATGTCAACTTGATGGGCATAATTTGTCATAAACACGAAATGCAACTAGTTTTAAAAGAGAATATATATACCACATCCGAATCATAACAAGGACGAGGGCCAACGGGGACGGATATCAAAATCATGGCACTATATGTATAACAAACAACGTACGGGTAAGATAATTATACGAGTAACTAGCTATATATCCAAATCACACAAACATCAATTTTTATATAAAATTTCATGAACAAAGAGGCTCACCACAAGGTGGTGCCGGCGACGGGACGGTGCGGGCGATCGACGGTGGTTACGACGGAGATTTAGAAGGCACTAAGTAAACCACACCTACATATGCAAACTAAGTGTTATTTTTGACCTCAAATTGCATATAAATCAAATACTAGCACATATATATATATATATTTCCTCCCAAATTACTAAACTCACAAATTAATCACTATATAAAGCATTGCAAGAGTAAATCTAGCAATGAGAGATGAAAGGACAAAGTTGCTAACCTTTGTGATCATTTCAGTGGATGGGGGCCTTCAAATCTTGACAAAATTTGGGCAAAATGTGTGATGAGCTCGAGAGGAAGAGGGGAAGAACAGAGAGGAGAGGGGAAAGGGGAAGAACAGAGCGAGCTCGGGTGGACAAAGGGTTTATGTAGGACGACCTTTAGTACCGGTTCGAGCCAAGAACCGGCACTAAATGGGCTGGAGGGGCCCCATTCTGACAACATCCTGCCACCACTCTCATTAGTACCGGTTCGTGGCACGAACCGGTGCTAAAGGTTTGCCACGAACCGGTACTAATGAAAGCGGCCCGGCTAGCCGTTGGAACCGGCACTAATGTACACATTAGTGCCGGCTCAAATACAAACCGGCACTAATGTGCTTCACGTTTGACCATTTTTCTACTAGTGGGGTTTGGCACATGTTTTCGTCGTGATTCTCCGGTAGAAACTTTGGGGCACTCTTTGAGGTTCTTTGTGTTGGTCGAGTAGATGAATTGAGATTGTGTGATGCATATCGTATAATCATACCCACGGATACTTGAGGTGACATTGGAGTATCTATGTGACATTAGGGTTTTGGTTGATTTGTGTCTTAAGGTGTTATTCTAGTACGAACTCTAGGGCTGTTTGTGACACTTATAGGAATAGCCCAACGGATTGATTGGAAAGAATAACTTTGAGGTGGTTTCGTACACTACCATAATCTCTTCGTTTGTTCTCCGCTATTAGTGACTTTGGAGTGACTCTTTGTTGCATGTTGAGGGATAGTTATATGATCCAATTATGTTATTATTGTTGAGAGAACTTGCACTAGTGAAAGTATGAACCTAGGCCTTGTTTCCTATCATTGCAATACCGTTTACGCTCACTTCTACCGCTTGCTACCTTGCTGTTTTTATATTTTCAGTTTACAAAAACCTATATCTATCATCCATATTACACTTGTATCACCATCTCTTCGCCGAACTAGTGCACCTATACAATTTACCATTGTATTGGGTGTGTTGGGGACACAAGAGACTCTTTGTTATTTGGTTGCAGGGTTGCTTGAGAGAGACCATCTTCATCCTACGCCTCCCACGGATTGATAAACCTTAGGTCATCCACTTGAGGGAAATTTGCTACTGTCCTACAAACCTCTCCACTTGGAGGCCCAACAACGTCTACAAGGAGAAGGTTGCGTAGTAGACATCAACGCATGATTCAAAAGATAAAACATTTTAAACAAATCTATAAAAGAAACAGAAAACTCTTAGGTTTTGATAAGTGTCGCACATGCAGTGCTCCACTTCACCACAAGAGGAGGTGGAAATGATTTCAATACGGGGTACCATTCGAAAAAATGTAATAAATTCTCTTAGAGAAATAGTTGGTTGAAAAACCGATGGACTATATATGTACGTACTACATACACACAGATCGGAGCCTTTCAGATCATCTACAACCGAACGCCATATCCGTCCTAAATATTTGGATGGGCTGCCCTGTCAGTGCCTGGGCGAAAAAACGCTACCCAACTGGACGTACCATTTTCGTCCCAAACGTTGAGCGGCACTCCCCATATCCAGCCTAAATCTGGGGCGAATATACCCACCATGTCCGATCCGGCCCACTCTGGCCCACCGATCTCACATAAAATGAACCGTATCCACACTCCGACCGAAACCCTAGACGTTTCCCACTCCACTCCCCTTCCCTCCAGTCCACCCCCACCACCCACAAACTCCCATCCCGTGATCTTGTACCATCCCTGGCATGGCGTGTAGCGGATCCGAATGTTACACCTCCAGATCTGTTGACCCTAACTTATCCCACATGGCCTCGAGTAAAAGATGACCGTTCACCTTGCGCTCTGCCGCTCCCGGGAGGAGGCCGCCTGATGGCAGCGCTCAGACTCCTTCCGTCGGGAATCCATTGCGTCCAAACGTGCCGGATGCGCAACTGTTTCATTGGCATTCCGAGGCAGAGGTGAACATATGGGCTTCAGCCGACACAAATATGGCGCGGCGTGCCTGCCGTGCGAGGCAGCGAGCGGGGGAGGCAGCGTCAGCCCTCGCGGCGACGGACGTTGGCGAGGTGGAGTCATATTCTCTGGTGCACGCCAACCCCGGGCGCCGCAACCGCGTCATGGTGGACGTCGCTGGCTCTCCCCAAGACTGATCCATCATCGATCTTGCGTCCACTGGCACAGTGAAGTTTCCGGACTCCGACGAGGAAGAGTAGGGCATGGGAGACGGCGACGCCTCGACTCCCATGAGCCGGTCCGTGTCTCATGTCCTACTCTATCTCGCCGGCGACTGGAGCAATATTTGGGTGCATGCAGCCGGCCACCGGACATGGACACGGTGAAACCAGACGGGCTCCACTTTAGAGTAGGTTTCACGTGCATGTAATAATATGATTTAAAGGAGTTGCAAATAGGTATCCTGTTGTGAAAACTGAAAACATATTTTGTTGTGTTGTTCGGTCATTTTCCACGGGCACGTGTGGACATGTTCGCGTAGGTTTGAGGCCACATTTTGATACTTGCGGTTGTCGATGCTCTCATTGGGCTGGGCCCTGTGCGGTCGCATTTCTTGCTCCGGTCCAGGGCCGTCCTGATCCACGTGAATCTTGACATTATCTCTCCTCCTCAGTAATGCTAATGAAAACCGCAGTCCTTCGTCTCCTACTCTACTCCACCGATTCACGGCGAGAATCACCATGTCCAGCGGCGGTCGTGCGAATTCGGCGTCCCAAGGCCTGGACGACGAGGTGCTCGTCCCGCTGCTCGCCCGCCTCACCACCCTCAAGAACATCCTCGCCGGCGGCGGCGGTACAAGCAACTCCGAGTCCGAGTCCGGAGCCCTGCTGGAGAAGATCGAGCAAGAGATGGCTCAAATGAGGAACATCGTCGGCCGGATCGACGACACCGAGAAGGAAATCAGGTACAGCTTCGACCCCGTTGAGCGGCACATAAACGACGCGCTCCGAGATGCGGGCCAAGTCAAGCGGATCCACCCAAAGCTCCGCGCGGTCGACGCGGAGATGAAAGCCATCCGGGTGAAGATGCGCCAAGCTTACAACATCGCAAGCGATTGGCAGCAAGAGAGGGAGGACGGAAGGGCCCCCTCAGCGTCGGCGTCATCGCTGACAATCAAGGGAACGCATGAGATCTGGAAAAGCCCGCAGATGCGGCACATCAGGCTCGCTGTGCGCGGGCTCGAGGAGCGGCTGCGGGGCTGTCTCCTCTGCCTCGTCGCCTTCCCCGAGGACGAGGAGGGCGCCACTGGTATCAAGAAGCGTACCCTCATCCACTGGTGGATCGGCGAGGGGTTCGTTGAATCCTCCGAAGAAGGAAACATCCGATTCAAGGAGCTCCTCGACAAGGGTTTCATCACTCCACTCCCAAAGGTTCACTGCCGTGAGATTCATCGGTGTAAGCTGCTGCCGTGGTTGCGTGTTTTGCTTCAGGACATGGCCAGGTGCAACTTCTTCATTGATGTGGACTTGAACATGTCACGCCGCGCGTTTCTGAGCTGCCGGAAAACCAGGTCGCCTCTCAAATTCAGTCCCAAGGTGAGAACAATCTACAACATCAGCCAGAAATACGTCCAGCTTGGGGAGGGTTGGTTCTCCGGAAAGAAGGAGCTACGCACGCTTCAGCTTGGGCAGTGGCGAGAGTCTACCCCAAGCTACCAAATCGCCGACCCTAACCAGAGCCACGTCGAGGTCAGCGGCACGGAGCGATTTGAAGAGCTGGAGAATTGCAGCAAGCTAAGGTATGTCAGCTTCCGTGGAATCTCGAGGATCGAGAGTCTCCCCCGTTCGATAGGCAAGCTGCGTGAGCTCGTCGTGCTCAACCTCAGTGGTTGCCATGACTTGGAGAAACTTGGACAGGGGATCACTAAGCTGGATCGGCTTGAATACCTGGACTTATCGGAATGTCACCTGCTCATCGGAATGCCCAAAGGAATGTGGCGCCTCGCGCGGCTTGAGGTCCTCAAGGGCTTTGTGATTGCCAACTTCAACTGCAAGGACCCGTGTCATCTGGATGAGCTCACAAAATTAAACAGACTTAGAAAGCTCAGCATCACCATTAGCAAAATGGCGGCCCCGTGGGCGGACGAGTTCAAGAAACTGGGGGAGTTGAAGGCCCTCAAATCGTTGGCGATAGTATGGGGCGTACAATCCTCGGCAGTTGACCAAGAATCGCCGAGCCCTTTCACTATTGCCAAAATGGACTTTGCCCTTCCCCCAGGTCTTGAGAAGTTAGACATTCGTGGCTTTTCGCAACCAAATTTTGAGCAGTGGGTGAGACCCAAGCATGTGAAGAAGCTATATATCAGGGGAGGGAAGCTGAGCACACTCGGTGACGACGAGGACTGGGAGGTAGAGGTGCTGCATCTGCGATTCCTCAAGGATCTTCACTACGATCTTGACAGGCTTCGACGTTCATTCAGGAAACTCACATCTGATTTTACACTAATTCACGAGTGCCCCAATTTCAGGACCTAACACCAAGTCAATGAGACATTACTCTGTTTTTTTATTTTTATTTTTATTTTTACTTGTTCACGTATGTTAGCTATTTGCTTTGTATTATTGTACTTATTAAATGTTTCAGTTTGGTAAGAGAAATAGGAACATTTTGTTTCCTATAACATCATTATTCTCATGAAGTTTACTGCTTTAAGGGAAGTTGTAGTCCAGCTCGAATAAACCTGATTTGACCAGTTATCATAAAATCATTCTTTTATGAAGCCGAAGGATTTTGTGTAGGCTAGCATACATAGAAATATATATCAACTGAAATCCGTCTCGAGAAACATTGAATTTCCATGCACTTTGTCAGTATGAGACATGTAATAGGCCACCGGAAAGTTGTGGACAAGGAGATCACTTTGTATGTACAACATTTCGCATGATCCTCACGGATTAATGCAGTTTTGAAAACAATGATGTTTTGCATTAATACCTAAATAGTATTTTAAACCACATTTTCAAATAGTTTGTGGGAATTACCCGAATGATCACGTTGGAAAGATGCTACAAATGTGTTCTTTTTCCATGTCGGAAGTTTTCCCACTCGCTACGTCTAAAAGTAATTTGTAGAATGGTAGATTTTTTATACGAAAATGGCCGAAACATAATTTTGTGTTAATTTACAGAAGGTTTGTCGGAATCTAGCAAATAATATACTCCCTCTGTTTTTATTTACTCCGCGTATTAGAGTTGACTGAAGTCAAACTTCGTAAAGTTTGACCAAGTTTGTAGAAAAGGAATATAAATATTTACCAATAACAAATCTATATGATGCGAAAGTACATCCAATAATGAATCTAATGGTGTTGATTTGTTATTATGTTTGTTAATATTTTTGTCTACAAACTTTGTCAAAGTTTACAAAGCTTGACTTTGACCAAAGCTAATATGCGGAGTAAATAAAAACGGAGGGAGTACCTTTGGGAAACTATGGAAGATGCAAAACATTTTTGTATAGAAATATTTCCTGAATTCTTCGTGGTTTAATTTCAGTTTTGAAAATAGAGAAACTTTTTCATGAACACGTACTTTAAAAAAAGTTCTCAAAATGGGGAAAATGTATACCGGCGGGAAGCGATTGAAAATGCAAAAGTATCTCATCTTGAAGCTTTTCTCAAAATTGCAAGCGTCTAAAAGTAGTTTAAAAAATGGAGAGGTGAGATGTGCTCTTTTTCCGTCCTGAAATAGTGCTCTGTACGGCTTTGGACTGCTTGGCGTTTGATTTCCCAACTTCAATCTGTTTATTGGTTGTGTTTTTGCTCGTAACTCATCGACTCCTTGTCAAAATTGAGTAAGTGGTGTACTATTCGAAAGCTGTTGAAAAGGACCAACTTTTGTATGTTGACTATTTTTTTGAATCATTACGGTTTAAAAGTAGCTTTGAATACCGCAAAATTCGTATCAAATGATATACACCAAACTATCGAACCGTTAATGAGAATGACACATATAATATACTATTGGGAATATGTTCGATAGGACCAACCTTTTCATGTCGAACATGTTTTCGAATTAAACATGGTTTACGAGTAGTTTTGAAAACTCCAAAAAAAAATTGGTTGTGGACTCCCAAATGAATAGTGGATCTCTTTGCCAATTTTTTTGATCTAATCCAGGGATGAGCAAGTGAACCTCTAGCAGCGGAACTTTTAGGTTTTTTTTTTTCTATTTTTTAGCATCTGAACTTTCGGTGTTATAATCTCCAAGCTTTCACGGTTTATCTCTATGAACTGTTCGAAGTTTTTTGAGTCAATTTTCCTCATTTCTGTTTTGATTGTCTTCCTGTTTGAACTTCCACGGATATCATGTATGAACCCCTACCAAGGTTTTTAATATTTCCATTTTTGTCCGGACTTAACATTTTCTTGACTTTGAACTTCTGGTTTTTTGCTCGATTAACTTTTCGACATATTTTTTGGTGTTTCCATGGACATTTATTCAATGCAATTTTTCTGAATCTTTCGATCCATGAACTCCCGTATTTCACAATGATTGAGATACCAGCGCCAGATAATTGAACTAGATCCCCCTTTTCAACAATTTAATTTTTTTGTTCGAAAACAAAGCAAACCCTCTGACATTCATGTTTGAACTGCCGGAGGATAGGGAAACAAACAAGTGAGCCCCGTAGACAAACAAAATGAACTATCACCCATGATGAAGAACCTCTTGAACACAACATCAAACCTAGCAAGTAATTTGGCATGTGAATCTGCCTCACAACTTTTGTCTTTTTTCATTGCATTGACTATCCTGGATTCCATTTAGATCTTTGGTGATTGCGCTTGGTAACTTGGCAAGCTCTCTACCCTGGAACTAGGAACCCTTCTCAAGTGACCCTTTATGCTAATATGAAATTCTTAGGGTTTATTTCTAAAACCCTAATGTAGTCATAATTAAACCATGATTTTTTTGTTTACATTACAAAGGAAACCTATTTTCCTTTGCACCAATGATTCCTAAATTATAATCATAGCCACTATGATATATATATGCATCCCACTTCCATAAATATGCACTACTAGGGAAAATCTTATACACAGAACTTTAGCAGTAGCGCTTGTTAAAAAAGCACGCCAGTGCTAACTAGCAGTAGCGCGTTGGCGAAAACCGCGCTACAGATACATATATAGCAGTAGCGCGTCTAACGATAAAAGCGCTACTACTAAAATTCCCAGTACTAAGCCGATAGGCTACACATAGTAGTAGCGATCTTATAGAAACAACGCTACCGCTACTAGTTTTGTAGCAGCGCGTTTACATAGAAAGACGCTACTGCTAACGAAAATAAAATTAAATGGGAAGCAAATAGAAAAGTAAATGAAAATGAAAGAAATAGAAAAAAGAGAAAGGAAAAAAATAAAATGTAAAGAAAAATAAATGAAAGAGGGAAAAAAGAGAAAGGAATAGCAGTAGCACATGTTCTGAAACGCACTATAGCTAACTTAGCAGTAGCGCACTCCCTGGAACGCGCTACTGCTACTTTTGACTTAACCACGCGGTTCGTTCTTCCCCACGGCCACTTCCACCAAATCCCAACTCCTCCGCTCTCGCCGTCGTTGCCCTGCATCGCCGTCGGACGCCGCGCGCTCTCTCGTCGCTCTCCGCACACCCTCGACGCCGCCCCCGACCCCGACCTCAACGCCGCCCCCAACCCCGACCTCGACGCCGCCCTCTGCTGCGCGCCCGAGCCCCGACCCCGACCTCGACGCCGCCTGCCCCTCCCTCGCCACAGGCACCCGAGGTGAGCACGCCTCCTTCTCCCCCTCCCCTACCTCTGCCTACCTAAAGCTCCTAGGGCTCTTCAAATTTTAGATTGCATCAAATTAGTTAGGGTTCATCAAATTAGATGGTAATTAGGGTAGTAGTTCGTAGGTACTAATTAGTTAGTAAGAACTAGGGCAGTAGTGTTTAATAGAATTAGTAAGAAATTTAATAGAACTAGTTGAACTAGTTTTTTTAGTAAGAACTAGTTGAATTAATAGAACAAGTGTATTTTTAATAAGAAAATTAATATAACAAGTTGAACTAGTTTATTTTTAGTAAGAACTAGTTTTATTTTTATTTATAGTAAGTTTATTTTTAGTAAGAACTAGTTGAATTAATAGAACTAATTGAACATATCACATTTGTTGTTATTTTTTTAGTTAAAAAAATTATTACCGCATCGACGTCGACGATGCCTATCCTGCATCCTCGTCGACGACTCGGCTGAGGACACCTACTTGACCAGATGGGCCTTGTCCGGGACTGGGCTCCGCCGGGCTGGTACTGGGAGGCGCTACCTACCGGGGGGCGCAGCTTGGTGAGGAGCCAGCCCGTCGTTGACCCGAGCCTTCTTTGGTGGCGGTCGCGTGGACCAGGGACGGTGCAGAGGCTTGAGGACCCACTAATTACCTTTCAAATTAAGGCAACCCATTTATTACGGGATAATCATGCCTAGATAATTGCGGTAACTCATTAATTACGAGATGATAAAGTTGCCTAGAATTATGATCGCAGTTAAAACATAATCCAATCACCATTAACTGCGGGATCGTGAAGAAAAACGGAAGGAAATTAACAATTGTCGTACGATTAATAAGCACCGACCGATCCGAAATGGACGCGATACGAGTCGTGCGGATCTGTCGTAGAATTCCTGCCGACTGGATTTTAGCTTTCTCGTAATAATAATACATCCTCCTTTCCGTTTCATGTTGCCAATTTTGTAGAGCCATCCGTCATTGTGATCGACCGACTCTGCTAACCCAGTGAAGGAAATTCCAGGTTCCGGGACAGGATCCTCCCCCTCCACTGCTCTGCTTCCATCTCATCGCCTTTCGAAGGCAGTAGATTGTTCAGTGCAGTAATGCTTACTTCGATTAATCCTCTTTCAGGGTGTTTGTTGATTCACCAAGCAAATATACTACTGTAGCAGCTACTTATTATCGTCAGTGCATTCAACCTACACTACTGGTTGGTACACAGCCATCCACACCAAGTTAACTGCTGAACTAGCACGATCATGGAGGGGGTCATGGTGAGTGCAGCCACAGGGTCCCTCAACTCTGTCCTGGAGAAGTTGGGTACTCTGCTCGTCCAAGAGTACAAGCTTCAAAAGGGGGTACACGGCGAGATCAAGTTTCTGACTGCTGAGCTTACCGCCATGCACGCCTTTCTCCTCAAGATGTCCGAAGAGGAGAAAGACCCTGATGTGCAAGATAAGGTATGGATGTCCACGGTCCGGGAGCTCTCCTATGATGTAGAGGACTCCATCGACGACTTCATGCAAGACGAAGCCAACACAGACGCTAAGCCAGATGGCTTCATAGGTAACATCAAGCACATCCTCGGCAAGTTGGGGAAAAGGAAGGCCCACCATCAGATGTTCCAAGATCTAAAGCAACAGGTCATTAAGGCGGGTGACAGGAATGAAAGGTACAAGACACGGCAGCCCTTCTCCAACACGAAAAATGCGGCCGTTGACCCTAGAGCTCTTGCTATCTTTGAGCATGCCTCAAGCCTCGTCGGGATTGATGAACCCAAGGCCGAGCTAATCAAATTGTTGATTGGAGAATGTGGAGTTGCGTCAACGCAACAGTCACAACAAGTGAAGATCGTCTCCATTGTTGGATCTGGAGGAATGGGCAAGACAACTCTTGCAAACCAAGTGTATCAACATCTCAAAGAGAAATTCAACTGTAAAGCTTTCGTATCAGTGTCACGAAATCCAAACATGATGAATACCCTAACAAGTATTCTTAGTGAAGTTAGTGGTCAAAGTTATGCTGCCCCAGAAGTAGGGAGTGTACAAGAAGTCATCGAGAAGATTCGTAATCACCTAGCGGACAAAAGGTACAATGTCTACCTATTCTTTTACTTGTCATATTTCACATTAAAGTCATACTAGTAACTTGCCAGCAGAAAATAGTTATAGTTGTAATTAGAAAGTGTAATGGCCAGATGACCATGTTGATACCACAAACAATAGGTGAAATAGAACAGAGATCTTGTGAAAACAAGTCCACAAACTAACCTAAGAGACAATGGCCATGTATTTTTCTTTCTTCTGAATTTTGACATATTATGATGTCCAGTACATACCTCCGTTGATTGACTTTACACAAATTCTAAGGTATAATTCCCACGACATCCCTGTGTGTTTGCATGTCTAGCATTACTTAGTAACTACCAAAATATTTGCATTACGGTCAAAATATTTCCATGGCACGTGAATTTTAACCAATTTCTAACATAATTGTTTTGCGGAGATTTTCTAACATAATTCGAACACATGTCAAACAATTCAAATGGAAGTTACAGTCAAATGATTCTTTGTTTGGGCTTATATTTTAAAGTATCATTAATTTTTGTGGTGACTAAAATATTTTTGAAACTAAAATTTGGAACCATGGCTTCACCCATCTTCGTCTCGAATCACCGGCTGTTCAGAACCACGCCTAGATTCTTTGTTTATTGCCCACACCCACCCATAATTAGTTGCCTCGCTATGATTATTCAATCATCGGGTATGAATCGATATATCTCTTGCTTGAATTGTTGCATGCTTCTCAACAAAACTGGGCTGATATGTTCCCATTTTCTATGGCCATATCTCCAATTTAAATCGCTGCTTAGATATCCTTATTTTACATTGTCGGTAAGGAAAAGCCTCATATTGTATGCTCTTTATATTAAAGACAAGCTTGTAAATGCATGTGCAGGTATTGTATTGTTGTAGACGATATATGGAAGAATGAAACATGGGATGTCATCAAGTGTGTATTCCCCATGACCAGCAGCGGCATAATAATCACCACCACTCGTATGAAGGATGTTGCTAATTCATGTCGATCGCTATTCGGTGGTCATATTTATAAAAAGCTCTTGATATTGTTCACTCAAGACAGTTATTTCACAGAAGATTATTCAAGTCCGAAGATGATTGCCCTTAATACCTTAAACAGGTTTCTGAGCAGATCTTGGAAAAATGTGATGGGCTACCTTTGGTGATCATTGCTGTATCTGGTTTGTCGGCTAACATAGAAAGAAAAGAAAGTATATGGAACCAAGTGAAAATTTCAATTGGTCGTGCACTTGAAAGGAATCCCAGCGTCGATGGAATGATGAAGATATTGTCACTTAGTTACTTTGATCTGCCTCCTTATCTAAAAAGTTGCCTCTTATACCTAAGCACATATCTAGAAGATTCTATTATTAAGAAGAAGGGCCTGATAAGAAGATGGATTGCTGAAGGATTCATTCATAGAGAGGGTAGATACACGGCATATGAGTTAGGAGAAAGGTGTTTTAATGAACTACTCAATAGGAGTTTGATCCAACCTGGGGAGACAGATGACTATGGCAATGTGGATAGTTGTCGAGTTCACGACACAATTCTTGATTTCATCATATCCAAGTCTATTGAAGAGAACTTTGATACCGTACTTGGTGTTCCCATTATGACAATTGGGAACCAAAGTAAAGTTGTCCGTCGACTCTGTCTACAAAGTGTCAAAGAAGAAAGTTCAACAGTACTGGCAGAAGGTCTCGTGTTGTCCCATGTCCGATCACTTATTGTGGTTAGAGGTTCATTGGAAATCCCTTCTTTGGAGGAGTTCAAACATCTGCGTGTTCTTGACTTGATGGATTGCTCTGAATTGGAAGATCGTTATCTTGAAAATATAGTGAGGTTGTCCCAGCTGAGGTACCTGAATCTCAAAGGTACAGAAATAAGCAAGCTCCCAGAACAAATTGGTTGTTTAGGATGCTTAGAGATGTTGGTCGTAAGAGGGACTTCTCTAAAGGAATTGCCTGCGTCTATTGTTAATCTCAGAAAATTGTTGCATCTACTTGTTAGTCATGCTGTGAAATTTCCTGATGGGATTGCGAAGATGCAAGCACTGGAGACGTTGGAAGATGTGAGGGTCTCCGTTCAGCGTTTTGACTTCCTGTGCGGCCTTGGTCAACTAATGAATTTGAGGAATCTGCAGCTTATCCTTGATTTCAGAGTTGAATCTGACACTGACGATACAAATGCGCTTCGGGAGGACCGCAACAAAGCTATCGTCTCCTCCCTGTGTAAGCTAGGCACCCAGAATCTGCGCTCCCTGACTATTTGGCTTCAGCGCAACCTCTTACATGGGGAATTTTTGTGCCTGCCTACCCTTGAGGACCTTTCTTTCTATTTGTCGGCCTTCCCACAGGTTCCGGCATGGATGGACTCCCTCAGAAACCTCCAACGGCTACGCCTTGCTGTGGAGGGGCTCAAGCAGGACGACCTCTGCACCCTTGGGGCTTTACCTAGTCTGCTCTTTCTGGATCTGAATCAAACAGAGTCAAACAGAAAGCTCAGATTTAGTGGTGAAGTTGGGTTCCAATTCTTGAATACTTTTATTTATCACGGATATCTTAAACCAGTAGATCTGATGTTTGGGACAGGTCCATGCCGAAGCTTGAAAAACTAGAGCTTCATGGGTTTCGCATGGTTGAAGCTAACTCTCTCGGCTTTGGAATTGAGAACCTCCCCTGCCTCACTAGTGTCAAATGCATTGGTGTTAAGGGTGATGATGACATAGTTGAAGCCGTGAAGACTGTCATGGAGAGAGGAGTCAGCACACATCCCAACCACCCTAGTCTACTCTTTCAGAGATTGCTACTTTGAATTAACAAGCCAACAACAGGGGAGTTGCTTCTGCTCATCGTCTGGCCACCGGTTCTCAAGTTTAATACCAGTGTCTAGCTCGATTCATCTCTCTTTGATGATACACTATTCTCTCCGTCGGATATGTACTATGAATAATGAGACAAAATTGTAGAATTGGTTAAGGCTGCCGCTATACTGCATTTTCTGTAATAATCAGTCATCCGTGTTGATGGTTTATATTATTGGGTGACCATTTGTAGTCATCATTCTGTAGTTGTCATGCTCTTCGGCAAGTCGTCAGTCTGTGGCTGTACCGGTAATACATATCTCCTTCGCTCTTTTATCCACTTGTATGCAATCGTCATGCTCTTTTATGAAGCAAGATTTGTGCCCCTGTTACGCTCTGCTTCTTCTCAATAGTTCTCTCAAAAATTTGGACGTTGTTATATATGTTTGCTTACAGTTGTTTACAGCTTCATATATGCCCCCAATTGTCCAAACTGGATGAAGCCATTTTGTTATTGGTTAGTTTTTTCCTTCGGCGAGTTCTTCCGCAAACGAAACATCGAGGAAGCTCAGTGCCCCAGTTGTAGCATCCTGAACTTAAGACAATTCATCAGCTCTTCTCGTTTCTCGACGACTTCCATGATGTTATATATGCTTGCAGTCTTTCACACTTCAATATAAGATTGCTTCATAGTATTGCTGCTGTTACAATTTGATGTTGCCAAGGACCAGGAATTGACTCCATGTGAGCTTGTAATGCCGCAAAGACTGACATGATTAGAGCAGACACAAGACCACATAGGTACCTTGATTCACAAGGTTTTTTTTTTCAATCTCTGTTACGTTGCCTCATGTATTCATGATCAGGCTGTATGTATCTTTAGCTCAGCTCACAATTTCCGGGGGGCTGCATTCTGAAAGGTTCATCATTGCGTCGGAGATCGATGGGTGGGTCGATCCATCACTGACTGCAAGTTTCAGTTGACGTGTCGTTTCTGCTTGTTTCTGGAGGCGCTTATACAGTTATATTTTTATTGTTGCTGAGATGCAAGCACTGCTGCTAGTTTTGAAATTGGATGCGAGAAAGCTAATGACCATGCAAACTGCAATGGATCTCCCTTTGTACACATTTGCAATCAGACCGTGACTTTCCTTGTTATTTTTTCAGTGGGTGATATTGGAAAGGAGACAATGTCTGTTTCCTGGAGGAAGATGACGCTGATGGATTCGGACCCATACTGAACTCTTGAGGAGACAAGGCACCAACAGACACAAGGTCTCTTGCATAATGAACTCAGTGGCGTTCTTACTGATAAGGGATAAGTATATTTTTCGTCCCTCAACTCTCTCCAAAGTATAGAAATGGTCCCTCAACTTCAAAACCAGTAAACCTTGGTCCCTTAACTTCTCAATCCAGATAAGTTTAGTCCCTCATACCGCTTCCGGTGGTTTTGGTCTGACGTGGACACGGTTTTGACGAAAAAACTTGACACGTCATTCGGGTTTGACTGCCACATTACTATCCACTTCAACGCCATGTCAGGAGGGGAGCATGACCATCACCGTCGTTGCCCAGGCCGATGTTCTCCGTCGTGTACTGCATGGAGAAGCAGGCGTACCTATGCAGCGGCCACAGCCCACAGGACGGTGGAGCGCCTAGTCCCCGACGACCAGGTGTCGAAGCTACGCATGATCGCCTGCACGCACGGCACTCGCCAGCGAGCAAGCCCATCGTGCACCTCTACGGCGCGGCGCGCAAGCACCAGCAGCGCCAAGCGCCCAAGAACTACCACGAGAGAGTCCAGATCAACAGTGACAAGCACTGGGACCGTCCTTGTCGCCGATGCTCGATGGTGGCGCGGTACTCGTCGCGCGGCCCCGACGTGGTCGGGGTTGACGTACGCACCCAACTCTGGGTGCTACATTCGCGCGTTCTCACTGCTGCTGTTCGTTGCCTTCTCATCGCTAGTCCGTGCAGACTCACTGGGCCTTCTGCTCCTCCAGCAAGCGTGTCGAGGGCCACCAGCGTGGCTCAACCGCCACCCTGTGCACCATGAACATGAACAACCCATGACTCGCGTGCGTGTATTACTCGCGTGTTCTAGCCGGAGCTGATCGAAGGAAACAACATCCTGTACGCGCGTGCGTAGCCGGCAGCTAGATCGATCAGTTAGCTAGCTTTTCAAGTGAGCGTCAACCACGTGGCAGTCAAACCCCAATGAACGAGTGTCAGCTTTAGTCAAAACCGTGTTTACATGGGATGAAAACCACCAAAAGCGGTATAAGGGACTAAACTTATCTAGTTTGAGAAATTAAGGGACTAAGATTTGCCGGTTTTGAAGTTAAGGGACCATTTCTATACTATCGAGAGAATTCAGGGACGAAAAATATACTTTTCCCTACTGATAATGGGCACCGACAGTCTCTTGCATAACAGGGGCTTCTATTGTTCGCATCATTAGATTTAGATCACCAAGCCAAAAAGCAGTAACGTCACCAAACATGAGAGTTGCTGCTGGCTTAGCTCCTGCTCCTCATCCGGTTCTCGAAATATTTTTTAGAGTTTTCAGCTTCATTATACATTGTCTGCAATGGATGTCCATTTTTCAGAGTTTCAGTTGACATGCCCTTTCTGCTTGTTTCCACGCATGTGCTTATTCAGTTCTACTCTCTGTAATTTATATTGTTGCTTAATACATGGTGCATGGCCTCCAGAAACTTGTTACCTTCGTCTCAGCCATCCCAAAGGTTCCAGATTGGGTAGGATTGCTCGTGAACCTGCAGATCTTACACTTGGAAGTGACGAGAATCAGGTATGAAGATCTATGCACCCTTGGATCCTTACCAGCTCTGCTCACTCTGAGGATTGGAAGGTCAGTTTTCTTATACAGATAGAAGGCTGGCAGTCCTAGTGAAGCTGGGTTCCGATGTCTGAACGTGTTCCATTATGACACACAGGATCATGGATCTCATGTTTGAAGCAAGATGTATGCCCAAGCTAGAAAAACTGGAGATTGGTTCGCGTTTACATTCCAGTGCTGAACTTGAGTCTCTTAGCAGCCCTGGTGCTTTTGATTTTGGGAACGAAAACCCTTTGCGGCCTCTTAACATGCCATATTGAGTTACATAGTCCCTTGAGAGGCTCCACTGTTGACGCAGTAAAGGCTTCCGTGGAGAGAGCAGTCAGCACACATCCCAACCACGTTACTCTATTCTTCAATCATTTCACTGAGGGTCCTCCATGAACTAAGATCACATAGTACGTCTTCCCAAGATTTATAGCTTACTAGTTCATTTTAAGTTCAGTTTTCATCCACTGTTCCAATTATCTACGTATGTCTTAATCTTTTTGTATCTTTCTAGATGGAACACGATCGTGAAACAGGAACTTACGTGTTAGGAGGGTGAAACTTGGACAAATATTGAACTTGGGTCTCTTATTCGACTCTCCAGCTGGTGCTCCTCGTCTTGCTTCCCGCAGTGCAGCTGTTGCTGCTCCTGCTATTCCTCAGCAGCAGCTTGCTTTTGATTTGAGGTGTGGAACCACATAATTAGGCAACCCTAGTTGAATGGTATCTACTGTTTTACTTTCTGTGGTGAATTCAGTGTGGTGCTCATGGATCACATTGTTGCAATGCAAAAATACATAGTTTGTCAAAAATTATAGATACGTTGGAGAGGCGGCTGGCGGCAGGAACTGGCGGACAGTGGCGGGTGGCTGACGGCGGAAGGCGGCGGCTGGAGGTGACTCTATGGCAGATGACAGAGACGGCCGGCGGCGGAGATCAGATTAGTGGTAACTGGCGACTTGAATCGGGAAGAGCGTTAGATCGATCTGAACCTGCAGCAGCGGATGCAGCTCGAGGCTAGAAGCCGCCACCTGGAATGGGGCAGAGCGCGCTGGGTGAGAGCAGCACCAGGCGCCAGCAGAGGAAGCTGTACGCAGGGAGGAGGGAGGCAGCAGAGATGTGGAATAGTCAAGCGGAAGGAAGTTGCGGCACCCAAACAAATTCCTAACCTAGGCTCATGATACCAAAAGACTAGAGTATAAATGGTCAAAAGACATCACTAATATAACTTTAACACCTACAATCGTGAGAATTTTGTCCATTCTTTTTTGGCCCATGCCTTCCACTCATTTTCTGCACAACGAAGATATAGGCTACACAACCTCCACATGATTTCTCCCTCTCAAAAAATAACCTCCACATGATTGGCACTCCAAACTTCAAAGGATTTCCAGCCACAACTCACGTGTGGTCAGGAAGACAATTCAAGTCAAGTCAAGTGCAGCGTTAGGTACACGCTCTGCTGTGTGTAAAAACACACACACACACACACACACACACAGATACTTCAATCCACTTCTTTATTCTTGCTAGGAGTCTCGCTACTCGGTGCCTCGCGCGGTCGCCGGAGTCTGGTCGACGGCAAGACTCTGGTAACTACGAACCCTTCCATCATGCTTTCTCCAGTTGTCCATGGAGCTGTTGCTTGCTGAATTTAGGCTTTGTTTTTTTCGATGAAGGGCGCTTAATTTAGGCTTAGTTGGAATAATCCTTGCAATACTACTATTTTTAATTGTCAATGCCTTCAATGATCCATGCTCCATCTGCACAAAAATTCACGGAGCTGACACGTCCCACAACCTATGGAGGCGGCTCTGGTGAGTGCGGCGACGGGGGTCCTCAAACCTGTCTTGGGGAAGCTGGCAGCCCTGCTCGGCGACGAGTACAAACGTTTCAAGGGTGTGCATAAGGAGATCAAGTCCCTCACTCACGAGCTTGCCGCCATGGAGGCTTTTCTCCTCAAGATGTCCGAGGTGGAAAATCCCAATGTACAGGATAAAGTCTGGATGAATGAGGTGCGGGGGTTGTCTTATGACATGGAGGATGCCATTGATGACTTCATGCAAAGTATCCATGACAAAGATGAAAAGCCAGATGGCTTCATTAGGAAGATCAAGAGCTCACTGGGAAAGTTGGGAAAGATGAAGGCTCGTCATCGGATTGGCAAGGAGATCCAAAATCTTAAGAAACAGATCACTGAGGTGGGTGAAAGAAATTCTAGGTATATGACTGGTGTGGCTATCTCCAACACCAGGAATGCAACTGTTGACCTTCGAGCTCTTTCTATGTTTGAGAACGCCTCAAAACTTGTGGGAATTGATGAACCAAAGGCTGAGATAATCAAACTGTTGACCGAAGGTGAATCAACAAATGAGCAACCTAAACTGGTCTCCATCGTAGGAACTGGTGGAATGGGTAAGACAACTCTTGCAAATCAAGTCTATCAAGACCTCAAAGAAAAATTCGAATGCCAAGCCTTCCTGTCTGTGTCACGAAATCCAGACATGATTAATATCCTGAGAATTATTCTTAGCGAAGTCAGTGGTCAAGATTATGCTACCACTGAAGCAGGGAATATACAACAACTCATCATCAAAATCACAAATTTCCTAGCAAACAAAAGGTATAATTTCCATTCCATGTCTATTTGTTCTCCTTGAATGCATATATAATTAAGGAAGTTATTTGGACATTTCACATGAATGTTTTTCCATAAATTTGTGAAAAACGAACAATTTCATGTTATTTTGTGTTCACATTTTCTCATCTATTGTTGCAAAGTGTAATGCTTAAATGTTAGTAGTGCAGGTTGGTCAATTGAAATGAAATGGAGCGAGTATCAAAAAGACCTATCCTGAGAAGTTTCTCATAGGTTCATGATTTATCTTATTTCTCTTTTCTTTTGATACTGTAGCATCTTTAAGACATTTTGCTACTCCCTCCACTTCTTTGACCCGAGCTACTCCATTGAATATCTGACATAAAGGAGTAGATCGATTAGCCTCTATTGCAAACACTTCCTTTGTATTTTGATATGTGGAAAAGTTCATTTTCCTCCCAATACAATCGACTTGAGACTTGGCTCACTTTTCTTTCTAATTTTTCTAGCTCCCAATTTAACATGATGCCCTAAATGAAATTTTGGGAGTGTTGTACCATGATTCCCCTAAATTAGTTTTTGGGTGTGCTGTACCACATGACCTGTTTTGGGCAGTGCTTTTGTAACAGTTTCATACACCCTTTCACACACATGCTTATACATATGTCACCATCTTCTCCCTCCACCTTCTATTCTCTATTCCATCTTCCACACCATCTCATCTGTACATCCATATGGATGTGCTCTGTTTTGCCCATCGCTCTCATATCCCCCACCTGGTGCTGCGGTGTTGATGTGTAGAGTCTAGCTGCCATGAGATCTTAAGGTCTCAATTGTTGTTGTCGACTTTGCACGATTGTCTGCATCACTATCCATCCAAACCAGGGGGGATGTTGATGTGTAGAGGGGAAATGAACTCTTCCCTATCTATAAGTACAATGTACTACCTCTTCTTCATTTTACATCGCCAGTTAGATGACCACCAGATCCTAATCGACATCCGTTCTATACATGTTAAGGACCCATGATTATTCATTATAATGTTTTGATCCATCCTTTTTCGAAATGTTGCATGCTTGTCAACATTAATGATCACTCTTGATTTTTTTTTCTCTCAAATATTCTTCATCTTCTCCCTGGTCATGCCTCTTGTATAACTATTTCTTATCACCCAGTTCTCCATAATCTGGAAAACTAATTAACACGGTCGGTGTACACATATGGTGATTACAACCGAGGTTCAAACATGTACTTGGCAAAACTTTCTAGTTTTTCCTCTGCCTAGTGCCTATTTCACCAGAGTGCACGCCCAGCATGATTACGCGCCAAACGATTGGGTGTTTCCTAGCACCCAGACATGCTTAATCGGACACCTTGACGTGATTTTGAAACCTGATTTAAACACTTATGTCAGCTTGCTTACACATAAGTATTTTTATAAGTTGTCATTGTGAATTTTTTTTGTGTGTATCTTGTTGTGCACTCTTTCTATTAAAACCACACCTATATCACAAGTGAATCCCTATTCAGTTATTTTGTTGTCGTTGCTGATATATGGGACATGCATACATGGGATGTTATTAAGCGCACATTCCCCATGACAAGTTCTGGCAGTATCGTAATCACCACTACTCGTATACATGATGTTGCCAAATCATGTCATTCATCATTTAGTGGGCACATTTATAGTATAAGGCCCCTTAATCCGCTGCATTCAAAAGAACTATTTCATGGAAGGCTGTTCAACTCTAAAGAAGATCTCCCTTTACACCTCGAAAAAGTTTCTGATGAAATTTTGAAAAAATGTGATGGATTACCTCTGGCAATCATTGCTATATCTGGTTTGTTGGCTAATAGAGAGAGAACAGAGGATGTATGGCAGCAAGTGAAAGATTCAATTGGGTGTGCACTTGAAAGAAATCCTAGCGTTGAAGTAATGATGAAGATACTGTCTCTTAG
Source organism: Aegilops umbellulata (assembly GCA_032464435.1). Taxonomy (NCBI): domain Eukaryota; kingdom Viridiplantae; phylum Streptophyta; class Magnoliopsida; order Poales; family Poaceae; genus Aegilops; species Aegilops umbellulata. Next base: position 3,720,218 of record CP136057.1, on the reverse strand, counting down.
TTACTTTGATCTGCCTCCTTATCTAAAGACATGTCTCTTATATTTCAGTATATTTCCGGAAGATTCTTTTATTGAGATGCAAACTTTGATAATGAGGTGGATAGGTGAAGAATTCATTCATAAAGAAGGAAGATATACGGCGCAAGAGATAGGAGAAAGGTGTTTTAATGAGCTCCTCAATAGGGGTTTGATTCAACCCGGGGAGACAAATGAATATGGCGAGGTGAAGAGTTGTCGTGTTCACGACATAATTCTTGATTTCATCGTATCCAAGTCTATAGAAGAAAACTTTGTTACTATATTAAGTGTTACCACTATGGCAGTGAGGACACAAAGCAAAGTCGTCCGGCGATTCTCTCTACAAGGAATCGAGGAAGAAAATTCAACAATATCGAAAGCAGGTCTGGTGTTGTCCCATGTCCGGTCACTTAATGTGTTTGAAGGTTTTGTGGAAATCCCTTCTTTGGCGGAGTTCAGACATCTGCGTGTTTTCCACTTTGATAGCTACATGCCACTGGAAGACCATCATCTTGAAAATATAGTGAGGTTGATGCAGCTTAGGTACCTGAACCTCCAAGGTACAAAAATAAATGAGCTCCCAGAACAAATCGGGAGTTTAGGGTGCGTCGAAATACTTAACTTAAGATTCAATCATGTGAGGGAATTACCTGCATCTATTGTTAAGCTTGAAAAATTATCACATCTACTCGTTGATGATTATGTTAAATTTCCTGATGGGGTCGCAAAGATGCAAGCACTAGAGACGCTGGAAGATGTGAGGGCCTGTACAAAGAAAAAGCTGAAATTTTTTTTGCTCTCTAAGTTATTATTAGGTGGAGAATTTAAGCCTCAGCGTAAAGAACAATTCATTGAGGTTGCCACAATATGGATGTCCGTGGATAGTCTCCTACCAAGTGTGTTGGCACTTATAAGGGGTGTGACCAATCGCTTTTGAGGACATGGCCCTGAAAGCCACCGACATAGGAAACCATGAAGAAAAAGTTGCTCATCGAAATCATTCCATTGAATGACCCATGACTACGAACAGTCAGAGTTACAACAAAATGAACAAAAAAAATACTCCAACATAAATTATTGGCACCATGCAAACACATCGACAGGAAATACTTCGATGTTACCCAAAGCACGATTCGCTGGCCGCATGACTACAAAAGCATGATATGTGTATCCTTCATATGGAAAATATAATCTCCCAGGATATACGAGTATAAACTAGTAGCCTTATATGAAGAGAAAGAGATATAATGCTCCAATGCTATATGAGCCTAAACTACAAGCGTCGTGTGAAACTTTGAACACACATTAAAATGCTCAATGCTATATGAGCCTAATTATAAGCACGTTTCAAAAATGTTAAATTTGATCCAATCTTCACGAGTTTAAACTCCCAATGTTAATTCATGCGCTTTAAAAAGAAAGAGTTCCGAGCCTAAATTGAAATAAAAATGCACTGTGTAGATAAAAATGCTGCACATCCACGTATAGCTCGGATGCATCTGAATAGGAAATCAGATGCTGAAAAAGAATACTAAAACAAATCATGAGCCACATACGGAAATACTGTAAGCACAAAATAGATTGTCAAGTTTCGAGCTCCGGGTCCGAGTCAAAAAAAAATCTTCGAACCCAGACCTCGAGGGGCATCTGTTGACATGGATTTTGACCAAGATAAAATAAAATGCATAAACCACAAAAATATAAATGCAAAATGACAGAAATCCATTTTATGATGAAAGGGGTAATTTAAAAATAATCGATCGTTCAAAGCAAGGGCTGATGAAAACTATGGTATGATATATTGTTGATTCTACGGACATTGAAAAGAGCCAATAGTTAAAAAATATGATGAAACAAATAAATGCTCGTCAAGTTTTGTCCTACCGAAAATACACAGGACACATGGCTCGCCTACATATATGCCGTCACCGGCGGCGGAATTCTATTTTCACATGAATTTAAATTGTCATAGACAGTGTTGATATTGCTAAAATACAGAATCACGAAGTAAAAGTGGACATTATTCCAGCACTGTTAATGAAATGTCACACGCCCCATATGAAAGGAAAATATCCCGTGTGACGACATATAAAAAAATGTCAGACTGTTATCAAAATATTGGCATATAATTTTGATTGAAAGAATATATTTTCATTTTGTGTCATGCTAAGGAACTAAAAACCTTAGTGAGCCATTTCAACTAATCAAGCTTAGCCTATTTAAATAAATTGATGACTACGTACATGTGCTTGGGTCCGTTTACAAAAAAAGAGCAGCGGCCACGTACATGCATGCATATCCTGATCCATCGGTCGGTCGCATGCAAGCAAATGAGTTAGTGCCAAAGGCCCACGCGATGACTAGAAATAGTCTAAGCCCATTTTGGCTAATCAGAACAAGTTGCCAGTCAATTAGAGATTAAGAGATTAAATAAATACACAAGAGAAAAGAGCAGCCCGCTCCCCACGATCCCCATGATCCCACGATGGATCAGAACGTGGGCAGGCGCACCTCCAGCCGGCCGTCCGCTACATCCCTCTGCCCCTATAAATACCAGGCAATTAGACTGCTCTAGGGTCGGTCCTTCATACTTGGTCTTTCCCATCTGCTGCTAAATCACACACACAACACATAGGAGACAGAGAGAAAGAAGAGGCAGGCGTGGTGCTTGCTTGAAGGTTGGAAAGGTGAGATTCAATGGTTCTCCTCTAGCCCCTGGCTTGGCCATTGTGGTACAGGTCAGGGAGCTTTTTTTCTTCTCCTTCTCCTAAATCTCTAGCCCTTGGTCCGGCCATCACGGTACGAATCAAGGGGCATGTTTCATCTTCCGAAAATTCTTGTTCTTGGTTCGGCCATTACGGTACAAATCAAGGAGCATATTTTATCTTCCCAAAATTCTTGCCCTTAGCCCGGCCATTGCGGTACAGACTAAGGTGTATGTTTAATTTATCTCAAAATTTTGCCTTTGATTTGGCCATTTTGGTACAGACTAAAGAGTATGTTGCATCCATCCCAAAATTTTGTCCTTGGTTCGGCCATCGCGGTACAAACCAAGGAGCATGTTATATCTACCCCAAACTTTCGCCTTCGGCTCGGCCATCGCGGTACGAGCCAAGGAGCATGCGTGTTCCTTCTGCATGTTGCATATGTTTCGTCCTAATGATCTCCTTCTTGATTCGGTCCCCTTAGCGATACAGGCCAGGACGATCGTCTCGTTTCTTGGTTTGGTCCCTATACGCGGATACAAATCAAGAGAGTATCATAGGCACGAAAACTTCATAAACAAATGCCTTAATTTGGTCATCATAAAAATAATGGATCTGACTAAGTTGGAATGAAATTACGAAGGCACTAAACTGAACTCATGACAACCTCTTGTTCGGTTGCGCTACGGGCATTATGTGTCACGTTAGTTGCAATACAAATAAGAGCATAAAAATACATTCCCTCACTTGGTTACGCTGCACGCGGGCATTATTTTAATGCCACGCGGTGTTAGTAGTAATACGGGTAGGGCAAAACTTATTAAAAAATGTGCAAGGTGAATATAAAACATGTTGCATCATAAAAACCAATCTTACTTGGTTACGCTACACGCAGGCATTATCTTAGTGCTACGCGGTGTTAGTAGTAATACAAGTAAGAGAAGATTAAACAAAATATTTAGGCCACATATTTGGTCCAAAGTCAAATAAAATATGACATGAAATGCTCCAATGCTATAAGAGCCTAAACTATTAGCATCATCACAAATGGATATCACAAACTCACTTTACTTGGGTTATGCTACACACGAGCGCCAACGAAATGACGCTATGTGGAGTTAGTGCTAATACCATGTAAGGTACAAACATAAACAGAAATGATAGATGTCATATAACTCATGCAACACCATAATTTCTCCACAAACCTTCGCTTGGTTACGCTGCACGCGGGCATTACCTTAGTGCTACGCGATGTTAGTAGTAATACAGGTGAAGCAGAACTTAATAAAAGATAAGTTCGCCCAACATCCACATATGCATACAAAATTCATGCAAAATACATGATAAGGCATATTTCATGTAGCCCATATAGGCTTTAAACAAATAAAAGATATGATAAAAAAACTACATTCGGGTCAAGCTATACGTGTGTGTCATTGCATTGCACCGCGTGGTTAGTTTTGATACCGTGTGAAGTCAAAGTCAACAAAATATGGCACATATAATATGCACTATAAAAAGCATCAAAATTGTGTCAGAAAGCTTCAGTCCATTACGCTACACACGGGCACCATATCAGTGTCGCGCGGTGATAGTAGTAATGTGATGATGCAAAACTTATTAAAATTGGCATGCCACATATATCCATGCCACCAAAACCAAAGGTGTCATATAAAATTCCGAAAGGAAAATATATACATATCCTATATGCCAAACCTAGGATAGAACTATGACTAGCCAAAATTAACCTGCATTCCACATATAAATGAGGTTGAACACACACAAATGGTTGCATGCTAGGAAATGTATTCCCAAACATCACACATAAAATCATAGAGGAGTATTTGCATGGAACAAAACTTCAAGTTCATCAAGAAGGAGTTCGTCGTCGACCGCGAGGAGGATAGCTCTTGTAGTATGTTGTAATAGGAGTGTGATGCAATCCTTTGTAATAGATATGTGGGAATTCTTAATCAGGGGTTTTCTCTTCGGAGATGTAATTAACAGAATTTTTATGGAAATGTAAGAGTTCTGGAAATAATGTACCTGCAATGTTTGATTCTGTTGTTATTTTATGCATATAAATTATTCACTCTGTATCAATGACGTGGACGCGTATTTTCACGCCCGCCATTTTCCCGTCATCAGATTCTGGCACGCCCGGTGGGACATATTTCTCCCCTCATCTTCGAATTCCAACATAGGATTGCAACATATGAATTTCCATAGTACATAAAGCATAAAACATTATGTACACATACGTCAAAAAAAAAGATGAAGAAAACTAATATATGGTTTTCTTTATTTTGAAGGTATGGAGGGACAGGTCCAGCAGTTTGTCACTCTCCGCTTTGGTGACCTCTGGCTGGATGTGCCAATTGGTCCGCTTGTGGCTGCAGTTAGCAAGAGTTTGGAAACAACAGCTGCATCCTCAACTAAGCCAGAAGAAGAGGAAGTCTCCTCTGCACTGAAGGAAGGGTTTACTCCTGTTCTCACAAAGTCAGCAAAGAGAAGGATGCGTGCAGCTGCAAGAGCAAAGGAGCAGCATGTACGCGAAGCTTCTTCGTCTACTTCAGTCCCTCCTGGTTTCACAAAGATGTCACCTACCAAGGTCATAAGCCATGAGGTACCAGCAAAGGTTGTCCGCATGACACCCGAAGAGTGGCCCGTTCTGGCAAAACGGGCGGGACCACTAAAGGTGGCGTCGCCAAGACAATCTGCTTCAACTACATCGACCAAAGTCGCAGTGCCCCTTACACCTTCAAAACTTAGGGTGGGCGCACGCGAAGGGTCAGGAGAAAGCTCACATAAGCTTATCCCAAGCAACGTAGGGGCAGCTCAAAGGTCTTGCTCTGCGGACAAAGGGAAAGGTGTAATGGCTGAGGACACTGAGTCTTCCTCACATGAAGAATCGGCTCGTCCAAGAAACCAACTTCGTGTTGATGCACCTGAATTTTTCCCCACCATGGGCTATAATCCCATTGGACCATGCCTAGTGGGTGAGCCAAGCAATAGACGCTCGCTCCAGTGGCAGGGGGTGTTTGTCACTTCAGATGACTTCCAAGCTGGTCATGTGGATCCAACTGCTACAATATCAGATCCTTTGTCCTCATCGGTGCCAGCACCAAGACCATCATTTGAGGGCTCAGTTGATCCAGCACGGCGTCATCGTCGACGGCAGAGGGCTCACCGCGCATGGCTTGATTTCCCAGTGGCAACTGATGCAAACATGACCAATCAACAACGGAAGCAAGTGGCATATCCCATCAGAAATAGAGAAAGGAAGATCAATGCAAGGATACGTGGGGGGAGCCATGCTAGCTTCCATGCCATCATGACACAGAATGTTTGCCAAGCTTTGAAGGAAATACTTCCAGGATGCTCTATCTCTGCTGATAATGTTGGGGGCGCCATCATGCGGCGTGTAGAAACTCTATCGAAGTGGCCAGAATATGAAGAATTTGTGAAGGCAGATCCACGACGACAAGAGTATGTGAAGCAGGCTGCTCATGCACGCAAAAAGCGGGCTGCCCTGAAACAAAGAGAGATGGCAGTACGAGCTGATTCGGGGTATAGCAGAATACAAGGAAGAGATTCTCCATCGACAAGCCAAGTCAATGGAGGAAACGAGGCAAAAGAAATGGCAAGTACAGAAAGGAAGACTACCAGAACTCTCGCTCCATGGCCAACTCGTAAGAAGGTCTCAGGCAACTCATTTGAAGTATTCAACGCAATGCCAGTTGGTGTCAAAGGGGTGACAGAAAATAGTAGTGAGACCTCCTCAGCCTCAATACACTTCAAGAAGAAGAAGGCACGTAAGACTGTTGTAGAAGGTCCTCGCCGCACGACGCGGAGCCAGAAGGGTTCAGATTATGAAGAACTTGGGTCGAGCAATGGGGGGTCTTACAATCCCCTATCAGATAGCACTCCTTGTCCTTCTGAAAATGAGATAGAACTTCACCATGGTGCAGAGCATACAGAACAAGTCCTAGCTGCGAATGAAACTCGTTCGGTTGAGGAGCAATTAGCCAACCTTACGGCAGCACTTCAGCAAAAGTAAGATGAGCTAGCAGCCCTTTGAATTCATATGAGCAATAACCAAGGCAAAGGAAATGAAGGGGATGGTGGCGCAAGTGCTAGCAGCCAACATGGAGGAGCAGGGCTTAACCTTGAGGTGATCCAAAGAATGATCGCTGAAGGGGTAAAGTCCCAGTTGATGCAAACTCAGTACTCAATGCGGCCAGGGTATGTTAAGCCATACCCACCTGATGTGGACTTAGTTCCTTTCCCAACAAATTACAGGCAGCCACAGTTTAGTAAGTTCAATGGGAGTGGATCCCCCCACGAGCACATAGCACACTTCCTTGCTGCTTGTCAGGATACGGCTCACAATGGAGCACTTCTCCTTAGGCAGTTTGTACAGACATTGTCTGGGCCTGCCTTCACTTGGTACAGCAAGCTACCTCCAAGCTCTATAAAAACGTGGGAACAAATGCAAAACTCATTCCTCGAGCGGTTTTATAGCACGCAGAGGACGGTGGGCATAACTGAGTTGACCCAAACTGAACAAGTGTTCAACGAGAGGGCAGCTGATTTCATAAATAGATGGAGGAACCTAAGTCTTCACTGCCCACAGCCAATCACTGAGCCAGAAGCAGTGCGTATGTGCATGAACAATCTCCGCTCGGAAGTGGCTGTCCAGTTACAAGGAGTGAGGCCCCTCATGTTTGAAGAGTTAGCTTCAAAATCCACGGATATAGAAAATTTTATGCAGCTTGTCGCTCGTCGAACAAAAACGACGTTCAACAAGCCTACAGACAAAGGTGGTCAGCGTGAAAAGGTGCCAATGAAACCCAAGTCTGCACAAGCCATGGAGACAACTGCAGTGAAACCTCAGTTTCAGCCCAGAAGAGCACCTACAGGGAACCAAGGGCAGCGAGATGCACAAGTCAGTAGAAGGCCAACTCTCAGCGAGCGGCAAAACAGGGAGTATTCTTTTCCTGTAGAAGAAATTGATGACCTTTTTAATGGTTTAAAGGAGTTGAGTCTTATAGAACTTCCCAAGCCCAAAAGGCCAGAAGAAGCTTCAAAATTTAATGACCCAAATTTCTGTCACTACCATCGCATCTTGGGCCATACACTCAGAGATTGCTTTGCTGTGAAGAATATCATACAGAAAATGATCGATGAGGGGACTATTGATACAGACCTCCTCAAAAGCTTAAAGAAAGGAAAGAAGATGGCTACAGCAAATGTTGCCACTCTTCAAGATAGCTCGGTGAGTTGCGCATCTTCAAATATGAGGCCAACTTATGATGATATGATTTTTACAGCAGGATGTGAATTTACCCCAATTATCTCTTCAGGATTCCTCCCGTACCTCGGTCATAGGACCACGTCCCAGGGTCAGCGTAAAAGAGAGGCTCACGTTCCCTGCAGCTTTGAGGGGTGGCCCAGTGTACCAGCTTCTCAAGAACCCCAAGACTGGAGGGAACAGCGGCCAAAACGCCGTGTACTACCCCGAGTGATGGAAGAGGTCGCTCCTCTGCGCTTCGTACCAAAGAAATATCAACATATGGCGAAGCGCATGAAGGTTCCGCCTAGTGAAGAATTCAACGTTCTCACTATAGGTGTGTTTGAGGATGATAGCGAGTCTCTTCACTTCCCCGAAGAAGATGCGCCAGAAGTGGATCAGGTCCACCTTAGATCAGGTCGTCAGTTAGCTGACCCACATCCTCCACCTAGAAAGGAGCCTAGGAACAAAGATGTAACCGAGAATGAGACAATTGATCCGCCTTCTAAGGTGTCGGTCAAGTATGATGTAATCTCTCATTTGAAGAAAATACCAGCTATGCTTTCTGTGTATGATGCTTTGTCTCTTTCCTCGGATTTACGTAAGGCACTAGTTACAGCATTGTCATTCCCTGAAGATTATAGAGTGGAAGTCTCACAGACTGAAACTGAATCAAATGATGTGTTAAATATTACATTCATAGATGAGGACATGTTGTTAGGAGCAAAGAAGCATAACAGACCTCTTCTTATGTTTGGTGAGATTGACGACTTGCCAACAAATCGCATAATGATAGATGGTGGATCCGCCATAAATTTGTTGCCTCTGCGTACCTTGAAAAGGATTGGATATTCTCCTAAGGATTTGAGTCGGTCAAATGTGGTCATTCATGGCTTTAACCAGTCAGGTCAAGAGGCGATGGGTACCATTTCTTTGATACTAAAAATGGAAGCATTATCTACATATGTGAGATTCCATGTGATTGATGCAGCCACATCTTACAACGCACTGTTGGGCCGACCATGGTTGCATGAAAATCAGGTTGTGCCATCTACACTACATCAGTGTGTTAAGTACAAAGAGCAATCTGGAGACACAGTAAGAATATTTGAAGATAAGAGACCATTCACCGTGGCCGAATCTTTCTATGCCGATGCCAAATTCTACTTTGAGCCTGTTGAAAAAGTACACAAGCCAAGGCCTGTAGTAGTACCTGAATCAAATATGGTAAAGAAAAATGCTGCAGAATCCTCATCTGGCCGAAAGATTTATCAGTATATACCAAGTGACCAAAGGAAAGAGGGTGACCCAATATTCCGTGTCATCGATAAATCACCTGTTAAAGGAGGTACCAAAATGCCTATGCTCTTACCTCCTTTGGTTCAACATAAAATTGAGCAAGATAAAGAGGAGTCGCATGAGTATGAAAATAAAAATAAAAATGTGGTTCATATCACCTTGGAAAATAAAGATGATGAGTCATTGCCTATTTCTCTATACGATAATCGAGTTTTGTATATGATGCAGAGAATGGGATATGATACTCTCACTGGCCCATCGTTGTGCGATGGCCGGGGACAGCGAGCACCATTTGAAAAGGCGTTGTCCCGAGAACAACTCGAAGCTCTACATGAGGGCCAGCCTTTGAAAGAAAAAAGACATGGGCTGGGCTACGAGGTTTGCATGACCTCGACTGAATTTGTAGATCCAACTGAGGCATCCCCACAAATGGAAGATGGTAATCAACCAACTATTGATGACTTGGAAGAAATAAATATTGGGACAGCCGAGGATCCTCGACCGATTTTTATTGGCGCACGTCTGTCTAAAGAAAAGAAAGAGGAATATCGTAAGTTCCTTTCTGCAAACAAAGATGTCTTCGCTTGGACTTACGAGGAAATGCCAGGCTTGGATCCAGAGGTAGCGGTGCATCGACTTGCCGTGCAAGATGATGTTCTCCCAGTAAAACAAGCACAAAGGAGATTTCGACCCGAGCTACTTCCCAAGATAGAAGCTGAGGTCGACAAACTTATAGCTGCTGGATTCATTAGGGAAGTTAAAGATCCTAAATGGCTTTCCAATATTGTTCCAGTTAAAAAGAAAAATGGTCAAATCCGTGTGTGTGTAGACTTTAGGGACTTAAATAAAGCATGCCCTAAAGATGATTTTCCTATACCTATATCTGAAATATTCGTCGATGCTACCATGAACCATGAAATATTTTCTTTTATGGATGGATATTCTGGATATAATCAAATAAAAATGGCGCCAGAAGATGAAGAGCTAACGGCTTTCAGAACGCCCAAAGGCATATTCTGTTATAAGGTCATGCCATTTGGACTAAAAAATGCAGGGGCGACATATCAACGAGCCATGACCATAGTTTTAGATGGGTTGTTATATGTAATTGTTGAATGTTATATTGATGACATAGTGGTAAAATCAAAACGTGAAGAAGACCACATGAAACATCTTGCAATGGTTTTCGAGCGTCTGAGGGAACATACTCCAATACCTCACGAGTATAAACTGTGGCATAAAAACAAATATACTCCAACAACTTATGAGTCTAAACTGTGATGAAAAAAATAGTCAAACATACACTCCATACCCTCACGAGTCTAAACTGGGGCACCCAAAAAAAATATACTCCAACAACTTATGAGTCTAAACTGTGATGAAAAAAAAATGTCAAACATACACTCCATACCCTCACGAGTCTAAACTGGGGCACCCAAAAAAAATATACTCCAACAACTTATGAGTCTAAACTGTGATGAAAAAAAAATGTCAAACATACACTCCATACCCTCACGAGTCTAAACTGGGGCACCCAAAAAAAATATACTCCAACAACTTATGAGTCTAAATTGTGATGAAAAAAAAATGTCAAACATATACTCCATACCCTCAAGAGTATAAACTGGGGCACACAAAGGAAAATACTCCAATACCTCACGAGTATAAACTGTGGCATAAAAACAAATATACTCCAACAACTTATGAGTCTAAACTGTGATGAAAAAAAAAATGTCAAACATACACTCCATACCCTCACGAGTCTAAACTGGGGCACCCAAAAAAAATATACTCCAACAACTTATGAGTCTAAACTGTGATGAAAAAAAAATGTCAAACATACACTCCATACCCTCACGAGTCTAAACTGGGGCACCCAGAAAAAATATACTCCAACAACTTATGAGTCCAAACTGTGATGAAAAAAAAAATGTCAAACATATACTCCATACCCTCAAGAGTATAAACTGGGGCACACAAAGGAAAATACTCCAATACCTCACGAGTATAAACTGTGGTGTAAAAACAAATATACTCCAACAACTTACGAGTATAAACTGTGATGCCAAAAAAATATAATCCAAAATACTCCAACAACTTACGAGTATAAACTGTGATGCCAAAAAAATATAATCCAAAACACTCCAACGTCTTAAGAGTATAAACTGTGCAGCAACAAATCGACGAAAATCAAATATTCATCAAAAAATTGATGTTCAAACACGTGCATCTGGGAGTAAATACTCCTAACATCATATTAAATAACCATATGTCTAAAAGTGCTCCAATGCTGCAAGAGACAAAACTACGAGCATACATTGTTCTATCGAGCAAAAGGTGCAAGATCAATCATATTTCACAAAAAACTTGCCTCACGGGCTCAAACTGGAAATGCAAGTATGCATAAAAAATCATTGTATTGTCATCCTACATAATGATTGATTTAAGTTTCAGAAGTGTTTCTAGAAAATAGCAGAAGCACTCATAATCAAGTGGCTAAAGCCCACCCGGGAGTACCACCGAAACAGAAAAAGGATCAATTGCGCTCCTTTGTTTCTTTTGAATGGAAATATTTAACAACAAAGCATATCTTCTATGAAATCGTAGAAAGTCAAAGAACAATCAATTTCAAACATATGACCCAATGCCATATCAACATAAGCCAGGTCATTGAAATAACTCTCTAATGCTTAACAAGATAAAAGTATAAGCATGGATATTCTCTGTATTAAAAAAAATCACACTCTTTCATGAGTCTTGCGAGAAACCAAACTAATAGCATTATTTTTTTCAAAAAAAGGGTCACGTGAGTGAACAAAAAATGATAGTCAATAAATATGATCAACTTGACAAATACATACAAAAGAGGTACCACTAAAACATGGTGATAAATCAAGAGCATTGGAACAGGGGCACCATCATCCAGATGCTACATGTGAAGCATATATCCAATGGCACATAAGGAAAATGCAAACCCATCTCTAGTGCAAAACAAAATTCCTCCCAACAAGTTGACGATAAATACAATCTTGCCATAGCCTAAAATGCTGGAGGCAAACCCCTCAAAAAATTCTCGAAAATAATTATATATATGTCAACACACATGCTTCCGAATTTCTCAACGAAAAAGTTGTGGATGAGCTCATACCATGATCTTTCATGTGGTATAGAATGCTAATGGTGCATTGTAGTGCAACCAGACATCAAACCCAGTGAGCTTCAGGTTACATACAGTTATGCCAATTTTCATGCAGAACAAATTCTGCGGGTTGAAGAGTGACTTCTGTTGAGGAGCAGTTATCTCAATTAATTGTTTTCTTCCATTAAAACTAGGAGGAATATCCATACCTTGGTAATAAATAACACATCCTCAAGCAAAGAAAATTATGTATCTCCTTGTGTCACTCTTGAGATAATAAAGTAGGTGATTTCCCAGCAAGCCAAGACTCAATATATGGAGACATAGCATGCCAACTGGCCAAGGTATGGCAAACCATACCCTCCATATGGTGGTTTGACTCCTTTTCCAATCGAATGTTAACATATAGCTCATATAGTTGTCGCGTACCAAGATTCGACACGTAGAAAAGCTATATTCTTTCGACAATTGTTCAAATTTCATCGGGACTAATTGTGCCCTTGGTACAAAAAAAGTTACAACCATGTTCGATCAGGACTCGAAAAAATGCAAGATATCCTTCTTGGATATTTTGTAACAAAAAAATATCGCATGTTTCCCCAAATTGGCCTGTACAAAGAAAAAGCTGAAATTTTTTTTGCTCTCTAAGTTATTATTAGGTGGAGAATTTAAGCCTCAGCGTAAAGAACAATTCATTGAGGTTGCCACAATATGGATGTCCGTGGATAGTCTCCTACCAAGTGTGTTGGCACTTATAAGGGGTGTGACCAATCGCTTTTGAGGACATGGCCCTGAAAGCCACCGACATAGGAAACCATGAAGAAAAAGTTGCTCATCGAAATCATTCCATTGAATGACCCATGACTACGAACAGTCAGAGTTACAACAAAATGAACAAAAAAAATACTCCAACATAAATTATTGGCACCATGCAAACACATCGACAGGAAATACTTCGATGTTACCCAAAGCACGATTCGCTGGCCGCATGACTACAAAAGCATGATATGTGTATCCTTCATATGGAAAATATAATCTCCCAGGATATACGAGTATAAACTAGTAGCCTTATATGAAGAGAAAGAGATATAATGCTCCAATGCTATATGAGCCTAAACTACAAGCGTCGTGTGAAACTTTGAACACACATTAAAATGCTCAATGCTATATGAGCCTAATTATAAGCACGTTTCAAAAATGTTAAATTTGATCCAATCTTCACGAGTTTAAACTCCCAATGTTAATTCATGCGCTTTAAAAAGAAAGAGTTCCGAGCCTAAATTGAAATAAAAATGCACTGTGTAGATAAAAATGCTGCACATCCACGTATAGCTCGGATGCATCTGAATAGGAAATCAGATGCTGAAAAAGAATACTAAAACAAATCATGAGCCACATACGGAAATACTGTAAGCACAAAATAGATTGTCAAGTTTCGAGCTCCGGGTCCGAGTCAAAAAAAAATCTTCGAACCCAGACCTCGAGGGGCATCTGTTGACATGGATTTTGACCAAGATAAAATAAAATGCATAAACCACAAAAATATAAATGCAAAATGACAGAAATCCATTTTATGATGAAAGGGGTAATTTAAAAATAATCGATCGTTCAAAGCAAGGGCTGATGAAAACTATGGTATGATATATTGTTGATTCTACGGACATTGAAAAGAGCCAATAGTTAAAAAATATGATGAAACAAATAAATGCTCGTCAAGTTTTGTCCTACCGAAAATACACAGGACACATGGCTCGCCTACATATATGCCGTCACCGGCGGCGGAATTCTATTTTCACATGAATTTAAATTGTCATAGACAGTGTTGATATTGCTAAAATACAGAATCACGAAGTAAAAGTGGACATTATTCCAGCACTGTTAATGAAATGTCACACGCCCCATATGAAAGGAAAATATCCCGTGTGACGACATATAAAAAAATGTCAGACTGTTATCAAAATATTGGCATATAATTTTGATTGAAAGAATATATTTTCATTTTGTGTCATGCTAAGGAACTAAAAACCTTAGTGAGCCATTTCAACTAATCAAGCTTAGCCTATTTAAATAAATTGATGACTACGTACATGTGCTTGGGTCCGTTTACAAAAAAAGAGCAGCGGCCACGTACATGCATGCATATCCTGATCCATCGGTCGGTCGCATGCAAGCAAATGAGTTAGTGCCAAAGGCCCACGCGATGACTAGAAATAGTCTAAGCCCATTTTGGCTAATCAGAACAAGTTGCCAGTCAATTAGAGATTAAGAGATTAAATAAATACACAAGAGAAAAGAGCAGCCCGCTCCCCACGATCCCCATGATCCCACGATGGATCAGAACGTGGGCAGGCGCACCTCCAGCCGGCCGTCCGCTACATCCCTCTGCCCCTATAAATACCAGGCAATTAGACTGCTCTAGGGTCGGTCCTTCATACTTGGTCTTTCCCATCTGCTGCTAAATCACACACACAACACATAGGAGACAGAGAGAAAGAAGAGGCAGGCGTGGTGCTTGCTTGAAGGTTGGAAAGGTGAGATTCAATGGTTCTCCTCTAGCCCCTGGCTTGGCCATTGTGGTACAGGTCAGGGAGCTTTTTTTCTTCTCCTTCTCCTAAATCTCTAGCCCTTGGTCCGGCCATCACGGTACGAATCAAGGGGCATGTTTCATCTTCCGAAAATTCTTGTTCTTGGTTCGGCCATTACGGTACAAATCAAGGAGCATATTTTATCTTCCCAAAATTCTTGCCCTTAGCCCGGCCATTGCGGTACAGACTAAGGTGTATGTTTAATTTATCTCAAAATTTTGCCTTTGATTTGGCCATTTTGGTACAGACTAAAGAGTATGTTGCATCCATCCCAAAATTTTGTCCTTGGTTCGGCCATCGCGGTACAAACCAAGGAGCATGTTATATCTACCCCAAACTTTCGCCTTCGGCTCGGCCATCGCGGTACGAGCCAAGGAGCATGCGTGTTCCTTCTGCATGTTGCATATGTTTCATCCTAATGATCTCCTTCTTGATTCGGTCCCCTTAGCGATACAGGCCAGGACGATCGTCTCGTTTCTTGGTTTGGTCCCTATACGCGGATACAAATCAAGAGAGTATCATAGGCACGAAAACTTCATAAACAAATGCCTTAATTTGGTCATCATAAAAATAATGGATCTGACTAAGTTGGAATGAAATTACGAAGGCACTAAACTGAACTCATGACAACCTCTTGTTCGGTTGCGCTACGGGCATTATGTGTCACGTTAGTTGCAATACAAATAAGAGCATAAAAATACATTCCCTCACTTGGTTACGCTGCACGCGGGCATTATTTTAATGCCACGCGGTGTTAGTAGTAATACGGGTAGGGCAAAACTTATTAAAAAATGTGCAAGGTGAATATAAAACATGTTGCATCATAAAAACCAATCTTACTTGGTTACGCTACACGCAGGCATTATCTTAGTGCTACGCGGTGTTAGTAGTAATACAAGTAAGAGAAGATTAAACAAAATATTTAGGCCACATATTTGGTCCAAAGTCAAATAAAATATGACATGAAATGCTCCAATGCTATAAGAGCCTAAACTATTAGCATCATCACAAATGGATATCACAAACTCACTTTACTTGGGTTATGCTACACACGAGCGCCAACGAAATGACGCTATGTGGAGTTAGTGCTAATACCATGTAAGGTACAAACATAAACAGAAATGATAGATGTCATATAACTCATGCAACACCATAATTTCTCCACAAACCTTCGCTTGGTTACGCTGCACGCGGGCATTACCTTAGTGCTACGCGATGTTAGTAGTAATACAGGTGAAGCAGAACTTAATAAAAGATAAGTTCGCCCAACATCCACATATGCATACAAAATTCATGCAAAATACATGATAAGGCATATTTCATGTAGCCCATATAGGCTTTAAACAAATAAAAGATATGATAAAAAAACTACATTCGGGTCAAGCTATACGTGTGTGTCATTGCATTGCACCGCGTGGTTAGTTTTGATACCGTGTGAAGTCAAAGTCAACAAAATATGGCACATATCATATGCACTATAAAAAGCATCAAAATTGTGTCAGAAAGCTTCAGTCCATTACGCTACACACGGGCACCATATCAGTGTCGCGCGGTGATAGTAGTAATGTGATGATGCAAAACTTATTAAAATTGGCATGCCACATATATCCATGCCACCAAAACCAAAGGTGTCATATAAAATTCCGAAAGGAAAATATATACATATCCTATATGCCAAACCTAGGATAGAACTATGACTAGCCAAAATTAACCTGCATTCCACATATAAATGAGGTTGAACACACACAAATGGTTGCATGCTAGGAAATGTATTCCCAAACATCACACATAAAATCATAGAGGAGTATTTGCATGGAACAAAACTTCAAGTTCATCAAGAAGGAGTTCGTCGTCGACCGCGAGGAGGATAGCTCTTGTAGTATGTTGTAATAGGAGTGTGATGCAATCCTTTGTAATAGATATGTGGGAATTCTTAATCAGGGGTTTTCTCTTCGGAGATGTAATTAACAGAATTTTTATGGAAATGTAAGAGTTCTGGAAATAATGTACCTGCAATGTTTGATTCTGTTGTTATTTTATGCATATAAATTATTCACTCTGTATCAATGACGTGGACGCGTATTTTCACGCCCGCCATTTTCCCGTCATCAGATCCATGCCCAAGCTAGAAAAACTCGAGCTTAGTTGTTTGCACATACTTGAAGCTAACTATTTGGACTTTGGAATCGAGAACCTCCTCTGCCTCATCACTGTAAAATTTGTAGCATATGGCAGGCTTGAGGGCGTTATTGGAGCCATAAAGACTGCCTTGGAGAGAGCAGCCAACACACATTCCAACCACCCTAGTGTACTCTTTGAGAGAATTCAATAAAACAAGAACCAGGACCAAGACTGCGTTGGGGAGACTCGCCGGTGCTCCTCCTCGTTCGTCTGAATGATTCTCATGTTTAAGAGTTTTAAGTTTGATTCTTTGCTGTTATAACTTTTAAACATTGTATGCTCTCCCTTACTTTGGATAACGTATGACATCCATGCTTTTCATATTTTACATTTGACCACTAATTGGTTTGGAGTCCGTTGAGACAGAATTGTTGAATGCATGCTCGATTTTTTTTTCTATAGCTGTGATTCCCTAAGAAAATTGTGGACGTCATACATGATTCAACTGATGGAAGGCATAAGCAGTTGTTCTTGCCGGGAGATTTTACTCCCATGGTTTTGAGATTTTACTGCTTGACTGGCTCCTCTCCTTCCATAACATTTATGCAATGAACACTTAGTCAATTATGGAAATCTCTTTTTACAAAGTACAAATTGTCCCTAGATGATAACTGATGTATAAGAGACAGAGCATGTGAGCTAGGTTTGTGTCATTGGCTTACGAGCATTGTTTGTATGAAGAGTTGCATTTTGTGCAGTAATCAGTCATCCTTCTTGATTGTTTATTATTATTGGGTGACCATTCGTCTGGGTAATTACTTATTGTGCAACACACCTTAGGACAATACAGTTTTTCCTTGCTCTTTCGTCAGTTTGTAGTCCGTCATTATTTGCCTCAGCATGCTCTTTGCCAGACCAGGCATGCATAAACCAAGCTTTGTGCCGGTGTTACCGCTGGACTAAGCACTTTATGAACTCTTCTTGTTAGTTCTCTTGACAATTCATACGTCGTTATGCCTTTTTATGGTTGTTTACAACTTAATATGCACCTCGTATGTATGTTTCTGTCAGTTAAAATTTTAGTTTACTGATCGTCCGTGACTCGTTTGCACTTGATTGTTTTGTTGGCTAATCAATGTTGTTTGCGACCTTGAGACCGGATTCCTGCAGTCAACAACTCCAGAACAGAGTACTGTATCTCTCAAGGAGACAAGGCATTCTCACAAATATGCTTCACCGTCTGATTCAGTTTAACTACCAAGCACTATATTACGCTGGTGGTGGGAAACAATGCCAGAAACGTCTGCGTTGGTTGGGTAATGCATGGCATTTCCAGCTTAAGCAGTATGGGTAGGAGAACACGAGGGACACATGGGAGATGTGAGCGAGCGGAACAGTGCGGGGTTTTTTTTTTTGAGGGACAGTGCGGGTCTTTGGTGGAGCGAGGAGGAGCGCTGATCTCTACTCCTAATCTCTACTCCTAATGAAGCAGTTGGTGAATAGTCCGCCGGTTATTTTTCGCTGGTTTTATTTCGTCTACCCTCCCACCTTCGTCCGGTTTTTTTTCGTTCCTCCTCCCATCTCCCCATCAACGCTGGTTTTATTCACCGGTTTATTCACCCCTCAGCTCTTTCATTGCAAATCAGCACTTTCCAAACGTACACGCAATCACGGATCTAACTTTACTAACTTACTCAAATCAACCAATACCTCCCATTATTGCAAATTTATTTAGGAAACAAATAGTAGATTTTAAGGAAACAAATAAAAGATTTTAAAGGCGCATCATACACCATAGAAAAAAATCTCATTATGAAAGCATTATGTACCTACTTAATTTGTTATGAACTATTATCTGTAGAGATCATGCGTCCCTCACGTACTACAATCGATCACTATCCACTCTTTCCTTTCACAATTACAACTTTCCTAAGATATCTATTCATACCGTGACAAGGATCAATCTATTCAATTATCAATTAAAATAACGAAATATGTATATGGAAACCGTGTGGCAGATTGCGAAACTGCCACACGTATCCAGCGCCGTCAGCTCCCTCCCGATCTCCTTCCTTCCCCGCACGTCCTCCCGATTTCTTTCCTTTCCCGCACGCCTCCCGATCTCCTTCCTTTCCCGCACGTCCTCCCCCACCGACCTCCCCCGATTTCTTTCCTTTCCCGCACGTCCTCCCTGATTTTATCGGACACACCCGCTCGTGCCTTCCTAATTTTCGATCGTCAATTATGGCCCACGCGCCTTCCCGATTTTCGGCAAAAATAATGCTTGGACTAGGATTTGATCTCTGGTCTGCAGGTAATCAATAAAGGGAGCTAACGACCTCACCTATGACACTCATTGTTGAGCGAGCTAAGGGAAATACTGCTTTTGACATGTTCGTGGTAACTTTGATCATTGGGAATAAATTTGTTGAACCCGCCCCCCGGTAATTTCTGTAAATAGCACGATAACATTCACGCCATAGACCTGATAATTTGGATACAAACATTGTGGTGACTTTAACAATTGGGGAAGACAAATGTGAAAAAATACCCGATAATTTATGTGTAAATAGATGGTAATATACTCAACGCACATCTGATAACTGAGGTAGAAACACCATGGTAACTTTGACCGTAGGGAATTTTTTTTGAAAAGATACTCCGGTATCTCCTGTGTAAATAGCATGGTAGTATACCTCCCTCCCCTAGCATTTTGTGTGTAAATAGCATGAAAACATATGCACTACGATAACTATAAATTTTATGTAAATAACATGATATTTTAAGCACTACGAGCTTGATAGGTTACCTAGAATCACCATGATAACTGTCCCGGGAAAAAGTTGTTCAAAACATCCCCAATATTTTTTGTGTAAATAACATGATAATATAAGCACTGCATAACCGATAACTTGCAATATAAACATGATGGTAAAACTTTTACCAAAGGAAACTAAGTTGTTAAAAACATACACTCGCCTCGCGAGTGGGCCTCTTGGATGAATACAACACATGGCGTGCCACGGGAAAGTCACATAATGTTTAGTGTCATGAGGGGCACACGTGCTATAGGCGTGATAAATTACGGAAAAACATCGTGGTAATTTTTGACCTATGGAAAAAGCTACCGAAACACACTGAGGTTTTTAGGTGCAAGTACCATCATAATATACGAACTGTAGCCCCGGTTACTCATGTACAATCCCTCATGGTAACTTTGACCAGGGGGGGGGGGGGGGTTGATGTACACATTCCCTGATAACTTATGTGTAAATACCACATTATTTTACACATCGAAGACCTTATAACTTGTGTACAAAACACAGTGGTAACTTTGAAGGGATGTAGTTATTGAAGCATAGATACCTGGTACATTCTATGTAAATAGCACGGTAAGTTATGCAACACAGGCCTGATAACTTGCATACGAATACCATGGTAAGTTTATCCTGAGGAGAAATTATGTGGTTGACGTGAAGAAGTGACAATTTTCTCGGGGGTGGGCGCCCGAGATGTGCGGGAGAAGCGGGTTTCTCGGGCAAGCCTGTGGGGTCATTTGGGAGGAGGAGAAGTCAAAGGACGAGGGGTCGTGTGGTACATTAAAATGTAAGAAGTAGAGGTGTGGCAGTTTTGCTTATATGGCACACGTGTGCCAAATATCACAGTCCTTAAAATAATTAAAGACGGCGAGCATCAATCAGTCCATATACAAAATCAATCATCAATGATTCCATATCTAAAATGAAGCATCCATGCCTTCAACCTCGCGAGCATAAAAGCCATGAACGGTGGTGTAGTAGCCACCAACACCCAAGACGGCGACCATGGCATCGGCCCCGAACCCTCTCCCTTACGAACAAATTGGAGGCGGCCGTGACGGCTAGAATTTTGGACCGGCCACGGCTCGGGAGAACCAGCAAGCGACGGCGGCGGTGCTTCGATCTGTACAGGTACTCCCCATCTTCCTTGCATCTACGTACATGTCTTCTGTTTGTGAGTATAGCTACCCCATGCATCTACGTAAGTATAAGTATAGCTATTGGAGGCGGCAACGGCAGCTGGTGGGCAAGTCAGGTTTTCTCCCAAGTTGGTCTTCCGTAAGTATAGCTACCCCTTGCATCTACCTATATGTCTTTGTTCTATTCTTTCTAATTGATGGTATATGAGCTTAAAAAATGTTGGTTCCTGTCTAGAGTAGTACTACCAATGGACTTCTCGATCCATATAATTTGTTTACAAGATGTTATTTTCATTATCGTCTTTGGCTTTGTTCTATTGCAGATCGTGACCAAACTGGTGCATCATGGTATAAATGTGACCTTCTTACCCATGTACACACAAGAGGCTTAGAGAATGGTTGTGGATCAGGCTATCAGGGGATATGGAGCATGAGCGAGGGGAAGAGTAAATAATGTTGGGAGCACAAACTGATATTTTGAATCAAAATACCATCTAAATTTGTATTGTTTTCATGTCAGTTTACAATTTCTAAATGCTAATCGGGTAATTTGGTATGGATTTTTTCTCAGATAACACCTAAATTAGTGTCTTTCTTTGTTCATGTGAATACCTAATTTCAGTAAATATTCATAAATCATAACCAACTTAGTGGGACAAATATAAATTTGTTTACTCTTTCAGTTTTCTTAAATAGCAAGCGGTATGTTTTGCTATCAGCTTACTTTAAAGGCAATATAAATAATCCTTGAGCGTTAAACTAATCTTGGTGTATAAACGATAATAAAATATCTAATTGTAAATAATACACTAAATAAAATATTTGGCAAGTTCTGATTTCTTAGATCTTTACTACTGTACTTTATTGGCAGGTGTGCTTCTGGAGTTAAGCATTAATCAAAATTTGACAGCCTATCATGTTCGTATCTTTCATTTTTTCACGTTGGGGTAAAATAGTCAACAGATTATGTTCATAACTTTGCTACAAGAATGTATAAGGGAAAAAGGAAAGAGATGGGCTGCATACAGGAACATACCATGTAATTTGTCGTCCTATATATTGTGAATCTCCTCTGCCATCCCTTCTCCCCCCTCGTCCATCACAGGTAACGAAGGAACATCCACAAGTGAATGAGCATCAAGGATAGTCAAGAACTATAGCAAGTGGATCTAGGTATGAACATTTGTGTATATTTTTCTTATCTATAAATGTGTAATAATTATTAGATATGGAACAACAAAATTCATGGAACACAATGAGATCATGCCAACACTCTAGCTAAATTAATTTTATACTCATCTACTATTTCACATAAATCAATTGTGTCTGCCCAGCAGATTATTTTGGCATTAGATGACTCTAAGGACTTGTAAGCACAATGCAAAATCCTGGCATGAATCCACCAGTTCACCACACACATGTACATATGTACAAAAAATTGAGTAGGCAAGCAGTAGACAAAAGTTTTGAGGGCAATCAGTAGACAAACAGTTTTTAGGGCAAGCAATTAACAATATGAGTGTGTCTCAAGCCTCAACACAAGTGGTAGATTTCAGCTCATAATCAGCTTCTGGCTCATGCAGCAGCAGTTCAGTATTTTTCAGAGAAATACCATGTACGACTTAGATTTCTTCATTGTGGTTTCTTGAGTAAGAAAACACAGGCGAGAAGCTATGATAAAACTGCAGTATACACAATATCTTCAATATTAGCATGTGAACCACATTATCGGTCCTAAAAAAACTCATTATAAAACTCATCTTTTTTTTGTAACTCGTCTACTATTGATGTTGACACCGTGAACTCTGAACAGGTTAAACATTCTGAAGCAAAGATGCTAAGGAATGCATATGCATTTACCATAAGTGTGCTACAAAACCAACTAACAAAAAATATAGCAAAAATTGTGCCTATCCTTTCATTTTTACCATGTTAGGTAAGGACAGGGATGGCACAATATCTTCAGTATTAGCATGTGAACTCTTAACTGGTTAATTTTTCTGAAGCCAGTATCAGCAAGAGTGCATTATGCATAGTTTACCCCAAGTATGCTCTGAAACCTCATTATCAAACTCGTCTCCTGCATATGTTGATACCAAAAACAACATCTGTTTCTTTAGATTTTCTGTGTGTGGTGGTGGTAACGATTGGTCGTGGCATTGTCACGGTCAATTGTGGTGCTATGTTCTGCCGATTTGTTTGTTAGTTAGTCTGCTTCAACTTTCAATCACTGCTTCAACTTACTAGATTACTGTCGATGACGACGGCTGCAGTTAAGCACCCACCGTATAGTACGTACAAGATTACTAACATCACATGACCACTGCACTTTAGTACCTAGAGTATTACTGTCAGTACACGAATGCTGCACTTCAGCTTGCCATTTAGATCAAGCCGTCCCGTGCTCCCGTGGCTACATGCCTGCACCTTCTTCACTAAAAATTCAGACGGGTAAAGCTCTGTCATGAGGAGAAGACAGCAGGGGAGAGGACAATGGCAACAACAACGGGCAGGAAGGCCAGCGGATTGGGGGATCGATGGTCTCACCAGAGATGGGAGGCGCGGCGGCGACGACGTCTGGCAGGTGAATAGTCCGCCGGTTATTTTTCGCTGGTTTTATTTCGTCTACCCTCCCACATTCGTCCGGGTTTTTTCGTTCCTCCTCCCACCTCCCCATCAACGCTGGTTTTATTCACCGGTTTATTTACCCCCTCAGCTCTTTCCTTGCAAATTAGCACTTTCCAAACGTACACGCAATCACGGATCTAACTTTACTAACTTACCCAAATCAACCGATACCTCCCATTATTGCAAATTTCTTTAGGAAACAAATAATAGATTTGAAGGAAACAAATAAAAAAATTTAAAGGCGCATCATACACCATAGAAAAAAAATCTCATTATGAAAGCATTATGTACCTACTTAATTTGTTATGAAATATTATCTGTAGAGATCATGGGTCCCTCACGTACTACAATCGATCACTATCCACTCTTTCCTTTCACAATTACAACTTTCCTAAGATATCTATTCATACCGTGGCAAGGATCAATCTATTCAATTATCAATTAAAATAACAAAATATGTATATGGCAACCGTGTGGCAGATTGCGAAACTGCCACACGAATCCAACGCCGTCAGCTCCCTCCCGATCTCCTTCCTTCCCCGCACGTCCTCCCAATTTCTTTCCTTTCCCGCACGCCTCCCGATCTCCTTCCTTTCCCGCACGTCCCACCTAGCCTTGTACCGATCCAAAGAGCCGTCGGAGTTGGTTTTGTGCTTGAACACCCACTTCCCTGTGATGAGGTTGGCGCCAGGAGGTCGTGGAACCAGCTCCCAAGTCCCGTTGAGGACGAGCGCGTCGTGTTCCTGCTACATGGCCGCCAACCAATTGGGACCGCGCACAGCCACGCGAACCAAGCTGGGGACGGACGAGATGGCCGGTGCAGTGGTGGCGACGGCGGCGGCGTAGTACTTCGGGTTGGGCCGAAAGATGCCCCGCTGGGCACGGGTGACCATACGCGGCAGAGACGATGACATGGGGCAGGTGGGGAGGGGGGCAAGGCAGCAGCAGAGGTCGATGAAGAGCTACTGGCCACGCTCCTAGCGGCGCCCGAGCCACTAGAGTCGGCGCGCGAAGAGGCAGACGAGCTCGGCGAAGTGGCAGACGACGCGCGTGCTGATGAGGTGGACGCGGGGAGCGTGTGCCGTTCAGCACAGGCAAGCTCGGCAGGCGGCGAGTGAACAACCGACGAGGAAGGAGTGGTGGGAGCGCGTGCCGTCGACGGTGGAGGTGCCGGCAGTATCTGCAAGACAGTGGGTGGAGCGCTTGGTGCAGCGGGCGCCGTGTTAGAGACCGGTGTCGTAGCGAATGGAAGCACATGCTCATGGAAGACCACATGCCGGGATGTGAAGACAAGACGCGAGGTGGGTTCGTAGCAGCGGTAGCCGCGGTGGTCCGGCGGGTAGCCAAGGAAAACGCACGCGGCCGGGCGCTAGTCGAGTTTGTGTCGGGAAGTGGCTGTGAGGTTGGGGAAACACAAACAGCCGAACACACGCAGGAGGGAGTAATCTGGTGGAACGCTGAGCAGCAACTCATGCGGGGAGCGCGGTGCACTGGAATGGCAAGGGCGGCGGTTCGGCAGGTAAGTGAACGTGCTGAGCGCCTCGGCCCAAAAGTGGGGCGGCATGGCCGCATGGAGCAGCAGCGCGCGCACGCCGTTGTTGAGCGTGCGAACCGTGCGCTCGGCCTTGCCGTTCTGCGGGCTTGTGTAGGGACACGACAGGCGAAGGTGCGTGCCATGGCGAGCAAGTAGTGCGCGGACGGCAGAGTTGTCGAACTAACGGCTGTTGTCAGTCTGAAAGGCAAGAACAGGGAGTTGAAACTGCGTCTGAACGTAAGCGAAGAAATCAGTCAAGATGACAATAGTTTCAGATTTGTGTTTGAGAGGGAAGGTCCATGTATAATGTGTATAATCATCAAGCACGACCAAATAAAACTGATAACCGGAGACGCTTACAACTGGGGATGTCCATACATCGAGATGCAGAATCTGAAAAGGAAACATGTTGAAACTATGGGAAGACTGAAAAGGTAGGCGCGTGTGCTTGCCTAGGCGACACGCCGTGCACACATGCGGTGCAAACTTGGTGAACTCCGGCGACAGACTTGGAGAGAGGCGGCGCAACGAAGAAGCTCCGGGGTGCCCAAGCCGCTGGTGCCATAGATCAGTAGTGACAGCGCCAGCGAATGGAGACGTAGGAGACTGCGATGAGCCGCCAACCGGATACAGATCACCGCCGGAGTCACAGCGGAGGATCACCGCCCTGGTTCGAAGGTCCTTAACAGAGTAGCCATATTTGTCAAATTCAACAGAGATGGGATTGTCGCGGCAAAGCTGCCGGACAGACAGAAGATTCTTAATCAAAGATGGACAAACAACGATGTTGCGAAGCTGAATGGGGGACGTGCCGGTGATGAGGGAGTCAGCACCGACATGGGTGATGGGCAAACACTCCCCACTACTGACAATGATATGAGAGAGGGAAGTAGAAGGACGAACAGAGAGGAGATTACCCGGCGAGGAAGACATGTGAGATGCAGCCCCGGAGTCGAGGTACCACTCCCGTTGTGCCGTGCCGGACGAAGAGGCGCCCGAGTTGGCAGCGTGAAAGGCAGCTTGCAGAGATGCCATGTCCCAGGCGGTCGACGGAGACGTGGGCGGCCCAGCCGCCGCGATCTTGTGGACGGTCGGTGCACCGTAGCCAGGCGGAACGGCGCCATGGGCACCGTAGGCGAGCGGGGGGCGCCATCGGCGCGGACGGGGCGGCGTACATCACCTGTTGGGGCGGAGTACCTGGCCGCGGCCCGAGCACGCCAGCACCGGGGGCACGCCAAGCCACGGGCCATGCCTGGACGAGGCCGGTCCAGGAGTTGGCGCCAGGGGCTGGCGCGGGAACCGTCGGAGGACGAGGTAGCGAGGGCGCCGGAGAACCGGGGTGACCGCTGGCGCCGCGGCCGCGGCGACGCGCACGCCCGCGCCCTGGAGGAGGGTTGGCCGGCGCGGGAGGCGCAGGAGCAGAGCCGCGCCCGGCAATGAGCGCGTGAGTGGACTGAATGCGAGCAGTTTGCTCGGAACGATGCTCCTCCAGGAGCAGGAAGGAACGCACCTGCAGGAAGGATGGCAATGGCGACTGCGACATGATGTGCGGGATGACGGCGTGGAACTGGCGGTTGAGGCCGCGCAGAAGGTGAAACACCTGGCGCGGCTCCGTCACGGGTTGGCCTAGATCCCGGAGCTGGTCGGTGAGGTCTTGAGCTTGGTGTAGTACTGCATCACCGAGATGTCGCCTTGGACAGCAGCGAGATACTCGGCATCGACGTAGACCGCGCGCGCGAGTTGGTTGTCGCGGAAGATGCCGTCGATGGCGGTCCACACGGTGATCGCCGTGTCCTCGGGGTGCATGATGGCGTCGAGAAGCTCGGGGGAGATGGTGGAGTACAGCCAATGCACGACGACGTGATCGGCCATGAGCCACTCGGGGTGGTCCAGACGCGGCGCGGCCTCGGGGTCGATGTGGTCACCGAGCCCGAACATGCCGATGACGGTGTCGAAATGGCGTCGCCACTGAGTGTAGTTGCCGGAAAGGAGGTCCAGGGTGACCGGGACATGACGCCGGATGTCCACGGTTTGGAGGATGGGGAAGGAAACCGCCGGAGGCGGTGGTGCCGCAGCTACTGGAGCTGGCGCAGGGAGAACAGCGAGGGGTGGTGACGGCGCTGCAGGGACCGGGGGCGCAGGGGCGCCCGCACCAGGGGAAGCGGTGTGGAGGGCGGCAGGATCGCCGGCATCCTCCATGGCAGCGGAAGGAAGATCGGAGACGGGCGCAAAGATGTTGTGCTCGTCAGCGGTATCTGATACCATGTTGAACAGAGAGATTAGGGAGAAAAACTCACATGCTTTGATTATGCTCTTGCTCTTGGCAGGGATATATACAGTTGGATGAGCTGCCGAGAGAGATCATGGGGAGTCCCACGTCCTGCGATCGTGCGCCACTACAGGGAGAGAACTGGCTGCACGATCGGGCACTACAACTGACCTTACATGCTCGTACAAATACATCAGGAGCACGTACGGTGCAGGCTACAAGTATAGTCTAACAAGTAGCTTTATATTGTATGTATAGTGTGAATATAGGATGCCGGATATAAAATACGTGTATGTGAAGAGGGAAATATGAGGAGCGCCTGTTCAACGCATGCGGACGCGGGCGAATTAGCCCATCGCGACTATAGACGCTCTTATTCAGTTTTCTGTGGAGGGCATTTTCGCTGCCGAGCTCACCTGCTTCTGGGTAAATAGTACTAGTAAATAAAAATACATTTTCTTGAAAATAGAATTCACATATCCTCCTAGGCCACGTGGAGTTGGGCCCAGAGAACAGAGGGACATATGCAGGATAAGGCGAAACGACGACGGCCAGATCCACCCCCTTCTCACTCGCGGTGCACGTGTCGCCGGCGTCCGAGCTTCGCCGCTTCACTCTCCTCGTCGGCGCGAGGTGCCGGTGCTACTCCGTGGCCGGCCATCCTCCACAGCCTCTCGATCCCGCTAGGTACGGCCCCGTCCCCTCCCCCACTGCGGTGCTTCCATCTCCTCCTCTCCTGTGCCGCGGCCGCCGCCGGCGCATTGGCCTGCGCCGGCACGGGATCGATCAGTAGCTCCTTCCGCGCAGATATTGTCTGTGAATCAGTTCTTTTTCAGGGTTCAGATCGACGACGCATGGAGTGGAATAAATTCCACTGTTCACGGTCAGCGCGCTCGATCCATGCTGAGAGCAGAGCGAGCTAACTCTGAGCTGCTACTAGCGTACTCTGAGGAGCTTTCAGGCCTTCAGGGTACCCTTGGCTAACTTGGATTATTTCTCTTTCCAGTGTCTTGGCTTGTTCGATTGAAGACGGAAAAAATCTAGCTAGCTGTTTTACTGTCAATTTATTGGACGGCCTCCAAGCAGAATCGACGTAGCTAGCACGGTGAAGAAAAATTCTTGCAGGCACGATCCGCCGTCGATTTTGATCCATCTTTTTCCAGGGTGTAGACTGAAGAAGCAAATCTAGTGTACTGTCAGTGCATTCGGCAGCCTGACCTCCAAGAAGAATTGACAGAGCTTGCACAGGGTCATGGAGGCAGCTCTTGTGAGTGTGGCCACAGGGGTCCTGAAACCTGTCCTGGGGAAGCTGGGAACTCTGCTTGGCGACGAGTACAAGCGGTTCAAGGGTGTGCGCAAGGAGATCAAGTCTCTCACTCATGAGCTTGCCGCCATGGAGGCTTTTCTCCTCAAGATGTCCGAGGTGGAGGATCCCGATGCACAGGATAAAGTTTGGATGAATGAGGTGCGGGAGCTTTCTTATGACATGGAGGACGCCATTGACGACTTCATGCAAAGTGTTGATGACGAAGACGAAAAGCCAGATGGCTTCATTGAGAAGATCAAAAACTCACTTGGAATATTGGGGAAGTTCAACTTCCGCCGTCGGAGTGGCAGAGATATCCAAGATCTGAAGAAACAAATCATTGATGTGGGTGACAGGAATGCAAGATACAGGACTGGTGTGGTTGTATCCAACTCCAAGAATGCAACCGTTGACCCTCGAGCTCTTGCTATCTTTGAGCATGCCTCAAAATTGGTGGGAATCGATGAACCTAAGGCTGAGATAATCGAACTGTTGACTCAAGAGGATGGACGAACTTCTGCAGAAGAGCCATTGAAGGTAGTCTCCATTGTTGGATCCGGAGGAACAGGCAAGACAACTCTTGCATACCAAGTGTACCAAGATCTCAAAGGAAAATTCAACTGTTCGGCCTTCCTATCCGTGTCGCGAAATCCAGACATGATACATATCATGAGAACTATTCATAGTCAAGTTAGCCATCAAGAATATTCTAAAATGGAAGCAGCAAATGTACAACAAGTTATCATCAATATCAGTAATTTTCTAGCCGACAAAAGGTGCATGCTATCTCTATTTTTTTTTCACTTTCACTTCTGTCTTTGAATGTATAAATCTCATCATTTGTACTAGTGGAATTTGTTGAAAAGTTCCATGAAAACATCTGTATTCATACTTTCCCCATATGTAAAAAAAAGTAGTGGTCAAATGTTTGTAATAAAGAACGTGTCAATTTTCTGAACAAAAGAAATAGAACGGAGAGTGTACAGAGAACAACCTGTCCTAGGAGCCTTTGGTCATGATTAATAATGTCATTTTCGTTTGAATTAATTAATTCTAACATATGCCCTTTTAATACTTGTGTATTTATCCTCTTCATGTTGTCAATGTTAACATGTTTCATTTATTCTTTGTCTATCTACTGTACACTCTTTATTTGAAAGATATTCTAACGTTTATTTGTCCATGTACAGGTACTTTGTTGTTGTTGATGATATATGGGACATTGACACATGGGATATTATTAAGTGTGCATTCCCCACTACAAGTTATAGCAATAGAATAATCACCACTACTCGTACGAACAATGTCGCTCATTCATGCTGTTCAACATTTAGTGGTCATATTTATAATATAAGGCCTCTTGATATGGTGCACTCAAGGCAATTATTTCATAGAAGATTATTCAAGCCTGATGAAAATTGTCCTTCATACCTTCAAGAAGTTTCAGAGCAGATATTGGAAAAATGCCATGGGTTGCCTTTGGCGATAGT
Organism: Aegilops umbellulata; assembly: GCA_032464435.1. NCBI lineage: Eukaryota > Viridiplantae > Streptophyta > Magnoliopsida > Poales > Poaceae > Aegilops > Aegilops umbellulata. The sequence goes on along the minus strand of CP136057.1, from coordinate 3,689,873 downwards.
TGCTATATCTGGTTTATTGGCTAACAAAGAAAAAACAGAAGATCTGTGGAATCAGGTGAAAGATTCAATTGGTCGTGCACTTGAAAGAAATCCTAGCATCGAAGGAATGATGAAGATATTGTCACTTAGTTACTTTGATCTGCCTCCTTATCTAAAAACTTGTCTCTTATATTTGAGCATATATCTAGAAGATTCTACTATTGGGAAGAAGGGCCTGATAAAAAGATGGATTGCTGAAGGATTTATTCATACAGAAGGCAGATACACAACATATGAGTTAGGAGAAATGTGCTTTAATGAGCTACTGAATAGGGGTTTGATCCAACCTGTGGAGACGAATGAATATGACAAGGTGGAGAGTTGTCGAGTTCATGACACAATTCTTGATTTCATCATATCCAAGTCTATAGAAGAAAACTTCATGACATTACTTGGCGATCCCATTCTGACAATTAAGAACCAAAGCAAAGTTGCTCGTCGACTCTGTCTCCAAGGTGCCAAGGAAGGAAATTCAACAGTACTAACAACAGGTCTCGTGTTGTCCCATGTCCGATCACTTATTGTGGTCAGAGGTGCTGTGGAAATCCCTTCTTTGGCAGAGTTCAGACATCTGCGTGTTCTCGACTTGAGTGACCAATCACTGAAAGAACATCATCTTGGAAACATAGTGAAGTTGTTCCAGCTGAGGTACTTGAACCTTGAAAGTACAATAATAAGCAAGCTCCCAGAACAAATCGGGCGTTTGGGGTTCTTAGAGGTGCTGGACCTAAGTGACACTTGTGTAGAAGAATTACCCACGTCTATTATTAATCTTGGAAAATTGTCACATCTACTTGTTGATAATTATGTTAAATTTCCTGATGGGATTGCAAAGATGCAAGCACTGGAGACGTTGGAAGATGTGAGGGTCTCCATTCAGCCGTTTGACTTCCTATGGGGCCTTGGCCAACTAAAGAATTTGAGAAATCTGCAGCTTGACCTTCGTTTTGAAGTTGATTCTGACACTGAGGATACATATGTGGCTGAAGAGGAGTGCAACAAAGCTATCTTCTCTTCCCTGTGTAAGCTAGGCACCCAGAACCTCCGGTCCCTGACTATTTATGGAGGGAGCAGCCTCTTACAGGAACCTTTGTGCCTGCCGACCCTCAAGAAACTTATTACCCGGTCTTCAGCCATTTCGCAGGTTCCGACATGGGTGAGCTCCCTCGTAAACCTCCAACTGCTACGCCTTACAGTGAAGGGAATCAAGAAAAGTGATCTCTGCATCCTTGGAGCCTTACCTGCTCTGCTCATTTTGCATCTGGAGGAAGTAACACGGTCAAACGAAAATATAAGAATCAGTGGCGAAGTTGGGTTCCAGTGTTTGAGAATTTTCATTTATGATGCACATTATAAACCAGTTGATCTGATGTTTGGAGCAGGGTCCATGCCCAAGCTAGAAAAACTCGTGCTTAAGAGTTTGTATGAGGTTGAAGCTGACGGTCTGGACTTTGGAATAGAGAACCTCCCCAGCCTCACAACTGTAAAATGTGAAGTACTTGGTGGTGATGGCATTGTTGGAGCCGTAAAGACTGCGATGAAGAGAGCAGCCAACACACATCCCAACCGCCCTACTATAGTCACATAATAAGCACAGTTCCTGCCGGTTTCTACCATGACTGAACAAACCAAGAATTAGGAATTGGGGAGCTCGCCGTCCGGGCGGCTGATTGCCAAGTACACGGTACATATTTAGCTCGATACTTGTCTCTTTCATGATACACCAGTATACAATGTACTCTATATAATCTATGACATCCATGCTATCCATATTTTACATTTTACCAATAATTAGGGACCGTTCGGAATCCCTCCACTCCCGAGTCTGCTCGCGGAGCCGGCGGAGCTGCAGGCTGAAAAAGTGGAGCTGGAAAATACGCGCTCCACAGATCCGCGGAGCTGGCGGAAGGCCGAACAGGCCCTTAGTTGACAACATGTGGAGTCCATGTGATACAATATTGTTTGAATTCGTGTTTCAAAGTATTTTTCTATGGCAGTGACTCCCTTGGCATTGCAAAGTTATCTACAGGAATTTGTCTTAATAAAAGGTTATAGCTTAAGCAGCTGTTTACTCCTCGATTGGATCCATTCTTTCCAGCACATTTGTGCATGCGATGAAGTAATATGCAGTGCACCAGCTCTCGATTGATCTCTAGAGGAGACAAGCTGAATTTGTACAAAAGTTCCACCATCTGGTTCAGTTTAACTACAAGCACTGTAATGCACTTGGTAGTGTAATTGGAGCTAGTAGACCTGTATGTGTTGATTGTCCTCCCTTTGTTTTTGTTGGATAATGTAAGGCATTTCTGGCTTAAGCCGCAGTTTCTTGTTGGGCAAGTCTTGGAGATTTTACTCTCCTAGTTAATGGTTTCCTTACCCAGATATATTTATGCAGTGAAATGTGTCGAATATCTATTGAGCTCTGTACAACTTCCAAGCTGCCATTCAGAAAATCCGCGTTCTTTCTCATTGGGTATGCGGTTATTCAAATCTATCTTTGTGTTTGGCTATTTCTCCGGGCGTCCCTAGATAACTGCTGGATGCTTCAGCCTTCAGTTACAGATTAGTTAGTGAGTACAAATATGTGAGTTGCAGGCAGTTATGTTTTTACATATGCAGATTTTACATTTTCCAGTTTTGACCAGATGCGTGATTTAATATATACGCTCTTCTCATCTTTTTCAGCGATTTGGATGTTGTTATACATGCTTACAGTCTAACCACTGATAGAACTTTATGTGACCAACTGTTGTAGGGTTACTCTCCGGATGATTATTCTGGTGGCGTGTCCAATGTTGGAAAGGAGGCTCTGTTTCCTGAATGGTGCATGAAGATGGTGGCGTTGGGCCTCGGAATCGCTACAAGTTGTTTGAAACTCGCCAAGGAACATCTGGAACTCAGCGACGACGAGCTAATATTGCAGCAGGCCAGCCCTCTGGTTTTAGTTTTTGAGAGATGTTACTCCTTAAAGTTAGGTCCTTGCTCCGTCACATATATGTAGTAGAATGCTGTGAATTTCTAGTTCCAAATCATCCGTGTTGTAGTTCAAAACTGTATGTCGTCTCTCTCAGTAGCTGCAAACATTTTGCATTTCAGGCTTGTGGAATTTCAGTTCCTTTTCAGATACGTAGAAAGGGCAACATATGCAACAAATTTGGAAAATGTATTTCTAGCTTAAGCAGCAGTCTTCTTGCTGGGAAACGTACTCGTTGAGATGCTACTCACAAGGCTATTCTTTAGTTTCTGCTTACTTGCCCCATGTACATCATCAGGCTGTCAGTCTCTGCAGCTTAATGGTTCAGTCCTGCTCCTGCCCTGCAACTGCTGCTATTTTCAAATGGGCTGCTGCCATTGCGAAAAATCTAATTAATATGCGAACTGTAACACTTGTATGTCATTCGAATCATTATTCTCCTCCGTTTTTTCAGTGATGCGTCTTGGTGATGTTGGCAAGGAGCCAAGGAGACGCTCTCTGTCTCCTGGATGAAGATGGCGCTGATGTATTCAGACCCATCCTGGACCCAGTGAGTGCAGTTCCAGCACTCAATCTCTTGGGAGACAAGGCATTTGTACCAAATTTTCGCATCAGTATGTCACCAGGCCAAAAAGCAGTAACCTCACCAAACATGAGAGTTGCTCCTGGCTCCTGCTCCTCATCCGATTTTGAAAACAATTTCCAGAGTTTTCATCTACATTCGCGTCAACAATTACATTTTCTGCAGTGGACATTTCAAGTTTCAGCGGGCATGCCGATTCTGCTTGTTTCCACGAGGAGGGGGTCAACTGTGCCTGCAGGTGCTTACTCAGTTCTATCTTTATTGTTGCTGAGATGCAAGCACTGCTACTATTTCGAAATCGGCTAGTACTACCCTACTACCATTCGAGAAAGCTACTGTATTTAACATGCATGCCAACTGTAATGGCTCTCTCTGTCTACACATTTGTATGCCATCTGGGTTGTTGTTTTCCTTCTTATTTTTTCAGTGATATATATCCTGGTGATGTTGGAAACGGATGAAGATGATGCCGATGGATTTGGGCATCAAAACCGCTACCAGATAGATCGCCAAGGTGTTGTGCATCGATATCGCCGCATCCTGTCCTGGAAGATCGACAAGGACGAGTAAAGAGTTAATGCATCGTCAGATCTCCCCTTTTGTTGCGGATTGCTGCTCCTGCTTCTTTTACATACATACACCAATATGTTGCACATGGTAGCTTTCTTTTTCAGACATTCTTTTGGATTGTGCTGTGAACTGCGTGTGCATCTTCAGTAGGTCTTCAGCTGTTATCGATCCACAAAATTATTACCCCTTTTTAACCGAGAAAACAGAACATTACCTCATGAATCTAAACAGGGGCTTTTCTCAATTTCTCAACTATTTGGATGATGTTATGCTTACAGTCTTTTACTATATTTCTATATATCACTGTCAAAACTTGATGTTTCCCAGATGCTTCAGTACAGGATGAAAAAAATTGTGTTCTGCCTGATAGATTCAAACACTCTCTCTCCATGAAGATGATGATGCTGTTGGTGTTGGAAATAACTAACAATCATTAAGACCTGTACTCACAAACTCACAGGGACCACCCTGAACTCGGCGAAGGGTGAGTAATCACTCTGTACACATGATGAAGTAATGCAGTGCTGCGCCAGGTTTTCATTTTATATCCCGAGGAGACAGAGCATTTGTACAAAAGTTTCACTGTCAGATTCAGTTAACTACAAGCACTGCACTGGTGGTGGAAACTACTATCTCTTGAGCTCATCCAGGTTGCCGTTCAGAAAATGAGTATGTTGTTTCTCAATAGCTAGGTACTCAAATCTATTTTTGTTCTGGTTGTTATTTCTCCCGGCATGCTTAATCCTCCAGTCAGGTGCCGACAGTTGCTTAAACGGGATGAAGCCATTTTCTTCTTGGCTAGTTATTTCCTTGTGCGAGCTTGTAATGCAGCAAACTAGACATGAAGGAAGCTCCTTCAGTGCCTGGCTGATGTTGGAACGGACACACTCTGTTTTGTGAATGGGCTGCATGAAGAAGAAGATGATCCAGATGGTGCTGGGCATGGATAAAAGCCAAGAACCAGGAAACAAGAGCAACCATATGAATTGACTCCATGCGAGCTTGTAATACCGCAAAGGCTGACATGATTAGAGAAGACACAAGACCATATGAAAGGAGACACTCCCTGTTAAATATGCGCCTGCCACCTGGTACGTGTTACTGTCAAATTAAATTTGACTTTACAGTTCATCTGCCAATCATTTGCAGTGATAACATGCCAGATCAGTACTGGCTGATTGGGCACTTGAATGTTTGACACCGGATTAATTCGTGCAGTCAACAACCCCAGTACAGAGTATCTATGCACGCGATTAAGTTGTCATTCAGAAAATTTGTGCTCTTTCTGAATTGGTAAACTGCCTTCAGTTAGAAATTAGTGTTGACAGTTGTTTAAATTGGGTAATGCCATTGCATTCTAGGTGAGTTATTTCTGAAGTTAGTTATCTTCAAGGACGCTCAGTGGCCTGTTAGAAGTTCCAGAACTAAACACTTGATGAGTGGTTAGGTAATACAGCGAGACCCCCGCCCACATAGAAGTAGCAGTACGATACATGGCTGCAATTGGCTTGTTTACACACTACAAGAGGAACCCCCCTATAGCAACGCATCAATGTGTTGTCAAATGTCCATATAAGCGCTGCTGAGGTCTACACCAACGGATTTGTATCCGTTGTCGTTGGTGGCGTTGCAAGGTCTACACCAACACATATACATGCGTTGGTAACCGATGCACATAAGCGTTGTAAGATAGCAATGCATAAGCTAAAGCCCAACAACACTTCATATGCGTTGGTGGTGACCCTGCACAAATGGATTTTGGAATGGAGAAACAAATTATCGCAGCTTTTGAAGTAGTTGCTACATAGGTTATGAGGCCAATGTAGGTAGTGTACAGGAGATGCAATATAGTAAAAAAGATCTCATATATTAAATCAATAATGTTGCTTTACAAAGAGCACCATCCAAGGAATACATTATAATGTATATAGATATGCTTTGTCCCAAGTATTGCATATCAGAATGGCACTCATTGCTGATCTTCAGCTTGTACACATGTGTTTAACGAGAACACATGTGCTTTGTACACAAAACAAATCAAAGCTTCGTTGCATAAAACAAAAACCTAAGCTCGTGACATGAGCATCTAGACTGACATGTTCAATCTTCATTAACTCGAACCAAACCGATCAGCATCTCTTGCCATCCATAACTCCATATCCTGAAGATAGTTCCTGCCAGTTGTCGCTATAATAAAGTGCATACTCTTCATCTTCTGCCAGCAATGAAGAAAATACAAACAGTTAAGTATACTACTTTGGGTAATAAACAAGTTCTTGACGAGCATGGTAGGAATGCTACATGTTGTAAGAAAATGTTAGAACTCTGAACCTGTGTCTGTTTTGTACCTGAAAACAAGCAAATGAAACTGGACTCTTAATTAGTTGATTTAATACTGAGCAGTTTGTGCTCAGAAAAACTATAGCTGCTGGTAGTAAGTGGTTGCTTGATATACATAGACCATTGGAATGTAGTCAAGTGCTTCCACTTAACAATTTTCTCAACTGAACGGGTACGCATGTCACACCATCAGGCAAGAAGTGATGTCTTCTCGGACGATTTTAGAAAGAATAATTTTTTTGCGGGGATAGAAAGAATAATTTAGATGTAAGAACTTCTACTAACGCCTGCAAATGTCAAACAAAAACTTAAGATTCTAAGTCGTGGCACATGATCGCTAATGTAAGTTCCTAGCACATTGTTCTTCGCTTATCCCTAGACTTCATTAATCATCTGCTAAGTCTTGTTTAACTATATATGATGGTCATGATAAAAAGGAAGCTAGGTTGTTTATCCAGTGCAATGTCCCGGATGGTACTAGAGGAAGAGTAATACTGATAACCTGGATATTCTGAATTCTTGAAGGAATAGTGCATGCACATCTACTGCATTTATTTACTACAAGCTATTATTTTGTAAAAATAAATTATGACTTAGGATTCAGAATATGAAGATGATATATCACTTTGGTCTGAATGTCTACATATTTTGAATGTGTCTGCATGAGCTTGTATGTCCGGATGAGCTAGCTAATTGTCTACATAAGCGTGTATGATTACAAACTAGAAATCTGAATGTGGATAGTGACATCTGAATGTGTATACTGTATAGCAGCAAGTTTACAAACTAGCGTACTGTACTTAGCACTAGACAAAACTCAAAAGTAGCTTAACTGAGACGCGGACCACCGCATGTGCCCGCTGGGCGTAGCTGGCAGTGAAAACCTGTGTATACTGCTAATCCTGCTATTTTGGTTGCGGACGTTGAGGAAGTGCCGCGGAAGCGTCTGCCTGCATCCTGAATCTAAATGAGCAATCAACATGGCATATAAAGATGAATTCATGTACACACGATGCGCGCGCACACACACACAAAGAAACAAGGGATTGATGAACACCACACCTACGTGATGTCATTCAGGTGCTCCCATCATTGCTGGCCGTTTATCTTCCCAGCACTCATGAAATTCGCAAGCTGAATACCTCAGGTAGCTTTGTATCTTTAATATTAGAGGAAACCTGCAAGACCATAGTTCACTAAGCAACAACTTAAAATTCACATACTAGTGAGAATAAAAGATGCAGTGTGGCATCCTGCGAAGCGTTTTTGTTGTGCTGCATCCTTCTGGTCCAAATATGATTGCAATTCATCATAGCATGCAAATAAATACAAACATTAAAGTATTTAGAAGTATCTGAAGCTAAAGAAAATAGTTCGGATGAATCAAATTTTTACCTACATACTTCGCATGCTGGCAAGTGTGAGATGTCTAGGCTATGATTCATATACCTTTGTAGTGCTGTTATGTATACTCATGCTTAACATTACTGAATAAGGAGAGGTTATGCACTTGTAGTATTGATTTCTCCATGAAATTGGAAGCTTTTGTAAGAGTAAATAAATAATGTGCAATCACCCCTGTTTCAATGGAAAACTAGATTCTCTCCACATAAGCCACGAAAGATGCAGGCATTGATATCAAAACAAGACTGGTGAATAGTCATCCAAGGTAAAATTATTATTTTTCTGCAGTATAATGTGGCACTCTAGAGTATGATAGCCATGTGGAAAATACATACAGATAGTATAGGTGCATCACACAATTATTATGGTCTGCACAACTGAAGCAGAGGATCACCAGCAAAAGCATGTATAGCAAAATTAGAGGATCAGGTTTCCTCCAACGTAAAAGAGGATCGCTAGCCATAACTTAAATACATTAGTACCAATATTCATTGACCAATTTAATTGGAAGGGGACAGAGATGTTTTCCAATCTCCGTTCTAATTGGTCCATCCATGGCACAAGTGGAAGTTTAGAGAAGCTAGGCACCAAATGTCAATGGAATTATAGAAGCCAGCATGTTGTTAAATTAGGGGGGAATGGATTATTGGGGATAATGGGACAAGCACGTTCTTGAGGGAGATAAATCCAGGTGAGCGGTGGGGTAGGCCATAGGCGACCATGGCAACCTCCCTAGGAAGAACAGTCGCGGTTCTTGCTATATCCAGCCGTAATCTACGAGGCCAGACGACAAACCTAGGTATGCCACATAGGACCAGAGAGGATAAGAGCAGAGGGGAGGAGTGTCTCACTCAACCATTTGGCGTGGGAGTCGAGGTAGCCATGGCAGAGCAGCACGGTTGAGCCAGTGGCGACCGCTCGTGCGGAGACGCCGGGGGTCAGTGAGCCGAAAAACCGGAGGAGCAGGAGCCGCGCCGGTGACCCGTGGTGGCGGGTTGCTGCAGGGGCCCGGACTCGGAGGATGTCGCGGCGACGGAGGATCTGAGGATAGCACTCATGGGGAGTTGGGGCTAGCGAGCAACGACACAGAAGAGCGCCGGAGCTAGGCCGAAATGGAGGTCATGGCGGCAGCGTCATGGCCATGGAGCTCGAGTCAGAGGGGAATCGTGGGATGGAGAGATGAGATAGGAAAATGTTTTTTTCTTTCAACAACGGAGGAGGGGTGGAGGGGTGTACCGAGTGGTTACCATTTTCCCCGCCTTTGGATTAGGAATAGGGAGGTTAGCGCTAAGCTGGGACGTGGGGGTTGAATAAAACAACACTTGCGTCAGTATCGTTGGTAGATATCCGTTGTTATATAGGGGTGTTTGTTGTAGTGAAAAGACCAAGGAGCAACTAACTACTCAGGGGAACAAGCAGATCATTAAACAACGCAACGTAGGGAAAACATGATATCAAAGAGCCTCGCCCAACATAGGGGAAGCTTGATGCTACCAGTCATCAATTAATTTGCAGTAGCAGATGACCATTGTTGACTACTCTCCTGATGCTTCAGTAGCAGTTTGCAGTTGACATGCCTTTTCTGCTTGTTTCAGTATAAGCAAGTGGTGTTGGAGGATGATGCTCTGTTATGCTTGTTATATATACATACCGTATCACAGTTAATTCTTGCTGTTACCTATCATTAATTTGCGGTGCTAGTTACTCTCCTAGATGGATGCTTCAGGACGTAGCCGACGATAATTTCTATTCACGCTTTGCAGGCTTGGACTTTGTATGGGAAGCACTGACCGCATTATCACACTTACTAGAAACAGAGTACAGCAACTAAAATCAAACTCATTCGGTAGATAAATATACCAAATGTACACTCTTTATTGGTATAACACTTTCTCGTCTTGTTTAGTATACCATATGATTTTCCATCGTTTTTGTCCTCTTTAATTAGTTTATTATTCATGTATGCTTTCTTGGTTATTTCCATCAACAAGTTCTTTGGCATACTGACAAAGACGCTATTTCCATAACAAAAATAGGAGAGTGACGAACAAGCTGGTACTATTCGTTGCGCACCATTTCCTTGGAAAAAGAAAAGAAAAATGTTGTCTTCAGCAAGCTAGACATCAAGGAACGTTGGTGCCCCGGCCTGTTATGCCTCGGATTTATTCTAACAAGTGGTATCGTGAGCTAGGTGTGAGACTTTGATCTAGAGGAGGAAGATTCGATGTCATGATCATGGTCCCAGCGGACGGAAGTGATCTGAAGACGTCGTGTCAGATCCAAGAAAGCAGTCAAGACGAGCAGCATGCAGCGTGAGCGCGTACAGCGGATATCCTCGATGTGTTCGAGTTTCCGTGGAGATCGGATCGGTAGCGTACCGGCAGCGTAAGTGGAGGCAGGGTTGTACGTACGGACTGAGATTTGTTTTGGAAATAAAAAAGGGAGACCGAGTCTCCACTGAGATGGGCAGGCAAATCAATCGGCGAAAGAAATTCATCTGAGGGATACGTATCCATCGGAATTAACAGGAGGTGTTGACAAAGCAATTGCTAGTATTGGAGTTGAAGCCATGGAGCCAAAATGTGAAGACCAATTATTGGTTAGTTTTGCTAGTAGTATGCGGAGTTCCGTTCGTATGCTTGGGGCATCACGTGGAAAGCTCAGATTTTTTATTGCACAAGGTCAGTCATACAAAGAACCATGGCGTCAACGGATACCAGGTTTGAGGTGGAGAAGTTTACGAAACTGAAAACGTTGGGTTATGAGAGACAAGGGTGAAATATTTATTGGCACAACATGAATGCTTGAAGGCGTTGCAGGAAGTCCTGTCAGCTAAGATGGAATTATCATGTGATGGATGGAAATTCGCGGAAGATGATTTGGGAGCCTGGGTTGGACTAGATAGTCTGACGGATCGACGCAAGTCGGTTGGTACAGAAGACGGTGGTGGGATCGGCGACGACGACATAGGAGCGTGATGCCGATGGTGACCGACTTCTGGACGTGGAAACACGTGGCGCAGGCCCCGACCCTGAGGGCTTGTGTGGCTTCGACAAGACTATGGCGTGGGGTTGATTCAAGATGGTGTACGCATGTGAGCTTGAAGTCGACGGGACGCGGGGTGGACTGATCATCTATCATGGAGTCATGTTGAAGGTGGAGCTGAATTGAGGGGCTACGGTGTAAGGATCTAGGGAATCGAAGCCTATTCAGCAAAGGGGAAAAGCGAGTGACATGTAGTTCGGACTGGAACCCAGTGGTATGATGGAAGCGTGAAACTCGTCATCGGTTGGTGATGATCGGTGGTACTCTGCAGTGGGGGTTGAGTGGTGTGGGTTCACGGCCCTTGAGACTCGACCGGGACAGCGGAGGCTCGACGCGGTAGTAGCAGCGAGGCGTGCGGTACGCACGGGGCATGGAGACGGGCCAGGGCTCTGGTGGTCATACATGTGGTGAGACAACTGCGAATTTGACTCGGGATGACTACAAGCAATGATGAAATTCCTTCAAGTTTCAGACAGGGCGGTCAAGGAAGAGCAGTGATGTTGAGTTCAGGTAACTTTTATGTGTGCGCCCAATATGTGAGTTGTTCATTTTCACGCAAGTCAGTGATCAGTGTGTGATGCTTTGAACGGAGCTCTGGAAGTTGGGAGCATACACTAGAATAAAGAGGAACTTAATTTTGCTCGAGTGTTGATAGTGGTCAAGAAAAGAAGGGACTACAAGTTGCAGGTGCAGTCACATGGAGTCTTTCGAGTAGCAGCGGTACTCATGGGATAAGTTCAAGTCCAATGTACATGGAAGTTTGACGCATGGACAAATCCAGGGGGTGGAGTATATATTCGCCAAGGTGGAGTTTGTTGGAGTTGTGTCGAATATAGTGTACAACGTAGGTTACAGTTGGACTTGTAGTAGTATTGTGTTTACATAGGATATGGAGTTGTGTCTTAGTAGGACACTTGTATCCTAGGCCTCTTTTATATAGCGGGGGTAGACACACGATGTAACCTATGCCAACATAATGGCACATGCGCGCAAGGGGGAGCCGGCGGCGTGTGCCGGCGCCCGGGTGGCCGGTGTGCGGTATTGTGACGGTGTCACGGGAGGAGCGCCCATAGTCAAACCCCGGGGATGTAGCCATATCGGTGAACCTCGTTAACAAATCTCGGTGTCGTGCTCGTGTGATTGCTTGGTCCTCGGATGATCGACGGAGTGGCTCAGATTTATTCTAACAAGAGCAAAAGAAACAAATGCCGACAATGGCGGATCAATGAAAACGCAGAAGCCTCGCAAACGCTGCGCCCACCGGGATCTTCCACTAGGCTCCAAGACTCCGAAGCGCCGGCACCTATCAACACCTCCAAGAAGGATCGCGACGATGACGACGCTGCTGCCAAGGGTTTCCCCCGGTACACGACGAGGCGAGAGGAAGGGTAGCCCCCGACGCCCTCCCGGAAGGTCAGGTGGCACCCACAGGCGCCACCGTGACGGTGTCGACCAAGCCGACAGGGGTTTCCCCCGATCCCAACCCACACCTCGGGTGCTCCGGAGCCAGCCACCAAACCAACCACCACCCAGCGCCAACACGGTCAAGAGGCCCCCACGCCGTCTCACCACGACACCGCAAAGTGAGGACAACACGGCGAAGAATCAGAGCCAGGACTAGGGCAGCAGCACCGTCGGCACGCGGGAGGGCCCCACCTCCACCGTCAGCGACGGTAGCCGTCCGGACGCAATAGCAGGAGCGCACCAGGCCCGTAGGCCCACAGGCCCGGCCGAGCCCTCGTGGGCCTGTAAAGCTCCCGCCCTTGCGCTGCTGCCGGCACGCCGTCTGCGCCGCCGCCCACATCCGAGCCGCTCCTCCTCCTCCCCGAGCCGCAGACAGCGAGGCCACGTCGGCGCCGGCCCGCTAGGACCCAGATGGGGCCCTAAGGCCCAGATCTGGGCCGGGGGCGCGCCGCCGGCCACCAGCGCCACTAGGCCACCCCGCCGCCAAGAGGCAGCGCCACCACCGCGCCAGCCGCCGGCCCCAGCCACCAGGACGCCGGACCACCGCCGAGCCCTGCCCCGGGAAGGGCGCTGCGCGCGGGGGAAAAGAAGGCCCGCCGCAGCTGAGCCACCCGGCCAGATCCGGGGGCGCCGTCCGGCGGCGGCAGGGGAGGGAGAATGGAGGGGTGGGGCGAGGAAGGGATGCGGAGGAGCCGCCCCGGCCGCCGCCCGGGGAGGCGGCGCGAGGCGGAGTCGGGAGAGGTTCTTTGGTTATTTAGTAGCAGATGTTAGTTTTTGGTGCCCTGGCTGTTGTTGGTGAGAGAATCATTTAGTTTCTTGTTTATCATAACAATGCGAGCTTATATTAAGCAACCCTAGCTTAGCTGTTGTACATTTTCTGCGCTGACTGCTTGCTGAATAATCGTGACAGTTTTGGACGCTGGAACTGTTCCTGCATTTGTACAACTCTGGAGACTATTCTACCGGCAACGATCACAATCTTGAGAACTTTCTCCATTTTCTATTCTACTCTGGAGACTATTCCACTCGTTTTGTGCACATCGATTGGCTACACAAGATTGGCATTCCGATAGGATTACCAGGCAGCCACAGCTCACGTGTGTGGTCCGGAAGACAAGTCAAGTCAAGTGCAGCTCACGTTAGGTACGCGTTTTGCTGGCTAATAAACCCCCACACACAGATACTTGGATCCTCTCCTTGCTCCATGCTTTTCCGCCGCTGCACAAGCCTCGCTGCTGCACCTGCCTGACGCGTCGCCGGAGTCTGATCGATCGACGTACAGATCCCGGTAATTTTTATGACCCCATCCACCTCTCCTGCCGTGCTTCTTTCTCCTCTTGTCTAGCATGGCGATACCGTCACGCGGTCTATGTAGTTCTTGTTTGATGAATTTAATTAGGTGCACTCGGATTATTAATCGTTGCAATATTACTATTTCTAATTATCAGATCTACGCCCTGCCCACGCAAAATTAACCGAGCTAGCACGTCCTGCAACCCATGGAGGCGGCTCTTGTGAGTGTGGTAACGGGGGTCCTGAAACCCGTCTTGGAGAAGCAGGCAGCTCTGCTTGGTGACAAGTACAAGCGGTTCAAGGGAGTGCGCAAGGATATCAAGTCCCTCACTCATGAGCTCGCTGCCATGGAGGCTTTTCTCCTCAAGATGTCCGAGGATGAGGATCCCGATGCGCAGGATAAAGTTTGGATGAATGAGGTGCGGGAGCTGTCTTACGACATGGAGGATGCCATCGATGACTTCATGCAAAGCGTAGGAGACAAAGATAAAAAGCCAGATGGCTTAATTGATAAGATCAAGAATGCGCTAGGGAAGTTGGGGAAGATGAAGGCTCGGCGTCGGATTGGCAAGGAGATCCAGGATCTGAAGAAACAAATCGTTGAGGTGGGGGAGAGGAATGCAAGGTACAAGAGTCGTGAGACCTTCTCCAACACCATCAACGCAACCGTTGATCCTAGAGCACTTGCTATCTTTGAGAATGCCTCAGACCTTGTTGGAATTAATGAACCAAAGGATAGCATACTCAAACTTTTGACACAGGAGGATGGAGTTTCATCAACACAACACCAAGTGAAGATGGTCTCTATTGTTGGATCTGGAGGTATGGGCAAGACAACCCTTGCAGGCCAAGTATATCAAGAGCTCAAATGGCAATTCAATTGTCATGCTTTCGTATCTGTATCGCGAAATCCAGACATGATGACTATCATGAGAACTATCCTTAGTGAAGTTAGCAATCAACGTTATGCTGATACCGAAGTGGGCAGTATGCAGCAACTGATCAGCAAGATCAGAGATTTCCTAGCGGACAAAAGGTAAATTTCTATTTGTTTCTGCTACTTGTCCTCCAATATATAATTAAGGAAGTTAATTTGATACTTCACATGAGAATCATATTAGTTGGTTAGTTGCTCACAACCACCCATAATAAGTTGCATATGTGTGATTACATAATCATCATAGATACATATTTTTTTCAAATCATTGTTTGTATGCTTCCCAACACGATGGTCACCCTTGCTATTTTTTGTGTTTATTTCTTCCATTTCAACTTCTTTTCTCTTCGTTTTCTGATATGTCATCTTTTTTATCTTCTTTCAGTTTGTTTTTGTTTGGCTGTGTGCATTTTAGTTATGTAGAAGTTGGGTGTTGCTCAACATGCTTTGTATCTGCTTGATGCTACATTTTGAGTCAATAAAAATGCCCTTTATCGTAAAAAACACGGACTCACACATGAGTTGAGCTTGTAATGCCATTTCGTTTGTGTCCACTTTCTCATTCCACCTACACACACACTGTTAACGAGAATTGTTTTCCTTTTTTCACTAATATCTCTCATAAACCGATATGCAGGTATTTTATTGTTGTTGATGATATATGGAATGAAAAATCATGGGGTGTTATTAAGCAAGCTTTACCCACGACCAGTTTTGGTAGTAAGATAATCACAACTACTCGTATGAAAAATGTCGCTCTTTCATGCCATTCATCATTCGGCGGCCATATTTACAATATAAATCCTCTTAGTATGGCACACTCGAGACAATTATTTTACAGAAGACTATTCAACTCTGAAGAAAATTGTCCTTCTTACCTTAAAGAAGTTTCTGAGCAGATCTTGATAAAATGTGATGGTTTACCTTTGGCGATCATTGCTATATCTGGTTTGTTGTCCAACAAAAAAAGAACAAAACATATTTGGAATCAAGTGAAAGATTCAATTGGGCGTGCACTTGAAAGAAATCCTAGCGTCGAAGGAATGATGAAGATATTGTCACTTAGTTACTTTGATCTGCCTCCCCATCTCAAAACTTGTCTCTTATATCTGAGTCTATTCCCAGAAGATTATGTTATTGGGAAGAATGATTTGATAAGGAAGTGGATTGCAGAAGGATTTATATGTACAGAAGGTGGATGCACAGTACATGAGTTAGGTGAGAGGTGTTTTAATGAGCTCATCAATAGGAGTTTGATTCAACCTGTGAAGACGATGAAACCAATGCCAAGACGACGTAGGATAGTCCAGGGGTGGATTGCTGAAGAGTATTCTCGTGGAGAAGGTGAGTGCACAGAACAGTTTGACGGGATCAATTGGAGTTTGATCCAACCACTGAATGTATATAAATATGATAAGGTGATTGGTTGTCGAGTTCATGACACGATTCTTGATTTCATCATATCCAAGTCGGTTGAAGAGAATTTTGTCACTCTGGGTTTTGTTGCCAGTCTACATGCTACTCCACAAATCAAAGTCCGTCGTCTCTCCATCCAAGCCAACAAGCAAGTAAACTCTATCTTACCAACAGGCCTAGTATTGTCGCATACCCGGTCACTCTATGTGTTTGGGTATACAGAAGAAATCCCATGTCTTGATGAGTTGATGCATTTACATGTTTTGGACTTTGGGCGTTGCTTCCAATTGGAAAACCATCACCTTGCAAATGTAGGGAGGTTGTTTCTGCTGAAATACATGAACCTCAAGGGGACACATATAAGTGAGCTACCTCATTTCTATGCTTCTCAGTGCATAAGTAGTTCATAGTTCCCCTCTCGCCAATCCTAAAAGTTCGTCTTCCTTCAGTCCATTGGTAAGCCTTTCAAGTTCCCAACCAGCAGTCACAAAATTCAGTTTGTATGTAACATCATTAATGCATGGACTACTACTGCTGATTTTTCAACATTTATTTTTTTATTTTAACTTTTTTAGAAAATGAGGATGTACCTCCGGCCTCTGCATCTGGACGATGCATGCAGCCATATTATTAACTAGATCATCGATGGCGCGCGTTGCCGCGCCCATCCATTTTGTCAATAGAATGATAAGCATTCATGAACTTGTGTAAAAACAAGGATACCAGTGCACCCATTCATTTCATTTAGAAATAACAGTATTGAAATTAGTGTGTTACATGCCCCCCAAAAAATCCAGCCTTTTGTCCACGTTTAGTCCGCTGCATGTATCACCACTCGTATCATCATCATCTCTCCCTGCATCAATGACATCACAATCAGAATCGACCACTGTTTCTCCATCTATGTTGTATATGTCCCAAGGTTGCTTGACGACAAGTTGATACCTAATTTTTCGTTCAAGGGTAAAGAGAAGCAAGCCTTTCCTTTTTTGTTATTTATTCATAAACATTGGGATTAGAGATCTTCAGGATGAAGTCTCGGTCAGAAACATCATTCACTTAGAAAGTCGAAGACAATACATAAATAATATTTTGATCAAAGTACTAAGGAGTGATGGTACACACAATAGCAGGAACAACAAAAATAGTAGTACAATCACAGAAAGTCAAACCATGTTTTTCGATAATTTTCAATGTATGGATATAAGATTGTTAAGTGCATATTAAGTTAAATATAACTGAACTGCAAAAAGAGACGAACAATGCAAGATTTACCATGTGATAGTTTCCTTTCTGGAAAAAAGCAATGGGAAACACACATAATGAACTAACGACAGTATTTAGAATGGAAAAGGAACACTTGTAATTGTATATGCTTTTAAGGGAAGCCTAACTATACAATGATATTACGACTATTTTTTCTAGTCAAAGTAGCAGTTTTCATGAAATAACCCAGCTTATCCCTGGTGGAGTGATTCCTAATAGTAGTTACACTGCATCATAGGCAAATTGAGGGCAAGGATTTACCGGAGATATTAGTCTAAACCTCCTTTTCATAGCTTATAGTTAAAATCATTTTCTGATATTAGTTAATACATAATGACAGATTGAGTTTATAGTCTTGTAGCTCATCCCCTTTTAAAAAGTCTTGGAGCTCCTCAACCCCCTAAAATTGGCCAAAAACAGCAAACGAACAAGTAAAAGCACGCAAATGCCAATCAATATCACATTCAGGAAATGCATGTTACATGAAGGATATGAAATCAATATGTCAAAACAGATACGCACCGGCATTTGTCTCAGTCCTGAACACATAATAGGATACCGTGCCTTAAGCTTCAGAATACATGTTTGGATACTTGTTCCGACCAATGAGTGCATAAATGAATTGGCAAATGGACCATTGAAGTCAAGTACAGATCTGGCAGTGTTCCATAATGCGGATGTTACAATTATATTCCAAACTTTAATAACAAAATTACAGTCGCTCAATCATGTATGTGGCACGACAAAGATAGCGTGCCATACCTCCTTTTTTACTTGATATTACAAACAAGGACTGATGAAGAACAAACACCACATAGTGCGTATCACAATCATACCTGCACGTTCAAGATGTTACTGAGAGACGGAACATCATAATCAGAACATTTTTTTTGTAGAAATAAAGCTCGCAACATTGAATTGCTCTGTAGGAAGAAGATTGTCTATTACCTCCTTTTCTATTTGATACTGATGATGCAACATTCGAATTGTCAGAAAGCTACCACCAGAAGTGTTGTTTCTCACCAAATGAGGCACAGTTTGCAGAATGAAATCATGCTACCAACAGAACGAGTAAAACTGCTGTCAAATGCTCCAATTATTCGGTTCTGCTGATAGTTCTGAAAAAAGAAAGATTCCTGAATGAATTGCCATAATATTCCTGTTAGCAAATTCCTACCTGATAAAATTTCCCAAAAGCAAAATCTTGCAACTGCCACATCCAAACTGTAACATATCATTGCGGAAATGAGTGCACTATAATAAGAGAGAAGAAAAATTAGGAAAACTTTATATGAAATCAATAGTCTAGCTTGCAAAAAAAATCGTGTTCCTATGAATTACAATGTGCAAACGCAAAAGCATGTGAATGGGCTACAGATTCCGCGCGTAAACTAATGGCTGCATGCAGTGTGAATGGAAAAAGGAATAAAGGAGCATAAGTTGATATTTGGTGCTTACCGGCAGATTGACTTGAATGGTTGATCCTAATGCACGTAGCTCCACAACGTTGACACTCGACAGGAATACAGGATACATCTACCACTCTATAATTAAAACATGCAGCCGGCAGCCCGTCAGGTCTCAGAAGCTAGGCAAATGGGGAGGCAGGTATCACCTCAAATTAATACTGGGAGTGGGTTACGTACATGTTTCTTTCTTGAGAAGTCTATTCAGAAGTCTGAAGAAGATTATCACTGCAGCAGGAGGGGCAAAACGACGCCGACGGGGAAGACGAGCAGGATGTGCAACAGTACGCCGATCCCTTTCTCTCTTTGCACGTTTCCCCATCAAGATCCAGATCCAGATTGCCGAGGCTGAAAAGAGGCTTGTGTCACCACGTAGGATGGGGGAGGCGTCCAGCCTCGGCCGCTGCTCCTATGCTCCTCTGGCTTGCGGTGGCGGCGGCCCCTGATCACCCCGGCAGCGGCATGATGCCGCGGACGGCGGCTTCCTCCCGGCGCCGTGGTCGTCATGGGCGTCAGACAGAGAGGAGGGAGACGGAATGGCGTCAGCGGCGGCGGCTGATGACAGAGGAGGAGGGAGGAGTGCGGCGTTCGAGGGGTGCAGCGGCTGTGGGGGATCACGGAGAAAGGAGGCCAGGGTTTGTGCGTGGTGGTGGGCTAGCGACTGGGCTGGGAGAATAGGCCCAGTTAACCAGAGGGCTCCGTTTCGGCCTCCGGAGCAGCCCATAGGACAGTTGGGCCAGTATTTACCAGATGCGGGACAGATGGTTTTTACGCAGTAGATCTAACGGTGAGGAACGCCTAGATCATGAAAACAGACGGCCGAAAATGCAAATCGCTGAGAGAGCTTGGTTTAGGCTCAGTTTTACTGTTCTTAATTATTCACAAAGACCATACAAGGTGATATATCAATAAGCCTGAAGCCACCATCTTGGCAACACCGTTGCTACTCCTATCCCCTTGATGAAGGCGTGCCGAATGTCCGGGTCTAATACATCCTTCAGCTTGGTAGGTGGGTACACTTTAGTACATATGAACTTTTGAATAGTTAAACTGATGCCGTAAACTTACTTTGCATGTGCAGTCATAGTTTTGTCCAATTTCAAATGCTAAGGTCAAAACTTTTCATGGTGGTGTGATAACTCGGAGTCTCGGACCGTAGGCACATGATTACGCCAAACCTATCCCTATAGGTTTTGTCCAATTTTATATATGTACATGTACCCCTACGTTGTAAACCAGATCAAAGCAATAGAAAATACAGGACCGACACGGCCCTGTTGCCAAAAAAAGATCGCCTGTGTCCCCTTGTGCTATTCGCGTGAGTTTCGGTGACGTGATACGGCGGCGACTTCGCACGTACGTGTATACGTGCTTGTACGGCCGGCCAATTGCTAGGTTGACGTCGACGAATCCATCCAGCTGCTTGCCTGCTTGTTTGCCTTGTTTACTTGTACGCGTGCGTAGTCACTCAAAGTCCGTCCGTAAAAGTAATTCTGCCGGTCCGACGATTACAAGTGTGCTGTTGACGGAAACAACTCGTCAACGTGTGCAACGTGCAAGGCAATCTGGGCCAACAGTCTTTTAAATTGGCTAGTGTCATTGCTTTACGGGCTGTTTTGTTGTTGCTACACATTGGCTGCACATTCTGTATATGTTGAATTTATTGCATTTGGTGCTGAAAGAGTCCGTGGTACATTTTGAAGTTCTCTTCTAGAAGTGACCATTTTACTCCAATTAATTTTGAAGTAGAAGCCAAGAACACTAGAGTTGCTGCTTGCTGCTTCTGCTCACACGGTACATCATCTCAAATTTGAACTACAAGTTGTAGCTTTATCCCTTGTTTGGCTTGTGTTGTGAACTGTGCGTGTTTGCACTGTGCACATCTTCAGTACGTCTTCAGTTTTTATTGTTTG
Source organism: Aegilops umbellulata (assembly GCA_032464435.1). Classification (NCBI taxonomy): domain Eukaryota; kingdom Viridiplantae; phylum Streptophyta; class Magnoliopsida; order Poales; family Poaceae; genus Aegilops; species Aegilops umbellulata. The sequence continues at coordinate 3,669,163 of CP136057.1, read as the reverse complement.
ATGAAATCCCACCTTAACAAAACTAACTTTGTCTAACGTGCTTCACATTCCCTGACTTTGTAATGCCACTATCAACCCCGTCACTCTTGTCTTGAAACTGAGCACAGCGACTAAAATTTAACTTGCCCAATGGATAAACGATTAAAAGTACATCTTTTATTGACAGCAATTCGTCTTGTAAGTACCTGGTCCTGTACAACTTAGGATAATTTTCCTACCTTTTTTGTCCTCCTTACTTAATGTAGTCATGTATTTTTGTCTTGCTTGTTTCCTTAAACAAGTTCTTCGGCAAGCTGAAAATGCCACCATTTCCCTCAAAAAGAAAAAAGATGAACAAAATATCATTAAGCAATAAAGTCACCCCCTTGAAAAAGAAAAATGATTCAGCTGTCACGCTAGGTTCCTAGGAAGAACTCTTCACAATTAAGCCCTCCGCATTTTTTCGGTGGCCAGGATGTTGCTATATATGCTTACAGTTTATTTTTTTCACAATTAAGCCATACAATTGCAAAATGTCAGTATTAAAATTTGATGTCACCCATGATTTGCAGTACAGCTCTCCGTGTGCTTGAGTAGCGGATGATGATTTTCGGTAGCCTGGATAAGTGATGTTGGAAGTTGGAACAGAGACACTCTCTGTTCGTGAATGAGCTGCATGACGATGATCCTGGTCTTGGGCATCCAAATCTCTGCACCATGTCTTCGAATCTCCATCTGGACACAAAGACATTTGTTATAAAGTTCCGATTTATTTAGTTATGTAAGCAATGATCGTACCGGTTTTAATTGGAGGTTTGAGCTAGCCCTATGTTTCTTGTTTATCATCGTAACAATGAGTTGTACGCAACGGGTGAGCAGCTGTCACTGGAAAACTTTTCGTGAAATGTCCCGGTCACATTTATGTTGTGAAATGCTATGGATTTCCCTCTCTTGATCATCCAAGCTGCTGTTCAAAAGCATGTGCCGTCTTTTTCTATCGTATGAGCAATATTCCGTGGTTTCTACATTTTCAATGGTGAGAGCATCTATGGTCGAGCGCCTTAAACTCCCCTCAAACGCTCAGGCGGAAGGCTGACCGGTCAACAATACCCGGTCCAGACGGGCGCCTCAAACGTCCGGCCTGACTGGCACCTCTCATATCCAGCCAAAATATGAGGTGGATATGGGGTTGCCTGGATGTGATCGGGCGCGTCCGCCACGTCAGACCTGTCCCATGCTGGCCCACCAACCCTGTATATATTCGTGCCCATCCACTTCCCGAACCAAACCCTTGCCACTCCACTCCACTTCCCTCTAGTCCACGTTGCTACCCAAGCTCCTGTTCGGCAATCTCTTACCTTCTCCAACATGAAAGGAAGCGGATCCGAGTCCTACACCTCCAGATCAATTGATCTGGAGCTCGTGCAATGCGGGCCTTAGGAGGAGATGACCGTCCGCCTTGGGCTGCGCCGCTCCAGGAGGAGGCCGCCCGACGGTAGCGCTCGGACTCCTTCCGTCAGGAATCCATTGCGTACGCTCAAATGGTGCATGGATCCGGCGCGACGTGGGTCACTGCTGCCTCACCGGAGGCAGTGTGGTCCATTTGGCATCCGAATGGGGCTGCGGATGCGCAACCGCTTCATTGGCGCGCCGAGTGAGAGGTGAACGCATGGGCATCGTCTGGCTCAAATATGGCGTGGCGTGCCTGCCGCGCGAGGCAGCAGGCACGTGATGCAGCAGCGGATGTTGGCGAGGCGGAGTCACATTCTCTGGTACCCTGTATAAAGCACGACCAGCCTGGACACTGCTACCGTGTCGTTGTGGCCGTCCCCGGCACCTCCCATGACGGATCCATCACTGATCTCACATCCACCGGCACCGTCAAGGCTCCAGAATCGACGAGGAAGAGTAGGGCATGGGAGACGGCGGTGCCTCGAGTCCCGTGAGCCGGTGTGTGTCACATGTCCTACTCTACCTCGCCGGTGATCGGAGCAAAACTTCGAGGGGCGTAGCCTGCCGCCGGACATGGGCATGGCGGAGTCGGACGAGCTCCGCTTAGATTAGGTTTCACGTCCCATGTAATAGTATGGATTTAAGATTATTTTAACTGAGGCATCCGATTGTGTAAGAGATTATTTGAGATGTGACCGGCCACTATCCGCGGACAGGTTCGCGGGCATTTGAGGGGTCGGATTTGCCGTAACTGGATGTAGATGCTCCGAATGGATGCATGGTGGAGTAGTTGGGTCTTGATGGTCGTGGCAATCGCAATCTTGAGAATTTTGTCCATTCTCAATCTTTTGGCCCATGCGTGCCTTCCACTCCTTTTCTGCACAATGACGATATAGGCTGCACACGACTGGCACTCGGATACACAACTCGCGTACGCGTGGTCAGGAAGACAAGCAAGTCAAGTGCAGCGTCAGGTATACACACACCATACACGCATAGATAACTTCCATCCTCTCCTTGCGGCTCGTCATACACACAAGACCGGCCGGATCGCTCCACCCCACTCTCGCGCTACTCCTCGTCTCTCCGTGGGTGTCCGAGCTTCACCCCTACACCTACTCCTCGATCGCCGGCCAGCCATCTTCTCTTCTGCTGCACATCGAATCCCGCCAGGTACGGCATGCCTTACATCGATTAGCCACTCATCTTTTCAGGGTGTAGGACTGTAGGTTTAGGTTGGCCACGCGAATTTTCCTCTTCACCGTTCATGAATTCCGCGGGTTCAACGCAGAATTATATATTGACAGATCAAGCTCTGAGCGCGGCGACTGCTAACTGAGCTCGCTCTCGCTCCGAGTTGCAACTAGTGAAGGAATTACAGATCCCGCTAGGTACGCTCCAGCTCCCTCGTATCCCTCTTACAAAAGAAGAAGAAAAAAAATGCAAAAAGCTTCCACGTCGGTGTTCCTTTTGTAACTTCTTCAGTACACTAGTGCCTCGGGTGACTGGCTTAGCTATCACTAATCCATGCTCTTTTCAGGGTCTAGACTTGGCGCAAACTTTCCTGTTCTATCACTGGCCGTGCATTCGAGCTTTGAGGCCATGGAGGCGGCTCTGGTGACTGTGGCAACGGGAGTCCTCAAACCTGTCCTGGTGAAGCTGGCCACCCTGCTCGGCGACGAGTACAAGCGTTTTAAGGGTGTGCGCAAGGAGATCAGGTCTCTCACTCATGAGCTCGCCGCCATGGAGGCTTTTCTCCTCAAGATGTCGGAGGAGGAGGATCCTGATGTGCAGGATAAAGTCTGGATGAATGAGGTGCGGGAGCTGTCCTATGACCTGGAGGATGCCATCGATGACTTCATGCAAAGTGTTGGTGACAAAGACGAAAAGCCAGATGGCTTCATTGACAAGATCAAGAGCTTGCTAGGAAAGTTGGGGAAGATGAAGGCTCGCCACCAAATCGGCAAGGAGATTCAGGATCTCAAGAAACAGATCGTTGAGGTAGGCGATAGGAACGCAAGGTACAAGGGTCATGAGACCTTCTCCAATGCCAAAAATGCGACCGTTGACCCTAGAGCTCTTGCGGTATTTGAGCATGCGTCGAAGTTTGTTGGAATCGATGAACCCAAGGCTGAGTTGATCAAGTTGTTAACTGACGAGGATGGAGTTGCATCAACACAACAACACGTGAAGATGGTCTCCATTGTTGGATCGGGAGGTATGGGCAAAACAACTCTTGCAAACCAAGTGTATCAAGAGCTAAAAGAGAAATTTGAGTGTAAGGCTTTCATATCTGTGTCACGAAATCCAGATATGATGAATATCTTGAGAACCATTCTCAGTGAAGTCAGTGGTCAAGCTTATGCTAGCACAAAAGCAGGGACTATACAACAACTCATCGGCAAGATCACCAATGTTCTAGCACACAAAAGGTTCGGTTCTATTTGTGTTTGTCACCATCGGGTGCATGCGAAACTTGTTTAGACATGTAGCAGAAACCATACTGATAAATTATCTACAAATGTTCATTATTTCTGCATTTTAGTATATACACCCTCTCTGTTCCTAAATGTAAGACGTTTTGACAGTTCAAACGTCTTACATTTGAGAACGGAGGTAGTTTCTAAGATGTTAGAAAATCTGATGGGCAAATATGACCATGTTGATGTCTACAATGAGAAATAAAATACAATATCATGCCGATGCAAATCAACAACTACCCTAATTGACAATGTGGTTTTTCTTCTTCTCACATGAAAGTTCTCGTTTTCTAGGAAAATTCAAGAAATCACACTTGTACATGATCGAGAATCGTATTTAAATACTAGGTGCAAAACATGTATTCCATCAGAAAAAAAATAGTACGCAAAAAAATTGTTAACACGAACAGCTCATCACTTGTGGGTTCCCCATCCGTCAGTGCTAAGGATAGGTTTGCTATTGTTGAACTGTGTCGTGCTATGCTTACTATATAATCTGCTGCAGAGAACTTGTCAGGGAGGTTGGCAATAGGGGTCGAGCAAACAATAAAATAGGGAAAGGAAAGTTGGGCAAGCGGGACTATATATCATATTCCATTGTAGCCTGAGGAAGTTATGCTGCAAAGAGAGCCTTAGCTGAGAGATTAGGCATAGGTTTTTGCAACATAACCACTAGGGTTCAATTCCTAAAAGTGACAGATGATGCATAGGTTTTTTTCCCCTCATTTATTGAGCATCAAGCTTGATGTGTGGTGGAATCACTCATCAAGATTAAATCATAAAAAAAGTTGAGTAAAAAGATCGTGTGCATCCCTAGTTGATCCAGAGGCTGAAAAGTGAAATTCTCTCCCAAAATTTAAGGAGATATGTAAGTGCTTCCCGGGTCGCTCTCCCATGCGACTCCGGAGTCCCTCGCCGCCACCACTAAGTCCCCTTGTCGTCGCTGGAATCTGCCGGGGCTAGGCCCCATGGCGGACAGAGGCGGTGACACTGCTAGCTTCTCCAGGCGCATCTGGGTCAAGCCTTAGATCAAATCACATCGCCACAACCATCTTCGCTCCTGGATCTGTGTGACAAGCGTCGGACGGTGCATGATGGCTCCCCACCAGCGGTTGCCGAGTTTCAGGAGCCGTCCTGAGCGACTGGGACACGTGCCCCTGCTCGCCCTCATTGACAACGTTGGGGAAGTGTTCCCAGCAGCCTTGTTGGGACATCAACTCTCCGGTAGTGAGTGAGGTATGCTTCGTAGTCGGTTCTGGTCCATGTGGTGACCACTCCGGCTCGGGGCACCATCGAAAGATCTTCATCAGAGTTTCTCTATCCAGATCTGGTGGTTACCGTCGATGGCTCTTACAGGCGATGTTTTCGGATGCAACAGGAACGCTCTGTTCTGGCAGTGAGATGGAATCTATGGACAACAGCTTGATGTAGAGAGTATGGTTGTGCAACGGTCGTGACGAGATTTCTAGCGTATCACATGTAGATGTTGGGATCTTGGAAATCGGTGGTGACAACACATGATTGACTTTGATTTGGTGGTCTTTTGAGCACTCTGTTTAGACCTCCAGGATGAAAACCCTAGGTCTGACTTAATATGGTTATACCTGGCAATGACAATCTTTTTGCATTATTACCTTGTTGTTGTTCACTGGTAGAAAAAAACCCTTTAGTCCCGGTTCGCAACAGCCTTTAGTCCCGGCTGTGCAACCGGGACTAAATATGCGCGACTAAAGACCCACCCCCCCTTTAGTCACGCCTCTTACGGACCGCGACTAAAGGCTTTAGTCCCGGTTCTTGTGGCTGACCGGGACTAAAGGCCCGTCCACGTGGGCGCCCGTGGTCCGTCGGGGCGGAGGACCTGTAGTCCCGGTTCTCGTGGCCAACCGGGACTAAAGGCCTCCTCTGCAGGTTTAGGGTTTCAGTCCTCCTAAACCTGGTTTCTTTTTAATTTGTAGTGTTTTATTTGTTTTATATTTTATTTTGTGTTTTATTTTATTTTTGATGAAGTTTCAGTACACATATTCTACGCTACTATATACATGCATATGAAATTTCAAACAAGAAGAATTCAAGAGGAATATATAATATATATTCAATCTCGGGTGACCATATACAACTTCGAACAAGTTTCCATACACAATTAGGATGGATGACCATATACAACTTCGAACAAGTTTCAATCTCGGGTATGCATATAAATTTATTCGTCCTCGGTATAGTGTTCTCCTTTAGGATTGATGACTTCCCTCATGAAAGATCCTGCTAATTCTTCTTGAATTGGTCGGAAGCGAGCTTCTGGACTAAGCCTCCTCCGCAAGTTATCCGTCGCGTTCCGCACGCTAGCTGATGCCTTCCGCTCAGTGGTGTGTCTCCGGATGTTCTCACAAACATAGTATCCACATAGATCGGTCTGCGGTGGCTGCTGATCTACATTAACTAACCTTCTGAAATCTAGCTCATGTTTGAATTCACCGACAATTTTTTCTGAGAACCGTCTCCAAACCCTATAGGGCAAAGAAAATTAAATGAATAAGGGAGTTATTAGTTAGTTGATATTAGGAAATGAACGAAAGAGACCGATCGATATAGAGCTCAAATGATTGAAAATAATTACTTTTGCAGCATTTTTCTCATGTCGGCCCAACGCTTTGGATCCGAATCCATAGAGTCCATGATTAGAACTGTGGAGGTGTGAAGTTCAATATTTAGCAGAATCCAGTGGAACCTGCGGACACGTTACATGCACAGTCATGCATAACTTGTTGGGGAACGTAGCAGAAATTCAAAATTTTCCTACGTGTCACCAAGATCTATCTATGGAGAAACCAGCAACGAGGGGAAGGAGAGTGCATCTACATACCCTTGTAGATCGCTAAGCGGAAGCGTTCAAGTGAACGGGGTTGATGGAGTCGTACTCGTCGTGATCCAAATCACCGATGATCCTAGTGCCGAACGGACGGCACCTCCGCGTTCAACACACGTACAGCCCGGTGACGTCTCCCATGCCTTGATCCAGCAAGGAGAGAGGGAGAGGTTGAGGAAGACTCCATCCAGCAGCAGCACAACGGCGTGGTGATGATGGAGGAGCGTAGCAATCCAGCAGGGCTTCGCCAAGCACCGCAAGAGAGGAGGAAGAAGAGACGCAGGGCTGCAGCAACGAGGGATAGATCAAATCGTGTCTTGTGGGCAGCCCCTAGGCCTCATATATATTGGGGCAAGGGGGGAGGGGAGGCGCCCTAGGGTTTCCCCTAGGGGGCGGCGGCCAAGGGGGAAAGGAGTGCCTCCCAAGTCAAGTGGAGGCCCTTCCCCCTTAGGGTTTCCCCTCTCCATGCGCATGGGCCTTGGGGGGGCTGGTTCCCCTGGCCCATTAAGGCTAGGGCGCCCCCTTACAGCCCATGCTGCTGTATTGGACGTGGTGGAACAATCTCCGGACCTCCGGACCCCTCCGGAGTCCTCAGGAACCTTCTAGAAGCTTCCCGGTACAATACCGAAAAACCCGAACTTTTCCCGAAACCCGAACAACAACTTTCCATATATAAATCTTTACCTCCGGACCATTCCGGAACTCCTCGTGACGTCCGGGATCTCATCCGGGACTCCGAACAACATTCGGTAACCACATACAAGCTTCCTTTATAACCCTAGCGTCATCGAACCTTAAGTGTGTAGACCCTACGGGTTCGGGAGACATGCAGACATGACCGAGACGTTCTCCGGTCAATAACCAACAGCGGGATCTGGATACCCATGTTGGCTTCCACATGTTCCACGATGATCTCATCGGATGAACCATGATGTCAAGGACTTTAATCAATCCCGTATACAATTCCCTTTGTCTAGCGGTATAGTACTTGCCCGAGATTCGATCGTCGGTATGCCGATACCTTGTTCAATCTCGTTACCGGCAAGTCTCTTTTACTCGTTCCGCAACACATCATCCCGTGATCAACTCCTTGATCACAATGTGCACATTATGATGATGTCCTACCGAGTGGGCCCAGAGATACCTCTCCGTTTTCACGGAGTGACAAATCCCAGTCTCGATTTGTGCCAACCCAACAGACACTTTCGGAGATACCCGTAGTGCACCTTTATAGTCATCCAGTTACGTTGTGACGTTTGGCACACCCAAAGCATTCCTACGGTATCCGGGAGTTGCACAATCTCATGGTCTAAGGAAATGATACTTGACATTATAAAAGCTTTAGCATACGAACTACATGATCTTGTGCTAGGCTTAGGATTGGGTCTTGTCCATCACATCATTCTTCTAATGATGTGATCCCGTTATCAATGACATCCAATGTCCATGGTTAGGAAACCGTAACCATCTATTGATCAACGAGCTAGTCAACTAGAGGCTTACTAGGGACATGGTGTTGTCTATGTATCCACACATGTATCTGAGTTTCCTATCAATACAATTCTAGCATGGATAATAAACGATTATCATGAACAAGGAAATATAATAATAACCTATTTATTATTGCCTCTAGGGCATATTTCCAACATAACTCATCGATTAGACATACCATGCATGGAGTAAACAAAAGAGAATGGGCACAAGAGAGAAACACTCACCCAAAATGGTAAGGAAATAGAATATGACTTTTGAGTTGATGCTTTCTAAGAAACTTGTACAGGTCTTTCTCCACGTCTTTGGGGTGATGTTCTAACACATGTCCATTAACGATATGTGGGTCAATGAACCCAACATCATGGATGTTTCTTATTTTGCATTCCCAAATCTTCAATCTGCATAATAGCGTACGCAACAATATAGTTAGGACAATATATATATATATATATATATATAGTGCAGGCAATGAAGAACGAGATGAGGTAGAAATAAATCACTTACAGAACGTAGCAACTCAGCATAGATTTGTCGAGGGCGCGCAGATTGAACAGCTGGAACAATTCACTCATATGAACTTCTACAGAGTACCGTTTGGTGTGATGCTCATGTGTAACATCCGCATAAACATATTCTTTGTCGGCCCATGTTATGAATTGCTTGTACCAACGTAGCAGATTTCGCATTTGTGGTGGTAGACTATTTTCCTGCTCAGGCTCGATGAGAGGCCCCTTCCGCACATATTGGAATGCTATCTCACATACAGGCGCATCCTCAAGGTCTAAGAAGGCACGAAGAGTCAAACCCATCTCGGACGCTTGTTTCATGGCACCCGCTACAGTCAATCCAAGTGCTGCCGCAGCTGCTATGATCTCGGGGTCCTCTTCCGGACCGGCTTTCACTATGAGCGGGGGGATCGATTGTTTCTTCTGCATCCCGAGCTGGTCAACTTGTTTCCCGCTTTTTTTACTTTCTTCCTCCTTCAATATTTTTGCTTGCCTACGAAGTTCATGTCCATAGTCGTCAGGCATATTCAGCTCGGCTTGGGACGGTGTCGTCAAAAAATCCTTAGCCCACTTCTTTTGCTTCTCAGTGAATACTTGCTTGGGCTCAGGCTCTTTTTTCGCCTTCATATCCGCCTTCCATTTCTCATAATCAGCAGACGCGGCCAATTTGGTTTCAGCTTCACTAAGTTCCCCAGGCCTTGGGAGGAGAGGCTTCAGTGATGGCTCCGGTACCCTTGTGGTCTTAGGTACATAAGGGTCCGGGTTAATAGTCCAGGAGCGGGTTTCCTTGTTGTCCGCCTGCTTCTGCTTCTTCGCCGGAGGTGGATTGGGGGGCGTCGTACCCGCCGGAGGAGGATTGGGGGGCGTCGTACCCGCCGGAGGTTGTGGATCGGGGGACGGCGTCGAATGGCGTGAAGGAGGTGTAGGTGAACCACCACGACCACCACCACCGCCACCACCGCCACCACCACCACCACCATCGGAGGGGGGTGGACTTGCTAGCCTTGGCGCCTCGCCTGGAAACACTATGTACTTCTTTTTCCATAGAATGTACTGGCGCTTGACATCTCCAAGTCTTCTCTCCCCTTCGGGTGTAGGTTTGTCAATCTCCAAGTCCTCAAACCCTTGGACTATGTCTTCCACCGTGACACGAGCATAGCCATATGCAATGGGGTTGTTGTGGTGGAGTGCTCCAGGTGTACAGGGTAAAGCACTGCCGCTAGCTACCTTCGTGGAAACGTTCCCCACGGGATAATGCAGATCACATTCTTTCATCTCCTTTACATCATCCACGGGGTAGTGAGGCTCCGGTGCACGAATCTCGATCATCGGTGCACTAGCACCAGGCGGGGCATCCGTGGAAGCCACGCTGCTTCTCCGCTGCTGGCTTCCGCGATCCGCTTCATGATCTTCATGCGGCCCTGCAGCCGATTTTTCTTTCAGTAGTTCATGCACGGTCTGCTTCAACTCATGGAGTTCCGATGCAAACTTCGTCATAAGATCTGCATCCCGGTCTGTCTTTCTCTTACGGCTTCTGTAACAGTACGGGTCATTGTCCTGGGAAAACCCTACTTTCCATGGAACTTTGCCTTTGCCTCGTACACGTCCTCCGTGTTCATCATTCCCGAGGGCTGTTGTCAGTGCGTCTTTCTCTCTGTTGAACTTGATCAAGCCCTCTTGAGCTTGGGTCATTGCGTCAATAAGGGCTTGGGTGGGAGCAAACTTTTTCTGCCGGTGAACACACACCCCTGTCTCCGGGTCTAGCGATCCCCCATGCCCGTACCACCAGCTTTTGGCCCTTGGGTCCCATCCCTCTGTACCTAGAGGGATTCCTCGCACCCTCAGGTCCTCCTCCATCTTCTGCCACCTAGGCTCCGAAAGGAGGTATCCTCCTGGCCCCATAATATGATGGTACTTTTTCTTACTCGCATTATCCTTATTTTTTTCGATATTTCCTTGAAATGGTCCGATTGCTTTTGCCTCACAAATTCTGGCCAATCATCTTTCAGTTTCTCATGTTGTCCATTGAAATCCGGAGTCTTGCCCTTGTTGACATAGTCACGGGTTAAATTTTTCTTGAAGTTTCGGAATGCTTCGCCCATCTTCTGAAGAGCGAACTCTTTAACTAGCCTCCTCCTCTGACGTCCACCCGGAACCTCGTTACCGAATTCATCGACTTTGTTGTATTCCGGAGGTAGAATGAAATGTTCCATAAGCTTTCTCCAGCAATCCTTTTTCGTTCTCTTGTCGACAAAACTGAAACCAAGACGTGCCTTCTTTGGCTCGTTCCATTCCTGGACGGTGATCGGGACGTTGTCTCTAACAACGACTCCGTATTGGTTGATAAACTTTGAGGTGTGCTGTAGGGGCTTGCCGGTTTCACTGACAAACTCAATGGCATATGTTTCTCCTGTTTTCATCGCCTTGGATTTGCCACGCTTTGTCGTACTCGATCCGGAGGGCTAAAAAAAGAAAGAGAGTCGCGCGCGTTAATACATATGTATTCACATTTCAGTAAGTTTGTATCACGAGAGGCTCTCAATGTATATATATACCTCGCCGGAGGTGGTTGCTACTTGCAATTCGAGATCGTCGGTTGTTGACGGTTGACCTCCGTCGACAATGTCCGTTCCTTCACCGACAATCTCTGTTCCACCGTCAAGGTTCAGATAAGAAGAGACTACATCCTCTTGTTGCTCATATTCTGAGCCCGGCACATAAGGAATCTCGTTGTTGATGATGCCCATTAAATAACGTTCAACCTCCGGATCCCTAAGCGGCTCGGTTCTATCGTCCGCCATATGCCACTCCTGCATGTAGTAAAAATTCTTTAAGTATAAAGGAATTAAAAAATAAGATTAAGGGGACATAGAGGAGGAGGAATTAAAAAATAAGATTCTTTAAGTAAAAATTCTTTTTTTTCTTCTTCTTCCTTTCTTCTTCCTCTTTCTTCTTCTTCCTTTCTTCTTCTTCCTTTTTCCTTTCTTCTTCTTTCTTTCTTCTTCTTCCTTTCTTCTTCTTCCTTTCTTCTTCTTCCTTTCTTCTTTCTTTCTTCTTCTTCCTTTTTCTTTTTTCTTTCTTTCTTCTTCTTCCTTTCTTCTTCCTTTCTTCTTCTTTTTTTCTTCTTCCTTTTTCTTTCTTCTTTCTTTTGGTTTTCATTTGGTTTTCATTTGGTTTTCATTTTTTTTCTTCCTTTTTCTTTCTTGTTTTTTCTTCTTCCTTTTTCTTTCTTCTTTCTTTCTTCTTTCTTTTTTTCTTCTTCCTTTTTCTTCTTTCTTTTTTTCTTCTTCCTTTGTTTTTCTTCTTCCTTTCTTTTTCTTCTTCCTTTTTCTTTCTTGTTTTTTCTTCTTCCTTTTTCTTTTTCTTCTTTCTTTCTTCTTTCTTTTTTTCTTCTTCCTTTTTTTCTTCTTTCTTTTTTTCTTCTTCCTTTTTTTTTCTTCTTTCTTTTTTTCTTCTTCCTTTGTTTTCTTCTTCCTTCTTTCTTCTTCTTCCTTTTGGTGGTGGCATACCTTTGGTGATCATTGCCATATCTGGTTTGTTGGCTATCACGGAAAGAACAGAACATATGTGGAATCAGGTGAAAGATTCAATTGGTCGTGCACTTGAAAGGAATCCTAGTGTTGAAGCAATGATAAAGATATTGTCACTTAGCTACTTTGATCTTCCTCCCCATCTAAAAACATGTCTCTTGTATTTGAGTATATTTCCGGAAGATTCTGTTATTGAGAAAAGAGCCCTAATATGGAGATGGGTTGCTGAGGGATTCATTCAGAAAGATGGCAGATACACAACATATGAGTTAGGAGAGAGGTGTTTTAATGAGCTCCTCAATAGGAGTTTGATCCAAGTTGCATGGACAAATGAATATGGTAAGGTGGAGAGCTGTCGAGTTCATGACATAATTCTTGATTTCATCATATCAAAGTCCATTGAAGAGAACTTTGTCACTTTAATTGGTGTTCCGTATATAACTAGCAGGACACAAAGCAAAGTTCGTCGTCTCTCTCTCCAAGTTGATGCGGAAGGAAATTCAATAAGAAAGACTGGCATGGTATTGTCTCCTGTACGATCACTCAATGTGTTCGGGTATTCCTTGGAAATCCCCCCTCTCAGTGAGTTTGGGCATTTGCGTGTTTTGGACCTTGAGCTTTGCCACCAAGTTGTAAACCACCATATTACAAATATTGGGAGATTGTTTCAGTTGAGGCGCCTCAATCTTAGATGGACAGAAGTAAGTGAGCTCCCAAAAGAAATCGGCCATCTATGTTGCTTAGAGATGCTAGACATAAGAGGCACCCAAGTACAAGAATTACCATCAACTATTGTGAATCTCGGAAGATTGGTGGGTCTGCTTCATGAAAGTAGTGTTAAGTTTCCAAATGGAATTGAGAAGATGCAAGCATTAGAGATGTTGGGAGAGGTCAATGTCTATAGGCAGCCATTTAACTTCCCGCAAGAACTTGGACAGCTACAGAACCTGAGGAAGCTGGCCCTCAATTTTGAAGTTGCTTCCATCTCTGTACAGGAACATGAAGTGGAACAGTGCAATAAATATATTGCTTCTGCTCTTCGCAAACTAGGCACTCAGAACATTCGTTCTCTAACTACTGTTTGTGGGGGGCGCTTCTTACAACAGGGATCTTTGTGCCCTGTTCCGTTTAGCCTCCAGGAATTCATTATGACCAAGGGCTCGCATGTGGAGCAGGTTCCGGAATGGGTGAGTTCCCTTGTAAACCTCCAGCTGTTTCGCCTAGAAGTGAACAAATTCACGCAGGAAGATCTACGGGTCCTTGGAAGCTTACTGGAGTTGCTCATTCTGGAAGTGATCGGAATGGGAAAGTATAGTGATACAAGGTTCACAGTTAGCGATAAAGTTGGGTTCCGATGCTTGAGGAAGTTCTCTTTGGAATCATGTAGATGGATGCTTTTTGAAGCAGAATCCATGCCTAAGCTAGAAAAACTCGAAATTGGAATTTGGGGGTCCGGTTATAAGACTGCTAGTGGAATTTGGAGGTCCGGTTACTGGAAATTCGGAATGGGAAACCTCCCCTGCCTCCTTAGTCTCAAATTTGCAACATATGGCTGGGACTGGGATGATGGCAGTCTTGCAGCTGCACAGGATGCTATGGAGAGAGCAGCTGGTAGACATCCCAACCGCCCTACTCTCATCTTTCAGAAAATCTGCTGATAGTAGCCTTGAGGTACTACTCTATTCCCAAGATTTTATAAACTTTATGATCTTTCTCTTAATTTCGTTGACTCATATGTTCATGTTTCCTTCCCTGTACAAGCTCAAGCTAGAAAGATCATGAGTGCCAGGACAGGAAGGGACTAATTATTGCACTATCAGCTCCCCACCTCTTTGAGGAGACAAGGCGACATTGGTACACAAGTTTCATCCTCTCATTCAGTTTAACTGCAAGCACTACTGTTACTGTCCCTAGCAAGCAGTGGAGTTTGGAGCTACAAGCACCTACAAGAAATGCCTCGTGGGCCGGCCGGCAACATGAGAGTTGCTGCTGCGTTTCTTCCTTTGATGATACATTGTATTCCCGCATCCTCGGCATTTCTAGCTAGCTTACACAACAGTTTTTTGTTGGGCAATTCTTTCATATGTTACTCCTTAATTGGCTCATCCTCCAGCCCGCACCGCCTCTGCACTGCCCGTCGCATCGCCGCCACGCCCCGTCGCCGGCCCACTCCGGCACGCCGTCGAGCTGCCGCGCCCAGCACCGAGCGCCGCATCCGGGATGAGGAAACCAGCCCGCGCCGTATCCCCCGTGCGCGGAGACGAGAGAGTCCCGCCACCGGGGGGCCACCGGCTTCGCGCACTCGCGCCCCCCGGCGGCGCTAGGGTTAGGCCCCCCGGATGCTCGCGGGAGGAAGGGGACAGAGTCGATCTAGCCCCCCAATTCCCAGTAGAAGTCGTTGCTACCTTCTGTTGGTGGCCCCCTACCTTATTCCCATCAACAATTCCAAACTGGCATCACCAAGATGAGATGAAGTTGCTGCTGCTCTTTTCACCTCGTCCACTTCCCAAGTTTCTTGATTTTTTAGCTATATAATTGTCTTTCTTTTTCATGCGCCGACTTGAAGTTTTCCCTCAATGTGTGATGTCAATGTATTTGTTCACCATTATTCATGTTGGCTATTATTGTTATGTAAATTCCCCTTTTTGTATGCTCCTTTAGTTGTGCATTTGTGGTTAATTATCATTTCATTCATGGAGTAGCTAGGAAGTTTCATTTCATTATCATTTCCTTTTTTTGCCTGCAAAAAAAAAGTTCCTCTCATTTTCTTGACGATTCCGATGTTGTTATGTACATAGTATATGCTTACAGTATTTTCTACAGTTTATTAAATGCTTTCTACACAATCACTGTTAAATGTACCGACACTGATGTTAACAAGATGACACGGACATACGTGCCTGTGTGTTTGCTTCACCGATCATGCATCTAACTGACATGTCCCGCTCATCTAAGAGACCGGTTCATCGTTCTCTATGATGAATCATGAATAGTCCTGACTTGTTTTGTGTACGAGTGATGAATCGTATGTGCCTGCAGGTACGTCCCTGTAGCTTGCTACTTGAAATCTATCTTAATCTTGATTTTTGCTTATGCCATTTCATTCTCCATCTTCAGTCATCCTTCTGTTATGTGCTTCTGGGCTAGCTTATGTGCTTTGCGAGACACACCAGTTTTTTTTTCATTTTGCTTTTTTGCTTTATGCATTTTGCTTTTTCTTTTCAGTTTTTATTCCTCAAAAGAATTCAGGATTTCCAAAAGGTTCTAATTTTGAAAACAAATTATTTTTTGAAAAAATATTCATGTATTTAAAAAATGTTTGTGAAATTAAAAAAACGTTATTGAATTCTAAAAATATTCTTGTTTTCTGAAAAAATTGTTCAGAAAATCTTAAAGTGTTCGCCGATTCGAAATATGTATGTAGCTCTAAAAATACTCGTGGAAGAAATGTTCATGTATTCGCAAAATGTTCATGAATTCAAAAAATTTTAAGATTTCAAAAAATCCATGAGTTTCCAAAAATGTTCCTGAGTTTAAAAAATGTTGACAACTTTCCAAACAATGTTTGCGAGTTTGCAAAAAAGTATTCACGTATTTATTAAATTGTTCTCAGATTGGAAAAAATGTTAATGAATTCAAAAAGCATTCAAGAAATGAAAAAATTGTGCGCAAATACAGAAGTTGTTTGTGAATTCAAAAAAATATCCGTGTTCAAAAACATTTCACGAAATTGGTTTTCTGTTAATTAAAAAATAGATCATTTCAAAAATATTCTCGCGTTGAAAAGGTTCACAAATTTATAAAAATGTGCATGTAATTAAAAACAAAAAATAGTGAAGAAAGAAGAACTAAAAAAGATGAAAAAGGAAAAAATCACGCAAAAAAGCAAAATAAAAAGAAAAGACCAGTTTAGGAAAGGTTCTAGAACCATTCCGGAAACCATGAGGGAAAGGCCAATATGGGCCGTCACATAATTAGGACATGGCGCATGGAGAGGGTATTGGGTTTTTATCCACCGACCCACACGTCAAATAGGAATTGCCGGGGCATTGCCCCGGGTAGATTAGGTCCCCCCCCCCCCCCCAGTGTGCGCTTAAGGCTTGAAGCCCAGGAACTTTGTCTTAAAGTGTTAATAAAGCCCATGTATTAGCTGGTCAGCCCACATTATAGGAAACAAACTACCAGTTAGTTTATCTAAAAAAACTCAGGTAGTTTTGGAAGGTAAGGAGGCCACGAGGGCATCATCTATGGATTGTTTCAGCGCTGATGCCACACACACGCGCGCATGCACATTAGCTTTGTAATAGCCGCAAATTCGACGAGGGCATCTGCACAACCGATCAGCACCGTCGACGATTGCAGAAGCGGTGAGTACCCTTTGCTGAATTATACTGTGCAACGATACAGAATGAACTGATCCGCATCTGGCTCCACCAAACTAGAAACTTGTTGCTCTAGGTGAAGTTGATAAGGGGTAGCAATATCTTGTTTTCTTGTCAATAATTGGTACTCTAAATTAGTAGATGCAAAAATGATGGTGCCCAAAAAGATTTTTAAATTCTGTTTTTTTTGGCGCATGAGGGAGCCGACATACTCTGTTGGGCCACATGGTTTTGAGCCCACGGAACAGACCACGACGACGACTTGGAGTTGGCGACGACCCTTCCTGGTCGGTCGTTGTTTACGCGTTGTGGTGGCTGACCACTGACCGGATCCATCCCCTTCTCTTCTCACTGCAACTGCTGCCACTCTCCTGCGCCTCCCCTCGTCTCCCCGTGCATGCGTCGCCGGCGTACGAGCCCCTCCTCGCCGGCCAGCCGCCTGGGTTACCCCGCGGTCACCTCAATCTGCCACTGCGGCGCGGCAGATCCATCGTGTGCTAGCTAGGTACGTGTACGACCACCCCTTGCCCTGCTTCCATCTCCTTGCATGACGCCGCCAGCGCCCGCCGGCACGCGGTCGACCGGTAGCTCGTTCGGTGCAGCAGCCGTTGCGCTTACCTCCGTTAGTCCATCCTCTTTCAGGTCCAGATCGACGACGCCGACGAAATAATCAATCCACTGTTCACCGCCCGTCTCGCGGCGCACGCGTCGCCGGCGCCAGAGCTCCCACCCCCCGTTCGCCTCACCTGCCGAGGCGCCGGGGTTACTTCGCGACCGCCGCAGCGCAGTTTACCCCGCGGCCCGATCCACATCCCGCGAGGTACGGCCCTGTCTCCCTCGCCCCCTGCTTCCATCTCCTCCGATGCTGCCGTGGACGCCGCGCATTGGACAGAGCCGGCACTAGGGACGCTCTGTAGCTCACCCCCGTGAATCCATTCTCTTTCAGGTCCAGATTGACGACGAATAGAAGAGGAAATAATCCACTATTCACCGTCAGTGCGCTTGGCCTTGGCCGACACTATGTACCAATCGAGGTGGCTCTGACCTCTGAGTTGCACGACGCTTCCACGGGAGAGATTTATAACTAGCTGTTCAGTGTGATAATCCCTCCTCTTTTTCAGGTTGTCAATTTGTAGTTAGCTGTTTACTGCCAGTGCATTCTGCAACCTGTGAGATAGCATGGCCGTTTATGGTGCAGCAATGGTCGGGCTCACCTCTGTTAATCTATCTTCTTTCAGGGTTCAGATCTACGACACGGAGAATAAATCGAATCCATTCTTCAGTGGCGCTGGGTATGAACCCATCTCTCTGTGTCTCGGACACAACTAAAAATTCAGGTTCCATGCGAGCGATCTGCATCTACATGTTCAGTCTACTAATCCATCCTTTTTTTCAGGTTGTCAATTGGTAGCACCTGTTAACTGTCAGTGCATTCAGCAACCTGTCCTCCACGCACAGCTGACTGGCTGAGCTCTGAGCTACCATGGCTATGGAGGCTGCACTCGTCAGCGTCGCGACGGGTATCCTCAAACCTGTCATAGGGAAGCTGACCGTTCTGCTCGGCAACGAGTACAAGCGTTTCAAGACAGTTCGCAAGGAGATCAAGTCTCTCAGTCATGAGCTCGCCGCCATGGACACTTTTCTACTCAAGATGTCCGAGGAGGAGGATCCCGATGTGCAGGATAAAGTCTAGATGAATCAGGTGCGGGAGTTGTCCTATGACTTGGAGGATGCCATCGACGACTTCATGCAAAGCGTCGATGACAAAGACGAAAAGCCAGATGGCTTCATTGAGAAGATCAAGAGCTCAGTAGGGAAGTTGGGGAAGATGAAGGCTCGCCGTCGGATTGGTAAGGAGATCAAAGATCTGAAGAAACAAATCATTGAGGTGAGTGAGAGAAATGCAAGGTACAAGACTCGTCAAGCTTTCTCCAACACTATCAATGCAACTGTTGACCCTAGAGCCCTTGTTATCTTTGAGCATGCCTCAAAACTCGTCGGAATTGATAGACCCAAGGCTGAGATAATCAAACTGTTGACTGAAGACGATGGATGTGCTTCAGCAAAACAGGATGAGATAATCAAACCGTTGATAATACATGATGTTCATGCACTTTTACCAAAAAACAAGGATGTTCATGCACTAGCGCAACAACCACCACCACAACCACCTAAAGTAGTCTCCATTGTTGGATCTGGAGGTATGGGTAAGACAACTCTTGCAAACCAAGTGTATCAAGAGCTCAAAGGACAATACAAGTGTTGTGCTTTCGTATCAGTGTCACGAAATCCAGACAAGATGAATATCCTAAGAACTATTTACAGCCAAGTTAGCTGCAAAAGTTATGATACCACAGAAGCAGGTAGCATACAACACATCATCACCAATATCAAAGAATCCCTAGAAAACAAAAGGTATTGTTTCTATCTCATTTTTACATATCGTTCTTGGATGTGTGCAAATGTTATTTTGGTAATTCACATGAAAATGATACATGTAAGTTGGCATTGAATGTTTCCATATAATTATATTATAATGTGTATTTTCAATATGTTTCTAGAAAAAAGTATTAGAATATATTCTGTATTGAGAGAGAGAGGGAGGGGAGGGGGAGGGGGAGGGAGGGAGGGAGGGAGAGAGAGAGTGTGTGTCACACGCATATGTGTGTGTAAATGCATTTGTTGATGTCCAAAACTACATGTACAATACATGGTTTGTGCACATAGAGTGGGTGCTCCGTGTATTTAAGAAAATAGATGTATGAGTTTAAAAAATAAAAAAAAATCCAAAAATGATCCGTACAGATGACATAATGAAATATGGATTTTTTTCGATAAAGGACTTTTCATTGAATAGATATATCGAGGTGATACAATCGTATTGAAAGAAAGCCCGGCCTCTGCATAGCTAGATGCACACAGCCAAAAAATCTAGAGCACCCTAAAACTAAAATAATTCGATACAATGCCAAGCAATAAAACATGTCCATCCTAAGAAAAAGTAGATCCTATCCGTAAATCACACCGCCATCCATGTGGGTAGAAAACCTCCCTGGCCGTACGCTCCAGCCGTGTAGACGCCATCGTAAAAAGGTCCCTGTCCTCCGGCTTCTGCAGGATAGACCACGTACGGAGCCATCGTGTACAAACATGGATAACCTGCATAGGAGATGAGACACATTTATTGTTAAAAACCACATCATTCCTGGTAAGCCACATTGCCCAGCATAAGGCCGCCGCTCCCGCAAGAATATGTGCAGAAAATTGTTTATCAATACCCCACAACCAGTTGCCGAACATATTTCGTGCACTACGTGGTGGGTATAAATTGGAAGTTACTTGGACCATGGCCCAAACTGGCCGAGCGAACTTGCACTCAAAAAATAAGTGTTTGATAGTCTCGTCATGTTGGCAAAAGACACAAGTCTTTGTTGGAAATATGCCCTAGAGGCAATAATAAAAGCATTATTATTATATTTCCTTATTCATGATAATTGTCTTTATTCGTGCTATAATTGTGTTAACCGGAAATCGTAATACATGTGTGAATAACAGACAACAATATGTCCCTAGTGAGCCTCTAGTTGACTAGCTCGTTGATCGACAGATAGTCATGGTTTCCTGACTATGGACATTGGATGTCATCGATAACGGGATCACATCATTAGGAGAATGATGTGATGGACAAGACCCAATCTAAACATAGCATAAGATCGCATAGTTCGTTTGCTAGAGTTATCCAATGTCAAGTATCCTTTCCTTAGACCATGAGATCATGTAACTCCCGGATACCGTAGGAGTGCTTTGGGTGTGCCAAACGTCACAACGTAACTGGGTGACTATAAAGGTATACTACGGGTATCTCTGAAAGTGTCTGTTGGGTTGACATGGATCGAGACTGGGATTTGTCACTCCGCTTGACGGAGAGGTATCACCGGGCCCTCTCGGTAATGCATCATCACAATGAGCTCAAGGTGATCAAAGTGTTTGATCACGGGATCATGCATTACGGAACGAGAAAAGTGACTTGCCGATAACGAGATTGAACGAGGTATTGGGATACCGACGATCGAATCTCGGGCAAGTAAAATACCGATTGACAAAGGGAATCGTATACGGGATTAATTGAATCCTCGACATCGTGGTTCATCCGATGAGATCATCGTGGAGCATGTGGGAGCCAACATGGGTATCCAGATCCCGCTGTTGGTTATTGCCCGAGAGCCGTCTCGGTCATGTCTGCATGTCTCCCGAACCCGTAGGGTCTACACACTTAAGGTTCGGTGACGCTGGGGTTGTGAAGATATGTATGTGCAGTGACCCGAATGTTGTTCGGAGTCCCGGATGAGATCCCGGACGTCACGAGGAGTTCCGGAATGGTCCGGAGGTAAAGAATTATATATAGGAAGTGCTATTTTGGCCATCGGGACAAGTTTCGGTGTTATCGGTATTGTACCGGGACCACCGGAGGGGTCCCGGGGTCCACCAGGTGGGGCCACCTGCCTTGGTGGGCCACATGGGCCCTAGGGGGTGCGCCTTGGCCTGCTTGGGCCAAGGGGAACCAGCCCCAAGGGCCCATGCGCCAAGGAAACTTGGAGGAGGGAGAGTCCAAAGGGGGGAAGGCACCTCCGAGGTGCCTTGGGGAGGATGGACTCCTCCCCCACCCTTGGCCGCACCCTTCCTTGGAGGAAGGGGCAAGGGCTGCGCCTCCCCCTCTCCCTTGGCCCTATATATAGTGGGGAAAAAGGAGGAGCAAACGAACCCTATGCCCTGGCTCCTCCCTCCTCCCTGCAACACCTCCTCCTCCTCCTGTAGCTGCTTAGCGAAGCCCTGCCGGAGTTCTGCTGCATCCACCACCACACCGTCGTGCTGGATCTTCCTCAACCTCTCCTTCCCCCTTGCTGGATCAAGAAGGAGGAGACGTCTCCCGTCCCGTACGTGTGTTGAACGCGGAGGTGCCGTCCGTTCGGTACTAGATCATCGGTGAATTGGATCACGGCAAGTACGACTACCTCAGCCACGTTCACTCGAACGCTTCCGTTGCGATCTACAAAGTGGTATGTAGATGCTATCTAATCTGAATACTCGTTGCTAGATGAACTCATAGATGGATCTTGGTGAAACCGTAGGAAAAATTTTAATTTTCTGCAACGTTCCCCAACAGTGGCATCATGAGCTAGGTCTATGCATAGTTCTTCTTGTGCGAGTAGAACACAATTTGTTGTGGGCGTAGATGTTGTCAATTCTTCTTGCCGTTACTAGTCAATCTTGATTCAGCGGTATTGTGGGATGAAGCGGCCCGAACCAACCTTACACGTACGCTTACGTGAGACCGGTTCCACCGACTAACATGCACTAGTTGCATAAGGTGGCTGGCGGGTGTCTGTCTCTCCTACTTTAGTTGAATCGGATTCGATGAACAGGGTCCTTATGAAGGGTAAATAGAGATTGACAAATCACGTTGTGGTTTGAACGTAGGTAAGAAAACGTTCTTGCTAGAACCCTAATTCAGCCACGTAAAACTTGCAACAACAATTAGAGGACGTCTAACTTGTTTTTGCAGCAAGTGCTTTGTGATATGATATGGCCAAAGTTGTGATGTATGATGAATGATCTATATTTGATGTATGAGATGTTCATGTTATTGTAATAGGAATCACGACTTGCATGTCGATGAGTATGACAACCGGCAGGAGCCATAGGAGTTGTCTTCATTTTTTGTATGACCTGCGTGTCATTGAGAATCGCCATGTAAGTTACTTTACTTTATTGCTAAATGCGTTAGCCATAGTAGTAGAAGTAATAGTTGGCGAGCAACTTCATGGAGACACGATGATGAAGATCATGGTGTCAAGCCGGTGACAAGATGATCATGGAGCCCCAAGATGAAGATCAAAGGAGCTATGTGATATTGGCCATATCATGTCACGTTTATTATTTGATTGCATGTGATGTTTATCATGTTTTTGCATCTTGTTTACTTAGGACGACGGTAGTAAATAAGATGATCCCTCATAATAATTTCAAGAAAGTGTTCTCCCTAACTGTGCACCGTTGCTAAGGTTCGTCGTTCCGAAGCACCACGTGATGATCGGGTGTGATAGGTCCTTACATTCGCATACAACGGGTGTAAGACAGATTTACACACGCAAAACACTTAGGTTGGCTTGACGAGTCTAGCATGTACAGACATGGCCTCGGAACACAGAAGACCGAAAGGTCGAGCATGAGTCGTATAGAAGATACGATCAACATGAAGATGTTCACCGATGTTGACTAGTCCGTCTCACGTGATGATCGGACACGGCCTAGTTGACTCGAATCATGTAATACTTAGATGACTAGTAGAGGGATGTCTATCTAAGTGGGAGTTCATTAAATTTGATTAAATGAACTTTATTATCATGAACTTAGTCTAAATATTTACAATATGTCTTGTAGATCAAATGGCCAACGTAGTCCTCAATTTCAACACGTTCCTAGAGAAAACCAAGCTGAAAGACGATGGTAGCAACTATACGGACTGGGTCCGGAACCTGAGGATCATCCTCATAGCTGCCAAGAAAGATTATGTCCTAAGAGCACCGCTGGGTGACGCACCTATTCTCCCTGCAGAACAAGACGTTATGAACGCTTGGCAGTCACGCTGCGATGATTACTCCCTCGTTCAGTGCGACATGCTTTACAGCTTAGAGCCGGGGCTCCAAAAGCGTTTTGAGAGACATGGAGCATATGAGATGTTCGAAGAGCTGAAAATGGTTTTCCAAGCTCATGCCCGGGTCGAGAGATATGAAGTCTCCGACAAATTCTTTAGCTGTAAGATGGAGGAAAATAGTTCTGTTAGTGAACACATACTCAAAATGTCTGGGTTGCACAACCGCATGACTCAACTGGAAGTTAATCTCCCGGAAGAAGCGGTCATTGACAGAATCCTCCAGTCGCTTCCACCTAGCTACAAGAGCTTTGTGATGAACTACAATATGCAGGGGATGGTAAAGACCATTCCTGAGGTATATGCTATGCTGAAATCAGCAGAGGTAGAAATCAAGAAGGAGCATCAAGTGTTGATGGTGAATAAAACCACTAAGTTCAAGAAGGGCAAGGGTAAAAAGAACTTCAAGAAGGACGGCAAGGAAGTTGCCGCACCCGGTAAGCAAGTTGCCGGGAAGAAGCCAAAGAATGGACCCAAGCCCGAAACTGAGTGCTTTTATTGCAACGGAAGTGGTCACTGGAAGCGGAACTGCCCCAAATACTTAGCGGACAAGAAGGCCGGCAAAACCAAAGGTATATGTGATATACATGTAATTGATGTGTACCTTACCAGTACTCGTAGTAGCTCTTGGGTATTTGATACCGGTGCAGTTGCTCACATTTGTAACTCAAAGCAGGAGCTGCGGAATAAACGGAGACTGGCGAAGGATGAGGTGACGATGCGCGTCGGGAATGGTTCCAAGGTCGATGTGATCGCCGTCGGCACGCTGCCTCTACATTTACCTACGGGATTAGTTTTAAACCTCAATAATTGTTATTTAGTGCCAAGTTTGAGCATGAACATTGTATCTGGATCTCGCTTAATTCGAGATGGCTACTCATTTAAATCCGAGAATAATGGTTGTTCTATTTATATGAGAGATATGTTTTATGGTCATGCTCCGATGGTTAATGGTTTGTTCTTAATGAATCTCGTACGTGATGATACACATATTCATAGTGTGAATACCAAAAGAGTGAAAGTTGATAACAATAGTTCCACATATTTGTGGCACTGCCGCCTTGGTCACATAGGTGTCAAACGCATGAAGAAGCTCCATGCAGATGGACTTTTAGAGTCTCTTGATTATGAATCATTTGACACGTGCGAACCATGCCTCATGGGTAAAATGACCAAGACTCCGTTCTCAGGAACAATGGAGCGAGCAACTAACTTATTGGAAATCATACATACCGATGTGTGTGGTCCAATGAGTGTTGAGGCTCGCGGTGGCTATCGTTATGTTCTCACCCTCACTGATGACTTGAGTAGATATGGGTATATCTACTTAATGAAACACAAGTCTGAGACCTTTGAAAAGTTCAAGGAATTTCAGAGTGAGGTTGAAAATCAACGTGATAGAAAGATCAAGTTTCTACGATCAGATCGTGGAGGAGAATACTTGAGTCACGAATTTGGCACACACTTAAGAAAATGTGGAATAGTTTCACAACTCACGCCGCCTGGAACACCTCAGCATAATGGTGTGTCCGAACGTCGTAATCGCACTCTATTAGATATGGTGCGATCTATGATGTCTCTAACCGACTTACCGCTATCTTTTTGGGGCTATGCTTTAGAGACTGCCGCATTCACTTTAAATAGGGCTCCGTCGAAATCCGTTGAGACGACACCGTATGAATTATGGTTTGGGAAGAAACCTAAGCTGTCGTTTCTAAAAGTTTGGGGATGCGATGCTTATGAAACTTCAACCTGAAAAGCTCGAACCCAAGTCGGAAAAATGCGTCTTCATAGGATACCCTAAAGAAACTGTTGGGTATACCTTTTACCTCAGATCCAAAGGCAAGATCTTTGTTGCCAAGAATGGATCCTTTCTAGAGAAAGAGTTTCTCTCGAAAGAAGTAAGTGGGAGGAAAGTAGAACTTGATGAAGTGTTACCTCTTGAACCGGAAAATGGCGAAACTCAAGAAATCGTTCCTGAGGTGCCTGCACCGACTAGAGAGGAAATTAATGATTATGATCAAGATACTTCTAATCAAGCTCCTACTGAAATTCGAAGGTCTACAAGGACACGTTCCGCACCAGAGTGGTACGGCAACCCTGTCTTGGAAATCATGTTGTTAGACAACGGTGAACCTTCGAACTATGAGGAAGCCATGGCGGGCCCGGATTCCGACAAATGGCTAGAAGCCATGAAATCCGAGATAGGATCCATGTATGAAAACGAAGTATGGACTTTGACTGACTTGCCCGTTGAACGGCGAGCCATAGAAAATAAATGGATCTTTAAGAAGAAGACAGACGCGGATGGTAATGTGACCATCTATAAAGCTCGGCTTGTCGCTAAGGGTTATCGACAAGTTCAAGGAATTGACTACGATGAGACTTTCTCACCGGTAGCGAAGCTGAAGTCCGTCCGAATCATGTTAGCAATTGCCGCCTACTATGATTATGAGATATGGCAAATGGACGTCAAAACGGCATTCCTTAATGGTTTCCTTAAGGAAGAATTGTATATGATGCAGCCGGAAGGTTTTGTCGATCCTAAGAATGCTGACAAGGTGTGCAAGCTCCAACGCTCGATTTATGGGCTGGTGCAAGCATCTCGGAGTTGGAACATTCGCTTTGATGAGATGATCAAAGCATTTGGGTTTACACAGACTTATGGAGAAGCCTGTGTTTACAAGAAAGTGAGTGGGAGCTCTGTAGCATTTCTCATATTATATGTAGACGACATACTTTTGATGGGAAATGATATAGAACTCTTGGACATCATTAAGGCCTATTTGAATAAAAGTTTTTCAATGAAGGACCTTGGAGAAGCTGCTTATATATTAGGCATCAAGATATATAGAGATAGATCGAGACGCCTCATAGGTCTTTCACAAAGCACATACCTTGATAAGATATTGAAGAAGTTCAATATGGATCAATCTAAGAAGGGGTTCTTACCTGTGTTACAAGGTGTGAAATTGAGCTCAGCTCAATGTCCGACCACGGCAGAAGAAATAGAAGAGATGAGCGTCATCCCCTATGCCTCAGCCATAGGTTCTATTATGTATGCCATGCTGTATACCAGACCCGATGTAAACCTTGCCGTAAGTTTGGTAGGAAGGTACCAAAGTAATCCCGGCAAGGAACACTGGACAGCGGTCAAGAATATCCTGAAGTACCTGAAAAGGACTAAGGAAATGTTTCTCGTTTATGGAGGTGACGAAGAGCTCGTCGTAAAAGGTTACGTCGACGCTAGCTTCGACACAGATCTGGATGACTCTAAGTCACAAACCGGATACGTGTATATTTTGAATGGTGGGGCAGTAAGCTGGTGCAGTTGCAAGCAAAGCGTCGTGGCGGGATCTACATGTGAAGCGGAGTACATGGCAGCCTCGGAGGCAGCACATGAAGCAATTTGGGTGAAGGAGTTCATCACCGACCTCGGAGTCATACCCAATGTGTCGGGGCCAATCAAGCTCTTCTGTGACAACACTGGAGCTATTGCACTTGCAAAGGAGCCCAGGTTTCACAAGAAGACTAGGCACATCAAGCGTCGCTTCAACTCCATTCGTGAAAATGTTCAAGATGGAGACATAGAAATTTGTAAAGTGCACACGGATCTGAATGTCGCAGATCCGTTGACTAAACCTCTCCCTAAGGCAAAACATGATCAGCACCAGAACTCTATGGGTGTTCGATTCATCACAATGTAAACTAGATTATTGACTCTAGTGCAAGTGGGAGACTGTTGGAAATATGCCCTAGAGGCAATAATAAAAGCATTATTATTATATTTCCTTATTCATGATAATTGTCTTTATTCGTGCTATAATTGTGTTAACCGGAAATCGTAATACATGTGTGAATAACAGACAACAATATGTCCCTAGTGAGCCTCTAGTTGACTAGCTCGTTGATCGACAGATAGTCATGGTTTCCTGACTATGGACATTGGATGTCATCGATAACGGGATCACATCATTAGGAGAATGATGTGATGGACAAGACCCAATCTAAACATAGCATAAGATCGCATAGTTCGTTTGCTAGAGTTATCCAATGTCAAGTATCCTTTCCTTAGACCATGAGATCATGTAACTCCCGGATACCGTAGGAGTGCTTTGGGTGTGCCAAACGTCACAACGTAACTGGGTGACTATAAAGGTATACTACGGGTATCTCTGAAAGTGTCTGTTGGGTTGACATGGATCGAGACTGGGATTTGTCACTCCGCTTGACGGAGAGGTATCACCGGGCCCTCTCGGTAATGCATCATCACAATGAGCTCAAGGTGATCAAAGTGTTTGATCACGGGATCATGCATTACAGAACGAGAAAAGTGACTTGCCGATAACGAGATTGAACGAGGTATTGGGATACCGACGATCGAATCTCGGGCAAGTAAAATACCGATTGACAAAGGGAATCGTATACGGGATTAATTGAATCCTCGACATCGTGGTTCATCCGATGAGATCATCGTGGAGCATGTGGGAGCCAACATGGGTATCCAGATCCCGCTGTTGGTTATTGCCCGAGAGCCGTCTCGGTCATGTCTGCATGTCTCCCGAACCCGTAGGGTCTACACACTTAAGGTTCGGTGACGCTGGGGTTGTGAAGATATGTATGTGCAGTGACCCGAATGTTGTTCGGAGTCCCGGATGAGATCCCGGACGTCACGAGGAGTTCCGGAATGGTCCGGAGGTAAAGAATTATATATAGGAAGTGCTATTTTGGCCATCGGGACAAGTTTCGGTGTTATCGGTATTGTACCGGGACCACCGGAGGGGTCCCGGGGTCCACCAGGTGGGGCCACCTGCCTTGGTGGGCCACATGGGCCCTAGGGGGTGCGCCTTGGCCTGCTTGGGCCAAGGGGAACCATCCCCAAGGGCCCATGCGCCAAGGAAACTTGGAGGAGGGAGAGTCCAAAGGGGGGAAGGCACCTCCGAGGTGCCTTGGGGAGGATGGACTCCTCCCCCACCCTTGGCCGCACCCTTACTTGGAGGAAGGGGCAAGGGCTGCGCCTCCCCCTCTCCCTTGGCCCTATATATAGTGGGGAAAAAGGAGGAGCAAACGAACCCTATGCCCTGGCTCCTCCCTCCTCCCTGCAACACCTCCTCCTCCTCCTGTAGCTGCTTAGCGAAGCCCTGCCGGAGTTCTGCTGCATCCACCACCACACCGTCGTGCTGGATCTTCCTAAACCTCTCCTTCCCCCTTGCTGGATCAAGAAGGAGGAGACGTCTCCCGTCCCGTACGTGTGTTGAACGCGGAGGTACCGTCCGTTCGGTACTAGATCATCGGTGAATTGGATCACGGCAAGTACGACTACCTCATCCACGTTCACTCGAACGCTTCCGTTGCGATCTACAAAGTGGTATGTAGATGCTATCTGATCTGAATACTCGTTGCTAGATGAACTCATAGATGGATCTTGGTGAAACCGTAGGAAAAATTTTAATTTTCTGCAACGTTCCCCAACAGTCTTGGACCCGTGCCAGTTTCGTCGTGTGAGATTATCTCTAGTTAGAATGACTCCTTTGTTTAGAAACCAAAGGAATATCTTCACTCTTAGAGGGATTTTTAGCTTCCACAATTTTCTAGTATCAACTGGAACATCACAATGGACCATTGCATCATACATGGATTTGACCGAAAATTTGCCATTCTGATGCACGTTCCATCGAAAAGTGTCTGGCTCATCTGACAATTGAATGTCCTCCAGACGAGTGAGTAATTCATTCCATGCTGTCAGGCGAGTGCCCAAAAGATCCCTACGAAAAGAAATATTGGGGTTTTCTTGTCCTAAGACTTGTTTGATCATGACGAATTTATGTCTAACAATCCGGTACAAGCTCGGATATTGCACCATTAGTGAGTTGTTCCCTAGCCAGGTATCTTCCCAGAAACGAACCTGGGAACCGTCCCTAACCGAGAAGGTCCCAAATTGAAAGAAGAATTCATTCGCCTTCATGACACCACTCCAAAAATGTGAATCCCCAGGTTTCCAATGTAGTTGAGAAATGGCATTGGATCCGACATACTTATTGCGAATGATTTCCTGCCATACTCCATTCTCAGTGAGTAGTTTATAAACCCACTTGCTGAGAAGAGAGATATTTTTAATCTCAAGGTCTTGGATTCCCAGCCCCCCCTGACTTTTAGGTCTGCATAATACGCTCCACCTAGCAAGTCGATATTTCTTTGTTTCGTTATCACACTGCCAAAAAAAATCTTGATCTAAAGTAATCTAGCCGCTGTAGAACCCCTTTCGGCAGGTGGAAGAATGACAACATATATAAAACCATGTTGCTTAGGACGGAATTGATCAAGATCAGTCGGCCCCCATAAGACAAGAGTTTGGCCTTCCAACTGGCTAATCGTTTCTCAAGTCTCTCTTCCACATGCCTCCACTCAGCGATAGTTAACCGCCGATAGTGTATAGGAATACCCAGATACCGAATCGGAAACTGCCCAAGCTGGCATCCAAAAATCTCGGCATATTCGGTTGCTGATTCTGCGGCATTGCCAAAGCAAAAAAGTTCGCTTTTATGAAAATTAATTTTGAGGCCTGAAAGTTCCTCAAAAGCACATAAGAGCAGCTTTAGATTTTGTGCCTTATCTAAATCATGATCCAAGAATAGTATCGTGTCATCCGCATATTGTAGAATGGATAGACCATCTTCTACCAAGTGTGGAATGACTCCACTAATTTGACCATCCAGCTTAGCCCGCTCAACAAGGGTAGCTAGTATGTCAGCGACTATGTTAAATAGAATGGGAGATGCGGGGTCACCTTGACGAAGCCCCTTACGTGTCTGAAAGTAGTTGCCAACGTCGTCGTTAACTTTTATGGCCACACTACCTCCAGAGACAAAGCTCTCTACCCAGCGACACCATTTTTGTGAAAACCCCTTCATGCGCAAGGTTTGCAACAGGAAGGGCCACTTAACTTTGTCGTAGACTTTCTCAAAATCAATTTTAAGAATGACACCGTTCAACTTTTTCCGGTGCAGTTCATGTACAGTTTCGTGCAGGACGACCACTCCATCTAATATGTTTCGTCCTTGCATAAATGCTGTTTGAGTGGGTTTTACGACATGATCAGCTACACCATTCAATCGATTAGTCGCTACCTTTGTAAAAAATTTAAAACTTACATTCAGGAGACAAATTGGTCGATATTGTTGAATACGACTAGCCTCCTTAATCTTAGGCAATAGGATAATTTCCCCAAAGTTTAGACGAGAAATATCAAGGTCCTCAGAATGCAGTTGGTTAAACAACTGAACCAAGTCTGCCTTAATCACATCCCAAAAGCATTGATAGAACTCTGCGGGAAAGCCATCCGGTCCCGGTGCCTTGTTGTGTTCCATCTGAAACACAGCAGCTCGAATTTCCTCAGAAAACGGAGAGGTTAGGAATTCATTTTCCGCTTCTGTTACTTGAGTAATGTCATGAGTAACAGATTCGTCCAACTGAAAATTAGTTTCAGCTGATGGCCCAAAAAGGTCTTTGTAAAACTTAGTAATAAAATTTCTAAGTGGTACTTCCCCCTCTATTCGGCCTTCCTCCTGGTCAAGGGCGAATATACGCTTCTTTCTATGCCTGCCATTGGCTAGCATTTGAAAGTATTTCGTATTATCATCGCCTTGCACCAGCGAGTCCGCCTTACTACGTTGGTACCATTTAATCTCTTCCTCGCGTAGTAAGCGGGCAATCTGCTCGTTAAGACTACTTTTTTGTTCAATCTCAACAGCAGACAGGGGCCTCACCTCCGCAATTTTATCAAGGGTATCAATTAAGGTAGACAAACGCATTTTTTCTTTTTTGTAAATACCAGCAGTATGTTTGGCCCATCCTCGAAGGAATCGACGCAAGGCGCGGATTTGATTATTCCATCGTTGAATGGGTGTGTTACCGCGAGGCTGGCGCGCCCACACCTTCTTAACCAGCTCATGAAATCCCTCTTTAGTGAGCCATCCCAGTTCAAATTTAAACTGATGACGATTAGAACATGTGATTGGTTGTCCAAAATCGGTTAGCAATGGAGCGTGATCCGATAAGGCCTCAATTCTTTCTAGTGCCCGAACCAAGGCTAGGGGATATTTATATTCCCAATCAGTGGTAACTAGCACCCGGTCTAGTTTTTCAAAGGTTGGCACCGATCGGTTATTGGCCCAGGTATACTGACGACCAGACATCGTGATCTCCCTCAGATCCAGGCTGTCAATAACAGCATTAAAGAGGAAAGGCCACCTAGTGTCAAACCGATCATTGTTTTTTTCCTGTTGATATCGAAGGATATTAAAATCCCCCCCGATTAACATGGGATGGGGATTGTCTCGACAGGTGTTGACTAATTCTTTCAGAAATGCGGACTTAAATTCCTCTTGAGCGGCGCCATATACAGCCACCAGGCTCCAGATGAAGTTGTCGGACTTATTTCGAAGGTGGAATTTAATATGATACTCCCCCTTAGACGTGGACAATATTTGTAAGTATGTAGAGTTAATACCTAGCAAAATTCTCCCAGACCTCCCTGTCGGCGGTAAGACGTGCCATTCGTAATCAAAACCACAGGAAAAGTGGTCCAGATCTCGTGTTGGAAAATCACGTTTACCCGACTCAGTGATAGCCACAAAGTCCAACTGATCCTTTACACAATCGGCAATGTGTTTGTGTTTAGCCAAGTCGCCAAGACCTCTGCTATTCCAGAACATGCCTCTCATGCTGAACCAACTTTATGTTTAGAGACCTTTACTTTCTTAGAAGGGCGCCCTCTTTTCTTTGCTGAGTTAGACTTGTTCTTGCGCACCGTCGCGACAAGCTCAAAAAGCGTAGTGTCACGTACAGTGTCGTCAAGGTCTACTTCAGACGTGTCTTTAATCAAATGAGAGAGGAGCTTGCCTTCATGACTGGCATCAGCATCCTCCACCTCCTCATCTGACACTAGAGGGTCGACAAAGCTCGATAACTTCGGAGCAACCGTAAGCCGGTCGAACTCCACTTGTTTTAGAGCCTTGACCGAAAAATCTATCTCATTGTCATTACGTCCTAGTGACACCCCAAGTCTAGTAATATTTGAAGATACTTTGGAATTATCAAAAGACATAAAAGATTTACGAGAGGGGGTACCTTCGAAGTCGAGGTTACGTGCAGCAGTCCTACGCATGGCCTTCACCATAGTGTCCTCGTCGGTGGCTGCTGATCCGTCAGCCCCTACCTGATGACGCCCGCTGCGCCTCAGCGGTGAAGGAGTGACATCGGTCTCGGAGCCCATCACCTCGACTCCGCAAGGCGTGGTGGGCTGCTGCAGCGATGAAGAAGATAGAGAAGGCTGCTCCTCAGCCTCCTCAAGCCCGGGAGCCGGCACCCCTCCCTGTGACGAAGGAGTTGAAGATAACGCGTGAAGCACCACCATGGCAGACTCCTGGCTAGCTCGCACGGATGGGGAGAATATCACACCACCACGTCGAGTCGGAGAAGCAGGAGTGGGTGATGGTGACGGCGAAGGAGCGGTTCCCTCCGGCACGGGGCGCCCGCAGGACCCCACATGGGGGTTAGGCGGTGGCGACCAGCAAGTCGAAGGTGGCGGCGTCGAGGGCCGTGGCTCTGACATCGTAGGAGAAGCAGCCCCAGACGAAGTATCCGACCCTGAGGAAGAGGGCTCCCTTAATGGTGATGGAGCAGCCATGGCGGGTAAGCCTCGATGAGAGCTCGTAGGTGTGACGATGGAGGTCATCTGCATAGGCACCACACCACCCGATGAAGTAGGGTCCGATGAATTGTTGGATGATGAAGTGGGTTTGGATCTCTTGCTTGTATCATTGTTCCTCACAGAGTCCTCCCTGTCATGCCCCTTGTCGCCCCCTGGATCATCGCCGTGCTCCCAGACTCGAGGTACAAAGTCACTATCAACGCGAAAGTCCGCTTCTTCAAGACTGTACCGGAACTCATAACCTTTCCTTTGAACCACCACGTCGGAAGAAAGAGAGTCAAGTGTGCTGCTTTTGAAAGAATCAAGGTTCAGTACCGCTACCTGGATACGAACAATTCCTCTCCGGCGCAAACAAAGAAGATCAACATCGAGAGTAGAACCAATCACCGAGCCGACTGCCCAAAGCCCCAAGAAGTGTCGGAGAGCGTGAGGCACCCCATGCACATGAACCCAGATAGGAATTAGCTCGAAGCGGTGTGGTATCTTCTCTGAATTCCATGGCTTAAACTCGATAGTGACATTGTGAGATTTGATAAATACTGCGAAGCCCGTCACCCTCTGTAAAACCTCCTCACTCGGAAAGGACATGAGAAAAGCGTCCTTGCCGTGCGGTATGGCCTCCCACGTCCACTGCTGCTGGTACTGAGTAATTTTAGCAACCTCTGCCTCCACGATACTGGGAGTAATAGAGCCACCAGAAATAGATACCAACGCCGTCAGTGAATCCTGTGGTGCAAGATCCTCCCTGCAGACATTGTCGGGCATCTGGAAAAAAGCCATACTTTCAGTTCCATAACCGCATAACATCGCCACCGGCTTCGGCAACTTGAGAGCAGGGCAGCGCCGTGTGGTCATCGGATGGTTATACTTGTTACAAATGAAGCAGTACTGCTGTGTCTCGCAATCATCATTTGTGTGCCCTGCAGATTGGCACTTCGAGCACCATACTTTCTTAGCATTAGCTATCCCGTCGGTTGCCCCAGAAGATTGAATGGTAGGCTGCTGGTGTAACGCGCTGACCTGCAGCTGGGTGTTCTGCCCATACCCCACTGCCATCATAGACGAAGCAGCGGGCAACTGTACCAATGGCGGCATCGCAGGTGCCGCCGGTGGAATTGAGGTGGGAGGTACAGCAGCTCCCTGGTGAGTCTTGGAGCGACCACCCTTGCCGCCCTTTGGCTTTCGAGGGCGAGCGCCTGCCTGGGCACCGGCGGTGGCCTGATTTTGTGGCACTCTGGCGCTGAAACCGGCCGCCATCTGCATACCGGCTGAACCAGGGTGTTGCATGGGCTGGAACTGTTGCTGTTGCATATAACCAGACGACGGCTGAAGAAGAACCGGCTGCTGATGCATGTACTGACCCGGGGCGGCGAAGAAAGGCTGCTGAAAGTGAGGTTGATACGTTGCTGGCTGCTGCAAAGGCTGTTGCTGAATTTGAGGCTGCTGCGCCGGCACGAAACCCCCCGGCGTCCCATACGGCTGCGCGGTCTGCACCGGTTGATAGACACCCGGAGTGAAGCCAGGCGCGCCGCCCGTCGGAGAAGAAACCGGCTTGGAAGAAGCAGGGGGGCTGCAAGGGCTGCTGGCTGGTGGTGATGCCCGGCGGCGCAGAAGGGTCGTCGCGCGTCATCGTAGGAGAGGCAACGACAGCAGCGAAGGTACGATCGAAATTAGGGTTCACCCGTTGCGTCTTCCTGTTCCACATATGACGAAGCCAACGGCCGAGATCCACCATCCGAAGTGGACGCACAGGATACAACTGCGTGCCTGATGCAGCCGCCGATGCCGGATCAGCAACAGCTAGCATAGAGACGGCCCGTCCAGGTTGGCCCGAGAGCTGCAGGGGCCCACAGAACTCCGGCGAACTGCCTCCATCGCCGAGACATGCTCGCGGCAGAAGATCGCCCAGCGTTCGTAGCGGTGACAACCGAGGTGGCGGGACCGGGCCGATCCAGGGCTTGATCAGAGGCGTCGACCGGCCAGGAACCCCGGGGACGCCACGAGGGAAAACTGCAGCCGTTGCCGCCACATTCGAAGAGGAGGCCGCCATGCCCTCCAACGAGGCCGGCGAGGGGTCTCCGCTCTTGTCCGACCTGCACACAGAAGAAGAACCGCCTACCTTACGAACTGAAGGCCTCTCCCAAACCCTGGACGCAGGTGTAGGGTAGCCGATGTCAGCCCAGAATTCTTCCGCCAGTTCCTCATCCGTTTTCCTCCGGCGAACTGCAGAAGACAAAACGGGAGGGTCGAGGGAAGAGTCACCGGCCTCTTGCGACGGCTCGTCCGCATCAAGGCAGGAAAAACGGGATCCAGAGGTGCCCGCCGGCGTCGGCGACCAGCAAGGAGCCAGCGTCAGACGCCGCCGAGAGGCGATCCGCATAGTTCCTTAAAGGGGAGTTTATCCATGAAAAACAATTATTGATCCTGTAGTATGCATGAAAAACAAAAACAAGGTGCTTAAAAAGCATTTTTACGTGGTTTAAATTCTATTTTTGTGTAGGAGCCACAAAAATCACAAACTTTGCATGAAACTTAAGATCTGCATGTAATATAATACACAGCGTGCCTCTATGTTTATATATGAACATTCACATAAACTATTTTCATTTCGAGCTGCCAAATCTTGGATTTGTGCCTAGACTATTGGTTCATTGCAGTGCCGGAGCCAGAAAAATCGGATTAGGGGGGGAGGGGGGCGGATGTTGTCAAAACAAGTTGGGGAGGGCGAAACTGCTGTAAAATAAGTTTTCTAGCAACAAATCATCACCAACTTGGCACTGTTCATCAGCTAATTAGGTGTAAATCTCAGATGTTGGGGGTGGGGGGGGGGGGGGCGCAGGGCCCCTGCTGGTCCCCCTGTCTCCACCACTGGTTCATTGCTCACGATCACCTGCCGTCCCTTCTAGATATCGATTGCTTGAGGACATTTACAAATACTTTACACCAGTCAACTCTTCATTCTTTCACTTAGGATATTTTGTGTGA
Organism: Aegilops umbellulata; assembly: GCA_032464435.1. NCBI lineage: Eukaryota > Viridiplantae > Streptophyta > Magnoliopsida > Poales > Poaceae > Aegilops > Aegilops umbellulata. The sequence goes on along the minus strand of CP136057.1, from coordinate 3,633,068 downwards.
ACAAGAGAGAATAAAAAGGACTCCCTACTCCCAAGTTAAGAGTCAACCAGACCTTGCGAATGGTAGATGAGAGCCAATCCCATTGCATTTGCCATCCCTTGCATTGAAATTTAACTCTTTGTGTACAGTCAGCTTAAGAAATTCTATTATATCAGTTATTTTACCGACGACCCTAGATGACTTGGAGAAACTGAAGAGTCGAAGACTGACTTTTAGTTTTGTGGATGCCCTTGTGGTTACTTTTTCCTATTATTATTGCACAGAGAGAACACACACAAATGAACTATCATATATGTATACATCCACACTAATATGTTCTATCATACACTAGAATGACAAAAATCAGGTTAAATTCGTGAATCTCACCAAATTGCTATTGACACACCGGTATGTATACGAGCACCAGGATATGAATCCTGAGTGAAGTCATGCCACAACAAATCTAGCTAGCACTCCATATCATATCATGATCCATCTCTTGTTTGACCTCCTATGTGTTTCTCTCTGTAGTTAATACTCTCTTGATATTGAACTTTTAAAATTCCCCCACTTGAGAATTTATTCATGGCAGTCATTAGATTAAAATTACATTTGGCCATATAAAGTAGGAGAATATATAGCGAGAGCAAATCAAAATAATTTTGATAATATAACATTCTATCTCGTTCATATAAAATATAAATATAAATATAAATATATATATATATATATATATATATATATATATATAGTGATGCTATTCATCACCTAGGGTGCAGAATAAGTTATTCTTCACCCGAGGTAATCTTACGATCACTTCATTATTAAATTACATTTGGAATTCAAATAGTTACATTTCTATTGATTCACTACGTAAACTTTGATATAAGAAAATAAAAATATAGGTCATAAGACAAGAAAATTTGGAGTTTATGTATATTTTACACTATGTTTTTACGTTTGTAATTTTACATAACATAAAATAATTTTTACGGTAATTATATATTTTCTTACGGTCTCTTTTTACGTCAGAAATAAGACAAAACTTACGGAACGTAAAATTACAGTGCGTAGGTGGTAAAATAGAGGAGGATGAAGAATAACTATTCCTCACCCAGGGTGACGAATAGTCAATCCATATATATATATATATATATATATATATATATATATATATATATATATATATATATATATATATATATATATAGGGTAGGGGTGGTATAGCCCACCGTGGTTAGCACGCAATATATTTCTCACATGCATATTCATACAAAGTAAAATGTGTCGTACCTTGTGGGTTGAGTTTTTTCCTTACGATGTAGTCATTGGGGTGCCGCTTATAGAATAAATATTTTATATGTTGTTATCATACAAATTTACAAAACTTAATATTTAATAAACATTCAGATAGATTATATTTTGTAACTAAATACTCAGATGTGATAATAACGTATGCGTTACGGTTATAGAAATATAATATGTATAAATTGTTTAAGCAACTAATATCAACATATATTTGTTCTTAGAACATGCACATTATATATCTTACATGCGACTTCTACAAATTGGCACTTATGCTCATCACTTCTACAAATTGGCACCTATGTTAAAGTAGCATGTACATATGTGTCAAGGAACAAACAAAGATAGCTCCGCGGATGCTGTTGACTTGTAGCAAAATTGCAGTCAGAAGATAAAGATAACACTAATTAACTTTCTTACGACTTTCCTTATTTACTTTTGTGATTTAGTAACTCCATATGTAACTTCTCTTATCTAATCATTGTGATTTAGTAACGTAATAGATCATGTTTTTGTTTGAAGAAGTGCAAAGTTCAAGTTAGCATAATTGAATCATTGATAACGTCTTACCTCATAAGAGACAGTAGTAAGATTGATGATGCGGAGCATCGTACGGACATCACCATGTCAAGAGTCCGTTTGGCAAGTGACACGTGCGACCTCTACTTCACATACACAAAGGTGAATCATCTCCTTTACACGTGCTCACTTGACCCCTTCGACGATGGTATACTACTTGACACCCCTCTCGTGTGCATGCATAGGTATTGTCGGAACGCTACGGACGACGAGGAGGAGTGCAAGCGCCAAGAAACACCTACACCATCCGCGAGGGAAGTATGGAAGAGAAGACGGAAGAAACGGAGCTGCTACAAGCTACAGCCACCGGATGTCCGGACGCCACCGGACATCCGGTACCTGACGCAGCCCAGACGGCCAGAAGAACTCCAGGCGATGAGTGCTACAGCGGCCGGACGACCGAGAACACCGGACGTCCGACAAGTCCCAGCGCCCGGACGTCTGACGTCTCCGGAAATCCGGTGCCACTCCAACAGAACGTAATTAGCGGAAGTCCGAGCCCTACCGGACGTCCGGACCTCCGCGAGCGACCGGACGACCGGTAAGGACCGGACGTCCGCTGCCCTGTGTGCGCTAGCGTTGTTAGCTGCAGGTGAAGATTGGAGCTTGTTCCTTGTTGGAACACGGATATTTTGTTGGGATATCACAATATCTCTTATTTAATTAATGCATCTATATACTTGGTAAAGGGTGGAAGGCTCGGCCTTATGCCTGGTGTTTTATTCCACTCTTGCCGTCCTAGTTTCCGTCATATCGGTATTATGTTCCCGGATCTTGCGTCCCTAACGCGGTTGGGTGATTTATGGGACCTCCTTGACAGTTCGCTTTGAATAAGACTCCTCCAGCAAGGCCCAACCTTGGTTTTACCATTTGCCTCACCACCACCTATACCTTTTCCTTGGGTCGGCCAACCCGAGGGTCATCTTTATTTTAGCCCCCCCGGGCCAGTGCTTCTCTAAGTGCTGGTCCAAACCGAGCGATGTCCGGCGCCCCCTGGGCAATCAGGGTCTATGCCAACCCGACGTCTGGCTCATCTGGTGTGCCCTGAGACCGAGATATGTGCAGCTCCTATCAGGATTTGTCGGCACATCCGGGCGGCTTTGCTGGTCTTGTTTTATTACTGTCGAAATGTCTTGTAGTCGGGATTCCGAGACTGATCGGGTCTTCCCGGGGAGAAGGAATATCCTTCGTTGATCGCGAGAGCTTATAATGGGCTAAGTTGGGACACCCCTGCAGGGTTTGAACTTTCGAAAGCCGTGCCCGCGGTTATGGGCAGATGGGAATTTGTTAATGTCCGGTTGTAGAAAACCCGAAGTTGATCTTAATTAAAACACATCAACCGCGTTTGTAACCGTGATGGTCTCTTCTCGGCGGAGTCCGGGGAGTGAACACGGTGTTGGAGTTATGTTTGACGTAGGTTGTTCTAGGATCACTTCTTGATCACTTCTAATTTCACGACCGTGCTTTGCTTCTCTTCTCGCTCTCTTTTGCGAGTGTAGCCACCTTATATGCTAGTCGCTTGCTGCAGCTCCACCTCACTACCCTGTCCTACCTTTAAGCTTAAATAGTCCTGATCTCGCGGGTGTGAGATTGCTGAGTCCCCGTGACTCACAGATACTTCCAAAACCAGTTTGCAGGTGCCGATGAAACCATGCAGGTGACGCACCCGAGCTCAAGGAGGAGCTCGATGAAGATCTTGTTCATTGTGTTGTTTCATTCCAGTTGATCAGTAGTGGAGCCCAGTTGGGACGATCGGGGATCTGTGTAGCATTTGGGGTAGTCTTCTTTTATTTTGGTTCCGTAGTCGGACCTTGATTGTATCTGTATGATGTAATGCTTTACTCATGTACTAGTAGAATGCCCGTGCGTTGCTACGGGCTTTTTAATTCTTTTTTCTTTTGATTGCATACTTAAAACTTAGTGAATTTTGTGCCCCTTCCAACAATAATGTCTTGGGAGCCTTGTCGGTGGACTCTTTTTGAACGTCGACATAATCCGTCTCCATGTCTCTCATAATCTTCTCTCTTAATTTCCAAATTTAAACGTATGTAGAAATACACCTTTTATATTATCATGTGGAACATCTCTACAAAGACCAATTATTCGTATACACCTCTTCTAATTTTGAAGTTTTCAGTCCGGCCCATCTAGGGTTTTTTTTTTGCAAGAAAACTTCCAATCTATTCATCAACTGTCAAGGTAGTACAAAGAACACCAGAAGTAAAAATTACATCTAGGTCTGTAGACCAACTAGCGACGACTTACAATCACTGGAGCGAGCCGAAGGCGCGCCGCTGTCGCCCCTCCCTCATCGAAGCCAGACAAACCTTGTCGTAGTAAACAGTCGAGAAGTCGTCGTACTAAGGCCCAATAGGACCAGTGCACCAGAATAGCAACCGTCGCCGATGAAGAGAAGTGTAGATTGGAAGGATCTAACCTGCAGACACATGACATAGACGAACAAAGATCGGATCAAAGCGGATCCATCTAAGACAAACGCCGACCGGATCCCGCGAGATCTGTCGAAGACACACCTCCACACGCCCTCTGAAGATGCTGGAAGCACCACCAGGACAGGGGCTAGGCGAAGAGAACCTTATTCCATCTTCAAGAAGTCGTCCCCTCCTAATCTTCCTGAGCATGGCACAAACCCTAACAAAACTGGAAAAAACACCTAAAAACGGAGCCCTCTCGTCCACAAGTGCCGGCCCATCATGGTTACTTCAATGACTTTGTCAATCGGCATTTTCAAAACATCGTCAGAAGCTATACAAAGGCGAACATATAACATATATTAAAATAAGAAAAAAAAAACTCATATACAATATATATTCATTGGTCTGTTGCTAGATATAAGCAGGTTACCACTTTTAGTCACAGTGAGTCGCATTACACTTTTTAGTAGAGTAAGTTACATCTCAATTTTAATAACATGTATGCTCAACTACAAATCATTTGTTGATAATTATTCTTTAGAAATGACTTGTTAGGGTTTGTGATATTTTTCACTATATAAAAAAGTATGTGACATACATGCCGCTTGTAGCAAGCAATCGCTTTTCGCTATAAAAACAAGCAATCACTCATTTTAATTTTTTTCTTAAAAAATAATTCACCCTCTCATTTTCTCATAGCACCACATATCCCTCACTCACATCTCATACCTCCCGGCCTGCTCTGCCCAGAACGGCTTCTCACTGTCTCTTTCTCTCAGCGACACGTCATTTAGCCTGCATCTTGATCTCACCGTCATGCCCCCTCATCTCCACGGCGCCGCCTTCCCCTCTTCTCCCCTCCGCTGCATCCCAGGGCAATTCCCGGTGCCAATCATAGCGGAGGGCGACCACCACGGCGGCACAACCTGTTCACCGCAACACCGCACCTTCTCCGAGTTCGGCGGACACAACCATGTCCCAAGCTTATGTGTCCATCCTTGTTTCAATAAAAAAAACATGCATCATGTCCTTGCGAGCTCATACACGAAGAATTTTACAGCACTATATCTGCCTCCACTACTACTACCACAGTGGATCTGTTGCTACATAATAAATTAATAAATACTAATCATTGACAAAAGAATCATTTTATTCTATAACATATGCAATAAGTGTATGGTTTTCATGTGTTTTTACCCTTCATTTTCCTTAGCGACTCCTCCCTTGTGTTCGACAATGCAATATACCTCCTTTGACAACCAACAAATAAACAACTGTGATCAAACAAAGGGGATCAAGGAAAACATATCTAGCACTCACAAAACTAAAGATGTGTTTTGTTGTAATAATATCATATGATGGAAAATTGGGGAATTTACAAGGTTAGTACTATATGATTTGAAAACATGGTATATTTACAAGATATAGTATACAGTTTGAAACAGGGGATATCTACAAGATATAGTAAACGAGACAAAACAGCAGTAGTTGCTCCAACAGTAAGGTTCATAAAAAGGGCCGCCAACGGTTGATCGACGTGTACTCACTGAGAATAAAAATTGAGCAAAGGGAACCTTTTATTAATGTTGTGGGAAGTATGCTCCTGATGCAGGAGAGTCCAAAGCAAGGCAATACTCCATTTACTCATAAGCATCTTCAAAGAAGTGAGTTGAAACTGGGTGTGTTCTTCCTTCAACACTAACCACAAGGCAATTTCCAAAATATCGTGCAGATAGGCTTGAATCAACAGTTCTGGACTTGAAGTTAAAGCAACAAGAAATAAATAAACAGATCTCATAATAATCGGTACAACAAGAAACTGCAAATATGAAAAGAAATAATAAAAAGGTATAAGGGAATGGACACTACATTAGAACCACTTTCAGCTTTATTCATTGTTGATTATAGCATTTTTCAACAATACGCTTAAGAACAATCAGCAAGAAGTCGCTCTGAACGGGGCAAATCAGGATTAACCATGTGCTTCATCTATCATTTAGGGAGAATCAAGACATTTTGTATTGCACATAAAGAAAGAACATACACGTGCAAGTACATACTGAAATAGTGTGTTCATGTACTTCATCTAGTAGAAGGCCCGTGCGTTGCTACGGGCGCATATATATTCTAATGGCTTGTTAGTAATCATATCTAAATATACCTTCAGGATTCTCTTAGCAAATCAGCCGGTATTTCTGGCGTTTATTACTGTTAAATCAATCGGCATTTCAAGTTTTATTACTATTATTAAATATACACGAGCTGAAGATGACAGAAGAATGATAAGCCTCTTTATTATATAATATATTTCAGAAGGGAACAAACATGAAAACAGAAAAGGGGGTTGCTAAGAGGAAAGCTCACTTGCATTTGCAGACATTACAGTAATTTTTTTTCCTCTGCGATAACAACAAGGTTGCATCGTCAAAGTTCATTCGGGGTGGTAGGTGTAGGTGATGCTACAAGGGATAACCACTTAGACAAAACAAGTTATGGTTAGTAGGATGATGAGCAAAGAAAATTATGCATTGCTTACTAATAATTTTATGGGGATAAAATATAGTGTTTGGTCACGTAACCTGGATCACGCATAGTTCATGGCACATATTAGGGATACCACCAAGAGATGTTTGTCTCCTTTGTTTAGCTTTGAACCCATGTTCACAGTTGATCGCATTGGAACTGCAAAATGCTGGGTCATGTTAACGAAAATGCATCAGTCTAAATTTGAGGCAAATTAATGTTAGGGTTGATCTTTCAATAATTGGAATTTGATGGTAGACTAAGTACATTCTTGAGCTTCTATTTATAAGTAACAACCAGCCTTAGGTTAACATCGCAGTATTCACTCAAGAATCTATAATCACCCATGAGAAATCACCTCGTTACTTGCTAGTACAATATCACATAATACTGATTGGTCCAGAAAATGAAGACATGTCATCTGCATCTACTACACTCTATCTCAATCAAAAAAAGAATAGTCACTGTCGTTACTGAAAAAATATTAGTAATCAAGAAAACTAATGTTATATTTCCAAAAAACCATAATAAAGTGTAATGCAGAGGAACAAAAATCAACATAATTGTTTAATTGCATCTGAGGTTGACCACCAGATCTGCAACTTTATCTTCACCAATCTGCAACAGATATATGCACATCTGGCCCTAAAATTAAAACAGAAACATAACATATAATGAATTGCAACAAATGGAGAAGTTTAGGGTGTTATTCTTTTTTAATTTTTGCAAATAGATAACATTTATAACCAACATCGCATACGTTGTCCATCAACATTGTTTATAGTAAGCAATGCATAGTTTCCGGTTTAGCATGAATGATCTGATAGCAGACCAATTTTTTTTGGTTTCTTTATACATGATTTGCTCTCTGCTCATAGTATATAAAGCCAGCTCAGTTTGTTCTATACAAAAAAGGGAACTGGACAAACCACTCAAAAGAGTCAGAAACCCCCTAAAAAGAGCAGCTGAATATGCGTCCGTTGTGGGAAGAAAGAAGTACATACCTTGTGCATTATCTGGTAGTCTTGTCCAGGAACTGTGTTGCTGACCTAAAAAGGAATTATTTGAAGTTTTGTACTCCAGATGTAACATCGTGATACTGGTAAATCCAAAAGGAAGTGGGTGCGTCATGTGTGTGTTTCTGTGAGGATGTATGTATGTTTTTTTAAGGGGAAGGATGGATGTATATTTGTGAGATCAAATTCCAGCATAATAATTCCAATTTCTCGATATTTTTTTCCGTGTGACTTCTGAGCACAAATCTATAGTTAAGACATCCAGCCTGCACAAATCTAAAGTTGAAGTTGGTTTCCCTTCCGGCTGCAACAAAAAATTTACCAATAGAATCACAAAAAATCTAATGCACGTACGTGAACATGCTTATCTAATCTGTTCTTCTCTTGTTCTTATGGAATACAAATCTTTTTTCTTTAATGGTACGGTGTAGTAGTTCCGAGCAGAAACATTTTTCTAATGCATATACGTGAACATGCTTATCTAATTCTGGACTGATCAAAGTATAAAGTATAATAACTGGATTGCCTTTAGAGAAGAAAACAAGAGGAACTCAAACGAACTGATCCAATCCTAACCTTGCTATGGAGGTCGTCTCACCAATCCGCCTCCATCATGGCAACGCATGAACAGATCTTAGATGGTCGCCACCGGAGGACCGCACCGTCCCTCTCCTTCTCCTCCTTCCCTCTCCTTTCTCTCTCTCTCTCTCATTCTCATCTCCCTGACTCTCCCTCCGCAGGACCTCGCCGCCGCCCAAGAAGCTCCACGCCGCCCTGAACCCCGTCCGCCGCCGCCGTCGCCAGATCCGGCGTCGGCCGGCCGGATCCACCGCCTCCCGCCCGGACCTGGCGTCCCCGCCATCCCCGCCTCATCATAGTGCCGCGCCGGCGTTGCCACTCGCTCTATCTTCCAGTAGGGATCGAGAGACGCGGCGGTGGCGTCTCCCCTCGGACCGCGGCGGCAACGAACGATGGGATGAGAGGAGGGCAACGAAGGATGGGGCAGATGGAGTTTTTTTTTTCTGGTGTGGGGTTTTTTCGGTGGCTGCGTGGGATGGGGTGGGGTGGGGGAGGGGACGAAGAAAAACCGGTTGAAAATAAACCGGTTGAAAGTTAGGGGACTATTCAACCAATTGGTCCATTAGGAGTAGAGATTGTGTGAAGTGGCGATTGTAAACCAACTATGTATCTCTTTCCCTTATGTATTACATGGGTTGTGTGAAGATTATCTCACTTGCGACATTGCTTTCAATGCGGTTATGCCTCTAAGTCGTGCTTCGATACGTGGGAGATATAGCCGCATCGAGGGCGTTACATCGTGTGAGACCATTTCATCATTGTGCTTGTCGATCGGATCAATCAACTCATTGGTTTGTTCTTTTTCTCGCAATAGATTTATGAGATGGACACTCTCCTCGGGCTGAGAGTCATCGATGTTTTTTCTTCCACTTATTATTTCCATTATAACAACTCCAAAGTTGTAGACATTGACTTTTTCAGTGATCGTCAACCATTCAGGTGCCAAATATCCAGGTGTTCCTCTCATCATGGTCACTACCTTGCTCTGATCCCTATTTATTAACTTACAAAGTCCGAAATCAGCCACTTTGGCATTGAAGTTTGTTAAACAGCCGTATGTGTCAACTATGTTTATGCGCATCTTGTACGTATCTTGGTAGGAGTTGTATTCGGTTAGGATAGAAGGCTTATCTCTTATTCATAACTCTATCTCTAGCTAGCTTGCTTCCCAAGTTGTAACCTCCTACGAGATCCAAACTGTATGCGCTATCAGGGACTCGGCGCCCCTGCCTATAACATGTACGGCGTCTCCTCTCGATGACGTAAGACGTTTTCTGCTTTGCACATGGTAGTCAGAGCCTTCCTTTTCCCATCTAGAGCTTCTGTCAAACCAATCTAGCCTAGCCATGTCTTCCTCCGGTGCCTTCTCCCCGAGCCTCAACAATCAGGTCACGGAGAAGCTGTCACGCACGAACTACGTGCTGTGGCGCACGCAGATCACCCCTCAGCTGCGCGGTGCCGGCGTCTTCGGCTTCATCGACGGCACCAACCCGGAGCCGGCCAAGCTCCTCGTCACCACCAAGGATGGCAAGGAGACTTCATCGCCCAACCCTCTCCACCCTATATGGGAACGGGAGGATCAGTAGGTCCTTGGCTACCTGCTGAATAACCTCACAAAAGAGGTCCTGGTCACGGTGACCACGGTCACCACGGCGAGCGCGCTCTGGACGACGCTCGCGGCCATGTTCTCGTCACAATCGGCGAGCCGCATCAACAACATACGCACCTTCCTCATCAATGCGCAGAAGGGTAACCTCTCGGTTGCCTCCTACTTCGCTGTCATGCGTGGCTACGCTGATGAGCTGGCCGCGGCGGGTAAGCCTATCCAGGACGATGAGCTCATCTCATACATCATCCATGGGTTGGAGGCGGACTATCAACCTCTGGTGTCAGCCCTCGACGCCCGTGTCACTCCTGCAACCCTCGACAAGCTCTTCGCCATGCTGTCAAACTTTGATCAGCGCATGGCCCAGTTCAATGGATCCGATGGCTTCAAGTCTTCTGCCAACATGGCGTCGCGTGGCCGGGGCGGTGGATCCCGCTCACGTGGTGCTCCTCGCTACAAGGGACGCTCTGGAGGCGGCAACGGGCACGATCGCGGCCACTCTCCTCCGCGCTCGGGCGGCCGAGGCCGTGGGCGTGGGCGTGGCGGTGGAAACCGCACGCGTCCAGAGACTCCGCGGTGCCAGATCTGCGGCAAGCCCAGTCACACGGCAAAAGATTGCTGGTATCGGTATGATGATGATGAGGACTCTCAAGACGATGACAAGGTAGCTGCTGCCGCCGATGGTTCCTACGGTATTGACACCAATTGGTACGTCGATAGCGGAGCCACCAACCACATCACGAACGAGCTTGAGAAGGTCACCATGAAGGAAAAATACCGCGGCAAGGATCAAATCCATACTGCCAGCGGAGAAGGTATGGGTATAAGTCATATTGGTCACTCTATATTCCGTACCCCTAGTCGCAAACTACACATTAAGAAAATATTGCATGTCCCTAGTGCACACAAAAATCTTCTTTCCGTCCATAGAATTGCTCTTGATAATAATGTTTTCCTTGAATTTCATCCTTTTTTCTTTTTGATCAAGGATCAGGCAACGAGGAAAATCCTCTATCGAGGTAGATGTGTTCGAGGGCTCTATCCGTTGATTCCGGAGTTTAGAAGATTCAATAAACAAGCTTGTGGTGCTATCAAGCTTTCGTCCACACGATGGCACGATAGTTTAGGACATGCCTCTTTTTCTTTAGTAGAAAAGTTGCTTAGGAAAAATAAGCTCCCGTTTGTTGGTGAGCGTCATGTTGAAACCATTTGTGATTCATGTCAACGAGCTAAAAGTCATCAATTACCATATCCTGTCTCTACTAGTGTTTCTACCAAACCCTTGCAACTCATTTTTTCCGATGTTTGGGGTCCAGCTCCTACCTCTGTTGGTAGACATACTTATTACATCAGTTTTATTGATGACTATAGAAAATTCTCTTGGATCTATCTTCTCAAAAGGAGATCCGATGTTTTTCAAGTTTTTCAAAACTTTCAAGCGCTCGTTGAACGAAAGTTTGATAGAAAAATCATCGCTGTCCAATCCGATTGGGGAGGGGAATATGAGAAGTTAAATTCCTTCTTCCAAAATCTTGGCATCTCACACCACGTGTCATGCCCGCATGCTCACCAACAAAACGGTTCCGCCGAACGCAAGCACAAGCACATAGTCGAGGTTGGTCTTGCCCTTTTGGCAGGCGCATCCATGCCCCTCAAGTTTTGGGACGAAGCTTTTCTCACAACAGTTCACATTATCAACATGCTACCTAGTCGTGTCATTAACAATGAAACTCCGTAGAACGACTTCTTCACACTAAACCGGATTATAAGTCTCTCCGTGTTTTTGGGTGTGCATGTTGGCCGAACCTTCGTCCCTACAACAACCGCAAACTTATGTTTCGCTCAAAACAGTGTGTCTTCCTAGGGTATAGTGCACAGCATAAAGGGGTCAAGTGTTTAGATGTCTCCACTGGCCGTGTCTACATCTCACATGACGTTGTCTTTGATGAAACCAAATTTTCCTTCGCTGACCTCCATCCCAATGCTGGTGCACTCCTTCGCAAAGCAATACTTCTTTTGCCCTCTCATCTCACTAGTTTTGACCAAGGGGGACCTAATATTGATGACCTATTGACTAACCCATCTAATGATGTGCCTGAGTTTTGTGTTGGTGCAACAGACGAAAACAGTGCGGAAATTGCAGAAGAAAATCGCATGCAAACTGCAGAAAAAGTAGCTCAAATTGAGCCATATTCCATGTGCCTCCCCGCGGGAGGCAAATCCGCCTCGGGATCAGTCCAGCTGCAGTGAATCGGATCCTCCTCGGGATCGTTTCCTGCGACCGAGGCAGGTGCAGGTGCGGGATCCCGCCCGCTGACGGGGCAGCTACAGGTGCGGGGGCAGCAGCAGGCGCGGGCGTGCGCGCCGTGCTTTCCCCAGACCCACGCGTCCGTCTGGTGGGAACCATGCGCACTCAGGCGGTTGCGGCCCCGCATCAGTCGCCATCGGCCTGCGGTATCAGGTACGCCACCAACCCGATGACGTACACGCGGCGTGGTGGCACGAGACGCGGGGAGGGTCCGACCGGCGCTGAACTCCAAGCGGATGCGCCATCACCATGCAATGATGAGCTGCATGCACCAGCGGGATCCTCTGCGGCTCATTCACGTGCTCTCCTTCAACAATCAGCCGCAGAAAATCCAGCAGCATCTTCCTCGGGATCTGACGTGGTCACACAGGAGCAGTCTCCAGGACCCTCTGCTCCGGGCACTGATCCTGCCATTCTGCAACCGCGACGCACACGACTGCAACAAGGGGTAATCCAACCTATTAATTATAAGCATATAACAAAGTATGGTATGGTCTGTTCCATAGGTGAACCAGATGAGCCTAACACCCTTGAAGCAGCACTGTGTGATGAGAAGTGGAAGAAAGCTATGCATGAAGAATACATGGCATTGATGAGAAACAAAACATGGCACCTGGTTCCCCCACAGCAAGGTAAAAATTTGATTGATTGCAAGTGGGTTTTCAGGATTAAGAGGAAAGCTGGTGGAACCATTGACCGTTATAAGGCTAGATTGGTTGCAAAAGGCTTCAAACAGAGATACGGCATAGATTACGAGGACACCTTCTGTCCAGTAGTAAAGGCAGCCACTATTCGCCTTGTCTTATCTATTGTTGTTTCCAGAGGATGGAGTCTTAGACAGCTCGACGTTCAGAACGCGTTTCTCCATGGTGTTCTGGAAGAGGAAGTGTACATGAAACAACCTCCTGGGTTTGAGAGTAAGAATGCTCCATCTTATGTGTGCAAGCTTGATAAAGCGCTATATGGGTTAAAGCAAGCTCCAAGGGCGTGGTATGCTCGTCTCTGTCACAAAATGCAAGCACTTGGTTTTGTTCCATCTAAGTCTGACACGTCATTGTTCATCTACAACAAGTCCAACACATGTATATTTGTTCTTATATATGTTGATGATATATATAATTGTGACTAGCTCATCGGATGAAGCAATCACAGGACTTCTTAAGGACTTGAGTGCAGATTTTGCCCTAAAGGATCTTGGTGCCTTGCATTACTTCCTTGGGATTGAGGTGAAAAAGCACAATGATGGACTTGTTCTCTCTCAAGAAAAGTATGCCACTGACTTGGTCAAGAAAGCTGGGTTACAAGGATGCAAACCCTCTCTTACTCCATTATCCAGCTCAGAAAAATTATCCCTTGCAGCAGGAGAGCCCTTGAGTAAAGAAGACAACACAAAATACAGGAGTCTGGTAGGAGCTCTTCAATATCTCACACTTACCAGGCCTGATATTTCTTTTGCTGTTAACAAAGTCTGTCAGTTTCTTCATGCACCAACCAATGTTCATCTGACAGCTGCAAAGCGCATAGTTCAATATGTTAAGCACACTCTGAACTTAGGACTGAACTTCAGCAAATCACCGTTTACTCTAGTCAGTGCATTCTCTGACTCTGATTGGGCAGGTTGTCTTGATGACAGACGCTCCACAGGTGGTTTTGCAGTATTCTTTGGACCTAACTTGATCTCATGGTGTGCACGCAAACAGGCAACTGTATCCAGGTCTAGCACAGAGGCAGAATACAAGGCATTGGCAAATGCCACAGCTGAGATAATATGGGTTCAGTCCATGCTGAAGGAACTTGGCATACGGAGTAAACACGCTCCTTGCTTATGGTGTGACAACCTTGGAGCTACGTATCTTTCTGCAAATCCAGTGTTCCATGCCAGGACGAAACACATAGAGATAGACTTTCATTTTGTCAGAGAAAGAGTTGCTCAAAAGCAACTTGATATTCGCTTTGTGAACTCCAAGGATCAACTTGCAGATGGATTCACAAAGCCCTTGCCTACAAGAAGCTTTGAAGACTTCAAGCATAATATCAACTTGATGAAGTTGTGATTAAGGGAGGGTGTTAAACAGCAGTATGTGTCAACTATGTTTATGCGCATCTTGTACGTATCTTGGTAGGAGTTGTATTCGGTTAGGATAGAAGGCTTATCTCTTATTCATAACTCTATCTCTAGCTAGCTTGCTTCCCAAGTTGTAACCTCCTACGAGATCCAAACTGTATGCGCTATCAGGGACTCGGCGCCCCTGCCTGCCCCTGCCTATAACATGTACGGCGTCTCCTCTCGATGAGGTAAGACGTTTTCTGCTTCGCACAAAGTTGTCATCCAAGAGAATATTTTGTGGTTTGATGTCCAAATGGGCAATTTTCCGCCTACAGTCCTCATGAAGATAGCATAGGCCCTTGGCAATATCTAGAATGATCCTACACCGGGTGTACCAATCAAGGGGGTTATTTTCATGTCCGTAATAGATCCACCTATCAAGTGACCCTCTTGACAAGATTGATGTGTTCAATGCTGCCAATGGTCTCGACCTCAGCCAAGAATTCTTTCTTTCCTTGTGTCGAACCTTCCAAACGTTTTACTGCAACTCTGACTTCACCTAATTTTTCTTCAAAAACCGATCTGAACCCACCTTCTCCGAGCTTCCTATTGAACCCTTCAGTGCATTCTCTCAGCATTTCGAAAGAAAACCTCGTTGGCATTCCAGGCAATTGATCAAAATCAAATTCTTCATCTTTCTCTTTATACTTTCTCCTCCTTCGTAGATAAATAACAACAACAATAACAAGCAACACAAGAGTAGTAACAGCTCCAAGTGTAGCACAAAAAATCACCTTCTTTTTGTTTTCATTAGAGGGGCTAAGATGTGCCTTCTCTCTATTTCCTTTAGAGGGGCTAAGTTGCACCTTGAGGTAAGCAGAGGAGTTGTAACCAGCATTTTGAGGTTCTATTGAATGCAAGGAGAAGATCTTCGTCACCCACACATATTTTAGACCTGTGGACAAAACGGCCATGCAGGAGCAATTCTTCAAGCAGGTTTCCTTACAGGCATCCATGGTTGTTTCGTTTTATGTTACTGCATGAAAGTTTGTGTAGTTTTGATTATTGTAATAAATGTTGGGAATGGTCAAGAGCTGATGGTGTTGTATTTCCTGGCAAGAGACAGGAGTTAATGGTGTGCAACCAAGGTGTGGCTTGTGTTCATCCACGAGCTTGAAGTAGCTTGAGCTTGAATTGTTCTCAAGTGGACATGTGCATTGCCCCCCTCTGCATACGCCATACTCCCCGCAAACTGTTGGGTAATCACTAGCATCCATCCCCATGGACCCTAGTATATCATACACCATTATCCAGCTCTCAGCAGACCTGGACCATTCATACAATCTAAGGTGTCCATCTGAATCTAATCTCATGTACTGTAGTGTGGATTGAGCCACTGGTAATGTGATACTTTCATTCAAAAAGTCTTTTCCAAAAATGAAGCTAAGGCTTCCGTTCATTAATGTAGCCTTTGTTGGATAATTTCCTATCTTTGCTATTGGAATCTGCATGTTGTACTGAAAGTAGAGTTGTGGTGGCGTGGATTCAGCATAAGCAAATAGCCCATCTCGTTGTACAATGATATACATATTTGTTGCAGATGTATTTGTAGTGAGCCTCGTACCTTCGACAAGTGACTGCCCAGCGAGTATTGCATCAGTAGGGTAATCAAATGATTGTCACACTGTTGAATTCTTCTGATCAAACAAGAGCAGATTGCCGGTCTCGGTGATCTTCATGCCATCTACACCTCGGCCTGAGATGTTGCTTGACCAGACGTGGGTACCATCAGCATCACTAAGGACCAAGTTTCCATCTGCGGTGAACTCAAGGGTGGCATTCTCCCTGACAGGGCGAGCCCTGTTGGCGAACCAGACGATCTGCCGATTGTAAGTGCCGACCATGGTGTTGGTGAAATCACCAATTGATACCGCAAAGACGAACTTGTCACACGGGAACATGGACGAGACACAACAGAACCCTGCGGCAACGTAGAGTTCGAAGTCGGAGTGAGCTTGGAGTTGTGCTATGCTTAGGATGTTGCGGCTGTAGTTGCGGTTGTCGAAGAAATCGTCGCTGTTGATCCAAATCGTAGAGCGTTTGGCCATGGAATGATAGTCCAAGGCCTTCACGACGGAGAGCAGCGGTGCCGCAGCCGCAAGCACGAGGAAGAAGAGAACGGCAGGACCCATGGTACGTACGTGCTTCAACGGAAACTGCATTTGATTAAGAAGAATCAGTTAGCACGAGGACGAGGATGAAGCCGCAGCAAGAAACTGGAGCCGAGCTTGCAGAGTAGAAACAAGATGACACCTGACAGCCGACGGCGAAGACGTGATTACAGTAGAGATGGCCGGACATGGAGTAGCTCTGGGAGTTTTGGAGGTGGGATGGTCCAACGGGCGGCTGCGTATGTTTGACAAGTCCGAACTACCGATCTTGTTAGACATGATGTGCTGCATTCAATAAAAATATTTTAGTATAATATCTCTTTGCTTGCAAGTCCGAACTACCGATCTTGTTAGACATGCAAGCATGATGTGCTGCATTAAAAATAATATTTAGTATATGTCCTTGCTTGAAAGTCAAAACTACCAATATCCCCTTAGACATGGAAGCACATCGTTGCAAAAAAGAAAAAAAAAAGCAAAAAAAAAAAGACATGGAAGCACATAGTTTGTCCTTGCTTGACAAGTCTGTACCACAAGCAACTTCACATGGCTCAGCCGTGGGTATCTCTGAGCTCCCTTCCAGCCATTTATGGGTGACTATGCACTTACAGTATCTCTAACTGATCCCTATAAAACTTAAGGGAAGTAAAATTTCACCTTTTTATCCTCTAAACCGCACCTAACCCATCCATACCTTATAATGGTTAGAAGAGTAAATTTTATCCTCCACGGCCGCCTCGACTCCTAAATATACTCGGTCGCCCACCCATGGAGTAACCCCCCCCCCCCCTTGGCGCCCTTTGCACCCGGCGCCGCCTTACTTTCCTCTGCCGGCCACCTCTCGCCGTGCTCTTCCCCCATCCCGATTCTCGTCACCGGTGCCAAAATCAATGGATCTGCATCGTGGATACAACTTCACACAACCTTCCTTGGATAGTTCACTCTGTGACCCTTACATTATTTGTCTATACTATATTACAGTTGCACAAGTTGCTTCCGTCTGAAGAATAAGTCCTTGTCAGCCATGTTGTAGAAGTGGCCTTCCCGGATGCTTCATCTGCAAAACCATGCTATAGTATTTTTCTTGGTTTGTTTTCGTAGATCGATAGGTGCAACAAACTTATGTTAATCACTCAAACCTTATCTATGTAGATAGATAGATTTGTTTTGAACGGCGACTTTAGCGGCTGCTTTTAATTGCCAATGATGGGGAGCTGCAAATTAGCTATGCACCATATTATACGACCTTCATTCATCATGTTGCTATACTTGCAGGGTGTAGATGGGGAGCTAAGTTTGAGTTTTGTTTGAGTGAAATTATCTATCCCCAGGGTAGATCATGATGCTATTGGCTTGGAAATGCGCAAGTTGTATCTGCTGATGAGATTCCTGACCTTTGTATGGCAGACTTGGACGCTGCCTGATTAATAATTCTCTTTCTGCCCGCATAAAAAATGCACAAGGTGTATCAGTCAGCATAAAGAGTCCTTTGTCAACTCTTCTCTCCACAAAACCTTTTGATGCTTCACAACAACAAGCCTATGTATGCAATTTTTCAGGTCCAGCCTGGATTTGATAACGTCAATCTAAAATATGCCAAATGGTTTTTTTAGAACACTGGCAAAGGCAAGATGGAAAGCAAGCTAGTTAAGCATTCGAAAACATGAAAGGAACCAAGCTAACAAACATTGAAATGAGATTTTCCCCGCTTGATAGCACCCGGAGTACTACAGAAATCATCTTTAATTATTATGGGCAGTCCGGTGCATGTAGCTCCTGCTTGCATATGCAATTTTTCAGGTCCAGCCTGGATTTGATAACGTCAATCTAAAATATGCCAAATGGTTTTTTTAGAACACTGGCAAAGGCAAGATGGAAAGCGAGCTAGTTAAGCATTCGAAAACATGAAAGCAACCAAGCTAACAAACATTAAAATGAGATTTTCCCCGCTTGATAGCACCTGGAGTACTACAAATCATCTTTAATTATTATGGGCAGTCCGGTGCATGTAGCTCCTGCTTGCACATGATCTATACAATTATTGTAAGAGGTGACCTCATGCTTACAAGGCAGCAGGTTTACCACTACGCCAAGGCCCCCCTTCATCATCTTTAACTATTATACCACCAAAATTAAGAATCATGTCACGGTGAGAGATGAGTGAACTACTCCCTCTGTAAAAAAATATAAGATCGTTTAGATCACTGATGATCCCGGTGCATTACCCGCTCGGTTCGCCGTGCTGCTAATGGGCCAGCCTACACATGGTGTCCCCCTTGCGAAAGGACGACTATGAAGAGAGGCTTTTTGGCACATGGGTTGAAAATGTGTTTTCAACATATTCCCGAGTGCATCTCTGACATTCTACATGCACGCACTCGTTCCGCGGTAAACGGACAACTTTTGTGTCATATGTAAAAAGAGAAAATTTAGTGTTCAAATAGGCTTTTTATGAGACATTTTTTTTGTCTTTTTTACAAATTTCGGATTTTCACGAAACTTGGGGTGCACACATACAGTGATGAGATGTACACGTCAAATTTGTGTTCAATTTTTTTAACATTTTGAAATATATTTTTCAATGGCAGGAGCATAGGTCCCATCTTCAAGCACTAATTTGTATCGTCGCATCCATAATCCCTTCACCTGCCGCCGCTTATAATAATTAACAAAATGACTAATCAGCCAACAAATGACGCAGCCCCTGCTATATGTAGCAGTACTTTGGTCATCCCAAATACTATAAGAACATGCCATCACTACACACAAAAAACATAGCATCTTCAATCACCTTCCATATACGAAATATTCTGATGTTCTCGTACGTTGATAACAAGCATAAATGTTTGCATTCCCTTCTGGTAATGAGATTCAAAGGTAGCCTATCTACAATCAACAATCCAGATCAGTAACCACACTACAATAGTAGTTATAAAAATAGTAGAAGATACAGTGCAAAACACTAGAGTTATGGTCGATCTTTGTCCCGAGGCCGCCATACAAGGAAGACATGCATGCTTACATAGCAAACTTGAAGATCTACAGTATTGAGTAATTCAGGAGGAACCCAATGAAGAGAAGCATAGCTGACATAGCAAAGCAAATCAGTGCCGAGAACTCAAGGATCCTTATGGAAATGATCGCACTATTGCTCGGCCAGTCAAGGGACACATTAGCAGAGATATCCGGCCGCCACTGCAGGATCATCCACATGCACAAGCAGGATAGAAGCCCTGACAAGGTACATGAGTACAGGATTCCTCTGTACCAGTAATTAGCAAGTACCATCTCGTTCTCAAATGCAAACATGAACGCTAACAGAGCCACTGCTGCAGTGAGAAAGGTGACTGTTGATTTGCGTGATGTTACCTTGTCGATGAGCACCATACATCTGGCGTGATCAAAATCACCAGTGAGCCACACAAGTGATGCAATAAACTCCGGCATGCAAACCAGTGGCATGACCTCCACCATCATCCGTTCTGTAGCCATCATGTGCACTGCTACCATAAAAACCACAATGAAGATCCTGTGGATCAGTTGCTGCCCCTGCGCCACACATTGATTGGTTGTGATGGGCAGCGCAGCAATCATCACGGCCAGTGCACCAAGCGCGGAACTCAAGAAGAGGAGGGAGTGAGAGAAGAGGAAATTGTCACTTTGTTGTTGTCCGTTGGTCGCTTGTGCACAGGCGAGCTGGATCAGCTGCAAACAGTACGACAGTAGTACCGTGGGTAGCAGCATCCTCCAAGCTGGATTAGCAGCAGTTCCACTGTTGTTTCTATGCTGAAGTCTTCCCTTGACCCAGAAATTGCCCCACAAAACACCAATGAAAACGAGTATGATAGCCGGGATCGCAGCTATTTGGATGTAGTTTGTACTGATCATAAGCAACAGCGCGTAAGCTGCCAGTACTGCAAAACTAGTGGCGACAGGGTGCAGGTGCAGCAGCTGTAAACCAAACAAATTTAGAGGTGTGAAATTATGGGCGATGGCAATATAATACTACTGGGGCTTCTAGCTGGATTGGTACTCCCTCCGTCCCATAATATAAGAACGTTTTTAACACTAGTATAATGTTAAAAACGTTCTTATATTTTGAAACAGAGAGAGTACTTTATTAACTATGGAATTATTGCTTGGCCAAATAACACATGTGCCAAACACTAACATTAGAATTTCCCTGCAAGTTCTCGTGCAAGATACTGCATGTTTCAATAGCATGCATGCATGCATGACTCGTGCTAGCACAAACTAGTATGGCCTAGTTAAATTATGGGCTATGGCTGAGACTAGTAGCCGGATCGCACCTATTTGGATGTAATTTATACTGATCATAAGCAACAACGCATAAGTTGCCATTACTGCAAAAGCGGTGCCGAAGTAGATCTGAAGATCCGGTTTGTGGGGCAGCGGCTGCAGATTAACCAAGCAAATTCAAATTTGAATCTAATGAATTAAATTATGGGCGATGATGGATGAGACTTTTGTAGCTGGATTGGTACCAAAACTTAAGGACAAAATTTACGGAGTTGTCGCAAGTTACCGGAACGGTGGCATCGGAGGCGACGACAAGCTGTTCTTGGCTTCCATGACGGCGGCTGGAAAATTGGGCAATCTCCTGCGCCGCCATGGAAGCTGTTGGCGAAGCTTCCCGACTCGTCGCGTACTTTCCGACGAGGTATAGGACGCGCTCTAGTCGAGATCGATTACTTTCCGATCAAAGACACGCACGTACTACACATGATGCTGGCCATGTACGTAGGGCGGTTTGATGGATCTGGAGTTTCCACGGGGTACATAGCTATTTATATTAGTATAGGAAAAGAAAACTACCCTGATACTATGAAACGTACTCGGTATTTGGCTTCCTAATAAAAGCAGGCACGAGCGATCGATCGAGGGCATTGTCCTTCCTTTTTTCGCCGACAGGATGACCGACCGTATACTACTGTACTCGCTAGCCTAGGCGCTGAACGATTGCGCGAACGGTATTTTTTTTTTTGTTTGGAAAAACGCACATCTCCATCCATCGAGAGACACGCACGCTCTATCGATCTCTGCTACTGTATTAGAGTAACGAGAAAGCTAATTTCCTGGCGGCAGGAATTTAGCAAGAAATCCGCACGATCCCGATTTCGTCGGATTTGAATCGAACGATTGCCGCACGACCTGGAATTCGGAACAGATGTGAGCGGTTCTCCCAACGCACGATCCAGATCCCGTGGCGCGCCGCACGACAGCTTTCCCCCCGATGATTCCGGAACGCTAGTCTCTACAGTTTTTTTTTTTGAGCTGGAATATCGATTCCATTACTTAAACCTGCACAGCTGATTCGCTAGTCTCCACAGTTTTTTACCTCCGCGTGAAAATAGGATCGCATTTGGACACGATCACAACCATTGGGTGGGGCCAGGAAAAGGAAACGGCGTGGGATGAGAGAAAAATTACTTACGTGAGTGCTTCACCAGAGATTCGAACCTACTCCCTCCGTTCCGAATTGCTTGTCTTAGATTTGTCTAGATACGGATGTATGACTCATTTTAGTGCTAAATACATCCGTATCTAGACAAATCGAAGACAAGTAATTCAGAACGGAGGGAGTAGAAATCTATATGCATGGCGTAGCCCAGTAACAAACTAGCCTCAGCACATCTTATGGTTAGATAGATGGAAATCAACATTTTTTATCATCGTTTACTATTGCATTAGTATAGAGATATTATCTACTCCCTCTGTTCCTAAATATTTGTCTTTCTAGGCATTTCAACAAATGACTATATACGGAGCAAAATGAATGAAACTACACTCTAAAATATGTCTACATACATCCGTATGTGGTAGTCATTTGAAATGTCTAGAAAGACAAATATTTAGGAACGGAGGGAGTAAGTTTTTTCAGCCTTGTCTAGTACATCATTTTGCGCTATGACTCAAGTAGAGAAAATAAGACTGGTATATCTTGGAAACACTTCAACGGGCATTGCACCTAATATAGCAGACGTAGGCCAATATCGGATCAATAGTTTGACTTTTTAAAACTAGTTTTTGCTCATGGCACGTTGGATGAGCTGAGATTTTTCTACGAGACAAGTTGCATGCCTTCTCGAGTATGAGATGCATGTCAGCAATTTTCTCGCGAGATGTAATATGTTGTTACCCAGTAGCACCCGGTAAGCTATCATGTTGTTGTACATGCTATAGTAATCAGGCTGCTCATGCAAAAGTATTCAAACTTCCCATACTAAATTTATCACGTCTCATGCTAGAGAAAGTTTTGTGTATCCGCAAGGGCCGAGTCTTTGACGGGTGCTACATTTGGACTCGTGTCTTCACGGATGCTTCAATGGTGGTGAGGATGGTGTTAATGATGTGGTCGACAATGACTCCACATGAAGGAGGAGCCGGCCTCGCCCCCGCACTACCTCGGCGTCTATATTGGACGCCGGTCAAGGAGGAGCCGACGTTCCCGCCGCATGCACACGCCATCGTCATTGTCGCACCGCCACCGTCTCGTCGTCGACGAGTTGCCGCCCCCGATCAAGAAGGCGCGGGGCCGCTCCCTCCACTACCTCGGAGGAGGCGGGGGGGGGGGGGAGGGGTGGTTGATGAAATATCCTCATGATAACTTTTATGTGAATAGCATGGTAACTCACATATTGCATGCAGACCTGATAACTTATGTACCTCAGTCTTTGATAACTTTTGATATGGGGAGGGGTTGATGAAATATTCCCAGGTAACTTTTGCATGAATAGCATGGTAACTCACATCGCATACCTGATAACCTATGTGCCTCGGTGCTGATAAGTTTGGCGAGGGGGTGATAAAATATACCCACGACAACTTTAATGTTAATAGTATGGTAACTCACTTATCGCAAACCTGATAACTTATGTACCCCTGTCCTGGTAACTTTGCCGCGGGTGTGGGGGGGGGGGGGGAGGGCAGGGGTGGTTGATGAAATGTAACTTTTATGAGAATAGCATGGTAACTCACACATCGCGGACCTGATAACTTATGTGCCATGGTGCTGATAATTTTGTGGAGGGGGGGGGTGATGAAATATCCTCCCGGTAACTATTCTGTGAATAGCATGATAACTTACACATCGCAGGCCTCAAAACATATGTGCCTCAGTCCTGATAGCTTCTGCGATGGGGTTGTTTAAAAACATACCCCGATAACATTTGTGTAAATAGTTTTGTAATATAGGTATTGTATACGTGATAACTCACACACAAACACCGCGGTAACTTTAACCTGAGATGATTACGAGGTTAGAGAAACCAAGTTTATGCCCCGGTAATATCCGTGTAAGCAACATGGTAACATATGTAGCACATGCGTGATAAATTACTTAGCCCATTAGTGGTAACTTTTGATCTAAAAAAAGTCGTCGTAACATACCAACATCCGATCTAGTTTCGAGGCTCTAGTCATGACGGATTTTTTAAGTGAAAATGGTTTTTCAATCGGACCGACGGTTTGAACTACAAAACATTTTGAAGTTTTAAAATAGAGGAAATTCTAATATGACATCCGCTTTTTTGTCCTCTAATTCATTTGGACATGGGGAGAAGGTAGAAGGATCATTTTTATGCCTCGGTAATTTCAACATAAACAAGATGTAACTTAGTTATCACATACATGATAACTTACTTAGTCTGGGCCCGGTAACTTTTGATCCGAAAAATAGTCGTCGAAACATATCAATATGGGATCTAGTTTCGAAGGTCTCGTCGCAACAAATCTTCTGTGTGAAAACATATTTTTAATATGACCGACGGTTTGAGCTATAAAAGATTTTGAAGTATTGAAATAGGGGGAATCTAGGATGACATCACCTATTTATTTCCTCTGGTTCATTTACACCTTGGAAGAAGGTTGGTTGACCATTTTTATGCCCCGATAATTTCTATATAAACAAGATGGTAACTCATGAACAGACACTTGATAACTTACTTAGCCTGAGCCTGATAACTTTTGATCCCAAAATAAAGTCGTCGAAACATATTAATATGGGATCTTGTTTCGAAGATCTTCTCGTGACGAATCTTTTGTATGAAAACGGGTTTTCAATCATAGCGACGGTTTGAGCTATAAAATATTTTAAATTTTCGCATTGGGAAAAATCTTTGATGACATCATCAATTTCGTTTTTTCCTGCATGTATACGATTAGTAGCTGCGAATTAACTGCTAGTAGACAGTGGACACACCCAAAAAAAATAAGATGAAGCTAATACATGCATGCAAATTAGGAAATTAGGAAAGATGGAAATTGTGCGGATCTGTTGCTTAACTTCCGACTGGGTGGAAGTTAACAAAGTCCTTAGAGTAAACATTATCTTCTTTAACCGCACATCATCGTCGTATACATAATAAACCAAAGCAATTAGAACCTCACGATCAGATCCACTCATTTGGGTCTAACCGTTACCGAAAGTACGTTTACCAATTTAAGGGGCGGACAGAAACTCTAGCATCAGCGAGCGGACGAAAGGTTCATTTGGCAACCACGTAATCCCGCCCTTAGTTAGCGTTAACTTCCCACCTAATCTCCCACAAAAATGGAAACTGCTATACCTCCCCTCACACGCACACCTCTCATGGACAATCTCACGAATGTCCCCCCCCCCCCCCGGCCGCCGCCAGTTCTCTCGTACCGCCAGCGCCCCTGCTCTTCCTCGCGTTCCTCCGTGTCGGACCACCGCCGTAGCAGCTCTCTCAGATCCAACACCAAGCTAGCGACGAAGGGCTTGGAGCTGGTCGTGAGTGCTCGAGGTCGGCTCCTTCTCCACAGTCATGCCCCGCCTCCCCATGCTCCTGCTCTTGTGACGACGCGATCATTCTTCCACTGGACCACTACACCCCCACCACATATGCGTTGGAAAATGCTCTAGAGGCAATAATTAGTATATTATTTACTTCCACGTTTATAATTAAATGTTTATACTCGATGCTATAACTGCTATGGTTCTTGAATATATGATTCAGAGGAAAACTCATATGCACGTGTAGAGTTATAAACGGTACTAGCTCAAGTGTTGCATGATGGTTATTGACAGAGCAAAAAACCATCAGATCCCTCGGTAGGGTGCCTTGCGTGGGCAAAAGTACCGAGACAGAGCCTGCACGCACAAGTTATCCAGGTTCAAGCCTACAAAGAATAATACCCTACATCCTACTTCCTGTTGTTAATCATGGTGGGGAATACCTCGTGTGATGGATTACAATGATATGGATGAGATGGCTACCGAGAGTAGTTCTACAGTAGAGTAGATGAGATTGAGAGCCCCCCTTAGCCTCCTCTTATATTCACGATGGAGGCTAGGGTTTTAAAAAAGGGAGATGCAATCAAGGGTTGTTGCCGCCTTCAACATGGGGATGAAGATGGTCTGATGATGCTTATCCTTTCCTCCGGGATCCCTCCTCTCTCTACATGTATGGTGGGACTCGTGGGCCCCCTGTCAGGCCCACTGCCGGGATCCTAGCCTGTGAGCCATCCCCGGTGTATTGCACCGTTAGTAGCCCACGAGTTTCTCTGGAGCTCGAAGATCTTGAGAGTCTTGGCGGGCTCATAATCTGACCTCTTGGTCAACGGTGGAGCTCGCCCCTTGATAGTTGTATCTTTATTATATGAATGAGACACGTGCTACTTTGCTCATCGATTAGCAGCCCACATGATGTGTGTTGCCCATATATGCCACACCTAGGAGGCGCTGAGCTATATATCGTCTGCTAAAAAGCGGATTTATGTCTCGCCTCATGTGCACGCCAGAGCTATATTACCGAAAAAGGCTTCCGCCCCATTATATATATAAAACAACGAACAGAGTACAAGAAACAGATACAACACGTCACCACCACAAACAACACACACCCAATGCAAGATACAAGGATGCCGATGCATGGCAACACTACCCGATCGATCACCAAGCACGCTACAGATGAGCCAAAATGAACCACTTGGGGGCAACAGAGACCTCCCGTGAACTAGCCAATGCAAAGAAGTTAATGCAAACATTACATTTTATATCAGTATAGGGAAAGAAAACTACCCTGATATGAAACGTAATCGGTATTTGGCTTCCTAATAAAAGCAGGCACGAGCGATCGATCGACGGCATTGTCGAACGATTGCACGAACGTTTTTTTTGTGTGTGTGGAAAAACGTACATCTCCATCCATCGAGAGACACGCACGCTCTATCGATCTCTGCTACTGTATATTAGACTAAACAATTATCTTCTCTAACCGCACATCATCGTAGTATACATAATAAACAGAAGCAATTAGAACCTCACAATCAGATCCACTCATTTGGGTGAATCAACCTGTGGTTGAGTTGGTTAGGTGGACAGTGGTATCCCAACCTACCAGGGTTCAAATCCTGTTGCTCGCATTATTTCTGAATTTATTTCAGGATTTCCGGCGATGCGAGTGTATGCGCGTGTATATGAGCGCTTGTGTTTGTACTGATGCTTAAAAAAAAGATCCACTCATTTGGGTCTAACCGTTACCGAAAGTACGTTTACCAATTTGATGGGCGGACAGAAACTCTCGCATCACCGAGCGCACGAAAGGTTCATTCGGCAACCACGTAATCCCGCCCTTAGTTAGCGTTAACTTCCCACCTAATCTCCCACAAAAATGTAAACTGCTATACCTCCCCTCACACGCACACCTCTCATGGACAATCTTTTTTTTTCTCGAAAAACTTCCAATCTATTCATCATCAATCATGGCGGTACAACGAACACCAGAAATAATAAAAGTTACATCCAGGTCCATAGACCACCTAACGACGACTACAAGCACTGAAGCGAGCTGAAGACGCGCCGCTGTCATTACCCCTCCCTCGACGGAGTCGGGCACAACTTGTTGTAGTAGACAGTCGGGAAGTCATCGTGCTAAGGCCCCATAGGACCAGCGCACCAGAACAGCAACCGCCGCCGATGAAGGATAACGTAGATTGAAAGGATACAATCCGAAGACACACGAACATAGATGAAAAACAATCAGATCCGAGCAAATCCACCGAGGATAGATCCGCCGGAGACACACCTCCACACGCCCACCAACGATGCTAGACGCACCACTGGAACGGGGGCTAGGCGGGGAGACCTTTATTCCATCTTCAGGGAGCCGCCGCTGTCTCGTCTTCCTGAGCAGGACACAAACCCTAACAAATCTGAAAGGAACGACTAACAACAGAGCCCTCTCGTTGGCCCTTACCAGGATCCACCTCGCCTCCATGGCCCTAGGGCCATCGGAGACGAGGCAGACCTGCGGCGAGCCGGCGAGAGGCACAAAACCTAGCTTTTTTGGTGGTGGTGGAGGAGGAGGAGGAGGAGGAGGCGGCTATGGCCGTTTTGACGCTCGCAAATTGCTCTCAACCCCCTCTCATGGACAATCTCACGAACATCCTCCCTGCCGCGTCAGTTCTCCCATGCCGCCAGCGCCCCTGCTCTTCTGGCTGCCACCTCGCGTTCCCCCATGTCGGACCACTGCCGTAGCAGCTCTCTCAGATCCAACACCAAGCTAGCGACGAAGGGCTTGGAGCTCGTCGTGAGTGCTCGAGGTCGGCTCCTTCTCCACAGCCATGCCCTGCCTCCGCATGCTCCTGCTCTTGTGACGACGCGGTCATTCTTCCACTGGACCACTACACGCCCACCACCTATGCGTTGGAAAATGCCCTAGAGGCAATAATTAGTAGATTATTTACTTCCATGTTTATAATAAAATGTTTATACTCGATGCTATAACTGCTATGGCTCTTGAATATGTGATTCGGAGAAAAACTCATATGCATGTGTAGAGTTATAAACCGCACTAGCTCAAGTGTTGCATGAAGGTTATTGACGGAGCGAAAAACCATCAGATCCCTCGGTAGGGTGCCTTGCGTGGCCGAAAGTACCGGGACAGAGCGTGCACGCACAAGTTACCCTGGTTCAGGCCTACGGAGAGTAATACCCTATATCCTGCTTCATGTTGTTATTCATGGTGGGGAATACCTCGTGGCTCGTGCGATGGATTACAATGATATGGATGAGATGGCTACCGAGAGTAGTTCTATGGGAGAGTAGATGGGATTGAGAGCCCTCCTTAGCCTCCTCTTTATATACACGGTGGAGGCTAGGGGTTTACAAAGGAAGATGCGATCAAGGGTTCCGTCGTCGTCAACTTGGGGATCAAGATGGTCTGACAGTGCTTATCCTTTCCTCCAAGATCCCCCTCTCTCTTCACGTATGGTGGGACTCGTGGGCCCCCCTGTCAGGCCCGCTGCCGGGATCCTAGCTCGTGAGCCACCCCCAGTGTATTGCACCGTCTGTAGCCCCCAAGTCTGTCTGGAGCTCGAAGATCTTGAGAATCCTGGCGGGCTCATAATCTGACCTCTTGGTCAACGGTGGAAGTCACCCCTTGATGGTTGTATCTTTATTATATGAATGAGACACATGCTAGATTGCTCATCAATTAGCATCCCACATGATGTGTGTGGCCCATATTCCACACCTAGGAGGCGCTGAGCTATATATCGTCCGCTACAAAACGGATTTCTGTATCGCCTCCGGCGAGCGCCAGAGCCATATTACCGAAAAAGACTTCTACCCCACTTTATATTAAAGCAACAACCAGAGATACAAGACACGGATACAGCATGCCACCACCACACACAACACACACACGCCCAAGGCAAGATACAAGGGTGCCAATGCACCGCAACAGTACCCCATCGACCACCAAGCACACTACACCAAGATGAACCACTTGGGGCCAACAGGGATCTCACGTGAACTAGCCAACGTGAAGAAGTGACGTGGGACAACGACAGAGCATGGACTCCAAGGCGATGCCTTCACGAAGGGCACAACTCGAGATTGCAGCCACCGCCCGATCCTGAAGATCTAATTTCCACCCGGAGCAGCACGAAGGGGAGGGCCGGCCCAACAGGGGAGTTCTGGGAGTGGATTCTGGGCAGGGTATTTTCTTGGTGTTTTCTATGCTAGCCTTCTTCAATTTGTCTTCTGCTTTTTGTTTTTGTGTGTGTTTGTTTATGGTTTTATATTATTTTCTTTGATCTTTCTTTTTCTTATTTCTCTTTATTCTTTGTTTTCAACACATTTTTATTTTTTAGTACACATTATACATTTTTCTAATACACCCGTAGCACTTTTATCATACATGTTAAACATTTTTTAATACATGTTAAACATTTTTTCATCATGCTTTTGAACATTTTGATGTTAAATTTTTTTAATACATGTTGAATTTTTTAACTGACATAAATTATTTTGTAAAACAACATGAACATTTTTCTACATTATATAAACTTTTTTTAAATAAAATGACACAAACATATGTGTGAACATTTTTTAAAATGTCATGTACTCCCTCCATCCCATAATGTAAGACGTTTTTTGACACTACACTAGTGTCAGAAAACGCCCTATATTATGGGACAGAGGGAGTACATTTTATTTTGAATGCCAAAAGCATTTTATTTTGAATTATGTACATTTTATTACATTGCATAAACATTTTTTAAATGTCATGACATTTTTTAAATAGTGTGACTTTTTAAAATGTCACATATACTTTGTTTAATGCCATAATTAATGTTTTCAATAATGTGATCATTTTTTCCATTGTATAAACATTATTTAAAAATGTCACAAAGATGTTTTTAAACATGTGATATATTTTTAAAATGTCTTGAACATTCTTTTGAATACTATCGACATTTTTCGGAACTACAGGAAGATTTTTTGCATTGTATGAACATTTATTGAAATTGTGTTGAACATTTTATTTGAAGCATGTGAACATTTTTAAATGTCTTGAACATTTTTCTGCATGGGATGAACATTTTTCAAAATTAAATACAGTATTCTCCCCATTTCAGAAATATAAATAAAAGCAACAAAACAATAAAGGAAAAAAGAAGGAAAAATGTAGAACAGTAGATGGCCCAGCCCATTTACCATGCACTAAAGGCGATCAACAGCTTCATCTCTCAACAGGCCACACAAAAGCCGCTAGGCGCGGCTTTGTACCGCCTACAGCGAGTTGTATGTGAGCGTCGCCTATAGCTAGTTTTTTTATTGGGGAAACTTCCGATCTATTCATTATCAATCATGGCAATACAACGAACACCAGAAATAATAAAAATTACATCAAGATCCGCACACCACCTAGGGACGACTACAAGACTTGAAGTGAGTTGAAGGTGTGTCGCTGTCATCATCCCTCCCTCATCGGAGTCAGGCAAAACTTGTTGCAGTAGACAGTCGGGAAGTCGTCGTGCTAAGGCGCGGTAGGAACAACGCACTAGAACAAAAACCGCCGTCGATAAAGAGAAGCGTAGATCGGAAGGATCCAACCTGATCTGATGTAGACGAACGAAGATATGATGCGAGCGGATCCAGCAATGACAACCACCAATCAAATCGTGTGAGATCGGCCAGACACACACCTTCACCAGCCCTCCAACAATGCAAGACGCATCACTGGAACAGGGGCTAGGCGGGAGAGAACCATATTTCATCATCAGGCAGCTCCCGTCGTCTCATCTTATCGAGTAGGACACATATCATAGCAAAACTCAAAGAAACATATAACAACGGACGACTTCGGCCGGAATTCATCATGCTCCTAAGGCCCTAAGGCCACACAAGATGAGGCAGATCAGCGGTGCCGCTGGCAGAAGGCAGATGTCCTAGTCGCTTGCAGCTAGCTGATAGTAGGCCTCCCCAGTTACAACATGGTCTCATTACACTGACGTCACACATATTCTTGTCCTTTTTTATATTTTCAAAAAAGAAGATACATATATTATGGAAAAAATAGTAAATGTAGTGTAAAATGTTCGGCCATTTTTAGAAAATGTTTCTCCCATTAAAAAATGTATGAAATTTAAAAAATGTTCAGATGTTTACGTGACAATTAAAAAAAAGAGTAAAATACACTGAAGGCCCTAAAAGTTTGAAATCGTTCACCGCAAGGCCTAAATGTGTGTAAGTCATTCACCGTGGGTCCTAAAAGTATTCCAAATGTGTCAAGTAGGCCCTAAAAGTCGCGGGTCAAATTCACATATAGGACTTACAGTGGACAATTTCCAACTGTTAGGACCTACTTGATACACTTGAAATACTTTTATGACCTCCAATGTATTTAACTCTAACTAAAATGTAATACAATGAAACAAAAGTTGTCTAATATATGTTAAAAACGAAACTTTTTTAACACATCATCTCTTTCAGATGCATACACATATACATCTCTTTTCATGACACACCAACATGCATCAAAGTACATCATGTCTTTAAAAGAAGTTGTAGCCTTGTCCTTGAAAGAATAGGTTCTCCCATAGGTTTTACAGAAATACTTCATAGAATATGTTTGGATACATCTATTTTTTCAATAATTATTTTCGGACGGAGGGAGTAGTACCCGAAATGCAAATTTTGCATCCACCAAAAAACTTGCAATATTGTTCCAAGAAGAGACGGTGATGGTAATAATTTTATTTTACCAGTAAAAAAAGGAAGTTTTGCTGCTTCAGTGGTCAGCATGACAGCACTCAAGTTGGAGCAGCGGACAGGCAGAGGGAGTGGGGAAGCGCAAGCCTGTCTGTCCATCGCTTCCCTCTCCAGTAGCATCCACCACTAGCTCTAAACCTCTCCGTCCCCTCCCATATCTCCTCCGGCGAGCTCCACGCCTCGCTCGCCGGATGTCGGTGCACCCCGATGCTGACCCCCTCCGCCGGCACCCCGCGGCCTACTCCTCCCTTCTCCCGCTCTAGCCCCGCCCCCACCTCCTTCCTTCCCTCCCTATCCCCTCTCTCCCACCGCCATCGCCGACGATGCCTCCCCGTCCCCAAAGCCGCCGCCTTTCCGCCCCGGCGCGCAGCAGCCCCGCTCCCCGCCCCCAGCAGACCCCCTCCACCTCAACCCCCGCCTCCCCCGCGCGGCCCTCCCCGGCCTTCGCGGCAGGGGGCTACCGCGGCGCCGGGTCGGGCGAGGACCCGCTGGTGTCCAAGCTGCGGACCCAGCTGGGTGTCATCCACCCCGCTGCGAGGCACGGTTTTGCTTCCGCGAGAAAACAGAAAATGTGTTTTTTCCTTCCGCGAGAGGCACGGGTGTCCTTTTGCGAGAGGCACGGCCATGCCTCTCGGTAACGAAAAAAAGGTATTTTTTGTTTTTTGTTTTCCTTTCGCGAGAGGCACTGTTTTGATTTTGTGAGAGGCACGGTTATGAATTCGTGAGAGGCACTGGCGTGCCTTTTTTGGAAAGGGGAAAAACCCATGCTCCCGGTTTGGTTTTTTTTTGGAAAAAATCCGTCAAAACCTATCAACATGAGATCTAATTTTGAAGATCTCGACGCGAGGAATCCAACGGTGAAAATGGTTCAAGATTTGGATGCACGATTTATGAGATAAAATGTTTTGAATACAGAGATCAACGAAAAAAAGAAAATGTCCCAGGTTGCGACAAGTGGCGCACATGTTGCGCGCCACTTGTTGCGAGGTGGGAGTGATCTTTACAATGAGTACTCCTCAATTAGTGATTTCGGAGACATTGTTTTACACCAGTACGCGGGAAACCTCTGACTGGGCAGGCCCGGTACCGTGTTAGGCTGGGTTCTGTAGCGATTTTTTTGGTTTATTCGTTTTCCTTTGTTTTTATCGTTTTAGAAAATACTTGGAATTTTAAAATACTCAAAAATGAACATGCACTTTTGATAATTTTTTATGTATTTTTTAAATTGTGCAACATGTATTATACTAATATGTATGCACGTGCAATGCATGTAAAATGGTTTTGATAAAAGGAATAAAAAGGTTCAAAGATTTGCTAATAGATCGAGCCAAAAGCAATACAGTGATATATGAATGCAGATATTAAGTAGGAATTGCCATTCATTCTTCCAGCAATTGATTTTATTACTCATGGTTGACTTGAGACCCTCTCGCTTCCATTTATCCATCCAAAACTCTCTTTTATCACCCAATGAAATTTTCCAAACACCGGTGACTACTTCTCAAGTCATTCCCTCGATCAGTATCTTGCACTACAGACCTCCCCGCCAACGCGATTATACCGCGCGCCGCCAGCCCTCACAGACTGGATGCGTATGCCATGAGAGGTAAGGTGACAGCTATGCAGACGGATGTAGTGGAGAACAACAGTAAGCAGCTGAACTTTTTCTACAGGGGTAAACTGTCGATGGTTCTGGAAGACAGCGGTATATTCACTGTTACTGTAGCATGCACTGTTGATGCGAATCCCAGCATTTTGAACCATTGGATGGACTATATCAACGGCTGAGGTTGATTCCTGGTCTTGAAGTTTACAAGTTTCAAACTGGTACACTATAAAGTAGTATAGAAAAAGTTTCCCGTATTAAAAAAATTCATCTTGTACGAAACAATTCTAATCGTGTTTAATAGAAATGTTCATAGTGTATAAGGAAAATGTTCACCTGTTTAGTAAATTTTTCATCGTGTAATTTTTAAAGGAAAATAAAAAAGCAAAACTAGAATAAATATCTGGTTAATTTGTACATCGGCGCTCCAATAACAAGTATATCTGAAGTATTCCCTCACATATGATAACTTTATACTCTAGAATTTTCAACACATATGTTTTCCTAATTATATAATACAACCAATATTACGATATTATATGTTTTAAAAATATCTAACATAGATATGTATGAACTTCATAATTCACATAACTATCAATTCTTTTTTTACAATATAAAAATTGAATTCAGCGCAACGCATCAGTATTTTGAATGATATACATTATAAAAATATAATAAATAAATAATAAAATTAATATTTAAATTGGTTTTTGTTGTTAAGTATGTCAAATAAGTAATGAAAAAATTATACTCATTAACACAGTAGTATAGTAAGTATAAAATTTTAATACAAAATATGTATATATAAAAAGGAGCGGGGTAATAGACAAAACTAAAATTTGTGACTTCATTTTTTTAAAATATATGTACACCTAACTTTAAATTATTAGTTCCGTCATTACGAGGACAATATACAAAATGGACATGCATGTAAAAGATACATAGTACTGAACACATAACAAACTTCAAGATCTATAGTATTGACTAGTCCACGAGCAACCCAATGAAAATAAACATAGCTAATATAACAAAGTAAATCACAATCGAGAACTCGAGGATTTGAATGGGAACAATTGCACTATTAGTGATTATGGGCAACTTAAGGACCACACTAACAAAGTTTTCCGGCCACCACTAAAGGATCATCCACACGCCGAATTGAGATAAAAAACCGGACAAAGTATAAGATCACAAGATTGTTTTGTACCTATAATTAGGAAAGATTATCTTGTTCTCATATGCAAACATGTATGACACCAGACTCGCTGCTGCATCGAGAATGATGATTGTGAATTTGTGCGATGTTACCTTGTCGACGGACACGGTACATCTGGTGTGGTTAAAATTAAAAGAGAACCAGAAAAGCGTCACAATAAGCTCTGGCATGCAAACCAGTAACATGTCTTCCTCCATCCGTTCTGTAGCCATGGTGTGCACTGCTAGCACAAGAACCACGATGAAGATCCTATGAAGCATTTGTCGCGTGTACGGTACACCTTGACTGCCTCTGATCGGCAGTGAGGCCATCATCACTGCGAGTTTATGAGTGCGCCAAGCGCGGAGCTGAAAAAGAGAAGGGAGTGAGAGAGAACAAAATTGCCATTTTTATCGATCACTTTGTGACAGGCCAACTGGATTAGCTGCAAACAATACGATAGTTGTACCATTGGTAGCAGCCTCTGAGGTTGCCCGCTGCCACTGTAATAGTTTGATTATTTGTGTGTTGTGGTCTTCCCTCCTTGACCCAAAATTTGGCCCACAAGGCATAAATGAAAACAAGTGTGATAGTTGGGATCACAGCTATTTTGATATAACTTATGTTGATCATAAGCAACGGTGCATAAGTTGCTATTACTACAAAAGTAGTACCGACGTACATATGGAGATCCAGTTTTGAGGGGCAGGTGTTGCAAAATAAACCATGCAAAATTATTAGAGCTAATGAATGAAATTATGGGCAATGGCAGCTGAGACTTGCAGCTGGAATATATAGTACCAAAAAAACTTATAGGGACAAAATGTAGGGAGTGGTTGTAATCTCCAATGCCGCCTCGCAAACTCCCGCAACCGTCCGGACAACGCTGTCCGGACCGAGGAAACCATCCAATGTGGGGCTATATCGGTTCGCATGGAGATCCAGACGAGTTTTCTCCCGCAAACCGGGGACAAGCGTGGGGGGCTTTGCGGGAGTCCGTGTTGGAGAACACGGTAGTTTCAAAAAAAAATCCTACGAACACGCAAGATCCATCTAGGTGATGCATAGCAACGAGCGAGAGAGTGTGTCCACGTACCCTCGTAGACCGAAAGCGGAAGCGTTAAGTAACGCGGTTGATGTAGTCGAATGTCTTCGCGATCCAACCGATCAAGTACCAAACGCACGACACCTCCGCAATCTGCACACGTTCAGCTCGGTGACGTCCCTCGAACTCTAGATCCAGCAGAGGCCGAGGGAGAGTTTCGTCAGCACGACGGCGTGCTAACAGTGATGATGAAGTTACCAGCGCAGGGGTTCGCCTAAGCTCTACAACGATATGACCGAGGTGGAAATCTATGAAGGGGGCACCGCACACGGCTAAGAAATCAACTTGTGTGTCTATGGGTGCCCCCCTCCCCCGTATATAAAGGAGGGGAGGAGGGGGTCGGCCGGCCTCATGGGGTGCGCCCCAAGGTGGGGAATCCTACTACTACTAGGAGTAGGTTCCCCCCTTTCCTAGTCCAACTAGGAGGGGAAGGGAGAGAAGGAAATCCCCCCCCCCAATTCGGATTGGGCTTGGGGGCGCGCGCCTCCACCTGGCCGCCTCCTCCTCTCTTCCACTAAAGCCCATGAAGGCCCATTAACCTCCCGGGGGGTTCCGGTAACCCTCTGGTACTCTGGAAAATGCCCGAACCTATCCGAAACCTTTCCGGTGTCCAAAGATAACCTTCCAACATATCAATCTTTATGTCTCGGCCATTTCGAGACTCCTCGTCATGTCCGTGGTCACATCTGGGACTCCGAACTACCTTCGGTACATCAAAACACATAAACTCATAATACCGATCGTCATCGAACGTTAAGCGTGTGGACCCTACGGGTTCGAGAACTATGTAGACATGACCGAGACACCTCTCCGGTCCATAACCAATACCGGAACCTGGATGCTTATATTGGCTCCTACATATTCTACGAAGATCTTTATCGGTCAAACCGCATAACAACATACGTTATGACCGAGGTGGAAATATCCCGCAACTAACCGCATAACCGCATAACTACATATTCTACGAAGATCTTTGTCATCAGTATGTTACTTGCCCGAGATACGATCGTCGGTATCACTATACCTAGTTCAATCTCGTTACCGGCAAGTCTCTTTACTCGTTCCGTAATGCAACATCCCACAACTAACTCATTAGTCACAATGCTTGCAAGGCTTAGAGTGATGTTCATTACCAAGAGGGCCCAGAGATACCTCTCCGATACACGGAGTGACAAATCCTAATCTCGATCTATGCCAACTCAACAAACACCATCGGAGACACCTATAGAGCATCTTTATAATCACCCAGTTACGTTGTGATGTTTGATAGCACACTAAGTGTTCCTCCGGTATTCGGGAGTCGCATAATCTCATAGTCATAGGAACATGTATAAGTCATGAAGAAAGCAATAGCAATAAACTAAACAATCATAGTGCTAAGCTAACGAATGGGTCTTGTCCATCACATCATTCTCTAATGATGTGATCCCGTTGATCAAATGACAACACATGTCTATGGCTAGGAAACTTTAACCATCTTTGATTAACGAGCTAGTCAAGTAGAGGCATACTAGGAACACTCTGTTTATCTATGTATTCACACATGTACTAAGTTTCAGGTTACTACAATTCTAGCATGAATAATAAACATTTATCATGATATAAGAAAATATAAATAACAACTTTATTATTGCCTCTAGGGCATATTTCCTTCGGTCCGGACACGCGAAACGGCCACTTCTGATCGTCCTGGCCCACCCAAACCCCCATCCCCCCTCCCGGGCGCTCTTCCCACCCGACGCCAGCTGCCCACATTCATGCCGCTATAGAGCGCGTCGCTGCACCTTGAACACGGCTCAGGGCGGACGCGACCTCTCATTGCCTCCGTCATTGCAGTGGCGCGCTAGCCGAGGGCATTGCCCACTGGACACCTAGCTGAACACGCCTCCTCGCCGTGTTCCATACGCCTCCTTTAAACCCGTGTGGGAACCGAGGGCTTGAACTCTGGTGGACAGGGGATACCACTGCCCTCCTAACCATCCAGCCACAGGTTCGTTCACAAACTCCGTGAAAACTTAAGACTCTCTTTTGTGTACGGACAGACATTTTTTTCTTTTGTTGGATGGGATGGGATGAGATGCGATGGGATTCATCCATCGATCATTTTCCATCCATTGAATCCAGAAACAACAAAACAATTATACACAGTACAATCAAAGTCGCTCACATACACAAGCATACATTTACCTGTATGAATGCACACATGCACACCCTATTTGTATGAGCACCTCCGAGCGACTGAGCCATCATAGCACCTTAAGATTCTACAAAGTCACCAAAGACGCCTTGAGTGGACGAGAACGTCACCTCCACTGAACGAACATCGCCGGAAGCTTGAAATAAATCCAGGAATAATGCGAACACCAATGTCAATATATATGAAAAAGTTTAACCTGATACGCATACAAAGAAGTAAAATATGTGTATGGACGCCTGGTACACATATACACAATGTAATCTACGGAATATTATCGGGCTTCTGGTGTACCTACACAGAAGAAAACGATCAGAATATAATCGGACATCTGGTACCAACCGGATGTCTTGTGCTCTTTGGACCACCGAATGTCTGCTACTTCTAGAGAGAGGCGTTTTGGAGGCCGAGCTCCATGGAGGCTTTTATTTTTGAAAAATTCAAATTCAAACTTTTATGGTTCAAAAAATTCTGGAAACAAATATGCGTGTATGTAAGGATGTAATCCACATGTGTGTAAAAATTCATGATGACCTGTACAAAAAAGATAAATTCATGGCCTGGGAGAACGAAAGTATCATGTGTTAAACAACCCCAGATTTATCTTTTTTGCACAGCCCTCATTTCAATGTATTTTGAACTGAAAATTTACACACATGTGTATTATGCCTTCATGTATATCTGTATTTTTTCAGAATATTTTGAAATGGGAAAATATGAATTTCGATGAAATTTCAAATTTGAATTTGGAGGCCGAGCTTCAAAAGGGATTTCCGCTACTTTTAGCACTTAGCACTTGGTGTTTGCCCTCTTCACTACTTAACTGCATGAACGGTTCCAACAGCCTCATTTTGGGGTTTCCTATGCATACCCCTCTCCCACTTCAGGAGAGGGTTGACCACTTCGTTTCAAAACATCCAAGAACACCGGGAGAGGGTTCAACACTTTGTTTTCAAATCGGAAAATATTTTTTAAAACTCAATCATTTTTTCAAATCATGAACAATTTTTGTATTCAAGAACATTTTTCAAATTCATGAACATTTGTTGGAAATTTTGGAACATTTTTTGAATTTTTGATCATTTATTGAATAGACAAAGATTTATTATTTTCTTCTGAAACGGTGAATTTTTTAAAATCTACAAACTTGTTTTAAATTTGGGAACAATTTTTGAATTCGTGAACACTTTTCAAATTTGGATTTTTGTGTTTTTTTCAAATTCATCAACATCTTTTTAAAATTTGTGATTTTTTAAAGTCCGTAATTTGTTTTGCAATGCTTGACCTTTTTTCCAATTTGTGAACATTTTTTATTTCTGAAATTTTATTTTCAAATTATAATGAATTTGTTTTCAAGACCCCAATATTTCTACAGAAGAAATAAAAATGAAAATGAAAAAGAAACGAAACAAAAATAGTGGCGCCCCGCCATGCACATGGCCGATCGAAATTAGCATGCGTGGGAGCGGCGGGGAAGGGGGTGGGTGTGTACATGTTTGGGTGTCTCGTGTCTACGTGGGGAATAGGAGGTCCCCTCATTTCCTTCCTTCGCTATTTAGGTATTGTTCTAGACTACGTAGGAATTGCGGCTTGCCGCACCCGGCAGCACCGCTGCCGGGTTCAGTCATATCCACCACGCCGGGTACAATCATGTTTAATTCGATAATATAGCCATTTGAGCATTGCGAATAAAAAAAGCATGATATTGGTTCAGGGGCACGCAGTATAAGACCACACTAATATCACAACCACAAAGCTGAATGCAAATAGAACAATAAACACGTCCACTATAGTAATACAACAGATACACGTAGCAACAACATAAAGGCCAAGAAACAAACATCATGAGCATACAACCTATGTTCATAAATATAAGACCTTTTATAGATTTCAATAGGGACTACATACGGAGAAAAAGAAGTGCGGCTTGCCGCACCCCTGCCGGGTGCAAAGATATCCAACCCAGTAACAAAGCGATCAGTCCAATGCATCAAAAATACATTAGAAGTATGGTATTGTTGGGTTATGTAGTAATTTCAAAAAATTTCCTACGCACACGCAAGATCATGGTGATGCATAGCAACGAGAGGGGAGAGTGTTGTCTACGTACCCTCGTAGACCGAAGCGGAAGCCTTGACGCAACGTAGAGGAAGTAGTCGTACGTCTTCCCGATCCGACCGATCCAAGCACCGTTACTCCGGCACCTCCGAGTTCTTGACACACGTACAGCTCGATGACGCACCCCGGGCTCCGATCCAGCAAAGCTTCGGGGAGGAGTTCCGTCAGCACGACGACGTGGTGACGATCTTGATGTTCAACCGTCGCAGGGCTTCGCCTAAGCACCGCTACAATATGACCGAGGTGTAATATCATGGAGGGGGGCACCGCACACGGCTAAGGAACGATCACGAAGATCAACTTGTGTGTCTATGGGGTGCCCCCTGCCCCCGTATATAAAGGAGTGGAGGAGGGGAGGGCCGGCCCTCTCTATGGCGCGCCCTAGGGGAGTCCTACTCCCACCGGGAGTAGGATTCCCCCTTTCCTAGTCCAACTAGGAGTCCTTCCAAGTATTAGGAGTAGGAGACAAGGAAGGGGAAAAGAGAAGGGAAGGAAGGAGGGGGCGCAGCCCCTCCCCCTAGTCCAATTCGGACTAGGCCTTGGGGGCGCGCGGCCTGCCCTAGGCAGCCTCTCTCTCTTTCCCGTATGGCCCAATAAGGCCCAATACTTCTCCCCCGTATTCCCGTAACTCCCCGGTACTCCGAAAAATACCCAAACCACTCAGAACCTTTCCGAAGTCCGAATATAGTCGTCCAATATATCGATCCTTACGTCTCGACCATTTTGAGACTCCTCGTCATGTCCCCGATCTTATCCGGGACTCCGAACTCCTTCGGTACATCAAAACTCATAAACTCATAATATAACTGTCATCGAAACCTTAAGCGTGCGAACCCTACGGTTCGAGAACAATGTAGACATGACCGAGACACGTCTCCGGTCAATAACCAATAGCGGGACCTGGATGCCCATATTGGTTCCTACATATTCTACGAAGATCTTTATCGGTCAGACCGCATAACAACATACGTTGTTCCCTTTGTCATCGGTATGTTACTTGCCCGAGATTCGTTCGTGGGTATCTTAATACCTAGTTCAATCTCGTTACCGGCAAGTCTCTTTACTCGTTTCGTAATACATCATCTCGCAACTAACTCATTAGTTGCAATGCTTGCAAGGCTTATGTGATATGCATTACCGAGAGGGCCCAGAGATACCTCTCCGACAGTCGGAGTGACAAATCCTAATCTCGAAATACGCCAACCCAACATGTACCTTTGGAGACACCTGTAGAGCACCTTTATAATCACCCAGTTACGTTGTGACGTTTGGTAGCACATAAAGTGTTCCTCCGGCAAACGGGAGTTGCATAATCTCATAGTCATTGGAACATGTATAAGTCATGAAGAAAGCAATAGCAACATACTAAACGATCGGGTGCTAAGCTAACGGAATGGGTCATGTCAATCACATCATTCTCCTAATGATGTGATCCCGTTAATCAAATGACAACTCATGTCTATGGCTAGGAAACATAACCATCTTTGATCAATGAGCTAGTCAAGTAGAGGCATACTAGTGACACTCTGTTTGTCTATGTATTCACACATGTATCATGTTTCCGGTTGATACATTGTATCATGAATAATAAACATTTATCATGAAATAAGGAAATAAATAATAACTTTATTATTGCCTCAACGGGTCTGCCACATTCAGATCCGTATGTATTTTGCAAATTTCTATGTCAATAATACTCTACTCGGAGCTACTCTAGCTAATTGCTCCCACTTTCAATATGTATCTAGACTGAGACTTAGAGTCATCTAGATTGGTGTCAAAACTTGCATGGACATAACCCTTTACGACGAACCTTTTTGTCACCTCCATAATCGAGAAACATATCCTTATTTCACTAAGGATAATTTTGACCGTTGTCCAGTGATCTACTCCTAGATCACTATTGTACTCCCGTGCCAAAATCAGTGTAGGGTATACAATAGATCTGGTACACAGCATGGCATACTTTATAGAACCTATGGCCAAGGCGTAGGGAATGACTTTCATTCTCTTTCTATCTTCTGCCGTGGTCGGGTTTTGAGTCTTACTCAATTTCACACCTTGTAACACAGGCAAGAACTCTTTCTTTGACTGTTACATTTTGAACTACTTCAAAATCTTGTCAAGGTATGTACACATTGGAAAAACTTATCAAGCGTCTTGATCTATCTCTATAGATCTTGATACTCAATATGTAAGCAGCTTCACCGAGGTCTTTCTTTGAAAAAACTCCTTTCAAACACACATTTATGCTTTGCAGAATAATTCTACATTATTTCCAATCAACAATATGTCATTCACATATATTTATCAGAAATGTTGTAGTGCTCCCACTCACTTTCTTGTAAATACAGGCTTCACCGCAAGTCTGTATAAAACTATATGCTTTGATCAACTTATCAAAGCGTATATTCCAACTCCGAGATGCTTGCACCAGTCCATAGATGGATCGCTGGAGCTTGCATATTTTGTTAACACCTTTAGGATTGACAAAACCTTCTGGTTGCATCATATACAACTCTTCTTTAATAAATCCATTAAGGAATGCAGTTTTGTTTTATCCATTTGCCAGATATCATAAAATGCGGCAATTGCTAACATGATTCGGACAGACTTAAGCATAGATACGAGTGAGAAACTCTCATCGTAGTCAACACCTTGAACTTGTCGAAAAACTTT
Organism: Aegilops umbellulata; assembly: GCA_032464435.1. NCBI lineage: Eukaryota > Viridiplantae > Streptophyta > Magnoliopsida > Poales > Poaceae > Aegilops > Aegilops umbellulata. The sequence goes on along the minus strand of CP136057.1, from coordinate 3,590,079 downwards.
TGCGACAATTCTAGCTTTGTAGATAGTAGCGCTACTATCGGCGTCCGTCTTCCTCTTGAGGATCCATTTATTTTCTATGGCTTGCCGATCATCGGGCAAATCCATCAAAGTCCATACTTTGTTTTTATACATGGATCATATCTCAGATTTCATGGCCTCAAACCATTTCGCGGAATCTGGGCTCATCATCGCTTCCTCATAGTTCGCAAGTTCGTCATGTTCTAGTAACATGACTTCTAGAACAGGATTACCGTATCACTCTGGTGCGGATCTCACTCTGGTTTACCTATGAGATTTGGTAGTAACTTGATCTGACGTTACATGATCATCATCATTAACTTCCTCACTAATTGGTGTAGTAGTCACAGGAACAGATTTCTGTGATGAACTACTTTCCAATAAGGGAGCAAGTACAGTTACCACATCAAGTTCTACTTTCCTCCCACTCACTTCTTTCGAGAGAAACTCCTTCTCTAGAAAGGATCCATTATAAGCAACGAATGTCTTGCCTTAAGATCTGTGATAGAAGGTGTACCCAACAGTCTCCTTTGGGTATTCTATGAAGACGCATTTCTCCGATTTGGGTTCGAGCTTATCAGGATGAAACTTTTTCACATAAGCATCGCAACTCCAAACTTAAACAAAGGACAGCTTAGGTTTATTGCTAAACCATAGTTCATACAGTGTCGTCTCAACAGATTTAGATGGTGCCCTATTTAATGTGAATGTAGCTGTCTCTAATGCATAACCCCAAAACAATAGTGGTAGATCGATAAGAGACATCATAGATCGCATCATATCTAATAAAATACGGTTACGATGTTCGTACACACCATTATACTGTGGTGTTTCTAGGTGGCGTGAGTAGTGAAACTATTTCACATTGTTTTAACTGAAGGCCAAACTCGTAACTCAAATATTTTACCTCTGCGATCATATCGTAGAAACTTTTATTTTCTTGTTATGATGATTCTCCACTTCACTCTGAAATACTTTGAACTTTTCAAACATTTCAGACTTATGTTTCATCAAGTAGATATACCCATATCTGCTTAAATCATCTGTGAAGGTCAGAAAATAATGATACTTGTCGCGAGCCTTAATATTCATCGGACCACACACATCAGTTGTTGGGGAACGTAGTAATTTCAAAAAAAATCCTACGCACACGCAAGATCATGGTGATGCATAGCAACGAGAGGGAGAGTGTTGTCTACGTACTCACGTAGACCGAAGCGGAAGCGTTGACACAACATAGTGGAAGTAGTCGTACGTCTTCTCGATCCGACCGATCCAAGCACCGTTACTCCGGCACCTCCGAGTTCTTAGCACACGTTCAGCTCGATGACGATCCCCGGGCTTCGATCCAGCAAAGCTTCGGGGAGGAGTTCCGTCAGCACGACGGCGTGGTGACGATCTTGATGTACTACCGGCGCAGGGCTTAGCCTAAGCACTGCAACGATATGACCGAGGTGGAATATGGTGGAGGGGGGCACCGCACACGGCTAAGGAACGATCTCAAGGATCAACTTGTGTGTCCTAGGGTGCCCCCTGCCCCCGTATATAAAGGAGCAAGGGGGAGGTGCGGCCGGCCTAGGGGAGGCGCGCCGGGAGGAGTCCTACTCCTACCGGGAGTAGGACTCCCTCCCTTTTCCTTCTTGGACTAGGAGTGGAGGGGGAAAGAGGAGGGAGAGAGGAAGGAAAGGGGGGCGCCGCCCCCCCCCTCCTTGTCCAATTCGGACTAGAGGGGGAGGGGGCGCGCGGCCAGCCCTGGCCGCCCCTTCCTCTTCTCCACTTTAGGCCCATGAGGCCCATTAACCCCCCGGGGGGTTCCGGTAACCCCCCCGGTACTCCGGTTTTATCCGATACCTTCCCGAAACCCTTCCGGTGTCCGAATATAGTCATCCAATATATCAATCTTTATGTCTCGACCATTTCGAGACTCCTCGTTATGTCCGTGATCACATCCGGGACTCCGAACTCCTTCGGTACATCAAAATGCATAAACTCATAATAACTGTCATCGTAACCTTAAGCGTGCGGACCCTACGGTTCGAGAACAATGTAGACATGACCGATACACGTCTCCGGTCAATAACCAATAGCGGGACCTGGATGCCCATATTGGCTCCTACATATTCTACGAAGATCTTTATCGGTCAGACCGCATAACAACATACGTTGTTCCCTTTGTCATCGGTATGTTACTTGCCCGAGATTCGATCGTCGGTATCCAATACCTAGTTTAATCTCGTTACCGGCAAGTCTGTTTACTCGTTCCGTAATACATCATTCCGCAACTAACTCATTAGTTGCAATGCTTGCAAGGCTTATGTGATGTGCATTACCGAGAAGGCCCTGAGATACCTCTCCGACATTCGGAGTGACAAATCCTAATCTTGAAATACGCCAACCCAACAAATACTTTCGGAGACACCTGTAGAGCACCTTTATAATCACCCAGTTACGTTGTGATGTTTGGTAGCACACAAAGTGTTCCTACGGTAAACGGGAGTTGCATAATCTCATAGTCAAAGGAACATGTATAAGTCATGAACAAAAGCAATAGCAACATACTAAACGATCGGGTGCTAAGCTATTGGAATGGGTCATGTCAATCAGATCATTCAACTAATGATGTGACCTTGTTAATCAAATGACAACTCCTTTGTCTATGGTTAGGAAACTTAACCATCTTTGATTAACAAGCTAGTCAAGTAGAGGCATACTAGTGACACTCTGTTTGTCTATATATCCACACATGTATTATGTTTCCGGTTAATACAATTCTAGCATGAATAATAAACATTTATCATGATATGTAAGGAAATAAATAATAACTATATTATTGCCTCTAGGGCATATTTCCTTCAGTCTCCCACTTGCACTAGAGTCAATAATCTAGATTACACAGTAATGATTCTAACACCCATGGAGTCTTGTTGCTGATCATGTTTTGCCCGTGGAAGAGGCTTAGTCAACGGGTCTGCTACATTCAGATCCGTATGTATCTTGCAAATCTCTATGTTTCCCACCTGGACCAAGTCCCGGATGGAATTGAAGCGTCTCTTGATGTGCTTTGTTCTCTTATGAAATCTGGATTCCTTCGCCAAGGCTATTGCTCCAGTATTGTCACAAAAGATTTTCATTGGACCCGATGCACTAGGTATGACACCTAGATCGGATATGAACTCCTTCATCCAGACTCCTTCATTTGCTGCTTCCGAAGCAGCTATGTACTCCGCTTCACATGTAGATCCCACTACGACGCTTTGTTTAGAACTGCACCAACTGACAGCTCCACCGTTTAATGTAAATACGTATCCGGTTTGCGATTTCGAATCGTCCGGATCAGTGTCAAAGCTTGCATCAACGTAACCCTTTACGATGAGTTCTTTGTCACCTCCATACACGAGAAACATTTCCTTAGTCCTTTTCAGGTACTTCAGGATATTCTTGACCGCTGTCTAGTGATCCACTCCTGGATTACTTTGGTACCTCCCTGCTAAACTTATAGCAAGGCACACATCAGGTCTGGTACACAGCATTGCATACATGATAGAGCCTATGGCTGAAGCATTGGGAACATCTTTCATTTTCTCTCTATCTTCTGTAGTGGTCGGGCATTGAGTCTGACTCAACTTCACACCTTGCAATACAGGCAAGAACCCCTTCTTTGCTTGATCCATTTTGAACTTCTTTAAAATCTTGTCAAGGTATGTGCTTTGTGAAAGTCCAATTAAGCGTCTTGATCTATCTTTATATCTCTTAATGCCTAATATGTAAGCAGCTTCACCGAGGTCTTTCATTGAAAAACTCTTATTCAAATATCCCTTTATGCTATCCAGAAATTCTATATCATTTCCAATCAGTAATATGTCATCTACATATAATATCAGAAATGCTACAGAGCTCCCACTCACTTTCTTGTAAATACAGGCTTCTCCAAAAGTCTGTACAAACCCAAATGCTTTGATCACACTATCAAAACGTTTATTCCAACTCCGAGATGCTTGCACCAGTCCATAAATGGATCGCTGGAGTTTGCATACTTTGTTAGCTCCCTTTGGATCGATAAAACCTTCCGGTTGCATCATATACAACTCTTCTTCCAGAAACCCATTCAGGAATGCAGTCTTTACATCCATTTGCCAAATTTCATAATCATAAAATGCGGCAATTGCTAACATGATTCGGACAGACTTAAGCATCGCTACGGGTGAGAAGGTCTCATCGTAGTCAATCCCTTGAACTTGTCGAAACCCCTTTGCGACAAGTCGAGCTTTGTAGACAGTAACGTTACCGTCGGCGTCAGTCTTCTTCTTAAAGATCCACTTGTTCTCTATTGCTTGCCGACCCTCGGGCAAGTCAACCAAAGTCCACACTTTGTTTTCATACATGGATCCCATCTCAGATTTCATGGCTTCCAGCCATTTTGCGGAATCTGGGCTCACCATCGCTTCTTCATAGTTCGTAGGTTCGTCATGATCTAGTAGCATGATTTCCAGAATAGGATTGTCGTACCACTCTGGTGCGGATCTTACTCTGGTTGATCTACGAGGTTCTGTAGTAACTTGATCTGAATTTTCATGATCAACATCATTATCTTTCTCACTAATTGGTGTAGGTGCTACAGAAACAGATTTCTGTGATGTACTACTTTCCAATAAGGGAGCAGGTACAGTTACCTCATCAAGTTCTACTTTCCTCCCACTCACTTCTTTCGAGAGAAACTCCTTTTCTAGAAAGACTCCGAATTTAGCAACAAAAATCTTGCCTTCGGATTTGTGATAGAAGGTGTATCCAACAGTTTCTTTTGGATATCCTATGAAGACACATTTTTCCGATTTGGGTTCGAGCTTATCAGGTTGAAGCTTTTTCACATAAGCATCGCAGCCCCAAACTTTAAGAAACGACAACTTTGATTTCTTGCTAAACCATAGTTCATAAGGCGTCGTCTCAACGGATTTTGACGGTGTCCTATTTAACGTGAATGCGGCCGTCTCTAGAGCATAACCCCAAAATGATAGCGGTAAATCTGTAAGAGACATCATAGATCGCACCATATCTAGTAAAGTGCGATTACGACATTCGGACACACCATTGCGCTGTGGTGTTCCGGGTGGCGTGAGTTGCGAAACTATTCCGCATTGTTTCATATGTAGACCAAACTCGTAACTTAAATATTCTCCTCCACGATCAGATCGTAGAAACTTTATTTCTTGTTACGATGATTTTCAACTTCACTCTGAAATTCTTTGAACTTCTCAAATGTTTCAGACTTGTGTTTCATTAAGTAGATATACCCATATCTGCTTAAATCATCTGTGAAGGTGAGAAAATAACGATTTCCGCCACGAGCCTCAATATTCATTGGACCACATACATCTGTATGTATGATTTCCAACAAATCTGTTGCTCTCTCCATAGTACCGGAGAACGGTGTTTTGGTCATCTTGCCCATGAGGCACGATTCGCAAGTGCCAAGTGATTCATAATCAAGTGGCTCCAAAAGTCCATCAGTATGGAGTTTCTTCATGCGCTTTATACCGATATGACCTAAACGGCAGTGCCACAAATAAGTTGCACTATCATTATCAACTCTGCATCTTTTGGCTTCAACACTATGAATATGTGTATCACTACTATCGAGATTCTTCAAAAATAGACCACTCTTCAAGGGTGCATGACCATAAAAGATATTACTCATATAAATAGCACAACCATTATTCTCTGATTTAAATGAATAACCGTCTCGCATCAAACAAGATCCAGATATAATGTTCATGCTCAACGCTGGCACCAAATAACAATTATTTAGGTCTAATACTAATCCCGAAGGTAGATGTAGAGGTAGCGTGCCGACCGCGATCACATGGACTTTGGGACCATTTCCCATGCGCATCGTCACCTCGTCCTTAACCAATCTTCGCTTAATCCGTAGTCCCTGTTTCGAGTTGCAAATATTAGCAACAGAACCAGTATCAAATACCCAGGTGCTACTGCGAGCATTAGTAAGGTACACATCAATAACATGTATATCACATATACCTTTGTTCACCTTGCCATCCTTCTTATCCGCCAAATACTTGGGGCAGTTCCGCTTCCAGTGACCAGTCTGCTTGCAGTAGAAGCACTCAGTTTCAGACTTAGGTCCAGACTTGGGTTTCTTCTCTTGAGCAGCAACTTGTTTGCTGTTCTTCTTGAAGTTCCCCTTCTTCTTCCCTTTGCCCTTCTGTTGGAAATATGCCCTAGAGGCAATAATAAAAGCATTATTATTATATTTCCTTATTCATGATAATTGTCTTTATTCGTGCTATAATTGTGTTATCCGGAAATCGTAATACATGTGTGAATAACAGACAACAAACATGTCCCTAGTGAGCCTCTAGTTGACTAGCTTGTTGATCGACAGATAGTCATGGTTTCCTGACTATGGACATTGGATGTCATCGATAATGGGATCACATCATTAGGAGAATGATGTGATGGACAAGACCCAATCCTAAACATAGCATAAGATCGCTTAGTTCGTTTGCTAGAGTTTTCAAATGTCAAGTATCCTTTCCTTAGACCATGAGATCGTGTAACTCCCGGATACCGTAGGAGTGCTTTGGGTGTGCCAAACGTCACAACATAACTGGGTGACTATAAAGGTATGCTACGGGTATCTCTGAAAGTGTCTGTTGGGTTGACATGGATCGAGACTGGGATTTGTCACTTCGCTTGACGGAGAGGTATCACCGGGCCCTCTCGGTAATGCATCATCATATGAGCTCAAGGTGATCAAAGTGTTTGATCACAAGGATCATGCATTACGGTACGATAAAAGTGACTTGCCGGTAACGAGATTGAACGAGGTACTGAGATACCGACGATCAAATCTCGGGCAAGTAAAATACCGATTGACAAAGGGAATCGTATACGGGATTAATTGAATCCTTGACATCGTGGTTCATCCGATGAGATCATCGTACCATGTGGGAGTCAACATGGGTATCCAGATCCCGCTGTTGGTTATTGCCCGAGAGCCGTCTCGGTCATGTCTGCATGTCTCCCGAACCCGTAGGGTCTACACACTTAAGGTTCGGTGACGCTAGGGTTGTGAAGATATGTATGTGCAGTAACCCGAATGTTGTTCGGAGTCCCGGATGAGATCCCGGACGTCACGAGGAGTTCCGGAATGGTCCGGAGGTAAAGAATTATATATAGGAAGTGCTGTTTCGGCCATCGGGACAAGTTTCGGGGTTATCGGTATTGTACCGGGACCACCGGAGGGGTCCCGGGGGTCCACCAGGTGGGGCCACCTGCCCCGGTGGGCCACATGGGCCTTAGGGGGTGCGCCTTGGCCTGCTTGGGCCAAGGGGAACCAGCCCCAAAGGGCCCATGCGCCTAGGGTTCCATCTAGGAGGAGTCCTAGTGGTGGAAGGCACCTCCTAGATGGCTTGGGGGGGAGGGAAACCTCCCGGGCCGCCGCCCCCTTGGGAGATTAGATCTCCCAGGGCCGGCGCCCCCCCCCCCAAGAGGCCTATATAAAGGGGGGCAGGGGAGGGGGGCTGCGCACCCTATTGCCCTGGCGCCTCCCTCTCCCTCCCCAACACCTCCTCCTCCTCCGTAAGAGCACGGCGAAGCCCTGCCGGAGTACTGTAGTTCCACCATCACCACGCCGTCGTGCTGCTGCTGGAGCCTTCTTCCCAACCTCTCCTTTTCCTTGCTGGATCAAGAAGGAGGAGACGTCACGCTTTCCATACGTGTGTTGAACACGGAGGTGCCGTCCGTTCGGCACTAGATCATCGGTGAATTGGATCACGGCGAGTACGACTACCTCATCCACGTTCACTCGAACGCTTCCGTTGCGATCTACAAAGTGGTATGTAGATGCTATCTAATCTGAATACTCGTTGCTAGATGAACTCATAGATGGATCTTGGTGAAACCGTAGGAAAAATTTTAATTTTCTGCAACGTTCCCCAACAGTGGTATCAGAGCTAGGTCTATGCGTAGTTCTTCTTGCACGAGTAGAACACAATTTGTTGTGGGCGTAGATGTTGTCAACTCTTCTTGCCGCTACTAGTCTTATCTTGCTTCAGCGGTATTGTGGGATGAAGCGGCCCGGACCAACCTTACACGTACGCTTACGCGAGACCGGTTCCACCGACTAACATGCACTAGTTGCATAAGGTGGCTGGCGGGTGTCTGTCTCTCCTACTTTAGTTGGAGCGGATTCGATGAAAAGGGTCCTTATGAAGGGTAAATAGAAGTTGACAAATCACGTTGTGGCTTTTACGTAGGTAAGAAAACGTTCTTGCTAGAACCCTAATTCAGCCACGTAAAACTTGCAACAACAATTAGAGGACGTCTAACTTGTTTTTGCAGCAAGTGCTTTGTGATATGATATGGCCAAAGTTGTGATGTATGATGAATGATCTATATTTGATGTATGAGATGTTCATGCTATTGTAATAGGAATCACGACTTGCATGTCGATGAGTATGACAACCGGCAGGAGCCATAGGAGTTGTCTTTATTTTTTGTATGACCTGCGTGTCATTGAGAATCGCCATGTAAGTTACTTTACTTTATTGCTAAACGCGTTAGCCATAGTAGTAGAAGTAATAGTTGGCAAGCAACTTCGTGGAGACACGATGATGAAGATCATGATGATGAAGATCATGGTGTCAAGCCGGTGACAAGATGATCATGGAGCCCCAAGATGGAGATCAAAGGAGCTATGTGATATTGGCCATATCATGTCACGTTTATTATTTGATTGCATGTGATGTTTATCATGTTTTGCATCTTGTTTACTTAGAACGACGGTAGTAAATAAGATGATCCCTCATAATAATTTCAAGAAAGTGTTCTCCCTAACTGTGCACCGTTGCGACAGTTCGTTGTTTCGAAGCACCACGTGATGATCGGGTGTGATAGATTCTAACGTTCACATACAACGGGTGTAAGACAGATTTACACATGCAAAACACTTAGGTTGACTTGACGAGCCTAGCATGTACAGACATGGCCTCGGAACACAGAAGACCGAAAGGTCGAGCATGAGTCGTATAGAAGATACGATCAACATGAAGATGTTCACCGATGTTGACTAGTCCGTCTCACGTGATGATCGGACACGGCCTAGTTGACTCGGATCATGTAATACTTAGATGACTAGTAGAGGGATGTCTATCTAAGTGGGAGTTCATTAAATAATTTGATTAAATGAACTTTATTATCATGCTTAGTCTAAATATTTACAATATGTCTTGTAGATCAAATGGCCAACGTAGTCCTCAACTTCAACGCGTTCCTAGAGAAAACCAAGCTGAAAGACGATGGTAGCAACTATACGGACTGGGTCCGGAACCTGAGGATCATCCTCATAGCTGCCAAGAAAGATTATGTCTTAAGAGCACCGCTGGGTGACGCACCTATTCTCCCTGCAGAACAAGACGTTATGAATGCTTGGCAGTCACGCTGCGATGATTACTCCCTCGTTCAGTGCGGCATGCTTTACAGCTTAGAGCCGGGGCTCCAAAAGCGTTTTGAGAGACATGGAGCATATGAGATGTTCGAAGAGCTGAAAATGGTTTTCCAAGCTCATGCCCGGGTCGAGAGATATGAAGTCTCCGACAAATTCTTTAGCTGTAAGATGGAGGGAAATGGCTCTGTCAGTGAACACATACACAAAATGTCTGGGTTGCACAACCGCTTGACTCAACTGGAAGTTAATCTCCCGGATGAAGCGGTCATTGACAGAATCCTCCAGTCGCTTCCACCTAGCTACAAGAGCTTTGTGATGAACTACAATATGCAGGGGATGGTAAAGACCATTCCTGAGGTATATGCTATGCTGAAATCAGCAGAGGTAGAAATCAAGAAGGAGCATCAAGTGTTGATGGTGAATAAAACCACTAAGTTCAAGAAGGGCAAGGGTAAAAAGAACTTCAAGAAGGACGGCAAGGAAGTTGCCGCGCCCGGTAAGCAAGTTGCCGGGAAGAAGCCAAAGAATGGACCCAAGCCCGAGACTGAGTGTTTTTATTGCAAGGGAAGTGGTCACTGGAAGCGGAACTGCCCCAAATACTTAGCGGACAAGAAGGCCGGCAAAACCAAAGGTATATGTGATATACATGTAATTGATGTGTACCTTACCAGTACTCGTAGTAGCTCTTGGGTATTTGATACCGGTGCAGTTGCTCACATTTGTAACTCAAAGCAGGAGCTGCGGAATAAACGGAGACTTGCGAAGGACGAGGTGACGATGCGCGTCGGGAATGGTTCCAAGGTCGATATGATCGCCGTCGGCACGCTGCCTCTACATTTACCTACGGGATTAGTTTTAAACCTCAATAATTGTTATTTAGTGCCAAGTTTGAGCATGAACATTGTATCTGGATCTCGCTTAATTCGAGATGGCTACTCATTTAAATCAGAGAATAATGGTTGTTCCATTTATATGAGAGATATGTTTTATGGTCATGCTCCGATGGTTAATGGTTTATTCTTAATGAATCTCGTACGTGATGATACACATATTCATAGTGTGAATACCAAAAGAGTGAAAGTTGATAACAATAGTCTCACATATTTGTGGCACTGCCGCCTTGGTCACATAGGTGTCAAACGCATGAAGAAGCTCCATGCAGATGGACTTTTAGAGTCTCTTGATTATGAATCATTTGACACGTGCGAACCATGCCTCATGGGTAAAATGACCAAGACTCCGTTCTTAGGAACAATGGAGCGAGCAACCAACTTATTGGAAATCATACATACCGATGTGTGTGGTCCAATGAGTGTTGAGGCTCGCGGTGGCTATCGTTATGTTCTCACCCTCACTGATGACTTGAGTAGATAGGGGTATATCTACTTAATGAAACACAAGTCTGAGACCTATGAAAAGTTTAAGGAATTTCAGAGTGAGGTTGAAAATCAACGTGATAGAAAGATCAAGTTTCTACGATCAGATCGTGGAGGAGAATACTTGAGTCACGAATTTGGCACACACTTAAGAAAATGTGGAATAGTTTCACAACTCACGCCGCCTGGAACACCTCAGCGTAATGGTGTGTCCGAACGTCGTAATCGCACTCTATTAGATATGGTGCGATCTATGATGTCTCTTACCGATTTGTCGCTATCTTTTTGGGGCTATGCTTTAGAGACTGCCGCATTCACTTTAAATAGGGCTCCGTCGAAATCCGTTGAGACGACACCGTATGAATTATGGTTTGGGAAGAAACCTAAGCTGTCGTTTCTAAAAGTTTGGGGATGCGATGCTTATGTCAAGAAACTTCAACCTGAAAAGCTCGAACCCAAGTCGGAAAAATGCGTCTTCATAGAATACACTAAAGAAACTGTTGGGTATACCTTCTACCTCAGATCCGAAGGCAAGATCTTTGTTGCCAAGAATGGATCCTTTCTGGAGAAAGAGTTTCTCTCGAAAGAAGTAAGTGGGAGGAAAGTAGAACTTGATGAAGTGTTACCTCTTGAACCGGAAAATGGCGAAACTCAAGAAATCGTTCCTGAGGTGCCTGCACCGACTAGAGAGGAAATTAATGATTATGATCAAGATACTTCTAATCAAGCTCCTACTGAAATTCGAAGGTCTACAAGGACACGTTCCGCACCAGAGTGGTACGGCAACCCTGTCTTGGAAATCATGTTGTTAGACAACGGTGAACCTTCGAACTATGAGGAAGCCATGGCGGGCCCGGATTCCGACAAATGGCTAGAAGCCATGAAATCCGAGATAGGATCCATGTATGAAAACGAAGTATGGACTTTGACTGACTTGCCCGTTGAACGGCGAGCCATAGAAAATAAATGGATCTTTAAGAAGAAGACAGACGCGGATGGTAATGTGACCATCTATAAAGCTCGGCTTGTCGCTAAGGGTTATCGACAAGTTCAAGGAATTGACTACGATGAGACTTTCTCACCGGTAGCGAAGCTGAAGTCCGTCCGAATCATGTTAGCAATTGCCGCCTACTATGATTATGAGATATGGCAAATGGACGTCAAAACGGCATTCCTTAATGGTTTCCTTAAGGAAGAATTGTATATGATGCAGCCGGAAGGTTTTGTCGATCCTAAGAATGCTGACAAGGTGTGCAAGCTCCAACGCTCGATTTATGGGCTGGTGCAAGCATCTCGGAGTTGGAACATTCGCTTTGATGAGATGATCAAAGCATTTGGGTTTACACAGACTTATGGAGAAGCCTGTGTTTACAAGAAAGTGAGTGGGAGCTCTGTAGCATTTCTCATATTATATGTAGACGACATACTTTTGATGGGAAATGATATAGAACTCTTGGACATCATTAAGGCCTATTTGAATAAAAGTTTTTCAATGAAGGACCTTGGAGAAGCTGCTTATATATTAGGCATCAAGATATATAGAGATAGATCGAGACGCCTCATAGGTCTTTCACAAAGCACATACCTTGATAAGATATTGAAGAAGTTCAATATGGATCAATCTAAGAAGGGGTTCTTACCTGTGTTACAAGGTGTGAAATTGAGCTCAGCTCAATGTCCGACCACGGCAGAAGAAATAGAAGAGATGAGCGTCATCCCCTATGCCTCAGCCATAGGTTCTATTATGTATGCCATGCTGTATACCAGACCCGATGTAAACCTTGCCGTAAGTTTGGTAGGAAGGTACCAAAGTAATCCCGGCAAGGAACACTGGACAGCGGTCAAGAATATCCTGAAGTACCTGAAAAGGACTAAGGAAATGTTTCTCGTTTATGGAGGTGACGAAGAGCTCGTCGTAAAAGGTTACGTCGACGCTAGCTTCGACACAGATCTGGATGACTCTAAGTCACAAACCGGATACGTGTATATTTTGAATGGTGGGGCAGTAAGCTGGTGCAGTTGCAAGCAAAGCGTCGTGGCGGGATCTACATGTGAAGCGGAGTACATGGCAGCCTCGGAGGCAACACATGAAGCAATTTGGGTGAAGGAGTTCATCACCGACCTCGGAGTCATACCCAATGCGTCGGGGCCAATCAAGCTCTTCTGTGACAACACTGGAGCTATTGCACTTGCAAAGGAGCCCAGGTTTCACAAGAAGACCAGGCACATCAAGCGTCGCTTCAACTCCATTCGTGAAAAAGTTCAAGATGGAGACATAGAAATTTGTAAAGTGCACACGGATCTGAATGTCGCAGATCCGTTGACTAAACCTCTCCCTAAGGCAAAACATGATCAGCACCAGAACTCTATGGGTGTTCGATTCATCACAATGTAACTAGATTATTGACTCTAGTGCAAGTGGGAGACTGTTGGAAATATGCCCTAGAGGCAATAATAAAAGCATTATTATTATATTTCCTTATTCATGATAATTGTCTTTATTCGTGCTATAATTGTGTTATCCGGAAAATCGTAATACATGTGTGAATAACAGACAACAAACATGTCCCTAGTGAGCCTCTAGTTGACTAGCTTGTTGATCGACAGATAGTCATGGTTTCCTGACTATGGACATTGGATGTCATCGATAACGGGATCACATCATTAGGAGAATGATGTGATGGACAAGACCCAATCCTAAACATAGCATAAGATCGCTTAGTTCGTTTGCTAGAGTTTTCAAATGTCAAGTATCCTTTCCTTAGACCATGAGATCGTGTAACTCCCGGATACCGTAGGAGTGCTTTGGGTGTGCCAAACGTCACAACATAACTGGGTGACTATAAAGGTATGCTACGGGTATCTCTGAAAGTGTCTGTTGGGTTGACATGGATCGAGACTGGGATTTGTCACTCCGCTTGACGGAGAGGTATCACCGGGCCCTCTCGGTAATGCATCATCATATGAGCTCAAGGTGATCAAAGTGTTTGATCACAAGGATCATGCATTACGGTACGAGAAAAGTGACTTGCCGGTAACGAGATTGAACGAGGTACTGGGATACCGACGATCGAATCTCGGGCAAGTAAAATACCGATTGACAAAGGGAATCGTATACGGGATTAATTGAATCCTTGACATCGTGGTTCATCCGATGAGATCATCGTGGAGCATGTGGGAGCCAACATGGGTATCCAGATCCCGCTGTTGGTTATTGCCCGAGAGCCGTCTCGGTCATGTCTGCATGTCTCCCGAACCCGTAGGGTCTACACACTTAAGGTTCGGTGACGCTAGGGTTGTGAAGATATGTATGTGCAGTAACCCGAATGTTGTTCGGAGTCCCGGATGAGATCCCGGACGTCACGAGGAGTTCCGGAATGGTCCGGAGGTAAAGAATTATATATAGGAAGTGCTGTTTCGGCCATCGGGACAAGTTTCGGGGTTATCGGTATTGTACCGGGACCACCGGAGGGGTCCCGGGGGTCCACCAGGTGGGGCCACCTGCCCCGGTGGGCCACATGGGCCTTAGGGGGTGCGCCTTGGCCTGCTTGGGCCAAGGGGAACCAGCCCCAAAGGGCCCATGCGCCTAGGGTTCCATCTAGGAGGAGTCCTAGTGGTGGAAGGCACCTCCTAGATGGCTTGGGGGGAGGGAAACCTCCCGGGCCGCCGCCCCCTTGGGAGATTAGATCTCCCAGGGCTGGCGCCCCCCCCCCCAAGAGGCCTATATAAAGGGGGGCAGAGGAGGGGGGCTGCGCACCCTATTGCCCTGGCGCCTCCCTCTCCCTCCCCAACACCTCCTCCTCCTCCGTAAGAGCACGGCGAAGCCCTGCCGGAGTACTGTAGTTCCACCATCACCACGCCGTCGTGCTGCTGCTGGAGCCTTCTTCCCAACCTCTCCTTTGCCTTGCTGGATCAACAAGGAGGAGACGTCACGCTTTCCGTACGTGTGTTGAACACGGAGGTGCCGTCCGTTCGGCACTAGATCATCGGTGAATTGGATCACGGCGAGTACGACTACCTCATCCACGTTCACTCGAACGCTTCCGTTGCGATCTACAAAGTGGTATGTAGATGCTATCTAATCTGAATACTCGTTGCTAGATGAACTCATAGATGGATCTTGGTGAAACCGTAGGAAAAATTTTAATTTTCTGCAACGTTCCCCAACACCTTCTTCTTGAAACTAGTGGTCTTATTGACCATCAACACTTGATGCTCCTTCTTGATTTCTACCTCCGCAGCCTTTAGCATTGGGAAGAGCTTGGGCATAGTCTTTTCTATCCCTTGCATATTATAGTTCATCACGAAGCCTTTGTAGCTTGGTGGCAGTGATTGAAGAATTCTGTCAATGACACAATCATCCGGAAGATTTACTCCCAGTTGACTCAAGTGATTGTAATACCCAGACATTCTGAGTATGTGCTCACTGACAGACCCATTCTCTTCCATCTTGCAGCTATAGAACTTATTGGAGACCTCATATCTCTCAATCCAGGCATTCTGTTGGAATATCAACTTCAACTCCTGGAACATCTCATATGCTCCATGGTTCTCAAACCGTCGTTGAAGTCCCGGTTCTAAGCCGTAAAGCATGGCACACTGAACTATCGAGTAGTCATCAGTTTTGCTCTGCCAGACGTTCACAACATCTGGCGTTGCTCCAGCAGCAGGCCTGGCACCTAGCGGTGCATCCAGGACATAATTCTTCTGTGCAGCAATGAGGATAATTCTCAAGTTACGGACCCAGACCGTGTAATTGCTACCATCATCTTTCAACTTTGCTTTCTCAAGGAACGCATTAAAATTCAACGGAACAACAGCATGAGCCATCTATCTACAATTAACATAAACAAGCAAGATACTATCAGGGACTAAGTTCATGATAAATTTAAGTTCAATTAATCATATTACTTAAGAACTCCCACTTAGATAGATATCTCTCTAATCCTCTAAGTGATCACGTGACCCAAATCAACTAAACCATGTCCGATCATCACGTGAGATGGAGTAGTTTCAATGGTGAACATCACTATGTTGATCATATCTACTATATGATTCACGCTCGACCTTTCGGTCTCCGTGTTCCGAGGCCATATCTATTATATGCCAGGCTCGTCAAGTTAAACCTAAGTATTCCGCGTGTGCAACTGTTTTGCACCCGTTGTATTTGAACGTAGAGCCTATCACACCCGATCATCACGTGGTGTCTCAGCACGAAGAACTTTCGCAACGGTGCATACTCAGGGAGAACACTATTACTATGATAATTTAGTGAGAGATCATCTTATAATGCTACCGTCAATCAAAGCAAGATAAGATGCATAAAAGATAAACATCACATGCAATCAATATAAGTGATATGATATGGCCATCATCATCTTGTGCTTGTGATCTCCATCTCCGCAGCACCGTCATGATCACCATCGTCACCGGCGCGACACCTTGATCTCCATCGTAGCATCGTTGTCGTCTCGCCAATCTTATGCTTCTACGACTATCGCTATCGCTTAGTGATAAAGTAAAGCATTACAGGGCGATTGCATTGCATACAATAAAGCGACAACCATACGGCTCCTGCCGGTTGCCGATAACTCGGTTACAAAACATGATCATCTCATACAATAAAATATAGCATCATGTCTTGACCATATCACATCACAACATGCCCTGCAAAAACAAGTTAGACGTCCTCTACTTTGTTTTCAGTGGCTGCTACGGGCTTAAGCAAGAACCGTTCTTACCTACGCATCAAAACCACAACGATAGTTTGTCAAATAGACTCCGTTTTAACCTTCTCAAGGACCGGGCGTAGCCACACTTGGTTCAACTAAAGTTGGTGAGACAGTCTCCCGCAAGCCATCTGTGTGCAAAGCACGTCGAGGGAACCGGTCTCGCGTAAGCGTACGCGTAAGGTTGGTCCGGGTCGTCTCATCCAACAATACCGCTGAACCAAAGTATGACATGCTGGTAGGCAGTATGACTTGTATCGTCCACAACTCACTTGTGTTCTACTCGTGCAAATAACATCAAACCATAAAAACCTAGGCTCGGATACCACTGTTGGGGAACGTAGTAATTTCAAAAAAATTCCTACGCACACGCAAGATCATGGTGATGCATAGCAACGAGAGGGGAGAGTGTTGTCTACGTACTCACGTAGACCGAAGCGGAAGCGTTGACGCAACGTAGTGGAAGTAGTCGTACGTCTTCTCGATCCGACCGATCCAAGCACCGTTACTCCGGCACCTCCGAGTTCTTAGCACACGTTCAGCTCGATGACGATCCCCGGGCTTCGATCCAGCAAAGCTTCGGGGAGGAGTTCCGTCAGCACGACGGCGTGGTGACGATCTTGATGTACTACCGGTGCACGGCTTCGCCTAAGCACTGCAACGATATGACCGAGGTGGAATATGGTGGAGGGGGGCACCGCACACGGCTAAGGAACGATCTCAAGGATCAACTTGTGTGTCCTAGGGTGCCCCCCTGCCCCCGTATATAAAGGAGCAAGGGGGAGGTGCGGCCGGCCTAGGGGAGGCGCGCCGGGAGGAGTCCTACTCCTACTGGGAGTAGGACTCCCTCCCTTTTCCTTGTTGGACTAGGAGTGGAGGGGGAAAGAGGAGGGAGAGAGGAAGGAAAGGGGGGCGCCGCCCCCCCCCTCCTTGTCCAATTCGGACTAGAGGGGGAGGGGGGCGCGGCCAGCCCTGGCCGCCCCTTCCTCTTCTCCACTTTAGGCCCATGAGGCCCATTAAACCCCCCGGGGGGTTCCGGTAACCCCCCCGGTACTCCGGTTTTATCCGATACCTTCCCGGAACCCTTCCGTTGTCCGAATATAGTCATCCAATATATCAATCTTTATGTCTCGACCATTTCGAGACTCCTCGTTATGTCCGTGATCACATCTGGGACTCCGAACTCCTTCGGTACATCAAAATGCATAAACTCATAATAACTGTCATCGTAACCTTAAGCGTGCGGACCCTACGGTTCGAGAACAATGTAGACATGACCGAGACACGTCTCCGGTCAATAACCAATAGCGGGACATGGATGCCCATATTGGCTCCTACATATTCTACGAAGATCTTTATCGGTCAGACCGCATAACAACATACGTTGTTCCCTTTGTCATCGGTATGTTACTTGCCCGAGATTCGATCGTCGGTATCCAATACCTAGTTTAATCTCGTTACCGGCAAGTCTCTTTACTCGTTCCGTAATACACCATTCCGCAACTAACTCATTAGTTGCAATGCTTGCAAGGCTTATGTGATGTGCATTACCGAGAAGGCCCTGAGATACCTCTCCGACATTCGGAGTGACAAATCCTAATCTTGAAATACGCCAACCCAACAAATACTTTCGGAGACACCTGTAGAGCACCTTTATAATCACCCAGTTACGTTGTGACGTTTGGTAGCACACAAAGTGTTCCTACGGTAAACGGGAGTTGCATAATCTCATAGTCAAAGGAACATGTATAAGTCTAACAAAAGCAATAGCAACATACTAAACGATCGGGTGCTAAGCTATTGGAATGGGTCATGTCAATCAGATCATTCAACTAATGATGTGACCTTGTTAATCAAATGACAACTCCTTTGTCTATGGTTAGGAAACTTAACCATCTTTGATTAACAAGCTAGTCAAGTAGAGGCATACTAGTGACACTCTGTTTGTCTATATATCCACACATGTATTATGTTTCCGGTTAATACAATTCTAGCATGAATAATAAACATTTATCATGATATGTAAGGAAATAAATAATAACTATATTATTGCCTCTAGGGCATATTTCCTTCATCAGTATGTATGATTTCCAACAAATCTGTTGCTCGCTCCATTGTTCCGGAGAACGGAGTCTTAAGCATCTTGCCCATGAGGCATGGTTCGCAAGCATCAAGTGATTCATAATCAAATGATTCCAAAATCCCATCAGCATGGAGTTTCTTCATGCGCTTTACACCAATATGACCTAAACGGCAGTGCCACAAATAAGTTGCACTATCATTATTAACTTTGCATCTTTTTGGCTTCAATATTATGAATATGTGTATCACTACGATCGAGATCCAACAAACCATTTTCGTTGGGTGTATGACCATAGAAGGTTTTATTCATGTAAACAGAACAACAATTATTCTCTAACTTACATGAATAACCGTATTGCAATAAACATGATCAAATCATATTCATGCTCAACGCAAACACCAAATAACACTTATTTAGGTTTAACACTAATCCTGAAAGTATAGGGAGTGTGCGATGATGATCATATCAATCTTGGAACTATTTCCAACACACATCGTCACTTCACCCTTAACTAGTTCCTGTTTATTCTGCAACTCCTGTTTCGAGTTACTACTCTTAGCAACTGAACCAGTATCAAATACCGAGGGGTTGCTACGAACACCAGTAAAATACACATCAATAATCTGTATATCAATATACTTTTGTTCACTTTGCCATCCTTCTTATCCGCCAAATACTTGGGGTAGTTCCGCTTCCAGTGACCAGTCCCTTTGCAGTAGAAGCACTCAGTCTCAGGCTTAGGTCCAGACTTGGGCATCTTCACTTGAGCAGCAACTTGTTTGCCGTTCTTCTTGAAGTTCCCCTTCTTCCCTTTGCCCTTTTCTTGAAACTAGTGGTCTTGTTAACCATCAACACTTGATGTTTTTCTTGATTTCTACCTTCGTCGATTTCAGCATCACCAAGAGCTTGGGAATTACTTTCGACATCCCTTGCATATTATAGTTCATCACGAAGTTCTACTAACTTGGTGATGGTGAGTAGAGAATACTATCAATCACTATTTTATCTGGAAGATTAACTCCCACTTGATTCAAGCGATTGTAGTACCCAGACAATCTGAGCACATGCTCACTAGTTGAGCGATTCTCCTCCATCTTTTAGCTATAGAACTTGTTGGAGACTTCATATCTCTCAACTCGGGTATTTGCTTGAAATATTAACTTCAACTCCTGGAACATCTCGTATGGTCCATGACGTTCAAAACGTCTTTGAAGTCCCGATTCTAAGCCGTTAAGCATGGTGCACTAAACTATTAAGTAGTCATCATATTGAGCTAGCAAAACGTTCATAACGTCTGCATCTACTCCTGCAATAGGTCCGTCACCTAGCGGTGCATCAAGGACATAATTCTTCTGTGCAGCAATGAGGATAAACCTCAGATCACGGATCCAATCCGCATCATTGCTACTAACATCTTTCAACACAGTTTTCTCTAGGAACATATCAAAATAAACATATGAAAGCAACAACGCGAGCTATTGATCTACAACATAATTTGCAAAATACTACCAGGACTAAGTTCATGATAAATTAAAGTTCAATTAATCCTATTACTTAAGAACTCCCACTTAGATAGACATCCTTCTAATCCTCTAAGTGATCACGTGATCCATATCAACTAAACCATAACCGACCATCACGTGAAATGGAGTAGCTTTCAATGGTGAACATCTTTATGTTGATCATATCTACTATATGATTCACGTTCGACCTTTCGGTCTCAGTGTTCCGAGGCCATATCTGCATATGATAGGCTCGTCAAGTTTAACCTGAGTATTCTGCGTGTGCAAAACTGGCTTGCACCCGTTGTAGATGGACGTAGAGCTTATCACCCGATCATCACATGGTGTCTGGGCACGACGAACTTTGGCAACGGTGCATACTCAGGGAGAACACTTTTATCTTGAAATTTAGTGAGAGGTCATCTTAAAATGCTACCGTCAATCAAAGCAAGATAAGATGCATAAAAGATAAACATCACATGCAATAAAAAAATATGTGATATGATATGGCCATCATCTTGTGCCTTTGAGCATCGCCATGATTTCCATCGTCACCGGCATGACACCATGATCTCCATCATCTTGATCTATATCAATGTGTCGTCATATGGTCGTCTCGCCAACTATTGCTCTTGCAACTATTGCTATCGCATAGCGATAAAGTAAAGCAATTATTTGGCACTTGCATCTTATGCAATAGAGAGACAACCATAAGGCTTTTGCTAGTTTCCGATAATTTCAACAAAACATGATCATCTCATACAACAACTTATATCTCATCACGTCTTGACCATATCACATCACAACATGCCCTGCAAAAATAAGTTAGACGTCCTCTACTTTGTTGTTGCAAGTTTTACGTGGCTGCTACGGGCTTAGCAAGAACCGTTCTTACCTACGCATCAAAACCACAACGATAGTTTGTCAAATAGACTCCGTTTTAACCTTCGCAAGGACCGGGCGTAGCCATACTCGGTTTAACTAAAGTTGGAGAAACTGACACCCGCCAGCCACCTGTGTGCAAAGCACGTCGGTAGAACCAGTCTCGTGTAAGCGTACGCGTAATGTCGGTCCGGGCCGCTTCATCCAACAATACCGCCGAACCAAAGTATGACATGCTGGTAGGCAGTATGACTTATATCGTCCACAACTCACTTGTGTTCTACTCGTGCATATAACATCAAACCATAAAAACCTAGGCTCGGATGCCATTGTTGGGTTATGTAGTAATTTCAAAAAATTTCCTACGCACACGCAAGATCATGGTGATGCATAGCAACGAGAGAGGAGAGTGTTGTCTACGTACCCTCGTAGACTGAAGCGGAAGCGTTGACGCAACGTAGAGGAAGTAGTCGTACGTCTTCCCGATCCGACCGATCCAAGCACCGTTACTCCGGCACCTCCGAGTTCTTGACACACGTACAGCTCGATGACGCACCCCGGGCTCCGATCCAGCAAAGCTTCGGGGAGGAGTTCCGTCAGCACGACGGCGTGGTGACGATCTTGATGTTCAACCGTCGCAGGGCTTCGCCTAAGCACCGCTACAATATGACCGAGGTGTAATATCGTGGAGGGGGGCACCGCACACGGCTAAGGAACGATCACGAAGATCAACTTGTGTGTCTATGGGGTGCCCCCTGCCCCCGTATATAAAGGAGTGGAGGAGGGGAGGGCCGGCCCTCTCTATGGCGTGCCCTAGGGGAGTCCTACTCCCACCGGGAGTAGGATTCCCCCTTTCCTAGTCCAACTAGGAGTCCTTCCAAGTATTAGGAGTAGGAGACAAGGAAGGGGAAAAGAGAAGGGAAGGAAGGAGGAGGCGCAGCCCCTCCCCCTAGTCCAATTCGGACTAGGCCTTGGGGGGCGCGCGGCCTGCCCTAGGCAGCCCCTCTCTCTTTCCCGTATGGCCCAATAAGGCCCAATACTTCTCCCCCGTATTCCCGTAACTCCCCGGTACTCCGAAAAATACCCGAACCACTCAGAACCTTTCCGAAGTCCGAATACAGTCGTCCAATATATCGATCTTTACGTCTCGACCATTTCGAGACTCTTCGTCATGTCCCCGATCTTATCTGGGAATTCGAACTCCTTCGGTACATCAAAACTCATAAACTCATAATATAACGGTCATCGAAACCTTAAGCGTGCGGACCCTACGGTTCGAGAACAATGTAGACATGACCGAGACACGTCTCCGGTCAATAACCAATAGCGGGACCTGGATGCCCATATTGGTTCCTACATATTCTACGAAGATCTTTATCGGTCAGACCGCATAACAACATACGTTGTTCCCTTTGTCATCGGTATGTTACTTGCCCAAGATTCGTTCGTCGGTATCTTAATACCTAGTTCAATCTCGTTACCGGCAAGTCTCTTTACTCGTTCTCTAATACATCATCTCGCAACTAACTCATTAGTTGCAATGCTTGCAAGGCTTATGTGATGTGCATTACCGAGAGGGCCAGAGATACCTCTCCAACAGTCTTAGTGACAAATCCTAATCTCGAAATACGCCAACCCAACATGTACCTTTGGAGACACCTGTAGAGCACCTTTATAATCACCCAGTTACGTTGTGACGTTTGGTAGCATACAAAGTGTTTCTCCGGCAAATGGGAGTTGCATAATCTCATAGTCATAGGAACATGTATAAGTCATGAAGAAAGCAATAGCAACATACTAAACGATCGGGTGCTAAGCTAACGGAATGGGTCATGTCAATCACATCATTCTCCTAATGATGTGATCCCGTTAATCAAATGACAACTCATGTCTATGGCTAGGAAACATAACCATCTTTGATCAACGAGCTGGTCAAGTAGAGGCATACTAGTGACACTCTGTTTGTCTATGTATTCACACATGTATCATGTTTCCGGTTGATACATTGTATCATGAATAATAAGCATTTATCATGAAATAAGGAAATAAATAATAACTTTATTATTGCCTCTAGGGCATATTTCCTTCAGGTATTGCCTGTGTAGTTATATGATAACTGTGCCCAGTATAGAGGATTTCATCCAAGCAATGCCAAAGAGCAAGGCAACCAACCATTCCAAAATCAAGGCAAAAATTTTGTTCCAAAAGAAAACCAACATGATGGATTTCCCCAAAGCAGATACAATAGTTGAGTCATTATATAGACAGAGGGGGCACAAGCGATGAGAGATAAAAAATCAAAGTTGTTATGCTAGAGCCTAATATTTTATAGCTTCGCTGGGTCGTCTTATTGCCCGACTCTTTACATGCCATGATATATGAACCTGCTAGGATTATATTGTTCAACCAATCAAATCACAAGTATTTGCATAATAGTATGAGTATGATTTCATAGCCGAGCTCAAAGCGGGTGGACAGTGAGCAACAGTCTGCCTTTTTTAGCCTTGAAGGCAAAGGCACATATCTGATACTGTATTGCAAGCTCTTTCGTTGTCACAAAGTCAGACCAATTGGTTGTTATGACCGCTCTTTCATCGACGCCCTTCATAATTCTGACCCACTCCTTAGCGCACCCAGATGAAAGCTGAACCCGCATGTCCTTGATCGATTGTTTAAGGTACCTTGCAAGGTACCTCCTCGTGCATGGGGCCAAGCAATACTGGAAACAAGGAGCACATGATGGTCAAGATCATTGGCAAGTGAAGTTCATCTGCGTCAATGAAAATGTGTAGATAGAGATCTCACCATCCGTTGGCCGGGGGCGGTGAAAGTCTTGGTCAGTTCACATATGCAGTACCTGATGGCAGGCTTTGCTGTACCAAAAAATTGCTCGAGTCGATCAAGCTCGCATGGTGATACTTTTAACTTCTTTGCATAGAAGCACATGTGTCCAAGGGCCATACCATACTGGACACACGGTCCTGCGTATCGAGTACAAGAGTTTAACCACAGAGAAGCAAGAAACATGTGTTTGATGGGAAGAGATAAATTATAAGATAAATCACTACACCTTATGAACTACCATTGTTCTCTTATTTATACTAAACTACCCTGCCACCCATGTTGTCGGACAAAATTTGAGCTATTATATCTTTAGACTATATGACCTTGTTTCATTTATTTTCTATGCATAGATTGTTCACTTCCTTATCTACATTTTTATATTGCCAACAACTGATCCAAACGGCAGAAACGCGAGACATGATATATACATACATTTTTCTGATGGATACTGATAATAAGGGCTGATCACAACTACATGTTGCTATGATCCAAATGATGGTGCGTATTACTACTCCAGGACAGTGTGTTACCTCTTGTCTTGGTCCTCTCACAAAGGCTCGGTTCACTGCACAATGCACATAGTTTCAATCCTTGCCTTTTTGACATGGTGGTGCTTACGAGTTACGACGGCGCCTACCTGAATAACCAAACCGACCAGCACGTCAAACACAACATCATCGATGGAATTCAAAGGTAATGGCGCCTGCTACATTCGCCCCTTTCAGAATGTACCTAGTACACGAGCCCTAGTAAAAGTGAATTTAAACGCAAGAGGATTGTTATTAGCATGGGCCTAGAAAGATTAATTTAAATTTAAATATCAAATAATCATATTGACAACCCAAACTGGAGTTAAGTACACCAGAACTGAATCT
Organism: Aegilops umbellulata; assembly: GCA_032464435.1. Classification (NCBI taxonomy): domain Eukaryota; kingdom Viridiplantae; phylum Streptophyta; class Magnoliopsida; order Poales; family Poaceae; genus Aegilops; species Aegilops umbellulata. The sequence goes on along the minus strand of CP136057.1, from coordinate 3,565,307 downwards.
ATGCATGTCTACCAAGTTTGATTCATCCATGCGATTGGTACGGTTTCTGTAAACATGTGTGTATCAATTAGCAGGAAAATAATTTTGGCAAGCTGATTTCCTTCTATACCTAGCGCACCAGCATATAAAAATTCGTATTTGGATTGGTATCTATTTACTGCTTCTACAGTTCAGAAACTTTTGTTCATGGTCAATTAGACAGAGAATTCATGAGGGGGAGCTCTTGTACTATGTGTTTATACTGAATCTGTTTTCACTCAAGGCATGTGTTTTCACTCATATAAAACACACCGTGATAACATATTCACTACAGTATTTACTGTTTCATAAATAATTAAGTACATGTGTTCTCACTGATTCCGTTTTCGCTCATATATGTGTTTTCACTGAATCCGTTTTAACTAAATACATGTGTTCTATATCAAGTAATAAAGGAAGGCAAGGGAAGGTCATAGACATGCCAAGCAAATGCCAGTAATAATATATGAAATATCCATCTATCTATACGTTAGAATTTACAATATAGGATTTTATGATTTGCTCGAGGCAGAAAACCTTACAGTTTACACCAACTGATCAAAGCCACTCAATCAAGGGAATATAGGTTGTCATGTCCTGGTTCAGGGGAGGAAAAAAACAAAGGCCAACAAAAAAAGTGATCATGTACATGAAAGATTCTCCACTTTGATGAACCTTTATTGTTAGACTTCTATGGTTCTACTTACCTAAGTATATCTAATTACTGATAACCCTATCTTAGGATTTAGATAGTGTAAACATTACTAACAAGCAAGATCACTCAAGAAACATCTGGAAAATATTTGGTAACTTTTTCATTTACACGGAACCATCTAGTAGGCGACAAAGATATCTAAATATAGTTCATGATTCTTAAGCCAAAAAATGGTATACATATGTCGTTGCAACATGTCCGTCCCTATAAGTTCAAAGGGCTAGGCCAAATACTTCGTAGCCAAGTCCCAAATGGTAACTACAATAAAGTAAATTATAGGAAAGAAGACAAACATACCCTGCAGCATTGGTACAAATGAGCGCCCTAAGCTGAGTCGGTGACAGCAAAGAGAAACAGGGCAACGGTGTTGTGATGCACTCTACCATCCTTGCCCTTCAGTCATCTCCCAACGACCTCTTTTGTCCCTCCTGAGCTTCTGCACACAAACACAAACACTGACCTGCATGTCTAGCTGTAGAAAAGGGATCACAACACACACACACACACACACAGACTTACATCATAGTCTCTCATTCGAGGAATATACCATTACAAGGAGAGAGCTTGCCAGCATACGCAATGAAAGCTCTTCTCAAGTGGCAAGGAAGCTCGAAGAGTTCCTTTGCTGAGGCCAAGCTTGTAACAAAACTGGATAACATGTCTCCAGAATGATGGAAGGCCTACAGAGTTTGAGTTCAACGGAATATGAGCCATCTCGTTACAACAAACTGGAACTGCAGCAAAAGTAGTTTATTTTTTCTTATTATAAATTCCTCACCTCTCTTAGCAGGACTCATTTCTATTCGATGCACTTTCCTTCACAAATTCTATGGAACCTCGGACGCCGCAAGTTATATAAGAAATTCCAACCAAAGGGCTCCCTTCTTCATCAGCTGTTCTAACTGATCAATGCTCAATGGTCGTGGAAACCTCCTCTCCAGTGCATACAAATATTTGGAGAAACCCACAGATACAAATTAAAATATAATAGATAAATGTAGATCACCCATACCAAGTGCACCACACAATCAGTTCATAGCCTTTTTTAGAACGGTGCATAGATAGTTAATTTGAATTTTATTTGCTATTTATTTTTTGCAAGTAAAAACTGCTACGGAATACAAACCAGACCAAATGACTTAAATATACTAATAAACATTGTAAGGATGGGACTGTAAAACATGCCCGTGCTCTCAACTATAGCAACTTCATTTACAGAATGGGACCATGATAACGAAAGGATGGGACTGTGCTCTTTACACATGGACCTCATAACAACAGCAAGACCAAAGCAAAAGTGCACTTTCCTAACACAAAAGTATAACTTATATGTGTGGTGTACATTGTAAAAGGAGAAAAGTTTATTAGTAACCTTGATAGTGTATCTGCAAACACCAAAGTGACTACAAATTTCCTAGGGAATTAGAAAAACACCGTCGAACAGATCACAATTTAAGATGGACCACCTTCGTGGTTTTTTAAATCCCAAGAAGAAAAGAAGCATCCTCAAATTCTTGCAAGAACCTACAAAGTTTTTAGTATACTTAGATCGACATGGTAGGAAACTAAATCAACACTACATTCCTAGCAGCAACAAAATAGCAAGCAAGAAGCATTAAAAGAAAACATAGAGCAGCACGAGCATGCAACATAAAGATATTGGGTCACCTTAAGATCAAGAAGCAGTTGCCCTCTCTCCATTCAAATAAAAAAAGAAAGAACCACCGTAAACAAAATTATAGCCTGCTACAATAGGTACACATGCATAGCACTACAAACTTATTGCCATCCTAAACCGCAATGGAAGAATATAGCCATGATCAAAATATAGTAATAAGAAAAACTTTAAATATGCTTAGAACAAATTTAGGAACCAGTTGGAGTCAGAACCCTACAACAACGACATCACAAAGAAAACATTTTCTGGTGGTCATTAGAGAAACATGACACTCAATTTTTAATCGAATTCAACTTGGAAGAAGCTGAGAACAATAGCTCCTAAACTGGAATGTCGTATTCGCTAAGATTTGAATTGCCTAATGGAATTTAATGTGCACATAGTACCCCCATCCCTACATGCTCAGTCCTAAACTTACTATCTGCAGAGCGCAAGATAATTAGTATGTGAGTTTGTCTTCTCCTAGCTGGAACATCATTAGAATCATTGTTTCAAGATAGGTCAAAAATGCTAAAAAGGAATAATCGTCACCTGGCTTATGTTTGTGAGTTTGGCTTCTCCGAGCTGGAACATCATTAGCATTATAAAGCCTCCCATCCCTACAGGACAATGAAAAGGAAAAGATCAGACGATTAGATAAAAGTTTGATTTCATAGGATCAACATGTAAAGGAAAGCACTGATAAGCTATCATATAATTAAACTTTGATCACAATCAAAGCTACAATATATGCCAACATCCCTACAGACCGTGGTAATGCAACCGAGAGATACTGGGTGCCATAAACACACTAAGATACTGGGTGTATCCAAATGAAGAAGAAACCACCAAATTCAGAAGTTTAGCGAAGCATGATCATATGCAACATTAGCACTACAGTCTCTTTATGTGGGGCAATAACAATGTGAACGAGTTCCAAGGAGATGGTTCGCTTGCAGGCAACCAATTGAATTCACATGTCCAAACAACACATCATGATGTATGGTTGTTCAGGGTGGCCTGAGTTGACCGGTCTAGTCATCCTTTCTTTCTGAAGCTAGGAATATTTATGTAGTTTAGTTGGTACCTTCCTTTTTAGACACAATGCTGGTGGCCGAAGCAGTAATCATCGAGGTCAGCGCAGGGATCCTCCCCGTCGTAGCTACTCCACCCCATGTCCCAGAACTCGATATACTGGATACCGATTGCTGCAGGAGTAATCCCAACATAAGTCAAGTTAGAAATCATCACATATATGTATCACTGCATGAGTAATATGTACAACGCCAACGGTAGCAAATAAACAAAATCTGAAGAGCTTTCAAACACAAAATGATGGACTCAAAGTGTTTATTTAGTTTCCATGCTCTGAAAATACACAGAACTTTCGAGACCTCATATTTACTTATCATTTCTTTTACAAAGTATTTTGCCAAGATATAAAACTCTACAAAAGTCAGGAAGTGACATCAAATGAGTACTTGGACGACATCAATAAACAAATCTAACATTGAGAGAAAACAATGTATAAGCTTTAGCCAAAGCAATCTTGGAAACACTATATTCTGGCATCCAATACTTCTATAATCTCTACAGTTTTACAAATAGGAAACACTATATTTCTCTCAAAGTTAGATTTCTCTAAAATTCTTAGCACGGAAGGATGCTAGAAATATATGCTACTTACATCCAGAAATATAATCTTGGAATTGGAAACACTATATTGATGTCTTCCAAATGGAAACGGCAGCACTATACTCTAAAAGTCTTCAAAATTGAATATAACTATTTTAGCGTGCACAACTTATACATATGGTGATGCTTAGACATTTATTTCAGTAGAATTCTAGCAGTGCTGCTGCAAATGCAAACCAAAAGTGTCAGATGTTTTATTTTACCTTGCCGTGGGTTTATGAATCCATGTTGCGCTATTCTTCCCTGACCTTTATAGCTGGCAGTCTAAAAAATTGAAACAAAGGTCAGGGAACACATATGCTCAGGTGCTTGGCCGAATATCCAAAGCAGATGAGTTTTGCTTCAACATACTCGAAAAATTCCACATAATCAGTATGTACTTCAGCAGGGTAGAAAGATGGGATGGAGCTCACCACGTCCACCTGCAGCAGCAGCAGCAACATCTGAGCAACCTGCACACAAAACAAAACAAATCAAAGACAGGATGAATGAGAGGGAGGGGAGATGAAGAAACAGAGAAGACAAGGGAGGGAGGACAGGGGGAACCAACCAGGGCCGGAGATCCGACGTCGCCGTGGCCGGAGATGGGCGTCATGGATGAGGAGGAAGAACCAGCATTCGTCGGTGTCGAGGGCCGCCGCCGCCGCGGCAGTAAAGAAATTGCCGCCGACGTCGTCACCCCGTCCCCATCCGTCCATCCATGGGTGGGTGGGTGGGTGAGGGGCGGGGCTAGGGTTTCAGGCGCTGTTGCCCCATCCGTCCATCTTAGGAGGGAGGGAGGGAGGTCGCCGGTGGCAGCGGGATCTGCCTCTCCTCTCCACTCCGGGTGACGTCCGACGCGAGTTGGAGGAAGGGGTCGCCGGATCCAACCACTGCCTGAGCTACTGGGGTGGATCCGCAGCCATGGAGAGAAGGGGAGGTGTCGCCTGGGTTGGCGACGACGGTAGCGGAGGCGAGGACGGAAGGAGGAGAAGGGAAGGCTAGGGCGTGGAGGATGGTCGACGGCCATGTAAGGAGAGGAGGCAGGGTGGAGGCGTGAGGGGCGGGAGGGCGCGAGTACGAGCGGGGGCGACGGCGCGAGGGCGAGCGGGAGCGGGAGCGACGACGCAGGTGGCTAGGGTTACACACGGGCGTGTTGCACTTTATACACCTGCATGTGAAAAGACAAGAATGCCCTCCGTGGGGCGGGGGATTTACAGGTGGTACCACCAGATAGCAGTGTTTCGTTCGATCCGACAGCCAGAATCGATCCATCTCGCGATCCAATGGCAGGGATCGATCCATTAAGAAATCGGACGGCTAGAAGCACTTTGGACACGCAATCGGACGGCCCAGAATCCAAACGCACGGGAAGGCTTCATTTTGTTTCAGACTCTAACAAGAGGATGCCTTAGCTATCTTTTAAAGGAATAACACAGTGCTACGGATTAATTCAGCAGATCCTCTATGCTACTCTTCATCAGCGGCGGTTTTTGTTTCAGTGCGCTGGTTCTATGGTGGTCTTATCATGACGACTTACTACCGTCTACAACAAGTTTGTCTGACTCCGGCCAGAGAGGGGTGATGACGGCGGCGCGCCAGGTTCAGTGCTTGTAGTCATCGCTAGACGCTCTACAGATTTGTATGTAATTTCTATTACTTCTGGTATTCGTTATACTGCCACTGCCATGATTGAAGGTGAATAGATGAGAAGTTTTTCAAAAACAAAATCAGCAATTGCTACTTGGATGGTAAAACATTCTTCTTGTCGAGTGCGGCGAATCTGCACCCGGGCTCAGCTGCACCCGCCCTCACGAAAAAAAAACTAGAAAAATTCAAAAAAAAATCCAAAAACAAATTGTGTGGTAGATAATTTGATGCGTGAGGTGCGTTTCAAATTTCAACTCATTTGGATATTTGAGAAGCTTTGGGCGAAAAAGACAAAATCGGGGTGTGTAAAACAGTTTACTGATCAGGAACTGTTTTGACCCGATTTGTCTTTTTTGCACAGAACTGCTCAGATGTTCAAATGAGTTGAAATTTGGAGCGGACCTCACACACCAAATTATCTACCACACAAAAAAAATAGATTTTTTTGAATTTTTCTAGTATTTTTTTTCTGAGCGGGTGCAGCTGAGCCAATGCAGATTTTCGCTTCTTGTCATGCTATCTACTTCTGTTTATAGCTGGGTGCGATCCTTGGCAGATCCTCCTACTTGGAGGAGTATATGCGAAAACTCTTCTTACAAGAATTCTTATTGCCAGTTTGGTCAATTGTAATCGGTGAGATGCTCATTTTGCATTCTACTTCCTTCGTTCGAGAAAGTTTATCCCTTAGTACAGTACTAGATATATTAATTTGAGAGACAAGTTTGGGACATGTTTTATGGGACGGAGGGAGTACTGTATAAAGGAATTGGCAATCTTGTTCCAATAAGATAGGTGATTTTGCAACAAAAGTAAAAGAAAAGAGAGAGTTTTGCTGCGGAGGGGGTCAGTCAGCAGAGGTAGTGGGGAAGCGCGAGCCTGTCTGTCCACCGCTCCCCTCTGCAGCAGCATCCACCACTACTCAGCTCTGAAGCTCTCCGTCCCCTCCCATATCTTCTCCGGCGAGCCCCACGCCTCGCTCGCCGGATGTCGGTGGACCCCGATGCTGACCCCCTCCGCCGGCACTCCGCCGCCTCCTCCCCTCTCCCTCTCTAGCGCAGCCCCAACCCCCACCTCCTCTTTCCTCCTCACCCTCATATCCCCTCTGCGCCACCGCCGTCGCCGACAATGCCTCCCCGTCGCCAAAGCCGCCGCCTTTCCGCCCCGGCGCGCGCCAGCCCCGCTCTCCGCCCCCGAGCAGACCCCACCAACCCCCTCCACCTCCGCCTCCCCCGCGCGGCCCTCCCCGGCCTTCGCGGCGGGGGGCTACCGCGCCGCCGGGCCGGGGGGCGAGGACCCGCTGGTGTCCAAGCTGCGGACCCAGCTGGGCGTCATCCACCCGCTGCCGGCCCCGCCCCCGCTCCCCTCCCTCCCGCGCTCCGTGCTGGGCCTCTTCGCGCTCTTCTTCTTCGTGGGCGCGGCCTTCGACAAGCTGCTCACCCTCCGCCGGCGCCGCCGCGCCGAGCGGGAGGTGAGGGTCAACGGGTCGTGGCCGCAGGTGCCCACCTCCGGCTTCTCGCTCTTCCTGGAGGAGAAGGACCTGCAGCGCAAGGAGTCGGTGGAGTGGGTCAACATGGTGCTGGGAAAGCTCTGGAAGGTGTACCGCCCCGGCATCGAGGGCTGGATCGTCGGCCTGCTCCAGCCCGTCATCGACAACCTCCAGAAGCCCGACTACGTCAACCGCGTCGAGATCAGGCAGTTCCACCTCGGCGAGGAGCCGCTCTCCGTCCGGAACGTCGAGCGCCGGACCTCCCGCCGAGCCAACGACCTGCAGTGAGTCTCCTCTTGCTAGTGTTGGCCAGTTCTTAAGCATAATTCAATCATCTGCACTTCATTTGAATGGAAAATTAACTTCACTAGAACCATCAATTTAGTTTCAGACTTTCAGTGTGATTGACAGTACCATTTGGAGCAGAATGGGGAAATCTGTTGATTTATGATAATGATCATAGTTTTAGTTTTTCTTTAGGGGAACAGGGTGTATATTAATTAGTCTGAAATAATTAATCTGTGATTCTGTGTGCAATAGTATCAGTTGAGATCAATAAGCAACTGTGTGATAGCTTTACAGATGTGGAAGCAGACTACCTCATGTACTAGGTTCATATTACTACGATGCAGGTGTTTCTGTTGGTCATTGCTGCGAGAATTGTGTTTATATTAGTGTTACCCATTGGTACAGAAAATAAGTTAGAATTGGTTTACTCATTGTGTACTTTTCAGGTACCAAATCGGCATCCGTTATGCTGGTGATGCGCGCATGGCATTGGCTCTTTCCTTAAAGTTCAGTGCCGTGCCAATCGTCGTGCCGGTCTGGGTTCGAGATTTTGATATCGATGGGGAGCTGTGGGTTAAACTAAGGCTTATTCCGACAGAACCGTGGGTGGGAGCTGTGTCTTGGGCATTTGTGTCGCTTCCGAAGATAAAGTTTGAACTGTCGCTGTTCCGGTTGTTCAATCTTATGGGTATGTACTTCCTCTGTCCTGTTTTATTAGTGCCCTCATAATTTGGGTCAATTTTTGATCTTACTTTTGATTAATAAAACATGAATTATGCCTATTAAAAATAACATCATTGAAAACTTATTTCAAATACGAATCTAACACTGCAATTATTGTGACATATGACTTATATTTTGCTAGTCATATATGGTCAAACTTTAGCCAAAATCTGAGGGGGCTAATAAACCCAGACAGAGGAAGTAATTGCTTATACAGCCTTACTGTTCCCATTTGCAACTTATACCTAATTTAGTGATTTTAAGGTCGATTAGCATGGGCTATCGAAAGACAGAATATGGTTGGAACATTTTAACCAATTTAACTTATTGAATGCAACATATGTGGTAGAATATCATAATTTAGGATTGTTCAGTTGCTTCTTAAGATTGGGATGTGGGGCAGTTCAAGTGAACTGAAGATATTTCGTACGCTGGCATTGAGATGGTTGGAAGAAAATGAGAGGATAAGTAGTCTCTTAGGACTGTATATTTTCTGTGTCTTAATTTAGTGGTTTTCTGCATGCAGAACACTGTCAATATGTTATACTCCCTCCGTCCCAAAATAAGTGTCTCAACTTCTGTACAACTTTGTACTAAAGTTGAGACACTTATTTTGGGATGGACTGCTGCCACTTATGTGTTCTGTTTCCTATTCATAAGCTCTTGTAGTCTTGTTCATACTCTGTTGGGTGATTGTGAGCTCATATACTTCTCTGTATCTCTTCGATGACATGGTCAGCAAATTCTTTGCTAACAATGTGCTAAAAAATCTCTGCATGTACATGGTGCTCGTCTCCAACAGCAATTCCTGTTCTGTCAATGTAAGCCCTATCATCTAAAATATCTATGCTGAATCATAGTTACATACTGGTGTTGATACATGTGGAAATACCTGTTGATGCATTTATTCATTTTGTAGTTACTGTTTTTTTGTTCTGCTAAGGTGATGTACTCCGTTGTTTTCTTGTTTACTGTGTGGTTCTAGAAGATCAAATACTGATATCCGTGTATAAAACAGTTGCTATAAATTAGTTGAGCTACCGATGTCACTTTTTATCCCAACTTGTACTTTCTTTTGTGAACCACTTGACTTAATTGGGTACTGTAACTTATTCTCTTCATGAATAATTTAATATGAATAACAACAGATAAAGGATTCTGTTAGTAGTTGTGGTTCAGATTTCCAGAACATAGATGGTGTTTCGGATTCAGTGGTGAACACATTTAATTGAAGACTTGAAGTCCCATTACATTACTTGTATCATGTTTCAGGACAATTCTATAGTCATGCCTAGATTTCATGCCTTCATGCTCAGCTCTTTATCGGAGAAAAATAACCTTTTTTATGCTTTGATAGAAAGTTTGCGTACCGTTCTCTAGTGACCTAATAAGTTACTTGTGATTTCTGCTACTAGATTTCTCACGAAACTTCTGACGGAAGATCTGCCGCGTCTCTTTGTCCGGCCCAAAAAGATTGTCCTTGATTTTGAGAAGGGGAGAGCTATGGGACCTGTTGCAGGAGATGTTGCAAGCGACATAATTCAAAACGTTGCAAGCGGTATAATGCAAGGGGTTGCAAGTGACTTAGTTCAAGATGTTCAAGATGGAAACAAGGACTTTGTCGGAGAGCTATCAGTGACACTAGTTGATGCTAGGAAGCTTAGCTTTGTCTTGTTCGGTAAGGACTCTCTGCTTTCACTTGTGTCTGATTTAGCATCTGTTTTATTTAGTTTGGAGCTGACATCCAATTCATTTCTGTATACCCAATGGTGTACCGTATTGTGTCAAGCAAGAAAGTGCTCTAACAAATTTCCGCATTTAGAGCATGATAGGCCTTGGCAAACACTTGAGTTTGGTTTGAAAAAGACTCCCCACCTCCCACCCACTCAAGGGCTGAAACAATTAGCTCTGGCCCAGCCTATAGTGCTCCTGGGTTTTTCTGGTTTGGACTTTGTGCTCTGGTCCATATTAAAGCAGTGGTATACCGATGAAAGGTTGTTTCACAGTCGAGTTTGTACTTCTATTGAGTCTGTCTGTTTTCAAAAGCCGGCATCAATTAAATTAAATTAATTAAGTTAAATGCATTGATTCAATCACACATAGGCTAAAAGAGGCATTAAAAACAGTTCATTTTTGTCACAAGACTCTGTTTCGTGTTGGCAAAGCTTTGAGACACTTCATTTCACTTGCAGGGAAGACAGACCCATACGTTGCCATGATTCTTGGTGATCAAGTCATAAAGAGCAAGAAGAACAGCCAAACAACTGTGACTGGCCTGCCAGAAGAACCAATCTGGAATCAAGTAAAGCTCTGGCAAACTTCTGTTTCACACTCACTTGCTCTAACTGAAATATTTTTCATATCTACTGCCATGCTTATAAACACTCCACATGATACAGGATTTTCATATGCTGGTCGTAAACCCTCGCAAACAGAAGTTGTGTATTCAAGTGAAGGATACGGTTGGTTTCACCGACATCACTATTGGCACTGGAGAGGTATGATTTGACCGTCTACAGTTTTGTTTCTCCACTCTCACTATTTTGTTGCATACTCTGCCTATTTATTTGCTTTCTGGTTCAACACACAGAGATTGGGATGATTTCAGCTAGATGGTTTTATAACTGAAAGTGAGATGAATTTCGCTGTTCAAAAATATTCTCTTCAGGTTGATCTAAGCTCACTCAAAGACACAGTACCCACCGACAAGATCGTCACATTATACGGCGGGTGGGGCTTCTTCGGAAAGCGGTCATCCGGCGAGGTCCTCCTCCGGCTCACATACAAAGCGTACGTCGAGGACGAAGAAGACGAGACGGTCAAAACCGAGTACGCCACGGGCTACATTTCAGACGAGGACACGCTAGACTTTGTCCAGCTCGACGGCACCAGGCGGGGCGAGGTCAACGGCAACGAGAGGGAGACCTTCATGGACCTGCTGGCCGCGCTGCTTGTGAGCGAGGAGTTCCAGGGCATCGTGTCGTCAGCTGAGACCAAGAGCTCGAGAGACGCCGAGAAGGCTGAGGAACCGCAAGACGGTGATGTCGTCGAGGCCGCCGGTGTTGCTGTAGACGTGGGCCCAGTGTCCAGTAACCCCGAAGGTAAACTTTTTTTTTTGGTGTGGATCCATGAGGCTTGCTTGTTTACTGTATGGGTCTATGTATGGTGGTCATGAGCTGATTTGGAAGGCTTCTCTTGTCTGTGTTTGGTGTCTCAGATAGGGCCCTGGTCTGGCTTGCTGCCATAACCAGCGTGATGTTGCTCGTCTCCTCCAACATTGGTGGCTCGGGGTACTTTAACCCATAGAATGGTTATCTTCTGATCACACTTGATCCACCGAAGATGCGTCTACCGTTTTGCGATTTTCGCACTCGTTGGACAGAGGAGAAATTTTTGCATCGCTTTGACAATTGTATATTCCTTGTTATAGCAGAGTAATCAGAAAATGGCATGACTTTTTTTGGAGGTTACTTTTTTTTGTTTATGTATATCTTTTTTTCTGTATGAAAGAAAGAGACCATCCGTAATTCGTGATTGGGAATTGGGGCATGCTTGGTTATTATTTGTTAACTAGAATTAATTAGTTGTTAATTCGTTGGATTAATGTAACATATGTCAATGGGGATGTAGCTCAAATGGTAGAGCATTTATACGGCTTATAAAAGGCAGGGGGGACGATACCTCCCATCTCCAATTATTTTTCTTATTTTATTTGATTTTGACAATCTTTTTGCCGCAGAATATTTTACCGGCAAGAGATTGAGAGAACAATCCTTATTTGGGCCGGAAGGTGGAATTTGTAACTGCATGGGTTTCTGCCTGGATCTGTAACTGGACTGGAAGGTGGAGGCCCAACCACTTTAACAAAAGAATCCTTATTTGGGCCGGAAGGTGGATTTTCAGTGTCAACATTGTAGCGTATCATGCCAGTGCGACTACCTACCCCCTAAAAAAAATTGATTCTCGAAAAAAAAAACCTCAAAAAATGCCAGCGCGACTAAATTGTACTAGAAAAGCACAACTGCAACAAAAAATATTGTATCCTAAAAAACAGTTATATGTAAAACACATATGCTGGGCAGAATAAAAGAAAACCAGGCGTGGACCCATGTGCAGGCCATGCACCTACTAAATTTCTAGATATTCAACAAAATCCGTTTAAAATTTGAGAAAACATATGAAAATCTCCTGATTTTATTTTAAAAACAATTCATATCATTTGTCTCCCCCCTCCTACCTATTCAAAAATGTTTTTGGGACCGCTCATGCAAAAAACACCTATTGCAACATAATGTCCAAGTCATCTAGATTGCCGATAGTACTTCATGAAATATCATTTTGCTAGAATAAGAAATATCATCTGAGATGGTTGATCGAAGCACAAACTTGCCTCGATGTGGAAGAAATTCTTTTGTGGGGTTTTTAACTACGTACCTATTTTTTTCTTTTAGATATATTGATTGGTTAGAAAGATCTACCTTTAAACTAACAGTGAAATCATTTTTTCCTCACTTAAATCTTACTCATTTTTTTCCAAAAATATTGGGCATGTCATTTGGTGATAACTCAAACATTAAAAAGTATGACCAAGTTGTTTTTTCAAAAAATACCTACAATACCAGATAGATAAATCATGAAAACACATTTCTTGGATATAATTATATTGATTTGGTATTATGGATATTGAGAATTTTCTCTATAAATTTAATCTACTTTTATATGTCTTATATATTTTTTGTGGGGAAGAGAATTCTTTTTTGGGTAACAGGAGCCATCAGTGGTTGCTGGTAGGAATCTTAGCTTTTTATTGTTCGGTAATGATTCTTTGCTTTCAATTGTCTGTGATTTGCAATCTGCATATTTAGTTTAGAGTCGAGATCCAATTCCTTTCTGTGGATCCAATATTTTATTTCTACCGTTTGCTATACTACCATGATTGAAAATGAATAGATTCAAAGTTTTTCTGCAAAAAAATATATCAAGAAAGTGCTCTAAGAATTTTCTGCAGTTAGACTATTAGAGTACGATAGGTAGGCAAACTTTGAGCTGGGTCACAAAAGGCTGCTCCCACCCAGCCCTCTAAGGACTGAAATAGTTATAGCTCTAGCCCAGTCCATATTGTTCGTGGATATTATGGTTGAGACATTTGTGCTCAGGTCTATATTAGAGTACTAGTATATCAATGGAAATACTTTCATAGTCGAAGGGTCCACTCATAGGAAAACCCAACCTTTCCCGCATCCGGCACTAATTATTTTTAACGTCTAACTAGCACGGAGAATCCGGCCGAACGGTTAGGCTGGTCATAGTGGGGAGTAACTTAGACTAGTAACATGCATATGTTACTAGTCTATGTTACTACCTCTATAGTGGGTAGTGTCATAGATGTGGTAACATAGAGCGCTTCATTTATTACTTTATAGACTCATTTTACATTGGTAATCGCTATGTGATGGTAACATATTATGTTACTCCATTTGCATCTCTCCTCATTAATTACTTGCCACATCATATTTTTTGCCTATGTGGCATGCATGTTACTAACTATGTTACTCCCACTATGAGCAGCCTTACGCAACACTTGGGCGCCTGGGTCAAAATTCCGCTTACCAAGGTGCTTCTATTGAGTGGCGCACCACTGAGATTCAATTAAATTCATTAATAAAACCACACTTACGTAAGCTGAAAAAGGGAATAAAAACTTAATTCATGTTTCTCACAAACCTCTTTTCATGTTGGCGGAAGTTTAGACGTTTCATTTCACTTGCAGCCTCTCTTTCATGTTGATGGTTCTTGGTGATCAAGTCATAAAGAGCAAGAGTACAACGACCGTCAAACAATTGTGGCTGGCGTACCAGGAGAACCAATTTGGAATCGGGTAAAGTTCTACCATCACTCAAAGATTGTCATGTAATACGGAGGGTGGGCTTCTTCGGGAAGCGGTCATCCGGCGAGGTCCTCCTTCGGCTCACATACAAAGCATATGTTGAGGACGAAGAGGACGAGACGGTGCAGGCCAAGTATGCCACGGGTAACAATTCGGATGAGGACACGTTGTACTTTGTCCAGCTTGACCGTGCCAGGTGCCGTGCTGCTCGTGAGTGAGGAGTTCCAGGGTGTAATGTCGCCGGCTGAGAATGGGAGCTTGAGGAATGCTGGGAAAGGCTGAGAGGTGAAAGCCGGCGATGACGTCATCGCCGTTGGTGCCACCTCTGTTGACACGGACTGTGCCCAGTAGCTCCGAAGGTGAATTTATTTTTTCTTTGTGAATCCACTGGGAGCTTACTTGTCTAGAGTTGACTTGGAAGCCCTTCTTCTTTGATATAAGTGTATATTCCGATTTCTTTTTTCTGGAGCCTGACATTTTTGCTGTTATTTCCTAAAAAAAAGTTCAGTTTTGGTTTCCGTGTGTATATCTTTATATGGAAAAAAAGGAACCATCTGTAGTATTTATTAATGCTAATTGATCGATACTACTAATTGCTTTCATTAATTAGATGGATATCAATGGGGATGTAGCTCAAATGGTAGAGCATTTATGACGCTAATAAAAGGCAGGGGGATCGATACCTCCCATCTCCAATTTATTTATTTATTGGTTTTCTATCGATTTGTTTTGCTGTAGAAAATTTAAATTTTGTTTTAATGTGAACAAAGAAAGGAAAAACTGTGTTAGACGCTCCATGGGCTTCTGCCTCGACCTTTAACTGGGCTGGATGGTGCAGGCCCAGTTAATTTAACAAAAGTATCTTTATTTAGGCCGGAAGATGGAATTTAGTATCAACATTGTATCGTATTTGTGACAGTGCAATAGTCCCATGACTACGCACATATTTTCCTAAAAAAAATGCCTACGCACATGTTCATTCAGCATTTTCTTCGTGACCAGGAGCTAGTCGATGGAAGTTCCAAAGAAAAGGAGCTAGTCGATGAAGAGAAGAACCTGACCCGGCAGCAACATCTCGTCAGGAGTCATCCACGGTGGATCCCTCTGGTGGGTTGGGAACACAAGTAATAGAGATTTTTCTCCTGATTTAAAAATCTTACTCATTTCTTTTTTTTAAAGGGTGTGTCGTTTAAGACCCCGCGATGCAGCCCCATCCAAAACGACCTAGGGTTTCTCCCCTGTCATCATCCTCCTTCGCCGATAGATCGCCTCCTCCTCCTTCTCTCCGACTCCATTGGTGAGAGTGTGCGGGGAGTCCCCGATCTACCGGTGGGAACAATAGTTTCCTCTTTTGGGCCTTAGGTAGGTCTCCGTTCGTCGGTGGTGAGATGATGGTGCGGCCGTCTGCGTGGAATAAAATCTTCCCACCTCGCCCTTGTTTCGGTGATGCTTCTTCGTAACGTTAGGAGGCGTGTTGAAAATTGTGTGCCCTCAGATCTGGTTCTTCGGGGTCCCGCATTCTCTTCTGCAGGTTTGTCTCGGTTGCGCTGTCTTGTGGAGTGGAAAACGTGGGTGTGCGTGTTGGTCCTCTATCTTCTGTTCCGACAAATGAAGGTTGGTCAAACATGGCCTCGTAGGGGAGCGAGAGAGATTTGTGTATGTTTTGCCGGAACCGGGGCTTTCTAAAGACCCTTTCTTTATTTTTTTCCCTGGGGCGGTCATTTGCTACACCGATCGTGGCTGATGGCATCTTCTGGTCTACATTAATGACTTCCTTGCTGCTGTTTTTACAAATTCCTGGGTTTAAACAAATTTGATTTGTTGAGACGGAGGTTCAGAGGCGGTAGCATGGTTTGCTCACGCGCGCATCGCCGGTGGATGTATGAAGAAGACTTCGACACCCTCGAGGATTTGAATGTATTTTCTTTTGGTCGAGTCTCGATCAAACGATAGCTCGTTCATTGGGAGTTCTTTTCCCGCGAACGTTCGCCAGTTAGCATTACCGTAAAGTTTTTATTTAGTCGGGAACGAAAATGATCTTCTTTTTTATTTGCATGACTGGTTTTCAAGCACGGACCCACGTGTTCCTGGCATCGTTTTTTTTTAGGATATGAAGTAGCGGCCACGTAAGGAACGTACGACTTCCAGTCTCTCGATCGAGATAGGAAACGTAATATATAAAAATAAAACCTTAGCCGGCACCTTCTATCGCCTCTCCTGACGACCCGACGCCTCGTCAATGGATCCTTCCGCGGCGACCGACGCCTCCTCCTCCGCCGCCGGCGGCACCGAAGCCGTGGCCGGGATGAGCATGAGCCTGGACGAGCGGTTCGACCTGCTGATGAGCATCGGGGAGGAGTGCATCCAGGAAGACGAGCTCAGGCAGCTGCTGCAACACAAGCCAGTCCCGGTCTGCTACGACGGATTCGAGCCCTCCGGCCGCATGCACATCGCCCAGGTTCCTTCCACACCGTATTCTCTTGTCTTCTCCTCTCGATCATAACTTGGGATCGTCCAGGGGGATACCTTGACCAGCTAATTTAATTATACCCAAATTAATTTCAACAAGGTTAGCACGTACTTAGCAATGATATCACCTAGCTAGCTGGGTGTTTGCACACGATTATTCATTATTGCATGCCTAGCTTAGTTTTTCCTGCTATATATGCATGATCTGACTATAGATCTTGCTAGTGGTTATTGGTTGAACTGCTTAAGTAACCCAACAAGAATAAGAAACTCAAAACACCTGAAAATCAGTAGCACTGTCCTGACTGCAGCCTGCAGTTACGTATTGTGCCTGTGTGTTCGTAGTTGGTCATGGATAATAACCAAGACTAGAAATATTAGTGAGTTCACTTCTCCTTTGTGGTACTAATAAGAATATACAAGCTAGTATAAATGAACATTTAATCTTACACGTACGTGCCTTAGCAATTCTTGGGTGTGCTTCCACGATTATGATCCATGCCAGTACAACACAATGAGATTGGTTACTTTAGTGATGTGTGAGCCCCAATGAAAAAAATAGAGCTTTATAGCTTCCTTTTGAGCACTGTCTTGCTAAATGAAATCCGTGTACAGTCGTTGGCTATAACGTGATATAGCTTCGTTTTAGCATGATATAGCGTCGTTATAGGGGATTTTAAGAGCTGCATTATTTTGTCATAGCGCACTGTTTTTTTTTTCGTTGGTGAGGCCCACGGGCACGCAAATCGTTCAGCTTGCAAGACCTGAGCAGGACATATATGCATTCTCATATATTCCATCCACAGGGTATTGTCAAGACAATTAACGTTAACAAGATGATCAGAGCGGGATGTAAAGTGAAAATCTGGATAGCAGACTGGTTTGCGCAACTAAACAACAAGATGGGCGGCGACCTGGAGAAAATCCAGACCGTCGGGCGCTACATGATCGAAATATGGAAAGCGGCCGGTATGAACCTCGACGGCGTTGAATTCTTATGGTCTTCGGAGGAGATCAATAAACGTGCAAGTGAATACTGGCCACTTGTGATGGACATTGGCAGGAGAAATAAAGTCAAACGAATAACAAGGTACATCTCCACTTATATATATCTTGCATATGCATATTCAAATGATTCTTCACTCGAAAGCTTGAACTCTATCTTTCCTTACTGCACACACAGGTGTTGTACGATTATGGGCCGCGCTGACAGTGAGGACCTGACTGCTGCACAGATCTTCTATCCTTGCATGCAGTGTGCTGACATATTCTTCCTCAAGGTTAGTATATTATATTGTAGGCAATCCTCTGTAAAATCAAAGTAGGAATAAGGTTACTGATATTTTCTGATTTCACCCGATTTTGTAGTGTGGTATACGTTTATTCCAGATTTCTGGATTGTAACTCATTTTCTCTTGTCCGTTGCCGTGTGCAGGCAGACATATGCCAGTTGGGCATGGACCAAAGGAAGGTAAACATGTTAGCGAGGGAATACTGTGATGACATCAAAAGGAAGAACAAACCAATTATTCTTTCACATCGTATCCTGATCTGCTGTGAAATGTTTTTCCTATATTGTGTTTTTCTTCTTATTATCGCTGATATATGTGCATCGGTGATTATGGTATTAGAATTCCGAAATAGTGATCCATTGCCAGGCTGTACAAAAACATTTGTTCCTTAACATAGACCATAGATATGCTCCCCGGTTTCAAACAAGGCCAAGAGAAGATGTCAAAAAGTGATCCAACGTCAGCAATCTTTATGGAAGATGATGAGGTTCTCTTGTTATTTCCTCTTCACTAACAATCTTTATTTCGTTTCCGTAACTTATGACACCTATTTAGTCCATTCAGCCTCATCTGAGGTGTTTGAATTGTGAAAGATACTGCTCGACTAGGAATAGTATTGTGGGGTATGGTCTTTGTCTTCCATCCAACATGGGATTTCCAGTATTTTAAAAAGGTTCTGCCACTTTAGTCTGGTCTGCACTCTATTTACCATTTGTTTATAGTTTATGCTAGTCGTTCAATTGATCTTTTAGATGGCATGTAGTTATTAAGTTATTTTTTATCAATCTGATTTTAACTTTGCAATTTTTTGACTTAACATTTATTTGTGAAGTTGCCCTTTTTCTAAGATGCTATTGTTCGTAACCAAATTTATTGCAGGCTCAGGTAAAGTTGAAGATAAATCAAGCTTTCTGCCCTCCTCCCAACACTATTGGCGAAAATTCCAACATTGTTGATGGAAATCCATGCCTAGAATACATCAAATACATTGTTTTCCCTTGGTTTGACAAGTTTGAGGTGGTTCGGAAAGAAAGAAATGGCAGTAACAAGTAATACTCTTTTCTTGGACCACCAAAAGTTTGAAACTCGTATTTTTAGAGTAGATTATCATAGAGAACCATATTATATGATAATATATAGATGTCTATGCCACCATTAACTATGATTGTTGAATAAACACATGGTCATCCCTCTAAGTTATCTATGTCAAAAATTATGTACAATTGAGTTTCTTTTCTGAGATGTCATAACAATTATTGCTTTTAAACAGGACATTTTTAAGCATGGATGAACTCATTGTTGATTATATGAGTGGTGCTTTGCATCCCGCTGATGTTAAAACTTCTTTGGCTAAAGCAATCAACGAAATATTGAAGGTATAGTTTTTTCACATATTTTTCCAATATTGCCATGCACTTCTTCACTAGCCATTAACTTACCATTCTTTGAGCATTACCAGCTTTTGTTTGCCATTTTAGTTCATTGAGCACTATGTTTCTCATAATTAATTGTTTAGTCGATTGTATTGTGATTTTGTAATGCCTGAGACAGCTTTTGTTGTGATTTCAAATAGTACAGATGTATTGCTTTTATTGTGGTGGTGTCAATCATGTGTCCTAGTAAAGCGATTTTGAATCTAGACACCTTTTTATTGTTGTCAGTCAAGTTCATCTTTTATGGATATAATTTACAATGTCTCATATTTATTCATGTATAGATTTGGTTATCCTAATACGGCTTTGTATTTTTCAGCCTGTTCGTGACCACTTCAACACCAACAATGAAGCCAAGGTTCTCCTCGACACTGTTATGGTACAATATTTGCACCCACTTCCATTGAATGGATTATTGTAAAAAAGAGACTCTGTTATCTGGCTACATACTCACTCTACACATGCCAAGACTAACCAACTCATTTCTCTTCCTCATGCCGCATGCCCCCGCTCTAAAAATGAACATTTACAACAAGTTAATTACCAATTGTATTTTGAAGTGGGATTTTGCTGTGGGGGTATATCTTCATAATATTCCCTTGATTGTGCCGAATGGGGTTTTGATTTCTATATTATCAATATCTTGAACCACACATTTTTCATGATAACTATTTACCTTTTGAGCATCCTCTCGCTGTTATTGGATAATGTAGGCATACAAACTTCATATATTTTGTTCCATTTGACTCGAGTCATAGTTTTCGTTTCCGCCGCTCTTTGTGATTATCATGACTATAAACTTTCAGTGTTCTAGATATATCTGTCACTGATTGTTACCGCCAACATTGTTTGATCACAAGGGCATTAATTGGTATGTTTAACCTTTTGCAGGAGTACAGGGCAAGCAGTTGATGAGAAAACTGACCACTACATGGACAGCCCACCAACATTGGAAGCATGTCCATCTGGGAGCATTTCTTCAGCACAAATTTTAGCCTACTAATACTTGTCCATTTGTTGTTATGCATCTGAAAAGCAATTTCTGATTATTTTGCTCGGTGTACAATCTCTTTTTTTAGCGTAGTGTCAGGTCACCTTCCATGGAAAGGTTCAGACGTATGGTCTGACGTTGTAGCAGAACATTAAACTCAAGATCAAATGGTGTTCTTATGGACCTTCTGAATTATCTTGAGTGCCAGTTTTGGTCCCTTCTACCATCGGTTCCCACAACTTCTCAGCAAACTTTTAGCTGGGTCGAAAAAGATTGCCCCCAGCTCACCCCTTTAATAAAGACCGAAACATTTGGCTCTAGCCTAGTCTCTAGTGTCCTAGATTTTCTGGTTTGAGATCTTCTCAGAAATCAGCTTAATTGATCTTCTGTCACAAACCTCGTCAATGATGAAGCTATTAGACACTTCATTACATTTTTATGTAAGGAACAAAGGAACCATCCGTAAGTCGTGACTGGGAAAGTGGGCTCAGCCTTGATCCATATACTTCCCATCTGATAAACCGTTTCCTTTTTACCATTTTAAATATAGTTTGCCGGCCTTTTTTCTGTAGAATATGAGACCGGTAACCAACAAGAAGAAAACTGTGTTGGGAGTTGGGACTGTGGATGAGCTTCTGCTGGAGGCTGATCCATATTCCCAAACTCTGTGACAAAGATTGTATCGTAAGTGCGTATGTAACGAGTTTCCATTCAGTGTGACAAACTATGAAAATTGGTTGCAACACGTGCTACACCATAGTTTTGGTTTAGAACACATAAATAAGCGGCTTATTATGCAAGAAACACATTGAAAAGACCAAGGGGGGAATCATGTTCAGCCGAGTGGGGGCCATGCACCTACTCAATTTCTATAAAACCATTTTAAAACTAGAGACGGTACACAAATCTTCAGAATTTATATACCATACAATTTATCACTCGGATTCCCTTGTAAAAGATGGTTCTCGGTATGTCCCCGCACAAAAAAAAACATCATGCAAACATCAAGACAACTTGTTTTTTACATTGTCGGAGTCCCGGTCTAGATTGACAATACCACGTAAAATATTATCTTTTATAGAGAAATAGAAAATAGCTTCTCAAATGCTCCTCAAAGCACGAACTCGTCACAAAATAGTCTTTTTTTTCTAGGAGGTCACATAATATCTAATCATCCTTTTGTTGTTGCCGTGGAGTTTTCTTCTAGGAGGTCACACAATAGTCCAATAGCTTGATTATCATACGAATGTCAAAGGGGATGTAGCTCAAATGGTAGAGCATTTAAGACCCATCTTGAAAGGCAGGGGAATCGATAGAGTAGGGCATTTTGGAGACCGAGCTCCATGGAGCCCTTTATTTTGAAAAATTCAAAATTCATAAATTTCAGTTTCAAAAAATTCTGAAAAAATTTATACATGTATGCAAGGATGTAAAGTGGTGTGAGAAATTTCAGGATGAAATACCTTGAACCGCGAGCTGCACAAAAAAAAAACAAAATCAGGGACTTTAAAGATGAACAGTACATATGTTAATAAGCCTCAGATTTGTCTTTTTTGTGCAGCTCACATTTTTATGTATTTCGACCTGAAATTTTGCACACATGTACATTATGTATCTAGGTATATGTGTATTTATTTTCAGAATTTTTTGAAACTGAAAAATTTGAATTTGAAGTTTTCAAATAAAGGCCTCCATGGAGCTCGGTCTCCGTTTGGCATTTTCGATCGATACCTCCCATCTCCATTATTATTTATTTTATTTCTATATTGGCGTGCATTTTTTTCCTTGCAGAAAATGAGACGTGCAAAAAAAAGGACTTTGTTGCTACGCTGTATGGGCTTCTGCCTGGATCTTTAACTGGGTTGAAACGTAGAGCCTGATCTGTCACTGGGCTAGAAGGTTGAGGCTAATTTTATTTCCTATAATTACAACAAATTTTGTTCATCGATGGATGGGCGACTCAAGAGGCTTTTAAAAACCATTATTGGTAATGTTCGTGCGGGTGAAAAAGTGAAAACATCGTTGCTCCAATCCAATTGCAGCCTCTTTATCAAAGTCTTTGGAGTATTTCTTCGAGCAGAGATTGGTACGCGAAGAAGATGTTTTCAAGAGATTTCATTATAGTTTTTAGTCATGGGAGTTTCTTTGTATTTTCTTGGATCTTAGGTCCAAATTAGTGTACCTGTAATTGTTATGAGTATGAACAAAGTTGTATGTACAATAAATTTCATTTATGATTTGTGACAAACGTGCTGGCAATTGACTGGTGCGAGGTTGGGACCCACCTGTCTGCCAACACCGAAGGTCAATGTCCCCGGCACCACCAACTGGACTTGGACTTTTATTTATTAGTCATGTTTAGTTAAGAATAAAATTTTTGGATTAGTCTTATATACATATAATGGTAGCTCAAACGGTACAGCTCTTTGTTTATAAATAAGTTTGGATTGTCAAGAGGGGATTAGTCTCAAATTTATTTATTTATACGTCTTTTTATCTTGGCAATAGAGTCTTTTTCTGCCAAAAATAAGTAAAGGATAGGACTTTTGTTGAGACACTGCATGGGCTTCACGCTGGAACTTTAACTGGACTGAAAGGTGGGGCCTGATGCTTATTTTGGAACAATCTTGTAACTGGGCTGGAAGGTTGAGGCGATGCGGGGGACTCGAGAGAAATGTTTTTTACAAGCGAGTCATTTCTAGCCTCGTGCCATCGGATGTCCAAATTTTAAAATTGTAATAGCAAATCAAATTAAGTTGTTGTTGTTTTTTTACAAATGCGAAGCAAATTTACTGGTTAACTTCTAAAGGTTAGCAAAATAGTTTTAGAAAAATATTGTTGAACTCAACTTGACATGTGAAAAAAAATGATTATACCTCTAGCCTGTGAATTTGCAGATGCACGCACCAAAGCATCTTTAAATCGTATACATGAAATGGCTAACAAAGGTCATCCCATCACAATAATGGACTATATAAACACCTATGACAAAGTCACCATTGTTATACAGCAAACGCCTTCAAGATGTAGTGAACTCATGCGTAGACATCGAATATGGGTATTCAAGGGTAATGACATGGATTTATTTATATTTTCTTTCATTATCTCATGCTAATTAAGCACAAACTCAGAGGAGCAACGGAATTCGGCCAAGAACTTTAATTGCATATTGTAGGCGGGAACTGTTTGACAAGGAGGACCGACACACTTTGTGTTCTCCCAATGCGACACAAGGGGGAGCCCTAGCATGGATACCGAAGTTTTCTCATCAAAAACAGTAAGGCGTAACCAGGGGCGATGGTGGATGGACCGGCCAACCAATGAGATCCCTGACTGGATATGTTCCTTGATGCTCAGTTTGCAAAAAAGAAAACAATCTTTAAGCATTTTTTAATTGCTACCAATGCATTTTTAGCGATGGTTAATTATGCATGTTTCGGATGGATGCAAATTGGAAGTCGGCTTTTTCAGAAAGCAATGACTATGCCAACACAGTGAATGAGTTGGAAAATGAAATGAGGTTTGTATAGACAACCACAGCGACAGACAAAGCTAGGGGAAATGAAAAGTTATGATGGCACTATTTCAGTGAACCAGGGTCTAGCTGGGACTGGAGTGGTAGCTCGGGACGATCAAGGAAACGTTATCCGCAGAAGGATTACGAAGTATTCCCTCCGTTCCTAAATATTTGTCTTTCTAGAGATTTCAAATGGTTACCACATACGGATATATATAGACATATTTTAGAGTGTAGATTCACTCATTTTGCTCCATATGTAGTCACTTGTTGAAACCTTTAGAAAGACAAATATTTAGGAAATGAGGGAGTATGATTCTATCACGGATCCATTGGTGATTGAGACGCTGGCTTGCATGGATGCCTTGGCCCTAGCAATCGAAAAGGTCTCACACATGTGGTGGTAGAGAAGGATTGGCAGACCGTTTGTAACCTGTGGATGAATGAAGATGCTTGATCAGTGGGTGGTCAAGTGCTAAGGGGAGATGCAAGCCTATCTCCATTTTTTCCAAGGGGTTGCTGCTCAGCATGGCTTGGGTGGCGATCTTGAGCGGCGAGGGCGGCAGGGTCGTCTGCTCGGTCGACGCGTTCAAGATTGGACGGTTGGACGATATGTCAGGGCAGCGGTCCCGGAAGTGGTGCGACGGCCGTGGTCTGCGGGTGGCTGCTTCGTGCGGCGTTGTAGCTCGAAGGTGAGCGGTGGTATGTCGGGGTAGCGGCCCCGGAAGGTGGCGTCGGTGGACCGCACAGGGTGCAACGGAGCGGCGGATGTAGGGGCGACGGCTCCGAGACTTTGCAGCATTGAGAGCTTCAGCTTCGTGTCGTCTAGGCGACGAGGTTGCCTTCGATGTTGCTCGTTGTCATATCAGGGGCGCGGGCCATGTGGAGTGCATGCTCATCATTTCTGCGGGAGGGTCCCGTGGCTGCTCCTCTCATAGTAGTCATAGATTTTCTTTCCAGCAGCGGTGGAAGTTGTGTGTTCAACATGTTGTCGGCAAGAGTGGGCTTAGTCATGTGTGATTGATTGTGTGGGAGGCTTGGCCGTTGTTGTATCGGTTTTTGCCCAGTTTTCCACTAATTAACTGGGTAATTCTTTTCTGCTTAATTAATAGATGAGGCAAAGTTTTTGCCTCCGTTTTAAAAAAAATTTCCCCAAGGGGTTTAAGTTGCAACATGTGAGTACAGAAGCAAATGGCGTCGCTCACACAAGTGCTAGAGAGGCGCTTAATATGGAAGCGTGTTTGTTTGAGTTTAATTTGATGTACCCATGTATACCCTCCGTCCCAAAATTCTTGTCTTAAGGGTGGAGGGAGTATTTATGATTGAAGATGCACAATCTGATTCAATTACGCATACAAATGAATAAAGGCCTTAAGGGTGGATTCTAAAAAAAAAACTGAGGTTGCGAGGAGCGCTTCTCACGTGGGCACGCTTGACATAACCCTGGGAAATAGAACTTGGGATTGATTATTTTTAGTCAAAATAATAAATTGATATTAATATTGATTAGCTTGGGTTAGTGTAGTAGACATCAATGGGGATGTAGCTCAAATGGTAGAGCATTTATATTGCTTATAAAAGGCAGGGGGATCGATACCTCCCATCTCCAAATCCTTCTTTTTTCCCTCCGTTTTATCTTGGCGATTGTTTTTTTTTTTTCGGAGATTTTTGTTTTTTGTTTAGCGGTTTCCGCAGAAAATAAGACCTGCCGAAAGCCGAAGGCACATTGTTCAGACGCTCCCTGGGCTTCTCCCTGGATCTTTAACTGGGCTGGGTGGTGGAGACTGGTCCACTTGGGAAAAAACTGTAACTGGGCATTCCCAGAAAGAACATTTGTCACAGAAATGATTTTCCTTTGTGGGAACTCCTATTCGCCGCGTTCTGCGGCAAGTAGTCGTCCCTTCGCACAGGGCGCGCGGCAACTGGGCCGGCCCATTCTAGTTGAACTGAAGCGAGTTGTCTGGCGAAAAATGGACAAAAATAATAAGACACGGGAGCTGCGATTCGAACTCTAGACCAGCTGCTTGTGCATGTATTGAGTTAACCAGTACACTAGGAGAATCTTCTTAACATACTGAGCAGAAGTAACTTAAAAGAACTTTCTTCAGTGGCGAAAACTGAACATTACTTAGAAAATTGCAAACAATGTTAGAAATTTCGAACGTTTTATTGAAGTTACGAATAAATTAAGAAACACGGATAAATTTATAAATTTCTCATAATCTTTTTAAACTACGAAGAATATTTCAAATTCTAGAACATTTTTCAAATTTGTAAACAAAACTCGAAAAAATGGAACATCTTCCAAATTTTGAACATGAACATTTCCCAGAACATTTTTTGAAAACTTATTTTTTTTGGAATTTGTGAACAAAATTTTAAAATGGGGACAACTTTTTAAATTCAGAACAAGTTTTTTTAACTGAGAACAATTTTAAAAAGGAGAACATTTTTTATATACATGACCAAACAGTTGAAACGGGAACTTTTTTCTAATGCTTCGAACATTTTTTGAAAGTGCGAACATTTTTTATATAGGTGAACATTTTTCGGCTGCGTAAACTGAACATGATTTACAAAACTAAGAACATTTTTTGAAAAATTTGAAAAACAAGAACATTTTTTCATACATGAACAAAAATTTGAAAATAATAACATTTTTGAAATTTGTGAACAGTTTTTCTGGAATTGGTGAACAAAATTTTAAAATGGGACAACTTTTTAAATTCAGAAAAAAAAATTAACTGAGAACAATTTTGAAAAGGAGAAAAAAATTTATATACATGACCAAACAGTTGAAACGGAAACTTTTTTCTAGTGCTTCGAACATTTTTTGAAAGTGCGAACATTTTTTATATAGGTGAACATTTTTCAGCTGCGTAAACTGAACATGATTTAAAAAATAAGAACATTTTTTAAAAATTTTGAAAACAAGAACATTTTATAATGCATGAACAAAAATTTAAAAAATAAGAACATTTTTTGAAATTTGTGAACAATTTTTGAAAACAGGCAGTTTTTTTAAATCCATGCCATTAATTTTCAAATTTCTCAAAAATGAGCAAAAATAATTTGAACATTTTTTGAAAAAACAGGAACATTTTCTGAAAATTTGGAACAAAAATTTGAAAGCAGGAACATTTTTTGAATTTATGAACAGATTTTATGAAATGGGAGCATTTTTTGAATTTTTGAACAAAATCTGAAAAACAGGAAAAAAATTGGAATTCGGATTTTTTTTAAAATAAACTTGAAAAGAAAAAAAAGAACAGAAAAAAAGAAAAAAGAAAAAGAAGAGAAATAGAAAAATGAAAAACGAAAAAGAAACTGAAAAAGAAAAAGCCGGTTCAGGAACCTTCTAGAAGGTTCCCAAAACCGGAAAAAACCGGCTGGAAACATCATAGAAGGTTCCAAAAACCGGGGTCTGCTGTAACCCTAAACGGGCCGGCCCACTCGGTCGCTCCCTCGCACCTGCCCTGTGCGAAGCGTCGACTACTTGCCGCAATGAGCGGCAAGTAGGATTTTCCTTTATCACAGTTTCCAAAAAAAAAAGAACATTTGTTACTGGGCCACAATGTTGTGGAGGCTGATTTGTTTTTTCGTGCGCTCCGGAAAACCTCTCCATTGCCGAGTTGTACGTTTTGGCCAACTTTTTATGGCTGACACTCACATAGTCACATTCTTTTTGTTTGCTAAGCTCCTGATAAAAAGCACTCGGTAAACTCGCACTAGGCAAAATTGCCGATTCAAGTAAGGCACGTGGTAAATTCCGTTTGCAACTTTAGCGAACGTAACAAAAAGAGGTGACTGGTAATTAACAAAAAGAACAGTTTACTTATTCATCTAGGGCACTACATTACATTTGAACACTACATCAAGGCACCACCGGCCGGCGGCGGCATGCATCTGACCAGGTGATGCCGTACTCGCCGACCTCCTCGCCGGTGATGCCGAGCGCGCCCCACACCGCCTGGGACGCGCTAATTGTGCCACATCACTCGCTAATTATGTAATACTCCTATGTGATAAAGATTTGCCCTAGCTACCTTCATCTTTCTTTTTTGAAGACACCAAAAGGCATCTTAATTAGATGTGATAGTTATCAAGAAAAAACAATAGCTAGTACAATGAAAGGACAACTGAAATAGAACTGTCCCTTCAAAAATAAAGTTGCATTAAAAATCATACTAGTCGTTCTCTTCTTTCTTCGATTGTATGCCGCCCGTCAAAGATTAAAAGTTACACTAAACCAACAGTAAAGAAAAATAATACATGTGAATGCCATCACCATGTCATGCTTTATACTAGACCGCAATAGCCACTCATGGCTTGAGACGATATCTAGAAATCATTGAAGAAACATCGGTTAGAGTATTAACCCACGTGGTACAAGCTTGTAATCCACCACCACCGCTTTAGAGAGTTAGAGAAGCCAGACCATACCGCAGAACAACACAGAAGGCATCGAAGTCGCCGCACTGATAGCCAATCTATTGCTCTCCTTGATAGACACATCAACTGCCAAGATCCAAAGAGAGCCAACAAATATGACGTCAAAACTCTCACAAGCCCTTCGTCTACATTGGATTGCACGTTGCCGAGGTATGTAGAAGTCATAAAGACCTTATTCCAACACGCCATCACAGCCGCCACCTCATTAATGCCACTAAGGGCACAAAACATAAGAAAAATAAAAATGAAATGGTGGGCCCCCACTCCTCTTACCTAGACGTGGCCTTCGGGGGAAAGGAGTGGGGCCGAGGTGGGGATGGGATGAGGACTTTCTTGTCCTACATTAGCTAATGGCTTCTGGTTTTTCTCTTGCCTTAGCTCCATCTTCATAGATAGTATCTGGTTGAATCATGTTACAAGGAAAACTCTATGGAAACCATGTTTGAAGGTTCTCAAAAGTTCTAAAGGAATGTATTCAAGATGGTTATGAGTTTTGTGTTGCACTTGTGTGCCTCCCTATCTCTCATGTGCCTTGATTTGCGTGGCATAGGCATGGAGGCGGTGCATGGCAGCAGGTAACGGGGATTGATCATGGTGGTGTGACATTGCAGAGTGGTACGCTGCGGCAGTGCCGACGATGCTGGTCCAGGGTCTGGATGAGCTTGTGGCGGCAAATCGCGACCCTGGAGTTGTAGTGAAGACTAGTGGTGTATTGTCCGAGGCCGATGGCTATGACTAGAATTACCATCGATGTACACTTGTGATGGACGTGTGGTATTGCCGGAGGGTCTCCAATGTGAGATTTTGGCGGTACAATCCTCTCTTTGCCAGTGCTCTGCGACTTGTGTCACACATATGTCGACGAATGTTCTTGGCTACGCATACAACTCTTTGGCAGATGGACTATATTTCTCGAGGTGTGCACGGTTTTCAGTCGGGTGGTTGTGTCCACGTATGGATCATGCACACTCGCATCATCTGAGTTTGGTCAGGGTTTGCTCGATGCAGAACACAGTTACTCTAATTCCTTTTTCCTTTGGACTTTGCAATAAATGACTTTTCTATTATTAGTGATAAAAAATATCTTATAAAATCTCACTGATTAGTCCTAACATTAGTGTGAACTGGAGACCCATTTGTCAGCAAACAACGATGGCCAAGAAAGGGTGCAAATTTTGGTCCCATTCGTCCTTTGTGAACTTTGGTCATAAACCAACGCACGACCGACATCTCTATTTTCTTCACTCACTTTTAATCCCAACACACTCTACCGGGTGGCAAGGCCGGTTAGCTATCTTAATACCTACAATTAAAAAACACCCTTAGTGGTTATTTGCATTAACAAAACCTAGTGACCAAGTTTAACAAAACACATTTTAGTACAACCATTTGTAAAACCAACTTTATTAATAATTACGTTAAAGATAGTTATGTATATAATATCACATGGACGGGAATGGTAAACACGTGTGTAAAAGATGCACCAAACCGGTTTATTGAGAAACCTTAAACTATTATTTTTCCACAAGCTTGGTTTCTGAGTTTTACAATTTAAGTTCTCTTTATTTTTCTATGCTAATCAAATACATTTTGTGTTAGTTACAACAATAAGCACATAGGCAAAACCGACTTAATAAAATCGTCATATTCAAACAGTCCCTTAATATTGTCTCCAGGTCCTAGTCTAGATTGCCAATACCAGGTAAAATGTTGTCTTTTTTGTAGAGAATAGAAAATATCATCTGAAATCACAGGGTGTCCCAAAACAGTCTAATCCTCTATTTAGTGTTTCGGTGGCGTTTTTTAGCACTTGCCTCAATTTGTTTGTGGTTCCCTCGCAAAAAAAGAAATTGTTTCTTGTTATGGCGATTTATTTAGAAAAGGGGAGGCTGTCACAACCAGCCGTCCCGTGCATTAGAGCCACGGTTTTCACACAAGGAAACGAAATGCAAATGTTGGAAAGAAAAATGCGAACTGGGGATTGATTATTTTTAGTTAATAAAGAATTGATTTATATTAATATTAGCTTGGATTAATGCAATAGACATCAAAAGGGGATGTAGCTCAAATGGTAGAGCATTTAATCAGCTATTAAAAGGCAGGGGGATCGATACCTCCCATCTCCAATTCGTATTCTTTTTTTACCTCCGTTCTATCATGGTATTAGTCTTTTTTATTTTTTGAAAAAAATCTTGGCGATAGTCTTATTTTCGCAGAAAATTTCTGTTACTGGTTTCCCGCAGACGCTCTATGGGCTTTTCCCTGGATCTTTAACTGGGCTGGGAGGTGGAGACTGGTCCACCACTTTGGAATAATCATTATCTGGGCTTTCCATGAAAGAACATCTGTTGCTGGGCTCGAATGTTGTGGAGGCTGATTTTATATTTCTGTAATTACAATAAATTTCGTGTATGTTTTGAGTGGAAATACACATATCTTCTGTATAAAAAAACTCACTCAGGTCGTTTGCACCCCCTTAAAATGATCAAAACAAATAATTCCAACATAAACCATTGAAGACTACTTGTCTGGTTTAATATTGCCTTTACTACTACATTCGTTTTATTCGTTTGCAAGAACAAAAAAAATGTCTTCTTAGATTGTTCCTCAAAGCACAAAATCATCCCATGATAGTAGAATTTTCTATTTTGTAACATGGTGGACCTTTTTAGCATTATTATTCTATATGCAAAAGTTTCTTTTTAACGTAACATAATAAACATATTTTTCTAACTTGAAAGTCTCGCTCGGTCGTTTTGAATATAGAAGGTGTACATATTTTATCCTAGGATCAATTTTTTTTAAACCTGACAAAATTTATAGAAAATATATCTGTAACTACAATACCAAAAAACAATATAGTGCTGCTGCTATGGTATTAGAGCTTTGCTGACGGTACCTCGCCGGTGAATGTACAAAGAAGAAGATTTCAACACCCCAAATATATGGCTTTTAGTCTTAAAAAAAATCCTTCCACACTTTATATTTGGGAAGGATGGAATATTTGGTGATAATCTGTTTTTGACACTTACGTAGTGAAGATTTTTTTCAACTTTTTTTTTTTTGAGGTTTGGCTGCTGGCAGCTGAGTCATGTGCAGCATGGACCCACCTGTCAGCCAACAACGAACGAAGGCCAAAGCCCGCCGGACCGAGAACTGGCGGGAAGCGTTGGTGGATTTCCCGCGCATTCCCCCCCGAATCTCCCGCGCTCGCCCCCTCTTATTCCCCGTCTCCTCCGTTCCCGTCCCCGCCAGACGCCACCACCCACCGCCGCCGCCAGAAGAGATCCATCCGTCCGGCCAAGCCGAGAGCAGAGCATAGCAGGGGGAGCAGACCGAAGAGGGGGCCAGCAGCCATGATGTTCTCGAGCCAGGTCGACGCCTTCTCGCCGTCGCAGTTCACCGCGTCGCAGAACGCCGCCGCCGACTCCACCCCCAACAAGGTCCCTTTCCTCCTCCTCCGTCCCCGCTTTCTTGTGCGATCGATCCTTGCTCCTTGCCGGTGTCCTGATGTAGATCTCTCCGTTTGGTGCCGCAGTTCCGGGGCGCGTCGGGCACGATGCCGCTGACGGTGAAGCAGATCGCGGACGCGCAGCTGGCCGGCACCGGCGAGAAGGGCGCGCCCTTCGTCGTCGACGGCGTCGAGACGACCAACGTGAGGGCCCACCCGCCTTACGCTTCTCCTCGGTTGCTTGTTCGTCGGGACTGACGCGGCCTGGCTTGGGGGATCTGCAGGTCAGGCTCGTTGGGATGGTGAGCGGCAAGGCGGAGCGGAACACGGACGTCTCCTTCACCCTCGACGACGGCACCGGCCGCATCGACTTCATCAGATGGTGAGCGCGTCTCGGCAAATCACTTGCTTTTTTACTTCAGTTCCAGATGTATTTTAGGGGTACAGTTTTAGACTTTTGTTTGGACTCCATTGCTTGATGTTGGCTGGATGTGGGATTTGTCTGATCCTGCGACTTCAATCTTCACTACTAGATAGAAATACTGTTGGCTGTTGGTACGACAGGGCAAGATTAATTCAGTACGTACTAATTGAGTTGATGTGGTTTAGACCTTTTTGCTCCTGTGGCCATTCCTGGATGTTGGCTGTGGGAAAACTGCAATTGCTTTACCATCTTTGACTAATTAACCATTTGAGGGAGGGACTTCAGTGGAATATAATACTGTGAAATGCTTGATTTATTTTTGAGTCAGTATAATGTTGACTATTGCAGCTTTGAAAGTTCATAGACACCATATTTGACTAACTAACTACTGTATTTTGGTGATATGTTACTCTAAAACACTTGTTTTTTTTGTCAGCGCAGCTGGCTTAACATACTCCCTTCGTCCGAAAAAGCAGCTTGTCTCTCAAATAGATGTATCTAGCACCAAGTTAGTGCTAGATACATCCATTTGAGGAACAAGCTTTCTCGGACAGAGGGAGTACTAAATTAGTAAACTTATTTGGTATCTCTGGTTATTTGAGGGATCGCAGGGGGATAAATTACTATAAACGCTTAAAATTTGCAGTCTGTAGCACTTGACAAGCATAATCTACCAATATACGTTACTAAAATACTTTGACTTTCATCACAACGCAAGCAATTCAATAGTGGGGGATCTGCAATTACTTTACCATTTTTTACCATCTCTGACTAATCAACCATTTGAAAGGCATTGCTTATTAGGGGGGGGGGCGTGTATATTGCTGTGAAACACTTCAATTCTTACCCCTGGCTAAGCATAATATATTTGTACTATTGAGATTCGTGTACTAATGAGATATTATTATAGTTTCTGCTGCCTTTGAGAATATAAAAGATCTCATGTGCTTCAGTTGTCATTGCTGGCTGTTGTTTGATTTGTCAAACTGTAGGTTCAGTTTTTCACTAGGAATATAGTTGCTCTTATCAGTGTGCAAGCAGACCAATAATGGAAATGTGCAAATATCTTACCATCCCTGACTAGTCACCCATTTAACATATGGTAGATAGATCACTGTAAAATGCTTACATTTTCAGTCCTTAACTTTGGCTAAGATCAATATATTAGTATACATTTCTTTTGCTAGTTAATGATATATTAGCAAAGAAAATGTGGCTGTTGGGAATAGTATAAAATATCTGACATGCTGTCATTAGGCTCATTATGGTAGCAGCCTAATATTGGCCTATTTTGCGAAGGCTTTTGTGGTTAATTATAGTTTATGCCATCAACAACTGTTAGTAGTACTTTTACATGCTCAGGATTTGTAACGCTGTTCTACTATTTAGACAAGAGCTATGAGGCTGATCATACTTGATACTATCTGCTGTCTGCAATAGGTATCAGTTTAACATCTTTGTCAACTTTGATATGTTTTACAGGGTGAATGATGCTGCAGATTCTGCTGAAACTGCTGCTATTCAGTACGTATTACTTGTAACCTTCACTTACGCTTGTCATACACACATAATCACCATTTGTTGAGGAAAGTTACTGCCTTCCTCTCTGAAGGATGACCACCCTTTCCTAATACTTCTTTTGTCAATATAGGAATGGTATGTACGTTGCTGTCATCGGTAGCCTCAAGGGAGTTCAGGATAAGAAGCGTGCTACTGCTTTCGCAGTCAGGTATTTGTTTTTGCTGCAAAATATTATGTTCCTGTTCCACTGATGTACTGGAACATGCTAACTGAATATAAATTTTCCATTTCAGACCTATAACTGATTACAATGAGGTCACGCTGCATTTCATTCAGTGCGTACGGATGCATATAGAGAACACAAAATCAAAGGTATGCCCCTGATATGTAGTACCAATGTTTGATGCAGATACTCCCACGATAACCATCTGTTTGTCCTCAGTTAGAAGAATACCTGGTTTAAATGGTTGCTATGATCATGGTTAATTGTAGGTTGGCAGTCCTCCGCACACCAATTCTTCTGTGGGAACTCCATTCTCCAACAGATTGAGCGAAGCGGCCACTCCACCGTCTGTGAAATCCAACCTGGTAAGCTGTAATTGCAATGCTTGAATGGATGAAACAATACAACTCTCCTGGTGTCAGTCATCATTTATTTCAATCATTCCTGCAGGCACCAGTGACCAGTGGAACAAACGGATCAGAGACAGATTTCTACACGCAGGTGCTGAATGTCTTCCGCGAACCGGCAAACATGTGAGTTGTGCATCCACCATTCCTTCCTTTCCTTGCCTTGTAGGATGCTTGTCTTTCTGCTTGGCATCTATGCCATTGCCACCAAAGCCTGGTCCATTGCCTGTCCTAACTCTGCATATTGTTCCTTTTTTACATCACTGATGATTTATTTTTCATCTTTTCTGAACACCCTGGTTAATTTTACAGCGAGAGTGACCATGGCGTTCATGTGGATGACATTGCCAAGCGGTTCCGACTACCAGCACCCAAGATCAAGTAAGCCTATCTATCTATATCTTTCTCTCTCACCGAGACACATGATGATTTATTGCTGCTGGCTAAGAAATCTTCACCTCTGATGTGCAGGGAGGCTATCGATTACCATGTTGACGTCGGGCACATCTACTCGACCATCGATGATTTCCACTACAAGTCAGCGTTCGTCGACTAAGCCTGTAACCGAGCGCCACCATCATTCCCTATAGCATCCATCCTTGGACGTGGTGTTTAGGTGACGTGTTGCTAGTTTAAATGTAGCGAAAGATGCTCCAGAGCCATGTAGTATTTACTTTAAATTCCTGTCGATCAGAAACGTATGAGCCTTGATGTGATTTGAGTCTCGTGTAGTGAAATCATGGTTAGGGTTTCCTGTGCTGTTCTGGGTGTGGTATGGCTGGAATTGTTAGCGCCGCTACAGTCAACGTATCACAGTTGCATTGTTCTAGTAAGTACACCCTCCGTTTCCAAATATAAGTCTTTCTAGAGATTCCAACAAGTGACTACATACGGAGCGACTACATACATCCGTATGTTGTAGTCCATTTGAAATGTCTAAAAAGACTTATACTGGTCCATCTGAATGGCTGGAACGTGTTCTTTTGAGAGAGAAATGCAGAGTTGCATAAGTTACATACTGGTCCAAGCTAACTCTGCTCGCCTCTAGTTCAAGTGCTCAAGGAACTGCTACGCTCATTTACACCGAGTGAACACTCATAATTTGCGTAGGCATGTGCTACTCTGTTGCAGTCTCTCCTAGCCAGACTGAAACAAAACGTATCAAACTTCTGAATCAAAAAACTCTTTTCAGCTCCATACTATTTGAGCACACAGTGGAAGGATAAGTATATCTTTAGATTCAGAGTACTCTGAAATGTCAGACTGGCCGCTTGTTATCTTCAGATTTTTTTTTTTAAAACTCTGTCATCAGAGTATTATGCGAAGCTGCGAGATGTGTGATCTATTGTCAAAACATTTAGTTAGAGCTCGGGTGTGCTTACCAAGAACGAAACAAAAGATGATCCTTGGTGGGTTCTGCTTCAGTACATCAAGTCATACATAAATAGTATCGCTGGATTGTCAGTTTTTTTTTTTGAGAGAGAATCCTGAATGGCTGTCAGTTGTCACGCTAGCCTGTGGTTCAGACCTCAAGTCCACCTACGGAGGCCCATAGATAAGGAGGAACGAATAGAAAGAGCCTTTGTTCCGGTCCCAAGATTTTCTTTCCAATTTTCGTGAATGTTTGGAGTGTGAAGACATTTTGTAGGACCGGAGGAAGTAGTAGGTGTTAAACTCCAATCCTTGGGATTTTGTTTAGATGTTGCAGGTGCATGCGTGCAAAATTTCATAGTGAAAGGACATTTCAGGAGCTCTAGACAAAAGAAACAAAAAAGACTCTCTAAAAAGCTTTTAAAAATAGACATTTTCCACCACATATTTTATAGAGGTCTTCTTGTGTCGCACTTCTCGACAAAATTTTCCACGCACCTAGGACACCTTAAGCATTTTCCATGCCAAGAAATTTCAATTTCAGATTCCATTTAAAAAATACAGTAAATCTGGGGGCATATAAGCTATGGTGCAGAGATGTCATGCTCGTCCAATTTCAGATTCCAATACAGATGTAGTGTTTGCAGCTAGCTCCTTCCTCTGGGTTTATTGAGCTCCCTCGTATTTTGGGTCAAACTTTGACCATCTATATGGCTAACAACATATAAAGAGTATAAATAAATAATTGTAGTTCTATTTGAAAGAGGTTTATCAGGTTATAATTTTTGTGAATTTTAGTTAATTTTCTTAGTTAAATCATTGGTCAAACTAGCGTGTACAAGGCTCATCCCGACAGTGGGGGTGGTCGTTTCGTGGTCCAAAGAATTCAATGTAATGTTTTTATGTTTAAGTTATTTGTACTTTTGGCGAACCATTATAATAAATCTGAATCATTTTCGAGACCCATGGACGAGACCACCGCCGGGTTATAGCAAACTAAATGTTGATGCCTCATTTGACCCGGACTTGCTCCAAGGTACGGTTGGAGCTGTTCTGCGTGATACTGCTCATAAATTCATAGCAGCAAGCAACAATGTTGTTGATGTTTGTATGGATGTGTTCATGGCCGAGGCTCTTGCTCTTCGGTTTGGTCTGAACCTGGCCATGTCTGTGGGTTGCAACAAGCTAATAATAAATTCGGACAATAGTGATCTAATTTCTTCGATGCAAGATGGAGGTAACTCGTCAGGAACATCGACAGCTATTCTGGATGATTGCTTTCATATGGCAAGGAATTTCTCTCATGTACGGTTTGAACACTGCCACATGGAAGCTAACTCTGCTGCAGATGAATTAGCTAGACTTTGCAAATTCTCCCCCCAAACTCTTGGTTTGATGAGGCACTTGAGGCTATCAATTCTTTGCTTTTAAGTGACACTGTTCTGATTACAAGTTAATAAAGGGGTGTTGAGATGTTAAAAAAAATTTGAATCATTTTTGAAAGAACGAAATTGTTAATTTACAGTTCAATAATAACCTTTTATTAGACTTCATTCAAAACACTTAACAATAGTACCACACATTAGATTTCTGCGTTTGGGATCTCTCTTGTATTGACAACATTGTTATTTTACAAGTTTTTTATTTTTTTTCAGATCGTCTTTTAACTAGTAGACCAGTGTGAGTCACTATTATTTTTTAATTGTCGCTCTGTCCTCATTTGCGTGCAGGAGATGTGGATGATAGTGGTGAATAGTGCCTGGTGTAAGCAGTAACGTGTGAAAACTTGGTCTACCTATAGATAACAGCAAGCCGAGGGATCGACGGTGAGTTCAATCTAACAATAAGAGTTAAACACAAATTTTATAATTTGAAATTATTTATACCAATTTTTTAACTTTTATAACTTATTTATTCTATGATAAATTATATATGATTTGATTACATGCACACTTTTAAGTATAATATATATCAAATTTTGTTTTGTCATTTTCGAAATGGCTATATGTCTAGGTCAATGCTAAAACTATCAAATGTGGACATTGAGATTGTTGCGATTACAAAATAATGAAATTGATTTGACATTACATATGTTGTTTTTGTGCTAAAATGAAGAGCTATTTTTGAATGGTGATTTTGGTTTGGAACATTGAACAAATATCCTAAATGTTCACAAATCTGACATATTACGATTCACCGATAAATTAAGGTGCGCCACTTAGTGTATTATAATATATTTATATATTTAGTGTCACACAAATATCTAAATGTCTCGGTAGCATTTTCTAAGGCTCTCCTGACAGGGGACCCACTCGGATATAATACCCGTTATCTAAATATCGGCACTGGTCTAACAATTCAAATATCTTGATATGGGACATAGTCTTGTTAATCTTACAAGAGCGACTCATACAGTAAGTACGTGCATCGGCGTGCTAGGCTGAGGCTTTGCCTTCGCCGCCCTTGCCATATGTAATATGTTCGACTTGATCAATCAAAGGCGATCTCCATGTGTACTAGACCGAGTTTCTCGATGACCAATGCCTTTGCATGGCTAGTGTAGATACTGCTATCTAGCTTTGATATCATCACATAGATGAAGTTTGCTACGAAGTGCACAAGGGATTATTACACTAGCCACCATTTACCTTTAGAGTATTCTGCTCCAGGGCATGCCATCTTTTCAACTAGAGCGAAGCTACAAGATGTGCAATATCAGGTGCCACCATCTATTGTCAGAACATTTGCTTAGATCTTCGGCATGATTAAGACCAAGAGTCAGGTAAGGTTATTCCCTTATCGCAATGATATACCATGTAGTGGAAACCAGTCGTATTGAAGAAAAAAGAACAAACTTGAGATTTATTTCTTGATACAAGCATTTCATAGCTACATTCACAGTTCTCATATGAGATTTTTGTATGCTATTTGTTCGACACCATGGTGGGTTCTGAGTCAGTAAATCAAATGATGTATCCTTATAAAAAAAGTATATCAGTTCATTGTTGTTTTCTTTTTCTTTTTCTTTTTGGAGAGAGAATCGTGCGCTAGTAGCTAGCGAGGATGGCCCCATAGTTCAGCCCTCAAGGCCATGTATGGGGGCCCATATAAGGAGAGGAAAGGATAATATAGAGAGCCTTTTTCTTAGTTCCGAGAAGGTACTCCCTTTGTCGCCAAACAGATGGCGTATAAATTCAGTTAATAAGCCAACTTTTTCTGAATTTGACAAAATATATAGAATAAACTATCAACAACTACAATATTGAGTATATATATTATGAAAATATATCAAACGGTGGATATATAAATATTGATTTGGTATAGTTTATCTTCATATTTTAATATATGCTTGGTTAAACTTAAAAATCATTGGCTTTTTACTCAGCTTATACACCATCTATTTGGGGACAGAGGAAGTTATTTTCCTACCATTTTCGTGAATGTTTGGAGTGTGATAGAGGTAACAAAATTATTTTACCGCATTCTGCTACCAGATATGTATGTGTTTTTTTTCGGGTGGGTATATATGTGTTTGCCAGCATGAATTGTTGAAGAGCTGTTTTCCACATTTGACACACATCGATGTATGCAGTTACATAGGTCCCTTGCGAATCAACCTGTGGTTGGATGGTTAGAGGAACAGTGGTATCCCCAGCCCACCAGGGTTCAAGTCCTGGTGCTCGCATTATTCCTGGATTTATTTCAGGATTTCTGGCGATGCGCTTTCAGTGGGAGGAGACGTTTCCGTCGATGACGAGGCGCCAACGGGACTTCGTAAATTTCAAGATGACATGCTGGCTCAGTCTCTCAAAGATGCTAATAGGGGTAGGATGTGCATATGTGTGTTCATAGGGGTAACTGTATAAGCGCTTGCGTCTGTACTGATGTTTAAAAAAAAGTTACATAGGTCCCTTTATAATACTTTTGCCATGGCCGCGGTTAAAAAGCCAGGTTAGTAGGCAAAAAGTGCTTTCGGAGCTCGAGCTC
This sequence comes from Aegilops umbellulata, assembly GCA_032464435.1. Taxonomy (NCBI): domain Eukaryota; kingdom Viridiplantae; phylum Streptophyta; class Magnoliopsida; order Poales; family Poaceae; genus Aegilops; species Aegilops umbellulata. The sequence goes on along the minus strand of CP136057.1, from coordinate 3,525,671 downwards.
ACGTGCTCTCCCATGAACAGTAAATCTGAAAAGACATGATAATGTGTTTCTATAATGAACGATGATGCTTAGATGTTGTAGGTGCGTGTAAAATTTCATAGAGAGAGGACATCTAAGGGGCTCTAGCCTCTAGACACCAGAAACAAAACCGGCGCTCCAAAAAGCCTGGAAAACAGAGCAATTTTTTTTCTAGAGCTCTTACGGTTTCATTTCCAAGATAAAATTGTGCACGCATCTGTTTGTTTTGCTTCCGAATTTGTTGTTCATGCCGGAGCATATGGGTTGGTATACATAAACGCCATGCTCGTTCAAAATAAAGATATCCCACATTATCAGGCTCTCCCTTTTTCTCTCGAATACGTTCAACAAGCTCTCGTTTTAGCCACATTTACATGCCGCTGGCCAGCCAGCCAGCTAGGCTCGCACGGTACAGTCCTAGGTGACTGTTTCTACGACATACGTAGGTACGTACGTACGTACTCATGGACGCACGAGAGGTTGGCAGCTAGTAGTACGTCGGTGTTGCACGCGCACAGGAAGCACAGATCTAGAATCGTGAAAAGCGTTTGTAGCATACCCTGTCCACTCCGCTGGCCTGCCGGTGGACCAACCACCACATGTGTGCATGCATGCATGCACACCGTACGTATTACCTTCCAAAATTAACATCCCATGTCGGTCTGACACATGGTAATTTAGCCAGACACAAGAATTTCGGACAGTGAATAGTCAGTGGTGTTCATATGACACTAACCATGCATGCCTACGTTTGCGCCAATGCTGCTACTGAACGATCGTCGGTCGGTCGGTCGATGCCTCTGTCTGTACGCACAGTCAAAACGTATGTACGTACTCTCTGCGGTATTTTTTACTCTGTATTAGATTTGTGTAAAGTATCACTGTTTTTCCCTCGTCCCTGGCGGCTGGAACCCTAGCCGCCATCAGGAGAGGCCGATCTTCCAGCGGCTCCCCGCCGGCGACCTCGGTCGTCGATGAGGAGGGGGGGTCGCCGGATACACGCATGTGGATCGTTTTTACTCCCTTGTAGTCTAGGTTTTTAGGTTGTTCATCGCCTTTGCTTCGGCGGCGACGATGACGACGCTGAATAAAGATTTTTTTGGATCCCTCCCTGACAAGGCGGTCGGTCCTATGGTTGGGGATGGATTTGGAAATTAGTCTGTTCAAACTAGGATGGTGTGGTGGACATGTGTCCTCGGGCTCCGCCGTTGCGACGGTGTTTGCTCCAGCGTCGGCGTGGAGCTTGGAAGGTAGTCCAGGAACGGGTGCAAATTGTGGTCTGCATCGACGGCATCTGAAAGACGAAACATGTGCTGGGCTCGTGGTTCGTGGATGGCAGGTATGGTTTCCTTCTTCGGCGTCTTAGTTGTCACGGGGTGCCAGATCTGGAGTTTGATGGCGTGTCCGGGTGTTGCCCCGGTCTGATTGGTTCAATGACAATGGCTTCACTTTTGGTGAGCCACCATGGAGGTCCACAAAGCTGCATATCAGCGATGGAGCCGCGTCGAGCTCGGGTGAGGAGGTGATTCGTCATTCCTTTTTCAGTGGCTGTTGTGGTGGTACCGGGGTAGGTGACGGGCGTTGGTGTCAAACTCAGAGATGTTCTGCTATCCTTTCAGTTTTGTCATGTCGGTTTTTACGTTACTTGTACTTTGTTCTTTATGATATGAATGGGACATGTATTACCATACAAAAAATATGATTTGCGTCAAATCAAAATTTGCAAAGTTTGATCAAATTTATATTAAAAGAATATCAACACACACACACACACACACACACACACACACACACACACACACACACACACACACACACACACACATATATATATATATATATATAACTATATTTTTATAATTAATCTAACAATGTTGATTTGGCATTGTGAACATTGATATTTTCTTCTATAAGTTTGGTCAAAGTGAAGATATTTTGACTTAAGATAAAACTTTGGCTTCAGGACTTCTTCATGCAGTGCCTTCTCACACGGCCGCTTCACGCGGTACTCGGCATCTCGCCATCCAAGTCGTATCGCACGACCATCTTCGTCGTCTTACTTTGTATCCGTGCTGAAACAAACTCCTACGGGCTACGTAGGTGCGGTGAGACAGATCGGTCGACAGAGGGACAGACATTAATTTGCAGGTTTTGTTTTGTTTTGTTTGGTGTTGGTAGCTAGCATAGCTGGTCCGATCCAATCAGATCAAGATGAGCGTGCGTACGTACGGGCGAGTGATCTGGAAAGGAGCTGATAATTGTAGTGATCCGTCCATGTCGCTTGCTATAATATAGCTGCACGCATGCATGTGTCCATCCATCGGCACCTAACACATGCATCAGATGAGCTAGCCCTAGCTACACCATCTAGCTTAGCTGGGCATGCGCCCTGCCGGGGCTCGATCCCTGCTGGTCATTGGACGATCCAGATCCACCATGCATGCATGGGATGGGATCAAATATTAATCCAGCCGGCAAGTTCCTGGAATTTAACCAGACAAATTAACAAATCGAACCATAGGAAAAAGGCCATGCAGCACATGCATGGGCCATGCATGAAACATGAAACGGAAAAGGAGGAAGGAAGGAGGAAGAAGACGAAGGCAGGCAACATGGTGTAAGATGCACGGAATTTTCTTTGCAGAGCTGTCGACCAGCTGCTCGGTTTCCTGCCTGCACTACATGCAACCATAGACATCTGTTCATCGTCCTAGCTCCTAGCTCCAAAGCAAACCAAGGCGGCAGTACATAATACATATATCTCTGTCCATGCCTGTGTAGAAAGATGTATGGATGGATTAATTAACAGCACACACAGTATAGATCGATCATATATATAAGTTGGAGACATGCCAGCACTGAGACAGTGAGACGGTGCGTAAAATAACCAATGTATATGCTTTGGAATTTAGGGAGCGTCGTGTGTGCTGTCGAATGCATGCATGGCAACAAAATGTGGAGTGGCTTTGGTCGTAGGGCTGTAACATCAAAGTGACACAGGCCTGTGACAATCGCTTGTATAATGCGCGCGACATGCATGCATGCATGCATACGAACAAAGGTAGAGTAGAAAGGCCGGAAAAGTGGGTGTCGCATGCATGCATACCTTCCATCCGCCAGGTGTATTGTACTATCGGTCGGTCGGCCGGCCGTGATTCAGATCCCAATTACATGCACCCTGCCTCCTACGGCGCCTATCTACTTATAATGCGGGTATTATTTCCTCTAAGGAGTAGTACATTTGTCCTGGTTTACTAGCCCCCTTGTATTTTGGATTAAATTTCGACTATATATTTGACCAACGAAATGTTACTGCATGTCGTCAAAAAATATATTGCTGGATTCGTATTTGAATGTAGTTTTCAATGATAATACTTTTGCTGCATATAAATTATATTTTACTAGTTATAAAATCATGAGCAAATATGACCCAAAATATGAGGGAACTAGTAAATCAGGATGGAGTGTGGACGTGCCTGAAAAAAATAGTTAGTCGATTCTATCGGCCACACGATTGTAAATCAACGTGATCCATCCATCGTACCACTGTCTGATCTGTCGGCCTCAGCCAACCTGCCCTCCCCCGCAGCCATCCCTCTAAACCTCACCAGCCAAAAGAATTATCTGTTGACCCTGCACCCCTTGTACATACCCCGCACCAGTCAGCATGCTCTCTCGCCTTCGCCTAGGATGTCACAGCTCATTGTTTTTCTGGTCACAACGCCGCCCTCACCCCGGGGTCGACGTTCGTCGCTGTTGCTCCCCCGCCCCAGCGCCTTTGGCCATGCTACGAGTTCGACTAGCACAAGGAAAGGTCCATGAGATTTAGCAATTGCGGGTCCAATATACATGATCTCTCCTATTTTGAGTCAAACTTTTACCACTAATTTATAGGTAGTACAACAAATACATGTTTATCAGTATATTGCTAAGTCTCGGTCGATTGAGACTTAGTTACGTTTCAGTCAATGCTATATTCGTGAAATCTTACACTGAGATCTGTGTACATTTTTCTTTTCGGTCATTTCTTCTTCTTTTTTACATGTCATCACTTGACCGAGACTTGGTTAAGTCTCAACAGATTGAGACCTAGCCACACCCATGATATGGCACAAACTAGCGAGATGCTAATTCGCGCGCGTAGATGGCCCGATCTTTCACGGCGATGCTCGATCAACAATTCCTTCTCGCAACCTCCAAGAATAATTCTCACCCGCGTATGAAAATACACGAACGAAAAATAAGGATCCCCTCGGATCAGCACGTAGGCGGCGATATGATGATCAACCCTCCGTCGCTAGTAATTTCCTCGATGGGAAAATCACAGATAATACACACGATATGGTTGTCCGCGACTCGGACGTTTTTCTGTATATTTCATAACTCCCAAAATAAACTCAAAACTGATCTGTTTACACGGCCATAGCCTGGCTTTTATATGCCACACCTACGCAACTCCAAGTCTATCTAGAAACTTAAAACTCCATCCATCTTACGATGTGCTAACCATAAAAAAACGAATCCTAACTTGGAAAAGAGAAAATGACTTACGTACCATGCTAGCCAGCTAGCTAGCGCGTACACACAAAATAAAATAAGGAATCCTAACAAATTAACTCTAGGACTCTGCGTATCACAAGTTTACATTACATGGAGGGGTACGAAAATTAGGCTCCACCGTAGCTAGTGCAGGCTCCTCCTTTGCCTCTTGTATTTTCTTGTGCGCCGGACTAAATTGATGTCGTTCTGATTTCCTTTTAGTTTGGGAACTAATATGATCTCTTGGCATTTTATGTGTACGTGACTTTCTTTCTGTCTTTTCTTTGATCAAACCTGATCGTGCACCTCTAGATTCCATGCGTTTAGGACTATGCACCAATTTGTCAATACCATCTCTTGAATCCAAAGCACGCATCATACAATTGGCCGCTGGTCTGCCAGTTACAAAATTAATTCTCGGTCCACAAAGTTGTCGCACACGACCATCGTTTCCTCGGCGAAATCTGGCCGCATGCATGGCATTATTTTCCACAACGTTTTCAAGCCTTGACTCATTAACTGGCTCAGCTTTAATAGAATTATCGGTCAATGGTGCTATGCCCATATCAACCCATGTACAATGTTTCAAACGGTAAACTTTGCATGGAGCATAATTCATGAATTTTCTTGTCAAACCAGTTGGGGAGTCATAGCCTGACTCGATCGAAGTTTTAGGGAGCAATGAATCGTGCCACCTTTTTTCCCCTCCGCTGCCATGAATCGCGCGTGCCACCCTGGTTGGTTGGTGGAGTGGTACTAGGTTTTGTTCTTGATCATGCACAGGACGGATCTGAGTGGATCCAGGTGTGCGTAGATCAGCAGGACTGTGATTAGTCCTAGAGCTAGCTAAGCTATGCCGCATAGACAATCAGAGAGCGTACTACTGTATGCGTAGACTCATCTTTATTGGGTAGGTAGGAGATGATCGATGGTTTGGTGTGAAAAATCAGTTGATGCGTGCATGCACGCTTTGACACGCATGCACGCATAATGGATCTGGAGGAATCGGTAATCTTTACGGGCTCCACGGGAATCGATGGATGGATGGATCGACCGGCTAGAGGTAGAGGTAGAGCCAGGGACGTACTGGTACTGGGCGGCGATGGAGTCATTGTGATTGTGGAATGCACGTGAAAAGTGTAAACAGTAGTCATGTCATGTGACGGATCCATCCATCCATCTCGGCGTACGTACGCACGTACGTATATGCCCCTGCGCTTGAAATTCCCATTTTTAACCCACCAGCACTCCTGCTGCTTCGAACATAAGACCATCTTCTCATGTAAAACTGTATAACCAAGGAGTAATTGTCACCGTATGAGAGAATTTACACTCGGACGCCTTGTACCCGTCTCAAATGCCCGGGCAGACGGCTAAAAGAAAATTTATCCCGCCGGGCTCCTCACACCGGCCCTAGAGGCGCAAGGCACGTCGCCGCTGCCTCAGCGGAGGCGGTGCACTCCGTCTGGAGTCCGAGTGCCGTAGAGGATGAAGCCTTTTGTGGCCCATCAGCGTCGGAGACTAATATGGCACGGCGGGGCGTCCCCACCGTGCGAGCCAGAGGGTGCTGGAGGCCGCTACAGCCCTTGCGGCGGATGTCGACGAGACAGAGTGGCATTTCTCGGTGCCGATACTGGTGGCTTCCAACCACCGGACATTGGCACGGCGTAGCCGGACGAGCTCCGCTTAAGTTTAGGTTTCACGTGCGTGCATGTAATTGTACGGATTGGAAGATTCGTAACTGAGGCATCCGGCTATAAAAACGTTAATTCGAGGTCTGACCGGTCACTGTTTGCGGGCGTTCGAGGGTTCGGATTTATTGTATGCGGCAGTGGACGCTCTGCCCAAAGCCGGTGATCGATGGCCATGCATGCGTGCGTAGTAATGTTGGCTTAGCTGGTGCACGTACGGGCCGATGGCATGGCCAGCGCGCGCACGTAGCGTACACGTACGTGCACTAGCGGGTGGTGCGGTCATTGTAGGCGGCGTGAAAAGGACGGTGGGGCGAGGATGCACGTACGTGTAGCGTGGTCGATCGTGTGGAAGTTATATCGGACCGTGTGCCCGTGCCTCGCCGCACCTACCTCTACCTTGGTGCGTGCGGCCGGCGCAGGTGAAAATTCATTCCTTTTGGTTGGTTGGGTTATACGCCTCCTCCGCCTCACAAAGCTCTATTTATACGGCCCCTTCCTCCTCCCCAAAACTCGCCCATCTCCATCTTCCTCCTCCTACCTCCCTCTCGCGAGATCCAGATCGTGGCCATGCTCTCCACAGGCTTTCTTGAACTGTCAACTCGCGCGCGCATGGCGTGCTGCTCAATTCAAACCGCCCGCTCTCTCGCATGTTGAGATCCGATCCATGGTTGGATCGATGGATCTTTGCCTGGCCTTGTTGATGGTTCAAGAAAGTCCTTGGAAAACATGCCCGCCTCTCCCCGACTCCGTGCACACGGTTTCTTCCCATCTATGCATGCATGCTCCACGGAGGCCGGCCATCGCGTTCGTGCGCAATTCGATCCATCTGAACGGGTCAATTTCGTTCGTTCATCCGTTACAGGTAAGTAATTCACTCTTTCCCCCCCTGATTGCTTTCAGTCTGGCGGCCATGATACGCTGCATCTACCCCGGCCGGCCGGTTGATTTTTGTTCTTGTCACTTCTCCCATCTTAATTAATCCCAATGATTGCGAGTTAATCATATGCGTTCCCAACGACAAATTTACTTTTAGATTGATCTTACCGCGTGCGTAGGAGTACTTCTTATGGTATGCGGATCCGGATCCAGATCAATCATGGCTGAGGCCGATCTAATGTTTAATCATGGAAAATATTATGCTACAATCAGTCGGTTGATCTACTTTCTGCACGCCACTTATTTGCTTTTCTGAATTGTTCTTGTGTAGATCTATGTGCTTTTGGTGTCAAGTTATAATTTTTCATTAAAGGTTATTTATTGGCCCAGCCAATGCAAGCTTTTCTATGTAATTCCAATTACTCAATTTAAGATTTCCTCGTATTCATCTATCTTATTAAATCTTATTTTCTGTAATTCCATCCTTTTTTAGAGAGAGATAGAGATGGAGATATGAATCCTTGTGATTGTTATTAATTAGGTAGGTAATGAGAGAATTCTATATGCATGGTCTAGATTGTCTGCCCTCTCTTCCCCTTTCTCCCTTTCGCTGAATTTTGATGATAATCAGCAAACTAAATAGAAAAAAGGGGTACCATGCTCCAATCGATGCCAAGAATTCAGTGCTTATTTGTCTGACACCAAATACTATATAATCATTTAACAGATTCTATGTCCATCTCATTGTCTGTATTAAATGGTGACAAGTTCGTACTGTATTCTCAAAAAGGGGTAAATACATGACATCCCTCAAAAGGAAATATATATGACACATTTTTTGTGGCATATATTGTGTGTGAATATCTTGGTGCGCTTGAATAAAATCAAGTAGAAGAATGTTGTATGTTATGGACCGCTCTTAGTACTCCCCCATGTGGGAAGCTTTCATGGATTTTCTCATGAAATTTACTAACAACTAACAACAACTAGGGGGATAATACCATAAGACCAAAATTTATGCTTCATTTACATTTTACCGCCTATTTGTGACATTTCAGACTTGGACTTGTATTTTTTTTTCAGAGTACTTGTTCCCTTTTTTTTGTGTGTGTACTTGGTCAGGAATAGAAGGTGAAATAAGATTAATCCGGTCTCTACATGAGGCTAAGGGGCATCGAGGAAGAGAATTAACAAATCCTAAGCCGAATGAGCAAGAAATTCAAGGCCACTCTTCCTCCGGGCTTTCTTTCCACACTATTATGGATACTCAAATAATGGGGAAAGCTGGATACATTCGGTTTTGGAAACCCGTGTTCTTCTCGATCTGTACTAAGAGCGTTTTCATTCATTCAAAAAGAAAATATTTTTCTATTCCTAATGTATTTCACATACGTATAGTCTCCATAAATTGAAGTTATACTCACTTTATCTTAATTGATCTCGTCGCTACTGTGGCCTAGCATGTTGAATCCTACATAGATAATAAACGCACTTATCATTAAGGAAGAAGACACTAGATGCTCCACGGAGGCTAGATATCATGTTACTGGTTTCCTTCAAAACTTGAAGACACTAGATGCTCCACGTAGGAAAATTACTAATAATCCTGTAAAATCATGTGGTGCTACTGCAAAGTGCAAACGTATGATCTAAATGGTAAGAACAGCCGTCCTTTCTTTCCCCATTTTCCTCCAATTTATTTATTTATCAAAGTGTCGCTCAGTGTCTTGGAAAAGCGGGCATTGGATTGTGCACCATGATTCGGCAATTTAAGCTTATTATCATTGATCCATAATTATACAGGCGTGCTTGGAAACGTACGTAAACAATGAGCGCTAGCTCTCAGAAATGCAGAAAAGATTGGTGGTGTGGTGCCCATGCGGGCGGTAGCGTGCGCGCACGAGCGGATGAGCAGTGGAATGGCAGCGATCGGCCGGAGCTTTATTTTGTTCCATGGGTGCAGGTGGGTGCCGACCTGACCCGTCGCATCCAATCTAACCAACCAAGCAACCCTGATGAATTTTCTCTGCATCCATCTCACTAGCTACCTAGTCTAGCCTAGCTGCTACACTACTGTAGTCGTGCTGAGAAAGCAAGCAAGCATGGCTGGCACGAGAATATACTTGTCGTAGTGCCTCCATGCATGTATAATTTTATGCATACATCGAGTGATACAGTAGAGAGCAGCAGCATGGATTGACTGATCACTGCCGTACGTGCTGGCTTCTACATATCTGGAAGCGTGAGGGCGTGTCAGTGGGGAATAATTTCGGCAGTGATGTTGCCTAATTCGGAAACCGCCGCACTGTTCATTCGGGCGGCAGCCACTCACTCGCTTGTCTCGCTGTAGTAATCATGGAGGTAAAGCAGCCCGACCACTCACTCCTCCATATCATGTCACTGCACAGGCACAATCACCCAGCAGCAGGAGCTCAGAGCAGCAGCAGCAGCAGCAGGAAGCAAAGGCTCTGCCGCGCCTGCAATTCTGCATCCGAGTGCGTGTAGATCGAATTTGCAGGCAGAGGCGGTGCAGCTGGAGACGACGTACGTACGAAGTGACACAAGCTAAGCCCAGCTCTGCTGCGTCAGAATAATAATGCAACCTTTGCTTTGCTTTGCTTTCACCGCCTGCCCGGCAGCTTGCGGCAGTGATGAATGGATCCTAACGTACGCGCGCAGAGAGAATTTCGCGCCTGTTTTCTTGCCATGCATCGTTTGCAGTACTACACGACAGCTTAATCGTGCTTTATCAACGCAAGCCGCACGAGTTAGGGTTCAGATGCTGACCTACTTCTTCTAATGATGATGTGCTAACCATATGCGTGCAGGCTGTAATAATTGGGCGGCAATTGTCCTGCCCTTCTTGCCAATTTCGAGGTTGCTTCTAGATCGATCGATGGCATTCAGCGTCACGCTTTAATCATGCATGCTTACTGTCAGTGTACAAGTATAACGACGAAGTATACTCAATTACGTACACCTGAGTCAGTGAGTGGCAGAAATAAATAATTACCGGGTATAAGTGATGGTGATGTTGACATGGCAATGTAATAATTGGGCGGCAATTATCGTGCCCTTCTTGCCAATTTCAAGGTTGCTTCTAAATTGATCGATGGCATTCAGCGTCACGCTTTAATCATGCATGTTTACTGTCAGTGTACAAGTACGTTTAGTATTTGATTTGAACAGTATAACGACGAGGTATACTCGATTACGTACACCTGAGATGATTAAGTGTCAGTGAGTGGCAGAAATAAATAATTACCGGGGGTATGTACTACTGTATAAGTGATGATGATGTTGACATGACAATGTGATCAATGGATTAATAATTGGCCAGGCCAGGCGCAGGTGCGGGTGAGTGAATGATGGATGGATACGAATGATGGCGAGCACTCATCTTTCTAGGCGCCGGCCTGCAGGGTGCCTTCCTTTCTTTCACTCAATCTGCAGTGACGCTGCAGGCGGTTGCCGGGCTCGGAAAAGGGGCTTCCAAAAGATTTGCACCAAAAGCCCAAGAGAATGTTGTTGTGGTTGTTGCGTGGCCCGGGAGGCCGGGAGCGGCGGGAGGGGAAAGCTTAAGATTTATCTATCTATCTGATGATGATGAACTGATCATGATGCATGCATATGCATGCATGCTCAACAGTTTTTACTTGCACTCTGATCTCACTTGTTGTTACTGCATGCGGCCGGGCTGTAGTGTGAGTGAGCAGTAGTGGCCACCACACACAGCATAGCCATGCATGCATAAAGCAAGGCAAAGCAAAGCAAGGAGAGCGGCAGCTTTAATTAGTTTGCCATGCACGCACGCAGTGAGACCTTTTCTCTTCTGTTTTGTTGCTGTACACATGCAGTTAGATCTGCCATGGCTCATGGCCACCACACATATATAGCTGATTTAAGTACAGGTAGATACGAAGGTGCGGTGAAATTGTGTTTGAGCATTGCCCTAGGGAAGCTAGATCAGTGTTAAACTGCCGGGATGAATATGAGAACCAACAGCGACACAATGTAGAGAAAACTATCTGGACCTAGCCGCCGCCTCCCAAGAACCCTAGATTTCTGCCTCCCATCGGCGCCGGCGCCGGTCCATCCCGTCTCCGGTGGCCCTATGGCCATGGAGGCGGAGTGGATCTCAGCCCTTGCCGGTGGGAGGGCTTCGTTTTTAGATCTTTTTTCGAGCTTTGTTAGGGTTTGTGTCCTGCTCAGGAAGGCGAGACGGCGGCGGCTTCCTGAAGATGGAATAAAGGTCTCCCCGCCTAGCCCCCGTTCCGGTGGTGCATCTTGCATCATCGGTGGGCGCGTGGAGTTGTGTCTCCGGCGGATCGGTCTTTGGTGGATTTGCTCGGATCCGTTCGTCGTTCGTCTTCGTTCGTGTGTTTTCAGGTTGGATTCTTTTGATCTACAATCTTCATCTGCGGCGGTTGCTGTTCTGGTGCGTTGGTTCTACGGGGCCTTAGCACGACGACTTTCCGACTGTCTACTACAACAAGGTTTGCCCGGCTCCGGCGAGGGAGGGGCGATGACAGCGGCGCGCCTTCGACTCGCTTCAGTGTTTGTAGTCGTCGCTAGGTGGTCTACGGATCTAGATGTAATTTTTATTATTTCTAGTGTTCGTTGTACTACCATGATTGAAGATGAATAGATTGAAAGTTTTCCCCGCAAAAAAAAAAGCTAGATCAGTGTTTTTTTTAGGGAAAGTGTCTGTTTCTTTCTGATGAATCTTGTACTTGGGTCGACGAACCCCTAGGGTCCTCCTAATTAACGCTTCTTAGTTCTTATGAACGATGTGACCTTGGTTATTGATAATATAACCTGACGGTGTTACGTACGACATGATAATATGATATGACGTGATGATGTGTGTTAGCTTGATTGATAATTCAGCTAGCGAGCAAGTTGTAGCTTTGTGTCAGTTAAGGAGAGAGCTGGAATCTCGGGAACCGTACGATATTGGCAAATGAAGGAGGCCAAACACGTCAAGATCGAACTGTACGTCTAAGCTAGCTCATCCAGCTAGGCTAGCTAATGGCTAATGGCTAATGGCTAATGGTGTACCAGTGGAAATTAGCTGATACCTAGCTTAGCTATGGAGTGCGTAGGATGAGATCTAGCTAGGAAGAAGAAGTGGGCAGTAGCACGAGAGGTTGTCTCGATGCACCACACCAGCACTGGCACGGCGCCACGTCCATCCATCCAGAGACAAAAGGTGTTCAGGTTGTTGCGACGTCAGGCTCCATCCATAGTTGCATCACTTTGTGTGTAGTGTAGTGTGTTTTTCTTCTTTCGCGTAGAAAATCAACCTGTTCTAGCCTTCTGGAAGACGAAGTTATGGTCGGTGAGCGTCGACGGGGGAGGGGGGGACATGGAAGATGGGTTAATGGGAGGGAGACGAAACTATGGTAGGGGGTCGGGCAGATGACGGCGCCGTGGGCAAGAGAAGACTACTCCGTGCCCATAAGGGGGTCATAGCAGCGAGGAGGGGGTGTCGAAGACTAGAAGCAGAAGCGCAGCCAGAGGCGCGTATATGTGCCGCCTGCAACGACTCCTAACGCAGGGTCGTCAGTAGGGAGGCGCTGTTGGGCCGGGCCAGTAAGAACGTGGCCACGACAGTTTGACGTTTACTCTTACTTCACCCATGCTTTTTCCTTTGTTTGTCTAAAACAACCGTTTCCTTTCTTTATCTTCGTATTTTTTATTTTATTTTATTGCTTATATTAGAAGTATATTAAATATATATTAAAATAAATTAATTTTAGCATTAGAAAATGTTAAACGTGCGTACACAATTTAATCATGTGCACGAAAATTGTATGTTACATTTGAAAAAAGCCACATGTTTAAAAAATGCTTGTAAGTTTTAACAAAATGTCTATAAAATGCATAAAAATCTTTGTGTAATAAAATACTTCGTACATTCAAAAATTGTACATTATATTTGGAAAAGGTTCACGAGTTTCAAAAATGTGTTTGAGATATTTTCCGAAAAAAGTAAATATAATGTAAAGAAATGCTTCATACCATTAAGTAAATGTACGTGACATTTAGAAGAAAAATTCCAGCGGTTCAAGAAAGTGTTCATGAAATTTTTAAAATGATTACACAATGTACAACATTCCTTTAGGTGAAAAATGTGTTTATTTCCACTAAAAAAGTATGTCAAATTTTAAATAAATATTCAAGTATGTCCAAAAAAATACCGGTACTTTTTAAAAATGTTTATATAATATTAAAAAATGTTCATGTAATTTTAAAAAATGTTTATTGTCATTAACAAAATGTACACCATGCATTTACTTTTTTTACCATGTTTTCACAATTTTTTTAAAATAATGCATTTAAAAAAAAGTGCATCATGTATTTGAAAATTTTCCAAAGTGTATCAAAAGAATGCTTCACACGTGTGCTAAAAATGTACATTGTGTACTGAGAAAAGTAGGTGTTTAAAAACATAACCGACTCAAACAAAGAAAATAGCAATGAAAACCAAAGAAAACAAGAAAGAAACAAAAGAAAACCAAAAGAATAACGAAAAAAATAAAGAGAACTAGTGGGAGCACAAATAAAATATATTATAACTAAGGAAAAAAGGAAAAACAACATAAACCGGTGAAAAAACAAAGGAAAAACAAGAAAACAAAAAAAAAGAAAGAAAACCAGGGCAGAACGAGCGAACCTATAGCGAAAAACAAGCGGCAGCCAGAGACTGCGCTCATCAAGGGGACTAACCTCGTAGGTTTTGAAAACCGACATGGGTTATCCCACTCCAATTGAATGAGATCTTAAGCTCATTGAACACATTGTGCCCATAAACACATCTCTTGCAAGGTAAACTACCAAATTGGTGCTTTATTGTCCAGCTATAATAGGTGAATATTAGATCGCACAATTTAAAATGGTAGATCTACTAAACGTAGCCAGCCGCCGCCTCCCCAAACTAGGGTTCTTTGCCTCCCACCCACGCCGGCACCGGTCCGTCCCGTCACTGGTGGCCTTAGGGCCATGGAGGCGGAGTGGATCTCGGCCCTTGCCGGTGGGAGGGCTCCGTTTTCATATCTTTTTTCGAGCTTTGTTAGGGTTTGTGTCCTGCTCAGGAAGGCGAGACGGCGGCGGCTCCCTGAAGATGGAATAAGGGTCTCCCCGTTTAGTCCCCGTTCCGGTGATGTGTGTAGCATCATCGGTGGGCGTGTGGAGGTGTGTCTCCGGCGGATCCGTCTTTGATGGATTTGCTCGGATTTGTTCGTCGTTCGTCTTCGTTCGTGTGTCTTCAGGTTGGGTCCTTTTGATCTATACTCTTCATCCGCGGCGGTTGTTGTTCTGGTGCATTGGTTCTATGGGACCTTAGCACGACAACTTCCCGACTATTTACAACAACAAGGTTTGTTCGGCTCCGGTGAGGGAGGGGCGATGACAGCGGCGCGCCTTCGGCTCGCTTCAGTGTTTATAGTCATCGCTAGATGGTCTACGGATCTGGATGTAATTTTTATTATTTCTAGTGTTTGTGATTGTAGATGAATAGATTGAAAGTTTTTCCGCAAAAAAAAAAACACCACATAGTCTCTTTGGGTCATCCTCTTCGGTCTGGACGGCCTCATGAGGATGAAAATAGAGGGTTTAAGTTTACAGCCCACCGGTGCAATGGCCTTAATGGGCCCGCCAAAACAAAGATTTACTCACTACCTCGGCCTCTAAACTAGAAGCGTCATCAAGCCTAAGGCCCAACCTGCCAACACGACCGAGCCATCAGCTTCCATCCATGGCTCTGCTTCGCACCTCTCTCGGCCATCTCCCCTTTCCCCCATTCTCCTGCCTTGTCCTCCTAAACCTCCCCCGACGGCCGGTGCAACCTCATCACCCTAAGCCACCGCAGCGCATGCCTTCACCCACCATCCGCCTCCGCGGGGGCGTCCTCGTACTACATCGGTAGAATCTTGCTCCGCAGCAGCTTCTCGCACCGTCTCTCGACCTCCTCCTGCTCCAAGGTCCTGGTTAGAGGAGTAAAACCGACATTTTACTCCTCTAACCAGTTATTGGGTATCGGTTAGAAATGCCTAATTAACGCTCTTATAAATGATGTAACCTGAGTTATTACTGAATAAAGCGCGCCGAATGGCTTCCCGTAGAAAAATGATTAATTGTATATAACCTGGTAGTGGTAGTGTTATGTACGACATGCAATATGATATGACATGATGGTGTGTGTTAGCTTGATTGATGATTCAGCTATAGCTAGTTGTAGCTTTGTGTGAGTTAAGGAGAGAGCTGGAATCTCGGGAACCGTACAATATTGGCAAATGAAGGAGGCCAAACACGTCAAGATCGAACTGTATGGCTAAGCTAGCTCATCCAGCTAGCTAGGCTAGCTAATGGCTAATGGCTATTGACTAATGGTGTAGTGGAAATTAGCTGCTAGCTAGCTTAGCTTTTGCTGCGTAGTATGAGATCTACTCTGTGTTTTCGACACTCTTATATTATGAAACGGAGGGGTAGCTAGGAGGAACAAGTGGCCAGTAGCAGGGGAGGGTGTCTTCAAGCGAGTGACTAGTCCATGGTTTTGGTTTGTACCACACCAACTAGCTGGCATTGTTAGAATAAATCCGAGGCGCTCCGTCGATCTACCGAGGACCAAGCAATCACACAAGCATGACACCGAGATTTGTTAACGAGGTTCACCGATATGGCTACATCCTCGGGGCATGACTACGGGCGCTCCTCCCCATGACACCGTCACAATACCGCACCCTGGCCGCCCGGGCGCCAGCACACGCCGCCGGCTCCCTCGCGTGCCTGTGCTATTATGTTGGCATAGGTTACATCGTGTGTCTACCCCCGCTATATATATGAGAGGCCTAGGATACAAGTGTCCTATTTGGACATGACTCCTACTCTGTCTACACACCGTACGACTCCAAGTCCAACTGTAACCTAACTTGTACAATAATATTCGACACAACTCTAACAGGCGTGGCACCACGTCCATCCATCGTACTACCACTGACCAGTATAGCTAGCTAGGCCCGATCCATCGACCCAGAGACAAAAGGCGTTCAGGTTGTTGCGCCGTCAGGCTCCATCTGTCAAATCCATCGCCTGCGTAGTGTGGCTTTCATGTCTTCATTTCAGAGGTGGAAAAATGTATAGCATGTTTTAGGCTTCTAGAAGAGTAAAATTGCAGAACCATTCGTGAGGCTAGTTCTTTTGCGGGTACTAGCCTTGATTCGTGGTAACCTCTGTTCGCTCGAGTTTTACTGCAAGTGTAGTGACCCGGTCTCATCGTCAGGATCGATGCAGGTGGAATGACCTTTGCTTGTGTGGACGATGCATATAAGTGAATGTGTATCTAAAATCACACTCAACCAGTATTCTAAAAATGTTGAATTTGTATATAAGAATGTTGACTTTTTAGAATACAGGTTGAACATGATTCATCTATGCATGCACTAGATAACCATCCAAAAGAAAAAGATTACTTCTAGATTCAAGTTGAACATCTTTTTTAATACATGTTGAACATTTTATCCAAATCTACATTGAACAATTGTCAAATGCACGTTGAATATATATTTTTATACAGATTGAGCATTTTTCAGATACATGTCAAATATTTTTCTGAATACATGTTGAATATTTGTTAAATGCACATTGAACACTTAAAAAAAAATTACATGGTGAACATTTTTAACACACACTGTGCACTTTTCATGCATGACATGATTGTTTTTAAAAAAATTGAAACGTGTGTAGGTGTTATGATTTTTTTTTTGAAACTGTCTTTCTGAATGCTAAAAGTACCTTCTCAATATTACATTTAAAAAATATTTACGTTTTGTAAAATAACATTTTAAAATGTAATGAACAAACTTATAAATCATATGAACATTTTAAAATAGCAACATCAATCTCAGAACATAGGGGATACTAGGGATCAAACCCTAACAAAACTAACTCGATTACATGATAGATCTCTTCCAACCCATCACCGTCCAGCAAGCCAACGATGGAATTACTCACGCACGGCGGTGAGCATCATGAAATTGGTGATGGAGGATGGTTGATGATGATGACGGCGACGAATCCCCTTCTCCGGAGCCCCGAACGGACTCCAGATCAGCCCTCCCGAGAGGTTTTAGGGCTTGGCGGCGGCTCCGTATCGTAAAACGCGATGATTTCTTCTCCTTTATTTTTTTATCCCCGAAAGCAAATACATAGAGTTGGAGTTGGCGTCGGAGGAGCCTCAGGGGGCCCACGAGGTAGGGGGCGCGCCCCACCCTCGTGGACAGGGTGTGGCCCCCCTGGTCTTCAACTTTGGCAAGGATTTTTTTATTATTTTTAACTAGGGGGGTGTTTGGTTAGCTGCGTTGCATGTGGCTCGCATCCACCATGCAATTTTTGGCTGTTTGGTATCCCGCATGGGCTTTTCAGCCTGGCCCGGTGGATGCAAAAAGGGCCCTCTCAGCCAGGCTGAGGGAAACGCAGGGATCGGGCGTAGCTCTCGTACAGGCTCGTTCCTTCGCTTTTCTGCTCCCTCCTTCGGTCTCTGCGGACCAAGCGTAGCGCCGCCGTGCCCTCGTCAACGCCGCCGCCCCCACGCCTCGTCAAGCCCCGTCGCCGCGCCCTCGTCAAGCGCCGCCGCGACCGCGCCCTCGTCAAAGTCCGCCGCCACACCCTCGTCAAGCGCCACCCCCGCCGCGCCCTCGTCAAGCGCCGTCGCTGTCGGCCTGGTCCAGCGCCGCCGGCGGCCTCGTTCGCCCTTGTCCAAGCGCTGCACGGCAGATCCTGCCGCCCTCGCGCTGTAGTCATCGAGCCCCAGATCCCGTCACCCAACACAGTCGCCTGATCCACATTCCTTCCTGATTTCAACTATATTCTGAAGAACCTGCACGTACAGCCAGCCATCTCATACAAATTTTACCAAACACTATCTCGGCTCATAGTTGCATCGGCTCAACCAGGCCACACTCACCCAGCATCCCTCATGCCATGCAGCCTAAAGCTACCCAGGGAACCAAACACGCCCTAGATGTTCCGTGAAGTTTTAGGTCATTCCGAGAACTTTTGTTTTCTGCACATAAAACAACATCATGGCAATTCTACTGAAAACAGCGTCAGTCCGGGTTAGTTCCATTCAAATCATGCAAATTAGAGTCCAAAACAAGGGCAAAAGTGTTTGGAAAAGTAGATACGACGGAGACGTATCAGTATTCGTTTCCGCTTCTGCAATAAAAAATAAAAACAAATATGATAGCACTCAGTTCCGTCCGTTTCCGCTTCGTTTTCATCCCTAGTCGACAGTATGATCATAGCATCAACCTGGAGCTAGGCAGTACACCCATCAACACAAAACCCTATCGCTATTCACCTGCTCAAAAAGACGAAATAGAGAAACAGGTGCAAGACATGTTGCAGTCCGGAGTGATCGCCCATAGCTCCAGCCCGGATGCTGCTCCAATGCTGCTAGTAAAGAAAAAAGATGGGAGTTGGCGGTTTTGGATTGATTTTCGACGGCTTAACTCAGTTACAGTAAAGAACAAGTTCCCCTTGCCCGTAGAGGATGAGCTCCTCGATGAACTGGCTGGGGCTGCATACTTCTCCAAGATCGATCTCCGAGCCGGCTACCACCAAATACGCATGCGTGAAGAGGATGAGGAAAAGACAGCCTCCAAGACGCAGCATGGGCATTATCATTTTCGTGTGATGCCCTTTGGCCTGTGCAACGCACCAGCCACGTTCCAGTGCCTGATGAATACCGTCTTCGGGTGCCACATACGTAAGTTCATCATAATTTTTCTTGACAACATCTTGGTTTTCAGTGAGGAGCTGCAGGAGCATGAAGAGCATCTACGGGTGACCTTGGATCTTCTCCGCGAGCATCAGCTGTTCGCCAAGGCCTCCAAGTGCACTTTTTCTCAAACCAGCATCGAGTACTTAGGCCATATCATCTCCAAGGACGGCGTCGCAACAGATCCCAGCAAGACCAGTGCGATGAACGCCTGGCCCGTTTCAACAACCAAACTGAGCTGTGCGATTTCCTCGGACTGACCGGCTACTACAGCAAATTCGTCCCACACTACGGAATCATCGCCAAGCCCTTGACACAGCTGCTCACCAAGAAGGGATTCGAGTGGAACGAGAAGGCACAGGATGCATTCTTCATGCTCAAGAAGGCGATGGTGAATACTCCTGTGCTAGCCCTTCCGGACTGCTCGCGCCCGTTCACCATCGAGACCGACGCCTGCGACACCAGCGTGGGCGCGGTGCTCATGCAAGACGGTCACCCCGTGGCCTACCTCAGCAAAGCCTTGGGCGTGCGCAATCAAAAGCTGTCAACCTATGAGAAGGAATTCTTGGCTGTGATGATGGTAGTCGATAAATGGAGGCCATACCTTTAGCGGGCGCCGTTCGAGATCGTCACCGACCACAAGAGCCTCTGCGCACTCAGCGATCAGTAATTGGCGACGGAGCTGCAGCGCAAGGCCATGGCGAAGATGGTCGGCCTCCAATTCACCTTCCGCTACAAGCGTGACACCGACAACGGCGCAGCGGACGCGCTGTCGCGTGTCGACCACCTGATGGCTCTCGACGCGCTCCGACTATATCTCGCTTCACCGGGGGGGGGGGGGGGTGTCGACCCAGGATTCGAACATGGGTCTCCTTGATGAGGACTAGCGAAGCTAACCACTGGGTAAGCACTGCGTTTGTGTTCAATACTAGGGCACAACATACTTATAGGGAAAGAGAGCCGCCTTTTCAATACTTTTTCCCGGGGTTTTGTTGTTGTTTGTTTCCATTTTTCTTTCATCGGCTCTTCTTTGTTTCTTTCTCCATTTTTACTTTTACTTTTTCTTTTCTTTCTTCATTTGCTTCTGCTTATTCAGTTCTCATTGGTTTTTCTCTTCATTTTCATTTTCTTTTGTATCTTTTCTTTTTCTTCTCCATTTTTTCATTATTTTTGCATTGGTTTCTTCAGTTTTATTTTTTATTTACTTTTTGCTTTGGTTTATTTTTGTTTTTTTATCGTTTTTACTTTTTTTTCATTCTGCATTTTTTTGTGTATGCCAACAACATTTTTGTAATACACGTTTAAGATTTTTAAATACAAAACTAACATTTTTTAATATATGGTCAACATTTTTGTATACACATTTTAATATTTTTTAATGCTTGATCAACTTTTTTATATACAAGGTCAACTTTTTGTCTTACATTTTTTTAAAATGCTTGATCAAAAGTTTTCAAAAAAAAATATTACTATTTTTTCAATACATGGTCAAAAAGTTATACACATATAACTTTTTCGAAATGCTTGATTAACATTATTCAAACACTTGTTCAATATTTTTAAAAGCTTAATTAAAGAATATATACATGATCGGATTTTTTCCATTATTTTTAATACATGGTCAAAAAACTTATATACACATCTAACATTTTCCAAACTCTTGATTAATATTTTTTCAAATGCTTAATTAATATTTTTATATACATGATAAAAAAATCATCGTTTTTTAATACATGGTCAAGAAAATTCAATACACATTTAACATTTATCAATGCTTGATTAACATTTTTCAAATATTTGTTCAATTATTTTTTTCAAAATGCATGATTAACATTTTTATTTGCATGATGAAAATAGTTCATCATTTGTTCAATACATGATCAACATTTCTTCTATACATATTAAACATTTTTCCAAATGCTTATTAACATGGCGAAGTACGTGGTGAAAATAGGTTTTCAGTGAAAATTCGAAAATTCTCACGTGGTCAATCAGATCTATAATGAGCGGCTCCGACGAGAGGTGGGATCTCTCATGATCCGAGGTGGTACTCGCACTTGAAAATAACCATCATACTTATACAATGCTCAACAAATTTCTATTGGAAGAATGCATGCGAAGAAAAGAGTGATCCCCATGCTCAATACGTGGTGCCAAAAGAGAGAAAGAGATGGAATTAACTCATTAAACTCATTATACTTATTTTGTGCAACCAGAGTTGTCTACACATATCGTTGCTATTATGAACTTGTAGTGTAGTGCACGAAACACTTTTTGGTAAGTATGTCTTGTGCGGTGCAACTTAAATATGACATGATTGACATGACTCTGTTTTAGTTGCTCTGCACAGAAAGAGTGTATGATTCACTCGCCTCAGGCGCCCAGCAACAAAAAGCAACAGACTCACACGCGGGGGATACTAGACCCCTCGAGCATCAAGATTCATGCAGAACAGGCGGCCACAAAAGATAACCTGAAGGAAAAATGAAAAATAGATGGATAAAAACTAGAAAAAGTGTATTTGTATTGTTAGATCCACTCATTATAAAGATAACGATCTTGCATGTGTCAGGGTAGCTATAGAATATTCTACCGATATATTTAGCTATTTGGATGCCACTACATTTTGTAAATTATATTAAGTGTCAAACCTGAATTTATCGGTGAATATGGCCCATTATATTTGCTTACACTTAGGGAAACTATATTTATATATTTGATATGTGTGATCTCTCTAATCTTGGTACAATATTCTAACGATAAACATGTATATTTGAATGTCACTACATATAGAATCATCATAATACATTCAACTACGCAGCTTAATTTATCAATGAATGAGGTATTTTGAATTCGCTAAGAGTTAGGGAAATGGATTTCTTAATATCTCAAACCAAAATCAGCATACAAAATATGTATCCACTCTTTAGTTCAATACAAAAAAGAGCATTTATAAAGATATATAATTTTTATCCTTTGTATTTGCGAGAACCTCTATATTCAGATATTGGAGAGTGTTTAGCATTATCTTGGAAGTAGTTTATGTCGAGTACTTTGAGAAACAGCAAAAAGCAAAATAAAAAACATGTATATATACTTATAAGATGTTTTAATAAGCAAATAGAATATATTCTATGGTAAAAGAACTAAGTTAAAATAAAATAAAATAGTTTAATATAAATAATGAATAAACGAATAACATCTGTTTGGATGTAGACCTTCAAGGCCTTAGAATTGAATTGGCTTCAATATCAAATCATTGAGACATTAAGAACAGTATAACCACACCTAATCCCTGCCCTCACAGCGATTTGCATTTCTGGCCGTCCGGTTTGGCGATTTAGAAGTTTCTGGCCGTTGAATATGAGTGCACTTTCGTCTGGGCTAACTGTGGAGATTAATGTCCCAACTGTCTAAGGGGCTGCTGCTCCAGCAGCCGAAACTGAGCCCTATGGTGAATTGGGCTGCCTCTCGCAGCCTAGATTGGATGAATCCGAACCCACCATCTGATGTAGGGTGGAAACCCTAAGTCCGATTTTTCACGATTAGAGGTGATTCCCACGAAGAACGTGAAGAACACGAGGGAAACGAGAGGGAATACTCAAATCAACAAGAAACGACCACACATGTGCTAGATCCGAACACACAATGAGATACACGATCCAAAGACAACAAAGGAAAGATATAAATGTAACTAGTTCATCTCCGTGAGGAGGCCTTGAATCCGCGAGTCCGAGAGTTGTAGCTTTCTGGCAGCTCTTTCTCTTGCTCCGATTCCTCGCCTTCTCGTCCAATGCTCCTAGTTGCTTCATGTTCTTCCTCTTGGTTCTTGATAACTTTGTTGGAGGGGTCGGGGTGGGGGGTGGGGAGTCGTTGAAACATACCACGGTAACTTCTATGCAAATAACATGATAACTCACACATCGTAGACATGATAAATTATGTACCCAGTCCTGGTAACTTTATCGGCGGAGGGTAGGGGTGGGGGGAGTCGTTGAAACATACCACGGTAACTTCTATGCAAATAACATGATAACTCACACATCATAGACATGATAAATTATGTACCCAGTCCTGATAACTTTGTCGGCAGGGGTAGGGGTGGGGGAGTCGTTGAAACATACCACGGTAACTTCTATGCAAATAACATGATAACTCACATATCGGAGACATGATAAATTATGTACCCATTCCTGGTAACTTTGTCGGCGGGGGTAGGGGTGGGAGGAGTTATTGAACCATACCACGATAACTCTTATGCAAATAACATGATAATTCACTCATCGCAAACTTGATTACTTATTTACCCGATCTTGGTAAATGTGGCAACTATGGCGAGGTGGGGGGTTGATGCCCCGGCAATTTCTATGTAAATAGCATGGTAATAGACACATACATAGTTGATAACTCCCATACAAACGCCAACTTTTGATCTGCATTTTTTTTGTTGAAAAACATACACCCGGTAATTTCTGTGTAAATAGCATGATAATGTATACATCGCAGACTTGATAACTAATATCTTACATTTAAACACCACGATATCTTTCACCCAGGGGAAAAAAGTTTTTGAAACATTTCACCGGTAATTTCTATGTTAAATTACTATACTTCCCCATGCTTTAACCTTCTCATACTGTAGTTACCAGCCATATCATGGTATAGTTATCATGTTGCTCATACCATAGTTATCACGCTGGTCATGTCAAAGTTACCAAGCCAAACTCTTTTTTCTTCTGATATGGCAGAAATAAGAAAGGTTCAAATAACATTGTTTATCTACAATAGACAACAACAAAAGGTGGCTTAGTTGGTGATAACCCACAAGTATAGGGGATCGCAACAGTTTTCGAGGGTAGAGTATTCAACCCAAATTTGTTGATTCGACACAAGGGGAGCCAAAGAATATTCTCAAGTATTAGCAGCTGAGTTGTCAATTCAACCACACCTGGAATCTTAGTATCTGCAGCAAAGTGTTTAGTAGCAAAGTAATATGATAGTGGTGGTAACGGTAACAAAGTAAAGACAACAAAAGTAATGTTTTTGGTATTTTTGTAGTGATTCTAACCGTAGCAACGGAAAAGTAAATAAGCGTAAACCTGTATATGGAAAACTCATAGGCACCGGATCAATGATGGATAATTATGCCGGATGTGGTTCATCATGTAACAGTCATAACATAGGGTGACACAGAACTAGCTCCAGCTCATCAATATAATGTAGGCATATATTCCGTAAATAGTCATACATGCTTATGGAAAAGAACTTGCATGACATCTTTTGTCCTACCCTCCCGTGGCAGCGGGGTCCTATTGGAAACTAAGGGATATTAAGGCCTCCTTTTAATAGAGAACCGGAACAAAGCATTAACACATAGTGAATACATGAACTCCTCAAACTATGGTCATCACCGGGAGTGGTCCCGATTATTGTCACTTCGGGGTTGCTGGATCATAACACATAGTAGGTGACTATAGAATTGCAAGATAGGATCTAGAACTCACATATATTCATGAAAACATAATAGGTTCAGATCTGAAATCATGGCACTCGGGCCCTAGTGACAAGCATTAAGCATAGCAAAGTCATAGAAACATCAATCTCAGAACATAGTGGATACTAGGGATCAAACCCTAACAAAACTAACTCGATTACATGATAAATCTCGTCCAACCCATCACCGTCCAGCAAGCCTACAATGTAATTACTCACGCACGACGGTGAGCATCATGAAATTGGTGATGGAGGATGGTTGATGATGACGACGGCGACGAATCCCCCTCTCCGGAGCCCCGAACGGACTCCAGATCAGCCCTCCCGAGAGAGATTAGGGCTTGGCGGCGGCTCCGTATCGTAAAACGCGATGAAACTTTCTCTCTGATTTTTTTCTCCTCGAAAGCCAATATATGGAGTTGGAGTTGGCGTCGGAGGGCCACCAGGGGCCCACGAGGTAGGGGGGCGCGCCCAGGGGGGAGGGGCGCGCCCCCACCCTCGTGGACAGGGTGTGGGCCCCCTGGTCTTCATCTTTGGCGAGGATTTTTTATTATTTATTCTAAGATATTCCGTGGAGTTTCAGGTCATTCCGAGAACTTTTGTTTTCTGCACATAAAACAACACCATGGCAATTCTGCTAAAAACAGCGTCAGTCCGGGTTAGTTCCATTCAAATCATACAAGTTAGAGTCCAAAATAAGGGCAAAAGTGTTTGGAAAAGTAGATACGACGGAGACGTATCAACTCCCCCAAGCTTAAACCCTTGCTTGTCCTCAAGCAATTCAGTTGACAAACTGAAAGAGAAAAAGAAAAACTTTTACAAACTCTGTTTGCTCTTGTTGTTGTAAACATGAAAAGCCAGCATTTAAGTTTCAGCAATTATTATGAACTAACCATACTCACAATAACACATAGGTCTCACAATTACTCATATCAATAGCATAATCAGCTAGCGAGCCATAATAATAAAACTCGGATGACGACACTTTCTCAAAATAATCATAACATGATATAACAAAATGGTATCTCGCTAGCCCTTTCTGAGACCGCAAAACATAAATGCAGAGCACCTTTAAAGATCAAGGACTGACTAAACATTGTAATTCATGATAAAAGAGATCCAGTCAAGTCATACCCAATATAAACCAATCATAATGAATGCAAACGACGGTGTGCTCTCCAGCGGGTGCTTTTTAATAAGAAGGGTGATGACTCAACATAAAAGTAAATAGATAGGCCCTTCGCATAGGGAAGCAGGGATTTGTAGAGGTGCCAGAGCTCGATTTTTGAAATAGAGATAAATAATATTTTGAGCGGCATACTTTCACTGTCAACGTAACAACTATGAGATGGCTGTATCTTCCATACTACATGCATTATAGGCAGTTCCTAAACAGAATGGTAAAGGTTTATACTCCCCCTCCTCCACAAGCATAAATCCATGGCTTGCTCGAAACAACGAGTGCCTCCAACATTCAACGGGTCCCAGGGGGAGTTTTGTTTAATTATTTTGATTTGCTTTGATCTTTTTGGATCATGGGACTGGGCATCCCGATTACCGGCCATTTCTCGTGAATGAGGAGCGGAGTCCACTCCTCTTGAGAATAACCCACCTAGCATGGAAGATATAGGCAGCCATAGTTGCACATGAGCTGCTCGAGCATACAAAGCAGAATTTCATTGGAAGGTTTGGAGTTTGGCACATACAAATTTACTTGGAACGGCAGGTAGATACCGCATATAGGAAGGTATAGTGGACTCATATGGAACAACTTTGGGGTTTAAGGAGTTTGGATGCACAAGCAGTATTCCCGCTTAGTACAGGTGAAGGCTAGCAAAAGACTGGGAAGCGACCAACTGAGAGAGCGACAACAGTCGTAAACATGCATTAAAATTAATTCACACCGAATATAAGCATGAGTAGGATATAATCCACCATGAACATAAATATCATGAAGGCTATGTTGATTTGATTCAACTACATGCGTGAACATGTGCCATGTCGAGTCACTCAATTCATTTAAAGGAGGATATCATCCTATCATACCACATCATAATCATCTCAATAGCATGTTGGCACGCAAGGTTAACCATTATAACTCATAGCTAATCAAGCATGGCACAAGCAACTATAATCTCTAAATGTCATTGCAAATATGTTTACTTCATAATAGCTGAATCAGGAACGATGAATCATCATATTTACAAAAACAAGAGAGGTTGAGTTCATACCAGCTTTTCCCATCCCAATGAGTCCATCATATATCATCATTTTTGCCTTTCACTTGCACGACCGAACGGCGTGTATAATAATAGGAGTGCACGTGCATTGGACTAAGCTGGAATCTGCAAGCATTCAACTCAAGAGAGAAGACAAGTAATATGGGCTCTAAGTTAAATAAACAATCATGCATATAAGAGCCACTAAGCATTTTCAATATAGTCTTCTCGACCCCCAAAGAAAGGAAAATAAAAATAAAAACTATTTACACGGGAAAGCTCCCAACAAGCAAAAGAAGGACGGGAAATATTTTTGGGTTTTCTTTTTAATTCTACTACAAGCATGGAAAGTAGACTAACTATTTTTTTTGTTTTTTAAGGTTTATCAAACACACAAGAAGAAAGCTAGAAAAATAAATTTAAACTAACATGGATATTACAATGAAAGAGTATGAGCACCGACATCTAGCAATGAGTGTGTGTGAACATGAATATAATGTCGGTGGGAAATACGTACTCCCCCAAGCTTAGGCTTTTGGCCTAAGTTGGTCTATTGCCAGGGATAACCTGGCTGATATCCGTAGGTGAAGCTGGGGTCGTACTGCGATGAAGAATAGTTGGGATCATAATGTGATGAAGAGGACTCTGACTGCCACTGGCTGGCAACCGCCTCAGGATCCCAAGAATAAACAGACATTCGTGGAGGCTCCGGTTCCGAGGCTGGTGCAGGATTCCGATAGGCTTGAACAGCCGCCCACGGAACAATGTAAGTACCTGCAGACAAGTTAAACAAAGAGGGAGCAGGCAAAGTAATAGTCTCAGGGTGATGTTTATCAAAGTACAATTTATATTTAAGCGCCCTTTCGCGATTCTTAACAAGAAAATCATGCGCTACCATACTCTTATAATCTAAATAAGCACCGGGCAGCGCTGTTTCTTCTTTCTCCTCATGCCTAATAGGTATTTCAAAATGTTCAGATAGGCGTGAAGCATAAATTCCTCCAAAGATGGGGCCCTTAGTACGGTTCATACTCAACCGTCTAGCAACAATTCCACCCATACTAACAGAGTTATTGCGGTATAAACCATGGAGCAAAATAATAATATCAGGAATACTAAGGTTCCCATAGTTCCCGCGACCAATCAAGCAACGACTAGCAAATAAGGCAAAGTAGCGTAAAACAGGGAAATGTATGCTAGTAATTCTTGCATCAAAAACCTTCCTGGTTTCTCCCACAGTGATAGTGTCAATATAAGCTTCCACTTCATTACGGTGTGGTTCATCTAAAGAACCCTCGAAAGGTATTTTGCAAACCTCGCAAAATGCAGCTAATGTCATCTCCCTAGCAACATCATATAAATGGAACTCTACTGTTGGAGGTGATTTCTTAGGGAAAAAGTAGAAGTTCTGCACAAAAGTATCTGTGAGTAAGAGATACTGATGACGCTGGTCGCGGAGGAAGTTGGTGAGGCCGGCGTTCTCAATCAATAGATAGAAACCTTCATAAATCCCGGCACTCCTCAAGAAGTCATCGGAAGGCCATTCACACGGCCGGACCTCCGCGATACGAGGCAGATTAAATTTGGGCTTATGTTCTTCTTCCTTTTGTTTCTCCTTAGAACTTCGGCTCGACGAGCCCCTCAAAAGTCTCTTCATTATTTCTGAAACAATCTGAAATTTTTAGTAACTTCAAACAAAAGTGAACCAACTTCAATAAGATTGATAGCAACTACTCATACAAGTGCCTAGAGCATATATCAAGCATTAGAACTACTTGGAACCATATATATTTGACATGCAAGCTCAAGAACATGGTCACCTATGCAGCACAAATTTGCAATGAATAAAGCACTAGAACAAAAACTAATTGGACCAATGGAGGAGTCACATACCAAGGAACAATCTCCCCAAGCAGTTTTGCGAGAGGTGCTTTGAGCAAGGAGATCGAAAATCGCAGCAAAAGTTGCTGGAACACGAGCTTGAGTTGGTTTTTCGGGTTTGTGCGAGACAGAGGAAGAAGATGGGTGAAGGAATAAGTGGAGGAGGGCCACCGTGGGCCCACGAGGCAGGGGGGCGCGCCCAGGGGGGTAGGGCGCGCCCTCCACCCTCGTGACCAGGTGGCAGCTCCCCCCGTGGTAATTTTTGCACTAAAAATCCTTAAATATTCTCGAAAAAATCATATTAAATTGGCATGGCATTCTGAGGACTTTTATTTTCGGGATATTTTTATATTGCACGGATAAGTCAGGAAACAGACAGAAAAATACTATTTTACTTTATTTCTACTAAAGAACAGAAAATATAAAGAGGGTACAAAAGGTTGTGCTTCTAGTTTCATCCATCTCATGCTCATTAAAAAGAATCCACTAACAAGGTTGATCAAGTCTTGTTAGCAAACTCATTCCGATAATCATGGAACCGGAGAAATTTCGAATAACACTATGTTACCTCAACGGGGATATGGACATCCCCAACAATAAGTATATCATATTTCTTTTTGACAGTAGGAAGAGGAAATTCAGAACCTCCAAATATAATCGATGGAATTTTTCCAATAGAGTTGATACTATAAACTTGAGGTTGTTTCCTCGGAAAGTGCACCGTATGCTCATTACCATTAACATGAAAAGTGACATTGCCTTTGTTGCAATCAATAACAGCCCCTGCAGTATTAAGGAAAGGTCTTCCAAGAATAATAGACATACTATCATCCTCGGAAATATCAAGAATAACAAAGTCCGTTAAAATAGTAACGTTTGCAACCACAACAGGCACATCCTCACAAATATCGACAGGTATAGCAGTTGATTTATCAGCCATTTTCAAAGATATTTCAGTAGATGTCAACTTATTCAAGTCAAGTCTACGATATAAAGAGAGAGGCATAACACTAACACCGGCTCCAAGATCACATAAAGCAGTTTTAACATAATTTCTTTTAGTGGAGCATGGTATAGTAGGTACTCCTGGATCTCCAAGTTTCTTTGGTATTCCACCCTTAAAAGTGTAATTAGCAAGCATGGTGGAAATTTCAGCCTCCGGTATCTTTCTTTTATTAGTAATGATATCCTTCATATACTTAGCATAAGGATTTGTTTTGAGCACATCAGTCAATCGCATACGCAAAAAGATAGGTCTAATCATTTCAACAAAGCGCTCAAAATCCTCATCATCCTTTTTCTTGGATGGTTTCGGAGGAAAAGGCATGGGTTTCTGAACCCATGGTTCTCTTTCTTTACTATGTTTCCTAGCAACGAAGTCTCTTTTATCATAACGTTGATTCTTTGATTGTGGGTTATCAAGATCAACAACAGGTTCAACTTCTACATCATTATCATTACTAGGTTGAGCATCATCATGAACATCATCATTAACACTTTCACTAGGTTCATGTTCATTACCAGCTTGTGTTTCAGCATCAGACATAGATATATCATTTGGATTATCAGGTGGTTCAGCAATAGGTTCACTAGAAGTTTGCACAGTTCTATCATTTTTCTTTTTCTTCCTTTTAGAAGAACTAGGTGCATCAATATTATTTCTTTGAGAATCTTGCTCGATTCTCTTAGGGTGGCCTTCAGGATACAAAGGTTCCTGAGTCATTCTACCAGTTCTAGTAGCCACTCTAACAGCATAATCATTTTTCTTACTATTCATTTCATCAAGCATTTCTTTCTGAGCTTTAAGTACTTGTTCTACTTGAGTGGTAACCATAGAAGCATGTTTGCTAACAAGTTTAAGTTCACCTCTAATATTATCCATATAATCACTCAAGCGTTTAATCATAAAGGTAGTCTGCTTTAATTGTCTACCAAAATAAGCATTAAAGTCATCTTGCTTAAACATAAAGTCATCAAACTCATCCAAGCACTGACTAGCAATTTTAGTAGAGGGACTTCAACTTTATCATATCTATAGAGAGAATTTACCTTTACTACCTGTGTCGGGATATCGGGAGGTTCTTTAGTAAATAAGTAATTGAATCATATACTTCTTCAACAGGCGATAAATTAAGACCATGTATTTCTTCAATAGGAGGTAAATTCTTAACATCTTCAGCTTTAATACCTTTTTCTTTCATAGATTTCTTTGCCTCTTGCATATCTTCGGGACTGAGAAATAGAACACCTCTCTTTTTCGGAGTTGGTTTAGGAATAGGCTCAGTAATTGGCTCAGGAGTTGGCTCGGGAGGTGGCTCAGGAGGTGCCCAATTATTTTCATTTGCCAACATATTATTCAATAAAATTTCAGCGTTATCCGGTGTTCTTTCCTTGAAAAGAGAACCAGCACAACTATCCAGGTAATCTCTGGAAGCATCAGTTAGTCCATTATAAAAGATATCAAATATTTCAGGTTTCTTAAGAGGATGATCAGGCAAAGCATTAAGTAACTTGAGAAGCCTCCCCCAAGCTTGTGGGAGACTCTCTTCTTCAATTTGCACAAAATTGTATATTTCTCTCAAAGCAGCTTGTTTCTTATGAGCAGGGAAATATTTAGCAGAGAAGTAATAAATCATATCCTGGGGACTTTGCACACAGGCAGGATCAAGAGAATTAAATCATTTCTTAGCATCACCCTTTAATAAGAACGGAAATATTTTGAGTATATAAAAGTGGCGTGATCTCAGATTATTAGTAAACTGGGCAGCTATTTCATCTAACTTACGAAGATGTGCCACAACAGTTTCAGATTCATAGCCATAAAAAGGATCAGATTCAACCAAAGTAATTATATCTGGATCAACAGTAATATCATAATAATCCTGATCAGGAACACAGATAGGTGAAGTAGCAAAAGCAGGGTCGGGTCTCATCCTACCTCTAAAAGATTCCTTACTCCACTTAATTAGTAACCTCTTACATTCAGGTTTATTCGGACAAGCAAGAATAGCTTCATAAGATTCATTATTAAAAAGATAACCCTCAGGAATAACATGCATAGGTTCATCATCACTAACATCATCGTGTTCAGGTTCACTAATTTCTCTTTCTCTAGACTTAGAAATTTGCTCATCTAGAAATTCACCAAGTGGCACAGTAGTATCAAGCATAGAAGTAGTTTCATCATAAGTATCATGCATAGCAGAAGTGGCATCATCAATAACATGCGGCATATCAGAATTCATAGCAGTAGTAGGTTTAGGTGTCGCTAGCTTACTCATAACAGAAGGTGAATCAAGTGCAGAGCTAGATGGCAGTTCCTTACCTCCCCTCGTAGTTGAGGGATGAATTTTTGTCTTAGCGTCTTTCAAGTTCTTCATAGTGTCCAGCAGATATAAATCCCAAGTGACTCAAAGAATAGAGCTATGCTTCCCGGCAACGGCGCCAGAAAAAGGTCTTGATAACCCACAAGTATAGGGGATCGCAACAGTTTTCGACGGTAGAGTATTCAACCCAAATTTGTTGATTCGACACAAGGGGAGCCAAAGAATATTCTCAAGTATTAGCAGCTGAGTTGTCAATTCAACCACACCTGGAAACTTAGTATCTGCAGCAAAGTGTTTAGTAGCAAAGTAATATGATAGTGGTGGTAACGGTAACAAAGTAAAGACAACAAAAGTAATGTTTTTGGTATTTTTGTAGTGATTGTAACAGTAGCAACGGAAAAGTAAATAAGCATAAACCAGTATATAGAAAACTCGTAGGCATCGGATCAATGATGGATAATTATGCCGGATGTGGTTCATCATGTAACAGTCATAACATAGGGTGACACAGAACTAGCTCCAGTTCATCAATATAATGTAGGCATGTATTCCGTAAATAGCCATACGTGCTTATGGAAAAGAACTTGCATGACATCTTTTGTCCTACCCTCCCGTGGCAGCGGGGTCCTATTGAAAACTAAGGGATATTAAGGTCTCCTTTTAATAGAGAACCGGAACAAAGCATTAACATATAGTGAATACATGAACTCCTCAAACTATGGTCATCACCGGGAGTGGTCCCGATTATTGTCACTTCGGGGTTGCCGGATCATAACACATAGTAGGTGACTATAGACTTGCAAGATAGGATCTAGAACTCACATATATTCAAGAAAACATAATAGGTTCAGATCTGAAATCATGGCACTCGGGCCCTAGTGACAAGCATTAAGCATAGCAAAGTCATAGCAACATCAATCTCAGAACATAGTGGATACTAGGGATCAAACCCTAACAAAACTAACTCGATTACATGATAAATCTCATCCAATCCATCACCGTCCAGCAAGCCTACGATGCAATTACTCACGCACGGCGGTGAGCATCATGAAATTGGTGATGGAGGATGGTTGATGATGACGACGGCGACGAATCCCCCTCTCCGGAGCCCCGAACGGACTCCAGATCAGCCCTCCCGAGAGAGATTAGGGCTTGGCGGCGGCTCCGTATTGTAAAACGCGAAGGAACTTTCTCTCTGATTTTTTTCTCCTCAAAAGCCAATATATGGAGTTGGAGTTGGCGTCGGAGGGTCACCAGGGGGCCCACGAGGTAGGGGGGGGGGGCGCCCAGGGGGGAGGGGCGCGCCCCCACCCTCGTGGACAGGGTGTGGGCCCCCTGGTCTTCATCTTTGGCGAGGATTTTTTATTATTTATTCTAAGATATTTCGTGGAGTTTCAGGTCATTCCGAGAACTTTTGTTTTCTGCACATAAAACAACACCATGGCAATTCTGCTGAAAATAGCGTCAGTCCGGGTTAGTTCCATTCAAATCATACAAGTTAGAGTCCAAAATAAGGGCAAAAGTGTTTGGAAAAGTAGATACGCCGGACGTATCAGTTGGTTATTAGGCTCAACAACTATTGCATAGACCTGGGTTTGAATCCTCTTTTAAGCACTTTTATTTTCTTTTCATATTATGCAGCGAAAAACCAGAAAAAACCACTAGCGATTTACTACGGTTTTTGATAGAAGAAAAAAAAATCAGTGGAAGCGAGCGTGGGATGATAGCGATCAGGTAGGAACGAGTCGTTCGGATCTATCGCTAACTTTCAGTCGACTAGAAGTTGGCCTGGATAGAGCTCGACAACCATCTTGGAGTACAAGCCAAGATAGTGGCAGCTAGAGGTCGGTTGGATTCCTGTACGTAGTAATGTTGAGGCGATGACAATATTGACTGACTTGGTGAAAGGAGATGGGTAGAATACCGACGAAGCCGTCCCTGCCATCGTCTGCAGGAATCACCCAACTTGAAGAATCTACATTTTCCCCTACATTTCTGCTCATTAATAGAAGATGCTAAAATACAATGCATGTTTTTCTTCAGGTTTTTAATTTTGCTTTTTCTTTTTTTTTCAACGCATGTCTACCTTCTTTCAATACACATTGTTCATTTTGGTACAGATGTGGAACATTTTATTGATACACGTTGAACGTTTTTTGAATACACTATATACTATTTTTTCAAATACTTGTCTTGAAATTATTTCAAACACATGCTAAATATTTTTTAAATACACATTGAACTTTTTTTAATGGCATGAAATATTTTTAAAAAACTATATGAACAATTTTTTAAAGTGCCACAAAACTTTTCCAAAACGCGTGAATATTTTATTTATTTTTTGCTAAAAGGACCACAGTCTACATATAAATTATTAATATTTATTTAAAATGTCACGTAAATTTTTATACTACACGGACATCTTTTTCATATTGTGTAAACATTTTGTTAAATTGTCACCTACATTTTTTTTGAAACACTCGTTTTTTTTGAAATATCATGTACATATTCTCAAATGAGACGAAATATTTTTTTAAAATTATGCAGACATTCATTTTCACATTGTATAAATATTCTTTGATAAGATTGTACCAGCTTAATTTTACAGCCTTGCTAGGCCCACCCGAAGTGGACCGGGCTGACGGGGATAGAAGAAGCATCATCAATCAAGTAGCCCAAAGCCCAAGCTACCAACACGACCGAGCTTCATCCGTCCATGGCCCTGCTCCGCGTCGCCGCCGCCGCCCTCCGCCGCCGCGCCCGCGTCGCCGCTCTCCCGGCCATCTCCCCCTTCCCCCACACGCACGGCCAAACCTCCTCCCCCTCCCCCTCCCCCGGTCCCGTCTCCAACCCCCACGCCCGGCGCCACCTAATCACCCTAAGCCGCCGCGGCCCATGCCTTCGCCGGCCCCCCGCCTCCGCGGCGGCCTCCCCGTACTACATCGACAGGATCCTGCTCCCCAGAAGCTTCTCGCATCCGCTCTCGACCTCCTCCCGGGACAAGGATTCGGACAAGGACAAGGAGGATGGCCTCCCACCTCCTCCGCCGTCGCCGGCGTCGTGGGTGGAGAGGTGGCTCCCGGAGGCGGCGCGGCCGTACGCGATGCTCGCCCGCCTCGACAAGCCCATCGGCACCTGGCTCCTCGCCTGGCCCTGCATGTGGTACGCTTGCTACTGCTGACATCACCATCTCTCACCACCATTGCGTAGATTAGCAGGATTAGATCGCCGGAGACTAGTAGAGGGCATGCTGAGCTCACAATTTCAGATTTTTAGTTAACAGGTTTAGTCCATTTTGAAAATTTTGAGTTGATGCTCGATCTTGTGCTTTAGGAAGAAAACAGAGCATGCTTAGCAACACCAGAGCAGCTTCTCTTACCAAGTGCTCCAGCTTACCTAAAGAGCTCCCTTGACCTTTGCTTTGTAGGTCGATCACGATAGCGGCGATGCCGGGGGAGCTCCCCGACTTGAAGATGCTGGCGCTCTTCGGGTGCGGAGCTGTCCTCCTAAGGGGGGCTGGCTGCACAGTGAATGATCTTCTCGACCGCGACATTGATAACAAGGTAATTCTGCTTCTTTTTTTCTGGTTGCAGATAAACACTTCAGATCTTGCGTGTTGGTGAAAATGCCCTTCAGATTCTTGCAACCGTGAACTTGAAAAGGGATTGGCTGCAATTTTAAATGATTAAATCTGTCAGTGTGTTCTATGCTCACGGCTTAGCTGGAATTTAGCAAAATTAAGTGTTGACTGTCCTGACCATAGTATATAAGTAGCAGCTAAAACTAACAGCACAGTGGAATCATGGAGAGGAAAATATGCTAACTAAGGTTACAGACAAGTTTGATGTATGTTGTACTCTTGGATGTGTGTGTTCTACTACTGCTGCATTACTTCACTCAAGTGGATAGTGAATTGATGATGTATACGTTCCTCGTGTAGGTTGAGCGCACCAAAAGCAGGCCTTTTGCATCAGGCGCTCTAACCCCTTCTCAAGGAGTGGCCTTCCTCGGAGGTCAGCTGCTGCTGGGATTGGGCATTCTTCTCCAACTTAACAACTTCAGGTGAATTCTGTGTTCTTTTGCTTGTGTGACTCGAATGCAGTTTGCCTGTTTTGGATGCTCCAAAGTTCTTCCAAACAAACTGTATAGTAATTGACATTTTGTGGAGTCCACATAATGTATCTTTTAAAATCTAATACGTGCCTGTTGATTCGTTTTTAGTTATAGACTTAAGTTCTCGCAAACTCCAAAGGATTGAGAGCTTGTCAGATGCATTTCCTTCCAACATTATTGTAATGTTCATCTCTAAATTTGTCTACTTGTCCATGTAGCCGTGTTCTTGGGGCATCTTCCCTTCTTCTGGTGTTTTCTTATCCCCTGATGAAGAGATTCACATTTTGGGTATGTTATGCACACATGCTAGGTTGTACTACCATGATATTTGCTTACAGAGAGTGATCACTTAAATACTTCTGGTGCATTTTTTGACAGCCTCAGGCATATCTCGGCTTGACCTTCAACTGGGGAGCTTTGTTAGGATGGGTTGCTATCAGAGGGAGCTTAGACCCTGCAGTCATCCTTCCACTGTATACTGCTGGTATATGTTGGACATTGGTGTATGATACCATATATGCACATCAGGTATTTTACTAGTGGCATTCTTTCATACCTAAACTGTCCAAAAAAGGTTATCGGGATTGTCGTGGTTTCTTATGATCATAACTGTTACATGTCAGGACAAAGAAGATGACCTCAAAGTAGGTGTCAAGTCCACAGCATTAAGGTTTGGGGATTCGACCAAGCAATGGATCAGTGCCTTTGGCGCTGCATCTATTGGCAGCTTAGCGCTCAGCGGCTACAATGCCGAACTTGGTTGGTGCTCATTATCAGAATGTCATGTTCTACAAAGAGTATATTGTTTTTAACATAATATTGACTACAATGCTTTGATCATGTTCGACAGCGTGGCCCTACTACCCTCTTCTGACAGGTGCAGCTGCACATTTGGCATGGCAGATTTCAACTGTTGACTTATCTGACCGTGCAGATTGCAACAGGAAGTATGTTCCTTTACATTGAATCCTCACTCTTCATTTTGAGATTTAAAAGAAATTATGTACTCATTGTTTAGTTGCAACCTTGAAGTGCTTAAATAATTAAATCTGTCTTGTATAATTCCTAATCTGCAGGTTTGTATCTAATAAGTGGTTTGGAGCTTTGGTGTCCAGTGGAATTTTGTTGGGGCGACTGGCATCATGATAGAGATAAATCAGGCACGATATGCCAGTTCTTGTTTTCTATAGGATTTTGATAGCTTTGATGGAACCAGTACATTTTTGTGACTAGTGACACAAGGACAGACCTACTGTTTCAATCTTGCCATATGCTAAATGCAGCGTGCTGCAGAATAAACCTCTGTAAGTACTTTTTTCTCCGATAAATAACTTGTGCTTTTCTGAGTTTCTTCTCTACTCATCATAAGTATTAAAGCCACATACTAACTGATTAGTTGTGCTGTTGTCTAGCAGGTTTATTTCCTGGGCTTTTCCTTGCGGTGTTCCCCATTCTGTCCCCGATGATAAACCAAGGAAACAGGGGGTATACCATTGTTGTAGAACACATTGTTGTGCATTTTACCACAGTATGTGATTATTATGATGTACGCTCTCCACCAAAACGAGAACCAGAAACACGACCCGGCCTCATGCTGTATATCTGGGAAGGTGGTAGATTGCCGGTCTTCCCATTCAGCTGTTTTCACACCTGTAGTTAGCTCAGACTCTCAGAGCAGCTGGGCAAAACAAATATACCGATGGATTTGTGGTGCATTGTGTTATCACCATGGGTTCCTGTCAGGATTCTCTTGTGCACCTGCTATTTTTTGGGGTCTAACCTGTTATATATGACGGGCAGCGGCATCGTACTTTAGATGTGCTGTATTTCACTCTGCATCTAGTGGTGTAATGCAGATATGTCCACTCACTCTGCATCGCTGGACTGTCTGTTCTCACGCCAACAACAAATTAGACACGTTGTGAGTGGCATGAGCCAGCGCCTGTCTAAACGCTTGGATGGGTTGTACCTGATCCTTTGTACTCCCTCCGTTCCTAAATATTTGTCTTTCTAGACATTTCAACAAGTGACTACATACGAAGCAAAATGAGTGAATCTACATTCTAAAATATGTCTACATACATTCGTATGTTGTAGTCCATTTAAAACGTCTAAAAAGACAAATATTTGGGAACGGAGGGAGTATATCGGATAACAATATTGGTAGGGATTGTTAAAACCTTTATTTCTGGTCAGCTGAAAGGCAAACATGTTAAGCGAAACTGCCTTTTTTCAGGTAAAGGCGATTGAAGTTGCTACCTGCTGTCCTGCTCTCTGATCTAATGGCTGTGATTGTTGATGGTAGCTGTAACTCCAGCACTGTTTTTTTTTTTTTTTTTTGAAATCAAGCATGGTTAGGTTAGATGAAGCTAAAGACGTTGCCAAAACCCTCCTTTGATGCCTTGAGCAGATATGATTCAGAAAGGGGTTCAAGTGGTGGTGCACGTTGAGTTGAGGCCCGTATTGATGAGCCTCTCCACCATGTCGCCACATCGGGGTGCTGCTCATGGTGGTCGGTGCACTGCACTCTGTTCCCGTTCTTTCTATTGGTGAACAGTGTGCAGTCGGTTCAGTGTTGGGCGCGGCTGGCTGTCACCCACCCACCGGAGCAGCACGCTAACTGCACTCTGTGCACCAGCGTACCAGCCGTGCTGGACCGACGCCATCACGCTCTACATTGTCACTGGAGGGCAGGTTGAAAAGGCACCCTTGGCGTGACCCACTGTTAACCGACACTATCTACTTACTACTACTCTGCATCCTCTCCTCTCCCCCATCCTCCATCCACCTTCATCACCATCTCCACCTCAATCTCCCTGGCAATGGCGTCCGCCTTCAACGCTCACCCTCTCCTCCTCCTCGTCGCCGTCCTCACCGTCGCCCTGGCGGCGGCGACAGTGGCCGTGGACGCGCATCATCCGGCTCCGGGCGGCGATGAGGAACGTCATCTCACGGTAATTAACCAAACTTTTCTCGCCTCACCGGTGAGTGAACTCCCAGTCTCTTCATGCCTGCCTCGATGTGCCGCGTAATTAATCAGTAGCTACCGGTTACAAGTTCAATCTAAGCGAAGCCTCTCTGTGTGTAATAAAAAGGATGATCCAGTTGTTCATCATCATATATAAATAGACGTGAGGCAGAGAAAGATAGGCGCGCGCCCGTCCGAAGGGGCCGGACGGACTTGCTTCTATTAATGCCTGCTATATACGCATTGCTTCACGCATGCTCTCCATCTCCCTCAGCCACCCTATCCTATCCGTCATCCATGGCGCTCTCCAAGAAGCCTCTCCTCCTCGCCCTCGCCGCCGTCGCCCTCCTCGTGGCCACCGTCGACGCGCAGCAGGCCGCCTACGGTCTCTCCTCGGTAAACAAACGAACCAACATTCCCACCCCTCTTGTTTTCCTCTTCTTCTTCTGAATCATCAACCTTGAAATAATTTCCACACGGTTTCAGACTCTGGAGAAATCTATATATGGTGCTCGTCTCGTTTGTTGTGCAGCCATTGCGTGATCGATATGAACATGGTTGATGAAATTGTTGTACATGTGCGTGCAGACGGCGGGTGGAGGCGGCGGGAGGACGCTGCTGGGCATAGACTGCCCCAAGGCGTGCGAGGCGCGGTGCGGGAAGAACTGGAAGAACGAGATGTGCAACAAGTTGTGCAACATCTGCTGCGGCAAGTGCAGCTGCGTCCCCTCCGGCACCGGCCAGGACACCCGCAACGAGTGCCCCTGCTACGCCAACATGAAGAACACCAAGAACGGCAAACCAAAGTGCCCCTAAACCTAAGCTAAACTAGCCAAGGCAAGCATGCAAGGCGGGCTAAAAATTATGATCCCATCCATCAATAATCTCCGCCGCTCGACGCTGGAGTTCATCTTAGCCTGCCATCTCCCTTTTGTTGTGGATCATATAGAATCGTGTATGCTAATGTGCTAATACTATTAGTAGAAGCTATTTAGGTCCCAATAATGGGAGGAGGAGATCAAAGAGAGGTAGATCTAAGCTCCATCTTCCCCTCTTGTGTACTCATCATCCATTATGTATCTGTATTGCAAAATGTGTAGTGTTGGAAGCAGTCTGGTTGGAAGAGTACGTTGGTCTTCAGGTTCAGTATGTGCTGCTCGATTGAACGACTGGGGCAGCGTCTTGTGGATCCTTTTTGTCTTGCTGGGCAGCACTATTTTCTACTGTCTTCCTATTTAAACGCCTGTAAAAAAATCCTCCTGTTTAAACATGCAGTAAGTTATTGGAATTTTTAATTAGGAAATAATATTTAAGAGGCAGGGGGATCGATACCTCCCATCATTCAGTTTCTAGTTTTTAGATTTAGATTTATTTTGTCAATCGATTTGATTTTTTCCGTTACCCAAATACTCCATCCGTTCCAAAATAAGTGACTCAATTTTGCACTAACTTTGTACTGACTCAACTTTACACTCTTAAACACATATTATAAATGCATATGACTCCAATTCAAAATTATGGTCTTGATTTTAATTTCTCTGTCCAACCAATTCTTCCAATTCTATAGCATAGCAAAAGAGAGCAAACACATTGCAATTTTAACGTGGTCTTTGACGTTGTCCTCCTACCAAATCCATAATCTTGTGCGTTCAAATTACTCATATCCATTCTCAAATTTTACCTCATTGTAAATCTTGCAAAAGAAAAACTACAATGGCCGCTTAAAATTCCTCAATGACTACAACACGGCCTTCCGTTATATTCACACCTTCCTTTTTAATCATAAACTCTGCAATAGACGCAAGATTCCATCATCTTTTGATGATCTCTTAAGCCAGTAGTATCTCATCACTTTTTTCTATGGTTTCGTCGCAACGCACGTGCATTGTGCTAGTATTAGTAAAAAGAAGAAGTTCAAGTGTTGGTAAACATCGAGGGAAAAGTCTGTGGAGCGCTTGCCTCGAGCGACGCTCGAGTAGGCAGGCTCATTTGTACCTACAAATGTTAGCTTAGTTTGTTCATTTTGTCTATTCCTTTTTTCTGTCCATTTTTAAATTTTGTTTATATTTCAAAAACTTTCCAATATACATACTACAAAATTACTGCACATATTTTTACAATGTTCATCGTGTAGTTTAAAAATGAGAATGCAGCGTAAACATTTTGTTCACGCAATTACTAAAAATGTTTGTACTATTCACAAACATGTTTGTGACATTTTAAAATTTCGTAAGTTTCAAACAAATGTTCATGACATTTTAAGAAAATGTTTACAGAATGTATTTTTGCATAAATTTGAAATAATGTTAAATTAAATTGAAAAAAATCTTGATACTAAAAAATGAAATGTGTATCAATAAAATGTTTGTAAAATTTAAGAAAATGTTTTTACAATGTAAAAGAATTGTGCAGGTAATTTTACAAAATGTTTCTACCACTCCAAAAAATGTAGCGTGTATTTGAAAACTGATTAACATTAAAAATGTTCAAACATGTATTAAAACAATGTTCATCATATATGTGAAAAAAATTAATGCGTATTAATAAAATATTCCACGCATATACGAAAAACGTACAATGTGTAATAAAAAAGTCAACATGTATTAAGGAAAAGAAAAAGTAACAAAAAAAGAAAAGAAAAAGTAACAACACAAAAAGAAATAAATATCTGTTCCGGCAAGTGCACCTGTGTCCCCTTCGGCACTGGCCACCACACGCACATCGAATGCCCCTGCTGTGCCCAGATGAAAAACTCCAAGAACGGCAAACCCAAATGCTCATTAACTAAACTAATCAAGCACCCCTCATGCAAGGTGGAATGTGAATTATAAGTCCATCCATCAATAATCTCTACGGCTAGCTGGTGTTCATCCATCCATGCCGATTTTCCTTTCGTTGTGGATCATATATGATATGCCAATAATAATAGTACATGCTATTTGGGTCCTAATGAAGGGAGGAGATCAAGAGAGGTAGATCTAAGCTCCATCTTCTCCTCTTGTGTATTCATCGATTATGTATCAGTACTAGATCATTGCTGGCGCGCGTTGCGGCGCCCATCTATTTTGACGGTAGAATGATATGAGTTGCCATCGATATATGAAGGCACAAGCTAAACAAAACTAAAATGAAAACTACGTGGAAACTAAAATATGCTAAAATAACTTGTTCCACACATTTTTTCCCTTTTGTTTTGATATGAGTACTCCCATCAATAGTAAGTAGAAACTCAAAAGCAAAATATATTTTGTTCAGAATAACATTATTATTCTGATAATGCCCAACACCTGAACTCTTTTCTACCAGTTTATACATGATGTGATACAATTATTAAGCATCTACCCAATCCAACCTCTAGAGCACCGGTTAACGCACAGGCAACTTCACCGTTGAATAAGACTTGTAGTTCATAATATATCAATAAATTGTTTGCAGTTACAATGCGAAGAAGAGGAAATTTCCATAGTTTGTAGTATTTAGCAGTGACTATCAAATTTAGATATTAGAAAGCTGCATAAATTGTGCACATGAATCTACAATGTCTCGTGATTTCGAGAGGAGCATATGCTACAAAATCTGAATATTAAAGATATTGTGGAATCACAAAATATAAAAAGGAATAAAAAAAGTAATGAGCATATATGGCGATTTCATTTGGATTGAAGGGATTTCGAATGGCATACCATGAGAAGCAAATGGTCTAATAGCTACAAATCCTTACCAAGAACAGTTTGTTCAAACCCTGCGATAGGAAATGGGAAAATAAATTTTTGAAGCCACCGAACATATCTTATAGGGGGGGTGATGGAGTGAAAGACAGGTATAAACTGAAGCATGTTCGTATGAATTTGAAACCTGGTTTCTGGCCACCAATGGCAAGGTAGGCAGGTAGCAACACGTAGAAATAATGAAATGGTTTAAGGCAAGTAAATACTTTGGATTTATCAGCTTACTTTCATAACAGTAATTATTGCAGAGGGAATTTGAGTTAAAACATCAGTAAAAATAGGGTATTTAGGCCTCAAAATATTAGGTTTAAAGAGAAAATTATTAGGTTTAAAGAGGAGAGTTGAATCAACAGAAATAATTGCCTCAGCACTGATATATTTAGCACTAACAAGTGTAGAATGTAGGTACACGCAGGATTAGTTTGCGGATTTAAGCGTAGCACAAAATAGCAACTTGGCTTGCAAAATATGTACGTGGAGTATAGGAGAGGAAAGGTACAGGAAGTGAGACAGATCGCCAACCAGCGATCGCAGAGGAGCCGCTCCGCCGCGGCCGCAAACTCATGCTCCGGCTCCATCCAACTGCTCAGCTGCAACCACGATCTGCAATCCAAGAACCAGAGACCAAAATCAGGGGTGAATTAAGAAGTTAGACCATTAACCAGTGAGGAAATTAGAGGGATAGATCGAGGGTAGAGGAGAGGTTCAGGATCCATTAGCCAGCAACCATCCATTGTCGTTGGCGGCGCCCGGCCGCATCGGTTAGGTTGGGTCTGGAATGCGAGCAGGTGAAAATGTGGCTAGTCCTCTATATTTTCTTCTGTCTAGGTGAAGCCCATTAGGCCCAAATTCACACCAGGCGTCCAAAAAAGTCATCAGAGCAGCGGCCCAGCACGAAAACTCTCGGTCTTAGCGAACACAACGGTTCGAGGCTGGATTAACAGTAAATCTGACGGTCGAAAACATCCCAAAGTGATGATCCAAAGGCTGAAAATGCTAATAGCCTGAGAAGGCTGGAAAGATGCTCAGTTATAATATATCTAAATTGCAAGATACGTAGTATTGGAAGGAAAGCAAATATGTGTATGTCTTGAGGTTCAGCATTGCTTGATTGAATAATGGGGCAACGTCTTGTGGATCCTCTAGGTAGCACTATTTTTGTATCATCTCCTATTTAAACGCCCGTAAGAAAAAATATCTCCCGTTTAAACATGTAATTCAATAGAATTGTTAATTGGGGATAATATATCAATATAATAACACGCAATGTAGCTCAAATGGTAGATCACTTAGAATGCATTTAAGAGGTAGGGGGATTGGTACCCTATCTCCAGTTTCTGATTTTGTTGTTGTTGTTGTTGTTTATTGGTTTGATTTTTATTACAGAAAACAAATGGCCAAAGAAAATAGATAAGGTAATTCACAAAAATATAGATCTAGTAATTTGTTTGGTTTGTTTTAAGAAGATATTCATCTTATATAAAAATATATTAACAAGAAAGTTTAGTTTGTGTTTAAAATATGGTCATCGTATACTAGCTATCATATGCACATAACATTGCCAAATCTCGCTACAATTGAAAGACCAATTTGTTCAGCGCACCTTTTGTGGCATGCCACATCTTAGTAAGAAACGCGTGGTGAAGTCCAGCTATGAACCAAACATGCCCGAGATCACTA
This sequence comes from Aegilops umbellulata, assembly GCA_032464435.1. Taxonomy (NCBI): domain Eukaryota; kingdom Viridiplantae; phylum Streptophyta; class Magnoliopsida; order Poales; family Poaceae; genus Aegilops; species Aegilops umbellulata. Next base: position 3,481,354 of record CP136057.1, on the reverse strand, counting down.
GTTATGGGTACCAATTGCAAAGGTTACCCCAAGGCCTACCAAGGTTCAAGTCCTATAATTGGCACCAGCTAGTGCTCTCATTTTTCTAGATTTGATTCAGACTTTTCAGCGATGTTCATTCAGTGGGAGGAGACGTTTTCATCTACTATTAGGCACATGTGGTGACTTCGTCAATCTTAAGATGTTGTACTTGCTCAGTATCTCAAATGTGCTCATAGGATTGGATGTGCGTGCTTGTGTTCATAGGGGTGAGTGTAACTACGTGTATGTGAGCATCAGTGATCGTACTGTGTTAAAAATAGATGCCTAAAAATAACTAAAATCAATGAAAACAAAATGTAGAAGTGTTCTTGATTTCTAGAAATTGGATATATCATAAAGGTTCATAAGTAGTACAATGAATCCCAACATGACAAAAATTACATTGAGCAACACCACCAAACGATCGCTATCGCTGCTGGTGTGCGGTGTCGCTGCTCCCGTACTAGAGCTAACTTGAACTTGTCGATGTCATCACAGAAGTCTTTGTGCACGTATGGACCAACACATCAGAGCCGCAGTTGTCGCCATTGAACTCTTGAATCGTTCTGAAGAGCATGAGACCAAACCTCATCGTGATTCATGCACGATGCGAAACCCTAGCCTCGCCGCCATAGGGGACGCTAGGAATCTACATTGGAGCTTCATCGACTCCCTCCCGATGGCCAATGTCGAGGAGGATCTAAGATTGGATGACTAGTTTGAAGATGTAGCACAAGCACTGCCCTGCAAGAAAATAAAAACCTAACCTAAACTACTTTCCGGAGCCGAGGCATCATGATCTTCGTCCCTGCCACTGGCCACCTGAGTTGCATGCGGCGTGGATATAGATCCACAAACTCACCGGCGAAGCTTGGACGGGATGAGTGCCCTAGCAGCCAAGAGAAACCCTGACCAGGGACGAGTCGTAGCTTAGAGTGTTTTAGTTTACATTTTAAAAACAACTAGATCATTGAAGGCGCGCGTTGCTGCGCCCGTCTATTTTTGCTATGGATTGATAGGAATTTTCACAATTATTTGAAGAAAAAAATAAAACTTAAGGCTGTTCAATTTCATCATTGGCCGTCCTAATCGTTAATTTAAGAATAAAGCATGCAAGCTGGATCTTAAAAGAATCTCATGACATAACACTTACTTTTTTTAGCCCTAGCATACAAAAAGGACCCATGCCTCACAAGATGCTTTACAACTTACACATTATACTTGACAAAACATATATCTGAAGTTCGCGAGTTCTTTACAAAGAATGTGATTTAGAAGGTTTAATTCTCGATGCACAAGATGCCTTCAAGATTTACAACCCTATCAAAAATCCTTTTGGGGCTCTTTTTAAGCTGTTGGTTCAGGAATCATCTAATAGCACAATATATGAAACAGATTACCCCTTTAACATTTCCAGAGCACAGACTCTTTTATCATGATGAAACTCATATAAAAGTTATATAATGAGGTTAAATCCAACCTTCAATGAAGAACCAAAGCTGGCATGTTTCGAATATTTTTACACCATCAGCACTGACTTCTTCGACCAGCTAGCTGGCGCACTGAAGGGAACACCATGAATTGACATAGTCCATCTAGTTAATGCAACTTACCATAAAGCGTTAAACGACAACAGCAAACAGCTAGGTTGAAACTTGTCATCATCGGGGGAGAGAATCATACACTCACTAAGAAAATGCAAGAGACAGTCGTTTCTTGCTCCGATGCCTCGATGAATCTGAAGTTCAGAACATTGCCAATGCCTTAATTAAGCATTATTTATTTTTTGTTGTAAGAACCAATATGCAAAGCCATTGAAATAAACCAGAGAAACAGTTTACACGAAAATACTCAATTTTCATAACAAGGTTGAGCTATAAGGGGAGGAAATCTCTACCAGCTTACCCTAGAATGGGATCAAACTTGACATACCACTTCCGATGGTAATCACAAAACCTACAAAACAAGAAGGAACCAGATCAAATCCTCACACCACAAACTACAAAATCGAACCAGCAAGAATTTTTGGGACCCATCGCCGCTCATCGAGGTAGAACTTATGGCCTACCCTCACTGGTTGCTTTATTGAGAAATTCAAGAACTTCTTGAAAGCAGCAGCTATCGTTGGTGTCACTGGAGTGGCTTCCCATTGTTGCAAAGTTGGCTTGCTATTGCATCCAGAAATCATGTCAATATGGAGGACAAAAGGGAATGTATGCAAAAATATGTTCATTGGTCTTAAAAAGAACATGATCCATTTATTCTATTATTTACATTCTTTACTATAGGATTTGAACTATTTTCAGCCTCTCAGAAATATCTGTGAGTAGTGGGCACATGAAGAAACAACAATATCATTAGTCATAGTCTACACACACAGATAGTTGTAAAAGCAAATATATAGTGTCGAGCCTAATGGCTTGGATGATTTCAGGCTAAAGAGAAGTGGCTAGATTTTTTAAAAAAAGTTGATGTTCCGATGGTACATCATGCACAAACTTGCTTAACTGAAGGAAAAAATATATACGAAGGTTTTAGACCTGACTTTAATGGGTTGGGCGATTTCAAGCTAAAAAGCAAATATCTAGGTAAATCCTTCAGAATTTGGGTATAACTGCTTTAGTTGTTTTATTAGGAGCTTGTGCCATATGGATTGAAACAGCTGATTCTGTTCACATAAGATTGAACGTGTATGCACGAAGTGCTGATTAAACTGGGCAGGAAGCTTGTCTAACCTGTAGGGATGTGGAGTAGACTCGTTCGTTGTTCAGGACTCAGTAGCATTAATGCAGAGAATAGTTGTGTAGAATCAGGAAGATATATTATTTTTCCACGCTGGTGCCGAGAAATTGTAAGAATATGGTCGCGCATGGGTGACGCTTCTATTAAGATCGTGGATGAGAAGGAAATACATGTCAACTTCCATGATGCCAGTACAATATATATATATATATATATATATATATATATATATATATATATATATATATATATATATATATATATATATAGTGATGCTATTCATCACCCAGGATGCAGAATAAGTTATTTTTCACCCGAGGTAATCTTACGATCATTTCATAATTAAATTACGTTTGAAATTCAAATAGTTACATTTATATTGATTCACTACGTAAAATTTTGCATAAGAAAATCAAAATATAGGCCATAAGATAACAAAATTTGCAGTTTATGTGTATTTTACACTATGTTTTTACGTTTGTAATTTTACATAACATAAAATATTTTTTACGACGATTGTATATTTTCTTACGGTCTGTTTTTATGTCGGAAATAAGACAAAACTTACGGAACGTAAAATTACGGTCTATTGATAGTAAAATAGAGGGGGGTGAAGAATAACTATTCCTCACCCAGGGTGACGAATAGTCAATCCCTATATATATATATATATATATATATATATATATATATATATATATATATATATATATATATATATATATATATCTTTACCTACTAATAAAGCAGCTACTGCTTCTGGTCGTCCGTCATCGTGGAAGTTTTGCAAAAACGCCCCTCAGTTTACATGAAATCAACCCGCGCTTCCTGTTTTAGTGGTACTTTGAAAAAAACGTTTCACTTTTACAAAAATAACCCTGCCCGGGCCCGAACCACACCGCCACCCGCAACTCCCTCCTGCCATCGCTCCCCTCGCGCCCGCAAGTCGCGTCGCCGGCGATCCACACCTCCGCCATGCCCCGCCGCCGAACCTCCGGCCACTCCAACGCCTCGCCCCTCTGCCTTCTCCTTCTTCCTCTCGATCTCCTCTCACATCTCTCCCTCTTTCTCGCTGAACAGGGACCTCCACGAGGGCCATGGCGCCGCCGGCCCTCAATCTCACCGGATCCGGCCGCCTCCACACCAAATCCGCCGAAAATGGATCCACCCCGGTCAGATCCGCCCGAATCCGACCGAGCCTCCTGCCGTACGACGCCTCATCGAGGAGTACAACAGCTGCCCCATGCTAGCCAAGATCCTCCAGATCCTCTCCACCAAGCCACCGTCATTGCAGGAGGACTTTGACGAGTGGCTCACCAAAAAGCTTCCCCAAATCCTACAAGAGGCTCAGGTAGGAATACACATGTACATTAACCTCAATATCTACTTGATTAATTAAGTTATCACACTTCCCTTTTGAACCAATATATGCACTTTCAGTTGAGGACACTCGTCTTGCTAATTAAATTGTGTGGCAAATCTTACATGGGCAGTTTAATTGTGTGATTGTTGAGTGGTCCAGTGAGCAGTGCTTCTATAAGCAAGGGAATGATAGAATGATGCACGATTCTGCAGGTTAGACGAGCCGCTGACAAAGACACACCTCTATTCTGAATTTTACTTGCAAAGATGGACCATCAGCTACATAATATGTTGGCTAAACTCTCACAGGTTGCTAACAATTTTTTTCTTATTGTCATCTTGGTAATTGGCATTGGTGGTATTGTCTTTTGGTTCAACAGAAAGTTGTACAAGTGAAAATGCAGAGGAACATGTTGAACAAAAGACGGCCTAAACAGTACAATGATGCAAGTTCAGATTTCATATGCTGTCTTCCCTCCCTCGTGAATATGGTAGCATGGTTGTCTTCTGGATTATGCACATGTCTTTGTTTGCCATATACTGTCGATGCATTGTGTAGTATGTACTAATTCGAGGGGACTGATCTCATATTGTTCACTCTTCAGAATTAGTATTTATAAGTTTTTGTGTGGTTTTAGTACCTCAGTTAAGAATAAACATTAGCCTTCTCTAAGGAGGTCTGCTGCCTTGCTTTTTATAATTCTATTAATTTATAATAATCTCCTTGCATAGAACTTCTGTTGCATTACCCTCCCATTGCTGTTAGTGGCCCTGTCACAAGAGATAGTTCATAATTTCTGCGTCATTTGAATTGTATACAACAAGGTACAAAAGCAGTAGGTCTCCAGCCGGCACAAACATGCAGACTTGATTTGTTTTAGTTCCTTAATACATCTACTACAGCCTACAAGAGACCCTAGCTAAGAAAACAAAATCAAGGACCGATGTACTTCTAACATTATTTCTTATTAATATCAAATTAGAATAACATTGATGGAACATATTCTTTTTCTCTCATTGCTTGAGTTAATGGAGTACAATATTGCATTTTGCTGAGATGTTCTGCTCAATGCAGGTTTGGAGCCGACCAAGGAAGTCACAATTTAAGAGCTCGAGGAGGAGGGGCGTGTGGAGGTTTCCACCGCCAGTGGCTGCACTGCTGGTCGTCGCCGCCTGCTCCTGTCAGATCCAGCATGACCTATCCTATCGGTTCTCCATCGCTTCACTCTGCTTCATGTGCATATGTGCGGAGAAGATGACGACCCCGCCCCTCTTCTTCGCCAGCCACACTCTCCCTTGTGCGGTAATAAATCTCAAGAAATGCCCTTTTCGTTTACATGAACATCAAACCTACTTTTTTGTTTGATGTTGGCGCATGTCCTGCCTGATATGTGTGTTGGGCTGCTGCTGTGCGATTGCTGGCTGTGTTGCTACTTGTGGCAACAGTTATTTTGTTAAAGTATGTGGGACGACAACGCTTCTGTCTTTTGGTGGAATCATTTTCCTTTTAATTTAATTACCTGAGAAAAAAATTCTATATTTTCTTACTTTCCTTTCTCTGTTGTTTTCATGGCTGATTATTTGAAGTTATCTGTTCACTGAAGCAGTTCTTGCCTGAGGGCAAGTTTTTGTATGTTCATCTAATAATGGAAAAGATTTAGACCTTCGATTCTGTAGGAACGATCATTACCCCGCAGTATTTTAGTCCTTTTCCTTGCATCTTGCTCCCAAGAATCCTTGAGTGTATAGGTTCTCTCCATTGAAACCTTTTAGGTCGAATACTTATGTTGGTATAGTCGTAATACCAGTATTATAATTCAGCTGTGCAAAATTTAATTGCCGCTGTAAGGATTCAAGTTTGTCTCACGGTAAACCTTTTCAGTTACACCTGGTAAAAGTTGAATACTACATCCACTTATATTATATTCTGCTGAATAATATATCAAATTATCCATCTCTTTTAGGGCCGTTTGCTAACTTATTTTGCATAGCATTTCTTACCGCATCAAGTGTGCTCTTTGATGAATCCTAAACAGATATAGACGTACATCTTTGATTAGGCCGCCTAATCAGTTTACTTTATCTAATAGATTGAAAGTTTTTGGTTTCTATTTATGATGAAACAAATGGGTTCTTCACAATTTAGTTGATGGTAAAGAGTTAGTGAAGCCGACATTCCAAATTACTTTACTACATTAGTCGTATTGCACTTATCTTTCATAGAATATGAATATTTACTTTGTTTTTCATATCACATCTATAAGATATTTAGTTGAATCTGCTTCTGTTGGCACCCAAAAATTTATCAAACTATTTTACTTTTCCTTCATGCAGCACAATAACCATCATCGCAGAAGCTTAGCTGATAGGCGGTGCGCTTTTTGGAGGAAGCGGAGACGAAGATTTCTATTGGCCAAAAAGATGGAGGCGTCATCGGAAGCACTGGCGAGCAACACAGTCTCTGCTGATGCATCGACAAGCTGAGGCGGGCTTCCAATAGGGGTCAAAAACAAAGAATGACCTAATTAATCTGTACACTTAGACAAACGGACAAGGAAGGAAAGATCGTCTCCAGAGATCTTCAAAATAGTACAATATCAGGCAATGTAGAGTACAGTTTCTTTAAGCTAAGTTTTTCTTTTGCATGGAAGCTAATTTTATATCTAAGTTTTTCTTTTGCATGGAAGCTAATTTTATATTTGAAGTGTAATAGATACACATGCCTGAATCTGGATACACTCCAGTGCTGATGGTAATACTTTCAGTCACTCACAAGCAATAAGCTTCAGCATACAAAGCAGAGCCCAATGCTATTGGATTGGTGTGCTGGTATGCAATTCCTTGGACATTTTACTTTTATAGGATTTCCGATTACTGGCTGCAAACTTTGTACAAGGCAGTCTGAGCTATCACTTGGTGAAGATGTGATCCAGTATGTTCAGTGATACCCTTATGTGTGTGTAGGGAATCACTGATATGATACGACTATTTGTTATCTGAGTTTTTGAATATATGTACACCCATGGTGATGTTCCAGTGCTCATTTATAAAGCATTCATCTATGAATGAATTTTCTGAATATTACCACATGCGGTGTGTATGTATGATAATAGTAGTACACTTGCGATGATGCAAAACACTTTTGATGTTGTTGTTCAAGTATTGTACTACAGTTCCATTCAAGTCACTTTTCCCGCGGGCATTTGTACTTATATAAATATATACATATACAACACCCTTAAAACGTACCAAGTCTTTTGATCAAATAAGCTACTTAGCAAATCAGCTTTGCACGTCGCTTCGCCGGCATCGCCGCTGACACCTCCTCCGTCAGCGTCAGCGCTGACAGCAAAGACAACAAGCCATCAGGTCATGTATAAATTAAGAAATAATACATTTAATTTTAAAAAATACTCAATGTAACCTTATTTCTGACGTTTGCAAAATTGAATTAAAAATATATTACATAATGGCACTGGAGCATGTTATATTTCATTTTTTGCCCGGTGCAACGCACGGGCATTTGTACTAGTATATATATATATATATATATATATATATATATATATATATATATATATATATATATATATATATATATATATATATATATATATATATATATATATATATATATATATATATATGAGACCATATTCTGAAGATGCGAAGTTTCATATTGCAATAATAACTAACTAAAAACACTTCACAGAAACAATAAGGTATGTAGATGTAGAATTATATTTGCACTGCAAAATATTAAGTGTCTGCATTCTTCATGTAAGCATAGTCCTACTAAGAAGCATACTTCTCTATTGCTGCGAAATTCACATCCATGTAGTATTTTGCGATAACTGATGTAAAGCTTATTTAATGTAAAGGTTCACAAAATTAACACCGAACTAATTTTAAGCATAATCTGTCAGTTCACCTCACAAGTTGAATAAGACCATAGGAAGAGATTCAGGGTATGTTCTCTTGTCAGGTCTGATGCCAAAAGTTTCCAACTCTGAGTATGGTTTGCCCATGACTTCATGCTTCAGTACAACCGATCATTCCTGCATGGTTATCATCAAAAGGTGTCTCATTAATCTTCTTTGGCTCAAACTAAAGTGAAACATTAGGCAATATACTTCAGTTCATAGGTCAAGACTCAAGAGGATAGGTGATGAGAACCTTACCCTCGCCTTTGGATAAAGATGATGAGGCTGGCCACGGGGAGCAGGAACGGCAGGAACCGCATGCTGCAGTTCCACCTACACTCCTCACGGCTCCTCCACGCCTATGACGCCGTCATGTTTTTCGCCACGCCGTTATCGTCGTTTGTCAGAGGGGCATCCACCACCGCCGGCTCCGTTAGGCTTGCACACCGGCGGCCAAGTCGCGAGCCGGTGCCAGAAACGAGATGTCGGCACGATTACTTGGGAGGGATGGGTGCGCTCGACTATCCCCTCGCGCTGGATCCCCTCGCCGATCCTCTCATGGCGCTTCGGCTGGAGCGCGTCCGCTAGATCCCCACGCGCGCCTCGGCTGGATCTGTTCATCCTTTGACTACGCCACGATGATGGTGGCGGCGGCGCATGTGTCGTGGGTGAGAGAGAGGAGAGATGAGGGTAGGAATTGAAGGGGAGGGACGAGAAGTCAGCCTGGAATCGGAGGAAGCGAACGACCACCGTTCATCCGGGATCGGACGACACATAGTAAAAAACAACGAGAGGGCTTGGATTTGGTTTCCGGAGCAGCTGCCCACAGAACAGTTGGCCCAGGAGTAGCCCATGCGCGGGAGGAGGTCTATCAGACGGCCAAAAATGATTAAGACACGGAATCCGACGGCAAGGAGTGTGGATGCGTGAGAGGGCTCGGATTAGGCTCAGTTTTACTGTTCTTAATAAGATCAAAAGTATCTGACAAAATAATGTATGACAGGAGAAAATCTTTTGAACTGATTTTTTTTTCGCGAGGTCTTTTGAACTGAACTTAACACACCATTATATTTTAACAAAAATGTGAAGCATGGACTATATTTTTTTTGCTCTAAACATTCAACACATATACCGACCATGACAATACAAAAATTAAGGGAAAGAAAATAACTCGCGACTAGAATGTAATTTGATTTTTACGAAATAAACATACATGACTCGATGATGTGGCGTGATTTGCAGGGACAAATTAGTATAGTTGAGTATATGCATTACTTCCTGATGCCACACATTTTGATCTTACGGTTATCAATAGTTGAGGTGATGTAGAAGCACAATTCATAGAGAAATTTAGTAATGAGGGATAGCGGTGTGGTTAAGGATTAATTAGAACATGAATTGTGCTTCTAAGAGGGATAGCACAATTCCATGATTAATCAGTTGTAGAATATGAGCCCGGTCAATTTTTTCAAAATGAATTGCCAAGTTAGATAACAGTACTACCTCCGTAACTAAATATAAGATGTTTTTTGAACTGCAAAGAACGTCTTATATTTAGTTACGGAGGTAGTATCAGCTGATTGATATCGTGATAATTTTTCTAAGATGTGCACTTCTATGCCCTTGCATAAAAAAAGAAGGTGTTCTTATATGCTTTCCTCGCAAGGAAAAAGTGATAAATTACAGCTGAGGGCAAATTAGCCATGAATATTGTTTCGCGTTCGAGCCTGCCACCCAAGCCTACCTTTGGTGTGGACTCTGGCAGTCGTGTGCGCTGTGCGGTGTCCGTGGCCACCGGCGCTGCTGCGGCATCAAGGACGACCGTCGTGTATTTGTGTTGGTGCCGATCCGGGAGCACGCGGAGCACAAGTGGGATCTGGGCAAACATCTCTGAAATTCTGGAAACGATTCAAACTGGCAGTATATATTCTCGAATTAGTAGCATATATATTCTCCCTCGAAAAAACAAAATACAAATCTTGGTCGTGATAAAAAGGAGAGCAAGATGCCTCTCGAAAAACTAAACAAACACAAAAGGAACAAGAATAATGGTTTCCTTATGGCTGTGATACAGAAATTATCTGACATGCATAAAACAAAAATTATGCTGCTACATTATTGTAAGTAAAATATGGGCGATGAGCGAGGTCGCCGGAGAAAGACAAGACCCGGCCGGCCGATCGAGCTAGCTCCACCGATGATGTACTGCATGTATGCATGCATGCAGCACACGCACGCGTTCCCCAGCCTATTGGCCGCCCGTCGTGTCGTGCTTGAGCGACAGATAGATGAGGACGACAGCCCCTACGACGGTGGCTACGAGTATCAGCATGACGCACGTGTCGTGAGGGGTTCCTGTGTACTGCCATCCCATTGCCCAAAGTGCAGGTCGATCGATATATATGCGTAGTTGGCGTAGTAGGATTTTTCGGTAGCTGTGGTATGCAACCTGCATATGCAGGTATGCACGGGTATATATAGACCCGGCTGCACGTATATATATATATATATATATATATATATATATATATATATATATATATATATATATATGGAATTAACCATCCGTTAAACCGACCTTAATTGGGAGATAATAATGGGTTTTCCTTGCATGCATGTATAGGCCGGGATCGTAATCACCACGAGTTAAAAGCGCATATCCTGCCGAATCTGGAACATGATGACTTCCATACTTGGTTGTTCTGGAGCATGATCAATTAACTCCATGATATATCATAGGAAAAGAACCCCATCAGCCGGCTGATTACACGACCGCATCCGCTGCTCCCTTCGTTTGAAACGCGGCCCACTGGACCACCCACATTTTTCTTCCTCATCTTATCTCTTCGTCTCTCTCTCTCTCTCTCTCTCTCTCTCTCTCTCTCTCTCTCATCTTATCTCTTTCCAACTTCTCTTTCCCGTGCCTATCAATGGCTTACATCTCGCTGGTGAGGAGAATGGTGATGAGGCAAAGTGGTTGGAGCTCTGGCGCCCGCCCACAGCGCCACTCGCCACCACCACCTTCCGGTGGGAGCTCGTGATGAACGACAATGATGTTCTTTTTTTTGCAACATTTGATCTGTTGCAAAGAAGATTTTTGCAACATAAGTATTGATAAACATGGAGGGGAGCGTCTATGGGTCGCCTACTTGCCTCGAGCTACGTTGTAGTAGGTCGGATCATTTGTTCCTACAAATGTTAGCTTAGTTTGTTCATTTTGTCTATTCCTTTTTTTCTTTCTATTTTTAAATTTTGTTTTCTATCGCTCAGGCGTCAATAACCAGTGATCCCGTGAGGGCGAGGCCTTGACCGTGACTCTCTAAGTAGGGCTTTCTGACTATTGTTCAGCTTTGTTAAAATATTGTAGCTAATGTATTATTCTTTTCATCTACTGACGTGCGAGGTGCTGCGGCGGCGGCGGAGTGGCCTTTCATGGAACGGTGTGCCTCAGTCCGATGAGGAGTGACGGAGATGTGCGGCACGGATGAAAATCTTGCCCGGCTTTGGCCGGTGTTGGCAGCGACGGCGCCCGCGGGTGTCGCTACACTCCTTGGAGGCGTTGCTAAGGTGTGTCGGCATCTCTCCCTCCAAACTTGGATTGTTGTCTTCGGGCGAAAGCCTTGGTTCGTTCTCGGACCAACGATGACGGCGTTTTGGCATCGTTCCTCTGTTAGGAGCATCGTGTGTGGAGACGTGGCCTGGAGGTTCCGTGTTGTGCTTCTTCGGTGCTCGCTGTTGGTTCGAGTAGATCTTCTTTGGCGCTATGTACGCCGGCGCCAGTGAGTTCAAGATGATGGCTGTCTCAGGACCGACCAAGTCCCGCCACCCACTCGCCATTTCCTCTTAGGCATTCATGGGTGGTTGGTGCGTCGGCAAGGGGAGTCCAGTGGTAGTTGTTGCTCTTCGAGGTGATCGTTGTTGGTTGAGACGCGGCTTTGTTGTTCTACTTAGGCAGTTCCTCTGCGTTGTGTTTGTAATGTGTGTGGTGGCTTATCTTCGGATTTGCTAGGGTGTGGAGTTTGTACTACACTAGCTGTTCGCGGCGAGTGGTAGGCTCTTGTTCTATAAAAATATGGTACGTTATTGGCGTACTCTCGAAAAAAAAAGAGTTACCAAAACTGTAAGAAAAATAAGAAATCGAGTGAAGATTGATTATGAGAATATTATGAAGATTTTATTTCAAAGAACACTAAAATAATGATTTTATTTAAATGAAGACTATAGCTACCAAGATTCAGTATGATTCTTTATATTTGACATTGTTGTGTAAGATATGATTTATTATAGTTCTACCTATATATCTCTCTTTTCTAGTGAGGTGAGGCCCGTTTTAGATTCTGGCACAGGGCCTCGGATTTTGCCGGCTCGGCCGTGGCTCCAGCGGTGGCAAGGGGAGAAGGCTGAGCGCCAGTCAGGGATGGAGGAGAAGGGCCGCCGCCTGTGTCGTCCAGAGACGACGCGTGGGCCGATCCATTTTTCCAGGGAAAAACTGGTCAGGTGTGCTGTAGTTGTGCAAAAAATCAGCTGTGGAATATGTGCCAGGTCAAGTAATTTTAAACGAATTGCCAACTTAGACAATATCAGTTTGATATTGTAAATTTTTAAACATTCTTGAAACTATTCCTGTTTGAACCCACATATATTATCTCTAATAAAAAAATATGTCCAAAATCTAACGTACTTATATTGTGATGAACCAGGAGAAGTACAAAGGTTAGACAAAACTGCTGTCCGACAAAAACACATCTACGAAATTCTGGAAACAACACGAATTGCAGTTTATTTTCTCGAGCAAATAGTATCAGTAGTAATATTATATATTCTTGAATTAGTAGCATATGTATTCTCGAAATCAGCACATTTCTTCAAAACCGGTAGTCACGTGTAATAAGACAACAAAAGAGAGAGGGGGAAATGATTTGCCTCTCAAAGAAACTAAACAAACACAAAAGAAAAGAATATAATATTTTCCTCGGTGGCCCTGATATGGATAGATTTATCACCTTGACATAAAACAAAAAACATGTTTGGACATGTTGACTATTATTCTAGACACAATATATAGTATGCTCGAGGAGGTCGCCGAAGCGTCGTCTCCGTGGCCGGGAACGGCCGAGGATCACGGCTGAGTCTTCCACACCATAAGGAAGCCGATGACCAACGCTAGGACGAAGGTTACGAAGATAACCATGATGCACGTGTCCCGACTGGTTCCAACGTACTCATATTGTGACATTGTAGTCCTAGTACCTGCAATGGGTTGATTGATGTGCTGCGTTGGAGAAATACTAATTGCTAAGCTGTCGCTGTGCATGCTTATATATATAGGCCGGGACGGCGCGCGTATGTGCGGGATACCATCCGTTAACTGATCTTAATTGGGAAATAATCAAGGCTTTCTTTCCATGCATGTATAGGCTGGGATCGCAATCACCGAGTTGAATGCATATCCTAGCGAATATATTCTACTACGACATCCGTATTTAATTTTTGATTTAGTCTTTGTTAATACTATGAGTTAATAAGTAATATTAGTCATTATATCGCACAATTAATTGCAGGATCGATCGTACACTCATTATACCCAGTTTTCTTCATATATATGATGACATGCAAAAAGAAAAATAAAGCTTCCCTAAAAAAAGATAAATAAAGCACAATGACTTATCCTCATTGCTACATATTGAACATAATCACCAAGTGGACATATATAAAAATCGTTCTGCCTTTTAGTCTGCCCAGAATTCGAACCAAGCACTCAACTCTGCTGGCACCTCAAGTCTTTCCTGGATTACTTGGATTGGCGCAACCGTAGGTTGGGGACGGAGCCATGCGTGCGCATCCGGGGAAATCCATCCGATATGTGGTGACTCTACCGCTTTGGTTTGACCGTCGACGAGGTTGTGCTTGAACACGCGATGATGGAAGACAAAGTAGGCACACCCGCCATCCATGCCTAGCTGAGTAGCATCCGCGGCGAAGCTTCCGGGGAACCCTAGGAACAAGACACGATCATCCAAGCACCGACCATCTCTCTCCACCCATCGCGTCTTACCGTTCACTTCATCCAGCGCATGCACCATCACCGTTAGTGCCGCTATCACAGAGTCGTTGGTGCGTATGTTGTGCCCGCATCTACGAAACCAGTCGCGCTTGAATAAGACTGACGCCCACAACAGCTCACCGCGGGACTCGAAGACGTAGTTGTTGTCACGCATGTACCATCTATCTTTGGGTGTACCAACATCCGTCGTCCCGAGCCCCATGATGTCTATGTCACCGTAGTCATTGGCCGCTAACTCCTCCGTCATGACGCACCAGTAGTGATTACCCATCCACACTAGCTAGTACCTTGCCGTGGTGATATGCGGCGCAGTTGATGGACTGCGGGACAACATCCATCCTCTTTTCCATGATCGTCCATGCCGTGTCACCGGGATGCAGAACGGCCACCGTGAGGACATGCACGTACAAATAACTGGCCTTTTCCTTGGCAAAGCTGTATAGAAAGAGGGTGCCATCGCCGCGCACGACGCCGTGGGGGCTACTCATCCGCCGGGCGACCCAACGGTCGTCCTTGGGAAAGGGAGGCAATCTGGTGACAGCTCCAGTGACAAGGTCACAAAGCTTCGGGCTCGGCCGCGCAGCAAAGCACCGGAGGGCCGAGCCGTCGGGGCCGGCCACCCAGGCTGTGTCGTAGAAGGAAGATCCCGGGATAACATTACCGTCGTAGATGGGATGGGTGCTTGAAGGCGCCTGGGGAGAGACGGTGCCGGAGTAGAAAACGGGGGTGTGGATGAGCTTGCCGCGGCCGGGGTCCTGCGAGACCACGGCCAGGACCTTTTTTTAGCTGCCCAGTCACAGGCTTCCTCCGAGCCAAGCACTAGCGCAGCCTCAAGCCCCAACAAAATCGTTGAGGCCGCGGGCTTGGAAATTTCACTCAGGTAGATCTCGGTGAAGGCTATGAGCCCGGGACGGGAGAGCCCTGAAAGGTAACGAAGCTTCTTGCGGAGGTCTCGCGACAAGAGTGCCCCGCATTATAGCCATGCGTCAGGGAAAGGTGTTCTCAGAGCCCTCGCAATGGGCAGGCCTGCAGGTACCTTCAGTGTCGAGCTCTCCCGGAGATAAGTTCTGATCGCCAATTCGAAGACGAGGAGCTTGCCTAGGTTACCAAAGGACAAGGAGCTCCAACTCCAGTTAAGCTCGGGGGCTAATGATGGTACAATACACGGGGGTGTCTCCTCTATAGGGAGCCCGACAGCAGGCCTGCAAAGGGCCCCAGAAGTCCCGCCATGGATCTAGCGACAGGAAGGAGCCCAGAGGAGGGGATGGACATCTAAGGATCATTTTGGAGGCCAAGCTAGCATGGCAGCGCCCAAGATAAGATCTTTCTCTTGCAAGACCCTAGCAAGATAAGAGGAGGCCACCGGGCTCTCGATCCCATCTACCTCTGTACACATAGACTCTCGACAGCAACAGTCCGTCCATTGTAATCCCTCGCACGAGGTATATCCATCATGAATACAAACACAAAGTAGGACCTAAGGTATTACTCCTGATCGGAGGCCCGAACCTCGGTAAATTCCGCAGGCAGGCCCCACCCTGGTACTACTGGGCACGTTCGCCACCCTACCCAGAGTACTGATGACTTTCCGCTTCGTCAATGACTAACATTATTTTGCTCTCTAGAAATATAAATAACAACACACTCTCTTTCACCCATTAGCCATGGCATAGTGAGACCTGTTATTGCTCTTGCGATCTAACCATCTCTACTGCCAGCTTGCTTTCACACATAGTAGCCGGAAACAGGGAACGGTAGGCCGTCCCTCGATCCCGATTCATCGACCCGGAATCGGATTCGGGAACGAGGTCAGATTCGGTACGATTCAATGAAGATACGGCGTCCCCGCAGCTTACTCCTCGATTCAGGTTCGAGGATCCAACAGCCAAAACGCAAGGCATAATTTACTCATGCCGTCGTTTCTTTTATCAAGGACTCCTCGTTCTTCCTCCATTCCATTAATTGCAAGGGATCCATTAACAACAAGGAATGCTGACCGTCAAGGAATCCTCGTTCTTCAGGAACTGCGTTCCTCGATCCATGGTACCGTACCGGGTTCATCGTACCCAAACGGATTGGATCGCGTCCCCGCTATAAAAAAATCGTTCCAGAGATGTATACCCTCATTGTACCCTATTTTTTTCAGCCACCGACTCTCGTCCCTCATTCCCGTTCCTCGTTCCCACCGTACCGGAAACATGGCAACTATGCTTTCACATTCAAGGACGAAGGGGAGATCTGTCTAATGGTGTGCTAGGGCCACTAGCCCGGCGTGCAATACACCAGGACAAGACCAAAGGGGCTTGCAGCCCGAGAAGATGATAGTTCCATTGTTGCGGCGCAAATACATCCCTACCCCTGCCGCTAAGGTAATTTTTTTTGTAAAACTGAAGGGAAAAAAGTTAACATCAGGTACTAGATCACATCTAATAGTCGTATTTTTTTTTTGTAGAATGCCTGCACATCCCATGTGCTCCAGATCGAACCTTCATCTAAGCATAGATTGCTCTCATACCACTATCGGGAAACATTGTAGGAAAACTAAATGTCCTACAAATATAACCCCCAGACCATTACGAAGATGCAAGAACTTCATATCTGATCTTTACCAACTACTCCTTCCGTTTCTAAATATAAGCCCTTTTAAAGATGTCAATACGGGCTACATAGAAATGTATATAGACCTATTTTAGGGTGTAGATTCAGTCATTTTGCTCCGTATGTGGTTCATATTAAAATCTCTAAAAGGTCTTATATTTAGGAACAAAGGGAGTATCACATAGCGGAGACAAGAAGTAGGTGAAGAAGTTAATGCATGTTCTAGCAGCAGGTAGGATTACACCTCTCAAGTGCAAGAATTTTCTCCTCCTCATATAGGATCAAAGCAATGATCCCTCTGAAGGTATCCACATACAAAATTAATTTAGTTGCCACTTGTTAATAATTTTATTTAGTACTCATTTAGTAGCCAATTATGAATAATTTATTTAGCACTCGTTGGAAAAAATATATTTTAATAACCACTAGGTTAGGCATGTATGAAATCATGAATAATTTTATTCTTGTAGCTACGCATGTCTGACAAAGAATGGAATTATGAATTGGTAAAAATATGTTACATATGCAACATATAATTATGAAGCTATCCTAGAGCCTGTTACAACGCGACATACATCCGATAAAATGTCTGTGACTAAACTGCATTCGCCCGATATTCGCTCCTTATTTGTGACCAGTAGGCTCCGATTCCGTATTCGTATCCAGGCACTTGTCCGCTCCGTTTTCGAATCAGAGAAGAATAAGTTCGCGGACATGGTTTCACTACTTTCTGACTGTATTCGCTCTACACCCGTGCCCTATCGGAGTGAATGTATGTCGGAAGGCATCGCCGAGCTTGCATAGTAGATGCACTACAATGCCTACTGGTGATGTAATCCATAATGGAGGGGAAGAATTGTTTTTGATGGGAAACAATATAGAAATCTACTCATTTTTAGCCATGACCACCGAGAAGGGAATGATGAAGTACGTAGGCTAGCTAGACTAGCAGCAACCCTCAGGTTGGCCATGGCATGTTGGATGCTTAATCACCATGATAATCTCTAGTAACGTTCTAAATCAATAAATCCTTTTTGTTCCACTAAAAATATTAATTCTCAATCACAATTAATTAATATATTACTTACTATTTGGAGTTGATTTTGTGCATGTTAATAGTAATGTAGTTCAAAGAGTAGAACGCTTGCAATGCATTTAAGAGAGAGAGAGAGAGAGAGGGGGGGGGGTGCAAACCTTATCTTTTTTATGATTATGATCACCTTTTCCCCTTTACAGAATTGATCCGGGGGAAATAGGACATTGTTATTCACAAGCCTAAGCCCCAGGAGTGGCACTTCGGTATTTCGGCTAGAAGGTGGAGACTTGAACTCTAAAAAAAGGCGGAGACTTCTTGGGCCAGATGGGAATATCGCTAACACTCGGCCCTACATAGGACTTCTAATTGTTCTGACAGAAAAATAAAAACATGAGACTTTTAGTTTTACTCTTTCTAAAACCCAAATGATAAGTGCTACACGTGTGCGACGAAGCACTCCGGCCCTAGCGTTTTTACTACTAAAAGTTGCCATCCAAATAGAAAAAACAAACCCCAAAAAAACTGTAACTTGCCATCCAAAAAAAGGTTGCCATCTTCGCATCACTAAACTTGCCATAAAAAATGTTCGGAGTTGTCATGTAATCGTGCCACACATGTGCTACTCAGTTGTTGACATGTTCTATATCACCTTAAAAAAACCAACAGCTGACTTTCCTCTAGTTCTACACAAATTAATGAACCTGAAGATAGGCCAAATCTTGGTTTTGCACTACTAGTATAGTTGCTAGCAAGCCTTCCAGTCAAGTAAAAAAAAAAAAGCCTTCCGCTGGGTAAATTGTTCTGACATTTAATCAAGGTACTGATCTGACTAATGTTGATGCTGCAAATAGACAAAATAGTGCCGGGCCAATGCACGGGGCATGGGGTTTTCACGTCTTTGCGATTCTATAATAGCTAGAGGTTTATAAGTAAATTTAAGAATTCAATAAAAAATACAATAAGGAGGGAGATGCGTTTGTAAACTTGTAGCGGAAAGAAACAATGATAAAGGCTAGGCTGATATCAAATTAAGCAAAGCTCTCGAAACCAATTTTGAGACAAAACTTCATCTAGTTATTACTAAATTCCAAACTTTGCTAATACATTTAAGTACTCATTTTTTCTACCACTTGGCTTGTTCATCTCTGGATGGAGGCTAAGTCTTTCTTGCATTCCCTGGACTGGAGCAATTAATTATAGGTTGGGGCCGGAGCCACACATGCGCATTCGGGGAAGGGTCTATCTAGGACACATCTAGATGTGACATTCATTCTGTTTGTGGTCTATTTTTTTTGTATTTATTTTTTTTGTTTCTTGTTGCTATATTATGTGTTTGTGGGGGCTTAGATGTGACATACTTAAAAAACATCTAGATGTGAATTAGTCAAACTGTTCGGGAAAATCCACCCAATAAACGGAGACTCCAATGCTTTGATTTCCCCGTTGAACAGGTTGTAACTGAACAAGCGATGATGATCGACAAAGTAGGCACACCCGCCGTCCATGCCTAGCTGGGTAGCATTCGCGGTGAAGCTTCCTGGGAACCCGAGGAACAAGACATGATCATCGAAGCTCCGGCCATCTCTCTCCACCCATCGCATCTTGCCGTCCGCTTCTTCTTCAAGTGCATGCACCATCACTTCTACTGCAGGTACCACGGTTCCGCCGTTCCACAATGCTTGCTTGTTTCTATCAAACCACTCATACTCGAGTAGGACTGACGCCCATAACAGCTCACCCCGGGACTCGAAGACGTAGTTTTTCGTGCGCATATACCGTTCGTCCTTGGATGTATAATCCGTCCTCTCGAGCCCGACGACGACTATGTCACCGCCATTGGATGTGGAATCCTGCGCCAGGATGCACCAGCGGTCCAGGCCCATCCACACCAGGACTTTGCCGTCATGATATGCGGCACACTCGACGGATTGTGGCGTCCAATCCAGCCTCCTTTCCAAGACCGTCCATGCCGTGTCACCTGGACCCATAATGGCCGCAGTGAAGACGGGCATGTCTCTCAGTCACGAGACTTAAGCGCATACATTTTCAATACCTCGAGGACAAGGTCGCGGGCAAGCTTCCACCTTGGTCGGCTCTCCAGGTGGCTGCCCCTGGACGCATAATTCTGGTCAAAGCGGTCCTCACGGCCATCGCAATCTATCACCTAACACCTTTTGAGCTCCCTGCTGAAGTCTGAAAGAAAATTGACAGCCTCAGGCGTGCCTTTCTTTGGGCAGGCTCCGATAAGGTTTCTGGCGGCAAGTGTAAGGTCAACTAGAATACTATCTGCAAGCCCAAGATCTATGGCGGCTTGGGTGTCCTAAACCTCGAGAAATTTGCGACCGCACTTCGACTCCGCTGGTTGTGGTTCGAATGGGCCGACCCCCCCAAGACTTGGTCCAGCATGGAAACACCTTGTAGCGATGGTGACAAGGACCTCTTTGCGTCTTTCACGACGGTGACCATTGGTGATGGTAAAAAAGCTAAATTCTGGGAATCTTCATGGCTTCATGGTCTTCGACCCAGAGATGTCGCGCCCAAGATCTTTGAGATATCTAAAAAGAAGGAGTGCCTGGTCAGCAAGGCCCTGGACAACAACTTCTGGATCAGGCAGATCGATACTAGTAAGGGCCTCACCTTGACCCATATCCAGGAGTTCGCTACCCTTTGGGAGATGCTTCATGATGTTACTCTCAACTCAGACACGAAGGACACAATATCTTGGAAATTCACTTCCAGTGGTGAATATTCGGCGGCCACAGCTTACAAGGCACAGTTCGCAGGGCAAGTTCTCAGTCCAACCTCTACCACAATCTGGAAGGCTTGGGCTCCGCCTAAGTGCAAGTTATTTGCGTGGTTGATCATTCAAAACCGAGTGTGGACGGCCGATCGTTTGCAGCGACGGGGATGGCCAAATTGCGTCCTTTGCCCCCTATGTAAGCAGGTTCAGGAGTCCGCTGCTCATCTCCTATTCCAGTGTAGATTCACCGTCCGCATTTGAAATGAGGTCGTCGCTTGGCTAGGCATGCACGGTCAATCACCGATGACTTGGCGACATGAGGTCTCTGTTCATGATTGGTGGCTAAAAACGATCGACTCAGGCGGCTACATCAAGAAGGCGATCGTCTCCGTGATGATGCTTGTCTCGTGGGAAATTTGAAAGGAGCGAAACACTAGAGTTTTCCGCAACACGGCTGCCCCGACTTCCGTTGTTGTTGCCAAGATCAAAGAGGAAGCCCACCTTTGGGCGCTGGCTGAAGCCAGGCACCTGAGTACTCTAATGTTGCGAGAGTAGTCTTTTTCTTTTTGCCGCTCTACGGCTTATGTCTAAACCTTCTCCTTAATTAATGAAAATGGCAAGTCTTTTGCCTCGTTTCAAAAAAAAAAGACGGGCATGTAAAAACTTGGCCAGGGGGCTGGCTCGTTAACGAAGCTATACAGAAAAATAGTGCCATCGCCGTAGACGACGCTATGGGGCCTCGTCATCCGCGGCACGATGCCATGGTTGTCCTCCGGGAAGGGAGGCAATGTGGTGACGGCTCCGTTGATGAGGTTCTGGAGCGTTGGCTCTGGATGCGCAGTGAAGCGCTCGAAGGATGAACCGTCCGGTCCAGCCACCCAGCCACCGGCGTTGAAGTCAGACGTCCACGTCCCTGGGAGAACGTTGTCGTCGTAGAGTCGGTGGGTGCTTGATGTCGCATGGGGAGGGAGGGTCCCGGAATAGAACACGGGGTTGTGGATGAGCATGCCGCGACCGGGGTGCTGCGAGACGAGCCACGGCTGGAACTTTTGGCGCCAGGCCGGCGCCGGCGCCGCGTCGCGCCATGGCCGGCAGACGGCGTGGAAGCGCACGAAGTCGCGGGCGTCGTGCAGGCCGCCGGAGACGTGGAGGAGCAGGTCCGTAGGGAGAAAGGCCCACAGGGAGGCAGAAGTTGACGCGACGGCTGACTCCATGGAACAGATCGATTTTAAGACTCATCTGGATTCAGGAGACGTGAGGACCAAGATTGTTTAAGTTAATTTTCCTTCTATCTTCTTTTAGCCCGTACGTACGTACGTGTTTTCTTTTGTCAAGGACACGGACTACACTATATGACTCCATGGAACGTGAACGCGTTTTAGAGTAGTTGCGTCACTCTAGCTTTGTAATACTCCGGCGGATCTTCGTTCGTCCCTTGGCTCAGGAACGCTGGGAAATACCCTCTGGCTCCTGCATGTATATACATCCTATATGTTTTTTTAATAATTAAATAAAAAGTCAAAATAGTTCAAAAGTATTTTTAGATTAAGCTTGACTTACTTGTGTACTAGTATATAAATTTTCACAAAAAAACCAATGTTGACTTCACAGCGAAAAAGACAAAATTTATTTGCTATTATAGGTCACTATTCACGCTATTTTGACCGAAAATTTGTCTTTTATTTAAAAAAAGAGGAATTTTCCTTTTGTGGAACTTTTCTCACTAATACAATGAAAGGTCAAGTTTATTTCAAAAATATTTTCTAAATTTTTTGACTTTTCTTGAATTGCTATTTTTTTTTCATATAGGGTACATATGCACCCAGGAACCAAACGTTCCCCTCCTAGGAACGCTTCGCTATTACTTGATGGCGACCTTGCAACACTAATGCCGAGACATGCATATAAGTCGAGTGCATATTCCGTGATGAGCCGAATATTTCCCTTAGGGTCTTCTTTAAACCTTGTGCTTTTGAGACAGCAGTTGGCGTAGTAGCCTAAAAGCCATGAACCTGACAAATGACACTTGTCACAATTGAATATACTCGGTCATATTTGTTTATCCTGTAGAGATTTTTTTTATCCAGTGTTGAATATATTGTAGTGTACAATCTCAGATAATAGTCTTTTTGTATGTGTTGATTGAGTAGTGTAGGTAGAATCAGATTATGCTTGGTAGAATTCGATTTTGTAGTGTACAATCCGGTTGTATATTTAGTGTATAAGTTATTTCTGCTACTATACTACATCACCCTTCCTCTTCGGGGAAATCCCAGCGCCTATCACCCACCATCCAAGCGGCAACCCATGGTCTCCCGTTCGAGCGCAGAGGCGGAATACCGAGCTGTGGCCAATGTCGTCGCCGAGTGCTCCTGGCTTTGTCAACATGTACCATGACAATATGTTCGCCGTCTATCTCTTTGTCAACCCCGTTCATAATCGCTGGACGAAACACATCAAGCATGATATTGACTTTGTGTGTGAGAAGGTTGCCCTCGGTTGTGTCCTCCTAGTCCTGCATGTTCCCACAGCACAACAATTTGCTAATGGATGACTAATGGTCCAGTCTTTGTGTCGTCGATGATGCATCGACTGCTGGATGGGGGGGGGGGGTTGAATATGTTTATATTGCATGTATAGTTAAGATATTTCCTAACCGCCACGCCGCATATTCCATCTATAGATGAGGACGTGTGCACCCCTTGTACATCATATATATGTGTGTGATTGCACCCGATCAATGTTACGGAGAGGTGCATCACCAAACCACACATACTCTTAAACTTTTTTTTGTGCGTGGTAGATACTCTTAAACTTAATAAACTGGATGATACTCTTTGTGTGTTGATGGGGTAAACTTGTTATAAGATACGGATAAATAAGTGCTTAAAACAACTAAAATCAAATGGAAAGTAAATGTAAGAGTGTTTGATTTGCACTATTTAAAAAAGAAGAGTATAACAAGATGATGCACAAAAAGAGAAAAACTTATGTATTAAACTTTAGAAGAATGCCACCTCTACCAAAATACATGAAGAATAAACTACAGACACATGCTCCCAGCGCCGAACCATATACTTTCTGTAACAACACAATTCCTAATGCAAAACATAATTTATTGAAAAAACTTGGTAACGAATTGTAGATATTGAGAAACCGAGGATGTGGTCTGTGCATCCGACAATGAAGAGGCGAGGCCAGGGATAAATCGTACTTTTCAACAGAGAAAAAAATATTTAGTCTTACTGTAGGCTGTATTGTAGCGCATTCAAGTCAGAGTATGGTCGAGTTCTAGTGTTCCACACGATGATTGGCACGGGTTTGCTATAATAACTTTGCTTCGTTGCACCATGTGCGCATCTACAAATATACACACGGCCCCATGCATGTTGAGTAAGAGTGTAGGACATGTGGTTCAGCTACGTACGTAGCTGATAGAACAACTAATAGCATACATATATGAATAATCAACTAACATCCCAAAACAAGTGAGAGCTGACAGTGTTACGCAGGCCGGCCAATTAATAGTCAAACTAAGTAATGGAGCACGTTCTGTTCGTGCCCGAAAATAACGTGCCAAATTAGCGTAGGCCACGTAAGCATGTGTGTGTGCATCCACGTGCACGATGGTATGATTGGTGTAGAGAAGAGTGGCAGGCTGAACAAAATGCGTGGCACCATCGAAAAGGGCGGGAAAGGACGTACGTGGCACGCGAAAGTGACTGAAAAGGAAGCTTGGAAGCAAGGAAGAAGGAAGGAAGCTACATCTGTCTACGTCTACGTACGCGGTGGCTAACGCGGGCGGCCAGTGGCCGGCCGGTGACGTGCTCCACCACTCCAGTTCGTCGCCGGTTTGATTATATAAAGAAACCAGGCCGGCTGCGGTCTCGCTCCACCACAGTCCACCGCCCAGTGAGCAAGCAAGCAAGCAAGCGCTCGATCCAAGCTTGGCTAAGAAGACGCCACCCATCGCTGATCCATGGCCTCCGCCGCGAGATCCTGCGCAGTCGTCCGCTTCACCATCGACGAGTCGGCCCCGCCAGAGACCCTCCATGTCATGCGCCTCCAGCGGCTGCGCCTCCGCCGGGCGGCGAAAGGGTGCCTGGAGCCCATCGCCGAGGAGGAGGACTCCGATGCCGACGACACCCAAGTCCCCGCCGGCTCGCCCAGCGCCTAGCAGCAACATGAGGAGATCGGCCCTCCTTGCCGCGAGCCTTTCGATAGGCCTGGTGTGAAAGCTGGATTAATTAGATATACCACCGAGTTCGGACTAGCGAGTCCATCTCCTTTGTCTAGAGCTAGGTGCGCTAGGCGACCTTTCGGGTCCTCCCTTCTAGTTCATGCATTCCTCTGTAATTAGTCCATGGATTAATTCATGCGAGTTAGCTAATTCGCTGCCAACCAATCGCGAAAAAGATATACGAATTGCCACAGGGAGTCGAACAAGCTTCGATTTCTTAGCACGCATATACTCCACTGACATGGCATCTAGGGGAAAAAAAATCCCCTTGCTCTGCTCTTTATACTCTGCTCGTCTTAACCTGTGACTCTGTTCCTTGTGTGCATGAAGACGTATTCAATATTATCCGCCTTCACTGCGCCTTTTGCGGCAATCATATCCATTGTGGCACCGGCAAAAAAAGAAAAAGAAAAAACAACAACAAAGCTTTATTAATTAAATCAGCGAGAATACACGGAAAAAAAATTATATGAGACCAGGTCTCACGATTAGTAGGTGAGAACCACCCTGATGGATGACACGTGTCATTCACAAATCACAAAGCATCTAATCTCTTTCCCCTGATTTCAAGTGAGGATGGGGTAGATGCTTTGTGATTAGTGAATGCTATATGTCATCCATCAGGATGAGTCTCACCTGTTAACTCATGAGACCTGGTCTCATAGAATTATTTTCCGAGAATACACTACTTACTCACACAATCCGTGAGGAAGGCCCGTATATAACTAATCCAAAGACATCTACTCCCTCCGCCCATAATATAAAAGCGTTTTTTACACTACACTAGTGTAAAAAACGCTCTTATATTATATGACGGAGGGACTACGTCTTAAGGAGCTACATTGTTTAGCACAAAAATGTGCAAGCTCATTAGCTTCTCTTGGCACAAACACAAGCCGAAATTCTTCAAAATTCCAGCAAAGCTCTTGGGTTTCCTTCAGAAAAGAAGCAATCTTCGAGCGATCCACACTTGGAGTATTCCATTGGTTAACTACTAAGAGGGCATCAGTTTCAGTAATAACCCTTCTGTAACTCAGGTCAGATGCAAGTTGAACTTCATCACGCACAGCAAATTCCTCCATGGCCATTGCAGACATTCCAAATACATACCAGATCGCTTGTGCCTGAATCAGCTTTCCTGCATGGTCTTGAACTCTAGTCCAGTTCCACCGTGATGATCAAGTTCACTATAGGAGGCATCAACATTAATCTATAAGAAAGATCCATCAGGTGGCTGCTATTTGACCGGGTCTTGTACAGGCTTTAGAACCATCTTTTTACTTGATTCCGACAAGTGGGTAGGTACATCCAAAGCCCACTTGACAGACTGGTTAGTAGATCGGGTGGTCTCTCCATGTGTTCTTGCGTTCCTCTCTGACCAGATTGCCCAAGCTCCACATAAGATTATACTCCATCCATTTCAAAATAAGGGTCACAACTTTAGTATGGGATGGAGGAAGTACATACATAAGTTAAACTAGATAGACCCAACATAGAATTGTCAAGGCCACGAGCTTGGATTCAACCCCATGGCATGAAAGAACATGGGATTGCTCAGCGTACCGGAAACTGTTGGCATACCTAACAAAGAGATAAATACACTGATGGTCACTGAAGTTGAAGCTGAAGCACACTACGGTCATTGGACTTCAGAATACGCTCAATACGGTCATTAAATACGAGTTGCAGTGATTATACGGTCACTAACTTATCATAGAGCGCCGTATTTTGTCCAGTTGACCGGTCAACTAGCTCCCTACCTCTATGTGTCCCACCTGTCAGTGAGTGTAAGAGAGAAGTCAAGAAAATAAATAAATTAAAGTACTACCTATATGGAGTAGTAAATCTCGCGCGCTAACCACCTGGGCCGACGTGGTTTTGTATAAATTTGTCCAGGCTCACGCTATAAGTGTGTAGACAAGGGACTGTGTTTCGACTTTTTGTTGTTGTTTTTTCTTTGTTTCAACATGATCTATCTGTGTAAGATTAGTTTCACCATGACCATAAACTACTATGTTTTCTTACAGAAGCATAAACTAGTACGTTGATGGCTAGTGCGTGCATGTTTCTTTCCTGCTATGTTGTTTTTCATTTTGCTGTGCGTGTGAGTGCTTACGTGTTAGTATGTGTTAAGTGTGAATTGTTTTTCGATTTCTGCTGTGAGTGAGTATGATGTGTGTATGCGTGATAGCGTGATTGTGTTTGCATGCTTTGTACGGGTGCATACCTAACAAAGATACACATACGTACATAGGGGGTTTGGTTCACGTATATACCTTGCAAAACAAGTGAGGAAGGACCAAGATTATTTATTTGTGATTGTGACTGTGATTTGGACCCGCCAATGAGGCCGAAACAGGTGAAGCTATACGCAAGCACGCACATGACTGAGAGCGAGTAACTGAGCACGTTTTGCATGCCCGTGCTAGAAACTGGCAAGTTAGGCCACGTAATGTCTGTGTGTATTACGTCCACGTGCATATGATTAAGGTCAGGGACTGTGTAGAACAAAGAACAAAGAAGATACTTGCAGATAAATGACTTACGTGGCACATCCGAGATACTGGGTTGCTTTGTCCATGGTGCAAGTGAGAGTGACCCAAGCAAACGTGGGCACGCGCCAATGCTGGTGGCCATCTGCTCAGTCCCCGGCCCGCCTCATCGGCTTTATATAAACAAACAGAGCTGCTCTCCTCTGCTTAACCCATTGTGCACCACCACCACTGCACAGCTGCAGCAGGCGAAGAAACCTCTCTGCATTGCTGCAACGACGACTGATCGCCCAAGAAGACACCCACCAGTGTGGCCAAAATCACTATTTTGAGCTTCTGAGTAAACTTTAGCATAAAATAAACTCTCTCAGACTTTATTCATGATTTGACCCTTTTTAGCAACACCATAAACCGTGACGTTTCTACCGAACATAGAAACACCAAATCTCTATCGTTGCTGGCCTGACCCACACATCGGCCTAATCACAATTAGTTTCTCACCTAGCACAACAGAAACGCCAAGATGCATGTCGTTGCTACAAACGCCGAGACCTATGGCATTGTTACTGAGTATGTGGCCGGCTAGACTGGCCCCACAGATCAATACTAGTCTTTTCTGCGCACTTTGTCCTCACTCGTGCGCACCCGGGAGCAACTTCCCGGTCGGTCACCCATCGTGACACTACTCCAAGCTGAGCACGCTTAACTTTGGAGTTCTGTCCGAATGGGCTCCCGGAAAAGAAGGAATTCCTTATTGATATGAGTAGTCTATCATCCCTAATAAGCCAGGCTATCACATACACCCCCACTCAGAGGAACCGACATCCTCGTCGGGCCACAGGAACGTTCCCTCTTGGCACAAACGTCTGTGCTTCCAGTCCGGTACATGTGCCATGCCGGGTGCCACGACGGGTCACAAACGTCATGAACAACATGACCACGCACCTGTCCGCAACCATCCGTGTAACCGCGAGGGTCGGCTCTGATACCAACTTGTAACGCCCTCGATGCGGCTATATCTCCCACGTGTCGAGGCACGACTTAGAGGCATAACCGCATTGAAAGCAATGTCGCAAGTGAGGTAATCTTCACACAATCCATGTAATAAATAAGGGAAAAGATACATAGTTGGCTTACAATCGCCACTTCACACAAGTACATAAATAACATCCAACATATAGATTACACTCAAGGTCCGACTACGGTACCAAAATGAAAGAAGACTACCCCAAATGCTAAACAGATCCCCGGATCACCCAACTGGGCTCCACTACTGATCATCTGGAAAAGAAACATAGTAACGGCCACGTTCTTCGTCGAACTCCCAAGTGAGCTCGGGCGCGTCATCTGCACTGACATCGTTGGTACCTGCAACTGTGGTGGTAATATCTGTGAGCCACGGGGACTCAGCAATCTCACACCCGCGAGATCAAGACTATTTAAGCTTAAAGGTGGGGAAGGGGTTTGTGAGGTGGAGCTGCAGCAAGCGACTAGCATATGGTGGCTACAGCGCAAAAGAGAGCGAGAAGAGAAGGCAAAGCACGGTCGAGAACTAAAAGTGATCAAGAAGTGATCCTGAAACAACCTATGTCAGACATAACTCCAACAACCGTGTTCGCTTCCCGGACCCTGCCGAGAAGAGACCATCACGGTTACACACGCGGTTGATGTGTTTTAGTTAAGGTCAACTTCGGGTTTTCTACAACCGGACATCAACAAATTCCCATCTGCCTCATAACCGCGGGCACGGCTTTCGAAAGATAATACCCTGCAGGGGTGTCCCAACTTAGCCCATGATAAGCTCTCACGGTCAACGAAGGATATTCCTTCTACCGGGAAGACCCGATCAGTCTCGGAATCCCGGACTACAAGACATTTCAACAGCAATAAAACAAGTCCAGCAAAGCCGCCCGATCGTGCCGACAAATCCTGATAGGAGCTGCACATATCTCGGTCTCAGGGCACATCCGGATAAGCTAAGCGTACAGGAACCAACATAACCCAAGTTGCCAAGGGACGGCCCTGCACGGTGCTCTAGTTTGGATCAGCAATCGAAGGAGAACTGGCCCAGGGGGGTTAAAATAAAGATGACCCTTGAGTCTGCAGAAGCCAAGGGAAAAAGGCTAGGTGGCGAATGGTAAAACCAATGTTGGGCCTTGCTGGAAGAGTCTTATTCAAAGCGAACTATCAAGGGGGTCCCATAAATCACCCAACCGTGTAAGGAACGCAAACTCCGGGAACATAACACCGGTATGACGGAAACTAGGGTGGCAAGAGTGAAACAAAACACCAGGCATAAGGCCGAGCCTTCCACCCTTTACCAAGTATATAGATGCATTAATTAAATAAGAGGTATTGTGATATCCCAACAAGTAACCATGTTCCAACAAGGAACAACAAGATTATGTTCCAACAAGGAACAAACTTCAGCTTCACCTGCAACTAGCAACGCTATAAGAGGGGATGAGCAAAGCGGTAACATAGCCAATCAACGGTTTGCTAGGACATGGATGGTTAGGGGCTGACATGGCAATATAGGAGGCATGATATAGCAAGTGGTAGGTATCGCAGCATAGGCATAGCAAAAGAGCGAGCAATCTAGCAGCAAAGATAGAAGTGATTTCGAGGGTATGGTCATCTTGCCTGCAAGGTTCTCAGAGTTGTCGAAAGCTTGGTCCTCGAAAGCGTTCTCAACGGAATCCTCGGTCACGTACTCGTCTCCCGGTTCTACCCAAGACAAGAGAACAAGCAAAGGAACCAAAATCAACCACGATGCAATGCGCAAGCAATATGATGCAAAACATGGCATGACATGTGAGAAGTGATATGCAATGCGTATGCATGCTCCGGAAGGACAAGGATGAATAGGCATAATCTTGGCAAACCAAGCATGCCACTGGATAGATGAGGTGATTTCGGTTGAAATCGATATAAAGATCACCGGAATCGGATGCACGGTTTGCAAATGGCAAGCAATACAAGAATGACACGAATCTGCCATTAACAGCATGATGCTACTTAGCAAGCAACAAATAATTAAGCTACTGCACCCAAACATGGCAACAAAGCATATGACAGTAATCTACTCAAGATGCTCGACAAAAGATGAACACTGAGCTACGGCTAAATCACATCATAACAGGTCCAAACAAGCATGGCAAAATTGCAAAAGATAACAGGTTCACAGACTAAGTGAAAATAACAACATAGCAGAAACTAACATCAGGATGACATGTTCAGAGCAATGAAACAACATGCTACAGGCACAGGACATAGCAAAATAAGCCATGGCATGAATCTACTCAAAGAACTTGACAAAAGTCTCTTACTGACTATAAGCCAAAAAGGATCAGAAAATATGATTACACCCATGTCAATTAAGCAAGTTTCGTTACCGGTTTCAGACTTAGCAGAAAACTGGACATATCAAAACAGATAACGAGTAGGCATGTTCGTGAGCTCGATGCACTCACTACAGAGCATTGCATGATAAACTAAGCATACATACATCAATAAGACATGGCATAGTAACTATACATGGCAAGAATAACATCATATCATGCAAGGATCAACTACACCAAGCTTGGCAAAATCGAATAACATGTAAACAATCTGCCAGAAACATTTTGAAGCAAAAGTAGAGCTCGATTGACTCAAGCTATGGCACTCCATAATTGCAAACAAAGGCATGGATGGATAGAGCAAATACTCAAGTTGAAAACTCCCTTACTGATCATGCTCAAATTATGCATAGATCTCTCAGAAACAACATGAACACATGGCATAAAAATAACAGCAGTCAGGGACTTGGTGAAATTATTAAGTCTCTGAAATCAGCAACATCAAGTGACCTAGTTTGCATGCTTGTGCTAGTCACCACATAGATCACAAAAATACATGGCAAAATTCTATGGAAAATTAACATGGCATATTACAAAACTCATGTAGGACTCAACTTCATAGGAGGTACACATCAATCATGGCAAAAATGACAAAAATGCATGTTCAGATAAAATCCAGCAACTAACATCAACTAGCCCTCTTCTAACAGCATTTAAGGCATCAATATGACCTCAAATGAAAATGGTGCAATGGAACAAAATGATGTACTATTCGAGACGAACAATTTGACATATTATACGCGCGAAACAGAGCTACGGATGCAAAGTTATGGCATGTAGAATAACTGATGATATGATGCAACACTTAGGACTTAGAGATTTCGGGGAGAAGGAAATAAGTCAACCGCCTCGCGGGATCTGGATCTGGGGCACGGACGTCGAGGCGAGCTCCGGCGGAAGCGGCGCGGCTGTGGGGCGCGGCGGCCGGCGCGAGGGCGCGGGAAGCGGCGCGGGAGGCGCGGCGGAGCGGGGCCGACGCCGGGCGGCGGCGGAGCTCGGCGGGAGCGGCGCGGGGACGGGGAAACGGGCGGCGGCGCCGGCGCTAGGCCGGGGGCATGCATTGATGGATATTGTGTTTTTGTGGAGAATAGTATGAACCTTGTAGTTTTGATAGGTACTGGGGCGACATTTCAATAGTAATTCAAAGTCCAGAAGAATGTATTGTTCACTGGAAATTGTATGGACCAACGAAGGCTGACAAAATTGTATAAGCAGAAAAATAAAACCAATTTTATTACCTTTTTATTTCAAAATAAACGCTAAAAATATCAATAAGTGTTTTCAAATATTTATTGTTTATATTAAACTCTTTTACTTTTAATAATTAATTAGTTACCACAAATTGTATATTATTTTATTATTAATACATCTGATATGTATATGTATATTTTTATTTTTATGTTGTTATTGTTTCTGAAAGTTCTAGAAAAAAGCATTTCTAAGATAGTGCTAAGCACTCTCCAACATGTGAACAAAGAAGTTCTCAAAAGTACAAAGGATGCAATTTATCATTACAAATGCTCATTTTGTGTTAAGGTAAAAGTAGAAGACATATTTTTATGGTGATTTTAGTTTGATATTTACGTAATTTCTTTCCCTGGACCTTAGAAAATTCAAAAGTTGAATTGATTAATAAATTAACTTGTATTGCTAAATGTATTATGATATATCTATATGTTGTGACATTGAAATATCTCAATATCTTGGTAGAAAATTGTCCCAAGATTGGATGGATCAAACATAACATATAATATCATTTCCCTAAACATAGGTACATATGATGGACCATATTCACAGATAAATTTAGTTGCGAACTTAATATAATATAAGAATTTATATGCAATGGCATCCAAATACCTAAATATCTTGGTAGAATGTTTTATTGCTACCCTGACAAAGGACCCTCTAGAATACATGCAAGCCTGTTATCTATATAATGAGCGGGTATACAATTGAAATATCCTATTAGAAGTCATACCGAGTTGTTCCTAGGAGGACCTAGGAACATTATTAATATAGGTAGAGGTGAAGCTCGAATACTAGCCGGCTAGCTCACCACTTCATGTGCTTGCCCATAAGATCTAGGGCCTTTCTCTCCCGATAGAGGGCATAATATAGTACATTCTTGTTAGACTTCATATTTACTAAATAGGAAGTGCGGCTTGCCGCACCCGGCAGCGGTGCTGCCGGGTATAGTCATATACAATTCAATAACTGTCGTTGAAGCATTGCAAATATAAAAAATAGCATAATGTAGTTGTGTTTATCAATCTAATATAAGTTTATATCACAAGCATTGCATCGATACATACACATTCAGCATGTAGCAAGGAAACAACGAAAGACTTCAGTCCAAAAGTAAGCAATACATATTTAGTATATAACAGTTTGTCCAAACAATTACAAAAGGCTTTAGTCCAAAAGCAAACTACACATATTTAGTACATAGCAGCTGATCCAGGCAACTACAAAAGGGTTTAGTACAAAAACAAACCAAGACGATCCATCGTAACATAACAAATACAATAACCAGGTCGTGGAG
The DNA here is from genome assembly GCA_032464435.1 of Aegilops umbellulata. NCBI lineage: Eukaryota > Viridiplantae > Streptophyta > Magnoliopsida > Poales > Poaceae > Aegilops > Aegilops umbellulata. The sequence continues at coordinate 3,448,193 of CP136057.1, read as the reverse complement.
ATCAAAGCCATTAATTTAACCCAACATATGAGAGGTAATTAATTACTGATTCCTCTTTGCATGTCACACCTAATTGATTTCGAAGGAATACATAAGCTTGTGAAGACAACACCATACTTGCAGGATCAACTTTTCAGTATGGCGAATGCAGAAGTTGCAAAATCGAGAGCTTCATGTATTTAACCATGATTGTTTAAGTCACAGCTCTACAAACCAGACAGAGCACAAGTGTATCACAGCTCTCTGGAATCCATATCCTTCTGCACAGACAATAATAAGCCCATAAGCCGAAGAAAGATAACATGCCGCAAAAAAATTTGCATCATCTCAGCTCATTTTCAGTAATATGGATACTATATAACTGCTTCAACATTTCAACATAAAAGAATGTAAAATAGTAAAAGGACATTTTTTTATGTTAGTATCCTACATGGCACCCAGAAGAGATATCACACCACACACACACACGTCCTCCAATATTTGCATTAGGCACAAATCTTAAGTACACCATGCAATGAATCAAAGTAAAGGGATCTTAGTGATTATGTGCCTCACTAACATTGATAGAGGTATCCAACTTGGGTTTTTTGTTTTTTGCATATAATAAAGAAACTTTAGTTCATAATATATAAGAGCAGATCAATACAAAGCCACGAATCCAATCCTATGCTAAGGCATCCAGAGAATTGATTTAGTTGTTCACAAGGCCAAAACTAACATTCACTATATATTAATTTAACCAAGCATGATTCAAATCAAACTACCCTTCAGCCCCCATTGCAGGACCTATTGACACAATGACAAAACGGCGGGGCGGAAGGGAAAGAAAAGAAAAAAGCGAATGATAATCATAGCAGGAGCATCGATTTCATATCCTAACCCATGGATGAATAATGCATAACCAATCTGTTTCATAGAGCGTTGGTAGAGGAGGCTCACTGTCTATAACTTCAGCACAAGGAAGAGCTCAGATGGGCCTTGTAACTACCTGGCATCACAATGTCACTCCGACATTATTCATCCATGGATGGACAGACGGAAATCCAAGCAAAGTTCACCCTGGAATAACAGGGTACAAAACAAACAGTCAGTGGACAATGCTAACAATCTAAAGGTGGACAATGCTAACAATCTAAAGGTACCACCGAACAGTAAACACCATACAGAAACATGACCGTTTATTAGAAATAGTGCATTGGGTGACATATGACTTTTACTACAATCATGATAAAGCACACACATAAGCTATGTAATGAACTGGGTGTTCACCATATTGTTTCCCATAAAGCAATAGTGTAGGCTGATTTCCTAAATCTTTCATACCATTCATTAGAAGCAATAGTACAAATTGATATAATCAAACATTCACACTGATTTAGATAATACAAAAGGGTGAACGGACACCTTAGGTGTACATATTCAAAGCACTCACCAAATCAATTACCTCAAAATATATGGAGAAAGCAAATCACATCCACACCTACATGAGAAGAAATTAATATGTCTTTTCTTCCTGGAGAAAAGAAAAAGGAATAATACTACTCCAATAAGCTGAAGGATCAGAAGAACATAGTATATTCACGAACCTCGGCCGCTGGTGATTCAAAAGCTATATTTAATTTCTTGCTGGGCTTCAATGCAAGATATATGTGCAGTCCTATCAGATGTTTTATTTGGTTCATAGTGAAAAGAAACTGTAGAGAGAGAGGGAGAGAGAGAGAGAGAGAGAGATGTGAACATGTAGGTTGAGAAGCTGCCACCGACATCTTCAGTGCTTCCATTGTATAGAAAGGAAAATAAACTCAAAATCAAAAAAGAAACAGTAGCCTAAACAGATTTCTTCACCATAACAAACTGTAAACAAGAATTTTCAGATTGTGAGAAATGCATTGAAGATAAATGCACACCTTATGAACCCAGACTTAACTGTGGGTGTTGATCCTATTCTATGAAAATAAATTAGAGAAGGGACGAGGATCTATTATACCTAGGGGCATGAAGGTCCATGCTTCATTCTTGCCAAAAGGACATCCACCTCCAAGCGCTGGCAGGATCAACAGCCCTGCCGCCACAAACACCATAAGAAAAAAACAGCAACACAACCCTGTAGATTGTTCCGGACAACATGTCTATTAAATCAAGTAACATTCTGACACGTGAAGCTCTCCCAATAATTATGGTGTCTCAGGAGTGCTACTGACATGTGGATCCACTACTTGTGAATAAGAAAGGTGGCGAGGATGTTGATCTAACATCCATTAGTAAATCCTACATTGCTTAAACCAAAAAAAATATACATTGTAGTATTCTAGTTTAGTTCGACCACTCGTCTTATCTATATGGGAGTCCACAACTGTTGCTATTGATTTAGGAATTACAACTTCATATCATAAGAAATTATGTGCCAAGAACATTAGGCCTTGATCTCGGAATTGCAACTTCAAATTCATAATATAGTTATTTCGAACCGATGGCAGTCGGTATTACATATCCATCTCTAATCAGCCTTCCAGTGCATGTATATTTGTATAACACTATCAACACCATTTAGGCTTTTCGCAATCCATCAGTGGTGCAACACATACGCTGCTCGGCCAGAGCCAACTGAGTATATAACGCATGTATCTATTTGAGCCGTCACCACTGACAATAAAAATAGAATCCATCTGAACCAGTAGAAAGGCAATCGTTGATTCTTCTGTAAATAGTAAGACATGAAGAAGAAAATCATGTACCTTTTAACAAACAGCCACCACCAACAAACCATGGCAGGATTTGCTCAAGCCCAGCATCCATGGGAGCTTGCCGCCCGTCGCAGTGAGCACGCCGCCAAGGTGACCCACCAGTATTCCTGGTCACTAAAGCGAGTGCTGCTACATACGATCCATGGTTTCTACCTGCAGGCGCTCGCCAGGATGCTGGGCGGCGAGCTGCAGTCTCGGTACCACCAAAGCATGCTCAAGGCATGTCACCAACATCATGGTCAACATCATCTAGTACGAAGCCACCTTCCCACCACTTAGTCAACTGGACGAGCTCGACATTCTCGGCACCTTGAACCTGATGCGGATTGAAGCATAATCCTTTTACAGATTCCTCTCTTTCCTCTGCACCCGTGACAAAGATATCAACGCCGATCAGGCCATAAGGTTCCTGCTCGATACGGATCTCAACTTGGCCGTGACAAAGCAGTGCGACAGTGTCCAGGAAGAACACTTTTTGAAACATACAGATACTTATGCTAATTAATGAGAAGAGCAGTAACTTGTAATGACGAAATCGACTTGTACCTATTGTGCCAGTACCTGGTGCCGCACCGACTTGATTAGCCTCAGATGTAGTAAATAGAAAACCCACCACTTGGCTGCTTGGCAGCCTCACCACCCAACAAAGGTGCAAACATCTTCTGCAGAGAGACATGGATCAGTAAACAATGCTTAATTATGGAGATAGTTGCAAGATGATAATTTACACAAGCTTTTGCAGGTGAAGTAAAAAGATCAAAATATATGAAGACAAGAGCAAGTAAGTTCATAAATATTAAAGGTGCTAGCCATTCGCTTGAGATTACCTCATCAACTCGAAGTTCTTGAATTTCCAATATTGTTTTCCAGCTAGAATATTTATCTGCAGATAACGGGGTCATGTGAAACATTCAATAGTATACCAGGGTGATCAATCAAAAGCGCTTTCCATTTGCCCTTGTAGTTCGGATTCTTGATTTTCTACATAACAATAATAGATAATGCAGAATCTGTAACCATCCAGAAGCAAGGTTCAGGGTCGTTCGTGTAGGAATATACATAACAGGCATGTTGGTTAACAAAAATTTAGGCATGAGCTCAGAAAAGGGGATCAAAACTGAGAGAGAGAGAGAGAGAGAGAGAGAGAGAGAGAGAGAGAGGAACCTGAGAGCACGCCTAGGCCAAGAGATGTCGCGAGCTCAGACATGAAAACTGAATAACAGATGCATTTTCTGGGGAAACTATGAGCTTTCTGGGGAAACTATGATCTTCCGACGAGGCTTAAGTTCTAGCACCAATATCCTGTGACCTGAATTATGAAAATTTCTAACACTATATTATGAGTCTTCAAGTCATGTTTCAGGGTGCACAAAATTCAGAAGTAATTTCTAAAACTTATCACGAGCTAAATTCCAAAAAAAGTCAACTGAAATGCATAGATGAATCCCCTCCCCAGCCTGTTTGGATTTATGTGTGCAACCCACTTCCAATCTACAAAATAAGAGGGAACCAAGTTGACATGAGAGAGAGAGAAAAGAGCAACCTGGAACAACCAGAGCGGGGAGGACGGCTCGCAAGGAGTTGTGCCGTCGTCCTGGTGAAGCTGAGCAGCATGGATGCGGACCGGCTTGATGACGGCGGCTGTGGCGCCCTCCTCGTCGACCTTCTGCAGGAGTGCCTCGCCAGAGCCGGAGATGCGGCGGGCCTGGGACGGATTTTGGCACCGGGTCGATCCACTGGTGCCTGTCGACGTCGCCTAGGGCGCAGCCGGTGGCGATGGCGCACTCCGCGCAGCTTCCTCCCGTCACGAGAAACCCCGATCCACCAGCGCCTTGTGCTTCCCCGTGGATGACGCCCAGCTTCCTCCCGTCGACGGCGCGACGACCCACTGCTCCGGTGGCTCGTGCTCCTCCTCGCCGCGTCTCCTCCGCGTGCGGCGCCGACGGACTCCGAACGCATCTAGGCCAGACGGCGACAGAGACGGGCGGCGCAGAGGAGAGGAGGACGGGCGGCGGCGATGAAGAGGAGAGGAGGAAGACGGGCAGCGGCAGCGCAGAGGAGAGGAGGAGGATGGGCAGCGGCGGCACAGAGGAGAGGAGGAGGACGGGCGGCGGCGGCTCAGAGGAGAGGAGGAGGTAGGGTTACGGGAGGGGAAGCCGCGAGGGGAGGACGGAGCGGGGCTGCGCGTGTGCGGGAGGTGGCTTGCTGCACTTATATGCCACCAGGTAAAATGACAAAATTACCCTTGGCGGGCCACAAAATTTACAAGCGTGGCATGGCGACCCCGATTAAATGACTAAAATACCCTGGTGGGGGCAAGGATATTACATTCTGATGCAATTGGAATTTTATCCGACGGCCGAAGTTGATCCGGTAAATATCCAACGACCCACAGCGATTTGGATCAAGATTCGACGGCCTGTGTCACGAGGAGATTTCGATCCGACGGTTCAGAATCCAAACGCACGGGAGAGCTCCATTTCGGTTCGGTCTCTAACAAGGGGAAGCTCTGTAGTGCCATATTTTTGAATGTGAGCGACACAATGCCCTAGAACACCATGGAGATAGCAGTACCTAAAAAATGAAGGTGACATAAAGCCATACACTAAATGGCTAAAATATACACACCCGGGCTTTCAATGATAAATTTGCTTTGTTGCATCACGTGCACGTCAGACATATACACACCCGGCCCCATTGAATGGGACATGTAGTTCAGCTAGGTTGCTCATAGAACAACGACGGCCGAGATTTCAATTGATTTGACGGCGACGTTGCAGCATGCATACAAAAACAAGGAGAGCTCCCTGATGTGCATGTAGTATGTGAAAGTGCTTTGCAGGCCGGCCAAGTAATGAGCGAACTAATAATTAATTAATCAAGCACGTTCTGCTCGTGCCGGAAATGAAGGTGTAGAACTAGGCAGCAAGATCGCGGGATGCCTAGATTGGCCGGCTGAGCAAAGTGCGTGGCACGATGGAAAAAGACAGGAACGGGCGGACGTGGCACCACCGAAGTTGTGGGTGTTGCTTTGCTTTGCTCGTGGAGCAAGCGAAAGTGAGTGAAAAGTGAAGGCAACCCAACAACTAACCGCATACCTGCAAGGAAGGAAGCTACCCATGTCTACGTACGCGGGCGGCCAGTGGCCGTCCGGCCGGTCGCGTGCTCCACCGCTCCATCGCCGGCTTTATATAAACGAACCAAGCTGGCTGCGTCTCTCTCCCATCGCCACAGTCCACAAGCACGGCAAGCAATCAATCGCTCGATCCAAGCTTAGTTAGCTAGAGACGCCACACCCACCGCTGATCCATGGCCTCCGCCGCGAGATCCTGCGCAGTCGTTCGCTTCGCTGCCGACGAGGCGGCCGCGCCGGAAACCCTCCACGTCATGCGCCTGCACCGGCTGCGCCTCCGCCGCGCGGCCGCGAGCTGCCTCGACCCAATCACCGAGGAGGAGGACTCGGATGCCGACGACGCCCAAGTCCCCGCCCGCTCGCCCAGCACCCACGGCAGCAGCAGCAGCACGAGAGCGGCGGTTCTTGCCCCAAGCCTTCGATAGGCCAGGTCTCAAGGATAGCTCGATTAGTTAGACACGCTGAGTAATTGATTCCCTTGATCAGTACTACGGACTAGCGAGCCCGTGTCCTCTATATCTAGGCGTCATATATGTACTCTCGTCCAGTTCATGCATCTTCATGTAATTAGTCCATCCATGTAATGAATTCGTGGGTGTTAGCAATTTCGCTGTGAATCGTCAACAAATTGTACCGATTGCCACAAGGAATCGAACAAGCTTCGACTTCTTAGCACGCATACAAACCTAATCTGCCATGTAAGTAAAAACATTCCCCTTCCTCTGCTCTTGATACTCTGCTCATCTTAACATGAGACTGTTCCGTATTCACTATTATCCACCTTCATTGCACATTTTGTGACACATGTCGAATGCGGCAACGGGCAAAAGGAAAAAGTACAACAAAGCTCAGTGACGCGATAATTCATCCTTGAATAAAGGAGAATGTATACACTAAGGCCATGGAAGAAAACATAGAATAAACTAGCATATCTTCAGTACACATGCTTTAATGTCTGGCTAGGTTGGATGGGGGCTGGGAAAAGAAAATTAGTCTCAGTAGGAGTTGCTGCTACCTTGAGTATCTGGAAATCTAAAAATTCAGCTTGCTTCCAGAAAATTTGCTATCTGATCCTAGTGTTTTTTTGAGAATGTCACATTGGAATAATGAATGGAGTTCTTTGTAGGTGAACGAGGACGCAAAGCTGGGGCTTCAACGGTGCGCAAAACTGCTGGATCGAGTCGCAAGTAAAATCTTTCAAGCACCGAGGAGCTGTGCGCCTTGGATCCCGAGGCTGGGGGTGGCTGACTTGAGGACGAATTGCATCTTTTTTTTAGAAAAGCAGGATGACCCCCGGCCTCTGCATCTGGGAGATGCATACGGCCACTTTATTGATTATTCTTAAGGACCTTACAAAGTATTACAACAATATGCCTGAATCCGCCATCTTGGCAACATATGTCACTACTTCTATCCATATGATAAAGGGGTGCTACCTGGGCCCAATACCCGGACTACACACCTAAGCCTATCATCAAAAGCCAGAAGCCCCAGCCGAGCCACATACCGGGTCTGGGGCATAAACTGGTCTGACGCACTCACATGTGTCGTCGCCGCCATCTTCCACAGGTCCGTCATCAGAGCAGATATTGAGGCTTCTACCTTGTCAGGCCACTCCACCATCGACGCCACCTTGACGCCAGACAACTACCTCCACCTGCGCGAGTCCATCACCGCGCATCGGGCGCCGAGTCTCCACCGCACCACGCCGCCGAGATTCGCCGTCATCAATGTGAAGGATGAAGCACCTTGTGTTGCATCTACCCTGTGTTGTCTTTGTGTAATCCCATATGTGTTAGAATGTTGCGATTGGACCGGTGAAACCTATGTTTTGTCCAACTTCTCTACCTTGTGATGGGTGAGAAGTAGGGGATGAGTGTGGTAAGTTGTTCTCCCCGATAGTTTCTTGTGGTACCAGGTTGCATTTTGGTGGTATAAGACTATTGCTTTCGTTAATGAAATCGGAGGAAAGATCCATTTCATTAAAAAAAACATGTCTTCAGTGTCTCCAAGCCGTGTGGTACTAAAATTTATAAATGTCTACCATTCATTGACTGTTATGTGAGCATCCAAGGCCTACAACCATTACGTGTTTCGTGGGTTTGCAACAATGGGAAGTGTTTTTGTTGTGAAACGAGTGAAATCATCCCATTAATTTTCAGTTTCTTTATTAAAAACCTACACAAAATAAACATCAAATCCAGCAACAAGGAAACAATATAAAAATTTATTAAGTCAAAGCACACCTAGATGAGGTGCTTGAAATTCTCCCCAACAAGAGTTAAACCCTAGTGGATTGGGATGTGTCACTGCGACCCTACCATCAGACTATTGCCTAGTTCCCAAAAACTAATGGCTGACGAAAACCAGGTGCTTTTCTTAACATATACTAAGGCGCGGCTAAGCATAAAAAATCAAGCACATTGTCTTCCATAATAGAAAAAACAGATGACATCTTCAATAGATTGTCCCTGCAATACTTATATTTGCCACCATTTACCACCAAACTAATGTTGGGGAGCAAATCCACTAGCCACAAAACACAATACTCAAGAACAATGCCTTCAAAAAGAGAAATCAAAACAAACAAAAGTATATTTCATCCCTCGATTTTACCAATTATTTAGAAATGGTCCCTCAACTTCGAAATCGGAAAATTTTAGTCCCCCAAACTGATGTCACCGGATGAGTTTCAACCCTCAGGTCGCTTCGTATCTCTCCTCCGATGAGAGGGAGGGAGGGAGGAGGGAGGGAGGTGAGGTGAGGTGGACGATCAGGCGACGAGATTAGCAGTCAAAAACATGCCACGTTGGCGCAAAACCACTCAAGGCAAGCGATGGATGTAAAACATCCGGTTGAACTTGATGGTCCATTTGCAAACTTTGCGGGGTGAAAATATATTTTTCTCTTCAAAAGAAAATGAGCATGCATACGATATTGCGAGTCCATGCAGCTAGACCCAGCGTGGAATTAGCAAGGACACGATGCCTCTAGGGTATTTTTTTCTTACCTTTCTCGGATGGGCTCGTAAAAATGACAAGAACATGCATGCAAGAGGGTCGCATGTCTTTTCCGTTAAGATCAGGGGGAAATGAAACAGGTTCAGACCGTTAAAGCAAGGGCCGCACAAAGCGATGGATGAAGCAACTCCACACGAAAAACACTAGTGCGACGGGCTTGGATTCAACGCCGTACCAGAAACCGTTGGCGCACCCTGAAATACACGTACATATACACGCAACCAAGCAAGCACGCACGCTCTGCTTCTAGAGGCTTTTTACTTAGATTTTATTTAATAGTACTAGTAATTTTTCGTAGCAATGCTATCTTTCGCATAAGAGCTAGCTAGCTGAGCTCTCATGCAGGCAAAGTCATAGCTTGTACTATTAGATTACAACGTGCGGTGGTTGAGCAGTTTCCTTTGAAAAACGTGAGGAGGGACCAAGATTATCGATTTGCCATGGTGATTCGAAAGCGACACAGTACGTCCTTTAAATAACCGGCGCTATATCGCGCCAATTAGGCCAAAGCAAGTGAGCTTGCCGGAGCTATAATTAAGCACGTTTTGGCCGTGCCTGAGAGTATAGCAGTCATTGGGCCAACGTAATGTATGTGTTGTGCAGTACGTCCACGTGCGTACGATTGCCGCGGAGGAGGGAGAAGGCGTACCTACGTGGCACGGTCGGACAAGAGCAAAGAAGATACTTGCATAGAGAGGATATACTTTCTTCATTTCAAAATAGATGACTCAGTTTTATATTAACTCTAGATCTCAATTTTGTATTAACTTTAGTCATTTATTTTAAAACGAAGGGAGTACGTGGCACAAGTGAGCAATTGGGTTGCTTTGTCCGTGGTGCAAGCGAGGGCGATTGAAAAGGAAGGGAGGAAGGCGACCCAACAAGCAGCACCTACCTGGAAGGAAGCTACGCGCGCACGCGCCAACACGGGTGGCCACAAATCGCCGATCGCTAGCGTGCTCCGGTACTACTCCGTCCGTCTACGGCTCGTCTCGCCGGCTTTATATAAACGAACAGAGCTGCTCTGCGAAGCTCAACCCACCGTGCACCAGCACCACCGCACATCACGAGGTGGCCCCGACGGAGACCCTCCACGTCATGCGCCTGCAGGCTGCAGCGGCTCCGCCTCCGCCGCGCGGCGGAGGGATGCCTCGACCCCATCACCGAGGAGGACGACTACGCTGGCACCAGCAGCAGAAGCAGCACCCAAGACGACGACCTCGTCCTCGCAGGCTCACCCAGCGCACACAACAGCTGCAGCAGTACCACCGTCGACCTTGCCCAAAGTCGCCGCTGATAAGCCAGATCAATTAGACATAGGGTTTAGCAGGACTAGCGAGTCGACCTCCTCTGTCGCTGTGGTGTGTGTCTGTGCTCCGGTACGGTTCATGCATGCGTGCGTGCTGTAATTAGTCCATGTCCATCCATGAATTGATGATGCGAGCTGCTTAATTTGATGCCGAACAATCGCAAACACTGCCTCAACAACTGTGCGAATTTGCTGACTGCCATACGAGCGGAGACTGAAAATCTCATTCTGTCCTTTGCTCAGCTCTGCTGTGAATCTGAAGAAAACTCTGCTCGCCCGTGTGCGCAGCGTTCTCGACATGAGAACACGTAGTGCTGTGAATCCGTCTTCGAGGCCTTCATCGCCCGCAAGCGCACCGCCGCGGCGGCAGCCGGAGCCGGAGGAGCAGACTCCCACCCCAGCCCGGATCCCGCCAAGCCCTAGCCAAGCCACCGGATCACGCGCTTCGAATCGATTCGACCTGCTGGTCGTAATTTCTTCTGCAGCAAAGGGGACGATTTCGTTGTTCTCAGCTGGATTGTGATCTACTCCTATTTGGTTGTATTATGGATTTTCCACCTCGGTGGCAGCAATAGGTTGATGGTAATGCAGTGTTTTTGTTTTGAGTTAAGTTATAAGCAATTCTAACACCACCACCGGCATGTCTGCTACACTGTTAAGTTTTGCTATCCACAGTATGCGGTGCAAATCTGAGCTTCTGCCCTCTTCATATTTGATTGATGTATTTTCTGCCGGGAGGGAGATACTAGCAATCAAAGAACCGTTTTAACTGATTGTTGTTCTGTATTTTACTTTCTGTTCTATGAACACTTTCTGTGACTGAAGCTCCGTGGATCAGGAAAAGTAGGAAATCCTGAGGAACTGAAACTTGTTACCTGCGCTTCGGCAGAAATGCTATATGTATCCATTTATTATGCAGCAATGCAAATATGTATGTAGATTTTCTTCAGTGTGACCTATCTACTACGGGAAGGATCTGCGTTGTCAGAAGGGAGGATTATTGTTCAGACAATGGAGATAATCAGATCTCAGGGGTGTGAGTACTAGCAGAATTTTGTGACGAACAGAGATAATCCACCAGAGGTCCTGGCAATCCTTCAGTAAGGATGTGGTTCTTCCTTTTCTTTTTTTTTTCTTTTTGGTGAATTAACCATTCTGTGTGTTTGGCAAAAAAGAGGAGGTGCCATTCTGTGCTTATATGCTAGCATTGTACAATTGAAAAACATTTACATTTCTGTTTCATCTCTTACTGTGCATTAATACATGTGCCCATGTCGGTCACTTGGTCTCATGATAGATTCTTGTATTGGCACTAGTATATGATAGATTCTTCTACTGATATTCTTCAGGCACGTCACTATTTCCTTATTCGTTTATAATCGAGGATTGATGTCATGTGTGAGCTATTTAAGTAGGCTTTACTGTTTATATTCTCAACTGGCAATTGTAATTCTGTCATACATGCACGCATTTTTGTTGCTCATGCATTGATGAAAGCTAATTTACGTTATGCATCCAGCAATTCACGGTTTTGCTTTCGCGACCGTGCCTCTCGGAAACAGTAAAAAAAGGTGTTCTGTTTTTTTCCTTCCGCGAGAGGCACGGTTTTGCTTTCGCGAGAGGCACAGCCGTGCCTCTCGGAAACGGAAAAAAATGCATTTTCTTTTTTCCCTTCCGTGAGAGGCACAATTCGTGCACGTGTAATCAAGCACCCTTCATGGCGGGCTGTGAAATTACAATTTTATCCATCAATAATCTCCACCGCTGGTGTTCATCCATCGATCCATTGTCTTAGCTTGGTGTATCTGATGGATGTCGATTTTCCTTTTGTTGTGGCTCATATAGAATCATGTATACTAATAATAATAGGACAAGCTATGTATGGGTCCTAATGAAGGGAGGAGGAGATCAAGATAGGTAAATCTAAGCTCCATCTTCCCCTCTTGTGTACTCATCGATTATGTATCTATATTGCAAAATAAGTATGTAGAATTGGCAGAGATGGTCTTGAGGTTCAGTATGTGTTGCTAGATTGAATGACTGGTGCAGCGTCTTGTGGATCCTTTTTGTTTAGCTGGGCGTCGATTGGATTGATTTTTTTTTCAGGCTCTAGCATACGCGTCTTTTCCTTTCTTTGTCCGGCAGACATCGACGCAAATTTGATCGACTCTTTGGGCTTCGGCTTTTCTCAGGAGGGCAGGAAGGTAGGGGAAGTTCGAGCCATCACTCAAGCGTCAATAACCGGCAATCCCGTGAGGGCGAGGCCTTGACCGTGACTCTTTGAGTAGCGCTTTGTGACCATTGTTTAGTTTTGTTAAAATACTGTAGCTAATATATTATTCTTTTCATCTACTGGCGTTTAGTGTTTCAAGAGTTACCAAAACCGTAAGAAAAATAAAAAAATAGAATGAAGATTGTTTATGAGAATAATATGAAGATTTTATTTCAAAGAACACTAAAATAATGATTTTTTTAAATGAAGACAATGGCTACCAAGATTCGGTACTATTCTTGATATTTGACATTGTTGTGTAAGATGTTATGATTTATATATTATTATAGTTCTACCTATATAGCTCTATTTTCTACTACCTCCGAAATGCAAATTTCTTCATCAACGTTAATTTTATGTAATCCTACTCCTGGTGAGATCCATTTGGTCATTGTTCTGGGCGGTCCCGCTAACGGACATCTCTCCATACACGTCGTTGCTACTTTAATATCCTCAAGATACTCACTGATGAAACAGAAAGTGAAATAGGGGTCCTAGAATTCCTTATCATGGACAGCACATTGTATAGTTCACGATATAGCCCATGCTCACCAGAAATCTTGCCCGATCATGTTGACTAAGGGTATCAAAAACCAGAATAGCCACACATTTGCATCTTCTGAAAGATTAATTATCATATGTTGCACAAGTCCTTCTATGCAGGCGCCCATACCCACCTCGCCATATGACACTCCAGTAATGAGTGTCGTCATGAGTGTATGTGTGTGTGGCTAATCTACCTGCTTGATCTTCTGTTTTGTGCCACTTGAGCCTTGAGCTTTCAGAACGGGTCACCTTATCAACTTGTGTGTGATGGATGTTCGCCTGATGGCCAATTCTGAAAACCAGAACTTATCATCAGTAATGATGCATCTTAAGGCACCAATCCTTGTTTCCGTTCAGGGAATTCAGGTGGCGGTCTTCGCTCCAATGTCACCAGCACCGCTCATAGATTTCTGAAATTGTTGCTACTGTCTATCATAAAAAGCATATTTTTATTTATACTAGCAAAAGAGCCCGTGGGTTGCAATGGGAGAAAACAAATAATAATCTCCAATGGATATCACCATATTTTGTTGACATATCAACGCATGATTTTGAAAAAAAATCACAAATGGAGGAAAAAATCCCGATGATTTGACACTACATAGGATGGGTTTTTCACATATTCATTGTTTATATTAAACTCTTTTTTCTTTTTATAATTTTGTTATTTTATTACAAATTATATGTTATTTAGTTATTAATATATCTTATAATATATTTTTATTATTTTTATTGTTTTGATGTTTCTCAAAGTAATAGAAAATAGTTGTTTTCTAAGAGAATGGTAAGCACTCTAATATTTGAACATAAAGGTTCTCAGAAGTAAAAAGGATGAAAATAATTTATCATTTACAAATGCTCATTTCGTCTTAAACTGAAAATTGAAGACATATTCTCTATGGAGATTTTAGCTTGAGACATTAAAAAATCTCTTTCCCCAACCCTTAGTAAATTTAAAACATCACTGCATCGATTAATTCAGTTGTGTCTGGATGTATTATGATATTTCTATATGTTTTGAGATCTACATATGTAAAAATCTTGGTAGAATATTGTACCAAGATTTGAGGGATCACATAGATCAAATATATAAATATATTTTGCCTAAATGTAATGTAAGCAAATATAAAGGTCCACATTCACCGTAAATTAAGATTTAAATGTTATTATATTTTTTATATGCAGTGGTATCCAAATAACTAAATATCATGGTAGAATATGCTATACCTACCGTGATAGAGGACCCACTAGAGCACATGCAAGATCGTTGTCTATATAATTAGCATGCCTAACAATACAAATATCCTGATAGAGGACATACGGACTTGGTCCTACGAGGAACTAGGGACCAGATTAATAGGAAGAAATGAGACTCAAAACCTACCTAGCTAGCTCACGACTTCATGGGATAGCCAGTAAGGTCCAGAGCATTTCTCACTCGATAGAGGACGTAATAGATTACATTCTTGTTAATGTTACATATTTAAGCTCTGTAGTGCCATATTCCCCAAGGAAAGCGATATAATGCCCCACAACGCCATGGAGAAAATGGTAGATAGAAAATGAAGATGGCATAAGATAAGGCGCGACCTTGTCTCCTTTTAATGAAGACTAGCTGTTGGGGCGCGCCATGGCGCGCCGCCTGAGAGGTAGCTCGGGCGGTACCAGATGGAAAAGCGCCCCTTTCACTTTTCCTGCCATATATTTGGAAGAACTGCATGCAAGCACTGATAGCCTATCAAACTTATTATAGTAAATCATAATAGCAAATGCAGAGCACACTATGTGTAGTGTAGGCAGCCCACCCTTTCATTTTCTTTTTTGCGTTGTTAGTAGCAAATGTACATGCAAGTGATGAGGGCCTTATAAATGTAATATATTATACTTTCAGAGACAATTTGAGATGCCATCACAGGCAATGCACAACAATGTATTGCAGCCATGAGACTTGCCACTGAAGAGCAGCTGCTCATCTGCACCGTCGTCAAGGCTCTCCAGGACATACTAACTCTGCTCGCCATCATAGCAGTCCACACGGTCCACATCCCTCTGGCGGGCATCGTAGAAGAAGTAGTGGTCGTCGTTGTAGACGTCGGGGGTGTCCGGGACGGAGGGCGCAATGCAGAACCGGAACGTTGGCGTCTCGTTGATGGAGAATTCCCTGTTGCCGTAGTCCAGCTAGTCGTTGCGCCTGCCGTCAAGGCCCACACAACATTGCCACATCATCTTGAGCAGACGGAGGTTGTGCGCCACGCTCCCCTTGCGCGATCAGAGCACCAACAGCCGATCAGGACCTTCCTGATCGTTTTACATGTCATTTTGATTAACCTGGCCATCGTAGAACCAAATATCTCCAAACAATCCAATATGCTACAATAGCAAGGAACATCTACTAAGTAAGAACTCTGGAGGAAGAAAGAAACTAATTATGCGGGGAACGATGTCTTACAGCTAGCGGATGCTAGCATCTTGGAGTTGCCATGCTCCACGACCCTTACACCGCCCCCTGCTCCACGCCTTCCAGGCGCGGCTGCTACTCCTCCTTGGCAAGATGTTTGAGCAGAGTTACAGCCTAAAACAGAATTCGTACACACATGTTTTGTGAGAAGATAGGCCTCAGGATCATTTACATGCAGTTATAAGCAAATAGGCATTTTGCACTAATACATACACAAATTATAAGGCTACAAATATATGAGTATCATATATTATTTGCTTAGAAATCAGAACACAAAGAAAGAAAATGGGGGATAAAATCACCCCACCGATTCCAAGGGAAGATAAAACATGATTGAACAAACACATCTGTTGGAAAGGATATAAATTAGAGTATAGAATCACCTTGTAAGCCAGTGATTCCCATCACGCTGTGATGGGAAGGAGCTCGGGAGAACAGCACCGCATGACGAGCCCTATCCATGCTGACTGTAGGCCTCGACCTGATGATATGCAACCCCTCGTTGGACTGTGTTTTGTGTGCCACACAGACCAGCCTCTCGATTGACTACCTAACAAAAGAAAGTTCAGACATAGGAGATAAAAAAGTAATGAAGCAGAATATGAGTTTCCTAGAATCACTTGACCAGCTCAAAAAATAAAGAGCCACACGAAGCTATTCTCACCTGATAGCTTGGTTGCTCACATTCACATCCATCCAGCGTGTCCTGCAGTTCAGAGCGGCGAGAGGCAGCCGATGTTGGGGAACGTAGTAATTTCAAAAAAATTCCTACGCACACGCAAGATCATGGTGATGCATAGCAACGAGAGGGGAGAGCATTGTCTACATACCCTCGTAGACCGAAGCGGAAGCGTTGACGCAACGTAGAGGAAGTAGTCGTACGTCTTCCCGATCCGACCGATCCAAGCACCGTTACTCCGGCACCTCCGAGTTCTTAGCACACGTCCAGCTCGATGACGCTCCCCGGGCTCCGATCCAGCAAAGCTTCGGGGATGAGTTCCGTCAGCACGACGGCGTGATGACGATGATGATGTTCTACCGACGCAGGACTTCGCCTAAGCACTGCAACGATATGACCGAGGTTGAATATGGTGGAGGGGGGCACCGCACACGGCTAAGGAACGATCACGAAGATCAACTTGTGTGTTCTAGGGTGCCCCCTGCCCCCGTATATAAAGGAGGGAGGGGGAGGTGCGGCCGCCCCCCAAGGGGTGCGCCTGGAGGAGTCCTATTCCCACCGGGAGTAGGACTCCCCCCTCTCTTGCCTTGTTGGAGAAGGAAAGGGGGAGGGAGAAGAGGAAAGGAGGGCGCCGCCCCCCTTCCTTGTCCTATTCGGACTAGGAGGGAGGGGGCGCGCGGCCTGCCCTGGCCGGCCCCTCTCTTCTCCCTTATGGCCCATGAAGGCCCATTAACCCCCCGGGGGGTTCCGGTAACCCCTCGGTACTCCAGTAAAATGCCGATTTCACCCGGATCGTTTCTGATGTCCAAATATAGGCTTCCAATATATCAATCTTTATGTCTCGACCATTTCGAGACTCCTCGTCATGTCCGTGATCACATCCGGGACTCCGAACTACCTTCGGTACATCAAAATGTATAAACTCATAATAACTGTCATCGTAACGTTAAGCGTGCGGACCCTACGGTTCGAGAACAATGCAGACATGACCGAGACACGTCTCTGGTCAATAACCAATAGCGGGACCTGGATGCACATATTGGCTCCTACATATTCTACGAAGATCTTTATCGGCCAGACCGCATAACAACATACGTTGTTCCTTTTGTCATTGGTATGTTACTTGCCCGAGATTCGCTCGTCGGTATCCAATACCTAGTTCAATCTCGTTGCCGGCAAGTCTCTTTACTCGTTCTGTAATACATCATCTCACAACTAACATATTAGTTGTAATGCTTGCAAGGCTTATGTGATGTGCATTACCGAGAGGGCCCAAAGATACCTCTCCGACTATCGGAGTGACAAATCCTAATCTCGAAATACGCCAACCCAACAAGTACCTTTGGAGACACCTGTAGAGTACCTGTATAATCACCCAGTTACGTTGTGACGTTTGGTAGCACACAAAGTGTTCCTCCGATAAACGGGAGTTGCATAATCTCATAGTCATAGGAACATGTATAAGTCATGAAGAAAGCAATAGCAACATACTAAACGATCGGGTGCTAAGCTAATGGAATGGGTCATGTCAATCAGATCATTCAACTAATGATGTGACCTCGTTAATCAAATAACAACTCTTTGTTCATGGTTAGGAAACATAACCATCTTTGATTAACGAGCTAGTCAAGTAGAGGCATACTAGTGACACTCTGTTTGTTTATATATTCACACATGTATTATGTTTCCGTATAATACAATTCTAGCATGAATAATAAACATTTATCATGATATATGAGGAAATAAATAATAACTTTATTATTGCCTCTAGGGCATATTTCCTTCAGTCTCCCACTTGCACTAGAGTCAATAATCTAGATTACACAGTAATGATTCTAACACCCATGGAGTTTTGGTGCTGATCATGTTTTGCTCGTGGAAGAGGCTTAGTCAACGGGTCTGCTACATTCAGATCCGTATGTATCTTGCAAATCTCTATGTCTCCCACCTGGACTAGATCCCGGATGGAATTGAAGCGTCTCTTGATGTGCTTGGTTCTCTTGTGAAATCTGGATTCCTTTGCCAAGGCAATTGCACCAGTATTGTCACAAAAGATTTTCATTGGACCCGATGCACTAGGTATGACACCCAGATCGGATATGAACTCCTTCATCCAGACTCCTTCATTTGCCGCTTCTGAAGCAGCTATGTACTCCGCTTCACATGTAGATCCCGCCACGACGCTTTGTTTAGAACTGCACCAACTGACAGCTCCACCGTTTAATGTAAACACGTATCTGGTTTGCGATTTAGAATCGTCCGGATCAGTGTCAAAGCTTGCATCAACGTAACCGTTTACGATGAGCTCTTTGTCACCTCCATATATGAGAAACATATCCTTAGTTCTTTTTAGGTACTTCAGGATGTTCTTGACCGCTGTCCAGTGATCCACTCCTGGATTACTTTGGTACCTCCCTGCTAAACTTATAGCAAGACACACATCAGGTCTGGTACACATCATTGCATACATGATAGAGCCTATGGCTGAAGCATAGGGAACATATTTCATTTTCTCTCTATCTTCTGCAGTGGTCGGGCATTGAGTCTTACTCAAATTCACACCTTGTAGTACAGGCAAGAATCATTTCTTTGCTTGATCCATTTTGAACTTCTTCAAAACTTTGTCAAGGTATGTGCTTTGTGAAAGTCCAATTAAGCGTCTTGATCTATCTCTATAGATCTTGATGCCCAATATGTAAGCAGCTTCACCGAGGTCTTTCATTAAAAAATTCTTATTCAAGTATCCCTTTATGCTATCCAGAAATTCTATATCATTTCTGATTAGTAATATGTCATCCACATATAATATCAGAAATGCTACAGAGCTCCCACTCACTTTCTTGTAAATACAGGCTTCTCCAAAAGTCTGTACAAACCCAAATGCTTTGATCACACTATCAAAGCGTTTATTCCAACTCCGAGAGGCTTGCACCAGTCCATAAATGGATCGCTAGAGCTTGCACACTTTGTTAGCTCCCTTTGGATCGATACAACCTTCTGGTTGCATCATATACAACTCTTCTTCCAGAAATCTATTCAGGAATGCAGTTTTTACATCCATCTGCCAAATTTCATAATCATAAAATGCGGCAATTGCTAACATGATTCGGACAGACTTAAGCATCGCTACGGGTGAGAAGGTCTCATCGTAGTCAATCCCTTGAACTTGTCGAAAACCTTTTGTGACAAGTCAAGCTTTGTAGACAGTAACATTACCGTCAGCGTCAGTCTTCTTCTTGAAGATCCATTTATTCTCAATTGCTTGCCGACCATCGGGCAAGTCAACCAAAGTCCACACTTTGTTCTCATACATGGATCCCATCTCAGATTTCATGGCTTCAAGCCATTTTGCGGAATCTGGGCTCACCATCGCTTCTTCATAGTTCGTAGGTTCACCATGATCTAGTAGCATGATTTCCAGAATAGGATTGCCGTACCACTCTGGTGCGGATCTTACTCTGGTTGATCTACGAGGTTCTGTAGTAACTTGATCTGAAGTTGCATGATCATCATCATTAACTTCCTCACCAATTGGTTTAGACGTCACAGAAACCGGTTCCTGTGATGTGCTATTTCCCAATAAGGGAGCAGGTACAGTTACCTCATCAAGTTGTACTTTCCTCCCACTCACTTCTTTCGAGAGAAACTCCTTCTCTAGAAAGTTTCCGAATTTAGCAACAAAAGTCTTGCCTTCGGATTTGTGATAGAAGGTGTATCCAATAGTTTCCTTTGGATATCCTATGAAGACACATTTCTCCGATTTGGGTTCGAGCTTATCACGTTGAAGCTTTTTGACATAAGCATCGCAACCCCAAACTTTTAGAAACGACAACTTTGGTTTCTTGCCAAACCATAGTTGATAAGACGTCGTCTCAACAGATTTCGATGGTGCCCTATTTAACGTGAACGCGGCCGTCTCTAAATCATAACCCCAAAATGATAGCGGTAAATCTGTAAGAGACATCATAGATCGCACCATATCAAGTAAAGTACGATTACGACGTTCGGACACACCATTACGTTGTGGTGTTCCAGGTGGCGTGAGTTGCGAAACTATTCCGCATTGTTTCAAATGTAGACCAAACTCGTAACTCAAATATTCTCCTCCACGATCAGATCGTAGAAACTTTATTTTCTTGTTACGATGATTTTCAACTTCACTCTGAAATTCTTTGAACTTTTCAAATATTTCAGACTTGTGTTTCATTAAGTAGATATACCCATATCTGCTTAAATCATCTGTGAAGGTGAGAAAATAACGATATCCGCCACGAGCCTCAACATTCATCGGACCACATACATCTGTATGTATGATTTCCAACAAATCTGTTGCTCTCTCCATAGTACCGGAGAACGGTGTTTTAGTCATCTTGCCCAAGAGGCACGGTTCGCAAGTGCCAAGTGATTCATAATCAAGTGACTCCAAAAGTCCATCAGTATGGAGTTTCTTCATGCGCTTTATACCGATATGACCTAAACGGCAGTGCCACACATAAGTTGCACTATCGTTATCAACTCTGCATCTTTTGACTTCAACATTATGAATATGTGTATCACTGCTATCGAGATTCAATAAGAATAGACCATTCTTTAAGGGTGCATGACCATAAAAGATATTACTCATATAAATAGAACAACCATTATTCTCGGATTTAAATGAATAACCGTCTCGCATTAAACAAGATCCAGATATAATGTTCATGCTCAACGCTGACACCAAATAACAATTATTTAGGTCTAAAACTAATCCCGAAGGTAGATGTAGAGGTAGCGTGCCGACCGCGATCACATCGACTTTGGAACCATTTCCCACGCGCATCGTCACCTCGTCCTTAGCCAATCTTCGCTTAATCAGTAGTCCCTGTTTCGAGTTGCAAATATTAGCAACAGAACCAGTATCAAATACCCAGGTACTACTGCGAGTATTAGTAAGGTACACATCAATAACATGTATATCATACATACCTTTGTTCACCTTGCCATCCTTCTTATCCGCCAAATACTTGGGGCAGTTCCGTTTCCAGTGACCAGTCTGCTTGCAGTAGAAGCACTCAGTTTCAGGCTTAGGTCCAGACTTGGGTTTCTTCTCTTGAGCAGCAACTTGCTTGCCGTTCTTCTTGAAGTTCCCCTTCTTTTTCCCTTTGCCCTTTTTCTTGAAACTAGTGGTCTTGTTGACCATCAACACTTGATGCTCCTTCTTGATTTCTACCTCCGCAGCCTTTAGCATTGCGAAGAGCTCGGGAATCGTTTTATCCATCCCTTGCATATTATAGTTCATCACGAAGCCTTTGTAGCTTGGTGGAAGTGATTGGAGAATTCTGTCAATGACGCAATCATCCGGAAGATTAACTCCCAGTTGAATCAAGTGATTACAATACCCAGACATTTTGAGTATATGCTCACTGACAGAACTATTCTCCTCCATCTTGCAGCTATAAAACTTATTGGAGACTTCATATCTCTCAATCCGGGCATTCTGTTGGAATATTAACTTCAAATCTTGGAACATCTCATATGCCCCATGACGTTCAAAACGTCGTTGAAGTCCCGGTTCTAAGCCGTAAAGCATGGCACATTGAACTATCGAGTAGTCATCAGCTTTGCTCTGCCAGACGTTCTTAACGTCGTCAGTTGCATCAGCAGCAGGCCTGGCACCCAGCGGTGCTTCCAGGACGTAACTCTTCTGTGCAGCAATGAGGATAATCCTCAAGTTACGGACCCAGTCCGTGTAATTGCTACCATCATCTTTCAACTTTGCTTTCTCAAGGAATGCATTAAAATTCAACGGAACAACAGCACGGGCCATCTATCTACAATCAACATAAACAAGCAAGATACTATCAGGGACTAAGTTCATGATAAATTTAAGTTCAATTAATCATATTACTTAAGAACTCCCACTTAGATAAACATCCCCCTAATCTTCTAAGTGATCACGTGATCCACATCAACTAAACCATGTCCGATCATCACGTGAGATGGAGTAGTTTCAATGGTGAACATCACTATGTTCATCATATCTACTATATGATTCACGCTCGACCTTTCGGTCTCCATGTTCCGAGGCCATATCTGTATATGCTTGGCTCGTCAAGTATAACCTGAGTATTCCGCGTGTGCAACTGTTTTGCACCCGTTGTCTTTGAACGTAGAGCCTATCACACCCGATCATCACGTGGTGTCTCAGCACGAAGAACTTTCGCAACGGTGCATACTCAGGGAGAACACTTCTTGATAATTAAGTGAGAGATCATCTTATAATGCTACCGTCAATCAAAGCAATATAAGATGCATAAAAAGATAAACATCACATGCAATCAATATAAGTGATATGATATGGCCATCATCATCTTGTGCTTGTGATCTCCATCTTCGAAGCACCGTCATGATCACCATCATCACCGGCGCGACACCTTGATCTCCATCGTAGCATCGTTGTCGTCTCGCCAATCTTATGCTTCTACGACTATCGCTACCGCTTAGTGATAAAGTAAAGCATTACAGGGCGATTGCATTGCATACAATAAAGCGACAACCATATGGCTCCTGCCAGTTGCCGATAACTAAGTTACAAAAACATGATCATCTCATACAATAAAATTTAGCATCATGCCTTGACCATATCACATCACAACATGCTCTGCAAAAACAAGTTAGACGTCCTCTACTTTGTTTGTTGCAAGTTTTACGTGGCTACTACGGGCTTAAGCAAGAACCAGTCTCACCTACGCATCAAAACCACAACGATAGTTTGTCAAGTTGATGCCGTTTTAACCTTCGCAAGGACCGGGCGCAGCCACACTCGGTTCAACTAAAGTTGGATAAACTGACACCCGCCAGCCACCTGTGTGCAAAGCACGGCGGTAGAACCAGTCTCGCGTAAGCGTACGCGTAATGTCGGTCCGGGCCGCTTCATCCAACAATACCGCCGAACCAAAGTATGACATGCTGGTAGGCAGTATGACTTATATCGCCCACAACTCATTTGTGTTCTACTCGTGCATATAACATCAAACCATAAAAACCTAGGCTCGGATGCCACTGTTGGGGAACGTAGTAATTTCAAAAAAATTCCTACGCACACGTAAGATCATGGTGATGCATAGCAACGAGAGGGGAGAGTGTTGTCTACGTACCCTCGTAGACCGAAGCGGAAGCGTTGACGCAACGTAGAGGAAGTAGTCGTACGTCTTCCCGATCCGACCGATCCAAGCACCGTTACTCCGGCACCTCCGAGTTCTTAGCACACGTCTAGCTCGATGACGCTCCTCGGGCTTCGATCCAGCAAAGCTTCGGGGATGAGTTCCGTCAGCACGATGGCGTGATGACGATGATGATGTTCTACCGACGCAGGGCTTCGCCTAAGCACTGCAATGATATGACCGAGGTGGAATATGGTGGAGGGGGGCACCGCACACGGCTAAGGAACGATCACGAAGATCAACTTGTGTGT
The DNA here is from genome assembly GCA_032464435.1 of Aegilops umbellulata. Classification (NCBI taxonomy): domain Eukaryota; kingdom Viridiplantae; phylum Streptophyta; class Magnoliopsida; order Poales; family Poaceae; genus Aegilops; species Aegilops umbellulata. The sequence goes on along the minus strand of CP136057.1, from coordinate 3,424,579 downwards.
TCTAGGGTGCCCCCTGCCCCCGTATATAAAGGAGGGAGGGGGAGGTGCGGCCGGCCCCCAAGGGGTGCGCCTGGAGGAGTCCTATTCCCACCGGGTGTAGGGCTGCCCCCCTCTCTTGCCTTGTTGGAGAAGGAAAGGGGGAGGGAGAAGAGGAAAGGGGGGCGCCGCCCTCCCCCCTTCCTTGTCCTATTCGGACTAGGGGGGAGGGGGGCGCGGCGTGCCCTGGCCGGCCCCTCTCTTCTCCCTTATGGCCCATGAAGGCCCATTAACCCCCCGGGGGGTTCCGGTAACCCCTCGGTACTCCGGTAAAATGCCGATTTCACCCGGATCGATTCCGATGTCCAAATATAGGCTTCCAATATATCAATCTTTATGTCTCGACCATTTCGAGACTCCTCGTCATGTCCGTGATCACATCCGGGACTCCGAACTACCTTCGGTACATCAAAATGTATAAACTCATAATAACTGTCATCGTAACTTTAAGCGTGCGGACCCTACGGTTTGAGAACAATGCAGACATGACCGAGACACGTCTCTGGTCAATAACCAATAGCGGGACCTGGATGCACATATTGGCTCCTACATATTCTACGAAGATCTTTATCGGCCAGACCGCATAACAACATACGTTGTTCCTTTTGTCATTGGTATGTTACTTGCCCGAGATTCGATCGTCGGTATCCAATACCTAGTTCAATCTCGTTGCCAGCAAGTCTCTTTACTCGTTCCGTAATACATCATTTGACAACTAACATATTAGTTGTAATGCTTGCAAGGCTTATGTGATGTGCATTACCGAGAGGGCCCAGAGATACCTGTCCGACTATCGGAGTGACAAATCCTAATCTCGAAATACGCCAACCCAACAAGTACCTTTGGAGACACCTGTGGAGTACCTTTATAATCACCCAGTTGCGTTGTGACGTTTGGTAGCACACAAAGTGTTCCTCCGATAAATGGGAGTTGCATAATCTCATAGTCATAGGAACATGTATAAGTCATGAAGAAAGCAACAGCAACATACTAAACGATCGGGTGCTAAGCTAATGGAATGGGTCATGTCAATCAGATCATTCAACTAATGATGTGACCTCGTTAATCAAATAACAACTCTTTGTTCATGGTTAGGAAACATAACCATCTTTGATTAACGAGCTAGTCAAGTAGAGGCATACTAGTGACACTCTATTTGTTTATATATTCACGCATGTATTATGTTTCTGGATAATACAATTCTAGCATGAATAATAAACATTTATCATGATATATGAGGAAATAAATAATAACTTTATTATTGCCTCTAGGGCATATTTCCTTCAGCCGACCCCTCTGTCCACCAACGAGGCTAGCAAGCCGTAGAGGAAGCCGGCGGTCGACGGAGCCGGCGACTGATACGTCTCCGTCGTATCTACTTTTCCAAACACTTTTGCCCTTGTTTTGGACTCTAACTTGCATGATTTGAATGAAACTAACCTGGACTGACGCTGTTTTCAGCAGACTTTCCATGGTGTTATTTATGTGTAGAAACAAAAGTTCTCGGAATGACTTGAAACTCCACGGAACATATTTTTGGAAAATATTAAAAATACTGGAAGAAAAATCCACGTCAGGGGGCCCACACCCTGTCCCCCTGGGCGTGCTCCCCTACCTTGTGGGCCCCCTGGCGCTCCACCTCCAACTCCATATATTCGTGCTCGGGGAGAAAAAACACAGAGAGAAGGATTCATCGCGTTTTACGATACGGAGCCGCCACCAAGCCCTAAAACACCTCTCGGGAGGGCTGATCTGGGGTCCGTTCGGGGCTCCGGAGAGGGGGTTTCGTCGCCATTGTCATCATCAACCATCCTCCATCACCAATTTCATGATGCTCACCGCCGTGCATGAGTAATTGCTGGACGGTGATGGGTTGGATGAGATTTATCATGTAATCGAGTTAGTTTTGTTAGGGTTTGATCCCTAGTATCCACTATGTTCTGAGATTGATGTTGCTATGACTTTGCTATGCTTAATGCTTATCACTAGGGCCCGAGTGCCATGATTTCAGATATGAACCTATTATGTTTTCATGAATATATGTGAGTTCTTGATCTTATCTTGCAAGTCTATAGTCACCTACTATGTGTTATGATCCGGCAACCCCGAAGTGACAATAATCGGGACCACTCTCGGTGATGACCGTAGTTTGAGGACTTCATGTATTCACTATGTGTTAATGCTTTGTTTCGGTACTCTATTAAAAGGAGACCTTAATATCCCTTAGTTTCCGTTAGGACCCCCCTGCCACGGGAGGGTAGGACAAAAGATGTCATGCAAGTTTTTTTCATAAGCACGTATGACTATATTCGGAATACATGCCTATATTACATTGATGAATTGGAGCTAGTTCTGTGTCACCCTATGTTATGATTGTTACATGATGAACCGCATCCGGCATAATACTCCATCACCGATCCAATGCCTACGAGCTTTTCACATATTTTTCTTCGCTTATTTACTTTTTCGTTGCTACTGTTACAATTACTACAAAACCCAAAAATATTACTTTTGCTACCGTTACCGTTACTTCCATATTACTTTGCTAGTAAATACTTTGCTGCAGATATTAAGTTATCCAGGTGTGGTTGAATTGACAACTCAACTGTGAATACTTGAGAATATTCTTTGCCTCCCCTTGTGTCGAATCAATAAATTTGGGTTGAATATTCTACCCTCGAAAACTGTTGCGATCCCCTATACTTGTTGGTTATCAAGACTATTTTCTAGAGCCGTTGCCGGGGACCATAGCTCTATTATATGAGTCACTTGGGATTTATATCTGCTGGTCACTATGAAGAACTTGAAAGACGCTAAGACAAAAATTTATCCCTCAAATACGAGGGGAGGTAAGGAACTGCCATCTAGCTCTGCACTTGATTCACCTTCTGTTTTGAGTAAGCTTGCGACACCTAAACCTTCTTCTGCTATTCGTTCTGATATGTCGCATGTAATTGATGATGCCACTTTTGCTATGCATGATACTTATGATGAAACTACTTCTATGATCGATACTACTGTGCCACTTGGTGAATTTCTTGATGAACAACTTGCTAGGGTTAGAGAGAATGAAATTATTGAAACTGATAATATTGATGAAAGTGATGATGAAGACTCTCCCCCTAATAAATATGAATTTCATGTTGTTCCTTAGGGTTATGTTTTGGGAAAAAGAAGCTGCTATAGCTATTTTAGCTTGCAAAGATAGATACGAGCTCAAGAGTTTATTAGCTAAATGGAAGCAGCAATCTCTTAATGCTAGAATGAAACCTGACCCTGCTTTTGCTACTTCACCTATCTATGTTACTGATAAGGATTATGAATTCTCTGTTGATCCTGATGTAATTACTTTGGTTGAATCTGATCCTTTTCATGGCTATGAATCTGAAACTGTTCTGGCACATCTTACTAAATTAAATGATATAGCCACCCTGTTCACTAATGATGAGAAATCTCGCTACCTATATATCCTTAAAATATTTCCGTTCTCATTAAAGGGTTATGCTAAAATATGGTTTAATTCTCTTGATCCTGGTTGTGTGCGTAGTCCCCAGGATATGATTTACTACTTCTCTGCTAAATATTTCCCTACTCGTAAGAAACAAGCTGCTTTGAGGGATATATATAATTTTGTGCAAATTGAAGAAGAGAGTCTCCCACAAGCTTGGGGGAGGCTTCTCCAATTACTTAATGCTTTGCCTGATCATCCTCTCAAGAAAAATGAAATACTTGATATCTTTTATAATGGACTAACCAATGCTTCCAGAGATTACCTGGATAGTTGTGTTGGTTCTGTTTTCAGGGAAAGAACACCGGATGAAGATGAAATTCTATTGAATAATATGTTAACAAATGAAAATAATTCGACACTTCCTGAGCCAGCTCCTGAGCCAATCCCTGAGCCTATTCCTAAACCAACTCCGAAGAAGAGAGGTGTTATATTTCTCAGTCCTGAAGATATGCAAGATGCAAAGAAATCTATGAAAGAAAAAGGTATTAAAGCTGAAGATGTTAATAATTTACCTCCTATTGAAGAAACATATGATCTTAATCCTTTACCTATCGAAGAAACTCATGGTCTTGATAACCCGACACAGGTAGTAAAGGTAAATTCTCTCTATAGATTTGATGAAGGTGATATTCCTCACTATAAGTCTGCTAGACAATGCTTAGAAGAGTTTGATAATTTTATTGTTAAACAAGAAAACTTCAATGCTTATTTCGGTAGACAATTGAAATACAATTCCGATACGCTTGAACACTTGGGTGATTATATGTCTAGAGTTAAAGGTGAACTTAAATTCATTAGTAAACATGCTTCTATGGTTACCACTCAAATAGAACAAGTACTTAAAGCTCAAAATGATTTGCTCAATGAATTAAATAGTAAGAATAATGATTATGCTGTTAGAGTGGCTACTAGAACTAGTAAAATGACTCAGGAACCTTTGTACCCTAAAGACCACCCTAAGAGAATTGAGCAAGATTCTCAGAGAAATAATATTGACAAACCTAGTTCTTCTAAAAAGAAGAAAAAGAAAAATGATAGGACTTTGCATGCTTCTAGTGAACCTATTGCTGAACCTCCTAAGAATCCAAATGATATATCTATTTCCGATGCTGAAACACAATCTGGTAATGAACATGAGCCTACTGAAAATGCTAATGATGATGTTCATGATGATGCTCAACCTAGTAATGATAATGATGTAGAAAGTGAACCTGTTGTTGATCTTGATAACCCATAATCAAAGAATCAACATTATGATAAGAGAGACTTTGTTGCTAGGAAACACGGTAAAGAAAGAGAACCATGGGTTCAGAAACCCATGCCTTTTCCTCCTAAACCATCCAAGAAAAAGGATGATGAGGATTTTGAGCGCTTTGCTGAAATGATTAGACCTATCTTTTTGCGTATGCGATTAACTGATATGCTCAAAATGAATCCTTATGCTAAGTATATGAAAGAAATTGTCACTAGTAAAAGAAAGATACCTGAAGCTGAGATTTCCACCATTCTTGCTAATTATACTTTTAAGGGTGGAATACCAAAGAAACTTGGAGATCCATGAGTACCAACTATACCATGCTCCATTAAAAGAAACTATGTTAAAACTGCTTTATGTGATCTTGGAGCCGGTGTTAGTGTTATGCCTCTCTCTTTATATCGTAGACTTGATTTGAATAAGTTGACACCTACTAAAATATCTTTGCAAATGGCTGATAAATCAACTGCTATACCTGTCGGTATTTATGAGGATGTGCCTGTTGTGGTTGCAAACGTTACTATTTTAACGAACTTTGTTATTCTGGATATTCCCGAGGACGATAGTATGTCTATTATTCTTGGAAGACACTTTTTGAATACTGCAGGGGATGTTATTGATTGCAACAAAGGCAATCAATAATCTTGCCGTTACAAGCCTCAAAGATAATCGATGCCGGGTCTCTGTGTAAACCCTTGTGCTACAAGCCTCGCTTTATATCTCACCACCTCATTGTTTTCGTTCCTTTTACGAACAAAAACCCATTTTGCCCCCACGGGGAAAACATTAGGAGGAGTAGGTATTGCTGCAGTAAATACCCCTCTCTTGGCAAGCGAGCGCAATTCGTCCTCTATTGCAACCTTCCAGTTGGACCAGTCTGAGCATTTCATACACTCTGCCATGGACTTAGGTTCATGATCCAATGCCAGGTCATCTGCAATCTTTGAGGCAAAAAATATGTTGACAATTGTAGTCTTTCTATTGAATGACTCTCCTGATTCAACATAGTTGATGGAAATCTCATCAATACCTTCTGACTCATCGTGATCCCACAACAATCGAGTCGAGGTGTACCGATATCCCAGCACCAATATTTGTGTGGACAGTTGTGCTGGGTTCTGGATGCATAAGATCCTTCAGGTGTCTTTCAACACTAGGTTTAATATCAACTCGCGGTTGACCTGCATTTACTATTTGAGGGATCCTCATTTCCCGCGGACGCTTCTGAGAAGCATTGTCCTTTTTGTCCAGTTTTCTCCCCCTCTTGGGCGGTTGAGTGGTCTTATGAGATATCTCAACTCTCTCTGGAACATTCATAGAAGGAACATGGGATTTAGTGACACCTTTATAATTAGTAAATGCATCTGGCAGATTATTTGCAATATTTTGCAAATTAAAATCTTCTTGTTGGGTAACGTAGTAATTTCAAAAAAATTCCTACGCACACGCAAGATCATGGTGATGCATAGCAACGAGAGGGAAGAGTGTTGTCTACGTACCCTCGTAGACCGAAGCGGAAGTGTTGACGCAACGTAGAGGAAGTAGTCGTACATCTTCCCGGTCCAACCGATCCAAGCACCGTTACTCCGGCACCTCCGAGTTCTTGGCACACGTTCAGCTCGATGACGCTCCCCGGGCTCTGATCCAGCAAAGCTTCGGGGATGAGTTTCATCAGCACGACGGCGTGATGACGATGATGATGTTCTACCGACGCAGGGCTTCGCCTAAGCACTGCAACGATATGACCGAGGTGGAATATGGTGGAGGGGGGCACCGCACACGGCTAAGGAATGATCACGAAGATCAACTTGTGTGTCCATGGGGTGCCCCCTGCCCCCGTATATAATGGAGCAAGGGAGGAGGGGGTGGCCGGCTAGGAGAAGGGGGAAAGGAGGGAAGTGGAGAAGGAAGGGAAAGGGGGGCCGCGCCCCAAACCCCTTGTCCAATTCGGACTGGGCTTGGGAGGGGCGCGCGCCACCTCCTGGCTCCTTCCCACTAAAGCCCATTAAGGCCCAATACTCTTCCCTGTATTCCCGTAACTCCCCGGTACTCCGAAAAATACCCGAACCACTCAGAACCTTTCCGATGTCCGAATATAGTCGTCCAATATATCGATCTTTACGTCCCGACCATTTCGAGACTCCTCGTCATGTCTCCGATCTCATCCGAGACTCCGAACTCCTTCGGTACATCAAAACTCATAAACTTATAATATAACTGTCATCGAAACCTTAAGCGTGCGGACCCTACGGTTCGAGAACAATGTAGACATGATCGAGACACGTCTCCGGTCAATAACCAATAGCGGGACCTGGATGCCCATATTGGCTCCTACATATTCTACGAAGATCTTTATCGGTCAGACCGCATAACAACATGCGTTGTTCCCTTTGTCATCGGTATGTTACTTGCCCGAGATTCGATCGTCCGTATCCAATACCTAGTTCAATCTCGTTACCGGCAAGTCTCTTTACTCGTTCCGTAATACATCATCTCGCAACTAACTCATTAGTTGCAATGCTTGCAAGGCTTAAGTGATGTGCATTACCGAGAGGGCCCAGAGATACCTCTCCGACATTCGGAGTGACAAATCCTAATCTCGAAATACGCCAACCCAACAAGTACCTTTGGAGACACCTGTAGAGCACCTTTATAATCACCCAGTTACGTTGTGACGTTTGGTAGCACACAAAGTGTTCCTCTGGTAAACGGGAGTTGCATAATCTCATAGTCATAGGAACATGTATAAGTCATGAAGAAAGCAATAGCAACATACTAAACGATCAGGTGCTAAGCTAATGGAATGGGTCATGTCAATCAGATCATTCAACTAATGACGTGACCTCGTTAATCAAATAACAACTCTTTGTTCATGGTTAGGAAACATAACCATCTTTGATTAACGAGCTAGTCAAGTAGAGGCATACTAGTGACACTTTGTTTGTCTATGTATTCACACATGTAGTATGTTTCCGGTTAATACAATTCTAGCATGAATAATAAACATTTATCATGATATAAGGAAATAAATAATAACTTTATTATTGCCTCTAGGGCATATTTCCTTCAGTCTCCCACTTGCACTAGAGTCAATAATCTAGTTCACATTGTCATGTGATTTAACTGCAATAGTTTACATCATCATGTGATTAACACCCATAGTTCACATCGATATGTGATCAACACCCAAAGGGTTTACTAGAGTCAATAATCTAGTTCACATCGCTATGTGATTAACACCCAGAGAATACTAAGGTGTGATCATGTTTTGCTTGTGAGAGAAATTTAGTCAACGGGTCTGCCACATTCAGATCCGTATGTATTTTGCAAATTTCTATGTCAACAATACTCTGCTCGGAGCTACTCTAGCTAATTGCTCCCACTTTTAATATGTATCTAGATTGAGACTTAGAGTCATCTAGATTAGTGTCAAAACTTGCATCGACATAACCCTTTTACGACGAACCTTTTTTTGTCACCTCCATAATCGAGAAACATATCCTTATTCCACTAAGCATAATTTTGACCGCTGTCCAGTGATCTACTCCTAGATCACTATTGTACTCCCTTGCCAAAATCAGTGTAGGGTATACAATATATCTGGTACACAGCATGGCATACTTTATAGAACCTATGGCTGAAGCATAGGGAATGACTTTCATTCTCTTTCTATCTTCTGCCGTGGTCGGACTTTGAGTCTTACTCAATTTCACACCTTGTAACACAGGCAAGAAACTCTTTCTTTGACTGTTCCATTTTGAACTACTTCAAAATCTTGTCAAGGTATGTACTCATTGAAAAAACTTATCAAGCGTCTTGATCTATCTCTATAGATCTTGATGCTCAATATGGAAGCAGCTTCACTGAGGTCTTTCTTTGAAAAACTCTTTTCAAACACTCCTTTATGCTTTGCAGAATAATTCTACATTATTTCCGATCAACAATATGTTATTTACATATACTTATCAGAAATGTTGTAGTGCTCCCACTCACTTTCTTGTAAATACAGGCTTCACCGCATGTCTGTATAAAACTATATGCTTTGATCAACTTATCAAAGCGTATATTCCAACTCCGAGATGCTTGCACCAGTCCATAGATGGATCGCTGGAGCTTGCATATTTTGTTAACACCTTTAGGATCGACAAAACCTTCTAGTTGCATCGTATACAACTCTTCTTTAATGAATCCATTAAGGAATGCAGTTTTGTTTATCCATTTGCCAGATTTCATTAAATGCGGCAATTGCTAACATGATTCAGACAGAGTTAAGCATAGATATGAGTGAGAAACTCTCATCGTAGTCAACACCTTGAACTTGTCGAAAACTTTTTGCGACAATTCTAGCTTTGTAGATAGTAACACTACCATCAGCGTCCATCTTCCTCTTGAAGATCCATTTATTTTCTATGGCTTGCCGATCATCGGGCAAATCCATCAAAGTCCATACTTTGTTCTCATACATGGATCATATCTCAGATTTCATGGCCTCAAACCATTTCGCGAGATCTGGGCTCATCATCGCTTCCTCATAGTTCGCAAGTTCATCATGGTCTAGTAACATCACCTCCAGAACAGGATTACCGTACCACTCTGGTGCGGATTTCACTCTGGTTTACCTACGAGATTTGGTAGTAACTTGATCTGAAGTTACATGATTATCATCATTAGCTTCCTCACTAATTGGTGTAGTAGTCACAGGAACAGATTTCTGTGATGGACTATTTTCCAATAAGGGAGAAGGTACAATTACCTTATCAAGTTCTACTTTCCTCCCACCCACTTCTTTCGAGAGAAACTCCTTCTCTAGAAAGTATCCATTCTCAGCAACGAATGTCTTGCCTTCGGATCTGTGATAGAAGGTGTACCCAACTGTCTCCTTTGGGTATCCTATGAAGACACATTTCTCCGATTTGGGTTTGAGCTTATCAGGATGAAACTTTTTCACATAAGCATCACAACCCCAAACTTTAAGAAACGACAACTTTGGTTTCTTGCTAAACCACAGTTCATATAGTGTCGTCTCAACGGATTTAGATGGTGCCCTATTTAACGTGAATGCAGCTGTCACTAATGCATAACCCCAAAACGATACTGGTAAATCGGTAAGAAACATCATAGATTGCACTATATCCAATAAAGTACGGTTATGATGTTCGGACACACCATTATGTTGTGGTGTTCCAGGTGGCATGAGTTTGCGAAACTATTCCACATTGTTTTAATTGAAGAACAAACTCGTAACTCAAATACCCTTCTCCATGATCAGATCGTAGAAATTTTATTTTCTTGTTACGATGATTTTCCACTTCACTCTGAAATTATATGAACATTTCAAATGTTTCAGACTTCTTATTTCATTAAGTAGATATACTCATATCTGCTTAAATCATCTGTGAAGGTTAGAAAATAATGATACTTGTCGCGAGCTTTAATATTCATACATCAGTATGTATGATTTCCAACAAATCTGTTGCTTGCTCCATTGTTCCGGAGAACGGCGTTTTAGTCATCTTGCCCAAGAGACATGGTTCGCAAGCATCAAGTGATTCATAATCAAGTGATTCCAAAATCCCATCAGCATGGAGTTTCTTCATGCGCTTTACACCAATATGACGTAAACGGCAGTGCCACAAATAAGTTGCACTATCATTATTAACTTTGCATCTTTTGGATTTAATATTATGAATATGTGTATCACTACGATCGAGATCCAATGAACCATTTTCATTGGGTGTGTAACCATATAAGGTTTTATTCATGTAAACAGAACAACAATTTATTCTCTTACTTAAATGAATTACCGTATTGCAATAAACATGAACAAATCATATTCATGCTCAACACCAAATAACACTTATTTAGGTTCCACACTGATCCCAAAAGTATAGGGAGTGTGCGATGATGATCCTATCAATCTTGGAACTACTTCCAACACACATCGTCACTTCACCCTTAACTAGTCTCTGTTTATTCTGCAACTCCCGTTTCAAGTTACTAATCATAGCAACTGAACTAGTATCAAATACTTAGGAGTTGCTATAAACACTAGTAAAGTACACATCAATAACATGTATATCAAATATACCTTTGTTTACTTTGCCATCCTTTCTTATCCGCCAAATACTTGGGGCAGTTTTGCTTCCAGTGACTAGTCCCTTTGCAGTAGAAGCACTTAGTCTAAGGCTTAGGACCAGACTTGGGCTTCTTCACTTGAGCAGCAACTTGCTTGCTGTTCTTTTTGATGTTCCCCTTTTTTCCTTTGCCTTTTCTTGAAACTACTGATCTTGTCAACCATCAACACTTGATGTTTTTCTCGATTTCTACCTTCGTTCAGCATTACGAAGAGCTTGGGAATCGTTTCCGTTATCCCTTGCATATCATAGTTCATCACGAAGTTCTACTAACTTGGTGATGGTGACTAGAGCATTCTGTCAATCACTATCTTATCTGGAAGATTAACTCCCACTTGATTCAAGCGATTGTAGTACCCAGACAATCTGATCACATGCTCACTAGTTGAGCGATTCTCCTCCATCTTTTAGCTATAGAAATTTTTGGAGACTTTGTATCTCTCAACTCGGGTATTTGCTTGAAATATTAACTTCAACTCCTGGAACATCTCATATGGTCCATGACGTTCAAAACGTCTTTGAAGTCCCGATTCTAAGCCGTTAAGCATGGTGCAATAGGTCTGTCACCTAACGGTGCATCAATGACATAATTCTTCTATGCAGCAATGAGGATAAACCTCAGATCACGGATACAATCCACATCATTGCTACTAACTTTTTTCAACACAATTTCTCTAGGAACATATCAAAATAAACTTATGAAAGCAACAACGCGAGCTATTGATCTACAACATAGATATGCTAATACTACCAGGACTAAGTTCATGATAAATTAAAGTTCAATTAATCATATTACTTAAGAACTCCCACTTAGATAGAGATCCCTCTAATCTTCTAAGTAATCACGTGATCCAAATCAACTAAACCATAACCGATCATCACGTGAAATGGATTAGTCCTCAATGGTGAACATCATTATGTTGATCATATGTACTATATGATTCACGCTCGACCTTTCGGTCTCCGTGTTCCGAGGCCATATCTGCATATGCTAGGCTCGTCAAGTATAACCCGAGTATTCTGCGTGTGCAAAACTGGCTTGCACCAGTTGTAGATGGACGTAGAGCTTATCACACCCGATCATCACGTGGTGTCTGGGCACGACGAACTTTGGCAACGGTGCATACTCAGGGAGAACACTTCTTGATAATTTAGTGAGAGATCATCTTAAAATGCTACCGTCAAACTAAGCAAAATAAGATGTATAAAAGATAAACATCACATGAAATCAATATATGTGACATGATATGGCCATGATCATCTTGCGCCTTTCATCTCCATCTCCAAAGTACCGTCATGATCTCTATCGTCACCGGCACGACACCATGATGTCCATCATCTTGATCTATATCAATGTGTCGTCACGTGGTCGTCTCGCCAACTATTGCTCTTGCAACTATTGCTAATGCATAGCGATAAAGTAAATCAATTATTTGGCACTTGCATCTTATGCAATAATGATACAACCGTAAGGCTTCTGCCAGTTGCCGATAACTTCAAAAAAACATGATCATCTCATACAACAACTTATATCTCATCACATCACAACATGCCCTGCAAAAACAAGTTAGACGTCCTCTACTTTGTTGTTGCAAGTTTTACGTGGCTGCTACGGGCTTAGCAAGAACCGTTCTTACCTACGCATCAAAACCACAACGATAGTTTGTCAAATAGACTCCGTTTTAACCTTCGCAAGGACCGGGCGTAGCCATACTCGGTTCAACTAAAGTTGGAGAAACTGACACCCGCCAGCCACCTGTGTGCAAAGCACGTCGGTAGAACCAGTCTCGCGTAAGCGTACGCGTAATGTCGGTCCGGGCCGCTTCATCCAACAATACCGCCGAACCAAAGTATGACATGCTGGTAGGCAGTATGACTTATATCGTCCACAACTCACTTGTGTTCTACTCGTGCATATAACATCAAACCATAAAAACCTAGGCTCGGATGCCACTGTTGGGTAACGTAGTAATTTCAAAAAAATTCCTACGCACACGTAAGATCATGGTGATGCATAGCAACGAGAGGGGAGAGTGTTGTCTACGTACCCTCGTAGACCGAAGCGGAAGCGTTGACGCAATGTAGAGGAAGTAGTCGTACATCTTCCCGGTCCAACCGATCCAAGCACCGTTACTCCGGCACCTCCGAGTTCTTGGCACACGTTCAGCTCGATGACGCTCCCCGGGCTCCGATCCAGCAAAGCTTCGGGGATGAGTTTCATCAGCACGACGGCGTGATGACGATGATGATGTTCTACCGACGCAGGGCTTCGCCTAAGCACTGCAACGATATGACCGAGGTGGAATATGGTGGAGGGGGGCACCGCACACGGCTAAGGAACGATCACGAAGATCAACTTGTGTGTCCATGGGGTGCCCCCTGCCCCCGTATATAAAGGAGCAAGGGAGGAGGGGGCGGCCGGCCTAGGAGGGGCGCGCCAAGGGGAGTCCTACTCCCACCGGGAGTAGGACTCCTTCTTTCCTGGTCCAACTAGGAGAAGGGGGGGAAGGAGGGAAGTGGAGAAGGAAGGGAGTGAAGGAAATATGCCCTAGAGGCAATAATAAAGTTATTATTTATTTCCTTACATATCATGATAAATGTTTATTATTCATGCTAGAATTGTATTAACTGGAAATATAATACATGTGTGGATACATAGACAAACAGAGTGTCACTAGTATGCCTCTACTTGACTAGCTTGTTAATCAAAGATGGTTAAGTTTCCTAACCATGGACAAATGAGTTGTCATTTGATTAACAAGGTCATATCATTAGTTGAATGATCTGATTGACATGACCCATTCCATTAGCATAGCACCCGATCGTTTAGTATGTTGCTGTTGCTTTTATCCATGACTTATACATGTTCCTTTGACTATGAGATTATGCAACTCCCGTTTGCCGGAGGAACACTTTGGGTGCTACCAAACGTCACAACGTAACTGGGTGATTATAAAGGAGTACTACAGGTGTCACCAAAGGTAGATGTTGGGTTGGCGTATTTCGAGATTAGGATTTGTCACTCCAATTGTGGGAGAGGTATCTCTGGGCCCTCTCGGTAATGCACATCACTTAAGCCTTGCAAGCATTGCAACTAATGAGTTAGTTGCGGGATGATGTATTACGGAACGAGTAAAGAGACTTGCCGGTAACGAGATTGAACTAGGTATTGGATACCGATGATCGAATCTCGGGCAAGTAACATACCGATGGACAAAGGGAACAACGTATGTTGTTATGCGGTCTGACCGATAAAGATCTTCGTAGAATATGTAGGAGCCAATATGGGCATCCAGGTCCCGCTATTGGTTATTGACCGGAGATGTGTCTCGGTCATGTCTACATTGTTCTCGAACCGTAGGGTCCGCACGCTTAAGGTTACGATGACAGTTATTATGAGTTTATGAGTTCTGATGTACCGAAGGAGTTCGGAGTCCCGGATGAGATCGGGGACATGACGAGGAGTCTCGAAATGGTCGAGACGTAAAGATCGATATATTGGACGACTATATTCAGACATCGGAAAGGTTCTGAGTGGTTCGGGTATTTATCGGAGTACCGGAGAGTTACGGGAATTCGTATTGGGCCTTATTGGGCCATACGGGAAAGGAGAGAAAGGGCCAAAAGGGTGGCCGCACCCCTCCCCTTGCACTAGTCCGAATTGGACTAGGGAGGGGGGGGGGCGCCCCCCTCCTTCCTTCTCCTTCTCTCTTCCCTTTCCTTCTCTCCAACTCCCCCTACAAGGAAGAACTCCTAGTTAGACTAGGAAAGGGGGAATCCTACTCCCGGTGGGAGTAGGACTCCCCTTGGCGCGCCAAACATAGGGCCGGCCTCCTCCCTCCCTTGCTCCTTTATATACGGGGGCAGGGGGCACCCCATGGACACACAAGTTGATCTTCGTGATCGTTCCTTAGCCGTGTGCGGTGCCCCCCTCCACCATATTCCACCTCGAATATATCGTTGCAGTGCTTAGGCGAAGCCCTGCGCCGGTAGAACATCAAGATTGTCACCATGCCGTCGTGCTGACGGAACTCCTCCCCGAAGCTTTGCTGGATCGGAGCTAGGGGTGCGTCATCGAGCTGAACGTGTGCCAAGAACTCGGAGGTGCCGGAGTAACGGTGCTTGGATCAGTCGGATCGGGAAGACGTACGACTACTTCCTCTACGTTGCGTCAACGCTTCCGCTTCGGTCTACGAGGGTACGTAGACAACACTCTCCCCTGTCATTGCTATGCATCACCATGATCTTGCGTGTGCGTAGGAATTTTTTTGAAATTACTACATTCCCCAACAGTTGCATCCGAGCCTAGGTTTTTATGGTTTGATGTTATTTGCACGAGTAGAACACAAGTGAGTTGTGGACGATACAAGTCATACTGCCTACCAGCATGTCATACTTTGGGTCAGCGGTATTGTTGGATGAGACGACCCGGATCAACCTTACGCGTACGCTTACGCGAGACCGGTTCCCTCGACGTGCTTTGCACACAGAAGGCTTGCGGGAAACTGTCTCACCAACTTTAGTTGAACCGAGTATGGCTACGCCCGGTCCTTGAGAAGGTTAAAACGGAGTCTATTTGACGAAGTATCGTTGTGGTTTTGATGCGTAGGTGAGATTGGTTCTTGCTTCAGCCCGTAGCAGCCACGTAAAATTTGCAACAAACAAAGTAGAGGACGTCTAACTTGTTTTTGCAGGGCATGTTGTGATGTGATATGGTCAAGACATGATGCTAAATTTTATTGTATGAGATGATCATGTTTTGTAACCGAGTTATCGGCAACCGGCAGGAGCCGTATGGTTGTCGCTTTATTGTATGCAATGCAATCGCCCTGTAATGCTTTACTTTATCACTAAGCGGTAGCGATAGTCGTAGAAGCATAAGATTGGCGAGACGACAACGATGCTACGATGGAGATCAAGGTGTCGCGCCGGTGACGATGGTGATCATGACAGTGCTGCGGAGATGGAGATCACAAGCACAAGATGATGATGGCCATATCATATCACTTATATTGATTGCATGTGATGTTTATCTTTTATGCATCTTATCTTGCTTTGATTGACGGTAGCATTATAAGATGATCTCTCACTAATTATCAAGAAGTGTTCTCCCTGAGTATGCACCGTTGCGAAAGTTCTTCGTGCTGAGACACCACGTGATGATCGGGTGTGATAGGCTCTACGTTCAAATACAACGGGTGCAAAACAGTTGCACACGCGGAATACTCAGGTTATACTTGACGAGCTATGCATATAAGATATGACCTCGGAACACGGAGACCGAAAGGTCGAGCGTGAATCATATAGTAGATATGATCAACATGATGATGTTCACCATTGAAAACTAATCCATTTCACGTGATGATCGGTTATGGTTTAGTTTGATTTGGATCACGTGATCACTTAGAGGATTAGAGGGATGTCTATCTAAGTGGGAGTTCTTAAGTAATATGATTAATTGAACTTTAATTTATCATGAACTTAGTCCTAGTAGTATTAGCATATCTATGTTGTAGATCAATAGCTCGCGTTGTTGCTTCCCTATGTTTATTTTGATATGTTCCTAGAGAAAATTGTGTTGAAAAATATTAGTAGCAATGATGCGGATTGGATCCATGATCTGAGGTTTAGCCTCATTGCTGCACAGAAGAATTATGTCCTTAATGCACCGCTAGGTGACAGACCTATTGCAGGAGCAAATGCAGACGTTATGAACGTTTGGCTAGCTCAATATGATGACTACTTGATAGTTTAGTGCACCATGCTTAACGGCTTAGAATCGGGACTTCAAAGACGTTTTGAACGTCATGGACCATATGAGATGTTCCAGTAGTTGAAGTTAATATTTCAAGCAACTACCCGAGTTGAGGGATATGAAGTCTCGAACAAGTTCTATAGCTAAAAGATGGAGGATAATCGCTCAACTAGTGAGCATGTGCTCAGATTGTCTGGGTACTACAATCGCTTGAATCAAGTGAGAGTTAATCTTCCAGATAAGATAGTGATTGACAGAATTCTCTAGTCACCATCACCAAGTTAGTAGAACTTCGTGATGAACTATAGTATGCAAGGGATGACGAAAACGACTCCCGAACTTTTTCATAATGATGAAATCGATGGAGGTAGAAATCAAGAAAGAGCATCAAGCGTTGATGGTTGACAAGATCACTAGTTTCAAGTAAAGGGCAAAGGGAAGAAGGGGAACTTCAAGAAGAAACGACAAGCAAGTTGCTGCTCAAGTGAAGAAGCCCAAGTCTGGACCTAAGCCCGAGACTGAGTGCGTTTACTGCAAAGGGACTGGTCACTGGAAGCGGAACTGCCCCAAATATTTGGCGGATAAGAAGGATGGCGAAGTGAACAAAGGTATATTTGATATACAGATTATTGATATGTATTTTACTAGTGTTCATAGCAACCCCTCGGTATTTGATACTGGTTCAGTTGCTAAGAGTAGTAACTCGAAACGGGAGTTGCAGAATGAACAAAGACTAGTTAAGGGTGAAGTGACGATGAAAGTTGGAAGTAGTTCCAAGATTGATATGATCATCATCGCACACTCCCTATACTTTCGGGATTAGTGATGAACCTAAATAAGTGTTATTTGGTGTTTGCGTTGAGCATAAATATGATTTGATCATGTTTATTGCAATACGATTATTCATTTAAGTTAGAGAACAATTGTTGTTCTGTTTACATGAATAGAACCTTTTATGGACATACACACCCAATGAAAATAGTTCATTGGATCTCGATCGTAGTGATACACATATTCATAATATTGAAACCAAAAGATGCGAAGTTAATAATGATAGTGCAACCTATTTGTGGCACTGCCGTTTAGGTCATATTGGTGTAAAGCGCATGAAGAAACTCCATGCTGATGGGATTTTGGAATCACTTGATTATGAATCACTTGATGCTTGCGAACCATGCCTCTTGGGCAAGATGACTAAAACGCCGTTCTCCGGAACAATGGAGCAAGCAACAGATTTGTTGGAAATCATACATACTGATGTATGTGGTCCGATGAATATTAAGGCTCGCGACAAGTATCATTATTTTCTAACCTTCACAGATGATTTGAGCAGATATGGGTATATCTACTTGATGAAACATAAGTCTGAAACGTTTGAAAAGTTCAAAGAATTTCAGAGTGAAGTAGAGAATCATCATAACAAGAAAATAAAAGTTACTATGATATGATCGCAGAGGTAAAACATTTGAGTTACGAGTTTGGCCTTCAGTTAAACAATGTGAAATAGTTTCACTACTCACGCCACCTGGAACACCACAGCATAATGGTGTGTCCGAACGTCATAACCGTACTTTATTGATATAGTGCAATCTATGATGTTTCTTACCGATTTACCACTATCGTTTTGGGGTTATGCATTAGAGACAGCTGCATTCACGTTAAATAGGGCACCATCTAAATCCGTTGAGACGACACTATATGAACTGTGGTTTAGCAAGAAACCAAAGTTGTCGTTTCTTAAAGTTTGGGGATGTGATGCTTATGTGAAAAAAGTTTCATCCTGATAAGCTCAAACCCAAATCGGAGAAATATGTCTTCACAGGATACCCAAAGGAGACAGTTGGGTACACCTTCTATCACAGATCCGAAGGCAAGACATTCGTTGCTAAGAATGGATCCTTTATAGAGAAGGAGTTTCTCTCGAAAGAAGTGAGTGGGAGGAAAGTAGAACTTGATGAGGTAACTGTACCTATTCCCTTGTTGGAAACCAATACATCACAGGAACCAGTTTCTGTGACGTCAAAACCAACTAGTGAGGAGGTTGATGATGATGATCATAGAACTACAGAACAAGTTACTACAGAACCTCGTAGATCAACCAGAGTAAGATCCGCACCAGAGTGGTACGGCAATCCTGTTCTGGAAGTCATGCTACTAGATCATGATGAACCTACGAACTATGAAGAAGCGATGGTGAGCCCAGATTCCGCAAAATGGCTTAAAGCCATGAAATCTGAGATGGGATCCATGTATGAGAACAAAGTATGGACTTTGATGGATTTGCCCGATGATCGGCAAGCCATACAAAATAAATGGATCTTCAAGAGGAAGATAGAAGCTGATAGTAGTGTTACTATCTACAAAGCTAGAATTGTCGCAAAAGGTTTTCGACAAGTTCAAGGTGTTGACTACGATGAGAGTTTCTCACTCGTATCCATGCTTAAGTCTGCCCGGATCATGTTAGCAATTGCCGCATTTTATGAAATCTGGCAAACGGATAAAACAAAACTGCATTCCTTAATGGATTTATTAAAGAAGAGTTGTATATGATGCAACCAGAAGGTTTTGTCAATCCTAAAGGTGCTAACAAAATGTGCAAGCTCCAGCGATCCATCTATGGACTGGTGCAAGCATCTCGGAGTTGGAATATACGCTTTGATGAGTTGATCAAAGCATATAGTTTTATACAGACTTGCGGTGAAGCCTGTATTTACAAGAAAGTGAGTGGGAGCACTACAGCATTTCTGATAAGTATATGTAAATGACATATTGTTGATCGGAAATAATGTAGAATTATTCTTCAAAGCATAAAGGAGTGTTTGAAAGAAGTTTTTCGAAGAAGGACCTCGGTAAAGCTGCTTACATATTGAGCATCAAGATCTATAGAGATAGATCAAGACGCTTGATAAGTTTTCAATGAGTGCATACCTTGACAAGATTTTGAAGTAGTTCAAAATGGAACAGTCAAAGAAAGAGTTCTTTCCTGTGTTACAAGGTATGAAGTTGAGTAAAGACTCAAAAATCGACCACGGCAGAAGATAAAAAGAGAATGAAAGTCATTCCCTATGCCTTGGCCATAGGTTCTATAAAGTATGCCATGCTGTGTACCAGATCTATTGTATACCCTACACTGAGTTTGGCAAGGGAGTACAATAGTGATCTAGGAGTAGATCACTGGACAACGGTCAAAATTATCCTTAGTGGAATAAGGATATGTTTCTCGATTATGGAAGTGACAAAAGGTTCGTCGTAAAGGGTTACGTCGATGCAAGTTTTGACACCGATCTGGATGACTCTAAGTCTCGATCTAGATACGTATTGAAAGTGGGAGCAATTAGCTAGAGTAGCTCCGTGCAGAGCATTGTAGACATAGAAAATTGCAAAATACATAACGGATCTGAATGTGGCAGACCCGTTGACTAAACTTCTCTCACAAGCAAACATGATCACACCGTAGTACTCTTTGGGTGTTAATCACATTGCGATGTGAACTAGATTACTGAATCTAGCAAACCCTTTGGGTGTTGGTCACATGGCGATGTGAACTATGGGTGTTAATCACATGATGATGTGAACTATCGAGTTAATCACATGGTGATGTGAGTTAATCACATGGTGATGTGACCTAGATTATTGACTCTAGTCCAAGTGGGAGACTGAAGGAAATATGCCCTAGAGGCAATAATAAAGTTATTATTTATTTCCTTATATATCATGATAAATGTTTATTATTCACGCTACAATTGTATTAACCGGAAACATAATACATGTGTGAATACATAGACAAACAGAGTGTCACTAGTATGCCTCTACTTGACTAGCTCGTTAATCAAAGATGGTTATGTTTCCTAACCATAGACAAAGAGTTGTTATTTGATTGACGAGGTCACATCATTAGTTGAATGATCTGATTGACATGACCCATTCCATTAGCTTAGCACCCGATCGTTTAGTATGTTGCTATTGCTTTCTTCATGACTTATACATGTTCCTTTGACTATGAGATTATGCAACTCTCGTTTGCCGGAGGAACACTTTGGGTGCTACCAAACGTCACAACGTAACTGGGTGATTATAAAGGAGTACTACAGGTGTCACCAAAGGTAGATGTTGGGTTGGCGTATTTCGAGATTAGGATTTGTCACTCCGATCGTCGGAGAGGTATCTCTGGGCCCTCTCGGTAATGCACATCACTTAAGCCTTGCAAGCATTGCAACTAATGAGTTAGTTACGGGATGATGTATTACGGAACGAGTAAAGAGACTTGCCGGTAACGAGATTGAACTAGGTATTGGATACCGATGATCGTATCTCGGGCAAGTAACATACCGATGGACAAAGGGAACAACGTATGTTGTTATGCGGTCTGACCGATAAAGATCTTCGTAGAATATGTAGGAGCCAATATGGGCATCCAGGTCCCGCTATTGGTTATTGACCGGACACGTGTCTCGGTCATGTCTACATTGTTCTCGAACCGTAGGGTCCGCACGCTTAAGGTTACGATGACAGTTATTATGAGTTTATGAGTTTTGATGTACCGAAGGAGTTCGGAGTCCTGGATGAGATCGGGGACATGACGAGGAGTCTCGAAATGGTCGAGACGTAAAGATCGATATATTGGACGACTGTATTCGGACATCGGAAAGGTTCTGAGTGGTTCGGGTATTTATCGGAGTACTGGAGAGTTACGGGAATTCGTATTGGGCCTTATTGGGCCATACGGGAAAGGAGAGAAAGGGCCAAAAGGGTGGCCGCACCCCTCCCCTTGGACTAGTCCGAATTGGACTAGCGAGGGGGGCGCCCCCCTCCTTCCTTCTCCTTCTCTTTTCCCTTTCCTTCTCTCCTACTCCCCCTACAAGGAAGAACTCCTAGTTAGACTAGGAAAGGGGGAATCCTACTCCCGGTGGGAGTAGGACTCCCCTTGGCGCGCCAAACATAGGGCCGGCCTCCTCCCTCCCTTGCTCCTTTATATACGGGGGCAGGGGGCACCCCATGGACACACAAGTTGATCTTCGTGATCGTTCCTTAGCCGTGTGCGGTGCCCCCCTCCACCATATTCCACCTCGAATATATCGTTGCAGTGCTTAGGCGAAGCCCTGCGCCGGTAGAACATCGAGATTGTCACCACGCCGTCGTGCTGACGGAACTCCTCCCCGAAGCTTTGCTGGATCGGAGCTAGGGGTGCGTCATCGAGCTGAACGTGTGCCAAGAACTCGGAGGTGCCGGAGTAATGGTGCTTAGATCGGTCGGATCGGGAAGACGTACGACTACTTCCTCTACGTTGCGTCAACGCTTCCGCTTCGGTCTACGAGGGTACGTAGACAACACTCTCCCCTCTCGTTGCTATGCATCACCATGATCTTGCGTGTGCGTAGGAATTTTTTTGAAATTACTACGTTCCCCAACAGGGAGAGGGGGGCCACGCCCCAAACCCCTTGTCCAATTCGGACTGGGCTTGGGAGGGGCGCGCGCCACCTCCTGGCTCCTTCCCACTAAAGCCCATTAAGGCCCAATACTCTTCCCCGTATTCCCGTAACTCCCCGGTACTCCGAAAAATACCCGAACCACTCCGAACATTTCCGATGTCCGAATATAGTCGTCCAATATATCGATCTTTACGTCTCGACCATTTCGAGACTCCCCGTCATGTCCCTGATCTCATCCGGGACTCCGAACTCCTTCGGTACATCAAAACTCATAAAATCATAATATAACTGTCATCGAAACCTTAAGCGTGCGGACCCTACAGTTCGAGAACAATGTAGACATGACCAAGACACGTCTCCGGTCAATAACCAATAGCGGGACCTGGATGCCCATATTGGCTCCTACATATTCTACGAAGATCTTTATCGATCAGACCGCATAACAATATACGTTGTTCCCTTTGTCATCGGTATGTTACTTGCCCGAGATTCGATCGTCGGTATCCAATACCTAGTTCAATCTCGTTACCGGCAAGTCTCTTTACTCGTTCCGTAATACATCATCTCGCAACTAACTCATTAGTTGCAATTCTTGCAAGGCTTAAGTGATGTGCATTACCGAGAGGGCCCGGAGATACCTCTCCGACATTCGGAGTGACAAATCCTAATCTCGAAATACGCCAACCCAACAAGTACCTTTGGAGACACCTGTAGAGCACCTTTATAATCACCCAGTTACGTTGTGACGTTTGGTAGCACACAAAGTGTTCCTCTGGTAAACGGGAGTTGCATAATCTCATAGTCATAGGAACATGTATAAGTCATGAAGAAAGCAATAGCAACATACTAAACGAACGGGTGCTAAGCTAATGGAATGGGTCATGTCAATCAGATCATTCAACTAATGATGTGACCTCGTTAGTCAAATAACAACTCTTTGTTCATGGTTAGGAAATATAACCATCTTTGATTAACGAGCTAGTCAAGTAGAGGCATACTAGTGACACTCTGTTTGTCTATGTATTCACACATGTATTATGTTTCCGGTTAATACAATTCTAGCATGAATAATAAACATTTATCATGATATAAGGAAATAAATAATAACTTTATTATTGCCTCTAGGGCATATTTCCTTCACTTCTGAACTTCCAGTTCAGATTCATTTGTACGTGGATCTAAGGACTGAATGCCTTTGACATTCCAATCTATTTCCCGGCATTCTTTGTGGTTCTTTTCTCCCCCTAATGCCGGAAAATTGTCCTCATCGAAGATACAATCAGCGTACCGGGCTGTAAATAGATCCCCTGTTAGAGGTTCTAGGTACTTTATAATCGACGGAGAATTGTACCCCACATAGATCCCCATTTTTCTATGTGGACCCATCGATGTACGCTGAGGTGGTGATATCGGTACGTACGCAGCGCATCCGAATCTTCGAAGATGGGAAATACTTGGTTGATTTCCACGTACTAACTGCAACGGGGAGGCCGTATGATATGCAGTTGGTCGAATTTGTATCAACTCCGCGGCATGCAATACCGCATGTCCCCAACAAGATGTTGGAAGATTACAGTTCTGTAGGAGTGGTCTTGCTATCAACTTGATCCTCTTGATAAGTGATTCCGCAAGACCATTTTGTGTGTGTACATATGGTACAGAATGCTCCACAGTTATGCCCAAAGCTAGGCAGTAATCATTGAATGCTCGCGAACTAAATTCAGCAGCATTACCCATTCTGATGGATTTTATCCTGTGTTCAGGATGATCTGCCCTCAGTTTAACGATTTGAGCGATCAGCTTTGCAAAAGCATGGTTCCTTGTTGATAATAGACACACATTGGACCATCTTGTTGATGCATCAATGAGCACCATAAAATATCTAAATGGTCCCGATAACGGTTGAATTGGACCACATATATCTCCTTGAATGCGTTCAAGAAAATTAAGTGGTTCATTCTTGATCTTCAGATATGAAGGTCTTGTGATTAATTTCCTAGTTGCACATGCAGTGCATACGAAATCCGAGGATTTGGGGAAATTAGCAACCGTTATGTTGTGTCCAGTTGAACCATCAATAATTTTTCTCATCATCCCCACACCCGGATGACCCAGGCGATCATGCCATATCTTGAACTTGTCAAGATTCTGAAAAATTATTTTGTATGCCAAATGTTGCTCTGGCTTGATGTATGTGTAATATAGTCCAGAAGATAGAGCAGGCAGTCTCTCAAGGGTTTCCTTGTCGGATCCCTTCTATTGAGTTATGAGTAGGCTTTCAACCGCATTGCCCTCATGAGTTTCAATGTGGTAGCCATTCATGCGGATATCCTTAAAACTCAACAGGGTACGAGTCGAATCCGGATACAATAAAGCCTCCTGGATTTCAAGTTTTGTACCATTCGGGAGTGTAAATGTGGCTTGACCAGAACCAACAATTATTGTGTCATGACCACTAATTGTCATTACACTTCCCTTACTCTTTTTGAGACTTCGGAAGTATTTAACTTCCCGTAGAATTGTGTTAGAGGCACCACTGTCCACTAAACAAATTTCCTCCTCCATTGGATTGTTTCCCGAAGTTTTCTATAGAGTAAAAGAATAAAATTCATTATTTATTCAATCTCATATAGAAATAACACATACATTACACACTATGTATGTCTGCTACATATTATAATACATTATGTTGAAGGACATAATTATTACAATACCATATGTCCGAGGAGATAATTATTTTACAACACACAATATAACTAAGGACATATCACAATACTTATGACATTATTGGAAGATCAAGCATATCTCCATATATGTCATCAGTAGAAGTGAAATCCACCATGTCTTCAATAGTAAGTGGTGGTCCTTCCTTTTGCTTAGCCTGATCTTGGTTCTCCATGTTGTCATGAACTTCGTTCTGATGAACGCCTTGAGAACTTTCAATCATTGGACCAGTGAAGTGAGCTTCGTACTGGTTCCCTTGATCCTTCTTGCTCTTGCCAATTGATTGCTGATACAACGTCACCAAATGCTTAGAAGTTGTACACTTCCTTGCATGATGAGTAGTACAACCACATCTGTAGCAAGCTTGAGAGCTGCTACCCTTATCATTTTTCTTAAAATGATTCTTGCCCTTTTGTACTCCATTGCTATTCTGATTCTCATTGTGTCTCCACTTTCCTTTAAACTTCCTATGGTTCCTTTTGGGACCACGGGACTTCTGAGTATTCTGAGAATTGAAATGTGCTTCAGGCAGCGGCAGTGTTCCCGTTGGACGGGCCATATTATTCTTATCGATAATTTCACTGTGCTTTTCTACCTGAAGAAGTGCATATATCAACTCAGAATGCTTCTTGTATTTCTGCTGACGATGTTGTTCAGCAAGAATCCTCATATTAGGATGGAAAGTAGAGAGTGTCTTTTCAATGAGATCCGCATCGGAGACTGCACTGTTGCAGAATCTCAACTTTGACTTGATTTGATGCACGGCAGAATTGTATGCTGCAATGGACTTAAAATCCTGGAAACGGATAAGTGCCCATTCTCTTTGTGCTTCAGGCAACATCACCGACCTTTGTTGATCATAACGCTCCTTTAAGGAGTTCCACAGTGATAGAGGACTTTCCTCCATCATGTACTCTTCTTTCAGAGCAGGATCAAGGTGGTGTCGAATGAAGTGCAAAGAAGCATATTTTGCCGTATCTGCAATAGCAGGAGCACCTTGAGTAGGTGTGGTTATAGTGCTGATCAGATTCCTGGCTGCCAAGTTGATCTTGACATCCATGGCCCAGGTCAAATAGTTTCTGCCATCAATGGCAAGCTCAGCAAATTCCTTCTTGGATATGTCAGCCATATCCTGCATGAAAATATCATGCGCACTCATGTAAATTAATTGTGTGTAAAATAAAATGCTTGAATCAAATATAAAGGTCTAGAAAAAGCCTAAACGACCCAAAATATGACTTTCTACAAAAGATAATCACCATAAAATGGCGTAGATCTTTGTTTTGTAGAACACATAGAGGTAGTCACCACGAAGTGGCATAGACACTCGTATGGCAATTTTCATGCCATAATATGTGTGCTTTCATTTTTGCTTTAAGGTAATCACTACTAAGTAGCGTAGACCTTATTCTTATGGTACTTTGTACAACCTTGTGTTACTTAAAACACTTTAAAGGTAATCACCAGATGGTGTAGACCTCACAGTTGTGAACAAAGCTATGTATTGCCATAAGTGCAATCCATAAGATATGTGCAAAAATTGAAACTAGTCATATAATTTTCAAGCACAATCAACATGTAGCAATTAAAGATTGCATCCATAAGCATGTTGACATTACATAAGCAGACATTACATAGTACTATGTTAGAAAATACTGACAAACACTTATGTACAAAAGCTGAAAAAGCTAGAAGCTAATCAGAAAAGAAAACGAAAAAAATGGCAATAGGCCAAAACAGAACAGCCTACTACCGTGGCAAAGCCACCTTCTTTCTTTTCGTTCTTTTATTCTTTTTTTTTTCTCTGCTGCTCGTACAGCATGGATTGGTGGCTAGTGTGCTGGCTGTCCAACAGCCATACACACGCACGAGTGGATAAGGCCTTCCGCTGTGTGTTAGGTGCCAAAACTCTGAAAAGTTTGCCACCTACATATCGATGCCAGATACAGAATATTTAGCACCGCCCACACAACATTGAGAATTAGGCATCGATTGAAATTCGGACCCACACATATAAAATAGTATAAACGAGACCAACACACCCCACTGCCAGCGTCTCTCCTTTCTGGCTCATTGCACTCTTCCTGACCCACTGCACGTACGACGCGCTTAATTTATTTGGTCGAAGGATTTGGCTTCGGAGCTTGTAGGTGCTCCGGTGCCCAGGAATTCTTATTTGGCATCGGCTTGGCAACGTAGGGTATCGGTGCCAAATGTTCAAAAAGCCAATTTGGCACCACTTTTGGCCTACATAGTGGAAGGGGAGGCGACGGGATACTTCGTTCCCATCGACAAATCGTCCCCAATCCAACTCGAGCGGTGGCCGTCTGCACCACTACCACCAATCTCCGCCACCAGCGACTGCCTCACCGGCGCGAGGGCGACGGCCCCGGCGCAGCATCTTCCTCCTCTGAAGAAGATCCACCAGGAAGTTGCGTCCCAGGTGCGACGCCGTTGGAGTGGCCGTTGGCGACACCGTTGGCCAGTCCGAGAACTACCGCGCGGCTGCGTTGCAGCTCGGCCCGCGACACTATGTGCCAGCGGTGGGGCGCCGATGGGCCAGTGGAGCTGCTCGCCCAGTTGTCGAAGACGTCCCCGAGCGCAGCAGCCCGCGCGGGGAGGCGCAGCCCGAGGCTAGCGCTCGACGAAGAAGCCCCAGCGCCGGCCGCCTCATGCGCCGGCGTCGGAGATGGAAGACGCGGGGAGTCCGGCCGCGCGGGCTCCGCGGGCGGCACAGGCGGCGCAGGTTCGGCCTCCTCCTAGACCTCGTAATCTTGTGGCGGGGGTGGCTGCAGGACCATCCATTGCCCCCAACCATGCACCGGGCACAGACGCGGTGGTGGAGGAGCCGCAAATTCCGGCTCAACGTCGACGTCCACTGCGTCGTCCGCGGGCTCCAGTACCTCGTCCGCGTACAGGTTTGGAGCGTCCGGTCCGGCAAGAATCCAGGCCGGGAGCGGCGCCGCCGCCGGCATGGCCGGTTCGGGCGGAGCATTAGAAGGCCCAGCACCATCGCGACCTCGGACGCCATGTCCAAGACGTGGTCCACGGCGACGAAAACCGTTCCAGCGGCCTCCGAACCGGCGCAGATCATGGGCGTGTCGGTTGTGGCGGCGAAGTCCGCCAACACCATTGCGACGGCGACGGCCCTGTCGGCGTCTACCGCCGCTACGAACAAGGTGTAGGAAGAAGGAAAGGAGACCACGAGGCATCCTCTCACCTTTTCCTTTCTTCCCTTCTGGCTCTCTTTTCCGGCGACTGTCGCCGGCGTGATTTGCTTATGCGTGCTCTGGGCAGAGACAAGTGCTGATAACGTGTGAAAGAATGATTTGATCGATCCGTAACTTTCATTGATGATCCATGAGGATTATATACATAGGGAACCGTCGCCACGAACGGATGCGTCCGATCGTGGGGGTCGTGGGAATGTCGAACGGGTGCCTGTCCTTCTTTTTTTGAATCTTTTTTTGAAATTTCCACGTGCACGTTCGTGTGATTGGTGTAGAGGAGTGGCCAGCTGAACAAAATGCGTGGCACGGTCGAAAAGGACATGAAAGGACGTACGTGGCACAAGTGAATAGGTTGCTTTGCTGGTGGTGCCATCGAAAGTGAGTGACAAGAAAGATACCTACGCCTAAGGTACGCGGTGGCTTACGCGGGCGGCCAGTGGCCGCACATTAGGCCGGCCGGTGACGTGCGCCACCACTCCAGTTCGTCGCCGGTTTGATTATATAAAGAAACCAGGCCGGCTGCGGTCTCCATTCAAGTCCACCGCACAGCGAGCAAGCAAGTCCTCGATCGAAGCTTAGCTACGCCCACGAGACGCCCGCCACACATCGCTCTGATCCATGGCCTCCGCCGCGAGATTCTGCGCGGTCGCCCACTTCACCGCCGACGAGGCGGCCCCGCCTGAGACCCTCCGCGTCATGCGCCTGCAGCGGCTGCGGCTCCGCCGCGCGGCCGCGGACTGCCTGGACCCCATCGCCGAGGAGGAGGACTCCGACACCGACGACGCCCAAGTCCCCGCCCGCTCGCCCAGCGCCCACGGCAGCAGCAGGAGGAGGAGAGCGGCCGTCGACCTTGCCCGCTGCCTTCTGTAGGCCTGGTCTCAAAGCTGGGTGGATTAATTAGGCACGCTGAGTAGTAATTGATTAGTTGCTACAGACCAGCGAGCCAACGAAGGTGACGTTGGGTTGACCTTCTGTAGGCCTTCATCCCCTTTGTAGTAGCCATCCAGGCGTCATATATGTACTCTCGTCCAGTTCATGCACGCTCCTGTAATTAGTCCATCGATGTATGTAATGAATTCCTGCTGGTTAGCCATTTCGATGCCATTCGCCAACGAATTGTACGAATCGCCACTATGAATCGAACAAGCTTCGACTTCTCAGCGTGCATACAACACTAGTCTGCCATGTCAGTAAAATTTCTCCTTGCTCTGCTGTTGATACTCTGCTCATCATAGCCTTAGACTCTGTTCCCGTGTGCCTGAAGACGTATTCACCATCATCCGCCTTCACTGCGCATTCTACGCCACTCTTCTCCATTCCGGCAACAGCAAACAAGAAACGAAAAATACAACAAAGCTCAGATGACAGTGGGTTATGCTGATGATGAGTGTTTTTCTTGTTAAAGACACGATATAGCAAAAATTCAGTTTCTATTAAAAGACCTACAAAAAAATTCAGCAGCAATGAAGCCGTGTGAAAAGTGAAGGCACACCTAGCTAAGGTGCCGAAGATCCGCTCCTAACAAGAGTTAAACCCTAAAAGGATGGGGAATATACCTGGTCATATGTCGGGTTGGGCAAAACACATACGCATATAAGCAACCAACCATTCACGTGTATGCACGCACGCTCTGCTTCTAGATGCTTTTTGATTCAAAAAAAAAAATGTTTGTGTTACTTTTTGTAGGAGACTAGTGTCCAGTAGCATCTTTAATTTTTGCATGAGAACTAGCTGAGCTGAGTAGTGAGTAGCAGAAACTAAACATGAAGCAACAAGAAGAGGGGCAATTTCTTTTGAAAAAGTGAGGAGGGACCGAGATTTTGGATTTTATAAGATTGTGATTGAGACTGTGATTGTGATTTGAAGGCGACGTCCGTCCTTTAATTAACCGGAGCTATATGGCTCAATTAGGCCAAAACAGGCGAGTTTTTCGTGGCAAGTAGTAGTATGTATTTGCATATTAATTAACGCTGGTTTAGTATAAAGTTGGAAGTGAGTATATGGTTGAGAAGAAGTAATTAAGCACGTTTTGCATGCCATGTACTCCCTCCGTTCCTAAATAATTGTCTTTCTAAAGATTTCAACAAGTGACTACGTACGGAGCAAAATGAGTGAATCTACACTCTAAAACATGTCCACATACATCCGTATGTTGTACTTCATTTGAGATGGCTAGAAAAACAATTATTTGGGAACGGAGGGAGTAATGTGTTGCACGTCCACGTGCATATAATTGACGCGATCGTACAGGAACAGAGAAGATACTTGCAGACAAAGCGCGAACGTGGCAGCACCGAGGCAGTGGGTTGCTTTGTCCGTGGTGCAAGCGAGAGCGACTGGTGGGTACGCACCTAACCGGAAGCTACCTGCGCACGCTCCAGCGCGGGTGGCCACAAACCGTCGATCCATCGCCTCGCCTCGCCGGCTTTATATAAACAAACAGAGCTGCTCTGTTCTGCTTAGCCCACCGTGCACCATCAGCACCACCACCACCACCGCACAGCTGCAGCAGCAGGCCAAGAAACCTCTCCGCGCGCCGCTGCAACTGCAACTGATCGCGCAAGAAGGCACCGCACCAGTGTACTGTAGTCATCTGGCCCCCGCCGAGAGATCCTGCATGCTCGGCCGCTTCGCCACGGAAGAGGCGGCCCCACCGGAGACCCTCCACTCTGTGCGCCTGCAAGATTTGCTCTGCCGAGAGACCCTATGCAGTTACCAAACACAGGGCATCTGGCGGTCATAACCTCTAAGATTTGCTCTGCAATAGTTGCAATGCCTCACCCTTGAGAATAATGGATTATGGGTACTTCTACGCGAGAACTACAAAAGATGTCAGCATGTTAATGCACGACCTCCACATTTCAGGTTAGGAACTTAACACTACAACAACTTCGTCGAAAGCTTTACTTCCTCAACACCTCACTCGAGAATATAGCATCCACGAAATCCTTGCAGCCAGCCGCTTCCAAAAATGAAGATTCATATGCAACAATGCAAGGATCACCAGAAAGAATCCTATAATAAAAAAACCAAATCAATGCATCTCCCTCAAATAAAATAGGTTAATAATCTGATTTCATTCTCCCTACAAAAGCATCATATCTAGGTAAAGATAGTAGAGAGCCAACCAAGGGACCAGAAAAAATACCTCCTTCAACAGCACGCCGACGGCCAAGACGACGTCCATGCCATGGCATCACAGACGATTCGACACCTTCATCCAACTGTGCAACCTAGCAAATCAACTGCGGGAATCCCACAAGCATCTCAACTAGCGCAGTCACGTGAGGAAGCCATCGCATAAGACCTAGGAGGAGCAGTAGATCGAGGACTGTTGACAACTTGAGGAGGAGAACTCCTGCAGTTCGGGAGAAGCAACGGTCAGAGTGAGAGAGAATCGGCGGAGTGGAGAGGGCGCTCGCCGCTGCCTCTGCAAGATGGATCGAAGGCAGCTTAGCTTGGGTCGTCTTCTTCTTGGAGGAGCACGAACACAAGGACAACGGTCCGGTGCTCCCACTATGTGGTCGAACAGGAGGTGTCGACGACCGACGACGAATGGCGGCTCGGCCTCCCCTGGTCGTTCTCCTCCTTCCCACCGTGCTGCCGCTCCTGCTGTGGCTCTTGTCTTTGATGGTGGCCGCGCCGGCTTGGAAGAAGGGGTGGTCGGGGTCGGCGCGAAAGAGCTCGAACCGGACCAACGAGAGGTTGCCGATGGAGCACCACGCCACGGCGGAAAAGGAGGAGGGGGTGGGCCGCCCGCCGAGGGTAGGCGGCGGCGATGGTGTGGCGGCGATGGATGGGGAGGATGGGAGAGAGATGTGCGGGAGAGGGAAGTGGAGGAGAGATCGACCGATTGGGGAGGAGGCAGCGAATAGGAGAAGGGCACATGTTGACCTAAGACGTGAAATGACCAAAACACCCTCGGCTGGGCACGGGAATAACTGCGGTGGCATGAGATATTTACCTGACGGGTGAAACTGTTCATTGCTAAAGGAAGCGGGATCGATCTGACGGCCCAGCTCGCCCCACCGCTAGATCGGACGGCCGAAAATGCATTAGGAAATCGATCCGATGGCCGAGAGTGCCTGAGCTCTGAGGAGCCTCGGCGGATGCTTTGTTTCTTCTTTCTGGATTAGCTAGTGTCAGGCCCAAAACGATTTTGCAAGAAGGTAACATGAGCCAAGGGCCGAGGCTGCACGTACGCATCCACTGGTTGGACATCACGTACTTAATCTATTCTTCGATTCCCTAAAATGGTACTCTATTCCTAAAAAAAGATAATCACATACTCTGTAATCTCTACTCAGAAAAAACGTACTATGTGATCAATCAATGCACACACACGCACTCACGCGTTGAGGCGACGCACCAGGGCTTCGTTCTCGCCCGGCCGCCGGGCGTCGCGCCATCTGCCCTCGCTAATTAGCCAGCAAAGGGCATTTCTAACCGGTATCCTTAGAAACAGCGGAGAATCTGATAGAGTAACCGTTAGTGTAGTATTTTTACCCCACCCAGTTTTTTCCAGACTTAGCCGATCTCATAATAGAAGGGACGGGGGGCCCTGCCCCCCCCCCCCCAACATCTCTGTTGGCTACTAATTTGGAGATGAACAATGCATAATTTGGGTTTTTTTGAAACAGCCGACTCCTGAGTTGGCAGTTATCAGCGGAAAAAAAGGAAAATCTAGTATTTTTTTAACCCTAACCCGAATTGTGGTAGTTTTATTATATTTACTCTTGAAAGATGGTTAGAATCACATTAACTTTATTATTTAGTTATTGCTAACAGATGAAGCCGTATATCTACCTGCTCTTCTCACCGCGGCTGCCCTGACAAGCCTGGTTGTCTTCACGTTCTGGGCGGCACATAAGCGGTACGCTTTCAGCTTCTGGGCGCCCTTCCTCGTTTCCAGCTCGACGGTTGTGATAGTCTACGTTGTCAGCAAGGTAAAAACAACATCCCTGCACCGTTTAGTGTTTGAATTTTGAATCCGTTCTAATTCTAACTAGGGATGAACATGATTGGTAGACTAGGCCAGTAGGCAGCACGTGTTTCAAGTGCATCTCCACGTGAGGTCATTGGCGAGACTCGAGGTCACCGGCGTGTTGGGGAACGTAGCATGCAATTTCAAAAAAAATTCTACGATCACGCAAGATCTATCTAGGAGATGCATAGCAACGAGAGGGTGAGAGTGTGTCTACGTACCCTCATGGACTGAAAGCGGAAGCGTTAGATTAACGCGGTTGATGTAGTCGACCGTCTTCGTGATCCAACCGATCGAGCACCGAACGTACGGCGCCTCCGAGTTCTGCACACGTTCAGCTCGATGACGTCCCTTGAACTCTTGATCCAGCGGAGGGTCGAGGGAGAGTTTCGTTAGCACGACGGCGTGGTGACGGTGATGGTGATGTGATCCGCGCAGGGCTTCGCATAAGCACTACGACACTATGACCAAAGGAGTAAACTGTGGAGTTGGGCACCGCACACGGCTAAGAGAATAACTGTTGTGCTTTGGGTTGCCCCCTTGCCGCCGTATATAAAGGAGGGGAGGAGGAGGCCGGCCACCAAGGGGGTGCGCCAAGGGGGGAGTCCTACTAGGACTCCACTCCTAGTAGGATTCCCCACCCCCCCCCCCCCACCCTCTTTTTCCTTCTCGCGGAGGGGGAAAGGGGGAAACAGAAGGTGTTTGGGGAACGTAGTAATTTCAAAAAAATTCCTACGCACACGCAAGATCATGGTGATGCATAGCAACGAGAGGGGAGAGTGTTGTCTACGTACCCTCGTAGACCGAAAGCGGAAGCGTTATAACAACGCGGTTGATGTAGTCGTACGTCTTCACGATCCGACCGATCCAAGCACCGTTACTCCGACACCTCCGAGTTCTTGGCACACGTTCAGCTCGATGACAATCCCTAGCTCCGATCCAGCAAAGCTTCGGGGAGGAGTTCCGTCAGCACGACGGCGTGGTGACGATCTTGATGTTCTACTGTCGCAGGGCTTCGCCTAAGCACCGCTACAATATGACCGAGGTGGAATATGGTGGAGGGGGGCACCGCACACGGCTAAGGAACGATCACGAAGATCAACTTGTGTGTCCATGGGGTGCCCCCTGCCCCCGTATATAAAGGAGCAAGGGAGGGAGGAGGCCAGCCCTAGGTTTGGGCGCGCCAGGGGAGTCCTACTCCCACCGGGAGTAGGATTCCACCTTTCCTAGTCCAACTAGGTCAAGGGGGGAAAGAGGGGAAGAGGGGAAGGAAGGGAGAGAGGGGCCGCGCCCCAAACCCCTTGTCCAATTCGGACTGGGCTTGGGAGGGGCGCGCGCCACCTCCTGGTCCTTCCCACTAAGGCCCATCAAGGCCCATTGCTTCTTCCTCGTATTCCCGTAACTCCCCGGTACCTCCGAAAATACCCGAACCACTCAGAACCCTTCCGATGTCCGAATATAGTCGTTCAATATATCGATCTTTACGTCTCGACCATTTCGAGACTCCTATTCATGTCCCCGATCTCATCCGGGACTCCGAACTCCTTCGGTACATCAAAACTCATAAACTCATTATATAACTGTCATCTAAACCTTAAGCGTGCGGACCCTACAGTTCGAGAACAATGTAGACATGACCGAGACACGTCTCCGGTCAATAACCAATAGCGGGACCTGGATGCCCATATTGGCTCCTACATATTCTACGAAGATCTTTATCGGTCAGACCGCATAACAACATACGTTGTTCCCTTTGTCCATCGGTATGTTACTTGCCCGAGATTCGATCGTCGGTATCCAATACCTAGTTCAATCTCGTTACCGGCAAGTCTCTTTACTCGTTCCGTAATACATCATCCCGTAACTAACTCATTAGTTGTAATGCTTGCAAGGCTTAAGTGATGTGCATTACCGAGAGGGCCCAGAGATACCTCTCCGACGATCGGAGTGACAAATCCTAATCTCGAAATACGCCAACCCAACATCTACCTTTGGTGACACCTGTAGTACTCCTTTATAATCACCCAGTTACGTTGTGACGTTTGGTAGCACCCAAAGTGTTCCTCCGGCAAACGGGAGTTGCATAATCTCATAGTCAAAGGAACATGTATAAGTCATGAAGAAAGCAATAGCAACATACTAAACGATCGGGTGCTAAGCTAATGGAATGGGTCATGTCAATCAGATCATTCAACTAATGATGTGACCTCGTTAATCAAATAACAACTCTTTGTCTATGGTTAGGAAACATAACCATCTTTGATTAACGAGCCAGTCAAGTAGAGGCATACTAGTGACACTCTGTTTGTCTATGTATTCACACATGTATTATGTTTCCGGTTAATACAATTCTAGCATGAATAATAAACATTTATCATGATATATAAGGAAATAAATAATAACTTTATTATTGCCTCTAGGGCATATTTCCTTCAGTCTCCCACTTGCACTAGAGTCAATAATCTAGGTCACATCACCATGTGATTAACTCACATCACCATGTGATTAACTCGGTAGTTCACATCATCATGTGATTAACACCCATAGTTCACATCGCCATGTGACCAACACCCAAAGGGTTTGCTAGATTCAGTAATCTAGTTCACATCGCTATGTGATTAACACCCAAAGAGTACTACGGTGTGATCATGTTTTGCTTGTGAGAGAAGTTTAGTCAACGGGTCTGCCACATTCAGATCCGTTATGTATTTTGCAATTTTCTATGTCTACAATGCTCTGCACGGAGCTACTCTAGCTAATTGCTCCCACTTTCAATACGTATCTAGATTGAGACTTAGAGTCATCCAGATCGGTGTCAAAACTTGCATCGACGTAACCCTTTACGACGAACCTTTTGTCACTTCCATAATTGAGAAACATATCCTTATTCCACTAAGGATAATTTTGACCGCTGTCCAGTGATCTACTCCTAGATCACTATAGTACTCCCTTGCCAAACTCAGTGTAGGGTATACAATAGATCTGGTACACAGCATGGCATACTTTATAGAACCTATGGCCAAGGCATAGGGAATGACTTTCATTCTCTTTCTATCTTCTGCCGTGGTCGAATTTTGAGTCTTTACTCAACTTCATACCTTGTAACACAGGAAAGAACTCTTTCTTTGACTGTTCCATTTTAAACCACTTCAAAATCTTTTCAAGGTATGCACTCATTGAAAACTTATCAAGCGTCTTGATCTACCTCTATAGATCTTGATGCTCAATATGGAAGCAGCTTTACCGAGGTCCTTCTTTGAAAAACTTCTTTCAAACACTCCTTTATGCTTTGCAGAATAATTCTACATTATTTCCGATCAACAATATGTCATTTACATATACTTATCAGAAATGCTGTAGTGCTCCCACTCACTTTCTTGTAAATACAGGCTTCACCGCAAGTCTGTATAAATCTATATGCTTTGATCAACTCATCAAAGTGTATATTCCAACTCCGAGATGCTTGCACCAGTCCATAGATGGATCGCTGGAGCTTGCACATTTTGTTAGCACCTTTAGGATTGACAAAACCTTCTGGTTGCATCATATACAACTCTTCTTTAATAAATCCATTAAGGAATGCAGTTTTGTTTTATCGGTTTGCCAGATTTCAGAAAATGCGGCAATTGCTAACATGATTCGGACAGACTTAAGCATGGATACGAGTGAGAAACTCTCATCATAGTCAACACCTTGAACTTGTCGAAAACCTTTTGCGACAATTCTAGTTTTGTAGATAGTAACACTACTATCAGCGTCCGTCTTCCTCTTGAAGATCCATTTATTTTCTATGTCTTGCCGATCATCGGGCAAGTCAACCAAAGTCCACACTTTGTTCTCATACATGGATCCCATCTCAGATTTTATGGCCTCAAACCATTTCGCGGAATCTGGGCTCACCATCGCTTCTTCATAGTTTGTAGGTTCGTCATGGTCAAGTAACATGACCTCCAGAACAGGATTACCGTACCACTCTGGTGCCGATCTCACTCTGGTTTACCTACGAGATTCGGTAGTAACTTGATCTGAAGTTACATGATCATCATCATTAGCTTCCTCACTAATTGGTGTAGTAGTCACAAGAACAGATTTCTGTGATGAACTATTTTCCAATAAGGGAGATGGTACAATTACCTTATCAAGTTTTCTACTTTCCTCCCACTCACTTCTTTCGAGAGAAACTCCTTCTCTATAAAGGATCCATTCTCAGCAACGAATGTCTTGCCTTTGGATCTGTGATAGAAGGTGTACCCAACTGTCTCCTTTGGGTATCCTATGAAGACACATTTCTCCGATTTGGGTTTGAGCTTATCATGTTGAAACTTTTTCACATAAGCATCGCAACCCCAAACTTTAAGAAACGACAACTTTGGTTTCTTGCCAAACCATAGTTCTGATTGTGTCGTCTCAACGGACTTAGATGGTGCCCTTTTTAACGTGAATGCAGCTGTCTTTAATGCATAACCCCAAAAACGATAGTGGTAGATCGGTAAGAGACATCATAGATTGTACTATATCCAATAAAGTACGGTTATGACGTTCGGACGCACCATTATGCTGTGGTGTTCCAGGTGGCGTGAGTAGTGAAACTATTTCACATTGTTTTAACTGAAGACCAAACTCGTAACTCAAATATTCGTCTCCGCGATCAGATCGTAGAAACTTTATTTTCTTGTCACGATGATTTTCCACTTCACTCTGAAATTCTTTGAACTTTACAAACATTTCAGACTTATGTTTCATCAAGTAGATATACCCATATCTGCTCAAAACATCTGTGAAGGTCAGAAAATAATGATACTTGTCGCGAGCCTTAATTTTCATCGGACCACATACATCGGTATGTATGATTTCCAACAAGTCAGTTGCTCGCTCCATTGTTCCGGAGAACAGAGTCTTAGTCATCTTGCCCATGAGGCATGGTACGCAAGCATCAAGTGATTCATAATCAAGTGATTCCAAAATTCCATCTGCATGGAGTTTCTTCATGCGCTTTACACCAATATGACTTAAACAGTAGTGCCACAAACAAGTTGCACTATCATTATTAACTTTGCATCCTTTTGGCTTCAATATTATGAATATGTGTATCACTACGGTCGAGATTCAACGAACCATTTCGTTGGTGTGTATAACCATAGAAGGTTTTATTCATGTAAACAGAACAACAATTGTTCTCTAACTTAAATGAATAATCGTATTGCAATAAACATGATCAAATCATATTTATGCTCAATGCAAACACCAAATAACACTTATTTAGGTTCATCACTAATCCCGAAAGTATAGGGAGTGTGCGATGATGATCATATCAATCTTGGAACTACTTCCAACTTTGATCGTCACTTCACCCTTAACTAGTCTTTGTTCATTCTGCAACTCCCGTTTCGAGTTACTACTCTTAGCAACTGAACCAGTATCAAATACCGAGGGGTTGCTATGAACACTAGTAAAATACATATCAATAATCTGTATATCAAATATACCTTTGTTCACTTCGCCATCCTTCTTATCCGCCAAATACTGTTGGAAATATGCCCTAGAGGCAATAATAAAAGCATTATTATTATATTTCCTTATTCATGATAATTGTCTTTATTCGTGCTATAATTGTGTTATCCGGAAATCGTAATACATGTGTGAATAACAGACAACAACATGTCCCTAGTGAGCCTCTAGTTGACTAGCTCGTTGATCGACAGATAGTCATGGTTTCCTGACTATGGACATTGGATGTCTTTGATAACGAGATCACATCATTAGGAGAATGATGTGATGGACAAGACCCAATCCTAAACATAGCATAAGATCGCATAGTTCGTTTGCTAGAGTTTTCCAATGTCAAGTGTCCTTTCCTTAGACCATGAGATCGTGTAACTCCCGGATACCGTAGGAGTGCTTTGGGTGTGCCAAACGTCACAACGTAACTGGGTGACTATAAAGGTATGCTACGGGTATCTCTGAAAGTGTCTGTTGGGTTGACATGGATCGAGACTGGGATTTGTCACTCCGCTTGACGGAGAGGTATCACCGGGCCCTCTCGGTAATGCATCATCATAATGAGCTCAAGGTGATCAAAGTGTTTGATCACGGGATCATGCATTACGGTACGAAAAAAGTGACTTGCCGGTAACGAGATTGAACGAGGTATTGGGATACCGACGATCGAATCTCGGGCAAGTAAAATACCGATTGACAAAGGGAATCGTATACGGGATTAATTGAATCCTCGACATCGTGGTTCATCCGATGAGATCATCGTGGAGCATGTGGGAGCCAACATGGGTATCCAGATCCCGCTGTTGGTTATTGCCCGAGAGCCGTCTCGGTCATGTCTGCATGTCTCCCGAACCCGTAGGGTCTACACACTTAAGGTTCGGTGACGCTAGGGTTGTAGGGATATGTATGTGCAGTAACCCGAATGTTGTTCGGAGTCCCGGATGAGATCTCGGACGTCACGAGGAGTTTCGGAATGGTCCGGAGGTAAAGATTTATATATGGAAAGTCATCATACGGACATCGGGACA
This sequence comes from Aegilops umbellulata, assembly GCA_032464435.1. Classification (NCBI taxonomy): domain Eukaryota; kingdom Viridiplantae; phylum Streptophyta; class Magnoliopsida; order Poales; family Poaceae; genus Aegilops; species Aegilops umbellulata. Next base: position 3,384,994 of record CP136057.1, on the reverse strand, counting down.
AGTTTCGGGGTTATCGGTATTGTACCGGGACCACCGGAGGGTCCCGGGGGGTCCGCCGGATGTGGCCACCTATCCCGGAGGGCCCCGTGGGCTGTATGAGGGAGGGAACCAGCCCATAGTGGGCTGGTGCGCCTCCCCCCCCAAGGGCCCATGCGCCTAGGGTTTGGGGGGGGGAGGGAAAACCCTAAAGGGGGCGCCCCCTTGCTTGGGGGGCAAGCCCCCCTTCCCTGGCCGCCGCCCCCCCTAGGAGATTCCATCTCCTAGGGACGGCGCCCCCCCTAGGGGTTATATAAAGGGGGGAGGGGAGGGGGTGCTGACCACCCCATTGCCCTGGCGCCTCCCTCTCCCTCTCCAACACCTACTCCTCCTCCATTGAGCACGGCGAAGCCCTGCCGGAGTACTGCAGTTCCACCATCACCACGCCGTCGTGCTGCTGCTGGAGCCTTCTTCCCCAACCTCTCCTTTGCCTTGCTGGATAAAGAAGGAGGAGACGTCACGCTTTCCGTACGTGTGTTGAACGCGGAGGTGCCGTCCGTTCGGCACTAGATCATCGGTGAATTGGATCACGGCGAGTACGACTACCTCATCCACGTTTACTCGAATGCTTCCGTTGCGATCTACAAAGTGGTATGTAGATGCTATCTAATCTGAATACTCGTTGCTAGATGAACTCATAGATGGATCTTGGTGAAACCGTAGGAAAAATTTTAATTTTCTGCAACGTTCCCCAACAGTGGTATCAGAGCCAGGTTTATGCGTAGTTCTTCTTGCGCGAGTAGAACACAATTTGTTGTGGGCATAGATGCTGTCAACTCTTTTTGCCGCCACTAGTCTTATCTTGCTTCAGCGGTATTGTGAGATGAAGCGGCCCGGACCAACCTTACACGTACGCTTACGTGAGACCGGTTCCACCGACTAACATGCACTAGTTGCATAAGGTGGCTGGCGGGTGTCTGTCTCTCCTACTTTAGTTGGAGCGGATTCGATGAAAAGGGTCCTTATGAAGGGTACATAGAATTTGACAAATCACGTTGTGGCTTTTACGTAGGTAGGAAACGTTCTTGCTAGAACCCTAATTCAGCCACGTAAAACTTGCAACAACAATTAGAGGACGTCTAACTTGTTTTTGCAGCAAGTGCTTTGTGATATGATATGGCCAAAGTTGTGATGAATGATGAATGATCTATATGTGATGTATGAGATGTTCATGCTATTGTAATAGGAATCACGACTTGCATGTCGATGAGTATGACAACCGGCAGGAGCCATAGGAGTTGTCTTTAATTTTTGTATGACCTGCGTGTCATTGAGAAACGCCATGTAAATTACTTTACTTTATTGCTAAACGCGTTAGCCATAGTAGTAGAAGTAATAGTTGGCGAGCAACTTCATGGAGACACGATGATGAAGATCATGGTGTCAAGCCGGTGACAAGATGATCATGGAGCCCCAAGATGGAGATCGAAGGAGCTATGTGATATTGGCCATATCATGTCACGTTTATTATTTGATTGCATGTGATGTTTATCATGTTTTGCATCTTGTTTACTTAGAACGACGGTAGTAAATAAGATGATCCCTCATAATAATTTCAAGAAAGTGTTCACCCTAACTGTGCACCGTTGCGACAGTTCGTTGTTTCGAAGCACCACGTGATGATCGGGTGTGATAGATTCTAACATTCACATACAACGGGTGTAAGACAGATTTACACACGCAAAACACTTAGGTTGACTTGACGAGCCTAGCATGTACAGACATGGCCTCGGAACACAGAAGACCGAAAGGTCGAGCATGAGTCGTATAGAAAATACGATCAACATGAAGATGTTCACCGATGTTAACTAGTCCGTCTCACGTGATGATCGGACACGGCCTAGTCGACTCGAATCATGTAATACTTAGATGAATGGAAGAGGGATGTCTATCTAAGTGGGAGTTCATTAAATAATTTGATTAAATGAACTTTATTATCATGAACTTAGTCTAAATTTTACAATATGTCTTGTAGATCAAATGGCCAACGTAGTCCTCAACTTCAACGCATTCCTAGAGAAAACCAAGCTGAAAGACGATGGTAGCAACTATACAGACTGGGTCCGGAACCTGAGGATCATCCTCATAGCTGCCAAGAAAGATTATGTCCTGCGAGCACCGCTGGGTGACGCACCTATTCTCCCTGCACAACAAGACGTTATGAACGCTTGGCAGTCGCGATGCGATGATTACTCCCTCGTTCAGTGTGGCATGCTTTACAGCTTAGAGCCGGGGCTCCAAAAGCGTTTTGAGAGACATGGAGCATATGAGATGTTCGAAGAGCTGAAAATGGTTTTCCAAGCTCATGCCCGGGTCGAGAGATAAGAGATCTCCAACAAATTCTTTAGCTGTAAGATGGAGGAAAATAGCTCTGTCAGTGAGCACATACTCAGAATGTCTGGGTTGCACAACCGCTTGACTCAACTGGAAGTTAATCTCCTGGAAGAAGTGGTCATTGACAGAATCCTCCAGTCGCTTCCACCTAGCTACAAGAGCTTTGTGATGAACTACAATATGCAGGGGATGGTAAAGACCATTCCTGAGGTATATGCTATGCTGAAATCAGCAGAGGTAGAAATCAAGAAGGAGCATCAAGTGTTGATGGTGAATAAAACCACTAAGTTCAAGAAGGGAAAGGGTAAAAAGAACTTCAAGAAGGACGACAAGGAAGTTGCCGCGCCCGGTAAGCAAGTTGCCGGGAAGAAGCCAAAGAATGGACCCAAGCCCGAGACTTAGTGCTTTTATTGCAAGGGAAGTGGTCACTGGAAGCGGAACTGCCCCAAATACTTAGCGGACAAGAAGGCCGGCAAAACCAAAGGTATATGTGATATACATGTAATTGATGTGTACCTTACCAGTACTCGTAGTAGCTCTTGGGTATTTGATACCGGTGCAGTTGCTCACATTTGTAACTCAAAGCAGGAGCTGCGGAATAAACGGAGACTGGCGAAGGACGAGGTGACGATGCGCGTCGGGAATGGTTCCAAGGTCGATGTGATCGCCGTCGGCACGCTGCCTCTACATTTACCTACGGGATTAGTTTTAAACCTCAATAATTGTTATTTAGTGCCAAGTTTGAGCATGAACATTGTATCTGGATCTCGCTTAATTCGAAATGGCTACTCATTTAAATCCGAGAATAATGGTTGTTCTATTTATATGAGAGATATGTTTTATGGTCATGCTCCGATGGTTAATGGTTTATTCTTGATGAATCTCGTACGTGATGATACACATATTCATAGTGTGAATACCAAAAGAGTTAAAGTTGATAACAATAGTCCCACATATTTGTGGCACTACCGCCTTGGTCACATAGGTGTCAAACGCATGAAGAAGCTCCATGCAGATGGACTTTTAGAGTCTCTTGATTATGAATCATTTGACACGTGCGAACCATGCCTCATGGGTAAAATGACCAAGACTCCGTTCTCAGGAACAATGGAGCGAGCAACCAACTTATTGGAAATCATACATACCGATGTGTGCGGTCCAATGAGTGTTGAAGCTCGCGGTGGCTATCGTTATGTTCTCACCCTCACTAATGACTTAAGTAGATATGGGTATATCTACTTAATGAAACACAAGTCTGAGACCTTTGAAAAGTTCAAGGAATTTCAGAGTGAGGTTGAAAATCAACCTGAGAGAAAGATCAAGTTTCTACGATCAGATCGTGGAGGAGAATACTTGAGTCACGAATTTGGCACACACTTAAGAAAATGTGGAATAGTTTCACAACTCACGCCGCCTGGAACACCTCAGCGTAATGGTGTGTCCGAACGTCGTAATCGCACTCTATTAGATATGGTGCGATCTATGATGTCTCTTACCGACTTACCGCTATCTTTTTGGGGCTATGCTTTAGAGACTGCCGCATTCACTTTAAATAGGGCTCCGTCGAAATCCGTTGAGACGACACCGTATGAATTATGGTTTGGGAAGAAACCTAAGCTGTCATTTCTAAAAGTTTGGGGATGCGATGCTTATGTCAAAAAACTTCAACCTGAAAAGCTCGAACCCAAGTCGGAAAAATGCGTCTTCATAGGATACCCTAAAGAAACTGTTGGGTATACCTTCTACCTTAGATCCGAAGGCAAGATCTTTGTTGCCAAGAATGGATCCTTTCTAGAGAAAGAGTTTCTCTCGAAAGAAGTAAGTGGGAGGAAAGTAGAACTTGATGAAGTGTTACCTCTTGAACCGGAAAATGGCGAAATTCAAGAAATCGTTCCTGAGGTGCCTGCACCGACTAGAGAGGAAATTAATGATTATGATCAAGATATTTCTAATCAAGCTCCTACTGAAATTCGAAGGTCCACAAGGACACGTTCCGCACCAGAGTGGTACGGCAACCCTGTCTTGGAAATCATGTTGTTAGACAACGGTGAACCTTCGAACTATGAGGAAGCAATGGCGGGCCCGGATTCCGACAAATGGCTGGAAGCCATGAAATCCGAGATAGGATCCATGTATGAAAACGAAGTATGGACTTTGACTGACTTGCCCGTTGAGCGGCGAGCCATTGAAAATAAATGGATCTTTAAGAAGAAGACAGACGCGGATGGTAATGTGACCATCTATAAAGCTCGGCTTGTCGCTAAGGGTTATCGACAAGTTCAAGGGGTTGACTACGATGAGACTTTGTCACCGGTAGCGAAGCTGAAGTCCGTCTGAATCATGTTAGCAATTGCCGCATAATATGATTATGAGATATGGCAAATGGACGTCAAAACGGCATTCCTTAATGGTTTCCTTAAGGAAGAATTGTATATGATGCAGCCGGAAGGTTTTGTCGATCATAAGAATGCTGACAAGGTGTGCAAGCTCCAACGCTCGATTTATGGGCTGGTGCAAGCATCTCGGAGTTGGAACATTCGCTTTGATGAGATGATCAAAGCGTTTGGGTTTACACAGACTTATGGAGAAGCCTGTGTTTACAAGAAAGTGAGTGGGAGCTCTGTAGCATTTCTCATATTATATGTAGACGACATACTTTTGATGGGAAATGATATAGAACTCTTGGACAACACTAAGGCCTATTTGAATAAAAGTTTTTCAATGAAGGACCTTGGAGAAGCTGCTTATATATTAGGCATCAAGATCTATAGAGATAGATCGAGACGCCTCATAGGTCTTTCACAAAGCACATACCTTGATAAAATATTGAAGAAGTTCAATATGGATCAATCTAAGAAAGGGTTCTTACCTGTGTTACAAGGTGTGAAATTGAGCTCAGCTCAATGTCCGACCATGGCAGAAGATATAGAAGAGATGAGCGTCATCCCCTATGCCTCAGCCATAGGTTCTATTATGTATGCCATGCTGTGTACCAGACCTGATGTAAACCTTGCCGTAAGTTTGGTAGGAAGGTACCAAAGTAATCCCGGCAAGGAACACTGGACAGCGGTCAAGAATATCCTGAAGTACCTGAAAAGGACTAGGGAAATGTTTCTCGTTTATGGAGGTGACGAAGAGCTCGTCGTAAAAGGTTACGTCGACGCTAGCTTCGACACAGATCCGGATGACTCTAAGTCACAAACCGGATACGTGTATATTTTGAATGGTGGGGCAGTTAGCTGGTGCAGTTGCAAGCAAAGCGTCGTGGCGGGATCTACATGTGAAGCGGAGTACATGGCAGCCTCGGAGGCGGCACATGAAGCAATTTGGGTGAAGGAGTTCATCACCGACCTCGGAGTCATACCCAATGCGTCGGGGCCAATCAAGCTCTTCTGTGACAACACTGGAGCTATTGCACTTGCAAAGGAGCCCAGGTTTCACAAGAAGACTAGGCACATCAAGCGTCGCTTCAACTCCATTCGTGAAAATGTTCAAGATGGAGACATAGAAATTTGTAAAGTGCACACGGATCTGAATGTCGCAGATCCGTTGACTAAACCTCTCCCTAAGGCAAAACATGATCAGCACCAGAACTCTATGGGTGTTCGATTCATCACAATGTAACTAGATTATTGACTCTAGTGCAAGTGGGAGACTGTTGGAAATATGCCCTAGAGGCAATAATAAAAGCATTATTATTATATTTCCTTATTCATGATAATTGTCTTTATTCGTGCTATAATTGTGTTATCCGGAAATCGTAATACATGTGTGAATAACAGACAACAACATGTCCCTAGTGAGCCTCTAGTTGACTAGCTCGTTGATCAACAGATAGTCATGGTTTCCTGACTATGGACATTGGATGTCATTGATAACGAGATCACATCATTAGGAGAATGATGTGATGGACAAGACCCAATCCTAAACATAGCATAAGATCGCATAGTTCGTTTGCTAGAGTTTTCCAATGTCAAGTATCCTTTCCTTAGACCATGAGATCGTGTAACTCCCGGATACCGTAGGAGTGCTTTGGGTGTGCCAAACGTCACAACGTAACTGGGTGACTATAAAGGTATGCTACGGGTATCTCTGAAAGTGTCTGTTGGGTTGACATGGATCGAGACTGGGATTTGTCACTTCGCTTGACGGAGAGGTATCACCGGGCCCTCTCGGTAATGCATCATCATAATGAGCTCAAGGTGATCAAAGTGTTTGATCACGGGATCATGCATTACGGTACGAAAAAAGTGACTTGCCGGTAACGAGATTGAACGAGGTATTGGGATACCGACGATCGAATCTCGGGCAAGTAAAATACCGATTGACAAAGGGAATCGTATACGGGATTAATTGAATCCTCGACATCGTGGTTCATCCGATGAGATCATCGTAGAGCATGTGGGAGCCAACATGGGTATCCAGATCCCGCTGTTGGTTATTGCCCGAGAGCCGTCTCGGTCATGTCTGCATGTCTCCCGAACCCGTAGGGTCTACACACTTAAGGTTCGGTGACGCTAGGGTTGTAGGGATATGTATGTGCAGTAACCCGAATGTTGTTCGGAGTCCCGGATGAGATCCCGGACGTCACGAGGAGTTTCGGAATGGTCCGGAGGTAAAGATTTATATATGGAAAGTCATCATACGGACATCGGGATAAGTTTCGGGGTTATCGGTATTGTACCGGGACCACCGGAGGGTCCCGGGGGGTCCGCCGGGTGGGGCCACCTATTCCGGAGGGCCCCGTGGGCTGTATGAGGGAGGGAACCAGCCCATAGTGGGCTGGTGCGCCTCCCCCCCAAGGGCCCATGCGCCTAGGGTTTGGGGGGGAGGGAAAACCCTAAAGGGGGCGCCCCCCTTGCTTGGGGGGCAAGCCCCCCTTCCCTGGCCGCCGCCCCCCCTAGGAGATTCCATCTCCTAGGGCCGGCGCCCCCCTAGGGGTTATATAAAGGGGGGAGGGGAGGGGGGGCTGACCACCCCATTGCCCTGGCGCCTCCCTCTCCCTCTCCAACACCTCCTCCTCCTCCATTGAGCACGGCGAAGCCCTGCCGGAGTACTACAGTTCCACCATCACCACGCCGTCGTGCTGCTGCTGGAGCCTTCTTCCCCAACCTCTCCTTTGCCTTGCTGGATCAAGAAGGAGGAGACGTCACGCTTTCCGTACGTGTGTTGAACGCGGAGGTGCCGTCCGTTCGGCACTAGATCATCGGTGAATTGGATCACGGCGAGTACGACTACCTCATCCACGTTCACTCGAACGCTTCCGTTGCGATCTACAAAGTGGTATGTAGATGCTATCTAATCTGAATACTCGTTGCTAGATGAACTCATAGATGGATCTTGGTGAAACCGTAGGAAAAATTTTAATTTTCTGCAACGTTCCCCAACAAATACTTGGGGCAGTTCCGCTTCCAGTGACCAGTCCCTTTGCAGTAAACGCACTCAGTCTCAGGCTTAGGTCCAGACTTGGGCTTCTTCACTTGAGCAGCAACTTGCTTGCCGTTCTTCTTGAAGTTCCCCTTCTTCCCTTTGCCCTTTACTTGAAACTAGTGATCTTGTCAACCATCAACGCTTGATGCTCTTTCTTGATTTCTACCTCCATCGATTTCATCATTATGAAAAAGTTCAGGAGTCGTTTTCGTCATCCCTTGCATACTATAGTTCATCACAAAGTTCTACTAACTTGGTGATGGTGACTAGAGAATTCTGTCAATCACTATCTTATCTGGAAGATTAACTCCCACTTGATTCAAGCGATTGTAGTACCCAGACAAGCTGAGCACATGCTCACTAGTTGAGCGATTCTCCTCCATCTTTTAGCTATAGAACTTGTTGGAGACTTCATATCCCTCAACTCGGGTAGTTGCTTGAAATATTAACTTCAACTACTGGAACATCTCATATGGTCCATGACGTTCAAAACGTCTTTGAAGTCCCGATTCTAAGCCGTTAAGCATGGTGCACTAAACTATCAAGTAGTCATCATATTGAGCTAGTCAAACGTTCATAACGTCTGCATCTGCTCCTGCAATAGGTCTGTCACCTAGCGGTGCATTAAGGACATAATTCTTCTGTGCAGCAATGAGGATAAACCTCAGATCACGGATCCAATCCGCATCATTGCTACTAATATTTTTCAACACAATTTTCTCTAGGAACATATCAAAATAAACATAGGGAAGCAACAACGCGAGCTATTGATCTACAACATAGATATGCTAATACTACTAGGACTAAGTTCATGATAAATTAAAGTTCAATTAATCATATTACTTAAGAACTCCCACTTAGATAGACATCCCTCTAATCCTCTAAGTGATCACGTGATCCAAATCAAACTAAACCATAACCGATCATCACGTGAAATGGATTAGTTTTCAATGGTGAACATCATCATGTTGATCATATCTACTATATGATTCATGCTCGACCTTTCGGTCTCCGTGTTCCGAGGTCATATCTTATATGCATAGCTCGTCAAGTATAACCTGAGTATTCCGCGTGTGCAACTGTTTTGCACCCGTTGTATTTGAACGTAGAGCCTATCACACCCGATCATCACGTGGTGTCTCAGCACGAAGAACTTTCGCAACGGTGCATACTCAGGGAGAACACTTCTTGATAATTAGTGAGAGATCATCTTATAATGCTACCGTCAATCAAAGCAAGATAAGATGCATAAAAGATAAACATCACATGCAATCAATATAAGTGATATGATATGGCCATCATCATCTTGTGCTTGTGATCTCCATCTTCGAAGCACCGTCATGATCACCATCGTCACCGGCGCGACACCTTGATCTCCATCGTAGCATCGTTGTCATCTCGCCAATCTTATGCTTCTACGACTATCGCTACCGCTTAGTGATAAAGTAAAGCATTACAGGGCGATTGCATTGCATACAATAAAGCGACAACCATATGGCTCCTGCCAGTTGCCGATAACTCGGTTACAAAACATGATCATCTCATACAATAAAATTTAGCATCATGTCTTGACCATATCACATCACAACATGCCCTGCAAAAACAAGTTAGACGTCCTCTACTTTGTTTGTTGCAAATTTTACGTGGCTGCTACGGGCTGAAGCAAGAACCAATCTCACCTACGCATCAAAACCACAACGGTACTTCGTCAAATAGACTCTGTTTTAACCTTCTCAAGGACCGGGCGTAGCCATACTCGGTTCAACTAAAGTTGGTGAGACAGTCTCCCGCAAGCCATCTGTGTGCAAAGCACGTCGAGGGAACCGGTCTCGCGTAAGCGTACGCGTAAGGTTGGTCCGGGTCGTCTCATCCAACAATACCGCTGACCCAAAGTATGACATGCTGGTAGGCAGTATGACTTGTATCGTCCACAACTCACTTGTGTTCTACTCGTGCAAATAACATCAAACCATAAAAACCTAGGCTCGGATGCCACTGTTTGGGGAACGTAGTAATTTCAAAAAAATTCCTACGCACACGCAAGATCATGGTGATGCATAGCAACGAGAGGGGAGAGTGTTGTCTACGTACCCTCGTAGACCGAAAGCGGAAGCGTTATAACAACGCGGTTGATGTAGTCGTACGTCTTCACGATCCGACCGATCCAAGCACCGTTACTCCGGCACCTCCGAGTTCTTGGCACACGTTCAGCTCGATGACGATCCCTAGCTCCGATCCAGCAAAGCTTCGGGGAGGAGTTCCGTCAGCACGACGGCGTGGTGACGATCTTGATGTTCTACTGTCGCAGGGCTTTGCCTAAGCACCGCTACAATATGACCGAGGTGGAATATGGTGGAGGGGGGCACCGCACACGGCTAAGGAACGATCACGAAGATCAACTTGTGTGTCCATGGGGTGCCCCCTGCCCCCGTATATAAAGGAGCAAGGGAGGGAGGAGGCCAGCCCTAGGTTTGGGCGCGCCAGGGGAGTCCTACTCCCACCGGGAGTAGGATTCCACCTTTCCTAGTCCAACTAGGTCAAGGGGGGAAAGAGGGGAAGAGGGGAAGGAAGGGAGAGAGGGGCCGCGCCCCAAACCCCTTGTCCAATTCGGACTGGGCTTGGGAGGGGCGCGTGCCACCTCCTGGTCCTTCCCACTAAGGCCCATCAAGGCCCATTGCTTCTTCCTCGTATTCCCGTAACTCCCCGGTACCTCCGAAAATACCCGAACCACTCAGAACCCTTCCGATGTCCAAATATAGTCGTCCCATATATCGATCTTTACGTCTTGACCATTTCGAGACTCCTCGTCATGTCCCCGATCTCATCCGGGACTCCGAACTCCTTCGGTACATCAAAAATCATAAACTCATTATATAACTGTTATCGAAACCTTAAGCGTGCGGACCCTACGGTTCGAGAACAATGTAGACATATTCTACGAAGATCTTTATCGGTCAGACCGCATAACAACATACGTTGTTCCCTTTGTCCATCGGTATGTTACTTGCCCGAGATTCGATCGTCGGTATCCAATACCTAGTTCAATCTCGTGACCGGCAAGTCTCTTTACTCGTTCTGTAATACATCATCCCGTAACTAACTCATTAGTTGCAATGCTTGCAAGGCTTAAGTGATGTGCATTACCGAGAGGGCCCAGAGATACATCTCCGACGATCGGAGTGACAAATCCTAATCTCGAAATACGCCAACCCAACATCTACCTTTGGTGACACCTGTAGTACTCCTTTATAATCACTCAGTTACGTTGTGACGTTTGGTAGCACCCAAAGTGTTCCTCCGGCAAACGAGAGTTGCATAATCTCATAGTCAAAGGAACATGTATAAGTCATGAAGAAAGCAATAGCAACATACTAAACGATCGGGTGCTAAGCTAATGGAATGGGTCATGTCAATCAGATCATTCAACTAATGATATGACCTCGTTAATCAAATAACAACTCTTTGTCTATGGTTAGGAAACATAACCATCTTTGATTAACGAGCTAGTCAAGTAGAGGCATACTAGTGACACTCTGTTTGTCTATGTATTCACACATGTATTATGTTTCCGGTTAATACAATTCTAGCATGAATAATAAACATTTATCATGATATATAAGGAAATAAATAATAACTTTATTATTGCCTCTAGGGCATATTTCCTTCAGAAGGAGTAGGAGAAGGAAAGGGGGGTGGCACCCCCTTCCCTAGTTCAATACGTCCTCCTCCCTTGTGGGGGGCGCACCAGCCCCTTGTGGGTTGGTTAGCCTCCCTCCTATGGCCCATATCTTTCCCCAGGGGGTTCCGGTAACCCCTCTGGTACTCCGGTATGTACCCGATACACTCCGGAACCCTTTCGGTGTCCGAATACTACCTTCCAATATATCAATCTTTAGCTCTCGACCATTTCGAGACTCCTTGTCACGTCGGTGATCTCATCCGGGACTCCAAACAAACTTCGGTCACCAAAACACATAACTCATAATACAAATCGTCATCGAACGTTAAGCGTGCGGACTCTACGGGTTCGAGAACTATGTAGACATAACCGAGACACATCTCCGGTCAATAACCAATAGCGGAACCTGGATGCTCATATTGGCTCCCACATATTCTACGAAGATCTTTATCGGTCAAACCGCAATGACAACATACGTTATTCCCTTTGTCATCGATATGTTACTTGCCTGAGATTCGATCATCGGTATCATAATACCTAGTTCAGTCTCGTTACCGACAAGTCTCTTTACTCGTTGTGTAATGCATCATCCCGCAACTAACTCATTAGTCACATTGCTTGCAAGGCTTATAGTGATGTGCATTACCGAGAGGGCGCAGAGATACCTCTCTGATACTCGGAGTGACAAATCCTAATCTCGATCTATGCCAACCCAACAAACACCTTCGGATACACCTGTAGAGCATCTTTGTAATCACCCAGTTACGTTGTGACGTTTGATAGCACACAAGGTGTTCCTCCGGTATTCGGGAGTTGCATGATCTCATAGTCAAGGAATATGTATAAGTCATAAAGAAAGCAATAGCAATAAAACTTAACAATCAATATGCTAAGCTAACGGATGGATCTTGTCCATCACATCATTCTCCTAATGATGTGATCCCGTTCATCAAATGACAACACATGTCCATGGTCAGGAAACTTAACCATCTTTGATAAACAAGCTAGTCAAGTAGAGGCACACTAGGGACACTCTCACACATGTATCAAGTTTCCGGCTAATACAATTCTAGCATGAATAATAAACATTTATCATGATATAAGGAAATATAAATAACAACTTTATTATTGCCTCTAGGGCATATTTCCTTCACAGCGAGGCCAGGGGAACTTCAAGTGAGTTGCCAGCTGGCCACAAGGAGGCCTTTGGGTGAAGAAAAACTATACTCGGCCGCCTCCAAACGGAGTATATTTAGGGAAATGAGAGGCGTCGGAGGATAATTTTTTCTCCACCGCGGCAGATTGGGGATCAGCTAGGTGCACGTTAGAGGAGTAAAACCAACTTTTAACTTCTCTAACGCTGGACAGGGGATCGGTTAGAAATGCCCTAAGATTCTACGAGTCTACCGACTACAGTCAGTTGGGCGGCCGTGGACCAGACTACCAGAGGCAGATGTATTTGCAGTTTGATTAAACAAACCTTGAAACCAAATAATTTATTGTTAGTAGTTAGTACGTAGTACTATATTTTGTAATTGTCAGATTAATTACAAGTTACACATTTGTTTTGTACTAATATGAGAATTGCATAAGTCAGGAAGAGGAAGAAACAATGGGATAAATATTTTCATCAAGCCAATGGCTACAAACTCTAACTCTACAGTTGAAGATGCAAATCCGACAGGGGAGATAGATGTCACAGAGCAGTCTACTAGATATAATGTCCATAATATCATTTCAGCAGATTTCAAGGTATCACCACCAACAACTAAACTAGTAGTTAGGGATTTTATTAGAATGCTCACAAATTATTGACTGGAGGAAATAAATTAATTGATCAACGGGAAATATAATTTATTTATTTGTGAACAGGATCGCTTTGTCATATTTGTTTTATCTTTCGGCATATCATCTTTCAATCATGAAGATGAAGACTACATAATTAAGTAGTTTGATGGGTCTGCTAGCAATTTGTACTTACACACGTAAATTTAGAAATGCATTTTTATATTGTTGCTAGATGTAAAACCTATTTATATATTGAAATATCATATTTATGAACTATATCATTACATTCTTCGCCCCCTATGCTCAATTTTTTGCTAGGCCCGTGACTAGGCTAGTCATATCCACTGTGGATTTATGTTTGAGTAATTGTATCTTCTTAGTGTCTAGCTATTTATTTTGAGCTTTGCGCTCTTTGTATTTTTTTTAATTCCTTTGTATTGTACTGCATGTTTGGTACTCTTAAACTTAATAAACCGGATGGTCCTCTTTGTATGTTGATGCGCAAACTTGTTATAAGAAATGCATAAATAAGTGCTTAAAACAACTAGATCTAAATGGAAAGTTAATGTAAGAGTGTTCGATTTACACTTCAAAAAAATAAGAATATAACAACATGATGCACAAAAAGAGAAAAACTTATGAATTACATTTTAGTAGAATGCCACCTCTAACAAAAATGTGAAGAATAAATTGCGGGCATATGCTCCAAACGCCCAACCCATATACTTTATGTAACAACACAAACCCTAATAGAACAAACTTAATTTATTTTAAAAATAGGTAGTAAATTGTAGATATTTGGAAACAGAGGATGTGGTCATGTGCATCCGACGATGCAGAGGCGAGTCCAGTGATGAAACCTCCTTTCCGAAAGACCAAAAATATTTAGTCTTACTGTATAGTGTTGCCCATTCAAGTCAGAGAGAGTACAGTGAGTTCTAGTGTTCCACACGATGATTGGCACATGCTTGCAACAATAACTAGCTAATAATAGGCCACGTATGTGTGTGTGTGTGCATCCACGTGCACGTTGGTATGATTGATGTAGACGAGTGGCCGGCTGAACGAAATGCGCGGCACGACTGAAAAGGACGTACGTGGCACAAGTGAGTTAGTAATGAATGGGTTTGCTTGGGCAGTGAAGCAATAAAAAGCGACTGAAAAAAAAAGGCAACCCAACAACATAACGACGTGGGAAGGAAGGAAGCTACCTACGTCTACGTACGCGGTTGCTAACGCGGGCGGCCAGTGGCCGCACATGTGGCCGGCCGGTGACGTGCTCCATCGCCGGCTCCATATAGACAAACCAAGCCGGCTGCGTCTCCCTCCCAGACTCTGCTCTGCTCTTTGTACTCTAGGTGAAAAAAATAAATCCCCTTGCTCTGCTCTTTGTACTCTGCTCGTCTTAACCTGTGACTCTCTTCCTCGTGTCCATGACATATTCACGACCATCATCTGCCTTGACTGTGCCTTTTGCGTCAATCATATCTATTGCGACACCGCAGAAAAGAAAAGAAAATACAACAAAGCTTTATTAATTAATAAGCGGGAATACACTCTTTCCAAACACAATCCGTGAGGAAAGCCGAAATGCAATTAATCCAAAGACATATACGTCTCAAGGAGCTACATTGCTTAGCACAAAATGTGCAAGCTCATTATCATTAGCTTAACACAAGCCGAAACTCTTCAAAATTTCCGCAAAGCTCTTGTTGGACTATTGGGCAAATTCATGATTAATCCTAGTAAATAATTTATGACTAAAACACAGAATAGCATGCAACAATCTAGCAAACTAGATGAATAGAAAAGTATGCACAGCAGGATCATACATGAAACAACATCTACTGAGATAGACACGAATAGATCGTTAGCTGTTGCAGAAGCGACGTTGCTGATGACGATCTGTTGTTGACGGTGGTGCAGACGACAATGAGTAATACCGCCCGACTTGGACGGAAAACGACCCATGATGACGAAGTTGACCAGTGGCGCAAAATGCTTCCCAGAAACCTAATTCGTCATCTCTCGGTGCAGGATTGCAAGGACGAACGGTTTCGGAGACCTGCTCTCACGCATGTCGATGCATGCTGCCGTTCCGGGTGGAGTAGACTACGGTGGGTGTTTTCGGTGTTTGTTTGCCCGAGGCCGGTAAGCCGCGCTCTTGCAAAGCAAAGGACCATTCACGCACATGTCGAACGTATGTGCCACCCCAGCCCGCAGCCGGCCCAGCCAGGCGAGTGTGGTCTTTCATTTCTCTTCTTAAGACACTACTTAGAGTAATGGAGAGAACCTGCCATATAAAAAGGTCCAACACTTCCGCAACTAGCGGTATGAGACTAAACTTTCAATATTAGCAATCTTCTGAGCGATCAACACTTGGAGTATTCCATTGGTTAACTACAGGTGGAATAGACTGGGCGAAGAGCACTAGATGCATTGGATTGGTTGGGAAAGAATGACATTGCCGAAAAAGAAAGGATGTTTAGGGTTCCAAGATCTTCACTCGTTCAACTTAGCTATGCTCGCAAAACAAAGCTGGCGCATTATCCAGGCTCGAAACTCCTTATGTGCTCAAGTCCTCAGAGCTAAATATTTCCCCAATGGAAACATCCTTGAGGCCGAACCAGTAATTGGTATGAGCTATGTCTGGAGAAGTGTTCTCAAAGGATTACAAGTGCTAAAGGAGGGACTTATATGGAGAATTGGGAATGGCAATTCAGTTAGGATATGGGAAGATCCGTGGGTCCCAAGAGGTGTGACTAGACGCCCATGTTCTCATCAGGGCCAAGGTCTTCTTACCAAGGTCTTGGAATTAATTGACCCAGCCACGAGTTCCTGGGACAGGGCATTAGTGGAGAACTGTTTCCATCCGGACGATGTTGCTGTTATACTGAGTGTCCCTATTTGTAAGCAAGCAGGAGATTTTCTAGCATGGTACTTTGACAGCATGGGAGTGTTTTCAGTTAAGTATACGTACAAAATTCATGTCGACACGCTGCATCGTGAGGTTCTGCAGCAGAGACGTACGACGATGCAATGTTTGAATCGCTGTGGAAGATCAAGTGCCCACCGAGAGTGCACCTTTTCCTTTGGAGGCTGGCTCATAACAGTCATCCCATCCCATGTGTATGAACATGAGCAGGCGAGGAGTGGAGCCTGTTACTCGATGTGCTGTATGTGGGCGACTTTTTGAAGATGGCGGGCATCCGTTCATTAAGTGCAAATTGGTAAAACAACGGTGGCGAGGTCTGCAACTGGAGGATGTCCGAATCAGCCTCTCCTAGCTCGGATCGGCGAAGAAGGTGATTCAGGCTATTATCAGGCTACCGGAGGACAAAAAACTAATGACCATAGCACTGTTGTGGCTATGGTGGTCTGAAAGGAACAAAGGCAAGCATGGAGAGAGACATCTGGGAGTTGCTGAATTTCAATACCAAGCACGACGCCATGTTGATGAATGGATAACAGTTCTGAAGTGAACCCGCCACCGGCAACCTGTGCGGCCACCCGGGGATCATGGAAACCACCTCCAAAGAATATGGCAAAAAATAATTGTGATGCGGCCTTTTCTGCTCAGTCGGAAAGAGGTGGTTGGGGATTCATCTGTAGAAATGAAGCTGGTGATCCACAGTTTGCCGTGGCTGGTTCTGCGCATGGTTTGTCCGATGTACTGCATGCTGAAACTGTAGCTCTTCTGCAGGCGATTACCTTTGCAGATGAAATGGATGTCGGCAGAGCAATGTTTGAAACTGATAGCCTAGTGGCCAGTGGCGGAGCTTGAAAGAAAATGTTGGATGGGCCAAACTAACGGAGAGCACGCTTTTTAAAAAAAATTCTGAATAGTATATGATGCAAGTTTACAAGATGCAGCGAGCATATATATAAGGAACACCCCCCCCCCCCCCCCAAATACAGTTCAACCATAAAGCACCATCAAGTTAGCTAATTCAAGCCAGGGAAATACATGGTCTTCCTCAACTTCACTTATGTCATCTCTTTTTCTTTTAAATACCAAAGCAGTTCTTGTCTAAGTCTAATTTCCCTTGCCCATGACCTAGGATGCAATTTGCATAAGATCAGACTATTAGTAATCACAAGATGCCAGGAACTGAAAGAATCAGGCTATTGCTTACCAAATGGGGAATTTGGAGGAAGATATTAGTTTACCTGTTGTGCTGCCCTGCTGCTGCTGTGTGATGTGTCTGAACAAAATTCAGTCCGGCAGGCAGGGGGCTCATGCGCCAGCACCTAGCAGGGACGTTGGCATGACTGGGTGTTGGAGCTTTCGAGGAGAGCAGATGAATGCAGGGAGCTCATGCGCCAGAATTTGCGGGTAGCACGACGGCACGGCCGCATACATGTCGTTGCCGATGCTCGGGATTAGGAGCAGGGCAAGGGGGCTGGCGACGACTGACACAAGATCTTGGCGGGCAGCGGCTGCTCTGAGAGACGGCGCTGCTTGCGTGAAGATGAGTCTGAGAGTATGCGTAGGTGGGCTGGCCTACGAAGATGCATACATAATTATTTTTTTGCCAAAATCATGGGCGGGCCACAGCCTGGTTTAGCCCCTACGAAGCTCCGCCCCTGCTAGTGGCCCATCATGCGGTTACCTCTGATGATGACTTTGCGCCACTAGCACACCTTTTCAAAATGATCAAGCTCAAACTTGAAACTCAATTTATCTATGCGTGTGTTGCTCATGCAGAGTTTTGGATTTCGTTCGAAAAAAACGAAATTCCGGCGAAATTCGCCCGTTTCGTTCAAGCCCGATAGATATGTTAGCCGGCCAAAATTTTCGGCCCTATTTGATTTTTTTGGCCCATTCCAGTGTCCGGCCCAGCCTGAATAGCCCTTCCCGCAAAGTAAAAGGCCTGAATAAGGCTCCAAAACCTAAACGTCGTCAAATTCCCCACATCACTTCTAGCGGCGGCGCCTTCCTCGCTCCCGATCCAGATGTGCTCGCGCCGCCGCCTCCTCTCGGCCACCGGGCGCTAGCTGACCGTTCCATATGCCTCTGTCCCGCAGCTTGGTGTAGCGACGAGTGCAAGTATGGCCATAGCTCGGCCGTCGGCCATAGGACTTGCGTGCGGCGTCCGTGCGTTGCTGGCGGCCGGAACGGAACCACGAGTGAGCAGCGTGATTGGATTTTGCTGCAACTGAAGCGTATCATGCGTGCAAGCAATCAATTGCTAGTTGCAATTCTGTAAGATCCTTATTTGTTTCATTTGCTGCAGGATTTCAAATTTTGGTAGAATTTCGGTCGTTTTTCGTCCAAATTTCGCTCATTTTTCGTTCAAAAATTCAAATTTTGATTCAGTCTTTTCATCCGGAATTTTCCGAAAAAATTCGAAATTACCGGATTTCGCCTATTTCGTCCGGGGACGGTAAAATTTGCAAAACCAAATCCAAATCCTTGTGCTATGTCCAACGTGAATGTAATAAGCCAGCACATATTCTAGCGGCTTTGGGTGAAGGGCTAGCTGTGGACAACAAGTGTGTGTGGGTTGATAGCTACCCTGATATTGTAGCATGTGCTGTAACCGGCGATCTCGCCATGTCCTAAATGGAATACGAGTGTTCCATCTCAAAAAAGGGCATCCGTTTCAATAATAACCCTTAGGTAATCAATCCACGTCAGATGCAAGTTGAACCCCATTGCGCACAACAAATGCCTTCATGGCCATTGCAGACATTCCAAATTCATACCAGATCGACTGCGCCCGTATCAGCTTTCCTGCATGGTCTCCTCTGTACCCGTATCAGATTTCCTGCATGGTCTCGATCTCTTAGTCCAGTTCCACCGTGATGATCAAGTTCACTATAGGAGGCATCAACATTAATCATCAAGAAAGATCCATCAAGCGGCTTCCATCTGACCAGGTCCTGTACAGGCTTTATAACCATTTTTTTACTTGATTCCGACAAGTCAGTAGCTAACATCCAAAGCCCACTTGACATACTTTAGTACTCCCTCCGTTCGAAAATACTTGTCATCAAATCGATAAAAAGGATGTATCTAATACTAAAATACATCTAGATATGTCCCCTTTTATTCATCTTGATGACAAGTATTTTTGGATGGAGGAAGTAGATGGGAAACGTTTCCCACCCATGCGTCGGCCCAACCGTTCCGCCGGTCACGCGTTAGATGTGGGATCAAAACCGATCCAACCAATCGCATCGCCTCTCACATAGGCCCACTTCTTCTTATCTCTTCTCAATCGAAACCGTCCATCTCTCCCCTGTAGTTGCCATGGCCGCTACCTCTGGTGCCAAGTCATGGTCGCGCCAGCCCCCCTGCAACGCCGCTGCTTGCACAAGCCCGCGCCCACATAACTCCCTTTCCTCTGATGCGCTCCGTCATGGTTGCGCCCTCATCCCCCCTCTTATGCTTGCGTCATGGTCGCACTCCCTCCTCTCCCTCAAAGCTCGTCGCCATGGCCGCCTCCTCCTCCACCCCCACCGCTCCAAATACTGCAACAGATGTGCTCGCTGTTGGAACTCATGTGGCTGCGTGTTGCATCCCATGGCCATGGCTGCGAGCTATTTTGTTCAGGGGACGCCATGATTTTTTTGTTGACGAGCTGCAACCAACAACAGGCGGCAGTGGAGCTGCAACTAATAATCGACAGAGCTGCAACCAGTGATACAAAATGCTACGACCAGGGCTAATTTTTGCTGGAACCAAAAAAGGGAGCGGAGTATGCAAATGGCGCCAAGAAGCTGTGAACAGTACCTAAAAATGCTACAACCGATGTCCAAGGAAGCTATCACTGGCTTCTTCAAAAGTTTCAAACAGAGACGGGGAAGCTAGGATGAGGCCACCGCACAAACCAAGAAAGGTGCAACCGGCTGCGAGATAGCTGCAACGGTTCTTTTGAAAACAATTAGCCCACAGCGAGCCAATTAGCTCCAGTCGGCCCACAGTGGGCCGACGGGACGCAATCAGCCCACAGTGGGCCGACAGGGGCCATTCGGCCAGCTGTAGGCCGATTGGAATCCAATCGGCCTGCTGTGGGCCGACTAGGCCCAGTTGGCCTGCAGCGGGCCGACGGTGTATTGTTTTTGAAATTTTTTTATCCAGCATAATATTTATGAAAATTAATTAAAAAATGTATTATATTAAAAAAAATAGCAAAACTCTGCTGGTGCGCACAGCGCTTTGAATACGCGAAGAAGTATTCCCAGAAATCCGTCTTCGCTGTTCCTTTTGCGCTAACCTTGCTATCCCGTCTTCCACTCTCCGAGAGGCCGAGACTAGGGTCCGTGTACTACTCGTTGGAGGCGATGGTGTGGCTGCAGTACACGGCGACCCGGCGGCAGCGCGCCGCCACGGCCGGCCTCTTCCTCACCGGAGCAATCCTCATCACCGTCGCCGCCCGCCTCTCTTACGCCAACATCGAGCCCTCACGCGCCAAGGCCGCCCGGCGCCGCGAGGTCTTCGAGGCATTCATCGCCCGCAAGCGCGCAGCCGCGGCGGCAGCCGGAGCCGGAGAAGCAGACTCCCGCCCCAGCCCGGATCCCCTCAAACCCTAGCCAAGCCACAAGATCACGCGCTTCAAATCGATTCAAGCTGCTGGTCGCCCTCCTCGTTCCAGATACTAGTGGTAATTTCTTCTGCAGCAAAAGGGGGACGATTTCCGTGTTCTCAGCTGGATTTTGATCTACTACTTGGTTGCATTGTATGGATTTTCCAGTCGATGGCTGCGATAAATTGATGATAGCGAAGAGTTCAAACACCACCACCAGCATGTCTACTATACTGTTAAGTTTTGCTATCCACAGTATGCTGTGCAAATCTGAGCTTATGTTCCTCTTCATATTTGATTGATGTATTTTCTGCCGGGAGGTATATATACTACTCCCTCTGTCCCATAATATAAGAGCGTTTTTAACACTACACTATTGTCAAAAACGCTCTTATATCATGGGACGGAGGGAGTTCAAAAACGCTCTAAATAGGTTTGTCACGGTTAGCTTGAACAACCAGTGGGAGGCCATGGCTATAGCCAAGATAATAGGTGAATGATAATCACCAGTAGGTTAATTATTTGTCGGGATATCTCTCCATCATGTACTTGTAGTGTTTGTGCCCTGCAGTATATGCTTTTCCACTGCACTCTCTATACACCTGCTAGTAACATGTACCGGTTTCACTCTTCGGTATTACAATCTCAAATGCAATATTACCCTCTGCAACTTCCAATTTTACACAGTACTAGTCTGGTAATACTTTTTTTAGGGTACTTTTACTTCTTCTTTCCTGAGTTTTATTAGTGTACTTTTACTGTCCTCTATAGGTTTGCACTATGTGTTTTTGCGCCACGTCGCACTTTGGGCATTAGAGGATCTTTTGAGCATGATAGTTTCTCCTGGAGACCATTTCTCTTTTGATAAAAAGTACGGGTAGCTGGGTCTGTGTCGATGATTCCTTATAGCCCGGCAACCACACTATCTTATACCACTAGGGCAATATATCCATTCCAGGGGGCAGGAGAGGATGATATGTAGGCCCATTTCTGATATCCATTTCCACACTGAAATATCTTTATTGTATGCATGCAACATCATTCAAATATTTTCCCATGGTTTGTCAAAAAAAGGCTGCAAAAAATATCACTATATTTTTAAAAGACAAATGCAACAAAAAAAATTCAAGACAACGTAAGATGACCAAGGCAACAAAAAAGTCAAAAACATCCCATGGTTTCCAGCAATTTAATAGGTTTGCCTCACTTTACTTTGAATGATGAAAACTCAAGACAACGTAAGATGACCAAAAGTATTTGCACTGGTCATCTTGCATGTCGACCAGTCCCTGGAAAATGGTTAATTACAACAGGTGAAAAAAACCATTAGATCACTGATCTTAGTTCCCGGTCAGAGACGTCAAGAATGCTAATCCTGCGATCACGATCATAATGTTGAGGAAGTAGTTGGACTTCATAGGCTTATTTGGGCTGCCTCCAAGGCCCTCGTACTCGGCTCTGATCTTCTGCTTCATCGTATCAGACAACTCTCTCTGCAAAAATTCACACACAAACAATTTCCAAATATTTCAAAGATACTCACATAGCCACCCATTTTTAAATTTTGGCACACAACTTCACTAGCAGCTGCGTCCAAACATCTTAGAGCCAGGCATAGATTGTATAAGTGTAAACCTTCTTGTAGGAGTATTTGTCGGCAACGAAGGGCTCTGGCTGCGGTCCTGCGCCATTAGTATCACTTGTTGGTGCTGGATCAGCAACCACCTTCTCTTCGGTTGCCACGGCACCCTTGTCATCGTCCAACGAGAATCCCTTGAGGGTAATATCAAATCATGCGTCAGATTTTACCAAAACTTGAGCAGCTAGAAGAAGTACATGGGGAATGCAAGAGCCTAAAGATCTGAACTTCCTTTCTGTCGCGTTTGCTCTTTAGGCATGGACATGCGAGGATGGCGGGCTCACCTCAGGAGGATCAAACTTTGCACCAAGGTTGCTCAGTTTAGCATGGGCTTCGGCGTAGTCTTTGAAGAATGCACCCTGGTCCTCTGCGTACTTCTCCGCGTATACCTGCGTGTGCGCGAAAGGTGAATTTAGGCACTGCTATTTCATAGCATCATCACCAGTAATAAAGTGAGAGCAATGAGGTTCACCTTGAATGATGGGTCATCAAATAATGCAGCATCTGTAGGCAATACTAGAAGCTCCTGATCCCTTTGCTCTTTTATGTCCTGAAAGCATTGTTGACACCTCAAATGATCTGGACTCCAATCAAAATTTAGTCAGTAGAGTATGACAGAAAATGGAGCTCACCTTAAAGTAGCTGTTATCAAACTTCAACCATTCAGCCGTCCATGATTGCCCTCCAGGTTCACCAGGCCCATCCTTCTGCAGACACACAGTAAAATTAAGAGCTTAGTTTTGGCCAGATGATTGGCGACCAGTTGAAAGTTGAAACTAACAAGAATCAAGTAAGAACAAGGTTGCGAAGATTTTTAAAGCACGATTTGGCTTTTGAGCTTTGATTCTTAATTGAAAAAACATACTGTATATTTTGTTTCTGGCTTTCCCCAGCCACTCCTGTCAGGGCGTGACCTTCCAAGCGTGTGTGCTCCGGACAATGCGACAATTTCCTGCACAAACACCTCAAGTTATCAGCAACACACAAGCAGACATGTTTTTTTTTCCAAGTTTCTAGCATCATCCCACACCTTGTCATCAAGGCCCATCCTATAGAATACCTCCCTGAGGTGTTCAGCAGGTAAACGTGGGCCAGCATCTGTGTAACATACGCATTTAACACCAGTCAGTTTATTCACCTCGATAAGTACTCTCCCAAATTGCAAATTCAGACATTTAAATGCAGAAGAAGACATCGCTCCTAAAATCATGAATTTGTCAGAAACACTGACCAGGAAGCCTCCCCTCAGGTGGGCATTGCTCGGGTGCTGTGATATCTACCCGCCCATATTTCATCGGAAGTTTCGGGCCACCGGCTTCCTGGAATGAGATTGATAACAGAAATTAGTACATCCATGGAATCTACTGGGCATCTCTCAGAATGACCTGGTAAGATACTTGAGCAGAGAAAAGGCTCAAACCTCAATTGCTGTAGCACTCGCCAACTGGAACAAATCGGCATAGGTGATACCTGGGTATTTGTCCTTGATTGGTTGAATAAGCTTTAAAGCATTAGTAAGACCTGGCAACATGACATCCAAGTATGTTAGTTATTATCCTCCACTTGTGAAGGTACAAGGTTTGAGGCTCAAAATTAGTCTGACAAAATACCAGCATTGGCTCCATGACTCAACTCGGGATCAAATCTTAAGCTTCCGTCGGCTCCGCCTCTCTGTGGCCACTCCTTGATATTTTTGTCATATGTACCCGAATCATGCCATCCCAAACGGACCTGAACATAATAGAAAGTGTTAGCACCTGCATACGATATGTGACGATCTGTATATGATGATCGGAATTTTTAGGTTTGTGTCCTAGAATTGACGATATCCTCCCTTCACTCATTTCACTCGTCGCCATCAGGTATCAATGGTATTGCACACTTCTTGTTTGCACTCTCAGTGGGCTCAGCACAGTTACCAGGAGGGCAGCCACAAATACTCAGAGGAGGCATCGAGGAATGATCAGGAACCGGCACCAGCAGCACTCCCTCTCCCATCCTGGCTCTGAACCACTTTCCACTTGTTGCTGTTTGATTTTTAGCACGCTTGTGCTTGTACCTGCATCTGAAATCTGCCGCCAGTTGTTGTCGTATCTCGTAGTGAATCCTGGTGAGCTGCTACCCCTCATCTGTCTCTCTACGCACGTTGGTCGGTGAATCTCTTCTCTGACGAGGGCACGGTAGAATGAAAAAAAAAAACAGAGCAACGAGAGAGAGCACGCACACAGGTAGCACTTTCGTTGGGAGCCTTCCTTTTATTTTTTCCAGAGTTGTGCCCCTTTACAATTCGGCTGCTGATAAGACTATACTGACAAACGAACAATACCCATGCCGCCTGCTGGTGCACGCAGACGCACACGAGACCTTGCTTGTTGGCAACAACAGTGAATCGATCCAAGGAGAGCATCCTAATCGGAGCATTGATCATGTGGCCCTATGTACTCATCCCAACTATGTTTGATAGCTTCCATCAAAAAGACACTGCCGAGTGCCACACGCGGACCAGAACAACAGAGGCACGGGTGGCTGCGGCGTGGCGCACCAACTGTTTTCGTCGTCGCCCGTTGGGATCAGTGCCAGGCAGCGGCCGGCGACCAGCCCAATCCCCAGTTTCGCCGCCGCACCGCCGGCGGACGAGCGTGTCCCTCCCTACTTTTGCGCTCATAAGACGGCAAGTGTAGAAAACATTTGAGGTAGACAAGTTAAATTTTTGATTCAGTCATGGTAGTACTAATATGGTTTTTGAGCGATCTGACAGAGATGCTCTGACGACTCAAGCTTTGCTCTGTTTCAGTTTCAGTATGCAATGCGATAATATACTGTCAGTTTGTTAGCAGGAATACGATGATCGATTTGCAACCTAGAGAGTAGAGCTGAACAGTACCAGGATGGGGTGGCAGTAGGTGGTTTTGAGGATCTCCTTGATGTCCTCCCGCGCGCTCTTGAGCTGCGCGGCCTCCGACGCCGCCATGCATCGGACCACCCGCAGCCGCGGCACCACCCCGGCGGCGCCACCGCGCACTCTCCTCGCAGCCTTCCTTGCGCAGTTGAGTAGAACCAGGTAAGCAAGCAGCTCGGCCACCGTAGGTCCAATCGAAATAGCGTACGGGGAGACAAGGAACCTGCGAGAAGCGCGACGGCGACGGGCGGAGCCGGAGCCCATAGGCGAGGGCAGCGCGGCGGGTGGACGAGGAAGGCGAGGCCGCGCTGGGGAGGAGGGAGGCCGAGGACGCGAGGCGCTCCGCCATGGCCGGGGTTTGGAGTGAAACGAGACTGGGGAGGGAATCGAGCAATGGAGGCGGAGTGAGGTCTGAGCTGAGGCGTGGGGTGAGAGAGGGAGGGAAGGAGCCTAATCCAGGGGCCCCAATGGCGGCACGACGCGTGGCGCGGGAATGCACAAGAATACGCGGGAGAACCAACCGCTCATGCAGGGCAACCCAAAACAGCCAGCCAATACAGCTCATCTTCACGACCAGTATATTCGTACGTCGCTCCTCTGCTCGCTACTCTGCTTTTCAACAGAAACTCTGCTTTTGACATGGACAAACTCAGCGGTACCGTTTCCATTATCCATTTATATCTTTTTTCGGAAAAACTTTCAATCTATTCATTCTCAATCATGGCAGTACAACGAACACCAGACATAACAGAAATAAAAATTACATTCAGATCCGTAGACCACCTAGCGACGACTACAATCACTGAAGCGAGCCGAAGGCGCGCCGACGTCATCATCCCTCCATCGCCGAAGTCGGGCACAACTTGTTGTAGTAGACAGTCGGGAAGTTGTCATGCTAAGG
Source organism: Aegilops umbellulata (assembly GCA_032464435.1). Classification (NCBI taxonomy): domain Eukaryota; kingdom Viridiplantae; phylum Streptophyta; class Magnoliopsida; order Poales; family Poaceae; genus Aegilops; species Aegilops umbellulata. The sequence goes on along the minus strand of CP136057.1, from coordinate 3,358,756 downwards.
CCCCATAGGACCAGCGCACCAGAACAGCAACCGCCGCCGATGAAGAATAACGCAGGTTGGAAGGATTCAACCCGAAGACACACAAACGTAGACGAACAATGACGAGATCCGAGCAAATCCAGCAAAGATAGATCCGCCGGAGAAACACCTCCACACGCCTACCAACGATGCTAGATGCACCGCCGGAACGGGGGCTAGGTGGGGAGACCTTTATTCCATCTTCAGGGAGCCGCCGCCGTCTCGCCTTCCTGAGCAGGACACAACCCTAACAAGACAGAAAAAAAAACGACTGAAAACGGAGCCCTCCCGCCGGCCCTCGGCAGGATCCACCGCGCCCCATGGCCCTAGGGCCACCGGAGACGAGGCGGGCCTGCGGCGGCGCCGGCGAGGGGCAGAAACCCTAGTTTCTTTCTTGGAGGAGGAGGAGTGACTTGTACAGATAACAGAGCTTCTTTCTCGTTATTATCCATTTATATCTGCGGAAAAGCTCCCATTCTATCCATCATCAATCAATCATCGTACTACAACGAACATACAAAATAATAAAAATGACATTTCGAACTGCCGATGGTGAACCTTTTTTTTCAACAACGGGCAAATGTCAACGGTCTCCTCGATTTTTCCCTTTTCATAAGGTGCCCACGACGCTTCGGATGCTTCCACATGGCTCTCCTGCAGATTCATGTGATGGCACTCTTCGAATGGTTGAAGATACAATCACCAGGTGCACGAAAGCGTTCGCTGAAATTGTAGTGCATGTTTACGTACTGCAATATCTGCGAGCACCGAATGCCATGGACATGGCCATGCTTCTAGCGATGCATGAAGCAAAATGTTGGCCTGGGATGCTAGGGAGTGTTGAATTTATGTACTACTCCCTCCATTTCAATTTGAACTAAAACCACGACGAGTAATTTGGAACGGAGAGAGTAGAAGTGAAAGAATTGCCCCGCGTCTTGGCACGGCCGATTTACCAGGCATTGAAGGATGCAACATAATTTTGGAAGATGTTAGCTCCGAAGATACTTTGGGTTTCCCAGATATCACAATGACACTAGTGTGTTGTAGAGATGTCATCTTTTTCAAAGGCTAGCTGTTGATACTTCTCCACCTTACAACTTAATGGTGAATGTCCATTAGTATGAGAAAGGCTACTCTCTAGGCCCAAGAGCAGGAGATGTCCATTTCTTTTTTCCAAGCCGCAAAAATCTAAGAGGAGTAATATTGAAAGGGTATTTAGAGTGCTACAAGCAAAGATGCCTATAAAACCATGTAGGAACACAAACGCATTTAAGCATTTCTTTATTAGGAGTACTAATTGTGTAACGATTAATCTGGATCGGAGGAGTACTATGATTTCCACGCACAAGTGACATGGGTGGAAGTTGAAGCTGACACTGGCCGTATACTGTGCGGATGTATGGATGGGCAGGGTGTTGTGGGCTTGTGGCTGAGCTGAGCTGAGCTGAGTGGACTCAGGGGCACTGGGCTGAGGGATACGTGTCGAGCAAAAAGTGCCACCTCTCCACACCACACCACGGCAATCTGGAATACGATTGGACCGGCTAGCTGCTGGCTACTACGCCTACAAGTCTAGAACGCATACTGATACAGTCGAGTCGAGTGTGTTGCTGTTGCACCCGTGGTCCCTGTCGGAATGAGCCAAGGAACCAACGGATTGGCCGTGCGCAAGCGTAACAACTTGCGATCCCACACCGATGGCAACGGCAACCGGGATGATCTCCCCGTGGAACGCACTTCCATCCGATCGCGGTCCAATGCCGGACGTTGTGGCTGGTTGTGTATGTTTTTTTTTTTCAAAAAAAAGGAAAAAAACAAACAAACATGGATGCCGCGTGCCCAAAAACATCCCCCATTCATCGCCCGCCGTACGTAGGTGCCCCCGAGAGACAAGACAAGAACACAGTGACACGCATATGCACGTACCGTAGGAAAGACGGCTAGGGTGATCTAAGCGTAAGATGGTTAGTTTCCTTAGGTTGAAATCAACCCACCAAAATTTAAGTCCTATACTTAACATTGATGGTTGTATATTTTTCGAATTTATTTTAGTCTTTCTGACGATGTTGGTTCAGAGAAAGAAGATGTTTGCCTTGACTCACGAGACATTTGTGATAACTTTGCTAATCTCAACACGTTGTGCCACAGTCCTTCAGAGATGCTTTTAGCGGTAAGGTATGTGTATATACGTTCAAATGGGTGAAGATATGAGTGAGAATTAATAATTGACGTCCAGTCTGTCCGTAAAATGGGAGCAGGAAGAGCGTGATGCACCTTTCTTGGTTAGATTGATCAGGCCACCGACTGACTGGGATTGCTTTAGTGCAAGCAGGTCGTCTCATCCTGCTAGAGCAGTGGCCTAGCAGGCACAATCGATCCGACAACTTGAAAACACAGCTATGTACGTTGGGCAATGCCCATATGTTTCGTCGACTCTCAACTTCACCTCTTCACAGTATCTTCACCGTGAAGGGCTCCAGCGGCTCCATAGTGATGTTTATTGTCATTTTGTAGTCTACTTTGAGTCGGTGAGTGTGTTGTTGGTGTAGTTCTTTGGCACCTATGTATGTGGCCTAGGGTGCATGTGGGTGTTGGGATGTTGTGTTGTGTTTGTATGTTGGTTGGTGCTTTATATATAAAGTGGCGCGAAAGCCTTTTTTCTAATGCTACAGCTACTGTTGTTGATGATGATCAATCCTCGTTATAATGAAAGAACCAGGGATGCGGATCTTTGGGTCTCGGTGCCTATGCACTTGAATTGATAAGAAAAAATTTAAAAATGAAAAATTAGTTAAAACATTCTGGAACTTCTTGGAAACAAATATTATATAGTGTTATACTCGTTTGGAAAGTTTCACAAAGAAATGACTTTCATGATATTCTAGACGAAACAAAACAAAATTAACGCTAAAAACATTACTTTTCATACCTTTCAAGTTCACAATTTTATTTTATTCGTCCCAGAGTCCAAGGAATTCACTCCATGGAACTTTTTATACGAGTATAACACTACACCTTTTTTGTTACAAAAAATTATCAGGCATTTTTGAATTTTTGCAATTTTAAAATTGTAGAGTCCATACTCCGGGTGGCGCAGGGTGGTGGTGACGACCTTCTTCTCCTGGATGTGTACCGCCGATAGGTACAAATATAGGGACCATGCTCAGGCGGGCCAGATCTGGGCCCGGGACGGATCACGAGTATGGTGCTCGGTGGTGGTGGCCGTCTTGTGTGGCGTCGGTGTGCAGGTTGTCGCCGGTGACCACGGACATATCATCATGTGAACTCGGCTGGCCAAGGGCTAAGGGCTTGGCTGTCTCGTAGGCTGTAATCTTCATGGGCCTAGGCCTTTAGTTCCAATTCCATAATCATTTCTGAACAAAAAAAAAAGAACACTCCATAATCTGTTGGCTGACAAACTGTGGTAATAAACAGTCCGTATTATGGAATGTGGGCATCTTGGTCTCTCTGTCAAGCGGGAGGGTGTCCGTACAGTAGCGTGACGGAATGCAGGGTTGAGTGAATGAAAACTCAAGGTGAGTAGGAGTATTTGTTTATAGGAAAGGTCCCTGTATGACTCTGACCCCGATACGGTATTTACTTGGCCCCTCGGATGCACGCATCTTTGGATATTCCTCATCTTGTGTAGATTTACTTGGCCCTTTTTCCTTTCCACGCAGGGAAAAAGATTTACACCCGCCGCGATAGCTTTGAAACAAACAAAACAAGCAGACAGACAAGGTGAATCCATCCAGCTCAGAAAGTTGCAATTCATTCATCAGAATCGCCCGGTGCGCATCATTTCGTCAACGCAGCTTTCTACTACAACTCTTCATTTTTTTCACCAGCTTTGGTCACACCTGCGTGTGCGTGACAATCATCATAATTCTCGGGCCGCTTCTACCACCATCTCATCTCAAGAGACAACCAGCCACCACTAGAAAGGAAAAACGCGGCCACCCGTGGTACTGTATTTTTACCGTAATAAGTTAAAAACGTCTCACTCTTCAAAATCCTGATCTCACTTCTCCATTGCATCTGGATCAGCACCAGCAGCGGCAACCATCAGGGGAGTGGAAGGACGGATGGATGCCAGATTACAGTAGTATATATATCACCATGCCCAGAAAGGAGCGATTCATCAGAATCCCCGGTGTGTGTGCGCGTTTGTTTTTTGGACTGAAAATCGGTCTGTACTTCACTACTGCTGCTGCAGTAGTACTCCCTCCGTTCCTAAATATAAGTCTTTTTAAACATTTCAAATAAACAACAACATACGGATGTATGTAGACATATTTTAGAGTGTAGATTCACTCATTTTGCTCCGTATGTAGTCACTTATTAGAATATCTAGAAAGACTTATACTCCCTCCGTCCGAAAAAACTTGTCATTAAAATGGACAAAAAGGGGTGTATCTAGAACTAAAATACATCTAGATACATCTCCTTTTATTCATTTTGATGACAAGTATTTCCGGACGGAAGGAATATTATTTATCAGAATCTTGATCGCATTTCTGTATTGCAACTGGATTAGAACAGCAGGGAGGGGAGTGAAAGGACAGAAGATATGCCAAAGAATTGCGGCAGCCGCACGCCGCACGCCGCAGCACAAGTCGAGGCCCAGGCAGACATGCCTTGCAAGGGCACGCAGCATGACAAGGTTGAACCTCGTCAGTGCTTCGGTATCCGTCCAGGATACCGGTACCCTCTCGTTTTATATAAAAAAGAACGGGAAAAGAGAATGGTCATGTTTGGATATTCTAATTTAGATAGAGGTTAGACTTAGTTTCTAGCTCGTGACTAATTCTAAACTAACTCTAACTAAAGAGGTGTTTGGATGACAAGATTACATTGACAATAAATGCATTAGAAAAAGTAGCTTCAATTAGGACCTCTTCGGTGGGATAATTTTTTTTAGGATTAGATGCAACTAGCTTAAACTAGCCCTCATCTTTGGATATTTTAGGGCTATTTGAGCCCAAACTAGTTCAAACTAACTCTGACACATGGATTCAAACAGGGCCAACATGGAGGAGAATTAGAAAGCCGGGTATCTCATAGGAGGACAGGACCCTCCTCCCCTCCCCCAGTTGACACAAAGAAGAACGAAAAGATAGAAAGGAAAAGGCTAATCAAATGCAATCATCTTGATAATCATGTCAAAAACGGCACCAACCGAGCAATCGGGCAAATGCAGAGAGGCAGACACGATTCCTGTCAGCATGACAAAGCTTGTTTCTCACCCACAAGTACAGTACAGTACAGCCCCCACTCGGGACGATTATTCTACCCCCGGCTGACTGACTGCAGTCACATGCAACACAACACGGCCGCAAATGCTACAATGGCAACGCAATGAAATTCCCTGCTGAAAAGTGCGATTCCGTTCTACTCCCTCCGTTCAGAATTACTTGTCGCAGAAATGGATGTATCTAGACGTATTTTAGTTCTAGATACATCCATTTCCGAGACAAGTAATTCCGAACGGAGGAAGTAGAAAAATAGTTGTTGGGCGCATCAGCACCTAAATTTTGCAAACAACTGAACAATGGTAGATAATAATATGTCTGAGTGGCATGGTACTAGGATGCAAAGACAGAGACGTTGCAAGGAGCCGGAGTAGTCACAATTCACAAACAAAGATGACATGATGATACGGATGGATGGACAGATGCATATGCTTCTTCTGTGTGCTTATTTTTGTCCATTGATCAAGTCCATCCATGGTGACAATTGACACACCCATCAAACTATCCACTGATACATACATGAGCTAGCTAGATGAGCCACTAAGCCAACAGTTACTTATTATTATTCTCACCAAGCACTAACTCAATCCAGAGAACAAAAGAAACGGAAAATCTGAAGAAAAAAGACCTAAGAAACAGAGCAGAGGAACAACTTTCTCTCTGATATTTTTCTCCGCAAGACGGTCTTTATAGAGTTGGAGACTTGGAGTTAGGGTTGCCGGAGGTCCAGGGGGGGCCATGAGCTCTCTAGGCGCGCCCTGAGGGGGCCCTGAGCTCGTGGCTCCTGGGTGGCCCCTCTAGTAGAACTCTCCGCCAATAGTATTTATACATTCTGAAAATATTCTTCGTAAGTTTTTACCAATCAGAAAACTTTTATTTCTGCACAAATACAACACCATGCTAGTTCTGCTGAAAATAGCGTCAGACTGGGTTAGTTCCACTCAAATCATACAAATTAGAGTCCAAAACAAGATTAAAAGAATTTTGAAAAGTAGATATGTTTGCGACGTATCAGGTCATGGGCTCGGCCCATGACCAGCAGTCCGACGTGCCTAGCAACCCTAATCCAGTACACCAACATCTGCCACTACTGTTTTTCACCCATGAAGAAATTAACAAGAGTGTAGGAGTGGCGGGTTTGCTTCACTGCATAGTTCCGAGTCTTCGCGGATTGATCAAGCAAACATATGCATCGGTTCAAAAAATTTGTCTAGCTCTGTTCTACAGCTCGCTAAACATGTATGCCGACATTTTCCAACTTCTCTTTCAGATTTTCTTCATGATATTGATTTTTACTTAGCAATGGTGGTTTACACCCAAAGTAGTCATAACTATTTTTGCATTCATGGTAACATAGGAATTTACATCCGAAGAAGTAACAACTATCTGTGCATCTATGGTTACATAAGTATGTATATATGAAACCATCCTTTGATCAAACATGTTGGAGGATTACTGAGATGACGCATCACTGGAATCACAATCACATTGACAAGAAAGAGCCATGGCATCCCATACATGCGCTACACTCCAAGTTGTTGTCATAGACTTTATAATCACAATATCTTCTTTCAGTTTGGGATACAATTGTTGAAAATTCATGTTTATTAAATAGCATGGTATTAAACTATTAATCACTAGTTAACTCTTAGCTAACACGGTCATGTAAGAAATAAACAAAGTGTTGTGATGCCTTGACCTTAGTGAAAAGCTGCTATTAGCATAGTTGTTGTGGTTATCCTATTATTTTGTTAAACTAGGATGCTTAAAGTGGTGATTCTCTGTGTATGTACGCTGGGAAGTAATATATCTCTAACTTTTTAGTTCCAGCCAAAAATCGCACTACATTGTGGCGGTTGGGGTGGTCTATTCATCTTCAGAATGGTTTGCCTTGATAACTTCCATGAGTTCAACTTGCTGAATGTCAACACACGGGTCCTTAGCAATAGTCCCTACTTCGAGCTCAAACTTGACGTTTCTTGGAATGGCACTTTCCAAGATAACAGTTATTTTTGTTTCGAGTAAAAATTTCAAATGTACGGTTATCAACAAAAACTGCAAAGATTAATCATAAGAAATAACTTGAATCCAGGAGTAAGAAGTGTATGTCTACAATATGATATATCCCATCAGTTTGTTCATTTTTTATGTTAAAAGGATATTTTAGCAAATCTCAGTTGCTGGTAGTGCAACAGTCTGAATTGACTAGCACCTACATGGATCAGATAAGGCAAGATTACATCCACTATAGAATTTAGGGGCTTGAAACCATTGAAGACAATGTTGAATTTAAAAAGGGGGCGGCGCCCCCCCCCCCACCCCCCCGGATTATCTCATTTCTTATATTTTGTGCATGTTTTGATGTTGGCGTTCAAGGAAGCCATATATGGAGAGCCGCCGTGCTGCAAGCTAGGTTCTTCGTCCTCACAACCACCTTGAAGCACCCCTAGACATCCCTCCGTCCATCGAGCATCATGTTTTTTACCATCTTCACGTCGGCCTTCTTCACGTGCGTGAAGCATCACCTTGCCACCATCACCGAACGGACCTCGCCGGCAAGGAGGCTACGCATATACACATTGCTCATTGTCATCCTGTCGATGGCCGCTGCCATCATGGCAGTCGTCCAGAGCATCTTGGTATGAGTCATATCGCATGTGGATGACCCTCTTTCTCCTGCTTCAACGGAGTGACCAAATTTTGGAGCACATCCATATGGTGTTGTTGCGTGTGGCGCGAAGTAAACTTCACATGTTCCCTCATCTGACGCGGGATGACATAAATATTGGAGAAAAAGCATGCCCATTGACGGCGGGTCCACGAAATGGAAGCAGCAAATATGGAGACTTTGAGTTTACGCATCACCTCAGCAGCCTCTATAATGCATATGGAGGGTGCTCCATGTACATATGGAATGAACTTTCTGAAAGATCATGTCTTAAAAACAAATGTATATGAATAGAGATATCAAATGGCTAGTTGTATATTCTGCGACAACATACATTATTTCTATCTTTCTATTTCCGGCAACCACACTTAATTTTACATGCTTCGAATAGAATCCAATCTAACTCTTCTATGGGATCAAATAGGTACTCCCTCTGCAAAGAACTATAAGAGCATTTAGATTACTACTTTAGTGATCTAAATGCTCTTATATTTCTTTATGGAGGTAGTGCATGGGAGTTGGTTTAACTATTTGACCATATGGTAAATATTCAAAAAAAAAATGTAAGACTCCTCTTACCCGAAATCACGTAGTTGCGATGGACCAAAATATATGGCAACTTCTCCTGGAGGAATAGATTTTAGGAAGTGTATACGTTCTGTGACATATTCCAACTCCTCCATTGGGGGGTGAGTCCTTGTAAAGTGCCACATCGCCGCGCCACGGCCGTCCATTGCTGGCCATCGCCGCCTACCCGCCTGCCCGCCCGCTGCTGCTGCCGGTGCCGACCACCGGTGTCCACTATTTGTCGTGGCCATGCCACCGCCCAAAATAACTTTGATGGGAAGTTTTTAAGGGAACGGATGGAGATGCTCACCTACAATATCCATTTTATGGATAATGGGTCACAGAGTAGATCGTAAGTAGGCCCATGCCTGATGTCTGTCCTTTCCATGACGCTTGGAGCCTTGTTTATTCAGTCCGGGCCTTACCCCTGCCTCCTGGCCCAGTTCCGTGGCTCTTGGACGTTCTTGTCAAAGCTGCATCTCTTCCTCATTCTTCTCATGAAAGTCAACACTCATGTTTAGCTCCCAAGTGAAATGATGATCACTTGCGCAGAAAAGAACATTAGTCATATTATTGTTGATACCCACAACTTTTGTCGCTAGTCATGGCACTGTGCATTCTACTAGCAATTAGAATAAAATGGGCTTTTTTCCTGCAAAAAAAAGAATAAAATAGACTTGGACTAAAGGTATAAGTAGCTATGCAAGAAGTCCTCCCTGATTTGCAGGCTGTTGTAAGAGAATCATCGCCCAACCCTAATGGCCATTAGAATAATGGATTCAGATTATGGGTGTCCAAAGTGCCTAAAAGGGGGATGCTGGCATTAACAATTGCCCACTTCAACCACCACCACATGAATAAAATCTCTTGTGTGATCATGGTCTTCCTAAGGTATTTAAACAATTCGTGACAGTGTTGTCTGCCACTGAGACACTGGTACGTACGTTCACAGGAGTTGATGAGTATTTGTATGTTCTTCTCCATGACCTTTTTAATCAATTTACATTTTAATCCGGCCAATCCAAACCAAATTTGCTGTTATCAGTTACCATGGTAAACAGGTTACATTACAGATTGGACGGTTATGAAAGGTTCAAGACCGAAGAAGTCGTTGAATATGGCTAAGAGCATGGTTAATAGAAGCGCCGGCTACTGGCTGTATACGAGCTCCATGTCAGCAGTAGCCTTCATAAAAGAAATCTCGTGCAATAAGACTGGCTCTATACGAGCTGATGGATAGTTAAAGTAATCAACGTTTGCATGCATGCAAAACGCTATTCATTGGACAGTGGGACGCTGGGAATAGAAAACGGCAACGCTAGCGCTTGCTTCGGGCTGCAAGCAGGCGGAAGTTTCTCGCGTCTTGTGTTGTAGCCGGGCGCTTGACGAAGCGCTGGCTACCTTCTCTCTCCTGTCTTAACTCTCCTGCAGCTCAGAATATTGCTGATGTGGAATCCCTTATAGCCTGCTTAGTAGGACTATTGTACTTGCTCTAACCGATTGGTCAAACTGATTTGTAAGTCAATGCGGAGTTATTGCTAGGGATAGCATCCCAATCACCATTCGATAATGAATAAGCCAAAGACGGATGGAGTTACTTATGTCGACGATAGATCCAAAGAAATGCTTTGGAATACGCTCATGACAAATTTCACCCTACCGCCAGAGGTGGATCCAAATAACAAAGTTATAGAGAGAAAAGTCAAGGTGTGGACTCTTAAGAAGATGGCCGCACAATTCTACAACTGGAAGAAAAGATTGCACCAAGACTATGTCCTGGAAAATAGAACTCCAACATTCACTGCAGCATATGAGAAGATAAAAGATCACTGACCCGCATTTGTGAAGTACAAGACATCAGATGAAGCTAAGAAAAGGTCAGAAATAAATAAGACTAATGACGCAAAGAAGGAACATCGGGTCAGGTGGCTACAAGGTTGCCATGCCTAAGTCGGAGAAAACTGAAAGCGACTTGATTGCTAAAGGGATCGATCCAGAGACATTGAAGTGGGCCGAACGGGCAAAGACTTGGTTCTACGGGCATGGGGGAAAGTTGGACCCAGAAAAAGGGAAGTGTGTTTTTTTACAAAAGATCAACTTGAAACACTCCTCAAAGCCCTTAAAGCTGCAATGAAGGACGTGCGGGACGGGAAGTTCAATCCCGACAAAGAGAACGACGAGCTGACATGCGCCCTCCGGAATGCCGAACAAAATGGATGAACATGAGGCATATCAGGCTCCGTTCCGTGGAAGCTTACGAACCGGGAATAATGTCCAACAAGGACTAAAGGCCCTTACAAACCGGGAATAATGTCTTTTTTTAAGTGTAGGCACTTCAACTAGTTTTTTGAGATAGATCACCATCCATGCCGTCTAGGCCTTTAGTTGGGCCATACGTGGCTGTGAGTCTACCCTGTATCGCTGCCTTAGTACCACTCCATAACCTGTCGTCTGGCAGACTGTGGTAATAACAGTCCGTATTATGGGCATCTTTGCGTCTCTCTCAAGCGGGGTGTCCGTACAGAAGCGTGACGAAGAGTGCACGGTTGAGTGAGTGAAAACACAGGGTGAGTATCTGTTCATAGGAAAGGTCCCTCTCTGACTCCGACTCCCCTGCACATGAAACCGAGAGCGAAAGAAAGGAGATTCCGCTGTTAAGCCAGCAGTTACTCGAAGAGGAAACAGATGTCTAGGAAGTCCATTTCGCTTCACACGCCTGAACGACATGGAACTGCCCTTTTGAAACGGCACCAATGACTCACGAGTAAGTAGGGTTCGCTGCTGCTGAACATATTGGAGTGAAATCATGTAACATACTTGCCACGTGGACCAGCATGGATGATGGAAATCATGCATGCATGCAATGGTCGACCAGCATGAGGTGCGTTGAAACGTGGCGGTAAACTTACTCGGGCGGAAGCAGCAGACAGGGTGCGCGCAGCGATTTTCAGCTCAACGTCGGCACGGTAGTAGTAGTAGGCGCACGAGGGAAACAGACGAACGGCGAGCCCGATGGAGCGGTCGACACTCGACAGCGCATGGGCGCGCAGGTAGAGACTTTTCCGCGAGGAATCATCCCCGGCGTGATGAGATGAGCGACGAACGCACGGCCGGGGAAGTCCCCTCGGATGAAAGTAGATTTACTTGCCCCTTTCTCGACGCAGGGAAAAAAGATTCATCAGAACAGAATCCCCGGTGTGTGCGCGCAGCTTTCTGCTCTCCACTTTTGTTTTTTGGACTGAAAATCGGTGTGTACTTCACTGCTGCTGTGGCAGTGGTATTATTTACCAGAATCTTTGATCGCATTTCTCTATTGGGAAACGTTCCCTGCCGGTGCGCCGGCCGAAGCGTTGCGCCGGACGCACGCGGGCCTTGCGATCGCTAGATCGTGCGAGTACTAGGCGACGGGAGCACCGCTCCAAAAAAAAAAAAACTGGCGACCGAGGCACTTCTTATCCAATCGATTTTCCCCTCATCTTCTTCCGCACGACCCGGACTCCATGGGGCACCCGCAGAACCAGGCACCAGCCCCCGCCCGCACCACTGCATGCTAGTTGGATCGCTGCACAGCGTTCGTCTCCGGCTGCGACTGCGGCGCCCTCCGCCATGCGCGCGACCCCTCGCCCCCATTCCCAGCTCCTCGTTCGTCTCCCGCTGAAAGCACCTTATGTCCCTGACGGTTGAAGCTTTTCCCACCAAGGTTGAAGCTTTTTTTCCCCGACGGTTGCAGTACCCGCGCGATGGATCACGCCGGTTCCAACGTCCGTCGTCGAGGTCGCAGCTCCCTGCCGCCGCACCACTGGTAGCACGCGGTCACCGCGGTGGTAGCAAAAAAGCACACTGGTTGTAGCAAATCCATGGCAGCGTGGTCATCCATGTTGCTGCTCGTCGCACCACCGCACGCCGGTCGGACCACCGCGCATATCCAGTTGCAGCAAATTTGGCCGCCGGTGGTAGCTTTTTCCCACTGCGGTTGCAACAAATGCACAACCCGTCGTCGCCGGCCACACTTCGTCATCTTCCTGGATGTAGCAAAAATGGCTACTGGTTGTAGCTTTCTTCGTTCCCTATTGCAGCAAAAATCATTTGCCTGTTGCCTCGTCGTGTTGGAAAAGCTTCAACCATTGCGCGAAAAGCTTCAACTGATGTGTGAAGAAACTTCAACCATGAAAAAAGCTTCAATGGCCACAGGAAAAATACTTCAAATGGTGAAAATAGCTTCAACCATCTTGAAAAAAGCTTCAAGCGACATGGGAAAAAGCTTCAACCGATACAGCATGCCGACGATGGTGGGAATGGCGACACCGGGGAGTTGCAGACCGACGGCATGGCGGTGCTGCATGGCCACCGAGCTACATCCGTCGTCGGGCGGAGCTGCAACCCAGAGCAGCTGTTGCATGGGTAGAGCAAGGGACAAGGGCGGCGACCGGCGGCGAGGACGGCCGGCGAGGGTGCCGACTGGCGACGAGGACGGCCGGCGAGGGCGCTGCGGTGCTGCTTCAAGCTCGGGGCAGGGTGTCGGCGGCGCTCGGGGGCGTTCAATTTTTCAGAGGAAAATGACTCGCGAGAAGGGACGAAGCACTGGGACAGATCTGACGGCCTTTAAGCGCCTGCATCGGACGGCTGGGGCTCGACCGGCCCAACTGTTGGGCCGGCGCGCCGGCGCCTAGCGTCCCCCTTCTCTATTGCAACTGGATTAGAAGAGCAGGGAGGGGAGTGAAAGGACAGAAGAATGCCAAAGAATTGCACAAGTGGAGGCCCAGGCCCAGGCAGACATGCTTTGCCGGGGCACGCACGCAGCAGGACAAAGTTGACCCTCGTCAGTGTACCTCCGCTATCCATCCAGGATACCGCTGCTACCATAAAAGGATGGGGAAAGAGAACATGGAGGACAATCAGAAAGGCGCAGACGGTGGAGCTGGACCCTCACGGCCCGCGCGCAGCGACGCAAGGGCACCACAGTCCGCATCGGATCCGCACCGTCTCCTTCGCCCGCCGTGCGCTCCTCCACACGGCCAGTGTTGGGTGCTTGTGCCTGCGCCGCCGGCCGGCACGCGAACGCGCACTCTGAAGTCGGAAGCAGCTTGCACAGGAGAGGGATGCGGCGAAGTAGTCCGCTGGCGCCGCCGCGGGATGGAAGCAGACCCTGACGATGACGCGCGTATCCTCGCATGGGTCTGCCACCACTCTCTTACGACGGTGCAGACGGACGCTCGCCGCCTCCAACGGAAGAACGCCAAGGCGCTTCGACTTGCTATTGAGCAGACAGAGCGCGAGGAGAAAGAAGCAGCGACGGAGAAGGCTCTGGTTGCAAGGTTGAAGCGAGAGCAAGACAGGGCGGTCCGTCGGATGAAGGGGCTCATCGTCCTCTTCGACTCCGACTGTCGATGGCGACAGTTGCACCTCCTTGTCGGACTCCGACCGTGGCCCCGCAAGGAAGTGGTGATCCCGCCCAACACCCCCCCCCCCTCCTAATGTTTATATCGTTTTTAGTTGTAGAAGTTTAAGAACTTGTCCGGAGACAAACTATGCTCTTTTGGATGTGGCGAAGTTTGTTAATGTTTGCGGCCGATCTTGTGTTCCTTTGCAGCCGATTTTTGCAGTGTCAAATATGAGGCATGACCAGTCAATGCCCGTGAACTTCACGCGCCTGAATTTGAGCGGCCGGATTTGGCCGTCGCGGCTGTAGATGCTTTAATAAACAGTCCGTGTTATGGATTAAATTATGGGCATCTTTGTGTCTCTTTGAGTGAAAACACAGGGTGAGTGTCTGTTTATAGGAAAGGTCCCTCTCTCACTCTGACTCCCCTCTAGTGGAGACCGAGAGCGAAAGAAAGGCAAATTCCCCTGTTACGCCAGGCAGCAGTTACTGGTATAGGAAACAGATGGCAACCTGCCTCGCCAATCTGGTCTGGAAAATGAATGTCACGACATTCATTTTCCAGACCAGAATGGCGAGGGGTCTCTGCCGCTGATCATATATACTCGAGTGAAATCAAGAGAGAAAGGTCGTCCCGATGCACAGCACGGTTGATGGAATGCAATGGTCGACCACCAGGTTGGGTGAAACGCGGTGGTAAACTTACTTACGTGATTATCAGCTCAACGTAAGTACAGTAGTAGTAGTACGTCCCCGCACGAGGAAACGGACGGCCGGCGAGGCCGATGGAGCGGTCGACAGCGCATCGGCGCGCAGGTAGAGACTTTTCCGCGAGGAATCATCGCCGGTGTGATGAGATGAGCCACGAACGCACGCACGCATGGACGGCCGGTCCCCTCGGGTGAAAGTAGATTTACTTGTCCCTTTTTCGACGCAGGGAAAAAGATTTACGTCCACCGCGAGAGCTTTGAACCTTGGTGGACGCAAACCCCAGCGAGGTGTCGGTGCTGGCAGTACTAGTATTCCATCTCCAACTGCAACACGCACATTTCATCCCGCCGAAAGAAGAGCCAGTTCGCGGATACGGATGCGGGTGAACATCCAACGCTAGTCGCATACATTCAAAACTTTTTTTAACAAAACCGGATGAAATACATGATATGTTTGCCGCGAAAATTGGTATATAGATGATTAACCGGTTTTCGTCTTCGGTTTCTCCTCGGCACTCACCAACTCGTAACCTCCGCCTCCGGAGGCCCACGAAGTGAAGCTGTCCGCCTCCACATTGCCGCCAAGCGACTAATCGGCTGAAAATGTTGAGCCCGCCGAGCTTGGCGTCGACGAAAGGGGAGGAGCGATGGCCTCACTAGGACACGAGCAGCGGCGACCTACCGTGCACTACTCTTCCTCGCTACTAGCAGTGGCGGGGCGCGGACTTGGCGATGCCCTTCTCCTCCTCGTCGGTCTCGCCGAAGACCGCCTCGCTCGCATCGCCGCTCTCCTTGCCGGCGGCCGCCATCTCCGCCACCCGCTGCCAGTACCGCCAGCGAGCGAGCCAGTCTCGCGTGCGGAGCGGTGGGACTGGAGCAACGCCTCCTGTTCCGCCATGTCAGTGTCCGGCGCGACAACCCTGCCGGCGGCGAGCTGCCCCTCCGCTTGCACGTGCTCCTAGAGGAGTTGGTGGTTGTAGGCTGCGCCTCTCGAAACCGCTCCTCCCGCTCCATGTCCATGTAATGGGCACGGAACTCGTCGATGGTCAAGGTGCAATGCACCGGCGAGGGTGGCGCGTAGGATGAGGGCGGCGCCGGCTCATCGTTGGCAGCGTCCTCCATTGGGACGTCGTCGTCCTCCGGCTACCTGCCAGACAACCAGCCGCCAGCAATGGCGGCCATCACCTTCTTCTAGTTCGACGTCAAGCCGTCCCAAACAGCTATGGCGGGGGAGGGATCCATGGAGGGAGTGGTGCGGACAACTGTGTGCCATTAATGCGGGCGGCAGACGGATGAACGGGGGGCCGTCATGTCATTTGAACGCGCGACAGTCGCTTGCACCGCGAAACGGCACGAGAGACGCTCACTCGGCCGGCGCGCAGCTTCAATGACGGCGCTAGTGAGCGTTCACGTCCGCCCTGGCCGTGCATGAATCCGGGGGGCTTACGCTCCGAAGCGGTGCTGACCGAAAACACGCAGGAGGGGGAGTGGTTTTTGGTGGCTCAGGACGGTCAGAAACAGGCTTGGGACCGGTCCAGACTCACCCCAACCTTCGGCACGTTTGTCTTCGGTTTGTGGGAGAAAATATGTCCAGACCACCCACCCGTGAACCGATACAGATCCGTGTTGGATGGCTTCCGCGGTCCGAACGGTTGCGGAGGTTTGAGGGTGGGTGTCGGAGATGCGCTTACGAACACCTGGTGTGAACATCTGAGACGAGACGAGGCGATTCCGACCGTGGCTCTGCTACTGTGATGTGATCCTCAATCTTGAGACAACAGTTAATTGGTACGCGCGGCGGTCGCTTGCATCGAGAAGCGGCGCGTGCGACGCTATCTCGGCCGGTGCACCGCTTTAATACCGGCGCCAGTGAGCGGTTGCGTTCACTCTGGCCGGGCATGAATGCGGGCGCTTACGCTCTGAAGCAGTGCTGACCGAAAACACGCGGGAGGGGGAGGGTTTTTTGGTTGGTCAGGACGGTCAAAAACGGGCTTGGGAGCAGTCCGGACTCGCGTAAACATTTCGCACGTTTGTCTGCGGTTTGCGTAGAAAACATGTCCAGACCGCCCCTGTGGAGCGGTATAGACCCGTATTGGATGACTTCTACGGTCCGGATGGTTGCAGGAGGTTTGAGGGTGAGCGTTAGAGACGATTACGGGAGGTTTGAGAGTCGGTGTTAAAGATACGCTTACGAAGACCTGGTGTGAACATTTGAGACGAGACGAGGCGATTCCGACCGTGGCTCTACTACTGTGATGTGATCCTCAAGCTTGAGACAAAGAGTTAATCCCCACCGAAACAAACAAACAAACAAAACAAGCAGAGAGACAAGGTGAATCCATCCAGCTCGGAAAGATGCCAGATTATCTATCATCAGGCCCAAAAAGGCGCGATTCATTCATCAGAATCGCCGGTGCGCATCATTTCATTTGACGCAGCTTTCTACTACTGCTCTCCTTTTTTCACGAGCTTTGGTCACATCTGCGTCTGCGTGACAATCATCATATATATACCTCCACCACACATCCACACTTCTCGGGCCGCTTCTACCACCGTCTCAAGAGACAACCACCAGCACTAGAAAGGAAATATTTTTTTTACCGTAATAAGTTAAAAACGTCTCTCTCTTCAGAATCGTAATCTCAATTCTCCATTGCATCCGGATCAGCAGCAGCGGGGGAAACCATCAGGGGAGTGCAAGTGAAAGGACGGATGAATGCCAGATTACAGTAGTAGGAGCATATATCAGCATGCCCAGAAAGGCGCGATTCATCAGAACAGAATCCCCGGCGCGATTCTTCAGAATTGCACAAGTGGAGGCCCAGGCCCAGGCAGACATGCTTTGCCAGGGCACGGACGCACGCAGCAGGACAGAGTTGACTCTCGTCAGTGCAGACCCCGCTATCCATACAGGATACTGGTACAAAAGAATGGAAAAATAATGGGAAAAGAGAACATTGAGGAGGATCAGAAAGCGGGGCATCTCATAGGAGGACCCTCCTCCCCTCCCCCACTTGGCCACAAAGATGATGAAAGATAGAAAGGAAAAGGCTAATCGAATGCAATCATCCTGATAATTATATCACCAACCAGAGCAATCAGGCAAATGCAGAGAGAGGCAGACACGATTCCTGTCAGCATGAGAAAGTTGGTTTGCCACCCACAAGTACAGTCCAGTAGAGCCCCCACTGGGCACGATTATTCTACCCCCACAGCTGACCGCATATGCAACACAACACAGTGCCAGCAGCAGCATAAGCAGAACCAGTGGCGATGCGATGCAATTCCTTGCTGAAAATTCTAATCCCCTTGTAAACAACAAGCTGCTGGGTGCATCCGGCACCTGAATTTTGCAAACAATGGTATGATATGATAATAAGTACGTACTATGGAGGAAGTATGAGTGGCGGGGTACTAGGATGCAAACACAGAGACGCGGCAAGGGCAGATGTTTCTTCTGTGTGCTTATTTTTGTCCATTGATCAATTCCATCCATGGTGACAGACAATTGACACACCCATCAAACAATTCAGTGATAGATACATACAGGAGCTGGCTACCTGAGCTAAACCAACAGTTACTTATTTATTATTCTCACCAAGCACTAATTCAATCCAGAGAACAAAAGAAACGAAAAATCTGAAGAATAAAGAAAAAAAGACCTAAGAAACAGAGCAGAGGAACGATTGGAACCACTTACTGACGGCCATGCTTGCTTGTCCTTCATCTCGATGCAGAATTGCGGTCATTTTGCAAATTGTGCAAGCCTTTTCTTGTTCTTCTTTCTTGGAATCAACAGCACAAAGCAAACCAAGAAAGAAAGAAAGGGAACTACATTTGACAGCAGCACTACTGCACTCACTGATGACCAACTGACTGACTGGCTAGAAAGTAATAGGAACCACCACGACCTCGACCCATGATGATTGATTTTTACATGAAAAAAGGAGCAAGAATTGCTGTTGCTACCCGCACAAATTTAGACCCAATTCACCTGACCTGACCTAACTGAACTGAGAAGAAGACACTAGAGAGAGCAGAGGAGCAAGCTTAATTCGCACTGAATTTTTGACTGACGGCACCAGCACCACCTTGTCTGATGAACACTTTCAGTAATCTTTTCCTCTTTGCCAGAGGAACCATAGAAATTGACTGACCCCAAAAGGAAGCAATCTGCGCCGACGGGGAAGAAACAAACCCTAGCCCTGCCTAAAACCCTGCACACCCGCCGCCGGTTCAGTGGGCGGTCTCCTCCTCGGCCCGCCCGGTGGCCTGGCCGGCGCCGCCGGGGCCGCCGGAGAAGGAGGCGAGCAGGTTCAGGTTGGCCTGCGCCATGGGCAGGTAGTTGCCGACCCGGGCGGCGGAGGCCTCGCCCGCCATCGCCGGCGCCGCCACCATCATCTCCGGCGGCGGCGCGAAGCTCCACAGCTGCCCGAAGTCGCCCCGCGCGGGCAGCGCCCAGAACCCCGGGGCCGGGGCCATGGCCGCGGTGACCGCCGTCGCCGCCTCGCCGGCCGCGGCGCCGTTGCCGTCGTCGTCGCGGACGCGCTTGCCGAGGATGAAGGGCGCGGCGTGCGGCAGGTGGTGGTGCGGGGAGACGGCGAGCGGCTGCGCGTGCGCGTGGGGGTGCTGCGGGTGGGGGGCGCCGGGGGGGCGGAGGGAGGAGGGCGAGGAGGTGGAGAAGGAGGCCGGGGTGGTGCCGGAGCCGGTGGCGGCGATGATGGAGGGCTCGGCCTGGCGGAGCAGCCACTCGATGGTCTGGCCGTCGGACTTGTGCCCGAGCTCGCGGGTGAGCTGGAACACCCGCGCCGCGCAGATGATGGGCATCCGGATGCGCCGGCCGCGCCCGTCCACTTTGCTGTGCCGGTCCTTGGACGGCGCCTTGCGCACCGCCAGCGCGCCGCCATTCGTCCCGTTCGCCGCCGTTGCCGCCACCGGCACCAGCTGCTTGCCCTCCGCGCCGGCGCCGCCGGCGCCCACGCCGCCGCCGCCGTCGGGCCTCGTCGTCATGGTGGTGGAGAGGGGAGGGGGGGGGGGGTCTGGGGGTGGGGTGCGGGGTGGGGTTGGGGGGTTAATGATTGAGGAGAGCGCCACCGGTGGGGAGTGGAGTGGAGACAGGCGGACGGGAGGCCACATGGGCCGCGCTGGGCCCTGCCAGGCCCGCCCGCCACGCTGGACCCTACAGCACTGACGCCTACTCTCTTTCCATGACTGGTGGGGTCATGCTTCTCTGTAGCCCAGCTGTCAGTGAGTGAATTCTGTGTGGGTGGGGTAATGACTATAGCGGAGCCAGGACCGGGAAGCCGGCAATTACCTCTTTCTTTCCAGGGGTGACGTTTTTGACAGCCTGGCCTTTACCTGGCGCATTGGCTGCTTTTGATTCATTTCCATAAATTCATTGGTTGGATTTACCTACTAGTGTAACCATTAGTGAAATAATTCCATTCATGCAAAAAAAAATCATCTCATCAGAAGAAAAATCTACACGTGCAAAACATGGTCTTCCCTGGCTCTAACGCCATCCGCACACGTGTCGGGTTGGCGTCCTCGAGGTGTGGCGGTATCCGAATCTCTCATGGCGGGTCCCCCGGGCGTGCCGGTTTTGGCGCGTTTTGGAGTAAGAATTCAAATGAAAGGGGATATGTTTCATGCGAAGGAATCATCTTAATTAGCATGATACGTTTCTGGTCAAGTCCCCGTAAAGTCATAGGGTGGTGTATGACGGTTTGCGGGGCGGGGCAGTTATATGCGGATGCCGAGGCAATGCCCCCGGGTGTGGTGATAATTATGTCTCTTGTAGTAAAGATTCTCGGGAAAAGGGGAAACTGTTAAGTCAAGGGATCATCATGGCATGAGCAAATTTCGGGCAATCCCCATATAATCATAGGGGGGTGTATGCAAGATTTGCGGGATACGGCGGTTATATGCGGATGCCAAGGCAATGCCCCTGGGTGTGCTGGTCTAATGTGTCTTGGAGTACAAAAATATTTGAAAGGAAAAGCGTTCTGGTGAAGGGATCATCTTAGCGTTAAGAAGTTTCTTGACAATCTCCATAAAAACATAGGGTTCTGTATGGCAGATTTGCAAGGGTGTGGAGGTTGCATGCGGATCCCGAGGCAATGCCCCCGAGTGTGCCGGTCATGATGTGCCTTAGAGTAAAAATTCTTCCGGAAAGGAAAAGGATTAAAGTGAAGGGATCATCATAGCATAAGAGCTTTCTCGACTATCCCCATAAAACCGTAGGGTGGTGTATGGCGGATTTGCGGGGTGCGGCGGTTATTTGCGGATGCCAGGGCAATGCCCCCTGGATGTGCCGGTCATTATGTCTCTTCGATTAAGTAATCTCTCAAAAAGGAAAAGTGTTCAAGTGAAGGGATCATTTTAGCGTTAAGACATTTCTTGACAATCTCCATAAAACCGCAGGAATGATTGGTGTGGCAGTTATATTCGGATGCTGAGGAAATGCCCCCTGCATGTGCCGGTCATTTTGTCTCTTGGATTGTCTCTTGGATTAAAAAAATCTCTCAAAAAAAGTGTTCAAGTGAAGGGATCATCTTAGCGTTAAGACGTTCTGGACAATTTCCATAAAACCGTAGGGTTGATTGGTGTGGCAGTTATATTCGGATAATGAGGCAATGGCTTAGGATGTGTCGTTCTTGGTGTGTCTTGGTGTCAAAGTTCTCTCGAAAAGAAAAAACCATTCAAGTGAAACAATCGTCTCACCTTGAGCAGTTTCTAGACAAATCTCTATAAAACCATAGGGGGTCGTATCGAGAATTTACGTGGCGTGGCAGTTGTATGCATATGTCGAGAAAATGATGAAGTTGTGCCAGTCTTGGAGCAAAAATTATATCAATCCTCTCGGGTAAAGGAGTCTTCCTAGCACAAAATGTGTTGTAGCTATATGTCGATGCCGAGGCAATGCTTTCGGGTGTGCTGGTGTTGCGGTATCAAAAGGTACAAACATATGAAAGGGTTTTGAAGGCATGTGCTCAACACCACCAAAGTCGGTGGTGGTTTGGTCTTATTCTTTTTCGATAGAGTTTTTTAATCTATCTATCCTGTCGGCGGTGTTTATGGCATTGCCCCCTCCCTCCCCCCCCCCCCCTCGCACTGGTCGGTGGGGTAATGGGGTTTTCTATGTTCGATCCATTATCTCTTTGATAGTCAAACCCGACAGATTCATTTTTTTTCTTTATAATCGAATGGAATAAATGGCTGGTAAAGACTTTGGCTTGATTTTTTTTCTCAATTAGCCGTGTAACTTCATTCTTGGTATAACCCTTGCCGGTTGCATGAGAGCCGATACTCCTTAAACGATATGAACACTTACCGAAACAATGGGACTGACATGTATCGGATGAGGAGCACGGATGGACGGGCAGCCGATGTTGCTTTCATGTGACATCTTCCCGTTTCCTCCATTTTTCTTTGCAAACTTTAATCTTGTACTCCCTCTATTCCGAATTATTTGTCGCACGTATGGATGTATCTAGATGTATTTTAGTTTTAGATACATCCATTTCAACGACGAGTAATTTGAAACGGAGAGAGTAGAAACTAAGGTTACTTCTAATTCAGGTAGGTCGAGCCACGCAAATTACTTGTCTTGCTGGGTGTGGCATGTCGCTGGTTTCTCCGGCACGTTCCCGCGCACACTGGCTTGATTTTGAAACTCCAAGCAGATTGATAGCGTAGCTAGGCCACGTATAGACGGAGTGGAGTGGAGTGTGTGCGTGGAGAAAGCGACCGATGGATGAAATAGATAGGTCCGACTGTGCGGTGGATCGAGCAGCGCATGCCCGCCTGATGGGTTCCGGCCGTGGTGGTGACGTGAGTACTGAGTAGAGTACGTGACATGGGGTACACATACATGCATGTACGTACTGGCAGAGAAATGCATGGCCGGCCGCACGGATGGCAGGTCCACGCGTGATGGCATCCAAAAATATACTTTACTACTGTATGATAATCCGTGGTGTATCGCAGATTTGCGGGGTGCCGCGGTTATATGTGGATGCCGAGGCAATTTCCTTGGATGTGTCGATCATGATGTCTCTTGGAGTAAAAATTATCTCGAAAAGGAAAAGCGTTCAAGTGAAGGGTCATCTTAGCGGAAGTGGTCTCTCGACAATCTTCATGAAACCGTAGCGTGGTGTATGGCGGATTTGCGGGGTGCGGCAGTTATATGCGGATGTCGAGGCAATGCCACGGATGTGCCGGTCATGATGTCTCTCTTGGAGTAAAAATTCACTCAAAAAGGAAAAGTGTTCAGGTGAAGGGATCATCTCAGCCGAGGAGGTCTCTCGACAATCTTCATGAAACCGTAGCGTGGTGTACGGCGGGTTTGCAGGGTGCGGCAGTTATATGCGGATGCCAAGGCAATGCCCCTGGATGTGCCGGTCATGATGTCTCTTGATGTAAAAATTCTCTCAAAAAGGTAAAGCGTCCCAGGTGAAGGGATCATCTCAGTCGGAGAGGTCTGTTGACACTCCTCATGAAACCGTAGCGTGGTGTATGGCAGATTTGCGGGGTGCGCCGGTTATATGCGGATGCCGTGGCAATGCCCCCGGATGTGCCGGCCATGATGTCTCTTGGAGTAAAAATTCTCTCAGAAAGAAAAAGCGTTCAAGTGAAGACATCATCCTATCGTAAGACGTTTCTCGACAATCTCCATAAAACCATAGGGTTGTGCATGGCGGATTTGTGGGGTGTGGTGGTTATATTTGGATGCCATGTCGGCTTGGTGTGACTTGGAGTCGGAATTCTCTCGAAAAGAAAAACCATTCAAGTGAAACAATCATCTTAACATGAGGAGTTTCTAGCTAGACAAATCTCTATAAACCGTAGGGCGGCATCTGGTGGATTTGTGTGGCACAACGGTTATATGCGGATGCCGAGGAAATGATCCGCATCTCGAGTAAAGGAATCGTCTTACCATTAGACGTGTTGCAGTTACATGTCGATGCCGAGGCAATGCCCCCGGCTGTCCTAGTGTTGCGGTATCGAAAGCTAGAAACATATGAGAGGGTTTTGAAGGCATGCACTCAACTCCACATCGGTGGTGGTTTGGTTGTGCGCCTTTCCCATAGAGTTTTTTTTGTCTATCTATCTTCTGAGTGGTGTCTATGGCATTGCCGTTTGATATGTTCGATCCATTTGATAGTCAAACCCGTTTGATCCGTGTTTTTTTTTATAATTGAATGCCCGGTGACAGTTTTGGCCTGAATATTTTCTCAATTATCCGTGTTACTTCATTTTCGGTATAACCCTTGCCGGTTGCACGAGAGCTGTTATTCACTGAAATGTATCGGACGAGGAACACAGATGGACAGGCAGACGATGTTGCTTTCGTGTGTCATCTTCCCATGCCCTTCATTTCCTTTGCAAATTATTGTACTGCAAGAAACAATGGTTACTTCTAATTCAGGCAGGTCGGGCCACGCAAATTGCTTGTCTTGCTGGGTCTGGCATGTCGCTGGTTTCTCCGGCACATTCCCGCGCACACTGGCTTGATTTTGAAATTCCAAACAGATCGATAGCGTAGCTAGGCCGCACATATAGACGGAGTGGAGTGGCGTGTGTGTGCGTGGAGAAAGCGACCGATGGATGGAATGGATAGGCCCAACTGTGCGGTGGATCGAGGAGCGCCTGATGAATCACCGAATGAGTTTCCGTCTGGGCTGGTGACGTGCGAGCAACTCTAGCAGACCCGCAAAAATTCCCGACTCGCAAAATAACCGTTAAAATGCGGGTCGGTGCGAAAAGTCCCGCCTGAACAGATATCACAAACGCGGCTGGCCCGTAAAAAATTTTGAGGGGCGCGGCAAAAACTTGACCCCAATCCGCGAATATGCGGGTTTGCCCCTCCGACCCGTCGGTGCCCTACCTATAGCGGGAGCGATTTGTGGGGAGGACATTTCAGCCCGCGCTTTTTCCTACCAACCACCTCCCCTCTCCCCCTCTCCCTGCCGCCGGGCCGCCGCCCAAGATTCCGGCGAAAGTAGCCGGCGGGAGCATGCCGAAAGGCCGCCACACGCACCAGGTTGCGCTCGCCCCCCCACCTCCTCCTGCATCGGCGGGTTCGAAAGTTGCGGATCTGCGACCACTAGTGCAGAACCGGGCAATAGCACCGGTTCGTAAGGCCCTTTAGTGCCGGTTTAGGAACCAGCACTAAAGTGTGGGCAGTAAAGGCCCCCCCCCCTTTACTACCGGTTCGGCACGAACCGGTGCTAAAGGGCAACCACGTGGCACCAGCCAGCTCCGGGGGCCGGGAGCCCTTTAGTACCGTTTGGTAACACCAACCGGTACTAAAATGTTTGGGGGGTTTTTGGTTTTATGATTTATTTTTCATTTAATTTTGTGTTTTTCATTTTAATTCTTTTTCGTTTCACCCGCAGATATATATATAATAACTCATGCATGCTCGCATCATACATCATCATATATAATAACAAGTCCTACTAGCTAATTAATCAAACATCATCATACAACTTCTACTCGTTATTAATAATAAGTCATACGATCATCATCCTCATAGTCATCGAACCCAACCCTACATAATTGTTCTTAGCACATGATCATCAAGTATCAGGTAGGATCGGACCTAAACGAGTAAATTGCATAAAACCACCACTTTGAGGGCTAGGTTTGCGTAAAACACTAGGATACAGAATCGTTGCAGAAAGCACCACGTCTAGCGTAATTCTTTTGCAAAAATCACTGATCGGCGGATCGGGCCGTGTTAAGTGTGTTTATGACAGCTGGGGCCCGTTTTTCGCCTACGTGGCACTCCAGGCCGTCCCGACAGCCGACAGACGGCGTGAGACGGCGCCGTTCGGTCCTACCAGTCTAAGTTCCACTCTCCCCCAACCGTTACTCCACTCTGCTCGCTCGCTCTCTTCTCGCTCTCGCTCTCGCTCTGTTCTTGGTCGCCGCACTCGTCGCCGCCGCGCCGCGCCGCCGCCGCAGCGCCATGGTGTCGTGGAGTGATGGGTCGGATAGCAGCGAGCACACCAGGCAGTACATGAGCTCAGATTCCGACGACGGCACCATTAAGGTCAGTTCTCAAATTTAGGGTTAGGGTTTGATATTTGGCGATTTCTGGGAGCTTCTTTTCAATGATTGGACCAAATCTCTGTCATTCCTTTGCACTCCAGGTTCCTGCTAGCACCGAAGACTCAGATTTCGAGGGCCCTGAGACAGATATGTATGTTTTGTGCCATGGACACGGGAAGGCAGCAGAAAGGCGTGTTGCTTTCGAAGGGATTCACACTGGCAGGAGGTTTCTTTGTTGTGCAGAGAAGGTATGGTTCCAGCTGAACTAATTGGAAGTTGTGGATTTACCAAACAGATATGTCATTTGTTTACCATGGATATGTACTGTGGAAGCAGTCATTTTTTAGTTAGGTCGATTTGTTAACTCTGTCAGGTTAGCATATTTTAAGAGAGTAGATGCATGGGTTGACAGACCAGCATTTTTTAGTTTGGATCTGGCAATATTGTTTAGTTAGGTCATTTTTTAACTCTGCCATGTTAGCTTATTTTAGGACAAAATATTCATGGGTTAGCACACCAGCATTGTTTACTTAGTAGTTGTTTACTTTAGAGCATGATCTAAATTTTAGTATAAAGTAATATAGCCTATCATTGTAAGCAAGTCACTGTTATGTAATTCATTTTGTTAATACTCTTTTTCCAGGAAGGTAAAAACTGTGGACTAGTAGAATGGATTGATCCATCTTGGCCCACTACCCTTGAGAATGCACTGTCCAAGTTGTGGGCTATGTATGAACAGAGTAAGATGGACAGGAATGAGGAATGTCTGATGCATTCATTTACAGTTCATGACCTGACACAAGAGAAGAAGAAACTCCAGGCCAGCTATGAGAAGTTGGTTGAAGATGTCAATGCACTTATGGATGCCCAGGAGCAGAGGGCAGTGATAGAAAGGAAAGATGCTGAAACAACCAAGTTGCAGAAGAAGTATGACACTTTGAAGAACATAGCAGCTGCTCAAGGTACTGCCATTAGGAACATGAAGTTGAAGCTAGCTGAAGAGAAGAAGAATTTGCAGATCCACATTGATGAGCTCAAGAAGACAGTTGAAGAGAGCAATGTGAAGCTGGAGGGGATCAAGGCCATCATAAATGGATAAGCAGTGCAAGAGAAGAATGGGCAATATCATTAGGCATTTGCTGACCTTTTGCAGGGTGTGGTTTGGCATTTGTTGTAATGATAGTAGTTTAAATTCTATTAACTATGAGTACTCCTGAACTATGGATATGTAATCTTAAGTAAGATGTTTGCATTTGAACTAGTGCTGAATGTGGTGCTATCTGAACTAGTGCTGAATGTCAAACTATGGTTATGTATGGATTTGAACTAGTGCTGAATTTGGTGGTATTTAGAGCTGGTTAATGTTATCTTAAGTAATCTGTTTGCAAATGATGATTTTTGCTTTAGTATGTATGGACCAAGATAGGGTTTTGGGATTTTTATCGACGCCGAGGCATCAAGTAGGCCAAGATAGGGTTTTTGGGTTATCGACGCCGAGGCATCAAGTAGGCCAAGTTAGGGTTTTGGGGTTTTTATCGACGCCGAGGCATCAAGTGGACCAAGATAGGGTTTTGGGGTTTTTATCGACGCCGAGGCATCAAGTAGGCATCAAGTGATGGGTTTTTGGCTTTTAGTCGATGTCTGAGGCATCAAGTAGGCATCAAGTGATGGGTTTTTGGATTTTAGTCGACGTCGAGGCATCAAGTAGGCATCAAGTAGGGGGGTTTTGGCTTTTTGTCGACGTCGAGGCATCAAGTAGGCATCAAGAATATCACAGCATCATCAGTACTACTAGAATGCCATAGTTTGACACAAATTGATCATAACAGTTGAGCATCACAGGACTACTAGAATTTGAAAGTTTGCTACAACATCAACACAACCAAATCACCATCAACACTGGAGTAGCATAACTGGAGTAGCACAACTTCAACAACATAGTTTCACAACACAACCAAAATGCCATAGTTTGATAAAACATCAACACAACCAAATCGTCACCATTTTGCACCAGAGGCAGTCAAGTAATCCTTCATTCTGTTGCTGGGCTTCCTGACTCTCTGGGAACCATCACTTGGTCTTGGAGGCATGAAAGCTAACCTTGGTCCCTTTGCAGTAGCTGATGAAGATCTGGTTGCTGGTGCCTTACCCTTGGGAGCAGCTGGTGCCTTACTCTTGGGAGCAGATGATGAAGATTTACTGCCTGCTGCCTTACCCTTGGGAGCAGCTGGAGCAGCTGGCTGCCTCCTAGCTGGAGCAGCAGCAGATGTTGCCCTCCTTGCTAGAGCTGGACTGGCAGCAGATGTTGCCCTCCTTGCTGGAGATGGACTGGCAGCAGTAGAGGCTGCAGTCCTTGCTGCTGCTGGTGTGCTTCTACTATCAGGTGGGGAAGAGCTGGTGCTTGGCTGCAATGAAACAAGTAGTTTAATATTAGTAAGCAACAAAGTAACAACAAATTTAGTCTTTCTCATAGCAGAGTGGTTACCTGATGTTTGTTCTTTCTCATAGCAAGTGCAGGCTTTAGAGCATCATGGCAATTGGTGTACCTATGGCCCACCTTTTTACAGTTGGAGCAGGTAATTGAGGCCATTCTTGAAGTGTCTTTGGGAGCTGGCTTCTCAAATTGGCCCTTTCTCCTCTTAGTCTGTGCTCTGCCCTTGTGTTCTTTGAAAACAGGAGCCTCAATGTCCAAACTATCTGTCCTTGGCCACATGTCAGGGCCAGGTACAGGATATATTATAGGACTGTAAGCTGCCAGGTACATAGGTTTTTTGAAGAAATCATGAACAAAGTCCTCTGGCTGAAGCTTAGCCTTGTGTATAGCAGAAACAGCATGATTGCAAGGAACTGCTGTCATATCCCACTTCTTACAACCACAAGTCCTTTGTGCTAGGTTGACAGCATATGTTCTCTCCTGACTAGTAACTTGGAAAAGGTTGGGGCCAGCCATCAATGATTGGCAGTTTCTAGACCACTTCTTTGCTTCCTCCAATTTCTCTGCATATGTTGGACAAATCTCCCATCTGACAGTCTGAGTCTTTGTTCTATTTGTATTAAACTTGACCATTAATTTTGTTCTAATTCCATCAACCATGGTCCTTATTGGCTTGGCCCTGACATCTAGAACCCACTTGTTGAAAACCTCACTTAAGTTGTTAACTACTAAGTCTGTTTTGCAATTTGTGTCCATGGCATGTCTGGCCCAAGTGTGCTTTGGGATTTTACTAAGCCAAGCCCATGCTGCCTCACACTCTCTCTTCAACTCATCCATTGCAACATTATAACCATGTTCAGTGTATGAGTAACTTGCTTCATCCATGTATTTCTTCAATTCTGGCCCTCTAAACCCAGCATTTTGAAAGTTCTGGTAAATGTGTCTGAGGCAAAACCTTTGTGGACAATTGGGAAAGACTCTGTTTATGGCTTTAAGCAGGCCCTGTGTGAATTTAAGTAACGCTAACTTAGTGACTACACCTAAATGATTGTCTAACTACTAGAAAGAACTAAATGATTGTGTACAGAAAGTAGCTACACCTAAATGCAAGTAACTACTAGAAAGAACTAAATGAAAGCTAGCACAAGTGGATTTCATTACCTTCTGCCTATCAGAAATTATTGTGTAGTTGCCAAACTTCCCAGATTGGCCACCTAGTGCTACCTTCAGCTGATACAGAAACCAAGTCCAGGAATCTGTGTCCTCCTTATCAACAATTCCAAAAGCAATGGGAAATATATTATTGTTCCCATCTCTTCCAGTAGCAGCAAGGATCTGTTGACCAGTAGTGAGCTTTATGAAGCATCCATCCATACCTATAACAAGTAAACACATTAGGCAAACTATTTGAAAACACACATTATTCAAACAGACATTAGATACCAAGGAATTACCTATGAATGGTCTGCAGCCACTCAAAAACCCTTCTTTGCATCCATTTAGGCAATAGAATAATCCATGGAACCTAGGGTTTGTGCTTGGATGCTCCCTCAAATGTCTTGTTGTCACTATACACCTTGAACCTGGATTAGTATCTAGCACAGCCTGCAAATAATCCCTAATCCTGGTGTACTGGGCCTTCTGATCTCCTAACACAACATTCTTTGCTGCCTTCTTAGCCCTGTATGCCATGTGGGTTGATATTTCCACTCCATACTTGCTCTTTGCAGTGTTAATTATAGTAGTGATTGTTGTGCATGGGTCATTTCTGATTGCTTCCTCACAAAACTTTGCAACCCACTTAGCAGTAACTTTTGTGTTCTCTGACACAGAAGGACAAGTGTGCACCACATACTGCTTCCTTATGGTAAAAGTCTTCTCATTTGCAATCTGAGAAGCTGCTACATAAAAAGGGCATGTCTCATCTATGCATTGTGCTATAACCCTGTCACTGCAATTTCTATGATACACATAGTTCCTGTTCTGTGCAATGTGCATTGTTTGAAGTGCATTCCTGAATTGGTACACATCAATGAAGCAAAGATGCTTCACAAATTGCTCAGCTGGGTGAGCTCTATTCTCATCATACCATAACCTTTTCTTCATCTTCTTAGCTCTGCTTTTCCTGCCATTGGGCAAAACATATGCCAATGCCTCTGCACCATCATCATCTTCCACACCCAAATCCATTGGTTTCTTGTCTTCATCAGAAGATGGTATCCGGTCCTCCTCAAACAACTCCTCTACACTTGCATGT
The DNA here is from genome assembly GCA_032464435.1 of Aegilops umbellulata. NCBI lineage: Eukaryota > Viridiplantae > Streptophyta > Magnoliopsida > Poales > Poaceae > Aegilops > Aegilops umbellulata. The sequence goes on along the minus strand of CP136057.1, from coordinate 3,328,409 downwards.
GATCTGCTTGTTGGGCCTTTTCTGTGTTTCTTCTCCTTTTTCTTCTTCTGTCCATCTTCCCCTACCTGCTCCAGATTACTATCTTCCTCCACAGTACTCTCTTCATCCTCTTCCTCCTCTTCTTCACTTTCAGGCTCATATAGTGCATCCTCCTCCTCCTCTGTCTCATACATTTCCTCAACATCTGTGTCCCCTTCAAAATGAAGGAGTGGATCTTCCCTCTGTCTTTTCATCTCCTCAAGCCTAGCAAGGATATCACCATATTCTTCCAAATCATCATCATCACTGTCCTCCTCATTATCCATCACTGCAGCTTTTCTCTTCAAAGAAGTCTCCTTCTCTTTATTTTTCTTATTCTTCCTAAATATTTGAATTTCCTTCCTCCTTGTCTCCTCCATAACCTTTTCAATTTCCATTTGCTCCTCTGAATTGTTTACAGGATTTTCTTCCACTTGTACATAACCTAAAGCAAGTTGCTCCTCCAAATTGTTTGTGCTATGCTGTGTTTGAAACTGTATGGGCATTGGCTCCAGTTCTGCTGCTTCTGAACTTGCTGCTGCTACATGCACATTTCCTGCACTAAACAACACTCCTCCTTCATCTACCTGATATAGTTTGGGCTCTCCAATCTCTTCTAGAGGGATTTGATGCTCAATAACATTGGAGCTGGTGTTTATAGTTGCAGCATTGGGAGAACTGGCCCTAACAACTGTCACATTCAATATCTTTTGATTTTTCAATGCTATGTTGTCTAGAATTTCCTCAAGCTTGTCATCATCATCTATTTCTTCCATTCCTTCTATACCTAGCCCAGGATCCCTGACATAGTACATGTAATATTTAAATCCATAACCTTCTGTTTCTATCAGTGCTACTAGGTTGTAAAATGTTATGTCTGACATCATCATAGATCTCTCAATATTGTCTCTGTCATGGAAATGCATCCTCAATTCCCAAACCTCATCATCCAGACTGCAAATAATATAAAATACATAGCAGTATAAGTGCTTAATTATAACTGAATAACACTAATGAAACAACTCTTGTCAGTGCACTAATACAATCCTTTGTCACTTGTAAAATCAACTAAATCGGCTTATTTGTCAACTAATCTAAAAATGTCAACCCTAGGGCACAGGACAAACAAATCACAGAATCTGAACTAATCTAAATTATGTCAACACTAGAGCACATGACAACAAATCCACAACATCTACTCTACTCCATCTGATAGGATAGAGCAATATGGAACCTAACCCTAGAGTACACTAGCAACGCAATTGAATGGGAGTACTAATTGAATGGAGAATGGGAAGGGGAAGAGCAAAGAAAAGTGGATCTCACTATACGCCGCCGTAGGATGACCCGATGTGTTGGCTTCCCGTCGGATTGGCCTTCACCGCCGCGGCGAATGCTCTCGCCGCCCGGTATTCCATCCAATACTGCGGGTCCTCCTCCTCTGATTCCTCCGTCGGCTTGCTAGGGTTCGAGCTCCCGCAAAGCTCGCTTGGATCCACTGCGGGTCCTCCTCCGCTGCCGGGCGGAGCGCCGCCACCAGCAACTCCACCTTTCACCGGGCTACGCATCTCTGCAATGCGAGGGGCAAGGGGGCGACGGCAGCCGGAGCGAGGGCGAGGGGCGGTGGCGGCGGGAGCGAGGGGGAGGGGGCGACGACTTCGGGAGCGAGGGGGGGAAGAAGAATGGGGAAACAGAGACGGATGCGTGATTGACTAAGGACGAGACCGAACGGCGCCGTCTCACGCCGTCTGTCGGCTGTCGGGACGGCCTGGAGTGCCACGTAGGCGAAAAACGGGCCCCAGCTGTCATAAACACACTTAACACAGCCCGATCCGCCGATCAGTGATTTTTGCAAAAGAATTACGCTAGACGTGGTGCTTTCTGCAACGATTCTGTATCCTAGTGTTTTTCGCAAACCTAGCCCTCAAAGTGGTGGTTTTATGCAATTTACTCGACCTAAACACACTTAAGGTAAAATAGCATAAAACAATATAGACCCTGACTCTCCATTATGAAGAATCGTGATCATCCTGTCTCCAATTCTTGCGCCTCGCTTCCTTTTGCTTCCAAGAAGCTCCTTACGACTGTCCATACATTTTTTCCATCCTTTGATTGTCATGTCTCCATTTCTTTTAGAAATCCGGTATGGACAGTTGAGATTCGTAGGATGACCTGGATATATGTTCAAAACACGAAGGCTGCCGCCATTCTGATACATCAAATGAGGCACACAATCCTCTAGGATAAGCTGTTGAAAAACATAGTAATAACTTCGTAGTTAGCAATGATGTACTAGTTTTAGAAGTATGCAAAAAGATGCACGGATGTCGTAATAGTAAAAAAACTTACCAGGGTATCTCCATGGTAGTTACCGTAGTTCAACACGTGCACTAGTGGCACGTATTGACCATAATATTGAGGAGTTCGATTGTAGATATTGTAATTCTTAATATCATTACAAAATCCAACCAGATGAGTTTTCTCCTTATAAGTTAACTCAGAGCCATCGGTGTAGTAAGTTCTATCTACCATCTTTTGCCCATTCTTTGATACTTCAAAATAAGCTGTCAATGGAAATAAGCTGTCAACTATTTTGAAATGAACAATATAAGTTCTATTAATAATTAACTATGTTTGAGAAACTCACATAGCGGTAGAACTGGAGGAGTATCAACAAGGACCCAAATGTCCATATTGTCTTGCTCGATTTCAGGATCACCAAGATCCATGGTGACAAGCATACCCTCATCAAAACCATACAATTTGCAAAATGCTTCCCAATTTTTGCAACCAAAATGGGTTACGCTCTCAGCATTATACAACTTTACTTCAAAATCCACATCATGATGGGTCCTTAGGTGAATTTTCTTCGTTTCAAATTTTTCATGGTCTTCAAAATCCATCCTCTCCAAGACATAGCGTCTTGCATGGCATGGGATCAACTATACTCGAATTGTAAAAGATGAAAATTACACGTTGAAATAGTTGAAGTCATGCTTAATTATGAAAAAAAAGCACTTGTCGTCGTTGCGTACCGTTTCAACTTCGAAGGTCTCCTCGAGCTTAATGCTGAAGCGCCGACCATCGTCCAGGTGAGGCCTGTCGCACTCACCTCGATCTTCGTGGCACCAGTCGCACTCCCCCGGGAGACTTTCGTCGTCCGATGATGACATTTCCTATACGTTCATAATTCAAAGACTAAATTAGATCATTATTATTCAACTAATCATATGCATATGCCTTGCATATAGTGCTTTCCAATTTGAGCATTCAATAAGAAAAATCAAATCGCAAAATAAAGTAGTATTCAAATTAGGACGCCTTCAATTATAAGAAAAAATACATCATCTTCATGTGTCCGTACATCGAATATTATCACTAATACACGTCGAATACTATATATCATACATATCGCCAGGACAGCTAGAACCGTAGCGCCCGACGGGTATCGGCGCGGACGGTGGACACCCAAAGGGAAGGAACCATCACAGGATCATAACTCCAGTGAGATCCCTGAAGAACCTGCCAGGTATTCTCGAACCTGCCCTCCAACGCAACCATGTAGCGACGGACGTGCTGGTCCTCCTCGCTGACACGGTGACGTACCACCTCCGCGGTGTCCGGAAGCCTCGGCACCGTCACTGGCCCACGCGACCGCCACCAAACAAGGATCGGGTCAACGACGGGCTGTCTCCTCACCAAGCTACGCCCCCCGGAAGGTAGCGCCTCCCAGTACCACCCCGGCGAAGTCCAGTCCCGGACATGACCCATCTGGTCAAGCAGGTGTCGTCCTCCGCCGACTCGACGACGAGGATGCGGGATAGGCATCGTCCACGTCGATGCGGGAATAATTGCTTTAACTAAAAAAAGAAACTAGTTCTATTAATTTTCTTGCTAAAAATAAACTACTTCAACTAGTTCAACTACTAAGCACTTACTATAAATAGAATAATGTAGTATATACTTACTCAAAATAAACAAGTTTCCCTCTAACTAAGTCCATTAAACACTTTCTAAGTAGCACTAATTACTAAAAGTTATCGGGGAGGGGGGTATATCGACAATGACATACCCTATAACAAAAATATGAACATAAAAAAATTCTATGAACAAAATTACAACAAAAAAAAATCATAAAAATTCTATGAAAAAATTCTATGAACTAGTTATATTAATTATTGAACTAGTTCTAATCTCTAGTTCGACATTAATCTAACATTCGACATTAATCTAGTATGTATGTGTGTATATGTGTGTGGTATGTGTGTGTGTGTGCGGCCCGCCGGCCCGTACGCCGCCGCCCCGTACGTACGAGCGGGGGCGGCGGCGTACGGGGCGGGGGCGCCGGCGTTCGGGGCGGCGGCGGGGACGGACGGCGGCGCGCGGCATTCGGGGCGGACGGCGGCGCGGCGGCCGGGTACGCGCGAGGAGAGAGAGCGAGATACGTACCGACGGCGGCGCGGCGGCGTTAGGGGCGGACGGCGACGGCGACGGACGGCGGCGCGGCGGCGTTCGAGGCGGCGGCGGGGACGACGACGACGACGACGGGCGACGGGCGGCGACGACTGGAGCGGCGCGCGAGAGGTTGACGAGAAAGAAGTGGAGATGTAACTGAAATTTCGTAAGTGCTGTATATATAGGGTGAACCTTTAGTACCGGTTGGAGCCACCAACCGGTACTAAAGGCCAACTTTGGCCAGGTCAGGAGGCGGGAAGACGAGGCCTTTAGTACCGGTTGGTGGCTCCAACCGGTACTAAAGGGTGGTCTTTAGTACCGGTTGGAGCCACCAACCGGTACTAAAGGCCTCGCGCTGCCTGCACAAAGTTTAGTCCCACCTCGCCGGGCGAAGGGCAACCACACTGATTTATAAACCCAGCCGCGGCTGCCCTTTCGAACTCCTCTGTATAGCAGGCTTGTGGACCTAAACTCTGCGCGCTGCCCTGTGAGTCTGCTGGGCCTTTAAGGTCTGTAATTGCACGCCCGTGGCCTAGCAGGCCCACAGGCAGCGCCCCAATTTTTTTATTTGTTTTTCTTTTCTGCTTTATTTTCTTCTATTTATTTCCGAGTAGTTTTTTATATATATTTTTTATTTTCTGCTATTTTTTTCTGCAAAACTTGATGGTCAAAGTCTGGAGTTATAACCAAAGTTTTTTAAAAAAAGAAATGCCGACGTGGAGTGTAATAAGTTATTAAAAATAAAAAAGAGGTGCAATGCTTCGTTAATTTGCTTCAAGCCTTTCAGAATAGTGTAAACTGCACTGCGCGTAGCTCCGTGCAATCTACCATATTCCTGAAGACTTGAAGCTAAGCGACGTGAGCATTGAGCCTCTTCTTCATCGTCTCTGCACTCAGGGCTTATAAACCGCTCCTAGTCCCTCTTTCTTGGCGAGGTGGGACTAAAAAACAGCTTAGTAAGAAACTGTAGTACTGGTCACCCTTTAGTACCGGTTGGAGCCACCAACCGGTACTAAAGGTGGTGCTATGCCTGCACAAAATTTAGTGTCATTTAGTTCAAAACAAATCATTGAATGCATGAAAAATAGCAAATGAAGGCAGAAATGGTTGAAAGTTGATGGCGTCACTTTGAATGGTGCATACTGAATGCACAAAAATTCTGGAGTTGTAATAAGTTTAAAAAAATGAAATGACTTTGTAACAGATGAGTTTAATTTCGTCAGAAACCTGAATACTTCGAAAGAGATTGTCCAGTTTGTAAACGAAGTGCATCCAGTTTTAGCCGTAAGCCTCTCTACTTTCTTGCATATGCTATGTGGGTGAAATGATGATACCATGCCAAGTTTCAACTTTTTCAGAGTTCATTTGTAGTGCTTTTCAATTTCCAGGTCATTTAGTTCTCAAAACAAATCATTGAATGCATGAAAAATAGCAAATGAAGGCAGAAATGGTTAAAAGTTGATGGCGTCGCTTTGAATGGTGCATACTGAACGCAAAAAATATAAGAGCATTTACATCATGATCTTATATTTCTTTACAGTCTAAATTGTCAATATGATCTTATAACATAAAAAATACTTTGATCATCAATGATCTTTGTGTGTGCAATATGAATTGTCAATATGAGTCATCAACGATTTATAAACCGATGAAGACTCATATTGCGGCCACAAATTCTACACATAGAGTTCAATGAAGACCGAGTGCTTGTGATAGTTTGAGAAATAACATATTTAAGATGGTAAAAGGCTTGTTAGGGGAGCGAGGTGGGACTAAAAACAGCCTGCCACAACGTCATTAGTACCGGTTCGTGGTTCGAACCGACACTAAATGGTGATGGTGGGGCCATAGCCTGACCGCAGGCTGACACAGCCTCTTTAGTACCGGTACTAAAGGTACTTCACGAACCGGTACTATTGATCGCCGCCACGAAACCGCACTAATATACACATTAGTGCCGACTCTAATTCAAACCGGCACTAATGTGCTTCATGTTTGACCCTTTTTCTACTAGTGGACCCTTCATCGCGGGAGGCCGGATTTAGCTTTTTCGGCCGCCGGCGGCTGCGCCAAGTGATGGAATGGTCGGGGAGCATCTCGCGCAGCCCCGGCGAGGCCGGACTTGTGGTTCTTGTTTTTTTGTCTTACTATTCTAATAAAGATTTGGTGATATCTTATGTATCTAATGTTGTTGAAAAAGCAAATAAATGCATTATGTTGGATCGAATTGAGGTGCAAAATTAACTTTTTCGGGCCGGGAAGAGCGGCGCCATACCAGATCCCGCAAAGCCGACCCGTAAAAAAGCATATTGCATGAATATCCTTTTTTACAGATACGTTATGCATGATCTGCATCTGCGGCCGTCTGCGCCGGCCGGCAAAACCGTTTTTTCACGAACAGCATATGCGCTTTGCGGACCGGCGGGACGCGGGGTCTCAGATGCTCTGAATAGAGTACGTGACTGAGCGCCGGCCGGCTGCACGGATGGCAGGTCGACGCGGCAGCTGCAGGCGTCCGGTCCACGCGTGAAGACACAGGTAGAATTTCGAACCCAAAAGTGCAAGGAAAATATGTACTTACTTGTATAAAATAACTATGGCGATTTCCTGATATAATTACTATATACAATTCCATGCTGTGACTTTTGAGAGCAATGTTTTGGTTTTATCTCGTGACGATGGAGAGGATAAATACAGTGGCAGTCGTTGAGGCGTCCGCATCGGCCCGTACGAGGCGGGCCCAGCCACACTACTACACCTCAGGAATTTTCGTGAACAAGACCGGGGCCGGTGCCGACTGTCGAGTGGGCCCGACCAAGCCCGGCTCAACACAACCCATTCTACGGCCTGCAGCGCGCATGATTTTGTTCTTCAAAAAAAGAAATATATACAGCTCACATGATTTTCAGAGAAACCCTGTAGGATCTCTAATCCATATGAAGGGTCCTTTTCATTTAAATGGCTTTCATAGGAATTCTCAAGGATTGTAATCCTTAGGGTTTTTGTGGTTGAATCCGATAGGACTCACAGATTTAATTTCGGCCGTAAATCCTTGGAATTACAAAAGTAGCTCTCCTTGTATGCAATTTTCTTCTTGTCAAATATATGGTTATTTCTAAACATAATTGTTTTTCTTTTGCGCAATTCCAAACTTAATTGTTGTTCTATGGCTTAATGGCATGCCGACGCTTAAGGAGTTGCAAATTTCTCTTTTACTTAGACCAACCAATTCTAACGGTTCCCTGGCAATGCTCAATTGCTATTGATATTTAGGGACTAAAAATGGTAAATCTCCGCCCACTCCGACATCTTTCTTCTCGAAATAGAAACTCGCGGAAATCGTCCCTCGCGACACGACTACAGTCGGGTGGCTCTTCATCCAAATTGTTGATGTCGTGTTGCTTCCCTCCTGCGTACGTCGCGGAGGCACGTTTATGTTGTTTCGCCTCACCACCGTGCAGCCAATTCGCCCGCGTTGTCTATGAAAGAGAGATGGACGCGCGGTCGGTCTAGGTGAGGTTGAGTAAGAAGGGCGCTGGACTGCCGAAGAGGCGGATGCATAATGGCGTGCTATAGGCAAAAAAGATCGAGAGAAACAAGAACGGCTAGGTGGTCACGAGGGTGAGTGTCGGCATTGCAGAGACCAAAGAGATGTGCAAAGCTAAAAAAAATTGAAAGAAGCGCACATAATTAGTCCTTCCATTTCTAAATATAAGATTTTTTTAGAGATTTCAATACGGGCTATATATGGATGTATACAAACATATTTTAAAATGTAGATTAACTCCTTTGCTTCTTGTCTGCAATGAAATCTCTAAAAATCCTTATATTTAGGAACAAGAGGGAGTACTGTTTTAGTTGTTTGCAAAATATAATTTTTTATAGATATGTTTGAACTTGCAGAATACTATATGTTGGCGAATTTTAGCAAGCGAGATTTCAAGTGGCCGGTCGGAGCAAATTCCGGTACTTGGGGGATTGCCCCAGCTTGCTCTTACACTCTAGGTAGTGGACTAGTGGTACCGGGGATGTTGCTTTCACGTGTCATCTTCTCTATCGGCCGTCTATTTCCTTGGCAAATTAAGAAGGTTTTCAATGAGCCTTTCGCGGATAAGCCTGGCTGGCAATTCCTTGTCTCTCTGGGTTGGGTATGTCGCCGTTTTCTCCGGCACGGGCCGCTGCATGGTGTGGTTGTAGCACTTGATTTTGAAATACCAAGCGCCAAGCGGGAACAGATAGCCCACTGCGTGCGTGCGTGGAGAAAGTGATGGATGGAACCGTGGTGTACGTGTGGAGCTGGGCAGTGCATGCATGGTACGTTGTGATCTTGTGAGAATGTGGGTTGTGATGGATGGGGTACAGCCACAGAATTACTAATTTGGTAATCAACTAACGTGACATGCATGGCCCATGCATGCATGCATCACAGCGGTAGAGCACATAAGTAATCGGATGTTCCGGGAATCAACTTGGCATGACGAGAAGTCACGAACTAATCAGACCTTAGAAGTTTAGTTTTGCGACCGTGAACCAACCCACAGGGTTTAATAAGTCCTAGACTTGGCAGGGGAATTCACAATATCTTTGGGTTGAAATACTTCTTGGTGATATTGTATGACTCGTCCATCTGCTAGTTGGTGTTTATGATTAATTCGTCAATCTCAAGATTTGCTGGGGCAATCTGTCGGGATGCTCCGAAGTGTAAGATGTTCGTGCATGCATTCACATGGTTGAATGTGAGCACGTACTGCAAGCTAAGCGTAGCTAAGATGGTCAGCTTTCTTGTGGTGAAACCAACACAACAAAGTTCATGTCTTATATTTAGGATTGGTGGTTGCACTTTTCTGGATTTATTTAGGCTTTTCGGTGATGTGCGTACAGTCAGAGAAGACGTTTACGCCGACTATGAAGGCATCTATAGAGACCTTTGAGTGAGTGAGCCGGCACATCATCTTGAGATTGACAAAGCCATCACAGATATCTTCGTAGTCGACGGGGACATCTCCTCAACACACATGGCCGAAAGGGCCTGAACAAATCAAGAAAAATAAAAGCATCATTGTCAAATCTAAAAATTGAATCCCGATGAGCCGGAAAACGGGGAATTTCCTTTTGGCGTAACGGAGAAGGGTTGTTGAGGCGTCCCGGTCGACCCCGTACAAGGCGGGCCCGTTCGTGTCACCCGATCGATCGTACAGCTCCCACGGAAGAAGAGTGTGAATCACGGATGCGTTCCGTAGATCAGACGGACCGGGGTCTGCTCAGTCAGTCCAGTCAGTGCCCACACACTGTGGCGCGGGCCCGTCCTGTCGGCCCGGCCCGGTCGACCGGCCGAACCCAGCCCGTTTAATGCGCTCCTTGTCTTTATCCTCGCGTGACGTCCGTGTGGGCTCCGTGCTTTGACCTCAAAGTCACCGATGAGCGAGATCACCTGCGGCCCCACGTTTGAGCTGCACCCTGTGTGGCCATACCCACCTGCATGCATCCATTCGTTTAACCGCGAGAGTGAATGAAAGATGGCACGTGCACGGATGACACGTGTGAGAGGTAACACACGTACACCAAAAGTGGTAAGTTATCCCTAGGATGATTTTCCTTTCACCGTTCGATTTAAAAAACGTTCACTAGCATGTATGCTATGCATGGTGGTGGCCATCGCACAAGGTCTCAGTCCACTTGGGATCAGACCAGACCCGTTGCTTGCCGTCGGTGTCCGTTGCAGCCTCACGTACGGTCCCGGGGGCAGCGTGATTTGGCGAGTGGGCCTCTGACGGGAGAAAATTCACGTTCGTTCGCTCCGTTCCGACAGGGACCACGGGTGCAACAGCAACACACTCGACTGTATCTGTATGCGTCGTGGACTTGTAACCTTTGTAGGGGTAGTAGCCAGGCTAGCGGCCGGTCCAATCGTATTCCAGATCGCTGTGGCGTGGAGAGGTGGCACTTTTGCTCGACTCGTACCTATCAGCCCACTGCCACTGAGGCCACTCAGCTCAGCTCAGCCACACCACCCAGTCCATACATACATACACACACCTACTACGGTCGGTCAGCGTACGTGCCTGCCTCGACGTCGAACCGGCGACCGCAGGGTGCTTCGTTTTCACCCATGCCACCAGCCGGCAGAGACACTTTCGTATGCATGGAAACTGGAGTACACCAGTAATTAATTCACAAAGTTGGCGGTGATCAAAACCAGCCCCATGAACCGTTCGATCCTCAGCTGCTGTTGGAGCCAAGCAGCTTGCTTGCTCAAACATGCATAATACGCTACGTTGATCACCACCACTACTGTTTAGAAGAAACTTGCCTTCTGTGCCTAGCATCCTCTTGATCGTCACACTGAAATGCAGCTATAAATCAACCCACACATAAAGTATGTAAAATATGCACCTCCAATTATGTGAGATGGGATTAATCAAATATAGTGCGTATCAATCATATAAAGGTGATGATCCACTTGGGCGAGCAGACAGACAGTGACCCAACTCAGCACTCGCCCACTCTTGCTCCAGGTAGCCTAGGAAGACGCTCTAGGCTCTAGCTCTAAATAAGTATGGCTCTGCTAGCCATGTACTCCCTTCGATCCTTTTTACTCTGCATATAAAAATTGTCTGAAGTCAAACTTCGTAAAGTTTGATCATATTCATATAAAAAAATATTACAACTACAATGCTAAATTTTACGAATATGAAAACTTAAGTCATGACACATCTAATGTTGCTAATTTCATATTCTGAATGTTGGTGATTTTTTCTATAAAATGTGTCAAAGTTTACGAGGTTTGACTTCAGACAAATCTCATATGCGAACTAAAAAGGACCGGAGGGAGTACGACCATGTATGTAGTCCCTCCGTGTTTTTACTCTGCGTATAACACTTGTCAAGTTTGACCAATTTTATAGAATAAATAAATCCTTATACGCAGAGTAAAAAGAACGGAGTACACAACGATAAATTCAATACTCACTCAGTTCCAAAAGGTAGTGCATGATTTATTATCTAAAAGTTTAACATATATATTCATCAAGTTTATAGTATTAATTATCAACATCTAAAATACTATCTTTGTTTCTAAATATACGACCTTTTAGAGATTTTGTATTACGGACAATGTATGGATGTATGTAGATGCATTTTAGCATGTAGATTCACTCATTTTGCTCGGTATGTAGTCTATATTAGAATCTCTAAAAGGACTTATATTTATAAATGGAGGGAGTAGTATATAAATATAATATAAAATTACGCTTCATGATTAATCTAATGATTCTAATTTCATATTGTGGATGTTGATATTTTTTCCATTAAGCTTGAGCAAACATACACATCTTTGACTTATAGAAATGAAATATGCACTACATTTTTGAATGGAGCGAGTATCGTCAGCAAATTCACCAACGGTCTAATTAATGAAAGATGATGTGAGGTATGAGAGGATTATATATTATCCATAGGACAGAATATCATTGTCTCTTGAATAATACAGTATTACGTAATCACCAGATGGATGATAAACAATTTAATTAATTTGTGGCAGCCTACCAAGCAATGATTAATTAATATTCAGATATAGATGTACAATACGTACCTACACATGACAGATGCTACAAACAATAATAGCGAGAGATCCAGATGACATGATTTGGTGGACAGTCATTGGTGGTCTCAAAAGCTAGCCAAATATATTTGGGGCCCATTTGGCGATCCACATGATGTCATCTTGGAAAATGGCCGTGTGAACGTGCCCTTCCGATTTTCCATCCTAGTCTTTTCTTGATTCTCTGCTATATCTGAAAAACTGGTTATATAAATCGTATATATATCTGTCTAGCTGTAAATTCACATATATTTTTTGGCGAAACCCTGTAAACCCTGTAAATGACAGGGCATGCATGTCGATTAGGGTTGTCACTTGTCAGCCAAACACTATACATACTTACAACAACAGCTAAAAGCGCTACTACTACATTGTATGGGACTGCAAAATAGTAGCTACACGTACATTTTTCTTTGAGGAATGAGATACGTACAATACGAGTGTTCACGCGCAGGCTGGCCACCTCCAACATGCCATCTGCGTCTGCCTGGGACAATGCATGCATGTCTCCACTACCTAATTCTACCAGCAAACTGCAAAACAGTTTTCGTCCAACAGATGTACTTCCTCCGTTCCATATTAGTCGTCGCTAATTTAGTACTCCCTCCGTTCCGAATTACTTGTGTTGTTGGATTTGTCTAGATACGGATGTATTTAGACTCATTTTAGTGGTAGATACATCCGCATCTAGACAAATCCAAGACAAGTAATTCGGAACGGAGGGAGTACAAAGTTATATTAAATCAGTGACGACTATGGAACGGAGGGAGTATGGTAGAGGCAACTATTGCCAACGTAAATTGGATGGCCAGGTCACCGGCACTATTCAAGACGGCAAATAACAAAACCCTGACATTTCAAAGAGATAGCCACCTCAAGTGGTTTTTTTATATGAAAATGATCCAAAAATGAAAGTGCATCAGAAGTACAAAGCATCTCAAACTTGAGGGGGATTGGAGCCCAGAAGACAAACTTGAAGAAGTAGTGCTGCACTCGGTCAAGTGAAGGCATCATCTTAAAGTTAAGGTGTTTCTTGACAATCTCCATAAAAACGTAGGGTTGTGTATGGCAGATTTGCAGGGGTGCGGAGGTTACATCTGAATCCTTGAGGCAATGCCCCCGATTGTGCTGGTCATGACGTGTCTTGGAGTAAATACTATCCCGTGGATTTGCGGGGGTGCGCAGGTTACATATGGATCCCAAGGCAATGCCCCCTAGTGTGATGGTCATGATGTGTCTTGAAATAATTTCATTCGTGCAAAAATAAAATGTTTCAATACAAATAAAAAAATCATCTTATCCCAAGAAAAGGCTACACGTGCTAAACATGGTCTTCCTTGGCTCTAGGGTATTATGTCATCCGCACACTTGTCGTCTTGGCGTCCCCTAGGTGTGGCGGTATCTGGATGTCATGGCGGTTCCCCCGGCGTGCCGGTTTTGGCGTGTCTTCGAGTAGGAATTAAATGAGAAAAGGGGATATCTTTCAAGTGAAGAAATCATCTTAGCATGATACGTTTCTCGTCAGTCTCCGTATAGTCATGACTCATGACATCTTAGGGTAGTGTGTGACAGACTTGCTGGTGTGGCGGTGCTGTTACATGCGGATGCTGAGGCGATGCCCCGGGTGTGTTGACAATTATATCTCGTGGAGTAAAGATTCTTTCAAAAAAAGCGAACTATGAAGTGAAGGGGTCATCATGCCATGAGCAATTTCTGGAGAATCCCCATATAACCATAGGATGGTGTATGAAAGATTTGTGGGGTACGGCGGTTATATGCGGATGCCAAGGCAATGCTCCTGGGTGTGCTGGTCTGATGTGTCTTGGAGTAAAAAATCTTCAAAAAGGAAAAGCGTTCAAGTGAAGGGATCATCTTAGCGTTAAGACGTGTCTTGACAATCTCCATAAAAACATAGGGTTGTGTATGGCGGATTTGCGGGGGGTGCGGAGGTTACATGTAGATCTCGAGGCAATGCCCCTGGGTGTGCACGTCATGATGTGTCTTGGAGTAAAAGCTCTCCAGGAAAGGAAAAACACTAAATAGAAGGGATCATCGTAGCATAAGAGGTTTCAGGACAATCCCCATAAAGCTGTAGGGTGGCGTATGGCGGATTTGTTGGGTGCGACAGTTATATACGGATGCCAAGGAAATGCCCCTGGATATGCAGGCCATGATGTCTCTTAGAGTAAAAAAAATCTCTCAAAAAGGAAAAGCGTTCAAGTGAAGGGATCATCTTAGCGTTAAGATGTTTCTTGATAATCTCCATTAAAATCTAGGGTTGTGAATGGCGGATTTGCGGGGGTGCGCAGGTTACATGCGGATCATGAGGCAATGCCCGTATATGTGCTGGTCATGTTGTGGCGGTTCCCCCAGGGGTGCCTTTTTTTGTGTCTTGGAGTAAGAGTTAAATGGAAAAAGGGATATCTTTCAAGTGAAGGAATCATCTTATCATGATATGTTTCTCAACCGTCTTTGTAAAGTCGTAGGGTGGTGTATGACCGGTTTGCGGGGCGTGGCGGTTTCCCCCGGGTGTGTCGATCATTATGTCTCTTCAAGTAAAGATTCTCGCAAAAAAGGGAAATGCTTGAAGTCAAGAGATCATCATGGCATTGCGAGGTTTCAGGACAATCCGCATAAAACCATAGGATGGTGTATTTAGAGTTCATGGGGGTGCGGCGATTATATGCGCATGTTGAGGCAATGCCCCCGGGTGTGCCGGTCATGATGTGTCTTACAGTAAAATTTCGTCAAAAAGGAAAATCGTTCAAGTGAAGGCATAATCTTAAAGTTAAGACGTTTCTTGAAAATCTCCATAAAAATATAGGGTCATGTTTGGCGTATTTGCGGGGGTGTGGAGGTTACATCCGGATTCAGAGGCAATGCCCCCAGGTGTGCTGGTCATGATGTGCCTTGGAGTAAAAACTCTCCCGCGGATTTGCGGGGGGGGGGGGGGGGTGCGGAGGTTACATATGGATCCCGAGGCAATGCCCCTGGGTGTGCTGGTCATGATGTGTCATAGAGTAAAAACTCTCTTGGAAAGGAAAGAACGTTTAGGCAAAGGGATAATCATAGCGTTAAGGGTTAAGACGGTTCTCGACTATCTCCATAAAATGGTTGTACATGGCGGATTTACGGGGGGGGGGGGGGGGGTGGCGGTTATATTCGGATCCCAAGGCAATGCCTTAGGATGTGCCGGTCTTGGTGTATCTTGGAGTTAGAATCTCTAAAAAAACGTTCAAGTGAAACAATCATCTTAACATAAGGAATTTCTAGACAAATGGCCATCAAACCGCAGGGTGGTGTATGGTAAATTTGTGTGGCGTGGCGGTTATATGTGGATGCGTAGGAATTGATCAGAGTGTTCCAGTCTTGGAGCATAAAGGATCTAAAAAAGGAAACCCATTTAAGTAAATGAATCGTCTTACAATAAGATGCGTTGCGGTTATATGTCGATGAGGAGGCAATGCCCCGGGTGTATCAAAAGCTAGAAAACGTATGAAAGGGCTTTGAAGGCGTGCACTCAACGCCACCGAAGTCGGCAGTGGTGGTCTTGCTCTTTTTCCTAGAGTTTTTTTTGTTTATGACTCTCTCGGTGGTGTCTATGGCAATGCCCCCTGTCATGGTAACGATTCCGACAATAAGAGAGGGGTAGGATAAAGGAGCATGATCTATCGAGATGCATATGGATGACACGGTGGTTTTAGCGAGTTCGGGCCTCTCACGGTGGAGATAACAACCCTACGTCTCGTGCTCCGGAGAGGCTTTGTTTTATCTGAGTATGTATCCGGAGATTACAATGTGTGTTTGAGAGAGAGGGGAGAGCGGATCTCCATGCCCGAGCTATGTCCTGAGACTAATGGTTAGAAAGAGAGAGATGGAAGAAAAGAGCTCCTTAGTCTAGTGGTGGGGGTGGCTTATATAGAGTGCGCCACCCCCTCACCCCTTATGTTACACGGTGGAGCATCAATGCCATAATGCCTGCCCACTACAAAACCGTCATGCTGACTATTGGTCTTTGCATATCCGAGTGAGTTACACGGTCGAGTGGATTGAGCTCGTCAAGTGAAGTGCCGTGCTCCGAGTGGTTGTCGCCGTCCGAGTGACTTTCAAGTTATGGTACATCTGGACGGCGATCTGGCCCAGGGGTCTAGTACAAAGTATACGGTGTCCATGGGTAGGGCCTTTAGGTCAGGCCTGTTACCCTACCCCCCAATACATGTCCTCGTCACCCCCTCCCCACTGGTCGGTGGGGTAACGGGTTTTCTATGTTTGATCCATTATCCCTTTGATTGTCAAACCCGGCCGATCCATTTTTTTAGAGTCGAACGGAATAAATGGCCAATAATGATTTTGGCCTGATTGTTTTCTCAGTTAGCTGCGTAACTCCATTCTCGGTATAATTCCTGCTGGTTGCATGATAGCTGTTAGAGCATCTCTAGGTAGTCCCCCTAAAAAGCTATAGTGGAGTAAAATTTTAAGTTACTCCTCTAAACCGGACCTAGCCAAACTCCTAAATCCTACAGAGCAGTAGAAACTTTACTCCTCGGCAAAAATAATTGGCCCTCGACGCATAAAAACACTCAAACCCCCGCTCAGTTGAGTAACCTCCCTAGCCTCTTGTCCTGCCCGCACGATGTCATCGTTCCAGCCGCGAACTCCCCACGCACCGCCTTTGCCACTGATGATCGCTTCACCCTCCGGAATGGCTAGCCAAGACCCTGTCGCTACCCCGAAGGCACGCTGCCGCCTTTGGAGTTGTCTCATACGTTTGGTTTTGATGATCTCAACTATGATTCGGTGTGGGAAGGAGTGGCCAACGAGGAGGTGGCCAAAGAGGATGACCAGAACGGTGGTGGTGGTCTGGCTAGGTCCGGCCACCTATAAAGGAGTAAAATTCTACTCCACTCAGTTTAGGGGATCGGCTTGGTCCGGCGACCTATAGATGAATAAAATGTTACTCGAGTAACTTTAATCTGCCGTTCACTTCTCCGTTTTTTAGAAGAATGGCTAGAGATGCTCTTACCTACTGAGACAATCACACCGATATGGACTGCAGACGCTGTTGCTTTCGTGTGTCATCTTCCCATGCCCTTCATTTCCTTTGCAAATTATAGTACTGCAAGAAACAAAGGTTACTTCTAATTTAGGTAGGTCGGGCCACGCAAATTACTTGTCTTGCATATTCTGGCATGTCGCTGGTTTCTCCGGCACGTTCCCGCGCACACTGGCTTGATTTTGAAACTCTAAGCAGATTGATAGAGTAGCTAGGCCACACATAGACGGAGTGGAGGGGAGTGTGTGCGTGGAGAAAGCGACCGATGGATGGATGGAATGGATTGGTCCAACAGTGCGGTGGATCGGCCGGCTGATGAGTCACGGAATGAGTTCCGGCCCGGGGTGGTGATGTTTTTTTTTCCGGGAAACATAGGACTTTATTCAATCATAAACGGCTCCAGCGCGATCAGCCATCAGGCTCGTCACCAGAAAACCGGGAGGAGAGTCCATCCAATAATCAGTCACTCCTAATGTGCTTGCATGCTTTGCACATAGGTGCGCTGAGTTGTTAGCTTGTCTCAATACATGATGACTAAGAAGAGTTGAGGCTAGCCCTTCAATTTCGAGAAGAATAGGCCCTATGACAGAGCGCGAAAAATGTCGCATGTTCCAGAGTTGTACCAGCTCCAGACAATCTACTTCGAGCACCACTCGCGAAGCACCTCGAAGCTTGCCAAAAATGACTCCTTCTCGTAGAGTAGAGTACGTGACATGGCGTACACATGGCGTACTACTAGCAGAGAAATGCATGGCCGGCTGCACGGATGGCAGGTCGACGCGGCAGCCGCAGGCGGCCGGTCCACGCGTGAAGGCACAGGTGGAATTTCAAACGCAAAAGTGCAAGGAAAAATATACTACGATAACTATGGCGATTTTCCTGAGATAATTACTATAAAATTCTACGCTGTGACTTTTGACAGCAATGTTTTGTTTTTGTATCGTGCCAATGGAGGGGATAGACACAGTGACGGTCGTTGAGGCATCCCCATCGGCCCGTACGAGGCGGGCCCAGGCACACCTTCGGCTCGGTCCACTGCCTCCTGGCTCTATACACACCACACTACTACAGCTCAGGAATTTTCGTGAACAAGACCGGGGCCGGTGCCGACTGTCGAGTGGACCCGACCAAGCCCGGCTCAACACAACACATTCTACGTTTTTTCTCTCTCGAAGTAACACAATCCATTCTACGGCCTACAGCTCACTAATGTTTCTGTTCTTCAAAAAAGGAAATACAGCTCACATGATTTTCAAAGAAACACTGTAGGATCTCTAATCCATATGAAGGGTCCTTTTCATTTAAATGGTTGTTCGATTCACGGGGTTGAATCCAATAAGACTCAATGATTCAATTTCGGTGGTAAATTCTTGGAACTACAAAAGTAACTCTTCTCATATGAAACTTTTTTTTGTCAAATACTACCTTCGTCTTAAAATAAGTAACTCAATTTTATACTAATTTTGCACTAAAGTTAGTATAAAGTTGAGTCACTTATTTTGGAACGGGGGGAGCATATGGTTGTTTCCAAACTTAATTGTTGTTCTATGGTTTACTGGCATGCCGGTGCTTAGGGAGTTGCAAATTTCTCTTTTACTTAGAGCAACCAAGTCTAACAGTTTCCTTGAACTGCTCAATTGTTATTGATATTTAGGGACTAAAAATTGTAAATATCACACACTTCGACGTCCTTCTTACCAAAATAGAAACTCACGGAAATCGTCCCTCGCGACACGACTAGAGTAGGGTGGCTCTTCATCCAAACTGTTGACGTGGTGCTGCTTCCCTCTTGCATGCGTCACGAAGGTACACTTATGCTCTTTCGCCCCACCACCGTACAGTTGATTCGCCCCCGTTGTCGATGAAAGAGGGATGGGCGCACGGCCGGTCTAGGCGGGGTTGAGTAAGAAGGGCGCAGGACTGCCGAAGAGGAGAATGGATAATGGCGTGCTACAGGCTACAAAGCTCGAGAGAAAAATGAACGGCTAGGTCTTCACGAGGGTGTGTGTCGGCACTGCAGAGACCAAAGAGAGGTGTAAAGCCCGAAAATTTGAAAGAAGCGCACATAATTAGTCTTTCCGTTTCTTAATATAAGACCTTTTAGAGATTTCAATATGGGCTACATACAGATGTATACAACGATATTTTAAAGAGTAGATTCGCTAATTTTGCTTCGTATGTACTCCCTCCCTTCGCTGGGTTATCTATTTTGGAACGGAGGGAGTCTGTAAAATGTCTTTTTATTATTTAGGAACGGAGGGAGTATTATTTTAGTTGTTTCGAAATATAATCTTTTATAGACATGTTTGAACTTACAAAAATACTAATATGTTGGCGAATTTTAGCAAGCGAGATTTCGAGTGCCCGGTATGAGAAAATTCCGGGACTTGGGGGACGAAATTGCTTCAAGGACGATCCTGCTGCCCGAGGCATGCACAACATCGAAATCCAGCGGCCGGTGCCCGATGTATGCACGCATGTTCGATCGGATTTTAAGCATCGTCTATGAGTTGTCCATATTTTGTTGTGTGTATAGCATAGCCCTTTGGGGGATTGCCCCGGCCTGGTCTTACACTCCGTAGGTAGTATAGTGCGCAGCGGGTGGGAATCAATAGACCCAGGAGCTAGTAGTACCGGGGATGTTGCTTTTTTTTTTCGCGAATACGCAAAGCTTGCGTATCATTGCATTGACACATGACACGAACGCAGACAGGCGTGCACATAATGTCCGGAGCAGAAAGACAAGGGATGCTCAGCACGAAGAGAAGATACAACACAGCTAAACCTACCAAACCCAAACAAAGAGCGGCAAACTCGAACCAACAAGGTCACCAACATCGTCGGAGCCAAGACCGGGGACACCACGAGCAAGCAAGATGGCGCCTTCAAGAAGGAATACGACGCCGAGACACCGTCGCCATCCGGTCCGGCGGAACCGGACCTAGGGTTTCCCCTGAGCTCGAAGAGGGGTGCAACCGAGGGCCTTGACAATGCCTCCAAGGAGGAAACGACATCCGCAGACGCCGCCGTTGCCAGCATCGGCAAACCGAGCAGGGATTTCTCCCTGGCCTGAGGCTGAGCAATCCCATAGCCGCCGAATCTGGAAACCAGGATGAGGAAGCCAGCGCTGATCGGAGCCGCCATGTCGGAAGGGGGTTGGAGGGCTGCACCTGCCGTCGGAGGGTGGCACCTCCTCCGGATCCACGAGCATTGGATCTGGCAAAAAGGGAAGGCTTTGAAGTGTACAAGGTAGGGCGGACGGTGAAGTAAACCACGAGAGGGTGGGGCGACGACGAACAGCAACGCCGGCAAGCTAGGACTGGAGGTACGCAGATCCGAGCTGCCGTGGCCATAGCCGTCGAGAAGTCGAGGAGCCAGGCAAGCTGGAAGGGACGCAGCTGCTAGGTTCTCAAGGCCGGAGCTGCCCGACAAAGGACACCGGCAACCATGGACACCAGAGAGACGCGGGTCCAAGTTCGCCGGGGCCGGAGCAGCGCCAGCAAGTACCCGTCTTGAGGGACTTCGTGGCTGCCTCTAGCAATGTAGCTTCATCGCCTCCGCGCATGAGCCATCACCGCGGCTCGGGAAGGATAGGGTCGCCGGATACGAGGAGGCCACCTGCAGGAAGGCAGACTCCGAACACCCCCGCGACCGGCCGCAGATCCCGCACCCAACCCACGACCGGTCGCACCAGCAGGGCATGGCCTCGCCGCGGAGGGTGGAGGGAAGGTCTGCTGGGGAGGGCGTCAGGCAGGGACGTGCAGCAGCGCTGGGAGGAGTGGCGCCCGCGCCAGAGCCAGGGTGGGGGCGGGGAGGACGCGGGGCCGAGGGTGGGGGAGACGCGCGGGAGACGGATCCGGCCGGCGGCAGCATCCTAGGGCGTGGCGCGGCCTCGCCGGTCAGCGCACCGGCGGCAGCACGGCGGAAGCGGGCGGGGGGTGGCGCGTCCCGGCGGCGGCTGGTGGATCCGCGGGGCGGGGAGGGAGAAGCGCGTGGGGGACGGATCCGCCCCGCCGCCACCATCCCGGGGCGCGGCACGGCTTCGCCGGCCGGCCCTCCGGCGGCGGCGCAGCGGTGGCGGGTGCAGGGGGGTTCCTGGCGGTGGCGGATGCGTTCCCGCCGTGTCGCCAGAGGAGGGCGACGCGGGGGTCAGTTCTTC
This sequence comes from Aegilops umbellulata, assembly GCA_032464435.1. Classification (NCBI taxonomy): domain Eukaryota; kingdom Viridiplantae; phylum Streptophyta; class Magnoliopsida; order Poales; family Poaceae; genus Aegilops; species Aegilops umbellulata. The sequence continues at coordinate 3,307,124 of CP136057.1, read as the reverse complement.
CGAGACGGAGGGAGTTGACCGGGATGTTGTTTTCACGTGTCATCTTCGCTATCAGTCGCCTATTTGCTTGGCAAATTAAGAAGGTTTTGAGTGAGCCTTTCGCGGATAAGCTTTGGGCGGGGCCGGGTGGGCAATTCCTTGTCTCTCTGGGTTCGGTATGTCGCCGTTTTCCCCGGCACAGGCCGCTGCCTGGTGTGGTAGTAGCCTTGCGTGTGTGCGTGCGTGGAGTAAGTGATGGTTGGAACCGTGGTGTAGGTGTGGAGCAGGGCACTGGGCAGTGCGCATCCATGGTTGTGATCTTTTGGATGTGGGTTGTGATGGCTGGTGCAGCCACATAATTAATTTGGTAATCAACTAACGTGACATGCATGGCCCATGCATGCATGACAGCGGTAGGGCACATACGTAATCGGTTGTTTGTTTTCGGGAATCAACTTGGCATGACGAGAAGTCACGAACAAATCAGACCTTAGATGGTTAGCTTTGTGACCGTGAACCAACCCACGAGGTTTAGATCCTAGACTCGGCACGGGAGTTCACAATATTTTTGAATTGAAATACTTTTTGGTGATATTGTATGACTCGTCCATCGACTAGGTGGTGTTTATGATTAATTCATCAATCTCAAAATCTGCTGGGGCAATCTGTCGAGATGCTCCGAAGTGTAAGATGTTCATGCATGCATTCACATGGTTGAATATGAGTGTGTTGCAAACCGAGTGTATTTCAGATGGTTAGATTTCTTGTGGTGGAACCAACTCAACATAGTTCAAGTCTTTTATTTGGCAGTGATGGTCGCATTTTTCTTGATTTATTTTAGGTTTTCCAATGATGTGTATGAAGTGTGAGGAGACGTTCTCTCCAACTACAAAAGCATATCTGGAGACCTTCAAGTAAGTGAGCCGGCAGATCATCCTGAGATTGACAAAGTCGTCATAGACATCTTCATAGTTGATGGAAACGTCTTCCTTCACTAAATACACAGCACCGAAACGCCTGAATAAATCTAGAAACATATGACAACCAATGCTAAATCTAAAAACTGAATCCGGATGAGCCGGGGAATGGAGAATTTCCTTTTTGCGTAATGGAGAAAGGTTGTTGAGGCATCCCAGTCGACCCCGCACTGGTTGGGCCCGTTGGTGCCACTCAGTGGCGGCGCCACGGTAGGGGCGACTATGGTCGGCCGCCCCGGGTCGCCGAAACCACCGTATACGAAAAATACGATTCGTTTGGTATATGGGCTGATACAAGTGGGGACTTGCACTGGACTGCACGGTCAAACACAAGCCCAGTAGCAGCCCAAAGCCCCAATCTCTGTTAGAGGCCGCGCCCCAATCCAACGAACACATACAGGCAATCCCAGTAAATCCCCAAACCGAGCCATGCAGCCAGTGCCCAGCGAGACCAACCTAGCCGCCGCCGGCTCGCCGCCACAGAGTTCCGCCTCACCGGACCCCGAGCCGCCGGGCACCTGATCCAGATCCAGATCCCTGGATGGGGCGAACCAAAAGAAGATGTCCCGGGTCTGGGAGGAGGCAGCGACGGCGGAGAATTTAGCTCGTGCAAACATGCAGCTACAATTTGCAAAATCAGCAAGCGGAATCAGCAGGTAGTCCAACTCCAATCCATTTCCTTCTGATGTTGATCTTCAATGTGTACCCAACTACATATTGCTGCTTATTTTGTAGAAGATCTTGTTCATGAACCTGAACTATCTAATCAGGGTTCTCGTGATAACACTTTGCAAACTTCTATTCTAATTCAACCTGATCCGGGACTCCGAAAACAAATTTGTGATTATTCTACTCCAGAATTCAGAGATGCAGTGAGGAGGGAATATTTGAAGAAAGGCCCATGTCAGCAGTATGGTCATGATTTCCCACGCAGCATGTTCATGTTAGATTTTGTGATTTTTGGTGGTTACATCACCTAGTTGTCGAGAATCTTAAACTGTTCTAAATCATTGGTTATGTTGATTTTAGGGTGCATCTAGCTTCATATTTAAATTTTATGAGATTTGGTTCAGCGTACTTGCATTTGTTAATGAAAAATTTTGCACCTCAAACATTTCGCCCCGGCTAAGTTCAATTCCTGGATCCGCCACTGGTGCCACTGCAGTGCCTCCTCCTTCGTACAGCTCCCACGGAAGAAGAATGTGAAACACGGATGCGTTACGGACCGGGGTCTGCTCAGTTAGTAAGTCAGTGCCCACACACAGTGGCGCGGGCCCGTCCTGTCGGCCCGGCCCGGTCGACCGGCCGAACCCAGCCCATTTAATGCTCTCATTGTCCTTACCCCCGTGTGACGTCCGTGTGGGCTCCGTGCTTTGACCTCACAGTCCCCGTCTCCCCGATGAGTGAGATCCCCTGCGGCCCCACCGTTCGAGCTGCAGCCGGTGTGGCCATCTGCTACCGCATGCGTTTTATTTAACCGCGAGGTGAGTGAAAGATGACACGTGCATGCGTTCTTGGATGACACGTGTGAGAGATAACACACGTACACCAAAAGTAGTAAGTCATCCCTAGGATCATTTTCCTTTCACCGTTCGATATAAAAAAACGTGGCTGGCATTTATCTTGGGCATCGCACTTGGGATGAGACCAGATCCGTTGCCGTCGGTGTCCGTTGTAGTCTCGGAGACGTACGGTCCCGGGGAGCAGCGTGACCTGGCGAGTGGACCCTAGTTGGAGTACAGTGTGGCTAGTGGGGCGAGGAAAGAATTATTCACGTTCGTTCCTTCCGTTCCGACAGGGACCACGGGTGCAACAGTCGACTGTATCTCTGTATGCGTCGTAGACTTGCAAGGGTGGTAGCCAGCGGCCGGTCCAATCGTATTCCAGATCGCTGTGGTGTGATGGGGAGGTGGGGTGACGTGGCACTTTTGCTTGACTCGTACCTATCAGCCCACTGTCACTGAGGCCACTCACTCAGCTCAGCCACAACTCGCACTACATTCATACATACACACACGTACGTTCAGTGTAAAGCTTCAAATTTCATCACCAACGGTCAAACCAACGGCGACGTGATCACGATGCTGAATGAAACACCAAGTCACATTTGGGGTGAAAACTCTTATCCCGGTCTGTATTGGTTGGGCTCTGCAACGATAAACTTCAGTTGTTACACCCTCGCAAAATAAAAATAGAAGTTACATTGTTATCTTGTTGAAGCACTGTCTATTTGCTATGGTGCTGACCTTTATTGGCTGGTCTCGGCAATCTGGATGAAAATACTTATCGAGGTTATCTTTGACCGGATGTGGGACGATGACGTGAGGATGTTTGTCCCTTCCTGAAGGTGTTGGTGTGGAAGAAGTCGACTTAGTTATACGTGTTTTATTTTAATTACATTTGCTATTTACTCTGCATAATAATTTATTAAAATGGTTGTGTGCATCACAATGATGCAGAGACCGGGGATTTCCACCTTCTTACTGTAAATGTTTTTTTTTTCAGTTACAGCTATAAATCAACCTGGCATAAAAAGTATACTATAAAACATGTACCTCCGATAATGTGAGATGGGATTAATCGAATAGAGTATCAATCATATAAAAGATGGGAATCCACTTGGACGGGCAGACAGATAGTGACCCAACTCAACACTCTCCCACTCTTGCTCCAGGTAGCCTAGGAAGACGCTCTAGGCTCTATCTTGAAACACACATCACTAATTAAATAAGTATGCCTCTGCTAGCCATGTACAACCGTGCATGTACACAACAATTCATTACTCGCTTCGTTTTAAAATGCTTTGAAAAGAGTGTTGGACATATCTATGTTTCTTTAAGTTTATATAATAAACTATCGACATCTAAAATACTAAATAAATATAATATAAAATTACACTTCTTGATGAATCTAAGGGCATCTCCCGTGCCGACCGGCAAACCTCCCGCAAGTATTCAGATCGAACTGTTTGGATGCTGCAAGCCATTCAACGGTGTCTCGTATTTGTCCACGGATCAGTCCGGGTGTCCGTTTCCCTGCAAACTGGATGCAAACCAGGGGAGTTTTGTGAGAGTCCAGACACCAGCCATGTAGGACTCTGACACCCACTTCCCACCTAAAATTGAGGGGGAGTCGCACATTTGGATCTGGCCGCACTGTTTCCATGCGAAACCCCCCATTTCTCCATCTCCTCTATGATCCTACTGCTCTCACCCGAATTCCTGCCCTCGTTCTTCCCGGTCACCGCATGGACCCGTCAGAAAGCTGCCTTAGACAGTGGAGGTGGAGGATTCGGCGAAGGCGGTTGCCCGAAAGATCAACTTGGCAACACGGCAAGCCCGCCACCTCTAACAAAAGGCAAAGGAGGCTCGGATAGCCAATGTTGCAGGCAGAAAAATCCATTTTTTTGCACGGACTTCCGAACTGAGATAATTTTGTGATCGGCCATATAGAAACAATGAACATCAGCCTTTTTTGTTGTTGTGCAGGTGCTATGCATTTGAATTTCAAATGGTTGGACTTGGGTAGACGTTTAGGCAGTGCCGTATCCAGGATATGGCTACGCACCGGGCTAGCTTCGATGGAACAGTAATTACTGTAGCTACACCACACTATTGTAGCTACAACACGCTATTATAGCTATATTATATGAAGTGTTTTCCTTTCACGCCCCGGGCCATGGCCTAGCTACGCCCCTGCGTTTAGGGTATGTGGTTGGATGACCGGCTCCTACATCCATGTTCACAGATTAGTCCGAAGCAGTCGGCCGATGGATACGGTGTTCGATTTTAGGGTCGGCGTTGGAGATGCCCGAATGATTCTAATTTATTTTGTGGATGCTGATTTTTTTTTAAAATTATCAAACATACACATCTTTGACTTTTAGAAATGAAAATGTGCACTGCATTTTGAAATGAAGGGAGTATCACACCAAATTCACAAGTGATCTAATTTATGGAAAATGACGAGGGGTATGGGTGGATTATACAATATCCACATCGTCTCCCGAATAATATTACATAATCACCAAGTGGATATGATAAATTATTTTGTGCCGATGTACCAAGCAATGATTAATTAATATTCAGATATATATGTAGATACGTACCTACCGATAACAGATGCTACAAATAATAACACCGAGAGATCCAGATGACATGATTTGGTGGACAAGTCGTTGGTGATCTCAAAAGCTAGCCAATATATTGGGGGCCCATTTGGCGATCCACATGATGTCATCTTGGACAATGGCCGTGCGAACGTGCCCTTCCGATTTTCCATCCTAGCCTGTCCTTGATTCTTGGCTATATCTGAAAAATATACTCCACTGTGAATTGCCACATCGAAGCTACTTACTAATCTGTATACGTTACAGTAAACACACTCAGGACTTTATATTTATCAACTTGGTTGTACAAATCGTACTTATATATCTGTCGAGCTGTAAATCTCAGAAGGGATGCATGTCGATTAGGGTTGCCAGCCAAACTAACTACAGAAGGGATGCAGTGCACTGTGTACGTACAGCAACAGTTAAAAATGCTACTACTACATTGTATGGGATTGCAAAATAGTACGATTGTTCACCCGCAGGCTGGCCACCTCCAACATGCCATCTGCGTCTGCCTGGGACAATGCATGCATGTACTAGCAAACTGCAAAACAGTTTTTCTCCAAAAGATGTATGATAGAGCCAACTATTCCCAACGTAAATTGGATGGCCAGGTCACCGGCACTATGCAAAACGGCAAACAACAGAACCCTGACATTTCAAAGAGATAGCCACCTCAAGTCATTATTTTTACGAAAATGATTCAGAAGTGCACCGGAAGCATAAAGCATCTCAAACATAATAAAAATTACATAGAGATTCCTGCACCCCAAACAACCACTACTGCCACCAAAACGAGCCACTGATGTGCCGTTGCCGCTGCTCACCTACCAGGAGTCTTTGTGTACGTGACCCTAAGGACCAGCGCACTGGACCCTCAGTCGCCGCATTGAACCCTTGCATAGATCTAAAGCACTTGATACCAAATCTCGTCAAGTGGTGAGAAACCCTAACTTCACTGTTCGAATGACACGACAGGAATCTATGCCAAAGTTCCGCCAACAATGTCCAGACGGACGAACTCGAGGAGGATCCTAGCCCTCCCAAGACAAACTCGAAGAAGTACCGCTGCCATCCGCCCGAGCAATGCACCAACACGGACTAAAAAACCATAACCTAAACTAGTAACCGGAGTGAAGGCAGAGGGGAGGCGAATCCACGAGCTCACCGGTGAAGTTCGGTGGGAAGAGTTTGCCGTATCTGCCTAGGGTTAGGGGAGGAAAACGAGAGGAATCTCGTAACACGTCAGTGTATCCGTAGAGTCACCTCAAGTCAATAGCAGCATGCGTTTTGGTTACGGTCAACTAAAAGTGTATGCGTAGACCACATATTATTTTGTAAACATGGTCCTCGATAACATGACATGATGACTTGTTTTTTATTTTATTGAGATGTCATTTTACACAGTTAATTTCATTGTATTGTCATTACATAATGCATCAAAATTAAAACTAAATTAAACAGAGTAAAATCAATTAAAGTGGCAAAAAATGAAATTTCATCAAAATCTGGATATATATATATATATATATATATATATATACAGAATATTATTTTAACGTTTTGTATCTAGTAAATTATTTTATTGTTTTGTTCTAGCAAAGCATAAAAGATCTTGGATTCTCCATTTAATTCAGAAATAGAGATTCTTGTTCATAGAAGGAATGAAAACAATTATATATAGAATGGGTTAGAAATTATGCCTAGATCCAGTGTAAATGGAAATTTTGTTAATAAGAACTCCTTAATTCTGGCCAATATTTTGTTGCGAATATTTCTCTTTCTAACCACACAATTACGAGTACCTTTGTTGTTATTCCTAAAAAGGAGGGTCAAATGGGTAGAATTGATAATATTTTGTTGATAAGAATTAGAACTTCCCCAAGTAAAGTTTATTGAGGGAGTTAACCACTTTGATGAAATGGTTAACTCTGCTATTCTGTTATCCACTGGAGCTGAGGTTTAGTATCTTTTAGGTGTTTACATAACTCATCCAGTAATTTATTTACCTGAGTTTTTTATATTTTAACTTACTCCCCTGACCATACATATCCGGGGCTCTCCTTTGTCATGTGAGAAGATCAAGTAGTCAAGCTCGACACGCACGCCGCAACTCCTCTTCCAAGTCTCTCCTCCTCCCCCAAGAAAGAAAGCTAGGGTTTCTGCCTCTCGCCGGCGCTGCCGCAGGTCCGCCTCGTCTCCGGTGGCCCTAGGGCCATGGAGGCGCGGTGGATCCTGCCAAGGGCCGGCGGGAGGGCTCCGTTTTCAGTCTTTTTTCCTGTCTTGTTAGGGTTTGTGTCCTGCTCAGGAAGACGAGACGGTGGCGGCTCCCTGAAGATGGAATAAAGGTCTCCCCGCCTAGCCCCCGTTCCGGCGATGCATCTAGCATTGTTGGTGGGCGTGTGGAGGTGTGTCTCCGGCGGATCTATCTTTGGTGGATTTGCTCGGATCTCGCCGTTGTTCTTCTACGTTCGTGTGTCTTTCGGTTGAATCCTTCCAACCTACGTTATTCTTCATCGGCGGTGGTTGCTGTTCTGGTGCGCTGGTCCTATGGGGCCTTAGCACGACGACTTCCGGACTGTCTACTACAACAAGTTGTGCAAGACTCCGGCGATGGAGGGGTGATGACGGCGGCGCGCCTTTGGCTCGCTTCAGTGCTTGTAGTCGTCGCTAGGTGGTTTACGGATCTGGATGTAATTTTTATTTCTGGTGTTCGTTGTACTGCCATGATTGAAGATGAATAGATTGGAAGTTTTTTCGCAAAAAAAAACAAACAAACTTACTCCCCTGACACGAGCGAATGGGAATAGATAAGAGGCTTGTTGGATTGGAGTAAAAGTTGTCTTGCCCTAGGTATTTTCTACCTACGCACCTTATTTGAACATAATGAAATGAGAAATCCATTTTTGTGGAACAATGAAGGAAAAGCATATCACAGGAGCAGAGCACACAGCTACTCATCGACTCGTATGACTGTACTAGTGGCTTAGTGGCAGCCAGCCCTGTGAGGAATTGTTTATGTAGCTAGGCAGACATGATCAGACAAGAGATTATTTTTATATGGTGGTTGACGTGGGGCTTGATCTAATCCAGGGCCTATCCAATCACATCATTAGCAGTCAACAATTGGTGTCCTAATGCTCTTTTTAGGCACTGGACACCCTTAATCTGCGGTCAATATATTATACCACTAGCGATTGCCATTGGGATTGGGGGAAGATTCTCCAACAACAGCCTGCAAATCAGGGAGGACTAGTTGCCCTTAATCTGTGCTCAATATATTAAACCGAGCATTGTCGAAAATTTCTGTGTACCGACAAAACTTTGACCTATTTCAAATCTGCATCAATTAGAAGTCATCATTTGATAGGAAACCCTTGTGCAATTGGAAACTGTTCTAAATGTGTGCATCAAATTTGGGACTGCAATCTTTTTGTAGTCATGAGGCAAGAGGTATGGCCCAGGTTGAATACACAATCAGTCAAAAAAGAAGGGACCTCCTATCCGCCGCTCTTTGCGTCCGATTCGCATGCGCCGCACAGGTACAGCCCCCCGAATGGGCCGGCCCATCGTCGCGATGAAACAGCAAAATGATCACCTAAAATTATAACGCGGACCGGGGGATCGATCTCTGCATCTGGAGCGAGTATACTCTTGTCACTAACCACGCGCGCTAACTACATCCTTCTGTCATATGTAACGCGGGTACTTTAAAAGATCATCTACTACATATCTAACACCCCCACCTAGAAACCTTAAACATTGGATATGTTCAAAAAAATTAAAAATTCAAAAATTGTTCGCGTTTGCTGAATGCTAGAAGAACAACTAAAAAACTAGAACAAAGTTTTGATAAAATGAACACTTTTTAAAATCCCGAACATTTTTTGAATTTAGAGAACAAAATTTTGTACGCGAACGTTATGTTTGAGAGAAAAAGTTAAGTTCGTATGAAATATGTGAACATTCTTTAAAACTCCCAAACAAAATTTGAAATATGTAATCAAATTTTTGAAATGGGAACATTTTACGAAACTCACGAACAAAAATTTCAAACACGAACATTTTCTGAAAAAATGCAAACAAAATATGAAAAGGAACATTTACTGAAACTCACGAACAAAAATTGAAAAAATGAACATTTTCTTAATTTGCGATTTTTTTTTGCAAATTTGTGAAATTGTGAAAAAAAACATAAAAATAAAAATAAACTAAAAAAAGAAAAGAGAAACAAAATTTGAAGATGAGAACATTTTTTTAACTTTGAATAATTTTTTGAAAGCATGAATATTTTTTCAAGTCAGGAATAAAAATTGAAAATGAGAACATTTTGTGAAGTTTTGAACAATTTTTTTGAAAGGATGAACAAAATTTGAAAATGAGAACATTTTGTGAAGTTTTGAACAATTTTTTGAAAGCATGAACAAAATTTGAAAAATGTCAACATTTTGTGAAGTTTTGAACAATTGTGAGCAACACAAAAAAATTGAAAAAATAATAATATGACATTGAAAAGAGAAAAAAAAACAGAAAACAGGAAAAAAAGAAACATAAATAACGAAAAAAAGATAAAAAAGAAAACAGAAAAAGAAAAAAGAACATTAAAATGAAAAAGAAAAAGAAACAGTAAAAGAAAAGAAACAAAAAGGGGTAAAGGGGGAAATAGAAAAACCGGTTCAGGAACCTTCTAGAAGGTTCCCAAAACCAGAAAAACCGGCTGGGAACTACCTAGAAGATTCCCAAAACCGGATTCGCTTTAAAGTTTGAACGGACCGGCCCATCCTAACGCGCTCGGTAATCTGCCCGTGCGTCCAGTCGACTACTTGCCGCAAAGAGCGGCAAATAGGAAATTCCAAAAAAGAAGCCTCCAAACCTCGCGGAGAGGAGAGACATCAGACATGGGCCTATCGTTGAACCTCTCGCCCTTGGATATCGTGTGCTAGTGTCGTTGCTGGGCCATAAGGAATTGAACAGATACAGGCCCACCAGTCCATACCTTTTGATCAAAAGAGAAATGGCCTCCAGGAGAAACCTTTTGATCAAAAGGGACTTCGACCGCGCCCTTCGCTCCGGCTCCACTTGCTGCTGCCGCCTACAGCCTACCACCGACGACACCGGCCGCGCCCCACTCCGGCTCGTCCCCGGCCCAGGCAGAGCCCCCATCCGACTTGTCGCCTGCAGCGACCCGGCTTCATCCGGAGCTCGCCTCGCAGCCTCATCGGCATGGATCCAGTTCTTCAATGATGACGTCCGCTGGTTTGAACTCGGGGCGGCCTGAGTCCTGGGCCTCCCTCGCCGACGAGGACAATGAGGATGATGAAGAAGAGTTGGCTCCGCTGACGCCGTCGACTTCCAGAAGCTCGATCCCGACTGCTGACGTCCCATGTGTTGGGCACGAGGAGGAGACGGGTGCTGGATGGCAAGAAGTACTGCCTCGGAGTGGTCAGCGTTGTCAGGCGTCACCAACACCGGCATTTGCTCCTCGTCCCATCCCCGCCTATTGTTGGAAATATGCCCTAGAGGCAATAATAAAAGCATTATTATTATATTTCCTTATTCATGATAATTGTCTTTATTCGTGCTATAATTGTGTTATCCGGAAATCGTAATACATGTGTGAATAACAGACAACAACATGTCCCTAGTAATCCTCTAGTTGACTAGCTCGTTGATCGATAGATGGTCATGGTTTCCTGACTATGGACATTGGATGTCATTGATAACGACATCACATCATTAGAAGAATGATGTGATGGACAAGACCCAATCCTAAACATAGCATAAGATCGCATAGTTCGTTTGCTAGAGTTTTCCAATGTCAAGTATCCTTTCCTTAGACCATGAGATCGTGTAACTCTCGGATACCGTAGGAGTGCTTTGGGTGTGCCAAACGTCACAACGTAACTGGGTGACTATAAAGGTATACTACGGGTATCTCTGAAAGTGTCTGTTGGGTTGACACGGATCGAGACTGGGATTTGTCACTCCGCTTGACGGAGAGGTATCACCGGGCCCTCTCGGTAATGCATCATCATAATGAGCTCAATGTGATCAAAGTGTTTGATCACGGGATCATGCATTACGGTACGAGAAAAGTGACTTGCCGGTAACGAGATTGAACGAGGTATTGGGATACCGACGATCGAATCTCGGGCAAGTAAAATACCGATTGACAAAGGGAATCGTATACGGGATTAATTGAATCCTCGACATCGTGGTTCATCTGATGAGATCATCGTGGAGCATGTGGGAGCCAACATGGGTATCCAGATCCCGCTGTTGGTTATTGCCCGAGAGCCGTCTCGGTCATGTTTGCATGTCTCCCGAACCCGTAGGGTCTACACACTTAAGGTTCGGTGATGCTAGGGTTGTGAAGATATGTATATGCAGTAACCCAAATATTGTTCGGAGTCCCGGATGAGATCCCGGACGTCACGAGGAGTTCCGGAATGGTCCGGAGGTAAAGAATTATATATAGGAAGTGCTGTTTTGGCCATCGGGACAAGTTTCGGGGTTATCGGTATTGTACCGGGACCACCGGAGGGTCCCGGGGGGTCCACCGGGTGGGGCCACCTGCCTCGGGGGGCCACATGGGCTCTAGGGGGTGCGCCTTGGCCCACATGGGCCAAGGGGAACCAGCCCCAAGAGGCCCATGCGCCTAGGGTTTCAAAGGGAAGGAGTCCCACAAGGGGAAGGCACCTCCTAGGTGCCTTGGGGGGGGGGGGAGGGAAACCTCCCCTTGGCCGCCGCCCCAAGGAGATTGGATCTCCTAGGGCCGGCGCCCCCCCTTGGCACTCCTATATAAAGGGGGGAGGGGAGGGGGCAGCCGCACCCCTGGTCATTGGCGCCTCCTTCTCCCTCTCCAACACCTCCTCCTCCTCCGTTGAGCACGGCGAAGCCCTGCCGGAGTACTGTAGTTCCACCATCACCACGCCATCGTGCTTCTGCTGGAGCCTTCTTTCCAACCTCTCCTTCGCCTTGCTGGATCAAGAAGAAGGAGACGTCACGCTGACCGTACGTGTGTTGAACACGGAGGTGCCGTGCTTTCGGTACTAGGATCTCCGGTGATTTGGATCACGGTGTGTACGACTACTTCATCCCCGTTCGTTGAACGCTTCCGCTCGCGATCTACAAAGTGGTATGTAGATGCAATCTCTCTCTCCCATGACTCGTTGCTAGATGAACTCATAGATGGATCTTGGTGAAACCGTAGGAAAATTTTTAATTTTCTGCAACGTTCCCCAACACCTATCTCCACGGTCGATGTTGTCGATGCCTCGCCCCTGGACACCATGCGGCAGTTTGCAGAGATCCCTTGCGATGCTCCCGCTGCTTGGAGAACGGACATTGGGCGCGCGGGTGCCGCAATCCTTGGCGTCCACTCAGCTCTTTGGCTTGCCTTGTCGTGCCACCACAGTCTCGCCTCAGCACCGAGCATTGTCGAGCTCCAGCTTCTTGTGGGGGTCTCATGAAATCCACGCTCCCCTACAAGGCGCTCCATCGAGGGTCCTGGGCGTCGATTGTTTCTGATGATGTTGGCTCGGCACCCCCAACCGATGTGCTGCTGCAGTCCACTTTAGCAATTCAGGCCAAGCTGCTGATGCGTGTTGGGAGCTTTCTGAAGCGGGCGGAGGCGGCCCTGGACAAGCTCTCTCTTGTGTCGGCTACGTTGCAGTCAACTCCTACGTCGCGTCCTTCTAGTCAGGTTGATGTTGTTAGTCAAGTTGATGTTGGTGGCTCAGTGGAGAACATGGATGAAGAGCTCTATGGTTGTTTCTCCCCTCGAGTTGGGGACAACTTGTCGTCGATGTCTGCCGCTGTAAACGAGGCCATCGCCGTGGTCGTCGCCCCTGTGTTGCAGATTATGCCCGAGCTTCAACAACTATGTGTTAGACCTGCTTCGCCTCAGCCGATGGAGGATGTGGAGGTCGTATCACCGGTGACCCCTGTTGAGGGACAGGATTCGCCTAGGTCATCTAAGCAACTAGAGGCGTCTGAGTCCATCGTGTCGGTGATATCTGTGACTGATAATGTTGAGGCGGTCAGCATGTTGGCGTCTGATCCTTTGGAGTCCAGCCAGCCGCTCGCCATTGCGGAGTGTGAAGGTTCCGATGTTACAGTCACTCACTCGCATGAGGCCATTGGGCAGGTTTCTGTGCGTGACAAGGTCAATGATATTCTCTTTCAGATAGAGATTCATAGCTTGCTCAAACGTTTGAAGGCGGCTAGCCCTGGATCTGGCAAGGCGATTGTAGAGGACGCTCTCAAGAGCAAGAGAATGAAGAGTGGCGCCACAAGAAAGGCGTCCGCAGCTGCTTGATGGATGGCCATCAGTCTTTTGGGTTGTCCTTATGGTCTGAGTTGTCAGCGTGGATTTGGTGGTGCCCGTCGTCCTCGGCCATGTTACTCTCGTTGGGTGTTTCTTTGCGATGTAGCAATGTGGGGGTTGGTGGTTGTTATGTGTTGGGTATAGCTGTCGGGTTGATCGCGTGTTTACGGGGTTGCATGCTCCGTGAGGGCATCTCCAGCCGTTCGGCCCCCCAGGGCGCCTAAATAGAGCGGCCTGGGGGCGTGCCGGCGCTAATTCGGCCCCTGGGGGCGACCTAGCTCCCAGTCACGCCCCCACGCGCCGACCCCAGGATGCGGGAAATTTAAACTTGGTCGTTCCCGCTCTTAAAAAACGTCGCAAATCTGGCGATCGGACGTAGTCTGGCATTACAAAAAACAAAGCGCCGCCGCCGCAAGTTCGCGTGCGCAATGATTCACTCGGCGGGGTCAGCTCCAGGCGTTGGCAGAGTCCGCGTGCGCGGGTTCGGCGGTGGCGGAGCTGCTTCGGTGTTGGGCTATGTCGGCACGGCTTCGGCACTGCTGGGCGGCGATGTAGAGGCGTCGTTCGGGCTAGGCATGCGTGTGGTCGTGGGCGTCGTGGGCGTCGTCGGCGTTGCCGTCGGCAGCTCTTTCAGGATGAGGCCGCGCTGCACCAGGTACCACGCCTTGAGCTTCTCGTCGTTGTCGCGGGCCTTCTTGGCTATGGCCCTGTTCCGCCTGTCGGCGGTGACTGCTTCGCGCCGCTGAACTTCCACCCTCCACTCGGCGTTCGACAGGCCCGGTGGCTTCGATGGCGGCGCCCTCGGCTTCCTCTGCTTCGGCTGGGCCACGGCGCCAGTCGCGGTTGCCGCCGCGCGCGGCATGGTGTACTTCTTCGGCGGCATGGCGGCGACTGGAAGGCGAGCGGGAGGGGGTTTGGCGGGAGAAAGGGAAAGAATGACGGGAGGAAGGCGAGAGAATGGCGGGAGGAAGGCGAGCGAGCGGGAGAGATGCGAGGGAAAAGCATCAAGAAACGGCGGGAAAAGGCCCTCGGGTCGCCTCCAGGGCGGGCCCACGCGCCTTTTTCACTTGTGCCGGCTCCCCAAGCGCCCCCAGGGCGCCGGGTTCGGCCTGGGTCCGCCGGCACCAGTTTTGGCCCGAGCCGGCGAAAAACGGGTTTCTGGGGGCCCGACTGGGGCCTTTTTTTGGCGCCGGCGCGGCAAAATCGCCTGGGGAGGGCCTGTTGAGGGCGCGGCTGGAGATGCCCTGAGTAGTCCACATGTGGTTGGTTTGTATCGGTTTTCGTTCGGTTTTCCGTTGATTAACTGGGCAACTCTGTTCTGCTTAATTAATCGATAAGGCAAATCTTTTGCCTCCATTTTAAAAAAAAGATCTTGCAATGTCAAATGTGTGGTGTGGTAGAAAAACACATAGTGTAAACTTATATAGGACTGTAAAAGCACTCTCAAACAAATTATTAATAGATTAAAATTTTGAAACTGCAGAAAGTAATAAAATTATAGGTAGGCACAAACACTACGAGTGTAAAGCAAGTAGATGTAGATTTGCGGACAATGCAGTGAAAGAACATATATAGGTAGGCACAAACACTACGAGTGCATGGTGCAATACTAAGGTTTTTTTTTGGGGCGGGAGGGTGCAAGCTGGTTGGATGAACTGGACAAGTGATATGCGCATCTAGATTCTGGGCAACTGGGACCTCGAGTATTGATACCAATTATGTACTTGTGGGTGGCAAACCAACTTTTCATGCTGAATGAGAGAGGGAAGGCAATCGTGTCTGCCGCTGTATTTGCTTGGTCTGTTTTGTGTTAATTAGCATGATGATTAGATTAGCCTTTGTTAGTTTGTTCACCTTTTTTGTGCCGAGTGGGGAGCAGGGTACCCCACTTTCAGATCCCATGTCCTCTTTTCTCATTGTTTGTCTATCCCCTATCCTGGATAGCAGAGCACTGAAGATAGTCAACTTTGTTGTGCTGCGTGTGATTTCTGCCTCGCTCATCTGTCCTTTTACTCCCCAGATGGTCCTTGCTGCTGCTAATCCAGTTGCAGTAGTAGATAAGGGCGGTCAAAATTCTGAAACTAAAATGTTTTAACTTGATGCAAGTTTCCTTCAAGTGCTGGTTTGCTCTTCGGTTTCCATGAAAACAGGGCCGGTCCTGGTATTTTGGGGGCCCTGGGCGAAACTAAAAGTCGGGACCCTTAATATAAACATTATAATAATAATAAAATTTACACATATTCGCGTCCAAAAGCAGTATTCGTATCAAATGATTTATATATATTACCTTCAAATTTTCTTCACATTCCTCATTGTAAAGTCACTTATGAGGGGGTTGATGTCAATCTCATCCAATAATATCTTCTCGATGCATAATATTACCAATACATTTAATATCTCTTGAGTCATTGTTAACCTTAAATAGTTCTTCAATAATTTCTACTTTGAAAAGCTTTGTCCAATCGATGCGACAGATACATGCACAGTAAATAAGGTGCAATAAGCAATGAAGACATTGGGATAACAATCGACATCTCTCACATGCTTCAAAATCTCCATAACAGACATCACACCATATGACTAACTGTATTTGATAATCTTCAATTCAGAAATAAGATCTTATACCCTAACATAGGAAATAATCTCTTGCTTTAATGTTAGGATTGTCCAATTTCTTGGATCATAAATATCAAAGTAAAATATTAGATGTTCAAGAACACTAGGAGACTGTAAACGTGCATCCAATGAATTAGTTATGTTCAGAGAGCCACTTACAACGTCATCACTGATGTTGGTGCCGACATTTTCTTCTTGCTTCTCGGATTCAGAATTCCCATTAGTTAGTTGTTCTTCCTCCACGGCAACTATAGCAAACTCATCATCATGGTGCATTGACTCATCAGTATTATTCTTGAAAAATGTCAATCACTCATGTCTCTGTGATTCTATGAAGACTAACCACATGTTGTTTCCCTTATTCTTTTCGCTACAAGATGCACATTTTTTGGAGTTGATAATACATTAATTAAAATACAAGAAACACATCAGATTACGGATGAACAGTGGAAGACGAAAATAAATTACGTACTTAATCTACAAAAAATAAATACATCAGATTAGTGTGTACTTAATCTGCAGGGAGGGAATACATCATATACGTCTGATTGGTCGGATCGACGCCTCGATTGGATGCTCAGCGATGACGCGCTGTGGATGTCTAACACTAGCACGAGGCGGGAGGTCGAGAGGCGAACGGCCCTAGCGCTGGAGGCTGTCGATTTGAGACGGGGACACCGGAGCCGCTGGGAGATGCCCTACTGCGCCCAGCGCTGCAGCCTGCGACGACGATTGGGTGATTGGGCATCACGGCTCACGGGAATGTCGCACGGTCAGAGGAAAAACTGCGTGCTTTGCGATCTTCCTCCGTTTCTCGCGCCTTAACTTCGGATCTGGTCAGCGGGGCTACTCGTTTTTCTTTCTAGAAGAAACTAGCTATGGCCTAATGGGCCAACCTACATACGTATATGCAACCTGGGAGGGGGTCCCTAGATTATGGGGGCCCTGGGCGGCCGCCCCCCTGCCACCCCCTCAGGGCCGGCCCTACATGAAAATGAAATAAAAAGGTGGTTTTCTCTTCGGTTTCTGCAAGAATGAAATTAAAAATTGGTTTGCTCTTCAGTTTATCACATCACATCAGCTGGTAGTAGAGGCAGCGCGAGAGAAGTGTGAATGTGTCATGATTGTCATGCAAACGCACATGTAATATGAAAAAAGTGGCCTGATTGGTTGCCTGCTAGTAAAAAAGAAGGAAGAAGAAGAATAAAAAAGGCAAAAGCTGCTTGAAATGATGCGCACCGCATTCTCCGAAACTCTGAATCGCGCCTTTCTCAGGTTTATGCATGAAGTGGCGCCTTTCCGAGCTGGAATGATTCAGTTTGTCTGTTTGTTTCGGTGCTATGATCAACGGTAGAAGCTACTAATAGCACTAGAATCGCTTCTTGTTGTCTCTGATAGATGACAATGTTCTTGTATGAAGTACTCCCTCCGTTCCAAATTACTCGTCGCAAAAATGAATGTATCTAAAACTAAAATACATCTAGATACATCCATACTTGTGACAAGTAATTCGGAATGGAGGGAGTAGTACTATTACTCCTGTTTCAGGAAGTCATTTTTCAGCCTCTGAAAGTTATGGCGATGATTTGTTTTGATTCCCGCGCATGCAAGGTCTGTACTTGCGCGCCGATGCGCTGTCGACCGCTCCTTCCGTTTGTTTGGCCGTGCGCGTTGTCGCCAAGGTAAAAATATTTGCGCCATTTGATCATTTTAGCTGCTCTCGCATCCAATTAACTTTAGTACTCCCTTCATTTATATATATAAGGCCACAAACCCAGGGCTGACACCTAAGTATCTTTCTTGATTTCAGTCCAGATACGTGATAATGATATATAATCAGCAGCGACCCAGGGCTTGGACCAAAATGGCCAGGCAGGTTGCCATCTTTTTCTATATGCACGCATATGTCCGTATGTCGCAACGGGAGAAACAAACTCTCACACACCTCTAGCAAGTCATTTTTTTTGCGTGTCCTCTAGAAAGTCATTTGTGTTGCCGCTTCTCCTCTTTGTCATCATCGTCGATGGTGGTCACCTGTCTATCTATTTATGAGAAATGTGATCAATCCCTAGGCGGCGAGCTTGGTCATTACACTCTACCACGTTGATTTCACAAGCCCCTCCCTGCACCAACTTGTAATTCCTCGTGATTTGCAACTGTCACATTCATCTTCACGTGGTTGAACATCAATATGTCTTGACATATTCTGGTGATTCATTTTCTTAGGGATAATTAGTTTTATGCCCCTAGTTGTGTCCTACTCGGCTGTTTTACCGCTAATTTTCAAAAGTCACCGGTTCTGTCCAAGTCACTTTGCTCCTCTTATGCTTTTGCCCTTTGACCGTTTGACCGTCACTTTAAAAACTTCGTAACAATACTAAATCCGAAAATTGCAAATAAGATACCAAAATATTTAAAAAAACGTTACCTATATGTCAATGTCATTTGCATTCATGATAAAAGTGTTGGAAGTGCCCATCCAAGTTTTAGGTGCTTGGACAATAAATTCTAAAAAATTCAAAAATTCTAAAAAAATTGGTGGCTAAGAATGACAAATGTTTTAAGTGCTTGCCAAGTTTCATCAGGGAATGACATCCGTGGAACTCGTGGCAAAAAAGAAAAACCAGCACTCCAAAATAGATGTTTTTTTTGCCATAACTTCCACGAACGTCATTCCCGGATGAAACTTGTAAAGCACTTAAAACATTTGTCATTCTTTGCCGCCAATGTTTTTTTTGAATTTTTTTAGATTGTATTGTTCATGGTGGTATCATAAGAGCTAAAACTTGAATGGGAACTTTCCAACACTTTTGTCATGAATTCGAATGACATTGACATATAAGTGATGTTTTTACGAACATTTTAGTATCTTATTTGCATTTTTTTGATTTAGTATGAATTTGCTATGAAGTTTTCAAAATGGCAGCCAAACGGTCAAAAGGCAAAAGCATAAGAGGAGCGAAGTGACTTGGACAGAACCGATGGCTTTTGGACATTAGGGGTAAAACAATCGAGTGGGACACAATTAGGGGCATAAAACCAATTATCCCATTTTTACCCTAAATTTCCAAAAACCCTCAGTTCTGCCCAAGCAACTTCGCTCCTCTTATACATTTGCCCTTTGACCGTTTGACCGTTACTTTGTAAACTTCATAGCAACTTCATACTAACACGGGAAAATGCACATAAGATATCAAAATGTTTAGAAAAACATCACCTATATGCGCTTGTCATTTGCATTCATGACAAAGGTTTCAAACTCACTATCTTTACATCCAGAGAGAAACGACCTAACTACTGGAACGTCGAATCACTTGTGCATAGAAAATTCCTCTATTCTATTTAGACTTTCCCTAGTTCGCGGAAGCCTTGGTTTACAAAGCATCCAGTCGTTTTTTTTTCGTAGCGAGTTTTTCCTAAACTGGTTTTATGTGTTTTTTCTTTCTTTTCTTTAATCTTTTCCCCTTTTCTTTACTTTTTTATTTATTATTGTTTTTTCTTTCTTTAAAATGCATGATCAATTTAAAATCCGATGAACTTTTTTTTTTCAAAATCGATGGCCTCTTTTCAAATTAGATGACCTTTTTAAAAATTGGATGAACTTTTTTCAAATTTGATGAACTTTTTTTCAAATTTGATGAACATTTTGTGAAATTGATGAACTTTTTTTCAAGATCGATGATCTTTTTTTACTAATTTGATGAACTTTATTCAAATGGATGAACTTTTTTCAAATTTGATGATTTTTATTTCAAAATTGATAATTTTTTCATTTGTTTTTCAAATTCAATGAACTTTTTTCATACCTTTGATTTCTTTCACAAATTCATGAACTTTTTTTGAAGTTTGTGAACATTTTTCAAAAGCCATGCACATTTTTGAATTCACATTGTTTTTAGTTTTTTGTGATTTTGTATCTTTTATTTTTTTCATCCTTTTCCAAAGTGAACGGTTGACTTCAACTATTCAAGCGCGAGCTGTCCAATTCGATCGAACGGCCGGGAAGGGTGGGGGTGGGCCGGTCCATGGTCGTGCGTGTGAGAGCCATTATCCGCAAACGGCGCTTATAACACCGATTAGGAGCTTCCGGTAGAGCATGGACTGTTTATTACCGCAGCTTCTCAGAATAGAGCATGAACCATTTCACTTTTATTGCAGCGCATGATGAATAATCAGCAGCAGCAGCTGTAGCACTCAACAGCGACCCTCGGCCGCTTGTGCAGTTTGGATCACACCAGCAATACTGCTGCATGCCGTGACTTGCAAGATCAACGCTGGAGTTAGCACAGCTGCTAGTTCTACTAACTAGTAGTAGTAGCCTCGTGTGTGTTTACTCTTTACAGGGCGTGTGAAATGAAGGCACAAGGGTTGGACCAAAATGAAGACACCTGTTCCCAACTGTTACTACAATGGGTGACTTCCTCGTTTCACTTTCAAGTCGGAGAGGCTATATCGGATCGATTCTGCCATTCATCACTGCTCCCAGTAAGTGACTCAGTGCCCCAATCTGTCACGCATCTAATCTAATCGTCTATGTATGGACTGGTGATGGGAGGCATAAACATCACCATTCCATGGCTATTAGAGCATCTACAACCCGACGCCCCATATCCATCCCAAATGCCCGGCCGGGCTGTCCAGTCACTGCCTAAACCTAAAATTGTCACCCGAATGGACATGCCAAATCTGATCAAACATCCGGAACACTCTTCATATCTAGTTAATATCTGAGGTGGATATGGGGACGCCCGGGCGTACCCGGACACGCCCGTCACGTAGGATCCGGCCCACTATGGCCCACCCGACCCCACACATATTGAACCCTATCCGCACTCTGGACAAAACCTTAGCCATATTTTACTCCACTCCACTCTCCTCCGGCCACAAGCTCCCGTTCGGCTATCCTCGACCTTCTCCACCATCGCAGGCAGTGGATCCGTGTCCTACACCTCCTGATCCATTGACTGGGAGCTCCTCCAACGTGGCCCCAAGGAGGAGATGGCCATCCGCTTTGCGCTCCGCCGCTCCCTGGAGGAGTCCGCCAGGCAGCGATCGAACTCCATCTGGCGGGAATTCATCGTATCCGCCAAAATGGCGTATAAATCCGGCCCCAGGGTTGTCACCGCTGCCTCACCGAAGGTGGTGCGGTCTGTCTGGTGTCAGAACGCCGTGGTGGATGTGCAACCTCTGCGTTGGCGCCGAGGCGAAGATGCACAACTGCTTGACGTATGATGCAAATATGGTGCGACGTGCTCGCCATGCGAGGCAACGGGTGTGAGAGTTCGCAATAGTCTTCGCGGGAGACGCCGACGAGGCGCAGTCGCTCTCTCCGGCGCCGGATATGGTGCCCGACAACCCCTAGCATCACAACCGCGTAGCAGTGGACGTGTTCGGCTCAGACCACGACGGATCCACCGGCGACGTGCATGCACAGGCTCGAATAAGGAAGAGCAGGACATGGAGGATGGCGGTGGCTCATGTCCCATGTCCTACTCTACCTCGCCGGCAATCGACCCCTACTTTGTGGGGCTTAGCCGGCCGCTGGACATGGACAGAGCCGGACAACCAAAAGGATGGTCACCGGCGCAAGTTTAGACTAGGTCTATGTTGCATGTAATCGTATGGAATCGATGATTTAAAAATAAGTATTTGGTTGTGAAAATAATTTTTTATGTGTTGTCCAGTCACCGCTAGCAGACGCACCTGGGATCATGAGATGAGGAAAGAGCATTCCCGGGGATCACAATATGAGACCCATTGTCGTCCCTCATTGTCCGTTGCACAAAGCCGATCCGTTGCAATCGGAGGTGGCCCCGACAGGCAGGCAGTGTGACCTGGCGGATCCAATAAAATTGGAATGATATATAGAAGATTAATTAGCATGACCCCCACGCAAGGATGACACAAAAAAAAGAAGAAGCCCCAATAAATACATTTTTTTGCGGGCACCAATAGATGCATTTTAGAGGGTAACTCGTAATTTGCCACGGAACTCTTCAATTTTTGAGGTAATTTTTATTTTTCTCTCAAGGGTTATCATGGCAATTCACATTTCGTGCATACCGGGGAGGCGGTCCAGCCAACGCAGACCTCCGCCGATGCTACTGAATTGCCCATGTAGCCTGATTCTTTCAGTTTTCGGAAGCTTCAATTTGTTTTTTCTTTTCTTTATTTCTGCCGGTTTATTTTCCATGGTTTATCTTCATGTTCTATTAAATATTTTTCAAAATTAATTAGTAAATTTCTAATATTTTTGAAAATTTGGAACATTATTTAAATTCTTGGATTTTTTTTTGCAAATTCATACAATTTTAATCCATGAAGAGTTTTTCATACTCATGAACATTTTAAAATGCAAGATTTTTTTTAAAATTGATTACCATTTTAACATATCATGAATAATTGAACTCATGAACATTTTTTTAGAGTTTGCAAATATTTTATTCGTATTAATGAACTGATTTAAAATTTGTGAATGATTTTTGAAATCTATGAATATTCTTGGAATGTATCAGTTCCACCTTAGTTAAGAAAGTTGAATTTTTGAGGGCAATATATTTGATCTGCACTAGGTTACGCGTATGACAAAGTTTAGTATGGGGGTGAGAGATTTTAGTTAAGTCCCTTCTTCATACACCACACAAAGTTAATCTAGCAACTTGAATAATCATACTTGATGATGAATATAGGTAACTAGAGTTTGTTCCCAAAGCCTAGAAGCCACGTAATTTTTTTTGCATAAACCAATTAGAGGTGTCTACTTGGTTTTGCAGGTTGCATGTTATGTAGTATAGCCTTTGCCATATTAATGAGAACATGTATGAGATGTCTATATGATGTAATATTTAACATGACATGCGAGTAAATAAGTAATAGCCATATGATAGTCACTTTGACATGTGTGTCAACGTTATATAATGCAATTTTTATACAGTAGCTATAGAGATAGTGGTGATAAAATATAGATTACGTATGGTGGTGACAACTTTATCAGGCCATAAGCGAAGTCGAAGAAGAAAAAACTGAAGAAACAAGTCCTGCAGAAAAGTTCTGCCACGGCAACGTTTCCTGTTGCCACGGCAACAACTATGGAAACTTGTGCCAGAACATCATTTTCAAGATACCACGACAAGGAGTTTTGGCAGGAATCTATTTTTGCTAGAACTACTGTCACAACACAGTTTTGGGCTGCCACGACAATGCTTTTGGCTGAAATTTGCTAAAACGAAGAGAACTTCTCTGACGAAAGAGGCTATACCATATCATGCTATTATGTTTATTCCTTATTTTTGTACCCTTTTGATTGCACATTAGTCATTTCTATTATGGTGGTCTCTTATTCTAAAATATCACGTAGTTATTGTTCCCTGAAGTGTAGCACCGTCTACAAAGCATATCTTTTCGGTGTACGTGATGTCCGCATGTGTACGAACAATCAGAGAGGTGTAAGGCGGGTGAAGGTCAGACGTCAGAATGAGATCACATGGTTGTATTGACGTTCAAGGTAGAAACGTCCTAAGCTCGGAAGATGCTCATCAAAGATGAAAAAGAGTCACATTCGGCGGCCGGTGGCGGGGAGGGTAATTCCGGTGCCTCGCTCCGGTTAGTAGTTTAGGTTAGGGTATTCTCCACGCAGGTGTGGCGCTCGGGCAGATTGCGGTGCTTCTTCTTTGAGTTTATTTTCTAGAATCAGATCCTCCTCGACTTCGTTCATTTGGATGTAGTCGACGAAACTCTGTCGTAGATTCCTGCCTTCTCCTTGGGCAGTGAGGTTAATTAGGGTGTCTAGTCGCGTGGCGAGATTCTGATGTTTGGTGCTTCAGATCTTTTGAAGGGTTCAACGGCGACGACTGCGACTCCAGGGCGCTCGTCCTTAGGGGCACGCACACGAAGACTTTCCGATGTCATCGAGAAGGTCAAAACCAGCGCCGATAAGGGAGCGCCGATCGCGACACGTCAGTGGCTCATTCTCGGAATCTCGCTGTAATTTTAATTATGTCTGAGCTGCTTTGCACTTCCGGTGAACTTTGATAATAGATCTGGATCATTTTCGCAAAAAAGTTTTTCTTTATTTTCCATTAAACAAGCCTAGCTAAAGGTTTAGGGCCCACAAGTTAGGGACACGTGCGATGGTGGTTGGTGAGGTACATCGCGGCTTGGCGGCAGCCTGACACGGTGAGGTAGTGCGGTGGCGGGCCGGCAAGGGGCGGCGCGGGGTGATGCGGTGAGGGAGGGGGAGGTGAGGCGAGCCGCGGGCGGTGCTAGTGTGATGGAGATGTGGTGCTGCGTGGTGACGCAAGGGTCTACTCCCGTGAAAGTTCAGGTGGTTTCCTGTCTATGAAATTATACAGGAAGAGTCATATTCCCGTAGATGTGAGGGATGTTGCGGTGAAGTAAACACGATCTTGTAAAACAAAATCAGGTTTACGGGAGTTGTTGGAGGGCTAATTTTTGTTCGACATCCATTAATTGGTAGTCTTTTTTTTTCCGGATATAGTAGAGTTATTGGAGTTGCTTTTAGCAACAACAAAAAACTTCGCTCATTCAAGGGCAAAGAGAGGTTCCATCTTTTTCTTACCCGAAGGACCTAAGTCCTGCCCAGAGTTTACTTGCAACCGGACTGACCAATCAAACGACAACAAAGCTACTACTCTTTATTACTTCTTCGAACAAAAGGTCAATTTGATAGGAGTCATCCTTTGCAACTTTCAACGCATAATTCTTGTGGGTAATAGCATAAATTCGACACAAGGCAACAGTAGAGCTGAACTTTTTTATTATAGACGCACAGCCCGCCTGGTAAATTGATCTTATCATTATCCATGCCGTCTGTGATTTGACCTATGAAGAAAATATATAGACAAATGATTGACATTAGTATGATTTCGTGTTGATTAACAAAGAAGCACCAGATGGCACAAGAACGGAAGAAATGCAGTTGTCATACACTAAAAAAAAGACCAACTTCCAGCATAAACAGAAAAATTAAATTATTACGTGAGTATAATTGACCAGTGCATGCACATACTTGTAACGACAGATTACCTGAAGTAGAGTTCTGAATCGAACGCTTACATTGTGTCGTAGTAGCAAGGCATACAAGAAGAAGTAGAGAAAACAGGACTTGCGCGGTCATGTACTTGTCCATCTAGATAATGTAATGCAACTGTGATGCTTGTTTGTGGTTATTAACAGGATCGAGATTGACAGGGAAATATGTGTTCTAAGCAAAACTGCAAGATGATTTGTCCATCCACAGATGCACGATCCTATATATATATATAGAAATTGCCCAAGCAGGATTTTCATAAACCTTTCAATAGTTTAGAAAGATTTTCAAAATACGTTGGCAAAAAATGATTGCAATTAGGAGTGGGTAAATATTCTCCAAAAATAGCTTTCTATCGTTATTTTTATGCTAGTTTATCTCCGTTTTTGGAACCGATTTCCAAAATAGGGTGGCGAAAATGAATGCAGGCCGTCAAGTTATTATTAGCTAGATTTTATCACCTTGTAATTTTAGACGTGTTTCCAAATTATACTTTTTCTTGAAACAGTGGCAAATTGCAATATGAAGAATTATCTATCATTATTGGGAGTTCAAGATTCCAGCTGCTTGCATCCACGGAATGCAATACATGTGTAGATGGTCAGACATGAGCTTTTTTTTAACACAGTACACAGCAGATGCTCACATACACTCATCAAATCATACGGTAGTGAAGCGGGCAGGCGAGCGATGCGCCGTTAGCATACAAATATTGTTATGATCCCCCTTTTTAAGGCAGTCTAGCCACACTTGATCTAGGGTCTATATATTATTCTACTAATGATTGCCATTTGGATTGGGTGAATATTCCATTACAATAGCCTACAATAAGGGAGGGCTACCTTTGCACAGCCACTTGCCCTTCATGCTGGCCTACTTTATTATAATTGTCATTACACTGCACATTGTTACTTAATTATAGGAGTTATTTGTACCAACAAAGACGTGACATGTTCCTAATTTTTGTAACAAAATTGTACAAGTTGTCATCTGGTGGACAACCATTTTTCTCGTGAATCTGTTCAATACAATTGTGCATCATTTGACTTGACACTACTAGGAAAAGAGCTACTAATGGCGCACCAGTTTTGCCTACTAATGGCGCATCACTGGTGCGCCATCAGTATCACGCCACTAGAATTTTTTACTAATGGCGCACCACTGGTGCGCCATTAGTATCTGGTATACTAATGGCGCATCAGGCAGTGCGCCATTAGTTTTTCCCACGGTGCGCCATTAGTGTCTGCTATACTAATGGCGCACCATACTGTAATGCGCCATTAGTAACAATTTTTTAATTTTTTTTCTTAATCTCATGTCACTATTTCATCTATGAGATATCCAACACATATATATACAATAAGCATCCATATAACAATCATAGCCAACATACAAGTTCCATCATATATACATAGATAGCCAACACACAAGTTCCATCATATATACATACATAGCCAACACATAGTTCCATCGTTACATATTACAGAAGTTTCACATTGTTCATCCAACACCGTTCAGTTCTCATGCATTGTTCTTCTCCTTCTTCTTCCTCAGCCTGATGCGGCAAGAGCGGCGAGGCGGTGGAGGCGGTGGAGGCAGTGGGATGTAGTCTTCTACCTGAATTGGCGCGGTCATGTCGCCCAGCTGTGGGATCGCCGGCGCCACCACCAGTGCGTGGTCATTGTCAGGGACCACCACCATCGCGAGGCCACCTTCAGGCACGACCATCGCTAGGTCATCCTCAGCCACCTCCATCTCTTGCCCTTGGTCAGCCACCACCAGCGCTAGGTCATCCTGCAGCTCCTCATCCCCACTCTGCTCCTCTTCTCCCGCACTCCAGTCCGGATCATCCTTCTTGTTGTCTATGCTGCTGCCAGAATCGCTGCTGCTTTCGCTACCGCCATGGTCGCTGCTGCTTTCGCTACCGCCATGGTCGCTGCTGCTTTGGCTGTAGCCATTGTCGCTGCTGCTGCTCCCATTACCTGTCCAAATGCAACAATGACCGTTAACAATCATTGTGAGACAAAGCCAAATGTAGCGGAATAAAAAGAGGCAGAACGTACCGGCATCATAATCTTCAGCGTAGCGCATGCGGCACATAGTCGGGTTGAACACCTTCACGATGAGCGTGGTGGCGTCGTCGTCGTACCTGAAGAGAAGGAAGTACCCCAGCCGCAGGTCGTAGGCACGGTAGAACTTCTCCCACCCACGAGACAAGTACATGTGGCCCTCCTTGATCATCAACTCCACATCCCACAGCCTGCGAAACCCGCTGCCGGCCTGTCGCACCTTCACATTATTTGGCGGATCTTCACCCATCAGCATGTTCTTAAAACTGTCAGGCAGCCTCTGCAGTTTGGGACAATGAGTGATGTAGGCAAACAACAGATATCATAATAAGATGGGTGAAGCTAGGGGAGATCTCTCATTTTATATACCTGCGTTAGACACTGAAGTCCCAAGTATGATAGTGAAGAACTCGGAAGCATCCAACTCGTACTGCGGTGTCGCAGAGCGGCGGTGGCTGCTTCCCGCCATCTCTGATAAGCAGCAGAAGAGACCAATTAGTACCCTTACAACAGATCATAAAACATACAACGGAAAATTTCAGCATGACCTGGGCAACTGGTATTGGATTCACAGTGTAAAAGATGGATGAAAAGGTATTGTGCCCAAGTACAATATTTAACAATGCAATGCAGATAATCATTTTTTTCTCATAGTACTTTTCCCAAGTAATAATAAACTAAATAACTGAGTAATCCAAATGAGGAAACAGAAAATAGCTGGCTGCAACAACATAGCAAGCCTTCACTTACACAAGAATTCATTTCAAGCATCATTTATTATCTGAAACAGATCATGCTAAAGATACATGATACATCATTTCAGGGATCATTTAATATCAGTACAACTAACTAGCAGTACTTAAACAAGTTAAGCTACTGACTACAGTACTGGCTACTCACTTAAGCTAGAAGCTATAAGTTAAACACATTATAACTTGAGTGTAACTCAGGACAAGTTAAACTTAAGCTAGAAGATACAAGTTGAACACACACCAGGCAGTTTTTACAATATTATCAGAAAAATATCTTCAGTGTAACTCAGGACAAGAAAAATCTCCACCAGAATAGGACTATCATTTAAGAGTAATTTCCTCCAGTCAAACAAAGTTCAAACAAAAACTGACAACACTCTTTTGATTAAGAGCCAAGTCACAACACTCTTTGAAGTTCAAACAAAAACTGACAACACTTGTTTGATCTGTCTCCTCCAAGAAAGAGCCAAGTCAGTCTCACCCAACTAGGGAAACATCAGTTAGACCACTAGCAATTGGGAATACACAACTGGGGCTAGGTTTGTGCTCTAGCTAGGCAGTAAAACAGAGCATATAGAGGCATTGCCTGCCTCTACTGCAAGTGTGGATCTGACCAGGATTATCACAATTAGATCACTAGCAAGACTCACAGTTAGGGATTTCACAAAGAAACTCTGTAAAGTGCCAGAGCCTAACATCTTGCATCACAGAGCAAAGAATAGAAAGTTTGCTGCCTATTCAAACACAAAAACAAAACACTACTTGAAACTTCTGCTACATTTGGACCATGGCAATTTACTTTCATGGAGCATGACAAATGTATTTTACAGATCATGGCATTGTTTTTACTATATGCACCATGGCAAATTTCTTTCACTTCAACAGTTAAGTTCTTGGAATGGGAATATCAAAGACTTTCAGCTAGAATGAGCCTATATAACTTAGGCATAGCACAATACATGGTGCAAAACACACAATGTGCAGATGGTAATGATGACCAGAACATACAAACTGAAGTAGACAAACACCTAAAACTATTCAGTAGTACCATCCATTCTGCTCATATAGACACATACCCATAGTTACAAAACAAAACTGACATAATTCTAGATGCCATTACTGAATTTTTTGACAGTAGCTCCTAACTGTACCTAACTGAATTTTTTGACAGTAGCTCCTAAAGTGGCAAGATGATACAATTTGCGTAACATAACCCTAGAACACATATTCTACTATAAATTTGCTGACTTTTGCTAACCCTAGAACACATCAGAAGGAAATCAAGAGGGGGAAGAGGGTTGTGGTACTCGCGGGAGGTAGCCTAGGGGGAAGGAGGGGAAGGGGGGAGAGGTGAGGAATCACCTGTGGGATAACAGCAGGCTGCCGTAGGAGGGCGCCGGCGTCGAGGAGGCGGCGGGCGGCGGCGCGTCGAGGATGCGGCACGTCGAGGAGGCAGCGCGTCGAGGAGGAGGCGGCGCGTCGAGGAGGAGGCGGCGCGTCGAGGAGGCCGCGACGCCTTCTTGCTTCCCCGAGCCCTTCCTCGAAGACGGCGATGGGGGGCAGGGCAGGGGCTGATTGGGAGCGGCGACGGAGACGGAGGGAAGGGGCGGCGGCGGCGTGGGTCGGGGCAGCAGGTGGAAGGCGGCGCTCGAGGGGGAGGAAGGGGAGAGGGAGGCGGCGGGGGCGCATGGGCGGCGGCGACGCGGTGGAGCGGCGCGGTGGACGAATCAAATTCTGGCGAGAGGGAGAGGGGGAAGGTGCGGCGCGGGTTAGATTTTTTCATAGCAATGGCGCACCAGCAACACGTGCGCCATAAGTAAGAATTTTTTTATTATTTTTTAAAAAATGAATATGAAACAGTAATGTTTTTTATAAAAACAGTAATAAGTGTTGTTTAACAACAATTGTAGTCTACACTTTATTATTATTATTTTTTAGAAAATGAATATGAATATGAAACAGTAATAATTTTTTATAAAAACAGTAAATAATTTTTTATTAAATATCATCAAATTTGTTATTTGAAAATATCATCGGCGGCGGCGGTGGAGCCGGGGAGGGTGCGGTTGGGTCGTCGGCGGCGGGTGGAGCGGGGGAGGGTGCGGGGGGTGCTCGTCGGCGGTGGTGGAGCGGGGGGGGGGGGGAGGGTGCGGGGTGGAGCGGGGGAGGGTGCGGTGTGGGTCGTCGGCGGTGGTGGAGCTAGCGGGAGAGGGTGCGGGGGTGGTCGTCGGCGGCGGTGGAGCGGGGGAGGGTGCGGGGGGTGCTCGTCGGCGGTGGTGGAGCGGGGGAGGGTGCGGGGTGGAGCGGGGGAGGGTGCGGTGTGGGTCGTCGGCGGCAATGGAGCTAGCGGGAGAGGGTGCGGGGGTGCTCGTCGGCGGCGGTGGAGCGGTGGAGGGTGCGGTGTGGGTCGTCGGCGGCGGTGTGGAGCTAGCGGGAGAGGGTGCGGGGGGTGCTCGTCGGCGGCGGTGGAGCGGGGGAGGGTGCATGCGGGGGGTGCTCGTCAGCGGCCGGCGGTGGAGCGGGGGAGGTTGCGGTGGGTCGTCGTCGGCGGTGGAGCTAGCGGGAGAGGGTGCGGGTGGGATCGAGATCGAGATGAACGGGGATAGCGATCGAGATATGGAGGGGGATCGAGATCGAGATGGAGGGGGGAATTTACAGTAATGGCGCACTATCTGTGTGGTGCGCCATTACTAGTTAGAACTAGTAATGGCGCACTGCCTGTCTGATGCGCCATTAGTGTGTATGAAAAAATGGAAAAAATATATTTAACACTAGTGGCGCACCCCGTTTCTGGTGCGCCATTAGTGTCTTCCACACTAATGGCGTATCACCAACAGGTGCGCCATTAGTATATACTAGTGGCGCACTGCTTCCCCGGTGCGCCATTAGTATCAATCCTATCTATAGCCATTTTCCTAGTAATGTGAGACCTAAACATTTGATTCCACGAAGAAATGTTGCGGTAACAAAAACATCCAAAAGCGACATAACATGCCTAGAAATCAAGGATCCAAGCGTCACGGAAAGGACAAACATCAGAAATGGGCCTACTTATGGATATCACCCTAGTAAATAGGTAGTGAGGCCGCAGGGCCCAAATGATTAGGTTAACACACGCCAACCTACCCATACTTCTTTTATCGAAAGAGAAATGGGCGCCAAAGGTTTGATCAAAAGAGATTGGCAAGCCCGGTTTCTTTAGGTTCTTTGGGAGGTCTGAGGCGTAAAACCAGCCCTGTTGCCATGACCTCATCATCTGTGGCATCGGAAGCTGGAAATATCCTGATTTTGGATGAGGCCAGATGATTGCTTCACCATAGTCCGATATCAGACCATTCTCCCTCCGCTGCCTCACTTCGTAGAAGTGATGCCAGAGACCATAGTGCAGAGCCATTGCAAGAAACAATCGCGCGAAGTGACAAAGCGGGCGAGATGCAAAACCTGTTTGGCGCGATGTGGTGAAACTGACAATCGTAGTAATGAAGGATCCCATGGACGAAATGGTGAAGGGGGAGAGAGATACCGCAACAAAGAAAGGCGGTCAGGCAGAAATCCTGGCAACCATATCTTACAGATGAGAAAAGGCAATCCTAGAAATCGACCAACTCCCCACACCTCTTGGCAAGGCGACTGTGCCGACGAACGAAGAAGAACTGGAGCTCAGAGAGCTCTCTGCCATGGCATCTCCCCGGTCCCCGATGCTGCGTCACTCCCGCTCTCCATCATAGCCACCTATAGCACCAGATCTCAGTTTTCCGACTTGTAGCAACGGAGGAAGCGTGATCTAATTAGAGGGATAAGGTACACAGCCCACGGTTTCCTCCTCCTCAGTTTATAAATACGAGTGTGGAACATGAAACAATGGCACACCCCCCAAGGCTTGCATCGGAAATAGGATGGCACGTTGAGCTCTGGTGCGGGAAACAAGGACAAGACACTTGTTGTTGCTCGTCCTGAGACGTGGCTTGGCAAGGAAGACCTCTTCAGAGATCTCTGATGACCATGATCCAACTCATTTAGTGGGACCCCATCTTTTTCCTTCAACAAACTTCTGGACCAAATGTGTGATCCGAAGCCGCAGCGACACAATTCTGTAGGTCCCCATCCCGGACATGGCATAAGCCCAAACAATAAAGTTTCGTGATTATGAATCCGCGAGTTCACCACAGGAGCACTAAAGCAACATATGTTCTTGAAGCCACAACCGAGAGGCCGCACACTTGGCAAGCCCACATATTCTTGAAGCCTGGCTCATGCAAATGGACCATGATAGGATGAGCCCGCGTGGGTCCCCATTCACGAGAACCAGAAGACTCGAAGTTTAGAAACGCTCAGGGGCTAATGACGTATAACATACTAGGGGTGTTCCTTCAGTGAGAAGCCCGACAACAATCTTGCCTAGGGGCCCAGGTGGTCTGACAGAGGTCCGGCGTCAATGGCGGTGGGGTGGGGTGGGGGGGGGGGGGGAGCCCGGAGGCCTGAATAGTTTAATGCTATGGTTAGAATTTATTCCTAATATTTTTCTCGTAGTTGCGGATGCTTGCGAGGGGGTTAATCATAAGTAGGAGGTTTGTTCAAGTAAGAGCATCACCTAAGCACCGGTCCACCCACATATCAAATTATCAAACTAGCGAACAAGGATCGAATGAACATGATGAAAGTGACTAGATGAAATTCCCGTGTACCCTCAAGAATGCTTTGCTTATTGGCCTTTCCTTTGCCTCACTCATCATCAGAGAGGCACCAATGAGGATGATGAACCCCTCTGTGAGGGTGTCTAGATTGAATCTGGTGGTTCTGGAACTTGTGGCAACTGTAATTGATTTTCGTCGACTCCCCTAGTGTTTCTAGAATATTGGGTATTTATATAGCAAAGAGGCGGTGCGGGAGGCCACCAAGGTGGGCACAACCCACCTGGGAACGCCTGGGGGACCAGGCACGCCCTGGTGGGTTGTGGCCCCCTCGAGGCGCCCCCAGGTGCTTCTCCGACCCATTGGGTGTTTTCTGGTCCATAAAAATTTCACAAAAAGTTTCGTTGTATTTAGACTCCGTTTGATATTGATTTCCTGTGATGTAAAAATCAAATAGAAAACAACAACTGACATTGGCACTATGTCAATTGGTTGGTACCAAAAAATGATATAAAATGAATATAAAATGATTGTAAAACATACAAGAATGATAATATAACAACATGAAGCAATTAAAAATTATAGATGCGTTGGAGACGTATCACGGTGATGGATACTTTTACCCAACATGGGTGGCATCATGATCTTAGCATTGGCCCCCTCCGCTTTAGGCGTTATACGGATCTTTTTGTATTTTGCCTTTTTTTTTTAAATTTCGTTTGTGCGAGAGGATCTTATTTGGCTGTGTGCATCTTAGTTATGCAGAGGCCGGATGTAATGCTTAAATCTTTTAAGTAATAAAGCGCCCCTTCTCAAATGAATCAGCTAATCAATAAACTATCTAAAATCTAGTGTAGTCTTGTGATCGTTCGTTCATAGTTAATAGCGAAGCCAAACAGGGAGATAGCTTATCCTTTGGCCCTTTGTTGATGTTTGTGTGCTTCTTATCGTACCCGTCGGTCACCGCCACCTTGAACTGTAGTGACTCTGGCGGCACTTGGATCGTCCTCCACGACCCTAGTCCTCGATGACGAGCCCACCATAGTGCCTGACGCATGTCCTAGCTCATCAATACCTGCCGCTTGAATGGCTCGCCTGCCTCGTCGTCCTGACCTCTGACGATGGTCATCATTTCTTTGAAGGCTATCACTTGTTCTTACTGCTCCACGTCCTGGCTGTGGGATTGTCGGTAACCGGCAGTGCCACGTTGCTGCTAGTGGGTTCACTCGACCGCTGATAGGATCTAGTTGTGTAGCTATCCTTCGCCGCGACCAAAACGGCGGGGGGATTTTAAGCCGAGGACCTCATTGTACAAATTCCACTAGTTTCAGAGGTTTTGACACGTGTCAGCTCATTGACATATTTGTGTAATTTTTTTATCCAAACCAGAGTTAGTGGACCAGTTTTATGGGGTTTTCAAGATTATGTATGATCTTGTTATCTCTCTGCAAGTAAATGTATTGCGGGTGTAATTAACTCTTTCTCAGTCTATCCCTTCACTTTTGACCACAACCTGTTTGTTAGGTACTTGAAAGCACTCATCCTAGAGGAACCAACATCAGATGGCATACC
Organism: Aegilops umbellulata; assembly: GCA_032464435.1. Lineage (NCBI taxonomy): Eukaryota > Viridiplantae > Streptophyta > Magnoliopsida > Poales > Poaceae > Aegilops > Aegilops umbellulata. Next base: position 3,273,039 of record CP136057.1, on the reverse strand, counting down.
CAAATATTTCTCATCTAGAGTCTCAGTATGGACAGTGAGTAGCCCTCTGATTTCATGTCTGACATTATCTAGTGTTCCTTTACTGAAATAAATCGAAGACTTATTGGTATTGATTTGTTGCCCTGAAGCTTTACAATAGGAATCAAGTAGGTTTGACACTTACATCACCCTGAACCATTTGCCTTAAAAAATAGAAGGCTATTGTCAGCAAATAACAAGGAGAGAATTCCTTATTTGGCCCTTTGTTAAAATCTGGTTCCCTATTTGGCCCTAGAAATTTCATTTTCCCCTTTTTGACATCATAAATTCATTTTATTCCTTCTATGACACTTGTGTCACTTTTTGCTGTTAACACCGTCAAATGTGACTTGAAATGTCTTATCTACCCCTGCTTTACCATGTCGGAAAAAACAGAAAAATCTAGTTGCGGCGCGAGGCATGGAGGGAGGCGCGGCAAATAATGATGGACGGTCGAGGCGGCACTGTGCAGGCCCAAGTCGCGGCACCGGACGTCACGCCCCGAGACCCTCTAGTTGCTGCCCCTCTCGCTAGTGCAAAGGCCAAACAAACCTGGCCAGCATGCATAGTCTCCACATAGCCATTTGAATGTCCCAAGTATTTCTAGAGTGTTGCCAGCACATGCATGTACATCCCATAAATATCAGGCCACATAGGTAGCTACTTCATGATTAATTTGTACTTCTACTTACTTTGTACTACTGCTTAGTCAGACCGACATGAGCCAGAGGAAAAACTCCACATCTATTCTTCTCTTCTCACAAGTACTTAGCTTGGGAGAATTTCCTCCACCCGTGTACATCTTCCCATTATCCATGTACTAATCTTGTTTTAACTTGTAGCGTTACTAGTCATGCATGGCTCATGTATAAATACACACATGCACGCACATTCAAGGCACTGACGCATTGCCACATCGCCATTGCTTTTGACTTCCAGTTCATAATTTTGGTCACAAAATACATTAGGGGTAAAATGGACTTTTCACGTTGCATTTAACGGTGTTAGTTGTCAAAACTGACGAAAATGTCATAGAGGGAACAAAATGAAGTTTGAGTGTCAAAACAGGAAGAATTTTTTTTACTAGGGCCAAAAGGGGAATCAAATTTTAAGGAAGGGCCAAATAAGGAATTCTCTCAATAACAAGTGTTGAACTCGTAGTGCTGAAGGAGGCACTTGAATCCCACTCGAATGCAACGACTGATCTCTTTTGAGGAGGCCAGAAAGGCCCTCTGCTGCTAACATTAAAGGGTAGGGGGATATTGGGTCTCCCTGCCGAATACCTCTCGAAGATTTGAAATCTTCATGTTTCGTTTCATTGAAAAGAACTGAGTATGAAACATATTTAACCAAGTTCATCACAATTGAATCCCATCTCTTAGAAAAAGCAAGCTTTAACATCAAAGCTTCAAGGTATGCCACTCCACCCTATCATATGCCTTCATCATGTCCAGTTTCAAAGAGCAGGGGCGGTGTTTCAAAGCTTTGTTTAGTTTCATAAAATGCAGACACTCATAAGCTACAAAGATGTTATTAGTAATAAGCCTCCCAGGGATGAAGGTAGACTGCTCTGCAAAAATAATATTTGGGAGGATCTCTTTCATCGGTTAGCAATGACTTTAGAAGCAATTTTGTGTAGGACATTGCACGAGCTGATTGGGTGGGATTGAGTTAGTGAAGAGGTGTTCTTTACCTTTGGGATCAAAACCAGATAAGTATTATTGATGCACTCAGTGCTCTCTATGTATTCCACAATGCGCACTACTGCCCTTGTTACCTTGCTACCTCTTGAGCATGCGTTGGTTTTCCCTTGAAGAGGAAAGGGTGATGCAGCAAAGTAGCGTAAGTATTTCCCTCAGTTTTTGAGAACCAAGGTATCAATCTAGTAGGAGACTACACGCCAATCGCCTAGTACCTGCACAAACAATCAAGAACCTTGCAACCAACGCGATAAAGGGGTTGTCAATCCCTTCACGGCCACTTGCAAAAGTGAGATCTGATAAAGATAATAAGATAAATATTTTTGGTATTTTTGTTGCATAGATTGAAAAGTAAAGATTGCAAAATAAATAGTAAACTAGAATTATAGATCAGAAACTTATATGATGTAAAGTAGACCCAGCTGCCATAAGTATCACTAGTGGCTTCTCTCAAGATAGCATATATTACGGTGGGTGAACAAATTACTGCCGAGCAATTGATAGAAAAGCGCATAGTTATGAGAATATCTAGGCATGATCATGAACATAGGCATCACGTCCATGTCAAGTAGACCGAAACGATTCTGCATCTACTACTATTACTCCACACATCGACCGCTATCCAGCACGCATCTAGAGTATTAAGTTCATAAGAACAGAGTAATGCATTAAGCAAGATGACATGATGTAGAGGGATAAACTCAAGCAATATGATATAAACCCCATCTTTTTATCCTCGATGGCAACAATACAATACGTCTCGGTTCCCTTTCTGTCACTAGGATTGAGCACCGCAAGATTGAACCCAAAGCTAAGCACTTTTCCCGTTGCAAGAAAGATCAATCTAGTAGGCCAAACCAAACTGATAATCCGAAGAGACTTGCAAAGATATCAAATCATGCATATAATAATTCAAAGAAGAATCAAATATTTTTCATAGATGATCTTGATCATAAACCCACAATTCATTGGATCTCTGCAAACACACCGCAAAAAGTATTACATCGAATAGATCTCTAAGAACATCGAGGAGAACTTTGTATTGAGAACCAAAGAGAGAGAAGAAGCCATCAAGCTAATAACTATGGACCCGAAGGTCTATGGTAAACTACTCACACATCATCGGAGAGGCTATGGTGTTGATGTAGAAGCCCTCCGTGATCGAATCCCCCTCCGGTAGATCGCCGGAAAAGGCCTGAAGCTGGGATCTCACGGGTACAGAAGGTTGCGGCGGTGGAAAAGTGGTTTCGTGGTTCTCCTGGATGTTTTCAGGGTATAAGAGTATATATAGGCGGAAGAAGTAGGTCGGTGGAGCTACGATGGGCCCATGAGGGTGGGGGCGCGCCCTCCTGCCTCATGGCCACCTTGTTGCATATCTGACTTCCACTCCAAGTCTCCTGGATTGCATTTCTTCCAAGAAAGATGCTCGCGAAGGTTTCGTTCCGTTTGGATTCCGTTTGATATTCCTTTTCTGCGAAACACTGAAATAGGCAAAAAAAAAACAGCAACTAGCACTGGGCCTCCGGTTAATAGGTTAGTCCCAAAAATAATATAAAACAACATATTAAAGCCCATTAAACATCCAAAACAGATAATATAATAGCATGTAACAATCAAAAATTATAGATACGTTGGAGACGTATCAACATCCCCAAGCTTAATTCCTGCTCGTCCTCGAGTAGGTAAATGACAAAAACAAATTTTTTGATGTGGAATGCTACCTAACATAATTTTCAATGTAATTTTCTTATTGTGGGATGAATGTTCAGATCCAAAAGATTCAAGACAAAAGTTTAATATTGACATAAAAATAAAAATACTTCAAGCATACTAATAAAGCAATCATGTCTTCTCAAAATAACATGGCCAAAGAAAGTTATCCCTACAAAATCATATAGTCTGGCTATGCTCTATCTTCATCACACGAAATATTTAAATCATGCACAACCCCGATGACAAGCCAAGCAATTGTTTCATACTTTGATGTTCTCAAACCTTGTCAACTTTCACGCAATACATGAGCGTGAGCCATGGACATAGCACTATAGGTGGAATAGAATGGTTGTTGTCGAGAAGACAAAAAAAGGAGAAGATATTCTCACATCAACTAGGCATATCAATGGGCTATGGAGATGCCCATCAATAGATATCAATGTGAGTGGGTAGGGATTGCCATGCAACGGATGCACTAGAGCTATAAGTGTATGAAAGCTCAACAAAAGAAACTAAGTGGGTGTGCATCCAACTCGCTTGCTCACGAAGACCTAGGGCATTTTGAGGAAGTCCATCATTGGAATATACATGCCAAGTTCTATAATGAAAAATTCCCACTAGTATATGAAAGTGACAAAATAAGAGACTCTCTATCATGAAGATCACGTTGCTACTTTGAAGCACAAGTGTGGAAAAAGGATAGTAACATTGTCCCTTCTCTCTTTTTCTCTCATCATTTTTTTATGGTGGGCTTCTTTGGCCTCTTTTTTTATTTGGGCTTCTTTGGCCTGTTTTATTTTTTCGTCCGGAGTCTCATCCCGACTTATGGGGGAATCATAGTCTCCATCATTCTTTCCTCACATGGGACAATGCTCTAATAATGAAGACCATCACACTTTTATTTACTTACAACTCTAGAATTACAACTCGATACTTAGAACAAATATGACTCTATGTGAATGCCTCCGGCGGTGTACCGAGATATGCAATGAATCAAGAGTGACATGTATGAATGATGAATTGTGGCCTTGACACAAATACGATGTCAACTACATGATCATGCAAAGCAATATGACAATGATGGAGCGTGTCATAATAAACGGAACGGTGGAAAGTTGCATGGCAATATATCTCGGAATGGCTATGGAAATGCCATAATAGGTAGGTATGGTGGCTGTTTTGAGGAAGGTATATGGTGGGTGTATGATACCGGTGAAAGGTTCACGGTATTAGAGAGGCTAGCAACGGTGGAAGGGTGAGAGTGCGTATAATCCATGGACTCAACATTAGTCATAAAGAACTCACATACTTATTGCAAAAATTTATTAGTTATCAAAATGAAGTACTACGCGCATGCTCCTAGGGAGATAGATTGGTAGGAAAAGACCATCGCTCGTCCCCGACCGCCACTCATAAGGAAGACAATCAATAAATAAATCATGCTCCGACTTCATTACATAACGGCTCACCATATGTGCATGCTACAGGAATCAAAAACTTTAACACAAGTATCTCTCAAATTCACAACAACTCAACTAGCATCACTCTAATATCACCATCTTCATATTCAAAACAATCATAAGGAATCAAACTTCTCATAGTATTCAATGCACTTTATATGATAGGTTTTATTATACCCATCTTGGATGCTCATCATATTAGGACTAATTTTATAGCCAAAGCAAATTACCATGCTGTTCTAAAAGACTCTCAAAATAATATAAGTGAAGCATGAGAGATCAATAATTTCTATAAAATAAAACTACCACCGTGCTCTAAAAAGATATAAGTGAAGCATTAGAGCAAAATTATCTAGCTCAAAAGATATAAGTGAAGCACATAGAGTATTCTAATAAATTCCGATTCATGTGTGTCTCTCCCAAAAGGTGTGTACCTAAAGGATTATTGTGGTAAACTAAAAAGCAAAGACTCAAATCATACAAGACGCTCCAAGCAAAACACATGCCATGTGGTGAATAAAAGTATAGCCTCAAGTAAAGTTACCGATAGACGAAGACGAAAGAGGGGATGCCTTCCAGGGCATCCCCAAGCTTAGGATTTTGGTTATCCTTGAATTTTACCTTGGGGTGCCTTGGGAATCCCCAAGCTTAGGCTCTTGCCACTCCTTATTCGAAAATCCATCAAATATTTACCCAAAAACTTGAAAACTTCACAACACAAAACTTAATCAGGAAATCTCATGAGCTCCGTTAGTGTAAGAAAACAAACCACCACTTTAAGGTACTGTAATGAACTCATTATTTATTTATATTGGTGTTAGACCTACTGTATTCCAACTTCTCTATGGTTCATACCGCCCGATACTAGCCATGGATTCATCAAAATAAGCAAACAACACACGAAAAGCAGAATCTGTCAAAAACAGAACAGTCTGTAGTAATCTGTATCAAACGTATACTTATGGAACTCCAAAAATTCTGAAATAAATTGGTGGACGTGAGGAATTTATCTATTAATCATCTTCGAAATAATCAACCTAAAATCACTCTCCACTAAAAAACTGGCAGCTAATCTCGTGAGCGCTAAAGTTTATGTTTTTTACAGCAAGATTGCCAAGACTTCACCCAAGTCTTCCCAAAGGTTCCACTTGGCACAAACACTAATTAAAACATAAAACCACATCTAAACAAAGGCTAGATGAATTATTTATTACTAAATAGGAAAAAAAGCAAGGAACAAAAATAAAATTCGGTTTCCTTTCCCAACAAGCGCTATCGTTTAACGCCCCTAGCTAGGCAGTGATAATTTTGATGATGCTCACATGAAAGAAAAGAATTGAAGCACAAAGAGAGCATCATAAAGCATATGAAAAACACATCTAAGTCTAACATAATTCCTATGCATAGGAATCTTATAGGCAAATAAATTATCAAGACAAGCAAAAACTAGCATGTGCAAGAAAGAAGTGAGAAACAATAACAATCTCAACATAACGAGAGGTAATTTAGTAGCATGAAAATTTCTACAACCATATTTTCCTCTCTCATAATAATTACATGTGAGATGATATTCAAATTCAACAATATATCTCTCACATAAAATTTTCTCTACATGATCCACATGCATGCAAAGTTGACACTCTTCCAAAATAGTGGGAATATCATTAACTAAAGTCATGACCTCTCCAAACCCACTTTTATCAAAAACTTCATAAGATTGAACATTATCCAAATATGTGGGATCTGAAGTTGACACTCTTCCAAACCCACGTTTAGTATTATTGCAAACATTATTATCAATCTCATATTCATCATGTGGCTTAAATAAAATTTCAAGATTGTAAGAAGAATCACCCCAATCATGATCATTGCAACAAGTAGTGGACATAGCAAAACTAGCATACCCAAGCTTAGGGTTTTGCATATCATTAACACAATTGACATAAATAGAATTTATAATAATATCATTGCAATCATGCTTTTCATTCAAGGAGCTATCGTGAATCACTTCATAAGTTTCTTCTTTCAACACTTCATCACAATTTTCAGATTCACGAATTTCAAGCAAAACCTCATAAAGATAATCTAGTGCACAAAACTCACTAGCAGTAGGTTCATCATAATTGGATCTTTTAAAAATATTAGCAAGAGTATTAGGATCCATAACAATAGATTTTTAGCAAGCGAAGATGCAAGCACATAGAAGGCACATGGCAACACAAGAAAATGAAAAAGACGAACGGAAGAGGGGCGAAGAAAAGGCCGAGGTGAAGTGGAGGAGAGGAAAACGAGAGGCAAATGGTCAATAATGTAATGCGAGGGAGAAGAGTTTGTGATGGGTACTTGGTATGTCTTGACTTGAGCATAGATCTCCCCGGCAACGGCACAAGAAATCCTTCTTGCTACCTCTTGAGCATGCATTGGTTTTCCCTTGAAGAGGAACGGATGATGCAGCAAAGTAGCGTAAGTATTTCCCTCAGTTTTTGAGAACCAAGGTATCAATCCAGTAGGATACTACACGCAAATTGCCTAGTACCTGCACAAACAATCAAGAACCTTGCAACCAACGCGATAAAGGGGTTGTCAATCCCTTCACGGCCACTTGCAGAAGTGAGATCTGATAAAGATAATAAGATAAATATTTTTGGTATTTTTGTTGCATAGATTGAAAAGTAAAGATTGCAAAAATAAATAGTAAACTAGAATTATAGATCGGAAACTTATATGATGTAAAGTAGACCCGGGGCCATAGGTATCACTAGTGGCTTCTCTCCAGATAGCATATATTACGGTGGGCAAACAAATTACTGCCGAGCAATTGATAGAAAAGTGCATAGTTATGAGAATATCTAGGCATGATCATGAATATAGGCATCACGTCCGTGTCAAGTAGACCGAAACGATTCTGCATCTACTACTATTACTCCACACATCGACGGCTATCCATCATGCATCTAGAGTATTAAGTTCATAATAACAGAGTAACGCATTAAGCAAGATGACATGATGTAGAGGGATAAACTCAAGCAATATGATATAAACCCCATCTTTTTATCCTCGATGGCAACAATACAATATGTCTCGTTTCCCTTTCTGTCACTAGGATCGAGCACCGCAAGATTGAACCCAAGGCTAAGCACTTCTCCCATTGCAAGAAATATCAATCTAGTAGGCCAAACCAAACTGATAATTCGAAGAGACTTGCAAAGATATCAAATCATGCATATAAGAATTCAGAGAAGAATCAAATATTGTTCATAGATAATCTTGATCATAAACCCACAATTCATTGGATCTCGGCAAACACACTGCAAAAAGTTTTACATCGAATAGATCTCAAAGAACATCGAGGAGAACTTTGTATTCAGAGCCAAAGAGAGAGAAGAAGCCATCTAGCTAATAACTATGGACCCGAAGGTCTATGGTAAACTACTCACACATCATCGGAGAGGCTATGGTGTTGATGTAGAAGCCCTCCATGATCGAATCCCCCTCCGGCAGATCGCCAGGAAAGGCCCCAAGATGGGATCTCACGGGTACAGAAGGTTGCGGCGGTGGAAAAGTGGTTTCGTGGCTCTCCTGGATGTTTTCAGGGTATAAGAGTATATATAGGCAAAAGAAGTAGGTCGATGGAGCTAAGAGGGGCCCACGAGGGCCGGGGCACGCCTACCCCCCTGGGCGCACCCTCCTGCCTCGTGGCCGCCTCGTTGCGTCTCTGACTTCCACTCCAAGTCTCCTGGATTGCGTTTGTTCCAAGAAAGATCCGCGCGAAGGTTTCGTTTTGTTTGGATTCAGTTTGATATTCCTTTTCTGCGAAAACTGAAATAGGCAAAAAAACAGCAAGTGGCACTGGGCCTCCGGTTAATAGGTTAGTCCCAAAAATAATATAAAAGAGCATATTAAAGCCCATTAAACATCCAAAACAGATAATATAATAGCATGGAACAATGAAAAATTATAGATACGTTGGAGACGTATCATACCTCACCCCCCACAGATGTCTAATCATTCTGAAAAAGTGCGCCGGGTAACCATCTGGGCCTGGTGCTTTCATGGGAAACATTTGGAATAGTGTAGTTTTAACCTCCACATTAGTATATGCAATATTTAACAAAATGTTCATTGCGTCAGTCACTTTAACCGGGACCGCGCCAAAACCTCCTACATATTAGCAACACCCTCTATTGCAAATAGATCTTTGTAAAATTATGTTTCCATCTCCTCGAGCTCATTATGTTGCCATGGGTGTTTTGCAGTGACTTTATGAGATTTTTCCTTCTCCTCATCATATCTCTCAAGTGGAAGTACTGAGTGTTTCTATTTCTGCAACTAAGCCACTCCACATGCGATTGTTGCTTCCATAGTAGCTCTTCCCAGTGGTATAGTTCCACTAGCCACTCCACAATTTTCACATCTTGGTGTGACAGACTGACTCGACAAGGAAGGTGTCTCAGTATCTCCAGCTCGTGCTTGAGGCACTTGATTTCTCTACGTACATTCCCAGAGGTAAGGTGATCCCAACTAGAGAGATCACCTGACAACTCCCAAAGTTTATCTTGCTCCTCCAAAACTGAAATAACACCCGAGCTCCTCTTCCAGATCCCATTAAGGCAAGTTTTCAGACGGGGTTTAGTTTCCCACATAATCTTGTCCATAAAGGGTCTAGTGCCCTTATTATTCATGAGCTCATCTGAAAACTTCAGTACAATTGGGCTATGATCAGAACACGCTGTCGAGGTTTGATTAATCTACGCCACCGGAAACAAGGAATACCATAAGTTGTCCGCCACTACTCGGTCTAATCGGACCCTTGTTAAGGAGCCACATGCTAATTTTTTCTTGAAAGTCCACGGGGTCCCACTGTAACCCAGATCAGTTGGACTGCATAAGTCCAAGGCATTGATACGTCCATTTTGCATCATGTTTACCTACTGTTATATGTGATGTTTTTATGCATAATAATGCTTTTTGGAGTAATTCTAATGCCTTCTCTCTCATAATATGCAAGGTTCACACAAAGAGGAAGAATTCCGGCAGCTGGAAATCTGGACCTGGAAAAGCTATGCCAGGCCAGCTATTCTGTACAACTCCAAACAATCTGAAACTTCACGAGGATTTTTTATGAAATAAATAAGAAATACTGGAGTAAATAACCACCGGAGGGGGCCACCTGGTGAGCACAAGACACCAGGGCGCGCCTGGCCCTGGTGGGTTGTGCTCAGCCCGGCCCACCTCGGTGCCCATCTTATGGTATATAAGTCATGTTGACCTACAAAAAATAAGGAGAGCACTTTCAGGATGGAGCGCCACCGTCTCGAGGCGGAACTGGGGCAGGAGCACTTGTGCCCTTCGGCGGCGCGATTCCGCCGGGGGAACTTCCCTCCGGGAGGGGGAAATCATCGTCATCATCATCACCAACAACTCTCCCATCTTGGGGAGGGCTATCTCCATCAACATCTTCAATAGCACCATCTCCTCTCAAACCCTAGTTCATCTCTTGTGTTCAATCTGTGTACCGGAACTATAGATTGGTGCTTGTGGGTGACTAGTAGTGTTGATTATATCTAGTGGAAGATTATATGTTAAGATCCAATATGCTATTTAATATCCCTATGATCTTGAGCATGATTATCATATGTGATTAGTTACTTTTGTTCTTAGGGTCATGGGAGAAATCCTGTTGCAAGTAATCATGTGAACTTGATATGTGTTCGATATTTTGATAGTATGTATGTTGTGATTCCCTTAGTGGTGTCATGTGAACGTCGACTACATGACACTTCACCATATTTGGGCCTAAGTGAATGCATTATGGAGTAGTTATTAGATGATGGGTTGCGAGAGTGATAGAAGTTTAAACCCTAGTTTATTCGCTATTCCGTAAGGGACCTATTGGATCCAAAAGTTTACTGCTATAGTTAGAATTTATTCTTAATACTTTTCTCTTAGTTGCGGATGCTTGCGAGGGGGTTAATCATAAGTAGGAGGTTTGTTCAAGTAAGAACATCACCTAAGCACCGGTCCACCCACATATCAAATTATCAAAATAGCGAACACGAATCGAATCAACATGATGAAAGTGACTAGATGAAATTCCCGTGTACCCTCAAGAACGCTTTGCTTATTATAAGAGACCATTTTGGCCTGTCCTTTGCCTCAAAAGGATTGGGCTACCTTGCTGCACTTTTGTTACTATTATCGTTACTTGCTCGTTACAAATTATCTTGCTATCAAACTACTATGTTACTTACAATTCTAGCACTTGCAGACATTACCTTACTGAAAACCGCTTGTCATTTCCTTCTGCTCCTCGTTGGGTTCGACACTCTTACTTATCGAAAAGGCTACAATTGATCCCATATACTTGTGGGTCATCAGGCATCTCTGAATCCATCAATTTGAAATTGACTCTTCAAACCCACTCTGTCATGCTCTGACTGATGCAAGACTTTGTTAAAATCACCTATGGCTAGCCAGGGGAGAGCTGAGGTCCCTACGAGCGAATGAAGGGTGTCCCATGTTTTGTGACGATCAATGACTTTGGCCTCTCCATATATGCATGATAATCTCTGTGGAGATGGTCCCAAATCTGAAACAACGACATCAATATGGTACTTTGAGTAACCTTTAACCTCCAAATTTATTTCATCATGCAAGAAAATTACTAGGCCTCCACTCCTGCCGGAGCTACTAATAGCAAATGATTTATTATAACCAAAAGAAATTAATAAAATTTTGGCCCGTGCCTCCAACTGGGTTTCAACTAAGCATAACATGGACGGGGAAAACTTGTTCGCAAGCTTGTGAACTTCTTGACCTATCTTGGGGGTTGCTCAACCCGCAGCAGTTCCATCTTAAGAGACTCATTGATCCCGGCAGCGCTTCATCCGGCAGCCCACCAAAAGTTCAGAAATATTCATGTCAACTTCCCCATCATGCTCACCACCCTTCTTTCGTTTTTTCTTACTCCTGGTGAGACATAAACCAGAGGAAGAGGGGCACTCCCCACAGACGCCCTTTGTACTGCACCATGACAAGATTGTCATTCGAAGAGCTAGTAGCTGAGCTAGATGCCTCCACATCTACTGTAGCTGTCAAAAATAATGCCTCTTGAGAAGAATGCTTCTTAGCGGCCCTGTTATTTGGTTTAGTTTCCACCGGTGCTCCCTCCCCATCCATTAGGGAAAGCTATCCCAGATCAATCGACGCTCCTGGATCAGAAATCTCCATATCGCACTGCATAGCTGGGTTTTGTGTGTCAACAATATCTCCTGGACCCCTTTGCTACTGAAGTATTATTTGCTGGGAAAGCATTGTGTCTCCAGCTTAGTGTCTGATTATATCCTGGCACCGCAGGATCCTCACCCCTACCGCGATCTGGATCATTGGGTGCGTAACCACGCCCCCATGGTGCTTTTTCCATGACCTTGAGTACTGCCTCGTCCTCGACCAAACTGAGAACTACCCGGCGGTGTGCCACAGCCTCCAAGACTGCCACTACCTCCTCTACCACCATTGAACATCATGAAATCACCTCAATCTAGCTTGGACTCGTCATGCTCGCACGTACCACATTCCCGATGCCACTGGTCGAGGGGACCACAATGGCAACAAAAAGTAGGAAGCTTCTCGTGCTGCACTTGATACCAGTCCTTCTTTTCTTCCTTGGTAATCGACACAAACCTGGCGAGCCTCTTGTTCACATCAATCTTTGCATGCACACAAACAAACTTGAAAACATAGCCAGCCAGGAGTCTAATACGAACTTCTAGTGTCTCGCCCATAGGACGACACATGCCTCTGATCACATCATCCTGAAGATAGTTATCTAGCAGCCTTAGAACTCGGTCCTAGATGGCAAACTCATTCAATACTACCTCTCTTGGGTTTGGAACCCGTCGTACTCTTCGAATATCACAACTTAGTACCGAAGCAACCATGGCCCCATGTTCATAGCCTTGTTCGAGTCTCCCAGGCAAACCAATTACACCGTGAATAGATTCTCATCAAGCCTCCTCCACACAACCTCCTTTGCAGGGTTCCACGCCGAGTGCATGTTCACATACAACGTAGTAGGGTTGAAGCCTGGTGGTGTTTACACGAGAAATTGCTAGCCACCTGGCCACCGCCGGCGGCTCTTTGATCTCCTTCTTCCACACGAAATCACCCTTCTTCCTCATGCAGTATAACCTATTGAGTAGATCATCAGTCTTCTCCTTGCCCGCTCTTGAACTTGCTCCCCCAGCGTCAGCCATCGATGAGACACGGTCTAGGTTAAAGCCCTAGATCAGATGCAAGACGCAGCCAAACTGTAGATATGCACCCACGCAACCAAGGACATGAAGGTGTACTGGATGCCCACTAGATTAGCCCGATTCGCTGATGGAGGGATCGCTAGCTGGTCTGACGACAATGAGGAAACCCTCGGCAGCGCCGGAGGACAAAGAGACCCTAGGTAGGTTTCTCGCTAGGGGAGCAAAAACTCGCTAAAACTTTACTTGGACAAGGCGTCTAAGTGCAGTAACTTACTAAGCTTCTGTTAATTGAGTTTAAGAACAATTGGCACCTACCAAACAAATAGTACTATCACCAAGGCCCGAGTCTGCCATAGAGAAGCCGATTTACGTCCTAGGCAACCCAAACCGTCTAGCGAATAAAACATGTTTGATCGAACACAGAGCTGGGTGGTCCTATTCAGCGCATTCAGCACCGCAGAAGGCAACCGGCGCCTACTAAGTATCTAGTGGGCCGGCCAATGAAAACACAGCGTAGTGGGAAGTCTCCCGAAAAAATACAAGTAAAGGTTGCATGTAAGGATTCGAACATGTGCGGCCACTACGTATGAACTATCTAGCTAACCACTAAACCAACCAATTCCTAGTGATGGATTGCTACGCGAACTCTTTAACAACCATTTTAGCCGTGCTATTTATTAATTATTATGCAAAGTAGCACTTAGATTTCTGAATTATTTGGAAAAGTTGATTTTTAATGAAAAAAGTTCATCACATTTCAAAAAAAGTTCATCGATTTTGAAAAAAAGTTAATCAAATTTGAAACAGAAGTTTCATCGAGTTTGAAAAAAGTTCACCGGATTGAAAAAAGTTCACCGGGTTTGAAAAAAGTTCATCGATTTTCAACAAAACTTCATCAAACTCAGAGAAAGTTCACTGAATTTGAAAAAAAGTTCACCAAATTTGAAAAAAAGTTCACCGAATTCAAAGAGTTCACAAAATTTGAAAAAAATCAAATTAGAAAAAAAGCTCCCGTGAATTTTGACATTTTCGTTTAAAAGCATACTAGCGCATTTAAGAAAAAGAAAAAAAGAAAAGAAAAAGGGAAAGTTTCGCGAACAGAAAGGAATAAAAAGGTGGAAAGAAGAAATATTGCATGATCCATCGTGGTGTCAGAGAGTTCGAATCGGGCTCACGCTGCTTTTTTATCTTGTCCAGAAAAGAAAAACGTAAAACGGGTGGGCCCAGCTTGGACTGCTGCAGGCGCCCGTTTGCAAATTGCGCTATAACGGGTGCCTGCAGCGCCAAATAGGAATTGCCCACAGAGCTTCTATTGTGCACTGCAAGCGTTGGCAAGCGTTGTAGCTCGCAAGGGAAGTGAAGCAGGCCGGCCCAGTAACCTGCTGAAGAAAAGCAAGCGCAGAGAAAAAACAAAAAAAATACTTCTTCATCAATTTTGGAAAAAATCAGAAATTTTGAAGAATAGTTCATCAACTTTGGAAAAAAAAATCATGAAAATGAAATTTTCATCGATTTGAAAAATTTCATAAAAAAAAGAAAAATCAAGAAACAGTCAAACAAAACCGGTCTAGAAAATACCAAATCGAAAAAATGCCTCCTTTCTATCGATTTGTTTCAGCATGACAACGTCCTCGATGCGGCTAGGGCAAGTTGTGGAGGAGAAAACTAGCACGCAAGCTCGCACCGGCAGCAGGGTTGCGACCAAATTGATGGTTGCCGGTGAGGCAACCATGGGCCCTGGCCGTGACTGCGCAAAGACGCAACGGCGGAAGGCTATCTTGCAGTTAGTCTATTTTGCTGGTGTGGTCTCAATAATATCGATTTTTATTCTACGGTTTAATTTTTAGAATACATACAACAAAAATCCTTGACTTTGATCAATTAGCTTTTGTGCGTAGCAATTTTGTTTTGTTATATGATTGTAAGAGGACAACAGTTTAGCAGAATTGGTTTCTTTTTTTTCAGTAATCCTAGTCCAACAAATGAACACTCTTAATTTAGGTAATTGTAAAGCAGAATGAGTAAATGATTGGAGATGCAAGACCAAGGTTTATGACTACAAATATTTTGGGTGTGTCTAATTTTTCTCTTTGTCGTCTCTTAGCCCCCCTATGCGTAAATTCTAGCTCCGCCCATGTCTCCTGTTGCAACTCACCATGTGCTAGTAGAAAGGGAAAGAGAACTCTGCTTTCATTCAAAGCACGCACGCATGCACGCCTCCGCCGGCGATGAACAATTCCGATGCGCGTGCTGTCGACCACTCACTCGATCGGCCCGTTTGGTTGCACGTAAGTTGTAGACCACCCTCAGAAATGTACATTTTGGTTGCTTCCATTTCCAAGTTATTACCACCACCACGTTTTACCTCACCTGGTACGTACGTTTTGTCACTACGTTTGATTCATCCATCGATCACCTGTGCTGTAGTAGTCCCGCCATGTCCTTTTTTCTTCGCCTATAAGATTTGTTTGATAAAGTTTGACCATGTTTATAAAAAATATCAACATTTGTCATACAAAATTAACATTATTAGACGTATCATGGATTAATTTGCATATTATATAACTTTAATATTGTAAATGGTTTTTTTAGTATAAATCTAATCAAAGTTTATGAAGTTTGACCTCAGACAAATCTTATATGTGGAGTAAAAAAAACAGAGAGAATACATGGGTACGTATGCGTGCATTCACTCACTTCGCTTTGTTACACACCTCGATCGGTCGGGCAAGCCCGGTGAAGTTACTTATCAACTTCGGTACGCATGCATTATACTAAATTGGAAATGCCCCTTGGCGCATGCTGCACGTCCCAGCGCCATGGACCAGCATGTAATATTTCAATATACTTTAAATTATTTGGTGCGTCCAAAGAAAATTACAATACACGCTCAGGACTAATGAGTTTAGTATGTCACTAACGGTAGAGATGCAACAGAAGCAAGGTAGGTTGAGTACATTTTATCTATAGGATAACTGATTTGCAAGCTCATGACAAAGAAGAAGCATTTAATTTGTTCCAAAAGAAAGGCAGGACAATTCATCCACGTCAAGCTCAGCACAAAGAGTTGAGTTATACGGCCCCAAAAGCAAGCTAGTGGTAATGCAAAATAGGAAAAAACTGGTTCACATCTTGTAAAGATACCAAAAGCTTTAATGTTAATCTCCATGTTTTCTTAATAGGAAGAAAAGTTTAGCATATATATACTATGCAGGATAACTGATTTCCAGGCTACAAAGAAGAAATACCCAGTCTGTCGCAAAAGCAAGACAACATCGAGTTCAACACTAACAGCAGGATACAGACAATAGCATCCACATGCATAATGCACATGTAGAATTCAACTAAGAAGACATGGGACATCATCCATAGTCATATAAATATGGTAGTCAAACATTCTTTTACACCCGTTAGCAGCACACGGCTAAACAGATAGAATACACAAGTTAAGACCCACTACAAATTAAACATTAATTTAGCGAATGGTTGTCGATGAACGATACATTATAGATAGCCAAGAGCGGCAAAACTCAAATGTACCATAAGTGACAGGGTTTCCTGAATGCCAAGTTACACCAGAAAGATCATCTTCCAGTAAATGTTAGAGAGGTTGGGAGGAAGTATACACGATGTCGTAAGAAATCAGGTTTACATCTTGTAGAGATATCCTCTCCTCCTCCTCCTTCAAAACAAATATAGGGTTCGTGCCTCTCGCCGGCGCCGCCGCAGGTCCACCTCGTCTCCAGTGGCCTTAGGGCCATGGGGGCACGTTGGATCTTGGCAAGGGCCGGCGGCAGGGCTTCGTTGTTAGTTCTTCCTTCGAGTTTTGTTAGGGTTTGTGTCCTGCTCAGGAAGACGAGACGGCGGCGACAACCTGAAGATGGAATAAATGTCTCCCCGCCTAGCCCTCGTTCCGATGGTGCATCTAGCATCGTTGGTGGGCGTGTGGAGGTGTGTCTCCGGCGGATCTATCCTCGGTGGATTTGCTTGGATCTGGTTGTTGTTCGTCCATGTTCGTGTGTCTTCGGTTTGGATCCTTTTGATCTACGTTATTCTTCATAGGCGACGGTTGCTGTTCTGGTGCGCTGGTCCTATGGGGCCTTAGCACGACGACTTCCCGACTGTCTACTATAACAAGTTGTGCCCGACTCCGACAAGGGAGGGGCGATGACGGTGGCGCGACTTTGGCTCGCTTCAGTGCTTGTAGTCATCGCTAGGTGGTCTACGGATCTGGATGTAATTTTTATTATTTCTAGTGTTCGTTGTACTGCCATAATTGAAGATGAATAGATCGGAAATTTTCTCGCAAAAAAAAAGAAATCAGGTTTACAGAAACCATTGAAGGGTTATTTTTTTCAACTCCCCTTAAATGGTAGTTTTTTGTGGATAGTGGAGCTATTGGAGTTGCTCTTAGAAAACAAAACTTCCCTTATTTAAGAGCAAAGAGAGGTTCTGCATTTTTTTCCACCCGAAGAACCTAGTCTTGCTGAGAGTTTACTTGCAACATGATCGACCAATCAAACAACAATGGAGATAGTAGATACTACTATTTATTTCAAATATGACTTCCGCATGACATATTACTTCGTTGAACAAAAGTTCAATTTGATAGGAGTGCACTTTTGCATGCCTGAACACATAATTCTAGTGGGGAATAGCACATATTCGACACAAGGCAACAATAGATGTCATTTCTATTGACGCACAACCCGCCTGGTAAATTGATCAGATCATTGTCCATGTCATCGGTGATTTGACCTATGGAAAAATGTACAAACAAATGATTCACATTAGTATGATTTCGCATTGATTAACAAAGAAGCATCAGATGGCACAAGAACAGAAAACAAACCAGTCATCATGCACTAACAAAATACCTACTTCCAAACTAAATAGGAACCTAAATTATTACGCGAGTATAATGAACCTGTGCATGCACATTGACCGATTACCGGAAGTAGAATTGTGTAAACGCTTACATTGTGTAGTAGTAGCAAGGCATACGAGAAGAAGTAGAGAGAATAGGACTGGAGCAGTCATGTACTTGTCCATATAGATAACGTAATGTAACAGTGGCGCTTGTTTGTGCTTACTAACAAGATTGAGATTGACAGGAGAATATGTGTTGTAAGCAAAACCGCAAGATGATTTGACCATCCACAGAAGCATAATCCTGTATATATAGAACTTTTCCGGGTGATTTGCATAAACCTTTCCACAGTTTGGAAAGATTTAATGAAAACAAGGTGGTGAAAAATTATTGCCATTAGTATTGAGTTAATATTCTCCTAAAATGGCCTTCTATCATTACTTTTGTGCTCTTTTTGGAACAGATTTCCAAAATAGGGTCACAGAAAATGAATGCAGGTCGTCAAGTTATTATTAGTAGCTAGATTTTATCACCTCCTAATTATAGACGTTTGCCTAAATTGTACTCTGTTTTTCTAGTGGTGGCAAATTACTCTGTTTTAAAATTGTACCGGGCAAGATTTCATCTGTATGCATCCAAAGATTGCAAGACATCCACACATGATCCGACAGAAGCTTAATCATACGGTATTGAAGCGGGCGGGTGATGGCTCATGGCTTGATAATCAAATCAGTAGCCTATCCGACCCTAACATTACCCTGCAAATATTGTTATGATCCCACTTTTTAGGCAGTCTGGCCACCCTTAATCTGACGTCTGTAGTCACAAGAAACGGTAAAATTGGATGACCTACGAGGCTTCACAACCCTTTAACATCACTGGGCGTCCTATTGAGTCGATGGCCTGATATGTCTTTGGGCCACCACCTGTGGTTTTTCGGGCCAGGATTGCTTACTAGGCCGGTGGATTGCTTCAGCTGATTAAAGTTTAAAACGGGGCGACGCTATACCTCGCTTCACGCGAGATGACAGAAGCGCTCGCTTCAATCACCTGCGCTAGTGACCTGCCCAGGGTGCGAGGAGTTAAGCACTTGTTTTTTTCTTTTCATTTTTTCTGTTTTTTACTTTTATTAATGAATGGAAATATTCTGAATCTGAATATATATAATACAAAGTCACTTTACGCAAAAATTTAGAAAATATTAATCATGCATTCGAAAAATATTAAATGTGTATAAAATATTTTTAATGTATACAGAAAATGTTCAATGAATACCATTTTGGCACCATGGTCAGGAGTGGCTGTGTGAGTATAGAGTGAGAGGAACGAGCCGTTGTCCGTAGTGAGGATAAGGCTACGTGTTTTTAGCAGTGAAAGTAACAGGTTGCATGTTTTTCTAAGGGGGATAAGGCTGTGTAGTTGAAAAAAAAGTTTGAATTCAGAGCAGGTTTGAAAATATATAATATTGTTTAAATGTAAAAAACTGATTAATAGTATAAAAATAATTTTTATATATGTTTCACTTTTATTGATCAGAGATAAAAAAATGGATGAATTCAGGCCATGCTTTGGAAATATCGACGGGCATACAAATGATGGACTGGACAGAAAACCCATCAAGTTATACAAAACCAGAAGAGCCATACAAATAATTCTTCTTCTTTGTATGCATGCTGCACATAATAAGACAAAAGGTGTATTTTTGTATATGATTACATTTGCCCCATATGAGAGAGACAAAGATGGATTCTACGACTTTGAAAAAGCAACCATCGGCAAGGGTTCTAAGGCGACGTTGTTGGAAGTGGTAAATAATTCACCGATTTTTATAAAACAAAATGATGCGCAAGCGATAACATCTCATAACAAACCAAAAAGAGAAAATATAAATGTTATCATCGCTCTCTATATATAGAAGTAGATTTTTTTTGTCAACACACGCACGCACGCACGCACACACCAGAAAAATATTTAAAATGGTCGTGGCAACGTATGTGCGTTCTACTAGTAGATGGGTAAACGCATTGGTTGGTTGTTTCAAGAGTTAATAATGGACATTTTCATTAGGGTAAATGCATTGGTTGGTTGCTTCAAGTGTTAATAATGGACACAGTGGCATATAAGTTGCATGCCCAACAATGGACATCGTTTTTCTGTTTCGTGATAATGCACGACATTCAACTGTATGTTACAACGTGGCAATGGCTTAGGAGACATCGAATACGCCTTCTTGCCTTGGGGGCGTCAAGGGCGGTGCACGCCTCCTCCTGGTGGTAGATCGACACGAACATGGAGGGGGGGGGTCAGGACGGAGAGCGGGGTGGTTCGCGGGAGACTCCTCCTTTGCGGTTCATGGGGAAGTACGGTGTGAAGGAGAGAAGACGCCATGGCGAACGTGAGGTGGACGCCAGCTGGTTTTAAAGGAGAGAACTCCAACAAGAAATGTCCCATTACGGCTGGAAACCGATCAAGCAGGAAGGGGATGGTCCGACAGGAAAAGGAAAGGGTGTGCCGCGGAGTAGGGTTTCTGTGTTGGGATGATGTTGGGGAACGTAGTAATTTCAAAAAAATTCCTACGCACACGCAAGATCATGGTGATGCATAGCAACGAGAGGGGAGAGTGTTGTCTACGTACCCTCGTATACCGAAGCGGAAGCGTTGACACAACGTAGAGGAAGTAGTCGTACGTCCTCCCGATCCGACCGATCCAAGCGCCGTTACTCCGGCGCCTCCGAGTTCTTGACACACGTACAGTTCGATGACGTTCTCCGGGCTCCGATCCAGCAAAGCTCTCGGGGAAGAGTTTCGTCAGCACGACGGCGTGGTGACGATCTTGATGTGCTACCGATGCAGGGCTTCGCCTAAGCACCGCAACGATATGACCGAGGTGGAATATGGTGGAGGGGGGCACCGCACACGGCTAAGGGACGATCTCAAGGATCAACTTTTGTCTTGGGGTGCCCCCTGCCCCCGTATATAAAGGAGCAAGGGGGAGGCCGGCCGGCCCTATGGGGCGCGCCAAAGGGAGGGGGGGAGTCCTCCTCCTAGTGGGAGTAGGACTCCCCTTTCCTAGTCCAACTAGGAAGAGAGGGGGGAAAGGAAAGAGAGGGAGAGGGAGAGG
Organism: Aegilops umbellulata; assembly: GCA_032464435.1. Taxonomy (NCBI): domain Eukaryota; kingdom Viridiplantae; phylum Streptophyta; class Magnoliopsida; order Poales; family Poaceae; genus Aegilops; species Aegilops umbellulata. The sequence continues at coordinate 3,251,902 of CP136057.1, read as the reverse complement.
GAAAGGGGGGCTGCGCCCCCCCTCCTTGTCCAATTCAGACTCCCATGAGGGGGGGGGGCGCCACCTCCTGGCTGCTGCCCTCTCTCTCCCCTTGGGCCCAATAAGGCCCATTACTTCCCCGGGGGGTTCCGGTAACCCCTCCGGCACTCCGGTTTTATCCGAAACCACTCGGAACCATTCCGATGTCCGAATATAGTCGTCCAATATATCAATCTTTACGTCTCGACCATTCCGAGACTCCTCGTCATGTCCGTGACCACATCCGGGACTCCGAACTAACTTCGGTACATCAAAATGCATAAACTCATAATAACTGTCATCGTAACCTTAAGCGTGCGGACCCTACGGTTCGAGAACAGTGTAGACATGACTGAGACAAATTTCTGGTCAATAACCAATAGCGGGACCTGGATGCCCATATTGGCTCCTACACATTCTACGAAGATCTTTCTCGGTCAGACCGCATAACAACATACGTTGTTCCCTTTGTCATCGGTATGTTACTTGCCCGAGATTCGATCGTCGGTATCCAATACCTAGTTCAATCTCGTTACCGGCAAGTCTCTTTACTCGTTCCGTAATACATCATCTCGCAACTAACTTATTGGTTGCAATGCTTGCAAGGCTTATGTGATGTGCATTACCAAGAAGGCCCTGAGATACCTCTCCGACATTCGGAGTGACAAATCCTAACACTACTAGGAAAAGGGCTATAGATAGGATTGATACTAATGGCGCACCCGGTAAGCAGTGCGCCACTAGTATATACTAATGGCGCACCTGTTGGTGATACGCCATTAGTGTGGAAGACACTAATGGCGCACCGTAAACAGGGTGCGCCACTAGTATGAATTATTATTTTTTCCCATTTTCCCATACATACTAATGGCGCATCTGGTCCACAATGCGCCATTACTAGTTATAACTATTAATGACGCACCAAGCAGACAGTGCGCCATTACTGTAATTTTTTTTTTTTTTTTTTTTGCAAAACTACTAATGGCGCATCTTCCCATAGTGCGCCATTACTAGTTTAAACTAGTAATGGCGCACTCAAAGGAGATGCGCCATTAGTATATATACTTATTTTTTTTACTTTTTTACAAAACTACTAATGGCGCACCACCTGCCGGTGCGCCATTAGTAACCAGGGTTAGTAATGGCGCATTTGCCTGTGGTGCGCCATTAGTAACCTGGGACCCCAACAAGATATTTTGGACAGCCCACACCTACCCACTCAGTTTCCCCACTTCATTCCATCCACCTCCTTCTCCAAGCTTTCGGCCATCTCCTCCTCCTCACCTCATTTCCACCATAGATTCAACAAAATTAAGTGGTGAAATTACCTTTTTTTGATAGGTAAGTAAGGGAAAGCTATCTTCATGATGTAGATCTACTTTTTTTCTCCCTAGCTCGCTCCAACAACGTGCACATGCACTTTTTGTGGCCTAGCTAGATCTATGTATGTTTGTGGTGTTGCATGTGTTTGTGGTGTTGCATATATGTTTGTGTTTGAACGTATCGGTATTTGAAATGCGATAGTTGCCAATATTTTGTCGGAATGTTTTGATTCATTTCTGTTTCGGCGAGAATTTTGGCACTATGCATTCTTTTTGGTCCTATTTTTAGGGAAGGTCATGCCAAATTTTTTCTTGGTTCTAACATATCGTTTTGCTCTACCCCGCAGGCGACCATGGTCCGCACGATGACTGAAGGCATCGTGAATAGGTTTTTGAGCTCCGCGAAGGCCGAGATGCTTCAAAAGAACGAGACGGAGATAAGATGTCCGTGTCGAAGATGCAAGCTGAAGAGCCTTATTGCGGACCCGGATTCTGGGCAGGTGCGGGACCACCTGCTCTTGCGTGGTTTCATGGATGGCTATCGGTGGCAAGGTGATGAAGATGACTATCAAGTCGTCCATGGCCGGGGCCGGGCAAGAAATGAGGAAGGGCAACAAGACAAGTACCACCGCGACGAGGGCGGGCGAGAAGACGAAGAATCTCCAGGACATGATCATGACGGTGATGCTGTACACAGTCATCATGTAGAAGATGTCGTACATGACGATGAGGAAGATCAAGACGAAGGGCATGATCATGAAGATGAAGATGCCGGAGCAGATGACGATGGAGGCTGGGTGCAGGACCCTCATATTCAACAGCTGCTTCTCAAGCGGACGGATAACGCAAGAGCTGCCGCCCAAGAGAAAGCCAAGCTGGATCAACTGGAGATAGACGCGGTTACTCCATTGTATGAAGGATGCAGGCCCGAGGATACCCGCCTGAAAGTAACGCTCATGGCTTTGGAGATGAAGGTAAAACACAAAATGACCGGCGCATGCTTCGACGAGAACATGTCATTCTGGCACGAACGTCTTCCCAAGGGGAACAAGTGCCCGACCAGTTTCGAGGAGACGAAGAAAATCGTGTGTCCTCTGGATTTACCGCACGTGAAATACCATGTGTGCATGAAAAATTGTATCATTTATCGGGACGAGCACACGGAGTCTACCATATGTCCGGTGTGCGGCGTCACTCGATACAAGAAGAGGAAGAAAGCTCCTCAAAAATCGGTGTGGTACTTTCCGATCACTCCTCGTCTGCAGCGGTATTTCGCGGACCCTAAGGTAGCAAAGCTCCTGCGTTGGCACGCGGATAGGGAGGAGAAGAAGCGGGAAGATGACGGAAATGATCCGGAGATAAATAAAAAAGACAAGATGCTGAGTCACCCTAAGGATGCGAGCCAGTGGCGAGCGTTGAACTTCGAATACCCAGAATTTGGGAAGGATCCAAGGAACATCGTGCTGGGCGCGAGCACCGATGGAGTCAATCCGTTTGGCAGCCAGAGAAGCACACATAGCACCTGGCCTGTGTTTGTGTGGATGTACAACCTTCCCCCCTGGTTGTGCATGAAGAGGAAGTACATTCACATGAGTATGCTAATTGAAGGGCCGAAACAACCAGGGAACGACATCAATCTGTATCTGGGGCTGCTGAAGGAGGAGCTAGACACATTGTGGAAAACGCCAGCCAATACGTGGGACGCCGCAGAGAAAGAATATTTCCCTATGAGAGCCGCACTGCTCACGACGGTGCACGACTATCTCGATTACGGATATCTCGCGGGGCAGGTAGTCCACGGATTTTCTAGATGCGTAAGGTGCATGGATGACACAATGTATCGCCAGCTAGATAGAGATCCTGGGTCTTCGAAAACCATGTTCATGGGACATCGAAGGTGGCTTCGCGACGATGACCCGTGGAGGAAACGCAAGGATCTGTTCGATGGTGAAACCGAACCCCGAAAACGCCCGTGTACGAGGAGCGGCGAGGAAATAGACAAGCTGTTGAAAAATTGGAAAGACTGCCCACTGCCGGGAAAGAAGCGAAAGGCGCCAGAGCCGCTGCTGAAGGTATGGAAAACGAGGTCTGTTTTCTGGGACTTGCCGTACTGGAAGATCCACCGTGTGCCTCACAGCCTTGATGTCATGCATATCACGAAGAACGTGTGCGAGAGTCTGCTTGGTACCCTGCTCAACATGCCAGAGAGGACCAAAGATGGGCCGAAAGCAAGGGCAGACTTGAAATCAATGGGCATCAGGCATGAGCTTCACGCTAATGATGATGATGATGATGATGATGATGATGATGAGGCGAAGCAGGACACGGAAAGTCATCGCAAAGGCAAAAAGGCCAAGAAGACCGGAAATGACTACCCTCCCGCGTGCTTCACTCTAAGTCAGGAGGAGATCGAGCAGTTTTTCACCTGCCTCCTAGGAGTAAAACTTCCTTACGGTTACGCGGGGAAGATAAGCAGATACCTAGACCCAGCGAAGCAGAAGTTCAGCGGGATGAAGTCTCACGACTGTCACGTGCTGATGACGCAGATACTTCCAGTTGCAATCCGTGGGATCATGGACGCGCACGTCCGTGAAACGCTATTTGGCCTATGCAACTTTTTTGACGTCATCTCTCGGAAGTCGATTGGCGTGAGGCAACTCAGAAGGCTACAGGAAGAGATCGTGGTGATACTATGCGAGCTTGAGATGTACTTCCCGCCCGCATTCTTCGACGTTATGCTGCATCTTCTGGTCCATATAGTGGAGGATATCATCCAACTCGGGCCGACGTTCCTGCACAGCATGATGCCGTTCGAAAGGATGAATGGTGTCATCAAAGGATACGTTCGCAACATGTCACGTCCAGAGGGAAGCATAGCCAGGGGCTTTCTGACCGAAGAGTGCATCTCCTACTGCACGAATTATCTAGGCATCGAGAACCCCGTTGGTCTGCCCGTCAACAGGCACCTCGGCAGGCTCGCTGGATGGGGTCACCATGAGGGTCGCCGCGAAATGCATGTCGACTTCGAGGGTCGACTCGCCGACTTTGAAAGAGCAAACCTAGTCGCGCTACAACACATAGACGTGGTCGATCCTTGGGTGGTAGAGCACAAAACCTTTATTAAGAAGACGTACAATGACCGAGGCCAACAGAGGACGGGCGGAGATATACTCAAAGAGCACAACTCATGTTTCACGCGTTGGTTCAAGCAGAAGCTTCTGTCGTACCCTTTACATGAGGATTCTTCCGCAGAAGAACAACTCATATTCGCCTTGTCACAGGGCGCCGAGCACAACCTGATGACCTATGAGGCGTACGATATCAACGGCTACACATTCTACACCGAGGACAAGGACATGAAGAGCGATGGTTATCAGAACTCCGGGGTAACGATGGAATCCTACACCGGTAACGACAAGGACAGATACTACAGAAGGATCGAGGAGATCTGGGAGCTGAGCTACGCTGGAGAGAAGGTCCCGATGTTCCGTGTCAGATGGGCCAAAAACGTCATAAAAGAAGACCGGTATTTCACCACCATGGTTATACCCGAAGCCAAATCCAAGACCGCGGGCGCAAACGTCACCGCGAAAAATGAGCCATGGGTACTGGCTTCCCAAGTGGACCAATGCTTCTTCATTACCGACCCGCCAAAGCCCAGTTGTGTTGTCGTGAGGAGAGGCAAAAGGAAGATCATCGGAATGGATGGAGTAGCCAATGAGCAAGACTTCGACAAGTACGGCGACCCGAAGATCGAACATGACGACGACGATGAAGTAGCAGCACACACCACAAGAAGAAGCAGGACCACCCTACCTAAAGGACGTCCGTTCCACAGAAGAACTCCGTTTGCGAAAAAGAAGGGCAAGAAGATTGTGAACAGATAGCTAGCTAAGACCGATTGTATTTAAATCGTAGTCTACATTTCTCGATTGTATTTCATGGGCACTTTTTGATATCATGGATATTTTTAAATTTCATGGGCACTTTTTGATATCACTTTTTGATAGCTACCTCCATCTCGATCGCACCCGCACCCTCCCCCGCTAGCTCCACCCACCGCAACCCTCCCCCGCTCCACCGCCGCCGCCGATGATATTTTCAAGTAACAAATTTGAACATATTTTTTAAAAAATTATTACTGTTTTTATAAAAAAATATTACTGTTATGATTTAAACAAGTTTGAACATATTTAAACACAAATAAATATAAAAAACAGCATTTAAAATGCATAAAAAAATATTGGGGAGCCTGGGAATCAAACCCAGGACCTCCTGGTGTGTGTGTTGCATGCTGACCAGTCAGGCTAGTGGGTGGGTTTTGTTGTAGATAGGGTTAGGTTGTAGATATGGCTGGCGGGCTAGATTAAAACAAAATTCTAATGGCGCACCGAGTGGTGGTGTGCCATTAGAATAGTCGTACTTATGGCGCACTGGGGGTGGTGCGCCATTAGAAAGCTTCCCCCCGCACTAAATCCCCAATCTCTCTAATCTCTCCCCTGCCTCATCGATCTCACCCGCTACCCCCGTGTTCGCCGTCCCCCTCGCCGCCCCCCTCGCCTCCTTCACCGTCCCCGAGCCGAGCGCCGCCTCCCTCGCCGTCCCCGAGCCGAGCGCCGCCTCCCTCGCCGACCCCGAGCCGAGCGCCGCCTCCCTCGCCGTCCCCGAGCCAAGCGCAGCCTCCCCCCGCGGCCCCGCCTGCGCCCTCGACGTGCTCGCCGTTCAACACCCTGCGGCCTGCCCAGGAGGACCGCCGCCGTCTTCCTCTTCGACTACGAGGACCCGGAGGAGCTCGGACGCCCCGGAGGACCGCCACCGCTCGACGCCCTCGACCGCGCGGCCTGCCCAGGAGGACCGCCACCGCTCGACGCCGAATTCGCGCCGCCTCGACTAGCTCCGGCTGCCCCGAGTCGCCCTCGACCTCCCAAGTGAGCACCCGAGCCGCTTCCCCCTCTTCCCCCTCTTTATTTCCTTCTGATGTGTTCTAGGGTTGGGGGTCGGAGAAATTTGGACAAGGAAAGGGGGTTGGAGAATTAAGTAGCTAGGGTTTTCCAAATGTTCAAATCTCTGAGCTAGCATGCATTCTACAAAAGGCCCTATTTAGTATATCTGATCAAATGGTGATAACCAATTTAGGACAGTAAAATTGATTCTTTTACTGGCATTATAAAATGGACTATACCTAATTGTTATCTAACACATGTTTCATTGGAATTTTTATACTACAACTGGTACTGGAAGGAGTACTTGGGTCCAAACATTAGAGTACAATATAATTATTACAATAGAGAAGAGAGGATGTAGGGAGAAAACAGGATGCATTTAGATGCATTTTAGGTGTTCAAAAGATCAGAGTTGGAGAATTAAGTAGCTAGGGTTTTCCAAATGTTCAAATCTCTGAGCTTGCATTTAGATGCATTTTAGATGAAACAAATGATAAATGAAACAATATAAAACATTAATTACTATTCTTTCTGGCCACTAATGATAGATGTAACATGTAAGAAGTCCATAATTGATTAATGGATCTGTTAGTTTGATAGTTTTTTTAGTGTTGCACCTTTTCCTTCTACAACTTGCAGATGTGCACACAGTTTTTTGTGTTCAGTTTAGGAGTTGATCTTTCAAACTGATGTTGTTCTCATGATCATGCTTTTAATATTTGTAGTTTTTGCTCTAAGCATACTAGTTTTTTGTAGTGAGACAGTAACATAGTGAGACAGTAAGAAGGAAATTTCCCAGATTATGTAGAAAGAAAATACTTGGTTTGACAACAAGTACCATGACATGAATCAAAAAACATATACGGTGGGAAAAATAAAATGGCAGAAACCTGGGAGGTTCTGGTTTGCTGTATCTCCACCAGTTTGGGTTGGTGAATGTGGATGATTTTTTTATCCTGTGAACTCATTGTACTGCTACAAGAATTTGGTATCATCATGGTGTAATTTTGTTAACATTCTGGTTTTGTTAGATAGTGGCTACACTAATCTAGAGTGATACAATTTTCCTTCCTATTTGGTATCATCATGTTCAGTGTATACAGTTATAACATCATGTGGGTTTCTTAAGTCTGTTTACAGCTCATGTGGGTTTTAACATCATGTGGGTTGGTGAATGTGGATGATTTTTTTATCCTGTAGTCTTGAATGTTGCAATGCTGTTTTCTTCAGAGGCTACTGTCAAAAACTTGAGCTACTGTCTTGCAAAGATGATGATCATCTTGCTAGTTTGCTGGGTTTTGTCTCCGACCATTGTGTCGTGATGAATTTGCAGGTACCCCGAGAGGCCCTTGAGTTTGCCGGAATGTCGATTAACTTCCGTTCCGGCAAATTCGGGTACTCCATATGTCCTATTTTCAGCAAAGGTCATGCTGAAATTTTCCGTGAATTTTAGCATGACTTTGCTAAAAATAGGACATATGGGGTACTTGCGACTAATGCATGGGCCGGGCTATCTTAGTACTTAGTTAAGTAGGATCAACTGCCCTGCCATTCTTGCTGCATTAAATCATAGGTGGCAATAGAGCCAAGTGATTAGGCCCAACTTAGAATTATCCTTAGCATCGATAAACCCTAGACGATAAACCCAACATAGGTGGCAATAGAGCCAAGTGATTAGGCCCAACCTAGGGTGCCTCGGCATCGATAAACCCTAAATGATGAAAACTTAACTTGGCTGCCCCGGATGCCTCGGTGTCGATGAGAACCTAAATGATGAAAGCTTAGGCTTTTAGGGTGCCTCGGTGTCGACAAACCCTAAATCATGAGACCATGATCTTGTTCCTTGACAATAACCATCTTTTTGACCAAACTATTTTCCTATTTAGAGAGAAACATGGCCCACAACGATGAGGCCGGTGGTTCGGGCGGCAAGCAATTCTGGGAGCTGTCCCAAGAGATGGAGGAACAACCTCACCGCTATGATGACGCCGCGGAAGACACCGATCCTGATTACACAACCCCTAGTGGCGTCGGGGATGACACCACTGATGGTGCCGCCGAGGATGCCACCACTGATGATGGCGGCGCACACACAGATGGCAGCCAACCGAAGAAGCAAAGGAAGGACCGGCGCCCGAATGCGCTCCGCACCGTCAAGGAGGAATTCACTCAAGTGGACTCCGACGGGAATCCAACGGAGCCCAAACATATAGTCAAGGGGTACTCGGTTCAGCTCGGGTGCATTCTCCGGAGCACCGTCTCGATCAACACCGAGAACCTTAGGCATAAGGACCGAGGGATGCGCAACCTCCTCTTCACGAAGCTGCACGAACGATACAAGTTCCCCGCCGAATTTGAAAACACACGCCTCTCAGGGAATAAAGTGAACAATGCCGCCCTCACGAAGATGAGCACGACCCTGTCTACTTGGAGAAGCGCGGTGAAGAGAATGATTGATAAAGGTGATAGTTATGACAAGATCAAGGCGAAATATCCTTTGATGAGCGAAGATGAGTACAAGGAGTTCAAGATCAAGTGCCAGAGCCCCGCAACCTCCGAATCAAGTCAGTGGGGGAAAGAAATGCGGGAGTTGAACTTAGGGGAACACAAACTCGGTCCCGGCGGTTATAGAGTGGCGGAGCCTATATGGGACAAGGAGGACGCGGAGCGTGCCGAGCAAGGCCTACCGCCCCGCTTCAAGAAATATAGCGGTGACAAGCAGACCAGGAACTATGTCAGGGCCCGGTACAAGGAGGACCCGATAACAAAGGAGCTTACCACGGATCAGAAGACCAGGGCGCTTGAGCTTCTTCTGGTAAGGAATACACCCCCGCGTAATTAGCTCCTTATGGTTGCACTCTAATTAATCCCCAATATTTCTAAATGGTTCACGTTCCTTTCGCAGGACAATGAAAGCAGTAGCGCGGGGTCGTCTAAGAGCTCCCCTTTCGACACCCCTTTAAATAGGGCGTTGAACGTAATGAAAAACAAGGATAAGCTCAATAAGCCGACGTCAGCTGGTCGTGTGGCCGGCAAAGGCTTGTCCACAAAATGGGGGTCATACTATACCGCTGGTGTGCGGAAGGAGAAAAAGACCAGCTCGGAAAGCCAGACGCGCGAGGTTGAAGAACTCAAGGCACAAGTGGCGCGGATTCCGGAGCTTGTCCATGAGCAAGTGCAACAACAACTTGGAACGACGCTCAACGCCATGGTGCCTACGTTGATTCATGGGCTGACGACGTGGATTGCGGGCGGCCAAAAGGGGCCTCCCCCGGTTCCCAGCTTCACGGCCAGCAACTCGCACAGCGCACAGGCGGCACCATTGGTGTCTCCGGCGGCGGCGCCATTGGTGTCTCCGGCGGAGGCGGTATTCATGTCTCCGGCGCCGGCACGGGCATTGGAGCTTAATGCACCCGGGTGTACGCCGACCGGAACCTCGCCAGCAAGCGCCCCCTCCGTCAGTTGCACGCCTGCCGTTGGCGGTGCCTCGACATTAGCCGAGCTCGACGGCATCACGGTAACTAAGCCTCTCGGCCGATGACTTCATCTCCTTGCCTTTGACTGGGCATCCCTGACGCCCTATACATGTTTTCGCAGGGCACCGCCGACGTTCCTTGCACTCTTCTGCACTTCGTGGGCGCCGAGTTGGTCGATGTCGCCAAGGGCAGAATCGTTCAACCGGGCAACCCCATGTTCCACGGTAATCCGATGCCAACCACAATGTATAGGGTTGAAGTGGTCCGGGTGCTGCCAGGCTGCGACGAGCTGTTACCTCCAATTCGACCCGCTGGGGCCGACGATGAAGATGAGATGACCCTCGGCACCTGCGTAAACTGGCCCCTGCTATGGCCGAAGAGCCAGATTCGTTTGGGGGCGGGGGACACCACCCCACAGACAAGACCGCCAGTCGTGCCGGCGCCAAGCCATGGCAAGAATGCCGCAACGCTACCGGACCTGCCGGACATCCCTATGGCACAGGATCCGGACAGCCCTATGGCACAGGATCCGGACGGCGACGACAACGACGATGGTACATTTACCAAATTTGATAAGTACTTTGCCGAACATGGGTACGCTGACGAGTTCTGCGGGCCTCTTTCTCAAGAACCCAACCAAGACTACCGCGATCTAGCTGGTACGGCGGAGAAATCCAATTGCAACAAACGTCGTCTGGCGTTCAGTTCTCAGGACACGCCTCCAGCTCCCGCCTTCACCGAGCCTCAGATAGCTGAGGCGCGAAATATTATCAGCCCCAACACGCTGAAGAAGGTGGTCTGTGAGCAGAACTCGGTTCCATTACAGGAGATCAAGAAGAAGGGACGGAAACGAAAGACTAACAAGGGCGCCGGTGCGAGCCAGCCGGCACCGAGTTTGATCCGTGCTCAGGACGGGCCACCTTCACCTAAGGATATCTCGAAGAGGGTGCATGTGGCGGGTAGGGCGATGCTACCGCCAAATATGCTGAATGCTGCAACCGGTGCTATGCGGAGTCTGCACGACAGTGTTCTTTCTTTGGAGAAGCGGCGTCTCAGAGAGAAGGATGTGGCATACCCGGTTTTCGTGGCCAAGGTGCCAGAGAGCAAGGGCTTTGTGGATGGCAACATCGGGGGTACGATCGTCCTGCGGTTTGATGACATCTTTGCTATGTTTAACCTTCATCCGCAGCACTACACCTTCGTTCGGCTATTTTCGCTGAGCATGCAGATGCGGATCATTAGAGACAAGACCCCGGACATCGTGATAGTCGACCCCTTCTATATGCGTGCCAAGCACTTGAGCAGCGCTTGGGACCGCCAAGTTGCGAGTTCACACCTCGAAGGCGTCATTCTGGCAAACGCAGATAAGGATAACTTCCTTGTGGCTTACTTTCCCGAGTAAGTCATCCCTTAACCGCCCCGTAACATATGATTTCTTAGATTTCGATCGTTCTTTTTTTCTAACATTCCGTGTTCTGTGCAGTGACACACATTGCACACTCATCCTCTTAAGCCCGAAATATTCCATGGCCACGTATTTTGACCCGAACCGTAACTCCAAGATAGACTACACAAATGTCAAGAAAGTTCTTGATGATGTTCTCCCCGGCTACGCCAAATCTGGAGGCACCTTCACCAGGCCAGTTCGTAAGTACGGCAAGCACATCTTCTCACACAATACGAAGTTCTGCTGCGTCAAGCAGCCGCCTGGCGGTCAGAAGGATGCCTACTACGCCCTCCATCACATGCGGGCGATCGTAAGGGACCATCATCACCTTCTGCTACCAGATAATCTCAAAGATTGGGCCGCGAGCTTGTCGGCAGTCCAGGACGTGGACCTCAGACAAGAATTCTTTCGCATCCAGTCGGAGTTTGCGGACATCATCCATCAAGATGTCCTTCATACTGCGGGGCAGTTCTTCCTCAGATATCAACCGTCCAACACTGAGATAGATGAAACGCTACAAATGCAGGGTGACAACGACCGTGATTTCATGACCATCACGATAGACGGCGGCTTCATCCACGCTCCTGCCCGATGAGTGTCGAGTCGAAAGTAGTGATGTGTAGTTCTGAAACATTGATTGGCTCATGTTGTAATTAAACTTTAATGAATTCGTATGTCTCTTTGGTTTGGACAGTTGTTCAACTTAGATGTAATCGATGCTATTTATTAGTAGGACTATGAATCGTGCTATTAATGTCTTGCTTTTCTCTTCCGATCCTTTTGTTGCATACTTACATATTGCTTATGTATTGTCTATTGTTTGGCTTGTGCATAGAGATGCCGTCGTATGTCGTGTACAAGGGTAAGGTTCCCGGAGTCTACGATGACTGGGAGGAGTGTCGGAGACAGGTTCACCGTTTCAGCGGTAACAGTTATAAAGGGTACACCACTAGGGCGGAGGCCGAATCTAGATACGCCCGCTATCTAGCGGGAGAGAGGAGGGAGCGTTGGAGGAACCGGATGAAGACCAGTTTGATCGCGATGATGCTCATCGTGATGACCACAGCTCTTTTCTATGTGATGGTAGTTTAGATGATCGATATCGACTTGTAATGTGAAGGCAAACTCGATACTCGCGGTCTTGAGACTTGTAATGTTTTATCTTTGTCCGGTCTTTTGAATTCGGAGACTAATATGATGAATTATATTAGACTAATCTTCTATTGTATTTGATGAATCTGATGTTGCTGTGTGCTGCTGTCTATATTCTGTCCAATAATATATTTTGTAACCTGTGCAAAAATCAGAAAAGCAAAAATAAAAAATAAAACCTAATATTCATACTAATGGCGCACCACACAAGACACTAATGACGCACTGTGATCATCACACTAATGGCGCATTAGCTGCTGGTGCGCCATTAGAATGCCAAAGCACATTTGTACATATGGCCCCTGGGAGGCATTCTAATGGCGCACTGCAGGCTATACTAATGGCGCACTACGTGGTGCGCCATTAGAACACCAGATACTAATGGCGCACCAGTAGTGCGCCATTAGAATTTAATTCTAATGGCGTGATGCCAGTGGCGCACCAGTAGTGCGCCATTAGAAGGCAAATTCGGTGCGCCACTAGCATGCCTTTTCCTAGTAGTGTAATCTCGAAATACGCCAACCCAACAAATACTTTCGGAGACACCTGTAGAGCACCTTTATAATCACCCAGTTACGTTGTGACGTTTGGTAGCACACAAAGTGTTCCTACGGTAAACGGAAGTTGCATAATCTCATAGTCATAGGAACATGTATAAGTCATGGAGAAAGCAATAGCAACATACTAAACGATCGGGTGCTAAGCTAATGGAATGGGTCATGTCAATCAGATCATTCAACTAATGATGTGACCTTGTTAATCAAATGACAACTCCTTTGTCTATGGTCAGGAAACTTAACCATCTTTGATTAACAAGCTAGTCAAGTAGAGGCATACTAGTGACACTCTGTTTGTCTATGTATCCACACATGTATTATGTTTCCGGTTAATACAATTCTAGCATGAATAATAAACATTTATCATGATATATAAGGAAATAAATAATAACTTTATTATTGCCTTTAGGGCATATTTTCTTCAGATGATATGTTGGAGATAACATGGCGGATAGTCCAGAAAACTATATTTGTCTCCACGTGTGGGATGGATTTGGGGGAGCCCGGACTGTCTAGACAGTTGAGTTTTCGGGAACCCGTTGGGCGCCCGTTTGACGTTCGAGCGCGCCCAAATGTAAATGAGTATCGACCTTAATCATTTGATTGACTCATTTATATTTTGTTAGCCTGTAGCAATGCACACGTGTTCTACTGATATTTATAGTTGTTTTATTCAATATTTTAAGAAAGTGTGATGGATTACAGGATGTCTGTATAATTTATGAAAGCTTTTGGACGGCTATTTTTGGTTCAACTCCCCTTAAATGGTAGTCTTTTTACGGATAGTGGAGCTATTGGAGTTGCTCTTAACAAACAAAAGTTCCCTCATTCAAGGGCAAAGAGTGGTTTAGGATATGTTTTTCACCTCAAGAATCTAGTCCTACCCAGAGTTTACTTGAAACATGATCTACCAATCAAACGACAACGGATGTAGTACTTTTTATTCCTAACTAGCAGGCGAAAGCGCGGCGGCACACCGCGCCCATCATGAAGCCCGTATACGTGGCTGTGTTGTTTTTTTATAGAAGAAAGTAAGACAGTGGGTAAGCGAGTTGACAGTCGGTGATATGCAAGCCAATTTCACTTAGATCAATACCGAAAGGTACGAAAAAGCAGTTCACACATTGTTACAAATACTTAGCCACTTCGGAGGCCGCAACTGCAGCCGCTCCTAGCCTTCACCTCCACTACTCCCTCCCTCACCGTCATCGTCGGAGGCCGTCGGGCTAAGCCCTGCGGCGGATAGTGGCAGTGAGGATGTGTGCTGCCTCATCTTGGTGCCTCCAAACCATTCCTCGGATCCAAGGTTCTGGAGTCGCCATCTCCTTTTCGGTCGGCGAGTGCTGACCCTTTGACGTCTTCTCGCACTCGTCGCCGCCATGGAAAGGCCCCGCATGAATCCGACGTGGATGTTGCGGCTAGGCGGGCGGTGATGCCACAGACTGATCTACCTTGCTCAAGATCCGTCATGCCTGCTCCTTGGCCGACATGTTTGGGCAAGGCTATCTTCTATGAGATGGAAGTCGATTATGATGTGCTCCGTCTTGATGTTGGTCAGTGTGTTGACAACTCCGACCTGTTGCGGCGGCCTCACCACAGATTGTGGGGCCACCAAAAGGTCTTTGTGAGGGTTCCTCTTTCCAGATCCAATGGTTGCCTCGGCAATGAGATACATTCCATGGATGACGACTTTGGCGCAGAAGATATGATTGTGCAGTTGCAATGATCGGTGTTCTAGGCCAACGTATGCATCTGTTAGGATCGCGGGAACGTGGTGGCAACAACACATGGTTAACTTCGATGGTGGTGCTTCCCGAGTACCACGTCTCGAGCACTGTGGTGAAAACCTAGGCTTGGCTCGAGTTGGTTATACCTGACAATGGTGATATTTTTGCATCGTTACCTTGTTCGAGGTATTACTCGGATATGCTCATACCGGCTCTTCCGGGTGAAAACCTAGATTCTGGCCTCTGCTGGTTGGATCCAGTGATGGCGACACTTGAGCGACCCACTTTTCCTAAAGGCGTTGCCATTTACTAATCTCATTGTCCTTGTGGTGTTATGATATGACTGGTGCAGATATGATCATTGATGTAGTTTGCTGTTTGCGGATCTGATCACTTCATTGTTTTCCTCTCTCTTAGGCTTAGCTTTGGTATTATTGTACTTTGTTATTTGCCGATGTTTTTTTATGTGTGTCCATCCTACCTATGCAGAGGCCGGGTGTGTCTTTACTGTATTTGTATCCACTTAATGCTTCATTTTGAGTAAATAAAATACATCCTTTGTTGAAAAACAAACACTTAGCTATACTTTTTAGATATTCCAGCCAAAGTTGTTTCTAGCAAGATAGTCAAAGTTTGAAAATCGTCGGATCAACCAAAAGTTGTACAAAATGAAGCTTCCTTTGAACCGATGGACAACTGCTCTTGTATACATTTTAAAGATCATATTTGTACAGATAATACCCCATAGGGGATGGATGTGAGTGTGTGTGTTCATAGGGATGATTATAACTAAGCATATGTGGTGTACTGAGTTGACACTGGTCCTTGCATTTTCCTTTATTTATCCCGAAACCCTTAGTCATGAAAAATAGCACGCACGGGAAACGGAATTACAGATGCGTTATCAACCAAAATCAAGTCTAATTCTCACAGTCTAAATGATACTAATCTGATACTCTCAGGCCCATGATTTTGTTTTATTAGCTTATGCTATGGTATCCAGCGGGAAGATTTGCTAGGTATTGCATCAAAATTAACCTAACTTTATATAGAGAAGGTAGAATAAGCAAAAAATGTTGCGCTTTGTACTACTAACAGCGTCATACGGGTAGGGTTTCCATGTGTGTGTTTATATGAGTGAATGTAATTATGTATCTGTATTGTAGTGTGTTGGTACTGATTTTTTCATTTTTTCTGAATTTATTTCAGGCTCTCCAAATAACGTTATAGGGGTAGAATGTGTGTGCGTGTGTTTATAGGGGTGAGTTTATGTGAGCATCACCGTCGTATTTTGTTGGCACTAGGGCTCGCATTTTCTTGAATTTTTTTCAGGCTCTCTGTCGATGATATTCTTTTCGAAATCACTAATTAAGCAGTACTCGTTGCAAAGATCACTTCAATTCCCCTAGTTGCGACAAGTGGTGCACATGCAATGCGCCACTTGTCGCAACCTGGGAGTTTTCCCTTTTTTCGTAGATCCGTTTATTCAAAACGTTTTATCTCCAACCGTGCGTCCAAATCTTGATCCGCTTTCACCGTTGGATTCCTCGCATCGAGATCTTCAAAACTAGATCCCATATTGATAGGTTTTGACGAACCTTTTTTTCATGAAAAAACCGGACGAAAAAACCGAACAGGGAACAAGGGTTTTTTCCCTTTCCGAAAGAGGCACGCCCGTGCCAATCAGGAAATCACAACCGTGCCTCTCGCGGAAACAAAACCGTTACTCTCGCGGAAGGAAAAAATAGGAAACACATTTTTTTTTCCGTTTCCAAGGAGGCACGGCCGTGACTCTCATGAAAGGACAACCGTGATTCTTGCGGAAGCAAAACCGTGATTCTCGCGAAAGGAAAAAACAAAAAACACGTTTTCCCCCTTTCCGAGAGGCACGGCCTTGACTCCCGCAAAAGCACAACCATGCCTTTCGCGGAAGCAAAACCGTGACTCTCACGAAAGAAAAAAAAATAGAAAACGTGTTTTTTTTCGTTTCCGAGAGGCATGGCCATGACTCTCGCGAAAGCGCACCCGTGCCTCTCGCGGAAGCAAAACCGTGACTCTTGCGAAAGAAAAATAAATAGAAAACACATTTTTTTCCGTTTTTGAGAGGCACGGGCGTGACTCGCGAAAACAAAACCACGCCTCTCGCGGAAGCAAAACCGTGACTCTCGCGAAAGAAAAAAAACGTTTTTTTCATGCAATTTTTTTTCAATTTTTTTGATTCAAAAGCTAAGGAAGACCGGTGGAAAGGCAAAACGTCGAAAAAACCCAGAAAAAACCGTTTAAAAAGCCGAAAACGCTTGCAGAAATAAAAAAACGAAATCCGAAGGAAGTGCGCAGAACGCGACACGTGGCGAATGGCTGAGAGCGCGCCAAGTGGCGCTGATCGTTGCGAAGCTCCCGAAGGAGCGCTCGTTAACTAGTTGCTCTTTATTCTTTTGGTGGGAGCAAGGGCGGAGCTACAGTGTTGGCCTAGGGTTAATTGATCCTGATGACCTCGGCCCAAACCCTGTGCATTCAAGTAGCCCAGGAAGATAAAAGCCCCATTGGGAAAAAAATATTTGATCTCAGTCCAGCAGTAATAAGCCTACGGCCCCATTGGAAAAAAGTATTTGATCTCAGTCCAGCAGTAATAAGCCTACAGCCCACTGCTTGTACAGGCCCAAAAGGATGCAACACGTACGCACAGTGCCCACCACCGATTCAGACAGAGAGCGAACCCAATAGCTCCTCGATCACGGCTTGATGCGCGACTGATCGCAGATTGCTCCATATACAATTTGTCAAAAAGAAAAAAAACTGATCTACGATGATCTCCTCCCCTTCTCCCGTCCCCCAATATTTAATCCTCTCCATCCGGTCTGCAGATCCAATTTGTAAGTGGCAGTAAATTTGATTTATCCATCCAATTAATTTGAAGGAGCGAGATTTAACATCTTAAATTCTTATTCTCCTTATTATCTTAGGGTTTGTTTCACATGTAGATTTTTCTTATGATTACTTGAAGGTCTAGGTCGGTAATCACGTGGATTACTCAATCTAGATTAGGCCTTTTTAAGCTGCACCCCAATCACAATGTCAAGTAAGCTAGCAAAATAAAAGGTACCTACTTTTGGGATCGGAGTTTATATTGTTATGATATATTGGCAACTATATATGAGTTCTTATTTATGTGAGGTTACTAAAAAAACAACGTAGACATGTTAGTTAACAAAAATTGCACATTTTTTTATCCATATATTATTGATACTTTGATTTTAAGGCGGGATACAAAGTTTTACTTGTTCGTGTTGACCTTAGCAACATGTTTTCCTGGCTTTGCCCCTGGGTGGGAGGAGATGTTACTGTTGACCACGAAGACGTCTGTTGTGACTTCGGCAATCTCAAGATATTGTGCCAGCTCAGTATCTCGAAGATTATTCTCAGGTAGGGTAGATGTGTGTGCGTTTATAAGGGTAAGCGTATGTGCGTATATGTGAGCATCTGTGTTGTACTGTGTTAAATAACTGTAGCAAACACAAAAGAGAAAAAT
This sequence comes from Aegilops umbellulata, assembly GCA_032464435.1. Classification (NCBI taxonomy): domain Eukaryota; kingdom Viridiplantae; phylum Streptophyta; class Magnoliopsida; order Poales; family Poaceae; genus Aegilops; species Aegilops umbellulata. Next base: position 3,233,731 of record CP136057.1, on the reverse strand, counting down.
CTTGTAGTAAACTAATTAAGAAACTAACACGTGTCAGCTTGAAATTCACTCGCGCAAAGTACTTCAAACGCATGGCAAGGGCGCTAGCTTAGCATGTTTTATTCTTTTACATATATATGACTTCCCAATCACATATTGCTTATTCGAACAAAAGTTCAATTTGATAGGAGTGCACTTTGGCACATTCGAACGCATAACTCTTGTGGGTAATAGCACATACTCGTCACAAGGCAACAATAGTAGTTCTTTTTTCTATGGACGCACAACCCGTGTGGAAAATTGATCTTATCATTATGCATGCCTTCGGTGATTTGACCTATAGAAAAATTTAAAGACAAGATGGACATTAGTATGACTCGCGTTGATTAACTAAGAAGCACCAGATGTCACAAGAATAGAAAAAAGAAACATGTCATGCACTAACAAAATATCTACTTCCAGCATAAATAGAAAATTAAATCATTACACGAGTATAATTAGCATGTGCATGGACATATTTTAAAGACAGATTACCGAAATTAGAGTTGTGTATCGAGCGGCGCTTACATTGTGTGGTAGTTGCAAGGCATACGAGAAGAAGAGAAAACAGGACTGGCAGAGTCATGGACTTGTCCATCTAGATATTGTAATGCAACGGTGGCGCTTGTTTGGCTTATTAACAGGATCGAGAGGGACAGGACAATATGTGTTGTAAGCAAAACTGCAAGATGATTTGCCCATCCACATATGCACAATCCCGTATATATAGAAATAGTCCGAGCAGGATTTGCATAAACCTTTTCATATTTAGGAAAGATTTCCAAAATAAGTTGGCGATAAATGATTGCCATTAGGATTGGGTGAAGATCACTATCACTAGTATTAAAGGAGAAAGTGCGCATGTAGCCGTCGTTCACAAGGAGACATTAATGCGATATTTTCTTGGAAACCAAGGACAAAATCAATATGGAAATCAGGAGATTTGTGCAATAAATTAGTCAGACACTTAGTTAGATGTACAATTAATTCAGTCCATTTAAATACTCCCATGGTTCCTAAATATAGGTCTTTTTAGAGATTTTAATATAGACTACATATGAATGTATATAGACATAGGTTAGAGTGTACATTCACTCATTTTGCTCCGTATGTACTCTATATTGGAATATCTAGAAAGACTTATATTTAGGCTGGAGGGAGTAGGGATTTTTTCGTGTGGAATCAATTTGGATACGGAGTCCGTTGTAGTCGTTCGCACACAACCCCAAATGCAAAAACTATTTGGAAACCAGGTGCTGAATCAACATTAATGCAATTAATTACCAGTTAGATATTAATTAATTCATGTAATTAATTAGGTTCATTTAAATGTGGATTGAAAAACAAGTCATTAATGTAATTGATTAATAAGACATACATTTAATTAAGTCTACAGATAATTAGAAGTTTAATGCAAAAAACGTCGTTGAGGTTGGCTTTTTTCGTGAATAAGAAAATACAAGGGAGTATTATGCAAAAGTGCATAGGCAGAGCACTCTCCCTCACTGCCATGTCGGTCCATACACGTGGATACACCCTCATACGCATTTTGTGCCGTAAGTCCCCGCTAGAGTCAAGTTGAGTGACTGCAATTCCGTATTTTGAAAGTTCTAACACCAAACTGAACATCGAACCCAAGTTTTATGACTCCCGGTGATATTACCTTTTTGTCAAATATGTTTTCCCTAATAGTCTGAAATCCGAAAAAATTCTTACATGCATGCATGCGATGACATGACAATCTATTTGCATTAGAGACGTGTGGTGCGTTTTCTTTCCTGCCACACGTGTGGCAGTCATCGACGTCCAAATTTATTTCGGAATCGATAACTCCCGAACGCGCTGCGTTTTGAGCGCGTTTTGATGTTTCTGTCCGAATGCCTCCCGCGCCGTCAGATTTACAGTACGACTTTAAATCGGCTGGGTTGCCACGTCACGCAAAAAACTCGTTCGGGCCCGATACTACCGACCCCGAACGCCTCAGTCTGTCTCTCTCTCTTATCCTACCTCTGCTCTCTTTGCTGCGCATTCTCGCCGCCATCGCCAACATCGACCGCAGATCAGCTCCCGCCCGACTACCGCCTCCGCCGCGCGCATCGGCGGCGACTGGGGGACGAGGAGGCACGCAGTTCCCTCGACGCCCTACGCCCTCGCGTGGGGAGCATGGCAAGCCTGCGGCAGGCGCGCGGGGAGGAGCCCCGCAGGTCCCGCGGCGGCCTCAGGGAGGAGCATGGCAAGTTCCAGCGGCGGCTGGGCGATGAGGAGGTGCGGCCACCACCTATCCACCTGGTGCGCCGCCGATGCCGTCGAAGTTGGTGTTTGGTGCGGGCAGAGAGGAGCGGCGAGAGGGAGATGGGGGGAGAGGCGGTGGGACGTGGGCGACGCAGGGGGAGGGCGGATCCGGCGAGGAGCGCGGACCACCCTGATGCGCCTGCGGCTTCCATGCGGGAGCCAGCCGCACCGTTCCCCGCAACGGCCATGAGCGCCAAGCTCCTCAAAGCTACAGCCATGGCGTGGCGGCTACCGCGCCGCCGGGGAGGAGATGCAAGCCACCGCGATGCCGCGCGCAAGGACGAGGTACCGGCCACCGTGCCGCCGGTGTGGAGAAGGGTTAGGCACGGCTCCCGTTCTAGAGAAGTGGAGTGTGTTCTACAGGCTTACATCTCGCCGCGCGTTCTACAAATTGCGCAGCTCCTTTCTGAGGTATGAATCGTGCCCATGCCTCTCCCGTTCCAGTTCGTCTACTAACTAATGTGTGTTTTCCCGAGACGAGTTGCCGTCCTGCTGATTGCTGGATTTTTAGAAGATAATCAATAGAGGTGTTGGTTAGTATTAGCTGCAGGAGAGGAAAGCGTTGGGTGCTCCCGTCGTCGCACACGGTCGCTGAGGAGAGCCGACGGCTATGGAGGACGTCGAGTGGCAGTGGCAGTGGCAACTTTTTTTTCATTTGATCTTGATAAGTTTAGAAATTGATCATGGCAATTTTAGTTCGTAGATCATGGCATTTTTTAGTTTCATGTATTACGCATGGGAACATTTTTTTAGCCAGGACGATGGCAATTTTTAGTAAATGGCCATGGGAAATTAAGTTCATGATGCATGATAAATTTAATTAATTAAACATGGCAAAAGAATATTTACTAGGTCACGATGGCAATTTTTCTGAATGTTAAGTACATCCACAACTTCTGTCGCGCCCTTGTTTGGCAAATTTTGCTCCATTTTTTGCCATGGCAAAAATACCTTTATTCACGCGGCAAATTTTAGTTTAAGTTTCCATGGCAATTTTTTTGTTTAAGTTTCCATGGCAAATTTATTGTAAAGAGCATGGAAATTTTGTTTTAAATATGAAGGCAAATTTAGATTTCCAGAACATGGCAAATTTAACTATGTAGCACGGCAAGTATACTTGCATAGCCATGGCAGTTTTTTAATTTATTTGCCATGGCAAAAGTACTCCCTTATTTGCCATGGCAATTTTTTACTCCATTTTTGTCATGGCAAATTTAACTTAATTTTTTGCCATGGAAAAAATACTTTTATTTTTCACATGGCAAATTTTAGTTTTATTTGCCATTGGAAATTTTATTTTTAGCTGTCATGGCAAATTTATTGTAAAGAGCATGGAAAATTAATTTAAATATTATGGCAAATTTACATTTGTAGAACATGACAAGTTTTACTATGTAGCATCTTAAATATATTTGTGTAGCCACGGTATTTTTTTATTTTTTTTTCCATGGCAAAAGTGCTACATTTTTGCCGTGGCAAAAATTAATTTTTGCCATGACAAATTTAACTCCATTTTATGCCATGGCAAACTTCTTTAGTTCACATGTTCAAAAACATGCAAACTTGCTATGGCAAAGTTATAGATGTTCAAAACATGGCAATCTTTGCCATGGCAACATAATATGTTAAAAATTTATGGCATTTTGCCATGCATTTTAAAATGTTAAAAAACATGGCAAACTTTAATATGTGCAAAAACATGGTAATTTCTTTTAATTAAGTTTTGTCCAAAAACATGGCAAACTTCTTTTAATTAACATGTTCACAAACATGCAAACTTACCATGGCAACTAAAGATGTTCAGAAAAATGCCAACGTTGTAGATGTTAAAACATTCGTAAACTTGCCATGGCAAATTTAAGATGTGCAAAAACATGGCAAAATTCTTTTTTAATTAAGTTTGTACAAAAACATGGCAAACATGCAAACTTTCTTTAACTAAGATGTTCAAAAAACATGGCAAACTTGCTATGGCAACTAAAGATACTCAAAAACATGGCACCTAAGATGTTCAAAAACTTGGCAAACTTGCCATGGCAACTAAAATCAGTATTGTTGATAGAAGTTTTTTTCCCATGGCAACTAAATGCATTTTTTGCCATGGTTAGTTGTGTCTTTTTGCCATGTCCATCCGAAGAATGTTTGTCATGACCATCACAAATTAGTTTGAGAACACGACAAGTTTGTTCTTTCAAAATTGTTTTTTCCATGGCAAAAAGTTTTGATTCTTTGAAATTTGTTTTGCTATGGGGATTACATGTACGATATCATTACAACTTAAAATGGTTTCTCCATTTTTCTCCGAAAAATTTCTATGTGCCTAGAGAGAATTTTTTCACCATATCACTTCATGGCAAAAATTTCCCTTTTTTTGTAAACTTTTGTAGTGACGGCAACTTTTTATATTGTAGAGATGCAGGTTGCCATGACTTCTTCCTTTTTTTGCGGCATTTTTGAAAACATAAACTTGAACATGGCAATTTCTTTCATAGAATGGCAAAAGTCCATGGCAATTTTGTCGTGCAAAAGACCAATGTTTATTAGCCGCAGAAAAACTGGGCTTTTTACTAGTCATACACCGGCTTTATTTTTTGTTTTTGTTTTCATAGGAAAAAGGCCTGTAGGGCCTGGTGGGTGAGGCGTTCAGGCTGGGGCATTCTCCTCCCGAACGAGAACGAAGCGTTCGGCCTGGGGTGCTCGCAGACCGAACGTTCGGTTGTTATCGACGTCCAAATTTATTTTTACATACAATATCATTTATGAAAATACATGTACACTTTTTCATAAATGCAAACATTTGTTTTCATACATACATGTGAACATTTTTCATCACACATGAACATTTGTTATCGCATACAGGAACATATAAAAAGTTGCTAGACATTTTAATAAGTAGATGAAAATTTGTTTTCGTGGACATGGACATACTTTAAAATGCCTTAACATTTTAATTATTTTTTGAAACGATTTGCGAGATAAATGTATGTTGGAGATTATAAAAAAGGAAAAACAATTGGTACTTGTAATTTTTTTAGGTGAATTCGTACTTGTAAATGAGTCGCACCCCAGAGCTGCTTTTTTTTGAGGCAAACTCGCAAAGCTTTTTATTAACCCGTCACAACGTTTAGAGGGACGAAACTAAGCTCTCCAGGGTGGCCTAACCAAACATGGCAGCCGGTCCCTAGAGTTAATGCATGCTTTGCAAGCTTGTGGGCCTCGACATTCGAGGTTCTAAACTCATGAGCGAAAATACAAGAATTGAAATTTCTAGCCAGCTGTTTTATCTCCAGCACCACTGCTCCGTACTCAGCTAAAGTACCCTTCTCAATTGCCTCCACTGCAACTTTGCTATCTGAAGCCACAACCATCTTCTGGATGTATAGATCATGAGCTAGTGCTAAGCTCTCTCGGATGCCCAGAACTTCCAGCACCTCCGGGTCTTCAATGTTCCCGAACACCATTGCTGACGCTCCCTGGTAGAGTCCTTCTGCATCACGGCAAATCACCCCCACTGCACCAAACCGCCCCACCCTTGACACTGCAGCGTCGGAGTTGATCTTTGAATGATCTCCCGGGGGTGGTAACCAACCCCTTGGTCGAGGTACGACCTCGCTAGCAGCGGGAGGTGGAGAAGTCATGTGGTCAAGATCAGCCAGGAATCTGTTTACAAAAGCATGTGTTGCGAATGGTGTTTGAAGAACTCCCTCATGGATAACTTTCCTCCGAGCGTACCAGATGACCCATAGGGTGGTAATGAGAACAGAAAACTCCTTCTGTGAGATCATGTCACTCATGGCGAATAACCAGGCCTTAGCATCTTCATCTCTATTCATACACATGTGTTGCACTAGCTCCTCATTTGACAGCGCCCAAACACTACGAGACAGTGTGCAGTCAAGCAAAGCGTGTCACCAATTGTCCTCCATCCCGCAAATAGCACAAGCATGAGAGTCCTCCATGTTTCGTCGGTGTAGCACATCGTTTGTTGGTATAGAGTGTTGAGCTAACCTCCAAGTGAAAACTTTCAGTTTTGAAGGAACCATGAGCTTCCACACTTTAGTCCAGCCCCGCCGATCTCCCTCATCATTTGATGTATCTTCACGGCCCTCCAACCACGCTTCTCGTCCCCTCTTAACTCGACTGAGTAAGGAGTAAGCCGATCGCACCGAAAAAATACCTCTGGGGTCACCTGCCCATGCCCAGAAATCCTCCACTTGCCTGGTACATAGTGGGATCTTAAGCACTGATTCCGCATCTAGAGGAGTGAAAACTTGGCGTACTAGCTCCTCCTTCCAGCTTGCTGATGATGCATCAATGAGCTCAGAAACTGTTTGCGGAGGATTGTCAACCATGGCCCTGATTGGTCTCCATAACAGATCTCTGGGTATCCAATTATGCGCCCAGATGTTTGTTGTTGTACCATCTCCTATTCTACGTATAATGCCAAGCCTCACTATATCTCTGCCGTCAAGGATCGCTCGCCAAATCTGTGATGGATGGTGGCCAAGCTCCGCCTTGAGGATTGTGGATTCCGGGTAGTAAACTGCCTTCAACAGCCTCGCACTCAGAGTATCTGGTTCATTCAACAACCTCCATGATTGTCTTGCTAATAAAGCAAGATTAAAAAGTTCCATATCTCTGAAGCCCAATCCTCCCAGATTTTCTGGCCGTGTTATGACGTCCCAAGACACCCAACATGGCCTTCTCCTTCCTTGCTTACTCCCCCACCAAAACTGTCGTATGAGAGAGGTGATGCTTTCACATAAACCCCTTGGCAACCTGAAACAAGACATGGAAAAGCCAGGTATGGCTTGTGCTACTGATTTGATTAGGACCTCTTTCCCGGCAGCTGATAGAAGTTTCTCCATCCACCCTTTTATCTTCTCCCAAACCCTGTCCTTCAAACATTTGAAAGTTCTGTTCTTCGAATGCCCCACCTCTGTCGGCAGCCCCAAGTACTTTTCACTGAGGGACTCATTCTGCACATTCAAACAGTTTTTCACCTCTTGTTTGAGAGGGTCAGAACACCCTTTACTAAAGTAAATTGACGACTTGTCATGATTGACTCGTTGTCCTGAAGCCGCACAATAGACATCCAACAGGTTTGACACCACATTTGCACCCTCCACGCTAGACTTAAAAAGCAACAGGCTGTCATCTGCAAACAAAAGGTGGTTAACAGAAGGAGCTGTTGGGGCCACCTTGATTCCGGGCAAAGACGACTGTGAACATGATTTTAATAGGCACGAGAGGCCCTCTGCTGCAAGTAAGAAAAGGTAAGGGGAAATGGGATCTCCCTGTCGAATACCTCTCGACGGATTAAACTGTTCAAGCTTCTCTCCGTTCAACAAAACCGAGAAAGATACAGACTTCACCATGGCCATGACTATCTGAATCCATTGGGTAGCAAAACCAAGTTGGCCCATGATTGCTTCCAAATAGTCCCACTCTAATCTGTCATAGGCCTTCATCATATCAAGCTTGACCGCACAGTAGCTATTTGATTTGGACCTGTTCCTCTTCATGAAATGAAGGCATTCATAAGCACATATAATGTTATCAGTTATGAGTCTACCTGGTACAAAAGTTGATTGCTCCTCTGATATGATCTCTGGAAGGATCACCTTCAGTCTATTCGCCACTACCTTGGAGGCTATCTTATAAAGCACATTGCATAGACTAATAGGCCGGAATTGAGTCAGCTGAGACGGGTTCATTACCTTTGGAATCAAGACAATGACAGTATCGTTTATACTTTCCGGACTTTCTTCTCCCCTTATTATTCTCAGGACCACAAAAGTTACTTCCTCTCCACACAGATCCGAGTGCCTCTGATAAAAATGTGCTGGATACCCGTCGGGCCCTGGTGCCTTTGTGGGAAACATCTGGAAAAGCGCGTGTTTCACTTCTTCTCCTGAGTATGGCGCACACAGTGATTCGTTCATCTCAGGTGTAACTTGGCGGGGTACATGTCTCAGGACCTCATCAATGCCGTGCACCCCTTCAGAAGAATACAAAGATTTATAAAATTCTACCACCATCGCCTTCAATTCCACCGGGTCCTCCGTATATATTCCAAGGGAGTTATAGAGGGCTTTAATCATGTTTTTCTTCCGTCTCATACTCGCCCTCATATGGAAGAACCTCGTGTTTCGATCGCCTTCTGTCAGCCATTGTAACCGGGAACGCTGGCGCCACATTATCTCCTCCCTGTGGTATAACTCGACCAATCTATCACATATCTTGATCTCCACATGAACTGGTCCTGTTCGGGCTGGGTCGTCACGCAGCTGCTGTAGTTGACGATTCAAATCCTTTATCTCCTTCCTCACACTACCAAAAGATTCCCTACTCCATGATGTAATATCTTGGGATATACGCAGTAGCTTGTCCCGGAAGTCACCTACACCATAGCCAGGCGATACCGCATTCCACCACGCCGAGATGTTGTGCTGCCATTCCTCATGCTTCTCCCACATAACCTCGTAGCGGAAAGCTTTTGGGGCCGATATGCCCGGTTCTATGCTCTCAAACTGAAGTAAAATCGGCCCATGATCCGACGATGCGGCCGAGTGGTGGCTTAGGGTAGCCAGCGGGAAACGCGCGCACCAGCTGGGAGACGCTAGCGCGCGATCAAGCCTGACTCGAGTGTAAGACCCCCCCGCCACTCTTTTTTCAAAAGTCCAAAAACGGCCCTGATGGCCTAAGTCCACTAGCATGCAAACATCAACCGCTTCCCGGAAGGCTTGTATTTGTGCATTACTGCGATTAGCTACACCTTGATGCTCATCCGGACGTAGCACTTCGTTGAAATCCCCCATACATAACCATGGCAAATCATTCAAAGTTGAAATTCCTTTTAACAGATCCCAAGTCTGATGCCTAAGGTTTGTTTGCGCCTCCCCGTATATTACTGTTAAACGCCACGGTTCCTCACCTTCCACCTGTACTTTGGCATCAATATGATAGCACGAATCACCCAAGATCTCAATATTGCTTGAATTATTCCAAAAAATTCCAATTCCACCACTCCTTCCCTGGCTACTTATTGCATAAGAATTTTCATAACCTAAAGTACTTGCTAGAGCTTCTACACGTGCTCCTGCGATTTGAGTCTCCACAACCCCAAGCACGGTAGGGGCAAACTTTCTCGCGAACTCGCGAAGCTCTCGAACTGCCGCAGGTTTGCCCGCGCCACGGCAGTTCCATTATAAGACACTCATTGGTCATGGCGGCGCTCCTCGAAGGAGCCCGCCAAATTTTTCACCGTTGAAGTTGAAACTTCCTTGTCTTCACCACTAAGCCTTGACCTCTTAAGATCTCTGATGGGAAGCGGGCTTACACCCGCACTCGCAGATGCCACGATGGCCAGCTCCAGGCCTTCTGCGCTCGCGGTTGACGAGTTCGGTAGGTTGCCATGCAGTGCCCCCGCTGAGATCCTCTTCCTATTGGTATCATCCATGTCAACATCCTCTACCATCTCCCTGCCCTCCTCTTCTGCCTCCTTTCTTGCCTCTTGGACCGGCGCGTGGGCAAGCTTTTTGGACTCGGCCCGCTGCAGCTCGCAATAGGCTGGCCCACATCTTCCTTCCTCTTCCTCCGCTGGAAAAGAGGGGAAATGCGATGCGAGCGAGACTAGGGTTTACACTCTCCTACGATCTTCCGAATCAAAGAATCACTCTGCGGAGCGAGGACGAGCGGCGGCGGAGATACCCTCGTCTCCTCTCCTCTCCTCTCCTCTCCTCTCCTACGGTCACCGCTGTTTCTATCTCTCGGTCGTGCTCAAGGTACCGCCTCCTGACCCCTCCCCTGTTCGTTGGTTCCCCGATTCGACATGTTCTCGATTTGCTTTCTTGATAGGGGAAACCGGTAGTATCACCCATAAAGTTAGTTAATGTTGTAAAGCCATTATCCTAGGTCGGGGTAGATTAGAAAGTAAGCCTTTTGCAACTGATTACTTACTAGCCTAGGGTTGCAGCAAACAGTAGTATTTCTAGTTGAACATATATTAGATTGGTGTTATCCATTCGTGAACTATTCGTCGGCTGTTGCAAAATGATTTCCCTACTTTCTTTCTTGCCCAAGCAAGAGCTACAAGTTATAATTTGCATGCTCTGGTTTTCATGTTATTAATCAGGTGCCTCCAAGCAAGTTGGTTCAGATTCAGCACGTGGTCTTCTTGCAGAATTGCTTGCGTCGATCCTAGCTCGTTTATTTGCAATATTCTCTTAGTTAGTTCTCTGCTACTTATGGTGCTAGTTTAATTTAATGATGTAGCCCGCCTGTAGCGTCATTTTTCCTTTCTAACAATCTAGACACAGATAAGGTGCTATGTACTGAAGAACACATAAGTTTTGGACGGATACAGAAAATGCTCAAACTTCATCAGTACTGTATATTCTTCGTAATGAGTGTCTATCGCCAGTGTGATCTTCATCGTGACATGCATTGTTCTGATATATATATATATATATATATATATATATATATATATATATATATATATATATATATATATATATAAAGTTTTAGTCCAGCTCTTCGCTTGTTTTCCGAACCTTGATATATATTACCTGATTCCTACAGCTGAATTTGCTCGATGGAGGACCTACCGGAGGCTCTGGTGACAGAGATTCTCAAGAGGATCACCAGCACAAGTGATCTGAATTCTCTTTCCCTTGTGTCAAAGCAGCTCTACCAGATAGAGGGGAATCAGAGAGGTGCTATCCATGTTGGTTCTGGTCTTTGCACTGCTACGAAAGCACTGACATCATTGTGCACCCGGTTCCCAAATTTGCGGGAAGTGGAAATCGATTACTCTGGTTGGATACCTGAACATGGAAATCAGTTGGACAATAAAGGCCTTTTTGTATTTTCATCTCACTGTTCCTCACTGATTGACCTCACCTTAAGCTTCTGCTCATACATCGATGACTCTGGGCTCGGTTGTTTAGCACACAGCAAGAAATTGGTATCTCTCAGGCTGAACTCCGTACCAAAAATAACGTCAATTGGGCTTTTCTCGGTTGCAGTTGGTTGCATAAGTCTATCTGCTCTCCACCTTATTGATTGTGAGAAAATCGACAGTGTAGAGTGGCTGGAATACCTTGGTATGGATGGATCGTTGGAAGAGCTTGTAGTGAAGAATTGCAAAGGAATCAATCATCATGACCTCCTAAAGTTTGGTTCAGGATGGATGAAGCTCCAGAAGTTTGAGTTTGAGAGGAAAAGAGAAAGACATGGTCGTTATATAGGATATGACTTCTATGATCCCTCGTATGATGCTCACAGCACAGATATATATGATTTCTCCTGTGAGAGTTTGAAGGATTTAAGGTTGGCACATATTAAAACCTGGCCAGAAATAGGACTTCGTGTTGTCCTAGGGAAGTGTAAAGCATTGGAGAACCTTTGGCTTGAGTATGTTTATGCACTAAATGACAATGACATGATTGCATTATTCCGGAGCTGCAGCAACCTTAAAAGCATCTCACTTGGGCTCAACCTACAGCGCTACTGTAGTGAAGATGGCTATTGTGAAACCAGGACGTCATTTACTGATAACAACATTTACGCTCTAGCCCTCAACTGTCCTATGCTTCAGATCGTAGACCTCAAATTTACAGGATGTTCCCCTAACCGGCCATCAGAAATAGGATCCACACAAAAGGGTTTTCTGGCACTCATTCAATCCTGCCCAATTCGTGTTCTTGTGCTAAATACCGCCAATTTCTTTGATGATGAGGGGATGAAGGCCCTCTCATCCTCACCACATCTGGAGACACTCGAGCTTATATTGTGTCATGCGGTAACTGATGCTGGGATGCGCTTCATTGCACACACCCCATGCCTGAGTAATCTCACACTTCGGGCGTGTCATGATGTCACTGATGTTGGAATGGCTGAACTGGGACGTGCACATAAATTAGAGTCTTTGGTCATTGAGTATTGTGGTGAGGTCTCTCTGCAAGCTGCGCAGGGTGTTGCCAAGTCAGTTCACTACTCCGAGGACTATTCACATTCCCTGATGATGGCAATTGGTTTTGGCAACATCCTACTGAAGCCATTAAGTTGAAGCTGTTAAGTATGAATTTGGTGATGAAGTGGTCTCCAAAATTTTCAGTATGAATTTGCTGCTGAAGCCATTAAGTTGTTTAGTGTGCATCATTGGACAAGGCTGTGCATCATCCGACCTAGATTCACTTGTCTGGACTTTCTATTGCCTTCTACCTTTACTGCTATGATTTTTTCTGTATGACAGTCTAATGGTGATCTTTGGACGGCATCTGGTGAATGAAACTTTTATAGTAGGCACCACTCTGTGTACTGTAATTCTTGTTGTGTAACTTCTACTCTCTATTGCTGTTTTGTAATCCACACAAATCGGCCCCAAGAATCCATGTTTCACAGTTTGGTATTATTGTTTAACTCTCTAAGAAATGTCGTGAACCCTTTCTACTATACAAGGGATTTGGAAGGCATGTATATCTGCCTGCTATTTTTGTGTGGCAATTTTGGCATGGATCAGTGTAGTAATGGTCAATGTGAAGTTTCACATTGACCTGTACTACAAAGGCGGCATATTTGTTTTGTTGATATTGATTCTATTTGGGGATGTCTTTTCATTGCTTCTCAACATATACTCCTTCCGTCCCAAAATAAGTGTCGTGGTTTTAGTTCAAATTAAACTAAAACCACGACACTTATTTTGTGAACTAAAACCACGACACTTATTTTGGGACGGAGGGAGTATAAGTTACTACTCCCTCCGTCCCATAATGTAAGATATTTTTTTTACACTATACTAGAGTAAGAAAAAACGTCTTTATGGGACGGAGGGAGTAGTAGTTACTAGCATAATTAGGGTTTTTAGATTCCAAGACTACAAATGCAGTGTACTCATCTCATGGAAGTTGAGGTACAACTGACACTTGAGCGACTACTGAAGGCATGTAACATAGCTGTGTGCTAATTACGGCTTCCGGAAATTTAGAGGGGGTCAGGTTCATGTCTACATATCAAGAGTATTATGAGTGTATACAAAATCAGAATTGAGTAGACCATTTGAGAAGATCGTATCTTAAAATTGGAGAAGCCAGCGCCGAACTTTTGTTCACGTACTAAGTTGAACTCTGGCTGAAAAAACTGAACTCCAAAAGGTACTACCTTCAGACCTGCTTGTTGAGTCATTTCCTTCCGCTCAAAGAGACTAGGCGATGCAAGCGAGACTATGAGATGAGTACACTGCATTTGTAATCTTGGAACCCTAGACCCAGTTTTGGTTGATCATCAACGCCTTCAAGATTGATTGCAAGCGGAGGCTGTTGGGTAACGTAGTAAGGTCAAAAAAAATTCTACGCACACGCAAGATCATGGTGATGCATAGCAACGAGAGGGGAGAGTGTTGTCTACGTACCCTCGTAGACCGAAGCGGAAGCGTTGACACAATGTAGAGGAAGTAGTCGTACGTCCTCCTCGCGATCCAACCGATCCCAGCACCGTTACTCCGGCGCCTCCGAGTTCTTAACACACGTACAGCTCGATGACGTTCCCCGGGCTCCGATCCAGCAAAGCTTCGGGGAAGAGTTCCGTTAGCACGACGGCGTGGTGACGATCTTGATGTTCAACCGTCGCAGGGCTTCGCCTAAGCACCGCTACGATATGACCGAGGTGGAATATGGTGGAGGGGGGCACCGCACACGGCTAAGGAACGATCACGAAGATCAACTTGTGTGTCTTGGGGTGCCCCCTTGCCCCCGTATATAAAGGAGCAAGGGGGGAGGCCGGCCGGCCTAGAGAGGCGCGCCAAGGGGAGGGGGAGTCCTCCTCCTAGTGGGAGTAGGACTCCCCCTTTCCTAGTCCAACTAGGAGGGGGAAGGGGGAAGGAAGGAGAGGGAGAGGGAGAGGGAAAGGGGGGCCGCGCGCCCCCTCCTTGTCCAATTCGGACTGCCCATGGGGGGGGGGGGCGCGCGCCACCTCCTGGCTCCTTCCCACTAAGGCCCAATAAGGCCCAATACTCTTCCCCGTATTCCCGTAACCCCCCGGTACCTCCAAAAATACCCGAATCACTCGGAACCTTTCCGATGTCCGAATATAGTCGTCCAATATACCGATCTTTACGTCTCGACCATTTCGAGACTCCTCGTCATGTCCCCGATCCCATCCGGGACTCCGAACTCCTTCGGTACATCAAAACTCATAAACTCATAATATAACTGTCATCGAAACCTTAAGCGTGCGGACCCTACGGTTCGAGAACAATGTAGACATGACCGAGACACGTCTCCGGTCAATAACCAATAGCGGGACCTGGATGCCCATATTGGCTCCTACATATTCTACGAAGATCTTTATCGGTCAGACCGCATAACAACATACGTTGTTCCCTTTGTCATCGGTATGCTACTTGCCCGAGATTCGATCGTCGGTATCCAATACCTAGTTCAATCTCATTACCGGCAAGTCTCTTTACTCGTTCCGTAATACATCATCTCGCAACTAACTCATTAATTGCAATGCTTGCAAGGCTTATGTGATGTGCATTACCGAGAGGGCCCAGAGATACCTCTCCGACAATCGGAGTGACAAATCCTAATCTCGAAATACGCCAACCTAACATCTACCTTTGGAGACACCTGTAGAGCTCCTTTATAATCACCCAGTTACGTTGTGACGTTTGGTAGCACACAAAGTGTTCCTCCGGCAAACGGGAGTTGCATAATCTCATAGTCATAGGAACATGTATAAGTTATGAAGAAAGCAATAGCAACAAACAACACGATCAAGTGCTAAGCTAACGGAATGGATCAAGTCAATCAGATCATTCACCTAATGATGTGATCCCATTAATCAAATAACAACTCCTTGTCTATGGTTAGGAAACATAACCATCTTTGATTAATGAGCTAGTCAAGTAGAGGCATACTAGTGACACTCTGTTTTGTCTATCTATTCACACATGTATTATGTTTCCGGTTAATACAATTCTAGCATGAATAATAAACATTTATCATGAAATAAGGAAATAAATAATAACTTTATTATTGCCTCTAGGGCATATTTCCTTCAGTCTCTCACTTGCACTAGAGTCAATAATCTAGTTCACATCGCCATGTGATTTAACAGCAATAGTTCACATCACCATGTGATTAACACCCATAGTTCACATCGATATGTGATCAACACCCAAAGGGTTTACTAGAGTCAGTAATCTAGTTCACATCGCTCTGTGATTAACACCCAAAGAGTACTAAGGTGTGATCATGTTTTGCTTGTGAGAGAATCTTAGTCAACGATTCTGCCAAATTCAGATCCGTATGTATTTTGCAAATATCTATGTCAACAATGCTCTGCACAGAGCTACTCTAGCTAATTGCTCCCACTTTCAATATGTATCTAGATCGAGACTTAGAGTCATCCAGATCTGTGTCAAAGCTTGCATCGACGTAACTCTTTTACGACGAACCTTTTTTGTCACGTCCATAATCAAGAAACATATCCTTATTCCACTAAGGATAATTCTGACCGCTGTCCAGTGATCTACTCCTAGATCACCATTGTACTCCCTTGCTTAACTCAGTGTAGGGTATACAATAGATCCGGTACACAGCATGGCATACTTTATAGAACCTATGGCTGAGGCAGAGGGAATGACTTTCATTCTCTTTCTATCTTCTGCCGTGGTCGGGTTTTGAGTCTTACTCAATTTCACACCTTGTAACACAGGCAAGAACTCTTTCTTTGACTGTTCTATTTTGAACAACTTCAAAATCTTGTCAAGGTATGTACTCATTGAAAAAACTTATCAAGCGTCTTGAACTATCTCTATAGATCTTGATCCTCAATATGTAAGCAGCTTCTCCGAGGTCTTTCTTTGAAAAACTCCTTTCAAATACTCATTTATGCTTTGCAGAATAATTCTACATTATCTCCGATCAACAATATGTCATTCACATATACTTATCAGAAATGTTGTAGTGCTCCCACCCACTTTCTTGTAAATACAGGCTTCACCGCAAGTCTGTATAAAACTATATGCTTTGATCAACTTATCAAAGCGTATATTCCAACTCCGAGATGCTTGCACCAGTCCATAGATGGATCGCTGGAGATTGCATATTTTGTTAGCACCTTTAGGATTGACAAAACCTTCTGGTTGCATCATATACAACTCTTCTTAAATAAATCCATTAAGGAATGCAGTTTTGTTTATCCATTTGCCAGATTTCATAAAATGCGGCAATTGCTAACATGATTCGGACAGACTTAAGCATATATACGAGTGAGAAACTCTCATCGTAGTCAACACCTTGAACTTGTCGAAAACCTTTTGCGACAATTCTAGCTTTGTAGATAGTAACACTACTATCATCATCCGTCTTCCTCTTGAAGATCCATTTAATCTCAATGGCTTGCCGATCATCGGGCAAGTTAACCAAAGTCCATACTTTGTTCTCATATATGGATCCCATCTCAGATTTCATGGCCTCAAACCATTTTGCGGAATCTGGGCTCATCATCGCTTCCTCATAGTTCGCAAGTTCGTCATGGTCTAGTAACGTGACTTCCAGAACAGGATTGCCGTACCACTCTGGTGCGGATCTCACTCTGGTTTACCTACGAGATTCGGTAGTAACTTGATCTGAAGTTACATGATCATCATCATTAGCTTCCTCACTAATTGGTGTAGTAGTCACAAGAACAGATTTCTGTGATGAACTACTTTCCAATAAGGGAGAAGGTACAATTACCTTATCAAGTTTTTCTACTTTCCTCCCACTCACTTCTTTCGAGAGAAACTCCTTCTCTGGAAAGGATCCATTCTCAGCAATGAATGTCTTGCCTTCGGATCTGTGATAGAAGGTGTACCCAACAGTCTCCTTTGGGTTTCCTATGAAGACATATTTCTCCGATTTGGGTTCGAGCTTATCAGGATGAAACTTTTTCATATAAGCATCACAACTCCAAATTTTAAGAAACGACAGCTTTAGGTTTAATGCTAAACCATAGTTCATACGGTGTCGTCTCAACGGATTTAGATGGTGCCCTATTTAATGTGAATGCAGCTGTCTCTAATGCATAACCCCAAAACGATAGTGGTAGATCGGTAAGAGACATCATAGATCGCATTATATCTAATAAAGTATGGTTATGACGTTCAGACACACCATTACACTATGGTGTTCCAGGTGGCGTGAATAGTGAGACTATTTCACATTGTTTTAACTGAAGGCCAAACTCGTAACTCAAATATTTTACCTCTGCGATCATATCGTAGAAACTTTTATTTTCTTGTTACGATGATTCTCCACTTCACTATGTAATTCTTTGAACTTTTCAAACGTTTCAGACTTATGTTTCATCAAGTAGATATACCCATATCTTCTCAAATCATCTGTGAAGGTCAGAAAATAATGATACTTGTCGCGAGCCTTAATATTCATCGGACCACATACATCAATATGTATGATTTCCAACAAATCTGTTGCTCGCTCCATTGTTCCGGAGAACGGAGTCTTAGTCATCTTGCCCATGAGGCATGGTTCGCAAGCATCAAGTGATTCATAATCAAGTGATTCCAAATCCCATCAGCATGGAGTTTCTTCATGCGCTTTACACCAATATGACCTAAACGGCAGTGCCACAAATAAGTTGCACTATCATTATTAACTTTGCATCTTTTTGGCTTCAATATTATGAATATGTGTATTACTACGATCGAGATCCAACAAACCATTTTCGTTGGTGTGTATGACCATAAAAGGTTCTATTCATGTAAACAGAACAACAATTGTTCTCTAACTTAAATGAATAATCGTATTGCAATAAACATGATCAAATCATATTTATGCTCAACGCAAAACACCACATAACACTTATTTAGGTTCAACACCAATCCCGAAAGTATAGGGAGTGTACGATGATGATCATATCATTCTTGGAACCACTTCCAACACACATCGTCACTTCACCCTCAACTAGTCTCTGTTTATTCTGCAACTCCTGTTTCGAGTTACTACTCTTAGCAACTGAACCAGTACTAAATACCGAGAGGTTGCTATAAACACTAGTACAGTACACATCAACAACATGTATATCAAATATACCTTTGTTCACTTTGCCATCGTTCTTATCCGCCAAATACTTGGGGTGGTTCTGCTTCTAGTGACCAGTCCCTTTGTAGTATAAGCACTTAGTCTCAGGCTTAGGTCCAGACTTGGACTTCTTCACTTGAGCAGCAACTTGCTTGCCGTTCTTCTTGAAGTTCCCCTTCTTCCCTTTGCCCTTTTCTTGAAACTAGTGGTCTTGTCTACCATCAACACTTGATGTTTTTCTTGATTTCTACCTTCGCCGATTTTAGCATCACGAAGAGCTTGGGAATTACTTTCGTCATCCCTTGCATATTATAGTTCATCACGAAGTTCTACTAACTTGGTGATGGTGACTAGAGAAATTTGTCAATCACTATCTTATCTGGAAGATTAACTCCCACTTGATTCAAGCGATTGTAGTACTCAGACAATCTGAGCACATGCTCACTAGTTGAGCGATTCTCCTCCATCTTTTAGCTATAGAACTTGTTGGAGACTGCATATCTCTCAACTCGGGTATTTGCTTGAAATATTAACTTCAACTCCTGGAACATATCATATGGTCCATGACGTTTAAAAACGTCTTTGAAGTCCCGATTCTAAGCCGTTAAGCATGGTGCACTAAACTATCAAGTAGTCATCATATTGAGCTAGCCAAACGTTCATAACGTCTGCATCTGCTCCTGCAATAGGTCCGTCACCTGGCGGTGCATCAAGGACATAATTCTTCTGTGCAGCAATGAGGATAAACCTCAGATCACGGATCCAATCCGCATCATTGCTACTAACATTTTTCAACACAATTTTCTCTAGGAACATATCAAAATAAACATATGAAAGCAACAACGCGAGCTATTGATCTACAACATAGATATGCTAATACTACCAGGACTAAGTTCATGATAAATTTAAGTTCAATTAATCATATTACTTAAGAACTCCCACTTAGATAGACATCCCTCTAATCTTCTAAGTGATCACGTGATCCAAATCAAACTAAACCATAACCGATCATCACGTGAAATGGATTAGTCTTCAATGGTGAACATCATTATGTTGATCATATCTACTATATGATTCACGCTTGACCTTTCGGTCTCCGTGTTCCGAGGCCATATCTGCATATGCTAGGCTCGTCAAGTATAACCCGAGTATTCTGCGTGTGCAAAACTGGCTTGCACCCATTGTAGATGGACGTAGAGCTTATCACACCCGATCATCATGTGGTGTTTGGGCACGACGAACTTTGGCAACGGTGCATACTCGGGGACAACACTTCTTGATAATTTAGTGAGAGATCATCTTATAATGCTACCGTCAATCAAAGTAAGATAAGATGTATAACAGATAAACATCATATGCAATCAAAATATGTGACATGATATGGCCATGATCATCTTGCGCCTTTGATCTCCATCTCCAAAACATCGTCATGATCTCTGTCGTCACCGGCATGACACCATGATCTCCATCATCTTGATCTATATCAATGTGTCGTCACATGGTCGTCTCGTCAACAATTGCTCTTGCAACTATTGCTATCATATAGCGATAAAGTAAAGCAATTATTTGGCACTTGCATCTTATGCACAGAGAGACAACCATAAGGCTTTTGCCAGTTGCCGATAACTTCAACAAAACATGATCATCTCATACAACAACTTATATCTCATCATGTCTTGACCATATCACATCACAACATGCCCTGCAAAAACAAGTTAGACGTCCTCTACTTTGTTGTTGCAAGTTTTACGTGGCTGCTACGGGCTTAAGCAAGAACCAATCTCACCTACGCATCAAAACCACAACGATAGTTTGTCAAATAGACTCCGTTTTAACCTTCGCAAGGACCGGGCGTAGCCACACTCGGTTCAACTAAAGTTGGAGAAACTGACACCCGCCAGCCACCTGTGTACAAAGCACGGCGGTAGAACCAGTCTCGCGTAAGCGTACGCGTAATGTCGGTCCGGGCCGCTTCATCCAACAATACCGCCGAACCAAAGTATGACATGCTGGTAGGCAGTATGAATTGTATCGTCCACAACTCACTTGTGTTCTACTCGTGCATAACATCAAACCATAAAAACCTCGCTCTGATACCACTGTTGGCTAACGTAGTAAGGTCAAAAAAAATTCGACGCACACGCAAGATCATGGTGATGCATAGCAACGCGAGGGGAGAGTGTTGTCAATGTACCCTCGTAGACCGAAGCGGAAGCGTTGCCACAATGTAGAGGAAGTAGTCGTATGTCCTCCTCGCGATCCAACCGATCCCAGCGCCGTTACTCTGGCGCCTCCGAGTTCTTAACACACGTACAGCTCGATGACGTTCCCCGGGCTCCGATCCAGCAAAGCTTCGGGAAAGAGTTCCGTCAGCACGACGGCGTGGTGACGATCTTGATGTTCAACCGTCGCAGGGCTTCGCCTAAGCACCGCTACGATATGACCGAGGTGGAATATGGTGGAGGGGGGCACTGCACACGGCTAAGGAACGATCACGAAGACCAACTTATGTGTCTTGGGGTGCCCCCCTGCCCCCGTATATAAAGGAGCAAGGGGGGAGGCCGGCCGGCCTAGAGAGGCGCGCCAAGGGGAGGGGGAGTTCTCCTCCTAGTGGGAGTAGGACTCCTCCTTTCCTAGTCCAACTAGGAGGGGGAAGGGGGAAGGAGGGAGAGGGAGAGGGAGAGGGAAAGGGGGGCCGCGCCCTCCCCTCCTTGTCCAATTCGGACTGCCCATGGGGGGGGGCGCCACCTCCTGGCTCCTTCCCACTAAGGCCCAATAAGGCCCAATACTCTTCCCCGTATTCCCGTAACCCCCCGGTACCTCCGAAAATACCCGAATCACTCGGAACCTTTTCGATGTCCGAATATAGTCGTCCAATATACCAATCTTTACGTCTCGACCATTTCGAGACTCCTCGTCATGTCCCCGATCCCATCCGGGACTCCGAACTCCTTCGGTACATAAAAACTCATAAACTCATAATATAACTGTCATCGAAACCTTAAGCGTGCGGACCCTACGGTTCGAGAACAATGTAGACATGACCGAGACACGTCTCCGGTCAATAACCAATAGCGGGACCTGGATGCCCATATTGGCTCCTACATATTCTACGAAGATCTTTATCGGTCAGACCGCATAACAACATACGTTGTTCCCTTTGTCATCGGTATGCTACTTGCTCGAGATTCGATCGTCGGTATCCAATACCTAGTTCAATCTCGTTACCGGCAAGTCTCTTTACTCGTTCCGTAATACATCATCTCGCAACTAACTCATTAGTTGCAATGCTTGCAAGGCTCATGTGATGTGCATTACCGAGAGGGCCCAGAGATACCTCTCCGACAATCGGAGTGACAAATCCTAATCTCGAAATACGCCAACCTAACATCTACCTTTGGAGACACCTGTAGAGCTCCTTTATAATCACCCAGTTACGTTGTGACGTTTGGTAGCACACAAAGTGTTCCTCCGGCAAACGGGAGTTGCATAATCTCATAGTCATAGGAACATGTATAAGTTATGAAGAAAGCAATAGCAACAAACAACACGATCAAGTGCTAAGCTAACAGAATGGGTCAAGTCAATCAGATCATTCACCTAATGATGTGATCCCATTAATCAAATAACAACTCCTTGTCTATGGTTAGGAAACATAACCATCTTTGATTAATGAGCTAGTCAAGTAGAGGCATACTAGTGACACTCTGTTTTGTCTATGTATTCACACATGTATTATGTTTCCGGTTAATACAATTCTAGCATGAATAATAAACATTTATCATGAAATAAGGAAATAAATAATAACTTTATTATTGCCTCTAGGGCATATTTCCTTCAGAGGCTCCCTCCGCCGTCCCACGGTTGACGCCTTGAAGGGAAAGGCTGCTTGGTTCTGCCAAGAAAACAACCCAAACCTTCTTTTCGACTTTCCTATTGGTTGTTTGTCGATTCACGATGCATATGTTAGTTTTGTTTCTTTTTGCTCCCACCTTCTTTTTTATTTAGATAAAAGGCATACACCCAAGGGAGGATTTTTCCTCGTCGGACCATGGCCCTTGGTAAGCCAAAATTATTTTTTTAGAATCGCAAAAAAATAGCGAAACAAATCAGGCATGTAGATCGTCAAGTGCTTTACCCTTACAAAATGTTTCAAAAAATAACATCTCGGTTTGAATTTTGTACAGAAAAAGCAACACGACAGATATCCATTTTGTAGTGATTACCACCAGTCAGTGGATATATAGAACCCCATCATATATATGGCTGGGCATGTTTTTCAAGCATGAATCAGTCCACACCTTACAGCCACCATAAGAGAGGGTTCAGTTGTCCAGTCTCTTCTCCACATTCATAGTAATACACTAGAGTCAGCTGCCACCAACTTCTTATTTGAAATTGGGACACCAAGGTTTTTCATAAACAATTAAAAAGATTTGCAACTCTCTGCCGTTCTCTCTCATCACCCCCATATAAACCTTGCTTTTCTAATAGTTAATATTCAACCCTGACATAGCCTCAAAGCAGTAGAGCAGGAGCCTTACTGTGACTATGGATTCTAGGTCTTTTTCTTTCCTGTATCATCCGCATATTGGATTCTAGATCTTCCACAAGGTGAGGAACCAGACCCACCTGGTGGCCCTTTATCTTGGCTGCAGTTAACATTTCACCCACAACATCTCCTATCAGATTTAACAATAGAGGTGAAACCGGATGCCCCTGCGCAAACCCCTATATGTTCTGAAATATGTTCCTCGTTCTCCATTCAAATTAACACAAAACCTACCAGTCCGTACTATTTGCTGGATCGATCCATTGGGGAGGATAGTGTTTCCTCTGAAGGAGAAGCTAGCACTTCAGTTAAGAGACTCCACTGTACCCTGTGTCTGTGTCGTATGCCTTTTCAAAGTCCAACTTCTATATAATCCCCGCCTTCTTAATTTTCTGCAATTCATTCATATATAATCTCATGGAGCACCACCACACCTCCTAGAATGTGTCTACTAGGAATTAATAAAGACTGGTTTGAGTGTCACCAATAGTTTCATGAGCAACTGTAGTAAGCCTTCAACCTTCTAGTAGTAATCTTGGTTGCCCCATCAAAATCACGTCGATCAAACATATGGCTGGTACGGTTTGACTGAAATGGCTCCTTTAACTTTGGGAAGTAACTTGATCACCCCAAGTTCACTCTTCTCAATCTTAAACGATGAGCAAATAGCTCATCCATTAATTCTTTTACTAGTGTAATTTCCCTCCAGTATTCCTCTTCCGTCCCATAGACATTGACTAGTCTATTCTCCATGGCATATCTGCATCTCCATTCAGCTGGTTCTAGACCTATCAAACTATCCTCAAAGTCCAGCTGCTATAACTATTAAATCTTAAGGATTGCCTCTATAATAGGCCAGTCCTATTTTCTACTAAACCAAAAAAAATATTTAATAAAACTGATTTCACGAGGTACAAAGGAATGGACGCCAGCAACCATGACCCATGGCTTAATCCGATATGCCCAATAGGTTTTCCGTGTTGGTTTGGCATCTCTTTGATGATGTGTGGGAATGTTAGAGATATGCAAAACTGTTTGCTACAATATTACTTATACCTGCAATTGTTTTTATACAGGACAGAGCTCTTCCATTTCAGTGTTGCCAAGATATACCCAAGGAAGGGTATCAGATTCATCCGTTTGGACTCTCGAGTAAGCTTGTGTACCCATATCGTTAGTGTGAATGGAATGAAATAAGTAGAGGTTTGCCAAAATTGTGCTGCACATTCTTTACGCGTACCCAAAATCAGGTCTTCCTTTCTCTCCAACTCAAAGTGCAAGCGTTGTTTCCACAACCGCTTACATGGATCGCCATGTACAGAAAGCAACAGAACAATGTACATGGTAATAAGCCAATTCCCTTAAATGATATAGTCCATATACTCCAGCATATGTTTCATAATCTTAATAGTCCTATTGGAGTGATCCGATTAGGTAGTGTAAGTACAATGATCTGCTTAAATATTTCCTCTGACTAACAGTTTTCATTTACTAATAGCTACTGGCAGCCAAAGAAAGGGGCGAAACTGGGCCTGGGGCAACTGGGGCTGTAGCCCCAGGCGTGGCCCAACTTGCACCTAATATAGTAGCAAAAATTTCAGAATTTGAGATAGACAGAAACCCAGCCCCATGCTTCAGCCCATAAAAGTACAAGGCTACAAGTAGATCAGCCCATTAGCCCAACAATAAGCCCTCTACCTCCACGTGTGTAACTCAGAACGGAGGAAAATGAATCGCCCAGCGCCCCAGCCCAGTGGACGCTTCCTCACAGGATCGACAGCAGAGAAACCCTCGCCTCGCCTCGCTCAGGCGATGCGCCGCCGCTGACCCCTTGTATTCGTCAATGTGCGCTTCACCCGGTCCGGCGTCCTTACCATCCACCTCTCCTCCAATTACTGCTAAATTGTAGTGCGCGTACACCCAGCCGGTGGCCGTACAGGTACCTAGTTTGTATCGTCTTAGTTTGTTTTACCTAATTCCTTCATATCAACCAAACTTACTGAGTTGGCGATGTTAAATAATACTCTTTGAATGTATCCGTTTCTATGACAAGTAATTCCGAACGAAGGAAGTACTACTTGATTAGTCAATTTTATTTCATTCTCAACAGGGAATTAGAAATCCACGATGAAGAGGACATGTACAATTAAATCTTTTTTTCAATCAACATCCAACAATACCAACACATTTGAGCATTGTAAAAAACGAGATGCGAAATAAGATGAATGATGAGTGTATGAGTCACCGTTTGGTGTGCTATATTGAGCTTGACGTAGTTGCAAGCCTTAATGATATTAAGATTATACAGTGCTATCAAAAATAATGAGGAAACGCAAGGGACTATTACCTCGTACAGTTTGTGATAATGATATATGATGTCACTTTTGAATTTTTGTATGGACAATTGACTTAGTCTGTGTACAGTGCCATGATTTAAATACTGTATTTTATGTTTGTAGCTCTAGATCCTTCTACTATTGATGGTGAAGAAATGATGGCCCTAAATTAAGGAAGTCTTCATAAAATTGGTACCAACGTTTGCAACGATGCACTTTGTTAAACTATTTGTTTTTATTGAATTTCCTCTTGTGGTAATAATGAATTCATATTTCATTTTAATGTGAAATTATGGCATAATTCTAACATGCATTGGTATGTGTGGTATTTGACGTTATTTTTAGTCACTTAGTTTTAGCCCCAGGCTTTCAGAAATCCTGGTTCCGCCTCTGAATTGGGGCATCCGAACATATGTAGTTGCTCATGCTCCAGGTGGCATGTGGGTTCTACCTCCAGATTTCTAGCCAGCCAAGAGTAGATTTCTAGCCAACCAAGAGTAGTCCAGCTTTCACCTTTGGCTTAGTATATATGTATTGGGCGTTAAGGCCAACCTTCACCACAAACTGAACCATATAGTAATTGTAGGAATACTTTTAGTTAGTATACAAAGTCACTGTTGAGGTATATATATCTTGATAAAATAGTCACCGCAAATCTACAGGATTGTCCGAATGTTATCCCGTGACATATATATACAAAAATAAATTACTTATTCTTGTCTTACTTTTGTCGATTAATGTTTTTGGTCATGTGTTTCGACAATACATTTGACTTTTTATGCTAGTCCGTTTTGGGTTCATGGTAATAACTTGCATCTTGGACTCACAATTACACTACCACATATATAGATTCATATAAACTCACAATTACACTACCACAGCCATCGCTGCCACTATTGAGGGAGAAACAGTTGGTATAATTGCTCCTTGCATGTTCAGATCTTCACCTGTCCCTATGGCCGAATTCAGAGCAATTCTCATTCTAGTATTTTCTGTAAGATGTTCTTCCCTGACGTGTCAACGGAATGAGTGATATCTTTTCCTACCGTAAGAATGTGAAAACAGCTGACACTACGTATTAAAGGTCGAGATCTTCCAACAGCTGGCAGATACCCCAAACTCTCCGTAGAACCGCCACGATTCTTACATACTGGCGCTCCAAGTTGATTCTCCATGCCTGATTCAGCCTTAGCTCCAACCTCAATGGTTTCGTTTTCAACATGTGCAGCTGGAACACTTAAACTTGGTTTTCGTTTTCAATCCACTTCATCTTCCATGTTTCCCTTGTGCTGCACCTCATCGAACTGGAGCAGTTTCCCTCCCCTGGCAAATTGGCTCCTCCCTTCCCTCGTTAATCACAAATTCTCTCCTATTCTCTCCAAAATTCAGCTGCAGCATATCTCTAGCCTTCACATGCATCAGCTCCATACACCTTTTGGGGTCGCTTGAATTCCGCAGAATACGCATTGCCCGCTACCTTCCTGAATTTACTCCACTCGATTAAGTGAAGGTCGACACTCTGGAATCCCATCCCCCGAGGGACCAAGGGGTTCCCGGTGTTCCAGTGCCATCGCCATCTCAAACACCACTCCGGCGCAACTCAAACACACACGAAAATCCTTAGACCTGAAAAAAGTACGAGGATGAGGAGGGGAATGAGACTGCGGGACAGAGAAGAAGATGGGGAGGTGGATTACAGGAAGAAACTGAAGGATAGAAGAAAGTGGAACGGCAGATCCGGAGGCTCCAGGGGAGAGAATCAAGAATTAGAGGAAAAAGAAGCAAAAGGGAAAAAGGGAGGGGCGGTGCTAGAGCGGCATTGCGCGAGTCTAGAAGTCTCGAATTTCACTTGTACTACTCTAGTAGTATACAACATGGTCAAACATTACTTCTCATTATATAGCTTCTGGAATGTGTGGCCTACGGTCTAGTCAAACCAAGGGAGGGTTCCAGTCAACACATCCATTCAGTGTATGTTGTGATTCCAGAGATCCACCGGTAGTTCCTGGTGCCTTCTATGCCTACCTATCAAACAAATATCCCTAGTGCACAGAGACACACCACAGAACGAATAATGCATGAAATGGGGTTACATAATTCCAAGATAATGATAGACAGGTAAAATGCTAAATACTTATGCATCCTTTGCTGAGGCACACTTGGCTTTTTATGCAAGTAGTTTGGTCCCTTCAAATTTTATGTGCTCACTAGAAAATTTAATTTATCAACTACCTAGTGTACTTGATTTCTAAGCATTGTGTTGGTGATAATTTTGTTTAAGCCGTCCTAAGGCAAGTCATGGCTTTACTATCCAGTCCATGCTTCTTGAAGATGCTGGCCAATGTACATTATGTGCTCCAACCAACCTAAATCATAACATCATTAACCATCTACTTGAAGATCGACGGGCTTCTCGTACTCACATGTTGCAATATAGAGTTTCATCATTTCATTGAGCGCGTGAGGATCGACGGGCAACCCAATGCTCTGCAGGTTAGCCATAAAGGACTCTGCTTTCTGAATATTTCCATCAGCAACATAGCAACGGAGGAGAGGAATGAGGCAGCTTCCCTTGAAGCCGAGTTTGGTTATATTTTGTAATATTCCTCAGCTTTAGAAGTAGCGTGCACTTTTGCAATCAAGTCCAGTCTAGCTGCATGGTCTAATGGTGATAGCTTAATATCTTTGTGTAAGTCCATCCATGATAAAATCTGCAGGACAAAAGAAGTTTGTTTAAGCTATGCCAATTGTAATCTTCAACTGTAGCTTATATGAGATTAAAACAATGATGAGTTGCTAATCGTGGAAGTGTCAGATTCCCAACTCAAGTGTTTTGACCAAACATTATGATGAGTTTGAATTGACCAGTTCTTCCTCTGCAAACATGGATTATAAAGGGTCTGAAATTTCTACATAGTTGGTAGTAATCAGTTCTTCCTTCGCAATAATCCCACACAAAACCTCTCAATACTTGCTTCCTAAGATGAAATTATTCCTAAGATGAAATTATTCCTAAGATGTAAAGCAACCACCGAGAAATGTCCAAACTAGGTTCCTCTTCATGCTATCTGATTTTTCAGTTCAAATGGCATACGAGTTAGTGTCATTGTTCAATGCAAATAGCTGGAGGTTCAGTCAATGAAGAGCCAACAGATAAAATTAGGTTTCGAGCATGGAGGGGACTACTGGTTGAAGCCTCTCACCTCGAGTGCATGGCCTTAGCGGTGTGCGTGGTGGAGCAGGGAGACGGCATACTGGAGGTCCGGGGCTCCTAGGTCCATCCGTCGATGGCGGCGGCCGCCGCGCCCGTCAACTGGAGGCAGAGGAGGCTCCATGAGAGGGGGTCGCCCTCGCGCTCACCGGCGGTGGCTGGAGTGTCGAAGGAACAGGAGGAGAGGGAGCGCGGGTTTAGGGTTCGGGCACGACAAGAGCAGGCGGAGCGAGCGGCACCCGACAGCGGCGGCCATGGCCATTGGGCCGGCTCGGTCCCTATCGTGGATTGCTTTTGGGTGTGTCTGTGACCTGAATCCATTTGGACAGCAGTTTTACATCAATCAAAAAGTTGTCATACTTCTCAACAATTCCTCGAGCATGAAACACATTTTGGTTTAAATTGCTAGTACTAGTTTTCTTAACCCTATGCTTTATGAGTTTGTGTGTGTGTCTAATTTTAATGTGTGAAGGCGTCATCCCTAATCCAGTTTTTTCCGCAAGCCTTCGTCATGCACGCTCTCCTTGCCGCCGCGAGTCGGTGTCACTGGGCTTGCTCGCGTGGTAGACAACGGTGGCGGCGCATCGTTTCCATAGCATTGGGTGATGGGAAGGTGGCGGCCCGAGATCGTGATTCCATGCAGATCTCAGCACTTTATGATGCTTTTATCCAACTAACATTTTTTGTGTGTGTGGGAACTAACAAGTTGTTTATCCGTGATAGCTACTTGTTACTATTGCTGCTGTATTGAAAATTTTCTTTACATTTGACGATTTTTTTGTTAAAGTGTTCTATTATCTACCCAATAGTTCTAACACACTGTGCATGGTGCCGACCAATCAATTTCACAAGCCAGTTCCTCTTAATTTTTCCTATAGTGTGTTTCACTTAGAGATCTCATTTGTTGATATCGCAAAAGTATTTCAAATTCATAATGATCTATATGTTTACAAAGTACATATCATGAATTGTACTTTATGTCCCAGCAATTAGTTTCCATGTGTACATATTTTTTCCTTGATGTAGTCAGATGTTGTTGATGATATTTAACTCATTGTCCTCCAAAACTTGAATTTGGTATCTTCTTCTGCAAACTATATTCAACAAATTCGCATTGAATCCATTTATTTCTTTGATAAGAAATGAATAAGTTGGAGATTTCTAGTTCTAATTTACATGCTTTCATGGAAATCTAAATAGTTTAGGATGAGGTTCTTGCTTATGTATCATCCTAGTCATTTTGCTTTGCAACCATGAATCTTAGATTGTAGGTTGCTTAGGCGTTGACGTGATTCTCCTATAACTAGGTTATAGATATAATCGCTTGAAACTATCTTCCAGGATAAATGTCAGACCATTTAGGACTCATGGCTTTGCATAACTAACAAGATTATTGCAGGGTGCAATTTACCCGTGTTGTTGCTTGAATTTGGCCAAACAAAATTTGAAGGAGATATTATCTTTTTATTCTATGTTGTCCCCTTGCACCTAATTCATCTAGACATTCTAGTAAACGGTCCTACCAACGTCTGGGGGCTTCGCTCAGATCATTTCACATTCAAGATTTAGATACCAATATTAGACCGTTGTTCCTGATTCGCTTCAACTTACTATATTCATAGTTTGTTTAAGGTTTTTGGGTTTGCCCTTTGTTAGTTGCCTACCATGTCATTCTGGAAGCCTATGCAATCATGATGTTCTACTCATGTTGTCGACATGTGCATGATTTCACTTGAAAAGTATGTAAACCAAAGTGAATCGATCATTCATGAACTCTGACTAGTTCAACAGGACAAACAATGTACAGACTCTTTGGTAGTTGCAAAGCCAATCACAACAATGAGCTAGGTTTTCAACTATGTAATGCTTGTGCAGTTGTAAGATGTGGAGTGTGGATGCTATGGATGACATTTATGTGACTAATATTTATGTGGGGCATAAGAACTCATTATGTTTTATACAATATTTTATTATAAATTTTTATTCGATAGCTCATCAGAGCCACAACTGCCAAAACCATTTTCAGGTCTACTACCATGAATTTGGTTGGATGCATTAAAGTCCGTGCTAAGTGTTTATTACTCGATTTATCAATAATTTTGGTGATTAATCAATAATTCATAGTATCTTCTATGCCTATGCCTATCAAAATCTTACCCCATGCTGAGACATAACAAACAATATGCAAAGAGTTGGATTAGACACAATTCCAAGGAATATAAATATAATGGGAAATAAGTTGTTGATCCTTCGGGCAGGGAAGCCTAGCTCCTTACATAACATTTTGGTGGTAGACACAGACATGAAATCATTGGCCTTTTGGTAGGTGAATAGCTAATAACCCCTTGTCTATAAGGTTGGTGCATGGGCATAGAGATATTTATCAATCGTTCAAATAAACCATGTATATCTTAGGCTTTTAAAAAGGATTTGTATTGCCACTCTAAACTTTGTACCGAGATCAAGATGATGATGCACCTAGCCAATGGCGTCCACCATTATATAGTTCATCAAACAAAGTACAATAGTTGTCATTTCATCCACAGACAGAATAAGCGCCCGAACTAGAGACAACGTGGCCAAGTTGTTGAACTCAAAGATACCGAAGCATAATAGCTAGAATACTTTTTGACTTAAAAGAGAGAAAATATAGTCCACGTAATTACATACACCGAGCACCCTTATGATGCTATAAGAGCCATCCCATCTAGATCTTCCAAAAGTATGAAGCCCTCCAAACTTCTCAAACTGGTCTCCTTGCTAGCAACAACAAAGATCTGCAGGAATATAAGCATATTACCAACATCTCCGCTGAGAAAACAACCACTTTTCATAAAATAGGCCAACAATTCACTTCACTCAAAATATTGTCTACTAAGTAATGAAGCAAAATGAGGTATTTTCAGCCTAATTAACATGCAATTTTATTTTAGCCATGTCAGCCGAAATGTTTTTTTATCATATGATTGGACTACTAGTATTTATAGTTACACATTTTATGTGTCGGCTTTAACATATGCTCAAAGCACAAACTTGTAGAAGGCACACCTAGCAAAGTAAAAATTGACAATTTTTTCTCCTAACTCTTCCTCGTATCGTAATCTAAGAAACCAACAAGATCATCCCCAACTTGTCGAGCGGTGCCGATGTCCACCCCTCATAGTGTGTAGTCTTGGACATGTTGGCTGCCTCCGCGTGCTACCATGGGTACCATCGACTAGGGGATTCAAGTTGAGATGCCACAAGCTATTATGAGACAAAAGGCGGACACATGGCTCCTCTACTCTTCTAGGAGTTTGATGGAATGTGAGAGAGTTAAATACACCACGGGTGTCTCAACTTGTCCGGCGCAGTTACTTTGGTACCTAAACTTGTAATACGAAACATGTATCATAACTTGTCCGAGCGTTCAAATACGGTGCCTCCGTCCATCTGCACTGCCTGCAAGGCGCGCTAGCATGCCATAGGCCCACATGCCAATAGCTGTGAGTAGAGAGTGCGCTGCGTGAGCCGCGCGCGATGTTTTTTTAGAAAACCCCCGAAGTTTTATTTAATACTCCCTCCATTCCACAATGTAGTGCCTATAGATTTTAGTAAAAGTCAAACTTTACCAACTTTGACCAAGTGTATAGAGAAAATTGTCTACATCTACAATATCAAACATGTACATTCTGAAAATATAACTCACGATGTATCCAATGACGTGCATTTGGCATTCTAGATGTACCTACTTTTCTTTATAAACATGGTCAAAGTTTGTAATGTTTGACTTTCGTAAAATTCTATAGGCACTACATTATGGAACGGAGGGAGTAATGAAGAAGAGCACTGAAGGAAGAGAGTTTAGAAGTACCGAGAAAGGTGCTGGATTGGGTGAGTGCATGCCTGATCTTATTAGTTCCTCTTGATTGGACATAGGAAAATTATTTTGGCTACGAACCAAAAAAAAGCTCAATCGAGAGGATTTAAATTAATTTTCTGATTGTGGAGAAACACATGAAATTTTAGAAAGCAAATTCATCCATCGTGAACCTTTGCTTGCAGCCATCACCCTGATTAAGTTTGCGTATTTGTAGGATTCAGCGTATATATAGGCATGAATGAAGGTGCCAAGCACTATTTAAGCAGGTTCGCGTTTCCTAAAGTTAGATAAAAGCTTGAGGTAAGAGTAACGAGTCAATTTATAAATTCTAATAGACCAAGAACCACGAGAGCAGGCCTAGCTTGATAATGGCTCGTCTTGTAGCTAGCCAGCGGTGGTGTGGTCGTATTCAAGCTAGTTGGGCAGATTCCTCTTGCCAACTGTTCACTAGGCCAAGTGGGATTCAGTGTAGCTGGGCAGCTCCAGATGTCCAGATGGCCAAGTGTGGTTCAGTGATCGACCAGGATATGGTTTGATGATTCTTTACCATGTGCTCGATGGTTTGAGGGGGCGACCAGCAGACTGAGCCACACATATTTTTTCTAGAAAAAAAAGGTGACTACAAAAGATTGATGCACGTTGGATTTTTTGTCTGAATCAGAGGAGTTTCACTTCTCTTCCCGTTTCTGCATGAAACAAAGGATAACGGCAGTGTAATACGACTTTGATTGGGATTGGGCACGACCATAGCCGCCACCGTCCGATCACGCAGATTAAGCTTAAGGGGTCAGCTAGCTCCGGTGGTTTCTTTAGTCTGAGTCATCTACTGATTTTATTGGATCTTGAACTGGTCGATGAGCCGGCATGTGATGAAAGGTGTGGGAAGAGGAGCTGTAATTAGCGAGCTGATAAGCTCCGTAGTAAGTGGGCGGCAGCATGTGATCCTGCCTAGCAAAGTCAATGGTACCGTTGCGTGGCTGTGCACTCAAGGAGAGGAGGCATCCAAGACCAAGAGAGCAGCCGGCTTCCGATGTTTCTTTAATCCAAGTTGTACTAATTATTTACTTCTAGATCCAAACTTGTTCGATGAGCCAGCATGTGAAGGTGGTTGGCGCCATTTGATCGTCACCCAGCTTCAATGTTCAACCAGTTAGAAAAAGGAAATATGTTGCTAAACTGCGTTGTCTGTCTTAATTTTAATTTGGTAGACATGGGTGACATGGTGCCGGTGGTAAGTAGGGTGACGAGTCGAGCAAATCCATCTCCAATGTTCATACTCTGTTGCCTTTGTTCAGTAAAACTGTGCGCTAGCTGCTGTAAGTTTTCAAGGCCAGAGTTTTTGTTGTCGATCAGGAGCCGGTCCTACCAATCAAAGATGAGCTGGTGGTCACTGAAGCCTGCCACTGTTATTCCAAGTTAACACATCGTGGCATCTAATTTTTTTTGCTTGGTCAACTCTTTAAACATGACAATATTCCCAACACTAACACAATAGTGCTTGGTTAAGCCTTCGGGTTTTATGATTTAAGTACAATCAGTGAAACAAGTGTCGTCACAATTGAGTACAGAACTGATGTGCCTTGCAGTGACGACAGACTTCCATATCATCGAACACTTCACAGTGCAAATCCTGGACAGATGCTCCGGATCAAGCCAGGTCGGCATCGAGGTCCTTGTGGGTGTAGTGGAACAGCAGGTCCTTGTCGATGAGTTACTGACGCCCAACGACGCACAAGCGGTGGATGAGCTATTGGCGCGTGATGACTCACAACAGGATGACGAGCCGTCATCATCCAGGGATGTGCATACCCCCTGTGGCAGAGCTGAGATGGTGAGGTTGACATAGGCCGAGGATGCCAAAGTGGTGGGTGAGGAACGTGACATGCTTGACAGCTTCCATGGCCGCGACATGAAGGCAAGGGACGGGAGGGCCGCGTTGGCCCGGGACTCCTCATAGAGGAGGAAGCGGCAGGATGCAGCAAGCCTCTTGTGTAGGAAATGTGGCGCTTGGGTAGGTGGGTGTCGTCATCATTGGAGAAACCGAAATATAGTTCAAAATTTAAAATACATAATTCAGACATAAAAATTATTCAAAGTATAGAGTATTTTTAGACATAAAATTATTCAAACAACATCACTAATATAATTGTTTCTATGATGAATCGAGAAATGTTCGACAAGATCATTGAGTAGCATGTACTTGTTGATATCATATTTGCCAATGCATCTCTAGGAAACATGCTCTGCCTTTTGGTCCAGGAGGTGGGCATGTTCTCCATACTTCTCAAAATCTACATTACATACATCATCACTCTCATCCTCCACAATCATATTGTGCAACATCACACAACAGTCTACACCTTCCATAAGATCGTCCGGTCTTGTACTCAAGTGCGTCCACTATCAGGATATTTGTATTGTTAAAACTTAAAATTGTATAGACTAAAATATTTTACCTAGATATTTAAAATGTTGGAAGACGCTACATATAAAAACATCATAATACAATAAGTAGCAGACCATAGTTTACCAATAAACTTGATCTTTCAAATTTGCTAAAATTGAGGGACAAACACTTTTTTTTACAACCCCAAGCTAAAATCACCATGAAAAACAGGTTTCTAGCTTATAAGAGAAGTGGATAAGTAATGATATATAATTTTCATCCTCTTGTACTTGTAAAATGACCCAAGCATTGTAATTTCCCGGGCTGATCACCACATCTTCAACAGTCACTACGCTGGTCCGATCGCCAAACCTAGCCTATCCTTACCGACTGCAGCCCACCAAACGGTCCAGGCCTCCTTCTCGAAGTGTCTGACACCATCGACCGCATCTGCAATCGCCGTCGTGCTTCACCTTCTGCCAATGATACGTCCCCTGGCACCCATCAAGCATGATCCTTAACATCATGTTGATCTTCCACATAGCCTTCTCGCAACCTTGCTCGCAATACCACTTGTTATAATAAAACATGAGCAAGATCATAGGTGGCACACCGAGGCATGATATTTATTAACGAAGTTCACCGATATGGCTACATCCCCGTGGTAATGACTATGGACGCTCCTCCCCAAAATGCCGTAACACCAGCCGCCTGGGCGCCGGCACAAGCCGCCAGCTCCCAGGCGTACCTATTGCTATCAAGTCATCATGGGTTACAATGTGTGGTGGCCCCTCAATATATAAGATGCATAGGATATAACATGTCTGACTCCTACATGACTCGTATCTATCCAAACCAATTACAACTCAAAGTTCACGCAACACCCTACATACAAATATATTCGACACGAATATAAAAAATGATGTTCATAAATAAACGACATAGAGCCAACATATCCATACGAACAATCACCGTGCCGCACTCCCCATCTCCCGTGTCCATTCAATATACTCCTTTTTAATCTTCTTTAGCCTCACTACCACATCGCCCATAGTCATTCTTTG
This sequence comes from Aegilops umbellulata, assembly GCA_032464435.1. Taxonomy (NCBI): domain Eukaryota; kingdom Viridiplantae; phylum Streptophyta; class Magnoliopsida; order Poales; family Poaceae; genus Aegilops; species Aegilops umbellulata. The sequence goes on along the minus strand of CP136057.1, from coordinate 3,197,916 downwards.
GTCAGGCAAGCTGGTAGAGCAGAGCAAGCCTATCTCGAATAAAGGCACAAGAAAGCGACCATCCAAGCTGCAACTTGAAGTGGAGGAGGAGGATTGCAGCAGCTGACCATCAACGATATGGACAAGATTTACAGGGAACGCCTGATGAACCCATTGCCAAAGGCTCAATTCTCCGACGAACATAGCATCCGTGGGTCTGCGTCTAGTGAACACTTCTAGGAGCATGATACCGTAGCTGAACACATCACTCTTCCGCGATGCTCTCCCATAAGATCCATACTCTGCTCGTCAAAGTTCACAAAGAATAACGAGAGCATCATTGGTCAATTTTCCTTTTTGTGTGAATTGATTGGTAACAAGTTCTCACTAAGAAATGGTATGCTCTAAATCAGGAAGTGAATTAAGCGATACAACAAGTACTAGTTGAATACCTGGTGCCATGTACCCAACTGTTCCAGGCATGCTTGCATAGATCATGGATCCCTCATCACCTAGTAGCAACCTTGCAATGCCAAAGTCTGACACATGAGCCGTCATGTCCTCATTGAACAGAACATTGCTAGGCTTCAAGTCGCAGTGCAAGACTACATCATAATGCTCATGGTGTAAGTATTCCATTGCCATGGACACATCGAGCATGACACCCAACCTCTCAAGGAACCCGAAGTGCCTTACGCCTTGAGAGTGGTGTAGGAGTGCCTCTAAGCTTCCATTCGGCATGTACTCAAGCACTAATGCTCTCCAATCTAGGTTGGAACAAGTGTTGAGTATCTTTATTAGGTTGCGGTGTCGTGCCATGCGCAGCACTCGACACTCAGCATCAAAACTTCTGATCGCTTGTTCTTGATGCATGTCTAGCACTTTTACTGCAACCACTAGGCCACTGCTGAGCTGGCCCTTGAATACTTTCCCGAAGCTACCAGACCCTAACAAATTATTGTCGCTGAAGTTGTTGGTGGCACGACTGAGCTCATGATGGGAAACTAACTGGTGGCATATTACATCAGATGGATTGGTTGAAGATTTAACCTCGCTGTTTCTTTTATGTCTCCTTCTAATCGAAACATATAAGAAAATTCCAAGAGCTCCAAATGCAACAGCGATGGCAGGGAGTAGAATTTTTAGCAATTTTCTATTATGATAGGGATGCTTCTCAATACAAGGAGAAAATCCAAGGCTTGGAGAACCACATAGCCCAGCATTCCCAGTCAAGCTTTGCAACGTGAGGTTTGAGAAAACTCCTCCACCTGGTATCTGGCCTTCTAGTTTGTTGAAGGACAGGTTCAAGGTAGTCAAGTAGGAAAAGTTGGCGAGAAACATTGGAATGGTACCGGAGAGATTGTTGGAGGAGAGGTCCAATGTTGCTAAGTTCACTAGATGCTCAAACGTGTATGGGATTGTGCCTTCGAATTCATTCTGTGATAGATTTAGGTTCGATAGCATCTTAAGTTTTGCAAAAGAATCTGGAATGGCTCCTGTCAAAAGGTTGAAAGAGAAGTCCATTCCAACCACTTGACTTAGCTGATCAACAACGGATGGTACTACACCAGCGAAGGAATTATGAGAAAAATCTAGTGCAATGAGTTTAGGAAGCTGGAATAAGTTTGCCGGTACCATAGAACCTAACTGGTTATTGGATAACGAGATGTATTCTAACCTGCTTAGATTAACAATACCGGTTGGTATAGAGGCAAACAATTTGTTTCTTTGGAGATACAACCTTTCCAGACTCCTGAGCATGCCAATTTGTGTTGGGATGGGTCCTAACATGTCATTGCTAGAGACATCAAGATGCACGAGATTTTCCATCATAGTGATAGATTCTGGAATTGCGTCGGTTAATAGGTTTTCAGAAAGATCTATCATGGCAAGGCTGCTTAAATTTGAGAAGGCAGCTGGAATACCTCCAGTTAATTTGTTGTGATCTGCAAGGAAAATTTTTAATCCTGTGGAGAGGTTTCCCACATGGTCAGGGATGGTGCCCACAAAAAAATTGCTTGATATAGCAAGGTCTTGGAGCTGGATGCAATTGGAAAGAGCTGACAAGAAGTCAATATTGCCCTCTAAATTGTTCCTTAACAGAGAAAGAATGCCCAGAGATGCAATGTTTCCAAGTGTTGTTGGTACACGACCGGATAATTGATTTGTGGCCAATACTAGGAAAGATAATTTGGTTAAATTGCCAAGGGAATCTGGAATTTTGCCTGTTAAGTTATTGGCTTCAAGATGCAGATACGAGAGTTCCTGCATTAGACCAACTCCAGGTGGAATCTCTCCTTCCAAATTACCGCGAGAGAGCTCCAGGTAATTAAGATTGCTAAGATTGCTGAGAGTAGCTGGGATCAAGCCAGAAAGGTCGTTCTCACCCAAGGAGAGAGCTTCAAGCTGCGTCAATTTAGTTAACCATGTTGGTATAACATCCACAAAAGAATTGACAGACAAAGTTAGTTTTTGCAGGTACTGGCATGATGCAAGTCCTAGTGGAAACTGACCAACAAAGTTGTTTTGTGCGAGGCCAAAATAACGCAACATTGGAAGGCTGAAACTTTGATTATCTGGAATCGGTCCTGTTAGGTTGTTGTTGGCTACTAGTGCCATGACTTGCAGCCTGGATTTATTGTACATGGCTTGATGCAATGGGCCAGAAAGCTGATTTAATTGCAGGCTCAAGACCTCAAGCATGGTCAGGGAGGCAAGACCAGTCGGCACAGGACCTGATAGGCTATTGTTTCCGAAGTCGATATATGTCAAGGAAGGCGTGTTATTGAATAGATGGGATGGTATTTGACCTCTCAAGTTATTTCGGGTTAGAACAATTTTCCCAAGGTTGTGCAAACGCAGCAAGAGCTTGGGAGGGATCTGGCCGGAGAGTTGGTTGTGACCAAGGTCAAGAGAAACGAGCCTCAAGAGGTTCCCTAGGGCGGGAGGAATGGTATTTGATAGGCTATTCCGACTGAGAATAAGGTACCTAAGGCGACGTAGCCTGCCAAGGTCGGCTGGGATGGAGCCGGTGAGGTTGGTGTTGGTGAGATTGAGGACAGAGAGGAAAGACAGGTTACCAAGGTGAGGAGCAATCGACCCATGGAGAGCCATGTCAGGCAGGGACAGAGCAGTGACCCGCGGCTGGCGGCGGCTGCAAGCGACGCCAGCCCAGCGGCAGAAGGACACGTTTGACGTCCATGTCCTGGCGAGGACGCCGAGAGGGTCGGAGAGCTGGGCTTTGAAGGCCAGCAGCGCCGCGAGGTCCGTGTCAGTGCCGTTGGCATTGGTCGGAGATGGAGAAGAAGCAAAGATGGCCAGCAGAGCCAGCAGTATGAGGACGCGAATGCATTCGGCGGCCATTGATTTTGGGCTGTCTCTGTTTGTCGATCTCTCCAGTATACAAGTGAGAGTGGTGAACCCAGACTATATATATAGACCAAATGGCTACAAACAAGCAAGGCTGCTGCTGCTAGTCAAAGGCGGCATATTTTCTTTAGAATTTCTATACGCATATAGTAGTGCCCATCTGTTCCCAGTTGAAGACCACCCCAGGCAGGTCATGTGTAAATCCCTGTCATGCCCACTGAAAAAAGGGAACAATGGTTGTCATCTCATGATTTACCATGACAAACCTCTAAAGTACCTCCGTTTTCTTTATTGGCACTACTGATCGACTTTGACCTGTCAAACTTGTATTTATTATGTGAGTAATTACATTTTTAGCTATTTATGTGAGTACCAATCTTACAACATACTAGACCAATGATTCATATGTCCAAGGTGCATGAGCACTTCAATTTTGTATCAAAATATTTATTACTATGCTATTAAATACTCCCTCTGTTCCCAAATATAAGTCTTTCTATATATTTCAACAAGTGACTACATATGAAGCAAAATGAGTGAATCTACACTTTAAAATATGTCTACATACATCCGTTTGTTGTAGTCCATTTGAAATGTCTAAAAAGACTTATATTTAGGAACGGAGGGAGTACAACTTTATTATTCATTTATTAAGAAAACAACACTTTCTTTGATTAATTGAAAGCATAGTTCAAGATCTAATTATTACATTTTTCTTTGCCATATTTAGTCATGTGTCTATTAATCTTCTCAGCACTTTGGGAAGTAATTTTGGATTTCATTTGTATTTCATTCTCCTTTTGTAAAGTTTAGGGATCAACTATCAGGATATATATGAACGATTTCAGGATATTACCAAATATATTTGTTAATGTTCGAAAAATATTCTTATTCATATTCTGAATACAAATAATTATGTTATTAGAAGCCAAGAATCATTATTGACTGACTATTTGGGGGCTCAGGCTAGACGGTCAAACAGAAAATGGCATAACCAACTTGATTTATTATTTCCAGAAATGACCACCGAAGCACCAATCAGAGACAACATTTTGTATATTCAACAAGTTGGGCCCTTTTATACTTCATATGGCAAGAGAATTGTTGCTGGGTCATGATCAGCTGCCATTTGTTGACCGAGTCATCGTGCAAGCCTTGAATGGAATGAGTATGTTATGGAGTAATTGTTGACTATTGGGGAAGGGGAAGAGCACCCAGTGGGAATAATCAGAGAAAATGAGCCCACTAAGAGCATCTTCAATAGATGATGTAAATCTGAAGATATAAAACTAGGTGTTGTATAATTTACATCACCAAAAAGTGCTTTTTACATCTTAAAAAAAGCCAACTCCAACAGATGATGTATATTTATACATTTGTGATGTAAAACTCCAACTCCAACAGATAATGTATTTGAAGATATAAAACTAGTGACTGAACCTACCGTCGGAACCGTCGAAACCGGATAGAAGCAAGTTCAGAGATTAGCTCGGCGACCAAGTGGCCTGGTGCTGCCGCTCGAGCTCATGGTGAAGGCCGAAGATGCGTGCCCAGCCCTCTGGCCACCTTCTTCAGGATCTTCAGCCGCAGCCTGAGCTTCGACTCAGGCCCCGCCGCTGCCGCCCCATCGACATCAGTTTGCTGAATGAGGCCGCCACGTCGTGGCTAGTAGAGCCGCTGCCTTCGAGGCTCAAGCGCGGCCGACAGTCAAACAGAAGCTCGCGCACTCCCACTGCAGGTCGGATCGCACTCCCGCTGCAGCTAGTCGGGGCCGGTGGGGATGGCCGGTATCGGCCGGCAGCGGAGGGGAATGTGTAGGGGAGGTCGAGAGGAAGCCAACCCGGTTAGCGGCAGCACGGGGTGGCGCCGGAGCTGCCCGTATCGTCGGTGGCGGAAAGGGGAACGGGCAGGTGGCGGGGAACGAAGTTAGGACGGGCCCGGCGGCCGTTTGGCGGGGTCGGCAGCGTCGATTTAGAGGGGATTTGGCTGCGGCGGAATTGGGCGGGTGGCGGCTGGTCACGCGGAAGGGAAAGGAACGGCGGTTGGCGGTTGGCGCGCGACCAGCGTTTTTACATCTCCTGTAGGCGGATATGCAAATTTGAACTGCGAGGAGTTGTAGTTTACATCTCCGGGAGGTGTGGATGTAAAAAAATTTGCATCTACATTATCTGTTGGAGCAACATTCTTTAGCCTCGAAAATGCAAAAAGTAGTTATTTTTACATCTACATCTTCTACTGAAGATGTTCTAAAAGGGTTAACTGCCGTTTGATATAGGAAAATTTCCAGTTAGATTAGCATTCTTCTCGTCATTATGCGACAGCAATTAAAGCCAAGAACTTTTGGTACTACCTGCATTCTAAGCTATTCTCTCCGTTCAATAATATAAAAACTTATTTGACACTAGACTTTGGTTGGGATTGTCATTCCGCACGTTGTAATCCTTCGAGTCATAGGAAGAATGAGTGTCACTACTAACCACGAGACAAATGATTCCTAAGGCATCATTAACCTGCAGCATCACTGGACTCTGCATACGGTCAGTCTGCTGATCTTCACCAAATCACATGGCGCCCGTGCAGGAGGCAATCAGCAGGATTGCGTTCCCCATCCTAATCAAATTAATGGTGAACTACTGGCCGATTGAATAGTAAAAACCTTAATAGGAAATAAAGAAAGAACAAGCAAAGCAAAGGAGGCATGGACGAGAGAGATGAGGACGAACTGCGATGCATTGGTTCCTCGCCGCTGGGAACCAAGAAGCCACTCTCTCTCCCGATTGCCCAGCCTTGCAACCGCCGCCGAGCCCCAGCCATGCGGCCGTGACCTCAGTTTGGGTCTCAGCAGAGTATTATTGGACCTTAATTTTTGGAGCTTGGAGGATGGAGCTGAGAGAGAGGTGTCATGCGAAATCATTAATTGAGGAGTACTTGTTGCAAAGATTTTCCCAATTTCCTTGGTTGCAACAAGTGGCGCACATGTGGCGCGCCACTTGTCGCAACCTGAAAGTTTTCTCTTTTTTCGTAGATTCGTTTATTCAAAATGTTTTATCTCTCAAACCGTGCGTCCAAATCTGAAATCGCTTTCACCGTTGGATTCCTCGTCTTGAGATCTTCAAAACTACATCCTATGTTGATAGGTTTTGACAAACTTTTTTTCACGAAAAAACCGGACGAAAAAACCGAGTCGGGAGCACGGGGTTTTCCCCTCTCCGAAAAAGGCACGCCCGTGCCTCTCACAAAATCACAATCGTGCCTCTCGTAGAAGCAAAATCGCGACTCTCACGGAAGGGAAAAAAGAAAACGCGTTTTTTCGTTTCCGAGGAGGCACGGCCGTGACTCTCGTGAAAGCACAACTGTGCCTCTTGCGAAAGAAAAATAAACAGAAAACGCGTTTTCCCCTTTCCGAGAGGCATGGCCGTGACTCTTTCGAAAGCACAACCGTACCTCTCGCGGAAGCAAAACTATGACTCTCGTGAAAGAAAAAAAAGAAAACACGTTTTTTCGTTTCCGAGAGGCACGGCTCACGAAAGCACACCCGTGCCTCTCGCGGAAGCAAACCGTGACTGCGAAAGCAAAAAAAAAAGGAACAGAAAACGGGTTTTTTTCGTTTTTGAGGGGCACGGCCGTGACTCTCGCGAAAGCAAAATCGTGCCACTCGCGGAAGCAAAACCGTGACTCTCGCGAAAGGAAAAAAAAGAAAAAACATTTTTTCATGCAATTTTTTTTTCAAAATTTTCAATTTTTTTGTTGAAAAGCTAAGGAAGACTGGTGAAAAACCAAAACATAAAAAAAAACCGTTTAAAAAGCCGAAAACGCATGAAAAAAACAAAATCAAATGGACCGTTCGGGTCTGCCGTAGGCCATGTCTGAAAGGCGTTTTCTTTTCCAGCTCAACCAAATGAGCACAAACGTTTTCCACTCCCTCACAGCGCCATGTCAAGAATGCATGGCAATTTTTGTTGATTTCCGACGTCGATGCATTTTCTAGGGTTTTACCGGTGAAAAAAACCCCAAAACACTGCCCGGATGTGACCCTACGTGAGTTTGGTGTCTGACTTCGTCAAAATCTTGCGTGGGGGTATAGATTGGTATGCACACATGCTGGCAAGATATGGTGTCATTTCATGCATGCCATCATGTACATCATGTGCAACCAGGACCGTTCGGTTAGCAGTAAACCATCACGTACATCATGTGCAACCATGGAATCCAGGAAGCACCAACGCGTCCATGCTGCTGGCAGTGACGCCCATTGATTCTTCAATGGGTTTCGTAACAAAATGAACTTGGGAAGATGTACAAAGGGACCAGTAGTGGCCGGCCTGGCACTACTGTCTGGTGTCACGAGCCTGAATGACGAATATAAGTCCATTGTTTGCAACCAAGTATAGGTAAAATATATTCAGAATATTGTTAAAAAGATCAATTGATGACAGAAAGTAATATTTAGATGAGTCATGGATATCATCTTGACAATACAAAGCAATTGCATGCGAAATATAATAAGCATGTTTACATTCTTACAAGCACATTCAAACTTATAAAGATCTTAGTACAACAGTACTCAAACACGATTTATGGAAGTTATTATCAAGAATCATAATTCTGATGATAGTAAATCATAGTGAAACTTCTGCCTGACAGTGTGAAAACTGCCACGCTTAGAAAAGATAGTAATGATCCATCATCCATGTAATATACACTCCACCGCCTCCTGTTTGGTTCCACTTCAAGCTAATGGTAGTTTCTTCCAGTAGAACAAAAGATGACTAATATGGGCCAGTGTTCTAATACAACATTGCTCATGATGGAGAATGTTGAAAGTATGAATGTGTAGGCTATCCCCTTTCTCATACATAATGGTCCTATCAGAACAATATTCTTGACTATGAAGTCCAAATTTTGATAGAACAATGCAAGGGAACTCAAGATGCATACTGCAACAGCAGTCTTATGAGCAACTGGAGCTAGCATCATATAGATACCAATTGCAAAGGCAACCACCAAGCTTGAAATCGATATCAACATGAAATAGAAGGCCATGCGTAAGTTCAATTTCCGGGTGCGAGTGTTATGCAAGGGAGATCCAGAAGACATGAGAGAAATTATAGCCATCGTGGAGAGTGTAAAGGCATGTGCATTGGCTAGGGTGAATGCATCAAAGGCATACCTCCCAGCAAGTGTTGGGGTGCCTCCATTAGTATGGTCATCGGCTCTATAACCTCCAGGCATGGCAAAACTTGCACCAAACGTCACAGTTGCAATTAGGACCGAGCCAATACATAGATTTTGTGTCATGTCTTTCACCATCTCCATTTGATGTTTTTCATCCTGTCTTGCTTGGACAATATCATGCTCTTCAAAATAATCCATGCGAAAAATACCCCTTTTAGCACCGGCAAATTCGAGTGCGAGCTGTATTTTTGCTTCACTATTCTGCAAAAAATAAAGTAAATAAATGTTGGGCCATGCAAATCTCAGTTTTTTTTTCACATCCAGTGACGTGCCTACAAATAAAATAATCTATTTGGAAGATTGTGATATGATATATCTAGCGGAGTCTCCCCTTTCTCATTTGTTAAATTCAACTGTACTTGTCTATTCCCGAATAGCGGGCAAAACACTCTAAGACTGCCTGCCTCGACAGCTAGGTGCAGTGCAGTGTTCCCATCGTTGTCTTGCATATTCAAGATCCATGACAATGACCGATTTCTACAAGCATAATAGACTGTCGTCATGTTCATTTTGCCAACTGCAACATGAAGAAATGTCCTTCCCCTAGCATCACGCAAACCAGCACAACTGAGTGACTTCTTTAGAAAATCACGGATGGCCCATGTTGCACCAACGGATGCAGCCACATGTGTAGGGAATGATCCATTGTGGTCTGACTGATACAAAGCTCTGGAATTGGCTATCAATAGATGTAAGCGTATACTTCGTCCCATTGTATTGTAAAATCGTTGTTCCACAGCTGCGGCAAAGTGAAGAGGTGTATTTCCCTTTTCATCCCGTTGTATCGTAAGGTCGTTGTTCCATTCTAACAACATCTTTGTAAGATCTGCATCTCATGCCAATCAATTGAACGAATCAATAAGAGAGAGAGAGAGAGAGAGAGAGAGAGAGAGAGAGAGAGAGAGAGAGAGAGAGAGTCTTATTCCAAAACATGTGGAATCAAATAACAATTAAATATTTAAATAAATTTCCATCTAAGTAATATAAGAAAATTGTCCTCTTTATTTATGATATGTCCTCTTGAAGTACAAAATAGTTCAATTAACCCTTTAATTCATTAATCCCATTCCGTGCATGAATACCCCAAGCGGTTTTGCTTGGCCGGTATTCCTGATTTTTTTTTGCGGGGCGGTATTCCTGATTTCAACCTGGTCAATGTGGTTTTGTGTTACATAATAAGATAGAATTATACTTACAATTAACTCAAAACTATTTACATATTACTCTATTTTGCCACATAATCAATTTACCAGTCAATTAGCCATTGTGATATCTCGCTAATAGCTGATGGTAGCTGACATCATTGGCCATAGTGATATCTTGCTGATAGTTAAATGGAAAAGATTTTTAAAATATTTTTGTCATTTTTTAAGATGATTGAATGAGAAAATAAATCCATTTCACACATGTTTCAATGAGATTTGTGTATTTCAATGTGGAACATTACTTTGTTTTGTGCTAACTGTTCTTCTAAGACGCCAAAAAAAGAGCAAGCCAGGCAAAATAATTGTTTTGGACAGGACAAACTGGCTCTCCTTTGAAATATCGTTCTACACATGTCCCTGCTGCACATATCGATGTTGTTAGAATTATAGCTCTAAAATAGCTATAATATCAAATTTATAACTTTGAACACATTTGGATAATTCATCCCGCAAAAAAGAACACGTTGGATGATTTGTTCCTATTACCTAGAAACCCAAGTTCATAACTGAAAATCCAAGCTACATAGGTTGTCACCGAAGAAAAAAATGACCAAACTTACGGATATACTAACATCCTCAACTTACAAGCCAACCAATAAAATTATATATTTGCAAACACCAATGATCCTGAATCCAAAATAGTAACCATAAATACGGAAACTGTATGCTAAAATGTATATATCACAAAATATATAGAAAAGTAGTTAGTGAACCCGAGATTTAAAATGTTGAAAAAAGAAAGGTTCATTGCACCTTTGCCTCGGAGAACAGCAGCATGCAATGCATTTTGTCCATTTGGTCCAGAGTATGAAAGAAACCCCTTGCTAAACTCGTAAATTGTTTTGGCGATGACTTTGTTTTCCAGCAAGATGGCTAGGTACAACGGTGAAGTCCCATGTTTGGGCAAACTGGCCAATTCATGGTTCTCCTCCATAAGCAACTTGACTATATCATTGTGCGCAAAGCGGACAGCCTCATGCAATGCTGTCTCCTTGGCCTTGTTTTCTGTTTCAAGCAGCGCCTTCAATCTGTTAGCATTGTTATCTTGACCTTTGGCAAGATCAATAAGAAGAGACACCATTTGGGAATTTCCTGCCCGTGTAGCACAGTGCAAGGGTGTATCCCCCTTGTTAGTCTGCACTAATAGGAGGTTTTGTGCCTTGATGTGTATGATGCGAGCTTTCTTCAAGAAGTCCTCGCCATAATCATGGCTGGCAGCCACAACGTGGAGAAGAGTGTCACCATGAACTGTGACCTCATCGAGGAGCGACTCCCCGAGAAATGCTTCTTCATCACCAGAAGCTCTCTGCATCAACGAGCTTCCAATGGTCTCTTCCCTCGAGGCTTGAAGGTTTTCCCCATTGAGAAGTGATTCCAGATCCTGGGAAGAGCCAGAGCAAGCTGCTGCTAGTAGCCGGGAGTCCATGACTGGCGTGTGGGGCTTGGGCGTGGAAGTCTGGTTGCTTGAGGCCATCACCACCACCATGGTCGAAGGATCCGCCTTGCTGAGCATATCCTTCAAATGCTGGCAATGATCATGGCCTGTGGCCACAATCATCTTGGCTTCCATGGTCACCGGTGGAGCATTCACCCCGGTGCTCGATGCCATGACGAACACGAGGCTTCTGGTTAGAGGGCTGGTTGACAGTCTGTGAGTATTTTTTTGTGCGGCCAAGTCCTACCCGAGGGCCGAGGCACCCTTATATTGTTGTACTGTTTCCCAAAGAGTAAAACACATTGTCTCTCCCAGGAAAGCAAGCACGTAGCGCACTGTGGAAGATAAACCCTAGTACGGTATGCATGGTCGGTTTAGCTTTGCTTTTGCTAGAGCATGGATCCCTTGGTGGTTCTTTTCTCGGGGTTGGAGCTAATAATAATTAATTAGAGACAGAAAAATTGAGCTGTCACCATCCTGCCTCTTCCTTTCCTTTAAATAAAGAAAAGGGCATCGCAGAATTGAACTGTCGCCATCCCGCTCTTCCTTTTCTTTTTCTTTAAACAAAGAAAAGGGCATCGCACAGCCATACCCTTGTAGCATTCCACTTTTACCTCTTTGCCCCCTTGAATTTCATTTGTGAAAAAGATATGCACATGGGCACAACATGGCCAACCAAGGGCATTAGAGCATCGGTATAGCCAACAACCGGCTATATGGAGTTGTCATGTCACATATAGTCAACCTAATAGCCAACATATATAGTACTCCCTCCGTCACGGTTTAGAAGGCGCGCATGGAAATTCTCTGGGGCCTAGGTGGTTATCTATTGGTTGTGAGATGGGCTAAAAAATAGCATTCACACTACGCATGCATATAGAAATAGTATATCAGAGTATTAATTAGCTACTAGAAATAAATGCAATGCGCCTTAAACCTTGTCTATTATGAAAACGCACGCAAATTTAACTGTGCCTTCTAAACTGTGACGGAGGTAGTAGCTACTAGTTGCTAAGTAATAGTAGTACTTTATTAATGCATGGCCCATTATACAGTCTCCCAATGTTTCTAGGAGTCCGCTCTGCAGCCGGCTGTTAATCAACGCCCTGCTTCCCTTCTCTCTCATCCAACTCAGCATATTATGATTGTTTAATCCTTATAACCTGATGATCGTACCTTATTATACTTGCTCTAACATCTACTTAACAGAAACAACACAGAACCAAATGTATTCTACCATTTGAAAGGATGTGTGTTTATTGCTTGAGATAGATGCTCAGTTTTAATCATCAGATTTCAAAATAATAGACGACTCTTTTGTGTGGATCCTTATTATCTGCCGCTATTCTAATCATTAGATTTCGAAATAATTGTCATTTCTTTGAAAAAAACATGTTTTAAATAAGACATTTTTAGTTAGTGATATTGAATATTTTTATGCAAAAAGAAGTGCTTTGAAAAGCACCTCTGTCCCTTCATTTCCAAACAATTAGAGCAATTTTAAATAAAACATGTCGACGTAGGGGATGGAGTCGGCAAAGACAGAGCTAGCGCGGGGCGAATGCACGAGAGGCACATGACGCGGTGGACATGAAAGCAGTTTGCCGCTCCCCATCACGTATTGAACAGGTCAGGCTGCTAGTTGGCAGTAGAAAAAATTAGCTTATTCACGAGGTAGCAGCAGGATCTGGTGTACTGAAATCTTTTGGACGAAATTAAAGCATAGGAAATCATTACGTTAAAACAGATACAATACGTAACAGCGTCGGTCACGGATTCCCGGACATGGTATAGGATACCACTTTGAACTCCGACTATATGATCATACTTGTTCCCACTAGGGACTAAAGATATAAAAGAAATGAAATGAAGGTAATGATTTCATGGGAAAGCACAAGAAACACTGTCTCTTATCAGCGAGACTTACCTTCATTTGCTTCATGGTGGATTGGCTGAATCCTCTCGGTGTCCAACTCAGATTACTCCAATGATGTACGAGTCATTGGAAGATAGTGTGGTCGACGTACGAGTGGGGACTACAGGAGCGTAGCCACGCAGCTTGCGGGCCGGAACACCAGCCAAAGGAAGACGATGAAGTTGGCATCGATCGAGCAAATGCCGGCATTTGCCGGCCCGGTACAGAACAGCACGCCAGTGAGGAACGGGGGGGTCGCCTGGCTCTGCAGGAAGACGTGGGCCGCAGCAAGTGCGTCCTTCAGGGAGTGGGGCGCCATGGCTTGGTGAGCATCACCGGCGTGGGAATTTTGTTTTTTTACCCCCTGACCGTAGAACAATAGTTCTACGGTATATTTTCATTAATATTCAAAATATGTACAAAATAATAAGGCTATAAAGCCTCAGCCAATGCCAGTGGGTTCTAACATCATAAAATAAATTACAAATTATTATCTATCCAGAACTGAATCTTGTTTGCCTTGGTGGCCTTTGCTCTCAGCATGAGCACTTTGAGTCCTTCTCGCATGTAGTATTTCTAGCACATAGGGTGAGCCACTGCCTGTTTGAAAATCTTGTCATTCTGCTGAAAAGTAGATACATGACATGTTACAACTAGTAGTAGAAAGATTCAATATAGTTATGAGTGAACAGCAGAACCGAGATAAAAGCATAGGAGGTCAACTATGTGAAAACATGTACTACATACCAGTAACGATCCCGGAGTACTGGACACAGAATATTATGCCACCAATTTAAGCTTCAGAGTATATGTTTGGATGACTGTTCCTCCTTGTAAGCTGAAAGAAATAGGGAACTAAATCAATAAAAGCAATGCTGACTTCATTAGGATTAGAGAAAATATTATTGGACATCAGTAAAGGACCTTGTTTTGGTTCATGGCGAACCAGACAAATTCCCAGCGCACATGCTCCTTCAATCTGCTTGGCGGATGGGACAACACAGACAAATTGTCGTACCCATCATTCGGAGCAGCCATGAATCATGAATTCCTTCGGGTTTGGCCTCGCCAATAGGGAGCACACTTAGCGGAAAACCTGGACGATCACACCAAGTTCACAAGTCAATGCAATTCAAACCCAAAAGGCCAGCAATATCGAACAGGGTATGGCCTGTTTTGACGGACAGAACCACGAACTGACCTTTCTGGAACTGCTAGAGCTTTTGCAATTCTTCCGCAGAATCTAAGTAATTGCACTTCGTTAGTTTAGTGCAGAATTGGGCAGATTGAAATCTGTAAAAAGAACATGCAATCAATATGTCAAAACTAACATGCATCGGCATCTGTCCTGACTTCTGAGACGGATAGCATACCATGTCTTAAGCTTCAGAAATCAGAATACATGTTTTGGTACTTGTTCCGACCAATGAGTGCAGAAATGAATTGGCAAATGGCCCAAGGCGGCGCCGGAGTCGAAAATGCCGAGGCCGTTGACGCAGGAAACAGAGTAGGAGTGGCAGAGGAGCCGTTAGCAGGCGGTCGCGCCAGAGGCAAAAGATGCAGTGGGCATAGAGGATGCAGCACAGATAAAAGCAGTTGCAGCTCCTCTGTAAAGTAGATGCAGTGGGCATAGAGGATGCAGCACAGAGTCAGTTTGATGTTAGGCTGTTACTCGCCAGTAGCAGAAAGATTCAAGTTATACATGAGGTACAACAGGATCTGGTATGCTTAATCTTTCAGATGGAATCAAAGCACAGGAGGTCAACTACATCAAAATAGATACGTATGTACCAGCATCGGTCGCGAATTCCTCAACACGAAATAGGGAACATTTTCAATTTTCAGAATATGTTTGGACAACTGTTCCTGCGTAGGGGTTGAAGAAGAAAAAATAAGAGCTGAATCAAAGCAACTATTTCATGGAAAGCACGAGAAATACCGTCGAGTAGCAGTAAAGACGCACCTTGATTTGGTTTATGGTGAACTGGCTGACTTCACTGCAGCACAAAAGCTGCATCGATCAGCTTACGAATGAGGAGACCACACAGATCATGCAACCTATCATTTGGAGCATCAATTAAGGGTTATGTCCTGAATGCAAAACTGACAACAGCAAGAGCTCACCAGTCACCATTGGTTGCAATAGTTCTGCAGAATCCAAATAATGAAGTAGTTAATTAAGGTTAGAAAAATGGACAAGGTGGGGGAACCGAGGAATATAAATGCAGGGTCACAACTTTGAGTTATAGTTATAAGTGCAGTGTCGCAGACCATGAAGCGTAGCACAGCAGATCTTTTTTTTTTTTTTTTTTGGAAAAGGAGGACAACCCCCAGCCATCATCTGGAGCAATCTTGAACAATGAAATTTCTTCTGGGTTTTCGTGGACACATTGAGATGCAACCCTGAACAATTAAGCCAAGTTGACAACTCTGTGCAAGTCCATGAATCCAGCAATTGGGATGGGATTGCCACTTCTTAACGGAAAGAATGATCAACTGACCTTTGAGAGTGGTGGTCAGTGCAGCTCCATCAGAATACGCCGTTGGTTGCAATTGTCCTGAATGCAAAGCTGCTAACTGCGAGAATTCACCATTGGCTGCAACCGTCTGCACAATAAGAGTGAAATATTTGAGGTCAGAAAACAGAAATGGCTGATCGACCTATGAGTACAGATGCTCTGTGAGACGGATAATCTATCATTACTTTCAGTTAACAGCTTTAGGTATTACCGCTTCATGCCGTTGGAGCTAAATTAACAATAACGTGCTGCTGGCACGGAACATCAGCGCATGGATGGTGGGGCTGCTGCCTGCCGCCGCTCCGTACCGGCACCAAGTTACACCGCCAATGCTAGGCCAGGTGGTGTCGGAGTCGATGATGGCGAGTTTGTCCGCTTAGGAGACAGAGTAGGCGGAGGAGCAGAGGACCCATCTAGCGTGCGCTCTGCTGGCACACCAGAGGCACAGGATGCGGTGGACATCGAGGATGCCGCTCCGCAGTAAAGTACTTTACAGTAGAACACATGTAAGGCTGTCGGTTAGCAGCCCAAAGATTCAGGTTGTTCATGTGGTAACAGCAGGATCTACTAGTATATACTGAATCTTCAGACGAAATCACAGGAAGTCAATTGCATCAATCAAAATCAAAACAGATACATACCAGCATCGGTCGTTGCTTCTGACTAGGACACAGAATAGGACACCATTTAAGCTTCAGATAGCTATTCCTAGTTTCCTACGTTTAGATAGAAGAATTGTTTTTATAGGAACTGAATCAAGGCAAAGATTTCATGGGAAGCACGAGAAATATTGTCGCGCAGTAGTAAGGCAAACTACAATGTGCTTCGTGGTGGACTAGCCAGATTCGCAGCAGCACACATGCTCCACTAATAAGCTGCTTCGCAAACGAGACCACTTTAAGCCTCGGAATGCATGTTCGGGTAGCTATTCCTATCCTACATAGGTACCGAGGAAAAAATTATAGGAACTGACTGAATCAAGGCCACGGTTCCATGGGAAAGCACGAGCCGCATAGCAATAAGGCGTACCTTCGTTTGCTTGATGCTGGATTGGCCGAATTCGCACCAGCTTGGTGTCAGCCCAGAATTATGTCGATGATGTGCGCACTATTGAATTTATGCATCAGCCAACTCATCCAAAAGTCCGAACTGATGGAGGGAGGTGGGCAATATATTTCAACACGCACATGCCGTGCTTGAGTTGAAGATGGCAAGGTCAATGTAGGAGCTGTGCCTACAAGGAGTAGTAGGGCACGCGACTAGCAGGCGTTCGAGTAAGTGACAACACATGCCAGCTTAGCGGAGCGTAGCACGCCGGTGAGGAATAGGAGGGTGGCCTCTTTCTGCGTGCACGAAGAGGCAGGCTGTGGTGAGCACGTCATTGAGGAAGTGAGACACCATGGCTTGGTGTGTGTCGCTGGCTTCAAGGATTTGTTGCGTACAGATGCAAGCATTTGCCGCTCCACTGAGAAGTAGAAGCAGGACAGGCTGTTAGCTAAAAGCAGAATATTCAAATTATTCATGAGTTAACAGCAGAATTTGGTATGTTGAATCGAAATCAATTATTGGAAAATAGGTACTACTGCATACCAGCAACGATCGCTGATTCCTGGACACATAATAGGGTACCACAAATTTAAGCTTGAGAGTACATATTTGGTTGGATGTTCATCCTTATGAACAGAAGAAAATAACGAATTGAACAAACAAAAAAAAAGATGATTTCATGGGAAGTAGAAAAATATATTATTGCGTAGCAGTAAAGTACCTTGCTTTGCTTCACGATGAAGTGAACAGGACGAATTCCCAGCGCACATGCTTCATGAATAATATTGTGCTACCTATTGCCCGGAGCATCCATGAATTAATCATGATAATGCCTTGTTTGGCTTCGCCAATAGGGAGCACAGTTAGCAGAAAACCTGGATGATCACACCAAGTTCACAATTCAATGTGATGCAAACCCAAAAAGGCCAGCATATGGAACAGGGGATGGCCAATAGACCTTTCTGGAGTTGCTGCTTCAGAAAATCTACTGTGTGCTGTTACTGTTTCGATCGAAGAGCAGTGAATGCAAGATTGGCAATTGGTAGAGTACATCAGCCACCATTGGTTGCAATTGTTTAGTAGAATCGAGTAATTGCTCTTCGTGAGTTAACTGCAGAATTGGATATATTGAAATCTATCAAAAACCATCAAAGCATATAGAATCAATGTGTCAAAAATGATACGTACTGACATCTTTCTCAGAGTCCCGAACAAAGAATAGGATACCATGTCTTAATCTTCAGAATACATGTTTGGGTACCTGTTCTGAAGAAAAAAAAGAACTGAGCTGAGACAATGATTTCATGGGAAGAACACAAAATATTGTTGCCTACCAGTAAAGCACCTTTGTTTGCTTCATGGTGAACTGGCTGAATTCCCAGGTTAATTACTCCACCAATCAGCTTGGCAATGGCCGCCTATCATCCAGAGCCTTTAGAATTGAGACAAAAACCGGAATGATTAAACTGAGTTCACAAATTAGTGTGCCACAAGTCCCAAAAGCCAGTATTGCTATTCTGATGGAAAGAATGGCCAACCAACCTTGGGAATCTGTGGTCAAATGCATGAGACAACAAACTCCTTCAAAATAAAGACATATGCTTCCATTGATGTTATTATCTGTGGATGGAGGAGCTCTGTCAACTGTGACAATTCAATGTTAGAGATAAGAATACCAGATGATGAAATGGTGCTTTACAGGCATTTACCATTCAGATAATGATCCTCTGCCAAACAAATTTGATCTCATGAAACACAAACTAAACTATTCAATCACTAGGTAGCAAACAAATGAATTGAGTGCAAAAATTATTTAGCCAATGGCCCATGGCCCATGGGAGTCAAGTACACAACCTGCAATGTTCCATAATGTGAGAGTTAGGAACAATTTAAAACCATTACAGAAAATTAAAATTACGTAATAGTAAAGACTGACGAAGACAGTGTCTCATACCTCCTTCTCTATATGACATTGCAAACTAAAGACTGAGGAAGAACAAACAACACATAGTATGAATATCAATCATCACATGAAAATCTCATGTTTCGTTATAATTCATAACCATGCACACGCCTCCATGTTCTGGATGTTCCTGGTACATGGAAGAGCATACAGAGGACATTATTTATTGAACAAAAAGCTTGCAACATTTGAACGGTCAGAAGAAGGCAACTAAGGCACTAACACAAAGGTGTTTCATCAAAGACGAAAGAGGTGCCATCTGTGGAGTTTAGAGTTGTCACATGTTTCACTAATTATCCAGGTCTGCCTGTATTTCTGAAAAGAGATTGCAGAATATAGTGCCTTCAAATTTGTGCTAGCGAAATTTTAGTCAGCAATTCAACAAAAGTGCGACCATGCAGCTGCACATTAAAAGTGTAATATGCCATATGAAAAATAAGTGGTGTATCATGAGAGCAGAAGAAAAGCTAGCGAAACTGTATAGGAAACTAATTGTTCAAATTACAGAAAAGGACGGATGTGTGCGCACTGAGTTGCATGTCTAAACTTCATGCCATGTAAATTAAAGGAGACGTCCAAATTAATGAAGTGGCTGCGTGCAATACAAATGCAACTATGAATTAAGGAGCAGAGGCTGATGTTCCATGTACTTACTAGAATGTATGATCCTGGGCAGTCAGGTGTGTAGTGCTGATAGGATTCACCGCGATCCTAGGCTGTAATGGAAACGTGTAGCCTGTCAGGTCTCAGAAGCTAGGCATCATCTAAAATTAAGACAGGGGGTCCGTTACTTACCATATACATTTACTGAAAACCAAGGGTCTGTTCCTTTCAATTTCAGGGCTTGCTCACTTAACTCAGGACCACAAAACTCTACTTCTAGTGTTTCTAGTGAAGTGGGGAGGCCTTCCTTTTGCGGCAGGCAAAGGATTTTCCAACAACTAGAGATTGTTATTGTCTTGAGAGAAGAAAGGCCACGTAACCCTTGAGGGAGGGACTCCAGATTGTCGCACCAATTAAATTCTAGACTTTTGAGGGAGGTGAGAAGCTGAAGCGCTCGCTCTTGCTCTTCCGTTAAGGTTGTTATCCACTGATTATAACTGAACTTCAATTCTTGGAGGGTAGTGGCAAGGTGACTGCAAATGGGAGCAGTAAGCACTGCCGATATGCTATCCACCTCTAATTCTTCCAACTGGAAAGAACCTGCATGCATTAATTTGCTTTTTGCAATCTCCGAGAGTAGATCCCCTGCTATAGAGATGTTCCCTTGTTCCTTATACAGATAATTTATGAACAATTTCTTGAGGTTGACTGTGATTTGAGGATTGAACCCATCCATTGTTAATTCTTTGCAACCTATCAGCCTTAGATTGGTGAGAGACGTGAGGTTTGAGAGCAGACCCATTGATTGCATGCTTGACTCCCAGATAATATCAACTTCCCTAAGGGAGCTAGGGAAAGGCTTGATGGCATGTGCTCCTCCACCTACTTCTCCCTTGGGCCACCGAGAGAACAGATTCCCACAAGACTGTGATTTAAACAATTGGAGCGTTCTAAGGTCCGAGAGTCCTCCATCCTCCACGGGCAGAAGTTCAAGGCTCTTACACTCACTGATGGTAAGCTGGGAAAGAGCTCGGAAACACTTAAAAACCTTCGAAAATAATTCTCCAGTAATACATAATGCCTCTATGCGAAGATTCTGAACTGAATAGAGGACAACATTGTCATCCAGTTCTGCACAAAACATGTCATCACAACTTCCCAAATCTACACTTCTCAATGAGTTTAACTTTTGGAGGTCTGAAAAACAAATGTGTGACACATTCCAAATTCTCATAAGGTCTACTTTATCCATATTGTGAAAGGCTAAAGAACCATTGTACCCATGAATATAGATACTATTTGCACTGTATTGTACCATTGTCGGGCGATTTATCACAGTAAAATTTGTCAGTATGGAGGTGTGAGGCATGGGAGGAAACTGAGACAGCCCGGGGCAGTTAACAATATGAACACTCGAGAGGTTGGTAAAATGGTCGGAGCACTCCAAGAAGGGAAACGAGCAGAGAAGGGGACAATCCTCAATATAGATGTCTTCAAGCCTTGAAAACAGATGGCTATTAGGTTCCCCAACCCACTCCACCAGTTCTGGCATATGACGGAACTCTATTGTCTTCAAGCGCATGAAACTTCTTTCTGTAACACCACAAAAGTCAGGCCCAAACACACACATCCCAACAATATTACTCAAACTGAGAGTTATGAGGTGTGGTAGCTGCTCAAATGGTGGAAGAGTACGCCAAGATAGACCGTCTAGATGGAGAGCCTCCAACCTGTTTGTGCTACTGCCACCGCACAACCATCTAGGACAAGGGGCGACACCAGGATTTATAATGCCAAGTGACCTAAGATTAGGGTGTGGTTGAAGACCATCAAGAACATCATCATCTATGGTCTGGTGCTCAGTACTCCAAACTAATTCCAACCGTTTTAGATTCTTTTTGTTTTTCAGTTTGGCAACACTAGCTTCTCCTTTGGACGACACAGTTTGAAGATTACATATGCGGAGTTCTCCTCCTAACTCAGATAATTCCCCCAGCTCTCTCAGTTCAAAGCCAACATCCTCTTTCTTAACATGGAACTCTTTTAGCTCCTGTAGACACTTCAACTTTCCAACCTCAGGAATATTGGAATGGAGTTCTTTGGAAGAATGGAATTCATTGGCAAATTGGAAAGGACATACAGTAAAAAAGAAACGACGTAAATTCAAAAGGCGGCTAATGTCTCTAGGCAACTTTTTACTACCGTCCCAATCTTTCAGGTCCAGGAATTTTAAGTGGTAAAATCTAGACAATGTGCTAGGTAAATTCATTTCTTTTAAGCAATAGAATGAATTAATCTTAAGGTATTGCAGGTGGATAAGTTTTGAAAAGTTGTTTTGCAAAGGTCCTAGGGTGTTGATTGGTATAAATAATACTCGGAGACCCTTTATTTCTTCAAATGTATCTTTAAAAATACCAGTTATTCTTGCATTATGTAACCGGAAAATCATCAAAGTTCGCAAATTTCCAATGTTTATCCTGCCCTTCAATTTACACATTTCCTCTTCAAAACTTTCATCATATATATCTTCTATGGTGATTGATAAGTGCTTAATAGATTGTGAGATGTTATCAGCACTAAAACTTAAACTGCTTATACTGACACATTCTTGTGAAGAAACACTCCGAGATAGTTCATGCAATAAGTCATGCATCACATAGTATTGATCTTCAGAATTGTCAACTCCCTTCATGAGAAAACCATTGTCCACTAGATCTTCTAAGTAATTCTTATCATCTTCGCAACTAGGGTCTAGGATACCCATCGCAATCCAAAAGCTACTAATTTCTAAGTTATAAAACTTATAATCTTCAGGGAAGAGGCCACAGTAAGAAAAACATTTTTTTAGAAGGAAAGGAAGGTAATCATAGCTAATTTTTAGAGATGGCATAATATCATCATCATTTTTTGTGTTTCGCCACTCATTCTTTTCAAGAACTCCAATCCAATGTTCCCGAGAAAGGTTTTTCTTCAACAACCGACCAACTGTATTGGCTGCTAGGGGTGAACCCTTTAGTTTCTTGGCAATATCTCTTGCAACATCAATTAAGTCATCTTCATAATGTCCAGGCTTGTTATGACCAAATATACATGCTTCAAACAATTCAAAGAAGTCATTGGGCTCCAAACCATGCAGTTCTACTAGATGAGTTGTTTTCACCAAATCTGCTATAGATGGAAACCGAGTTGTGACAAGAACCATGCTGCCCTTGGTTTCCCCCTTTTTGAATGGAGCTAACAAGTTATTCCAATCACTTTCACTATTGCATTTCCAAATATCATCCAAGATGATTAAAAACCTTTTGGACTTCAATCTCGCTGCAATGGTTTTTTGAAGAAGGTCTAAATTGGTTGTTTCACTTGTACAATTGTATTCTTCCTTTTCAGTTGCAGGTATGCAGCTAAGGATCTGCTGGGTTAGCTTAAGGACATCAAAATCAGTTGAAACACAGACCCAGACCTTGACAGCAAAGTGACTCTTGGTCCTTTCATCGTTATACAAGTGTTGGGTGAAAGTTGTCTTTCCCATACCCCCAGGGCCAACAAAAGGAAGAACAGAAAGGGTTTCACCATGATATGTGCCACTAGTTAGTGCATTTACAATTTGCTCAAAAATGACGGTTCTCCCATATAATTTATCTTGTGCAACAGTTGAACCCGTGGGAGGCCTTTTAAGGGTGATAGCTGTGCTATTATTTGGGATTTTGTTCAGCAAGTCAGAGACGGGATCACATAGGCTGTGTATGCTCTCTATCAGTAACTTGATTTTGTTGGACATGGCCACCCTATCGAATTTCAACTTCCCAACAGCATCATTGCTACTAGCAGACCTGGTCACATTGTGTGGGGAGTGAATTGCAGAAAACCACCACATTTCAGCTTAGGTTTGCAGGAAACACTCTTCTACGTTTTTGCTGCAGAAAACACTGATTTTTTTCCTAATCTTTTGCAGAAAGCACCAAACCTCCTGTTCGGGCAGTGTAAGCACTATTATGACAGGTGGGACCCTGTCTTGTCGACGTGGCTCACGGCCGCAAGCTGACGCCGTCTAACGGCGCTACAGTGTGGACCGGTGCGCCCGCTAGGTACCAACTCAGCTCTCTCATCTGCCTCGCCCTCTCTTCTCGTCACTCTGCTCTCCTCTCCTCACTCTGTTCTTCTCCCCCGACGCCGCCACAACGCCGGCCGCCGTTCTGCTGCTCCCCCGTGGCCATGGTGTCGTGGAGCGACGAGACCAGTGAGGATTCAGTCATGAACATCTCCTCCTCCTGCGATGGCATCATCAAGGTCAGTTTGCTACAGGTAGGGTTAGGGTTAGGGTTAGTGATTTGGGGATTTTGTGAATGAGCTCGAGCTGAACCTAGGTTTATCTTTGCTTGTTCCTCCCATAGCTTCCAGCTACGATGCACGATCCGAATTTCAATGGCACTGACGCAGATGTGAATGTTTTGTGCGAACACGGTGAGCCGGCCGAGCGCTTAGTTGCATTTGAAGGGATGCACACGGGCAGGAGGTTTCTAGGATGTGCTAAGAAGGTATGATCCTTTATAAGTGAAGTGTTCATCGTGTTCATTGCTGAATGTGCTAAGTTAGGTATTTCTTTACCTTTACCTGACATGCCTTGTCATTAGATGGTACACATTGTTTATTGTGGTTAGTGATTACTGCTTTGTTTATCAAGTTGTTAAGCTTGGTTAAGTGCTTAGTCTTTGTTTATGTTTTATCCAGTGAGTGGATGGTTGTCATTGTTTATTATGGTCAGTGCTTAATTACTTGTTTAACAGTGGTCATTGTTTATTTGTTTGCTGTGTGATATGTTTGCTCCACATATTAGACCCCCTGAACATGTTAGCTTATGGAGTATGGCACTTAATAGTGGTCTTCAGCCTACTCACTTAGATGATTCTTTATTGTTTTATTGGAGTGTTTTATTGTTTATTTTACAGGAAGGCATAAACTGTGGTGTAGTTCAATGGATTGATTTTGAATGGCCAGACTCAATGGAGAAGGCATTGGCCAAGTTATGGGATATGTATGAGGAGAGTAAGTCAGGTAGGACCAATGACAATCTGGAGAGTTCCTTTGTAATTCACAACCTGACAGAAGATAAGAAGAAACTACAGGAGAATTATGATAGTCTGTATGCTGATGTCAATGTTCTCTTGGATGCCCAGCAACAGAGGGGTCTGGAGTTGAGCAATCTGAAGGAGCAGAAGCAATGTCTTGATGTGAAGATTGCAGAGCTAGAAACTGTAGTGGGCAACTTGAAGTCAGAGATGGCAAAGAAAGAGGAGGAGAAGAAGAAAGTACAGGAGGACTATGACAGTTTGTATGCTGATGTCAATGCTCTCTTGGATGCCCAGCAGCAGAAGGGTGTGGAGTTAAACAATCAGAAGGAGCAGAAGGAATATGTTGATTTGAAGATTGCTGAGCTAGAAACTGTAGTGGGCAACTTGAAGGCAGAGATGTCAAAGAAAGAGGAGGAGAAGAAGAAGCTGGTGCAAAAGTATGAGACTCTAGTGAACCTGACAGGTGCTCAAGCCAATGTGATTAGGAACTTGAAGTTCAATCATTTGAAGGAGAAGGAAAGGCTGACAGAAGAGAGGCTTAAATTGCAGCATCACATTTCTGAGCTTCAAAAGTCTGAGGAGAAGATAAAGCAGAAGCTTCAGGGGGTGAAGGCCATCTTAGATGAGTAGGGGTGTCTTCTAGTATGATAATCATCTATCTGTATGTAGATGATAGTCTTCTATGCAAAACTTTAGTATGAACTTGGTCCTCAACTACTTTAACTATGTATTTTGTGATCCAAGGTGTTGGATCCAGCAGTGTTTTAATGTAGATGATAATCATCTATTGAGTACTGTAGTTTGAATTTGTGAACCCAGTAATTTAAGTATGTATGTTGTGATCCATTGTGTTGGATCCAACCTTGATGAACCTTCATGAATGTGAGTCAAATTTGATGTTATATGCTTTATGTGCTTAGTATAATTTGATTTTATTTGGTTTAGATGATTATCATCTATTCAGTAAGTAATTTAACTTACTATTTTGTTATCAATGGGGTTGGATCCAATTTGACCCTCATGTCATCGAATCATCGACAGAATGGCCCTAGGGGTACCTTGACCACCATTTTCCTAACAGCAAGACCATCATATGGATCAAATTGAACATGGTAGCAGCCAGACCATCATATTGATCATCAATAGTAGTTATTACAGTACCATAACATCAAATCAGCATAAGTTCCCAAAATAGATCATAGCAATTAGCAGTTTTGCCTGATCACATCATCAACAGTTTTTCCAAAGCATATTAGTTCCCTGAAGCATAAAAGTAATCCTTCAGCCTTGATGGTTTCTTTCTCTATCTTGGTGCCAAGAAGGATGTCCTAGCTGGAGTTGCTGAGCTGCTTGGCCTCCTACCTGGAGCTGTTGAGCTGCTTGGCCTGCTTGCTGGAGCTGCTGAGCTGCTTGGCCTGCTTGCTGGATCTGCTGTGCTGCTTGGCCTGCTTGCTGGAGCTGCTGTGCTGCTTGCCACTGGTGGTGTCCTGTTTGCTGGAGCTGCAACAGATGAAGCTGCAGTAGTAGATGTGGTACCCTCTGTCCTGTTTGCTGGAGCTGCAACAGATGAAGCTGCAGTAGTAGATGTGGTACCCTCTGTCCTGTTTGACTGCATTTGAAAATGGCAGCAAGTTAATACATTCAAAGTGGTACAAAACAGAAATAGATGACAACAAGTGGTACAAGTATGCCAACAGAGACTAACCTCATGCCTGTTCTTTCTCATTGCTAGAGCTGGCTTTAGTGTTTTCTGGCAAGATGTGTATCTGTGACCCACAAGATTGCAATTGCTGCATGTAATTGATGCCATCCTAGATGTATCTTTAGGTGCTGGTGGCTCAAACTGGCTCCTTCTCCTTTTGGTTTGCTTCTTCCCTGGTTTATCCTTGAAAACTGGGGGTTCTATGTCTCTAGTTTTGGTCTTAGGCCAGAGGTCAGGTCCAGGTACAGGAAATATGATGGGACTGTATGCAGCCAGATACATAGGCTTTTTGAAGAAGTCATGCACAAAATCTTCAGGCCTTAATTTGGCTTTGGTAATAGCAGAGACTGCATGATTGCATGGCACTGCAGTCATATCCCATTTTCTGCACCCACATGTCCTGTGCTGCAAGTTAACTGCATAGGTATTCTCATTGCTTGTCACTTGGTAAATATTTGGCCCAGCCATCAATGCTTGACAGTTCCTAGATTGTTTCTTTGCTTCTTCAAGTAACTCAGCATATGTTGGACATATTTCCCACTTGGCTAACTCTGTCTTACTCCTATTTGTATTGAACCTGACCATCAACTTAGTCCTGATTCCATCTACCATGGTCTTTATTGGTTTACCCCTCACATCTAATATCATCTTGTTGAACACCTCACTAATATTGTTGACAACTAGGTCAGTTTTGCAGTTGAAGTCCATGGCATATCTAGCCCAAGCATGTCTAGGAATTTTATTTAACCAAGTCCAGGCAGCCTTACACTCTACTTTAAGAGCATCCATTGCAGCAAGATGGCCATGTTCAGTATAGGAGTAACTTGCCTTATCCATGAACTTCTTTAATTCTGACCCCCTAAAACCAGCAGTCTGGAAATTTTGGTAGATGTGTCTAAGGCAGAATCTTTGGGGGCAATTGGGGAAAACTTGACTCACAGCTTTCAGAAGACCCTATTTGGAGAAATTAACAAACTTACTAATAAGAAAATAATTTTAACTACTTCTACCAATTAGTATGAACTACTTATAACAACTAGTAATGAGCAATGAAAATATTAACTACTTCTAGCAATTACTATGAAATACTTATATGAACTAGTAATGACCAATGAATACTAAGAAAATTATATATTACCTTCTGTCTATCAGAGATTATGGTGTAAAAACCAAATCTCCCAGATTCTCCACCAATAGCTGCCTTCAGTTCTGTGAGAAACCAGGTCCAACTCTTTGTGTCTTCTTTGTCCACAACTCCAAAGGCAATGGGATAGATGTTATTGTTCCCATCCCTTCCTGTGGCAGCAAGGATTTGTTGGCCAGTTGAGAGCTTGATGAAACATCCATCCACACCTGCAATGGCACACAAGATATGTTATAAACAAAGTATGGTGCACCACATTTATGTCATATATAACACAGTTTAGTAGTCACCTATGAATGGCCTGCATCCATTCTGAAATCCCTCCTTGCAAGCATTCAAACATATGAATAAACCATGGAACCTTGGATTGATGCTTGGATGGTCTTTTAGGAACTTAGTAGTGACAATGCACCTACTACCTGGATTAGTGTCTAACACAGCCTGCAAGTAATCCCTTATCCTGGTGTATTGCCCCCTCTGATCTCCTTGCACCACCTTAATAGCATTGTTCTTAGCCCTGTAGGCCATATGAGTGCTGATCTCAACTCCATACTTGCTCTTCAGATTTTGCATTATTGTACTTATTGGTGTGTTCAAGTCTGTTCTTATTGCTTCTAAAACTTCATGTGTAACCCACTTTGTAGTCACCTTGGTGCTCTCTGCTACAGCTGGACATGTGTGCAACAAATTAGTTTTCCTAATGCAGAAAGTTTTCTCTTTTCCCACCACAGAAGCTGCAATGAAGAAAGGGCAGTCTTCATGTGTGCACACAGCTATAATTCTGTCATTGCAGTTCCTATGAAACTGATAGTTTCTGTTCTGTGCTATGTGGAAAGTGAGAAGTGCCCTTCTAAATTGGTACACATTATCAAAGCATAACTTCTTAGCAAACTGCAGCTCTGGGCTCTCTCTATCCTCATGATACCATACCCTTGGTTTGGGTTTTTTAGCCCTAGACTTACTTCCTAGCAAAAATGGTAGGGGTACAGCCCCATCATCTTGCTCCTCCTTCAAATCACCAGGATCTGGATCCTCATCAGATGATGGTACCCAAACATCCTCAAATTGTTGCTCCAGACTAGCATGTGATCTTGTGGTTGGCCCCTTTCTTACTTTCAACTTCTTCCTCTTTTGCCCCTGTGGTAGCACTTCCTTTTCAAGCTCCTCATGGTCTCCATGCTCCTCTTGCTCTGCATTTTCCTCATGCACTTCCTCTTGTATCTCATAAGGTTCATCTACATCTGTGTCACCTTCAAAATGTAAGAGTGGGTCCTCTCTCTGCCTCTTTAGCTCAGCCATCCTAGCCATGAAATCCTCATCTTCCTCCAAATCAGAGTCATCTTCAGTTAGTAGCACAGGAAGTTTTCTTTTCACTGCCTGCACCCTCTCAACATTATTCTGATGCTGCTTAAATCTCTGAATTTTTGATCTCCTTCTAAGATCCATACTTCTTTCTAACTCCTGTTGCTCCATGTCAACATCATCTTCATTGCCTTGCTCAATATCAACATCTGCTTCATTGCCTTGCTCCATATCAACATTGTGACTCTGCTGTGTGGAGAAAAACTGGATTGGTTTAGGCTCCTCAACTACTGCATCTCTTTTTGATACTTTGGATGGTGACTTGTACAACACCCCAACATCATTCACCTCATATACAGTGCTCTCTCCAACATTGCCTATAGGAACTTGCTGATCACAAATATAACCTCTGTTTATATCTGCAGGTCTGGGCTCACTACCCCGAACTATTGTCAGGTTTACTATGTTCTGATCTTTATTGGCAATGTCATCCAGCATCTCATCCACCTTGTCATCATCACATATCTCCTCCAAACCAGCTACTCCCAACCTAGCATCCCTCACATAATACATATAGTCTTTACTTCCATATCCTGCTGTCTCTATGAGTGCTAACAGATTGAAAAAAGTGATGTCTGAAACACACATACTCCTTTCCAAGTTATCCATGTCATGAAAGTGCAGTCTAACCTCCCAAACATCATCAAACAAGCTACAAAAAGGAACAATTCTTGTACTTATTAATTAAACAGTATAACACTAACTACAAACAATATAAGTGACCTAACCCAAGGCTGTGTTTCTTAGTACAATCTAATTTAGAGAGCAGATGAACACTTAGTACTAGGCACAAGATCCATTTTTGATTTACACACCTAACCCAAGGCTGTGTTGCTTGCCACTACAATCTAAACAGAGCATCCTATCCCAAATGCAGGGGGGTGGGGGAGGCAGAGGAGATATCTTACTCCACACCGCCGAATGCAGATGCCCAGTGGTGGCTCCCCGTCGGAGTAGCCTGCACAGCACGGGCCAGAGAGCAGGCGGCGCGGTACTCCAGCGACGGGGACGGTGGTCTGCGCCGCGGGCCCTGGCTAGGGTTAGAGCTACCGCAGACCTCCTCGGGTGGCTTTGGATCTCCGCCGCCAAACAACCCTCCTGCACCTTCGCCACCTCCGCCATCCACTCCGCCGCCGGCGTCCGGGCTCGCCGTTGCCATGAATGAGACAGAGATAGAGGAGAGCGCGCCGTCGCGGGGATGGTGGGGAAAATTTCAGATGCGGGAGAGGTGTCGATTCGATCTGGTCTCTTGACCTAGCGGGCGCACCGGTCCGCACTGTAGCGCCGTTAGACGGCGTCAGCTTGCGGCCGTGAGCCACGTCGACAAGACAGGGTCCCACCTGTCATAATAGTGCTTACACTGCCCGAACAGGAGGTTTGGTGCTTTCTGCAAAAGATTAGGAAAAAAATCAGTGTTTTCTGCAGCAAAAACGTAGAAGAGTGTTTCCTGCAAACCTAAGCTGAAATGTGGTGGTTTTCTGCAATTCACTCTTGTGTGGGTCATTGCTAACTACAGTAGCAGCAGCACAATCATCATCTTGAGTACGCGAGCAAGAAAGGCATTGTTTTTTCCGAAAAGGAAGGGCAAATCGCCCTGGCTGCGAGCAAGAAAAGCATGGGAGCGAGTTACCGATGGTGTGATTAGCAGCATGGACGCCATGGAGGGCATGACCGCGGAGGCCATCACCCAGCTCCGGTGCAGCCTCCCGGGTGCCATCCAGCTGGTCTTGTATCATGAAGTAGTGGAGCTCATCCAGCGCGTCCTCAATCTCATCAGCCTTGTTGCTCAGGTCCTCGAGCAAACTCTGCAGGCCAGGGTTGGTGCTCACATCCCTCTCCTGGGCAAAGTGCAGCAACCCTTGCATGTACTTCAACTTGGTCTGGATCTTCTCGGAGTTGAGGCCGAGCTCAGAGCTGGCCACATACGCGACCACCAATTCATCGGATAGCTTATTCAGAACCTTGCCAACCAGCCAGCTGGCCGCGCCAATAGCGGCCTGCATCTCCTCCGACGGTTGGGAAGGTCCCAAGTGCCGGCCGGCTTGGCTAGTTACTTTGTGTGGTGGGAGTTTTTTGGGCGTGTTGTTAAGGAAAGCACAGGGATGAAGGTAGGAATATGAGCGCATTTTGGAACAGGCCTCGATGGCCCCTTTTATAGTGGAGCAGGCTCTATTCGTTTGCCTCTTGAGTTGTTCCTAACAACATTCATTGAGAAATAAAAAAAGATATCGTCTCACATAGGCGGTAGCTGGTAAAGAACAAAAACAAGCATTGTGTGTATAAGAAACCCTGGATGATGGACCGGTGACGACAAAGCAAAGACGTCAACACTACTATCCAAGGGGCTGCCAGCTGCCGATGTTCTTTAAGCTGCGGGTTACGAGGAAGCATCCAAGAAGCTGGCCGGCTGTGGATGTTTTTTAAGTTGCAGGTTACCAGCATCATTCATGAATATATAAGAACATGAGCAGGAAGCATCCAAGGGGTTGGCTGGCCGGCTGCGGATGTTTCTTTAAGCTGCAGGTTACTAATATCATATCATTCTTGAATGTATATGCACATGAGGATTGAGGAGGAAGCACCCAAGGTGAAAGAGACCGATGATTGAGGTCATTTACCAACTACTAGCCTATTGGAAATTTAGAAATTATCTACTTTGATAAAGAAATGATCTACTTTGATAAAAATGATCCAGTCACTTGCGTAGCAGTTAAGCAGCAGGATGACGACGTTCCCCATCC
The DNA here is from genome assembly GCA_032464435.1 of Aegilops umbellulata. Classification (NCBI taxonomy): domain Eukaryota; kingdom Viridiplantae; phylum Streptophyta; class Magnoliopsida; order Poales; family Poaceae; genus Aegilops; species Aegilops umbellulata. Next base: position 3,166,628 of record CP136057.1, on the reverse strand, counting down.
CAATAAGGGTGAACTACCAGCCGATTGTACAAATTAATAAAAAAATTAAAGAAGATAAAAAGGAAGGACAAGCAAGGAACCAATAAGCACTCGCTTCCAATCCTTTTATCATCCCAAGTCGATCTGCGCCCCCACCCGCTCCCCGCCGCCAGGCACCGGGACGGCGCGCTCTATCCTATGCTCACCGCCCTCTCCCGGTTGCCGACCGGCTTTCCTGCCTGGCCGCCGCCGCCGAGCACCGGCACCGCCAGCTCTGTTCGCTTGGTGCCCCAGAGTGAGGGTTGAGCTCCGTCGAGTGTTGTATTGGGCCTTCATATTTTTAGCTTGGAAGCTGGGGAGGGGCGTCATGGGTCTCGACTACTGCGTTATGTGCAAACTAACTAAACAGTAATGGGCTCGATTCTATGTGCACTCTCACCATTTTTTGACAAAAAAATTAACACAAGTCCTTACAAGCGAAAAAAGGAGGATCGTCTTTTCCCCCCTCTCCTTATTAGGTACTCCCTCCGTTCGGAACATACATTAAAATATGTACTCCCTCCCTTTCTAACTGTAAACACCTTTTTAGAGATTTCAATATTGACTACATACGATATATGTAGACGTAATTTAGAGTGTAGATTCATTTATTTTGCTCTGTATGTAGTCGGTAATGATATCTATAAAAATGTTTATTTTTAGAAGCGGATGGAGTATAATAATATCCATTTCATGCCCATCAAACCTATAGAAATTAAAAGAATCAATAGATATTTAGTTTAGAAGAAAGTAATGAGTAACTATTTTATGGATATAGTGATAGTAAATATCAGAGATTCAGCTTCCTCTCTAGATCTCATCTAAAAAAAAAGGAGAAAAACTTCCTCCCAACATGGGCTGAGAAATTTTCAGCTTCCAGCCCAAGGATCCCCAGTAGCAGCTCAATCTTTCCAATGTACAGCGGCAGACTGCTACTCCTGCTGCTGCTAGCTGCTTCACGTCTTGAGCCAAAGTCGGAGGAAGCTCCGATCCTGTTTGCTTTGCTATAAACAAAAGCTAGAAGCATAGCTACCTAGCTGAGATCGATGGAAAATAACTCTCCTGTTTTTATAAATTCAGTTGCTTTAATCTGCCTACATATGTAAACAGAGAAGAAAACGTAGTTCAATAACATTTATCTTAATGTGCCTAAATATGTGAACAGGGAAGAATATGTGGTTGAACAAAGGCTCCCCAAGGACTTCTCGTGTGAACTATGAGAGAAATAATATCATTTCTGGTTCAAACAAGACATGTTCCATGGCGTCGCCAAAACAATCTGAACCCTCTCTCATGTCTTGGTGTTACATACATCGATACACTTGTCATCTAGACGATGAATCATCGCGTCGTCTTTTACAAGGAAAGATGATGACCCATGTTCATGTCCGTCCAGTAAGTTAACAGCTGTAGGTATACCGTTTCTTGCCGCTGGAGATAAACATATGGTGGTGCTGTTGCTGGTACAGCACATCCGGCATTGGAGGATGACCAGCAACCCTCTCAACAATTAAGAGTTCCATTCCAAGAACACGGAGACTAAAGACACTCGGTGCCGGCTTCAAATTACGCTGCCGGATTAAAAGATGGCGAGCTCAATTGTCGACGTAGGATATGGAGTAGGCAGAGGAGCAGGCGACGCAGCTGGAAAGCCGGCAGGCACACCAAGAGGCACAGGACGCGGTGGACATGGAGTATGCAGTACACATAAAAACAGTTGCTGCTCCGCTGTAAGGTACAGTACGTGCAGAACAAGTTAGGCTGCTAGTTGGCAGTAGAAAAATCAGTTTATTACTGAAATCTTTCAGATGAAATCAAAGCATTAGAAGGTCATTTACGTCAAAACTCATATGTACCAGCATCGGCCGCGGATTCCTGGACACGGTGTAAGATACCACATTGAACTTCAACTGTAGGGACTGAAGATAGAAAAAAATAACTCAAATCAAGGCAATTATCTCATCGAAAAGCACAAGAAATATTGTCGCGTATCGGCTTACCTTCACTCGATTCATGGTGGATTGGCCCAACACACAGCAGCTCGGTGTTGGCCTCAGATTACGCCGGTATCGTGAGAACATGTTGTGCCAGAGTCGAAGATGGCGTGATCGACGTACAAGTTGACACTACATGCATGTGAGAATAGCAGAGCGCGTAGCTAGCGGGTGGGCACACCAACCAAAGGCAAACGATGGGGTCAGTGTTAATCGAGCAAGTGCCAGCACCAGCCAGCCTGTGCAGCGCAGCACGCCGGTGAGGAACAGGAGGGTGGCCCGGTTCCGTGTGTAGGAAGAGGCGGACAATGGCAAGCACGCCGTCGACAGAGTGGGACATCATGGATCGGTGTACATCACCAGAGTTGAGGTTTTGTTGTGTGCACATCAATGCATTTGCCACTGCTGAAAAGTAGATACAAGGAGAAAGATTCATTTTATTCATGAGTTAACGGCAGTACTGAAATCAAAGCATAGGAAGTCAACTATGTCAAAACAGCAGTACATACCAGCATCAATCTCGGAGTCCTGGACACAGAATATCATACTACCAATTTAAGCTTCAGAGTATACATTTGGATGACTGTGGACCTTTGTGAGCTGAAGAAAATAGGGCACTGAATTAACAAAGGAACAGATTAATTCTTGGGAAGTAGTCAAAATATTATTGCGTATCAGTTAAGCACCTTGTTTTGGTTCACGGCGAGCCAGATGAGTTCGCAGCGCACATGCTCCATTGATTAGCATGGCAGATGGGAGAACACAGACAGATCGTACAACCCATCATCCGGAGCAGCCATGAATCATTAATTCCTTCGAGTTTGGCTTCTTCAGTAGTGGAAATCTAAAGGACAATGCGCAGTTAGTGGAAAACCTGGACGGTTATACCAAGTTCACAAGTCAATGTTATGCAAATCTAAAGGACAACACATGACACAGGTGATTGACACTTTTGACTGAAAGAATGGCCAATTGACCTTTGTGGAGTTGCTGCTTTAGAAAATAAAGACAGGTGCTTCCATTGCTGTTATTATTTGGATGAAGGAGCTATGCTCTCAATGCAAAACTGCCAGCAGCAAGAGCTCACCGGTTACAAAATGTGATGCAAATCTAAATGGCAATGCATGACACTTTTGACTGAAAGAATGGCCGGCTGACCTTTGTGGAGATGCTGCTTTTGACTGCAAAACTGAGAACCACAAGAGCTCACCGGTCACCATTGGTTGCAATTGTTCTGCAGAATCCGAGTAATGAAGTAATTAAGGTCAAAAAAATGGATAAGGTACAAGAAATGATGAATGTATATGCACAGTCACGATTTTCAGTTGGTAATAAATACAGTCTCACGCTGTGGACCGCAGCACGTCAGGTAGGGAGGCCTGGTTCGCCACCCAGGAAGAAGTGGCCACAGCAAGGCCGTCGTTCCTCCGTATGGACTGAAGAATAATAAAAAGTGAATTAAGGCAATGATGATCTCACTGGAAGAAAAATAAAATATTGTTGCATATATATAGCAGTAAAGCACCTTAATTTGCTTAATGGTGGATCTTCTGACCGAATTCCCAGTGCAATTGCTCCATCTATTCTTCGCAAACAAGAGAAGGGCAGATTGTGCCACCTATAGCGTCGAGAGCAGTCATAGTCATGAATTCTTGTGGGTTTTGGTCGGCAAGTTTGGAGGAAAACCTGGACGATTATACCAAGTTCACAAGTCAAGGAAATGCGAGTCCAAGAATCGAGCCGAGGCATAGGGGATAGCCACTTTATTTTTTTAAGGGAAATAATGACCAACTGACCTTTCGGAATTGTGGTCGGTGCAGCTGCTTCTGAATACACGACTGGTTGCAAGTGTTCTGAATGCAAAGCCACTAACTGCTAGAATCCACAATTGAAATTGTCTGCGGAATGAGAGTGAAATACTTGTGGTCAGAAAACAGAGATTGTAGATCAACCCACGAGTACAGATGCTCTCTGAGGCAGAGAAAAACTCATTACTTTCAGTTTCGTAGATTGACCAATACTATGAACTGATCATCATCGTTCTTTAATATTGTATGAAGCGTACAGGAAGGATCTCATAAACAATAGAATGAATGATGCTTTAGATATTTACCATTTAGTTAATGATTCTCCACCCAGATTGTTAATCTCGTGGAACACAAGCCATCCAATCACTAGGAAGCCCACCATGACTGCACACATGATGTGGCCGGTGAGCCATAGAAATTAAGGACTTAACCTGCAATGTTCTGCAATACATCAATAGTCATATATCACACCCGAAGAAAACCTTACAGTTGCCTAATAGTAAATGCCAGGACAAAGATAGTGTCTCGTACCTCCTTTCTTATTTGATATTGCAAACTAAATACCAACGAAAAACAAACGCCACAAGTTATGTGTCACGATTTTTGTTGGATCGACCACGAACACGTCTATATGTTCAGGATGTTCCTGACAGATGAAAGATCATAAACAGAACATTATTTTGTTGACATAAAGCCTGCGACATTGGAATGGTCAGAAGAAGAAGGCTACTAACACAATGGTTGTTTCATCAAAGAAGAAGACAGTGGCACAATCTGCAGAACGGAGAGTTGGTTGCCACATAACCTGCAAGGTTAGGATCATATTCCACACATGCAGAAAACATTGCCTCACACCTCCTTTTGAGTTTGATAGTGTTGCAACGTTGTAATGGTCAGAAACCTACCATCAAAAGTGTCGTTCCAGATGAGGCACAGTTTGCAGAATCAAATCATGCTAACAACAGAACGAGTAAACTTGGTGTCACATGATCCATTATTCAGGTCTGCTTATATATAGTTCTGAAAAAGTAAAGATTGCAGAGTGTATTAGTGTAATATTCCAGCTAGCAAATTCCTACTCATGGAATTTCAAAAAAGGGAATCGTGCAGCTGCTACATGCAAATTATAATATGACATTGCAGTAACAAACCTTTCAGCCTCTCGTATCTAATCTTTCACTGGCACTGGTTCCCTTCCTTGTGTTGGTACTCATATCAAGGACGGAAGACCAGGAAGGCACACTCGTTCACACCTTTTGCATGCTGTTTACCTGCACCGCATCAGTGAGATAAAAACAAGGTCAGCACCATACATAGTCGAACAGCAAGAAGTGACCATCTGCTTGGCTGCTTAAAGTTGAAACTAGGATCCTAAAATCAGGAATTAATGTCATGAACTACACGATGTTCAGGTAACGTAGGCTCATCAACCAGTGGATACTTAACATGAGTTACCATTGAAAGAAAGGAACAGTTGGGGTCAGTGAATAACATCTCCCAGATTGCTAATTCTTGATCAGCTTGAGAAACATGAATTACATGAGAGGAGGAGGATTTATGGCTGCTTACATCTACTCCCTCTGTTCCAAAATAGATGACTCAACTTTGTACTAATTTTATACTAAAGTAAGTAGAAAGTTGAGTCATCTATTTTGGAACGGAGGGAGTACAAGACATCTTCCCCATCTGCGAAAGAGAACACGTACATGCAATCCTTATGAGCTGTCAGAGGATTTGCTTGTCTATTTTATCGGGCACGTTTGTGTAGAAAACATGTTATGCTTGGATTGGATTACCTTTTTGAAAATTGGGTATGTGTGTGCAGAATGTGCTAAGTTATTGCCTTTTTTTATGTGATATTTGCAATAGGTATATTTCTTCTCATGATGGTTTTAGTGACCTGAAAATTGCCTTTCTAAGTTTCAGAATATAATTCAAGTGCTGTGTAGCATAAATCTGCATCCTGTGTCTGTAGACAGCATATAAAGTTATAAACTAAGCTAAGAGGGAAATCGTGCCAATGGAGCAGGCACAGACAAACTCGTCAGATTTTTATTGTTTGGCATTTCTAATCGGTAATTATTTCTGAACGCAACAACCATGAAGGGGCCAATTTGAGAAATCTAGGAGCCCAACGCACCACAAATCCCTAAAGGATTCAGGGGAATGTGAGCAGTGTATTTTACCATGCTCCCTCTTATCCCCTCTTTTCACATGAGAGGTAAGAGTATATAATAGATCTAAGCCATCAATCTCATTAATTAGTGGTCTGATTAACTCTTACCTTCTTACCTCACATGTAAAAAGAAAGGGTAAGAGGGAGCATGTTAAAATTTGCCGTGAGCAGTTGCACCTCCTAAACATGGCGACCTAGATCCACCGAGAGAGAGATGTACCAGGGTCTGGGGCGGATCATGACCAGCTCACTATGATATGATTATGCGACCCCACAACAATCCCCCGCTGGCCGCCATAGTTCCGCTCCACCCCCGCCCTCGCACCCCACCGGCGGCGGAGAGAGAGAGAGAGAGAGAGAGAGAGAGAGAGAGAGAGAGAGAGAGAGAGAGAGAGAGAGAGAGAGGGCAGGGAAACCCCGAGATTCGAGAGGGAGCGGCGAAGATTCCCACCATTCCCAGATCCCCGCGCACGAGCTCCCTCTCGCTGCTCCTCCCTGGTTAATTTATTGCTGCAATGGAAAGCATGTTAGCCCGTCAGGTCTTAGAAGCAAAGGCAGGCATATGGGAAGGCATCACCTCAAATCATGTTAAGACTGGGGTGGGTTAGCGTACCTGGAAGCGGGAGACAACATTTACAGAAAACCATGGGTCACTTTGTTCCAGTTTTCTGGCTTGCTCATTTAGCTCAGGACCACAAAACACTACTCTCAGCCGTTCCAGTGAAGCGGGGAAACCCTCCTTGGGCGGTAGGCATTGCATTTTCTTACAAGTGAAGATCGCCAGTCTCTTCAGAGAAGAAAGGCCACATAACCCTTGAGGGAGGGACTGCATATTCTTGCAATTTTCAAATCCGAGATGTTTGAGAGAGGTGAGGAGCTGCAGCGCTTGCTCTTGCTCTTCCGTGAAGGTTGTCACCCACTGATCACAACTGAAATTCAATGTGTGGAGGTTTGCGGCAAGGTGGCTGCAAACAGGAGCAGTAAGCACTGCCGAGATGCTATCCACCATGAATTCTTCCAGCTGGAATGAACATGCATGCATTAATTTGCTCCTTGCAATCTCTGACAACAGATCCCCTGCTATAGACATGTTCCCTTTTTCCGAATGCCCAGAATTTATGATCAATTTTTTGAGGTTAACTGTGATGAGAGGATTGAACCCATCCATTGATAGTTTGTCACAAAACTTCAGGCTTAGACTAGTGAGAGACGTGAGGTTTGAGAGCAGACTCATTGAATACATGCTTGAATCACAGGAAATGTCAAGTCTCCTGAGGGAAGTAGGGAAAGGCTTGATGGCATGGGTTCCTGCACCTACTCCTCCCATGGGCAACCAAGAGAACATCTTCCCACAAGCATATCTCATAAATGATTGGAGCATCCTGAGTACCGAAAGTCCTCCATCCTCCACGGGCAGAAATTCAAGGCTCTTACAGAGGTATAAGGAAACCCCGGAAAGTGCTGGGAAACGTTTCAAAGAATTTGAAAATAATTCACCGGTAATACATAAACTAGATATGTAAAGATTCTGAACAGAATGGAGAACAACAGTATCATCTAGTTCTGCAGAAAACATGTCGTCACACCCATCAATCTGTATACTTCTCAGAGAGTTCATTTCTTTGAGGTTTGAGAACGAAATGTGTGACCCACCCTCAATACTCATATCCTCTACTTCATCCAAGTTGTGGAAGGCCAAAGCACCATCATACTGTTCAATGGTGAATTTCTTCTTTCTTTCCAATTGTAGTGATGAGCTATGATTGATCAGTTGCATATTTGATAGTGTGGAGGTATGAGGCATGGGTGGAAACCGAGACAGCTTGGGGCAGTCTTTAATATGAAGACTAAGAGGGTGCTTGGATACGTTTTAGTCCCATGACTAGAAGTAGTGGGACTAAAACTTGCTAGCCTCACCCATGCTTGGATCCAAATACTAAAAAGACTAAAATCAAGTTATTGAGCATTTATTATCCTCCAAATCATCCAATCCTGAACTTGCATGTGTTAAAGTAGAGGAATTAAATGAGGGGAGAGAGAGCTAATCCATATTTTAGTAGGGTTCCCTTGACTAAAACTTTTTAGCCTCAAGACTAGTGTAGTCTCCTTTTAGTCAGGGGTGCTTGGAACTTTAGCCTCTAGAAGAGACTATTTTTAGTCAGACTAAAAATAGTCCCTTAGATCCAAGCACCCTCTGAACAAGTTGGTAAATAGGTCAGAGTACTCCAAGAAGGGAAACGAGCAGAGAGAGGGACAATCTTCAAGTGTGATACTTTCAAGCCTTGAAAATAGATGGCTATTAGGCTCCCCAACCCACTCCACAAGTTCTGGCATGTCCGTCAAATCAATTGTCTTCAGGTGCGTGAAGCTTCTTCCTGTAACAGTGCTAAAGCCAAGCTTCAACACACGCATTCCAGAAATACTCTTCAATGTGAGCTTGGTGAGGTGTGGTAGCTGCTCAAAAGGTGGAAGAGTGTCCCAAGATAGACCCTCTAGATGGAGAGACTCCAACCTTTTTGAGCTGAAACCATCACACAACCATGTAGGACAAGTGGCAACTCCAGGATTTTGAATTCTAAGCACCCTAAGATCAGGATGTGGTTCAAGACCTTCAAGAACATCATCATCTACAGTACGGTGCTCTGTACCCCATACTAATTTCAACTCTTTCAAATTTATTTTGTTCCTCAGTTTGGCTTCACTAGCTTCTCCCTTGGATGCCACAGTTTCAAGATTACGTACAGTGAGTTTACCCTTGAGCTCTCTCAATTCCCCCAGCTCTTTCAGTTCAAATCCAACACCCTCTTTCTTAACATGGAACTCTTTTAGCTCATGTAAACACTTCATCTTTCCAACCACAGGAATATTGGAATGGAGTTCTTTACAAGAGAAAAAATGGCGTAAATTTATAAGGCGACTAAAGTCTTTGGGCAAATTTTCACTACCACCCCAGCGATTGAGGTCCAGAAATTTCAAGTGGTAAAATCTAGACAAAGTGCTAGGTAAAGTCATTTCTTCTAAGGGGTCGGGCGAACTAATTTCAAGGTATTGGAGGTGGATAAGATTTGAAAAGTTCTTGGGCAAAGATTCTATAGTGTTAATTGGTATAAAAAGAATTCGAAGACCTTTGATTTCTTCAAAAACATCTTTAAAAATATTAGCTATTGTTGCGTTAGGTGACCCAAAAATCATCAAAGTCCGCAAATTACAAATATCTATTATACCCTTCAATTTACCCATTTCTTCTTCAAAACTTTCACTGCATATATCTTCTATTGTGATTGATAAGTGCCTAATAGATCGTGGGATGTTGTCCGCACTAAAATTTGAGCGGCTTATATTGACACATTCTTGCGATGAAACATTTTGGGATAGTTCATGCAATAAATCATGCATCACATAGTATTGCTCATCAGAGCTATCGACTCCCTTCATGAGAAAACCATTGTCTACTAGTTCTTCTAAGTAATTCTTATCATGGTGGCAACTAGAGTTCAATATAACTATCGCGGTCCAAAAGCTAGTAATTTGTAAATTATAAAACTTGTAATCTTCCGGGAAGAGAGCACAATATGAAAACCATTTTTTTAGAAGGAAAGGAAGGTAATCGTAGCTAATTTTCAGAGATGGTAAAATATCATCAGTATTTTTTGCATTTTGCCATTCATCCTTTTCAAGAACTTCCATCCAATATTCCTGAGAAATGTTTTTCCTCAATAAACGACCCACTGTATTGGCGGCTAGGGGTGAACCCTTTAGTTTCTTTGCAATATCCTTTGCAACATCAATTAAGTCATCTTCATAGTGCCCAGGTTTGTTATGAACAAATATGCATGCTTGGAATAATTTGAAAAAGTCATCAGCTTCCAAACCATGCAGTTCTACTGGATCAGTTGTTTTCACCATTTGTACTACTGATGGAAACCTAGTTGTGACAAGAACCATGCTCCCCTTAATTTCCCCCTGTTTAAATGGAGCTAATAGGTTATTCCAATCACTTTCACTATTGCATTTCCAAATGTCATCCAAGACAATTAAAAACCTTTTGGACTTCAGCCTCTCTGCAATGGATTTCTGAAGCTGGTCTAAATTGGCAGTCTCAACAGTACATTTGTGTTCTTCTCTTTCAATTGCAGGTATGCATCTAAGGATCTGTCGAGTAAGATTGAGCACATCAAAATCTGTTGAGACACATACCCAGACCCTAACTGTGAAGCATCCCTCGATCCTTTTATCATTATACAAGTGTTGGGTGAAGGTTGTTTTTCCCATACCCCCCGGGCCAACAAAAGGAAGAATAGAAAGGGTTTCATCAAGATATGTGCTACCAGTGAGCGCACTTACAGTTTGCTCAAAGATGGCTCTTCTTCCGTACAATTTATCTTGTGAAACTACTGAACCTGTGGGAGGCCTTTTTGGGGTGCCAGTTGTGCTTGTTGCGGTGCTACAATGGTTTTCAATTTTGAGCAAGTCAGAGACAGGTCCACATATGGAGTTCATTTCCTCCATTACTGACTTGATTTTGTTGGACATAGCTACTCTATCAAAAAACAACTTATCAACATGGCCGCCATCATGGCCACTACCAGACTTGGTTGCTTTGTCTGGGTTACTGATAACAGCAGCAGCAGAAGGAACTTCGGCTTGAGTACGTGAGCAAGAAAAGCATGGAAGCCAGTTACCGATGGTATGGCGAGCAGCATGGCGACCATGGAGAGCATGACCATGGAGACCATCACCCAGCTCCGCGGCGGCCTCCTGGGTGCCGTCCAACTGGTCCTGGATCATGAAGTAGTGGAGCTCGTCCAGCACGTCTTCAGCCTTATCGGCTTTCTTGCTAAGGTCCTCCAGCAAGCTCTGCAGGCCAGGGTTGCTGCTCACATCCCTCTCCTGCGCGGCGTGCAACAGCCCTTGCATGTACTTGAGCTTGGTTTTGATCTGCTCGGAGTTGAGGCCAAGCTCAGAGCTGGCCACATACGCGGCCACCAACTCATCAGAGAGCTTATTCAGCACCTTGCCGACAAGCCAGTTCGCCGCACCGACAGCGGCCTCCATGTCCACCGACCTTTGGGATTGTCCCGAGCGCTAGCCGCCTGAGATGTTTATGTGTGGTGAGAGTTCTGTGGAAGTACTAGTATAAAAGACAGTATGGTGAAGCCATATGCATGCATTTGGGAAGAGGCCTTGATGGCTCGTTTTATAGCTAAGCAGGTTCTATTTGATCAGCTCTCCTGCAATAAAATAACAAAAAAGGAAAGCCCATCTCATTTGTGTCTCGCTCGAATAATTCTAGACCTGGCAACCAAGAAGTCGCTCTCTCGAAGAAGGTGGCAGTAGTAGGTAAGGAACAAAAGGGCAAGGATTTGCTGTGTCACTTGAAGTCTTGAACTAAGAACTGAGAACGGGGGTGATGGATTATGATTCAACGCTGACGACAATGCAAATACGTCAGTGCTACCGTCGCTTGTTTCATATCCGTGCACTCATCTCAGTGAGGAGTCATTTCATTATACATTCGATCTGAACTTAGTGGAGCTCTCACTAACCAACAGCTACCTTTGCCGTTGGTGCCATTAATTATTCGATCATGACACTGCTTCGATCATGAGTGCATCCCGTCACCACCTCACTGATTGACGGGGATCCGATTCGATTCTGCCCACCACCGTCTGTCCGATCAATTCAGGAAGAATTGTTGTTTATCTGGCAGCTTGCTCCACACATTTCTGCTAGCTAGTCAATCAGCGATGATTCGGCCGTGACTCACTCCAGTTATCAGATGATAAGGAAAGTTGCATCCCCCTTTTTTGTTTTCTAATAAGAAAGAGGACCATGCATGATCATGGAGGCCTCTTTTGGATTTGTATATACTAATATATTTTTGCTTTGAGAAAATTGCTGATTCCATATAGAAACCAAGGAGTGGATACAAACTACTGCAGAGCTGAAACTAGATAACTGGATTTCTAGATCGCCATTAGTAAGCTACCATTAGAGGAGAAGATTGACGGTACTGGGAGGTGAGCCTCACGACGTTTGCTCCTAGGATTAGGATTAGGATTAGGATTATGACTGAACGACGAACGACGAATGGGGAAAAAAGAGCCGAGGGAGGATTACCACAGCCTGTCGGTCTGGTATCGAAGATTAGGAAGAAGTTCCCCTCCATCCTCTCCGCGCGCTTCAGCCATCGCCCTGCCCGCCGGCGGTGCCCCCGCCGCTGCAGCATTCTCTTCTTGGTTTTTTTCTTTCGACGATGACTTTTTTCTTTTGAGAATCGACGACGATGGATTTTTTTTTCTGAGGATTGCCAACACTTTATTGATCAATGTGAATGTTTATGGGAATACATGCTGGGTCATGAGGATAAATAAGCCACAAATGGCGACCCTGAAGCATAGCCTAATGGGCCCCTCGGTGGGCTCTCTGGACTTGTGAGGCAGAACGTGAAAATCCTTGATTGCTGTTGGGCTGTCTCGGTGTACGCCTGGGTGTGGATGGATACTTGTATTTTTTTTCTTTTTTTTCTACAAGTTAGATGAACAGAAAACCTGACTTCTTTCCCTCTAGTTAGGGTTCCGCCGTTTTCTCCCGGGGCGATCTCATCGCCGCCATCGAGGCATCTTTCCCTGCCGCCGACTCTCGTCACGCTGTCCGCTGGGAGCGATCCAGGCATCATTTGCCCGCTCTTGTACTAGACCGGGACGCGGCGGAGTCTAGGGTTCCCCCCAATAAACCCGATCTGTTCTCTCATCGGGTTAGTGTTCTAGATGGCTGGTGAAGGGGCCGCGGGCTCCTCTGGACTCACCGACGTGGAGAAGATGATGATGGAATTAGGCCTTCGTGAGGAGGATCTGGATGATGTCGTTTTCGATGAGAAGGAAGCGCTGCCGGAGTCACCACGGTGGGTCGCGCTGATCAAGGTCAATACCAACAAGAGCTACAGCCAGACGTGGTTCTATCGGAATATGCGATCTGTTTGATGTGGCACAGGAAGCGAAATTCAAGCCTTTGGAGGAGAATCTGTATACTGTTCAGTTTACTTGTTTGGGAGATTGGGAGCGAGTAATGCAGGAGGGGCCGTGGAATTTCAGGGGGGATGCGGTGCTTATGGCACCATATGATGGAATCTCGAAGCCGTCTACGGTCAAGCTGGAGACCATTGACATATGGATTCAAATCCACGACGTGCCAGACTTATATGCTCATCTAGTCAGGCCTCTGGCAGCTAAGGTGGGCGAAGTTTTGTTTGTTGAAACTCAATCCCATGACTTCACAGGAAATTTCTACCGCGTCTGGGTGCGCATCAATGTCCACAAACCACTAAAGAACACGGTTTCAATGATCAGAGAAGGTGAGAGGTAGATTTACAAAGTCAAGTACGAGAGATTACCCGACTGGTGTGTCGTCTGTGGGATGATGGGACATCTTTTCAAAGAGCATGGCAACGGGATTCACCCCCCCCCTCTGCATTAGTCTTCAAGGAGCTTCGGGCTGAATGGTTTATGAACAACAGAAGAGGCCCTGGCGAAGGACGGGCACGTCGAGGGGGCCGTCGAGGCGGCCGCTCTGGAGGAAGATCAAGGAGCGGGCCCGATAGCGGTCTAGCTACCACCCAATGTCCGGATAGTACCCAGGAGGAATACGCAGAGGCGGCGGAGAAGATAGACGTGGACATGCTTAATTCAAGTAGAAAGAGGATGAACCCCGTGTTTGCTAATGATACTGATAAATCAATTGGACGAGTATTTGATGCAATGGCCAACAGTGCCAAGACGGTGTCCGGGCTAGAGTTAGCGGTTGTTCACCAGAACTCTACTCCCATAAGCCCCCCACCAAAGAGGGAATCGAAGAGGAACAAGACAGAAGAGGATGGCAGGATCGTCAACCCAGCGGCTAAGAACTTATTGGCGGGCTCCCTAGAGGAGCGCCGCCGGGCCCAATGAGTGTCTTGAGCTGGAACTGTCGTGGCGCGGGCAACGCTGCGACAGTTCGCGAGCTCCGCGGAGATTTTTGCCCCTACCCTACTTTGTATCATGGAGACACAAATTGATAGAGATAGGGTAGAGAAGTTAGCTGCAACTCTTGGTTATGATAATGGCTACGCTATGAGTAGTCAAGGTAGAAGTGGAGGTCTAGGGATTTTTTTGGAACAATTCAATAAATGTTGAGATTTTGGGTTATTCTCCGTATCATATTGATTGCTTGATTGTTGAGGAAAACTTGAATCCGTGGAGGATGACCTTAGTATATGGGGAAGCTTAGACCCACTTGAGGCATCAAACATGGGATACTTTAAAAGGGATCGGCAATTTGAGAGATGATCCATGGCTGTGCATAGGAGATTTTAACGAAGTTTTACGTCCGGAAGAGCAAGAAGGAATCGGAGAAAGGAGTAACGCTCAAATCCAGGGCTTTCGGGAGGCTGTGGACGTTTGCATGCTCATGGATATGGGCTATCAGGGACAATTCTGGACGTATGAGAAGAAAGTCACTGGAGGGAGCTATACCAGGGTGAGGCTTGACCGAGCCTTGGCAACGGCTGACTGGAACGAACGCTTCCCGTCGGCGCATTTGAAACATCTTGCGGCGGCCACCTCGGACCATTGCCCTATCTTACTTACCATGCATGATGGGCCAGTACTGAGAGCAACGAAATCTTTCAAGTATGACGTTATGTGGGATACGCACGATAACCTGAGTGAGACACTTCTCCAGAGCTGGATAGCAGGCGGTGCCACAGCGAGAATGCAAGAGCTGCGTGCCAAACTTGGTCGGGTGGCTGCAGATTTGGGACGTTGGAACAAAAATACGTTCGGATCGGTACGCAAGGAGATCAAAAGTCTCAAATCAGAACTCGAACGCTTGCGGAGCAACCCAGCGAGGACGGGGCCATCTCATGTGGAGCTGAAGATCAACAAAAGGTTGATTGAACTGTTTCATAGGGAAGAATTGATGTGGAGGCAGAGGTCGCGGTTGGGATGGTTGTCGGCAGGAGATAGAACCACTCGCTTTTTTCATCTTCGTGCAAGTCAGAGGCGCAAGAGGAATATGATCAAAGCTCTTGCCAACTCTTTGGGGGCGATCATTGATGATCCTGGAGCGTTAAGATCTATGGTTTCAGATTTTTTACAAAAGTATTTATACTTCCGAGGGTGTTAATGGAATGGATCAGGTCCTGTCCAAAGTGCCCGCAAAGGTAACTCACCAAATGAATGACATTCTTTTAGCTCCATATACTAATGAGGAGGTGAAGACAACCCTTTTTCAGATGTTCCCGACTAAGGCACCGGGGCCTGATGGATTCCGAGCACACTCCTATCAGCGTCATTGGGATATCTGTGGTGAAGAGGTGACCCATGCAGTGCTCAGGATCGTCAGAGGTGAGGAAAGTGCTGAATGTGTGAATGATACGGTTTTGGTACTCATCCCAAAGGTTTTGAACCCGACTCAGCTTGCTTAGTTTCGTCCCATTAGTCTGTGCAATGTCATCTACAAAATTGCTTCAAAGGTTGTTGCCAATAGACTTAAACAGATACTACCGGATATCATATCTCATGAGCAGTCAGCCTTTGTCCCCGGTAGACTAATCACAGACAACATAATATGTGCTTATGAGTGTCTACACTTTATGAAGCGGAATAAGTCCAGGTCCAATAATTTTTGCGCGTTGAAACTTGATATGATGAAAGCCTATGATAGGCTAGAGTGGGACTATCTGCAGGCCATGATGGAGAGATTGGGTTTTGCACAGTCATGGGTTGATACAGTTATGAGCATGGTTCGGTCTGTCTCTTTTTCAGTCATGTTTAATGGTGTGAAGCTTGAACATTTTGTGCCATCCAGAGGTATTCGGCAGGGAGATCCCATTTCCCCTTATCTTTTCTTAATAGCAGCAGAGGGCCTTTCGTGCCTTTTAAAATCCAGTTCTGAGTCGTCAGGTCTTGAGGGAATCAAGGTGGCTCCTACAGCTCCGGTTGTGAACCACCTCCTTTTCGCTGATGATAGCCTGTTGCTTTTTAAGTCAAGTACAGAGGTTGCGACTGCGGTATCAAACCTGTTGGAAATATATTGTAATGCATCTAGCCAGAAGATTAACAATGACAAGTCATCTATTTTTTTCAGTAAGGGCTGTCCACAACAGAGAAAAGATGCGGTCAAGGACATTCTGCATGTTCATAATGAGTCATTGAGTGATAAATATCTGGGAATGCCTACTGATGTTGGCCAAGCAAAGATGGGAAAGTTTAAGTATCTCAGAGACCGGATATGGGAGAAGGTGAGAGGATGGATGGAAAAACTGTTATCAGCTGCAGGTAAGGAGGTACTAATTAAATCCGTGGCTCAAGCAATACCAGTATATTCAATGGCTTGCTTCCGATTGCCGAGAGGACTATGTGAGAATATTACATCGATCATTCAACAGTTCTGGTGGGGGAGTAAACAAGGCAAAAGAAAGCCAGCTTGGGTGGCGTGGGACGTGATGACACACCCCAAACATTTGGGAGGTTTGGGTTTTCGGGATATGGAGATCTTTAACCTGGCCTTGTTGGCACGACAGTCTTGGAGGCTTTTGCACGACCCCTCCTCTCTGAGTGCGCGGATCCTGAAAGCAGTTTATTATCCGCATGGTACAATTCTTGAAGCTGAGCTGGATAGCCACCCCTCACAAATTTGGCGTGCCATTATTGACGGGAGGGATGTCCTAAAGCAAGGACTCATCAGAAGGATAGGCAACGGAGCGTCCACGTTGATATGGGAGAATAACTGGCTTCCCAGGGTTGGTCCGATGAGTCCCATCACGGCGCTGGTGGCGAACCCCCCCCCCCCCCCCAGGCTTGTTTCTGAGTTGATTGATGCCTCGACGGCCAGCTGGAGAGAAGAGCTTGTCCGGTCAGTTTTTATTCCTTTTGATGCAGATGCTATCTTGGCAATACCATTGTGCACACGCAATATAGAAGATTTTTGGGCTTGGAGTGCTGAACGACGAGGCGTCTTCTCAGTTAAGTCCGCATATCAAATGGTCCTGAACACCAAATACCAGAGAGAGAATTGGATAGATGAAAGTGCCGGGGTCTCGGATATGACTTCTCAAGGGAAAGCATGGACCTCTTTGTGGCATACTAAGGTTCCATCAAAGCAGAAATTTTTTGCATGGCGTTTAGCCCATCACTCAGTGCGGATGTTCTACACCATCATAACATGTCTTAGTCTCCGCTCTGTGCGCTGTGTGGAGCCCCGGACTCATGGAGCCACGCATTGCTGGATTGCACCATGTCGAGGTGTATTTGGGCTTTATCGGATGAGCATGTGGTGGAACAGATGAGCATGAACAACGATGGTGACGCGAAGAACAGGCTTCTCGCTATGCACGAGGTCCTTGATCACGCAGCTTTTGTGAAGCTAATCATATCACTTTGGGCAGTGTGGCGAGCAAGGAGAAAGGCGATCTACGAAGATATATTCACTAGCCCCATGTCTACTCACTAGTTCATTGTCTCCTACCAGAATGATCTCAAGACTGTTGAAACATCGGGGAGGACGGCAACTGTCCAACCTACCTCTAGACCAACACAGTGGCTCCGCCCTCCGGCGAGTCTAGCAAAGATCAATGTTGATGCGGCGAAAAGAGGTAATCAGGGAAGGGGTGTTGTAGCTGCAGTATGCCGGGATCAGAACGTTCTCTTTTTGGGGTCCTCGGCGATCGGGTTTCGCTGAATTGGTGATCCCACGACACTTGAGGCGATGGCAGTTCGAGAGGCTCTGGCTCTAGCTCAGGATCTTCACGAACAAAAAATACATGTGGCTTCTGATTGCAAGGTGGTGGTGGACGACATCAAGCAACAGTGTTTGGCAAGCTATGGTGCGATAATACATGAAATAATAGAGTCTACTAGGTCTTTTACTATTTGTAACTTTGTCCATGAGTTTAGGAGCTCGAATTTCGAGGCTCACAGTCTCGCGAAGCACGCTCTGAAGTTAGGGGTGGGCCGCCATGTTTGGTTAGGGCACCCCGGAAACCTTTCTTTCGTCCTTGTAAATGTTGTGACGAATTAATAAAGCTTCGTGGGTTTGTCTCAAAAAAAAACTTGTGTTTTTTTCTTTTCTTCTTCTTCTATTACATTTGAAAAAAAGATAAAAAATGGGAGTATGAGACAGAATGGACAGACTTTTTTTTGCTAGAAAACTTCCAATCTATTCGTCTTCAATCATAGCAGTACAACAAACACCAGGAATAAAAAAAATTACATTTAGATCCGTAGACCACCTAACGATGACTACAAGCACTAAAGCTTTGTTACATCTGCCATCTTAGCTTGTTTTGCTGCAGGCATGATATATATGCCAATATTTGTAATCAATGGAGAGAAAATCTGTTTGTTACTTTCTTGGGGGGGGGGGGCTAAAAGAAAGAAATACATTACATTCTTGTAATGTTAATAGTACAACACAAAATTCTTCGGAATCCAGAACTAGAGATAACATACACTACTAGGGAAAACCCTAGCAGTAGCGCGTGGTGCGGCGCTACAGTGGGTTGGACCACGCTACTGCTACATCGACTTAGTAGCAGCGCTTTGCGGTATGAGCGCTACTGGTAATTAGTAGTAGCGCTTCTCTTAGAAAGCGCTACTACTATTATTTCGTAGTTCTTTTTTATTTCATGTTGTATTCATACACATTTATATAAGTTTTCATACCGCAGCAATTTAGATAATGATTTTACATCATAATGAGTTATTACATCACTGGGAGAAAGAACCTTGGACTAGTTTTAAAACTAATCCGCGGTTCTAAAACTAGTCCAAGGTTCTTTCACACAATGATATAATATATTATCATCATCATCCACTGGTAGAAAAAAGCCCTTTAGTCCCCGTTCGCAACAGCCTTTAGTCCCGGCTGTGCAACCGGGACTAAATATGCGCGACTAAAGACCCCCCCCCTTTAGTCGCGCCTCTTACGGACCGCGACTAAAGGCTTTAGTCCCGGTTCTTGTGGCTGACTGGGACTAAAGGCCCGTCCACGTGGGCGCCCGTGGTCCGTCGGGGCGGAGGACCTTTAGTCCCGGTTCTCGTGGCCAACCGGGACTAAAGGCCTCCTCTGCAGGTTTAGGGTTTCAGCCCCCCTAAACCTGGTTTCTTTTTAATTTGTAGTGTTTTATTTGTTTTATATTTTATTTTGTGTTTTATTTTATTTTTGATGAAGTTTCAGTACACATATTCTACGCTACTATATACATGCATATGAAATTTCAAACAAGAAGAATTCAAGAGGAATATATAATATATATTCAATCTCGGGTGACCATATACAACTTCGAACAAGTTTCCATACACAATTAGGATGGATGACCATATACAACTTCGAACAAGTTTCAATCTCGGGTATGCATATAAATTTCTTCGTCCTCGGTATAGTGTTCTCCTTTAGGATTGATGACTTCCCTCATGAAAAATCCTGCTAATTCTTCTTGAATTGGTCGGAAGCGAGCTTCTGGACTAAGCCTCCTCCGCAAGTTATCCGTCGCGTTCCGCACGCTATCTGATGCCTTCCGCTCAGTGGTGTGTCTCCGGATGTTCTCACAAACATAGTATCCACATAGATTGGTCCCCGGTGGCTGCTTATCCACATTAACTAACCTTCTGAAATCTAGCTCATGTTTGAATTCACCGACAATTTCTTCTGAGAACCGTCTCCAAACCCTACAGGGCAGAGAAAATTAAATGAATAAGGTAGTTATTAGTTACTTGATATTAGGAAATGAACGAAAGAGACCGATCGATATAGAGCTCAAATGATTGAAAATAATTACTTTTGCAGCATTTTTCTCATGTCGGCCCAACGCTTTGGATCCGAATCCATAGAGTCCATGATTAGAACTCTGGAGGTGTGAAGTTCAATATTTAGCAGAATCCAGTGGAACCTGCGGACACGTTACATGCACAGTCATGCATAACTCATCGATTAGACATACCATGCATGGAGTAAACAAAAGAGAATGGGCACAAGAGAGAAACACTCACCCAAAATGGTAAGGAAATAGAATATGACTTTTGAGTTGATGCTTTCTAAGAAACTTGTACAGGTCTTTATCCACGTCTTCGGGGTGATGTTGTAACACATGTCCATTAACGATATGTGGGTCAATGAACCCAACATCATGGATGTTTCTTATTTTGCATTCCCAAATCTTCAATCTGCATAATAGCATACGCAACAATATAGTTAGGACAATATATATATATATATATATATATATATATATATATATATATATATATATATATATATATATATATATATATATATATATATATATATATATATATATATAGTGCAGGCAATGAAGAACGAGATGAGGTAGAAATAAATCACTTACAGAACATAGCAACTCAACATAGATTTGTCGAGGTCGCGCAGATTGAACAGCTGGAACAATTCACTCATATGAACTTCTACAGAGTACCGTCTGGTGTGATGCTCATCTGTAACATCCGCATAGACATATTCTTTGTCGGCCCATGTTATGAATTGCTTGTACCAACGTAGCAGATTTCGCATTTGTGGTGGTAGACTCTTTTCCTGCGCAGGCTCGACGAGAGGCCCATTCCACACATATTGTAATGCTATCTCACATACTGGCGCATCCTCAAGGCCTAAGAAGGCACGAAGAGTCAAACCCATCTCGGACGCTTGTTTCATGGCACCCGCTACAGTCAATCCAAGTGCTGCCGCAGCTGCTATGATCTCGGGGTCCTCTTCCGGACCGACTTTCACTATGAGCGGGGGGATCGATTGTTTCTTCTGCATCCCGAGCTGGTCAACTTGTTTCCCGCTTTTTTTACTTTCTTCTTTCTCCTCCTTCAATATTTTTGCTTGCCTACGAAGTTCATGTCCATATTCGTCAGGCATATTCAGATCGGCTTGGGACGGTGTCGTCAAAAAATCCTTAGCCCACTTCTTTTGCTTCTCAGTGAATACTTGCTTGGGCTCAGGCTCTTTTTTCGCCTTCATATCCGCCTTCCATTTCTCATAATCAGCAGACGCGGCCAATTTGGTTTCAGCTTCACTAAGTTCCCCAGGCCTTGGGAGGAGAGGCTTCAGTGATGGCTCCGGTACCCTTGTGGTCTTAGGTACATAAGGGTCCGGGTTAATAGTCCAGGAGCGGGTTTCCTTGCTGTCCGCCTGCTTCTGCTTCTTCGCCGGAGGTGGATTGGGGGGCGTCGTACCCGCCGGAGGAGGATTGGGGGGCGTCGTACCCGCCGGAGGTTGTGGATCGGGGGACGGCGTCGAATGGCGTGAAGGAGGTGTAGGTGAACCACCACGACCACCACCACCGCCACCACCGCCACCACCACCACCATCGGAGGGGGGTGGACTTGCTAGCCTTGGCGCCTCGCCTGGAAACACTATGTACTTCTTTTTCCATAGAATGTACTGTCACTTGACATCTCCAAGTCTTATCTCCCCTTCGGGTGTAGGTTTGTCAATCTCCAGGTCCTCAAACCCTTGGACTATGTCTTCCATCGTGACACGAGCATAGCCATATGCAATGGGGTTGTTGTGGTGGAGTGCTCCAGGTGTACAGGGTAAAGCACTACTGCTAGCTACCTTCGTGGAAACGTTCCCCACGGGATAATGCAGATCACATTCTTTCATCTCCTTTACATCATCCACGGGGTAGTGAGGCTCCGGTGCACGAATCTCGATCATCGGTGCACTAGCACCAGGCGGGGCATCCGTGGAAGCCACGCTGCTTCTCCGCTGCTGGCTTCCGCGATCCGCTTCATGATCTTCATGCGGCCCTGCAGCCGATTTTTCTTTCACTAGTTCATGCACGGTCTGCTTCAACTCATGGAGTTCCGATGCAAACTTCGTCATAAGATCTGCATCCTGGTCCGTCTTTCTCTTACGGCTTCTGTAACAGTACGGGTCATTGTCCTGGGAAAACCCTACTTTCCACGGAACTTTGCCTTTGCCTCGTACACGTCCTCCGTGTTCATCATTCCCGAGGGCTATTGTCAGTGCGTCTTTCTCTTTGTTGAACTTGATCAAGCCCTCTTGAGCTTGGGTCATTGCGTCAATAAGGGCTTGGGTGGGAGCAAACTGTCTCTGCTGGTGAACACACACCCCTGTCTCCGGGTCTAGCGATCCCCCATGCCCGTACCACCAGCTTTTGGCCCTTGGGTCCCATCCCTCTGTACCTAGAGGGATTCCTCACACCCTCAGGTCCTCCTCCATCTTCTGCCACCTAGGCTCCGAAAGGCGGTATCCTCCTGGCCCCATAATATGATGGTACTTTTTCTTACTCGCATTATCCTTATTTTTTTCGATATTTCCTTGAAATGCTCCGTTTGCTTTTGCCTCACAAATTCTGGCCAATCATCTTTCAGTTTCTCATGTTGTCCATTGAAATCCGGAGTCTTGCCCTTGTTGGCATAGTCACGGGTTAAATTTTTCTTGAAGTTCCGGAATGCTTCGCCCATTTTCTGAAGAGCGAACTCTTTAACTAGCCTCCTCCTCTGACGTCCACCCGGAACCTCGTTACCGAATTCATCGACTTTGTTGTATTCCGGAGGTAGAATGAAATGTTCCATAAGCTTTCTCCAGCAATCCTTTTTCGTTCTCCTGTCGACAAAACTGAAACCAAGACGTGCCTTCTTTGGCTCCTTCCATTCCTGGACGGTGATCGGGACGTTGTCTCTAAGAACGACTCCGCATTGGTTGATAAACTTTGAGGTGTGCTGTAGGGGCTTGCCGATTTCACTGACAAACTCAATGGCATATGTTTCTCCTGTTTTCATCGCCTTGGATTTGCCACGCTTTGTCGTACTCGATCCGGAGGGCTAAAAAAGAAAGAGAGTCGCGCGCGTTAATACATATGTATTCACATTTCAGTAAGTTTGTATCACGAGAGGCTCTCAATGTATATATATACCTCGCCGGAGGTGGTTGCTACTTGCAATTAGAGATCGTCGGTTGTTGACGGTTGACCTCCGTCGACAATGTCCGTTCCTTCACCTTCTTGATCATCGACAATCTCTGTTCCACCGTCAAGGTTCAGATAAGAAGAGACTACATCCTCTTGTTGCTCATATTCTGAGCCCGGCACATAAGGAATCTCGTTGTTGATGATGCCCAATAAATAACGTTCAGCCTCCGGATCCCTAAGCGGCTCGGTTCTATCGTCCGCCATATGTCACTCCTGCATGTAGTAAAAATTCTTTAAGTATAAAGGAATTAAAAAAATAAGATTAAGGGGACATAGAGGAGGAGGAATTAAAAAATAAGATTCTTTAAGTAAAAATTCTTTTTTCTTCTTCTTCCTTTCTTCTTCCTCTTTCTTCTTCTTCCTTTCTTCTTCTTCCTTTTTCCTTTCTTCTTCTTTCTTTCTTCTTCTTCCTTTCTTCTTCTTTCTTTCTTCTTCTTCCTTTCTTCTTCTTCCTTTCTTCTTTCTTTCTTCTTCTTCCTTTTTCTTTTTTCTTTCTTTCTTCTTCTTCCTTTCTTCTTCTTCCTTTCTTCTTCTTCCTTTTTCCTTTCTTCTTCTTTCTTTCTTCTTCTTCCTTTCTTCTTCTTTCTTTCTTCTTCTTCCTTTCTTCTTCTTCCTTTCTTCTTTCTTTCTTCTTCTTCCTTTTTCTTTTTTCTTTCTTTCTTCTTCTTCCTTTCTTCTTCTTTTTTTCTTCTTCCTTTCTTCTTTCTTTTTGTTTTCTTTTGTTTTTTTCTTCTTCCTTTGTTTTTCTTCTGTTTTTTTGTTTTCTTTTGTTTTTTTCTTCTGCTTGTTTTTCTTGTGTTTTCCTTTTTTTTCTTCTTTCTTTTTTTCTTCTTCCTTTGTTTTTCTTCTGTTGTTTTCTTTCTTTTTCTTTTTTTCTTCCTTTTTCCTTTTTTCTTCCTTTTTCTTGTTTTTCATCTGTTTTTCCTTTGTTTTCTTCTTCCTTCTTTCTTCTTCTTCCTTTTTCCTTTTTCTTTCTTCTTCTTCTTCCTTTTTCTTCTTCTTTCTTCTTCTTTCTGCCGGCGCGCGGAGGACGGCAGGCAGGGCCAGCGGGCGGCGGCGGCGGGCGGCAGGGCATCGGGCGGCGGGCGGTAGGGCGTCGGGCGGCGGGCGGCGGGCAAGGGCAAGGGCGCAGGGCACGGGCGGCGGGCAAGGGCAGGCACGGGCGGAGGCGGCGCTCACTAGGGACGGGGGCGGCGGCGCGCAGGGCTTCGGCGTCGGCGTCGGGGCAGGGCTTCGGCGTCGGCGTCGGCGTCGATCGGCATCGGGGCAGCGCTTCGGCGTCGAGAGAGAGGAGAATGGGAAGTGGCAAAACTGCTAAGTGCAGTATTTATAGACGCACCTTTAGTCGCGGTTGGGGAGGCGGACCGCGACTAAAGGTACCCTTTAGTCGCGGTCCGCCTCCCCAACCGGGAGTAAAGGGTTTTGGCGCCGCTTTCGTTCCCGCGCAGAAAGACCCTTTAGTCGCGGTTGGGGACAACAACCGCGACTAAAGGGTACCCTTTAGTCGCGGTCCGCCTCCCCAACCGGGACTAAAGGGTTTGTGCTAGAACTGGCGCTTTCTTTCTTCTGTTTTTCCTTTTTTCTTCTGTTTTTTTCTTCTGTTTTTTTCTTCCTTTTTCCTTCTTTCTTCTTCTTCCTTTTTCCTTTTAAAATTAGAAAAATAAAACTAATTCATTTTAAAATCTTAAAAATACAATTATATATCAAAAAAATCAGAAAAATAAAACTAATTCATTTTAAAATCCCTTGAAGGTTTGACAAAAGGTTTGATACATCATTCAGTTCATCAACCAAATACAAAGTTTGGTACAATAAATTATTACACATCAATTCTTCCCTTGTGTCCCTGCTTGCTTACGATTGTGCCGTATCCATGGAGCATCCTCATCATTTAACTTAATGTTTGGGTCAGTGTTCACTTTGAAGGGCGGAATTTCACCAAACATATTATAATCTTCTGACATGTCTGTCTTGTCCTCCACTCCCACGATATTTCTTTTCCCTGAAAGAACAATGTGGCGCTTTAGATCATCGCATGATGTACTGATCGTTTTCTTATCTTTCCGTTTCCTCGGTTTGCTACTCATGTCCTTCAAATAAAAACCTGAGCGACATCTTTGGCAAGGACGAATGGTTCGTCAAGGTAACCAAGATTGTTGAAATCCACCATTGTCATTCCGTATTGCTCGTCCGCCTTTACCCCACCTCCTGTTAGCTTGAACCATTTGCACCGGAACAAAGGGACCTTAAAGGAGGGTCCATAGTCAAGTTCCCATATCTCCTCTATGTAACCATAATATGTGACCTTTTGCCCATTCTCGGTTGCTGCATCAAAGCGGACACCACTGTTTTGGTTGGTGCTCTTTTTATCTTGGGCGATGGTGTAAAATGTAATCCCATTTATCTCGTACCCTTGGAAAGTCGTTATAGTCGAAGATGGTTTCTTGGCCAACATGTACAGCTGATCTCCAACATCATTGTCATTCATTAAATGTTTTCGCAACCAACTGCCGAAAGTCTCCATGTGGGCCTTTCTAATCCAGGATTCAGGCTTCCCCGGGTTGTCCGAGCGTAAAATATTCTTGTGTTGCTCGAAGTACGGAGCCACCAAGCTGGAATTTTGCAGAACTGTGTGGTGTGCTTCAGTCATAGAATGACCGTCCATACATATCGTGGATTCCCTTCCGATCTTGCCTTTTCCACTTAGTCTCCCCTCGTGCCGCGATTGAGGAATACCAATCGGCTTAAGGTCAAGAACATAGTCAATACAGAACTCAATTACCTCCTCATTTCCATAGCCCTTGACGATGCTTCCTTCTGGCCTAGCACGGTTACGAACATATTTCTTTAATACTCCCATGAACCTCTCAAAGGGGAACATATTGTGTAGAAATACATGACCGAGAATGGAAATCTCTTCGACTAGGTGGACCAGGAGGTGCGTCATAATATCGAAGAAGGATGGTGGGAACACCAACTCGAAACTGACAAGGCATTGGACCACATCGTTCTGTAACCGTGGTAGATCTTCTGGATTGATTACCTTCTGAGAGATTGCATTGAGGAATGCACATAGCTTCACAATGGCTACTCGAACATTTTCCGGTAGGAGCCCCCTCAAAGCAATCGTAAGCAATTGCGTCATAATCACGTGGCAATCGTGAGACTTCAGGTTTTGGAACTTTTTCTCCGACATGTTTATTATTCCCTTTATATTCGACGAGAAGCCAGACGGGACCTTCATACTGCTCAGGCATTCAAAAAAATGACCTTCTCTTCTTTGGTAAGAGCGTAGCTGGCACGACCTTGAAACCATTCCGGATGCCGGTCATCTGGGTCTTTCAAAAGTTGCTGGTCCTGCCGTGCTTCCTTTGTATCATTTGTCTTCCCATACACGCCCAAGAAGCTTAGCAGGTTCACGCAAATATTCTTCGTAACATGCATCACGTCCATTGCAGAGCGGACATCTAGGACTTTCCAATATTCTAGCTCCCAAAATATAGATTTCTTCTTCCACATGGGTACGTGCCCGTCAACTCCCCGCGGAACTGATTGTCCGCCAGGACCCTTTCCAAAGATGACTTTCAAATCCTTGACCATATCAAATATCTTAGCACCAGTACGTTCCGCAGGCTTCGGCCGGTGATCTGCCTTCCCGTTGAAATGCTTGCCTTTCTTTCTTACGTTATGATTTCGGGGAAGAAATCGACGATGACCCAGGTACACGTTCTTCTTACAATTAACCAAACGTACACTTTCAGTCTCATGTAAGCAGTGCGTGCATGCATTGTATCCCTTATTTGTCTGTCCCGAAAGGTTACTGAGAGCAGGCCAATCCTTGATGGTTACAAAAAGCAACGCTCGTAGGTCAAATTCCTCTCCTTTGTGCTCATCCCAGACACGTACACTAGGTCTGGCCCACAACTGTAAAGGTTCTTCAACTAATGGCCTTAGGTACACATCGATGTCGTTGCCGGGTTGCTTAGGGCCTTGGATGAGAATTGGCATCATAATGAACTTCCGCTTCATGCACAACCAAGGAGGAAGGTTGTAGATGCATAGAGTCATGGGCCAGGTGCTATGGCTGGAGCTCTGCTCGCCAAAAGGATTAATGCCATCAGTATTTAGACCAAATCTTATGTTCCTTGCGTCAGCTGCAAAATCTTTGAAAACTCTGTCGATCTTTCTCCATTGCGTTCCATCAGCGGTGTGTCTCAACTCCCCGTCGGACTTACGGTCCTCTTTGTGCCATCACAACGACTTGGCATGCTTTTTGTTCATGAACAGACGTTTCAACCGTGGTATTATAGGAGCATACCACATCACCTTGGCGGGAACCCTCTTCCTGGGTTTCTCGCCCTCAACATCGTCACCAGGGTCATCGCCTCTGATCTTATAACGCAATGCAGTGCATACAGGGCATTCATTCAAATTCTTGTATTCACCGCGGTAGAGGATGCAGCCATTAATGCATGCATGTATCTTCAGAACCTCTAAACCTAGAGGGCAGACAACCTTCTTTGCTTCGTACGTACTGGCGGGCAACTCGTTATTCTTCGGGAACATATTCTTCAACATTTTCAGCAAATTTTCAAATGATGAGTCACCTACACCTTCCTGTGCCTTCCATTTTAGCAAATCCAGTGTGCAGCCCAGCTTTTTCAGACTATTATCGCATCCTGGATACAACGACTTTTTGTGATCCTCTAACATGCGATCCAAATTCTCCCTCTCCTTGTCAGTTTCGCTGCGTCTCCGTGCATCAGCAATGGTCCGACCAAGATCATCAGCGGGCTCATCATGTGCCTCTTCTTCACCTTCACCTAACCCTTCCCCACCTTCAGCATCATCCTCCATGAAAGTATCACCGAAATGATCATGATAGTTGTCATCGATATCATCCCCTTCTTCATCTTCTTCCATTCTAACCCCTCTTTCTCCATGCTTGGTCCAACAATTATAGCTTGGCATGAAACCATGCCGAAGCAGGTGCATGTGAACGTCTCTTGAGGAGGAGTAACCCTTCTGATTCTTACAGACAGCACATGGACAGATAATAAAACCTTGCTGCTTGTTCGCATTTGCCACTACGAGGAAATCTTTCAAACCCGTAGTGAACTCGCCGGAGAGTCGGGGACCGTACATCCATTGCCGATTCATCTGCATTATTATTATATAAAGTATATAATTAACCATCATGCATTTGTTAAACTAACTAGCTAGAAATAATACAAATTAAACAATGAACTACACACATGCGTATTTTATCAATGACACATGAAAGGTTCAAGTTGCTAACCGCGATCGCGGAGGAAAAATAAATGAGAAAGCTCAAGTGTGGCTCGGACACTTCATATCATGTTTGTTTCAGGCTCTCGGGCATTTCATCAAACACCTTGTGTGCATAGGAGAAACCAAAAGCAAACCCACCACCACCTTCTGAAAATTGTGAAGTGAGCTGAGTGAAGTGAAGTGAGCTGAGTCCTATATATAGGGATGGGCCTTTAGTCGCGGTTGGCCAGGCCAACCGGGACTAAAGCCCAACCCGTCCGCCAGCTGGATGGGCCTTTAGTCCCGGTTGGCCTGGCCAACCGTGACTAAAGGCCTTTGGGGACCTTTAGTCCCGTTTGGCCAGGCCAACCGGGACTAAAGCCCCTCCCGTCCGCCAGGTGTCGACCGAGCGCGCTGGGCCCAGATAGTTGGTCGCGGGTCTTCTCCCGAACCGCGACTAAAGACCCCTTTGGTCGCGGTTCGATTGTTTTGGGGACTAATGGGGGCGTATGGAAGCCTCTTTTTCTACCAGTGATCATCATATCATTAACAACTTATCATCATAATACGTCATTGTCATATAACACCTCCTCATGATCATCGTTTTCATCAATGAGACATCACATACAAGTTGGTCACTAGACATAATCACAACTACTCATCATCAACTCTCATAAACATATTGTACCTCATAGGACCTACTACACTATCTTAGGACCTACTACCTTAGCACATGATCATGAGTATTAGTTAGGACCTACTACCTTCTCCTAGGTAAAATAGCATAAAAGAAGATAGCCCCTGGCTCTCCATTATGGAGAATGGAGATTATCCTGTCTCCAGTTCTTGCCTTTCGCACAATCTTGCTTCCAAGAACCTCCTTACGACTGTCCATACATTTTTTCCATTCTTTGATTACCATGTGTTCACCGGTTTGGAAATCCGATATGGACAGGTGAGACTCATAGGATGACATGGCTGTATGTTCAAAACATCAAGGCCACCATTCTTATACATCAAATGAGGCACACAATCCATCGGGATTTTCTGTTGAAAAACATATTAATAACTTCATAGTTAGCAATGTAGTTCAGTTTTAGAAGTATGCAAAAGATGCACGGATGTCGTAATAGTAAAAAATCTTACCAGGATATCTCCATGGAAGTTATAGTGGTTCAACACGTGCAATAGTGGCACGTATTCACCATAATTTGGAGGAGTTCCATAAAAGGCATTGTAATTCTCAAGATCAGTACAATATGCGACCAGATAACTTTTCTCCTGATAAGTTAACTCAGAGCCTTCAGTGTAGTTGGTTCTGTCTACCATCTTCCGCACATTCTTTGAAAAATAAAAGTAAGCTATCAATGGGAATAAGCTATCAACTATTTTGAAATAAACAATATAAATTACTTAATAACTATGTTTGACAAGCTCACATAGGGGAAGAATTGGAAGCGTATCAACAAAGACCCAAATGTCTAAATTGTCTTCGGCGGTGTCACGATCACAAAGATCCATGGTGACAAGCATACCCTCATAAAAACCATACATCTCGCAAAGTGCTTCCCAATTCATGCAACCAAAATGGGTTACGGTCTCAGAATTGTACAGATTTACTTCAAAATCCATACCATGATGGGTCCTTAGGTGAATTTTCTTCGTTTCCATACTTTCATGGTCTTCAAAACCCATCCTCTCTCAGACATAGCGTCTTGCATAGCATGAGATAAGCTAGTCGAATTGTAAAAGATGAAAAGTACACGTTGAAATAGTTGAAGTCGTGCTTAATTACAAAAAAAACACTTGTCATCGTTGCGTACCGTTTCAACATCGAAGGTCTCCTCGAGCTTAATGCTGAAGCGCCGATCTTCGTCCAGGTCAACGAACCTGTCACACTGACCTCGGTCATCGTGGCACCAGTCGCAC
Organism: Aegilops umbellulata; assembly: GCA_032464435.1. Lineage (NCBI taxonomy): Eukaryota > Viridiplantae > Streptophyta > Magnoliopsida > Poales > Poaceae > Aegilops > Aegilops umbellulata. Next base: position 3,136,436 of record CP136057.1, on the reverse strand, counting down.
TCCCCCAGAGACTTTCTTCGTGCGAGTACAACATTTCCTATGTTCATAATTCAAAGATTAAATTTGTATAATTAAATATATGTACACAAAAACTAAATTAGAACATTATTATTCATCACGGGTTGACTATCAGTCTATCGAGTCTTTTCTTGAAAACTCCCAGCTCACGTGGTATATATATTCAACCGTCGGTGATGGTAGCTCCTCCTTTCGTTCCCGAGTGCATTACCCAAAATTTTCTAGCACACGGGAACGAAAGAGAAGTTACCCCCCACGACAACAGTCAGGATTCTTCGTCCTCTCATATATGGTGGAGACTCTCCCTCACTAATTCCTCTCTGACATTTGCGACCGTCGGTGATGGTCGTTACTCCTCCTTCCACTAGTGCATTACACCAAATTATCTAGCACCCGGAGAAGAAGGAGAAACGACCCCTACGACAACAGTCGGGATTCTTCGGCCTCGACAGACTTAAAGTCAACCCGAAATATCGTTTAATTATCTTTCTAGAAAATCCAGGCCACTCGATATTTCCTACATATTCTAGCACAAGTCATGCCAAAATTCACGGAAAATTCCGGCATGACCTTTGCTAAAAACAGGACATATCGAGCGCCTGAAATTTGTCGGAACGGAAATTAATCAACACTCCGGCAAAACATAGGCCACTCGAAGGTGTAAGCTGAACATGACCGGCCACTTGGGCAACCATATATCCTATTTGAGCAACACAAGATATATATACATGTTTGGCTGGCCTCACCTCCAGGACGGAGGGGGTCGGTGACGGGGACGACGGCGGGGATGATGGAGGGGCTCCTTGATTTCTGCAAAAACAAAAACTCTATAAGTTATCACTAATACATCCCGAATAGTATCATACATATAACATCACTAATACAACTAAAACCGTAGCGAACGATGGGTATCGACATCGATGCGGGAATAATTGCTTAAACTAAAAAATAACAACAAATGTGACATGTTCAACTAGTTCTATTAATTCAACTAGTTCTTACTAAATATAAACTTACTATAAATAGAAATAAACTAGTTCTTTCTAAAAATAAATTAGTTCAACTAGTTATATTAATTCTCTTACTAAAAATATATTAGTTGTATTAATTCAACTAGTTCTTACTAAAACTAAACTAGTTCAACTAGTTTATTAATTTACTTACTAATTATTTTAAACACTTACTAAAAACAATAAAAAAAACTACATTATACAATAGTAAAAAAATACAGTGAAAAACAGAAGAAAAAAGAGATGGGGTCGGGGGAGACGGCGGCACCGAGGCGTGGCGAGGCGGGGTCGGGGGAGACAGCGGCGAGGCGAGGTTGGGGGAGACGGCGGCGAGGCGGGTCGAGGGAGACGGCGGGGGAGAGCGAGGGCAGGAGCTCCGGCAAGGTCGAGGAGGAGGAGGCACAGGCGCCCGGCGACGTCGATGGCAGACTCCGGCGGAGAGCGAGGGCAGGGGCTCCGGTGAGGGCGAGGGAAGGGGCTCCGGCGGAGGCGGCGAGGGGAGAAGAGAGAGTGGGGAATTGGGGGAGGAAGCAGAGAAGGGAAGCCCACGCGGGGGGTGAGGTCAAAATAGCTTTAGCAGAAGCGTGGGAAACGAAAACGCGCTGCTGCTAAAATCCGCAGCAGTAGCGCTGTTTGTAGAAGGGCGCTGCAACTATACCTAGCATGTCGGCAATGGTCTGGCAATTATAGTAGCAGCGCGTTTTATTCCTGTCGCGCTACTGCTAAGTGGATAGCAGTAGAGCCCTTTATGTCAACGCGCTACTGCTAAGTAGCAGTAGCGCCTCATTTAACACGCGCTACTGCTAAGATTCTGTGTATAAGGTTTTCCCTAATAGTGATAGTGTAGCAGGCCCTATTTTATTCTCTGGTATATGAATGATATTCATACAGTACAGTCAAGATAATGCCAAGATATTTTGGTCCCTTTCAAATGGCAGGGAAACTATTGGTGTTGGCTGTTGACAGATCCAAAACATTTTTCTTGAGGTTCGCATAGGCATCACTGAATAGTGTATTTGTGGGATGGAAAGTGTAGTCTAGAGGGGGGCGAATGTACACTAGCAAGACTCAATTAGCAATTTTAATGGCATTTAGGCAGATTTTGACACAAGCTAGGTAAAAAGAACACCCTACAACCGCTTGGAATAAGTGGGTAACTAAAAAAAAATCAACAACTGAAGAAAAAACACCCTATACATGCATCTCTAGAGTATGGCTAGCAGAAAGTAAAGAGCATGCGAGTGCAAGAAAGTATTTTTTTTTGAAACGGAGGTCGAACCCCCGGCCTCTGCATCAAGCGATGCACACAACCATATTATTATATTATTCAACAATGCCTTACAAGATAAAACATTGATCCCTCCGAAACAACCTTTGATGTTTATTAAATTGATCAAAATAATGAATATTTGAATTAGACACAAATTTTTGTGAGGAAAAATAGAGTGATAATTAGTCTTTCTTTTAGCGGGAGTGATAATTAGTCGACACAATTTTTTGTGAGGAAAAGAAGAGTGATATTAGTCTTTCTTTTAGCGGGTGTGATAACTAGTCGCAATTAACTCCATGCCATGGCGCAACGTTACACTCCATCATGTGTTTCTTATAGGGGGTTCTTATTTAAGTTTCAAAAATGTGGGCCAATATGACCCAAGGATCAGCCCATGTAACATCATACCTCAAGTTTTTATTTCTTGCACCTCTCATTTTGTGCAGAATAAAAGAAAAACGGTCGCTAAACAAAAGATTTGGAGATGGGAGGTATCGACCCCCCCTGACTCTAAAAATGCAATTATAGAGTTCTACAATTTGAGCTACATCCTCTTATATTTCCATTGACATTAATTGTGCTAATTACCTAATACTACTAATTAACTGCAATTGAGGATCATGTCCAGTTCCATCCTTTTTTTTAGAGGACAATCCATCCTAGTAGTTAATGAGTGTCTCGCCACGGCGCTCTCGGTTGTGGTCAGTGAGACCTCGCGCCTTGGCGAGGCACTCATCAATGTCCCTGCAACGCTCGGCTGAATTAGCATAGTCGATCGATGATCCATTGGGGTAACTAACTAACTAATTTAGCTGCAAAAGACTTGGTGATCTAAACTTAGAAGCAGCAGGATCAACGGCCAACGGAAGCTCCTTGTTTGCTTTGCTTGACTACTCTCCTGTTTCTGTTTGTATAAATTCAGTTGCCTTCATGGCATCTGCCTAGTATTTAAACAGAGAAGGAGGATATCTAGTTCAAGAACGGCTCTGTAAGATTTGCCAACTTGAAATGCTGGACTTCCCATATGAACTATGAGCGAAATGATTGTTCTCTGTGGCTCAAAATATGCACGCCAAGCTGTTCAAACGAGACACATTCCTTGGATGTCTTGGTGTTGTCAACACGATCTAAACTTTTTCTTGTGTCCCGGTGCCGTACATAATATATACTCTTTGCGGTGAGTATTTAGTGTCTACATGATGAACTGTTGTGCCTTCTTTTACAAGGAAGGCGATGATCAATGTTCATGCCTGCCCAGTCTCCTTTATGTAACGACTGCACTGAAGGTGTCACGCCGTTGAAGCTAAATTCGCATGTGCTAGCTGCTGCTTGCACAGAACACCAGGGTCTGGCAGATGTGGGGCCAGGCAGTGCTAGAGTTGAAGATGGCGAGGTTGTTGAGGTAGGAGACGGAGTACATAGGGCGCGGACAGAGCTAGCGCGCGGGTGAACGCATGACGCGGTGGACATCACTGCCGGGTGTCGTACACATAGAAGCAGCTGCCGCTCCACTGAAAGTACATCACGTACACAACAGGTTAGCCAGCTAGTTGGTAGTAGCAAAATTCAGTTCATTATTCACAAGGTAACAGCAGAATCTAGCGTACTGAAAACTTTCAGACGAAATTAAAGCATAGGAAGTAATTACGTTAAAACAGATACAATACGTACCAGCATTGGTCGCGGATTCCTGGACACGGAACAGGATACGACTTTGAACTTCGGAAATTTCTGATCAGATAGCTGTTCCTACTGTAAGGACTGAAGATAGAAAAAAAAACTGAAATCAAGGCAATGAGAAAGCACAAGAAATACTGTCGCGTATCAGTAAGGCTCACCTTCATTTGCTTCATGGCGGATTGGTTGAATTCGCAGCAGCTCGGTCTCTGCCTCAGATTACTCCAGTGACGTGCTTACATGCTGTGCCGGAGTTGAAGACCGCGAGGTCCGACGTACTAGTTCAGACTACAGGGAGTAGCAGAGCAAACAACTAGTGGGTGGGCACACCAGATGCAGATGATGAGGTTAACGTCGATCGAGCAAGTGGCATCACACGCCACCCCAATAGGGAGCACAGTTGGTGGAAAACCTGGACGATTACACCAAGTTCACAAGTCAACGCGACTATGTGATACAAACCCCAAAAACCAGCATATTGAACAGAGGATTGCCACATTTGACAGACAGAACGGCCAACTGACCTTTCTAGAATTGCTGCTTCAGAAGATCTTCAATTGCTATTATTATTTGGATGGAAGAGCTTAGGTCCTGAAAGCAAAATTGACAACCACAAGAGCTCACAGTCCCCAGTGGTTGCAATTGTCCTGCAGAATCCGTAATGAAGTAGTTAAGGTCAGAAAAATGGACCGTGGAGCACAACTTTGAGTGCAGAGTCATGACTTCGAGTTGGTTATAATCAAGGTTTTGGTTACCGAATAAGGCAATTTTACCGAGGGGGACCGGTAAATGTGGTTACCACGGTTACCGAAAAATACCGAGAAATACCGAGAATATTTCGAGCGAATTTTATAGTTGAATTTTAAATTCAAATAAGTGAATGAACAAATATTCAAACCAAAGCCCTCTCAAAACAGGAACTAGGTTGCTACCAACATGCCAGAACCAACTCTCATGTCATTAATTAGATCCTATACGTACTTTACTGTAAATCGAGTGTTTAAATTCAAAAATTTCAAAAAACTGGTATTTTTTGCTCGGTATGGCAATTTACCGAGGGGCATGGAAATATGCGGTAACCATGGGAAATCTTGAAATTTCGACCGGTAACCAAAACCTTGGTTATAATGCAGTCACAGACCGTGGAGCGCAACACGTCAGCGAGGGACGGGAGGGTGACCTGGTCCGCCGGTCAGGAAGAAGCAGTCCACAGCGAGCGCGTCGTTCCTCCTTATGAACTGAAGAATAAGAGAAGCTGAATTAAGGCAATGGTAATGAAGGAAACGGTGATTTCATCTTTATGGGAAAACAGAAAATACTCCTGCATATAGCAGTAGAGCACCTTAATTTGCTTATTCATGGTGGACCTGCCGACCGAGTTCCCGGTGCAATTGCTCCGTCCATACTTCTCAAGCAAGAGAGGGTACAGGTTGAATCACCTATCGCCCGGAGCAGTCTTGCATTATGAATTCATCTCCGTTTTGGTAAGCAAATTGAGAAGAAAACCTGATTGATTAAACCAAGTTCACATGTCAATGCAATACGAAAAAGAAAAAGTCAATGCAATATGAATCCAAGAATCCAACATGTGGCACAGGGGATTACAACTTTTGGGAGGAAAGAATGATCAACTGAGTTTTGGGGACTGCGGTCAGTGTATCTCCATCAGAAAACAACAACGGTTGCAACTGGCCCGAATGCAGAGCTGCTATAACTGTGAGAATTCACCTTCTGTCCGAAAACAGAGGAAGTCCAGAAGCGCACAAGTTTGGATGATCTGTGTGAGGCAGAGACTATCATTACTTTCAGTTGCTTAGACGGACCAATACCAGCTTCGGCAAAAGAGGTGGTTGCGAGTTGTTATGTACTCCCTCCGTCCCATGATTTAGTGCATATAGATATTTTTTAAGTCAAATTTGGTAAACTTTGACCAAGTTTACAGAGAAAAACATCTACATCTAGAATATCAAATACATATCATTAGATACATCATGAGACATATTTTCATAATGTGTAGAGATAAATAATTTTCTCTTAAAACTTGTCAAAGTTTGTAAAGTTTAACTTTTAGAAGAAGTCTATGAGCTACATTATGTGATGGAGGAAGTACACATACAAGTGCTGCCGATACACTGTACGTAAAGTAAATACAGCAGACAGGCTTGGCCGTCAGCTAGCGGAGAAAGATTCAATTATTCAGGAGTTCATAATAGACTTTGATTATTGGATTGGAACTAAAACATAGGAAGTCATTATGTCAAAACTCATACATACCAGCATCGATGCCAGAGTGTCCGCCGCAGAATAGGTACCCCGTGAACCTTCAGAATGTATGTTCGCATAGTTGTAACTAGAACTGAATCTAGATTTGGTTGCCCCTGCTGTCGCATGTTCCATTAATTATGCAGGTATGCTTGCATTACTGAAAAAAAGATTGCAGAATTTATTGTCCTAATATCTGTGCTAGCAAAATTTTGCTTGGTGATTCTACAAAAGTGTAACCATGCAGCTGCACGTGAAAACTGTAGTATGCAATTTAAGAAATAAGTGTGTGGTACTATCAGAGCAGAAGAACAGCTAGCGAAACTGTGGGGAATTAATAGTTGAGATTACAGAAATGTAAAGTTGAGTGCGTACTAAGTTACAAGTGTAAACACAGAAATATGTTACTTGATTATACATGGGATGTAAATTAAAGAAAGAAATCCAAATTACTAAAGTGGCTGCATGCAATATGAATGAAATAATGAAATAAGGAGCAGAGGTTGATGTTCCATGTACTTACTTGAATGTATGATCCTGGATATCAGTCAGTTGTATAGTGCTGCAAAGATTCACCAATTAACAATAACGCATAGCAACCCATCTGAGGCTTGTACCGAAAACCATGGCTCTGTTCCTTCCAATTTTCTGGCTTGCTCAGTTAGATCAGGGTCACAAGCTTTTACTTCTAGCCTTTCCAGTGAAATGGGGAAGGCCACCTTGGGCGGCAGACATATGATTTTCTTACAATTGAAGATCGATAATCTCTTGAGAGAAGAAAGGCGATGTAAACCTTGAGGGAGGGACTGCAAATTACAGCAGAGATCAAAACCTAGATGTTGGAGAGATGTCAGGAGCTGAAGCGCTTGCTCTTGCTCTTCGGTGAAGGTTTGCGTTTGCATATCACAGCTGAAGATTAATCTGCACAGGGTAGCGGCAAGGTGGCTGCAAATGGGAGCAGTAAACACTGTAGAGATGCTATCCACCTCAAATTCTTCCAACTGAAATGAACCTTCATGCATTAATTTGCTCCTTGCAATATCTATGAGCAGATCCCCTGCTATAGAGATTTTCTCTTGTCCCCAACAGTAACCAGGTACGACCAATTTCTTGAGGTTGACTGTGATGAGAGGATTGAACCCATCCACTGTTAATTCTTTGCAACGTACCAATCTTAGACTGGTGAGAGACGTGAGGTTTGAGAGCAGACCCATTGACAGCATGCTTCGCTCATTCTCAATATCAAGTTCCCTGAGAGAAGTAGGGAAAGCATTGATGGCATGAACTCCTCCACCTACTTCTCCCTTGCACCACCGAGAGAACATCTTCCCACAATTATATCCCTTAAATGATTGGAGCATCCTGAGGTCCGAGAGTCCTCCATCCTCTCCAGGCAGAAGTTCTAGGCTGTAACAGTAGTCGATGCTAAGCTGGGAAAGATCTGGGAAACACTTCAGAACCTTTGAAAACAATTTTCCAGTTATACATAGGTGCTTCATGCCAAGTTTCTGAACTGAACAGAGGACAACACTGTCATCCAGTTCCGCAGAAAACATGTCATCACATCTTTCAAAATCTATACTTCTCACTGACTTTAGTTTTTGGATGTCTGAAAACGAAATGTGTGACACATCACTAATACTCATAACCTCTACTTTATCCATGTTGTGGAAGGCCAAAGCACCGTTATACCCTTCAATAGTTAATTTCTCTCCATAGTACTGCAGCATTGAGCCAGGATTCGACACACACAGAGATTTTAATGTGGAGGTGTGAGGCATGGGGGGGAATTCCAGCAGCTCAGGGCAGTTACGGATATCAAGACTATGCAGGTTGGAAAAACGGTCAGAGCACTCCAAAAAGGGAAATGAGCGGAGAAGGGGACAATTTACAAACACTATTCTTTCAAGCCTTGAAAACAGATGGCTATTAGGTTCCTCGGACCACTCCACAAGCTCTGGCATATCCTCAAACTTAATTTTCTTTAGATGCATGAAACTTCTTTGTGTAACACCATTAAAGCCAGGCCTGAAAACACGCATTCCGGATATATTCTTCAAAATAAGCTTGGTGAGGTGTGGTAGCTGCTCAAAAACTGTAAGACTACCCCAAGATACACCCTCCAGATGGAGACACTCCAAATAGTTTGTGCCAATATCACCAAACCAGCTAGGGCAAGGAGCAACACCAGGGTTTATAATGTCAAGCCTTGTAAGATTAGGTGGTGGTCGAAGACCGTCAAGAACATCATCATCTACAGTCCGGTGCATTGTACCCCAAACCAATCTCAGCCTTTTTAGATTTCTTTTGTTCGTCAATTTGGCATCACTGGCTTCTCGCTTGGAAGCTACGCTTTCAAGATTACATATACTGAGTTCACCGCTGAGCTCTCTCAATTCCCCCAGCTCTCTCAATTCAAATCCAAAACTCTCTTTCTTAACATTGAACTCTCTTAGCTCCTGTAAACACTTCATCTTTCCAACCTCGGGGATATTGGAATGGAATTCTTTTGAAGAATGAAAATGGCGCAAATTCAAAAGGCGGCTAATGTCTGTAGGTAAAATTTTCCTACCCCACCAATATTTTAGGTCCAAGAATTTCAAGTGGTAAAATCTTGATAATGAGCTAGGTAAAGTCATTTCTTTTAAGTGACTGGGTGAACTAATTTTAAGGTACCGCAGATGGATAAGATTTGAAAAGTTGTTTGGCAAAGATTTTGAAGTGTTCATTGCTATAAATAGAACCCGGAGACCCTTTATTTCTTCAAATGTATCTTTTAAAATATTAGATATTATTGCACCATGTAATCCAAAGATCATCAAAGAGCGCAAATTTGCAACATCTATCATGCACTTCAGTTTACCTATTTCTTCCCCAAAACTTTCATCATATGTGTTCTCTGTGGTGATCGACAAGTGTTTAACAGATCGTGGGATGGCAATAACACTAAATCTTAAACTATTTATATTGACACATTCTTGTAATGAAACATTACGGGATAGTTCATGCAATAAATCATGCATCACATAGTATTGATCATCAGACTTACCATCTTTCTTCATGAGAAAACCATTGTCAGCTAGTTCTTCTAAGTAATTTTTATCATTTGGGCTGCTAGAGTCTAGGATACCTATTGCAGTCCAAAAGTTTGTAATTTCTAAATTATGGAACTCATAATCTTCAGGGAAGAGACCACAGTATGAAAAACATTTTTTTAGAAGGAAAGGAAGGTAATCATAGCTAATTTTTAGAGATGGCATAATATCATCAGCATTTTTTGCATTTTGCCACTCATTCTTTTCAAGAATTCCCAACCAATATTCCCGAGAATGGTTTTTCTTCAATAACCGACCAACTGTAATGGCTGCTAATGGTGAACCCTTTAGTTTCTTTGCAATACCTGTTGCAACATCAAGCAAGTCACTGCCATAATGCTCAGGTTTGCTCTGATCAAATATGCATGCTTCAAATAATTCGAAGAATTCATTAGGCTCCAAACCATGCAGTTCTACTTGGTCAGTTGGTTGCACCATCTGTGCCACATATGGAAACCGAGTTGTGACAAGAACCATGCTACCCTTGGTTTCCCCCTTTGTGAATGGAGCTAATAGGTTCTTCCAATCGGCTTCACTACTGAATTTCCATATATCATCCAGGACGATTAAAAATCTTTTGAACTTTAGTCTCTTTATAATGGATTTTTGAAGCTGGTCTAAATTCATTGTTTCAATTGTATTGTTGATTTCTTCTTTTTCAATTGCAGGTATGCAGCTAAGGATCTGCCGGGTGAGCTTAATCACATCAAAATCGGTTGAAACACATACCCAGGCCCTGACAGTGAAGTGGCTCTCAATCCTTGGATCATTATACAAGTGTTGGGTGAAAGTCGTCCTGCCAATGCCCCCAGGGCCAACAAAAGGCAGAACTGAGAGGGTTTCAGTGTGATCTGTACGACCGGTGAGTGTATTTACAGTTTGCTCAAACAAGACTCTCCTCCCATACAATTTATCTCGTGCAGTTAGGGAGCTCGTGGGAGACCTTGTTGCTGTGCTTGTTGCGGTGCTACTCTGGTTTGGAATTTTGAGCAAGGCTGAGACATGTTTACATATGGAGTTCATTTCCTCTATTATAAACTTGATCCTGTTGGACATGGCTACTCTGTTGAATGGCAACTTACCAACAGGTTGACCATCATTGGCACTACTGGATATGGCTGCAATGTGTGGGTTACTACTACTATTGACAGCAGTAGAATCATCATCCTTTGTACGTGAACAAGAAGAAAAGCACCGAAGCCAGTTACCAATGGTGTAGCGAATAGCATGGCGGCCATCACGAGCGTGACCATGGAGGACATCACCGATCTGCATGTCAGGCTCCCTGACAGCAGCCTCGGTGGTGCCTTCGAGCTGGCCTTGGATCATGAAGTAGTGGATCTCATCCAGTACGTCTTCGGCCTCATCAGCTTTCTTGCTTAGCTCCCCCAGCAAGCCGTACAGGCCAGAGTCATTGCTCAAGTCCCTGTACTGGGCTGCGTGGAGCAGCCCCAGCGTGTACTGCAGCTGGAGCTTGATGCTTTGGAAGTTGTCGCCGAGGTGAGAGCTGGCCACGAACGCGGCCACCAAGTCATCGGATAGCTTCGTGAGAAGCTTGCCGAGAAGCCAGTTCGCCGCACCAACAGCCGTCTCCATCTCCTCCTCCTCCTCGTAGGGCCAATTTTTGGTGTTTGTGTGGTGAGAGCAGCACAAAGTTGTAGAGTGCACGCAGTATGGAAGAGATGACCTTGATGGCTCAGCTCGTCTTATAGGCAGTGTTGTGCTTTGTTGTGTTTCTCGCCTCAGGTCACAGGTTCACACATGCGAAGCTTTCGGTGGGATTAGGGGACACCGTGATTGTGAAATGACCTGACCATTATATTTTGTTCGCTGTGCAGTCAGTCAGTGGGTGGAGGAGGGTATCCAAGGAGGCTGGGGCCATGGTCTTTTGCAAGAAGTAAAACAAGAATATATGCAAAGAAATTAAGAGCAAAATACACATTACGATGGTTATACATTCTTAATCTGGGGCATTTCCAGAGGATGCAGAGCAAAGAAGATAGTGTGATGGCCATTCAAGCCGAGCCTGCCTGCACAGTGAGTAAAATCCACAGAACGACCACATTCGTATCACGATTAGCCAAAAATCACCATTTTACTATTTGTCACATTTTGCACCACCGAATTTCTGATAGTGGTAAAAAACACTGAGCAAAATTTTGATCGTGTTTTGACGTGGCTGGTCCCTCGCCAGCCGACAGTGGAGACGGCGCGGCGTAAACGGCTGTTAACAGTCGGAAGCTGCTGGGTCAGGCCCGTGCGTTCGCTGCCTAGCCACTTAGCACCTGGGTCGAAACATTTTATTCCTTCGCAAACCCAACCCAGTGGTTGTTCGCTTGATACCCTGCCCCCCTCGTCTTCTAGAAAACCCCGTCGTTGTCACCAACTGCATTCATTCGCGCACAGAAAACCACATCGCTCTCCATCCAACTTCCACATAAATCCTCCATCTTTGTGGCATTTGGCCAAAATGGCACCAGGATCTGGAGGAGATGTTCGCCGGCGACGCCAAGAAACTCTCTTGCGCTCAGGAGATCACCACCTGGTACAACAGCATTACTATGCTCGCACGGTGTTTTTTGCCACTGTCAGAAATTCGATGCAGTACAATATGCCACGAATCGTAATCACTAATCGTGACACAAATGTGGTGTTGCTGTGCATTTTACTCTGCACAGGTAGAATTTGTTGATGACAGCATCACATGGTGGTGGGGAACTCCACCATTGATTGGAACATGGGTTGAGCACGGCAGGCTCAGAAGGTGGCGGGGCAAGCAAACCAAAGCAAACAAAGGGAGGACGCAAACCAAAGCTGAGCACGGCAGGCTCACATGGTGGGACAAGCAACTTAAGGAAGCAGTTTGAGTATGGTGCAAGGCAAGGACGTTTGCTGCCTACAAATTATTGGGGGAGCATCTTCGCTGTGGAATGGGGGTACGTACGGTGGTGACAAGGAGAGGATGCGATGGGTGGATCCAAGGAGCTGGCTGGGCCAAGGCAAGGTAAAAGAAGATGCCATAGGATTAATGAGTCTACCAAAGTACCAATAATTCATGAGTCTACAAGGCAAAGGTGGCTTCCAAGACTTTTTACTCTATTTTGTCATTTGTGAGTCTACAATAAATCTCTACTCTTATAAAAAACAGAGTTAATGATGATGGTGTGCCTGCCATCCTGCAACATAGGCCGTCCGATTTATATTTGACGGATAGGAAGGAAACTATGACAATTTTGCTAAAAGATACCCACACCCCTCTCCACATTTGCAAATAAGCTCTTCCCTCGTTCATCCTTTTCTCCCACATGATAAACTACTCATACAAATGCATCTTGATGTTCCATGCACCGCATGGGCATCTTTGCTAGTTCATAGAAAAATGATAGGAACCTCCTAAGGGCATCTCCGGTTGCAACCCGCAAATTTCCTCCCGCATCCATCCGCGGACACGGATGCGGCAGGACGCCATTCAATCGTAGACGCATACATTTTTGTAACAACTCAAACCAACCGGATAAATTTTGATATAAACACGGCGGATTTCATTGAAAGTAGGATAATTTGTACATAAAACCGGACGATATTTCGTCCGGTGAAGTAAAAACGTAAAACTAAAACCCTAAACTATCATATACTTCACGATGACCTCATAGGCCATGCCGGGCTGGCCGGCGGCTCCTCCGTCATTGTTGCCCGACCCGCGGTCGGAGTCGGGCTTGGGGCGGTGGAAGTTGGTGGCGTCGCGGCAGGGCTTCCCGGCGGCCGCTTGACGCTCGCGGATGATCCTCTCCGCCTCCTCCTGTGCCATGCACAATGTGTCCACGACCACTAAGGACGTGGGCTGGTGAGAGGGCGGCGGTCGTTGGAGGCGTTGTCGTTGGCGGCGGCGGCGATCTTGGCGAGGGACCACTCCTCGCCGTACCTGGCCATCTCCCCGTTTAGATGGCGGAGACGTCGGTTGGCCTTCTGTGGCGTCGTGACAGGGCGGTCCAGGGCCCAGGCGTACGCCAAGTCCGGATCCGCCCCGACGTGTGGCGGCGGGACGTCGGAGTCCGCGAACTGGGATCAACGCACGACGTTGCTTCTTTCCCGCCGACGCTGTTCCCGATCGGCGTACTCCTGCGCCGTCATGGCCCTCCGATACGACGACAAGGAGCTGCCACTGCAGAGGTAGTGCAGAAGGCATCCGTGCGCCTTGGGCAAGGGCGGTGACGAGCTGGCTCCTCCTTCAAGCGTCGGGGCAGCAGCGGTTAGAGTCGTTCCTCCTTGCTGCGCTGGGGCGGCGGCGAGAGCTGCCCCTCCTTGTCGCGGCGTCCGATTTGGGCGCCGCGAGTGCACGACGGTGGAGAGCGTAGAGGGGATGTCGGCTCAAGCTTCACAGGGAGGAGCTCCCCCAGCGGCGGGGTCGGGTTGTTGGTGTGGACGACGGAGCAACGGAGCATTAGCTCCATCTGCTCCTCAAATTCCGCGTCAGTGCGGGTGTAGACCTGGTCTGGCACCGTTGGCGCGGACTGTGGCGGCGGCGGCGGCGATTGCTGGTCCTCCTCGTCGCCGGAAGAGATGACCATCTCCGCCTGCGTCAACTCACTGCCAGCCGACTGTTGGGGAACGTAGTATTTCAAAAAAAAAATCCTACGATCACACAAGATCTATCTAGGAGAAGCATAGCAACGAGCGGGGAGAGTGTTTCCACGTACACTCGTAGACCAAAAGCAGAAGCATTTAGTAACGTGGTTGTTGTAGTCGAACGTCTTCACGATCCAACCGATCCAAATACCGAACATACGGCACCTCCGTGTTCAGCACACGTTCAACACGATGACGTCCCTCGAGCTCTTGATCCAGTTGAGGACGAGGGAGAGTTCCGTCAGCACAACGGTGTGACGACGGTGATGATGAAGTTACCGGCGCAGGGCTTCGCGTAAGCACTATGACGATATGACCAAGGTGTTAACTGTGAAGGAGGGCGCCGCACACGGTCAGGAACAATTGATGTGTGTTCTAGGGGTGCCCTCCCCACGTATATAAAGGAGGGAGAGGGAGGGAGGCATCCTAGGGCGCGCCCAAGTCGGAGGAATCCTACTTGGGCCCCTAGTCCAATTCGCCCCCCCCCTACCATATTTGGAAAAGGGGGAAATGAAGGAGGGGGGAGGGGAAGGAAGTAGGAGTCCTACTTCATACTTTCCTTTTCCTCCTCGCCTTTCTCTTTCTCCCCACGTGGCTGGCCCTATAGGGGGCGAACCAGCCCCTTGTGCGCTGGTGTGTCCCTTGCTTGGCCCATTAAGCCCATATCTTTGCCGGGGGTTGCCCGGAACCCCTTCCGGTGACCCGGTATCACCTGGAACATTTACGGTGTCCAAATACCATCGTCCTATATATGAATCTTGACCTCTCGACCATTTCGAGACTCCTTGTCATGTCCTTGATCTCATCCGGGACTCCGAACAAACTTCGGTCATCCAATCACATAACTCATAATACAAATCGTCATCGAACGTTAAGCGTGCCGACCCTACGGGTTCGAGAACTATGTAGACATGACCGAGACACATCTCCGGTCAATAACCAATAGCAGAACCTGGATGCTCATATTGGCTCCTACATATTTTATGAAGATCTTTATCGGTCAAACCGCATAACAACATATGTCGTTCCCTTTGTCATCGGTATGTTACTTGCCCGAGATTCGATCGTCGGTATAATCATACCTAGTTCAATCACGTTACCGGCAAGTCTCTTTACTCGTTCCGTAATGCATCATCCCACAACTAACTCATTAGTCACATTGCTTGCAAGGCTTATAGTGATGATCATTACCGAGAGGGCCTAGAGATACCTCTCCGATACACGGAGTGACAAATCCTTATCTCGATCTATTCCAACTCAACAAACACCATCGGATACACCTGTAGAGCATCTTTATAATCACCCAGTTATGTTGTGACGTTTGATAGCACACAAGGTGTTCCTCCGGTATTCGGGAGTTGCATAATCTCATAGTTAGAGGAACATGTATAAGTCATGATGAAAGCAATAGCAATAAAACTAAATGATCATTATGCTAAGCTAACGGATGGGTCTTGTCCATCACATCTTCTCTAATGATGTGATCGCGTTGATCAAATGGCAACACATGTCTATGGTCAGGATGTTGGGGATCGTAGCAGAAATTCAAAATTTTCTACGCATCACCAAGATCAATCTATGGAGTAATCTAGCAATGAGGGGAAGGAGAGTGCATCTACATACCCTTGTAGATCGCTAAGCGGAAGCGTTCAAGTGAAAGGGGTTGATGGAGTCGTACTCGTCGTGATCCAAATCACCGATGATCCTAGCGCCGAACGGACGGCACCTCCGAGTTCAACACACGTACGGTTGGGAGAGACGTCTCCTCCTTCTTGATCCAGCAAGGGGGAGGAGAAGTTGATGGAGATCCAGCAGCACGACGGCGTGGTGGTGGAAGTAGCGGGATCTCGGCAGGGCTTCGCCAAGCTCAGCGAGAGGGAGAGGTGTCACGGGAGGGAGAGGGAGGCGCCAGGGGCTTGGGTGCATCTGCCCTCTCTCTCCCTCACTATATATAGGGGAAGGGAGGAGGGGGAGGCGCCCTAGGGTTCCCTAGGGGAGGGACGGCGGCCACAGGGGAAACCCTAGATGGGTTTGGGCGCCCCCACCCCTAGGAAACTTGCCCCCCAAGCCGGGAGGAGCGGCTACCCTAGGGGTGGCGCCCCCACCTCTCCTGGTTACGTGAGATGGGGTGGGAGGGGCGCTCAGCCCCTTAGTGGGCTGATGTGCCCTCTCCCCTTGGCCCATAAGGCCCCCCAACACTTGCCGGGGCCTCCGAAACCCCTTTCGGACACGCTGGTCATCACCTGGTACCCCCGGAACAATTCCGGACTCCAATACCCTTCGTCCAATATACCGATCTTCACCTCCGGACCATTCTGGAGCTCCTCGTCATGTCCGGGATCTCATCCGGGACTCCGAACAACCTTCAATAACCACATACTATTTCCCATAACAACTCTAGCATCACCGAACCTTAAGTGTGTAGACCCTACGGGTTCGGGAACCATGCAGACATGACCGAGACAACTCTCCGGCCAATAACCAACAGCAGGATCTGGATACCCATGTTGGCTCCCACATGTTCCACGATGATCTCATCGGATGAACCACGATGTCGAGGATTCAATCAATCCCGTATACAATTCCCTTTGTCCAGCGGTATTGTACTTGCCCGAGATTCGTTCATCAGTATCCGATACCTTGTTCAATCTCGTTACCGACAAGTCTCTTTACTCGTTCCGTAAGACATCATCCTTTGATCAACTCCTCGGTCACATTGTGCACATTATGATGATGTCCTACCGAGTGGGCCCAGAGATACCTCTCCGTCACACGGAGTGACAAATCCCAGTCTCGATTCGTGCCAACCCAACAGACACTTTCGGAGATAGCCGTAGTGTACCTTTATAGCCACCCAGTTACGTTGTGACATTTGGCACACCCAAAGCATTCCTACGGTATCCGGGAGTTGCACAATCTCATGGTCTAAGGAAATGATACTTGACATTAGAAAAGCTTTAGCATACGAACTACGTGATCTTTGTGCTAGGCTTAGGATTGGGTCTTGTCCATCACATGATTCTCCTAATGATGTGATCCCGTTATCAACGACATCCAATGTCCATGGTCACGAAACCGTAACCATTTATTGATCAACGAGCTAGTCAACTAGAGGCTTACTAGGGACATGGTGTTGTCTATGTATCCACACATGTATCTGAGTTTCCTATCAATACAATTATAGCATGGATAATAAACGATTATCATGAACAAGGAAATATAATAATAACCAATTTATTATTGCCTCTAGGGCATATTTCCAACAGTCTCCCACTTGCACTAGAGTCAATAATCTAGTTCACATGGCCATGTGATTAACACTCACAGGTCACATCTCCATGTGACCAACATCCAAAGAGTTTACTAGAGTCAATAATCTAGTTCACATCACTATGTGATTAACACTCAATGAGTTCAGGGTTTGATCATGTTGCTTGTGAGAGAGGTTTCAGTCAACGGGTCTGCAACATTCAGATCCGTATGTACTTCGCAAATATCTACGCTATATTTGGAGCCATTTCAAATAACTGTTCTACTTGGAGCTATTCTAAATTGTTGCTCCATTATACGTATCCGCTATCTCTACTCAGAGCTATTCGGATAGGTGTTAAGCTTGCATCGACGTAACTCTTTATGTCGAACTCTTTATCACCTCCATAACCGAGAAACATATCCTTATTCCTCTAAGGATAATTTTGACCGCTATGTGGTGATCTACTCCTAGATTACCTTTGTACCCTCTTGCCACACATGTGGAAAGGCACACATCAGGTGCGGTACTCAGCATGGCATATCGTATAAAGCCTATGACAAAAGCATAGGGGACGACCTTCGTCCTTCCTCTTTCTATTGCCGTGGTCGAGCTTTAAGTCTTAACTTCATACCTTACAACTCAGGCAAGAACTCCTTCTTTGGTTGATCCATCTTGAACACCTTCAAGATCATGTCAAGGTATGTGCTCATTTGAAAGTACCATTAAGCGTTTTTGATCGATCCTTATAGATCTTGATGCTTAATGTTCAAGTAGCTTAATCCAGGTTTTCCATTGAAAAACACCTTTTCAAATAACCCTATATGCTTTCCAGAAATTCTACATCATTTCGGATCAACAATATGATATCCACATATACTTATCAGAAATGTTGTAGTGCTCCCACTCACTTTATTGTAAATACAAGTTTCTAACAAACTTTGTATAAAACCATAAACTTTGATTACTCCATCAAAGTGTATATTCCGACTCCGAGATGCTTGCTCTAGTCCATGGAAGGATCGCTGGAGCTAGCATACCTTTTAGCATCCTTAGGATAGACAAAACCTTCCTGATTGTATCACATACAACCTTTCAATACGAAAACTGGTAAGGAAACTTGTTTTGACATCCATATGCCAGATTTCATAAATGCAGCTTATGCTAACATGATTCTGACGGACTTAAGCATCGCTACGGGTGAGAAAATCTCATCGTAGTCAACTTCTTGAACTTGTGAAAAACTCTTCGCCACAAGTCGAGCTTCATAGACGATGACATTACCGTCCACGTCCGTCTTCTTCTTAAAATCCACATGTACCTAATAGCCTTACGACCATCAAGTAGTTCTTCCAAAGTCTACACTTTGTTTTCATACATGGATCTTCTCTCGGATTTTATGGCCCCTCGAGCCAATTTTTGGAATCCGGGCCCACCATCGCTTCTCCATAGCTCATAGGTTCATCGTTGTCCAACAACGTGATCTTTAAGACAGGGTTACCACTTAGAAGTTGTACATACCCTTGTCAACCTATGAGGTTCGATAGTAACTCGATCTGAAGCTCCATGATCATCATCATCAACTTTCTCTTCAACTGAGGCAGGTGGCACAGAAACATTTTTCCTGTGCTGCGCTACTCTCTGGTTGAAGTAAAGCTTCAACAACCTTATCAAGTTCTATCTTCCTCCCACTCAATTCTTTCGAGAGAAACTTTTCCTCGAGAAAGGACCCGATTCAAGAAACAATCCCTATTGCTTTCGGATCTGAGACAGGAGGTATACCCAACTGTTTTGGGTGTCCTATGAAGATGCATTTATCCGCTTTGGGTTCAAGCTTATCAGCCTGAAACTTTTTCACATAAGCGTCGCAGCCCCAAACTTTTAAGAAATGACAGCTTAGGTTTCTCTAAACCATAGTTCATACGGTGTCATCTCATCGGAATTACGTGGTGCCCTATTTAAAGTGAATATGGTTGTCTCTAATGCCTAACCCATAAACTATCGCGGTAATTCGATAAGAGACATCATGGTATGCATCCTATCCAATAGGGTGCAGTTATGATGTTCGGACACACCATCACACTATGGTGTTCCAGGCTGTATTAGTTGTGAAACAGTTTCCACAATGTCTTAATTCTGTGCGAAACCCGTAATTCAGATATTCATCTCTATGATCATATCATAGATATTTTATCCTCTTGTCATGACGATCTTCAACTTCACCCTGAAATTACTTGAACCTTTCAATAATTCAGACTCGTGATTCATCAAGTAAATATACTTAGCATCTACTCAAATCATCTGTGAAGTAAGAATATAACGATATCCACTACATGCCTCAGCACTCATTGGACTGCACACATCAAGATGTATTACTTCCAACAAGTTGCTTTCTTGTTCCATCTTACTAAAAACGAGGCCTTTAAGTCATCTTGCTCATGTGGTATGATTTGCATGTCTCAAATTCAAAATCAAGCGAGTCCAAAGATCCATCAACATGGAGCTTCTTCATGCGTTTTATACCATTGTGACTAAAATTGCAGTGCCACAAGTATGTGGTGCTATCATTACTATCTTATATCTTTTGGCATGAACATGTGTGTCACTATGATCGGGAATCAATAAACCATTCATTTTAGGTGCAAGACCATTGAAGGTATTATTCAAATAAACAGAGCAACCATTATTCTTCTTAAATGAATAATCGTATTGCGATAAACATAATCCAATCATGTCTATGCTCAACGCAAACACCAAATAACAATTATTTAGGTTTAACTCCAATCCTGATGGTAGACGGAGCGTGCGATGCTTGATCACATCAACCTTGGAAACACTTCCAACACATATCATCGTCTCACCTTTGGCTAGTCTCCGTTTATTCTGTAGCCTTTCATTTCGAGTTACTAACACTTAGCAACCGAACCGGTATCTAATACCCTGCTGCTACTAGGAGTACTAGTAAAGTACACATTTAATATATGTCCAATACATACTTCTGTCAACCTTGTCAGCCTTCTCATCTACCAAGTATCTAGGGTGGTTCTGCTTCAGTGACCGTTCCCCTTATTACAGAAGCACTTAGTCTCGGGCTTGGGTTCACCTTTGGGTTTCTTCACTAGAGAAGCAACTGATTTGTTGTTTCATGAAGTATCCCTTTCTTGCCCTTGCCCTTCTTGAAACTAGTGGTTTTACTAACCATCAACAATTGATGCTCCCTTTTGATTTCTACTTTCACGGTGTCGCGAATAGCTCAAGGATCATATCTATCCCTGATATGTTATAGTTCATCACGAAACTCTAGTAGCTTGGTGACAGTGACTTTGGAGAACCATCACTATCTCATCTGGAAGATTAACTCCCACTCGATTCAAGCGATTGTTGTACTCATACAATCTGAACACATGCTCAACGATTGAGCTTTTCTCCTTAGTTTGCAGGCTTAAGAAACTTGTCAAAGATCTCATACCTCTTGACGTGGGCACTAACCTGAAATCCCAAATTCAGTCCTTGGAATATCTCATATGTTCTGCGATGTTTCAAAAACGTCTTTGGCGCCTCAATTCTAAACCATTTAGCATTACACACTGAACTATCATGTAGTCATCAAAACGTGTGTCAGATGTTCGCAACATCTACAACTGATGCTTGAGGTTCAGCTCACTGAACGGTGCATTAAGGACATAATCCTTCTCCGCAGCAATGAGGACAATCCTCAGTTTACGGATCCAGTCCGCATAATTGCTACTATCAACTTTCAACTAAATTTTCTCTAGGAACGTACCTAAAATAGTAGAACTAAAGCATAAGCTACGACATAATTTGCAAAGTCCTTTTGACTATGTTCATGATAATTGAGTTCATCTGATTATTTCATGAACTCCCACTCAGATAGACATCCCTCTAGTCATCTAAGTGATACATGATCCGAATCAACTAGGCCGTGTCCGATCATCACGTGAGACAGACTAGTCATCATCGGTGAACATCTCATGTTGATCGCATCTTCTATACGACTCATGTTCGACCTTTCGGTCCTCCGTGTTCCGAGGCCATGTCTGAACATGTTAGGCTCGTCAAGTTAACCTAAGTGTTTCGCATGTGTTCCGAGGCCATGTATGTACATGCTAGGCTCGTCAACACCCGTTGTATTTGAACGTAAGAATCTATCACACCCGATCATCACGTGGTGCTTCGAAACGACGAACCTTCGCAAAGGTGCATAGTTAGGGAGAACACTTATCTTGAAATTTTAGTGAGGGATTATCTTATTTAAGCTACCGTCGTTCTAAGCAAATAAGATGTAAAACATGATAAACATCACATGCAATCAAATAGTGACATGATATTGCCAATATCATTTTGCTCCTTTTGATCTCCATCTTCGGGGCTCCATGATCATCATCGTCACCGGCATGACACCATGATCTCCATCATCGTGTCTTCATGAAGTTGTCTCGCCAACTATTACTTCTACTACTATAGCTAACGGTTAGCAATAAAGTAAAGTAATTACATGACGTTTATGTTGACACGCAGGTCATAAATAAATTAAGACAACTCATATGGCTCCTGCCGGTTGTCATACTCATCGACATGCAAGTCGTGATTCCTATTACAAGAACATGATCATCTCATACATCACATATATCATTCATCACATCCTTTGGCCATATCACATCACAAAACACTTGCTGCAAAAACAAGTTAGACGTCCACTAATTGTTGTTGCAAGTTTTTACGTGGCTGCTATAGGTTGCTAGCAAGAACGTTTCTTACCTACGCCAAAAACACAACGTGAATTGCCAATTTCTATTTACCCTTCATAAGGACCCTGTTCATCGAATCCGATCCGACTAAAGTGGGAGAGACAGACACCCGCCAACCACCTTATGCAACTAGTGCATGTCAGTCGGTGGAACAAGTCTCACGTAAGCATACGTGTAAGGTCGGTCCGGGCCGCTTCATCCCACAATGCCGCCGAATCAAGATAAGACTAGTAACGGCAAGTAAATTGACAAAATCGACGCCCACAACTACTTTGTGTTCTACTCGTGCATAGAAACTACGCATAGACCTAGTTCATGATGCCACTGTTGGGGATCGTAGCAGAAATTCAAAATTTTCTACGCATCACCAAGATCAATCTATGGAGTAATCTAGCAATGAGGGGAAGGAGAGTGCATCTACATACCCTTGTAGATCGCTAAGCGGAAGCGTTCAAGTGAAAGGGGTTGATGGAGTCGTACTCGTCGTGATCCAAATCACCGATGATCCTAGCGCCGAACGGACGGCACCTCCGAGTTCAACACACGTACGGTTGGGAGAGACGTCTCCTCCTTCTTGATCCAGCAAGGGGGAGGAGAAGTTGATGGAGATCTAGCAGCACGACGGCGTGGTGGTGGAAGTAGCGGGATCTCGGCAGGGCTTCGCCAAGCTCAGCGAGAGGGAGAGGTGTCACGGGAGGGAGAGGGAGGCGCCAGGGGCTTGGGTGCGTCTGCCCTCTCTCTCCCTCACTATATATAGGGGAAGGGAGGAGGGGGAGGCGCCCTAGGGTTCCCTAGGGGAGGGACGGCGGCCACAGGGGAAACCCTAGATGGGTTTGGGCGCCCCCACCCCTAGGAAACTTGCCCCCCAAGCCGGGAGGAGCGGCTACCCTAGGGGTGGCGCCCCCACCTCTCCTGGTTACGTGAGATGGGGTGGGAGGGGCGCTCAGCCCCTTAGTGGGCTGATGTGCCCTCTCCCCTTGGCCCATAAGGCCCCCCAACACTTGTCGGGCCCTCCGAAACCCCTTTCGGACACGCTGGTCATCACCTGGTACCCCCGGAACAATTCCGGACTCCAATACCCTTCGTCCAATATACCGATCTTCACCTCCGGACCATTCTGGAGCTCCTCGTCATGTCCGGGATCTCATCCGGGACTCCGAACAACCTTCGGTAACCACATACTATTTCCCATAACAACTATAGCGTCACCGAACCTTAAGTATGTAGACCCTACGGGTCGGGAACCATGCAGACATGACCGAGACAACTCTCCAGCTAATAACCAACAGCGGGATCTGGATACCCATGTTGGCTCCCACATGTTCCACAATGATCTCATCGGATGAGCCACGATGTCGAGGATTCAATCAATTCCGTATACAATTCCCTTTGTCCAGCGGTATTGTACTTGCCCGAGATTCGTTCATCAGTATCCGATACCTTGTTCAATCTCGTTACCGGCAAGTCTCTTTACTCGTTCCGTAACACATCATCCCGTGATCAACTCCTTGGTCACATTGTGCACATTATGATGATGTCCTACCGAGTGGGCCCAAAGATACCTCTCCGTCACACGGAGTGACAAATCCCAGTCTCGATTCGTGCCAACCCAACAGACACTTTCGGAGATACCCGTAGTGTACCTTTATAGCCACCCAGTTACGTTGTGACGTTTGGCACACCCAAAGCATTCCTACGGTATCCGGGAGTTGCACAATCTCATGGTCTAAGGAAATGATACTTCACATTAGAAAAGCTTTAGCATATGAACTACACGATCTTTGTTCTAGGCTTAGGATTGGGTCTTGTCCATCACATGATTCTCCTAATGATTTGATCCCGTTATCAACGACATCCAATGTCCATGGTCACGAAACCGTAACCATCTATTGATCAACGAGCTAGTCAACTAGAGGCTTACTAGGGACATGGTGTTGTCTATGTATCCACACATGTATCTGAGTTTCCTATCAATACAATTATAGCATGGATAATAAACGATTATCATGAGCAAGGAAATATAATAATATCCAATTTATTATTGCCTCTAGGGCATATTTCCAACACAGGAAACTTAACCATCTTTGATTAATGAGCTAGTCTAGTAGAGGCATACTAGGGACACTTTGTTTGTCTATGTATTCACATATGTACTAAGTTTCCGGTTAATACAATTCTAGCATGAATAATAAACATTTATCACGATATAAGGAAATATAAATAACAACTTTATTATTGCATCTAGGGCATATTTCCTTCACCGACAAGGAGGACGACCCAAGAATTCGAGGCCCACAACCATGGCCCAAATTGCCTGGATCCCTTCTTCTAGATCTAGTTGGGCTAGATTTTTCAGTATGTCCAATTATCCCACAACTATAGCAGAAGTCATAGAGATATTAGTATGTAATGGAGATAATATTTTCCTCCTTTTTCCTATTTTCTATCTCCATCATCTCCCCCAAATATCATTTCCTTTTTTGACTCCTGTTCTTCCTCTTCGATGAATGATGTTATGAACCTCATGATTGGGATTGTGATATCCATTCGCACTTTGATCCGCATAAATACTCCCATTGAATCACCATTAACTTTTGGACCCACTTCAATAAATTCTCCAATGTATTCTCCGACCAATTCTCCTATTTCTTTACTCATCATCACCATCAGGATACCATAAACTCTAGCCCATATTGGGAAACCATAAGCTCTAACCCATATATGACTGGTCGTGGAGGGCGACTCTGGGTGGTTGCGTCCTAGCTACGGCGTGGGTTCGCATAGCGGGGGGTACGCCACGTGACTGGCCGTGGAGGGCGATTCTGGGAGATGGCGGCCGCATCTGGCTCCAGCCAGCTCCGCTAGATCTGGGCCATGACAGGTATTGCAAGGCGAGCTGGCGGCCTGGCCTTCTCTCGCCGGCACACGAGGGATCGGGCGAGGGCCCGTCCGACAGATGGCTGAGTCGAGGTGGATATCGCCTCCATGGTGGTGGCTTTACCCGATCTGGTTCTACCGGATCTTGGCCCTAACAATCTTCTTCCGCCAAGTCATCTTTCGGCCAGATGTCGGCCTCTTGGATCTAGCCACTAACGAGTTTAGGTCTTCCCTGTCAGAGATCTATACAGATTGGCCTATGTCGCCTCTGGATATCTAGATCGGAAAATCTCCGGTCGCGCATGTTCATATTATGCGCCAACACAGCCTTAAGAGGGCACAGTGCGAAGCTTTGCTTTCTTATCGGTGTCATTGGACATGTCAATTCAACATTCCCAAGGCATTCATAGAGTTGAAGATAGTCATGGCAGCTGCGATTGGAGGTCTTTTAGAAGATTCGGTGGAAGGGTGTATTGGATGCGATGAAGATTGTGTGCCAGGTTTATGGTGACTTGTAACAACAGCCTCGGCAAGCAGGGGCGGAAAACTAGAGGATTGCATTTTTGGTAGTGCTCCTCGAGCATCGAGTCTCGATTCCCCGGGTGAAAACCTAAGGTCAGGCCTTTATTGGTTGTACCTGGCAATGTCCTTTTTGAAGGCCTTGTTTTTCTGGTGAACTCGAACTTTGCAGTGTGAAAACCCAAGATCTTTGATCAGGCAATGACACTAGGCTTGTGCATTGTTTCCTTTTTGGAGGTGTTGCTTTTGGAGAATCTCTTTTATAATCCGGGTGATGGTAAGAGTGATGCTGCTACTAGTGATTGTTCACCGGGGTGGGGTCTTTTTTCTTTCTTATATTTTCTTTTTTTCTTTTTTGGCTGTGTGTATCCTTGATGCCTTTGGACATCTTGATGGTACAAAGGCCGGGTGTAATTGGTGTCTTCGTCATATTAATATAATCCATTTGTAGAAAAATAAGTTAATGTGGGGCATTTTACCAAGACTGGATGCATGCCACTGATGTGTTAACTATTTTACTTAAAAAGGAGAAAAGAGAGCAAATATGAGTTGACACAAATAGATATAGTAAATAAAAAGGTGTCAATAATGCCATATATGCTATGATTTACCCTCTTAGGGCATTTCTAACCGATCCCCTAAAAAGTCATAAGGGAGTAAGAAAATTGTTTTCCCCTTACGACGCACCTAGCTGATCCCTTAAAAGTCTTAGTGGAGTAAAAAATTTACCCTACCTCCCTATTCCCCCTCAAATCTCCCTAAATTTACTCCATCCCACCGCGGCCGAGTAAAAGTGGCGCCTCTCCCTCTCGCACCTCCCGTGCCGCACTGTCTCCTGTCGACGCAGCCGCCACGCCCCGCCGCCGCCACTGATGACCGTCGGGCTGGCCAGAATGGATAGCCCAGCCCTTCCCTCACCCCCGCCGGCCACCTGTGCCAGCCTTTCCTTGCCAGAAATCACCCACGCGTCGGTGTCGGCGCCAAATAAGAGTTTGGGTATCAAGAAGACCCCCCGCATCCAAGCTCCTCCTCCAACCACTCCAATGGTCTCCGGGGTGGTCACCGCCTCTCCGTTAATGGCATGCCGCCCTCCCGCCGCACCTACCATAGGAAAACGGTCTCCAAAGCCGATGGTGGCGGTGTCAGCGCTTGCTGAGGTGGCCGCGAAGAAGATGAAGAAGGCCAAAGAGGTGCCTCGTCCTAGGCCGACGCCTCGTGCTGCAACTCCGGTAGCCCCTATGGCCACTGCTCCGGCACGAGCGGCGGCCACAACCGACAACAAGCATCGTAGCCTCCAACTGCTCGATGAAATGCCAACAAGGTCAAAGAAAAATCTCGCATCTTGTTGGTATCTGATAGTGATTGTTGGTGACCGGTAGTGATTGTTGATAGCGTTTTCTTTGATAATGTAGTGCGGAGATGAACACGGCCTAATTCCTCGCCTCCTCGGCCATCGTTGAGCTCGATGAACTCAACTACGACTCATTTTGCGACCATTCAGACGAGGAGGAGGTGGCCGAGGAGGAGGTGGAAGAGGTAGTGGCTGAGGAGGAGGAGGAGGTTGTGGAGGTAACCGAAGCAACCCTGAAGGTGCCAAGGAGCTGCACCCAAAACTACAAACCAAAAGGAGGGCATTGCGCTATGCGACGCTTGGTGCGCGATCTCCAGGGATGCAACAATCGGAACGGATCAAACCAAGACCATGTTTTGGGGGAGAATGACCAACCACTACAACAACTCAATTGACGTGCGATCAAGCCGTGCGCGATCAAGCCGTTCATATCCGTTGAGGAGGACGACGAGGTTGATGAAGATGCCTATAATAGACTGGAAGGAAACAAGATTGCAAAAGAAAGAAAAAAGTGAAATGCATTCGGTGGCACTTACAAAGAACAACTTGTGGCAATGATCGAGACCAAGAAGATGTTGGCGTTGGAGGATGAGAAATGGAAGGCCAAGTCGGCGGCCCAACAGAGAAAGTTGAAGGCGGTAGAGCGTAGGCTTTCACTTAAGGAGGAGAGGATTCGTGATGCCAATAAGGCCAAAGAACGCTCTATCATGTTCATGAATCCAAACACAATGGATGAAACCGCAAGAAAGTATTGGGAGCTCACTGATGGAGAGATCTTGGAAGCCTCTCTTCGGAATGTTGGCGTGGTGGCCGAGGGGGTGGTGTTGATGGTGGTGGCTGAGGGGGTGGTGGCGGTGATGATGTTGATGGTGGTGGCCGAGAGGATTGTTGTGGTGATGGTGGTGGCCGAGAGGATGATAATGGTGATGGTTGCCGAGAGGATGGTGGAGTTGATTTCTTCGCCGACGACATCGCTTGAGTGGTGGTGGCCGAGTGGGTGGTGGTGCATGCCAAAGGTTGGCTCGATCCATAACATATACATGCTATATGTTTGTGGTGATTTTAAATCAAACATTATGTTTGAAGTGATGTCTTTTGGGTGAACTTTGCATGTTTAAATTTGAAAAACGCGATGGTGAAACTTGAAGTTATGACGGCAATGCTATTCATGTTTTAATTTGAATGTTTTTAATATATTTATTATGTACTATTTGAAGTTCGTGCGGCTACGACACAAAATCTAGAAAAAAAAATACTCCACTAACAATAGGGGATCGGCTAGATGCGACCACCGTCAGTGAATTAAATATTTACTCCACTAACTTTACTCCACCGTTTACTCCCTTAACTTTTAGGGGATTGGTTAGAAATGCCATTACTGGAGTAGTTTCTTCCTTTGTGTGTGTTGGTGTGATGGTATTAAAGCCGGGTCCATCTACCTGCAATGCTAGCCCGACATGGCATTGTTCATGATGGCAGGTTCACAAGGTGATAGGGCAAGCAGAGGCCAAACTTGACCCCATTGTTTGCAGGGGTTGTGCGCTCGAGAGTGTGTGCTTGCAGTAGTCCAGTAATAAAAGTAGGAAATTCAGTAGCAAAATACAGACATGTAGATGATTTCGCTTAATGTGGGGCATTTTGTCTAGGTGCGGGCATTGAGCTATGAAGTATTTCACTAAAGAGACAGAGAGTACAGACGTGATGAAGCAAATAGTTAATCCAAAAGAAGAAGTTGTCAACAATGCTAGTACATATGCTGGATTTTATCATGTTTACATTCATAGAGTAATTCTTGGTACAGTATGTGTTGGTGCGATGGCATTGAATCAGGGTCCGTCAGCCTGCAAAGCTAGCACGCCATGGCATTGTTCATGGCAGTACAGATTCACCACCATGGTATTTGTGGTGGGGCAAGCAAAGCAGAGTGAAGACTTGACCCAATTGTTTGCAGTGGCTCCAAGATGGCGAGGCGTGCAGAGGCATCCAAGGCCCAAGTGGCCGGCCAACATTGACGTCCTCCCCTCTCCTTTGAGACGATTATAATAAAAGATATAAACACAACAAGGCAAGGCAAGGACTAAGAAATTTAGGAGCAACAAAAAAGCA
This sequence comes from Aegilops umbellulata, assembly GCA_032464435.1. Taxonomy (NCBI): domain Eukaryota; kingdom Viridiplantae; phylum Streptophyta; class Magnoliopsida; order Poales; family Poaceae; genus Aegilops; species Aegilops umbellulata. The sequence continues at coordinate 3,107,606 of CP136057.1, read as the reverse complement.
CACATAGATGTGTACAGATTATTATACTTAATGTGGGGTATTTTGTCTGTACTAGGTACTGGCCAGTGAGCTATGGAGTATTTTCCTTGCAAAAGACAGAAAGTAAATTAAGATGAGATGAAACAAACAGATACTACTACTGATCAATAAGAATAAGATGTTAATTTTACCCTGCTACTGGAGTCATTCTTTCTCGCTTCCGGCTTGAGCTTGTGCGATGGCATTCAAGCCGCGGGTCCGTCAGTCTGCAGCTGCAGATCTTAATTAGCATACCGTTGTTAACGACAGGTTCACATGGCGATGCGGGGCAAGCAGAGGGAAGGCTTGACCACCCCCATTGTTTGTGGTGGCTGTTCGCCCGAGGATCACGAGGCAGAGGGAAGGGAAGACATGACTCGACCCCCACCCCCACCACCAACGCACCCCACTGTGAGCTTGCAGTAATGCGGTGGCCGTTCATGGATGTGCCGTCGCGGGGGGAGACAACAGGCAGGGGCATCCAAAGCGCAAGTGGCTCTCCTCTCATCTCCTGCGAGCCGATTAGCAGAAAATGCTAGTACAGGGAAGGATTACCGGCGGCTGCCGGAGATGAACGGTGCCGCTCCCTGCTCTTTCCTCCATCCCTTCCCGGCCTCCGCCATTTGTCGGAGCGGAAGCCGGAAGGTGCGGTTGAAGCCACCCTCGCTCGGATATCAACCCGCTCATGCGCGCCTTTACAGTGCGTATCATTTACAGCGCGTATCTCCATCGCCCAAATCTACCCATGATGCGTGTGAGAAAGCTGAGAAGGGCCCCGCTAGGACCCAGGCTAGTCTTGTCCAGCAGTAGGTGACGTTGTTGCTAGATTCGCTTTACCCTTCCGGCTGTGGAATTAATTCCTGTGATTATATCTCTAGCCTATGTTGTTGGAAGTAATTTAAACATCACAAAATTTAAATATCCTGTTATTGAAATTGTTCTCAAAGAATCTTCTTTAAATAGTTTTAAATAGAACCAAACTTTGTTAAACTAGTATCTTTGCCATGACAAATAGAAGAAATTTTGGAAAACTCTGGCATAGCTCGCAGTTTTTGAAAAATAGGTAGAAATTTTTAACCATATTTTTGGAACTTTGTCGCCAAAACTCAAAGAACTTTTCATTTTTATTTGTTTTTTCAAAAGTCCTTCTGATTTCCATGGCAAATTCCGGGCGCATCCTTCATAAAGTCTGACAAGCCTTCACAAAAATTGCACATGTGTGATATTTTAGTGAGGCTGTGGGTTTAACATGTAATAACCCCACAGTAACTAGTGACGTTATCCAGCAAAAAACTAATTAGCGACATTAATTATCCATGCCAGATATAATTATGAAACTGGCCTGCCACTACACAGGAGAATGGGAGGGAAAAGTGTGCACATACGTGAAGCCCATTAGTGCCGGTTTGTATTTGAGCCGGCACTAATGTATACATTAGTGCCGGTTCCAACGGCTAGCCGGGCCGCTTTCATTAGTACCGGTTCGTGGCGAACCTTTAGCACCGATTCGTGCCACGAACCGGTACTAATGAGGGTGGTGGCAGGATGTTGTCAGACTGGGCCCCTCCAGCCCCTTTAGTACCGGTTCTTGGCACGAACCGGTACTAAAGGGCGTCGTACATAAACCCTTCGTCCACCCGAGCTCGCTCTGTTCTTCCCCTTTCCCCTCTCTCCTCTCTGTTCTTCCCTCTTCCCTCTCGAGCTCATCACACATTTTGCCCAAATTTTGTCAAGATTTGAAGGCCCCCATCCATTGAAATGATCACAAAGGTTAGCAACTTTGTCCTTTCATCTCTCATTGCTAGATTTACTCTTGCAATGCTTTATATAGTGATTAATTTGTGACTTTAGTAATTTGGGAGGAAATATATATATGTGCTAGTATTTGATTTATATGCAATTTGAGGTCAAAAATAACACTTAGTTTGCATATGTAGGTGCGGTTTACTTAGTGCCTTCTAAATCTCCGTCGACACCACCGTCGATCGCCCGCACTGTCCAGTCGCCGGCACCACCTTGTGGTGAGCCTCTTTGTTCATGAAATTTTATATAAAAATTAATATTTGTGTGATTTGGATATATAGTTACTCGTATAATTATCTTACCCGTATGTTGTTTGTTATACATATAGTGCCATGGTTTTGATATCCGTCCCCGTCGGCCCTCGTCCTTGTTATGATTCGGATGTGGTATATATATTCTCTTTTAAAACTAGTTGCATTTCGTGTTTATGACAAATTATGCCCATCAAGGTGATATATAAATTTTTTCTAGGAGGTATGTGAACCGGAAATTCCAACCGACCCTATTGTCGAGAGGTTAAATTTAGTTGAAAGAGAAAACGAGTACTTGAAAGAAAAATTGAAAAGAATTGAGGGGGAGAAGATGGAATTGGAGTTGCATGTTGCCGATGTCGTCGATGATCACAAGATCAAGATGGAGAAAATACGCTTGAAGATTAGAAATATTAGAAAATATGCCATCGATAGTGAGGCTTGGTATCATTATGCTGTTGGATCCATTGTTACCTTAGTTGCGATCTTGATCGCATTTGTTGTTGCATTTAAATGCTTTAGCTAGAGAGTTATTTGTTTGTTGCATTTAAGTGTTGTATGAACTTTATGTATGAACTTGTATTAATTTGGTCTATTCGGTGTTGTGTAATGAAGATGAGCCGGCAATGGATGTACGATGACCGATGCTCTCCCCAGTTCGTTGAGGGCGTGCATACTTTTCTTATTGCGGCTGAGGCAAACAAGCGGGCGGATGGTTTTATGCCTTGTCCATGTGCTGGCTGTAAGAATGGTCACAATTACTCTACGTCAAGAACCATTCACGTCCACCTGTTTGAGTCCGGTTTCATGCCCCACTATAATGTTTGGACCAAGCATGGAGAAAGAGGGGTTATGATGGAAGACAATGAAGAAGAAGAGGATGACGACAGCTATCCTGGCAATGGTTTCCCTGAATACGATGATACAACAATGGGGGAAGAAGCTGATCCGGTAATGCGGGAAGAAGCTAAGCCGACAATGCGAGAAGAAGCTGAAGAAGAGGCATCAGATGAGCCCGTTGATGATCTAGGTCGGGCCATTGCCGATGCAAAGAGAAACTGCGCAAGTGATTTGGAGAAGAAGAAGTTGCAGCGCATGTTAGAGGATCACAAAAAATTGTTTTACCTGAATTGCGTAGGTGACAAGAAAAAGCTGGGCACCACACTGGAATTGCTGCAATGGAAGGCAGAGAATGGTGTATCTGACAAGGGATTTGGAAAGTTGCTGGTAATGATAAAGGATATGCTTCCAAAGGACAACGAATTGCCCGAGAGTACGTACGAAGCAAAGCAGGCTGTCTGCCCTCTAGGGTTAGAGGTGCAGAAGATACATGCATGCCCTAATGATTGCATCTCTACCGCGGTGAGTACGAGGATTTGAACGCTTGACCAGTATGTGGTGCATTGCGCTATAAGATCAGCCGCAATGACCCTGGTGATGTCGAGGGCGAGCGCCCCAGGAAGAAGATTCCTGCCAAGGTGATGTGGTATGCTCCTATAATACCACGGTTGAAACGTTTGTTCCAAAACAAAGAGCATGCCAAGGCGATGCGATGGCACAGAGAAGACCGTAAGAAAGACGGAAAGTTGAGAGTACCCGCTGACGGGTCGCAGTGGAGAAAAATCGAAAGAAAGTACGGGAAGGAGTTTGCACATGACGCAAGGATTGTATGGTTTGGTCTAAGCGCAGATGGCATTAATCCTTTTGGGGAGCAGAGCAGCAACCATAGCACCTGGCCTGTGACTCTATGTTTGTATAACCTTCCTCCTTGGTTGTGCATGAAGCGGAAGTTCATTATGATGCCAGTGCTCATCCAAGGCTCTAAGCAACCCGGCAACGACATTGATGTGTACCTAAGGCCATTAGTTGAAGAACTCTTACAACTGTGGAATGGAACAGGTGTACGTGCGTGGGATGAGCACATGGGGGAAGAATTTGACCTAAAGGCGTTGCTGTTCGTGACCATCAATGATTGTCCTGCTCTCAGTAACCTTTCAGGACATACAAACAAGGGATACCGCGGATGCACGCACTGTTTGGATGATACCGACAGTATATATTTGAATAGTCGTAAGAAGAATATGTTCCCCTTTGAGAGGTTCATGGGAGTCTTAAAGAAATATGTTCATAACCGTGCTAGGCCAGAAGGAAGCATCTCCAAGGGCCGTCAAAATGAGGAGGTCATTGAGTTTTGTATTGACTTTATTCCTGAACTTAACCCGATTGGTGTTCCTGAATCGCGGCATAAGGGCAGACTGGATGGAAAAGGCACGCTAGGAGGAAAACAAATAATATGTATGGACGTACATTCTCTCACTGAAGCACACTACACAGTTCTACAGAATTCCGCCTTGGTGGCTCCGTATATGGATGAACACAAGAATTTGCTACGCTCCAAACACCCGGAGCGGTCTGATGACTGGATTACACGTGAACAAACCAGGAGTTTCGCCAGCTGGTTGCAAGCACGTACCATGCATGACACCTCTATTGAAGATGACCTGTACTTGCTGTCCCGGTTACCATCTTCGAATATAATGACTTTCAAAGGGTACGAGATAAATGATAATACATTTTACACGATCGCCTAAGATAAGAAGAGCACCAACCAAAATAATGATGTCCGCTTTGATGCAGAAACCAAGACGGGAAAGGAAACATATTATGGTTATATACATGACATATGGGAACTTGACTATCGACGTGGTTTGAAGGTCAATTTGTTTCGGTGCAAATGGGTCAATATGACACGAGGCGGGGTAACGGAAGACCCGCAGTACGGAATGACAACAGTGGATCTCAACAATCTTGCGTATGCTGACGAACCATTCGTCCTAGCCAATGATGTGGCACAGGTTTTCTATGTGAAGGACATGTCTACCAAGCCAAGAAAAAGAAAAGATAAGGAAGGGAATGCATCGTACGATGAGCCAAAGCGGCACATAGTTCTTTCTGGGAAGAGAAACATCGTGGGAGTGGATGACAAGACAGACAAGTCAGAAGATTATGAAAAGTTTGATGAAATTGCTCCATTCACAGTGAATATTGACCCGAGCATCCCGTTAAATGATGAAGATTTTCCATGGTTACGGTGCAAAGGGACACACGCGAAGAAAAAGTTTCACACCCAAAGATCTGGGATGTGATCGGCTTCACTAGCTATCATCACTTTCTTCTGTGTTTCACACCCAGAAGGGAATCTCTGTAATAGTTAGGGTAGTTAATTATGTGTTTTGGCATTTGAAACGCGAAGAATTTTTATGTGCAAACAAATTCTTTCATGCCTTTACTGATTTTTGAAGTTAAGTTATTCACAAGCTAGTGATTCACAGTAATTTCAAATAATTCAAAATTTAAACTATTCAAATTTGAAAACTACGGGCACTAATAGAAAGTTTGCAATTTTTTGTACCTAAAGCAAAAATATTCACAAAGAAACTTTAAATACACACAAAAAATACAACTCAAAAATAAATAAAGCAAAAAAAAGCCCGCCTACTAGGCCAGCGGGGACTGCATACGACCCAGTAGGTCCACAGGGCAGCACAGCACAGGTAGGCCCAGAAGGCCTGCATTTGAGAGGAGCTCGAAGGAGCAGCCGCGGCTGGGTTTATAAAGCAGTGCGGCTGCACTTCGCTAGGTGAGGTGGGACTAAACTTTGCGCCCCTCGCCTGGCAGCGCACCCCCCTTTAGTACCGGGTCGTGGCACAAACCGGTACTAAAGACCCCCCCCCCTTTAGTACCGGTTGGTTCCACGACCCGGTACTAAATGGGTTGCGCTTCCCGCCGCTTGGCCTGGCCAAAACAGACCTTTAGTACCGGTTGGTGGCTTCAACCGCTACTAAAGATCCATCCTATATAGACAACACTTGAAAAAAATTTAGTTCCTCATCTCTTCACTCTGCCGCCGCCCCGTCCCGCGCCGCCCTGCCCCGATCGTCGCCGCCCCCGCCCCTCGTTGCCGACCCCGGCCGTCCCCGCCCCTCATCGCCGGCCCCGTCGACATCGCCGCCCCGGCCGTCCCCGTCCCCGTCGCCGCGCCCCGTCCCGGCCGTCCCCGTCCCCGTCGTCCCCGTCGCCGCGCCCCGCCCCGTCGTCGTCGCCCCGTCGTTGCCGCCCCGTCCCGTCGCCCCGTCGTCGCCTCGCCGGTGAGCTCGCCCCGGCCGCCATGTCCACTCACACACACACACACACACTACACACACACACACACACACACACACAAACACACACACACACACACACACATACATTTTTTGTTTTTTTTAGTTATACAAATAGTTAGAAATTTTTCTGTTTTTTAGAAATTGTTAGAAATTTAGAATTGTTAGAATAGTTAGAAATGTTAGAATTGTTAGAAATTTTTCTGTTTTTTAGTTATAGAAATAGTTATAAAAAAGTTAGAATTGTTAAAAATTTTTCTGTTTTTTAGATATAGAAATAGTTATAAAAATGTTAGTTATATATATATAGAAATGTTATAGAAATTAATGTTATAATTTTTTTTTTCTGTTTTTCAGTTATAGAAATATTAGAAATGTTAGTTATATATAGCACTGTTAGAAATGTTAGTTATATAGAAATGTTAGAAATTTTAGTTATCAAAATCCAATCATTAAAAAAATGTTACTTTTTGCGGGCATATAGCTAGTGTTTGTTCTCGACGATGCCCGGCCCGCATCCTCGCCGTCGACACGTCCGCGACGACGTCCGGCTGACCCATGTCCGGGACTGGGCTCCGCCGGGCTGGCACTGGGAGGTGCTTCCTGGAGGGGCGCGCCGCTTGATGAGGAACCCGGCCCCGGGTCCCGTCGTCGACCCTGATCTTGCTTGGTGGCGTTCGCGTGGGCCAGTTTTGGTACGGAGGGAGCCGGCCCCGCCGGAGGTGGTACGTCGTCGTGTCAGGGAGGAGGACGAGCACGTCCATCGCTACATGGTTGCGTTAGAGGGCGGCAGGTTCTCAAATACCTGGCAGTTTCTTCAGGGATCTCACTTCAGCTATGATCCTGTGAGGGTTCCTTCTCTTTGGGTGTCCACCGCCCGCGCCGTAGGAACCGCGAGTGTCCTAGATTCTTCTGTAGTATTCGATCTTTAATTAGCTACCTAGCTAGTGATGTACTATTCAATATTATATATTATTCGAGACGATGTATTCGAGATTAAATCTATTATTCGAGACGATGTATTCAAGATTATATCTATTATTCGAGACGATGTATTCGAGATTACATCTATTATTCGAGATTATACTTAATTGTTTTATATTTCTTTTGGCATTGTTAAATAAAAGCTATGGCGGACAATACCAACAGAGAGAGAGAACAGACCATGTTCGATATGATACGCGGGACAGATGATGATCAGAATGAAGAAGATTATGACGGCTCCGAATTTCTAAACAACACCGGAGAGGGTGATATGATGTTCAATCGCGACGACCGAATTGATGAAGTCATGAACTACGATTATGACCATGACGAAGAACATGTTGATCCTGAAACAACAAACACCGGCGAGGTATATATATTTATGTTAGCAGGAATCTGGTGATCATCACATGTTTTAAATGAGTTGAAGATATATTAACGAATCGATCTTTCTTCTTTCAGCCATCCGGATCGAGCAAATCTTTAGGCAAAAGGACGAAACGAGGCCCGAACAAAAAGTTGAAGGAGGGCGTAAAGTACAATATCGAGGCATTCAAACCTAATGGCGAACCATTAGCACCTAAGAATATTGCGGACAAGTTCGTTCGTCAGTGCGGAGTTCTTGTGAAGGACCAACTCCCAATCTCCCTTCAAGAATGGAGAGAGCCAGCAAAGCCACGTCCAAATGTTACTTTTGTCGACAAGAGTCAAAAAGAACTGCTTTGGGATACTCTCATGGAACATTTCACCCTACCAGATCATTTCATAGAAGCGGATGTGCAGAAACTCAAGAACGCTGCTTTTAGGAAGATGGCCAATGCATTCAAGAACCACAAGAGATGTGTATGGGAGAAGTACGTCAAGGGAGGAAGGAAGACTCCAGTATTCGAGGGGATACTAGAGAATCAAAGTGCTCATTGGGACGATTTCGTGAAATTCAAGGATTCAGAAATAGCTAAGGAACGGTCGAGAATAAACAAGAAGAATGCCGAAAAAAAGGATAAGTTCCATAAGCTGGGGCCAGGTGGCTACGCGGTGGCAATGCCTAAGTGGGATAAGTCTGAGAAAGAGATGGAGGATGCAGGTGTCACTCCGGTTACTAAGAGCTGGCCCCCCAGGTGCAGGAGTTGGTTCTATGCGCATGGGGGGAGTTGGACCCGAAGACAGGCAAAGTTTCGACGAAGGCATGTCTGAATGGAGCCGACGATAACATACTTGTTGCAATAGAAGAGGCTCGAACGGGGGTGTTCCTGCTGAACAGAGAGAACGACGAGCTTACGCGTGCCCTGGGAAATCCTGAACACCCGGGAAGAACACGAGGCAAGGGCGCTATTCCGTGGTATGAGGGGTTTTCGGACTGGAACGCTGACTACAGAACCCGTGCGAGAAGGAAGATTGCGGAGGAGAAGCAGAGGAAGATGGAGGAGGAGAAGAGGAAGCTGGACTATGAACGCCTTCAAGGCCTAGAATCAGCGCACGCGGACTTGGCAGACAAATTCCAGCGGCAGCAGGAGCAGATCGACTCACTTAGCCAGCAAAGGGGGTCTCAGCAGCTGCAGCAGCTAGCGATTGATCCATCATTGGATAGCACCGCCCCATCCATGCCGAGAAGCAGCGTGGGTTCTGCCCCGGACGACGCAATGCTGGATAGATACCCCGTGGATGACATCACGGAGAACACTAACTGCGAGCTACACGTCAAAATGAAGAACATGTCCATGAAGGTGGCGGACGCCGTTGCTTTTACAAATCCCCCAGGCAACCTTCCATTGCAACCCGATTCCAGCGGGCTATGCTCGTGTCTTGGTTGATGAGGTGGTGGACCCATATTATTTGGAGCTACAGCTTGACATTCCTGGAGGTGACGACGAGCACTTTCTCGGAGAGGCCAAACATCGTATCATCCTATGGAGAAAGGATTGCATCATCTTTCCAAGGCCACCGACACCGCGTCACCCGACTCCTCGTCGAAGTCCGCCACTGAGTCAGCAGAGTCCCGCTCCTCCAAGTCGACCAGCGCGTGAGGCCACTCCTCCTCCTCCAAGTCCGGCAAAGTGTCAGGCCACTCTCCTCCAAGTCCGACACAGCGTCAGACGTCCACTCCTCCTCCAAGTCCGGCAAAGTGTCAGGCCACTCCTCCTCCAAGTCCGGCACAGCTTCAGGCCACTCCTCCTCGTCCAACTCAGCCCCGTCAGCCGTCTCCGCCGCCTCAGCAACCGCAGAAGAGACACCCAACAACTATGGTGCGTAGCGGTACCAGTCGAGGTCATAGTACAGGAAGTACAGGCGGAGACAAGCGATATAAATATGGTCCAAACCTCACTACTCCTCTTCCTGAGAGGCCTTACGACAGGACCAAGGAGCAAACCAATGCCATAGTGCGGGCAGAAGTCGACGCCCATTTTGGACCGAAACCGCCACCGCTGCCAAGGGAGAAAGTGCATGTGGAAGCTATGGACCACTTCATTCGTATGGCTGAACCACCAGCTCCTAAGCCTATTGACACAGACTATGAGTGCCACATCAGGAAGTTACATCGAAAACGTCTACAGAAGGAGGCGAGCTCGAGCTCGAGCAAACAACAAGCAGCTATCAAAAAATGCGGGAGAACCGTTGCCCAGCTGGGAGAACAGTGGGCGCAACCGATCCCCCCGCTTGTTGTGCCGCCAAGAACACGTGACAGTACGCGCGGCCAATATTATTGTGGGCAAACAGTTTACGTTCCCCAGGTGGGCGCTGTGGTAATAACCCAGGAGCATATAACGCAGGCTGAAGAACTCAAGATCACTGTTGGACAACTCCTCGAGATCGAGGAAATGCCTGTGCTTACAGAGAAGGAAATAAAATGGCAATTTGTCCGGGGCCAACCTTTGGTCAGGCCAGAACATGTCAAGAAGCTCCCAACGAGAATGTACGAATTGCATCAATGGTACATGGACATTACCAAGAGATTCGATCGACAGTCCCTCATGGTGAAAATCAATAAGGATCATTACTACCATCTGAAACCTGTGACCGTTGAGTATTCTGAACTGTTTCAGTTATACAATCAAGACGCACTCGGCAAATCTATCGTCAGTTGCTATTGTCTGTAAGTGATTTCTTTCTGTAATTTAAGTCTCAAGCTAGCTGTATTGATCCTTTTGATCAATCATTACCTGTAATTATCCTCACTATATTCTTTTCTATGGTATTATGCAGGATGAAGATGTATGAAATGACAAAAGGTGGACGCTATGGCATTAGGTTCATTGACCCAAACATCGTTAATGAATACACATGGAAAATAAGCAAGTATTGTGAAAAGCAGGTAGAGGACAGCATGTTCGAGTTCTTGAAGCGCCTCAAATACAATGAAGATATACTACTTCCTTACAACTTCCAGTGAGTCACACTTTCTTGTACTACAAATTCTCTGTTTTTGCCTACTAGCTAGCTAGCTACATGTTTTTGCTTACATACGCCCGCTTAATTAAGACATGCAAACGTGTGTGCATGCAGATTTCGCTGGATCTTGTGTATCATTAGAGTTGACGTTGGAACACTTGAAATACTGGACTCACTACTCAAAAAAATAGTGACTATAACATCTTGTTTGGATAGTCAACAGGTAATTTCAATCATTATTAACTATATATCTCGGCCTATTTAGTTCGTCATTTCATGATATGAACTATTTAATAACCCCTTTATTCATTTTCTTTGTCGGCGGGCAGGGCTTGGGCAAGGTTCATCAGCGTCACGGAAGGCGAATGGAAACGGCAGCTGAGATGGTTTCGACCCAAGGTAAGTGATTAAGTAGTGCTAGCTAGCTGCCATCTTTTTAATATTATCACGCTTGATTAATTATTATCTGATCAAATTAAATTCCATTCTCGTAAAGGCCTTAAAGCAGGCGGAGGGGACTGATCTATGTGCATTCTGCGTTTGCGAGAACATTCGCATGATGACGTCCGAAAGGAGCAGATCTCAAAGACAGGAATGGGTACGCTTGTCAGAACACTATTCATAATTTCTGCACCATTATCGATATCTAGTCACACAACTAATACACATGCATATTAATCTCCTTCTTAACAGTTCACAGAGGTGCGGGACAAGCTCCTAGATACGGAGCGCGTAGAAGCACTTCAAGAGGAAATAGCGGGATTTTTGCTCGACCAGGTCATAAATCCGAAGGGAGAATACTATTACCCGCTATTGCCCCCATCGACCAAGTCATGAACCACTTCCAATTTGTCATCGTGCTTCGAAGGCACCAATTAGGCTAATGCAACTGGCTCCAAAGGCAACATGCATATGTATGAGAAATTGTATATATATAGCTATACATGTGTGTATGTGTGAATTAATATGGCGGTTTGTGAGACATTGATGATCTATATATATATATGATTGGTTCTACTAGCTACCATATATATGCATAACGTGTACAATGTGTAGTATCGTAAATTACCAGCAAACGAAAAAGAATTAAAATGGAAAACACAAAATTAAATGAAAAAGAAATCATAAAACCAAAAACCCCCCAAACATTTTAGTACCGGTTGGTGTTACCAACCGGTACTAAAGGGCTCCCGGCCCCCGGAGCTGGCTCGTTTCACGTGGTTTCCCTTTAGCACTGGTTCGTGCTGAATCGATACTAAAGGGGGGGGCCCTTTAGTGCCGAAACTTTTGTGCCGGTTATGGAACCGGCACTAAAGGGCCTTACGAACCGGTGCTATTGCCCGGTTCTGCACTAGTGCACTCACACGTGTACTCGATCGACTGAGGATATATTGTATGAGTTGTTCTCTATCTTCGCGCGTGTAATCATTGCATGGTTTGAGAATGTTTGTTACATACATCACATAATTGGAGTAACAGTTGTACAGTGGAATTTCCATGCAATTTTGGTCCATGATCAATTATAGTCAATTTGGTCATGTGATTTTTTCTGCACTTTAGACTTGTTAAAAATAGTTGTAGAAAGCTGAAATGAGGGATAGTTATCTGCCCATGGGGACTAGGAGGCATGGAAATTAGTACAAAAGAAAAAAGAAGTAAAAAATGTTCTTGATAAATCATCACTTTTTTCAATGTGAAGTATCAACTTTGTTTTGAAACAAACTCGTTAACATGCGAATTTCTCATAATAACTGTGTTTAATGTTTCATTTTTCAAATGTTTATATTATTTCCATTTTATAAAGTTCTCACGTTCTGTGCTTATGCACTAATGTACACCTTGTGAAATGGTTGAAGGAATGTACGCGTACATTTTATAAAGTTCTCAGGTTCTGTGCTTAAGCACTTAAATTCATCTTAAGAAAGATATTTCTTGTGGTAGATTGGATAAACTCGTGTACATGACATGTACCCATTCTAGTTTGCAGTGTATTTAATTTAGGGTAATAACACATCTTCAAAGCAACATTTTGAACACAAGTTTGGACATAACACGTAATCGTTGTTTGTCCTTAATGGTAGATAAGTTCACCAAATTATTTTTGGTTCAATAAGAAAAATATGTTGGTTCTCGAAGCACTAGGGGCTGGGGCCCACACACTCATAGCTGTGGCACCAATGGGCGGAAGTAGAAGGCCATTTTGGACAAAATTCACGGTCAAAGCTTTTGGCCAGATAGAAACGGTGTGGAGGGGCAAAACTAAATAGCTTTTTTGTATGGGTAAAACTAAGCAGAGAAGCCAATTTGAGGGCATAACCGCATAAATGTAAAAATTTGTTAGTATCTAGCTTGTTTCTTCCTATATCTAACATATAATTGTCTATATCTTGCAACGGAGGCATACATATTTTAATACGATAGTATATAACAATGGCTATTAGAGCGCTCAATGCAAATTTCTCTATGGCAATCTATCCAAATGCAAAACTGAAGCGTCCTGGATGGCTGAGGCCGAGAAGATACTGTGTGAAATTGAATGTCGATGGTGTTTTTGACCCCCGACCTGCTACAGGGCACTTATGGAGCAGTCATTAGAGATTCAAACAGGGAGTTTATTGCTGCTGGTAATGGAAAGATAGAATGGTGTGGGGATGCAATCATGACGGAGGCGATGGTCTTGCGTTTTGGACTTAATCTAGCATCATCAGTAGGGTGTAAACGTACTGAGGAAAAATCAGATAATATGGAGGTGATTGAAACGATGAACAATGACGGTCGCTCTTTTAGAGTTGATGCAGCCATTTTCGATGATAGCTATCACATTGCATGTCATTTCCCACATGTAATATTTGAGCATGTTTCTAGAGAAGCTAATTGTGTAGCTCATGAGTTAGCCTGTTTGGCTAGGCGAAGGTGTGTGATGGGTGGATGGAAGATCCCCTTGATGAAATTGGCATCTCTCTTGTAAAGATGCTACTATAATCACCATGCAATTACTAAACAGTATAACTCAGCTAGCTAGGGTCCCTCACAGCGATTTGATGTCCTATACTGTTGGATCCCGCAAATGGATGTACTAGATCGTTTGAACCTTCACCCGTACGCCGTGCGTTATTGGTAAGCCCAAACGTCACAGGGCCGCTGCTCTGGAGATGGACCTGGAAGCCCTATCGTTAGTCGGGCCAAGAAACTCCCGCAGGGCCTGCTAGACCACGTGAGTCCACGCAAGCCCAGGCTCGTGCCCCGTCGATCATCCCTTTCCTTCTCTCGCGAAACCTAATTGCGTGATGGCGGCGGCAGCGGACGGCGCCCAGATGCCGGTGACATCCTCTCTCCTCCATCTCGTGGTTCTTCTCTCCCCTTCCATGGCAGTACATCATGCCGCCGTGCTCTCCCCTCGATGTTCGCCCATGTGTCTGATCAAAAACTTTAGTGGCAAACATGTTCCACGTGAATGACGGGCTGGGAGCAACAACTCTAATGTTCGTTCTCGTGGAGACTTGCCTTGTAACACCTGCAAAAAATCGTTTCTATTATGCCCATCTGTGTTCCTACAGTCTGCAGAGTGGCTCATGGCAGGGAAGCTGTGTTGTCTTTGCCAGGTGCTTAACTGCAGGAAAACCAATATCATAACTAGCCTAAAAATGGTGTTGAGAAGGTAGGTAATATGCGATGTTGCTCTTGTTCCTCTCCTTTCTACCTCGTTGATTTTTTTAGTTCTAATTGAACTAGGAAGGTCAACCGCCCCAATGATTCAGGGTTGTCGCATCCTCTATGTGAATGTTGCTTCCAGGATTAGCAAGGAGAAGAGTGACAAGGAGATCGTCTAATAAGAATATAAGTAAATTCATGTTGCCATTGACAGTGCCTGATCCACCATCTTCCAGGATCATGCAACAATAGTACTTTTTGACTTGTACTATTGTTACGTATTAGAAAGTGTAAGAATGCAGTTTTTAGTCATTTCCTTCCAGAAGATTGTATATGTTTTGATTTATGGAGTTATCATCTAATGCTTATTGATTCCTGTTTTCAGTTCGGATTTACCTCTAAAACATTGCATAAATTCTTGCACATATTGTACTTGATTTCTGGAATTTCTTGCGGTTTAACTACATGTAAGATCTATGCCGTATTTCATAAGTTGTTTGTCTTCATGACTGATTAGATGAAGTAGACAGTATTTTCTTGTCTCACAAATGATTTTAACTTATATGATGTACACATCTTTCAAGAACTATTGCAAATTATATCAGCAGTACATAAGTCAATTTAAGATGACATGCCAAACCAAAGAGAAGGGAGAAGTCGAAACATGCAAAATTAAAAAGGATAAGAAAGAGGAGGCAAAGACATGATATTTATAAAATTAAAAACGTTCCAGCTTAGTAATTTTTTTCATGTTTTTGTTTATTCTATTGTTCTATCGTTAGAAGGGACAGGCGCGGCAACACGCGCTATCTTGGTCTAGTAAAGGATTGTTTGATGTCAAAAAAAGATAGCCCATGATTTAGTTGTCCATATTAATCTGATTGTGTAATAAAGTTTTTATTCGATAAACACTTATTGGTAAGTAGGTGGGGCATTTAATGCACATTTCAAAGAAACCTGGAAGAGAAACTAGGGATGGAAGGAAAACATCTGAATGGAAGGTGATGTCTTGGTGTCTCATTGTTACATACATAATATATATTTAGTATCTACACGATGAACCGTCGCACCTTCTTTTACAAGGAAGGTGATGATCCATCTTCATGCCTGCCAAGTCTCATTTGTGTAACAGTTTCACTCAAGGTATACCAGGCATGTGCTGGCTGATGCTTGCACAAAACACCAGGGCGTGGAGGATGACCACACAAAAGAGGTGGACGGGCGCTCGGTGTTGGCCACAAATTACGCCGGCGATGTGGGGCCAGGCGGTGCCGGAGTCAAAGATGGCGAGGTTGTTGACGTAGGAGGTGGAGGATAGAGTTAGTGCGCAGGTGAACACGCCAGAGGCACATGACGCAGTGGACATGGAGGGTGTCGTACACATAGAAGCAGTTGCCACTCCGCTGTAAAAGTACATCACGTACATAACAGGTTAGGCTGCTAGTTGGCAGTAGCAAGATTCAGTTTATTTTTCACAAGCTAACAGCAGGATCTAGTGTACTGAAATCTTTTGGACGAAATTAAAGCATAAGAAATAATTCCGCTCAAACATATACAATACGTACCAGCAGCGGTCGTGGATTCCCGTACACGGAACGGGATACCACTTTCAACTTCAGAATATATGATCAGATTGCTGTTCCTACTGTAGGGACTGTATATATAAAAAAGAGAACTGAAATCAAGGCACATATTTAATGAGAAAGCACAAGAAATACTATTGCGTATCAGTAAGGCTAGTTATAGTGGGAGTAACTTAGCTAGTAACATAGCGCACTTCAAGAAAATTCTGCTTATGTGGCAAGTAATTACTGTAATATCGCGCTTTCCAAGACAAGATGAGTCTACGAGCTAATAAATGAAGTCATCTATGATACTACTATTATGTTACTTTGCATTATGAAGGTAGTAACTTAGACTAGTGTCCAGCCTAAGGCTTACCTTCATTTGCGTCATGGTGGATTGGCCTCAGATTACTCTGGTGACGTGGGCACATGTTTGTGCCGGAGTAAAAGATGGCGAGGTCGACGTACTGAGTTGGGACCACAGGAGAGTAGCAAAGCACACAACTAGCGGGCCGGCACACCAACCAAAGGAAGACGATGGGGATGACGTTGATCGAGCAAATATCAGCATCTGCCGCCCCATGGAGCTCAGCACGCCGGTGAGGAAAGGGAGAGTGGCTTGGTTCCGCGTGCAGGAAAAGGTGGGCCGCAGCAAGCACGTCGAGTGGGACGCCATGGCTTGGTGCGCGTCACCGGTGTAGGGGTTTTGTTGTGTCCACATAAATGTGTTTGCCACTCTGCTGAAAAGTAGATACAAGACATGTTATGTTGTTAATTAGTCCTAGTAGAAAAGTTCAATTTATTCATGAGTTAACAACAGAACCGAAATCAGAGCGTATGACGTCAACTATGTGAAAACAGGTAGTACATACCAGCAACGATCCCGGAGTTGTGGACACAGACTATGATACCACCAATTTAAGCTTCAGAACGATCCCAGAGCTGAAGAAAATAGGGAACTGAATTTATAAAAGCAATGCTGACTTCATTGGGATTAGAGAAAATATTATTGGACATCACTAAAGGACCTTTTTTTTTTGGTTCACGGTGACCTGGACGAATTCCCAGCGCACATGCTCCATCGATCAGCTTGGCTGATGGTACAACAGAGACAAATTGTGTTATCCATCATTCGGAGCAGCCATGAATCATGAATTCCTTCGGGTTTTGCTTCGCCAATTGGAAGTGCACTTAGCAGAAAACCTGGATGATCGCACAAGTTTACAAGTCAATGCAATGCAAACCCAAAAGGCCAGCATATTGAACAGGATATGGCCAGTTTTGACGGACAGAACGGCCAAATGACCTTTCTGGAGTTGCTGCTTCAGAAATTCCTCCATTGCTGTTATTTCTTGGATGGAAGAGCTATGTCCTGCGCTAACTGATAGATCTTTTGCGATTGTTCCATAGAATCTGAGTAACTGCACTTCGTCAGTTTAGTGCAAGACTGGACATATTGAAATCTTTAAAAGAGCATACGCAATCAATATGTCAAAACATACATGCACCATCATCTATCCTGTGTCCTGACGCGGAATAGGATACCATGTCTTGAGCTTCAGAATACATGCATGTTGGGTTACTTGTACTGATCAATGGGTGCAGAAATGAATTGGCAAATGGCCCATGGAAATCAAGTATAGAACATGCAGATTCCATAATGTGGAAGTTAGGATCATATTCCAAACCTCAATAAAACATTACAATTGCCTTATAGTACGTGACAGGACAAAGATAGTGTCTCATACCTCCGTTTTTTTATTTGATACTATTACAAATGAAGGACTGATGAAGAACAAATGCCACATAATATGTGTCACAGAACATACCTATACGTTCAGGATGTTCCTGAGAGAAGTAAGATCGTAATCAGAACATTACCTTGTAGAAATAAAGCTCGCGACATTGGAATGCTCTGTACGAAGATAGTCTCTTACCTCCTTTTTCGATTGACATTGTTGCAACGTTGAAATTGTCAGAGAGCTACCATCAGAAGTGTTGTTTCTCTCCAAACGAGGCACAATTTGCAGATGCAGAATGAAGTCATGCTACCAACTGAACTATTAAACCTGCTGGCATATGCTCCATTATTCAGGTCTGCATACAGTTCTGAAAAAAAAATGATTGCAGTGTATATTGCATTAATCTTGCGGCTAGAAAATTCCTACTCGATGACATTTTCCAGAAGGGAAACCGTGCAACTGCTACATCGAAACTGTGATGTCATTGCAAAATAAGTGCATTGTAGTAAGAGAGAGAATAAAAGGTAGCAAAACTGTAAATCAATAGTCCAGCTTGTAAAAAAAGAAGCTCTGTTCCTATCAGTTACAAGCATGTGAATGGAATACAGATTTCGTGTAAATTAACAAAGAAGGAATCCAAAAAGGCTGCATGTAGTGTGAATGGGGAAAAAAGAACAAAGGAGCAGAAGCTGATTTTTGTACTTACCGGCAGATTGACTTGAATGTGTGATCCTAATGCACCTAGTTCCACAACGCCGATAGGATACATCTACCACCCTACAATTGAAACATGTAGCCCGTCAGGTCTCAGAAGATACACAAATGGGGAGGCATCACCTCGAATTATGACCGGGGACAGGTGACATACATGTTCCTTAAGAAGTCTATCCAAAAGTCTGAAGAATATTATCAATGCATTAAGGCACAGGAGAGTAAGGGATTCCTGCAGAAACAAACTTGAGATTTTGTAAAAGAGCACCTGACTAATTCGAAATAACATAAGAAGGAACATAGTTCTGAGATGTATTGCGAACCCGGGGATCATATTTTTCTCCAATCTGAGTTCTGCTCAAGTCCCAAATGAACAGAAGCAAGTGCCTCAATAATTAAGTGTTTACATGTTGCCCACTTGTCAGCCGAGCAATAAGATGATGATGATGATGATGACAAATCAGTGTATTCTCCTTGACACTGCAGCTGGCAGTCTGGACCTTTGCAATTCCATTGCCTATTGTAGTTGAACTCATTGTCTAGGCCACCCTGAACACGGGGGCCACCTGAATATTTTCAGCAACAAGTGTTATCTACATCAATCCATTATCATGATTCATGATATATAGACAAAGAGGGAAATCATATGTACTAATCTAAGAGGGACATCATGCCAATTGAGCAAGCACAGAAAAACTCATCTGACATGTATTGTTTTGGCATTTCTAATCGATAAGCATTTATATATGAACGCAACAACCTTGAACGGACGGAGAAATACAATTTGGGAATCTACGAGCCCAACACACCACGAATTCTTAAGGATTCAAGGGAATGCGAGATGCTGCAAGAGAGAGAGAGAGAGAGAGAGAGAGAGAGAGAGAGAGAGAGAGGGGAGCAGGGAAACCCCGAGATTCGAGAGGGAGCGGCGAAGATTCCCACCGTTCCCAGATCCCCCGCACTGGTCCTCCCTACTTTAGTTCAGTATAGGAGTATGCTGCGATTGAAACATGTTAGCCCGTCAGGTCTCAGAAGCAAAGCCAGGCATATGGTATGGGGAGGCATCACCTCAAATCAAATTAAGTCTAGGGTGGGTTACGTACCAATTTATTTGTACCAAAAACCATGGGTCACTTTCTTCCAATTTCTTCGCTTGATCAGTTACCTCAGGACTACAATACCATACTTGAAGTCTTTCCAGTGAAGCGGGGAGGCCCTCCTTGGGCGGCAGGCATTGCATTTTCACACAACCCGAGATCTCTAGTATCTTGAGAGATGAAAGGCCACGTAACCCTTGAGGGAGGGACTGCAGATTCTTGCAATTTTCAAATCCGAGATGTTTGAGAGAGGTGAGGAGCTGCAGCGCTTGCTCTTGCTCTTCCGTGAAGGTTGTCACCCACTGATCACAACTGAAATTCAATGTGTGGAGGTTTGCGGCAAGGTGGCTGCAAACAGGAGCAGTAAGCACTGCCGAGATGCTATCCACCATGAATTCTTCCAGCTGGAATGAACATGCATGCATTAATTTGCTCCTTGCAATCTCTGACAACAGATCCCCTGCTATAGACATGTTCCCTTTTTCCGAATGCCCAGAATTTATGATCAATTTTTTGAGGTTAACTGTGATGAGAGGATTGAACCCATCCATTGATAGTTTGTCACAAAACTTCAGGCTTAAACTATTGAGAGAGGTGAGGTTTGAGAGCAGACCCATTGACTGTATGCTTGAGTCGTTGTAAATATCAAGTCCCTTGAGGTAAGTAGGGAAAGGCTTGATGGCATGGACTCCTCTGACTACTTCTCCCATGGGCCACCAAGAGAACAACTTCCCACAAGCATATCTTGTAAATGATTGGAGAATCCTGAGTACAGAAAGTCCTCCATCCTCCACAGGCAGAAATTCAAGGCTCTTACACAAGTATAAGGTAACATGGGAAAGCGCTGGGAAATGTTCCAAAAGATCCGAAAATAATTCTCCAGTAATACATAAACCACTTATGTGAAGATTCCGAACAGAATGGAAAACAACACCATCAACTAGTTCTTTGAGGTTTGAAAACGAAATGTGTGACCCACACACAATTTTCATATACTCTACTTCATTCAAATTGTGGAAGGCCAAAGCACCATCATACTGTTCAATAGTGAGTCTCTTCTTTCTTTCCAATCGTAGTGATGAGCTACGATTGATCAGTTGCATATGTGATAGTGTGGAGGTATGAGGCATGGGTGGAAACTGAGATAACTTGGGGCAGTCTTCAATATAAAGACTGAACAAGTTGGTAAATAGGTCAGAGTATTCCAAGAAGGGAAACGAGCAGAGAGAGGGACAATCTACTAGTGTGATACCTTCAAGCCTTGAAAACAGATGGCTATTAGGCTCCCCAACCCACTCCTCAAGTTCTGGCATGTCTTTCAAATCAAGTGTCTTTAGGTGCGTGAAGCTTCTTCCTGTAACAGTACTAAAGCCAAGCTTCAACACACGCATTCCAGAAATACTCTTCAATGTGAGGTTGGTGAGGTGTGGTATCTGCTCAAAAGCTGGAAAAGTGACCCAAGATAGACCCTCTAGATGGAGAGACTCCAACCTTTGTGTGATGAAGTCATCACACAACCATCTAGGACAAGTGGCAACTCCAGGATTTGTAATGCCAAGAACCCTAAGATCAGGATGTGGTTGAAGACCTTCAAGAACATCATCATCCACAGTCTTGTGATTTGCACCCCAAACTAATCTCAACTCTTTCAGATTTCTCTTATTTTTCAGTTTGGCAGCACTAGCTTCTCCTTTGGATGCAACAGTTTCAAGATTACATATGCAGAGTTCTCCTCCTAGCTCTTCCAAATCCCCCAGCTCACTTATTTCAAATCCAACACCCTCTTTCTTAACATTGAACTCTTTTAGCTCACGTAAACACTTCATCTTTCCAACCTCAGGAATATTGGAATGGAGTTCTTTAGAAGAGAAAAAATGGCGTAAATTTATAAGGCGACTAAAGTCTTTGGGCAAATTTTCACTACCACGCCAGAGACTGAGGTCCAGAAATTTCATGTGGTTAAATCGAGACAATGTGCTAGGTAAAGTCATTTCTTCTAAGGGGTCGGGTGAACTAATTTTAAGGTATTGGAGGTGGATAAGATTTGAAAAGCTCTTGGGCAAAGATTCTATAGTGTTAATTGCTATAAAAAGAATTCGAAGACCTTTGATTTCTTCAAATACATCTTTAAAAATCTTAGCTATTCCTGCATTAGGTGACCCAAAAATCATCAAAGTCCGCAAATTTCCAATGTCTATTCTACCCTTTAGTTTACCCATTTCTTCTTCAAAACTTTCACCGCATATATCTTCTATAGTGATTGATAAGTGCCTAACAGATTGTGGGATGTTATCCGCACTAAAACTTGAACACCTTATATTGACGCATTCTTGCGATGAAACATTCCGGGATAGTTCGTGCAATAAATCATGCATCACATAGTATTGCTCATCATAACTATCAACTCTCTTGATGAGGAAACCATTTTCTACTAGTTCTTCTAAGTAATTCTTATCATGTTTGCAACTGGAGTTCTTATCGTGTTGGCAACTAGAGTCCAATATACCTATCGCGGTCCAAAAGCTAGTAGTTTGTAAATTATAAAACTTGTAATCTTCCGGGAAGAGGGCACAATATGAAAAACGTTTTTTTAGAAAGAAAGGAAGGTAATCGTAGCTAATTTTTAGAGATGGTAAAATATCATCAGTATTTTTTGCATTTTGCCACTCATCCTTTTCAAGAACTTCAATCCAATATTCCCGGGAAATGGTTTTCCTCAATAAACGACCAACTGTATTGGCGGCTAGGGGCGAACCCTTTAGTTT
Organism: Aegilops umbellulata; assembly: GCA_032464435.1. Classification (NCBI taxonomy): domain Eukaryota; kingdom Viridiplantae; phylum Streptophyta; class Magnoliopsida; order Poales; family Poaceae; genus Aegilops; species Aegilops umbellulata. The sequence continues at coordinate 3,085,469 of CP136057.1, read as the reverse complement.
CTTTGCAATATCCTTTGCAACATCAATTAACTCATCTTCATAATACCCAGGTTTGTTATGTACAAATATGCATGCTTCAAATAATTTGAAAAAGTCATCACCTTCCAAACCATGCAGTTCTACTAGATCAGTTGTTTTCACCATTTGTACTACTAATGGAAACCGAGTTGTAACAAGAACCATGCTTCCCATAATTTCCCCCTGTTTGAATGGAACTAACAGGTCGTTCCAATCACTTTCATTGTTGCATGTCCAAATGGCATCCAAGACAATTAAAAACCTTTTGGACTTCAGTCTTTCTATAATGGATTTTTGAATCTGGTCTAAACTGGCTGTTTCAACTGTACATTCGTATTTTTCATTTTCAATTGCTGGTATGCACCTAAGGATCTGCTGGGTGAGGTTGGTCACATCAAAACCAGTTGAGACACATACCCAGACCCTAACATTGAAGTACTCCTCAACCCTTTTCTCATTATACAAGTTTTGGGTGAAGGTTGTCTTTCCCATGCCCCCAGGGCCAACAAAAGGCAGAACAGAAAGAGTTTGAGCAAGATATGTGGTACCAGTGAGCGCACTTATAGTTTGCTCAAAGATGACTCCCCTCCCATACAGTTTATCTTGTGCAGCTACTGAACTCGTGGGAGGCCTTTTGTGGGTGATAGGTGTGCTTGTTGCATTGCTACTGTGGTTTTGAATTTTGAGCAAGTCAGAGACAGGTCCACACCTGGTGTTCAATTCCTCTATTACGGACTTGATTCTATTGGACATATCCACTCTGTCAAAAGACAACTTATGAACAGGGTCACCATCCTTACCACTACCAGACTTGGTTGCTCTGTGTGGGTTACTATTAATAGCATCCAGAGCAGAATCATCATCCTGAGTATGCGAACGAGAAAAGCATGCAAACCAGTTACCGATGGTGTGGTGAGCAGCATGGCGGACATGGAGGGCAGGGCCCTGGACCCCACCGCCCAGTTCCGGAGCGGCCTCCTTGGTGTCGTCGAGCTCGTCCTGGATCATGAAGTAGTGGAGCTCATCGAGCATGTCCTCAGCCTCGTCAGCCTTCTTGCTCAGCTTCTCCAGCAACCGGTAGAGGCCAGGGTCGTTACTCACGTCCCTTCCCTGGGATGCATGGAGCAGCGCTTGCGTGTACAAGAGCTTCTCTTGGATGTCATGGAAGTTGAGGCCCAGCTCCTTGCTGGACACGTATGCGGCCACCAGGTCGTCAGACAGCTTCGCGAGCACCTTGCCCAGAAGCCAGTTGGCCGCACCGACGGCCGTCTCCATCTCGGGATGGCCCCGAGCGCGGGCCGGCTAGGCTAGCTAGTTGGTCTGTGTGGTGGGAGTTTTGTGTGTGTTTTGGGTAGAAAGGTAGCAGTGTGAGTGCATCTTGCAGGAGCCTCGATGGCTCATTTTATAGCTGCTCCAGGCCAAGGGCAGGTTCCACTCAATAGTGGTATTTCCAGTGCAATAAAAATACTCAGACTCTGTTTGCCCCTTGAACGATTCGTAAGGTAATCATCTAGGAAGAAGATTCTCTAAACTAAATTAAGTGTGGTGTAGTTACATCTCACATGGGGATCAAGCTGGAGTTTACCAGATCAGCCGATGCTGATCCATCGGCGATGAATTAGCTACCGTCATGCACCCAGTAAGGAAGCATCCGAGAAGAAGATTCTGTCCAAGTATATTATGAGCAGCGTACTTAGTTGCATCTCACGTGTGGATCCAAGGTTTATTCCTCTAATCCAAGTGTATAACTATAACTGCTGTTAGATCTAAACTTGGTAGACGAGCCTGCAACATTGATCAAAGAAGAGCCTAAGTTAATTAGCCAGCCCAGATCATGCTAGTGGTGACTGGCTTCAGTTAGAAAGGATGGAATTAGCAACGGTCGATCGATCCAATCCGTGGTACTGGCAACCAAGCAAAGTCAATGGTACGGTTGATTGGCTGTGCACTGAAGCAGGAAGCATCCAATTAAGGGGCCATCTAGCTCCGGTGGTTTCTTTAAACTGACTTATACACTGATAATTAGTATATAAGATCCAGACTTGAGCGACGGGCCAGCATGTGATGGAGGGTGCGAAGAGGAGCTGTATTCAGCCAGCTGCTAAGGTCGGTGGTAAGTGATCGGCAGCATGTGATCCTGACTAGATTCAATAAGAAAAAGAAAGGATGCTGCACTGCGTGTTTGTACTTGTTGGATCGGTGAGGACTGGGGACCTAGCAAAGTCAATGGTACCGTTGCTTGGCTGTGTGCTCAAGGAGAGGAAGCATCCAAGAGAGTGGCCGACTCTCTCCTGATGTTTCTTCGATCGTGACTCAGCTTCAATCAACTGGAAACAGAAAGGATGCTGCTAAACCGCGTTGTCTGTCTTAATTTTAAGTTGTGAGGGTGACGTCGACCAAATTCATCTCTATTGCCTTCGTTCAGTAACTGTGCGCTAGCTGCTGCAAGTTTTCAGAGAGTAACTCAAATGAACTTCAGACTAGCCTTAATAATATATAGTTCATGACGCACAGTGGAATTAACCTAGTGAAAAAAGAAAATCCCCCTTGCCCACGCATCATCCCTGCGCAGGCGACCCGGGCGGCCGCGCCACACCCGCCTCCGGCACCCCTCTCCACCCTCCCCTCGCCTTCGCCGCCGGCCGGAGCCGCCGGGGCAAAGCCCCTCGCGGTGGCTGGTGGTGGGGCACCATCCCCCCTCTCCCTTAGGTGGCAGTGGATGCGAGACATCCTGCCTGGGATGAGGCATCGGGCGGATGCGGGGCCTGGCGGCGTGGTGGCGGGTGCTGTGCGACGATGGTGGGATGGCAGCTTGAGCGGCGACCAGGTTCCAGATCTGGGGTCTAGGGCCTCGGGTGCTTCTAGCGGGCTCCCATCGTCGGTTAGCGTGCTGCTTTCTGGTCGGCCGCGTGTTAGGGCACGCCTGCTCGTGACGGCCGGATCTGGCCGGTAGGTGGTGCGGGCCAAGGCGGCTTTGGCCGGAGGCTGTTGCTCTGCCCCCTCTCCCCCCCGACATGGCGGTGGGGGTGCTCTAACTAGCTTGGGGGGTATGGCGTCGGCTGAGTAGGGAGGTGGTGTGTGTCTAGGTGGGGTACGGCAGCGCGGTGTCGGGTTTCTGCAAACAGTGTAGCTTGGTGGTGCTAGCCTCCTTCCCCTAGATGTGTAACGACAGTGCGTGGGGTTGGGCCGGCGCCGGTGGTGCCGGACGCATGCGTAATGGGGGAGGTCCAGATTTAGGGTTCATGCTCGGGTAGGCCAGTTCGATGCCCGGGGCGGATCGGAGCCTGTGCCTCGGGTAGGTCTGGTTAAGCGTGGCTTGGGATTTGCTCGCGGGTGATGCTTGTGCTCTCCGTAGGTAATGTGGTCGGTGTTGGTGGTCGTCATATCGTGGCTTCGGTAAGCAGATCGACGCTAGTGGCCACAGACATGGCGTCGTGCGAACTCGCCTAGGCCAGGGCTTTGGGCTTGTTCACCGACCGCTGTCGGCAGTCGCGGAGTCGTGTCCCCCTAATCCACCAGGGTTGGGTAGGGACGCAGGTGTGGGTGCTTCCTACGGTGGAGGCGCCTACCCAGACTTGGTGACTGATGCCGGGCTAGGAGTAGATGGTGTGCCTCTGCTCCTCCTATTGTGGTTGAGTGCGTGGTGAAGTGAGCGAAGCACAATGTCTGGTAGCAGGGATGGCAGGGTGGCGGCCCCAGATGGTGGTCCGCATTAGTGGCTCTCCGGCGGGCACCATAGCAGTAGTGGTGGCTCTCTTTCCGGATTGTGTGGGCAACAAAACGTGCAATGAAGGGTGGCTCAAGCGTGCTCGCTTCCCTCGCGGGGGAGGGCCCTGATCCGGATATGGGGATCTGACCTCGTCACACTCGTCCTGGCGGCTTCTTGGTGACACACATGAGCTGCCGAGGAAAAGCTCAGCGCCTCGACGCCGACGATGATGACACCTGTGGGTGTTGCGCTCTTCTTGAAGACGTCGTCGTGGTTCTTCTCTCCATGTCAGGGCTCCGGGAGAAAACCTTTGTCCACTATGGACTCGGCAGCGGCGACGCTCGGCATCGTTTTCCCTCTTGATCGAGGGTGTTATCGTGGAGTTTAGTTGTACTAGGTGGATGCGTGTTCGTGTGTTTAGATCTCCTGTGTTCTTTGTTGGTAGCGTAGTCGTGTGTTCTACGTGATCCGAGTATCCTAGGATCGGCTCTATAAGAGGACTACCTCACTATCTTGTATCATTTGGCCGTGTACTCTGTTTGGTTGTTGCTTTATATATAAAGCAGGACGAAAGCCTGTTTCGAGACATATACAGTTTATCAATGCAAATCACTTTTATGATTTACTACTATCTTCTGGTATATGGGTGACATCCGTACATCTTGATCCAGAGAGAGTTTTAGACATATATACAAGGACTTGGTGTTTTAGAAATGCCAGAATGGTCGATCGATGAATCGTTCGGTAATAACTAAGCAAAGTGAATGGTATCGTTGCTTGGATGTGCACTCAAGGAGGAAGCATCCAATTAAGCTAGGGGCCAGCGAGCTCCGGCAGTTTCTTTAATCTGAGTCGTACTACTGATTTATTGGATCCAGAATTGGTCGACGAGCCGGCATGTGATGAAGGAGGTGTGGGAAGAGGAGCTGTAATTAGCCAGATGCTAAGCTTGTGAAAAATAAAGCATGCTGCTAAACTGCGTTGTTGCTCTTATTTTTAATTTTGCAGACATGGGTGACAATATATGCATGGTGCAGGAGGTAAGCAGGGTGACCTTCCCTTCCTCATCATGAACACATCTATCACCCGACTAATTAAATTAAATTGAAAAAAAGATTATTGGGTTAGATCATCTTCAACATATGCCAAAAAATATTCGCCTTGTCAAACAAAACTGTCATTTGATATATTTTGAGCCCTAAATTTTTGTATGTATTTTGAAAAATATAAAGGCAGCTCCAGCAGCTGTATGATGTCAAAATAATTTGCTACTATTTTAAAATTTTGCTACATATGCTGCAAGATTGTAGCACCTCGGCTGCCTAAAACCAAAACGTTGTGCCGAGAACCCAACCGTCGCGAAGACTTCCCCGCAGCCGACCGTCGCCACCCCACGCCAATTCCGGCCCGTTCTCACCGCCACACGTAGTCACCGTGACTTCGCCGGCCTCCCCCATCTATATCCTCAACCTGTTGCTCGGGACGTCCACCGCAACCCCCGCGACTATCGCCGAATCTCGAGACACCACCAACTAATTCCTTAGATTGTAATCATTCTCCGGCCCGCCACCACCCAATATGGTCCCCACGGCACCATCGTCACCCACTTATGATGATTAGCTACCGCCACGATCAACAACAAAAGAAGGGTAGGAGAGAAGGTTTTTGAGCACCAGGAAAGTTTTTCATGTAACCTATTTACCTGTACACTTTGTCGTGCTTCATGAACTTAAAAGTATGACTAATTTACAGATTCTGTTAATGATTGTGGGTTGTTGTTTTGATATGTTGTTGTTTATGAGAAACATATGTTGTTTATTAGAATTTGTTGTTATTTATGATGTCCTCTTTTTTTAACGGTGTACTCTCTATTATGATGTGTTGTTATGCATAAATTATACCAAAAGTCCTATTCTCATCTCGAGCTCAAATGATCTCTGATGAACTGTAAAACAAAAAATAATACTAAACAAATTTTCAAGAAATAGAATTTTTTTGTGGCAAACTTTGAAAAATGTTTTGTATCCTTGCAATATTTCAACACGAAATGACATTCGTAGATGGCCTGGGAAGAAAAGCAAAATCAGCACTCAAAAATGTTTTCAAAACTATCATTTTGGAACATCATTTTTGTTTCTTTTGCCACACCTTCTACGAATTTCATTCCATGCTGAATTTTTTCAAGCAGATAATTTTTTTTGCCAAAGTTTACAACAAAAACAATTCAGATTTGTTTTTAATTCTTTTAGTATATTTTTTGATTTTACTGTTCACCAGGGAGCATTTGAGTGCGGATAAGGAATTCCTAAAGTGAAACTTCCAAAACTTTGACTAAATTTATAGAGGAAAATATCTACGTCTATAATATTAAATAAATATAATTATATACATCATTAAACATATATTTATATTATATTTATTTGGTATTATTTTTTCTGATGCTTTTCTCACTAAACAAGGTTTGACTTTTAGGAAATCCTATGTGCACTACATTTTTTTAATAGAGGGAGTAATTATATGATGTTTTTTGATGAATATGTGCTTCTCAAATTGATGCTTTGCATACGTGCTTATTTTGCCCCGCGGGTACCCGTTTACCCTATCGGGTTATGGGTATGAAAAAAATTGGGACATTTACATTTATGTCCCTAATTTGCGCCCACCCTCAGATTTACCCCTAATTTCAAAGCCTGCTCAAATTTGCCCCTCCGCCGTTAGGTGCACTTACAGAAATGCCCTTCTGTGCCGTTACCGTCCGGTCAAAGCAGGTCAAAGCTGGTCAAAGCGCTTTGACCGTCCTGAAAAAAATAGCAAAAAATTCTAAAAAATCTGAAAATTTATGGGATCAAAGATACTCAGGTTCGCAAGGTGCGTGCAAGCTTTCATGCTATTTGGACATTCCAGGAGCTCGTGTTAAAGGAAAAACAATAAATATGTAAGCATGTGAACAGAAAATTGAAAAAAATAGCAAGAAAATTCAAAAAAATATGATTTTTTTTTGGCATAAAAGAGGCTCGGGTCTGCAAGCTGCGTGCAATTTTGTTGTTGTGTTTGGACATTGGAGGGGCTTGTGGAGAAAAAAACAAAATCTGGCTCAGGAAAAAACTTGGGAAAAAATGACTATTTTGTATTTTCTTGCTAGAGCACCTCGCATGTCATTTGATCACAAAAACTTGCAAGCACCTTGTGCACCCAAGCCTCTTTGATGCCAAATAAATTCATATTTTTTTGAATTTTCTTGCTATTTTATTTCAAATTTACTGTTCACAAGTGTGCAGATTAACTGTTTTTCCTCGCCGCGAGCTCCTGGAATGTCCAAATAGCACGGAAATTTGCACACACCTTGCACACATGAGTATCTTTGATCTCACAAAATTTTAGATTTTTTAGATTTTTTTTGCTATTTTTTGAAGGACGGTCAAAGCTGTTTGACCGGACGGTAACGGCGTAGAAGGGCATTTCTGTAAGGGCATCTAACGGCGGAGGGGCAAATTTGAGCAGGCTTTTGAATTAGGGGTATATCTGATTACGTGGTTCGAGTTAGGGACAGAAATGCAAATGGCCCAAAAAAATGGTACCCGTTGGTGTGTAAGAGTAGGTAATTGGTAAGCTCAAGAGAGTGGGGTAAGGGTATGGGGTGGCTTCACCCATACGCAAACCCGGCAGGTGTCATCCCTGGCTGCAACTCCACATCATATCACATCTGCTCTACCTCCTCGCGCACTAACCACTGTCGTTTTGCTTGTTGCTGCTGCTTCCAGCGATCCCATCACTGTCATTCATGTGTTCGTCTTGCTTATTGTTTACGTAGATGTATCAATTATTTGCATAGTATGAGCTTGTATGGTTAGACACCAGTACAAGATTAATAATGTCAATGCCATGTTTATGATTTATTTTTGGATTGGATTAATCAAAAAATTGCTAATTTACTCAACAATTAACAACAAAATTTGGTAACCGAAACAAATGCCTAGGAAGTAAATTATGGTAAAACAGGTAGTAACCACCCCTCATAAGTCATTATTCCGAAACTAAGGAAGAATACAGTTCACAAAGAATTGAGAACCAGGCCAACAGGTAAAAATTAAAACAGAACCAGGCCAAAGGGAGGTTCCACTCTTATTTTGTGGTTAAGCGCTCAAAATATATTAAGATGTCCAACCAGATACAAGAAGCACCCAAGAAAGAATAAAAAATACAACAATGTCCCTGAGGAGCCACACAACCCTAGCCGTCGAGCGAGTCGGGCGCACCGCTTCGCATAGTCATTGGCCAACCTCCATGGCAGACGGGGAGTCTTCAATCTTCGGTCCAGTGGCAACGCAAGATTGATATTTTTCTTCAGTGTGAAATCCAAGATTGAGAAGCGCAATTTTCGACCTCAAAATTTTGCACCAGAGAACATGCAGGTTCTGTGAATTAAGAGCAGAGCAACAACTGCTCACATGTGAATCGAGTTGGAGTTTCATAAGGCTGGTTGTAATGGGTAGTATCATATACTAGTATCATGCATATGATACTAGTATATGATACTACCTCCCTAAGGCTGGTCATAGTGGGGAGTAACTTATACTAGTGTCATGCATATGACACTAGTCTAAGTTACTATCTTCATAGTGCAAAGTAATATAGTAGTAGTGTCATAGAGGACTTCATTAATTAGCTTGTAGACTCATCTTGTCTTGGAAAGCGCTATGTTACAGTAACATATTATGTTACCACTTCTCATTAACTACATGCCACATAAGCAAAAATTTCTTGAAGTGCGCTATGTTACTTGCTAAGTTACTCCCACTATGACTAGCCTAATGCATAGTATCATATATTAGTATCATGTAGTACTCCATTTATTGCCATGCATGACACAAGGTAGCTTAGAATTTAATATGATACAGTATCATGATATGATACTACATCCTCTCTTTCTTCATTCAATGCTATGACACCTCATCAAAATTGCCTAATTGACATGCATGATACTACCTATGATACTACCATTACGACCAGCCTAAATACAAGGACTTGGTGTTTTATAAATGCCAAGTCGGTCGATCGATTCGTCGGTGCCAAGATGACTATGCAAAGTAAATGCTAGCTTTGCTTGGCTAGCTGTGCACTCGGTCAGGAACAGGGAGGGCGGCATCCGAGGTTGGTTGGTGGTTTCTTTAATCTAAGCTGTACTACTGCCTGATTAGTATCCAAACCTTGTTGACGAGGTCACAAATATGTTAATAGCAGGGCAACAGCTGCTCACATGCATGTGGATCCAGTTGGAGTGTTGGAAATACAAGGACTTGATGTTTTAGAAATACGAGGTCGGTCGATCATTCGTCGGTGACAAGATGACTACGCAAGGTCAAAGCTACAGTGTGCACCCAGGGATAGGGACGAAGCATCCGAGGTTGCTTGGTGGTTTCTTTAATCTAAGTCATACTTACTGTACTCATTAGTATCCAAACCTAGTCGATGAGCCAGCATGTGATGTGACTGAATGTGTGGAGTAGCTGTCCCAGCTGATAATGCTTGAGGAACTGGGTGGCAGCATGTGATCCTGACTGGATTCAATAGAAAAGTACTGCGTCGTTTGTCCTAATTTTAAGTTTTGAGACATGGGTGACATGGTGTACGAGGTAAGCAGGATGACGTTCACGAGCGGAGCTAAGAACCGATTGATTAAATTTAACTGAAAAAGAAAAGAACAAGGAGCAAGGAACAAATTAAGGACAGGTGTAAGATTCGCCAGATTACTGCCGCTGCCTGCGGATGCCGACGAGAAGAAGGACCAGATAATGGCAACGACTTAGCTACCGTTGTGCACCAAGCGAGGAAGCATCCAAGAAGAAGATTCTATGAACAACGCAGTTGCAGCTCACATGGGGATCGAACGACTGCAATTCTAGAAATACTATATTGCAAAGTGAATGCTACTACCGTTGTGCAGTCAATGAGGAAGCACCCAAAGGTTTCTTTCTTTAATAATCAAAGTATACTACTACAACAAAAACTTTTGTTAGATCTAAACTTGGTAGACGAGCCAGCCTATGATCGAGGAGGAGCTTTCATTTTAATTGATAAGCTTGGTACTCCGTTCATTACAGTTAACAAGGTTTGCACGTGTATCTAAGTCGTCAATTGAACTTATATAAAATAAATTGTTCAACATAAAAATTATATCATTGAAAAATAGCATATCTAAAGTTTCTAATGATATATTTTTGTAATGTATGCCTCTTATTAAGTTGGTTAAATTAACGATCTACACGACTAGAAAAACAGCTATAGCCAATATGGACACTAATGGCGCACTATACATGTGGTGCGCCATTACTAAATATGTGTAGGTGCGCCATTAGTAACCAAAACAGTAATGGTGAAAAGTGCGTCATTACTAAGTTTGACCAAGGTTTGACCCAGTCATACACATAGTAATGGCGCACTTTGTATAGGTGCGCCATTACTATGTCAAACTTAGTAATGGCGCACCTATACAAAGTGCGCCATTACTAACTTTGACCAAATCATATACATAGTAATTGCGCACTTTGTGAAGGTGCGTCATTACTAACTTTCTAGGTGGCCAAAAATTTCACCAAATGGACCCATCCCCCCCCCCCCCCCCCCGCGCGTGGATCACCTTTTCAGTTTTAGAAAAAATAAGCTTTTTTATTTTTTTCCTTGGTTTTCTTTTCATTGGTTTTCTTTTGGTTTCTCTTCGGTTTTCATTGTTTTTCTATACACATTTTTGGTATATATATCTAATATATTTTTAATAAACGTCCAATATTCCTTAAATACAAAATTAACATTTATCGAGTACATCGTCAATACTTTTTAAATATACATTTAATATTTTCCAAATGCTTGATTAATAGTTTTTTAATACAAGATTAACATTTTTTTAATACATGGCCAACATTTTTTCTGTCACATTTAATATTTTCTCAAATGCTTGAGTAAGATTTTTCAAATACCAGATCTACATATTTTTTAATACATGGTCAAAAAATTTATATACACCTTCTTCATCCTTGTCTTCTCTGGCCTGCATCTTGGAGGCGGAGAAGTCACAATTCTCAGGGCTAGCCCAGCCCAAGTCTTCATGTAACTCTTGCGGCTTGGTTGCTTCATCAACTGAGATCTTTTGTGTCTCAAAAAAAAACTGAGATCTTTTGATCCACTTCTAGGGATTCAGGCAAAGACGATCTATTGACCACCGAAGACGATTATTTGGAGCATGTAAAATCGTGAGCTTCACTGAAAGGAACAGACGAGTCACATAAAGATAGCATCAGACATCAAGGATTTTGGAGCTGGCGAGAGCCCATGTGGAGAGACGTGTGATCCATATTGGTCAAGTTCAGATGCTAATTAAAAGACGGGAGATGGGCTTCTTGCGGGCCGTTGACTTGCCACGTGATGAAGTAGGAGAGGAGGCCAACACAGCGTTGGAGGTCTTAACTGAAGATCCTTGGTTGCCCACCGAAGTTTTATATTTAGGAACGCGCCCTCTTGTGTTTAGGATTGTAGTCACGGCTGATGTCTTCCTCATCTTCATCTTTGTCAGGACCCTGATCCTAAGTCACACCGATCCAGCATGTAACACATCATATCACTTTGTGGCCTCACGCACGGTGTTCCCACGGGTGCCACCTTACCTGGCCCGGGACCATTTACGCCTTTTGGCTCACGTATATGATAGTGTCGCTAGCATCCATATGACAGAGAACCCGGGCCGACATGGCTAGTCGTGAACCCAAAGCGGCGCTAACCTATGAGGACAGGCATACATGAATCACATCGAGCATGTCGGTCATCAACGTGTGAATCCGGGCTGTAGCACTGGGCTAACAGGACTCCGGTAACCTGGGCTGTAGCAGGCTAGGCAGGACTCCGGATGTCACCGTGTGACATTTCCCCGAAGGGACAGACACAGGAACGAAGTGAATCACATGCCGGCCAGTCAAGTGTTCCGAGCAGTAGTGCTGGGCTAGCAGGACTCCGGTGAACCGGGCTGTAGCGGACTACTATCGCTCCGAAGCACTAGACTACATTTCCCCATATGATAGACTACTAAGGATAAACAACTAGATAGTCGGATCCCACCCATACCAAGCATTTCAATCATACACACAATATGCCCGATATGAGTAGATACAACATGGCATCACAACAAGACTCTACGACTCCAAATATTTATTCATTAGGCTCCGGGGAGCGAGATATTACAAACATGGGTCTCATGACCCAACATTCAGAGCATACAAGTCAAACACATGCGGAAGCTTAACATGTCTGAGTACAGACATCTACAAATGAAAAAGGCTGAGAAGCCTGACTATCTACCAGATCCTGCCAAGGGCACAAGATCGTAGCTGAGGTATCAAGCTAAACGTCGAAGTCCAAACGGTACTACTAGCGAGACTGACGTCTCTCTGCAAAAACATAAAATAGGCAAACGTGAGTACAAACGTACTCAGCAAGACTTACATCAGAACTAGCTACATATGCATCAGTTTCAATAAAGGGGGTGGTGGAGTTTGACTGCAGCAAGCCAGCTTTGACTCGGTGGCTATCCTGAACTATGACTGCAAGCGACTCTTTGAGGTGGCGCACACGAGTCCACATATTCACCATACCAATACACCACTATGGATCCGCTCCCGTCTCCCTACGAGAACGCCATCCATAGCACTCACGCTTATCTTGCGCATTTTAGAGTATCCACTTTCACTTGTCTATGAACTATGCAAGGGGTCCAAGTTTCCATATCCGAGGAATCCGGCTATTCGAATAGATGATGTTAACCCTGCAGGGGTGTACTTCTTCACACACGCTCTCACCACTTACCGCCGTTTACACGACATGTACTCGGCAACCTTCAAGCGGAAGCCCAGCGAGGGTGTCGGCCACAACCTACCTAAACACTCAAGTCTCTAGTCCAGGTTTATCGCCTATTCGGGTTCCATCCATGAGGAGATCCGGCCGGAGTTTCGCTCACAGCCCCAAACGATGTGTGCAGGGTCCGAGACACCAAACGGGCGCCCGGCTGCCCGGCCACGTGCCTACCGCAACACAGCCCACCCCGATGGTCAGCACTGCGTGCGGCCCCCAGCATACTACAAACACCAGAAACTACTTGCAACTCCTGGACAGAGGACAAGGGTGATCAAGAAGCCGAGAGAGTCAATTAAGGATCCCAATGTGTGGCAGTAACTGTTCATGGATCACAAACACAGAACTCAGTTCCTGAGGACGGCTTCAATGAGACAACCCACCATGTACTCCTACATGGCCTCTCACCAATACCTTTACCAAATCGTGTTCACACACTTAGTTCACACACAATAGGACATGTTCATCACCATTCCAATTCATTTCCGATGAATCAGACCCGACTCAACTCTAAGCAGTAGCAGGCATGACAAACAAGCATGAATGAGTAGGCACAACATGGGCTCAAACAACTCCTACTCATGCTAGTGGGTTTCATCTATTTACTGTGGAATGACAGGTCATGCAAAGGATAAAGGGGTTCAGCTACCGCAGCAAGTAACACATGAATCGTTGTTGTCCTAATGCAATAAAAGAGAGCAGGGGCGAGAGAGTGGGATTTTATCGGAATGAACAAGGGGGTTTTGCTTGCCTGGCACTTCTGAAGATAATATAGTTCTTCATCAGTGTCATCGATCTCATCGTCGGCACATCGTCTATCGAGAGGGGACAAACACCGGCAACTGAGAAAGAACACAATCAATGCAATGCCACAATATGATGCATGATCATGACATGGCAATATGCTGTGATTTGAGCTAATGCATCTAGCTATGATTTAAATGAAGTTGGTTTGAATACATGATTCAAAATCCAACTCCATATATGATTATTTAAATGTCCTTTATTTGTTTTGTCCAAAACAGAGGACAAACATTGTTCAAACATGCATGAAAATGGTACAGATGGATTCCTTGAATTTTTCTGATATTTTTTCATATATAACTCTTTTCATTTAGAACTATAGATTAATTTCTATGATTTTTCAAAGTTTTGGATATTTTCTGAATTAAACAAATCATTTAAGATTTATTTAAATTCCAGAAAGGATTACTGCGTCAGCCTGACATCATCATGACGTCAGCAGGTCAGCGGGGCACGGTCCAGGTCAAACCTGACCTGGGGGACCCACTGGTCAGTGACTCAGTTAGTTAACTGAGTTAATTAGTGCTAAGTTAAATGCTAACCTAAGTTAATTAGGGCGTGGACCCACATGTCAGGAGAGGTCAAAGGGGTCAAACCCCCTGGTCAGCGGGGTCAACTCGCCGGCGGCTCGTCGCCGGCGAGGCCAGGCGCGGCGGCGAGCGTCGGAAACGCGCTACAGGGCACGGGCGAGGCTGTTCTTGGGCTTGTTGGAAAGCCCTTGCAGTCGCGCATCTAATGGTGGCGGTGGCCGGGCCAGTAGTGGCCGGAGTCATCGCCGGCGACGACTTTGGCGGCAGCCGGAGCTCGGGTGTCGACGGAATCGACGACACGGCGCACGGAAGGACCAGCGGTTTGCACGGACATGCTCTACGAGAGCGCACGAACCCAACGGAGGCACGCACGGGACCATTTGGTCACCGGAGCCCCGTCGGCGATGTGCTCAGGCGGCGGCGGTTCTCGGTCGTCAGTGAAGTGGCAGCTACGGCATGCAAACAAGTCAACAGAGAGGGGGATTCGAGGGAGAGGCTCACGGCGGTTGCAGCGGTGCAGACGGCGAGCTCGGAGGAGGACCGGGGTGGTCGGGGCGGTGAGGTGGATCTCCGGTGACCGAGGAGGAAGAAGGGGTCAGGGACGGTGCTTGGAGGCGTCCGGCGTCGCTTGAGTTGGTGGGGAGGACGAAGACGTCGTGGCGGAGCTCGTGGACACGTCGAGGGGGCGAGGGGAAGGCGGTGGCCGCGGTGGTGGCGAGTGGCGACGGCGGCGGCGCTCGGGCGCGAGAGGGAGAGGAAGCAGAGGAGGGAGAGGGGCGCGAGGGAGAGTGAGAGAGGTCCAGGGGAAGGTCGGGGCGATGCACGTGGCGCTCGGGGCCGATTCCAGCAGCGGCAAGCAAGCAGGAGGTGGCCGGACGCGTGCTCGCGCGCGCCGGCCACGCGCTCGTCCTCCTGGCAAGGGGAAGACGACAGGGAGGAGCCCCTGGTGGGCTGGGCCGGTGGCTGGGCCGGCCACTTGGGCTGCCAGGTAATGCCCAGGTGAGCCTCTGTTCCTTCCCTTTTATTTTATTTCTGTTCTGTGTTTTGAAATAGTAAAAATACTATTCCATTTAGGAAAAACTTGAAAATATTCAGAGGCACATTTGAAAATATTCTCAACAGCCTAAAAATACTTTCAGGATTATTTGGGCATTTTAAAATATTTATAGGATTTAAATTGCCCAAATGCAACTAGTAATGATTTAACCCAATGACCTTATGTGTCCTGGAAAAATGTGAACCCATTTTGTCAGAGGGTTCTAACCCATAACAAAAAGGGTGGACTTTTTAGAAGGGCATTTCAGGTTCATTGAAAAGATTTTAGTAAACCCTAGTTGTTTCCAGGGGGTGCTGGGGGTTCTGTCATCCCCATTTCAAGTTTAAAAAAGAATTTAAATCATGATGCAAGGATGCAGATGCAAAGACAAACAAGGCCTGAACTGGGGCTGTGACAATCTTCCCGGCCCTCGGGAGGAGGGGGTGGGACCGAGGCCCCCCTTTTTTAAAAGTTCAGGCTTGCACCTGATCATGCACCCTTTTTTGTTCACAAAAATCGTATTGGAGATTTGGAGTAGAGGAGTTTGGGGGGATTGATGCAGAGGGTCAGCACTCCTCACTGCTCCAGCCTTGAGCAATGATATAGCTCTTCCACCACTTCCACTTTGTCGAATGGTTGGAGAGCGGCTTTGAGGGCACCTTGATATTCCTTGAGCATGTTTGGAATTCCCAGAATTTCACCCAAACTTCTTGGAGAGTACAACACACTTCTGCATCGGGTGCAGGTTCCGCGAACAACACTATGAGCTTAGAAATTGGAAGTTTCATACCACCACTGCTGAGGCAGAGACGCATGCTTTGCTTGTTTGGCAAGCACACATGGAATTCTTGCACAAACAGTTGAGAAATACCCCCAATCCCAATCTTCAATTTCCAGGAGGGAAATGAGCTCCGACACAAGTGCCTCAACCGAGATCGAACCCGATTCCAGAAGGATTGATGCAATGAGAAAAGCGTTGGCTACCGCCAGCTTCGTGACCTACTCCAGCAACTCAAGATGGAAGTAGCCATCCCATGGATACGAGGTCCCACCATCTTCAGCTACGGTGCTGTCGCATGAGCATCACAGTTACTGGCTGAATGACCGTCCCTTTTACATAGGAAACTGAGAGGGGGTTGGGAAAATCTTGTTGTAATGGCTGAGGCGCCCACACTTGAAGCAGTTAGTGGCCGCAGCCGAAGACGACGACGCCTTGCCTGATCCAGAAGAAGCCAACCTCCTGTAGTTTTTCTTTTGTCAAGAAGAATTGTTGGATCCAATTGACCTAAAAATTTACGGAGGTTGTTTTCGGACCAGAAGAAGCCCACAGAGCATCGGAGATGGACAAGAAGAGTCCCGAGGCCACCACCAGGGTGGGGGGCGTGCCCAACCCCCCTAGGCGCGCCCCCTATCTCGTGGCCGCCTCGGAGACCCCCCTGACTTGTTCCCAAGGCCAACACCTCTTATATATACCCAAACTTCCATAACATAACCTAGATCGGGAGTTCCGCCGCCGCAAGACTTTGTAGCCACCAAAAACCAATCGGGACCCTATTCCGGCACCCTGCCGGAGGGGGGATCCCTCACCGGTGGCCATCTTCATCATCCCGGCGTCCTCCATGACAAGGAGGGAGTAGTTCACCCTCGGGGCTGAGGGTATGTACTAGTAGCTATGTGTTTGATCTCTCTCTCTCTCTCTCTCTCTCTCTCTCTCTCTCTTGTGTTCTTTATTTGGCACGATCTTGATGTACCACGAGCTTTGCTATTATAGTTGGATCTTATGATGTTTCTCCCCCTCTACTCTCTTGTAATGGATTGAGTTTTCCCTTTGAAGTTATCTTATCGGATTGAGTCTTTAAGGATTTGAGAATACTTTATGTATGTCTTGCATGTGCTTATCTGTGGTGACAATGGGATATTCACGTGATCTACTTGATGTATGTTTTGGTGATCAACTTGCCGGTTCAGTGACCTTGTGAACTTATGCATAGGGGTTGGCACACGTTTTCGTCTTGACTCTCCGGTAGAAACTTTGGGGCACTCTTTGAAGTTCTTTGTGTTGGTTGAATAGATGAATCTGAGATTGTGTGATGCATATCGTATAATCATACACACGGATACTTGAGGTGACATTGGAGTATCTAGGTGACATTAGGGTTTTGGTTGATTTGTGTCTTAAGGTGTTATTCTTGTACGGACTCTAGGACAGATCGAACGAAAAGAATAGCTTCGTGTTATTTTACTACGGACTCTTCAATAGATCGACCAAAAAGAATAACTTTGAGGTGGTTTCGTATCGTACAATAATCTCTTCGTTTCTTCTACACTATTAGGGACTTTGGAGTGACACTTTGTTGCATGTTGAGGGACTGTTATATGATCCAATTATGTTATTATTGTTGAGAGAACTTGCACTAGTGAAGTATGAACACTAGGCCTTGTTTCCTAGCATTGCAATACCGTTTTCGATCACTTTTACCACTTGTTACCTTGTTGTTTTTATATTTTCAGACTATAAAAACCTATATCTATCATCCATATTGCACTTATATCACCATCTGTTCACCGAACTAGTGCACCTATACAATTTACCATTGTATTGGGTGTGTTGGGGACACAAGAGACTCTTTGTTATTTGGTTGCAGGGTTGTTTGAGAGAGACCATCTTCAAACTACGCCTCCCACGAATTGATAAACCTTAGGTCATCCACTTGAGGAAAATTTGCTACTGTCCTACAAACCTCTGCACTTGGAGGCCCAACAACGTCTACAAGAACAAGGTTGCGTAATAGACATCAAGCAATTTCTGGCGCCGTTGCCGGGGAGGTGAATGCTTGAAGGTATATCTTTAGATCTTGCAATCGAATCTTTTTGTTTCTTGTTTTATCACTAGTTTAGTCTATAAAAGAAAACTAAAAAAATGGAATTGAGGGTGCCCCATATGCTTCATCTTTTTAATGTCTTTCGTGAAAATAAGTATTCCGATAATTGTGCTCAATTGCGACAAGAAGAATGCATTAAATTGTTTGGCACTAAATTGTGATTGATGAGCATGATTGCAATATTTTTAGTATGAATTCTTTGGATACCCATGAGGCTAATGATATGCAAAGCTACAAGCTTGGGGATGCTATGTTTGACGAAGATGATATGTTTAATTAGTCCCCCAAGTTTTGATGAGCAAATTTATTATGATGAAAGCATGCCTCCTATTTATGATAATTATTGTGATAACAAATATGCTATAAAGAATAAAGATAACCATGAAAGTTTTCATCATGATTTTAATTTTCAAATGGATTATGCTTCACATGATAGTTATTTTGTTGAGTTTGCTCCCATTACTATTCATGAGAAGAAGTTTGCTTATGTGGAGAGTAATAAAATTTATATGCATGTAGATCATGAAAAGAATGCTTTATGTGATGGTTATATTGTTGAATTCATTCATGATGCTACTGAAATTTATTATGAGGGAGGAACATATGCTTTTAGGAATTGCAATAATACCAAGTTTCCTCTCTATGTGTTGAAAATCTTGAAGTTATGCTTGTTTTACCTTCCTATGCTAGTTGATTCTTGCTCCCATAAATTATTTGCTCACAAAATCCCTATGCATAGGAAGTGGTTTAGACTTAAATGTGCTAGTCATATTCTTCATGATGCTCTCCTTGTGTTTCAATTCCTATTTTTTATGTGAGCATCACTAAAATCGTCAGGCCTAGCTAAAAAGGCATTAAAGAAAAGCGTTTGTTGGGAAACAACTGCATATTTATCTTTACTATTTTTGTGTTTTCACATGATTATGCTACTGTAGTAATCATGTTTTATAGCTTTTTTTTTAATAAAGTGCCAAGTAAGACCTTTAGGATAGCTTACGGTGATAGTTGTGTTGATCCTGCTGAAAATCAGAAACTTTTGCACGCACGAAAATAATTTTCATAAATCACAGGAACGTGATTTTCAGTTGATTCTTTTTGCAGAAGATTAATAAACAAATTTCTTAGGACTTCCTAATTTCTCAGGATTCTTGGAGTTATAGAAGTATTCGAGAGTTACAAATTACTACAGATCGTTCTGTTTTTGACATATTTTGTTTTCTATGTGTTGTTTACTTATTTTGATGAATCAATGAGTAGTATCGGAGGGTATGAACCATAGAGAAGTTGGAATACAGTAGATATTACACCAATATGAATTTAGAATGAGTTCAAAATGTTGGGGAACGTAGTAATTTCAAAAAAATTCCTACGCACACGCAAGATCATGGTGATGCATAGCAACAAGAGGGGAGAGTGTTGTCCACGTACCCTCGTAGACCGAAAGCGGAAGCGTTATAACAATGCGGTTGATGTAGTCGTACGTCTTCACGGCCCGACCGATCAAGCACCGAAAGTACGGCACCTCCGAGTTCTAGCACACGTTCAGCTCGATGAAGATCCCCGGACTCCGATCCAGCAGAATGTCGGGGAGGAGTTTCGTCAGCATGACGGCGTGGTGACGATCTTGATGTTCTACCGTCACAGGGCTTCGCCTAAGCACCTCTACAATATTATCGAGGATTATGGTGGAGGGGGGCACCGCACACGGCTAAGAGATCAATGATCAATTCTTGTGTCTCTAGGGTGCCCCCCTGCCCCCGTATATAAAGGAGCAAGGGGGAGGCCGGCCGACCCTCTATGGCGCGTCCCCAAGAGGGGAATCCTACTAGGACTCCAAGTCCTAGTAGGTTTCCACCTAAAGGGAGAGAGGGGGAAGGAAGGAGAGGGAGAGGGAGAAAGAAAGGGGGGCGCCGCCCCCCCCCTCTCCTAGTCCAATTCAGACCAGAGGGGGAGGGGGCGCGCGGCCAGCCCTGGCCGCCCCTCTCTCTCTCCACTAAGGCCCAACAAGGCCCATTAGTTCCCCCGGGGTTACCGATAACCCTCCGGCACTCCGGTTTAATCTGATACTTCTCCAGAACACTTCTGGTGTCCGAATATAGTCGTCCAATATATCAATCTTCATGTCTCGACCATTTCGAGACTCCTCGTTATGTCCGTGATCACATATGGGACTTCGAACAACCTTCGGTACATCAAAACATATAAACTCATAATG
Organism: Aegilops umbellulata; assembly: GCA_032464435.1. Taxonomy (NCBI): domain Eukaryota; kingdom Viridiplantae; phylum Streptophyta; class Magnoliopsida; order Poales; family Poaceae; genus Aegilops; species Aegilops umbellulata. Next base: position 3,065,380 of record CP136057.1, on the reverse strand, counting down.
AAACTGTCATCGTAACGTTAAGCGCGCGGACCCTACGGGTTCGAGAACAATGTAGACATGTCCGAGACACGTCTCCGGTCAATAACCAATAGCGGAACCTGGATGCTCATATTGGCTCCTACATATTCTACGAAGATCTTTATCGGTCAGACCGCATAACAACATACGTTGTTCCCTTTGTAATCGGTATGTTACTTGCCCGAGATTCGATCGTCGGTATCTTAATACCTAGTTCAATCTCGTTACTGGCAACTCTCTTTACTCGTTCTGTAATACACCATCTCACAACTAACTCATTAGTTGCAATGCTTGCAAGGCTTATGTGATGTGCATTACCGAGAGGGCCCAGAGATACCTCTCCGACAATCGGAGTGACAAGTCCTAATCTCGAAATACGCCAACCCAACATGTACCTTCGGAGACACCTGTAGAGCTCCTTTATAATCACCCAGTTATGTTGTGACGTTTGGTAGCACACAAAGTGTTCCTCCGGCAAACGGGAGTTGCATAATATCATAGTCATAGGAACATGTATAAGTCATGAAGAAAGCAATAGCAACATACTAAACGATCGGGTGCTAAGCTAATGGAATGGGTCATGTCAATCACATCATTCTCCTAATGATGTGATCCCATTAATCAAATGACAACACATGTCTATGGTTAGGAAACATAACCATCTTTGATCAACGAGCTATTCAAGTAGAGGCATACTAGTGACACTCTGTTTGTCTATGTATTCACACAAGTATTATGTTTCCGGTTAATACAATTCTAGCATGAATAATAAACATTTATCATGATATAAGGAAATAAATAATAACTTTATTATTGCCTCTAGGGCATATTTTCTTCAGTCTCCCACTTGCACTAGAGTCAATAATCTAGTTTATACAGTAATGATTCTAACACCCATGGAGCGCCTTGGTGCTGATCATGTTTTGCACGTGGAAGAGGCTTAGTCAACGGGTCTGCAACATTCAGATCCGTATGTATCTTGCAAATCTCTATGTCTCCCACCTGGACTAGATCCCGGATGGAATTGAAGCGTCTCTTGATGTGCTTGGTTCTCTTGTGAAATCTGGATTCCTTTGCCAAGGCAATTGCACGAGTATTGTCACAAAAGATTTTCGTTAGACCCGATGCACTAGGTATGACACCTAGATCGGATATGAACTCCTTCATCCAGACTCCTTCGTTTGCTGCTTCCGAAGCAGCTATGTACTACGCTTCATATGTAGATCCCGCCACGACGATTTGTTTAGAACTGCACCAACTAACAGCTCCACCATTTAATGTAAACACGTATCCGGTTTGCGATTTAGAATCGTCCGGATCAGTGTCAAAGCTTGCATCAACGTAACCATTTATGATGAGCTCTTTGTCACCTCCATATACGAGAATTATATCCTTAGTCAGGTACTTCAGGATGTTCTTGACCGCTGTCCAGTGATCCACTCCTGGATTACTCTGGTACCTCCCTGCCAGACTTATAGGAAGGCACACATCAGGTCTGGTACACAGCATTGCATACATGATAGAGCCTATGGCTGAAGCATAGGGAACATCTTTCATTTTCTCTCTATCTTCTGCAGTGGTCGGGCATTGAGTCTTACTCAACTTCGCACCTTGTAACACAGGCAAGAATCCTTTCTTTGCCTGATCCATTTTGAACTTCTTCAAAACTTTGTCAAGGTATGTGCTTTGTGAAAGTCCAATTAAGCGTCTTGATCTATCTCTATAGATCTTAATGCCCAATATGTAAGCAGCTTCACCGAGGTCTTTCATTCAAAAACTCTTATTCAAGTATCCCTTTATGCTATCCAGAAATTCTATATCATTTCCGGTCAGTAATATGTCATCCACATATAATATCAGAAATGCTACAGAGCTCCCACTCACTTTCTTGTAAATACAGGCTTCTCCAAAAGTCTGTATAAAACCAAATGCATTGATCACACTATCAAAGCGTTTATTCCAACTCCAAGAGGCTTGCACCAGTACATAAATGGATCGCTGGAGCTTGCACACTTTGTTAGCTCCCTTTGGATTGATAAAACCTTCCGGTTGCATCATATACAACTCTTCTTCCAGAAATCCATTCAGGAATGCAGTTTTGACATCCATCTGCCAAATTTCATAATCATAAAATGTGGCAATTGCTAACATGATTCGGACAGACTTAAGCATCGCTACGGGTGAGAAGGTCTCATCGTAGTCAATCCCTTGAACTTGTCGAAAACCTTTCGCAACAAGTCGAGCTTTGTAGACAGTAACATTACCGTTAGCGTCAGTCTTCTTCTTGAAGATCCATTTATTCTCAATTGCTTGCCGATCATCGGGCAAGTTAACCAAAGTCCACACTTAGTTCTCATACATGGATCCCATCTCAGATTTCATGGCTTCTAGCCATTTTGCGGAATCTGGGCTCACCATCGCTTCTTCATAGTTCGTAGGTTCACCATGATCTAGTAGCATGACTTCCAGAACAGGATTACCGTACCATTCTGGTGCGGATCTTACTCTGGTTGATCTACGAGGTTCGGTAGTAACTTGATCTGATGTCACGACCGGTTTTCCAATAAAATGCTTATTGAGAAACCGTTCTATTCAGTCCAGTATGAGGAAAAAATCCTCCATACTAGAAGACAAAATCTTGATACAATAAGCCGGTAGCATTAAAATATACTACAGGGTCGAGCTGGGATGCTCAACAATTTATTACAAGCACGCCAATAATTATACATAATGGCGGATATGACACAATGGTGTGGTGGCATACTACTGACTCGAGATAAAAGTAGTGGTGGAATAAAACAGTGGGAGCGGGTAACATGACTCCTAAACTGGCAGCTCATCGAGCGTCGAGGTGAGGCTCGATGAACTTATTCAGGTAGCGGAAGCGGATATAATACAGTGACCAAATCCAGGGTCGCACGAGACTGACTGGGACTCCTCTAGGCATCGGACTCGCTATTGAACTCTTCATCCATGAGATCGCCTTCGTCAGCATCTGGCCAAATCAACAAGCCAGGTGAGTACTTTGAAAGTACTCGCAAGACAGTTCGGACAATAGATATAACAAATGCATGCATGAGTGCGACATGAGTAATTTAACAATGTGCATTCTGTTTAGTAAACAATGTAAATAAAAAGGGAGTCGGCGGCAGTCCGCCTGAAAACCCAACAAAATAACTGAAAATTGATCGGGTGTCTGAAGCGACGCCTCGAAGGGCGAACAAATAAATAAAATCATGCCGCAGTCGGGCGTCTAAGCGACACCACGAAAAGGGCTTAAACTGAAAATAAAAGACATGCGTGCCACAGTCGGACGTCGGGGCGACATCGCAAAAAGGACTTATATTGAAAGTAAAATAACAACAATGCCGCAGTCGGACGTCTGAGCGACATCACAGAAAGGGCTTATATTGTAAGTAAACAACAACAATGCCGCAGTCGGACGTCTGAGCGACATCGCAGAAAGGGCTTATATTGAAAGTAAATAATAACAATGCCGCAGTCGGACGTCTGAGCGACATCGCAGAAAGGGCTTATACTGAAAATAAATAATAACAATGCCGCAGTCGGACGTCTGAGCAACATCGCAGAAAGGGCTTATACTGAAAATAAATAACAAGTATGCCACAATCGGACGTCTGAGCGACATCGCAGAAAGGGCTTAAATTCATTATTCGTATTTGCTATCTTTCAAGAAAAATGCTCATAGGAAAAGTATTCAACTCATGATAATAAACGGGTTAGTCCATCCACAAAATAATCATTTACCGGACTTAACACTCATGTGGCTCACCGGAGTTTTTGTCACCAAAACTGACACTTGTCAGGATAAGATAAACACAGAACTTGGACATGGACAAAATGATTCAAAGGAATTTTGACTCTGCAGAGTTTGTACTAAAAAGCCCACAACCAACGAATTTCCGTAGTCACGAAGGACTAGTTCCGTTTACGGTATTTCGGAACAAACACAGCTAACCAGTACACACCCATCCCACCTCAGGTTGCGAGGAATCACCCTAGACAGCGTTCAAGAAAAACTCTGAGACGGGAAGATCACAATCTCGAATAGCATGAGATCAAATTTATATACGCGCGCTCTAAGGGGTGAGGTGGGGTTGAGAATCCCGAGATCGACTTACAGTTGGACTCGAAGTCATTAGTGCACGCGCGGCGATCCCTTCTAGAAGGCTGAGCGTACGAGTTGTGTACTTTTCGTTTGATTATGTCTTTTACCATAGAGTTTGTGGTAACATGGTGGAGTTCTGGCCGTGAGGCATACATGCTTGGCTTTTTTTCTGGTCGACATTGTTGCGTGGCTTTTAGTCATATATACATTTGTGCATCAATCGATGCATAGGCCAGGGTTATCATCCTTTAAAATAAGTAATTGTGTCAAATGAAAAATTAGTTATTTTAATCCGTAAAAAGAAAGATAATATATTTTGATAGTAGTTAGAAGTACGGCGTTAAGGAGGATAAATAGTTTTAATGGATTTGGGAGTACATAGCATAAAACTACTACTTTACAGGCTAGGGCTTCAAAAAGCTACCGGTTTTTAATTTTTCTCAGATAACTACCAAATCAATGGTTGGCTGTTTAAAAAAAAAACAAATTGCCGAGTGCTTATCTATTGACCATGATTATCACAAGTCAGACCCACACCTAAACGAAGCGTGGGGCCCACGTGTCAGTGTCTCTTCTCGTCTAGTCATCTTCTACTCCTCCTCTCTGCCTCCTTCTCCTCCGTTATCCCTTCTCGCAAAGTACGCCGGTGAAACGCCATGGCCGTCGGGCACAATGCTGGCCCACGCCGCCGTTCTATGCCACGTCCGGCCGCGGCCCTATGCCACGTCGGCCCCCCATCCGCGGTTGCTGCTGGTAGGAGCTCGCCGGAGCTCCTGGTGACAAGGAGCTCACAGGCCTCAACGGCCTTGTCCGCGGCAGGGGGCGTCGCCGCGCGCGCCGCTGTGGGGCTCTAGCTCGGGTCGCCGCGCCGCCGCGTGCCAACAGGAGCCGCCTGGGAGTCGCCGGCCATGGGGCTCCGGCTCGAGTCGCCTTGCCGCCGCGCGCCATCAGGAGCCACCTGGGGCGCCGCCGGCCATGGGTCTCCGCTCGGGTCATCACGCCGCCGCCCACCATGGGTAGCCGCCTAGGGGTCGCCTCCCACCATAGGGCCGCCAGGCTTGCCCCCCGCCATGGGCAACCGGCGTCCTCGCCAAGCGCAGAGGCGGCCACTGGCCTGACGGCGTCATCTAGCACGGGTCGGCTGCTTGTGTAGAAAAGCAGGTAAGGCGGAGGAGTGGCCGGGGTTGAGCTCCAGTGATCACCGGTGGCGGGTGGCGGGCGGCTCGCCGGCTAGAGGAGGCGGCATGGCGAGGTCTGGGCAGACCTGCGCCGATGGCTGCCGTGATGTGGCAGGGACCCGATTGCTTTTTTACAAACTTATAGGGACCTGATTGCTTTTTAAAATTTGTGTGCAGGCCCACCTCTAACGGTCAAACAATCAGAGCTCTTACACGTAGGGCCAAACTGTCATAATCATGATTAATCGTAAAGTACTCGATGATTTGGGTTTTTTAAAACAGTCGGCCTCCCATTTGGTAGTTATCCGAGAAAAATTAAAAACCGGTAATTTTTTTGGAATTCTAGCCGGAGTCTATTTACTCTGGATTTGGCGATATGTTACTTCTCGATAGTATTTTTTTTAGATTGCTTGTGACATGTGCCATGCCAAAGTTAAGATAATGAGAACCTCACTTTAGGCTTTTGCGAGGAAAATGTATATAATTTCTAGGTGCATGCATGTGACACAGTAGTGGAATCGTATTTCTTTACTTGGGATGATGTGTCCTCAGACTCTTGTCCCAGTATTTTAGACCCACCTATTGAAAATATCGGAGCAACCGATGAGAATGTCCCACTATGATGTTACTTGCGTGCGTCTCCAGGTCAGCCTCACTTGTTTCTTATGTTTTTGATACTAACAATACGGAAAAGATTATAATATTTCCTTTATCCCAAAATAAGTGACTTGACTTTGTACTAACAAGTGCGGATTTGATGCATGATGCATGCACACGGAAAATATGGCAACATTTGATGTCAGGAAATGACTGTAGAAGTAGAAAAAATAAATGGTTCGAACAGCCACATCTGAACTTTGAAACATTAGAGCAAAATGGAAAATGACATGGTGAACTCTGAAACCCAAAATAAAGGTATTCCATTTGTACTATCAACAACTCCAAGATTTGAAGGGCTCGTCAAATAACCTACATATAACAAAGGTGTAACGTGTCAATAGTGATTTTCCTTGGGGCAGAAGTCCATAATGTACGGTGAGGGCAATATGGTAAGTAGACCGTGTTGCAGGCCCAGTAATTCCTTCTCATGTCCTCCGGTGGGAAGAAGAAAGACAAAATAGCATGTTAGTGAACATCGGGGTGCACCTTCCCTCTTCCCCCTTCCTCCATGGACATGAAGATCGGGTGTCCAGTCGAGGAAGCGATCAGACGTCCTCAGTGGTATGATCTCTGTCCTCCTCATCTCCAAGATTTGTTACGACACAGTAACGTTAGATCCCAGTAAAATAGCTTGCAAGGGGAGGAACTATTATTTTCTTGGATACATCGGGTGCTGAGATTTTTGGACTGGGTGCAGGGGCTTCTATATTTGGTTAAACATTCTGGCAAGTTTCTGAGTTTATGATCAAGCTTTCCAGGACGACAAATCCTTATCAACACCATGCATAGTTCTAGTCATCTCCTAAATCAACCGGTGCAAGTTTGAGTACTTCCATTTTCTGGACCTAGATTTGTTATTCATCCTACCATAAACATCAGTAAGCCAGCGGAAAACCCTTGTGGCGTCAGCGTGCTTACATATTAGGAACCAATATGTAAAAAATATACAAATTGAAGGGGTTTATCAAAAATCTGTGGCTTACACGTACCTCTGTCGAGCCGGCAGCTCGTAGTATGCTGTCTTGTCTAGGACATAATTCCAACCAACATGTCAAGTTGGTCCAGGAATAGTTACCACTAATTTTCCATCGGGTCATGAACTTGGTCATGCATTTGACTAAAAACATCAGTCAGCATGTGTATCTTGTTCATGCAGATAACACAGGACAATGAACTTTGTATATCTTTACTCTTATAAATATCCAAGTTTATGGTAGTTCATTCATCTATATGAGATTACCTCTTAAGTTGTCAATAACTTTAATTTCCGCAATTATGATACATTTTATGCAGCAGACATATGTATCGCTGGGTTTTGCTGATTAATGTATATACTTTTCATAGATTTAAACTATGATGAGAAGTGGATTTAAGAAACTCAAGCAATGCACATAACTTTGTTAGTGCCACTATCTGAGATCATGTCTCTTCTTCGTCACTCTTTACCCCCCATCTCATTTGGGCATCGACCACCTTTCCGGTGGAGAATTGGTGCATTCTTTTTGTGCATGTTCGACGACCTAGAGTCATCTCCCATTTTCTTTTACTCTCGGTCCTGGGAAACAACCACTCTTCCACTGAATGTTGGGTCAACTTCTTGCAGTCTTTCGCACCTGCCCTTTTTTTTGGCCTTGCTGCCATATGAGCTCTAGTGTGGCGGTCTTAGGAGATTGTCCTCTTTTATTTCCATGTAATCTCTCTTTTTTGGTCACGCTATAACCTATGCCGCATAACAAAACCTCTCGGGGTTGTCTTTGATTATCTGTAGGAGGTTACCCTTTCCGTTGAGTTGTGACCATAAACTGAGTTTTCTGTATTTTTCAGTAAGCTAGTCACCGGGGTCATTTTTGGACCATATTTTGCTGAATATGTCTCCCGCCTCGTACGATTTCTCAAAGGAAAAAAAAGGTTTGTATTTTCTTGTTCCTGAGAACTTCCATTTCAAAGTTTCGTTTTTGTTGAATTGTAATCATGTACTGGTATTTTTATGTATATTCCGTGCACATAGCCTCGTTCTCGGGATTGTTTTGGGGATATATTTAGGTGTATATGTCTGCCCCCTCATTGAGTTTCTCAATGAAAAAGAGAGGTTTGTATTGTCTTTTTTCTGCAAACTTCTGTTTAATAGTTTCCTTTCCGGTGTGTTGTAATCAGTACTGTTTTTTTTTCTAGAGCGCTCGCCCTCGTCGTCGAGATTGCTTTGGGAGCATATTTTGGTCGATGTGTCTCCCCCCTCATCGAGTTTTTCAAAAAAAAGAAAAGGTTTGTATTGTCTCGTTCCCCGAGTAATTCCGTTCAATAGTACCAAAATTTTTGCCATTGTGGCCTCTCCATTTACGTTGGTTTGTTCCTGTGCATAACCAGGATGCAAATTGCTGGCCATGGCGAAAGCAGCTGCAGGAGTAATACCAAAGCTGGCACTTGGGTTGTGGATTCCGGCGCTCAATGCCATGTGACGGGTGACCCACGGCTCTTTTCTTCTCTCAACATGGCTAAAAAAGGAAGCTGGATTTACGGAGTCACTGGGCAGCAGCTGCCAATACGGGGCTTCGGAGCGGTGCAGTTTCCCTACTTCACACTCGAAGAAGTCTACTACGTTGAGGGCTTAGGCAGGAATTTGATCTGTCTATCCAAGTTCCAGGTTACATTCGGTTACAAAATTACATTTGGAAAAGCCACGTACATTGAAGAGGAGGCTACGGGCAGGCGTATTTGTGAACTTCGGAATGTCGATGGGCTATACGAGCTGGACTCCGTGCCAGTAGCGCTTGACCAGCCTCCAGCAGCAGAGGGACGTGCCTGAGATGCCCCTCTACTGTTCTAGTCCGGTCAAGTCCGAAGCTATTCGTTTGTTCATGCTAAGACATGAATAGCTTCATTTGTTCATATAAAGGCCGTGAATAAATGTTCCTCTAAAACTTGTCTCTGCAAGTCCAGCATCATATGCGTGGTTGAACCTCATTCGCATATTGTTATGTGATTTGTTCTATTTTCTGGCAGCCTATGATTTCAAACTTGTATTCCCTTAAAATATACTTTTGGTGAGCGTGAACTAAGACATGCAGATTACTTCAATTATTTCACCAGAGTTATTTTGAGGAATTTTATTTTTTGGGAATTCCCATATAGGTTGTTCGATTTACTGGTTTTGACCCTTCAAAAAAGTCACTAAGGTTAATTTTCATTATTTGTAGATGAAATAATTCATGTTCTCAAAACTCTTGGTATGATTATAAATTGTATGTGGAAGGCGTGATCCCCTTTGGTCTCGGATCACCTTATATTAATAGGTTGGTTAACCTAATTAACTGAAGTGATATACATCAAAGACTACAACCTAATCAAGGAAAGTGAGGATTACCGAATATTACAACTGTGAGATATGTCACGACGCTACATATATTTTGACAATGATTTCTTTGATTTTCATGTGGTGAGAAACACTCTTCCAGGGTAAATCCTGTACTATCTATTTGTATCCTCAAAAACTTGAGCGTAGGCAATATTTTTAACCTGTGTATTCAATATCTTCATGTTAAAAAATGATGCGAGTCAAAACATACCCTAAAATTGTTTCCTATGATGTTTTATTGCTATACTATTATTAAGCGTAGATGACGATTGAAACTTTTCTGAAAATAGCAAAGACTAAATGGGCCTTAATGGAAAGCCTTTGGTTCTCAACCAATGGACAGTCTTGAGAACAGATGGACAACCTGACGGTTGGATGGTTGGACCTATATGTTTGGAGTACATATTTTTTAAGGAGGAACAACACTCAGTCATCAATCAGGTGAGCAAGTGGGAGGACTTCAAGGCCAACTCCAACAGTATGTGGCTAGCTGGCCACTACTATAGAATGCAAGCCGTTACTAACAAGCAATTTTTAAAAAAAAAAACTAACAAGCAATTTTGTAGTTTTTTTTTAAGATCGCAATTTTGTGGTCTAGTATGCTTTGCTACTAAGAAACTAATGTACCAGCTAACACTCAGAGCATCTGCAATAGGTGATGCAAAATAGGTCTACGGAAATGGCTTGATGTAAAATATACATCACCAAAAATGTGTTTTTAGGGCACCGAGAACAATCAACTCCAGCAAGTGATGTAGAATAGGGCACAACTCATCCGAGCGATGTCGTACGTGCGCGGAACCCTGAGCCTCCATCCGGTGGAGTCCACAATGATGCCGAGCCAATAGCGCACGCTGCCATGCCACAGCTCGGTGGCGTACCTGCCAGACTTGCGCAGCCACACCCCCTTGTAGCCGGTCTTGCTCTTGCACTTCTTCCTCGGTGCCATGGCGGCCGGCAGCAAGGCACGGCGATGGCGGCAAGGAGAGCCGAGACACTACTAGAGAAAACCTTATACACAGAACTTTAGCAGTAGCGCTGGACAAAATGAATCGCTACTTCTACTTAGCAGTAGCGTGTGTCAACAGAAGGCGCTACTGCTATGTACATAGCAGTAGCGCGGCTGGGGCAAACAGCGCTACTACTAAAATTGCCCCACCGTTGCCGCCAGACTAAGTAGTAGCGCTTTCCCTTGAAACGCGCTACTGCCAGGTAGTTTAGCAGTAGCGCTTTCCCCTAACACGCGCTACTACTAAGTACTTTATCTTCTCCACACCGTCCACCCCTCACTCTCCCCCACTCCCACTCTCAGTCTCCCACGCACCCGTGGTCCGCCTCCGCCGATGTTTGACCCTCGCCCGCCGCTGCATTGCCGCTGTCGTCCTCGCTCTTCCTTCATCGGTATGCGGCGACCCTCCTACCTCCTCCTCCCACCGCCCTCCTCCCTCCTCCTCCGGCCGCGCCCTCCTCCCTCCTTCGGCCATGACCCTCCTCCCTCCTCCTCCGGCCAAGCTCTCGGCCGGCAGCCCTCCCCCCTCCTCCTCTGTCCTCCCTCCTCATCCTCCCTCCTCCCACCGCCCTCCTCCCCCTCCTCCTCTCTCCTCCCTCCTCCTCCCCCCTTCTCCCACCCCCTCCTCCCTCCTGCCTCCCTCCATCTCTCCTCACTGATATGTTCTTGTATAATGTAGTTTTTTACTGTTTTTTAGTAAGTGTTTAATAGAAATAGTTTATTTAGTAAGTGGTTAGTAGAACTAGTTTATTTATAGTAAGTGCTTAATAGAACTAGTTTATTTAGTAAGTGCTTAATAGAACTAGTTTATTTAGTTATGTTAGGATTATATATAAGATATTTTGAAATGTTTTTGTTCATATTTTTCAACCATTGAAATGCAATGACCATCAAGTTTGAACGTGTTGGGAAACGTAGCATGCAATTTCAAAAAAATTCCTATGCTCACGCAAGATCTATCTAGGAGATGCATAGCAACGAGAAGGGGAGAGTGTGTCCACGTATCCTCGTAGACCGAAAGCAGAAGCGTTTCACAACGCGGTTGTTGTAGTCGAACTTCTTCTCGTTCCGACCGATCAAGCACCGAACGTACGGCATCTCCGAGTTTTGCACACGTTCGGCTTAATGACGTCCCTCAAACTCTTGATCCAGTAAAGTGTCGAGGAAGAGTTCCGTCAGCACGTCGGCATGGTGATGGTGATGGTGAAGTGATCCGCGCAGGGCTTCGCCTAAGCACTAAGAAGATATGACCGGAGGTGTAAACTGTGGAGGGGGGCGCCACACCTGGCTAATAATTGTTGGTGTGTGTTCTAGGCGCCCCCTACTCACGTATATATAGGTGGGAGGGGGAGCGGACTGCCTTGGGGCCCTAGACCAATTCGCCCCCCCCCTTTCCTTATTACCGGAAGGTGGAAAAGGGAAGAGAGGGGGGAGGACGGAAAGGGGAGGCCGAACCCCGTCCTCCTTCTCCTATTCGGCCTTCTTCCTTAGGGGGTGGTGCACCACCCCCTGTGGGCTGGTGTGCTCCCCTCCTATGGCCCATAAGGCCCATTAATCCCCTCGGGGGGTTTTGGTAATTAACCCCCCCCCCCCGGGTACTACTGTATGTACCCGGTACACCCCGAAACACTTCCTGTGTCCGAATATCATCGTCCTATAAATGTATCTTTTCCTATCAGCCATTTTGAGACTCCTCGTCATGTACGTGATCATCCGGGACTCCGAAAAACATTCGTTTACCAAATCACATAACTCATATAATACAAAATCGTCATCGAATGTTAAGCGTGCGGACCCTACGGGTTCGAGAACTATGTAGACATGACCGGGACACCTCTCAGCTCAATAACCAATAGCGGAACCTGGATGCTCATATTGGCTCCCACATATTCTATGAAGATCTTTATCGGTCGTACCGTAATGACAACATATGTTATTCCCTTTGTTATCGGTATGTTACTTGCCCGAGATTCGATCGTCGGTATCTTCATACCTAGCTAGTTCAATCTCATTACTGGCAAGTCTCTTTACTCATTCCGTAATACATCATCCACAACTAACTCATTAGTCACATTGCTTGCAAGGCTTCTTATGATGTGTATTACCGAGAGGGCTCAGAGATACCTCTTCGATACTTAAGAGTGATAAATCCTAATCTCGATCTATTCCAACCCAACAAATACCTTCAGAGCTACATGTAGAGCATCTTTATAATCACCCAGTTACGTTGTGACGTTTGATAGCACACAAGTTATTCCTCCGGTATCCGGGAGTTGCATAATCTCATAGTCAAAGGAATATGTATATGACGTGAAGAAAGCAATAGCAATAAAACTTAAGATCAATATGCTAAGCTAACGGATGGGTCATGTCCGTCACATCATTCTCCTAATGATGTGACCCCATTCATCAAATGACAACAGATGTCTATGGTTAGGAAACTTAACCATCTTTGATTAACGAGCTAGTCTAGTAGAGGCTCACTAGGGACACGGTATTTTATCTATGTATCCACGCATGTATCAAGTTTCCGGTTAATACAATTCTAGCATGAATAATAAACATTTATCATGATATAAGGAAATATAAAATAACAACTTTATTATTGCCTCTAGGGCATATTTCCTTTATAATGATCATATGATGTAGATATAAACATGTATATCTAGTGTTGCTCAAAGAGGATATGTGCTTGCCCAAGTGGCCATGTTTACAGGGAACACCTCCGAGTGGCCTATATTTTGCAGGAGTGTTGATTAATTTTCGCTGCGGCAAATTTCAGGCGCTCGATATGTCCTTTTTAGCAAAGGTCATGCCAGATTTTTCCGTGAATTTTGGCATGACTTGTGCTAAAATATTTAGAAAATATCAAGTGGCCTGGATTTTCTAGAAAGATAACTAAACGACATTTCGGGTCGACTTTAAGTCTGTCGGGACTCCACCATATATGAGAGAAAAAGAATGCCGACTATTGTCGTGGGGGTCCTTCGTCCTCTTCCTTCTCGTGATAGACCTTTTGGTAATGCACGGGAAGGAAGAAAAGAACGACCATCACCGACGGTCGCAAATGTCAGAGAGGAAGCAGTGAGGGAGAGTCTCCATAATATATGAGAGGACGAATAATCCCGACTGTTGTCTTGGGGGTAGCTTCTCCTTCATTCCCGTGTGCTAGACAATTTGGTGTAATGCACTCGAGAACGAAGGTAGGAGCTACCATCACCGACGGACGAATATATACCACGTTAAGTTTTCAAGAAAATACTCGACATACCGATAGTCAACTCATGATTAATAATAATGATCTAATTTAGTTTTTGTAGGACATATATTTAATTTTAGAAGTTTAATTTTTGAATTATGAACATAGGAAATGTTGTCCGACGACGATAGGCTCCCGGAGTGCAACTGGTGCGGCGACGACCGGGGTCTGTGCGACAGGCCTCACCTGGTACAAGGTCGGTGCTTCAGTATTAAGCTCGACGAGACTTGCGATGTTGAAATAATACGCAACAACGACAAGTGTTTTTTCGTAATTAAGCACGACTACTGCTTCTTCAACGTGTAATTTCCGTCTTTTACAATTCGACTAGCTTATCCCATGTGCAAGACGCTATGTCTTGGAGAAGCTAGATTTTGAAGATCATGAAATGTGGAGACCAATATAGTTCACCTAAGGACCCATCATGGTTATGATTTTGCTGTAAATCTATACAATTCTGAGAGTGTATCCCATTTTGGTTGCCCGAATTGGGAAGCACTTTGCAAGACGTATGATTTTCATGAGGGTATGCTTGTCACATTTGATCTTGTTGATCCTGACATCAACGAAGAGAATATGAACATTTGGGTCCTTGTTGATACGCTTTCAATTTTACAGCTATGTGAGTTTCTCAAACATATTTATTCAGTAGTTTATATTGTTTATTATAAAATAGTTGACAACTTATTTTCATTGATAGCTTATTTTCATTCTTTAAAACCGATGAAGACATGACATTCAAAGTATGGTAAAAATGTATGGACAATCGTAGAGAGCTACTTGGAACCAACATTGTGCGAAGCGCAAGAATTGGAGACAGAATAGTCTCCATTCTCCATAATGGAGAGTCAGGGCCTATCTTGTTTTATGCTATTTTACCATAGAGAGGGTAGTAGGTCCTATGAGAGAGGAGTAGGTCCTAGATACAATGTGTTATTATGTGCTACAATGTGTTAGAGTTGATGATGATGAGGACGAGTTGTGATTATGACTAGTGACCAAGTTGTTATATGATGTCTCATGGACGAATATGATGATCATCAGGAGTTGTTATATGACAATGATGTATGATGATGTTAAGTTGTTAATAATAATATGATGATGATGATGATGATGAGTTATTATATCATTGGATGAAAGAACCATGGATTAGTTTCAAGTGGATGGATCCTAAGTGATCAGGACATATGGATTACCACGATAATCCATGACTTGGTCACTTAGGATACATCCACTTGAAACTAATTCACGGTTCTTTCACCTAGTGATTTAATAACTCCTATGATGTAAAAACAATCTCTAAATTGCTACTGTATGAAAACTTAAATAATGGTGTATGAATACGACATAAAATTAAAAAAATAGAATACGGAATAATAGTAGTAGGGGGCGAAGAGAAATGCGCTAATAGTAATTACCACTAGTGCTTTGTGCAAGAAGCGCTACTACTAAGTAGCTATAGCAGTAGCGCGGTTAAACCAACGCTACTGCTAATGTTTAGCTGTAGCACCTAGCAGTAGCGCGGACGCCAAAAACCAGCGCTACTGCTAGGCTTTTCCCTAGTAGTGAGAAGTTGCGTTGGAGGCAGGGACGGTTGCTAGTGCTCATCGACGGGCAGGGGCGGTGATTGGGGGCGGACTTTGAAGCTCGGCGGCGGTGGTGTTTCGGTGGCGACGACGGGATTGGGGCGGCGATTGGGCACGGATTTGAGGTGGCGGCGGCGGGATTGGGGTCGGTGGCGGCTCGACGGCGGGAGGAGGAGGTGGATGCGCCAACGGATATAGTCGGAACGGCGTCGGCGGCGTGTTTAGGTGATGTGACGAGAGGGGGAAGGAAGTTTCACCACGGCAGTTACACTCATGTGGCTTTTTGGGCACGGGGGCAAGTGATGTATTTTTACATCACCAGAGGCAAAATATACATCGTACCCTAAAATTTTTTTGCAAGATTTTACATGACAGGCTGCTGTTGGAGTGCCTTTTTTTACCCCTCGTGATGTAAAAAGCTGTTATTTCTATTTTGCATCACCTATTGAAGATGCTCTAAATGACACATATCATAAAAAATTTGCATCGAATTCAGAGAGCTCTGTTCAACAGAAGCAATTGATTTGGGTGTTTGGCCAAACCACCAAGTTTTCGTAAAGGCCTACATTGATGGACTTTTGAAGAAGAGCAAGGTGTATGTTGTAAACAACAGCAAAGGGGCAACATAGTAAAATACTAGTAGCAATTTATAATTATCTGGACGGCAAAGTCTAGTCAAATTAGGTGCAACATAGTGGTTATCTTCTTCCCCTCACCTTCCTTTTGCTTTCATTTGCTCTCGCCCCTGCTTGGCCTTTGCCTCCCACCCAAAGATGGACGTTGTGAGTTCAATAATCTGCTCCTTGATGAGGGAACTCGTGGAGATTATTAAACATGGACCATCAGATGAACATGCGAGCCACCAGGAATCGATGGGGTATGATATCTTCCATTTATCTCTAGATTTGCGCAGCAACTCCCGTTTATCCTGGGATCATTAGCTCTCCTGATATCATCTGTTTATCTTCTCTAAATAAATTTTCGATGTCATCTCTTCCGAAAGGCACAGTCTGAAACCTGAGCTACTTGAAATATCTGGATCCACTTGGTTTAGAGAGGATTGGAAAATATCTGGTCTCCGAAAATATTTGCTGCTACTGGCAACTTTGGCAATAACCGTAACCTACCAAGTTGGTCTGAATCCCCCAGGGGGATTTTGGGCAGACACTGAATCGGGACAAAGCAGGTACTTGTTTCTTTGTCTCTTGTAAAGTTTTCCGTCACGATTTATGCCATGTACCGTGTCATGATTTTCATCTCTAGAACAAGGTGTGGAGATAGATAACAGAACAAATACAGTATGATGTACTGCTATCTTCTTTTTCTTTTTTTTATAATCTGTACTGCTATCTTGTGAAATCACGCGAGACTGATGAAATGATGTGGTGTTCTTAAAATGATCATGCGTAGCTCGATTGCAAACTAAACTAAACTGAACTAGATTTGCTTGCATGAACTTAAACTTCATTGCAGGTACCAAGGAAGCAACAAGCTCAAATATGTACCTTTCTCATGCACAAATGCAATGGCACTTGTGTGTACCTTGCTTGTGTATACCTTTCTAAGCATATCACGAGAATCTGAATCCCCTTCTACTGAAACGCCAAATACCAGGTGTTTGTTCCTCCTTTTTTATGTCTTAACTGTACCTATTTACTTTACTTTACTAGGTGTGCATCTGCCTCATCCAAAAATGCGTATATATCGCCATATAATTTTGGCAAGCCTCAAAATATATTTGAGCAAATAGAGTATGATGTACTGTTATCTTGTGAAATTAATGATATGATTAGGTTATCTGTGAGGCAATCATGGGTAGCCCAATTGCAAACTAAACCATCTTCTAGATTTGCTTTCATGAGCTTCAACTTCATTGCAGGAGACAAGGAAGCAACAAGCTGAAAGATGTACCATGGAAGGGGAGCTGGACACTTTTCTCATGCAGGGTTGTAGTAGCATTTTGGTATACCTGGCAAAATCTGCTTGAAGACCAAGTGGGGAATCGGACAATTATCTTAGTCACGGTTATAGTATGTCTTGTGTGTACCTTTGTGATTATGTTTAAAGCCCAAGCAGATCGCAACCTTGCAAGCGCCTCGAGAGACTCTGAATTGCTTTCCGTGACAAGTTATAAGGAGACGATTGAACCGGAAAATACCAGGTGCTTGTTCCTTCCTTTTGATGTCTTGTACCTATCTACTTTACTTTAGTAGGTGTTTTCTTCATCCTGGTAATTTTCAATTCATACTTAATTGATAGAGCTGTTGTTGCAGTTGCTCCGATTGCATGGCCGCCTTTATTGCCGTAGCTAAAATCCCAGCTACTTGGCTTGTCGGGTCTGCCTCTACACACCATGCCACAGGAAACCGTGCACTACTCTCTGGCTTCAAAAGTGTAGATGGCCTCAACATCCATACGGGTGATGGCGTGCGCATGCCGGTCTGTGGACGTGGCTGCGTGATTACGGATGCGGTGGTTCTTCCCAACGTGTTGTTCGTGCCGGGGCTGAAAAAGAACATTGTCTCAGTAAGCCAGCTCACTCAGCTTGGCTGCAGCATTGTATTCAAGCGTGACGCCTGCTACATCTCGGGTGCCACTGATGGTACTACTATTGGCAAAGCGCTCGTCGGAGAAAATGGCATGTTCAAGCTGGAATTCCTCAAAGTCCCGCTTGTCAACTAGCCTGCCTTGGCCCTTTTCTGATTCTGGGAGCCCCATTTACGGTAAAAAAATATTTGTAATTATCTAGATCTAAATGAATCTATCATTTAGATTGTTTGTGTATTTTACTATTACATCATATGATAATTTCCGCCTGTGAGGGATGGAGTCCCTATTAAGAATAAATACATTCATATACTCACGTTATGCAGCTTCAAACTATGTAATCCTTTATTTTGTGAGATTCAATCTATGTAATCCTGTTTGGTCAACATTTGCCATATCTATCTTGTGTAATATACCCCTGGAAAAGATACTGCAAGCTGGTGACATCCCATATCGCCACGCTTCCAGTCATTGTCGCATCATTATCTATCGACTTGATGCCTCTAAAAGAGATGGGGTTTTAAGGACCAGCAATAGATTCGAAGGTTGGTATGAGGCCAAGATCCTGATCAGTGAACACACAATGAGACAAAAATATGGGCAGGTTCGGGGACTGGGAAAGGTCGCTGGTAAAGACCCTACTCCTGTGATGTAGGTGGATTTGCGTAGGGTATCCTTTCGGGGGAGGAAGAACAGAAGGACTCAGTACTCCTTGTGAATGAAAGTGAGTGTGTGTTCTTGTCTGAGATAAGTGGGTTCCTGAGATGCCGAGGAGTTCTACTACAAAGATCCAGACATAACTACATCATCAAATATGGAGCAGAAGGCAACAGCAAAGAGCCAGAGCTGTAGTTGTAGTTAGTAGTAAAGTTTGAGCCGAGTATCCATAGTTAGTATTAAATTAATTACTTTTTGAGCTCATATGGTACTAAGTCTAGCGTTTCCTGTTATCCTTAAGTTGTATCCATATGGTACAAGTTGTATCATAATTACCAAAAATTCTAAAGTTGGCCGGGGAGGATCTTAAATTATCTCTACATTTTTGGCTTGTAATGTTAAGCGTGTAATTACCTGTGATGTTTCTGTTTACCACTCAGAGGTATTACTATTAGTAAAACAGTGTTCCATAATTGTTAAATCAACGACTTGTGCACTACAATGTCCAGTGGTGTGCTGGTTCACCGCATTGATGCGAAAGCTGGAGCGGCGGACCAGGAAATCGCAGTCATGTTGTAAGATGTCAGGTTTGGTCTCTTGGGCGGAAAAGTTGTCGGCTCATCCAGTGAACAGCCTTGGTACTAACGTGGAAGGCCGAGTGACGGTTCCGGAAATCTTCATTTTGCTGTGTCAACGCCGACTGTTAGGATAGTAGAGGTGTATTCTTGAATGGTTTGCAGCCTTAGGGTCGATCTGTGTGCGTCGTCGTCATCGATGTATCGTTTTTCTGCCAATTTCCCTTACTAACTTGTCATTTATATAAAGATTTAGAAACGTCGGAGCTCCCAACGGTTGCTCAAAAAAGAAAAAATGCGCCTTGGATACGAGTCCAAGCCAGGCTTTTCCATTTGTGCTTGGCCACAACGAGGCATTTGTCCATCGCCTTGAACAATACAAAATAGATATAAGTTTTGTTAGAAAGGAGCTGACTCATGTAGCGTGTTAGGTGAGTCCTTGTCGAATGGATATAGTATACTAATGAAAAGTTAATAAAATTTCCCTCAAAATTAGAGTACCTTGTTGGCGCTGTCCGGTGGCTTGGCCATAAAAAACTTATCCAGCTTATACTAATGAAAAGTTAATAAAAACTTATCCAGCTTGTTGTTTTCGTTTCCTCGGCCGGGTACTCCAACAAGTACGTCTTAGAAGAAGGTGGGTGGCCAAAAACTTGGGGACAAAATAGTTGCACCGCGTTGTTAATTTTCTATATAGTTGCTCCGCGTTTCTATATAGTTCCAAAATAAATAAGAAATTGTTGCACCGCGTGAACCGTTTGCTTTCGTTCCTCTCGATGAACTCGAGCTCCCGACAGAAAGAGGAAGAACTTAAGGTTGATCGCTTCTCTTTCAAAGGTGTGAGCAGCCTTGCCTCCATGCGTATGTAAGTCAGTTAATATTAGTTCTACCCGCAAAAAAAAGTTAATATTAGTTCGATCTTTATATATCAGTACCTTTTCTTTTTTTGAATTTTCCTTTTTTGTAGATTGTATTAGACCATCGGCATGAGTGATGTACTGGTGGGCACCATGAAGGAGGTTGTCAAGCTCGCCCTCCTCGTAAAGGCCGCGGCGGACACAGCTCATCACAATAAGGATGCCTGCATCGAGCTTAGAAACATCGCGGACCTACTGGGCGCCATCGTGGCGCCGCTGGAGGGTATGGATATGCACATGAAACCGGTGATGAGAGCTGCACTGATGAACCTCGAGAGGGCCCTTCGCCGGGGCCACAAGCTGGTGGCAGACTGCCAGAGGGAGAGGAACTTCATCTACATTCTTTTCATGGCCAGGAGGCGGTCGAGACAGCTGCTCAAGGTTAAGAACGATATTACTCATCAAATGTTGATCACAAACTTTGCTATCAATGCCAACACCTACATCCTTGTGGCCGTTATACATGGTAGACTTCCTCAAAGCTCCATAGAGGTATGTACCATCATTTGCATCCATCCAATTAGTAACTAAACCATGTCATTATACTCGAGCATTTGAACTCTAATTACCATCATCTTTTTATGAGTTAATTTACCCTCTCCTACGCAACTTGGATACATTGACCTATTTGAGCTACATCTATACATCTGACAACCATCTTAGCAAGAAAAATTACAAATACATAATCATACCATTTATACTGCACAACAGATTCCTGAAAAACTTTCATTTCAGTACAACAAATACTACTCCCCTTGTTTCTAGCTAATGATCTGTATTACACTATGCAAGTACAGATAATTAGAGACGGAGAGAGTATACTGCAATATATACTTCATATATCAGCACACCCAATAAATAGTTTTGGGGGCACCAAATTCACTCGCTTGTTTGTGATAAAGGCAATTTTTCATCATGAATTAAATTTAGTAGTTGGACAGTTGTTGTGCGTAGTTCGAGGGTTGGGTTCTGTCATCACAGAAATCGTTATGCCAAGTTTCATTTGCAGTATCATAATGAAATTCCTATATATTGTCTTGCAGGGCACTGGAGTGATGGACGGCTCAAATATCAGTGGTAACTCTTATTCGATAAACTATGTGGGTATACATATTGTACAAGGAAAGTACGATGCTTCACGTAAGATCGCGTACTCTTTCTAAAAGAGGAACATTATGATTGACCTAAAAATTCTCTTACCATTCATTCAACTACATAAACATATCCCAATCCGTGTATACCAGTTAACACACTCTCGCAAACAGTTATATATAACCACATTCATGGCGCATAAGGAATGTTGTTCTTTCATGACAGCTCTCAGAATTTTCCATCCCGTTGAGTTGGATGCTGCAACAAATAATTTTTCAGAAGAAAATGTGATTGGAAAAGGTGGCAGTGCTACCATCTACAAGGTTACATTCCGTATACTTGTTTTGCTAATTATATTCCATATGCTTATTTTTTTAATCAAGTTGATCTTAAGCTTTTCAAACTATGTTATCGTTTATGTGAATCTCATAGTGGTCATGCCATTTTATACAAATGTATTCTTGGAGCTGGGAGGACTTTTCTGTACAAATGTATTACTTATTTCAGATGATCTGTATGTTTTCCAGGGTATACTGCCTGAGGAACTTGTTGTTACCATCAAGAGATATCCTGATCAATCGGGGCCACATAGCATACAAAAATATATTAATGTTTTCCAATTATTGATTGAGCATGAAAATGTAGTCAAATTTCTTGGATTCTGCCATGTTGACGGAAATGAAATGTTGGTGGAAGAGTACATGCCCAATGGATCCTTGTTCGAGATAATCAATGGCATGTCCCTGCTAAACTATTTATTACAGTTGGGCTATGGTCGCATTTCACTTCACTTTCTTGTCAATAATGATAAATGATCGATTGGTAATTTCAGGGTCATCGCAGAAGCTGGACTGGCTTTCGACATTCAGAGTGATACGAGGGGTAGCACAGGGTGTAGCTTATTTGCACTCCAAACACGTCATACATTTGGATCTGAATCCAGCCAACATCGTTTTTGACTCTAATATGAATCCTAAAATTTCAAACTTTGAAATATCAAAATTACTGGATATAAATGTTTCTGAAGCAGTGAGCCCTGGGCTAGTGGGAGCAATGTAAGATGGCTTCCATGTATCACATTTCCACTACCTACATAGTTTGTGAAGTTTTTGAATAACATTTCATCAATCAGGGGCTACATGTCTCCCGAGTATATCACGGACGGTATCATCTCGATGAGAAGCGACGTGTTCAGTTTTGGGGTCCTACTCCTTCATAGCATTAGCGGAATGAGAAGTTCCATACTTGACCAACATCCAATTACTTGGGTAAGAAATACTTAGAGGACACTAGCGTGTATTGACAAGTTGTTACAGCTTTCCTTGTCCAGTTGATCACTTGTCTATCTAGCAGTAGTATAGATTGAAAGCATAATTGGCTGAGTGTTTATTGGTTTTCATCTTGAGATCTTTTCACACATCATCTATTTTAATTTTTAAGATCAAAGTTTCTCCTTTTTCAGGGTTGGGGGGTACGGGAAGATGAGGGTATGAACGGGCTACTTGATTCTTCGTGGGGTAGCGAGCATCAACTAGAGGAGATGAAGAGATGCATGGATATTGGACTGCTATGCACCCAAGAGTTCCCTAAAGACCGGCCCACAATGTCGGATGTTGTCAAGCTCCTGAATGACAACGAGATGTTGCCCAACCCAAAGAAACCATGTTTCATTTAGAAACAAGAAGCATGGACGGTTCTCAGCTAGAGGAATATATCTTTGTTGTATTTGAAGCCAAGAAAATCATGTGTGGTTGTATACCCTGATACTTTGCTTGCAAGACGAGATAGCATAAACTGGATTTAACGACAAGATGCAGATATCTTTCTGTATAACTGCAGGCTCCTACTGCATATTGAAATCCACAAGCGTGATAAGGCCATCCCTCTTGTAGTAGGGAACCCTCCTGCTCCCTCTTGACATTATCCAGACCACTAATATCTTGCGATAATACATTTGGAATTTCAACAACCTGAATGATGGCTAGTGCATTGTTCTCAGCTTCTTCAAATGCCTGTCAAGCGGGAAAAAAGCAGCACATTCGGCTGTGCATGCGTGGCATTGCCAGGTCAACTAAAGCTCACACACCCAACGCCCCGAGATTGAGTCATCATTCCACTACTGAAGCGAATGGCTATGCAAGCTGTGTTTACCTGTCTACCGCACTTGATGAAGATTGACGACAGCGGTCTGTGTAATTTGCAGCAGGACCTTCCCAGTAGCTTTAAACAGGGGCAGAACAAGCATGACCACTGTGACCGTTCAAAGCTAGTGAAGCAAACGCCGTTTACAACCTGTACTCGATGAAGGCTGAAGGCGCTATATTGCGAGGGGCGATCAGCAGCAGGTATTCCCAGTAGCCTTGAACAGAGGCAGAACAAGCATGAACAGAGGCACAACATCTCCGCATTCTCAACCCCAAATAGCCGAAGAACAACAATATAAGACGCGCGCTCAGTCAAAAGCAAGCATGGTGGAACATATGAGCACAGACAAAATGGATTTACCCCAACGACATAAATCACCGAATGATAGCTGTCCCTATTAAATTAAAACGGGACAGAGTCGTCTGCGAATATGGCGCTTACTTGTGCTGAAATTCATCCTTCCAGGAACAGTAAGAACAGCTGTCTACATAAACAAAGGCCAGTGAGCTGCTAGCCTGGTGTGCATAAAAACACGAAAGAAGATAAAAAGAAGGGTTGAATTTGTGCCATTAAACAAAGTATATGTCGTTCTAGAATAATCATGCTCTGCAGAAAACGATGAGATTAATTTATGTTGGACTGGATTGCTACAAGACTTTGGCTACATGAATCGCTTGTAAAATTCAATGTGAATATTTTCAAAGTGGCAAAAGATGCAAGTTGAGAAGCTTACGGCTTACCTTGAATGCAGCCAAGACCTCCAATCTTTTGTACCTGTAGGATAGGATATGAAATTAAGAAAAGCACAAACGAATGAATCAAACCAGTCTGGAGCTTGAACTGAAATGAAATATACTCTACTACTACTAGGCAAGCAAGGAGAAAGGAAGAGATGAGGCAAGGGGGCGAAGTACCTTGCTCTGTTGGTCGACCACTACGACCAAGCCCAGCCTTTGATTCACCCCCAGTACCTCGCGTCGGCCTCGTTACCTCCAGGACCTCACGCCAGCGTCGGCAGGGCAGTTAGGGAGCGGCCACTACAAACCAAACCCACCCGGGTGTTCGCACGTCTTCGCCTCCAGGACCTTGCGCTGGCCGCCGTCTCCGAGATCCTCGCACCGGCGTGGTTGCCTGCAGGACCTCGCGCCGCCGCCGCTGTCTCCCAGCTTCTCATGCTAGCGCCTCCCTCTCGCGAGATGTGTTAGGCTAGATGCATGTGATTGAACTAGCATTGACAGAGATTCTTAAAAAAAACAGGACCATAACACCCTTGTTGATTGAACCTAATATTTTTCATCAACGTGTTAAAATCAATGGTGGAAAATAATCAAAGGGGAGTTACAGGAAATTACGGATCGTAACTCTCCAATTTACTGCAATATTAATCCCTTTGTCACAATGCAGCATGTACAGTTCACATTTATGTCATGGTAATATATTTAATTAAGGTACATACCTTTCACTACATTTTAGTGCATAGCACTATTAATCTTTATTCAATTTGTTGGGTTTAGTCCCACATTGGTTGTGGGAGGAGGCAGAACACGATTTATAAGGGCAGGGGGTGTCCCCTCCTAACAGGCTAGTCTTTTGGGGGAGAGGGCCCAAGATTTGTCATAAGTTGGTGTTGCTCTCCTGTTGGGCCTGGTTGACGCATGTGGATCGAAAACACTGGTGATAGCGGACTCGGGATTGTGTAACAATTGGTATCAGAGCTCAGGTGCCCGGATGAATCTCGATACTCACGGGTGGTCGGTCATGGTTGGTGGGCTCGAAACGCTGGTGTAAGCGGGCCCATGGATGACCGATGATGACCAATGTGTGAGGGGCAGATTGTTGGGTTTAGTCCCACATTGGTTGTGGGAGGAGGCAGAACATGATTTATAAGGGCGGGGGTGTCCCCTCCTAACAGGCTAGTCTTTTGGAGGAAGAGGGCCCAAGGTCTGTCATAAGTCGGTGTTGCTCTCTGGTTCGGCCTGGCTGACGCATGTGGGTCAGAAACGCTGATGATAGCGGATTCGGGATTGCGTAACATAAATAGGGCTAAAATAGAGCAAGCATAGATGCGAAAACAGTAGGAGTGTATCCTACTAAAGAATGAGTATTACAAAAGATGTTTACATGGATCAAAATAAAAGGAAAACTGAAGGAAGGAAATAAGCTATAAGTCGTATTGTATTAGGCTTTGAACTGATTGACGTGTTTGTATTCAACCTCCCTCTCCTACTTTTGTATTCAAGGCTTTTTTGCGGGTCTATATTGAAGGCTTTCATTCTCCAAGATCTGGGTATTCATGCCATACAACATACACCATCCATTCCATAGTATAATGCGCATTGGATTTTTTCCGAATTCAAGCGTTACAAACTTTTATCATGTGTTTTGAGAAAATTAGCTATATCCATAATGCAAAATACTCCCTCCGTTCCTAAATATAAGTCTTTTTAGGCATTTCAAATGAACAACAACATACAGATTTTTGCAGACATATTTTAGAGTGTAGGTTCACTCATTTTGCTCCGTACGTAGTCATTTGTTGAAATCTCTAGAAAGATTTATATTTAGGAACGGAGGAAGTATATACCATATCAAAATGTATTTTTCATACTAACCTAATGGAGATAAACTGGTCTATAAATTTGGTGAAAGATTACAATGTTTGACTTTGAAAAATCATAATAGCCACTATTTTTGATACAGGGGGAATATATTCCGGCATACCAAAAATGATAATCTCTGATGCAAATGGCTGCCTGATGGCATCTCAGGCTAAGGCAGCTTCATCAAAGATTGATTTATACCTTTTCTTTGTGGGAACGAATTCCTACAAGAAGATGGATGCAACCTGGAGCGGCGGCGATGCTGGAACCAGCAGCTAGTGTTTTTGCAGCCCGCCGAAGCCGGAGCTCAAACTAGCAGAGCGGTGATGTGGCCGGCAGGAGCAGGAGATGCGATGCAACGCGTATGCTGCGACCGGCGGGAGCCGTCTCTACAAACACACGTCGCAAATGCTGAGAACTAATACGGCGCCGCTGTGACCGGCACGACCGTGATGCTGGAAGCAGCAGCTGGTATTGTTGCAGCCGGCCAGAACAGGAACTAGAACCAGCAGCAGACAGTGGGGCAACCAAAAGGAGCAGTAGCTACGATGCGGCACAGCTATTATGACCGGCAGGAGCCGAAATACTGGAAGTAGCAGCGACCGGTGCAAGCATCTAGGCTGCAAACGGCGACGACCCGGTGATGTGTTGGGGCGTGGGGGCGACAACCTCGTCGCAGGACGGCCGTGACGGCGCCGCAAGCGCTGCCGTGGTGGTTGCTGGGGCGAACAGAGAAAGGGAACGTGGATGCGTGCGATGCAGAGAGCAACGAATGGTAATCAGGGGGTTCTGATCCTAGCGGCCACCCGTGGAGGCATACGTACGTGGCACATCCGATGGATGTGGCAGGCCGGATGGATCGGATGGCTCGCGAGTGCACCGTCCTGAGCCTGTGCCGGTCAATTGACGCATAGCGTCGCCCTTCTCAGATTTATCAGCACCAATAACACAATGGGCAATGATAGGCGCCGGCAGACTGGCCCAAAATTTCGGCCGGTCAGCGCGCGCACGTTGGATCAAAACGCCCGTGTCGTTAGTTTTTCTCGTCTTCCCGTCCCGAGCCTCTGGTCTCAACCCACACAGAAAGAAAAGCCCCGCACAGCTGCCGGTCCAACGCGCCGCCCGCTCCTGCCGGCCACCGGCGCTCGTCCTCGACTAGCCGCGCCGCCCGCACTCGCCCGACACGACGCTCCGTGTTGGATTTAGAAAGTAGATCAAATCGCGGAGTGTAGGTCTACGTGCAAAGCTAACTTGCAAGCAAGCATGCAAGCAACTTAATGGATCTACAGTACCACGTGCATGACGAGCTAGCTTCAATTGGATTCGAGTCGTCATTGAAAACTCGAGCGGAAGCTCTCGTAGGCAGATTTGGGCTAGCTACAATAAAATCACTCGACGGTTGCAACTTTTTTGCACGCCAGTTGTAGCTTTTTGGCTCGTCGGTGATAGCTTTTTTGTCATTGGTTGCAACTTCCATGCTCGACGGTTGTAGCTATTTTCATCGCCGGTCGCAGCTTCCGTGCCCGTTGGTTACAACTCTTTTCATGCCGGGTTGTAGCTATGAATTGCACGGTTGCAGCTTTGCCATCACCGGCCGAAGCATCATTGGTTGTAGCATTGGTCTTCACTAGTTCCAGTACCTGCCAACGTCCGGTTCAGCTTCCGTGGAAACACGAGGCTCTATGAAGTTTTTTTTTCCATTGCCGGTCATTGGTCGAAGCTTTTTTCATCTATGGTTGAAGCTTTTTTCATCTACGGTTGAAGCTTTTTATATCAATGGTTGTAACTTTTTCTGTTGCACACCGTCTAGTTGAAGCTTTTTTCATCTAGGGTTGAAGCTTTTCTGTCAACGGTTGAAACTTTTTCCGTTGCATAGTGCTTGATTGAAGCTTTTTCCATATAGGGTTGAACCTTTTTTGTCAACAGTTGCAGCACTGGCCGCCCCTCAGTTTCCACCATATCTGCTTGAAGATTTTCATGGACGGTTTTAGCTCTTTCAGGTGCCGGTTGCAGCTTTGCAGTTGCACAGAGCTTGTTGAACCACACACGCAGCAAAAAAAAGCAACGCTAATTCTAGCAAAAAAAATGCCACCAATTCCAGCAAAAAAACTCTCCGGATGTAGCATCGGCGGGGCAGCAGTATGAGGCATGTGGGGAAATACATGCTTGCAGCATTGGGGGAGGGGTGCTCACAGAAGCAGCAGGAGGTCATGCTGTCGGTGTTGATGAGCTCATGCTGTGCGTAAAAGAGAGAGGAGAGAAGCAACAAGGCAAGAGGAAGAAAGAAAGCAGAGAAAAAATTAGTTACGTGAAGTCTTTTTTTTTAAAACAACGTGGAGGAAATAAGAGAAAGGATATCTTGCTTGAAGGCCCATCAAAAGTCACGTGGCCTAGTCCGCTTCCGTATAGCAACGCGAGCGAGCGAGGAGCGACCGGGCCGGTCGGTCGTCCGTAGGGAAACGTTTCCCGAACACAATTAAGATTCATAATTCCATATGAAGTTTAATTAAGAATCGTTAATTGATTCCAATAGCAAGGAAACAACAACATGTGGAAGCATCAACACCGACGAAGAACATTGGAGAAACGAGCCTACGAGCCTGTGAGCATGAATAGATCCGGAAAAGAAAAGAATAGATTGGGTCTTCATATATAGCTCCTCTCCATCGACAACAAGACGAGAAGGTCAATCTACACATAATTTTGTCCCGGTTCGTAAGGGCCTTTTGTCCCGGTTCCTGAACCGGGACTAAAGGGTCGTTACTAATGCCCTGACCCTTTAGTCCCGGTTCTAACCAGAACCGGGACAGATGGGCTTCCACGTGGCCTGCGCGCTGACCCAGGTAGGAGGGCCTTTGGTCCCCAACCGGGACCAATAGGCATCCACGCGTCAGCATTTCTGTGGATGGGGTTTTTGTTTTTTTAAGGGGGGAGGGGGGGTTGGGGGTTTTGGGGGGTTAATTTAGGAATTTCATATATTGTGTTAGCTAGCTAATTAATAGAGAAAAGTGTCCTCTCTTATATATGTCCGTGCTTGATCGACGGTACGTACTATACATACGAGACACGCTAGCTAGCTAGTAAGCAAACGAAGGAAACAGAAGATCGTCATGAACATATATGCATACAGAGATAAGTGATATCGACCATCTCTCCTTCTCCGAGAGATTGGTCGAACAACAAGTTCTCGTATATCTATCCGACACTACCGGCTACATATATACAATAATTATCTCTTACAAATATAATCTCCTAATTAACTACGGACGCATGGTCCACATAGTATTCTCCGTCTTCAGCGATCACGTGGTCAAGAAAGAATGCCGCAAATTCTTCTTGAATTGCTCGCATGCGATCTGGTGCTAGGAGTTCATCCCGCATCCGAAACATCTAATTTGAAGAAGAGGGTCAATACATATATATATATATATATATATATATATATATATATATATATATGAATGAATGAAACTCAACACAAATGATGGTAATAAAATAAAATTGTGAATATTGTTATTTACGCACTTCATATTGTTCGTCAGAGTAGCCCCGCTCACAGGTCGTGTGGCGGATGGACTCGCAAACATAGTATCCACAGAAATCATTTCCTTGTTCCTGCCACAACCACTTTACAAGAAACAGAGGTCAATCAAACTGATAAGCAAGAATGCCAAATGATATTGATGAAACTAGCGCTTGAATCACTAGGAGATGTGCGGAACATGCTACTATAGTACTTACTTTCGGGTGTCTAAATTGCAGCTCCTTCGGCACTCCCGGAGCTTTTCTGATGAATTTTCTTCAAACCCTGCCGGCGCCAGACAAAGAAAACAATTACTTGATATCAGAAATGAACAAAGTTGCTGATATGCATGGTGGATAATGATCGATTTAACTTACTTCTCGAGTATTTGAGTCATGTCCGCATACTCCTGGGGATCTTTTCGTTTAGAGTCGAAGACAGTTACTACTCCCTGCTCAAGCCTAATCTCTAGGAGAATATAGTGGTACCTGCGCACGCATGCATAACTCATCAATTACATTACTATAACCTTGACTAATATATAAGAGAAACCGAATATGCACAAGACAGTAACACTCACTTGAAGTTGTAAGGAAAGAGTATTATATCTTTGTTTTCAGTTACTTTGAATGATCGTAGCAAGTTGGCCTCGGTATCTGCGGCATGAAATTTAACCTCAGTTGCATCTATGAGATATGTGTTAATGAACCCAATATCACCGACTTGTCTTTTCTTCAATTCAACGATCTTCAATCTGCATAATATAGTGAGGATAATTATAAATACATGCAATGAAAGAGCTGAGCTATATAGAGAGACTTAATGACAGAAGTGGTACTACTTACAGACAGTAGCAGGTGACCGTTGCTTTATCGAGGGCCAATTGTTTGAAAAACTAATAGAACTCCTCAAATGGAATGCGCAACAGATCAATTCCAACGAGGTCATGCTCCTTTTTAACTCTCACATACAAAGTACTCCTCCCGCCAGACTCTGCAGATTTTCAAGTACCAATCATGCAATCTTCGCATCATCGTTGATAGAGATCTTTCATCTTTGACGAGAGGCTTCCCGTACTCGTATCTTTGTATCTGCACCTCCAAGAAATCATAATGTACATCGTCGGGCAGGTAATCTCCAAGATTGCTATAACCGGGCACCATCCTCGGATCATTAGCGACGATGTCGCTAGACACCTTGAGCGGGGGGCACGATTGGTCCGCTTGTTCGCCGAGCTGGGCAATTTGTGAAGGAAATATGCCCTAGAGGCAATAATAAAGTTATTATTTATTTCCTTATATCATGATAAATGTTTATTATTCATGCTAGAATTGTATTAACTGGAAACATAATACATGTGTGAATACATAGACAAACAAAGTGTCACTAGTATGCCTCTACTTGACTAGCTCATTAATCAAAGATGGTTATGTTTCCTAGCCATGAACAAAGAGTTGTTATTTGATTAACGAGATCACATCATTAGTTGAATGATCTGATTGACATGACCCATTCCATTAGCATAGCACCCGATCGTTTAGTATGTTGCTATTGCTTTTATTCATGACTTATACATGTTCCTTTAACTATGAGATTATGCAACTCCCGTTTACCATAGGAACACTTTGTGTGCTACCAAACGTCACAACGTAACTGGGTGATTATAAAGGTGCTCTACAGGTGTCTCCGAAGGTACATATTGGGTTGGCGTATTTCGAGATTAGGATTTGTCACTCCGATTGTCGGAGAGGTATCTCAGGGCCTTCTCGGTAATGCACATCACATAAAGCCTTGCAAGCATTGCAACCAATGAGTTAGTTGCGAGATGATGTATTACGGAACGAGTAAAGAGACTTGCCGGTAACGAGATTGAACTAGGTATTGGATACCGACGATCGAATCTCGGGCAAGTAACATACCGATGACAAAGGGAACAACGTATGTTGTTATGCGGTCTGACCGATAAAGATCTTCGTAGAATATGTAGGAACCAATATGGGCATCCAGGTCCCGCTATTGGTTATTGACCGGAGACATGTCTCGGTCATGTCTACATTGTTCTCGAACCGTAGGGTCCGCACGCTTAACGTTACGATGACAGTTATTATGAGTTTATGCATTTTGATGTACCGAAGGAGTTCGGAGTCCCGGATGTGATCACGGACATGACGAGGAGTCTCGAAATGGTCGAGACGTAAAGAATGATATATTGGAAGCCTATGTTTGGACATCGGATGCATTCCAGGTGAAATCAGGATTTTACCGGAATACCGGGAGGGTTACCGGAACCCCCCGGGAGCATAATGGGCCAACATGGGCCTTGGAGGAGAGGTGAGAGGGCTGCCCTCATGGGCTGCGCGCCTCCCCCCCTTCCCCTAGTCCTATTAGGACTAGGAGAGGTGGGCGCCCCCTCTCTCTCTCTCTCCCCCTTGGAGAATCCTAGTCCAACTAGGATTGGGGGGGGGGGGATCCTACTCCCAGAGGGAGTAGGACTCTCCTGGCGCGCCAAGCTTGGCCGGACAGCCCCTCCCCCTTGGCTCCTTTATATACGGGGGCAGGGGGCACCCCAAAGACACACAAGTTGATCTACGGATCGTTCCTTAGCCGTGTGCGGTGCCCCCTTCCACCAAATTCCACCTCGGTCATATCGTTGCAGTGCTTAGGCGAAGCCCTGCGCCGGTAACACATCAAGATCGTCACCACGCCGTCGTGCTGACGGAACTCTTCCCCGACGCTTTGCTGGATCGGAGCCCGGGGATCGTCATCGAGCTGAACGTGTGCCAAGAACTCGGAGGTGCCGGAGTAACGGTGCTGTGATCGGTTGGATCGCGAGGAGAACGTACGACTACTTCCTCTACGTTGTGTCAAGGCTTACGCTTCGGTCTACGAGGGTACGTAGACAACACTCTTCCTTCTCGTTGCTATGCATCACCATGATCTTGCGTGTGCGTAGGAATTTTTTTGAAATTACTACGTTCCCCAACAGTGGCATCCGAGCCTAGGTTTTTATGGTTTGATGTTATTTGCACGAGTAGAACACAAGTGAGTTGTGGACGATACAAGTCATACTGCCTACCAGCATGTCATACTTTGGTTCAGCGGTATTGTTGGACGAGACGATCCGAACCAACCTTACGCGTACTCTTACGCGAGACCGGTTCCCTCGACGTGCTTTGCACATAGATGGCTTGCGGAAGACTGTCTCTCCAACTTTAGTTGAACCGAGTGTGGCTACGCCCGGTCCTTGAGAAGGTTAAAACGGAGTCTATTTGACAAACTATCGTTGTGGTTTTGATGCGTAGGTAAGATGAGTTCTTGCTTAAGCCCGTAGCAGCCACGTAAAACTTGCAACAACAAAGTAGAGGACGTCTAACTTGTTTTTGCAGGGCATGTTGTGATGTGATATGGTCAAGACATGATGCTAAATTTTATTGTATGAGATGATCATGTTTTGTAACCGAGTTATCGGCAACTGGCAGGAGCCATATGGTTGTCGCTTTATTGTATGCAATGCAATCGCGATGTAATGCTTTACTTTATTACTAAGCGGTAGTGATAGTCGTGGAAGCATAAGATTGGCGAGACGACAACGATGCTACGATGGAGATCAAGGTGTCGCGCCGGTGACGATGGTGATCATGACGGTGCTGCGGAGATGGAGATCACAAGCACAAGATGATGATGGCCATATCATATCACTTATATTGATTGCATGTGATGTTTATCTTTTATGCATCTTATCTTGCTTTGTTTGATGGTAGCATTATAAGATGATCTCTCACTAATTATCAAGAAGTGTTCTCCCTGAGTATGCACCGTTGCGAAATTTCTTCGTGCTGAGACACCACGTGATGATCGGGTGTGATAGGCTCTACGTTCAAATACAACGGGTGCAAAACAGTTGCACACGCGGAATACTCAGGTTTAACTTGACGAGCCTAGCATATAACAGATATGGCCTCGGAACACGGAGACCGAAAGGTCGAGCGTGAATCATATAGTAGATATGATCAACATAGTGATGTTCACCATTGAAACTACTCCATCTCACGTGATGATCGGACATGGTTTAGTTGATTTGGATCACGTGATCACTTAGACGATTAGAGGGATATCTATCTAAGTGGGAGTTCTTAAGTAATATGATTAATTGAACTTAAATTTATCATGAACTTAGTACCTGATAGTATCTTGCTTGTCTATGTTGTGTAGATATATGGCTCGTGCTGTTGTTCCGTTGAATTTTAATGCGTTCCTTGAGAAAGCAAAGTTGAAAGATGATGGTAGCAATTACACGGACTGGGTCCGTAACTTGAGGATTATCCTCATTGCTGCACAGAAGAATTACGTCCTGGAAGCACCGCTAGGTGCCAAGCCTCGTGCAAGAGCTACGCCAGATGTTGTGAACGTCTGGCAAAGCAAAGCTGATGACTACTCTATAGTTCAGTGTGCCATGCTTTACGGCTTAGAACCGGGACTTCAACGACGTTTTGAACACCATGGAGCATATGAGATGTTCCAGGAGTTGAAGTTAATATTTCAAGCAAATGCCCGGATTGAGAGATATGAAGTCTCCAATAAGTTCTATAGCTGTAAGATGGAGGAGAACGGTTCTGTCAGTGAGCATATACTCAGAATGTCTGGGTATAACAATCACTTGATTCAACTGGGAGTTAATCTTCCGGATGATTGCGTCATTGACAGAATTCTCCAATCACTGCCACCAAGCTACAAGAGCTTCGTGATGAACTATAATATGCAAGGGATGACCAAAACTATGCCCGAGCTCTTCGCGATGCTGAAAGCCGCGGAGGTAGAAATCAAAAAGGAGCATCAAGTGTTGATGGTTAACAAAACCACTAGTTTCAAGAAAAAGGGCAAAGGGAAGGAAAAGGGGAACTTCAAAAAGAACAGCAAGCAAGTTGCTAATCAAGAGAAGAAACCCAAGTCTGGACCTAAGCCTGAAACTGAGTGCTTCTATTGCAAGCAGACTGGTCACTGGAAGCGGAACTGCCCCAAGTATTTGTTGGAAATATGCCCTAGAGGCAATAATAAAAGTATTAGTATTATATTTCCTTGTTCATGGTAATTGTCTTTATTCATGCTATAATTGTGTTATCTGGAAATCGTAATACATGTGTGAATACTAGACACCAATATGTCCCTAGTAAGCCTCTAGTTGACTAGCTCGTTGATCAATAGATAGTCATGGTTTCCTGACTATGGACATGGGGATGTCATTGATAACGAGATCACATCATTAGGAGAATGATGTGATGGACAAGACCCAATCCTAAGCATAGCACAAGATCGTGTAGTTCGTTTTGCTAGAGCTTTCCAATGTCGAGTATCCTTTCCTTAGACCATGAGATCGTGTAACTCCCGGATACTGTAGGAGTGCTTTGGGTGTATCAAACGTCACAACGTAACTGGGTGACTATAAAGGTGCACTACAGGTATCTCCGAAAGTATCTGTTGGGTTGACACGGATCAAGACTGGGATTTGTCACTCCGCATGACGGAGAGGTATCACCGGGCCCACTCGGTAATGCATCATCATAATGAGCTCAAGGTGACCAAGGTTTGGCCACGGGATCATGCATTACGGTACGAGTAAAGTGACTTGCCGGTAACGGGACTAAACGAGGTATTGGGATACCGACGATCGAGTCTCGGGCAAGTAACCTACCGATTGACAAAGGGAATAGTTTACGGGGTTGCTTGAACCCTCGACATCGTGGTTCATCCGATGACATCATCGAGGAACATGTGGGAGCCAACATGGGTATCCAGATCCCGCTGTTGGTTATTGCCCGAGAGTCGTCTCGGTCATGTCTGCATGTCTCCCGAACCCGTAGGGTCTACACACTTAAGGTTCGGTGACGCTAGGGTTATTAGGAAGACTTGTATGTGATTACCGAATGTTGTTCGGAGTCCCGGATGAGATCCCGGACGTCACGAGGAGTTCCGGAGTGGTCCGGAGGTAAAGATCTATATATGGGAAGTTGTCATACGGACACCGGAATAGTTCGGGGGCATATCAGTATTGTACCGGGGCCACCGGAGGGGCCTCGGGGGTCCACCGGGAGGGGCCACCTCTCCCGGAGGGGCTCATGGGCTGTAAGGGGGAAGGGAACCAGCCCAAAGTGGGCTGGTGCGCCTCCCCCCAAGGGCCCATGCGCCCTAGGGTTTGGGGAACCCTAAAGGGGGCGCCCCCCTTGCTTGGGGGGCAAGCCCCCTCCCCCTTGGCCGCCGCCCCCCCCTCTAGATCCATCTAGAGGGGGCCGGCCCCCCTTGCCCCTTCCCCTATAAATAGAGGGGTGAGGGGAGGGCTGCACACACAACTGAAGGCGCAGCCCCTCCCCTCCCCAACACCTCTCCTCCTCCGTACGCGCTTGGCGAAGCCCTGTCGGAGTTCTGTTGCACCAACCTCACCACGCCGTCGTGCTGCCGTTGGAGTCTTCTTCCTCAACCTCTCCTTCCCCTTGCTGGATCAAGAAGGAGGAGACGTCGATCGTCCCGTACGTGTGTTGAACGCGGAGGTGCTGTCCGTTCGGCACTTGGTCATCGGTGATCCGAATCACGACGAGTACGACTACGTCATCACCATCCCCTTGAACGCTTCCGCACGCAATCTGCAAGTGGTATGTAGATGCAATCTCTCTCCCATGACTCGTTGCTTAGATGAACTCATAGATGTATCTTGGTGAAACCGTAGGAAAATTTTAATTTTCTGCAACGTTCACCAACAGTGGCATCATGAGCCAGGTTTATGAGTAGTTCTCTATTGCACGAGTAGAACACAAAGTAGTTGTGGGCGTCGAATTGTCAATTCTTCTTGCCGTTACTAGTCCTATCTTGGTTCAGCGGTATTGTGGGATGAAGCGGCCCGGACCAACCTTACACGTACGCTTACGTGAGACCGGTTCCACCGACTAACATGCACTAGTTGCATAAGGTGGCTGGCGGGTGTCTGTCTCTCCCACTTTAGTTGGATCGGATTCGATGAACAGGGTCCTTATGAAGGGTAAATAGAGATTGACAAATTCACGTTGTGGTTTTAACGTAGGTAAGAAACGTTCTTGCTAGCAACCTATAACAGCCACGTAAAAACTTGCAACAACAATTAGAGGACGTCTAACTTGTTTTTGCAGCAAGTGCTTTGTGATGTGATATGGCCAGAAGTTGTGATGAATCATGTGATGTATGAGATGATCTTGTTATTGTAATAGGAATCACGACTTGCATGTCGATGAGTATGACAACCGGCAGGAGCCATAGGAGTTGTCATTATTCTTTTATGACCTGCGTGTCGCCATGTAAATTACTTTACTTTGTTGCTAAACGTGTTAGCCATAGTAGTAGTAGTAATAGTTGGCGAGCAACTCCATGGAGACACGATGATGGAGATCATGATGATGGAGATCATGGTGTCGTGCCGGTGACGAGATGATCATGGAGCCCCAAGATGGAGATCGAAGGAGCTATATGATGATGGTCATATCATGTCACTACTATATAATTGCATGTGATGTTTATTATGTTTATGCGTCTTGTTTACTTAGGACGACGGTAGTAAATAAGATGATCCCTTACAAAATTTCAAGAAGTGTTCACCCCTAACTGTGCACCGTTGCTAAAGTTCGTCGTTTCGAAGCACCACGTGATGATCGGGTGTGATAGATCCATACGTTCACATACAACGGGTGTAAGACAGTTTTACACATGCAAAACACTTAGGGTTAACTTGACGAGCCTAGCATGTACAGACATGGCCTCGGAACACGGAGACCGAAAGGTCGAACATGAGTCGTATAGAAGATACGATCAACATGGAGATGTTCACCGATGATGACTAGTCCGTCTCACGTGATGATCGGACACGGCCTAGTCGACTCGGATCATGTAACACTTAGATGACTAGAGGGATGTCTAATCTGAGTGGGAGTTCATTCATTAATTTGATTAGATGAACTTAATTATCATGAACTTAGTCTAAATCTTTACAATATGTCTTGTAGATCAAATGGCCCACGGTAATGTCAGCCTCAACTTCAACGCGTTCCTAGAGAAAACTAAGCTGAAAGATGATGGCAGCAACTACTCGGACTGGGTCCGGAACTTGAGGATCATCCTCATAGCAGCCAAGAAAGATTATGTCCTAGATGCACCGCTAGGTGATGCACCATTCCCAGAAAACCAGGACGTTATGAACGCCCATCAGTCACGCACTGATGATTACTCCATCGTTCAGTGCGGCATGCTTTACAGCTTAGAACCGGGGCTCCAAAAGCGTTTTGAGAAGCACGGAGCATATGAGATGTTCGAGGAGCTGAAATTGATTTTCCAAGCTCATGCCCGGGTCGAGAGATATGAAGTCTCCGACAAGTTCTTTAGCTGCAAAATGGAGGAAAATAGCTCTGTCAGTGAACACATACTCAAGATGTCTGGGTTGCACAACCGCTTGACTCAGCTGGAAGTTAATCTTCCGGATGAGGCGGTCATTGACAGAATCCTTCAGTCGCTCCCACCTAGCTACAAAAGCTTCATGATGAACTACAACATGCAAGGGATGGAAAAGACCATTCCCGAGTTGTATTCAATGCTGAAATCCGCGGAGGTGGAGATTAAAAAGGAACATCAAGTGTTGATGGTAAATAAAACCACTAAGTTCAAGAAAGGCAAGGGTAAGAAGAACTTCAAGAAAGACGGCAAGGAGGTTGCCGCGCCTGGTAAATCAGTTGCCAGGAAGAAGTCAAAGAATGGACCCAAACCTGAAACTGAGTGCTTTTATTGCAAGGGAAATGGTCACTGGAAACGAAATTGCCCCAAGTACTTAGCGGATAAGAAGGCCGGCAACACTAAAGGTATATGTGATATACATGTAATTGATGTGTACCTTACCAGTGCTCGTAGTAGCTCCTGGGTATTTGATACCGGTGCTGTTGCTCATATTTGTAACTCACAGCAGGAGCTGCGGAATAAGAGAAGACTGGCGAAGGACGAGGTGACGATGCGCGTCGGGAATGGTTCCAAGGTCGATGTGATCGCCGTCGGCACGCTACCTCTACATTTACCCACGGGATTAGTTTTAAACCTCAATAATTGTTATTTAGTACCAAGTTTGAGCATGAACATTGTATCTGGATCTCGTTTAATACGAGATGGCTACTCATTTAAATCCGAGAATAATGGTTGTTCTATTTATATGAGTGATATGTTTTATGGTCATGCTCCGATGGTTAATGGTTTATTCTTAATGAATCTCGTGCGTGATAATACACATATTCATAGTGTGAATGCCAAAAGGTGTAAAGTTGATAACGATAGTCCCACATACTTGTGGCACTGCCGCCTTGGTCACATTGGTGTCAAGCGCATGAAGAAGCTCCATGCTGATGGACTTTTAGAGTCTCTCGATTATGAATCGTTTGACACATGCGAACCATGCCTTATGGGCAAAATGACCAAGACTCCGTTCTCCGGAACAATGGAGCGAGCAACCAACTTATTGGAAATTATACATACTGATGTGTGCGGTCCAATGAGCGTTGAGGCTCGCGGAGGATTTCGTTATGTTCTCACACTCACTGATGATTTGAGTAGATATGGCTATGTCTACTTAATGAAACACAAGTCTGAGACCTTTGAAAAGTTCAAGGAGTTTCAGAGTGAGGTTGAGAATCAACGTGACAGAAAGATCAAGTTTCTACGATCAGATCGTGGAGGAGAGTACTTAAGTCACGAATTTGGCACACACTTAAGAAAATGTGGAATAGTTTCACAACTCACGCCGCCAGGAACACCTCAGCGTAATGGTGTGTCCGAACGTCGTAATCGCACTTTATTGGATATGGTGCGATCTATGATGTCTCTTACCGATTTACCGCTATCATTTTGGGGATATGCTCTAGAGACAGCCACATTCACTTTAAATAGGGCACCGTCTAAATCCGTTGAGACGACACCGTATGAATTATGGTTTGGCAAGAAACCTAAGCTGTCGTTTCTAAAAGTTTGGGGATGCGAGGCTTATGTCAAGAAACTTCAACCTGAAAAGCTCGAACCCAAATCGGAAAAATGCGTCTTCATAGGATACCCTAAGGAAACCATAGGGTATACCTTCTACTTAAGATCCGAGGGCAAGATCTTTGTTGCCAAGAACGGAACCTTTCTGGAGAAAGAGTTTCTCTCGAAAGAAGTAAGTGGGAGGAAAGTGGAGCTTGATGAAGTACTGCCTCTTGAAACGGAGAATGACGCAGCGCAAGAAAATGTTCCTGTGGTGCCTGCTCCAATTAGAGAGGAGGTTAATGATTATGATCAAGATACTTCGGACCAAGCTTCCACTGAGCTTCGTAGGTCCACAAGGACACGTTCCGCACCAGAGTGGTACGGCAACCCTGTCCTGGAAATCATGTTGTTGGACAACGGTGAACCTTCGAACTATGAAGAAGCGATGGCGGGCCCGGATTCCAACAAATGGTTAGAAGCCATGAAATCCGAGATAGGATCCATGTATGAAAACAAAGTATGGACTTTGACAGACTTGCCCGATGATCGGCGAGCGATAGAAAATAAATGGATCTTCAAGAAGAAGACGGACGCGGATGGTAATGTTACCATCTATAAAGCTCGACTTGTCGCTAAGGGTTATCGGCAAGTTCAAGGGATTGACTACGACGAGACTTTCTCTCCCGTAGCGAAGCTGAAGTCCGTCCGAATCATGTTAGCAATTGCCGCATACTATGATTATGAGATATGGCAAATGGACGTCAAAACGGCATTCCTTAATGGCTATCTTAAGGAAGAACTGTATATGATGCAGCCGGAAGGTTTTGTCCATCCCAAGAATGCTAACAAGGTGTGCAAGCTCCAGCGATCCATTTATGGGCTGGTGCAAGCATCTCGGAGTTGGAACATTCGCTTTGATGAGATGATCAAAGCGTTTGGGTTTATGCAGACTTATGGAGAAGCCTGCGTTTACAAGAAAGTGAGTGGGAGCTCCGTAGCATTTCTCATATTATATGTGGATGACATACTATTGATGGGAAATGATATAGTATTCTTGGAAAGCATAAAGGCCTATTTGAACAAGTGTTTTTCAATGAAGGACCTTGGAGAAGCTGCTTATATATTAGGCATCAAAATCTATAGAGATAGATCAAGACACCTCATAGGTCTTTCGCAGAGCACGTACCTTGATAAGATTTTGAAGAAGTTCAAAATGGATCAGTCCAAGAAAGGGTTCTTGCCTGTATTGCAAGGTGTGAAATTGAGCTCAGCTCAATGCCCGACCACGGCAAAGGATAAACAAGAGATGAGCGTCATCCCCTATGCTTCAGCCATAGGATCCATTATGTATGCCATGCTGTGTACCAGACCTGATGTAAACCTTGCCGTAAGTTTGGTAGGTAGGTACCAAAGTAACCCCGGCAAGGAACACTGGACAGCGGTCAAGAATATCCTTAAGTACCTGAAAAGGACTAAGGACATGTTTCTCGTTTATGGAGGTGACGAAGAGCTCGTCGTAAAGGGTTACGTCGATGCTAGCTTCGACACAGATCTGGATGACTCTAAGTCACAAACCGGATACGTGTATATGTTGAATGGTGGAGCAGTGAGCTGGTGCAGCTGCAAGCAGAGCGTCGTGGCGGGATCTACATGTGAAGCGGAATACATGGCAGCCTCGGAGGCAGCGCATGAGGCAATTTGGGTGAAGGAGTTCATCACCGACCTAGGAGTCATACCCAATGCGTCGGGGCCGATCAAACTCTTCTGTGACAACACTGGAGCTATTGCACTGGCCAAGGAGCCCAGGTTTCACAAGAAGACCAGGCACATCAAGCGTCGCTTCAACTCCATCCGTGAAAATGTTCAAGATGGAGACATAGAAATTTGTAAAGTGCACACGGATCTGAATGTCGCAGATCCGTTGACTAAACCTCTCCCTAGGGCAAAGCATGATCAGCACCAGAACTCTATGGGTGTTCGATTCATCACAATGTAACTAGATTATTGACTCTAGTGCAAGTGGGAGACTGTTGGAAATATGCCCTAGAGGCAATAATAAAAGTATTATTATTATATTTCCTTGTTCATGGTAATTGTCTTTATTCATGCTATAATTGTGTTATCTGGAAATCGTAATACATGTGTGAATACTAGACACCAATATGTCCCTAGTAAGCCTCTAGTTGACTAGCTCGTTGATCAATAGATAGTCATGGTTTCCTGACTATGGACATGGGGATGTCATTGATAACGAGATCACATCATTAGGAGAATGATGTGATGGACAAGACCCAATCCTAAGCATAGCACAAGATCGTGTAGTTCGTTTTGCTAGAGCTTTCCAATGTCGAGTATCCTTTCCTTAGACCATGAGATCGTGTAACTCCCGGATACTGTAGGAGTGCTTTGGGTGTATCAAACGTCACAACGTAACTGGGTGACTATAAAGGTGCACTACAGGTATCTCCGAAAGTATCTGTTGGGTTGACACGGATCAAGACTGGGATTTGTCACTCCGCATGACGGAGAGGTATCACCGGGCCCACTCGGTAATGCATCATCATAATGAGCTCAAGGTGACCAAGGTTTGGCCACGGGATCATGCATTACGGTACGAGTAAAGTGACTTGCCGGTAACGGGACTAAACGAGGTATTGGGATACCGACGATCGAGTCTCGGGCAAGTAACCTACCGATTGACAAAGGGAATAGTTTACGGGGTTGCTTGAACCCTCGACATCGTGGTTCATCCGATGACATCATCGAGGAACATGTGGGAGCCAACATGGGTATCCAGATCCCTCTGTTGGTTATTGCCCGAGAGTCGTCTCGGTCATGTCTGCATGTCTCCCGAACCCGTAGGGTCTACACACTTAAGGTTCGGTGACGCTAGGGTTATTAGGAAGACTTGTATGTGATTACCGAATGTTGTTCGGAGTCCCGGATGAGATCCCGGACGTCACGAGGAGTTCCGGAGTGGTCCGGAGGTAAAGATCTATATATGGGAAGTTGTCATACGGACACCGGAATAGTTCGGGGGCATATCGGTATTGTACCGGGGCCACCGGAGGGGCCTCGGGGGTCCACCGGGAGGGGCCACCTCTCCCGGAGGGGCTCATGGGCTGTAAGGGGGAAGGGAACCAGCCCAAAGTGGGCTGGTGCGCCTCCCCCCAAGGGCCCATGCGCCCTAGGGTTTGGGGAACCCTAAAGGGGGCGCCCCCCTTGCTTGGGGGGCAAGCCCCCTCCCCCTTGGCCGCCGCCCCCCCCTCTAGATCCATCTAGAGGGGGCCGGCCCCCCTTGCCCCTTCCCCTATAAATAGAGGGGTGAGGGGAGGGCTGCACACACAACTGAAGGCGCAGCCCCTCCCCTCCCCAACACCTCTCCTCCTCCGTACGCGCTTGGCGAAGCCCTGTCGGAGTTCTGTTGCACCAACCTCACCACGCCGTCGTGCTGCCGTTGGAGTCTTCTTCCTCAACCTCTCCTTCCCCTTGCTGGATCAAGAAGGAGGAGACGTCGATCGTCCCGTACGTGTGTTGAACGCGGAGGTGCTGTCCGTTCGGCACTTGGTCATCGGTGATCCGAATCACGACGAGTACGACTACGTCATCACCATCCCCTTGAACGCTTCCGCACGCAATCTGCAAGTGGTATGTAGATGCAATCTCTCTCCCATGACTCGTTGCTTAGATGAACTCATAGATGTATCTTGGTGAAACCGTAGGAAAATTTTAATTTTCTGCAACGTTCACCAACAGTATTTGGCGGATAAGAAGGATGGCAAGGTTAACAAAGGTATATATGATATACATGTTATTGATGTGTACCTTACTAATTCTCGCAGTAGCACCTGGGTATTTGATACTGGTTCTGTTGCTAATATTTGCAACTCAAAACAGGGGCTACGGATTAAGCGAAGATTGGCTAAGGACGAGGTGACGATGCGCGTGGGAAATGGTTCCAAAGTCGATGTGATCGCGGTCGGGACGCTACCTCTACATCTACCTTCGGGATTAATATTAGATCTAAATAATTTTTATTTAGTACCAGCGTTGAGCATGAACATTATATCTGGATCTTGTTTGATGCGAGACGGTTATTCATTTAAATCAGAGAATAATGGTTGTTCTATTTATATGAGTAATATCTTTTATGGTCATGCACCATTAAAGAATGGTTTGTTCTTACTTAATCTCGATAGTAGTAATACACATATTCATAATGTTGAAGCCAAAAGATGCAGAGTTGATAATGATAGTGCAACTTATTTGTGGCACTGCCGTTTAGGTCATATCGGTATAAAACGCATGAAGAAACTCCATACTGATGGACTTTTGGAGTCACTTGATTATGAATCACTTGGCACTTGCGAACCGTGCCTTATGGGCAAGATGACTAAAACACCGTTCTCCGGTACTATGGAGAGAGCAACAGATTTATTGGAAATCATACATACTGATGTATGTGGTCCAATGAATGTTGAGGCTCGTGGCGGATATTGTTATTTCCTCACCTTCA
The DNA here is from genome assembly GCA_032464435.1 of Aegilops umbellulata. Lineage (NCBI taxonomy): Eukaryota > Viridiplantae > Streptophyta > Magnoliopsida > Poales > Poaceae > Aegilops > Aegilops umbellulata. The sequence goes on along the minus strand of CP136057.1, from coordinate 3,021,606 downwards.
CTGATGATTTAAGCAGATATGGGTATATCTACTTAATGAAACACAAGTCTGAAACATTTGAAAAGTTCAAAGAATTTCAGAGTAAAGTGGAAAATCATCGTAACAAGAAAATAAAGTTTCTACGATCTGATCGTGGAGGAGAATATTTGAGTTACGAGTTTGGTCTACATTTGAAACAATGCGGAATAGTTTCGCAACTCACGCCACCCGGAACACCACAACGTAATGGTGTGTCCGAACGTCGTAATCGTACTTTACTGGATATGGTGCGATCTATGATGTCTCTTACCGATTTACCGCTATCGTTTTGGGGTTATGCTCTAGAGACAGCCGCATTCACGTTAAATAGGGCACCATCGAAATCCGCTGAGACGACGCCTTATGAACTATGGTTTGGCAAGAAACCAAAGTTGTCGTTTCTTAAAGTTTGGGGCTGCGATGCTTATGTGAAAAAGCTTCAACCTGATAAGCTCGAACCCAAATCGGAAAAATGTGTCTTCATAGGATACCCAAAGGAGACTGTTGGGTATACCTTCTATCACAGATCCGAAGGCAAAAATTTTGTTGCTAAAGTCGGAAACTTTCTAGAGAAGGAGTTTCTCTCGAAAGAAGTGAGTGGGAGGAAAGTAGAACTTGATGAGATAACTGTATCTACTCCCTTATTGAGAAGTAGTACGTCACAGAAATCAGTTTCTGTGACACCTACACCAAATAGGGAGGAAGCTAATGATAATGATCATGAAACTTCAGATCAAGTTTCTACTGAACTTCGTAGATCAACCAGAGTAAGATCCGCACCAGAGTGGTACGGTAATCCTATTTTGGAAGTCATGTTACTAGACCATGATGAACCTACGAACTATGAAGAAGCGATGGTCAGCCCAGATTCCGCAAAGTGGCTTGAGGCCATGAAATCTGAGATGGGATCCATGTATGAGAACAAAGTGTGGACTTTGGTTGACTTGCCCGATGATCGGCAAGCAATTGAGAATAAATGGATTTTTAAGAAGAAGACTGACGCTGATGGTAATGTTACTGTCTATAAAGCTCGACTTGTTGCAAAAGGTTTTCGACAAGTTCAAGGGATTGACTACGATGAGACTTTCTCACCTGTAGCGATGCTTAAGTCTGTCCGAATCATGTTAGCAATTGCCGCATTTTATGATTATGAAATTTGGCAAATGGATGTCAAAACTGCATTCCTGAATGGATTTCTGGAAGAAGAGTTGTATATGATGCAACCAGAAGGTTTTGTCGATCCAAAGGGAGCTAACAAAGTGTGCAAGCTCCAGCGATCCATTTATGGACTGGTGCAAGCCTCTCGGAGTTGGAATAAACGCTTTGATAGTGTGATCAAAGCATTTGGTTTTATACAGACTTTTGGAGAGAAGCCTGTATTTACAAGAAAGTGAGTGGGAGCTCTGTAGCATTTCTGATATTATATGTGGATGACATATTGCTGATCGGAAATAATATAGAATTTCTGGATAGCATAAAGGGATACTTGAATAAGAGTTTTTCAATGAAAGACCTCGGTGAAGCTGCTTACATATTGGGCATTAAGATCTATAGAGATAGATCAAGACGCTTAATAGGACTTTCACAAAGCACATACCTTGACAAAGTTTTGAAAAAGTTCAAAATGGATCAGGCAAAGAAAGGGTTCTTGCCTGTGGCACAAGGTGTGAAGTTGAGTAAGACTCAATGCCCAACCACCGCAGAAGATAGAGAGAAAATGAAAAATGTTCCCTATGCTTCAGCCATAGGCTCTATCATGTATGCAATGCTGTGTACCAGACCTGATGTGTGCCTTGCTATAAGTTTAGCAGGTAGGTACCAAAGTAATCCAGGAGTGGATCACTGGACAGCGGTCAAGAACATCCTTAAGTACTTGAGAAGGACTAAGGATATGTTTCTCATTTATGGAGGTGACAAAGAGCTCGTCGTAAACGGTTACGTCGATGCAAGCTTTGACACTGATCCGGACGATTCTAAATCGCAAACCGGATACGTATTTACATTAAACGGTGGAGCTGTCAGTTGGTGCAGTTCTAAACAAAGCGTCGTGGCGGGATCTACATGTGAAGCTGAGTACATAGCCGCTTCGGAAGCAGCTAATGAAGGAGTCTGGATGAAGGAGTTCATATCCGATCTAGGTGTTGTACCTAGCGTATCGGGTCCAATGAAAATCTTTTGTGACAATACTGGTGCAATTGCCTTGGCAAAGGAATCCAGATTTCACAAAAGAACCAAACACATCAAAAGACGCTTCAACTCCATCCGGGATTTGGTCCAGGTGGGAGACATAAAGATATGCAAGATACATACGGATCTAAATGTTGCAGACCCGTTGACTAAGCCTCTTCCACGAGCAAAACATGATCAGCACCCAGACTCCATGGGTGTTAGAATCATTACTTTGTAATCTAGATTATTGACTCTAGTGCAAGTGGGAGACTGAAGGAAATATGCCCTAGAGGCAATAATAAAGTTATTATTTATTTCCTTATATCATGATAAATGTTTATTATTCGTGCTAGAATTGTATTAACTGGAAACATAATACATGTGTGAATACATAGACAAACAGAGTGTCACTAGTATGCCTCTACTTGACTAGCTCATTAATCAAAGATGGTTATGTTTCCTAGCCATGAACAAAGAGTTGTTATTTGATTAACGAGATCACATCATTAGTTGAATGATCTGATTGACATGACCCATTCCATTAGCATAGCACCCGATCGTTTAGTATGTTGCTATTGCTTTTATCCATGACTTATACATGTTCCTTTAACTATGAGATTATGCAACTCCCGTTTACCGTAGGAACACTTTGTGTGCTACCAAACGTCACAACGTAACTGGGTGATTATAAAGGTGCTCTACAGGTGTCTCCGAAGGTACATATTGGGTTGGCGTATTTCGAGATTAGGATTTGTCACTCCGATTGTCGGAGAGGTATCTCAGGGCCTTCTCGGTAATGCACATCACATAAAGCCTTGCAAGCATTGCAACCAATGAGTTAGTTGCGAGATGATGTATTACGGAACGAGTAAAGAGACTTGCCGGTAACGAGATTGAACTAGGTATTGGATACCGACGATCGAATCTCGGGCAAGTAACATACCGATGACAAAGGGAACAACGTATGTTGTTATGCGGTCTGACCGATAAAGATCTTCGTAGAATATGTAGGAACCAATATGGGCATCCAGGTCCCGCTATTGGTTATTGACCGGAGACATGTCTCGGTCATGTCTACATTGTTCTCGTACCGTAGGGTCCGCACGCTTAACGTTACGATGATAGTTATTATGAGTTTATGCATTTTGATGTACCGAAGGAGTTCGGAGTCCCGGATGTGATCACGGACATGACGAGGAGTCTCGAAATGGTCGAGACGTAAAGAATGATATATTGGAAGCCTATGTTTGGACATCGGATGCATTCCAGGTGAAATCAGGATTTTACCGGAATACCGGGAGGGTTACCGGAACCCCCCGGGAGCATAATGGGCCAACATGGGCCTTGGAGGAGAGGTGAGAGGGCTGCCCTCATGGGCTGCGCGCCTCCCCCCCTTCCCCTAGTCCTATTAGGACTAGGAGAGGTGGGCGCCCCCTCTCTCTCTCTCTCCCCCTTGGAGAATCCTAGTCCAACTAGGATTGGGGGGGGGGAATCCTACTCCCAGAGGGAGTAGGACTCTCCTGGCGCGCCAAGCTTGGCCGGCCAGCCCCTCCCCCTTGGCTCCTTTATATACGGGGGCAGGGGGCACCCCAAAGACACACAAGTTGATCTACGGATCGTTCCTTAGCCGTGTGCGGTGCCCCCTTCCACCAAATTCCACCTCGGTCATATCGTTGCAGTGCTTAGGCGAAGCCCTGCGCCGGTAACACATCAAGATCGTCACCACGCCGTCGTGCTGACGGAACTCTTCCCCGACGCTTTGCTGGATCGGAGCCCGGGGATCGTCATCGAGCTGAACGTGTGCCAAGAACTCGGAGGTGCCGGAGTAACGGTGCTGTGATCGGTTGGATCGCGAGGAGAACGTACGAATACTTCCTCTACGTTGTGTCAACGCTTCCGCTTCGGTCTACGAGGGTACGTAGACAACACTCTCCCTTCTCGTTGCTATGCATCACCATGATCTTGCGTGTGCGTAGGAAATTTTTTGAAATTACTACGTTCCCCAACAATTTGTTTCCCAGCTCGTCATTCTGCTAACCTTTGATCACTTCTAGTACTTCCCGACCGCTTCGCTTCTTGAAATGACTTTTCAATAATGCGGACATAGTTGTCTTTCGGCGGAGACTTTGGTGGTTTCCTCAGGGCAGCCAGAGTGCACTTTGCATTCACCGGATCTATCTTCTCCTCCGGAGGTGGATGTCTCTGTGCTTTCAACCCTTGAAACCAGTCCTTCACTTTGGCTTTAGCGATCTTCTCGTTTTCCTCGTTGGATCTCTCATATGGTAACTTCTCTACAGGCTTGAGAGAAGGACCGAATCTGTATTGCCTCCCGCCTCTGGCTGTACTGCTAGACGCCGGCAGAGCAGGCGGAGCGGCTGTCTTCTTTCCTTGCTTACGCGGCGGAGGAGAAGGACTACGATGCGCCCAAGCAGCCGTAGCGGCGGCGGGTCTCTTCCGCCCTTGCTGACGAGGCGGAGAAGGAAGAGGCTGGCTGCTCGGGCGTGGCGGCGCAAGCGGAGAAGGAGGTGGATTGCTGCCACGCGCCGGAGAAGGAGCCCGAGTGCCCTGATCGTCACTCGCCGGAGGAGGAGGCGGAGTGCCCTGACTCGCCGAAGGAGGAGGAGGGGGCGGAGGCGTCCAGTTCGGAAGGTTGATGAGCTCCTTCCGCCATAGGCATGGAGTCTTCAGAGCAGAACCTAGCCGAGTCTACCCTTCATGTTGGGGAACGTAGTAATTTCAAAAAAAAATCCTACGCACACGCAAGATCATGGTGATGCATAGCAACGAGAGGGGAGAGTGTTGTCTACGTACCCTCGTAGACCGAAGCGGAAGCGTTGACTCAACGTAGAGGAAGTAGTCGTACGTTCTCCTCGCGATCCGACCGATCCAAGTACCGTTACTCCGGCACCTCCGAGTTCTTGGCACACGTTTAGCTCGATGACGATCCCCGGGCTCCGATCCAGCAAAGCGTCGGGGAAGAGTTCCGTCAGCACAACGGCGTGGTGACGATCTTGATGTGTTACCGGCGCAGGGCTTCGCCTAAGCACTGCAACGATATAACCGAGGTGGAATTTGGTGGAAGGGGGCACCGCACACGGCTAAGGAATGAAACGTAGATCAACTTGTGTGTCTATGGGGTGCCCCCTACCCCCGTATATAAAGGATGGAGGAGGAGGAGGCCGGCCAAGCCAATCGGTGCGGCCAAGATATGGATTCCTACTAGGACTCCAAGTCCTAGTAGGAGTCCACCAAGAGGGGAGGAAGGGAGAAGGAATAGGAGGAGAAGGAGAGGTGGCCGGCCCCCTTTCCCCTAGTCCAATTCGGACTAGAGGGGAGGGGGGGCGCAGCAGCCTTTTTCCTTTTCCCACTAAAGCCCATCAAGGCCCATTACTTCTCCCGTAATCCCGTAACTCCCCGGTACCTCCGAAAATACCCGAACCACTCAGAACCCTTCCGATGTCCGAATATAGTCGTCCAATATATCGATCTTTACGTCTCGACCATTTCGAGACCCCTCGTCATGTCCCCGATCTCATCCGGGACTCCGACTCCTTCGGTACATCAAAACTCATAAACTCATAATATAACTGTCATCGAAACCTTAAGCGTGCGGACCCTACGGTTCGAGAACAATGTAGACATGACCGAGACACGTCTCCGGTCAATAACCAATAGCGGGACATGGATGCCCATATTGGCTCCTACATATTCTACGAAGATCTTTATCGGTCAGACCGCATAACAACATACGTTGTTCCTTTTGTCATCGGTATGTTACTTGTCCGAGATTCGATCGTTGGTATCCAATACCTAGTTCAATCTCGTTACCGGTAAGTCTCTTTACTCGTTCCGTAATACATCATCTCACAACTAACACATTAGTTGAAATGCTTGCAAGGCTTATGTGATGTGCATTACCGAGAGGGCCCAGAGATACCTCTCCGACAATCGGAGTGACAAATCCTAATCTCGAAATACGCCAACCCAACATGTACCTTCGGAGACACCTGTAGAGCACCTTTATAATCACCCAGTTACGTTGTGACGTTTGGTAGCACACAAAGTGTTCCTACGGTAAACGGGAGTTGCATAATCTCATAGTTAAAGGAACATGTATAAGTCATGGATAAAAGCAATAGCAACATACTAAACAATCGGGTGCTATGCTAATGGAATGGGTCATGTCAATCAGATCATTCAACTAATGATGTGATCTCGTTAATCAAATAACAACTCTTTGTTCATGGTTAGGAAACATAACCATCTTTGATTACTGAGCTAGTCAAGTAGAGGCATACTAGTGACACTCTGTTTGTCTATGTATTCACACATGTATTATGTTTCCAGTTAATACAATTCTAGCATGAATAATAAACATTTATCATGATATAAGGAAATAAATAATAACTTTATTATTGCCTCTAGGGCATATTTCCTTCACTTCACCGGTAGGGTGGTCAAGCTGGAGGTCCTCAAATCCCTCCGTTATTTCATCCACCAACACCCTAGCATATCCCTCTGGAATCGGCCGGCAGTGAAAAGTTGCGTCGGGTTCAGTAGGAAAAACAGAGCCAACAGCTGCCTTGACCTTCAAATTCATCCATAGCGTCATAAGATGGCAATTTTGAGTCTCCATGATAGCATCCACGGGATAGCTGGCATGAGCCGTCAAGACATGCTCCGCCTGAAGCAGCTCGGTGGAAGTCACGCTGCTTCTCCGCTGAGATGGCGGGGTAGCCTCGGGGGAAGCTTCGGCAGTTCGTTTGCTGCGATTAGCTTCTCGTTCCTCTATCGCTTGTACCCTTGTGAGCAGCGCCTGCAATTGGGTCTGCTCCACTTTCTTCCTCCTCTCCTGGCATTTGTAACCGCCTTCGTCCGGAAACCCAGCCCTCCACGGAACGGAGCCTGGCGTGCCTCGTGTCCGCCCAGGGTGCTCAGGATTCCCGAGGGCCATTGTGAGCTCATCGTTCTCTCTGTCTGGAACGAACGTCCCTTGCTGCGCTGCATCTATATAGTGCTGAAGCCTCTCGACTGGTATTTTCATTTGTTCGTCCATCCAAAGGCACTTCCCTGCTACAGGGTCCAAGGTTCCGCCAGCCCCAAAGAACCAAGTCCGGCAACGGTCTGGCCAGTTCATTGTCTCTGGTTCGATCCCTTTATCAAGCAGATCATTCTCAGCCTTGTCCCACTTAGACGGGCTTTGAGGTAGCCACCTGACCCCATGCGATGGTGATGCTTCTTCTTCGCAGCATTTTGCTTGTTTGTCGCCGACATCTTCTTGCTCTTTTCCGATGTCTTGTGGGCCACAAATGCGGGCCAGTGATCTCTGATCTTCTCATATTTGCCCTTGAATTTTGGTGTCTCATTTTTGTCGACAAACCTATTCGGGTCTTTCTTCCACCTCCTGAATAGGTCTGCCATCTTCGTAAGAGCAAAAGACTTGATTAATTCCTCTTTAACTGGCTTCTCCGGATCATCCTCTGGCGGTAGGGTGAAATTTGCCTTCAGCTCAGTCCAAAGATCATTTTTCTACATATCATTGACATAAGACACCTCAGGGTCTTCTGTAGCCGGCTTTAACCATTGCTGGATGCTGATCGGGATCTTGTCCCTAACCAGAACCCCACACTGAGCAACAAATGCGTTCTTTGTCCGGATGGGTTCAACCGGTTGGCCGTTGCGCGCGATTTCTATGATCTCAAACCTTTCATCCGAGCTCATCTTTTTCTTCGGGCCTCGTCTCCTTACCGAAGATGTGCTCGATCCGGAGGGCTAGAAAAAAGAACAAAGACAAGAGTTAATTAATATGTGTACATACCAAAACAATGAATGCATCAATTAACTAGTCAGCACAGGCTTAACTAATATATATACCTGGCCGGACTCGGTTGTTCGGTCACCGGAGCCGTCATCACGGTCTCCTTCTTGCACCGGCATTGGTTCACCGGAGCCGTCCTCACGGTCTCCTTCTTGCACCGGCATTGGGTCACCGGAGCCATCATAATCATAGCCTGCTTCTTCACCCTGTCCTTCCGGACCATCGGTGTCGTTGAGAAACAAGAAGACGGCATCACTTCCTTGTGCGATTATGTCCCCCAACAGCGAGTCTTGTGCTTCGTCTCTAGGGGTGTCCATAGTTTCTACAAATATTTACAACATGGCAATTATTATTCAAACATGACAGATGGATATCGGGAGTTTATATCGACATGACATACGTACATGGGAAAATAATATTATCGGGGAGAGGGGGTATATCGACCCTCCCCCCACGTGTTGCAGTTATCAGGGAGGGGGTACGTATATCGACCCCCCCCACGTGTTGAAGTTATCGGGGAGGGGGTATATCAACCCCTCCCCCCTCGTGTTGAAGTTATCGGGGAGGGGCAGCTGCGGCAGCTTTGGTCGCTTCCCACTCGCTGGGCATGGGCGAGTGCGTTTTCTTCCCCTTGCCCAGTCACCCAGCCGGAACACCATCACTGCTTCCTCCTCCCGCCGACGATGAGCCGCCGCTGCCGCTTGGGAGCCCAAGAGCTATTTTTTCCAGGGGTTGGGTGACCAAGAGTTTTTTTTTTGAAGTTCGAAGTTCAGATGGGCCTTCCTTCATTGTTGGCTTGTGGCCTGGCTTATAGAGCTTTGGGCTGCTGGGAGCAGAGTTTGGTGCAGTGCACTGGGCTATACATTTCATTTTTATTTTCAAACACTCCTTTATGCTTTGCAGAATAATTCTACATTATTTCCGATCAACAATATGTCATTCACATATACTTATCAGAAATGCTGTAGTGCTCCCACTCACTTTCTTGTAAATACAGGCTTCACCGCAAGTCTGTATAAAACTATATGCTTTGATCAACTTATCAAAGTGTATATTCCAACTCCGAGATGCTTGCACCAGTCCTTAGATGGATCGCTGGAGCTTGCATATTTTGTTAGTACCTTTAGGATTAACAAAACCTTCTGGTTGCATCATATACAACTCTTCTTTAATAAATCTATTAAGGAATGCAGTTTTGTTTATCCATTTGCCAGATTTCATAAAATGCGGCAATTGCTAACATGATTCGAACAGACTTTAAGCATAGATACGGGTGAGAAACTCTCATCGTAGTCAACACCTTGATCTTGTCGAAAACCTTTTGCGACAATTCTAGCTTTGTAGATAGTAACACTACTATCAGTGTCCGTCTTCCTCTTGAAGATCCATTTATTTTCTATGGCTTGCCGATCATCGGGCAAATCCATCAAAGTCCATACTTTGTTCTCATACATGGATCATATCTCAGATTTCATGGTCTCTAACCATTTCGCGGAATCTGGGCTCATCATCGCTTCCTCATAGTTCGCAAGTTCATCATGGTCTAGTAACATGACTTTCAGAACAGGATTACCGTACCACTCTGGTGCGGATCTCACTCTGGTTTACCTACGAGATTCGGTAGTAACTTGATCTGAAGTTACATGATCATCATCATTAGCTTCCTCACTAATTGGTGTAGTAGTCACAGGAACAGATTTCTGTGATGAACTACTTTCCAATAAGGGAGAAGGTACAATTACCTTATCAAGTTCTACTTTCCTCCCACTCACTTCTTTCGAGAGAAACTCCTTCTCTAGAAAGGATCCATTCTTAGCAACAAATGTCTTGCCTTTGGATCTGTGATAGAAGGTGTACCCAACAATTTCCTTTGGGTATCCTATGAAGACATATTTCTCCGATTTGGGTTTGAGCTTATCAGGATGAAACTTTTTCATATAAGCATCACTACCCCAAACTTTAAGAAACGACAACTTTGGTTTCTTGCTAAACCACAGTTCATATTGTGTCGTCTCAACGGACTTAGATGGTGCCCTTTTTAACGTGAATGCAGCTGTCTTTAATGCATAACCCCAAAAACGATAGTGGTAGATCGGTAAGAGACATCATAGATTGTACTATATCCAATAAAGTACGGTTATGACGTTCGGACGCACCATTATGCTGTGGTGTTCCAGGTGGCATGAGTTTGTGAAACTATTCCACATTGTTTTAATTGAAGACCAAACTCGTAACTCAAATATTTGTCTCCGCGATCAGATCGTAGAAACCTTATTTTCTTGTCATGATGATTTTCACTTCACTCTAAAATTCTTTGAACTTTTCAAACGTTTCAGACTTATGTTTCATCAAGTAGATATACCCATATCTGCTCAAATCATCTGTGAAGGTTAGAAAATAATGATACTTGTCGCGAGCCTTAATATTCATCGGACCATATACATCAGTATGTATGATTTCCAACAAATCTGTTGCTTGCTCCATTGTTCCGGAGAACGGCGTTTTAGTCATCTTGCCCAAGAGGCATGGTTCGCAAGCATCAAGTGATTCATAATCAAGTGATTCCAAAATCCCATCAGCATGGAGTTTCTTCATGCGCTTTACACCAATATGACCTAAACGGCAGTGCCACAAATAGGTTGCACTATCATTATTAACTTCGCATCCTTTTGGTTTCAATATTATGAATATGTGTATCACTACGATCGAGATCCAATGAACTATTTTCATTGGTGTGTATGACCATAGAAGGTTTTATTCATGTAAACAGAACAACAATTGTTCTCTAACTTAAATGAATAACTGTATTGCAATTAACATGATCAAATCATATTCATGCTCAACGCAAACACCAAATAACACTTATTTAGTTTCAACACTAATCCCGAAAGTATAGGGAGTGTGTGATGATGATCATATCAATCTTGGAACCACTTCCAACACACATCGTCACCTTGCCCTTTAACTAGTCTTTGTTCATTCTGCAACTCCCGTTTCGAGTTACTAATCTTAGCAACTTGAACTAGTACCAAATACTGAGGGGTTGCTATGAACACTAGTAAAATACACATCAATAACATGTATATCAAATATACTTATGTTCACTTTGCCATCCTTCTTATCCGCCAATCACTTGGGGTAGTTCCGCTTCCAGTGACCAGTCCCTTTGCAGTAGAAGCACTTAGTCTCAGGCTTAGGACCAGACTTGGGCTTTTTCACTTGAGCAGCAACTTGCTTGCCGTTCTTCTTGAAGTTCCCCTTCTTTCCTTTTGCCCTTTTCTTGAAACTAGTGATCTTGTCAACCATCAACACTTGATGTTTTTCTTTGATTTCTACCTTCGCCGATTTTAGCATCGCGAAGAGCTTGGGAATATTTTCCGTTATCCCTTGCATATTATAGTTCATCACGAAGTTCTACTAACTTGGTGATGGTGACTAGAGAATTCTGTCAATCACTATCTTATCTGGAAGATTAACTCCCACTTGATTCAAGCGATTGTAGTACCCAGACAATCTGAGCACATGCTCACTAGTTGAGCGATTCTCCTCCATCTTTTAGCTATAGAACTTGTTGGAGACTTCATATCTCTCAACTCGGGTATTTGCTTGAAATATTAACTTCAACTCCTGGAACATCTCATATGGTCCATGACGTTCAAAACGTCTTTGAAGTCCCGATTCTAAGCCGTTAAGCATGGTGCACTAAACTATTAAGTAGTCATCATATTGAGCTAGCAAAACGTTCATAACGTCTGCATCTGCTCCTGCAAAAGGTCCGTCACCTAGCGGTGCATCAAGGACAAAATTCTTCTGTGCAGCAATGAGGATACACCTCAGATCACGGATCCAATCCGCATCATTGCTACTAACATTTTTCAACACAATTTTCTCTAGGAACATATCAAAATAAACACAGGGAAGCAACAACGCGAGCTATTGATCTACAACATAGATATGCTAATACTACCAGGACTAATGTTCATGATAATATTAAAGTTCAATTAATCATATTACTTAAGAACTCCCACTTAGATAGACATCTCTCTAATCTTCTAAGTGATCACGTGATCCAAATCAACTAAACCATGTCCGATCATCACGTGAGATGGAGTAGTTTCAATGGTGAACATCACTATGTTGATCATATCTACTATATGATTCACGCTCGACCTTTCGGTCTCCGTGTTCCGAGGCCATATCTGTTATATGCTAGGCTCGTCAAGTTAAACCTGAGTATTCCGCGTGTGCAACTGTTTTGCACCCGTTGTATTTGAACGTAGAGCCTATCACACCCGATCATCACGTGGTGTCTCAGCACGAAGAACTTTCGCAACGGTGCATACTCAGGGAGAACACTTCTTGATAATTTAGTGAGAGATCATCTTATAATGCTACCGTCAATCAAAGCAAGATAAGATGCATAAAAAGATAAACATCACATGCAATCAATATAAGTGATATGATATGGTCATCATCATCTTGCGCTTGTGATCTCCATCTCCGAAGCACCGTCATGATCACCATCGTTACCGGCGCGACACCTTGATCTCCATCGTAGCATCGTTGTCGTCTCGCCAATCTTATGCTTCCACGACTATCACTACCGCTTAGTAATAAAGTAAAGCATTACATCGCGATTGCATTGCATACAATAAAGCGACAACCATATGGCTCCTGCCAGTTGCCGATAACTCGGTTACAAAACATGATCATCTCATACAATAAAATTTAGCATCATGTCTTGACCATATCACATCACAACATGCCCTGCAAAAACAAGTTAGACGTCCTCTACTTTGTTGTTGCAAGTTTTACGTGGCTGCTACGGGCTTAAGCAAGAACTCATCTTACCTACGCATCAAAACCACAACGATAGTTTGTCAAATAGACTCCGTTTTAACCTTCTCAAGGACCGGGCGTAGCCACACTCGGTTCAACTAAAGTTGGAGAGACAGTCTTCCGCAAGCCATCTATGTGCAAAGCACGTCGAGGGAACCGGTCTCGCGTAAGCGTACGCGTAAGGTTGGTCCGGATCGTCTCGTCCAACAATACCGCTGAACCAAAGTATGACATGCTGGTAGGCAGTATGACTTGTATCGTCCACAACTCACTTGTGTTCTACTCGTGCAAATAACATCAAACCATAAAAACCTAGCTCTGATACCACTGTTGGGGAACATAGTAATTTCAAAAAAAATTCCTACGCACACGCAAGATCATGGTGATGCATAGGAACGAGAGGGGAGAGTGTTGTCTACGTACCCTCGTAGACCGAAGCGGAAGCGTTGACTCAACGTAGAGGAAGTAGTCGTACGTTCTCCTCGGGATCCGACCGATCCAAGTACCGTTACTCCGGCACCTCCGAGTTCTTGGCACACGTTCAGCTCGATGACGATCCCCGGGCTCCGATCCAGCAAAGCGTCGGGGAAGAGTTCCGTCAGCACGACGGCGTGGTGACGATCTTGATGTGTTACCGGCGCAGGGCTTCGCCTAAGCACTGCAGCGATATAACCGAGGTGGAATTTGGTGGAAGGGGGCACCGCACACGGCTAAGGAACGATCCGCAGATCAACTTGTGTGTCTATGGGGTGCCCCCTACCCCCGTATATAAAGGATGGAGGAGGAGGAGGCCGGCCAAGCCAATTGGTGCGGCCAAGATATGGATTCCTACTAGGACTCCAAGTCCTAGTAGGAGTCCACCAAGAGGGGAGGAAGGGAGAAGGAATAGGAGGAGAAGGAGAGGTGGCCGGCCCCCTTTTCCCTAGTCCAATTCGGACTAGAGGGGAGGGGGGGCGCAGCAGCCTTTTTCCTTTTCCCACTAAAGCCCATCAAGGCCCATTACTTCTCCCGTAATCCCGTAACTCCCCGGTACCTCCGAAAATACCCGAACCACTCAGAACCCTTCCGATGTCCGAATATAGTCGTCCAATATATCGATCTTTACGTCTCGACCATTTCGAGACCCCTCGTCATGTCCCCGATCTCATCCGGGACTCCGACTCCTTCGGTACATCAAAACTCATAAACTCATAATATAACTGTCATCGAAACCTTAAGCGTGCGGACCCTACGGTTCGAGAACAATGTAGACATGACCGAGACACGTCTCCGGTCAATAACCAATAGCGGGACCTGGATGCCCATATTGGCTCCTACATATTCTACGAAGATCTTTATCGGTCAGACCGCATAACAACATACGTTGTTCCTTTTGTCATCGGTATGTTACTTGTCCGAGATTCGATCGTTGGTATCCAATACCTAGTTCAATCTCGTTACCGGTAAGTCTCTTTACTCGTTCCGTAATACATCATCTCACAACTAACACATTAGTTGAAATGCTTGCAAGGCTTATGTGATGTGCATTACCGAGAGGGCCCAGAGATACCTCTCCGACAATCGGAGTGACAAATCCTAATCTCGAAATACGCCAACCCAACATGTACCTTCGGAGACACCTGTAGAGCACCTTTATAATCACCCAGTTACGTTGTGACGTTTGGTAGCACACAAAGTGTTCCTACGGTAAACGGGAGTTGCATAATCTCATAGTTAAAGGAACATGTATAAGTCATGGATAAAAGCAATAGCAACATACTAAACAATCGGGTGCTATGCTAATGGAATGGGTCATGTCAATCAGATCATTCAACTAATGATGTGATCTCGTTAATCAAATAACAACTCTTTGTTCATGGTTAGGAAACATAACCATCTTTGATTAATGAGCTAGTCAAGTAGAGGCATACTAGTGACACTCTGTTTGTCTATGTATTCACACATGTATTATGTTTCCAGTTAATACAATTCTAGCATGAATAATAAACATTTATCATGATATAAGGAAATAAATAATAACTTTATTATTGCCTCTAGGGCATATTTCCTTCACTTCACCGGTAGGGTGGTCAAGCTGGAGGTCCTCAAATCCCTCCGTTATTTCATCTACCATCACCCTAGCATATCCCTCTGGAATCGGCCGGCAGTGAAAAGTTGCGTCGGGTTCAGTAGGAAAAACAGAGCCAACAGCTGCCTTGACCTTCAAATTCATCCATAGCGTCATAAGATGGCAATTTTGAGTCTCCATGATAGCATCCACGGGATAGCTGGCATGAGCCGTCAAGACATGCTCCGCCTGAAGCAGCTCGGTGGAAGTCACGCTGCTTCTCCGCTGAGATGGCGGGGTAGCCTCGGGGGAAGCTTCGGCAGTTCGTTTGCTGCGATTAGCTTCTCGTTCTTCTATCGCTTGTACCCTTGTGAGCAGCGCCTCCAATTGGGTCTGCTCCACTTTCTTCCTCCTCTCCTGGCATTTGTAACCGCCTTCGTCCGGAAACCCAGCCCTCCACGGAACGGAGCCTGGCGTGCCTCGTGTCCGCCCAGGGTGCTCAGGATTCCCGAGGGCCATTGTGAGCTCATCGTTTCTCTGTCTGGAACGAACGTCCCTTGCTGCGCTGCATCTATATAGTGCTGAAGCCTCTCGACTGGTATTTTCATTTGTTCGTCCGTCCAAAGGCACTTCCCTGCTACAGGGTCCAAGGTTCCGCCAGCCCCAAAGAACCAAGTCCGGCAACGGTCTGGCCAGTTCATTGTCTCTGGTTCGATCCCTTTATCAAGCAGATCATTCTCAGCCTTGTCCCACTTAGACGGGCTTTGAGGTAGCCACCTGACCCCATGCGATGGTGATGCTTCTTCTTCGCAGCATTTTGCTTGTTTGTCGCCGACATCTTCTTGCTCTTTTCCGATGTCTTGTGGGCCACAAATGCGGGCCAGTGATCTCTGATCTTCTCATATTTGCCCTTGAATTTTGGTGTCTCATTTTTGTCGACAAACCTATTCGGGTCTTTCTTCCACCTCCTGAATAGGTCTGCCATCTTCGTAAGAGCAAAAGACTTGATTAATTCCTCTTTAACTGGCTTCTCCGGATCATCCTCTGGCGGTAGTGTGAAATTTGCCTTCAGCTAAGTCCAAAGATCATTTTTCTACATATCATTGACATAAGACACCTCAGGGTCTTCTGTAGCCGGCTTTAACCATTGTTGGATGCTGATCGGGATCTTGTCCCTAACCAGAACCCCACACTGAGCAACAAATGCGTTCTTTGTCCGGATGGGTTCAATCGGTTGGCCGTTGCGCGCGATTTCTATGATCTCAAACCTTTCATCCGAGCTCATCTTTTTCTTCGGGCCTCGTCTCCTTACCGAAGATGTGCTCGATCCGGAGGGCTAGAAAAAAGAACAAAGACGAGAGTTAATTAATATGTGTACATACCAAAACAATGAATGCATCAATTAACTAGTCAGCACAGGCTTAACTAATATATATACCTGGCCGGACTCGGTTGTTCGGTCACCGGAGCCGTCATCACGGTATCCTTCTTGCACCGGCATTGGGTCACCGGAGCTGTCCTCACGGTCTCCTTCTTGCACCGGCATTGGGTCACCGGAGCCATCATAATCATAGCCTGCTTCTTCACCCTGTCCTTCCAGACCATCGGTGTCGTTGAGAAACAAGAAGACGGCATCACTTCCTTGTGCGATTATGTCCCCCAACAACGAGTCTTGTGCTTCGTCTCTAGGGGTGTCCATAATTTCTACAAATATTTACAACATGGCAATTATTATTCAAACATGACAGATGGATATCGGGAGTTTATATCGACACGACATACGTACATGGGAAAATAATATTATCGGGGAGAGGGGGTATATCGACCCCCCCCCACATGTTGAAGTTATCAGGGAGGGGGTACGTATATCGACCCCCCCCCCACGTGTTGAAGTTATCGGGGAGGGGGTATATCAACCCCTCCCCCCTCGTGTTGAAGTTATCGGGGAGGGGCAGCTGCGGCCGCTTTGGTCGCTTCCCACTCGCTGGGCATGGGCGAGTGCGTTTTCTCCCCCTTGCCCAGTCACCCAGCCGGAACACCATCACTGCTTCCTCCTCCCGCCGACGATGAGCCGCCGCTGCCGCTTGGGAGCCCAAGAGCTATTTTTTCCAGGGGTTGGGTGACCAAGAGTTTTTTTTTTTTTGAAGTTCGAAGTTCAGATGGGCCTTCCTTCATTGTTGGCTTGTGGCCTGGCTTATAGGGCTTTGGGCTGCTGGGAGCAGAGTTTGGTGCAGTGCACTGGGCTATACATTTCATTTTTATTTTCTTTTAGTCTACTAGTAAAAAATACGTTTACCTCAAAAACAAATAGTAAAAATTACGTGCAGGTGAGAGCTTAAGTAATTCTCAAAAAAAATTGAGAGCTTAAGTAATCGAATCAAAGTACGATTAAATGATCCACATATTGTATTGCAATAGGTAAATGAAAATTTTAAGGCACATACATTAAGTATAAAAATGTATATTTAATTTGCTTATTCCATTCTGTAAATAAAAATCAAATTATAGCTACAACATACTTGAAAAATACATGGTATATACAAAAATAACTTGGGTAAAATTATATAGAGCACATTTTTATCTAGGAAGTGTCTCTTTTAATTAATTTTATTTACTTTTTAAATAAAAATAAAAAATTACTTAATATTGCTTCTCAAAGAGCCCTATATAGAGGTATAGATAATGACAAGGCCTTCTTTGGGCGGTGGGCACATGATTCTTTTGGGCAACTAAAGAGCCCTAACTCCCTGTGAGAAGATCGAAAGGTGGTGCAACCTCGAGGGAGGGACGAAAAACTCTGGCAATCATTAAATAGTATTCCCTCTATAACGAAATATAAGATCATTTAGATCACTATTTTAGTGATCTAAATGATCTTAAATTTCTTTAAAGAGGAAGTATATAGATGTTGGCGGGAGCTGAGACACTGATACACTGGTTCCGCGGCCGAGCAGAAAACGGGAAAATGTGTTTTTTACAAGGAAGATGATCAATATATGTTCATGCCTCCCAAGATTCATTATGTAACAGCTGCACTGAAGGTATGCCCTTCATGCCACTGGAGGGTGACCACGCGTGCAAAAGGGGCTTAGTGTCGGCACCAAATTATGTGGGCAAAGGCGGTGCCGGAGTAGAAAATGCCGAGGCCGTGGACGCAGGAAACAGAGTAGGAGGCGGCAGCGGAGCCGTTAGCAGGCGGTCGCGCCAGAAGCAAAAGACACGCAGTGGGTATGGAGGATGTGGTACAGATAAAAGCAGTTGCAGCTCCGCTGTAAAGTAGATACAGGTTACAACAGTCAGGTACATGTTATAGGCTGTTACTCGCCAGCAGCAGAAGGATTCAAGTTATTCATGAGGTAACAGCAGGATCTGGTATGCTTAATCTTTCAGACGGAATCAAAGCACAGGAAGTCCATAGCATCAAAATAGATACGTACGTCCCAGCACCAGGACCGAGGGGGGCATAGCCTAGTGACTGCCGACAACCATCGTTGAGAAAGCTCAGACACGCCGAGCCGCAACCTAAGAGCATCTCCAATAGCCGCCCCAAAAGGCGCACGCGCGGTAAACTTGGTTTAGCGCGCGCTGGACGGTTTCGCGTGCTCCAGCGATGGCTGGAAAACAAGCGTGCGCGGAAAACAATTGCGCACGCGTGGGAAATGGCGGCAGCTCGCGCGCTACTTTTGGCGCGCCGCTTCCGGCGCGCCTTTAAATTGCGGCGCTCGTCACGCGCCTATCCACACTGCCACGCACGCCTCGTAGCTTCTTCGCCGCTCCAGCGCCTCCACCGCTTCCTCTCCTCGCCGCTCCAGCGCCCTGCCACCGACGCGCAACCATGTCGCCGCGCCGCCGAGGAGCGTCGGGCTACCGCGGCGTCCGCCAGCGCCCCAACGGCCGGTACTCCGCCGAGATTCGGTCCGGCGACGTCCGGCTCGGCCTCGGTACGTTCGAGACCTCACACGAGGCCGCACGCGCCTACGACGCTGCGGCGTGGCGCCTGGACAGGCCGCGCCAGCAGATGAACTTTCAGGATGTCCACACACGCCAGCAGGCGCAGGACGTCGCCCCTCCGCCTCGTCTTATCACGGACCAGGACCGTGCGGAGCACGCTCGGCGGCAGCGCCGCCTCCTCGTCGCCAAGGAGGACGAGCGGGCCATGGCGGAGTGGCGCCGGCGCCACCCGGAGGACGTCGCCAACGAGGAAGCCTTCTGGGCGAGGCGCCGCGAGGAGCAGACGACAAAGCGCCGCGCAGTGCGGTTGGACAGGCGTCGGCGGAAGGCCCTGGCGTTATCGCAGTGCGAAATCACTCAAAATGGTGGGGCAGACGATCTTTTCGTCTGATGATGACCGTTGGGAGGACATGTGGCTCGATACCTCGGACCAGACCAGCGAGGATGGCGATGATGATGATGATGATGATGATGACGACTGGGAGTAGGCTGTCGTTGCACTATCTAGTAGTTTTTTTATGTCGTTGCACCGTATCTATCTATGGAACCATGTAAAATATTTATGTATCGTTTTTATCTATGAATTTTATTTATCATTTTTTATTAAAAAAAATATACCCAATGTTTAGCGCGCGCTACATTTTAGCACGGCTGCCGGATCTACGCGCGCACGCTCAATTTTAGCGCGGCTGCTGGAGCTAGCGCTGCCGGCCGCGCCAAACCAGTTTTTGGCGCGCGGTGCGTTGCACGGCTGTTGGAGATGCTTTAAGACACCGATTCGACAGTTGGCACACCGTTGTCCCGTCCACCACATCCACGGACCGGCACCGACGCTACAACGAGGAGACGACTCCCCCACCAAGCCGCAAGCACCCACCTTGGCTTGACCGGCGGCGACCCGAAGTCCAAAAGCCCGGACTCAAAGGCGACAACACGCGAGACCTAGCTCAACGAGCACCCAACCCGAACAGGAGGACCATATCAAACTCCATACCCGGCAGTCAATCCGTGTCGCCGGTACGCTGCCGGCACACGAGATTGGACAAGGTGAGAGCCGCCCCAACAGGAGGGGGGCCGCTCATGGTGGCCGGCAACCTCGGCCGCCGAGCAGCCGCGCCAACGCCAGCCCCGCCTCCCCAGCGTCTCCCCATGCCAAGATCCGCTACCACAGGTCCAAAATGGCTCGAATGTTTGTATCCTGATTTTTTTTAGAAAAGAAGGTTAACCTCCCGGCCTCTGCATCAATTGATGCATGCATTCATCTTTACTAATTATTCCACAAAGGTCTGACAAGAACATATATCAATCCACCCGAAGCCACCACTCACACGATTACACCTACAAACTCGATAATGTGAAGTGCTCACACTCCTCGTATCTAAAATCAGCGTCATCGCCGATCCATCCACATAACGTATCGGGACCAACAGCCGGTGAAGCCTACCTACTGCGCACACCACATGCATACGTTTTAGAAGCCGCCATCATCTTTGGACCAGGGAGAAAGATCCGCATCATCCTTGGCATTCTGGACATCCGTCGATGCCACAACGGCGCCACCGCCCTGCGCTCATTCATCCAAACGCGAAGACTCTAGAAGACCCGTCGTGCGTAACACCTGCCAACCAGGCATGACTCAGTGTAGCACCTCTCGACCAGGCATGACTTGACAGCTCCATCGAAGCTCTGTGCAAGACGAAGCCGCTCCACCTCCAACGCTGCTCCATAAACGATGCTCCCAAGAGAGAAACGGCACCGTAGTAACGCCATCGTCCGATCTGGAAGACCAGATCATCGGGTTTCCCCTGAAGCAGCACGAGTGGGTCGACAACAGTTACACGATGATGCCTTCATCAAGGTAACGACACAAAACGCCTCCATCGCGCGCCGACGGCTCGGTTTTCATCAGTAACTATGTCCCCCCGACTCGTATCCGGGACTAGATGA
Source organism: Aegilops umbellulata (assembly GCA_032464435.1). Lineage (NCBI taxonomy): Eukaryota > Viridiplantae > Streptophyta > Magnoliopsida > Poales > Poaceae > Aegilops > Aegilops umbellulata. The sequence continues at coordinate 3,000,817 of CP136057.1, read as the reverse complement.
CGAATCTCGAGATTCGACCACCCAGCCGCACGCCAGCCTCCTCTCATGGAAGAGATGACCACCACTGCCGGCTGCACTGGTTAGAAGAGATCTAAACGAAGGTGCCCTGGACGCAACCACCAGGCCCTCCACGCCGCCACTGCCGCCGATCCAAAGGCAGATGGCGCGCCGCCGCCACCGCCCGAACAAGGCAGGCGACCGCGCCCACAGCCTGTGTCGTCACCAACACTGCCACCACAGCCGCCATTAGGACGCCGGCCGTCCGCCACACCACCGTAGTCCAGATCTGGGCCGTCATGAACCAGATCCGCGTTGCTGCAGTCCAGAACGGGGTCACACCCTCGAGCCAATGCGCCTCGCGTCACCCTATAACCCGCGAGAGGGAGGAGTGCCTCCGCCGCCGCCGTCGCACGCATAGGCTTGCCTGACGACGACGGAGGGAAGCGAGAGGAAGGAGCGGTGACCCGGTGGCTAGGGTTGGAGGCCCTCGGTCGCCCGCGCGGGGGCGATGGAGGGGATGGGACGGGAGGGGAGGGGGCCCTGATGGGAAGAACTTTTCTTTTTTCTAATGAATGGGGAGAACTTCTTATAGCTGATGCGTGTTAGAGATATATTTGGGTTACATGTATTTGGTAGTTTAGGATTCCTACCTTATCTCTAGGAGAGACGTCTTGCCCTCCAAGTCTTGTACTCAATATATACTCGCCCTTGAGGCTCAATAATACATTCATCATATTCCGTAACAATCCCTCTCTCTCCCTTATAACATGGTATCTATCGCAAGTCGATCCTAAACCCTAGCCGCCGCCTCTTCCGCACCCACGTGCCGCCCCCGTGGCGGTCGGCCTTCATGACCGCTGCCGGGGTCCACGCCGCCCGTACCTAGGGTTCGTCCGCCAGCCGTGTTGGCCGGCTGCCCTAGAGAGTCTTTTTTCTTGATCCTTTGATCCGGGTTTTCTCTCTCTCGCCGGTCGCTTTGATCGACGTCTACTTTTTGGTTTTCCGGTCTATGTGATACGGTTTGCGTCGCCCACTGCCGTCGTCGACCCCGTGCGCCTCTACTCCAACACCAGCGCGATTGGCAGGCTTCTTCACCGACCCGGCGGCCTCGCGCATCATCCGCGCGTCTGCCCGTCGGTCGCCCCGACTCGGCGGCCCCGCACGTCGTCCGCGCGTCGGCCCGCCGGTCGCCCCGACCCGGCGGCCTCGCGTCATGCGGCGGCCCTTCACCGCCGCCGTTCGCGTGACGGTCCGCCCGTCGATCTACGCCGGCCATCACCGCCCTGCTCCGACCGGGACTTCTGCATCACCCCGACCCGGCGGCCTCGCACCATGCGGCGGCCAATCATAGCCGCCCTGCCGCCCGCCGCCGCCGGCTTCATCTCGGACTCCGCCGCCACCACGCCTCCATTGAGCGGCGTCCCCGACCTCGCACGCGATCGGCTTGATCACCCGCTCGCCGCCGCGATCCGCCTCATCTACGTCGCGCGACCGACCTGGCCCGTCGGTTATGCGCGCCTCCGCAGGTCCCGTGAAGATCGTCCCCGAGTTCAGCGCGCCTCTCCACCAATCGAGCATTGGGCTGCCGCTGCATCGCCCCGTCGGGCCGCAGCGCCGCCGCCCCGTGGTTTTTCTCCCAGCTGCACCGACCCGCGTCACCGCTGCGTCGCCCCTTCGGGCCGTAGTGCCGCGGCCCGCGGTCCCCCGCCGCCCCGAGGGCGTCCGCTCTAGGCCGTCCCGTGGCTGCATCGACCATCGCGCCGCCGCTGCGTCGCCTCGTCGGGCCGTAGCGAGCGTGGCACGCGGTCCACGCTGCCGTCCCGAGGCCGTCCCCGCGGTTGCACTGACTCGCGAACCGCCGTTGCGTCGCGACCCGCGGTCCCCGCCGTCGCCCCGAGGTCTTCCCGCCGTCGCCCCGACCCGCCTACCGCCGCTGCGTCGCCCCTTCAGGCCGTAGCGCCGCGGCCCGCGGTCCACTCCGCCGTCACCGCGCGTCGACCTCCCGTGGTATGCGCCGCGCCGTCTTCCTTGGCGCGGGAACGCCACCGTCCGCGCCGGTCTTCGTCACGCTGTCAGGGTTCTTCGCCTACTTCGAGCACCACCGCCGCACTCCTAACCTAGCCGCCGCCGCCGCTCTTCTTTGGCCGCCGCCGCCGCTACCTTCGTAGCCACCGCCGCCGCCCGTCCACCCCCTTCGTCTTCGTCCAAGCACCAGCCCGTCGCCAACGTCGCCGTCATCTACCCCGACCACTTCATCTACTCTGACCACCGTTGGTAACATCGGCCCCGCGCCGATGGACGCCGCAATCGTCGTTGAGTTCTTCTTTGCTGGCCCCTCCGACTTCTCCGACATGACGTACAGCTCGTGCAGGTCCCTCGTCTACACATGCCCGGTGCTGGCAACACCGATGCGTGCCTTCATCCACGACGTGTCCCCGGGCCTGGCAAGCCTGGTCGGTGCTTCGTCAACTTCGTCTTCGTCCGTCTACGCATGCCCGGTGCTGGCAACACCGGTGCGTGCCTTCGTCCGCGATGTGTTTCCGGGCTTGGCAAAGCCGCCGCGACGCGTCGTCAACAACATTTTCTTCCCGGCGCGTCCCTACTTCGACACCACTGCGCCCATGCAAACTCAGCGCCCTCTTGCGCCCGCGGCTCCACGGCGACTTCCTCGACACCGGCCACCCTGACTCGACATCGACCATGGCATTCTTCGCACGGCTACCTCGACCACGGCTCCACCACCCACGCTCTCGGCTACATCGACATCGGCACAAAGGGCTATCATCCGCTTGAGCAACTCCTTGGCTTCCTCTACAGTCAATGCGTCCGCGACGCGACACCGTCCATGACACTCCCGCTATGACTGCGGGGGGATGTCAGCCCGTCGGCTGCTATTCTCTCCAGTCTGACCGTCCGCGACGCTCATTTGTTCGCAACACTATCGCTACGACTGCGGGGGGATGTTAGAGATATATTTGGATTACATGTATTTGGTAGTTTAGGATTCCTACCTTATCTTTAGGAGAGACGTCTTGCCCTCCAAGTCTTGTACTCAATATATACTCGCCCTCAAGGCTCAATAATACATCCATCATATTCCGCAACAATCCCTCTCACTCCCTTATAACAATGCGGAACACTTTTATGTTGTCCTTTCCTCAGGTATACGAGTGACCAAGCGGCCTGCTTGGTAAGCTACCAACAGATAATTATATCAGGTATAAGACTGGCAGCAATTCGTGCCTCGAAAAATGTCTAGTTACAAAGTTGTATCTCGCCTATGTGCTTATTATCTTGACCTTGATTTATTCTGATGGTTGGCTGAATTGATGCAATCTCAGAATAATTCCTTCTTGTTCCTTGTGTGCAAAGAATCCTACTGACCACTTAAATTTGCTACAGGTTGGTTTTTATGTGTGCATGACTCAAATCCAAATAGTTATGTCCACTAGTCATTCAAGATGAATCCAATACAACAGAATTTCCAGTAATTATGTCCACATACACATCAGTGTAGAACAAATAACATAGGGTGATTACAAATGTACTAAAGAGATCTTCATACAAAATATTTCAATTCAATAGATAATTAAGAGGGTTTCCTTCCTTCCTCAAGATTGATTCCGGATGGGAATCCCCCATGTCATTACAATTGCGATTGCAAACCCAATACCATATCCCATTCCAACAAAGAGAAATAGCATAATGTCTACAGATCCCTTCTTTGAAGGGTGTGGAGCCGCATTGGGTGTACTTGTATTGCTGCACTCCATCGTCAATGGAGGTCCACATAACCCAGTGTTTCCCATAAATGAGCTATTGGAGAATGTCGAGAAATGAGCTGATTGTGGTATCGATCCCTCCAGCTTGTTGTACGAAAGGCTCAATGTTGTGAGGAAGTCCAAGGATGCTATTTCCCGTGGGATCATTCCTGAGAGCTCATTTGAGGACAGATCCAAGGCCTCCAACTGGCTAAGATAACCAAACTGGGATGGAATCTTTCCCATCAGAAAGTTTTGTGACATGTTGAGCCCACGTATCAAAGATAGCTCCCCAATAGTCTCAGGAATGCTACCATGGAATGAATTATTTGAGATATCAATGAGCACAAGGGTTCTCAATATCTTAGCAAATGTGGTGGCATGCCCTTTATATGTAACCGCAGTGGTATAGCCATACGCTAATCTTGATCGGGGCAATCCATGGCCCATGACCAATGACATGTTTGAATCACCATATATCATTGATTTCAACCCCTTAAACCATTCGCCAGGGGGCAATTGGCCAGAAAAGTTATTTGAAGACAGATCAAAAATTCTTGCACTTGGAAATGCACAATTAATTTTTGAGCTTTCTCCTGCAAGGGATTGTGCAACATGTCCAAAAAAATTGTTTGATTTTAGGACAAGGACTTCTAGTTTACGAAGTACACACATCCAGCATGGAAATGAATCACTAATTTGATTGTTTCCAACATCAAGTACCTCTAAGCTTTTGCAAGCAACAAGAGATCTGGGTAGTTTTCCTTCTATCCAGTTGCCACTGAAATCCAATGCCTCAAGTGAGCACCGCTCATTCATTTCATCAGGAAGCTCCCCATCAATTTTATTTTCTTTCAAATACAAAGATTGCATGCCATTAGCTTTCTCCATCAAGCAAGAAGGGATTGAGCCATTGAAGTTGTTGTATGACAGATCAAGGAGTTGTATGCTTGTTGCCCCACAAATAGATGATGGAATTTGTCCAGAGAAGTTGTTATAGGAGGCATCGAGGAGGGAAACCTCACTAAGATGAGAACCGAAATTAGAAGGTATTGAGGAGAACATGTTGTATGAGTAATTGAGGAATATCGCAGACCCTGGAGGTATAGGTATGGGCCCTTCAAACATGTTGTTGCTGATATCTAATACTTGTACATATACGGGAAGAAGAGGGGCATGACCAATACTAGTAAATTTGTTATTCTGTAGGACCAAAACTGAAATATCATTCTGTCTCTCCCATACCCATTGTGGTATAGCTCCATGTATTTTGTTATTCGAAAGGTCTAGGAATTGGATTTCGTCATGGTGCCTCAAGAAATTTGGAAATTCAGGCATATTGCAACCTGACAAATATAAGGTTAGAATTTTGCGAGGGATTGCTACTGAAGAGTTATATGCTCCATCTACCACAACTAAATTATTGTCGGAGAGATCTAGGACTAAAAGATGGGGAAATTTCTGGAAAGAAGAAAGTTCCATTATGCCGATGAAATTGTTTGAATAAAGCAATAGTACTTGTAGCTGGATTAAGTTTAAGATGTGTGAAGGTATTTCTCCTGAAAAGCCACAGTGACACAACACCAGTCTTTCTAATTTCGTCATATTGCCAATAAAAGGAGGGATGGATCCGGATAGGCCACAATAAGAGAACTCGAGAGATGTCAACGTGGTTAGGTTACTAACCCACGATGGTATCGACCCCACTATCTCCATTCCAGATATCTCTAGGTCAGTTATAGATTCGAGTCTACCGATTGACGATGGTAGTTCCCCGGAAAAGCCCGCTGCACTCAGACATAACCTTTTCAAATTCTTTATATTGCTAATGGAACTTGGTATCATACCAGAAAACTTTGTTGAACCTAGAATTAGATTTTCCAAACTACTACCTGTCGTGAAATTGGGCAAGTGCCCTGAGATTCTCGGATTACTATGAATGTTAATGGTCACTAGATTCACATGTTCAAAGATCGCAGGAGATACCCATCCTTCAAGGTCGTTATGTCTGAGTTGGATGACACTCAAGTTGGGGAAATTGACCAAGAAGTTCGGAAATGGGCCAGATAAATAGTTAAGCTCTAGGTCAATGACAGAAAGTGAATGTAAGCTCGAAAGTGGATCACAAATAGACCCAGAGAGCCCACAGAAAGGTAAGCTAAGAACAAAAAGCTTGGGAGAAGACCTGGCTACAGCATTGCACCAGTGTGCCCCATTGTTGGACAAGTCAACCCGGCCAAGGTGGAGCTCTCTTAAATGGCTAAGATTTGCCACTAATGCTTGAAGGTTTGGTTCTACAAGCCGTGCGTTAGGATTTGCGGAAAGAATTCTAGAATAGTAACCATCGTCGAGACTCTCAATAATATCAAAGCTAGTGGAGAAATCAAGGATTACCAAATTCTTGAGACGACGGACGCCACGTGGTATTTGGCCATCAAAGCTAGAGCTGGAGAGGTTGAGATGAGTGAGTTTGACTAGGCGCTCAAACCCAGTGGATGGGAGCTGGGACCCATTGAAGTCATTATAGGCAAGATTTAGGTATTCAAGGGATGTTAGGTCGAAAAGAGCACGATTTAATCGCCCGCTTTGCAAGCCACGTTCTGCCAAATCAAGGGAAGTCACACGGCCGTTTGCATCGTCGCAGCGGATGCCCTCCCATAGGCAGCAGTCTGTCCGAGGCATCCATGACCGAAAGGCAGTGATGGACTCCTGGGTGGTGGAGAAGGACCGTTTGAGACGGATGAGAGCCGACGCTTGGTCGGGCAAGCATGGAAGGATTGCAGGTACAGCAGTGTGATTGGTGTACATAGTGGTTGGAGAGAGAAGGGGGCATACGCCAATAAGATGGTTTTGGAATAGGAGCAACAACAACAACAATGGCTCTTGATGGGTCATCATGGACATGGAGTAGTGCAGCATGAGAATGCAATGGTAGCTTTGGTTTTGGTTGGTTTGGACTGCTCAAGAGTGAGGTTCTGGGGTTAGATTTCTTCTACTCTGCCTTTGCTCCGTTTATATAAGACCCTGAAACAATTGTACGGCACATTTTCTGAAACCAGGAGAAGAAATTATACGGCCACGAGGCGCTGAACGTGTTGTTTCATGGACCATGCAGTTTGGGCTGTTTGACCAATGCTTTCCTCTTTGACTAGTCAATATTGCATGCAGCCAATTGCCGGACCAACCCTTTCAAACACGCAATTGTTTTTTTTAAACAAGGCAAAAGACTTGTCATTTTCATTGAATAAGAAGAAGGTTTTAGAGTCGAGGCCATTGGCCGAATTACAATTCTCACTCTCGCGGCATTACATTACATAAATATTTCGCCCTGGCACGACACTACCATGAGGCTGTATTTAGCGTGTTTTTGTTAATAAGAGAAATGTTCTAAAAAGTGGAGATTCTTGCTAGTGGAGATCACAGTTTGGAGGTGTATAACAAAATGTCACTGGTGATACCAAGCTATATATCATTAAAATGCATAATTGGAGTACAAATCAATTCTCATCCACGGGAGGTTAGCAATATAGCAATATTAGTATGCTCTCCCTTCAGGGACATCCGATAAAAAAACTTCGATGATTTCTGACGGCCACGGCACGGCAGGTACAGTTTCGTCCGTGTTTATCCATATCGCCGTCACCAAGTCAGTCGCCTCAGCATATTAATACTGACGTACAAAAGGGTGCACTTGACCACAGGCTAGGCTGACCGCATAGCCAGTCGTTGGATTAATTTTCACACCGCAGAGTCAAGCTCAAGCACCGTGTTTTTTTTTATTTCTTTTATGAATAGCACGGCGAATTTTCACACCGTAGCGTCAAGCTCATGCACGGCCAATTCTCACACCAGAGTCAAGCTCATGCACAGCGAATTTTCACACCCTAGAGTCAAGCTCAAGCTTATGCACCGCAGAGTCACGGAGCACTTATGTAAAGGGATCTTGTGATTTTGTTTTTCTGATGAGAGATTATAAAAGTGCATGCTTCCCTATGTTTTTTGTGCACACACTGGCACGGCCATAATGTTTATTTTGCCTAACGCGTAGAGAGATAATAACATAATAATTACGTTATTTTTATTATTTCTTGTGTCCAACAATCGGATATATTTTTGGATGATCGAACTGCTGATCTTAGCTCTGCTTTGCGACTGGAAACATTGCCATTCCGATGGCGCCCCACTGTTCGTGAGTTGCAAAGTGGGCAAGGGTCAGATACCACCGACTGTTGACTCACTTGGATATATTGTAGACGTGTTGCTACATTTTGCAAATCCGCGGCATTGCGTTCCATCACCATTGTCATTAATTAAATCGATCTCCAAAATTCATATTTGAATAAGACATGATTTTTTCCAAGGAAAATAGAGAGTGATAATTAGTCTTTTTTTAGCGGGAATGATGATTAGTTGTGATTAAGTCCATGCTGGTGATGGCCCACGTTGTTACATTCCATCACATTTTTAAGGAGGTTCTTCTTAAAGTTTCAAAAATGGATTCTGGAACCCCAAGGAAAGCATAAGGTATCCGATTCTAGCAGAAAAAAGCATGGAACACAGGAACATTTGGTAATGGTCTTGGATTTTTTTGTCGAAAGAGACCCTCTGCCCACTGAAATTGTCAAAAGAGACCCCTGCGGACGAAATTGAAAAAAGAGACCCCCTCACAAGTGGCGGCAGGCGCGGCTGGCGACACGTGGCACCGGCCGCCACGCCAGGAGGCGGCAGGCCCGGCCGCCACAACAGGAGGCGGCAGCGCGGTGTATAACGGTTTATGCACAGCGCCAGCAGTCGGGACGGAACGGGCCAGGCGCTGTGGGCCAGGCCGCCACCGGGGGAGGCGGCGGGCGCTGCGGCTGCCGCTTCCCTGGCCGACAGCCCCTGCTGCGCGCGGGCCGAGGTGTGGGCCAGGCCGCCACGGGAGCAGGCGGCTTCTCTGGTAGACGCGACAACGGACGCAGACGGGCCGTGCGTGATTCCTTGTTGCTTTGCACGCGCTCATTCCCCACGCGTGATTTAGGGCGATTTTCACTGTTGCAAACGGCGCTCATTCCTACGCGCGCAGACGACAATGACTTTGACGGGCGGGAATCACTCCGGCTTTCTTCAGCGGATGCGACGGCACTACGGGAATCACTCACTCACTGCGGGAATCCGAGGCTGCGGGAACCTGTTGTGCTGACACTACAGGGATCCTAAAATTTCCCGTTTTATTTTCTCGCCATCATTTATCGTCTGAGCTTATAAAAGGAGACACCGAGGCTCTCGTCCAGCCATCCTCGAAATCGGCAGTGCGCAAAGTGTGTAACAAATTAACTTAAAAAATACAAAGAGATACGATTTACATTAATTATCTGAAGTTAACATCAGGAGTACAATAATACAAAGAGAATCAATTTAAATTTAATATAAGTACACATAACGAGTAGAAATATAAATAGACATGGCGAGTACATATATATCAACATCATGCGTTGTTGTTGGCTCGATACGGGCAGTCTTTGCGTGAATGTTCAGGACACCTGCAAACGCGGCATCGCCTTGGTTCTCCCATCTGGCTATGGTCCATGTCATTGCGATGACGCCTAGACTGACGTCGTCCCTTTGCGGTTCTCATCAAGTCGGCGTTCGGAACCCATTTCGGCCCATCTGGCCACAACATTTTGTACTTCATATCAATGCCCCAAGCCCAGAACTCACCGTTCCAAGTGTTGTACAGATTGTACATGTTGAAGTACGGCGATATGTATGGCTCGACGCTGATTTTTTGAACAGCAGTCGCCCGGAGCACATGACTGCAAGGGTAGCCCTCAAGCTTGGGCTTGTTACAAGTGCACTCACAGGAGGTTGAGCCAAGGGTGACAGCTTGCTTTTTTGATCCTCTGTGGTGACCCTTAACGTACTTGGCTCGCACATTGACCTCCCACTTATTCCTAAGTGCGTCCACTTTCCTGCAGCCATGACTTTGGGACTTCTTTGCTTTCTCGTCCAGATGTCTTTGCATCTTCTCGGACCATGGCTTGTTCAATTCAACTTGTGCTTTGGCGACGGTGACCCTGTCTGCAAAGTATGATAGGGTCCGGTTCCAAATTTCTTCAATTAGGGTTGTGATAGGCAGTGCTCGCACCCCTTTAAGAACACCATTGTACACCTCTAACATGTTGCTGGTCATTATGTCATACCGAGCCCCGGTGTCGTGAGCCTGCGCCCACTTCTCCAAATGAGGGCAATTCTCGATGATCCACTGGCTCAAATTTATGGCCGTCCTACGACTCCTTCGGTCTTCTCTCTGCGGCAAGGTCGCGCGGTCGATCTCACCATTGATACCTGCCCATATCGCATTCATTTTGGCTTCAGTTTTTTGCATGCACATCCTCTTGAATAACTTGAACCAATCCTTGTTTTTGAATTTGGAGTAAAAGTTTGCTGCCAAATGCCTCATGCACCACCTTCCCTCTAGATCGGGCCAGCCCCACTCTTCTTCCGATGCCTTAATTATTTCAAGAGCGCTTAATAATCCAGTGTTGCGATCAGAAATGATGCAAACACCTTTACGCTCTTTCACGACACCAATCTTCACGCAGCTCAGGAACCACAACCAGCTATCTTTGTTCTCGCTCTCGACCAATGCATATGCAATAGGAAGAAGCTGATTATTTTCATCCGCTGCAATCGCCACCAATAGTGTGCGCTTGTACTTTCCAGTGAGAAAGGTACCATCAACAGATAATACTGGGCGACAGTGCCTGAAAGCTTGTATAGTCTGGGCGAATGCCCAGAATAAGCGGTCCAGGATTAGCTCACCCGGGTTCATTGGGTTTGGACGTTCTCTCCGCCAAACTTGAGTCCCCCTATTAGCACTTGCTATTTGATGAAGCATTCTAGGGGCATAAGAATATGCCTCCTCATAGGTACCATACAAGTTCTTGAATATATTTTCCTTCGCACGCCTAGCCTTGTTGTAGCTAACAGGGAATCCAATTAGATCCTCTGCATCTTTTTGGAGAGCCCTAACACTAATGTTGAGACTTCCCTGCACAATTGTTTCCATCGTCTGTGCCACAAATTTTGCTGTCACATTGCAATGATCTGAAAGAGTCCCAGTTTGCTCACAGGTTTGCTCCACTATTTTTGTGATATGCCATGACTGACATACACCAGGCTTCAGTCTAGCGAGAACTCTTCCGCGGCAACCTTTCGCGGTGTGGATGCATATGACCTTCAACTCTTTTTTATCAGACTGCTTCACTCTATGCTGGCGGTGGATGCCGATTGCATAGCTACCCATTGCCTGGTAAGCAGACTTCTTATCGGGGAAAACTTGCCCAACCTCCAGGCTTCCCGCTCCTAGGCCAGAAGCAGAGTGAAATTCGTTGGTGATGCTCATATCCTGTAAAAACCCAGGTTGCAATGCCGCCGCGACCGCCCTCTGAGGAGGAACATCTTCTTCTCCGCTTGACTCCGAAGACGCAGAAGAATGATCATCATCATCTAGCGCCTCCGGCAATCCCTCCACGTGTTCGCTCATGTCAACGGCCGCCGACCAATATCCTGTGTCATACATAGGCTGGCCACCCGTCGGTTCCGATGGGCCGATGCTAGGGGCTGACGTGATGGGCAACTCGACCTCACCACCCCTGCTACTGCATCCGGCAACATCAGTGACTGAAATGAACTCCACATACACCATCGGCTGACCATACATTGAGTTATTGGGATTGCTTGCAAACCTCATGTACGACCCCCACGACCGATCACCTGTGACAGGCCGCAAACCCCAACGGGCAACTGTCCCATCATTTCCTCCGTCAACGACGAAGGCCTCCATTGTCATTTTTTTCCTACATCACTGGGCCAAACACCGCTCGGATGCACCTTCTAACAGCTGCGTAACCCACGTTGACCATGTCTCTCACCACAACTGTAGTCGACTCGCACAAGGACACATCCACCCAGAATGAACCGTCTAGTAAGACGTTCCCATAGTACACTACTAAATTTTCCATAGTACCTAACCAACATACATGTTTACATTTCAAATAATTAGTAACTGAACATTTAGTAACAATGACAACATTTACATATCATACGACTAAAATAATAATCGTATTTTCGTTACAAATATTCGGTTTGTTTCTAGAATCATTTGCTTAGACTTTCCGGGGTTGTTTGGTTAACCGGTATTTAGAGATCTAATTTTTCTCAAACTCGTCTACTAGCGTCACAAACTAAAACTCTGTTTGCTTTTCTCTAACTACCCCTAAAATATCCTAAACTGGTTCTCGTAACATGCAAAAACCGAGCTTTTGAAAAAACGGCTATTAGTAAAAGCTAATTTTCTTACAACAGGTTATGACAAAACCGAGGGTAATTACTCGCTATCCAAACATAATAGTATGATAATAAAATTTTAATATCATATGAGTAAAACATTTAATTTCTTCCGGCTTTATAATTTTTTTTCATATCATACGATAACAATCATTTATTTACAAATAATAATATTTGCAGGGGCATGCACATTATTCACAACAGTACATCAATATAAAAAATATTAACAAAATTATGGTGTCATTTTATACCTTAGCTCCAATATGGATGTGCTTGCGAATGCAATTAAGAGTCCAAATAGTTCGAATAAATATCCGTCACCAGTACTATATGAACAGAGTCAACCTATTATCATATGAACATCAATATTACACACGGATTTTTCTTCCTGCTATCAAAAATATGAAAATAGCACTTGCATGTATGTGGTCATCACCTCAAAAGGGACAACGAAGATGGAAACACAATTTCTTCAATCACGTCATCTCCTCCTTGTTTGCTACTAAGATGAATTATTTTACCTAATTACATACATCATCAAGTACATTAGCACATTATCGTAACATATAAAATTTAGATTATTGCGACATAACAAAGTAGACCTACAGCCTCCTAATTATAGATTTATTGATAAACATACCACATGAAATAACATACCACATGCAATGAACAATTACAGTACAAGTGTTTCTTAATTACCGTATTAAGATTTCTTGCATGTCAATACTAATGGACGCACCTAACATTGATACAACATCTTCAACCTACACTTCCAAAAGTATATTATAAATGCTACATCTGTCGTCTGAAATTATTTCTAACCTCTAATCACTAACATTGCATAGCTAATGATGAGCTAAAAGACTAACTAATCACCACCTTGCATGCACAAAAAAAACAATTTATTGCAAAGCTCATACCTTGATCTTCAACTTCGTACTTCAGTTCGCTAGGCAAATCGTACTCCTGAAGCTCTAAATGACTCCTCCAAGTGCTAAAATTATGCCTAAAACAACAAAGAACACACACTTAGGAACTAATCAAACAGAACGAAAATATCATGCATGCGAACGAAACCAACAAAAATGGATAGATCTTACCATAATCTATCTTTTCTTCAACTTCATCATCTTCGAAATCCAATTCTAAATCGGCCAAAATCACGAGTGAAAGTGGCTACCAAGTTTTTCTTTGTGTGTGTATTCTTCTACACTTAGAGAGAGCAGAGAGGCAGAGAGAGGCAGAGAAGGTAACCAGAGATATGCGAGAGAGAGTGTATGCACACGGAGCTGCGGATGTACGTTTATAAAGAAGAGGACCACTGTATTGTCGGCAGAACGAGTCAGAACTCACCTACCGCGGCATCGGATTCCAGCATCGCGGTGCCTCATCACACACAGCAACAACAACGCTCTCGAGTGTGCGGCAGGAAAACACGCGTTCAAATCAGCACGCTTGACGAAAGGGAGAATCACGCATCGCTTTAATCAGTGTCGTCTACGTAGCAATCAGTACTACAAAGTTTAGGCGGGAATCTGATTCAGATCATCAAAACTTGTGGCAGAAAGCAAAACAAGGAACTGTGGAATGAGCGCCCGTGAAAATCTGCGCCGTCAGCACCGGAATCAGCGCCCGTGAAAATCCGCGCCGTCGGGAATCAGCGTTGTCCAACAGGGCGCCGCCTGCTGAAGTGGCGGCCTGGCCCACACGCTGGGCCTGCGAGCAGCACGACCTGTTGGCCCGGGAGCGACAGCGGCGACAGAGGCCGCCTCACCTTGTGGCGGCCGGGCCCACTACTCCTGGCCCGTTCCGTCCCAGCTGCTCCACTGTACGAAGGCCGTTGTGCCCCGTGCGGCCGCCTCCTGCGGTGGCGGCAGGGCCCACGAGTCGCCTGCCGCGCCTGCCGCCACTAGTTAGGGGGTCCTTTTTGACATTTTTATCTGCAGATAGTCCTTTTTGGCAATAGCGTTCGGCAGGGGGTCCTTTTAGACAAAAAATCATGGTCTTGATCCTCTATGCTCTTTTGTATGTGTTCTTAGTTGTATTGAACTTTTCTGAATATTTTAAACAAGAATCTAATAAACTAGAATTGAGTCAGTGGAAAAAGGAGAGGGTTGACTAAGCAGAGAGAGTTTTAGGATCTTCTTTACATCAGGTAAATCTGTCGGTACGATTGCGAAACAAAAATAAAAGAATTAGAGATAGGAGGTATCGACCCCCTGCCTCTCAAATTTAATTAAAGCGCTCTACCATTTGAGCTACATTCCCTTATGTTTTCGCAAACATTAGTTGTGCTAATTAACTTTGATCGAGGATCAATGTCCCGTTCCATCCTTCTTCATTGAGAGGACGTTCCATCCTATCATGGTGCAATTGCGACGCTCGGCTGAATTAGCATAGTCGATCGATGATCTATAGGGGTAACTAATTAAGAATACTTAATTCTTTTCATCAAGATCATGAGCTATATGTAGTACTACAAAGAAGTAGCTGTGCTAATTAGCTGCCAAAGACTTGGTGATCTAAACTTAGAAGCAGCGAGATCAAAGGCCAAGGGAAGCTCCTGTTTGCTTGCCACCGACAACAGTTAGTAGCTGCGATGGATGGATATTGACTACTCTACTGTAGTTTGTATAAATTCAGTTGCCTTCATGGCATCTGCATAATATTTAAACAGAGGAGGATATGCAGTTCAAGAGCGGCTCTGTAAGATTTGCCATCTTGAAATGCAAGACTTCCCTCGAAAACTATGATCGAAATGATTGTTCTATATGGCTCTAAATATGCAGGCCAAGCTGTTCAAACAGGACATATTCCTTGATGTCTTGGTGTTGTCAACACGATCTAAACTTTTTTTCACGTCTCGGTGTTCCATAGCTAATATATATTCCTTGCAGTGAGCATTTAGTATCTCCACTATGAACTGTTGTGCCTTCTTTTACAAGGTGATGATCAATGTTCATGCCTGCCAATTCTCATTCATGTAACGGCTGCACTGAAGGTGTCACGCCGTTGGAGCTAAATTAGCATATGCTAGCTGCTGCTTGCACAGAACCCAGGGGCCTGGAGGATGATCACGCAAAAGATGGACAGGCCGCTTGGTGTTGGACACAAATTACGCCGCCGGAGTTGAAGATGGCGAGGTTGTTGACGTAGGAGACGGAGTACGTAGGGTGGACAGAGCTAGCGCGCGGGTGAATGCATGACGCGGTGGACATCAGGCGTGTCGTACACATAGAAGCAGTTGCCGCTCCACTGAAAGTACATCACGTACAGAACAGGTTAGGCAGCTAGTTTGTAGTAGCAAAATTCAGCTTATTCACAAGGTAACAGCAGAATCTAGTGTACTGAAAACTTTCAGACGAAGTTAAAGCATAGGAATTAATTACGTTAAAACAGATACAATACGTACCAGCATCGGTCGCGGATTGCTGAACACGGAACAGGATACCACTTTGAACTTCGGAAATTTCTGATCAGATAGCTGTTCCCTTTGTATGGACTGAAGATAGAAAAAAAATAACTGAAATGAAGGCAAAGATTTAATGAGAAAGCACAAGAAATACTGTCGCATATCAGTAAGGCTTACCTTCATTTGCTTCATGGCGTATTGTTCAAATTCGCAGCAGCTCGGTCTCGGCCTCAGATTACTCCGATGACGTGCGTACATGCTGTGCCGGAGTCGAAGACGGCGAGGTCGACGTACTAGTTCAGACTACACCGGAGGCAGATGATGAGGTTAACGTCGATCGAGCAAGTGGCATCACACGCCACCCCAATAGGGAGAGAGCACAGTTGGTGGAAAACCTGGACAATTACACCAAGTTCACAAGTCAACGCGAATATGTGATACAAACCCCAAAAACCAGCATACAAAACAGAGGATTGCCACCTTTCGCAGACAAAACGGCCAACTAACCTTTCTGGAATTGCTGCTTCAGAAGATCTTCCATTGCTATTATTATTTGGATGGAAGAGCTTAGGTCCTGAAAGCAAAATTGACCACCGCAAGAGCTCATAGTCATCACCATTGGTTGCAACTGTCCTGCAGAATCAGCGTAATGAAGTAGTTAAGGTCAGAAAAATGGACAATGTAGAGGAACTGAGAAATATAAATGCAGAGTCACGACTTTGAGTTGGTTATAATGCAGTCACAGACCGTGGAGCGCAACACGTCAGTGAGGGACGGGAGGGTGGCCTGTCCGCCGGTCAGGAAGAAGCAGGCCATGGCGAGCGTGTCATTCCTCCTTATAAACTGAAGAAGAGAAGCTGAATTAAGGCAATGGTGATGAAGGCAACGGTGATTTTGCGGGAAAACAAAAAATACCCCTGCATATAGCACTACAGCACCTTAATTTGCTTATTAATGGCGGACATGCTGGTCAAGTTCCCAGTGCAATTGCTCCATCCCGACTTCCCAAACAAGAGACGGCACAAATTGTGCCACCAATTGCTTTGGTGAGTACAATGAGAGGTAAACCTGAATGACTAAACCCAGTTCGCAAGTTAATGCAATGCAAGTGAAAGAATCCAGCAGGTGGCAAAGGGGATTGCCACTTTTTAACGGAAAGAATGACCAACTGACCTCTGGGAATTGTGGTCAGTGCAGCTCCTTCAGAACACACCTTGTTGCAGTTGTTCTGAATGCAAAGCTGCTTACTACAAGAGAAACAATTGACCTTCGGTTGCAATTGTCTGCAGAATGAGTGAAATACTGAGGTCAGAAAACGGAGAAGTTGGAGCAACCCACGAGTATAGGTGCGTGCAAAGATTCAGTTTATTCGTGAGGTAACAGCAGGATTTGACACGTTGAATCTTTCGTGCAGAATCAAAGTATAGGAGGTCAAGTTGACAAAACTAAAGTACATACCAGCATCCCAAATTATGGCAGTGACGTTGGCACATGCCCTGCCGGAGACAAAGATGGCGAGGTCAAAGAACGAGTTGGGACTACAGGGGAGTAGCAGAGCACACGCTAGCCGGCTGGCACACCAAAGGCACACGATGTGGTTATCATCAATCGTCAGCATCGGGGAATTGATGTGTAAACATACAAGCGCTTGCCAGTCTCCACTGTATAGCAGAAGAAAGATTCAATTTATTCATGAGTTAGCAGCAGAACCGAAATCATAGAACCAGAGAGAAGTCAACTGTGTGAAAACAGGTACTGCATACCAGCGTCAACCCCGGAGCCTGGACACAGAATACGATACCCCAAATTTAAGCTTGAGAGTAAGACATTATTGCATATCAGACACTGTATATGTTTTGATGACTGTTCCTCCTTGTGGGCTGAAGAAAATAGGGCACTAAATTAAAAAAAAGGCAACGATGATTTCATGGGAATTAGAGTAAACATTATTGCATATCAGTAAAGCACCTTCTTTTGGTTCACAGCGAACTGGACGAATTAACTGCGTAATTGCTCCATGAATAATATTGGGAACCGAAGCATCCATGAATTAATCATGAGAATGCCTTGTTTGGCTTGGCCAATAGGAAGCACAGTTAGCGGAAAACCTGGAAGATTACACCAAGTTTACAAGTCATTGCGACGCAAACCCAAAAGGCCAGCATAAGCAACAGGGGATGGCCAGTTTTGACGGACAGAACGGCCAACTGACCTTTCCTCCAGTGCTCTTATTTTTTGGATGGAAGAGCTACGTCCTGAAGGAAAAATTGCCTACTGATAGAGCTTTTGCAATTGTTCCAGAGTCTGAGTAATTGCACTTTCTGATTTTACTGCAGAACTGGATATATTGAAATCTACCAAAAGCATATGAAATCAATATGTCAAAACTGATAGGCACCAACATCTACACGGAATAGGGTACCATGTCTTAAGCTTCAGAATACATGATTGGATACTTGTTCCAACCAATGGGTGCAGAAATGAATTGGCAAATGGCCAATGGAAGTCAAGTACAGAACCTGTAGTGTTCCATAACATGGAAGTTAGGATCGTATTTTAAACCTTAATGAACCATTACAATCACCTAATAGTACGTGACACGACAAATATAGTGTCTCATACCTCCTTTTTTAATTGATATTACAAATGAAGGACTGGTGAAGAAGAAATGCCACAAAGTATGTGTCACAAACATACCTACACAGTCAGGATGTTATCATGATTTATTTTATAAAAATAAAGCTCACAACATTGGAACACTCTGTACGAAGATAGTCTCTTACCTGCTTTTTTATTTGATATTGTTGCAACGTTGAAATTGTCAGAGAGATACCATCAGAAGTGTTGTTTCTCTCCAGACGAGGCACAGTTTGCAGAATGAAATCATGCTACCAACAGAACGATTAAACCTGCTGTCAAATGCTCCAATTATTCGGGTCTGCTGAAATTTCTGAAAAAAGAAAGATTGCAGAATGAATTGCCATAATATTGCAGATAGCAAATTCGTACATGATAACGGTGCTCAAAAGAGAAATCGTGCAGCTGCCACATCCATCCTAACTGTAATATGTCATTGCAGAAATAAGTGCACTGTAGTAAGAGAGGGAAGAAAACTAGCAAAACTGTATATGATATCAAAAAAAGAAGTTGTACTCCTATGAGTTACAATGTGCAAACACAAATGCATGTGATTGGGCTACATATTCCGTATGTAAATTAATGGGTGCATGCAGTGTGAATGGAAAAATGAACAAAGGAGCAGAAGTTGATTTTTGGTACTTGCCTGCAGATTGACTTGAATGTGTGATCCTAATATAACTAGCTCCACAACGCTGACAGGATACATCTACATGACTGCAACTGAAACAAGTAGCCCATCAGGTCTCAGAAGCTACGCAAATGGGGAGGCATCACCACAAATTAAGACTGAGCACAGGCTAGGTACGTGTTTCTTAAGAAGTCTATCCACAAGTCCGAAGACGGTTATCAATGCATTAATGCACAAGAGAGGCACCTGATCAATTTGAAATTTGGTACAGGCATTAATCCAGGCTAGGTACAGGCATTCCTACAAAAACAACTTGAGATTTGGTAAAAAAAAAGGCACCTGATCAATTTGAAACAAAATAGTTCTCTTCTTTCAAAAAATTTGAAACAAAATAAAAAGGAACATAGTTCCAATAAGGGGAATCTGAGACCATATTCTTCTCCAATATAAGTTCTGCTCAAGTCTCGAATGAATAGAAGCTAGTGCCTGAATGGTAAGTGTTTACCTGTTGCTCACTTGTCAGCCGAGGAATAAGATGATGATGAAGACAAATCAATGTCCTCTCCTTAACCCTGCAGCTGCCACTCTGGACCTTTGCCATTCAATCGCCTACTATAGTTGAACTCGTGGGCCACCTAAATTTTTTCAGCAACAAGTGATGCATACATCAATCCATTATCATGATTTATAGACAAAGAGGGAAATGATATGAACTAAGCTAAGAGGGAAATCATGCCAATTGAGCAGGCACAGACAAACTCATCACATTTTTATTGTTTGGCATTTCTAATCGGTAATCAACCATGAAGGGACCAATTTGGTAAATCTAGCTAGGAGGCCAACGCACCACAAATCCCTAAGGATTCAGGGGAATGTGAGCTGTTGCACCTCCTAACATGGCGACCTAGATCCACCGACACACGCGCACGAACAGCTCGGACGAATGGCACCGACAACAAATTAAGGCGCTGAGAGAGAGAGAGAGAGAGAGAGAGAGAGAGAGAGAGAGAAGTGTACCACGTTCGGTGGCTAATCACGACCAGCTCACTGCGATTGTGCGACCCCGCGACCATCCCCCGCTGGCCGCCATAGTTCCGCTCCACCGCGGCCCTCGCACCCCACCGTCGGCGACGGTCGAGAGAGAGAGAGAGAGAGAGAGAGAGAGAGAGAGAGAGGGGCGAAGATTCCCACCATTCCCAGATCCCCCGCGCACGAGCTCCCTGGTTAATTTAGTTCAGTATGTCTGCAATGGAAAGCATGTTAGAGCGTCAGGTCTTAGAAGCAAAGGCAGGCATATGGGGAGGCATCACCTCAAATCATGTTAAGACTGGGGTGGGTTAGCGTACCTGGAAGGGGGAGACAACACTTACAGAAAACCATGGGTCACTTTCTTTCAGTTTTCTGGCTTGCTCAATTTGCTCGGGACTGCAAGATATTACTCCAAGCCCTTTCAGTGAAGCGGGGAAGCACTCCTTGGGCGGGATGCATAGGATTTTCTCACAAATACCGATCGTAAGTTTCGTCAGAGAAGAAAGGTCACGTAACCCTTGAGGGAGGGACTGCAGGTTCTTGCAACCATGAAATTCTAGATTTTTGAGGGAGGTGAGGAGCTGCAGCGCTTGCTCTTGCTCTTCCGTGAAGGTTATTGCCCGCTCATCAGAACTGAACATCAATGTGTGGAGGCTTGCGGCAAGGTGGCTGCAGATGGGAGCAGTAAGCACTGCCGAGATGCTATCCACCAAAAATTCATCCAGCTGGAAAGAACCTGCACGCACTAATTTGCTCCTTGCAATCTCTGACAGCAGATCCCCTGCAATAGACATGTTCTCTTGCTTCGAATACATAGCATCTACGGCAAATTTCTTGAGGTTGACTGTGATGAGAGGATTGAACCCATCCATTGTCAATTCCATACAACTTGACAGGGTCAGACTGGTGAGAGACGTGAGGTTTGAGAGCAGACCCATTGACTGCATGCTTGGCTCTAAGAAAATAGCAAGCTCCCTGAGGGAAGTAGGGAAAGGCTTGATGGCATGAGCTACTTCACCTACCTCTCCCTTGGGCCACCGAGAGAACAACTTCCCACAATTGTATCCTGTAAATGATTGGAGCATCTCGAGGCCCGAGAGTCCTCCATCCTCCACAGGCAGAAGCTCAAGGCTCTTACACTCTTCGATGGCAAGCTGGGAAAGGGCCGGGAAACACTTCAAAGCCTTTGAGAACAATTCTCCAGTAATGCATAATTTCTCTATGGCAAGATTCCGAACTGAACAGATGACAACACTATCAGCCATTTCTGCAGAAAACATGTCGTCGCATTTCTTGAAATATAAACTTCTCAATGAATTTAGTTTTTGGAGGTCTGAAAATGAAATGTGTGACACATCTGTAATATGCATAACCTCTACTTTATCCATACTGTGGAAAGCCAAAGCACCGGCATACCCTTCAATGCACAATTCCTTACCATCATATAATAGCTCTGACCCATCATTTTTCACATGAATATATGTTATTGTGGAGGTGTGAGGCATGGGTGGGAACTGAGACAACTTGGGGCAGTTTTCGATATGAAGACTACACAGGTTGGTAAATAGGTCAGAGCACTCCATGAAGGGAAACAAGCTGAGAAGGGGACAACCTCTAAACTTGATGCTTTCAAGCCTTGAAAACAAATGGCTATTAGGTTCCCTGACCCACTCCACAAGCTCTGGCATATTCTCAAACTCAAGTGTCTTCAGGTGCATGAAGCTTCTTTCTGTAACACCACTAAAGCCAGGCCCGAACACACTCAACCCAGCAATATTTTTCAAAGTGAGACTACTGAGGTGTGGTAGCTGCTCAAAAGCTGGAAGAGGACACCAAGAAAGACCCTCCAGATGAAGAGACTCCAACCTTTTTGTGCTAATGTCACCACACAACCATCTAGGACAAGGTGCAACACCAGGATTTATAATGCCAAGCACCCTAAGATTAGGGTGTGGTTGAAGACCATCAAGAACATCATCATCTATGGTTTGGTGCTCCGTACCCCAAACTAATTTCAACCCTTTTAGATTCTTTTTATTCTTCAGTTTAGCAGCACTAGCTTCCCCCTTGGATGCCACAGTTTCAAGATTGCATATGCGGAGTTCTCCTTTTAGCTCTCCCAGTTCCCCCAGCTCTCTCAATTCAAACCCAACACCCTCTTTCTTAACATGGAACTCTTTTAGCTCTTGTAAGCACTTCATCTTTCCAACCTCGGGAATATTGGAGTGGAGATTTTTGGAAGAATTGAAATGGCGTAAATTCACAAGGCAGCTAATGTCTCTAGGCAACTTTCTACTACCATTCCAAGCTTGTAGGTCCAGGAATTTTAAGTGGTAAAATCTAGACAAGGTGCTAGGTAAAGTCATTTCTAAGTTATAGGGTGAACCAATCTTAAGGTATTGAAGGTGGATAAGTTTTGAAAAGTTGTTTGGCAGAGATGTTGGCATGTTGATTGCTATAAATAATACTCGGAGGCCCTTCAATTCCTCAAATGTGTCTTTCAAAACATTATCTATGCTTGCATTACATAACCCAAAAATCATCAAAGTCCGCAAATTTGCAATGTCTAACCTACCCTTCAGTTTACCCATTTCTTCTTCAAAACTTTCATCATATGTATCATTTATGGTGATTGATAATTGTCGAATAGATTGTGGGATGTTATCAGCACTGAAACTTAAACTACTTATATTGACACATTCTTGTGACGACACATTACGGGATAGTTCATGCAATAAATCGTGCATCACATAGTATTGATCATCATACCTATCAACTCCCTTCATGAGAAAACCATTGTCTACTAGTTCCTCTAAATAATTATTATTGTTTTGATAACTAGAGTCTATGATACCTATGGCAGTCCAAAAGCTAGTAATTTCCAAATTATAAAACTTATAATCTTCAGGGAACAAAGCAAAATATGAAAAACATTTTTTTAGTAGGAAAGGGAGGTAATCATAGCTAATTTTCAGAGAAGGCATAATATCATCATCATTTTTTGCATTTTGCCACTCATTCTTTTCAAGAACTCTAATCCAATATTCCCGAGAAATGTTATTTCTTAATAACCGACCAACTGTATTGGCTGCTAGTGGTGAACCCTTTAGTTTCTTAACAATCTCTCTTGCAACATCAATTAGGTCATCTTCATAATGCACAGGTTTGCTTTGACCAAATATGCATACTTCAAAGAATTCCAAAAAGTCATTAGGCTCCAGACCATGCAGCTCTACTAGATCAGTTGTTTTCACCATATGTGCTATAGAGGGAAATCTAGTGGTGACAAGAACCATGTTGCCCTTTGTTTCCCCCCTTTTAAATGGAGCTAAAAGGTTATTCCAATCACTTTCACTGTTGCATTTCCAAATATCATCCAAGACAATTAAAAACCTTTTGGTCTTCAGTCTCTCTGCAATGGATTTCTGAAGCTGGTCTAAATTGGCTGTTTCAACACTGCAGTTGTGTTCCTCTTTTTCAAATGCAGGTATGCATCCAAGGATCTGCCGTGTGAGGTTTGGCACATCAAAATAAGTTGAGACACATACCCAAACCCTGACATTGAAGTGCCCCACAATGCTTTCATCATTATACAAGTGTTGGGTGAAGGTTGTCTTTCCCATACCCCCAGGATCGACAAAAGGCAGAACAGAAAGGGTTTCACCATCATATGTGCCATTGGTCAGAGCATTTATAGTTTTCTCAAAAATGGCACCCCTCCCATACAGTTTATCTTGTGCAACTGTTGAACCCGTGTGGAGCCTTTTGGTGGTGATAGTTGTGTTGTTATTTGGGATTTTATTCAGCAAGTCAGAGACAGGATCACACAGGTTATGTATGCTCTCTATTACTGACTTGATTTTGTTGGACATGGCCACTCTATCGAATTTCAACTTCAGAACACAGCCACCATCATCACCGCTATCAGACTTGGTTGCATTGTGTGGGTTACTGGTAATAGCAATAGCAGTACCACAACCATCATCTTGTGTACGAGAACGTGAGCAAGAAAAGCATGGAAGCCAGTTACCAATTGTGTGGCGAGCAGCATGGCGACCATGGAGAGCATGGCCACGTAGGCCATCGCCCAGATCCGGGCCTGCCTCCGTGGTGCCGTCCAACTTGTCCTGGATCATGAAGTAGTGGAGCTCGTCCAGCACATCCTCAGCCTCATCAGCCTTGTTGCTCAGGTCCTCCAGTAAGCTCTGCAGGCCACGGTTGTTGCTCACATCCCTGTCCTGAGCCGCATCCAGCAGTCCTTGCATGTACTTGAGCTTGGTTTTGATCTGCTCGGAGTTGAGGCCGAGCTCGGAGCTAGCCACATACGCAGCCACCAAGTCATTGGACAGCTTATTCAACACCTTGCCGACGAGCCAGCTCGCCGCGCCGATCACCGTCTCCATCTCCTCCTCCTCCTGCCAATAATTGGTGTTTGTGTGGTGAGAGTACTGCAAAGAACAGCAAGAAGTTGTAATGTGTGTGCAGCTTGGAGGAGGCCTCGATGACTTGTCTTATAGGAGTGTGATTGATGGCCTGGTCGTATTCAAGCCAGGCCGGCATAGTTAGGTGGACAGGTCTAGGTGGTTGTCACAGACAGGCAGACAGACGCACAGGTTTACATCATCACATGGGGTAGCGGGAAATTTTCGGTGCTTGTCTGGTGGTCCGCGTCCTGCAAAGGAAGGTACTAAGTTTGGAAGAGGCCTCGATGGCTCACCCCGTCTTATAGCCATTGCTGAGTTGTGTGGTTCTTCCCCACCTCAAGTCACAGGTGTTCACACATGTGATGTGAATCTTTGGGTGGGATTAGGTGACACCGTGACAGCGGAATGACCCGACCCCTGTTTGCTGTGCAGTAAGGGTCTCAGATAGATAATCATAGTTAATCTGAGGCATTTCCACAAAGATGCAGAGCAAAGATGACGATGTAAATCATATAACGACATTGAAATATATATGAAGCATTTTACCTAAGGCAGAGACCAAAGAGTAGAAAAAGCATATAATCTAGTAAGAAGATCTGTCAATAACAGTGGACGTTAGTTGAGCTATTATTTTCCCTATGTTTGTGTGATCGCATTCAAGCCGGGCCTGCGTGCACAGCTAGCATTGTTGATGACAGGCTCACATGGTGGTTGGGACAAGCAGATTTAAGGATACAGTTGATCATTGGTGGCAAGGCAAGGACGCTTGTCGCCCGGAAATCATTTGATGTACAGTGGATCGGTCCAAGGAAGGTCGAAAACGATGTGATGCAGGATCATCTCGGAGTCTAGTATCATGACCATGGCAGTGTTTCCCAACAGGAGCTTTTTTTACTGTTTGTCATTACCCACAGCAAATTGATAGGAGCAGACTCCTAACCCTTACGGTCCTCTATGCTGTAGCAAAAATTGATACGAGCAACCTCCTAAAAAAATGTACAGTATGACGAATCCAGCAGGGCATGGGGATATATGTCTTACCACAGCCGCTGCGGACTTCCGCTTGAGCCCGTTTGCCGTCGCCGGTAGCTCCACGCCGCTGCTGCTCTGTAATTGGGGATCGAATGGGTGGCCCACCTCCCTTCGATCCCCTCCTGGCCTCCATCCGCTATGCCGAGAATCCTGGACGGCACCCCTTGCCCTAGATCCAGCTCGCCGCGCACCTCCTCCTGCCCCCCCCGGTGGCCACGCCGCCCGCCGGCGACGCAAACGAATACGTGATGGGCCTCCATTCTAGGACTTATGAGCCACCTTTCTCTTGGGCTGGTGTGATTTGAACTCCATCCTAACCCACTGAAAGAATGATTCTACCTGTCAAAAAAAACTGAAAAAATGATTCTCAAAAAAAAAAATTCACTGAAAGAATAATCCAGCTCAACGCAAAACACGCTACCTCAATGCTCTTGCCTATCCAAGACTGTTTCAGTGGGTGAAAATGAGAAATAGTTTGTATATATTTTTAACTATACTAAAAATAATTAGGCTGGAGATATGGATATAACTAAACTAATGCCGTGAATAATGGATTGATTGTGAAGTACTCCCTCCGTTCCCAAATAATTGTCTTTCTAGCCATCTCAAATGAAATACAACATACGGATGTATGTAGACATGTTTTACAGTGTAGATTCACTCATTTTGCTCCGTATATAGTCACTTGTTAAAATCTCTAGAAAGACAATTATTTAGGAACGGAGGGAGTAGATGATAGGGTACATGCATGATTTGTTGATGTGGAAAGGCTGCATGCATAGGAAAAAAATCGGTAGAGAAATGGCAAGTTGATGACATGGCATACATGTTTGATTTGTTGATATGAATGAGTTGCATGCTAGGAAAAATAATTACTCTGTTGCAACTACTTAAGAATCGGCCTCAGATGATGGATGCAGCAACAACATGCGAGCGGAGCCGTGGCGAGGCCAGCAGAGGCTGGAGCTCGGGTGAGGAGGATGTGGCCGGACGGTGAGGACGTCCTTGGATGATGCCAAGGTAGTCAGAGCCAGGATTCAGAGTCGGATCAACTTTCCTTATATATCGTGTGAATGAAGATCGACCCCTTGATGCCTGGAAGGCCGACGCCTTGGGGCAATGTGGCTTCAACTGCTGATCCACACTAAAGAGAATCAATCAATATGTTCCCCGAGCGTTCTATGTGTTTGGTCTAGTTGAAAACACAGGGCGAGTCGATGTGTTGTCGATCTTCCTGGTATCATATAATAATTTGGATTATTGAACTGTTGCTCTTAGCTCTGCTTTGCCACCGGGAACACTGCCATTCCGATGGCACCCTGCCACCAAGCTGTGAAGCCTAAACATACAAGACCAACTGTTCTTGAGTTGCAAAGGGAGCAAGAGTCAGAAACGACCGACTGACGACTCACTTGGTTTTTTTTCTTGACAATCAATGACTCATTTGGATTTTGTTTATTTGTACAATCAACAACCATTTGATACGTTGTAGACATGTTGCTACTTTTTGGAGATCCGCGGCATTGAGTTCCATCACCTTCGATGTTTGTAAAATCAATCTCAATAATTAGACACGATTTTTATGAAGAAAAGAGAGAGTGATCATTAGTTTTTTTTGGGTGGGAGTGATAATTAGTCGCGATAAGTCCGTGCGGGTGATGGCCCAACGTTGTTACTTTCCATCGCGCTTTTAGGGGGTTCTTTTTTTAGTTGCAAGAAATGTGGCCTGATAATGACCCAAGGAACAGCCCATGTAGCGTCACACATAGTGTTTATTTTTTTAATTTTCTTATCGATCCCCCTGCCTCTTAAATCCTGATTAATTGTGCTCTATCATTTGAGCTACATCCCCTTATATTTTCATTAACATTAATTGTGCTAATTAATTAATACTACAATACTAAATAACTGTGCTTGAGGATCAATGTCCCGTTCCAGCCTACTAATATGGTGCAAGCGCGACGACACACAGCTGAATTAGCAAAGTCGATCGATGATCTATAGGGGTAACTAATTAAGCATACTTAAATCTTTTCATCAAGCTCATGATCTGTACGTGGTACTGTACAATGAAGTAGCTGTGCTAAGCTAGCTGCCAAAGGCTTTTTTGATGGAGGGCATTTTTATTAACTCAAAATGGAACATCAAGCAAATAGCTGCCAAAGACTTGGTGATCTACTCTCCTGTTTGCTTGCCACCAACAACAGTTAGAAGATGTGATAAGATAGTGACTACTCTCCTGTTTGTGTACATTCAGTTGCCAAGTATTTAAACAGAGAAGGAGGATATGTAGTTCAAGAATGGCTCTGTAAGATTTGCCAAGCTGTTCAAACGAGACACATTTCTTGATGTCTTGGTTTCTCGGTGTTACATCCATAATATATATTTAGTATCTACATGATGAACCGCCCGTGCCTTCTTTAACAAGGTGATGATCAACGTCCATGCCTGCAAAGTCTCGTTTATGTAACGGCTGCACTGAAGGTATACCAATGTCACGCCGGCGGAGCTAAATTAGCATGTGCTAGCTGCTGCTTGCCCAGAACATCACCGCGTGGAGGATGACAACACAAAAGAGATGGACGGGCCGCTCGGTGTTGGCCACAAATTACGCCGGCGATGTGGGTCCAGGCAGTGCCGGAGTTGAAGATGGTGAGGTTGTTGACGTAGGAGGCGGAGGACAGAGCTAGCGCGCAAGTGAGGCACATGACGCGGTGAACACATTGAGGATCTCGTACACATAGAAGCAGTTGCCGCTCCGCTGTAAAAGTACACCACGTACAGAACAGGTTAGGCTGCTAGTTGGCACTTGGCAGTAGCAAATTTCAGTTTATTCACAAGGTAACAGCAGGATCTGGTGTACTGAAATTAAAGCATAGGTAGTAATTCCGTTAAAACAGATACAATACGTACCAGCATTGGTCATGGATTCCTGTACACGGAACAGGACACCACTTTGAACTTCGGAATATCTGATCCTTTAGCTGTTCCTACTGTAGGGACTAGCTGTTCCTGATGTAGGGACTGAAGATAGAAAAAAAAGAACTGAAATAAAGGCAAAGATTTAATGAGAAAGCATAAGAAATACTGTCGCGTATCAGTCAGGCTTACCTTCATTTGCTTCATGGCGGGCAGCAGCTCGGTATCGGCCTCAGATTACTCCAATGACGTGCGTACATGCTGTGCCGGAGTCGAAGACGGCGAGGTCGACATACGAGTTGGGACTACAGGGAGTAGCAGAGCACACAGCTAGCGGGTGGGCACACCAGAGGAAGATGATGAGGTTGGCGTTGATCGAGCAAGTGGCGTCACACGCCACCCCAATAGGTAGCACAGTTGGCGGAAAACCTGGACGATTACACCAGCTCACAAGTCAACGCGAATATGTGATAGAAACCAGGATATGGAACAGAGGATTGCCACCTTTGACAGACAGAAGGGCCAACTGACCTTTCTGGAATTGCTGCTTCAGAAGATCTTCAATTGCTATTATTATTTGGATGGAAGAGCTTAGGTCCTGAATGCAATGACAACCGCGAGCGAGAGCTCACAGTCCCCATTGGTTGCAATTGTCCTGCATAATCCGAGTAAAAACTTGGCTTTGGCGTGCAAATACAGTGCCAACCGGTAGCCTCATGTATGCATGCGTATAAAGTTGTATGGAGCCGCTATGTATGTGAACATGCCACTCTCCAGCTTTTTCTGTCCTTTTCTTTCCCTCAAATAAGCTCAACCCTCTCTGCCCATCCTCTCTCTCTCTCCTCACTTTCTTTGCTTTATTGATGAAGCGCCTACCTCCTCTGTAAGAAGTCGTTCGGGTCTACAGGCAGTAGTCTTTTTTAACTCGATTCTTCATGGCAGATGATTCTCCAACGTGGACAGGCCGAGCAGCTGTCCAGCTTGGAAGGTTGGCCATACCCTGATGAGCAAGCGTCCGTGACGACTGACGAGGCGGCACGCATGCATGGGGCTGCTCACGAGCTCCTTAAGCACGGCTGCAAAAAGTTTAGCCTTGACAACTCTACATCACCGATGACGTTGGGTAGTTGAGCGAACATGTCTGTCTTGTTCTCTACAGGTCTATGTCCTTTCTCGTTGGATTCATGATTACAAGATCTCAACCACTCGCTGAAATATTTGGCTGTACCACCTAATGCTTGCTTGAATCGTTACAATGATAGCTATATGTACTAATTAACTAGGCTCATGAGATGCAATTTTTTTTCTAATTTGATGCATATTCACTATAGGGAAAATATCCAGAACAATATAATGCGCAGGAACATACGAGAAGGATTGAAAAATGGGCATGTCCTGGCAAAATATCATGCAGACCTCAAATACGATAAAATTGTAGCTAAGCCCCTAGGATCAACTCTGGTCGACCCCTGCACCACCTACCTCCAATCCCAGCTACTGTGGAAGCTCTCGGAGAAGACGAATGACCAATAAATACCAACCAAACAAGGGTTTGTAGGAGGCCCCTGGAACACCTCCATGCGACGACACCGATGACAATGTCGCTCATCGACCAGGGAGGCCCCTGGAACACCTCCCACCCTGGACACACTAGAATTGGCCAATGAAACGGTGGAGCCAAGTGACTTTGGTTTACTCTTGATTCTACAAGAGTATGACTACATCACTGACACTATGCATAACATCAGTACGCAACAATAGTGTTAGCAAAAATCTGTACTCATGTAACGTTGTGTACTTATACCGTACGTGTTTGTAGGATCAGGAGACCACGTCGGGCCCGAGTGCCACTTGTATAGGACGTGCAGTTCTCCTTGATATATACCCTGTACTGTGATCCGCAAATCAATTAAGGAAATATCTTTCCAACTTGGTATCAACTGCTTCCAGGTTCTCCTCATGGCCGGCACCGACTCCTCCCCGTCCTCCGCCGCCATGGACTCCGTCACCTCGCCGGGCTCTCTCTCCTCCACGGCGCCCGCCGCCTCCACCACCCCGGCCACATCCTCCACTTCCTCTCCGCCGTTCGTCTTCGGTACGACGCCCTCTCTCTTCAGCAGCTCCTCCTCCGCCGCCGGATCGCACTTTGCGCCCCTTTTCTCCTCCACCCCTACGGCGCCGCCGCCCTCTGCTCCACGCCTCTCCATCTACAATGATCACATCTCCAACCACATCAAATTTCTCCTCAACCCCGCGGATCACAACTACCACAAATGGAAATCCTTCTTCCTCATGGTCCTCATTCGCCACGGCGTCAAGTTCCTCATCGACCATCCTCCTCCTCCCAACGCCGATGCCGCCTACCTCGAGCTTGATGCCCACGTCGTCCTCTGGATCTACGCCACGCTTGCCGACACCATGGTGGATCACGTCGTTGGCGCCACCAACACCTACGCCCTCTGGCACAAGATCAAGGACTTCTTCCTCGCCAATCGTGCTGCCCGGTTCATGGTTCTCAACCGGCAGTATCGCAACCTCAAGCAGGGAGATCTTTCCGTCGCCGAGTACGCGCGGCGCATGAAACTCCTCACTGACGGCCTCGCCGACATCGAGCACACCGTCTCCGAGGTGGATCTTCGCACTCAGTTTCTTCACGGCCTCGACAAGCGCCTCGAGACCATCCGGGTTGTTCTCGGTGACCAGGAGCTGCCCTTCGACACCGTCCTCTCTCGGGTCATCCTGGCCGAGGAATCCCAGGTGCAACGCGCCGCTGAGGAGAGCGCCTCGGCGTTCGCGCTCCCCGGCGGTGATCGCGGCGCCGTTCACGGCAGCGGCTCCGAGGCCGGCTCCCGCGGCTCTGCTGACCGCGGCCAAAGCAGTGGCTCCTCCGACCGCGCCCAGGGCTCTCCACATCCTCAACAACAGCCCTCTCGACGTGGCCGCGGTGACCGCTCTGCCGATGGTGAACGTGGCCGTGGCCGCGGTCGCGGACGTGGTCGTGGGCGCGGCGACTCCTCTGGGCGCGGCTAGTACTTGTCGCCGGTGTTCTCCCCCTTCACGGTCTACTTTGCTCCATATGGCGTGGCCTTGCCGTCGCCTCGTTCTGGCTGGGTCCCTCCCAATGCGGCCGGTGTCTTGGGACCCCGCCCGAACGCCCACGCTCAGGCGTACCCCATGTACTCGCCGGCGCCGCCGACTCCGTACTATCCACCCGCGCCGCCGTCGTGGGATCATCTTGCCATGCTCAATGCCGCCTACAGCAACTCTGGCTTCCCCAACCAACCAGCCTCCGAGTGGTACTTGGACAGTGGTGCCTCTTCGCACGTGACCGGCAGCCAAGGTATCTTAACCTCGTCTAGTCATTCATTAACGCATGTTCCTTCGAGCATACTTGTTGGCAATGGACAGCATCTCCCCGTCACGGCCACTGGCTCCACCACACTCCATCCTCACAAATTTCGCCTCACGGACATTCTTGTCTCTCCACATGTAGTTACTAGCCTTATTTCTGTACGCAAATTTACCAAAGATAACTCATGTTCCGTTGAATTTTTTCCATGTGGTTTTCTTGTGAAGGATCTTCGCACTCGACAAGTTCTCATGATCTCCGCTAGCACCGGCGACCTCTACCCCTTCATTGGCAATAAACCAGCACGGGCGTCCGCACTCCTCACCACCACCTCGGATTTGTGGCATCGTCGTCTCGGGCACCCCGGTGCTCATACTCTTTCTACTATTTCTCGTGATTTTCTTAGTGATTGTAATAAGGCTCCCCATTTCCCTTGTAATGCTTGCCAACTAGGGCGCCAACCACGCCTCCCATTTTCTTCTTCACATAGCAAAACCTTCGCTCCCTTCGATTTAATTCATTGTGATTTGTGGACCTCCCCCATTGTAAGTTTTTCCGGGTTTCAATATTATCTTGTTATATTGGATGACTACACACATTACTCTTGGACATTTCCTTTGCGTCACAAATCCGAGACCTCTACTGTCCTCCAGCGTTTCTTTACCTTTGTTCACACTCAATTTCATGTGATCATCAAAAGTATGCAATGTGACAATGGCGGCGAATTTCATCAACACCTCTCTTCGCTCATTTTTCTCCTCCAATGGCATCGTCTATCGGTTTTCTTGCCCTCACACTTCCCCTCAAAATGGCAAAGCGGAATGCCTTATTCGTACAACTAATGACATCGTGCGTACTCTCCTTCTCCAAGCCAACTTAACTCCTCCCTTTTGGGTGGAAGCCCTTCATACCGCCACCTACCTTCTCAACAGGCGTCCCTCACGTGCCATTACACCATATACGCCATACTATCTTCTCCACGGCATGCAACCCGACTACACTCATCTTCGTGTGTTCGGTTGTCTATGCTACCCAAACCTCTACGCCACTATGGACAACAAGCTCTCCCCTCACTCCTCTCCTTGTGTTTTCCTTGGTTATCCCCTAGAACACAAAGGATACAGGTGCTACGACCTCACCACTCGCCGTGTTATTGTTTCCGGACACGTTGTTTTCGACGAAACAATTTTTCCGTATCGCCAACACACCCCAGACTACACACCCCTTACGTCCACACCGGATCGCCATGCAGTCCCCCCCCCCCAGCCGCATCACTTGGATCCCGCGCCTGCTACCTCGTACGGGCCCCACGCTCCACCACCACCAGATTCGTCCCGCACTCCCGCGCCCTCCGCTGCCGCGTGCCGCTCCCCCGCTGGCCGGTCCGCTTCTCCCACACGCTCCACCTCGTCCCGCACGCTCGGTCCACCCAGCCCCAACGGCTCCCACGCCTCGTGCTCCACGCCCGATTCCCCAGCCGCGGCAGCTTCGCATGCAACTTCCGCTTCCTCTGACTCCTCCTCGGATCCATCGCCAGATCCCCCTCCCACCAGACTAGACGGCCCCACTGGATCCTCCTCGCTTTCCGCTCCATCCACTCCGCCTGCGCCACCTATTCCTCCGCGCGCCATACCCATACAACCACCCCAGAACGCACACAGGATGTCCACACGCGCCAAAACTGGTTTTCTCATGCCCAAACGTTTATTTCTTGTTGATGCCACCTCACCCACTATTTCTCCCATACCACCCACCTACAAATCAGCCCTCAAAGACCCCCATTGGCACCAAGCTATGTTAGAAGAATATCATGCTTTAATGGATAACTTTACTTGGTCTTTGGTGCCTAAGCATGCAGGTGTCAACATTGTCACGGGCAAGAGGATATTTCATCACAAGTTCAACACTGATGGATCATTGGCCGGTTACAAAGCTCGGTGGGTTGTTCGTGGGTTCACTCAGCAAGAGGGTGTGGACTATGGTGAAACATTCAGCCCGGTGGTGAAGCCGGCCACTATTCGCGTGGTGCTCAGTATTGCTGCATCTCAGTCATGGCCAATTCACCAACTTGATGTCAAGAATGCTTTCCTTCACGGCGATCTCAATGAGACAGTGTATTGCTCCCAACCAGCGGGCTTTGTGGATCCCTCCCGGCCCGACCATGTATGCCTACTTCGCAAGTCCTTATATGGCCTGAAGCAAGCTCCACGCACATGGTTTCTTCGGTTCCAAGCATTCCTCTTGTCATTGGGATTCCGGGCTTCCAAGAGTGATTCATCCTTGTTCATCAAGCACCATGGCACCTCCATTGCCTATTTGCTCGTTTATGTGGATGACATCATTCTCACGGCTAGCTCCTCTGCCGTTCTTACATCCATCATCAACTCCCTCAAGTCGGAATTCTCCATGACGGATCTTGGCACTGTCCATCATTTTTTGGGCATCAATGTCACCACCAACAACTTCGGCCTTTTCCTATGCCAACAACAATACACCCTTGAGATATTAGAGCGCGCCAAGAATGCTAAACTGTAAGCCCGTCTCCACACCTATCGACACCAGCTCCAAAACCTCCTCCCACGACGGCAAACTCCTCTCCAATCCCACCCACTATCGCAACTTGGCTGGCGCCCTACAATACCTTACTCTCACCCGGCCTGACATTGCCTATGTCGTTCAACAAGTCTGCTTATTCATGCATGCTCCCCGCGATACTCACATGCAACTTGTTAAACGGATCCTTCGGTACTTACAGGGTAACTCTCACTATGGTCTACAACTATATAAGTCCTCCTCCATGGACCTTGTTGCCTACACTGATGCGGATTTGGCAGGTTGTCCGGATACACGCAAGTCTACTTCTGGCTTTTGTGTATTCCTTGGCTCCAATATTGTCTCTTGGTCCTCAAAGAGGCAACCTACTATCTCTCGTTCAAGTGCCGAAGCGGAATACCGGGGCGTGGCCAACTGTGTGGCCGAATCATCCTGGTTGCGTCAACTTCTCCATGAGCTTCATCTTCCTCCTACACGGGCCACAATTGTGTATTGTGACAACATCAGTGCCTCGTACCTTGCATGCAACCCGGTGCAACATCAACGCACCAAGCACATTGAGATTGATCTACACTTCGTCCGAGACCGCGTGGCTCTTGGCGAGGTCCGTGTTCTTCACATTCCTTCGAGCTCTCAGTTTGCTGATGTGTTTACAAAGGGGTTGCCGTCTCAGGTGTTCATAGATTTTCGATCCAGCCTGAACATCCTTCGACATGGAGTTCCGGCTGAGGGGGGGGGGTGTTAGCAAAAATCTGTACTCATGTAACGTTGTGTACTTATACCGTGTTTGTAGGATCAGGAGACCACGTCGGGCCCGAGTGCCACTTGTATAGGACGTGCAGTTCTCCTTGATATATACCCTGTACTGTGATCCGCAAATCAATCAAGGAAATATCTTTCCAACTAATAGTGCCGAGTAGATGCACCAAAAATCTTCAGGCAGATCTGAGTCGCTATGTTCCTAATGCCTCCCAAAGCTAACACATTTGTGATAGTGTACCTATCCTAACATATGTTTTGTATTACATCGAAACACAATTTTAGTAAAAACAAGAAAGCGGTGAATTCATCTAGTGTAAGGGTACTTGATGTAACACAATTTTAGCTAAAATGTACTCATCTAGTGTGGGTGCAAGATACAGTATTTGGATGTTGGCAGTACCCTTATTTGATCTTCTTGCCATGAAAGCACTGACTCATTCGTTATTGTTTCACACTATGGAGAAATTTCCCTATGCATGCACTGAACTACCCATCCAAGATACACAGTGAGCACGTGATTACTTTGAACCTTGTGATGCTCGGCCACCATCTCTATCTTCCAACGAGAGGAACGGTACAACCCCTTCCAGTTCTACGGCCTGGATTAAGCAACTCAAGCCAGACTCTCTCCGGTCTTGGGCCTCTAGGACATCGACAACTACATGGTGATCTTTTTCTAATGCCTCCCAAACCTAACATATTAGTGATAGTGTGCGTGTGTGGCCCGACATATGTTTTGTATTACCACATAACATGTCTTAACCAAAAAAACTGAGAGTTTTCATGAGTATTGGAGTAGATATGTGTAGGCACATTGGATAGGTGCCTTATCCTAGTCTGCTTCTCGCTGGTTGCTCACTATAAACCATGGTTGATGGGTGCTACACATATATATGCACCTACACTTTAACGCGGAGCAAAAAGACATAAAAGCTGCTCATATATATGCACCTACACTTGTCAGGGAGCTACAAAGAAATAAAAGCCACATGTGCACTTACACTTGAAAGGGAACTAAATAAATAAAAATGGTAATTATTCGCCATCCAAATTGTATGGTTTGTAGAACCGAAAAGAGTTTTTTTTTGTTAAATGAACATTTTTTATTAATTCATAATGTCGCATCCGGAGAATACAAGCATCATGAACATATATCTGGCCCCTACATAACTAGGATGCACACTCCCAACACACACACACACACACACACACACACACACACACACACAGAGAGAGAGAGAGAGAGAGAGAGAGAGAGAGAGGAAATGCCACCTCCAAAAATCATGCTAAAGTAAAGGCAAACATGCAACAAAAAGAAACATCAACATCAACCACCACCGATGACACACACAGAGTACTGCGGGAAATGCTCTTCAACAAAGAAGCCTCCAAGAAGGGAACGACCGTTGAGTGCTAGCATGGCCAGTTCCACCACAAAAAGGCTAGGTCTTAGGAATGATATGGAACGCCACGGTTGCCAGGAAGAACCAACGTAGGTCCGACGTAACTAGAATTTTCACTCTGGAGCACCAGACTCTATGCCCAAGAACACCATCAAACTTAAATCAACTTTTGTTGTCGCCCCTTCAGTGTTGAAGTAACTACTGCAAACCAGATTATTACGCCTCAATAAACTTGCACACTCACAACCCTGACATGGACCATGTAACCGGACATATTGACAATACGGAGAAGATCATTATAGTATGCCCTCTAGCATCAACAAGGTCACCGATGTTGCCAAGAGCCACCGAAGGGGCCAACTAGCAGTCTCAAATCGTCGATAGTGACCGGATATAGACTACATATATAAAGTCGTCGGTTCTGCCAAGAACCACATTAGGACATCCAGCCGCCCCGCCTCATCTTTATCGAGTCAAGACATGGTGGTTCTCGGCAGGACGTACGCCAAGCATTCAGGTAGGTGGAACCATCTGGGAGGCCTCATCAGGACCCGAACACCCACCATTCGCCTTCGTGTGTGATGCTCATGTCACCTAACTACTGCATCGAACCTAGCGTGCCTCCCGCTATTTACAAGTATCGCAGACATGCTCACTGGCGAGCTGCAATTCTAAATTGGTAGAAGCCCTTTCACGTACCCAACAAACATTTTTCAACATGCTCACAGGTGATGGTGTTGAGGAAACGACCAGATGACACCAGCCGCGTGCCTTTCTTCAAGGTTTTCGAGCTTCCTAAGGAATCGGCATGAGATTGCACTCTCAAGTGGCAGGGGGGAACGGGAGTATGCGCCTGTTTTGGGGAGAATGTGATCCAATGCGGCATACAAATGATAGATTATTCATGTCTGTATTTGCATCTAATCAAAGAAAATCTAAAGTACCAAGCCCTAGCGTGTTATATATGCAAGTAGTTTGGTCACTTCAAACGTAATATGCTCAGTTACCTAGCTAGGATGGAAAGTAACTCTCCAGTTTGTATAAGCTCACTTGCTTTAATCTGCCTTAATATGTAAACAGAGAAGAATGTCTAGTTCAATGACAGTTGCCTTAATCTGCTTAAATATGTAAGCAGAGAAGGATATGTAGTTCAAGAACGGCTCCCCAAGGACTTCTCCTGTAGACTATGAGAGAAATGATATTCATTTATTGTTCAAACAAGACATGTTCCTTGGCGTCACCAAAACAATCCCAACCTTCTCCCCTGTCTTGGTATTACATACATTGATACGTTTATCATCTCTCCTGTCATGGTATTACATACATTGATACGTTTATCATCTACACGACGAATCGTCACGTCGTCTTGTACAAGGAAGATGATAACCCATGTTCATGTCCTTCATGTCATTCAGTAAACAGCTGTAGGTATACCATTTATTGCTGGTGGAGCTAATCATATGTTGGTGCTGGTACAGCACATCCAGCAACCCTCTGAACAATTAAGAGATCCATTCCAAGAACACAGTGACTAAAAGATACTTTGTGCCGGCACCAAATTATCTGCCGGAGTCGAAGATGGCGAGGTCGATCGTCAATGTATGATATGGAGTAGGGAAGAGGACGTGGCAGACATCGACTATGCGGTATACATAAAAACACTTGCCGCCCCTTTGTAAGGTAGAGTACATGCCAAACAGGTTAGGCTTCTAGTTG
The DNA here is from genome assembly GCA_032464435.1 of Aegilops umbellulata. NCBI lineage: Eukaryota > Viridiplantae > Streptophyta > Magnoliopsida > Poales > Poaceae > Aegilops > Aegilops umbellulata. The sequence continues at coordinate 2,962,858 of CP136057.1, read as the reverse complement.
GCGGTACAAAATTTCAGTTTATTCACGAGCTAACATATTACGTGCACGACATAGTGTCCAAGTTTCTCGATCTGGGTGAGCCTCATTTGTACCCTTTCCTCAAGGGCCTCACCGTTAAGAAGAACCGCATGCCGACCATCATCATCGTGTGGTTCATCCTCATAGCATCAATCTTCTCCCTCGTGTGCATGAAGATCGAGCCCTTGATGCCAAAGGCCGACGCCTTGGGGTGTGGCGTCAACTGCTGATTCACACTAAAGAGAATCACTCAATATGTTCCCCAAGCGTTCTATGTGTTTAATCTAGTTGAAAACACAGGATGAGTCGATGCTTTGTCGATCTTCCTCGTATCGTATAATAATTTGATTATCGAACTATTGCTCTTAGCTCTGCTTTGCCACTGGAAAGACTGTCATTCCTATAGCACCCATCCACCAAGCTGTGAAGCCTAAAAACAAAAGACCAACTGTTCTTGAGTTGCAAAGTGGGCAAGATTCCGATACGACCGACTGACGACTCACTTGAATTTATTTATTTTGACAATCAACGACTCACTTGGATATTATTACTTTTTGATAATCAACGACTAACTTGGATATATTGAAGAAATGTTGCTACTTTTTGGAGATCCGTGGCATTGAGTTTCATCACCTATGATGTTTATAAAATCGATCTCGATAATTAATATTTGAATTAGACACGATTTATATAAGGAAAATAGACAGTGATGGTTAGTTCTTTTTGTGGGAGTGATAATTAGTCACGATTAAGTCCATGCCAGTGATGGCGCAATGTTGTTACATTCCATTGCGTTTTTAGAGCCTTTACAGCCACGCGCCCCAAACCCTCCTCAAACGTCTGGGCGGCCCGCCCGGTCACTGACCGATCACGAAATTTCGACCCAGACGGACGCCTCAAACATGTCTCAAACGCACGAGTTGAGGGGCACCCCTCATATCCGGCCCAGATATGGGGCGGATACGGGGGTGCCAGGGCGCGCCACGTCGGACCCAGCCCACGCAAGGCCATCCGACCCCCTATAAATTCGTCCCCATAGGCTCGCCGGACCAAACCCTAGGCATTTCACACTCCTCTCGACTCCACTCCCACCGCATCCCAAGCTCACCTCCGGCAATTTTCGGCCGTCTATGGCATGGCGGGCAGCGGATCAGAGTCCTTCACCTCCAGATCCATTGACCCTGAGCTCATCACATGCAGCCCTGAGGAGATGTCCGGCCAGCTTGCGCTTCGCCGCTCCCGGGAGGAGGCCCGTGCCCGGCAGCGCTCGGAGTCCTTTCGTCAGGAATCCATTGCATCCGACCAAATGGCGCATGGATCCGGCGCTAGGTGTGCCGTCGCTGCCTCGCTGGACGCGGTGTGGTCTCCAATGGTGCGCCGAGTATCGGGGCGCACCATGGGCCTCGTTTGACAAGAACATCGTTGCGTTGCATGTTATAATATGGAGGTGAGGTTTCTAATTTGAGATATCGGGATGTGGAATGCACTATTAGAGGCGTGACCGGGCGTCATTTGGTTTTTGTTCTTGCACGTCCTATTTTGTGCAGCAACCGGAAGAAACGACCGCCAGCAAAATAAAAGAATTGGAGATGGGAGGTACGGTATGGATCCCCCTGCCTCTTAAATGCCGATTAAGTGCTCTACCATTTGAGCAACATCCCCTTCTATTATTCACATTAACTGTGCTAATTAATTAATACTGCTAATCAAGTGTGCTTGAAGATCAATGTCCCGCTCCATCATAGTATGGTGCAAGGGCGACACATGGCTGAATTAGCAAAGTCGATCGATGATCTATAGGGGTAACTAATTAAGCATACTTAAATCTTCTCATCAAGCTCATGAGCTGTACGTAGTACTGTACAATGAAGTAGCTGTGCTAGCTAGCTGCCAAAGGCTTTTTTGATAGAGGCCATTTTTATAAACTCAAAATGTAGCATCGAGCAAATAGTTGCCAAAGAATTAGTTATCTACTCTCCTGTTTGCTTGCCATCAAGAACAGTTAGAAGCTGTGATGGATAGTGACCACTCTCCTGTTTGTTTACATTCAGTTGCCAAATATTTAAACATAGAAGGAGGATATGTAGTTCAAGAATGGCTCTGTAAGATTTGCCAAGCTCCTGTGAAGTGGGCACATGCCCTGCCCGCGTCGAATATGGCTAGGTCGACGTACGAGTTGGGACTACAGTCTACAGGGAGTAGCAGTAGCACAGCAAACAGCTAGCGTGCGGGCACACCAGAGGCAGATGATGAGGCTAGCATCGATCGAGCAAGTGCCATCACAAAGCTACCCCGTGGAGTGTAGCATGCCAGTGAGGAACTGGAAGGCCGTGTGAAGCGCGTCGTTGGGGAGTGGGATGCCATGGCTTGGTGCCTGGCGTTGGCGTTGCGGAATTGTTGTATGCACATACAAGTATTTGTACTCTGCTGAAAAGTAGAGACATGACAGGTTAGGTTAGTAGTTAGCAGCAGAAAGATATAATTTATTGTGAGTTGACAGCAAGATTTGGTATATTGAATCGAAATCAAAGTAGAGGAAGTCAATTATGTGAAAACAGGTACAAGTACCAGCAACGATTCTGGAGTCCTGGACACGGAATAGGGTACCACCAATTTAGGCTGTTCCTCCTACTTATGAACTGAAGAAAATAAGGAATTCAATGAATACAACCAATGACAATTCTATGGGAAGTAGAGAAAAATATTAGTGCATAGCAGTAAAGCACTTTGTTTTACTTCACGGTGAACTGGACGAATTCCCAATGCACATGCTCCATGAATCAGATTATGCGAGCTATTGTCCCGAGCATCCATGAATTCATCATGATAACTCCTTGAATCTGGACTTCCTTCGGGTTTGGCTTCGACAATAGGAATCACAGTTGGTGGAAAACCTGGGTGATCACACCAATTTCACATGTTAATGTGAAGCAAACCCAAAAGGCCAGCATATGGAACAGGGGATGGCCACTTCTGATGGAGAGAACGGCCCACTAACCTTTCTGGAGTTGCTGCTTCAGAAATTCCACTCCATTGCTGTTATTTCTTGGATGGAAGATCCAGAAGGAAAAATTGCTAACTGATAGAGCTTTTGCAATTCTTCCATAGAATCTGAGTGACTGCACTTTGTCAGTTTAGTGCAAAACTGGATATATTGAAATTTTACAAAAGCATATGCAATCAATATGTCAAAACTTACATGCACCGTCATCTGTCCCGAGTCTTGGCACGGAATAGGATACCATGTCTTAAGTTCAGAATACATGTTTTGATACTTGTACTGACCAATGGGTGCACAAATGAATTGGCAAATGGCCCAGGGAAGTCAAGTATAGAACCTGCAGTGTTCCATAATGTGGAAGTTAGGATGATATTCTAAACCTCAATAAAACATTACAATTGCCTAATAGTACGGGACACGGCAAAGATAGTGTCTCGTACCTCCTTTTTTTTATTTGATATTACAAATGAAGGACTGATGAAGAACAAATGCCACATAATATGTGTCACAGAACATACCTATACGCTCAGGATGTTCCAGAGAAAAGGAAGATCGTAATCAGAACATTATCTTGTACTAGAAATAAAGCTCGCAACGTTGGAATGCTCTGTACGAAGATAGTCTCTTACCTCCTTTTTCGATTGACATTGTTGCAACGTTGAAATTGTCAGAGAGCTACCATCAGAAGTGTTAGTTCTCTCCAAACGAGGCACAGTTTGCAGAATGAAATCATGCTGCCAAGAACTATTAAACCTGCTAGCATATGCTCCATTATTCAGGTATGCATACAGTTCTGAAAAAGATGATTGCAGTGTATATTGCCTTAATCTTGGGGCTAGAAAATTCCTACTCTATGACATTTTCCCAGAAGGGAAATCGTGCAACTGCTATATCCAAACTGTGGTGTCATTGCAAAATATGTGCGTTGTAGTAAGAGAGAGAGAAAAGGTAGCAAAACTGTAAAACAATAGTCCAGCTTGCAAAAAAGAAGAAGCTCTGTTCCTACGAGTTACAAGCACGTGAATGGTATACAGATTCGGTGTAAATTAACAAAGAAGGAATCCAAAAGGGCTGCATGTAGTGTGAATTAATGGGGGAAAAAAGAACAAAGGAGCAGAAGCTGATTTTTTGTACTTACCGGCAGATTGACTTGAATGTGTGTGATCCTAACGCTGACAGGATACATCTACATCACTGCAACTGAAACATGGGTGAGACCCGTCAGGTCTCAGAAGCTACACAAATGGGGAGGCATCACCTCGAATTAAGAGTGGGGACAGGTTACGTACATGTTTCTTAAGAAGTCTATCCAAAAGTCTGAAGAAGATTATCAATACATTTAAGGCACAGGAGAGCAAGGGATTCCTGCATAAACAAACTTGAGCTTTCGTAAAAGAGAACAAGACCAATTCGAAATAACATAAGAAGGAACATAGTTCCAATATAAAAAGGGAATCCGGGGACCATATTCTTCTCCAATCTGAGTTCTGCTCAAGTCTCGAATGAATAGTGCCTGAATGATAAGTATTTACCTGTTGCTCACTTGTCAGCTGAGGAATAAGATGATGATAATGATGATGACAAATCAGGGTCCTCTCCTTGACCCCGCAGCTGCCACTCTGGCCCTTTGCCACCTGAATTTTTTCAACAACAATGTGTGCATCAATCCATTATCAAGATTTATAGAGAAAGAGGGAAATCATATGAACTAAGCTGAGAGGGAAATCATGCCAATTGAGCAAGCACAGAAAAACTCATCTGACTTGTATTGGTATGGCATTTCTAATCGGTAATCATTTCCGAACGCAACAACCATGAAGGGTCAAATTTGGAAAATCTAGGAGCCCAACCCACCACAAATCCATAAGGATTCAGGGGAATGCGAGCTGTTGCACCTCCTACCATGGCGACCTACATCCACCGGCGCGCGCGCACGAACATGACAACAAATTAAGGCGCTGAGAGATAGAGAGAGGAGTGTACCAGGTTCGGGGGCGGTACGACCAGCTCAATATTGTGGGACCCTGCTGGCCGCCATAGTTCCGCTCCACCGCCGCCCTCGCACCCCACCGGCGGCGACGGTCGAGAGAGAGAGAGGGGCAGGGAAACCCCAAGACCCCCCGTGCGCGAGCACCCACTCTGTCTCGCTGCTCCTTCCTAGTTTAGATCCCTGCAGTTGAAACATGTTAGCCCGTCAGGTCTTAGAGGCATATGGGGAGGCATCACCTCAAATCATCAAATTAAGACTGGGGTGGGTTACGTACCGTTTCCTTGTACAGAAAACCATGGGCGACCACGTTTGGTTGCGTTGCCGGTTGAGCTATAGCTACCCTAGCCTAGCTGGCCTAGCTCAACTTTGCCACTCTTGCCGTAAGATGTGCGTTTGGATGCGTTGGTTTTGCTAGCAGTTACGAGACGGAACGTGCGGGAACTCGGGTGGAATTTTTTTGCGCCAGGAGATTTGCTGTCGAGAGCGAGCCGATTTGGCTCTCCCTGGCGGGCGAGTTTTTCCTGGCCTGGCGAGGCGAGCTGGCCCTTAAAAGCTAGGTTTTTTCTTCGGTACCAAACACTGGTCCTTGCCTAGCGAGGCTATAACTGATTTTGCCGAGGAACCAAACGCACCATTTCTTTCAGTTTTCTGGCTTGCTCAATTAAATCGGAACGACGACACCACACTTCTAGCTTTTCCAGTGAAGCGGGGAGGCCCTCCTTGGGCGGCAGGCATTGGATTTTCTGACAATTCCAGATCCTTAGTCTCTTGAGAGAAGAAAGGCCACGTAACCCTTGAGGGAGGGACTGCAGATTATAGCAATGTTCAAATTCGAGATCTTCGAGGGAGGTGAGGAGCTGCAGCGCTTGCTCTTGCTTTTCGCTGAAGGTTCTTGCCCGCTGAACGCAACTGAACTTTAATGTGTGGAGGCTTGCGGCAAGTTGGCTGCAGATGCGAACAGTAAGCACGGCGGAGATCCTATCCACCTTTAATTCTTCCAACTGGAATGAACCTGCATTCATTAAGTTGCTCCTTGCAATTTCTGACAGCAGATCCCTTGCTACGGTCAATTCCTGGAGGATTAGGCTGGTGAGAGATGTGAGGTTTGAGAGCAGACCCATTGACTGAATGCTTGGCTCTAAGAGAATATCAAGTTTCCTGAGAGAAGCAGGGAAAGGCTTGATGGCATGAGCTCCTCCACCTGCTTCTCCCTTGGGCCAGCGAGAGAACAACTTCCCACAATTCCATGCTTTAAATGATTGGAGCATCCTAAGGCCCGAGAGTCCTCCATCCACCACAAGCAGAAGTTCAAGGTCCTTACACCTTATGATGGCAAGGTGAGAAAGAGCTGGGAAACACTTCAATACATTTGAAAACAATTCTCCAGTAATACATAATTCCTCTATCTCAAGACTCTGAATTGAATGGAGGACAACACTGTCATCCACTTCTGCAGAAAATATGTCGTCGCATCTTGTGAAACTTATACTTCTCAGCGAGTTTAGTTTTTGGAGGTCTGAAAACGAAATGTGTGACACATCCCTAATTTCCATAACCTCTACTTTATCCATATTGTGTAAGGCCAAAACACCATTATACCCTTCAATACTCAATTGCTTTGCATCGTACCGCAACAATGAGCAAGGGTTGTTGCTTACATACATATTTGTTAGTGTGGTGGTGTGAGGCACGGGAGGAAAGTGAGACAGCTCAGGGCAGTCAAGAATGATAACTGTACATAGGTTGGTAAAACGGTGAGACCACTCCAAGAAGGGAAACAACCTAAGAAGGGGACAATCTTTCAAAAAGATCGTTTCAAGACTTGAAAACAAATGGCTATTAGGTTCCCCGACCCACTCCACAAGTTCTGGCATATTCGACAACCTAAGAGTCTTCAGGTGCATGAAGCTTCTTTCTGTAACACCACAAAAGCCAGGCCCGAACACACTCAACCCAGCAATGTTGTTCAAAGTGAGACTACTGAGGTGTGGTAGCTGCTCAAAAGCTGGAAGAGTTGCCCAAGATACACCCTTTAGATAGAGATCCTCCAACCCTTTTATGCTAATGTCACCACACAACCATCTAGGACAAGGGGCAACACCGGGATTTGTAATGCCAAGCACCCTAAGATTAGGGTGTGGTTGAAGACCATCAAGAACATCATCATCTATGCTTTGGTGCTCCGCACCCCAAACCAAATCCAACCCTTTCAGATTCTTTTTATTCTTCAGTTTGGTAGCACTAGCTTCCCCCTTGGACGCCACGGTTTCAAGATTGCATATGCGGAGTTCTCCTTTTAGCTCTCCCAATTCCCCCAGCTCTCTGCATTCAAACCCAACACCCTCTTTCTTAACATGGAACTCTTTTAGCTCCTGTAAGCACTTCATCTTTCCAACCTCAAGAATATTGGAGTGGAGTTCTTTGGAAGAATTGAAATGGTGTAAATTCACAAGGCGGCTAAAGTCTCTAGGCAACTTTTTACTACCATTCCAAACTCGTAGGTCCAGGAATTTTAAGTGGTAAAATCTGGACAATGTGGTAGGTAAAGTCATTTCGTCTAACTTACCATAGGGTGAACTAATCTTAAGGTATTGCATGTGGAGAAGTTTTGAAAAGCTATTTGGCAAAGTTCCCAGGGTGTTCATTACTATACATAATACTCGGAGACCCTTTATTTCCTCAAAAACGTCTTTAAAAATATTATCTATCCTTGGATGATGGAGCCCAAAAATCATCAAAGTTCGCAAATTTTTAATGTCAATCCTGCCCTTCAGTTTACCCATTTCTTCTTCAAAAATTGAATCGTATATATCTTCTATCGTGATTGATAAGTGTTGAACAGACTGTGGGATGTTATCGGCACTAAAATTTAAACTACTTATATTGACACATTCTTGTGATGAAACATTACGTGATAGTTCATGAAATAAATCATGCATCACATAGTATTCTTCTTCAGAATTGTCAACTCCCTTCATGAGAAAACCATTGTCCACTAGTTCTTCTAAATAATTCTTACTGTCTTGGCAACCAGAGTCTAAGATACCTATCGCAGTCCAAAAGCTAGTAATCTCTAAATTATAAAACCTATAATCTTCAGGGAAAAGGGCACAATATGAAAAACATTTTTTTAGAAGGAAGGGAAGGTAATCATAGCTAATTTTCAAAGAAGGCATAATGTCATCATCACTTTTTGTATTTTGCCACTCATTCTTTTCAAGAACTCCAATCCAATATTCGCGAGAAAAGTTTTTTCTCAATAATCGACCAACTGTATTGGCTGCTAGTGGTGAACCCTTTAGTTTCTTAGCAATATCTCTTGCAACATCAATTAAGTCATCTTCATAATGCCTAGGTTTCCTTTGACCAAATATGCATACTTCAAAGAATTCAAAGAATTCATTAGGCTCCAGACCATGCAGTTCGACAAGATCTGTTGTTTTCACCAAATGTGCTATAGATGGAAACCGAGTTGTGACAAGAACCATGCTGCCCTTGGTTTCTCCCTTTCTGAATGGAGCTAACAGGTTGTTCCAATCACTTTCACTATTGCATTTCCAAATGTCATCCAAGACAACTAGAAACCGTCTGGACTTCATTCTCTCTACAATAGATTTTTGAAGCTGGTCTAAATTGGCTGTTTCAATTGTGCAGTTGTGTTCTTCCTTTTCAGTTGCAGGTATGCATCTCAGGATCTGCCGTGTGAGATTGAGCACACCAAAATCAGTTGAGACACATACCCAAACCCTGACATTGAAGTGCTCCTCAACCCTTTTATCATTATACAAGTGTTGGGTGAAAGTTGTCTTTCCCATACCCCCGGGGCCAACAAAAGGAAGAACTGAAAGGGTTTCACCAAGATATGTGCTACCAGTGAGCGCACATACAGTTTGCTCAAAGATGACTCTCCTCCCATATAATTTATCTTGTGCAGCTACTGAACCAGTGGGGGTTCTTTTCATGGTTATAGATGCATCAATATTTGGGATTTTATTCAGCAAGTCAGAGACAGGATCACATAGGCTGTGTATGCTCTCTACCACAGACTTGATTCTGTTGGACATGTCTACTCTATCAAATTTGAGCTTCCCAACATGTCCACCATCACTACCACTATTAGACCTTGTTGCATCTTGTGGGTTATTTGTGGCAATCACATGAGCATCAACATAATCATCATCTTGTGTATGTGCGCAAGAAAAACATGTAAACCATTTACCGACGGTGGAGCGAGCAGCATGGCCAACATGAAGAGCATGACCACGGACGTCATCACCCAGCTCCGGGACAGCCTCCTGGGTGCCATCCAACTGGTCTTGGATCATGAAGTAATGGAGCTCATCCAGAGCGTCCTCAGCCTCATCTGCCTTCTTGCTCAGGTCCTGCAGCAGGCTCTGCAGGCCAGGGTTGCTGCTCACATCCCTGTCCTGGGCCACATGCAGCAGCCCTTGCATGTACTTGAGCTTGGTTTTGATCTGCTCGTAGTTGAGGCCAAGCTCGGAGCTGGCCACATATGCGGCGACCAAGTCATTGGACAGTTTATCCAACACCTTGCCAACGAGCCGCCGCACCAATAGCCACCTCCATCTCCTCCGATGGCCGGCTAGGCTAGCTAGTTGGTGAGTGCGGTGGGAGTTTAGTGTGAGTAGTTTTGGGAAGAAAGGTAGCAATGTGAGTGCATCTCAGAAGAGCCCTTGCTGGGTCATTTTATAGCACTTCCAGGCAAGGGGCAGGCAAGTTCCACTTGATAGCACTACTACTCCAGTTATGCAGTGCAATAAAAGATCCAGAAGAGCCCTTGCTTTTTCTGGGGTGCAACAAAAGATTCAGATTCCTTTGCCACTTGAACTATTTCAAACGCCATCCGTGACCTCGGCCTCGCACGATGCACCAGAGGAGGCATCCAAGAAGATGGTCTGTATATCAAGAGCAGCGTAGGTACAGATCATGTGGGAGTTTTAGAAAGACAAAGACCTAGCAAAGGTGCGGCAAGCAGCGTCGTCACCGTTGTGGGGATGCATCCAAGGTTTATTTCTTAGTCCGAGTTTATAATAAGTTAATAACTATAGCAACTGTTAGATCTGAAATTGGTGGACGAGCCAGCATGTTTATCTTAATCAAACTGTATAAGATTGGTCTCTAAATTAAGAGCAGAGATCGTGGGGATCGAGCTGGAGTGTTGAAAACACAAGGACCTAGTAACGTCATTGCGACCGTTGTACAGTCAGTGGGGACGCCTCCGAGGATTCTTTCTTCAATCGAAGTATAAAACAATTTATAAGTAATGTTAGATCTAAACTTGGTGGACGAGCCAGCGTGTGTGAGCTTGGTATGAGGAGCCGTCCATGCCTTGTGACCACTAGTAAAAGGATGCTGTTCTCTTTTAATTTTATTAATTTTCAAGACGCGAGATGCAGGATTAAGTAGATTGAGTCAAGAAAAAAAGAAGGTAAGAACAAGAAAGGATCCGTTGGATTTTTCAACAAAGGGTGAATTTTATTGCCTCAGGATGAAACATCAAAAGGATACAAACCTAAAGAGCACACACCCGGCCTCTGCATAGTTAGGATGCACACAGCCAAAGGATCCGTTGAATTACTGACAGATGCCGAAGTGACCACAACGAACTGCACTTTCTTCCCCCATCTACTCATTTTCTCAAACAAACCGGTGTGAACTATGAAGACAAAGAAGCATCGTTACCGTTGTGCACTAATTACAAATGAGCAAATGGGGAAGCATCCAAGGTTACATTCATCAATCGAAGTGCATGATAACTAGTATAACCACTGTCAGATCTGAAATTGGTGGACGAGCCAGCATGCGATGCCTGTTTATCTTAATCCGAACGTACAACAACTATAACCGATGTTAGATCTAACCTTGGCGGATGAGCCAGCATGCGATGCCTGTTTATTTTAGCTAAACAGCTGCTGCCAAGCTTTGGTACAAGGAGCCGTCCACGCCTTTTGATCCTGACGCGCCTCAACTGATGCTTGTCGTTTTTATTTTACTTATCGAGATGCTAGTTGCAGAATTTACTAATTTAAATCAACAAAAATACCCGGAAGAATATGCTTGGAGATATTGAAGGACAAGCAAGGATCCGGCGGATTGCCGCCGCTGCCTGCCAGACTACGCCGATGGAAGCCTCTTCCCCTGCCTCCTAGACTCCACCGACCCGCTCCTCGCCGCAGCGGCGCCGGGTGATCCATCCAATCGGCTCGGCACCCATCTCCCCCTCTCTCGGCCCGGCGGCCCACCGTGGCCGCGAGAGCTCTGTATTCCCACTGATTGAGGGATTTTCAATTCGGTGTCCGGGCTCATCTGCATCCGGTGAATAGTAAATTTAAAGAGTACTTCAATAACAAAACAATTGTAATGCGCGATTATAAATATAAAAAAATCATCTTGTTCGGACATCCGAGGAGCTCAAACCAAAAAAAAGTTCAAAATATTACATGAACAGTAAACTTTTTTACAGCCCAAAATTTGTTTTTTTTTTGCTGAGAGCTACCGAAATGTCCAAACTCCACGAAATTTGGCATGGACTTCACAGGCACGAGCACTTAGAATCACAAAAAATTCAGATTTTTTTATTCCTTTATTTTTTTTAATGAATTTACTATTCAACTCGGGTGGAGATGCACCCAAGTGCCAAAATTTCGTGTCCCACTGATTGATCTTTTTTAGAATTTCGGATCGGTTGGTGTTCTGTTTGATGTAAGGTGGGCACCACTATGTCTCGCTTCTAGCGTGCAAAAACTATATCCCACTTATAGCGAGTCTTCCTTCGGACTTGAAGAAACCTCTACAGTTGCGGGCTGGCCTATTTCGTGCTAAAAGAAATAAAGAAAAATGGTAGTGCGCCGAAATTAATCCGATCTGCTAGATATTGCGTTGCATTGCTAGCCACTTAGCCAACATTCAATTTCTATTAATTAGAATGTCACGACCTTGCTAAAGAAACAGAGTCGGGTTTTCACCGGTTTTCTGAGTTTTTTTGCTTTTGTTTTTTCTTGCCTTTTCACTTTTTTATTCGTTTCTTTTCTTTGTTACTAGTGGATTTTTTCTTTGTTTTCTTTTGTTTCTTTTTCGGATTTTGACTAGTTTTTTTTCTTTTCTTTGGTTTTGTTTCTTCGGTTTTCCTTTCTTTTCTCTCTGGTTTGCATTGCTGTCTTTACACATTTTTGGTATATATATCTAATTTTTTTTTTCTAATACACGTCTCATATTTCTCAAATAAGATTAACATTTATCGGATATATGTCAACAATTTAAATATACATTTAACTTTTTTCAAATGCTTGATTAACAGTTTTCTAATACAAGATTAACATTTTCTGAATACATGGTCAACATTTTTCATGTCACATTTAACAATTTCTCAAATGCTTGAGTAAGATTTTCTCAAAGCCGCCGCCCCAGCCGCCACCCCGGCCAGATTGAAACTGGTCATCTTTCTGTAGCCTCGATTCAGATCTAGCACGACGGGCGGGCCGGCAGCGGGCGGGTCTGTGGTGTGACTCCCAGGAGAGAAGGGGGGAACGGCGGTGAGCGGCTGGGTGCTGGCGGCGACGACGCCAGCCTGCTGCAGCGTGGCCGGCAGGGCTTAGCAGGCCCATTTCGGGCCTGGCCGGGCCAGGGGTGGCCTGGTATGCCCTGCTGCCGTCTCCGGACGATGACCGCAACGGTGCCGGAGGCGCGGGCCTCTCGCACGATGGGGGTCGAGGTGGTTCCCTCCTGCTCAGCCTTGGTGCTGCTGCTCCCGTCGCTTGGCTCTTGGCTCCGGTCTTCTAGGCCTCGTGTTGGTGCTCACAGTGAGACGGCGTGGGTGGTAGCGCAATCGCGATGGCTCATTATATTGGGCGGTGGTTTGGCTGGTTGGCTCCAGTTGGTCGGTGGGGTTTGGAGTGCGGGAGCAATGTGATGTGTACAATGTTGGTTGCTTTGGAATACAAAGCGGGAGGAAACTCTTTTTCGGAAACTCCACATTTGTCCCCCTGAATGTAGGCGACACCTCGCACCGCCTCGCAGCGTCACGCTGCAGCTTCTCCCTTATATCTACCTCCCTTGCACGATCGTCATCGGACATGAACTCGTTGTCCCTGCATTTGGAGGAGCGGCCGTCGCTACGTCACAGCAGCACTCATTGCAGAGCACACCACAACTGACTGCCACCTCACCGGAGAGAGCCCTCCCGAGGCTCATCGGGCCGCGCAACATGGCCGGATCTGGGAGCGGCACCTTGCAGCCTACGTGTGTCGTCACGGACATCAACAAAGCTAGGTTGCGCTTGACCTCCGTCAAGCAAGTTATCAGGCACGCCGATGCAGCATCACATACACAGCGTGGCTCAAATGGCCACCACGCCCGAAGCAAGCGGTGGGCCGCTCCAGGCGCGCATGTCCCGCATCTGCCTCTGCTGCAGCCCTGTTTTGCTGCTGCTTGTGTTTGCTGCGGAAATATGATCAGAGGTCAATGTTGTGCTACAGTCGACTGTTGCTTGCTTTGAATCGCCGCTATGGAACCACCGGGGCCCTGCCGCCACCGTCGGTCGCAAGGGCTTTGCCTGGTGGCGACGGCTGGCAGCGACGAGGGAAGAGAAATCGGAAAGGTAGACCGCAGAAAAAACGGATCGAGATCGCCTCCCGTGTCGCCCCTTCGGGACGATGAGGGGCAATTCCGTTCTCAGTCGCCTATGAACATGAATAGACCCTTCGGTAACTGCCTCCCGGGTCGCTCGCTCGGGCGACTCCGGAGGGGAGTCCGAACCCTAGCCAACCACCCCCATCCCCGATCTCTCCCTGCCGCCGCCGTCGCCGTCTCCGCGGCGGCGGCGGCGGTGCCCTGCCGTCAAAGGCGGAGGGCGTGGTGGTCGTGTGGCGGTGTCGCTCCCGTTAGTCTGCGCACGGGCAGCAGAGGAACAGGTGGCCGGCAGCGTCGGTGGTGGGCGGTCCAGGGTTGTGGCTTGGGTACGGCTTGGTGCTCCGGTCGGGTGCTGCTCCTTGATCCTCACTACGTGGCCTTGGATCAACGTCAATCAAGATGCTTGGTCTGCCTCTAGATATGGAGGTTGGAGATGCCCGATAGCTGCTCAACGCCAATGGCCAATGTTGGTTTGGGTTGAGGCAGCTCGGCTGTAGGCTTCTCCACGTATCCTTGAGGCTGCTCCGCTGGATGCCAACCGCAGATGGCTTCCCGTTGTGACGCGCGACGGTGGGCATGCTCAAAGCGAGCCGAATTTGCTTTGTTCGGGAGATGCAGCGTCGATCCGGCGGCTGTGCGCTCTTGATCTAGCGGCGGCTGCGTTCCCTTTGGTCACACGTTGAGGACGGTGATATGCCTTTCGCTTCAGTTTCGGCCATGTCAGACGACGTGCCGATGGGCGTGAGCAGGGCTCTCTTTGGCGATGTGGTAGCCTGCGGTGGTGTGCAACACCATCGGTGTTGGTTCCATTGGTGACCACTCCGGGCCTGCCGAAGCTGCCTCCCTATGGATTGTGGTGACCACTGAAAGGTCTTCGTATGGGTTTCTCCCTTCAGATTCGGTGGTTAACTACGGCGGAAAAATGCAAAGTATGGATGATGGCTTGACGCAGAGGGACGGTTGTGCAACGGCAGTCACACATCGCATGTAGTTGCTCGGATTGTGGAAAAGCGGTGGTGACAACACATGTTTGGCGTCGGTGGTGGTGCTCCTCGAGCACCCGGTCTCGAGCTTCGGGGTGAAAGCCTAGGTCTGACTCGAGTTGGTTATACCTGGCAATGACGATGTTTTACGTCGTTACCTTGTTGAAGGCATTGTTCGGATATGCTTGGACTTGTTCTTCAGGGTGAAAACCTAAATTCTGGCCTTGAGTGGTTGGATCCGGTGACGCTGGCGCTTGAGCGCCGCTTCCTTCCTGAAGGCGTTGCTGTTGAAGAACCGTATCATTCGTGTAGCGTCATGAGATGGCCGGTGCAAATACGATCATTGTTGTAGTTTGCTGATCGCAGATTTGGTCATTTTGGGTTTTTTCCTCACCTACGTATAGTTTTGGTCTTATATGACTTTGCTATTTGCAGGTGTGTTTTTGTGTGCGTGTGTTGGTGTTGGCTGTGTGCATCCTAGCTATGCAGAGGCCGGGTGTGTTCATTATGTTTGTATCCTCTTGATGCTTCATTTTGAGCCAATAAAGTACATCCTTTATCGAAAAAATGAACATGAATAGACTGGGTCTTCATATATAGCTCCTCTCTGTCGACAACAAGACGATAAGCGTTACAAAAAAACAAAACAAGATGAGAAGGTTACTCAACACGACTAAACTTACCTTTTTGATCTTCTTTTTTCCTTTTTGAAGCCGAACTGTACTTTTTCTATCGGTCGGTGTTAAATAGGTCTAGCGTGACATGTATACGTATTTTATATGTATGTAACTTATATGTGCTGGTTATTATGTGTAGAAAGACCCCACGAAAAACCCTAAACCTATTCTTCTAACTGTCGCAACTCAATACATACAAGAAGATCAACAGAGACGACTTATTAAATGAATTTTCTCAGCGATGCAGAAAACACACGCGTACACGTGTCCTCTTGCTTGCAGCTAGCAAGCATGTTCGCACGGAATTCGGTCTCCGTGTCCGTGTACGTACTATTATGTGTTACTCACGGTTGTAATTGATCGATCCGAACTCAATCAATCAAACCGGTCCTCAATTCGTCGGCGCAGATCGACGTACGGCCGACGGCGGGCGGCGCCGTGTATCTAGCTAGCATCCCACAGAGGGCGCCGGTGATGACGTCAACGCACAACTGGTCCGATCTCCCCGGCGATCTCCTCCATGCGGTCTACGTCAAAGTCCCCGGCTTGCTCCACCGCATCCGCTTCGCCGCCGTTTGCAGGTCGTGGCGAGCCTCTGCAATCGCGCCGCGGCACACGGCTCCGCCTACTATACCGTGGCTTCTCTTCTCCTCATCGCGCGACAATGGCGTCGATGGCATCAAGACGAAGAACATATACTGTCCTGAGGACAACCAGTTTTTACACATCCCTCTCCCGAGCAAAGCGATTGGAAAGCGGTTTGTGGGAGCTTACGACGGTGGCTGGGTCGCCATGCTCGGACAGGACATGCAGCTTGCGGTCGTGAACCTCTTCTCCGGTGTTGAGGTGCCACTCCCTACGAAGGACACTAGTGCAATCTTGCCGGGTGGCTCAAGCAACATAATTCAAAAGGCTGTCTTCTCGGAATCCCCCACCGTAAGTGGATGTATGCTGGCCGCCATCATCCCCCAATGCGGCATCGCCATCTGCCGGGTTGGTTGTAAGGACAACACGTGGACAGTAAAACAACTTGCTCAGCCAAGAATCAAGGACATAGTATTCTGCAATGGACTGCTCTATGGCTTTACCCTCATTGAGGACGTAATCAAGTTTGACATAGGTGTGAACAAAGACGGCAGGCTGGTGGTCATCCGTGAACCCCACCGGCTTCGGATCCGAAACCTTAGCGACCCTGTCATGTGTCAAAACTACATCATTGAGTGGCATGGCAAGCTGGCGATGGTTACGAGGAATTTCCATGTGCCTTATGTTAAAGTGTTTCAACTTGCTAACGAATCAACATCAACGACAGAGTGCACTCATAGGTGGGAGGAGGTAACGAGCTTGGGTGACCATGCCTTATTTTTAGGGGACATGTGGTCCAAGACGGTGTACACGGCGGCTGCTGGATGCGGCGGGGTGCAGAGAAGCTGCATCTATATGGATGATCTCGTGTATTCAACTTGGTTGGATGACCAAGTTAACCATCAATATGACGACGCCATGTGGAGTATCAAATCAGCTGGCTGTTCTTTAATTAATTACGCTTCATGTCGCATATGGGTTCTCCCTCCAGACATCTAGCCGATTAAGAATGGTCTGAGGTAACATCATTTTTATTTTATCCCTAGTGTCTAAGGCCAACATTTAACATAAATTGGAACATATAGGTTGTGGAAATACCAATAATATATAAATCTGCATTTTATTATAAGATATATATGCCTTGTTAAAATAGTCGCGCAATCAGTAGTATGGTTTGTATATCGTCTCGTGGCATATACAAAAATTATGAATTATTCATTCTTGGCTTAGTTATGTTGCTTAATATCTTTACGTGTTTTGAATGTGATTAAAGATCTATTCAGATTGAGTTCTTATGTGATTCAAGCATGCATGCAAATCATATAACGGTATGATTGTAGATTGTGTAGTAAAATGGCAGGAATCGTTGTTCTCATTGATGATTATGGTTACAATATATAGTCCACGAAGGGACGCCTCGTTCCCGAAGGGACGCCTCCTACATCGGTCGTATCTCTTCGGATGGAAATTAGAGATAGGAGAGATTAACCCTTAATTAAAACGTGGGATATTTAGGTGGTGTTTGGTTCTCTAGTCCTAGGACTTTTTCTAGTCCCTAGGACTTTTTAGAGAAGACTCTCAAAGAGGTACTTCTAAGAACTTTTAGCAAAAAGTCCCACCTTGTTTGGTTTGCTAGGGATTTTTTTTTTAGTCTCAACACAAAAAAGTCCCTGAAACCAAACATCCCCTTAAATCTCAACAGATAGGATGGCTTGCGAGTGCACCGTCCTGAGCCTGTGCCGGTCAACTGCGTCGCCCTTCTCAGATTTATCAGCACCAATAACACAAGATTCATAATTCCATATAAAATTTAATGAAGAATCGTTAATTGATTCCAATAGCAAGGAAACAACAACAACATGTGGAAGCATCAACACCGACGAAGAACATTATAGAAACGAGGCTATGAGCCTATAGATCCGTAAAAAGAATAGATTGGGTCTTCATATATAGCTCCTCTCCATCGACGACGAAAAAGGGGTTTTCCCCCACTTTGTATTACAAACCAACCAACCGATACAACCAACAATAGGTGCTGGGGCGGAACCAGCACAGACACGCCCCAAAAAACAAAAGAGAAAACAAAAGGAACAAATGCCGACAATGGCGGATTGACACAAACTAAGAAGCCTCGCGACCACTGTGCCCACCGTAGATCTCCCACCAAGCTCCTAGACTATGAAGAGCCGGTACCAATCAACAGCTCCAAGAAGGGAAGCGATGATGACGACGCTGCTGCCAAGGGTTTCCCCCAGTACTCGACGAGGAGAGAAGAAGGGTAGCCCCCGACGCCCTCCAGGAAGGTCCGACGGCACCCTCAAGCGGCACCGCGTCGGTGTCGGCCAGGCCAACAGGAATTTCTCCCGATCCCAAGCATCACCTCGGGTGTTCCGAAGCCCACCACCAAACCGACCACCACCCTGCGCCAACACGGTCTTGAAGCTTCTCACCCCGTCTCACCACGGCACCACGAAGTGAGGTCTGCACACCGAAGAAGAAGAGTCGGGAAAAGAAGCAGCAACACTATCAGCACGCGGGAGGGCTCAACATCCACCGTCAACAACGGTAGCCGACTAGACGCAGGAGCAGGAGCATACCAGGCTTGTCGGCCCACAGGCCCGGTCGGGCCCTCATGGGCCCGTAAAGCTCCCTCCTTCGCGCTGCAGTAGGCACACCGTCGACGTCGCCGCCCCTGGTCCGAGCTGGTCCTCTTCCTCACCACGCAGAAGACAACGAAGCCACGCCGGGGACCAACCCGCTAAGACCCAGATGTGGCCCGCAGGGCCCAGATCTGAGCTTGGGATGCGCCGCCGGCCACCCTGCCGCCACCACGTCCGACGAGTCGCCGAACCGCCGCCTCGCCAAGCGACACTGCCCCCCCCCCCCCCCCGGGAAGGGAGGACGCGCGCGCGGGAAGAGGGGATCCTGTCGCCGCCAGCACCACCCAAGCCGGAGCCGAGGGCACCCGCCGACGGCGGCAGGAGGGAAGGAAGGCCGAGGACGAAGGCGTAGGAGCCACCCCGGCCGCCTCCTGGGGAGACGGCGTGAGGGCGGAAAAGGAGGAGGGGAAGGAAGGGCGGGGGAGCCCGGATCCGGTCAGCGCGCCGGCAAGGGCCGCCGGAAGCGAGCTGGGGAGGTGGCGGCGGCGAGGGTTTCGGGTGAAGGGAGTCGTGAGAGCGAGAGGAGCTTCCCAATCCAGACCTACAAGACGAGAAGGTCAATCTAAACATAACTTTTGACAGAGAACACACAACTAGTTTCCTGATGGTGTTTCCTTTTTATTACAGCCAACGTGTACTCCTATATTGGTAGGAACTCAATACAAGAAGCTCAACGGAGACGACTTAAATGAATTTTCTAGAGAGTTAAATACATTAGGGGTGCCTCAACTTGTTCTGCATGGTCGGTTTGGTACCTAAAGTTGCAAAATACATAAAATTGGTGATTGAACTTGTCCGGCTGTGCAAATATGGTGCCTCCTTACGTATCTAGGCGTATGCTCTGCCCACGTGGTGTGACAACCCCACATGTCAGTGGCAGAGAGCACGGAAGGTGCTGGGTGGCCTGCGCTTGAGATTGTTTTTACAGGAAGCCCCCCATATTTAATTTAATCATGTAGGAAAAACCTATGTCAGTATAAGCGTATGACAGACAAAAACTAAAGAAAATGTGTGAGTCCACCACGCCAAACTCTGCTGAATAGATAATCATGAAGTCGAAAACATATTGCGTTGTTATGCAAAAGGTAATTCTTCCATAATAATATACTGGGGATGCTTGCCTCTCTGGTCTCGCCTTTTTTTTTACTTTGCAGCATGGGCATATTGTGCCCGTTTTTTGAACTTCAAAGAGATGGATTTTTACAGCGCAAAAAAATCTGATTTTTTTATATGTGCACATATAGAACTGTAATATATCGTGTGAATTTTATCAAAATCTGTGCTTGTATGTGAGAGATACGAAAAAGACAAATACATGCAAAAATCAGCTCTTTTTATGGCCGGATTTTTGTCTTTATTGCAGGGTATAATATAACATCATTTCAGATGAAATTTGACAGTAACTTATAGCACATGCATATGTTTTTTGTCAAAAAATAAATAAATGGTAACTATTAAGAGATGGTTTTTACCCTTTCAAAAAAAAAGTGCTCAGTGGCCACCATGCTCCAAAAATCCGCTGTGCTCGCTCAACATGTTTTTAGAAAATGTTCAACGCTTATTAAAATTGTTTTGAATATCCTTATATTTCTACAAACATGGATTGACGTGTTTGGATACATCTGTAGAATTTAATATTATTAGAAAATAATTTTTAATACATGTTGAATAGTTTACAAAATACAAATTTGTCAAAAAATTTATAATTGGGTATTCTGGAAATAGAGTGAAGATACACAATAGTTGTGTGTGCTTCTGGTGCAGAATGAAGATATATGAATTTGCACAATAGTATTTAATATGGGTTGAACTATTTAAATCGACATAAAATTTTGAAAAAGTTCATTTTACCTCTTCAAAGTACATGATAACAAAAGAAGAAAAAAGATTTGAAAATACAAAGTAATTTAATATTGGTAATTATTATATTTTTATATAGGAAAATTTGTGTGTCATAAAACTAAACATGAACTTGGGAAAACGAAAAAATAAACAGTGGTAGTAAATAAAAAAAACAAATGATGGACAAACGCATCAACTAGTCTACAATAGCTTTCCTGCTAACATTCTTTTTCTTAACACAGTACAGACGCAAGCACTCGTATATACGTGCATACACTCACCCCTATGAACGCGCACACACACACCCTACTCCTATGAGCACCTCCGAGAGACTGAGCCGGCATATCATCTTGAAATTTACAAAGTCATCGTAGGCGCCTCGTTGTCGACGGGAACTTCTCCTTCCACTGAAAGTGCATCTCCGAAAATCCTAAAATAAATACAGGAATAATGCGAGCACCAAGACTTGAACCCTGGTGGACTGGGGATACCACTGCCCCTCTAACATTCTTGTGAAAAGCAAAGTTCAGCTGCATGGCTCTATCATGCCGGTAGCCTCGTTCGAAACTCCTTTGTGTTTTTTTTTCATTTATATCTATCTAGCATACCCTATACTTCAGGACTTTCCTACATGATTAAATAGAACTCAAGGTTGGTTTCTGTAAAATAATTCCGCACGAGCGGGCACATGGGCCACTGCTGCGCTAGCATGCCACGCGCACAGCGCGTACGTTGGAATACAGATGAATGCACCGTATTTGCACGATCGGACAAGTTTGAGCACCAGTTTTGTGTATTTACAACTTTAGGCACCAAAATGACCGCACAAGACAAGTTTAGGCACCTCCGATGTATTTACCTCTTTTCTAGACCATGGGGAAAACACACGTGTACACGTGTACGCTTGCAGCTAGTATGTTCGTACGGAATACGGTCTCCGCGTTGCATGCTTTGAGAACATATATGTACGTACTATTATGTGTTACTCACGATTGTAATTGATCGATCCGAACTCAATTCAATCGATCAATCAAACAGGTCCTCAATTCGTCGGCGCAGATCGACGTACGGCCGGCCGCAGCGGCACCGTGCGTGTATCTAGCTACCATCCCACAGAGGGCGCCGGTGATGACGTCAAGGCACAACTGGTCCGATCTCCCCGGCGATCTCCTCCATGTGGTCTACGTCAAAGTGCCCAGCTTGCTCCACCGCATCCGCTTCGCCGCCGTTTGCAGGTCGTGGCGAGCCTCTGCAATCGCGTCGCAGCACGCCGCTCCGCCCACTATACCGTGGCTCGTCTTCTCCTCATCGCGCGACAACGGCGCCAATAACATCACGACCAAGAACATCTACTGTCCCCACGATGATCAGTTCTTGCGCATCCCTCTGCCGAGCAAAGTGGTTGGAAAACGGTTTGTGGGAGCTTACGACGGTGGCTGGGTCGCATTGCTCGGGCACGACAAGCAGCTTGCGGTCGTGAACCTCTTCTCTGGTGTCAAGGTGCCACTCCCTGCAAAGGACATGAGCAAAGTCTCGTCCGGCGACTCGAGCAACGTTATCCAAAAGGTTGTCTTCTCGGAATCCCCCACCAGAAGTGGATGCATGCTGGCCACCATCGCCCCCCGATGCGGCATCGCCATCTGCAGGGTTGGTTGTAAGGACAACATGTGGACAATGAAACAACTAGATCGGCCGAGACTTAAGGACATCATATTTTACAACGGACAACTCTATGGCCTTACCTTCTTTGAGGACCTAGTCAAGTTTGAAATAGGTGTGAACAAAGACGGCAGGCCGGTAATCACTTGCAAACCTCAACGGCTTCCGATCCGAAAGCTTAGTAACCCCATCGTGTGTCGAAACTACATCATTGAGTTGCATGGCAAGCTGGCGATGGTTGTGAGGAATTTTTGTGTGCCTTATTTTAAAGTGTTTCAACTTGCTAACGAATCAACGACAGAGTACACTCACAGGTGGGAGGAGGTTACGAGCTTGGGTGACAACGTCTTGTTTCTAGGGGACATGTGGTCCAAGACGGTGTGCACGGCGGCAGCTGGATGCGGCGGGGTGCAGAGAAGCTACATCTATACCGACGATCTAGTGCATTCAACTTGGTTGGACGACCAAGGTGACCGTGTATATCCTACGCGAGACGAAAGCGGTGACGATGCCATGTGGAGTATTAGATCAGCAGGATGTTATGTAGCTACTCGCTCTTCAAGTCGCATATGGGTTCTCCCTCCAAACATCTAGCTGATCAATAATGGTCTGAGGTGGCATCTTTTTTATTTTATCCTTGTGTCTAAGGCCAATATTTAACAAAAATTGGAACATATAGGTTGTGAAAATACCAACAATATATAAAAAGCACCATTTTATTACGAGATATAGTATGGTTTGTATATTGTCTCATGGCATATAAAAATTATGAATTATTCATTCTTAGCGTAGTTATGTTGCTTAATGTACGCACGTGTTTTGAATGTGACTAACTTTATATGCTAGCCAGTTTCAGGATTCTTTGTATAATTGTATCATGAACCAACACCACACCATGTATATATATTCGGATTGGGTTCTTATGTGATTCAAGCATGCATGTGAATCATATATACGACATGCGGTAGAGTGTAGATTGTGTAGTAACAACAATCGTGACCAAAACACAGGCATGCTGTCCATAGCATAGGTCGCGTTGCTCCCACATGCTACTCACTGAGGATCATGGTGGAAATGTGGTCCAAGGCGGTTTATGTGCCGACGGTGAGATGCGGCGGGGTGCAAAGGAACTGCATCTACACCAACGACGTGACTTACTTGGTGAAGTTGGACGACCATGGTGACCATGTATGTCGTACGCTAGGTAGAAGCATTGAGGATGCCATGCGGCGGATCAAATCAGTGGGAACTATGACAGTTCCTCATTCTTCAACTCGCACGTGGGTCCTCCCCACAGATTTCTAGCCAATAAAGAATAGTCTAGCATAGACACCTTCAGCTTTATTCCTAGCATACACGGTATTAAGGTCAACCTTCACCTTAATTTGGGGCATATAGATCACAGAAATAGTAGTATAGAGTCACATTTGACTCAGAGATATATATGAGCCTTGTTAAAATTGTCGTTGCCGATCTGTGAGATTGTTCCTTCGATTTTGGCATATGTCATTCAATGTTATGCTAGTCGGTTTTGGGATTCCTTTTATGCATGTATCGCACACTGCCACATATATTGATTCAGATCGGATCGGATCCTTATAGTTATGTAATTCAAACATACGTGCATACACAGAGCATTAGTGATGACTACGGTGCAGGTTGAATAAAAGGTATTTTTAGACCAAACCTCCGATCCTTATTTTGCTACGCCATGAATTGTCAAACTGTGCGTTCGTCAAATCGATGAACCCAGCCTCGGCCCCAGGCCCAGATGGGCTTCCGGTCCGTTTTTTCCAGGCCTTCTGGCCAATGGTCAAGGACATCATTCTGGACCTATTCCGAGACTTCTCCAGGGGGATATTAGACATGTCTCGGCTCAACTACGGGATCATCTCCCTGATTCCTAAAGTCCCAGGAGCTGCCGATATTAGACAGTTCCGCCCTATCACCATCCTTAATGTGATATTTCGGATTCTGGCTAAGGGGTACGCCACTAGGGCGGCCCTGATCACTCCTCGGATCCACCATCCGAATCAATCGGCCTTCATGAAAGGTAGATATATTCTCGATGGGGTTCTTGTCCTTCTTGAAATCATACATGAGGTCAAGACCAAACACCTTCGCGCGGTGTTCTTCAAGATTGACTTTCACAAAGCATATGATACCGTCCATTGGTCCTTCCTTCGGGAAGTATTGCTTAAATGTGGCTTCGATCCCCATTGGGTTGCTCGGGTGATGCAGCTAGTGACGAGCGGTCGTACGGCCGTTAATATCAATGGGGAAATCGGACCTTATTTCACAACGGGACAAGGTGTTCGGCAAGGGGACCCGATTTCCCCTTTCCTTTTCAATCTTGTGGTTGATGCATTAGCTTCGATACTTGATTTGGGCGAGACAGACTGGCCACATTAGGGGGATTTGCCCCCATCTTGTGACCAATGAAGGTCTAACCCATCTCCAGTATGCTGATGACACCATTATGATGGTGGAGGGTTCGGATGAGGATATCCGGAACCTCAAATTCCTTCTCCTTTGCTTTCAGGAGATGTCGGGCCTCACGATCAACTTTGCCAAAAGTGAGGTCATAGTGCTCGGATATTCCCCGTCGGAAGGCCAGCGCATTGCCAACCGCTTGAATTGTCGTTTGGGGTCCTTTCCGACCACCTACCTTGGCTTGCCGGTTAGTGACAACCGTCTACTGGAGAAAGACTTCCGCCCTATAGTTTCCAGGCTCCAACCGTGGATGGAGCCTTGGCAAGGGAGATGGCTATCCAAAGCCGCTAGAGTGATCCTGATGAACTCCTCCCTTATTAGCCTCCTGATGTACCTCATGGGATTCTATAGTTTACATGAATCCCTCCATCAGGAGGTGACCAAAATCCTCTCCCGGTTCTAATTCTGGGTTGGCGAGAACAATAAACAGAAATACCACATGGTGAAGTGGTCTGAGATCTGTAAGCCTAAAGAACAGGGTGGTCTTGGGGTCATCTCATCCAAGCGGATGAATATTGGCCTCCTTTCAAAATGGCTCTGGCGGATCCAGACTGAGGAGGGTGGTCTCTGGCTAGAGATTATCCGCGCTAAGTATCTTCGTGGTCAACCATTGGCTTTTGCCTCTAGATCAGGCGGGTCCCAATTCTGGCAATCGGTGATCTGTCTGATGCCGGTCCTGCGCATTGGGACCGCCATCTCTGTAGGGTCTGGCTCTGGTACCCTCTTTTGGCTAGATAGGTGGGCTAGGCCCCGCGCATTTGCGGAGCGCTTCCCCTCTTTGTTCTCGATCTGCACCCGCCCACTCCTATCGGTTGCGGTTGCCTTAGCGGACTTGGGGGTTGTTGCCTTCCGCCGTACCTTCGGGGTGGGGGAACGCGAACAATGGGACGAGCTCGTCGAATGTATTGCACTCCGCTCCACCTCCCTCGAGCCGGATACGCTATCTTGGCATCTTGAGCCAAATGGCCGCTTCTCAACTAGGTCCCTTTATCAGGCGATTGCCCCCACTCCGGGACCGGCGGAATTATCCGTTCTTTGGGAAATCAAACTCCCCCTGAAGATCCGCATATTCCTATGGCAGTGGGTTCGAGGCCGGCTACCCTCGGGCACGGAGGTCCGCAAGCGTAGCGGTCTTGGGGATGGCCTCTGCCCCCTTTGTTTGGTTCCGGAAGATTGCAACCACATTTTCTTCCGTTGCTCTGCAGCTCAATTCCTATGGAGTTGCTTCCGGGAGGTCGTGGGTGGCAACTGGTGTCACAATAACCTCCCGGACCTGTTTAGGGAGGCCTTTAGGCTCCCTAGTCCCCGGAAAGCCGCCACTTGGGTGGCTTTGGGGACCCTTGCTTGGACCCTGTGGTGTATCCGCAATAAGCTTGTCATCGAGCGTGTGATTCCCAACCGTGCGACTGACGCTATCTATAAAATGTGTGGCTTATTACAACTCTGGAGACCGCTTAGCAAGCGGCGCGATCGGGACATCCTTGACAACATCATTGCAGGCCTTCGATCCTCGGCAGCAGCCTTCTCGCCAGCACCACCTCCACCGCCACCCCCACCCGAGCCGGATTAGCTCTCTTTTTCTTTCTTTTTAGGGCTTGTTCCGCTGTGCCCCCAGCATGACTTGATGACTTGATTGGTACTTGTACTCTTGTGTTGGATGCTTGGTCGATGGCTTTATAATATAAAGCGGGGGGAAACCCTTTTTCAGAATTGTCAAACTGTTACACCGAATCTGACGAAAATTGAGGGAACCGAGACTGATTTTGACATGGGTTCTAATCCTCTTTGCCCTCGCCACTAATAATTGATCACAACGAGGCCTTCAAGCATCCATGCTTAGTTAGGCCCGGTCCTAAAAACCAAGACCATGTCCTGATCAGGAGCACACGTCTCACGCGATCAATCAGAAAACACGGCCAAGTAAGTGTGCTCCTATCGTTTGGATTTGAGCGCGTACTTGTCATTGGCGGCTAGATAGCTAGGCCCAGGCCGGCACGAGATGATCTGGAATAGCCTACGCACCAACCAGCCTGAAAGCAATCTCTCCAATCATGCAATGCAAGCAATCCACTAACAAGAGTTCATTCAAGAGGAAGCAAAGACCAGGCTGGCCCTACTACTGTTGCACCCGCACAAGGCCATCAGCTAAGTTCCCAAAGCACCAATCGCATCAACAGGAGGCAAATCAAATCTTAGTACACGTCGTGGTGATCTCTGTCACAAGCCCACAGGGACTTGTACACATCACCACACACTTGATTGGCATGATATAATTTCACAGTCGTTTTCTCTCTTTATGCTCTCGACACATACAACACATTCAGGGGGATAAGGATTGGAAAACACATGATACATACTCACTATATATGCTCCATTCGTTCATCATCACACTCAGGCCAACAGTTGTTGATTCTTCCAGCTTCCTTGCATCCGTCTATAATTCCAGCACCAGGTCTGCATCAAAGTCACAAAGACGTGAAGGTGTGAGTGTGAGCACAGGACTGCACTGTGCAACATCATACATATACACAGTAGTGTCTGGTTGAAGATTCTCCATATGATAGTAAGGAACATATCTCTCGCTGTCAAGTGTCCATTTTAGTGACGGGATTGCTGTGCATATGCTAGATTGATATGGCTGGCGAATTCTTGAACATTCTCCAAAAATAGTAGGGAATATCTCACTGTCAAGTGTCCATTTAGGTGATGGGAAAGGTTGTTACTGTACATGCATGCTAGGTGGTTTCGAGAATGAATGATGGGCATGCACAAGCACTATTAGTAACACTGACTGGTCCACTAGAAAGAGAAAGAAAAGGCAATATTAATTAATTGCACTCACAGTCTGCGTCGGTCTTGATCCAGTGGCCGCTCTTGTCGCCGTTGAGCTCCTCACCGCCGTCGTCAACAGGGGAGGCGCTGAAGGAGCGCTTCGTGCAGCAGCAGCCGAAGCTCAGCCTGCGTGGCCCGGTCTTCTTCGGAGTCGGTGGGGGCACCGACTCGTCGGTGGCACCGCCACCGCCGCCATTGTCTGGGGTACCCCGCTTGCGGTTCTTCTTGGTCAGCATATTGCTTTCAGGGTAGACTTTCCTGTGGAAGATTTTCAGGATCTGCAATACACATGAACAAATTAAAGCTGCTTCTTCCTTTGAATGAACATATATTCCTTCGAAAAATAAAACATATATTCCAATTTAGAGCATCATGTCAAAGGCTAAGGCCAGGCATCTTTCTTAAGTGGCTAAGGATAAACTGACAAATGAAATGGTCCATCAGGAAAGTTGGGATGCATAAAGATAGCATTAGACAGGAGTTTCCAAACAAATTGCCATGTCAACTCAATGCGCCCACTTTTACCAACAAGTTGACAATACCTAGTTGGCACTTGGCAGCCGTACGCATTGATAAGAAGCTAGATTGGAATGGACGTTTCCCATAGGAGCATAACCAATAATTATGATAATGATGGTTGAAACGAAATGATATTACTACTGAAGCAGTGGGATATAGAGGAGCACTAGATCATCTAATTGCAAGGTCGCTTCTGATCAGTAATTGGACTTTCAGTGCTGCTTTGATCTTTTGCTTGGTAATTAAGTACTGTTGGACCAATTTCCAACACACCTATGCTGAACCCTAAAGCAAACTGCCAACGAAAAACAGACAATTCTACTGAAAGATCCATCAAATAATTAGGTCTAATGGTTTTTTTCTTCCTTTTCGTCCCTGATTTTCATGGATTGGCAATGTTTTAGATTCATAAATACATAAATATTCCAAATAAACTCAGTATATTTTTCAATTTTAATAACTAGTTAGGTAACTGCTTAAAATGTTCAATTAAGCTATAATTTAACTGCTTGTGTTTTTAATTTGAAAACTTAGTGCAACGTATAGTAATACAGTAAGTAGGAATGATATTATTGTGACGTGATAATTGTGTTACTCAACTCAAATAAAATATGGTCTTCCTATGTCTTAGGATCGGTTCAAAGTGCAAGTTGCAATTCTCATTAAACCGAATTGTATTTCCAAAAATCTAGTTGAGACGCAGAAATATTTCAATGGACTGAAAAATAGCAAAAATAGTTAAAACATATTGATCAGTCATACAGAACGTAATACATATGCAATGGTCAAAGCCCAAAGAGAGAAACTAAAACAATAATGTTGATGTTTAGGAATTAACAAAAGATAGAGTAATTTACAGCCAAAGATCAATTAATTTGTCGAATTTATAGACGATGTGCCAAAGGAAACGAGGAACAAGAAGCATACCTTTTGAAACTTGCTCTTGGCCGTTGCACTGGCTGGCACTCCATCGCCGCCAGCGCCTTTCTCATCCTTCACCCTCCATTTCTTCGTCCTCTTGTGACCGCCGTCTCCGCCTTTCCCTACTTTCCCTTCCTCCCTCTCCCCACCATCCTCGCTCTCCTGGACGGCGATTAGGGCCCCCTTCTCTTCCGTGAAGCGTGTCCGCATGAACAGCTCACCGAGCGAGGCACGACGTCCACCGCCGTTTGGCTTCTCTGGCCATGATTCAGTGTCGCTGCACACTGGGGAACCAAGTAGGAAGCCCTGCAGTGGGCAATCGATGCCCATGGCGAAGCTTACCCGTGCCGACGGCACGTTGCTGCCCCCGAGGACCTTCTCCAACTCAGCGCTCACCAGCATGAGGTCGTCCTCCGTGGTGGCGACGTCATCTTTTTCCGCGATCGCCTCGACGCTGACCATCACCTTCTCCGCAGTGCTGGACTCAAGTTGGGGGAAGGTGAAGGTAGGTGTGAGAGCACCATCATCAACATTGCCATCGTCAACTTCGTTGATGGTGCCATCGATGTTGTCAAGGTCAATGTCGGCGCAGTCGTCATCGTCAACATCATAGTCTTCGTGGCCCTCGTCTTCTCTGGGGACATTAACGGCGGCGAAGCCTAGCGTGCCAATGGTAAGGAGGCCGCTGCCGCCGTAGGTGAAGAGGTCGTCGGCGTTGACCAGCGGTGAAGGATGGTTGGCGACGAAAGCATCATCATCGTAGTACTTGTGGTCCTGCGAGGCTAGTCCAGCGATGCAGTTGCAGGCCCGGCCTACATTGAACATATTAAGAACCATACATTTGCCAAATCATTTCAACCTTCTTTCTTTTGGGGGATAGACCAATCCAACTTGTTAATTATGTGATATTCATAAATCCGTGTTCAAAAAGAAAAGATATCAATTGACATGCATATATAGAGGCTTGACAACTTCAATGGTTAGATGGGAAAACTTGTTTTAATTTTTCCGGACTAAATTTACAATGTAATTTGTGGAACTAGAAGAAAAATTGGCTAGCCAAACTGTGAGACAAAGCACCACTAGTTGCTCACAGTAATGCCAAACATCGTATATGGGCCACCGATCACCAGTTGCAGAATGGTCGACAACGGCGAGCGTAGGCCCTATCATCTCCCCAAGGAATATGCCCTCGTGATCCAGGGACACATACGGGCATTTGGAAACAGAAGGGAAAAACCACATTGGACAAGGTTGGTTGGAGCATATGTATAAAGAAATACTCCGTACTATCTATCTATAGAATTATTTGGGCGCCACAGTTGGACTGGCTATGCTCAAGCTGGAAAGGAGTGGCATGTGTGTAGGCCGGGTTTGCCATACCCAATGCGACCAAGAGCAAGAGGGCAAATCAACGTGCATAGATTTCCCGGGGTGGTCCATAATATATACTGTTCAAATCCCGGCATGCAACTGTACACTAACGAAAAAATGATCCATCCTTCACGTATGTACCATTATATCGTAGCAAATAATACATGATTCGAGATCCGACGGGGAAGGAACCCCGTGGAAAATATATATTAAGATAAAGCATTTCTGGATATATATGGTATCGAAGATTCGCTTCTGACGGTCAGAAAGGATGCGACGCTACGACGTTACCACTGGACTATTCCCCAGCTTTCCAAAACACACACACGTATCAAAGAGCTGCTAAAAAATATCACCGACGCTTAGGTCTCATATCTAGCCATATATTCTTGGTTCGTAGTAAATGGTTGCGTGCACCTTTGGACGCGGGCCAAAAGAGCAGTATATATATAAGTAAAACTTGGGTGTAACTTAAAAACCACGTGGAAATGACTTACATGGATCAGATGGTCGTGCTACTAGTAGGAGAGAAGCATGAAAGATGAGTATATAAAAAGTGAGTGCATCGACAGATAGTAAGCGAGCGTATATACCTCCGGTGGTGTTGAACTCTTTGAAGACGTCGTTATTGCTTCGCAGCTTCCGGTGCATCCAACCCAGGAGCTGTGACACCAAGAACACAAGAACACAAGATGGTGATGAACAGATGGATGAAATTGCCATTTGTACTAATAAAACCAAAGAGAACCGGGCCTCGATGAAAACGTTTTCTCGTGACTAATCAGACCGAAAATCACGAAGCAACAAACCTTTTTGCTACATTATTGGCGAATAAAACGAAACAGAAAACAGCGAAGCAAGAAGAGGGCATGATCGCTGCATGGCTTTCGCCCTGCAATGCTTAAGATAATGAAAACGGCTGAGGCGGCCAACATGAACGAAAAGAAACGAAAGCGCGGGAAAGCAGCATCCATCATCCGGCACCCGAAGCAGAGAAACCCAAAGTAAAAGGAAAATCAGTGGCCGCAAGAGATCATACTGCCTCCATTCCTAAATATAAGACGTTTAGGCAGTTCAATTTAACCTGCCAAAACGTCTGATATTTACGAACGGAGCTGGTGTAGATAACAAGAAAAATAAAGAGGAAATGCGTAGTAGCGATATGATCGTGAGGAAAAAAGGAAGCAAGCAAGCATACCGTCATGTTGGAGAGGCTCGCGTAGCTGATCTATCGGAGAGGGTGGGGGGATGAGGAGGGCATTAATAATGGAGGAAGAGGAAGAGGGAAGGTAGGCACTGCAGATGCGAGGCAGGAGAGGGCGATCCGGTGATGGGTTGCAGTCGGTAGATGGAAACATGGGGAAGCCTACAAATGGAATGGCCGAGCAGGCCAGGGTCCCGTCCCTCCCTCCCTCCCATGCATGCCTGCTAGACTAGCTTAGCCTAGCTAGCTACTGTAGCCAGTGCTTCGTCCATGCACGCCCACATCACATGTACTTTGTCCGGCATCTCGCCGCAACGTGCGCGCGTGTCAGAGTCATCGGTCAGTGATCTCGCTCTCGCTCTCACTCTCGCTCCGGCAGATGGTGCGTGCACGATCGTGTGGTGCTTTTGCTTTTGATGTGGAGTAGAGTATACTAAAGTAAAGTCGCGACGTGGGTGCGAACAGACAGAATGGTTAATTCCAGGTGTAGTTCTGTCTTTAGAAGATCTGCAGCCGGCGTCTCAAACGCCCGCAAACAAACCGGTCACTGACCGATTAAAAAAATTGATCTGGTGTCTTAGACTAGCCTCAAACATTGGTCTGTTAAGCGTCCCTCGTATCTAGCCTAAATCTAGGGCAGAAATGAAGGGGCCGAGCGCGTCTACTACGTTAGTCCGGCCCATCACTAACCCTAGTCTGTTCAAGAAAAAAACAATCCAGAACCCCAGCTCACTTCCCTCTTCTCTTTTGCTCCGTCCCCTCTTCTCCCCTCTCCGTCGAGCTCCGGCTCCGACCTCGTAGTCGATGAGGAGCTGGCCCTCCGCATTGCGCTGGACCTGTTCAAGGTGGACACATGGGGGGGGGGGGGGGGTCAGCTTCAGATATTCCCTGCTCCCGCGTGGGCACAGGCCCCTCCCAACCCGCGCCACCCCCCATGTCGTCCCCTTCCCCGGCAGGCTGCTGCTCCATGAAGGCAGCGGTGGGTGCTAGTGCCCGCTCCGCCGGCTCGGATGCGCAGGCTAGAATCGGAGGCGCATGTCACCTGCCGCGAGATGCAGCGGGCAAGGGAGAGGGATGAGGACGAACAACTCCTCGCTTGGGTCTACCGCCGGTCGTTGACCACGACAAAGACGGACACTCGCGGGCTACGAAGGAAGTTTACGAAAGTGATCTGACTTGCCATTGAGCAGTCGGAGCACGAGGCGGCGGAGTTGGCTCGGGTGCTGAAGTTGAAGCCGCAACAAGACAGGGCCGTCCGACGGATGAAGGGGCTTATTGTCATCTCCGACTACTCGTTCAATGACGGCGACGACCATGGCTCCTCCTCCGACGACTCAGACAATCCACAATCAACCACGAACACCTATAGCTACGCCGGCAATCGGAAGGGCAAAGGGTCGGCGAGAAAGTGGTGATCCCGCTTCTCCTCCATTTATATTATCGTTTTCAAGTTGTTTATAACTTTATAATTAGGACGTGACCGGCAATGAACTGTGGCCGCTGCTCGACCGTCGTGGCCGGGGACGTGCCGGTGACCTCGAACTAGCAGTGCTACTCGCCTCGAGCTGGAACCCAGCGCAAGATTGGGAGCCGGCGGCGGAGGACTCTACTCCGGCGGCCGGCGTGCGGGATTATGGGAAGAGGTGGACTGGACGCGCCGGAGATCGAAAGGAACGAACTGGCGGTGGGTGGGAGTGCACGTGTCTGTGTGCATGTCCATCCAGTTGTGGACTGGGCCCGAAGCAAGCCCGGCCCAGGTCCTCTCAGTGCCAGCCCGGCCCAGCTCCTACTCCGGCGAAACACACATGACGGCCTCGCCGCCGCCGGAGGGAGGCGCGGCCATGGCACGGCAGGCCGACGTTCCTTGGCGGCGAGGCACATGGGGTGCAGCGCAGGGCAGCAGGCGAACGTGGCACTTCAGGGCACCAGCCGTGCCGTGGCTGATAGCGCTCCAGCCTGCAAGCGGACGCGACCGGTGGCCTGGCTTCCGACGCCGGAGCTGTGGTTGCCAGAGCTCTGCAACTCTTGCTGATGCTGCAGCCACGTCCCTGCTTCCGCGGCCCGCTGTTTCGGCCATTTCGTCATCCCTGGAGGCTCTGTGAACGTGCTCCAGCTTCCCGCGCCGACACACCCGGCACGTGCTCGACGAAATGCCGTCACGCCGAGGGTTCGCGTGGGAAGCGACGCCGAGCGAATCCTCGGCCACTGTCGTGCTCGATGGGACGCCAGCCGTCTCGGCCGACAAGGTGGACATCTCCGAGGTGCTCACGGTCACCAGCGCGGGTGGAGGTTTCTCCCTGTTTCTAGAGCTGCTATGTGTGGATGCTACTAGCCTACTACAATAATGGCAATGGAATTCCAGCTGTTCTTATGGCAAAATGGCAGTCCAATCAGAGGTATTAGGTTTGCATGCTTGTTACTGAATAGCAGAACCATTTGCCGGACACACCACAGTTTATTTATTCCATGCACAACCTGCTAATGCATTCAGTTGTTCGGGAGGGCAGCAGCAAGTCACAATTTCAGCAAGCAGCGACAGACGTTCCGAGAGAATCTGCTGTCAGTTTTAGTTAGGTCCAGAATTTTGTGCCGACACGACAAAGAATCATCACTGGTTTGATGGCATAACTCTGCCCAGAATCAGGCTAGCATGCATTTCTTGAAGTGGTTCAACGGTGCAGCTCAAGGTACCACAGTTTTGCTACGAGAAAATGCTATGCTGGCAGTATGGTTTGAGTCAACACTGATGCAAAGAAGGTTGGGGTTACAGCGTTTCCTGGACAGAAGATGCAACTGCGACACAGTGGGATCCTGGAGTCCTGAAACTTATTTTTCACAGTAACAGTGGACCTCTGATTACTTGTTTTTCCATGCTGCTTCAGTGGAGAATACATAATTTAGGTGTGAGATTTACAGCGCCATTTTCCTACTCCCTGTTTGATGGTCTTGTGTCCCGCATCTTCAGCGATGTTGGATCTTGTAGTCCTTTCTACAAGTGATTGGTGTTTGTGATACTAGTTAGAGATGTGGAGGTGGACAGCTACATCTTTGAAGAAGAACACATGGTAATTATTCTATTGCGGTTGCTGAAACTAGCTCAAGAATGTTATTCCTTTGTGACTGGCATTTCCAGATTGTGCGGTTCAGTTCATCATCTGATTTGGTCACAAATTAATCATCCATCCATCAGAAGAAGGTACACGTAAAGCTGATTAATTAGGATCCGGTCAATCAAGGACCAGCATACAGACATGCTTCAGCTAGCAGCTAGTCATTTGCAGAAGCAGCGTCTGTGCGAGGAAGCCGGTACTCCTCCGGCTGGAGAGCCACCGCGAAATCCGGCAGCGCCGGTACTGTCTCGTGTGTCCTGTCAACATTGCTGTAGAGATCCTTGTTGATGCGAACCTTGCAGTTGGAGTCCTTGTGGATCTTGTCGTGGAGGTACTTCATCGATCCCCATAGGGTCGGGCTCCTGCAGCAAAATTCAGCAACAACATGAAAAACACATACAGATTGCTAGCGTCGATCTCACATCGCTAGGTAAATTAATGGCAGTTTTTGTTTCTGATAATATGTGTAGATTGCCTTGAAAAGGGGGATGCAGTGTGGAAGGCCTCGCAGACGGCCCTGCTCTCCCTCAGGGACTCCTCCGCGGACTGCAGCGCCGCTACGGCCGCTCGGTGAGACTTCTCGGTGTTGCCTTCGTCGAGGATCAACCCGTGGTAGTAGTACGCCGCAGCCTGCATGATATTATTAGTTTTTTGCTTAGTGACCAAAATTCAGTCATTTTATCAATTCAGTTCAGAGATATGAGAAAAGCCTCCATATACCTTTGCTTCCATGTGCTTCCACTTGACAAAGAGCCTGTGCTTTTCGCCCCAGCCGTCGAGCAGAGGTATGTCCGCGATGCTTTCATGTGCCTGCAGATGAAACCATCAGGATTGTACATATTTTAAAACTGCAAGAGATTATATTATTTTCCTATGTTTTATTTGTTTATGAAATTATATTATGCTTCATGCAAAGATGAACAGTACATATAGCTGGCATTTTCAAACATAAGCAGTACTCTGGCATATATAAAAATATCATTATTCGAATAGAAGATACAAAATAACCAGAATTCAGTAGAAATGAATCAATGATGATGCCTACCTGCTGCCAGCACTTGACCATCTCACATGCCAGCCTCCTTTTGACAGCCAGGGTAGCCTTTGGACTGTCAATTGCCAACCCAAGTTGAACATCAATTGCCTGGCACACACATAGATAGCATGGTCGATGAACTAACCGAGAAGCCGACATCTCAACTGCATGCTATCTTACTTGCACCAGGCATGATGAATCATGTGATCTCTCTCTAGTTACTATCAGATAATAATAAGAAAAACAAAAACATTGTTGTTACCTGACCGAGTGCTTGCATGCAGGTAGCTTTCAGGACCCCTTCAGACAGGTCCACGGGAAGACCTTTCCTACACGAAATGGCAGTCAGTACTCAGTCCTTCCTTCCTGAACAATAACTCAAGAGAAGTGGAAGCTTGGAGCATTGCTCATCATGCCGGGCTGGCTAGGGCAAGCGGCAAGATCACCACCTCTTTTCAGGCGACATCCTGGGAAGAACATGCTGCATGGCACACTTCAGGTGCCCGGCCGCCTTGAGGAATATCTCGACGGAAGCCCGTTTGTTCTCTAGAAAGTGGAAAGTACAAGAGTAAGACATTCAGAAAGATTGAAACATATACTACTTGTTTGTTCTCTGGAAAGTGGAAAGTACAAGAGTACTGACATTCAGAAAGATTGAAACATATACTACTTGTTTGATTCAGTCGCAGTGGGAATTAACCTTCAGATACTTTGGCATGGTATCCTTCAAGAGACGTCTTTGGCAGGAGCAGGGAATTTGCTTGTGATAAACGGAGCATGGCCATCATGTGCAGAACCGACAGCACCTCATACCAGGCGCTGGGCAGTGCCGTCTCCTGCCAACACCAAGACTGGTTAGGTTAATCTTCAGGTTTCATCCATGCAACAAACAAAATATTGACTATATCTGTGCATTGCAGACCTCTGCATCATCTTCTTGGTTCATCCATGCGAACTGTATCTTATCTTCCAGCTCGCTGCCTGCCAAGAGTCGAGTAAAAATGATGGGAACACAAAATAAGTCTTACTCTTCAGAGAGATAGATCAAGCACAAGGTGCACAGATCAAAGAGTTGAGTTACCATCCTTGGCCAACCCTAGAATGACTGGCAGATACTCCTCCAAGGCCTGCACAAGATCAGCGGACGTGGACGCCCCTGCAAGAAACAATGTTCAGGCTGTCAAATGTGAGATTTATTCCGACTGTTAAGTGCGAGGTTCAGACTGCCGGTTCCCAAGTTCAGAATGGTACATGCTACAGATTCAGACTGCCAGTTACCAAATACAGACAAACACTAGCACTATCAACAACTGTGTAACAAATGAATCATGGATGAAGACGAACCATGCTGTGTGGCGGCGCGCCTGCGGGGCTTGGTGACGGCAAGCGCCTCGCGGGCGGCCATGTTGGCGATGCGGTCCCTCGACGCAGCCAGCCGCTCGGTGAGCCGCCTCGGGAGGCTGTCGGCGAGCGGCGGGGGCAGCTCCAGGGGCTCGGGGACGCGCAGCCCCGGCACGAAGACGGCCACCTCGCCGATGCTGGCGGGCCGCCTCCTGATCAGCACGCTGGCGTCGTCCGGCTTGGAGCTGAAGCACCCCATCTGTCAAAATCTATCTCCTGCAAACATTTGCAGATGAGGGATCGTGAACTAGAGATGAAGGTGTTTGCTGGACAGAGAACAGAACAGAGGTTCCACCTCAGAGCCCCTGGGGCATGAAGTATGAGCTCAAGCTGCAGCGGGAACAATGGTGGTGCAAGTTGCATGAGGGAGAGGTAGGAAAGAAGAGGAGAATGTGAAGCATGGGTGCTAAATAATTAAAGGTGTGGTGATTTTTGGTCAAATTGGACGCCAAGTTGCCAACTAACAAACAGAGGGAGGGAGGGAGGGAGGGAGCCCGATTTATGTCGCTCACGAGCCTCACATCCACATCCAACAGCTAGCCAAAGTGGCTGCAGCAGGCAAGGATCACGAGCATGGATCACACAACCAAATTTGTTGCCTTTTTTCCTCTTCCCAGCCAGCGTTCATTCATTCATGAAAACCGGTCAGTTCTCACCTTCTCAGCAGTCCGAAGTTCCAAACACAGAGGAAAGCTAGCAGCAAGTTGGGCCGCGACTTTTAACTAGTCTCAGAGGATTTTTATAACCGTACGTATTCATACAAGGTAATGAACTAATGATGTAGACCCAAAATGGAAAAGAATTCGTGCATCTTTCGAAAGGTAAGTGGTAAGAACATTTCAGGTGGAAGTCGTCAGTATGGAGGTCTGAGCTGAACCACAAGAAAAAAGAGGCTCGGGTGGTTGTTACCTGGCTAACCTGCTGTAATCGATCACTGCCGGTCGACGCCGCCAGCCCTCGACGGAGACGAGGAATGAAGACGGTGGAGGAGCAGGCGTGTGTCGCCGGGGAAGAGAAGCTCCTGGAAAAGAAAGTGGCGCCCAACACCAACAGCTCGGAGGGAGGCTTTGCTTTGGCCATTTTAAAGCAGGGAAGAACGGAAGAATGAGTCTGACCAGTGGGCCCCCTTCCATGATCCCTGCGGTTTTCTTCTTCGGTTTATCGTTCCTGACTGGTTGGATCTGGTTGCGACGATGATTTAGGAGGTCTCGCCGGCCGGGTTGATGAGGATAAGACCATGGATGGATCTAGTTGCAGTGCGTTGCATGCAAGTAGGCCAACTACTGTATATGCGAGTGACGTGAACGTCGAGGATGGACACACTTCAAGCTTTGCCATGCCATGCAGACCAATGCAAGTTTTCTCCACCTTCATTAATTAATTAATTTTGTATGTATGCAAGAAAAAGATTTTGAGCGCATGCCGTTGCCAGCGGTATAAATTATGGTATATATTGTACACTTGGCGTACGGTTTGGGCTTTCTTCATTGTGATGAAACAATGGTAAGTACCCCAGAAGAAGAAACAAAATTAGGGTCCGTATCACTACTCACTATATATGTGATCGTACCTACTCCCTCCGTTTCATAATGTAAGACTTTTTTGACACTAAAGACGGAGAGGTAGAATAAGACCGACGGCTGTCGCAACGAAATGAAAAAAAAAAACACGTATGCCACTCATACATATATCTTTGATGTCTCACAGAGGGAGTGGGTCCTGAGAGGCTGAGACTATACGTGTCAAATCACGCAGCCGCCGCCCCTCCTCCTCCCCTAAAATGGATTAGGGTTCCGCTGCCTCCCACTGGCGCGGGCGCTGCCGCTGCTCCGCCTCTTCTCAGTTGGTCTTAGGCCCATGGGTGCGCGGTGGATCCATGAGGGCTCCGTTTTTAAGATGTTTTTTAATACTTTTGTTAGGGTTTGTGTTATGCTCATGAAGAAATGACAGTGGCAGCTCTTTGAACATGGAATAAGGTTCTCCCTGCGTAGCTTCCGTCCCGGTGGTGCGCTTTGCATTGTCGGTGGGCGTCCGGGGTGAGCTTTTGGTGGATATGCTCGGATTTGGTCGTCGTTCGTCTAGCTTCATGTGTCTTCGTGTTGGATTCTTCCGATCTACGCCACTCTTCATCGGCGGCGGTTGTTGTTCTGGTGCTGGTCCTATGGAGCCTTAGCATGACTATTTCCCGACTGTTTACTCCTGCTTGCGCAGGGTCCGGAGAAGGGTTCGACCATTTCGGGTGTATTGTACGCAGTCTATCCCTGACCTCATTGTCACAAGGCAACAACTTTACCGCTGCGCCAAGGCTCCCCTTCATCAGAAGTTTTCTCACAAAAAATGGAGGCTTCCATATAGAGTGTGCTTCATATGAAATGGAACGTACCAATATGGCAACTCTGCTAGAGTTGCTCTAAGTACATGGATGCTTCATGATTGATGTGTACTCCTTATATTTTTATATTAGTTTTGTACGTCAAGTATTACTCCCTCTGTTTCTAGATATAAGACCTTTTAAAGATTTTACTATGGACTACATATAGATGTTTCTTTTAGAAAAGGAGGAAGACCCCCGGCCTCTGTATTTGGACGATGCATGCAGCCACTTTATTAATTGTTCATACAAGACCTTACAAAGTAATACAACAATAAGACTAAAGCCACCGTCTAGGCAACATCTATCGCTACTCCTATCCAATTGATGAAGGGATGCTGATAGTCTGGGCCTAATACTAAACAGACCTCGCAGCCAAACCTACCATCTAAGACCTGAGGTCCCATTCAGAACGCCTGCTGGGTATGGGGCACCCGTCGGTCCGGCGCACTCCTCAACCAGGATGCCTGCCGGGTATGAGGCCGCCGCAGCCGTCTGCCACCAATCCATCTTCAGAGTTGTACTGCTGCATCTACCTTGCCTGGTCTAGCTGCCGTCGACGCCACCACGACGCCAGACCACGTCACCCTCCTGCGTGAGTCCATCTCCGTGCATCAGACGCCGAGTCACCACAACACCATGCCGCCGAGATCTGCCGCCATCAATGAGTGAGATGACGCATCGCTCCACCAAAGAATCCTTCCTCTGGTCCCTCGATCACGTGTGTACCTCCAAGAATGACACCCCCAAGGGGGGAACGACACTAGAGCGCCACCGTCATTCGATCATCCGATCTAGGGTTTCCCCTGGAGGTAGCAGAGAGTGGCCTTGAACTTCTCCACAATGATGCCTTTAAGAAGGGAACGATGCAGATAGCGCCGCTACCACCGGCCTTGGCAGTAGCCATAAGCAAGTTTTCACCCAGATCCGTTCGAAGGAATCCAACTCCCGTGCACGGCCACCGCCATCACCAGGCTGAGCACACGCCGCCGTCGGCACCTCCATGATGCCTAGAGGCCGCGAGACTCGCCGCCACCACGCCTGACAGGCAGCCACGGCCAGGCCCGATCACCACCCAGGTCCAATCTAGGGTCAAGAGCCCTAGGACGCAGCCGCTGGCTAGGCGGCACCACCAGACGGGAACAGGCCCTCCAATCTGCCACAAAGCGAGCTGCCGCCGGAGCTTCGAAGCGCCGCGCCACCAAGCCCACCGGGAGTGACTAAGCCGCCGCGAGGAAGAAGGGAAGCTGCGCCAGGGGAGAAGCCCCGCCGCCGCCGGCACTGCCTCGGCTTTGCCCAGCGGTGGCTTGCGACGGCCGCGAGGGGAAGGGGAGGGTGGAGGAAGGCCGGCGGCGGGGACGGCTAGGGTTCCCCGTGTCGCCTCGGAGAGGGACGCGGGGGACGGGATGCGGCTTATATCTGCACTACATACGGATGTATATAGATATACTTCAGAGTGTGGATTCACTCATTTTGCCTGTATGTAATATATAGTGGAATCTCTAAAAGATCTTAAATTTAGGAATGGAAGGAGTAGTTCTGTACGTTTATGATTCATGATCGATCGTTTGCATAGGATCAAGTTACAGGTCAATGCACGCTTGCGAGTACGTCAAGAAACGTGCCCGAAAGAGTGAGTACATTAAGAAACGATGATGGAATCATGGAATCTAGATCAACAGAGCCATCACCTGCACCTGCATTATTAATATTTTGCAGGAGCTGCATCTGCATTATTAATAGCTTAGTTCAAGAGAGAGAGAGAGACAGACATCAAAACAGCCAGGATTGAAAGCTCCTAGGAGTAGGTTGCTCTGAGCTGCAGGGCGCCAGTCACTTCAATTCAGTGCGTGCGAGATGACAGCTGCGTACCCCCAAGAACTGTAATTAACGGCGACATGATAGTTGTGTGCCCCCTGGAACTGTAATTAACGTTGGTTGTCTGAGCGATAATTACTGATAGTTAATACCAGTGGATGGAGACGTATCATCATGTAAGTATGTACCAGCTGCACTGGATCACTCAGCAGTCCTGCAAGCTAGTCAAGCCATTGCACTTCTTATGTTTGTTGTGTTCTATATATGTTAACTCTGGACCTGGCTTGGCTGACTTGGAGTAGTCAAATCACAGCTATGGTTCTCTGACTTGGTCATTTTGAACCGCCGGATTAAAAACGAGTGGTGAAGATTGTTTCACTGTATACAAGTACTGTGCAACACTGCCATCTATCGTCTCATTAATTAATCCTATAAAATCCGTGTCGTTGATATGGAGTCCAATGACTCGCAGAGGGGTAAGTCATTGGCATTGTAGCTATCAGCATATACACTCACTAATTTACTCTATCTCATCTGCTACCAGCATATACACTCACTAATTTACTTTATCAACCTGGCTCCGCGATCAGACGGTTACTCGTGAAATTACGAATATCCATCTGGAGTGCATTTATTAACAGTTGAGTTTAACTATTTATAACTATTTTAGTCCGTTACCCCTAAAACTTGTCACATCTAGTCATGCGCACATTCACTAATAACTGGGTTTAGTTATTTATACTGAATTCTTTTAATTTTATAAGAAACTTTATTCTTTGAGAAATAATATGTCATTTTCTTATGGAACATCTATTAGGTATTTTTCTTTTATTTTTCCTTGTCATTTCTCAAAGAAGTCAGAAATAGCTATGTATGGGTCAATATTACAAGTACAAAAGGATGGAAATGACATTTTTTTCACTAAAAGATATACTTCCCATGAGAATGTTAGCATGGGTTGTTAAGCAGATCAATTTTTTTTCTAAATCTTAGCACATTGAAAAGATCAGATTTAGTGATGAACTAAGTTCTGTCACTTAATGTTTTATGGCTTCCAAATATATAAATATATCAGTACAATATTCTAGGGCACTAGTCTAACAATATAAATATCCTGGCATAGGACATACTAGAACACAAGACCTAAAATAACAATTTGATAAATCATGTATAAACACCTAATATACTCAGTTTCATATTTACTTACAGCTAAGATAGACGTAATTCAAAAAATTCATATCAATAAGTTTGTTAGATTGTACACATTACATCCCACAGTCAATATATTTAAGAATTGTTCCAAAATATTTACACTATAACCTATTCATTGGTCATGGGACCAATAAGAAGAAAAAAGCAAGGACGAGTGGAACAAAGGAGACCAGACTAGGGTTATAAAGGACAAAGGAGACTGACCGAATTTACATAAAAAAACCTTTTAAAAGTTTGAGGGAGGATAATTATCTTGAATTTAAGAGAATTAGCTAAAAAAAGGGGTCAAGGGTTCAGCTAACTGATATTTAACTAAACTAGATGACCCATTGTGCCCCTGATGCAAAGACTACTTGCAACCAAGAATCCAAGTAACCTATAAATTAAAATAGCGACAAATGCTCTTGGATCATGGGAAGCTTTTTTCGTGTTGGCCACACTTAGCCACGACCTCCGCATCGAAAAGGTCAAACACGATAACCTTGCAATTATCCTTAGCAAGGACCTTGAAGGTGAGGAAGTACCCGATCTTTACCTGGAGAACAACCACGAAGCCGGGACACACTTGGTCAATGGTGAATCTCCCATTAAGCTCATAGACCTTCACCTTCTTGCTACAACAGGTAGTTGTGCTGAGACGCTTGTGAAGCTAGAAGTCCCGGGTTGGTTCTCCAGAAGTCTCTATTGGTGAACCAAGGTTCTCCTAGACGGGCTTGACTCCATTTTGCGGGCTTAAGATCATGTGCTTTACACCGCTCCTCATATGAGCGATGCTCAGCTGACGTGTAGGGGCGGGCAAGGGCGGATGAATTCTCGCAATGGCATCCTTTCTAGTAGTGACCTCCCACACAATCAGTTGCTGAGAAACATTGGGATCTTGGACTTGGGCAGTGTCTTCCTTTCTATCCATGGGTTGAGAAGATACCCCTCCCTGCAAAGGAAGCAAAGCAATTGTAGAAAGGGCTTGGCGATCGAAAATAACTCCATCTCAAGTGCAAATTAATAAAAGTGACGGACTGCATAATAAAGATTGCTATCATAAGGGGCAATATAACGTGACGCTCCTTTGCATTAAGAGCTTGGGCATCCAAATAAAAAGCGCATGGCAACCTCTACTTCCCTATACGAATGGCCTATCTTTTACTATCCAGTATTTACTTTTATGCAAAGAGTCAAAGTTTTTCTCTCTATTTCTTTTTATTTTTCACCTTTGGCAAGCATCACGTGAGGAGGAAAGATCTAGGCACATATATCCAGTTGGATATGGGTAGCA
The DNA here is from genome assembly GCA_032464435.1 of Aegilops umbellulata. NCBI lineage: Eukaryota > Viridiplantae > Streptophyta > Magnoliopsida > Poales > Poaceae > Aegilops > Aegilops umbellulata. Next base: position 2,919,230 of record CP136057.1, on the reverse strand, counting down.
TGATTTATTATTGTTGACATCACCCTTGAGGTGGGCAAAACAATAAGCCCCTATCTTTCTATGTGTCTGGTTGAAACGTTTTGCTCATGTGTATATGCGGTGAGTGTTAGCGGCAAATTTGATAATTTTGACCTCGGGACGAAATCAATTCATAGAATGAACTGGGTGTGAAACTATTTCACTCCCCTGACCCTTTTGTGTAGCGCCCGCCACGCCGGCGCCACACCCTACTGTGCAGCGCCTAGCGCGGGGGCTTTACACTCGTGTCCACCGTGGCAGCCCCTGGGTCCGCATCCAGCAGTGCAGCGCCTCCGAGTTAGGCGCCCCACAAGGAATGTGTGCTACACATTTAATGTGCACAAGAAACCTGTTAATCTATGACAGATTTGTCATGACATTTTCGAAAACCGTCATCAACGTTCTAGTACAGCCGCGCAAACCCGCTGGAGCCCGCCTAAAGCCCACTTGAGCCCGCCCAAACCATTCCTGTATAAAACCTTACCCTAACAGGCTAACACTCTCTTCCCCAATCTCTTTCTCCTCCCCGCCGCCGCCCCCTCATCTTATCCCTCATCCTCGATCCCCTCCACTATCCCTCCTCTGGACCCTCACCGTCCTGGCGATTCCTCCTTCCTCCACCTCCCCACTTGCGCCTTCTCTCTTACCCGGAATCTCCTAAGCTTCCTACTACTAGATATCAATTTCATAAAGCATTATAGGTACTAGGTAGTACTCCCTCGGTTCGAAATTACTCGTCGTGGTTTTAGTTCAAATTTGAACTCAAACCACGACGAGTAATTTGGAACAGAGGGAGTACTAGATAACAGTTTCATATATACTCAACATGCATCCTCAAGCAGTACAAGGTGACATCGACGACAATCATCATATTCAGTTCTAGATGATATCGACGACGATCATCATATGTAGTTCTACATGATATCGACGACGATCATCATATGTAGTTCTAGATGATATAGCCACACACACACATATGTAGTTCTAGATGATATCGACGACGATCATCATCCTCAAGCCTGGGCGGTGGGTGTTCCTGATAGTAATTAGGATGGCCTGTCCAGCACGAAGATTCTTGCCAACGAGGAATCTCTTCCACCCAACCGAGTTCAACTGTGTGCGACCATCTGTGCCCATGCGGTAAGTACATGTGGTGACGGAGCCCCTTGCGGTAAGGCGTAGTCCAACTGAGCCTTCTTCATCAGGCTCGATACCACAACTCACAGATAGGTTCTTTGGCAATCTCTGAATAAGAAAAACATATCAATTAATAAATAGCCTCACACATACTCTTGCAAATATATTTCTATTAAGTCTAGATTTCTACACTATCAAAAGACACGGTACTACGCATTTGTACTAATTAATCATGAATTCTACTAATAAGTATATATATGGATTATCTACACTATTAATAGTTCCTTCGATTCTACACTAATAAGCATGTGATCAGACTCTACACTAAAGTATATCATCGACTAGATTCCACAAAGCATATCATTGGACTCTACACTAAGCATATCATCGGATTTACTAAGCATATACGTATAACATACCATTTCATGCCGATCGACCATGGTACTTATCAGGCGGGTCACGAATGGCACCCCGACAAAGTCATCACGTGGCGGAATTATGTACCATAGGTTCCACACCTCCTCCTCGCTCAGCCTCATTCTTTGAGCTATGATGGCTTCATGAAGTGGGTTTTCATCATCTTCATTGAGTGGGTCCTCATTATCTTCATCATCTTCCACCAGGTTGATATAAATGACAACCAGCTTGGGTCTTTCTGCTCTGAAGGAGAATCTGATCAACTCACCACCAGTAAGACGCATGCGAGCGAGGAAACGGGCCCATCCATCTCCTCCAATCTGCGACATATTGCGTCCTTTCTCGACCTCCATAGTGTACGGCCCCCCAGGAGCCTCAAATGTCACAGTGTCTCCTGTCAGCTTGTTGAATTTCAACCTCACATTGCATGGGACGATCTGTGTAAGAAAAGCAAAATGACACAATGCAGCAATGCCAACACTAAAAATAAAATAGTTGTTACATTTCATCTAATTTCTTACCGCCGCATGACGAAAACTCGGATGGAAGTAGATGCCGAACAGCTTGCCAGTTGCAAGGCTGCTGGCGCACCTTGACTTGCAAAGTCGACATAGTGGTGCTGGTGGTGGCGCCATTTTCCTAAAGCAATATGAGCAAAGGATTAACGATTCACTTCACAGGAAACAAGTGGCAAATTTAACTACATTGGCACCTACATTTTGCCAAAAAATAACTTATTACAAAAAACTAAATCGAGCATACTCAATCAACTAAATCAACTAGCATACTAAATCCACTAGCATACTAAATCAACTACATCAAAATGTTCTAAATCAACTAGCCTACTAAATCAACTAGCCTACTAAATAAACTAAATCAAAATGTTCTAAATCAACTAAATCAACTAGCCTACTAAATCAACTGAATCATATCAACTAAATCAAAATGTTACATATGAAAGCCTACTAAATCAAAATATATCAGGGAGGAGGGACAAGGAGGGGCGACTCGAGGAGGGAGAAGATAGTAGGACAGAGGAGGAAGGCGGAGCGAGGAGGGGCCAGTCGGCGGCGAGTGGAGGGAGGACGGATCGAGGAGGAAGGTAGACCGAGGAGGGGGCGGCCAGCGGCGAGTGGAGGGAGGACGGAGGAGGAGGCCGGTACCGAGTCCAGCCAGGAGGATGAGGCGACAGCGGCGCAGATCGGGGAAGGGGCGATGGGGGAGGACCTGCGGCGCGGGGGGTGAGGAGGAGACCGTGAGTGTGTGTGAGTGTGATCTGTGGATGAGGCTAGTGAGGGGGGAGATGGAACGGCATAGCAGTAGCGCGCTATAGGTAAACGCGCTACTACTAAGAAACCTATCAGTAGCGCCTTTCGGCTTGAACGCGCTGCTGCTATGTGTCATTATGTAAAAATAGACATAGACATAAAAAATACATTGATCATCAATGGTCTTTTTGTGTACAATCTGATTTGTCAATAGGAATCTGATTTGTAAAAATAGACATAAACATAAAAGTGCTTGTGAAAGTTGTAGAAGAAACATATTTAAGGTGGGTAAAACTCTCTTCACGGAGCGAGGTGGGACTAAATTTTTGTAGTTAATTTACCAGTAGCGATTATTGCCTGAATGCGCTGCTGCTACGTTACGTAGCAGTAGCGCTGTTTATTTTGACGCACTGCTGCTATAACTGCCCTCGCGGCGGCGTCGTGGGAATTTTAGCAGTAGCGCTTCTTAGAGAGCACGCGTCACTGATAAACTTGTTTCAGCAGCGTGTTTCCATGGCACGCGCTACTGCTAGTTAGCAGCAGCGCCTGATTTTAAAGCGTGCTGCTGGTAAGATTCTGTGTATAGGCTTTTCCCTAGTAGTGAAAAAAAACTTGATCCCGGGGGTCAAGACTTTCTCAATAGGCACATTCAATACCGGAACAAGTGGGCACGTGCTTTTGATGAAGATGGCCGCCATTCGCGAGGTGCCGACCGTCCTTTTGCCTCTTTGGGTGAAGTCTTTAGGTGTGTACCTTCTGATTCCCTTCCTAGGCTTCAACTTGTATGCAGACCGAGTCTGGTACGTCCCCAAGGTCATATCATCAGCAACCTATGCATCAACAAAAGATATGGAAAGACCGTGTGTGAGGATATAGTTAGCAATGCATCAACAAATGGATATATATCATCATGCCATACCTCTTGGGTGACCACACCCACATCCTCATCCTCCAAAGGTTCACCACGGCCCTGCCCCGAAGCGGGATCTGATGGTGTCGCCGACCTAGACCGTTCTGGTGATACATACTCGGGGTCACGACAACCGAAAAGGTTTGATAGCCGCCTTAACTTTTGGCCCTGGGGCTGCAACATGTACAAGTGAAGGAGACATGGAACGTAGCAACACATGTTAAGTGCTAGTTTGAAGGAGATGTGGACCTTAATGAATGCTCGAAGTGCACCTTCCCCATCACTTTTGCCAGCCAGGGTTGTTTCCAGAAGAAAAAAGTCCATTTTACTACCCTAAAAAAACATGGTGGTTCACATAACCCCCTGATGTTTCTTTCTGCTCCTTTACCCCCCTCAACTATTTCATACCAGTCAAAAATCATCTTAGGTGGATTTCCTCAATAGTTTGCTAAAGTGGACGAGGTCAAAGCGGTATTTGACCAATGGGGCACTCGCGTCAGGTGACCCATCGATGCTGTCGGTAGCGCCGTAGGTGGTTGCAGTGGCGTGGCTGACCGGAGAACCAGCTATGGGCACAGAACGGAGGTGGAGGCCGATGGTGGGGTGGCTGGATGGCGGGGGGTGCTGCAGGAGGCCCGGTGGCCGCCAGCTTCAAGCTCCTGGTCGGAGCAGAAGCGGTGAAGTGACTAGCGGCGGAGCAGCGCTGGGCGTGAGAGGTCGCCGGCATGGAGGGATTCAGCGGCGCCGCAACGACGCGGTGGTGCTCAAACGCAGTCGTGCATAGAGGAGATTGGGTCTGCAGTCATGGCGGCTGCAGAGGTCATGGCCTCCCGTCGATTAGAGGCGGCCGACCATGGGCGTGGAGGCAGCAGCAAGGGCCAGCGGGCTAGCAGGGAGACGACGTGGGTGAGCAGGGAGACGGCTGGGTGGCAGGGTCGGTGGGCCAACGGAGTAGGGAGGCGTTCCGGCGATGGGCCGCGAGCAGGTGAGCGGAGGCACGTGCGGGCGGTGTGGAGCCAGCTTCCCGTGGGAAAAGGAAGAAGGAGCGGGGGAACCAGATGCATGGGAGGTGGCGCGTCGCGGACGGTGGCGGCCAGGGTCGGCATGACCGGGAGTTCGCCCCAGATCGGGTTGGGCGCGCCTCCTATTTCTGGCAGCTTTGCCACAGAAAATGGGAGGATGCAGCAGAGTGACAACAGTGATAGGTGATTCAGTAGATAATTCAGTCCGCATTTGAGCTTTTTGGGGCACAACGACCGATGAAGATCATTCCCGACGATGCGGGCTCAGGATGAAGCGCGGTGGGTTCCTGTTTGTTGCGTGCACGACGAGCACCGAGAGAGAGAGAGAGAGAGAGAGAGAGAGAGAGAGAGAGAGAAAGAGAGAGAGAGAGAGAGAGAGAGAGAGAGAGAGAGTTTCAGAGGCAGCAGCCGCGGTGGTGGGTCAAGGAGGCAACAACGGCGGCGGCGGGTCACGGGGGCAGCAGCGGCGGTCGGTCATGAAGGCGGCAGCGCCAGACCAAGACCCCATCTTCCCCTTTCTTCTCTCAATCTCTGTAGCGGTGCCGGAGAAATCTGCATCATAACCACCCCACTGGTCAACAAACCTCTTTGACCCAGTCCACGTCAGCAAACCACTCGAGAAACCCAACAACAGTGATTTTTGAACGGTATTGGTTAGATTAGGGGGTTAAGTGAACCAAAAGAAAGATGAGGGGGTTATGCGAACAACCCACTTTCTTCAGGAGAGTAAAATGGACTTTTTTCTTTCCAGAATAGTCTCGGTCTCATCAGCTACTTTCTTGATCTGGGCACGCTATGAACAGAAACGGTATCAAAGTGTTAGGCAAGCGAAGATGTGAAAAGTGCGAATGGAAAAGCAAAAAGGGCAAATACCACAAAGTTCATCATTGGAACTAAAGGGATCACTAAGTTGCCTTTCCTGACTAATGCGTTGTACTGGTGCTGGGCTACCTCATCAAAAACGGTTGGTTCTTTCAAAATCTCCTCAGCATACGCCGGCTTGCATACCTCCACATGAGTACTTGCAAGAAACCATGTGAGATAGTTGTTGAACGCGATCGGACAGTGCTCACGAAGCTGGGCTCGTTTTCCAGCCCTAGCTTGCTCCACACAAAGCGTGAACTACACGACATACTTCCTGTGATGCTGGGCCCAATTCTTGATCTTCCGCTGCATTTTCCTATCCAACCTGCAAGTTACAAACAGAATATTAGCATCATAGAAACCGCCGATAAGCTGCTAAGTGCTCAAGGTTAATTATATCTTACGCGTGTAGCAACTTTTCCGTGTCCTCCCACTCCGGCGGGTGTGGCTGGAACAAACCAAACTGGCGGAACACCCGATGTGGCAGGTGAAGCTCAACCACCCAGTTGCATATCAGTGGGCACCGCATATGCCAGAGATCCCTATCCCTGGTGCACATCGGATTCAGCCTGAACTCCATAGAGTTACCAAAACTCTCTCCTTTTCCATACGGCTCCCATTCCACCTGCAAAATGGGATAGAATGCAAAATTGATATCGAGTTATGATACAAGCATGATAATCACTCATGCAATGTCGATTCACCTGCTCAGGCGTGATCGTGTCCAGCTCGCTCTTGTACAACTTGTACATGACCGAGGGATCATCTGTCATCTCATTTAACACATCCCACTTGTGAGTCCAAGTGGGGAGCTGTAGTGGGTCGTCTTTGTCATCCCAATCCTCGTACTTCAACATCTTCGGTCGTCCAACCGTCAAACGCTCCCAGCTCCATATGGAAAGTGCGAGCAGACAACCAACAATACCTACAGAGTGCCTACAACAGGCTTCGTCCAACTGCACATAAAAGAGAACATGGTCAAATTTGCTGCAAGAGCGCATTGATAATGTATCAATGAAGTGAAAAGGAAACAACTCCATATCTGGCGATACAAGTAAGCCAGTGTCGCTGAACCCCAACTCCATTTGCTATCAAAGACGGTCAACGCCTTCAGCCACATCCATGGAGCATTCTTGCCTGTGCCATCAGCAAACATAGTCCTGGATATCATGTACCACATGTAGACACGAGCATTCACCGTGTCCTCATTAGCATCCTCAGGGCAAGTACTAAAGTTCGATGTAATCCACGTGAAAGTAGCACCGGCTACGACTCTTTCCTTCTTCTTGTCTTCTGCTCTTGGTTCCCGAGGCTCCGGAGGAACCATACCGATAAGGGCATGCATCTGCGCGCGCCACCCATCAGAATAGGTGTTCATACATAAAGGATTACCATCAATAGGAAGACCGGTGATCATAGCAACATCCTGGAGCGTCACGGTCATCTCCTCGGTCCGAAGATGGAAAGTGTGTGTCTCCGGCCTCCAATGATCAATAAGCGCGGTGAGTGCTGCAGCATTGTTGGGTGGCGTCGAACGGTTGACCAACTGAATGAAAGGGAGAAGTCCTGCCTCCCTTACATACGGTGTGTACCGCTCATCATAGCGCATCCATCCAAGGGTGACCCCGTGAGACCGAAGCTTCATAGGTGCAAGCTCCTACAAACAAACAAATCATAACATTACATATGGGCCATTTGTGTTTGAAATAAATACGAAATTCATAACACCGGCCACTTTCAGTATTACCCGCTGCTCCACCGACATAGCGTACGACCGGTGTTGTTTGTCCCAGTGATCATCGAGAAGCCAAACCATCCTAACAATTTCAACAAAGCATTCTTGTCAACACGATTATCTTTTCAATTAAAAAAAACTAAAGTAGGCCTACTAGATGCAACCATATCAATCTATGTATCCAACCATATCAAATCAAACAAAACTAATAAACTAGGGTTCCACAAATAACTAGGCCTACTTCATACAAATAACTCCATACAAATAACTTTTCCATAAACTAGGCCTACTTCATACAAATAACTTTTCCATAAACTAGGCCTACTTCATACAAATAACTTTTCCATAAACTAAACTAGGGTTCCACAAATCAAACAAACAAGGGTTGTAATACATGCAAAGTTCTAATACATGCAATATTCAAATCTAATCAAATCAAACAAGGATTCCCCAAATCTTCAAAATATCATATTTTCTATGGATAGAAAGAAGGGGATCGGAGGAGAGTACCTTCTAGGATGGATTGGTGAAGAAATGCACGGACCAAATCGTCGGATCTGAAGGATTTGGGAGAGGGGATTGAGAGGGGGAGTGGAGAGGGCCGCCGCCGCGGCTTCTTATGTTGTGTTCTGTAACTGGCAATGGGGTGGGTGGGGAGGAGAGGGCCGGCGCGGCTGCATCTAATTCACAGTGCCGCGCCCGACGGCTAGGCGCTGCACATGTGTGGCGCCTAGCTCGGAGGCGCTGCACTGATGGATGCGGGCCCAGGGGCTGCCACGGTGGACAGGAGTGCAACGCCCCCGCGCTAGGCGCTGCACAGTAGGGTGTGGCGTCTGCGTTGCGGGCGCTACACAAAAGGGTCAGGGGCGTGAAATAGTTTCACACCCAGTTCATTCCGTGAATTGATTTCGTCCAGAGGTCAAAATTGTCAAATTTGCCAGTGTTAGCAATCATAGAAGACTATATGATGGTTGAGTATGTGGAGCTCTTACTTAGACTCTGTTGAATAAGTCGAATTGTAATTGCTTGGTGACTGAGAACATAGGTTGTTGAGTTTCAACAGAATTCATTCTTTGAACCTTAATATGTGAATTGGTTGCTACTTTAACATGAGAAGTTCTTAAGAAAGAATTGCTACTATGATGCTAGGAAAAGTGATTGAAATTGTCATTGATCAAACTTGTGCACTTTGCTAGCATTCACACTTCATAAATTATTTTCTTTTATCATTTACCTACTCGAGGACGAGTAGGAATTAAGCTTGGAGATGCTGATACGTCTCCAACGTATCTATAATTTATGAAGTATCCATGCTGTTATATTATCATTCTGGGATCTTTTACAATCATTTTTATAGGAACTTTAGATCATTTTTGGGACTAACCTATTGACCCAGTGCCCAGTGCCAGTTGTTGTTTTTTGCTTGTTTTTTTGCATCGCAGGAAATCAATATCAAACAGAGTCCGAACACCGCGAAACTTTTTGTGGATTTTTGATGGACCAGAAGACATCCAGTAGGTCAGAGAAGCACCTGGGGGGTGTTGGGGAACGTAGTAATTTCAAAAAAATTCCTATGCACACGCAAGATCATGGTGATGCATAGCAACGAGAGGGGAGAGTGTTGTCTACGTACCCTCGTAGACCGAAGCAGAAGCGTTGACGCAACATAGAGGAAGTAGTCGTACGTCTTCCCGATCCGACCGATCCAAGCGCCGTTACTCCGGCGCCTCCGAGTTCTTGACACACGTACAGCTCGATGACGTTCCCCGGGCTCCGATCCAGCAAATCTTCGGGGACGAGTTCTGTCAGCACGACGGCGTGGTGACGATCTTGATGTACTACCGACGCAGGGCTTCGCCTAAGCATCGCAACGATATGACCGAGGTGGAATATGGTGGAGGGGGGCACCGCACACGGCTAAGGAACAATCACGAAGATCAACTTGTCTGTCTATGGGGTGCCCCTGCCCCCGTATATAAAGGAGTGGAGGAGGGGGAGGGCCGGCCCTCTCTATGGCGCGCCCTAGGGTAGTCCTACTCCCACCGGGAGTAGGATTCCCCTTTTCCTAGTAGAACTAGGAACCCTTCCATGTAGTAGGAGTAGGAGAGAAGGAAAGGGAAGAGAGAAGGAGAAGGAAGGAAGGGGGCGCCCCCCCTCCCTAGTCCAATTCGGACTAGTCCAAGGGAAGGGGTGCGGCCACCCTTTTGGCCCTTTCTCTCCTTTCCCATATGGCCCAATGAGGCCCAATACGAATTCCCGTAACTCTCCGGTACTCCGAAAAATACCCGAATCACTCGGAACCTTTCCGAACTCCGAATATAATCGTCCAATATATCGATCTTTACGTCTCGACCATTTCGAGACTCCTCGTCATGTCCCCGATCTCATCCGGGACTCCGAACTCCTTCGGTACATCAAAACTCATAAACTCATAATATAATTGTCATCGAAACCTTAAGCGTGCGGACCCTACGGTTCGAGAACAATGTAGACATGACCGAGACACGTCTCCGGTCAATAACCAATAGCGGGACCTGGATGCCCATATTGGCTCCTACATATTCTATGAAGATCTTTATCGGTCAGACCGCATAACAACATACGTTGTTCCCTTTGTCATCGGTATGTTACTTGCCCGAGATTCGATCGTCGGTATCTCAATACCTAGTTCAATCTCGTTACCGGCAAGTCTCTTTACTCGTTCCGTAATACATCATCCCGCAACTAACTCATTAGTTGCAATGCTTGCAAGGCTTAAGTGATGAGCATTACCGAGAGGGCCCAGAGATACCTCTCCGACATTCGGAGTGACAAATCCTAATCTCGAAATACGCCAACCCAACATCTACCTTTGGAGACACCTGTAGAGCTCCTTTATAATCACCCAGTTACTTGTGACGTTTGGTAGCACACAAAGTGTTCCTCCGGTAAACGGGAGTTGCATAATCTCATAGTCATAGGAACATGTATAAGTCATGAAGAAAGCAATAGCAACATACTTAAACGATCGAGTGCTAAGCTAACGGAATGGGTCATGTCAATCAGATCATTCTCCTAATGATGTGATCTCATTAATCAAATAACAACTCCTTTGTCTATGGTTAGGAAACATAACAATCTTTGATTAATGAGCTAGTCAAGTAGAGGCACACTAGTGACACTCTGTTTGTCTATGTATTCACACATGTATTATGTTTCCGGTTAATACAATTCTAGCATGAATAATAAACATTTATCATGAATTAAGGAAATAAATAATAACTTTATTATTGCCTCTAGGGCATATTTCCTTCAGTCTCCCACTTGCACTAGAGTCAATAATCTAGTTCACATCGCCATGTGATTTAACAGCAATAGTTCACATCACCATGTGATTAACACCCATAGTTCACATCGATATGTGATCAACACCCAAAGGGTTTACTAGAGTCAGTAATCTAGTTCACATCGCTATGTGATTAATATCCAAAGAGTACTAAGGTGTGATCATGTTTTGCTTGTGAGAGAATCTTAGTCAACGGGTCTGCCAAATTCAGATCCGTATGTATTTTGCAAATTTCTATGTCAACAATACTCTGCATGGAGCTACTCTAGCTAATTTCTCCCACTTTCAATATGTATCTAGACCGAGACTTAGAGTCATCTAGATTGGTGTCAAAACTTGCATCGACGTAACCCTTTTACGACGAACCTTTTGTCACCTCCATAATCGAGAAACATATCTTTATTCCACTAAGGATAATTTTGACCGCTGTCCAGTGATCTACTCCTAGATCACTATTGTACTCCCTTGCCAAACTCAGTGGTAGGGTATGCAATAGATCTGGTACACAGCATGGCATACTTTATAGAACCTATGGCTGAGGCATAGGGAATGACTTTCATTCTCGTTCTATCTTCTGCCGTGGTCGGGCTTTGAGTCTTACTCAATTTCACACCTTGTAACACAGGCAAGAACTCTTTCTTTGACTGTTCCATTTTGAACTACTTCAAAATCTTGTCAAGGTATGTACTCATTGAAAAAACTTATCAAGCGTCTTGATCTATCTCTATAGATTTTGATGCTCAATATGTAAGCAGCTTCATCGAGGTCTTTCTTTGAAAAACTCCTTTCAAACACTCCTTTATGCTTTGCAGAATAATTCTACATTATTTCCGATCAACAATATGTCATTCACATATACTTATCAGAAATGATGTAGTGCTCCCACTCACTTTCTTGTAAATACAGGCTTCACCGCAAGTCTGTATAAAACTATATGCTTTGATCAACTTATCAAAGCGTGTATTCCAACTCCGAGATGCTTGCACCAGTCCATAGATGGATCGCTGGAGCTTGCATATTTTGTTAACACCTTTAGGATTGACAAAACCTTCTGGTTGCATCATATACAACTCTTCTTTAAGAAATCCATTAAGGATTGCAGTTTTGTTATCCATTTGCCAGATTTCATAAAATGCGGCAATTTCTAACATGATTCGGACAGACTTTAAACATCGATACGAGTGAGAAAATCTCATCGTAGTCAACACCTTGAACTTTGTCAAAAACCTTTTTCGACAAGTCTAGCTTTGTAGATAGTAACATTGCTATCTGCGTCCGTCTTCCTCTTGAAGATCCTTTTAATCTCAATGGCTCGCCGATCATTGGGCAAGTCAATCAAAGTCCATACTTTGTTCTCATATATGGATCCCATCTCAGATTTCATGGCCTCAAACCATTTCGTGGAATCTGGGCTCACCATCGCTTCTTCATAGTTCGTAGGTTCATCATGGTCTAGTAACATGACTTTCAGTACATGATTACCGTACCACTCTGGTGCGGATTATGCTTTGGTTGATCTACGAAGTTCTGTAGTAACTTGATCTGAAGTTACATGATCATCATCATTAGCTTCCTCACTAGTTGGTGTAGGATTCACAGGAACAGATTTCTGTGATGAACTACTTTCCAATTCGGGAGTAGGTACAGTTACCTCATCAAGTTCTACTTTCCTCCCACTCACTTCTTTCGAGAGAAACTCCTTCTCTAGAAAGGATCCATTCTCAGCAACGAATGTCTTGCCTTCGGATCTGTGATAGAAGGTGTACCCAACTGTCTCCTTTGGATATCCTATGAAGACACATTTCTTCGATTTGGGTTCGAGCTTATCAGGATGAAACTTTTTCACATAAGTATCGCAATCCCAAACTTTAAGAAATGACTACTTTGGTTTCTTGTCAAACCACAGTTCATATTGTGTCGTCTCAACGGACTTTAGATGGTGCCCCTTTTTTTAACGTGAATGCAGCTGTCTCTAATGCATAACCCCAAAACTATAGTGGCAGATCGGTAAGAGACATCATAGATTGTACTATATCCAACAAAGTACGGTTATGATGTTCGGACGCACCATTATGCTGTGGTGTTCCAGGTGGCATGAGTTTGTGAATCTATTCCACATTGTTTTAATTGAAGACCAAACTCGTAACTCAAATATTTGTCTCCGCGATCAGATCGTAGAAACTTTATTTTCTTGTCACGATGATTTTCCACTTCACTCTGAAATTCTTTGAACTTTTCAAATGTTTCAGACTTATGTTTCATCAAGTAGATATACCCATATCTGCTCAAATCATCTGTGAAGGTCAGAAAATAATGATACCTACTGCAAGCCTTAATATTCATCGGACCACATACATCAGTATGCATGATTTCCAACAAATCTGTTGCTTGCTTCATTGTTCCGGAGAATGGTGTTTTAGTCATCTTGCAAATAAGGCATGGTTCGCAAGCATCAAGTGATTCATAATGATTCCAAAAGCCCATCAGCATGGAGTTTCTTCATGTGCTTTACACCAATATGACCTAAACGGCAGTGCCACAAATAAGTTGCACTATCATTATTAACTTTGCATCTTTTGGTTTCAATGTTATGAATATGTGTATCACTACGATCGAGATCCAACGAACTTGTTTCATTGGGTGTATGACCATTGAAGGTTTTATTCATGTAAACAGAACAACAATTATTCTTTGACTTTAATGAATAACCGTATTGCAATAAACATGATCAAATCATATTCATGCTCAACGCAAAAACCAAATAACACTTATTTAGGTTCAACACTAATCCCGAAAGTCCCGAAAGTATAGGGAGTGTGCGATGATGATCATATCAATCTTGGAACTACTTCCAACACACATCGTCACCTTACCCTTAACTAGTCTCTGTTCATTCTGCAACTCCCGATTCAAGTTACTAACCTTAGCAACTGAACTAGTACCAAATACTAAGGGGTTGGTATGAACACTAGTAAAGTACACATCAATAACATGTATATCAAATATACCTTTGTTTACTTTTCCATCCTTTCTTATCCGCCAAATACTTGGGTAGTTCCGCTTCCAGTGACCGGTCCCTTTGCAGTAGAAGCACTTAGTCTCAGGCTTAGGACCAGATTGGGTTTCTTCACTTGAGCAGCAACTTGCTTGCCCTTCTTCTTGAAGTTCCCCTTCTTCCCTTTGCCCTTTTCTTGAAACTAGTGATCTTGTCAACCATCAAGACTTGATGTTTTTCTTTGATTTCTACCTTCGCCGATTTAGCATCGCGAAGAGCTTGGGAATAGTTTCCGTTATCCCTTGCATATTATAGTTCATCACGAAGTTCTACTAACTTGGTGATGGTGACTAGAGAATTCTGTCAATCACTATCTTATCTAGAAGATTAACTCCCACTTGATTCAAGCGATTGTAGTACTCAGACAATCTGAGCACATGCTCACTAGTTGAGCGATTCTCCTCCATCTTTTAGCTATAGAACTTGTTGGAGACTTCATATCTCTCAACTCGGGTATTTGCTTGAAATATTAACTTCAACTCCTGGAACATCTCATATGGTCCATAACGTTCAAAACGTCTTTGAAGTCCCGATCCTAAGCCGTTAAGCATGGTGCACTAAACTATCAAGTAGTCATCATATTGAGCTAGCCAAACGTTCATAACGTCTGCATCTGCTCCTGCAATAGGTCCGTTACCTAGCGGTGCATCAAGGACATAATTCTTCTGTGCAGCAATGAGGATAAACCTCAGATCACGGATCCAATCTGCATCATTGCTACTAGCATTTTTCAACACAATTTTCTCTAGGAACATATCAAAATAAACACAGGGAACAACATCGCGAGCTATTGATCTATAACATAGATACGCTAATACTACCAGGACTAAGTTCATGATAAATTAAAGTTCAATTAATCATATTACTTAAGAACTCCCACTTAGATAGACATCCCTCTAATCTTCTAAGTGATCACGTGATCCAAATCAAACTAAACCATAACCGATCATCACGTGAAATGGATTAGTCTTCAATGGTGAACATCATTATGTTGATCATATCTACTATATGATTCATGCTCGACCTTTCGGTCTCCGTGTTCCGAGGCCATATCTGCCTATGCTAGGCTCGTCAAGTATAACCCGAGTATTCTGCGTGTGCAAAACTGGCTTGCACCCGTTGTAGATGGACGTAGAGCTTATCACACACGATCACGTGGTGTCTGGGCACGACGAACTTTGGCAACGGTGCATACTCAGGGAGAACACTTCTTGATAATTAGTGAGAGATCATCTTATAATGCTACCGTCAATCAAAGCAAGATAAGATGCATAAAAAGATAAACATCACATGCAATCAATATAAGTGATATGATATGGCCATCATCATCTTGTGCTTGTGATCTCCATCTCCGCAGCACCGTCATGATCACCATTGTCACCGGCGCGACACCTTGATCTCCATCGTAGCATCGTTGTCGTCTCGCCAATCTTATGCTTCTACGACTATCGCTACCGCTTAGTGATAAAGTAAAGCATTACAGGGCGATTGCATTGCATACAATAAAGCGACAACCATACGGCTCCTGCCGGTTGCCGATAACTCGGTTACAAAACATGATCATCTCATACAATAAAATTTAGCATCATGTCTGGACCATATCACATCACAACATGCCCTGCAAAAACAAGTTAGACGTCCTCTACTTTGTTTGTTGCAAATTTTACGTGGCTGCTACGGGCTTAAGCAAGAACCAATCTCACCTACGCATCAAAACCACAACGATAGTTTGTCAAATAGACTCCGTTTTAACCTTCTCAAGGACCGGGTGTAGCCATACTCGGTTCAACTAAAGTTGGAGAAACTGAAACCCGCCAGCCACCTGTGTGCAAAGCACGGCGGTAGAACCAGTCTCGCGTAAGCGTACGCGTAATGTCGGTCCGGGCCGCTTCATCCAACAATACCGCCGAACCAAAGTATGACATGCTGGTAGGCAGTATGACTTGTATCGTCCACAACTCACTTGTGTTCTACTCATGCGAAACATCAAACCATAAAAACCTAGGCTCGGATGCCACTGTTGGGGAACGTAGTAATTTTAAAAAAATTCCTACGCACACGCAAGATCATGGTGATGCATAGCAACGAGAGGGGAGAGTGTTGTCTACGTACCCTCGTAGACCGAAGCGGAAGCGTTGACGCAACGTAGAGGAAGTAGTCATACGTCTTCCCGATCCGACCGATCCAAGCGCCGTTACTCCGGCGCCTCCGAGTTCTTGACACACGTACAGCTCGATGACGTTCCCCGGGCTCCGATCCAGCAAAGCTTCGGGGACGAGTTCCGTCAGCACGACGGCGTGGTGACGATCTTGATGTACTACCGACGCAGGGCTTCGCCTAAGCACCGCAACGATATGACCGAGGTGGAATATGGTGGAGGGGGGCACCGCACACGGCTAAGGAACGATCACGAAGATCAACTTGTCTGTCTATGTGGTGCCCCTGCCCCCGTATATAAAGGAGTGGAGGAGGGGGAGGGCCGGCCCTCTCTATGGCGCGCCCTAGGGGAGTCCTACTCCCACCGGGAGTAGGATTCCCCTTTTCCTAGTAGAACTAGGAACCCTTCCATGTAGTAGGAGTAGGAGAGAAGGAAAGGGAAGAGAGAAGGAGAAGGAAGGAAGGGGGCGCCCCCTCCCTAGTCCAATTCGGACTAGTCCAAGGGGAGGGGTGCGGCCACCCTTTTGGCCATTTCTCTCCTTTCCCGTATGGCCCAATGAGGCCCAATACGAATTCCCGTAACTCTCCGGTACTCCGAAAAATACCCGAATCACTCGGAACCTTTCCGAACTCTGAATATAGTCGTCCAATATATCGATCTTTACGTCTCGACCATTTCGAGACTCCTCGTCATGTCCCCGATCTCATCCGGGACTCCGAACTCCTTCGGTACATCAAAACTCATAAACTCATAATATAACTGTCATCGAAACCTTAAGCGTGCGGACCCTACGGTTCGAGAACAATGTAGACATGACCGAGACACGTCTCCGGTCAATAACCAATAGCGGGACCTGGATGCCCATATTGGCTCCTACATATTCTACGAAGATCTTTATCGGTCAGACCGCATAACAACATACGTTGTTCCCTTTGTCATCGGTATGTTACTTGCCCGAGATTCGATCGTCATTATCTCAATACCTAGTTCAATCTCGTTACCGGCAAGTCTCTTTACTCGTTCCATAATACATCATCCCGCAACTAACTCATTAGTTGCAATGCTTGCAAGGCTTAAGTGATGAGCATTACCGAGAGGGCCCAGAGATACCTCTCCGACATTCGGAGTGACAAATCCTAATCTCGAAATACGCCAACCCAACATCTACCTTTGGAGACACCTGTAGAGCTCCTTTATAATCACCCAGTTACGTTGTGACGTTTGGTAGCACACAAAGTGTTCCTCCGGTAAACGGGAGTTGCATAATCTCATAGTCATAGGAACATGTATAAGTCATGAAGAAAGCAATAGCAACATACTTAAACGATCGAGTGCTAAGCTAACGGAATGGGTCATGTCAATCAGATCATTCTCCTAATGATGTGATCCCATTAATCAAATAACAACTCCTTTGTCTATGGTTAGGAAACATAACCATCTTCGATTAATGAGCTAGTCAAGTAGAGGCATACTAGTGACACTCTGTTTGTCTATGTATTCACACATGTATTATGTTTCCGGTTAATACAATTCTAGCATGAATAATAAACATTTATCATGAATTAAGGAAATAAATAATAACTTTATTATTGCCTCTAGGGCATATTTCCTTCAGGGGGTGCCCCCGAGGAGGGCACAACCCACCAGGGCGCGCCTGGGGAGCCAGGCGCGCCCAGGTAGGTTGAGCCCACCTCGGTGGCCTCCCGTACTCCCTCTTCGCCCTATAAATAGTCAAATATTCCAAAAACCCTCGGGATAACCCTAGATCAGAAGTTCCGCCGCCGCAAGCCTCTGTAGCCATTGGAAACCAATCTAGACCCTGTTTCGGCACTCTGCCGGAGGGGGCGGGAATCATCACCGGTAGCCATCTTCATCATCCCGGCGGCCACCACGATGAGGAGGGAGTAGTCCACCCTCGGGGCTGAGGGTTCTCTCTCTCTCTCTCTCTCTCTCTCGCTCTCTCTCTCTCTCTCTCGTGTTCTTGAGATGGCACGATCTTGGTGTATCGCGGGGTTTGTTAATATAGTTGGATCATATGGTGTTTTCCCCTCTCATTCTTGTTGTGATGAATTGAGTTTTCCCTTTGAGATTTCATTTTATTGGATTGAATACTTTTTATGGATTTGAGAGCACTTAATGTATGTCTTGCAAATGAATACCCTGGTGACAATGGGGTATCATATCGGTTCACTTGATATATGTTTTGGCACTCAACTCGCGGATTCCCGAGGTGACATTTGGGGTAATCTACGCATAGGGGTTGATGCACGTTCTTGTCTTTGTTTCTCCGTTAGAAATCTTGGGGCACTCTTTGAGGTTTTTTGTGTTGGATTGAGTATTAAATTAAAATATTTTGTGTTATTTTAGTATGAACTCTTGGATAGGTCGATCAAAAAGAATAGGTTCGAGGTGGTTTCGTACCGTACAAACGATTTCTTCTTATGTTCTCCGCTAGATACGAACTTTGGAGTGATTCTTCATCGCACGTTGAGGGATGGTTATATGATCCAATTATATTAACATTGTTGAGAGATTGCACTAGCAAAAGTACGAACCCTAGGCCTCATTTTCAAGCATTGCAATACCGTTTGGGCTCCGTTTTATCAATTGCTACCTTGCTGTTTTTTATTGTTCTTATTACAAAAACCAATATCTACTATCATCACTACACTTGTATCATCATCTCTTGGCCGAACTAGTGCACCTATACAAATTACCATTGTATTTGGTGTGTTGGAAACACAAGAGACTTTTTATTATTTGGTTGCAGAGTTGTTCGAGAGAGACCATCTTCATCCTACGCCTCCCACGGATCGATAAATCTTAGGTCATCCACTTGAGGAAAAATTGCTACTGTCCTATAAAATTTTGCGCTTGGAGGCCCAACACGTGTTTACAAAAATAAAGTTGCGTAGTAGACATCACGCTTGCATGATGTATGTTGTCCCTATGTATGAATAAACCCCTATTTCCCGGAGATATGGATGAACCTTGGTATGCATGGGTGCTGAAATGGTAATAAGGATATGAGATTTTCATGAATGTTGTGAAGAGGCCCCACTCAGCATTACCACAAGAAGGCCACGAAGTGTATCACTGTCGTTGTAAAGGTTAGAAAGTGAAGGTAATTCAAGGTGACAGTAAAAGCCTTCACCCCTAGCATTTATAATTGATAGGGGAATTACGGAGAACCCTTGCTAGTGAGGCCACGTCCACGGCGAAACCCTTAATTATCGATGTTGTAACTTGCAGGGGGGAAACTACGGTGGTAGCGTGCATGGCACGAAGTTTACCTAGAGTACAATGCGTTCTGTATCCGGCTCCTCCAAGCAACATCAAGAGTGCTTCAAGTATCCAGTTAACACTATGCCGTAGCATATGTCATAATGCACACATACCAATGGAAATTCTAGACCCCCTGATAACGCCTTTCTCCTCTGCCAGTCCACTTTGTATTAGTCCTACTGCACTCATTTATTTCATTTTATGTTATTTACTTCAAGTTCGCCTATGCCTTCACCTTCTTCTCCTTGTTACTGGTACATGTTTGGATTATTGCTGGCATCTCTCGTGACAAAGTCTGGTGACTCCATGGTCAGAGTAAAAATGACTCACTAGCTTCACGACGCAGGCGGGTGCTACAACGATCTAGGCTCACGACACGACATTGGGGTGCAAGACGCTTCAGTTGGGCACTCTCTACCACAGTAAGAGCATTTACAACCGGATACAACAAATCCAACCACTAAAACACCCATGAAAATGTCTGGCGCTTTCACGGACAATGACCGATTATGCCATAAAATAATCTCCTTGACAATCGGATACCTAAATTAAGAAACTTCAAATCCATACTATTACCAACGTAAAATCTAATCTAAGCGAAGCTCGTCCGGTTTCGCTGTTCTCATGTCCAGTGGCTAATTGCGCCCCTTGAAGTGTTGCTCTGGTCGTCGGCGAGATAGAGTAGGACATGGGATACACATCGACTCACCAGACTCAAGACGCGCGCCTTCTCCCATGCCCCATTCTTTCTCGTCGGAGTCTAGAGCCTTTACAGTGCTGGTGGACGTGAGATCGATGATGGATCCATGGTGGGAGGAGCCCGTGACGTCCACCACGACGCGGTTGCGGTGCCCGGATTGATGCACCATATTAGGCGCCGGAGAATGTGACTCTGCCTCGCAAATGTCCACCGCCGTGAGGGCTTCCGCCGCCTCTCGCACCCGCTACCTCGCACGGCGGGCACGCTGCGCCATATTTGCGTCGAACGACACCCATACATTCACCTTCACCTCGGCGCGCCAACAAAGCAGTTGCACATCCGCCGCCGTGTCCGGACGCCAGACGGACCGCACCGCCTACGATGAGGCAGCGACGATACACATCATGCCGGATCCATGCGCCATTTGGGCGGACATAATGGATTCCCGACAGAATAAGTCCGAGCGAACTGTCATCGCTCGGCCTCCTCTTGAGAGCGGCGGAGCGCAAGGGAGACGATCATCTCCTTCTCAGGGCTACATGGGACGAGCTCCGGATCAATGGTTCTAGAGGTGTAGAACTCGGATCCGCTTCCCGCCATGTCGAAGAAGGTAGGATATCGCCATGCAGGAGTGTGGATGGGGGCAGATGGGGGCGAATATATGTGGGGTCGGGTGGACCCGCGCGTGTCGGGTCCGACGTGGTGGATGTGCCTGGTCACTCCCGGGCCGTCCGATATCCGCCCCATATTTGCCGGTTAGCCCGGGCGTTTGAGACTGGTTTGAGGCGCCCGTCTGGGTTATGTTTTATTTGACCAGACCGTCAGCCCGGGCGTTTGAGGCGCCGAGTCGTAGATGCTCTAAGCATAAAACAATTCCTACTATATTTTTTTTCATGGGAGTTCCTACTATATAATTGAAGAATAAATAATAAAATAAATAAATATCAGAAGTATCTTCTCAGTATAAATTATCAAATCGGAATGTACAAAAAAAAAGACATTACTTGGATCAAAACAAACATTTTACCTCACTTTGGTCCAACACGTTTCTCTATTGTTGGTAACCTCTCCTCTATGCCAAAGGTTGTCTATCCACTTAGAGAGTGGAGTAGCAAGTGGGCAACTGGTGGCCCAGCCGCCCAGCCGCCCAGCAGCTAAACAAAACAGACAACTTTGGCATCATCCTCCGGCCCTGCCCCGCCCCCGATCTCTCCCCACTCGCCGGCGACCGACGACCGACGACCGCGACATCCATGGCGGCGCGCACCACCTTCGCCGACGCGCTGGCGGCCGCGCGCCCGTACCTGCGGGGCGAGGAGGAGCAGTGCGGCGACCCGGCCCTGCCCGCCCTCACCGCCGTGCTGCGCGCCGCGGGCGCCGGCGAGTGCTGGCACAAGCACGGCACCTTCCTCGCCCACCTGCTCGAGGTCTACCGGATCCTGCGCCTCTGGGGAGCGCCCGACTCCGTGGCCCGCTGCGGCCTCTACCACTCCGCCTACTCCAACTCCTACGTCAACCTCGCCATCTTCGAGCCCGACGTCGGCCGCGCGCGCGTCGCCGCCGTCGTCGGGGACGAGGCCGAGCGGCTCGTCCACCTCTTCTGCGTCGTCCCGCGCCAGCAGCTCGTCCACGACGACCTGCTCTTCCACTACGACGACGCGGACCTCGCTGCTGACCTCGCCCGGTCGGAGGAGTCCGTCCTGGATGCGCGCCGCGGGGTGTTCGACGAGGACGAGCCTTGGCGCCGCAAGATCCAGCGCCTCCTCCCAGCCGACGGAATCACCGTCAAGCACATCAGGTACGTCCGTGTGTCTCTGATTTTGGCGGCAGCATTTGTTGCTCTGTTGCGTGCCTGAATGAATTCAGTGCTCATGTTCAGATAACTGAATTAGACACTGTTGTGTAGTGTTTGTGTAAAAATATATTACTGACTGATGTATCAAGAAATCTTAAGATGAAGATGATAGCTTAAGAATTGAGGATCAGTTATTCATGAATATGGGGAGTACTGTATTAAACAACGCTGTGCAGTGTTCGGAAACACTGACAGATTACAGAGTTCACCAAGCTTTTCAGTAAGATTAAAAATCAAGGGCCCAAATTCTGAATAGGCGTTCATACAGTATCTGCCAAGAATTCTGGAACTACCTTCTAACCTACAAATGGGCCAAATCTGTCAAAATGATTGGGAAAATTTTGCATCAACCAACTTTGCTTCAGGTTCAATGTACAGTTAAAAACCTCACTCATGTTGCCATGAGAGAAAACGTGGAACAGTCTCTGCAATCTTGCAAAGGAAATTTAGAACACTATGTGTCATCTTGCCAAGATATGCTAACCTACAAGTACGGCGTGTTATTTCTGCTGCTGTCGACATAATTTCGGTCTGCACAATGCACACACAAAAAAGAGTTCTGAACTTGGCAGACTAGGCAGCCGAGTGAAGCAAAAGGGAAATTGCTAAGCAAACTAGTAGCTAGTCCTGCACCTTATCCAAACTGAATGAGAATTTGGAGTTCAGAAAAGATTGCTCTGCTTCTACTGTGCACCTTATGTAAATCGTTACCCTGCAGGACTGGTGAGGATGTGGCTCTCTCTAGGCGGGTGGCCGCGACATTCCTTATGATGACAATGGCAGACTTCAGTGACCAGCTCTTCGACTGGCAGGACCGCCTCTTTGACAACGCCAACGGCCGCCTTGAGTACCGAGGCAACACCTGGACGTCACTGTGGCCTGGCACAGGCAAGCCCGGCCTTTGGACCACGTCCATCTCCCGCATGGGTGTGCTCTACAACCTCATTGTTCGTGAAGAGGAGATATACATAGCTCACCGGGTGCACACCACCGGCAAGGAAGGCGACGACTCTGCCACACGCGACGAGGACATCGCCCTGGTGATCCCACCAGTGTTCGATGGCTGCACAAAGGTGTTGGACACCGACGACCAGAAGGCGGCGCGAGACCTCTACTGGGAGGCGGTGTGCAGTGACGAGGAGGCGACGGACCGGTCCAAAGTGGAGGAGCTGCTCCGGCAGAGCGTCGCCAAGAACCCGTTCGTGGGGGAGCCACGGCTGGTGCTCGCGCAGATGTGCCTGAACGCGGAGATGTACGAGGAGGCGCAGGAGCAGGCGGAGGAAGGGCTGAAGCTGCTGCTGGAGTGGGGGAGCAGCTGGGACAAGAGGATGCCATGGGAGGGGTGGGTGTCCTGGGGCAGAGCCATGCTGACCAAGGCCAAGGAAAAGAATTGGCCCCATACCTCCTTCGGCATCCTCAGCCTAGGCCTGGTCAAGTAGCCGCTGTCCGTCCATGTTACAGTCTCGGCAACATATGATACGATTAGCACGAAAGGTATGGAATGATCTACCTGCAGTAATCAAATAAGTGACTTCACAGACACTATTACACGACGATGGATCATCCTTTTCCCTGTGAAAAAAAGACGCAATTGTGATTACCCTATAGATATTGTGTTCATGTCTGTACAGTAGCCTCAAGGAAATGTTTTGGATGTTCTGAATATCAGTGTTCTCCCTGCAATCTAAAGGGATCAAAACATCAATGTTGACTCTGTCCTGTTATGGTCTTGATGGCATAGGGTTAGCACGAAAGGTATGAGATGATATACCCGCATCAGTTGAATAAATGATATACCATTAAGATGGATTTGCCATTTTCCTTGTAAAAAGATGTAATTGTGATGATTGTATACACAGTGTATTGATGTCTATATGTAAGTCTTGATTTATTTAGTTTTTACATTATCAACACCCTACAGCTTATAAGAAGGCCAAAACATCATGGAGTTTATATCATCTCTACTGTATGAACACCATACCAAGGAGGACCGACAGGTCTCCAACAACTTGATCTTTAGGATTTTTGGCACATGAACGAATGCCATTCATGTACCAAAACATATGGCATACTAAATTATATGGACAGCATGAATACTTGCTGCATATTAACTGCGGGATTCTCTTCACTGATGGATATTTGCATGCTTTTATTTAGTGCTAGCATGTAGCAGCATAGCGGCAATGCATCTTTGGATGGCAGTTCTTACAGAGACACTCACCACTGCAATTTAAGCATGCATCAACACTAATGTCTAACTAATTTTTCCATAGCAAATCGTCGAGCTAATGATCAAGTGCCCTAGTATTTTCTGTCAGATGACGCAATAAACCCTCAATAAAAAAAACAAAAATCCTTACACCCATTGCCTGACAACCGCAAACGTCAGGCATGACTGACATGAAACTGACACTGAAAACTTGTAGCAGCACGTATATTTCAACCATCGTATAGATTGATAATGACTATCTTAACAAGGCACGTATACGGTATACCTCAAATTATAATGTGACTTTGTATTCTAAAACTATTTCTATAATCTACAGGGTTCAATTTATTGTAAAAGGTTGACTTTAATAGCTCATATATACTAAGCTAAAGGTGCCACGGTAGACTAGTCTTGGTGGGTTAGAAATCCAAAGGGAGAACCCACATGCCACCTGGAGCACGAGCAACTACATACGATCTAATCTTCCACGTGGCATCGTCACTTGTAGGATATACATGGCCACCATGATCTTCCAACCTCGCTGAGCAAACCATGTCATCGGTACTGTAGATGCAGTTTCTTTGCAACCCACCGCGCCCAATAGTCGACATGTACGGTATTAAGTTCATGAAAAACTGAGTAACGCTTTAAGCAAGATGACATGATGTAGACAAATTAAACCCAATCATTGTGAATAAACCCGTTGTTTTATCCTTAATGACAACAATACAATACGTACCTCACTACCCCTTCTGTCAGGGGGTGAGGACATCGCAACATTGAACCCATCACAAAATCACCTCTCCCACTGAAGATAAATCAATCTAGTTGGCCAAACCAAGCGGATAGATCGGAGAAAATACAAAGCTATAACAATCATCCATAATAAAGTTCAGAAAAGACTCAATTACTTTCAATGAATAATCTGATCATAAACCCACAATTCAACGGATCTCAACAAACAAACCGCAAAAGAAAATTACATCGGATAGAACTCCAACAATATCGAGGAGAACATGATATTTAAGATCAAAGAGAGAGAAGAAGCCATCTAGCAACTAGCTATGGACCCATAGGTATGTGGTGAACTACTCAAGCATCATCGAAAGGCAGCAAGGATGATGTAGAAACCCTTCATGATCGATGCCCCCTCCGGTAGAGTACCAGAAAAGGCCTTTAGATGGGATCTCGGAAGAACAGAAGCTTGAGGCGGCGGAAAAAATGTTTCGAGTGGTTCTCTGGTGTTTTGGGAATATTTTTTAATTTATATAAGAGGAATTAGGTCAAACGGAGTTGCATGGGGCCCACAAGCTTAGGGGCACCCCTATCCCCTGGGGGCGCCCTATGAAGTCGGGGCTCTCCCATAGATCTTCTGGCCTCCTCCCAGCGGAAAAAATCACCGTAAAGCTTCATCGTGTTTGGACTCCATTTGTTACTGATTTTCTGAAAAGCCAAAAATAAGTAAAAAAGCATGAACTGGCACTGGGCACTTAGTTAATAGGTTAGTACAAAAAATAATACAAAATAGCATAAAAATGCATATAAAGCATCCAAGATTGATAATATAATAGCATGAAGCAATAAAAGTATTATAAATACATTGAAGACGTATCAACAGTACATATGGAACTATGCATGAAATATTTAGACTTGAGCACAAGAGACAGATGTGAGTTGGGAGAATTATCAAGTCTCCAAGCAGAGGCAAGAATAAGACGTTGGTTCATGGCTTGAAGATTCCTTATTCCCAAACTTCCCTTCTTCGTAGAAGTACATATATCCTTCCATGCCCTAAGGCAAAGACCTTTCGAAGAATTGTCCCCTTTTGATGCATGTCCACCAAAAAGTTCTCATAATAGAAGTGCGTTTGGAGATAGAATTTTTGGTTAACAAAATATTTGACATGTAATAGATGGGAATGGAAAAAAATTTATTGTTAGGTTTATTAACGACTTGCAAACATTGTCCTTTCAAAACTTATGACCTTCAAAGAAAAAATTAGTCTGAATCACTCAATACATCTCTTTTTACTGGTAATGATATTGCCATAATGATCTATGGGTACATTAAATTTACGTAATGTTTAAGTTTCATTCAAGAAACATGGATTTAGAATTCATAAATTTTAGTTTTAGCGTTTGTAACTTGTGTATCCAGATTTCATACACATATATGGGCTCTCATTAATTACAAATGCATTATAAGATTCTAGTTCATACAATTTTAAAATTAAAATACAGAATATGCCGGATAGAAAAACTCTTCAAAGAGAATAAATGACCGCACGAACACAAGCAACAAAGACAAATATCAAACACCGGAATCATTAACTATACCACATATTAAAAGCTAGTTCTTCAACAAACAAGATAGCTGCCAAGGACTACCAAGGACAAATATCAAACACCAGAATCATCAAGATGAGTTGTTCGTCATCCACCTTCAAGCATCATATTAGTATGAGAAAGGAAAAAAAGATCATCTTGTGTCCTCACGGATTGAGGCCTTCGGGATAAGAAGCCCCGCAGCAGTATAATTGGTGCAAAAAGGTCCCTTATGACGATGAAGTGTCAGTGTTGTGTCATCCAAAGAAGTTGATGACGAACGCATGTCGCTCCAAATGGCTACTTCTCCGTTGCTTGACAGATAGTGGCTGCCACCACCGTCTAGCAAACAAAATATGTATAAAAATGAGAATGCAACAAAAAAAATTAAGAATATGCAAATGATGACAAGATGAAGTAATTTAGCATACATGAGTTGCCACTTCCATCCCACTTTGAGGGCGGCCAAGCACACATATTGCTTGTGTTCATGATAGTGATTTCAAATCTTCTCCCAACACTTATATGCCTTTTTGCTCCATGCCACAAATGTGATCCATTGTTGTGGCCAACCAAGATTTAACCAACGAGATATCCTGAAAAGTTGAGAATGTCGGACCTCTTGCCTTTGCCGTCTTTGGCTTCTTTTCTTACTCGGATGGGATTTGATGTTGCCCCAACTTCAAATGAAGGGCAAGTTGGATGACCCAACTCATAGTCCATTTGGGTCAATTCATGATTGTCATTGATCATGTCGACATGTTAAAATCCTAAAATTATCAAGGTTTCCAAGAATTGATCATGTACGAAATGAACTGACGGTCTATGCAAAACATTGATCATGGCATATGCAAAGTTTGATCAAGCAAAAAGAACATACCGACTCTTGTTGTGTCATTCCATCGAACAGGTCGTGGGCACCAGGCGCCGCCGGTGCCCGTGCTTGTCCGCGCCCGAATGAGCTGCTGCGAGTGACAGACATCCACCGCCGGCCTATGCGTTGGTGGAAAGCTTTCCGGAATACCCCCAATCGACCGTTGGATCCTCCTATGTCCCAACCTGGTCCAATGACACGATCCTTGTCAGCATCTGGACGCCCCAGATGCGTGTTTAATTTAATAATTTTGTCTATAGTACATGGGCCTATATGTCTGCTTGATTGCATCTATGTATATGCTCCTGAATCCTGATATTCTCTCCTGTACACTTGGTGTAAGTTAACGATTGCTAATCATGGATCAGCCAATTATGTTTGTTCAAGTATATCCTCGAGGAAACTTACTGTACTCATGACCCAGTAATTTACAACCAACCTTACTAATTTCTATGCCAGAAGCTTACACGACCTTCATAATGTATGGCATACCCTTGTGTTTACAAGGGTGAGTGGGAGCGTCATAAAATTCCAACACGATAGACGACATACTGTCAACTGGGAATGATGTAAATTTCTTGACACGAATAAGGGTTTCATTAAAAAATAGTTTCTCGTTGAAGGACTTGGGCTAGGCATTAAACGCATTGGGCGTAAAAATCTATAAAGATAAGGTACCCAATAGGGCTAAGCCAAAATACATATTGACAAGATACTAAAGTAGTATATTATGAAAAATGCCAAGAAGAGGTTCTTGCCGGGATCACATGGAAATAGTCTTAGCAAGATTCGATGTCCCAAGACACTGATGAGAAGTGTTTGGATTATTCATGTATTCTAACCTCGTAGAGTAGGAAAGGGACGAGGACGAGATCCCCCAGTCCCGCCACTCCACCATGAACCGTGCCGAACCGTCACGCCTAGACTTGTCACGTATGCATGTGCCCCATGCATATCATTCATCATCGAAGTTCGGGGCTCAAAATCATCCTAGTCGCTAAAAAGCGGCAAATTTTGAACCAATGGCATGAAAATGTTGCTAGTTGACTTTTCTCCCCATATTATGCAAAAAAATTGTAATGCAATGTAAGCTCAAATTAGTGTTCTAATCCCTCAAATTGGGTCTGTGATTAGAGTTTATGCAACAAAAAGCTAAGAAGTAAAAAAAAAGATTTGGCGGCTGTCAATATGGCAACTCTAAGTTTGCGTTTTGCCACAGCGGCTTCTATATACTATAGTTTTATGAAGTGTGCTCCATACCGTTGGGACAAACCCTTGCCCTCGTTTTCACACTCGCTCGGATGAAGGTGGAAGAAGAAAAGGAGTGCACTGGACACAAGATTTTTCTGGGCACAAATGCTCCGCCGCACGAACGGCGCCTCGGCCACAGAAACGGCCTAATCTTTATTGGGCACATACCCAGGCTCAGCACATACCGGCACCCAGCAACACACCGTGGCCCGGCTCATATGGGCGCCACACCCACACAAGAGACTACTGGAGACTACATCTCTCCTAGCTACTCCTTCACCTGGCTACATCCACGCATGCATTGTCATGCACTAACAGCCCACAACTCTAGCTAATAGCCGCTGCCTTACGAGCCGGAATCGGAGCGTGCACACGCGCCGGACACCACTGCCACAGGCATGTCTTACTACCAACACTCATCCCCTAAGCCATGACCTCACCGTCGCCGAAGTTGTTGCAGCTTTCGTCGTTGTCATCGCCACGACTGCGGACTCGACCTGGCGCGGACGCCGGTCACCACCGTGCCTGCTTCTTCATCTCTGGCGACATACACCACTTCTCCGGCGAGACACGCGGACGTGACCCAGCCCGCGGACCTGACCTGGCGCCCTGACGCTGCTCGCACCGCCACGGACCCGACTAGGCGCACCATGCTCCGTCACACGCCTCGACGTCTGCCGTGCTCATCGCGGACTCACCGTGCGCTACCTCCGCGTCCGCCATAATAGCCGCATCGCCGCGCACCTCCATAGGCCGACACACGGCCCGGAGCTCTATGGCGCAGCCGCCGGCGAATGCCGCCATCGCCGGCAGGCCTTTGGCACGGCGAACCACGCCCAAGACAACCAAGCTCGTGATATCAAATGTTGGGACAAACCCTTGCTCTCGCTCTCACACTCGCTCGGACGAAGGTGGAAGAAGGAGAGGAGTGCACTGGACACAAGATTTTTCGGGGCACAAACGCCCCGCCACATGAACGGCGCCTCGGCTGCACGAACGACCTAATCCTTATTGGGCACATACCCAGGCTCGGCACATAGCGGCACCCGGCAACACACCGTGGCTTGGCTCATACCGGCGCCACACCCACACGAGAGACTACAGGAGACTACATCTCTCCTAGCTACTCCTCTCCCCTGGCTACATGCATGCATGCATTGTCATGGACTAACAGCCCACAAATCTAGCTAACAGCCGCTGCCTTAGAGCATCTCCAGCCGTTGCCCCCCCCCAGGACGCATAAAAATCGCCTCCTGGGGCGAGCCGGCGATACAATCGGCGCTGGGGCGGTTTTGCGCCCAGTCGTCGCCCTCAGGTTCCGAAATTGGTCCACTTATCAGCCCCATTTGGGCGAATAGAGGGCCCATATGGGCGAGAATAGGCCCATATTCGGCATGGTTCGCCGTGTCTAGGCGTTCAATTATCAACACAATTTTTTCTTATCACATATTTCATCACAGAAAAATCAAATACTTCAACAAAATAGTACAACAACAAATAGTTCAATACAAATTGTATAGTTCAACAAATAAAAACTCATATTTCATCACACGGCGTCCCCCTTGAGCCTCCATAGGTGCTCAATCAGATCTTTCAGCAGTTGATGATGCACCTGTGGGTCTCGGATCTCCTGACGCATACTGAGATACGTAGTCCAGGTTACCGGTAGCTGGTGATCAACTTCGACTAGAGGACCCTACCTGTAGTATGGTTCAGTGTCAAACACTGGGTCTTCTTGCTCGCTCTCGATGATCATGTTATGCAAGATGACACAGCAAGTCATAATCTCCCACATTTGATCTTTGGACCAGGTCTGAGCGGGGTACCGGACAACAGCAAATCGAGATTGGAGCACACCAAATGCCCGCTCGACATCCTTCCTGCAAGCCTCCTGAATCTTCGCAAACCAGGCGTTCTTGCCTCCTGCCACAGGGTTTGAGATCGTCTTCACAAATGTTGACCATCTCGGATAGATGTCGTCAGCTAGATAGTACCCCTTGTTGTAGTGCCGCCCATTGATCTCGAAGTTCACCGGAGGAGAATGACCTTCAACAAACTTGACAAAGACAAGAGAGCACTGCAGCACGTTGATGTCATTGTGAGTTCCTGGCATACCAAAGAAGGAGTGCCAAATCTAGAGGTCCTGTGTGGCCACCGCCTCAAGTACCACACTGCAACCGCCTTTGGCGCCTTTGTACATCCCCTGCCAAGCAAATGGGCAATTCTTCCATTTCCAATGCATGCAGTTGATGCTTCCAAGCATCCCAGGAAATCCTCTTGCTGCATTCTATGCTAGGATTCGAGCAGTGTCTTCCGCATTGGGTGTTCTCAAGTATTGTGGTCCAAACACTGCCACCACTGCCCGACAGAACTTGTAGAAACACTCTATGCTGGTGGACTCGGCCATGCGCCCATAGTCGTCGAGTGAATCACCGGGAGCTCCGTATGCAAGCATCCTCATCGCTGTCGTGCACTTCTGGATGGAGGTGAATCCAAGGGCGCCGGTGCAATCCATCTTGCACTTGAAGTAGTTGTCGAACTCCCGGATGGAATTCACAATCCTGAGGAAGAGCTTTCGGCTGATCCGATAACGACGCCGAAATATTTTCTCATCGTGAAGTGGAGCATCAGCGAAGTAGTCGGAGTAGAGCATGCAGTAGCCTTTGAGACAATGCCGGTTCTTTGCTTTCACCCGCCCCGCCGCCGAGCCACCTCGCCGCGGCTTTTCATTGCTCGCCAGCAGCTGGGCGAGGGCGGCGAGCACCATGAGATGCTCTTCTTCCTGGACGTCGGCCTCGGCTTCCTCCTTCAGCAGCGTGGCGAGCGCTTCCTTGTCATCCGAGTCCATCGCCGAGGTAGGCAAATCGCCGAACACCTTGCGCCCGGTGGGCGTGTACCCGCCGCTAAACTGCTCCTCCGCGGCCGAAAACGCCCAGCTGCTGTTGGAGGGGCTGCCGCGGTGAAGCGCTGCTATTTTTCCGGCGGGGAATGACTATCTAGCGGTGAAGGGCGGCGGGTGGCGCCAGGATATAGCTAGTGGCGACCGAGGGAGCGTGGGGTGGGAGGCGAGTCGGGGAAGAAAACCTTGACTTTTCCCCTGACGGTGTGGGCCAGCCGCGCTTTTCCCTTGCGTCGGAGCCCCCAATTGCTCCCCAGTGCGCCGGGTTCGGCCTGTGACCGCTGGGCGGAAAAAAGGGACGAACCGGCGATTTTCGGCGTCCTGGGGGCGCGACTGGGGCATTTTTTTTCGCA
Source organism: Aegilops umbellulata (assembly GCA_032464435.1). Lineage (NCBI taxonomy): Eukaryota > Viridiplantae > Streptophyta > Magnoliopsida > Poales > Poaceae > Aegilops > Aegilops umbellulata. The sequence goes on along the minus strand of CP136057.1, from coordinate 2,887,571 downwards.
CCGGCGCCGAAAAAGTGGCCTGAGGGGGGCTGTTGTGGGCGCGGCTGGAGATGCTCTTATGAGCCGGACCTGGAGCGTGCACACGCACCAGACACCACTGCCACAGCCGAAGTTGTTGCAGCTCTCGATGTTGTCGCTGCCACGACTGCGGACTCGACCTGGCGTGGTGACGCCGGTCACCACCGTGCCTGCTTTGCATCTCCGGTGACATACGCCACTTCTCCGGCGACACACGCGGCCGTGATCCAGCCCGCGGACCCGACCTGGCGCACCGCCATGGACCCGACCAGGCGCACTGAAGCCAGTCGCACCGTGCTCCATCACATGCCTTGACGTCCGCCGTGCTCCTCTCGGACTCACCGTGCGCCATCTCCGCGTCCACCATGACAGCCGCATCGCCGCACACCTGCATAGGCCGACACATACCGGCACCCGGCAACACACCGTGGCCCGGCTCATACCGGCGCCACACCCACACAAGAGACTACTGGAGACTACATCTCTCCTAGCTACTCCTCTCCCCTGGCTACATGCACGCATGCATTGTCATGCACTAACAGCCCATAACTCTAGCTAACAGCCGCTGCCTTACGAGCCGGACCCAGAGCGTCCATACGCGCCGGACACCACTGCCACAGGTATGGCTTACTGACAACACATACGTGCTATGAAGGTTGCCAACGTAGCGCAGTGTTAAAAAACGATTCTGCGGTCTACATCGATCCATGTGTTTCGGGTGATAAAAAACATAGTAGACTGTGCTAGAGTTGCTCTGAGAGTAGTACTAATCAGTACATGTACTAGCTGGTTGGGTTAGGTTTCATTGAGTTTCCTCGACTTGGCGTGTGCTGTTCGTGGCTTGCGTGAAACATGAGTCACTTAGTAGTACTAGTCAATGGATACGTGAAATGGAAGTTAATTTGGAAGTATATTAAGTGCATGCGGATATTAAGTAAGATATTATTTACTCCTACGTGTTATTATGTGATTAGCATTATATTTGGTATGAAATTAACTGCACGCTAAACGTGTTGAGCGCTCGACATTAAAGCAGTCTAGGTCGTTGGATTAACATGATTTGATGGCTGAGATTAATTGAATCTGCCCTTTTAGGTCTTTTTATATTGGTATAGATATAGATTATTATTAGTCATAGCCGTGTAGGCTTCCTAATTGAGTCTGGCTGCTAGTAATTTTCATCAAGGTTGCCGTGTGGACGTGTTAGTTATTAGTTTGGGAGAGGAAAAGTAGGAGTAGGAGTCCTAGGATAGTTCTAATGCGATCCGAGTAGATATACATGCCGTGGCAGACATTGAGAAGAGAAGAAAACAGAAGGTACGAGATATATACACCCTTCTGTTAAAAGTGTGTTTTCTCTTTTCTGTGACCGATCCGTGGGCGAGATCAAAGTCAAACGTCACCTACGCAACATCCAACTTGGCTGATCGGTGATGGCCGGCGAGGACGAGCAGTGGAGCGAGGACGAGGAGTTGGACGAGGAGGACCAGAAGGCTATGGCGGCCTGGGATGAGATGGTGGATCGGTTTAGGGCTGGGCAGAGGGCCAGGCTAGGCGGCGGTAAACCCATGAAACGGCTGCAACACGAGGACGTCATCTACATCCTGTCGCTGGAGAAGGACGGCAATGACTACGTCACCGGCCGCGGCCACCGGTACACGGCCGAGGAGATGAAGAGTAGGGTGGACATGGACATCAAGGGCGACGACGAGATCGATGAGCGGCAGGCCAGGGTGATGCGGCAGCTGAGTGAGAAGGGCTACGTCCAGGACGACGACTACTACGTGGGCAACGACGACGAGTACTTAGACGAGGCCAAGAAGTTGAAAGAGATACGGTGGGAGAGTCTCATGGCGCCCGTCTTGAGTCGCCGTCTTGCTCGCATGGGAGTCACCGTCGAAAACGACGACGAGGAGGAGGACTAGTATTCGGAGGAGGACTACTCGGAGCTGGGAGAGGCGGAGGGCGAGAATCCAGATGACCAACAGATACCAGCAGAATAGGGTTGATTCAGTTTGCAAAATAGTTTTTTTTACCGGTTCCGATAGCTACCCGTGAGGAATCCACCATCCATGCATGTTGTCAAGATTGGTACCGTCTGATACGCTGTAACATGTATACTCTTATTGGTGTACAGCTTTTTAAAGGGAGACCGTGGGTGTGCAGTGCTACATTTGCTCTAAAGTACTCTCTCTTTCCCCCATGGCAAAGACTAGTAAAAATTTGGATGATAGATACCTTCTGAATCAGAACTCCGTTTTTGTATTGGTGGCTCATGTTGTCCAGGTGCTCCATCTGTTTCCTTTTGATCGCCATTATAAAGTTAGTTGCCCCGTCGCCGAGGGCTGCCTCCGCGCGCTCTTCTTCTTCTTCTTCTTCTTCTTCTTCTTCTTCTTTGGAGTCAGAATCTTCCTCTGCCTCCTCATCCTCATCACCACCACCATCATCGTCGTTGTTGTCGTCGCCATCATCATTTTCTTCCGAGTTCGAGTCCGAGTCCGAGTTCGAGCCCGATTCCGAGTCCAGGTGCAAGCATGAGTATATTTCCAAGCATAAGTTGGAGTCAGCTAGTTTCGTAGCCAGGAAGTATGGCACACCTGAGATTTGCCTGATGTCTTTCGCCTCGTATCCTGATCCACTCGTTGATCTCATCCACGTTGTCGGGGTCGTTGGCCAGGCAGCCGTCGCCGGCCTCGAGCTCGAGGTAGGCCTCCTCGCCCAGCTCCTTATCCGAGCCTGACGTAAAAGCACGCCCCCTTTTACGTTCAGCACGTGTCCTAGTAGTAGTGTTCCTATTACACTGAGCATTGCCGGTTGATTAGTTTAGGAAAGTGACAGCACGTGTCCTAGTAGTAGTGTTCCTATTACACTGATGTATTAGACGTGTATGTCTAGTCCGACTAGAGACTTTTTTTTTTGAGACATAGTCCGACTAGAGACTGGGAGTCGTTTTTAGTTTTGCCTTCGTTGGGCTGTGTCCGAGACTCCGAGTAGCTTTTGGGGTCCAAAAGCAAGTACGAGTAAGGTCATATGTCGGTTGGTTTGTACATATATCTATGCACCGTATGCAGATTGAACCAGAAAATTATTAAGGAACAAAAAAGAGAAAAGCAAAGGATATGATACGGGTCCTTGGCTATCTGATTTTTATGGGTGTGCATTTGTGTGTTTTGATGTAATTAATCTTGTAGGTGAAACCTGGCAATATTGTACCGAAGTAACCCACGGATAGTCCAAGACGGGAGACATAGTCTGAGCTCGAGCAGTGGTAGGGGGAGGAGGGAAAGCCTTGGAAGGAACAAGAAGAACATCATATGTTGGAGAGATTGGGGAGATCGAGAAAAATCAGGCGCCCTATAGGAGCTTCTATATAACTTTAACTAGACAATACCGCGCGCGTTGCAGCGGGATGGTAATGGTAGTTTAATAAACAATTTGGAAGACTGAGGCACACCGTAAGAAGAAAACAAGTAAGTCCCATCCCGCCTCGTTGTTGTCCCTATCTCGGCACTGACGTTGTCCACGATCATAGCAAATTCAGTGCCATCATCTTCCCACACCAACGTCAGTGTCCGAACCTTTAGGTGTTTACAGACGTACATTATCCACGTTGGTCTGGGTTCTGCGGAAGAGATCGAGCAAGAAAAGAAAAAAAATCATGAAACCTCGTCCGGTGATGAGGTCATTGCTATTTATTAGAAAAACTCACGTAAGAAGGACATGTTAAGGTTGTGACTCAATGTTTCACGGCCTAAAACCGCACGTATGTGTGTCGGGAAAGGATCAAATATATTATTATATACAAAAGTTCATCGAAAGTACAAAGCATCTTAATTGAACATAATAAAATTACATCAAGATTCGAGACCACCAAACATACCACCACAATGAGACGTCGACGCGCCGTTGTCGCCGCCCCTCTACCAAAGCCGGCTTGACCTTGTCGATGGCAGCCGGAAAGTCTTCGTGCACATGCCCATAAGGACCAGCGTCCGAGAGCCGTAATCATCGCCGTTGAACACTTGCATAAATCTGAAGCACCTGACATCAAATCTCGCCAGATGATCGAGAAGTCCAAACCTCACTATTCCAAGGTGGCAGCAGGAATCTACACCGAAACTCCGTCGACTACAACCAGACGGACGAACTCAAGAACGGTCGGAGGACCTTAAAAAACCTAACCTAAACTACTAACCGAAGTGAAGGCACCAGGATTCCCCTCCCTGTCATCGACTACCGGAGCGGCAGGTAGATGGGAGGCGAATCCACTAGCTTGCCGAGACGCCGTTGAAGTCTGAAGGGGAGAGTTTACCCTAGCCGCCTAGTGATAGAGGAGGAAAGCAAGAGGGTCGAAAACAATATTCATGGAAGCAACTGAAGAGCCACGCAACGACCGTGTGCGTTGCCGTCGCCGGCCGGCGCATCTTCATGCTTGCACGGGGTGTCGTTGCCGCCGCTGCATACGCATGTCTTCTCACATGTGTACGTGCTCTGTAGCGAACCATGCCGCCGTGGGCGCGCCTCTCCCGCTTCCGTCTCTTGTCGTCTGCCCTCTCGATGGTCTTCTATTTCTATACGTATATGTTGACCAAGACTTCGGGTATTCGGGTATGTACGCACGCGAGCTTGCCGGTATACAAGTTCTACAAATACATAATTGTGTAATATGTATCTAGGGCTAGCTATGTCTAGACTAAAAAAAAAAGGAAGTGGCCAGGACGTGGGTGTGCATGCACAAATAGTAGTTGCACCATGATTTCATGCAAATGCATGTACAAATATGTGCGTGCATGTCCTATGCAATGGTATTTTACCTTCGCATCAAAACTTCACTTTGTATGTATATCCTGCAATAAATCTCATCATCTCTATTCCTAATGTCTGAGTTGGTTGAATAGTACGGGTAATTTTCATCCCACCACTTTCAACCGTTTTATTTCGCTGGTTTTTTTTCGTCTGATTTATTTTCGTCCCACCTCCCACCGTCATATCCTCATGTTGATTTTTTTACCATCCCAAAATAAACTTTCCTAACCTTTTCAAACTTTCCTAACCAAATATGTTGCAAATAGGCAGGATCCAATAGCACTTACCAAACAATAAAATTCCAGCTTCATTAGCAATCAATTCCAAATCTTACCTTTCCTAATTTATTGATCTTCGCCTTTTCTAACAACAAACTTTCCTAATGGCACAGTTCCTACATCGTTCGTTCGTTCGTCCCTCCTCCCCTTCTCATCGATCGCAACTCCCTCCCTCACCCCCATCGATTTTTATTCCCGTGGAGCAGGTGAAAAAAACCGAAAAAAAATCGTGTGATGAAACATAATCCTTCCCACGCTCACACCCTACCCTATTACCCTCTCGCCTACAACGCCGCCCCCGTTCCCCACGGACGCCATGGCGGCCGCAGCCTTCCGATCCTCCTCTGAACGCATCGCCGCCTGCGACACCGCCTAACCACGCTCTCCACTGGTGCCGCGATGGCCGCGGCCTCCACTCAGATTCATCCGTCGTTGACCCCATATCCTCCCTCACGACGGGATCCGGCCTCCACCACTGTGCATGGGTACAACGAGATATCGGGATCCACCACTCCTCAACCGCCGCTCGACCTCCACGACCGCGCCTCGCCAATGCTTGGTTCCCCGCATCCCGCCCTTCATCGATATGGACTCGTGCTATTCGACCCCATGGTGCCGTGCTGGACGCGTGCTCCGCGGTCCTCCCCTCCCTTCATGGTCTCGTAGAGCCAATGGACGATGGCGAGCCCTGGGCCCCTGGCACGGACGCGTGGGCTGCTGCTGTTCTGGCTGGTAAGTTTTTCATTGATTTCTACAGTGCAGGCTGCAGGCATGAACTATGTATATAAATGATGAATGGGTGCTGCCTTGAACCATCAGCAGATTAGCGTTGCTTGCATTGATCACGTTTGCCCTGGACATCCTGCTTAACGTCGACGACGGTGGCAAGACCAGCAGGCTTGAGATAATCACGCTCCCGCTCGCTCGGCCTCCTACCCCGCACGGGACGAGATCGGCACAGTGATGGTAACAGCGCCGACGAGGTCACCCTCTCCTTCGCAGCTTCTCCTCTGACCTTGTCGCTCCTCTATCTCAGTCGACCACTTGCAGGTCGCCGAGTCCTTCCGCGCATTTGACCGAGGCAACGGAGGATGCATCTCAACTGCCCAGCTTGTGCGCTCCATGGTGCCATTAGCCCATTACAAGTGGCTGGAGGAATGGTGTATGCTCACAAGGCGCGTCATCCTTCTATAAAATTCTGGCTATATGTGCATTGCCTCATTGGTTCTAATTTAGTTGTGCTGGTATATCTGGGTTCCTATATGCCAAGTTGTTTCACCGGACAAGAATCCCACGAACCTTAATGTGGTGCAGAAGTTTCAGGTGCATCATTCTCTTCTGCTCTATTGCGTCGTGTGCTCCATGCCTGTACCGTATGATTCAGGAGTGCCCAGTGACAAAATGTGTAATATTTGTAGAGTCGATGCTCTAGGTGAGGGACAATCCTCGCAATGGTTTCCAGTTATGTGAACAAGCTTTTTAAAAATGATCAAGTCAAGAAAGAAATCTTTCATGGTCGTACCTTATTTCATTCGTGGGATTTAGAGGGCTACTAGCTCGCTATGATTAGACACTTAATTTGTTTGCTGTTGAACTAAGTTTGATATTTCCCGCAAAAAAAAAACTAAGTTTTGTATGGTGTACGAAGCCCCAAGTTATCTTGTAAAAAGGATTCTTATGATAAGCGTTTAAAGCAACTTCTGAACTTTTATATAGATATTTAAGTGCCAACACCATATTTTGTTATGACACAGGAAACCCAAGTTTTGAGGCCACAGATTTACCTTCGATGTTGCATGTGCATTACTCACTTTAGCCAATCGTCCTACCGTTGTGCTTTTATTTGAAGTTCACTGAATTTCTTGCAATGACATTTCAGGGATGATGCGATCGACCCAACTGTTAGCTTTGGAATGCATTTTGGGGTCGACTCATGAAGACGATGGCTAGCTTGCACCAACATTTGTAGCTTCTATATAAATGATTCAGATTGTCTACAAGCAAGGAAAATGATTATAGGGAATAAAAAGGTACGCGCTGCTCCATAATACCCAGTTATTGTCAGCAAACTTGCTTGTACGCCATGCAACGACGACAGGTGGATGAACATGCAGTTCAACGACGGCGATTCAAGCACTGACGCGGGTGACCTGGCGATTTGACACCACAGACTCAAACCTATGCCAGCAGCATCGAGGAAGGTGTGGAGCTCCTGGCCTCCTAAGGACGCCGCCAGGCTCGTCTCCGTAGCCCGCCATGGTTGCAGTATAGAAGAAACCCTTACTCCCACATGTGTCCCTTTTTTCCTCCGTGTTGCTTCTATGGATCAAAACCCTAGCAAACTCCTCTCCAAGCACGCAATTGATTCCGTTCGTATACATCTGACGGTTTAATGAAGATGCAACAAATTTTATTTTGTAGTTTTGCTTGTGGAGGTGATTGTCATTGAAAAGCATAATTTTTTTTAATGGATGTTACTTGCCAACTCGGATGGCTCTTTATATATTTAAAATTGTTTGTAAACCATGGATGAGACTTCATTGTTTGCAAAATATGGATTAGGTTTATTTCAGCATTGGCAGTGTGGAAATTGACATGAGATGCATTGTACTGTTGCTTGTTCTTTGGCCAATCAATAACATAATTCTCTATTTTCTATGTGTCTCTGTTGAACTCGTACGGGTTTTGCAAGTACGTAGAGATAATAATATGCAGATTCAGTGATATATATGCAGAATGTTTGTTTTTGCTCTTTTCGTAATTATGCAGATCAACAATACATCTTCCGGTAAATGTGTTAATCCTAATAAATCGTGGACAGTTGCTGATTCTAGATATTTATAGAAGCTAATAAGTTGCATCCTTGAGTAATATGAGAGAATTAAGATTTTGATGGAGGTAAACCTATCCAACACGGTACACAAGCTCTTGTTAGTTGAACTATTTTAAAATTTGGACTTCTCAGGTTTGAAACTTTTATACCGGAGCTAAACCTATCCAGCATGTTCGTGAACCTGAAGCCACTTGCATGGTTGTCAAAAGAACTAGAGGGAGCAAAACCTATCCAGCGTGTTCGTGAACCTGAAGCCACTTGCATGGTTATCAAAAGGACTAGAGGTAAATTGCTTGGTACTTGGGGTGTTATGTTACTGCTATTAGTCATTGCTTGTGAACTGAACCCCCCCTCCCTCCCATGACGCCCCGCGAGCGCATCAGGGGGGGGGGGGGGGCAGATCTGCCGTCGGCGCTAGCTTTCCCCAACGTCCTTCCATCCTCCTCGCTGCTGCCAGAGGGCGTATGCCGGGCGAAGCCCATGCGGCGCTAGCAGCGGCGGGGCTTCTCTCCTTCCTCCCCTGGTCGGGATCTCGGCGGTGCGAGCCGCCGCTCGTGGGGGATTTGGGTCCATCGGTGGCGATGCATGGATCCGGTGGCGGTGCAGCTCCGCGGCGACGCGGTACGGGTCTGGCCAAGAGGGTCTCGTCTGGAGCGCTAGGGCTTGCGGTGGCGGCGGCGGCCACTGATGGAGAGGGCGCCTCTCCTTCCTCTTGGGGGGGGGGGAGGGGGGGAGGTGTTGTGGTGCGCCGTCTTGGCCCTGCTGGGTGGCGAGGCGGCGGCGGGCGTGGTCCCGATCTGAAGATAGTGGCTGCTCCGGCGCTTGTTTTTCTCTGCCAGCAGGTTGTGGGTTTCCCCCCGGGCATCCTGCTTGGATGGTTGGCGCTGCAATGGAGGTGCGGGCTCAGGGTCAGGGGAAACCCTTGACTGGTAGTGCCAGTTGGCAGTCACGATGCAGGCGACGCTCTCGGCTCTCGGCGCCGTTTCTCCCTCTGGTGGGCGACATCGAGACCGTCTCCCAGCCCTCCACCCCCTGGTCTCGGGCGGCAAAAACCTAAAATCTCTTGATTGGGTGGTGACGGCGCATCGGCATCGGTTACTTTGTGAAAGTACCACCTTGGGAGTCCAGGGGGTTCAGGGGCTCAACGCGGTGGTGCTCTGCCAATTCTTCGGTAGTGTTCCTGCTCGGCAGTCGTGTGGGCTTCTTGGTCTTGGCCGGAGACCATGGCGGCGTATGTTTTCCTATGAGAGGAACGACGTCCTTCGATTCAAGACAAGAGGGCAGGGGTGCCCTCTTCGGAGGCAACGACGGAAGGTGGGACAACAGGGACCCTTGGGAGTTGATGGAGCGTAGCTTTCCTCCTGTGATGAATTGCCCCCTTGTCGCGGTCGCGTTGTTGGCATGATCTGAGGCCAGTGTTTGCTGTTCTATAGTGTTTGTATTTTGTCAATTTTATTTTTCTTTTCTTTTCCTTTCTTGTTGCTTGGTGGTTGCTTTATATATAAAGTGAGGTGAAAGCCTTTTTTGATAAAAAAAATGTAATGAATTGACCCTTATGTTGCAAGGTATGTACTTACTGATATATTTTTGTTTTTATACTTCCTTGCGAGCGTGTAGTTTTAAAAAGAACAACACAAAGAATACATAATCTGAGACGCAACTTTGGATATCAGTATAAAAAGTTTTGCCATGGAGTTTTTTTGCACCATGCTTCCTTTTGCCGCTTTTGTTGTGTTCTTTGTTCTTTTCTTTTTTATTAGAAATAAAAGCCAGCGTGCCAAAAAATGTTGGTTTAAGCCCTGGCCGTCTTCAGTTGAAAACATTAATTAGCCTACTTTTTTATCACTTTTGGAGGATCTGTCATTTTGAGAAAGTCATTATCTCAACTGCAAGCAGGCAGTTTTGCCATAGATGTAGGACGATCCGGTTCTTTTAGACTCCATGTTTTTGGATAGGTACTATATATTTTGAATTTCTTTCGTAAACGAATATGGAGAATGGGAGAGGATTTGCTGTTATAAAAATTCACTTGTGCATGTGGAGTTTTTTATTCAAGATCCTATTGTTGTTTGTCCTCTCCTTCCTCTTGGGGGGAGGGGGGTCGGTGTTGTGGTGCGCCGTCTTGGCCCTGCTGGGTGGCGAGGCGGCGGCGGGCGTGGTCCCGATCTGAAGATAGTGGCTGCTCCGGCGCCTGTTTTTCTCTGCCAGCAGGTTGTGGGTTCCCCCCAGGGCATCCTACTTGGATGGTTGGCGCTGCAATAGAGGTGCGGGCTCAGGGTCAGGGGAAACCCTTGACTGGTAGTGCCAGTTGGCAGTCACGATGCAGGCGACGCTCTCGGCTCTCGGCGCTGTTTCTCCCTCTGGTGGGCGACATCGAGACCGTCTCCCCGCCCTCCACCCCCTGGTCCTGGGCGGCAAAAACCTAAAATCTCTTGATTGGGTGGTAACGGCGCATCGGCATCGGTTACTTTGTGAAAGTACCACCTTGGGAGTCCAGGGGGTTCAGGGGCTCAACGCGGTGGTGCTCTGCCAATTCTTCGGTAGTGTTCCTGCTCGGCAGTCGTGTGGGCTTCTTGGTCTTGGCCGGAGACCATGGCGGCGTATGTTTTCCTATGAGAGGAACGGCGTCCTTCGATTCAAGACAAGAGGGCAGGGGTGCCCTCTTCGGAGGCAACGACGGAAGGTGGGACAACAGGGACCCTTGGGAGTTGATGGAGCGTAGCTTTCCTCCTGTGATGAATTGCCCCCTTGTCGCGGTCGCGTTGTTGGCATGATCTGAGGCCAGTGTTTGCTGTTCTATAGTGTTTGTATCTTGTCAATTTTATTTTTATTTTCTTTTCCTTTCTTGTTGCTTGGTGGTTGCTTTATATATAAAGTGAGGTGAAAGCCTTTTTTGATAAAAAAAATGTAATGAATTGACCCTTATGTTGCAAGGTATGTACTTACTGATATATTTTTGTTTTTATACTTCCTTGCGAGCGTGTAGTTTTAAAAAGAACAACACAAAGAATACATAATCTGAGCCGCAACTTTGGATATCAGTATAAAAAGTTTTGCCATGGAGTTTTTTTTGCACCATGCTTCCTTTTGCCGCTTTTGTTGTGTTCTTTGTTCTTTTCTTTTTTATTAGAAATAAAAGTCAGCGTGCCAAAAAATGTTGGTTTAAGCCCTGGCCGTCTTCAGTTGAAAACATTAATTAGCCTACTTTTTTGTCACTTTTGGAGGATCTGTCATTTTGAGAAAGTCATTATCTCAACTGCAAGCAGGCAGTTTTGCCATAGATGTAGGACGATCCGGTTCTTTTAGACTCCATGTTTTTGGATTGGTACTATATATTTTGAATTTCTTTCGTAAACGAATGTGGAGAATGGGAGAGGATTTGCTGTTATAAAAATTCACTTGTGCATGTGGAGTTTTTTATTCAAGATCCTATTGTTGTTTGTCCTCTCCTTCCTCTTGGGGGGAGGGGGGTCGGTGTTGTGGTGCGCCGTCTTGGCCCTGCTGGGTGGCGAGGCGGCGGCGGGCGTGGTCCCGATCTGAAGATAGTGGCTGCTCCGGCGCCTGTTTTTCTCTGCCAGCAGGTTGTGGGTTTCCCCCCGGGCATCCTGCTTGGATGGTTGGCGCTGCAATGGAGGTGCGGGCTCAGGGTCAGGGGAAACCCTTGACTGGTAGTGCCAGTTGGCAGTCACGATGCAGGCGACGCTCTCGGCTCTCGGCGCTGTTTCTCCCTCTGGTGGGCGACATCGAGACCGTCTCCCCGCCCTCCACCCCCTGGTCCCGGGCGGCAAAAACCTAAAATCTCTTGATTGGGTGGTGACGGCGCATCGGCATCGGTTACTTTGTGAAAGTACCACCTTGGGAGTCCAGGGGGTTCAGGGGCTCAACGCGGTGGTGCTCTGCCAATTCTTCGGTAGTGTTCCTGCTCGGAAGTCATGTGGGCTTCTTGGTCTTGGCCGGAGACCATGGCGGCGTATGTTTTCCTATGAGAGGAACGGCGTCCTTCGATTCAAGACAAGAGGGCAGGGGTGCCCTCTTCGGAGGCAACGACGGAAGGTGGGACAACAGGGACCCTTGGGAGTTGATGGAGCGTAGCTTTCCTCCTGTGATGAATTGCCCCCTTGTCGCGGTCGCGTTGTTGGCATGATCTGAGGCCAGTGTTTGCTGTTCTATAGTGTTTGTATCTTGTCAATTTTATTTTTCTTTTCTTTTCCTTTCTTGTTGCTTGGTGGTTGCTTTATATATAAAGTGAGGTGAAAGCCTTTTTTCATAAAAAAATGTAATGAATTGACCCTTATGTTGCAAGGTATGTACTTACTGATATATTTTTGTTTTTATACTTCCTTGCGAGCGGGTAGTTTTAAAAAGAACAACACAAAGAATACATAATCTGAGACGCAACTTTGGATATCAGTATAAAAAGTTTTGCCATGGAGTTTTTTTGCACCATGCTTCCTTTTGCCGCTTTTGTTGTGTTCTTTGTTCTTTTCTTTTTTATTAGAAATAAAAGTCAGCGTGCCAAAAAATGTTGGTTTAAGCCCTGGCCGTCTTCAGTTGAAAACATTAATTAGCCTACTTTTTTATCACTTTTGGAGGATCTGTCATTTTGAGAAAGTCATTATCTCAACTGCAAGCAGGCAGTTTTGCCATAGATGTAGGACGATCCGGTTCTTTTAGACTCCATGTTTTTGGATTGGTACTATATATTTTGAATTTCTTTCGTAAACGAATGTGGAGAATGGGAGAGGATTTGCTGTTATAAAAATTCACTTGTGCATGTGGAGTTTTTTATTCAAGATCCTATTGTTGTTTGTCCTCTCCTTCCTCTTGGGGGGAGGGGGGTCGGTGTTGTGGTGCGCCGTCTTGGCCCTGCTGGGTGGCGAGGCGGCGGCGGGCGTGGTCCCGATCTGAAGATAGTGGCTGCTCCGGCGCCTGTTTTTCTCTGCCAGCAGGTTGTGGGTTTCCCCCAGGGCATCCTGCTTGGATGGTTGGCGCTGCAATGGAGGTGCGGGCTCAGGGTCAGGGGAAACCCTTGACTGGTAGTGCCAGTTGGCAGTCACGATGCAGGCGACGCTCTCGGCTCTCGGCGCTGTTTCTCCCTCTGGTGGGCGACATCGAGACCGTCTCCCCGCCCTCCACCCCCTGGTCCCGAGCGGCAAAAACCTAAAATCTCTTGATTGGGTGGTGACGGCGCATCGGCATCGGTTACTTTGTGAAAGTACCACCTTGGGAGTCCAGGGGGTTCAGGGGCTCAACGCGGTGGTGCTCTGCCAATTCTTCGGTAGTGTTCCTGCTCGGCAGTCGTGTGGGCTTCTTGGTCTTGGCCGGAGACCATGGCGGCGTATGTTTTCCTATGAGAGGAACGGCGTCCTTCGATTCAAGACAAGAGGGCAGGGGTGCCCTCTTCGGAGGCAACGACGGAAGGTGGGACAACAGGGACCCTTGGGAGTTGATGGAGCGTAGCTTTCCTCCTGTGATGAATTGCCCCCTTGTCGCGGTCGCGTTGTTGGCATGATCTGAGGCCAGTGTTTGCTGTTCTATAGTGTTTGTATCTTGTCAATTTTATTTTTATTTTCTTTTCCTTTCTTGTTGCTTGGTGGTTGCTTTATATATAAAGTGAGGTGAAAGCCTTTTTTGATAAAAAAATGTAATGAATTGACCCTTATGTTGCAAGGTATGTACTTACTGATATATTTTTGTTTTTATACTTCCTTGCGAGCGTGTAGTTTTAAAAAGAACAACACAAAGAATACATAATCTGAGCCGCAACTTTGGATATCAGTATAAAAAGTTTTGCCATGGAGTTTTTTTTGCACCATGCTTCCTTTTGCCGCTTTTGTTGTGTTCTTTGTTCTTTTCTTTTTTATTAGAAATAAAAGTCAGCGTGCCAAAAAATGTTGGTTTAAGCCCTGGCCGTCTTCAGTTGAAAACATTAATTAGCCTACTTTTTTGTCACTTTTGGAGGATCTGTCATTTTGAGAAAGTCATTATCTCAACTGCAAGCAGGCAGTTTTGCCATAGATGTAGGACGATCCGGTTCTTTTAGACTCCATGTTTTTGGATTGGTACTATATATTTTGAATTTCTTTCGTAAACGAATGTGGAGAATGGGAGAGGATTTGCTGTTATAAAAATTCACTTGTGCATGTGGAGTTTTTTATTCAAGATCCTATTGTTGTTTGTCCTCTCCTTCCTCTTGGGGGGAGGGGGGTCGGTGTTGTGGTGCGCCGTCTTGGCCCTGCTGGGTGGCGAGGCGGCGGCGGGCGTGGTCCCGATCTGAAGATAGTGGCTGCTCCGGCGCCTGTTTTTCTCTGCCAGCAGGTTGTGGGTTTCCCCCCGGGCATCCTGCTTGGATGGTTGGCGCTGCAATGGAGGTGCGGGCTCAGGGTCAGGGGAAACCCTTGACTGGTAGTGCCAGTTGGCAGTCACGATGCAGGCGACGCTCTCGGCTCTCGGCGCTGTTTCTCCCTCTGGTGGGCGACATCGAGACCGTCTCCCCGCCCTCCACCCCCTGGTCCCGGGCGGCAAAAACCTAAAATCTCTTGATTGGGTGGTGACGGCGCATCAGCATCGGTTACTTTGTGAAAGTACCACCTTGGGAGTCCAGGGGGTTCAGGGGCTCAACGCGGTGGTGCTCTGCCAATTCTTCGGTAGTGTTCCTGCTCGGAAGTCATGTGGGCTTCTTGGTCTTGGCCGGAGACCATGGCGGCGTATGTTTTCCTATGAGAGGAACGGCGTCCTTCGATTCAAGACAAGAGGGCAGGGGTGCCCTCTTCGGAGGCAACGACGGAAGGTGGGACAACAGGGACCCTTGGGAGTTGATGGAGCGTAGCTTTCCTCCTGTGATGAATTGCCCCCTTGTCGCGGTCGCGTTGTTGGCATGATCTGAGGCCAGTGTTTGCTGTTCTATAGTGTTTGTATCTTGTCAATTTTATTTTTCTTTTCTTTTCCTTTCTTGTTGCTTGGTGGTTGCTTTATATATAAAGTGAGGTGAAAGCCTTTTTTCATAAAAAAATGTAATGAATTGACCCTTATGTTGCAAGGTATGTACTTACTGATATATTTTTGTTTTTATACTTCCTTGCGAGCGGGTAGTTTTAAAAAGAACAACACAAAGAATACATAATCTGAGACGCAACTTTGGATATCAGTATAAAAAGTTTTGCCATGGAGTTTTTTTGCACCATGCTTCCTTTTGCCGCTTTTGTTGTGTTCTTTGTTCTTTTCTTTTTTATTAGAAATAAAAGCCAGCGTGCCAAAAAATGTTGGTTTAAGCCCTGGCCGTCTTCAGTTGAAAACATTAATTAGCCTACTTTTTTATCACTTTTGGAGGATCTGTCATTTTGAGAAAGTCATTATCTCAACTGCAAGCAGGCAGTTTTGCCATAGATGTAGGACGATCCGGTTCTTTTAGACTCCATGTTTTTGGATTGGTACTATATATTTTGAATTTCTTTCGTAAACGA
The DNA here is from genome assembly GCA_032464435.1 of Aegilops umbellulata. Lineage (NCBI taxonomy): Eukaryota > Viridiplantae > Streptophyta > Magnoliopsida > Poales > Poaceae > Aegilops > Aegilops umbellulata. The sequence continues at coordinate 2,872,173 of CP136057.1, read as the reverse complement.
ATGTGGAGAATGGGAGAGGATTTGCTGTTATAAAAATTCACTTGTGCATGTGGAGTTTTTTATTCAAGATCCTATTGTTGTTTGTCCTCTCCTTCCTCTTGGGGGGAGGGGGGTCGGTGTTGTGGTGCGCCGTCTTGGCCCTGCTGGGTGGCGAGGCGGCGGCGGGCGTGGTCCCGATCTGAAGATAGTGGCTGCTCCGGCGCCTGTTTTTCTCTGCCAGCAGGTTGTGGGTTTCCCCCAGGGCATCCTGCTTGGATGGTTGGCGCTGCAATGGAGGTGCGGGCTCAGGGTCAGGGGAAACCCTTGACTGGTAGTGCCAGTTGGCAGTCACGATGCAGGCGACGCTCTCGGCTCTCGGCGCTGTTTCTCCCTCTGGTGGGCGACATCGAGACCGTCTCCCCGCCCTCCACCCCCTGGTCCCGAGCGGCAAAAACCTAAAATCTCTTGATTGGGTGGTGACGGCGCATCGGCATCGGTTACTTTGTGAAAGTACCACCTTGGGAGTCCAGGGGGTTCAGGGGCTCAACGCGGTGGTGCTCTGCCAATTCTTCGGTAGTGTTCCTGCTCGGCAGTCGTGTGGGCTTCTTGGTCTTGGCCGGAGACCATGGCGGCGTATGTTTTCCTATGAGAGGAACGGCGTCCTTCGATTCAAGACAAGAGGGCAGGGGTGCCCTCTTCGGAGGCAACGACGGAAGGTGGGACAACAGGGACCCTTGGGAGTTGATGGAGCGTAGCTTTCCTCCTGTGATGAATTGCCCCCTTGTCGCGGTCGCGTTGTTGGCATGATCTGAGGCCAGTGTTTGCTGTTCTATAGTGTTTGTATCTTGTCAATTTTATTTTTCTTTTCTTTTCCTTTCTTGTTGCTTGGTGGTTGCTTTATATATAAAGTGAGGTGAAAGCCTTTTTTCATAAAAAAATGTAATGAATTGACCCTTATGTTGCAAGGTATGTACTTACTGATATATTTTTGTTTTTATACTTCCTTGCGAGCGGGTAGTTTTAAAAAGAACAACACAAAGAATACATAATCTGAGACGCAACTTTGGATATCAGTATAAAAAGTTTTGCCATGTAGTTTTTTTGCACCATGCTTCCATTTGCCGCTTTTGTTGTGTTCTTTGTTCTTTTCTTTTTTATTAGAAATAAAAGTCAGCGTGCCAAAAAATGTTGGTTTAAGCCCTGGCCGTCTTCAGTTGAAAACATTAATTAGCCTACTTTTTTATCACTTTTGGAGGATCTGTCATTTTGAGAAAGTCATTATCTCAACTGCAAGCAGGCAGTTTTGCCATAGATGTAGGACGATCCGGTTCTTTTAGACTCCATGTTTTTGGATTGGTACTATATATTTTGAATTTCTTTCGTAAACGAATGTGGAGAATGGGAGAGGATTTGCTGTTATAAAAATTCACTTGTGCATGTGGAGTTTTTTATTCAAGATCCTATTGTTGTTTGTCCTCTCCTTCCTCTTGGGGGGAGGGGGGTCGGTGTTGTGGTGCGCCGTCTTGGCCCTGCTGGGTGGCGAGGCGGCGGCGGGCGTGGTCCCGATCTGAAGATAGTGGCTGCTCCGGCGCCTGTTTTTCTCTGCCAGCAGGTTGTGGGTTTCCCCCAGGGCATCCTGCTTGGATGGTTGGCGCTGCAATGGAGGTGCGGGCTCAGGGTCAGGGGAAACCCTTGACTGGTAGTGCCAGTTGGCAGTCACGATGCAGGCGACGCTCTCGGCTCTCGGCGCTGTTTCTCCCTCTGGTGGGCGACATCGAGACCGTCTCCCCGCCCTCCACCCCCTGGTCCCGAGCGGCAAAAACCTAAAATCTCTTGATTGGGTGGTGACGGCGCATCGGCATCGGTTACTTTGTGAAAGTACCACCTTGGGAGTCCAGGGGGTTCAGGGGCTCAACGCGGTGGTGCTCTGCCAATTCTTCGGTAGTGTTCCTGCTCGGCAGTCGTGTGGGCTTCTTGGTCTTGGCCGGAGACCATGGCGGCGTATGTTTTCCTATGAGAGGAACGGCGTCCTTCGATTCAAGACAAGAGGGCAGGGGTGCCCTCTTCGGAGGCAACGACGAAAGGTGGGACAACAGGGACCCTTGGGAGTTGATGGAGCGTAGCTTTCCTCCTGTGATGAATTGCCCCCTTGTCGCGGTCGCGTTGTTGGCATGATCTGAGGCCAGTGTTTGCTGTTCTATAGTGTTTGTATCTTGTCAATTTTATTTTTATTTTCTTTTCCTTTCTTGTTGCTTGGTGGTTCCTTTATATATAAAGTGAGGTGAAAGCCTTTTTTGATAAAAAAAAATGTAATGAATTGACCCTTATGTTGCAAGGTATGTACTTACTGATATATTTTTGTTTTTATACTTCCTTGCGAGGGTGTAGTTTTAAAAAGAACAACACAAAGAATACATAATCTGAGACGCAACTTTGGATATCAGTATAAAAAGTTTTGCCATGGAGTTTTTTTTGCACCATGCTTCCTTTTGCCGCTTTTGTTGTGTTCTTTGTTCTTTTCTTTTTTATTAGAAATAAAAGTCAGCGTGCCAAAAAATGTTGGTTTAAGCCCTGGCCGTCTTCAGTTGAAAACATTAATTAGCCTACTTTTTTGTCACTTTTGGAGGATCTGTCATTTTGAGAAAGTCATTATCTCAACTGCAAGCAGGCAGTTTTGCCATAGATGTAGGACGATCCGGTTCTTTTAGACTCCATGTTTTTGGATTGGTACTATATATTTTGAATTTCTTTCGTAAACGAATGTGGAGAATGGGAGAGGATTTGCTGTTATAAAAATTCACTTGTGCATGTGGAGTTTTTTATTCAAGATCCTATTGTTGTTTGTCCTCTCCTTCCTCTTGGGGGGAGGGGGGGTCGGTGTTGTGGTGCGCCGTCTTGGCCCTGCTGGGTGGCGAGGCGGCGGCGGGCGTGGTCCCGATCTGAAGATAGTGGCTGCTCCGGCGCCTGTTTTTCTCTGCCAGCAGGTTGTGGGTTTCCCCCCGGGCATCCTGCTTGGATGGTTGGCGCTGCAATGGAGGTGCGGGCTCAGGGTCAGGGGAAACCCTTGACTGGTAGTGCCAGTTGGCAGTCACGATGCAGGCGACGCTCTCGGCTCTCGGCGCTGTTTCTCCCTCTGGTGGGCGACATCGAGACCGTCTCCCCGCCCTCCACCCCCTGGTCCCGGGCGGCAAAAACCTAAAATCTCTTGATTGGGTGGTGACGGCGCATCAGCATCGGTTACTTTGTGAAAGTACCACCTTGGGAGTCCAGGGGGTTCAGGGGCTCAACGCGGTGGTGCTCTGCCAATTCTTCGGTAGTGTTCCTGCTCGGAAGTCGTGTGGGCTTCTTGGTCTTGGCCGGAGACCATGGCGGCGTATGTTTTCCTATGAGAGGAACGACGTCCTTCGATTCAAGACAAGAGGGCAGGGGTGCCCTCTTCGGAGGCAACGACGGAAGGTGGGACAACAGGGACCCTTGGGAGTTGATGGAGCGTAGCTTTCCTCCTGTGATGAATTGCCCCCTTGTCGCGGTCGCGTTGTTGGCATGATCTGAGGCCAGTGTTTGCTGTTCTATAGTGTTTGTATCTTGTCAATTTTATTTTTCTTTTCTTTTCCTTTCTTGTTGCTTGGTGGTTGCTTTATATATAAAGTGAGGTGAAAGCCTTTTTTGATAAAAAAATGTAATGAATTGACCCTTATGTTGCAAGGTATGTACTTACTGATATATTTTTGTTTTTATACTTCCTTGCGAGCGGGTAGTTTTAAAAAGAACAACACAAAGAATACATAATCTGAGACGCAACCTTGGATATCAGTATAAAAAGTTTTGCCATGGAGTTTTTTTGCACCATGCTTCCTTTTGCCGCTTTTGTTGTGTTCTTTGTTCTTTTCTTTTTTATTAGAAATAAAAGTCAGCGTGCCAAAAAATGTTGGTTTAAGCCCTGGCCGTCTTCAGTTGAAAACATTAATTACCCTACTTTTTTATCACTTTTGGAGGATCTGTCATTTTGAGAAAGTCATTATCTCAACTGCAAGCAGGCAGTTTTGCCATAGATGTAGGACGATCCGGTTCTTTTAGACTCCATGTTTTTGGATTGGTACTATATATTTTGAATTTCTTTCGTAAACGAATGTGGAGAATGGGAGAGGATTTGCTGTTATAAAAATTCACTTGTGCATGTGGAGTTTTTTATTCCAGATCCTATTGTTGTTTGTCCTCTCCTTCCTATTGGGGGGAGGGGGGTCGGTGTTGTGGTGCGCCGTCTTGGCCCTGCTGGGTGGCGAGGCGGCGGCGGGCGTGGTCCCGATCTGAAGATAGTGGCTGCTCCGGCGCCTGTTTTTCTCTGCCAGCAGGTTGTGGGTTTCCCCCCGAGCATCCTGCTTGGATGGTTGGCGCTGCAATGGAGGTGCGGGCTCAGGGTCAGGGGAAACCCTTGACTGGTAGTGCCAGTTGGCAGTCACGATGCAGGCGACGCTCTCGGCTCTCGGCGCTGTTTCTCCCTCTGGTGGGCGACATCGAGACCGTCTCCCCTCCCTCCACCCCCTGGTCCCGGGCGGCAAAAACCTAAAATCTCTTGATTGGGTGGTGACGGCGCATCGGCATCGGTTACTTTGTGAAAGTACCACCTTGGGAGTCCAGGGGGTTCAGGGGCTCAACGCGGTGGTGCTCTGCCAATTCTTCGGTAGTGTTCCTGCTCGGAAGTCGTGTGGGCTTCTTGGTCTTGGCTGGAGACCATGGCGGCGTATGTTTTCCTATGAGAGGAACGGCGTCCTTCGATTCAAGACAAGAGGGCAGGGGTGCCCTCTTCGGAGGCAACGACGGAAGGTGGGACAACAGGGACCCTTGGGAGTTGATGGAGCGTAGCTTTCCTCCTGTGATGAATTGCCCCCTTGTCGCGGTCGCGTTGTTGGCATGATCTGAGGCCAGTGTTTGCTGTTCTATAGTGTTTGTATTTTGTCAATTTTATTTTTCTTTTCTTTTCCTTTCTTGTTGCTTGGTGGTTGCTTTATATATAAAGTGAGGTGAAAGCCTTTTTTGATAAAAAAATGTAATGAATTGACCCTTATGTTGCAAGGTATGTACTTACTGATATATTTTTGTTTTTATACTTCCTTGCGAGCGTGTAGTTTTAAAAAGAACAACACAAAGAATACATAATCTGAGACGCAACTTTGGATATCAGTATAAAAAGTTTTGCCATGGAGTTTTTTTGCACCATGCTTCCTTTTGCCGCTTTTGTTGTGTTCTTTGTTCTTTTCTTTTTTATTAGAAATAAAAGTCAGCGTGCCAAAAAATGTTGGTTTAAGCCCTGGCCGTCTTCAGTTGAAAACATTAATTAGCCTACTTTTTTATCACTTTTGGAGGATCTGTCATTTTGAGAAAGTCATTATCTCAACTGCAAGCAGGCAGTTTTGCCATAGATGTAGGACGATCCGGTTCTTTTAGACTCCATGTTTTTGGATTGGTACTATATATTTTGAATTTCTTTCGTAAACAAATGTGGAGAATGGGAGAGGATTTGCTGTTATAAAAATTCACTTGTGCATGTGGAGTTTTTTATTCAAGATCCTATTGTTGTTTGTCCTCTCCTTCCTCTTGGGGGGAGGGGGGTCGGTGTTGTGGTGCGCCGTCTTGGCCCTGCTGGGTGGCGAGGCGGCGGCGGGCGTGGTCCCGATCTGAAGATAGTGGCTGCTCCGGCGCCTGTTTTTCTCTGCCAGCAGGTTGTGGGTTTCCCCCCGGGCATCCTGCTTGGATGGTTGGCGCTGCAATGGAGGTGCGGGCTCAGGGTCAGGGGAAACCCTTGACTGGTAGTGCCAGTTGGCAGTCACGATGCAGGCGACGCTCTCGGCTCTCGGCGCTGTTTCTCCCTCTGGTGGGCGACATCGAGACCGTCTCCCCGCCCTCCACCCCCTGGTCCCGGGCGGCAAAAACCTAAAATCTCTTGATTGGGTGGTGACGGCGCATCGGCATCGGTTACTTTGTGAAAGTACCACCTTGGGAGTCCAGGGGGTTCAGGGGCTCAACGCGGTGGTGCTCTGCCAATTCTTCGGTAGTGTTCCTGCTCGGAAGTCGTGTGGGCTTCTTGGTCTTGGCCGGAGACCATGGCGGCGTATGTTTTCCTATGAGAGGAATGGCGTCCTTCGATTCAAGACAAGAGGGCAGGGGTGCCCTCTTCGGAGGCAACGACGGAAGGTGGGACAACAGGGACCCTTGGGAGTTGATGGAGCGTAGCTTTCCTCCTGTGATGAATTGCCCCCTTGTCGCGGTCGCGTTGTTGGCATGATCTGAGGCCAGTGTTTGCTGTTCTATAGTGTTTGTATCTTGTCAATTTTATTTTTCTTTTCTTCTCCTTTCTTGTTGCTTGGTGGTTGCTTTATATATAAAGTGAGGTGAAAGCCTTTTTTGATAAAAAAAATGTAATGAATTGACCCTTATGTTGCAAGGTATGTACTTACTGATATATTTTTGTTTTTATACTTCCTTGCGAGCGTTTAGTTTTAAAAAGAACAACACAAAGAATACATAATCTGAGACGCAACTTTGGATATCAGTATAAAAAGTTTTGCCATGGAGTTTTTTTGCACCATGCTTCCTTTTGCCGCTTTTGTTGTGTTCTTTGTTCTTTTCTTTTTTATTAGAAATAAAAGTCAGCGTGCCAAAAAATGTTGGTTTAAGCCCTGGCTGTCTTCAGTTGAAAACATTAATTAGCCTACTTTTTTATCACTTTTGGAGGATCTGTCATTTTGAGAAAGTCATTATCTCAACTGCAAGCAGGCAGTTTTGCCATAGATGTAGGACGATCCGGTTCTTTTAGACTCCATGTTTTTGGATTGGTACTATATATTTTGAATTTCTTTCGTAAACGAATGTGGAGAATGGGAGAGGATTTGCTGTTATAAAAATTCACTTGTGCATGTGGAGTTTTTTATTCAAGATCCTATTGTTGTTTGTCCTCTCCTTCCTCTTGGGGGGAGGGGGGTCGGTGTTGTGGTGCGCCGTCTTGGCCCTGCTGGGTGGCGAGGCGGCGGCGGGCGTGGTCCCGATCTGAAGATAGTGGCTGCTCCGGCGCCTGTTTTTCTCTGCCAGCAGGTTGTGGGTTTCCCCCAGGGCATCCTGCTTGGATGGTTGGCGCTGCAATGGAGGTGCGGGCTCAGGGTCAGGGGAAACCCTTGACTGGTAGTGCCAGTTGGCAGTCACGATGCAGGCGACGCTCTCGGCTCTCGGCGCTGTTTCTCCCTCTGGTGGGCGACATCGAGACCGTCTCCCCGCCCTCCACCCCCTGGTCCCGAGCGGCAAAAACCTAAAATCTCTTGATTGGGTGGTGACGGCGCATCGGCATCGGTTACTTTGTGAAAGTACCACCTTGGGAGTCCAGGGGGTTCAGGGGCTCAACGCGGTGGTGCTCTGCCAATTCTTCGGTAGTGTTCCTGCTCGGCAGTCGTGTGGGCTTCTTGGTCTTGGCCGGAGACCATGGCGGCGTATGTTTTCCTATGAGAGGAACGGCGTCCTTCGATTCAAGACAAGAGGGCAGGGGTGCCCTCTTCGGAGGCAACGACGAAAGGTGGGACAACAGGGACCCTTGGGAGTTGATGGAGCGTAGCTTTCCTCCTGTGATGAATTGCCCCCTTGTCGCGGTCGCGTTGTTGGCATGATCTGAGGCCAGTGTTTGCTGTTCTATAGTGTTTGTATCTTGTCAATTTTATTTTTATTTTCTTTTCCTTTCTTGTTGCTTGGTGGTTCCTTTATATATAAAGTGAGGTGAAAGCCTTTTTTGATAAAAAAAAATGTAATGAATTGACCCTTATGTTGCAAGGTATGTACTTACTGATATATTTTTGTTTTTATACTTCCTTGCGAGGGTGTAGTTTTAAAAAGAACAACACAAAGAATACATAATCTGAGACGCAACTTTGGATATCAGTATAAAAAGTTTTGCCATGGAGTTTTTTTTGCACCATGCTTCCTTTTGCCGCTTTTGTTGTGTTCTTTGTTCTTTTCTTTTTTATTAGAAATAAAAGTCAGCGTGCCAAAAAATGTTGGTTTAAGCCCTGGCCGTCTTCAGTTGAAAACATTAATTAGCCTACTTTTTTGTCACTTTTGGAGGATCTGTCATTTTGAGAAAGTCATTATCTCAACTGCAAGCAGGCAGTTTTGCCATAGATGTAGGACGATCCGGTTCTTTTAGACTCCATGTTTTTGGATTGGTACTATATATTTTGAATTTCTTTCGTAAACGAATGTGGAGAATGGGAGAGGATTTGCTGTTATAAAAATTCACTTGTGCATGTGGAGTTTTTTATTCAAGATCCTATTGTTGTTTGTCCTCTCCTTCCTCTTGGGGGGAGGGGGGGTCGGTGTTGTGGTGCGCCGTCTTGGCCCTGCTGGGTGGCGAGGCGGCGGCGGGCGTGGTCCCGATCTGAAGATAGTGGCTGCTCCGGCGCCTGTTTTTCTCTGCCAGCAGGTTGTGGGTTTCCCCCCGGGCATCCTGCTTGGATGGTTGGCGCTGCAATGGAGGTGCGGGCTCAGGGTCAGGGGAAACCCTTGACTGGTAGTGCCAGTTGGCAGTCACGATGCAGGCGACGCTCTCGGCTCTCGGCGCTGTTTCTCCCTCTGGTGGGCGACATCGAGACCGTCTCCCCGCCCTCCACCCCCTGGTCCCGGGCGGCAAAAACCTAAAATCTCTTGATTGGGTGGTGACGGCGCATCAGCATCGGTTACTTTGTGAAAGTACCACCTTGGGAGTCCAGGGGGTTCAGGGGCTCAACGCGGTGGTGCTCTGCCAATTCTTCGGTAGTGTTCCTGCTCGGAAGTCGTGTGGGCTTCTTGGTCTTGGCCGGAGACCATGGCGGCGTATGTTTTCCTATGAGAGGAACGACGTCCTTCGATTCAAGACAAGAGGGCAGGGGTGCCCTCTTCGGAGGCAACGACGGAAGGTGGGACAACAGGGACCCTTGGGAGTTGATGGAGCGTAGCTTTCCTCCTGTGATGAATTGCCCCCTTGTCGCGGTCGCGTTGTTGGCATGATCTGAGGCCAGTGTTTGCTGTTCTATAGTGTTTGTATCTTGTCAATTTTATTTTTCTTTTCTTTTCCTTTCTTGTTGCTTGGTGGTTGCTTTATATATAAAGTGAGGTGAAAGCCTTTTTTGATAAAAAAATGTAATGAATTGACCCTTATGTTGCAAGGTATGTACTTACTGATATATTTTTGTTTTTATACTTCCTTGCGAGCGGGTAGTTTTAAAAAGAACAACACAAAGAATACATAATCTGAGACGCAACCTTGGATATCAGTATAAAAAGTTTTGCCATGGAGTTTTTTTGCACCATGCTTCCTTTTGCCGCTTTTGTTGTGTTCTTTGTTCTTTTCTTTTTTATTAGAAATAAAAGTCAGCGTGCCAAAAAATGTTGGTTTAAGCCCTGGCCGTCTTCAGTTGAAAACATTAATTACCCTACTTTTTTATCACTTTTGGAGGATCTGTCATTTTGAGAAAGTCATTATCTCAACTGCAAGCAGGCAGTTTTGCCATAGATGTAGGACGATCCGGTTCTTTTAGACTCCATGTTTTTGGATTGGTACTATATATTTTGAATTTCTTTCGTAAACGAATGTGGAGAATGGGAGAGGATTTGCTGTTATAAAAATTCACTTGTGCATGTGGAGTTTTTTATTCAAGATCCTATTGTTGTTTGTCCTCTCCTTCCTCTTGGGGGGAGGGGGGGTCGGTGTTGTGGTGCGCCGTCTTGGCCCTGCTGGGTGGCGAGGCGGCGGCGGGCGTGGTCCCGATCTGAAGATAGTGGCTGCTCCGGCGCCTGTTTTTCTCTGCCAGCAGGTTGTGGGTTTCCCCCCGGGCATCCTGCTTGGATGGTTGGCGCTGCAATGGAGGTGCGGGCTCAGGGTCAGGGGAAACCCTTGACTGGTAGTGCCAGTTGGCAGTCACGATGCAGGCGACGCTCTCGGCTCTCGGCGCTGTTTCTCCCTCTGGTGGGCGACATCGAGACCGTCTCCCCGCCCTCCACCCCCTGGTCCCGGGCGGCAAAAACCTAAAATCTCTTGATTGGGTGGTGACGGCGCATCAGCATCGGTTACTTTGTGAAAGTACCACCTTGGGAGTCCAGGGGGTTCAGGGGCTCAACGCGGTGGTGCTCTGCCAATTCTTCGGTAGTGTTCCTGCTCGGAAGTCGTGTGGGCTTCTTGGTCTTGGCCGGAGACCATGGCGGCGTATGTTTTCCTATGAGAGGAACGACGTCCTTCGATTCAAGACAAGAGGGCAGGGGTGCCCTCTTCGGAGGCAACGACGGAAGGTGGGACAACAGGGACCCTTGGGAGTTGATGGAGCGTAGCTTTCCTCCTGTGATGAATTGCCCCCTTGTCGCGGTCGCGTTGTTGGCATGATCTGAGGCCAGTGTTTGCTGTTCTATAGTGTTTGTATCTTGTCAATTTTATTTTTCTTTTCTTTTCCTTTCTTGTTGCTTGGTGGTTGCTTTATATATAAAGTGAGGTGAAAGCCTTTTTTGATAAAAAAATGTAATGAATTGACCCTTATGTTGCAAGGTATGTACTTACTGATATATTTTTGTTTTTATACTTCCTTGCGAGCGGGTAGTTTTAAAAAGAACAACACAAAGAATACATAATCTGAGACGCAACCTTGGATATCAGTATAAAAAGTTTTGCCATGGAGTTTTTTTGCACCATGCTTCCTTTTGCCGCTTTTGTTGTGTTCTTTGTTCTTTTCTTTTTTATTAGAAATAAAAGTCAGCGTGCCAAAAAATGTTGGTTTAAGCCCTGGCCGTCTTCAGTTGAAAACATTAATTACCCTACTTTTTTATCACTTTTGGAGGATCTGTCATTTTGAGAAAGTCATTATCTCAACTGCAAGCAGGCAGTTTTGCCATAGATGTAGGACGATCCGGTTCTTTTAGACTCCATGTTTTTGGATTGGTACTATATATTTTGAATTTCTTTCGTAAACGAATGTGGAGAATGGGAGAGGATTTGCTGTTATAAAAATTCACTTGTGCATGTGGAGTTTTTTATTCCAGATCCTATTGTTGTTTGTCCTCTCCTTCCTATTGGGGGGAGGGGGGTCGGTGTTGTGGTGCGCCGTCTTGGCCCTGCTGGGTGGCGAGGCGGCGGCGGGCGTGGTCCCGATCTGAAGATAGTGGCTGCTCCGGCGCCTGTTTTTCTCTGCCAGCAGGTTGTGGGTTTCCCCCCGAGCATCCTGCTTGGATGGTTGGCGCTGCAATGGAGGTGCGGGCTCAGGGTCAGGGGAAACCCTTGACTGGTAGTGCCAGTTGGCAGTCACGATGCAGGCGACGCTCTCGGCTCTCGGCGCTGTTTCTCCCTCTGGTGGGCGACATCGAGACCGTCTCCCCTCCCTCCACCCCCTGGTCCCGGGCGGCAAAAACCTAAAATCTCTTGATTGGGTGGTGACGGCGCATCGGCATCGGTTACTTTGTGAAAGTACCACCTTGGGAGTCCAGGGGGTTCAGGGGCTCAACGCGGTGGTGCTCTGCCAATTCTTCGGTAGTGTTCCTGCTCGGAAGTCGTGTGGGCTTCTTGGTCTTGGCCGGAGACCATGGCGGCGTATGTTTTCCTATGAGAGGAACGGCGTCCTTCGATTCAAGACAAGAGGGCAGGGGTGCCCTCTTCGGAGGCAACGACGGAAGGTGGGACAACAGGGACCCTTGGGAGTTGATGGAGCGTAGCTTTCCTCCTGTGATGAATTGCCCCCTTGTCGCGGTCGCGTTGTTGGCATGATCTGAGGCCAGTGTTTGCTGTTCTATAGTGTTTGTATTTTGTCAATTTTATTTTTCTTTTCTTTTCCTTTCTTGTTGCTTGGTGGTTGCTTTATATATAAAGTGAGGTGAAAGCCTTTTTTGATAAAAAAATGTAATGAATTGACCCTTATGTTGCAAGGTATGTACTTACTGATATATTTTTGTTTTTATACTTCCTTGCGAGCGTGTAGTTTTAAAAAGAACAACACAAAGAATACATAATCTGAGACGCAACTTTGGATATCAGTATAAAAAGTTTTGCCATGGAGTTTTTTTGCACCATGCTTCCTTTTGCCGCTTTTGTTGTGTTCTTTGTTCTTTTCTTTTTTATTAGAAATAAAAGTCAGCGTGCCAAAAAATGTTGGTTTAAGCCCTGGCCGTCTTCAGTTGAAAACATTAATTAGCCTACTTTTTTATCACTTTTGGAGGATCTGTCATTTTGAGAAAGTCATTATCTCAACTGCAAGCAGGCAGTTTTGCCATAGATGTAGGACGATCCGGTTCTTTTAGACTCCATGTTTTTGGATTGGTACTATATATTTTGAATTTCTTTCGTAAACGAATGTGGAGAATGGGAGAGGATTTGCTGTTATAAAAATTCACTTGTGCATGTGGAGTTTTTTATTCAAGATCCTATTGTTGTTTGTCCTCTCCTTCCTCTTGGGGGGAGGGGGGTCGGTGTTGTGGTGCGCCGTCTTGGCCCTGCTGGGTGGCGAGGCGGCGGCGGGCGTGGTCCCGATCTGAAGATAGTGGCTGCTCCGGCGCCTGTTTTTCTCTGCCAGCAGGTTGTGGGTTTCCCCCCGGGCATCCTGCTTGGATGGTTGGCGCTGCAATGGAGGTGCGGGCTCAGGGTCAGGGGAAACCCTTGACTGGTAGTGCCAGTTGGCAGTCACGATGCAGGCGACGCTCTCGGCTCTCGGCGCTGTTTCTCCCTCTGGTGGGCGACATCGAGACCGTCTCCCCGCCCTCCACCCCCTGGTCCCGGGCGGCAAAAACCTAAAATCTCTTGATTGGGTGGTGACGGCGCATCGGCATCGGTTACTTTGTGAAAGTACCACCTTGGGAGTCCAGGGGGTTCAGGGGCTCAACGCGGTGGTGCTCTGCCAATTCTTCGGTAGTGTTCCTGCTCGGAAGTCGTGTGGGCTTCTTGGTCTTGGCCGGAGACCATGGCGGCGTATGTTTTCCTATGAGAGGAATGGCGTCCTTCGATTCAAGACAAGAGGGCAGGGGTGCCCTCTTCGGAGGCAACGACGGAAGGTGGGACAACAGGGACCCTTGGGAGTTGATGGAGCGTAGCTTTCCTCCTGTGATGAATTGCCCCCTTGTCGCGGTCGCGTTGTTGGCATGATCTGAGGCCAGTGTTTGCTGTTCTATAGTGTTTGTATCTTGTCAATTTTATTTTTCTTTTCTTCTCCTTTCTTGTTGCTTGGTGGTTGCTTTATATATAAAGTGAGGTGAAAGCCTTTTTTGATAAAAAAAATGTAATGAATTGACCCTTATGTTGCAAGGTATGTACTTACTGATATATTTTTGTTTTTATACTTCCTTGCGAGCGTGTAGTTTTAAAAAGAACAACACAAAGAATACATAATCTGAGACGCAACTTTGGATATCAGTATAAAAAGTTTTGCCATGGAGTTTTTTTGCACCATGCTTCCTTTTGCCGCTTTTGTTGTGTTCTTTGTTCTTTTCTTTTTTATTAGAAATAAAAGTCAGCGTGCCAAAAAATGTTGGTTTAAGCCCTGGCTGTCTTCAGTTGAAAACATTAATTAGCCTACTTTTTTATCACTTTTGGAGGATCTGTCATTTTGAGAAAGTCATTATCTCAACTGCAAGCAGGCAGTTTTGCCATAGATGTAGGACGATCCGGTTCTTTTAGACTCCATGTTTTTGGATTGGTACTATATATTTTGAATTTCTTTCGTAAACGAATGTGGAGAATGGGAGAGGATTTGCTGTTATAAAAATTCACTTGTGCATGTGGAGGTTTTTATTCAAGATCCTATTGTTGTTTGTCCTCTCCTTCCTCTTGGGGGGAGGGGGGTCGGTGTTGTGGTGCGCCGTCTTGGCCCTGCTGGGTGGCGAGGCGGCGGCGGGCGTGGTCCCGATCTGAAGATAGTGGCTGCTCCGGCGCCTGTTTTTCTCTGCCAGCAGGTTGTGGGTTTCCCCCCGGGCATCCTGCTTGGATGGTTGGCGCTGCAATGGAGGTGCGGGCTCAGGGTCAGGGGAAACCCTTGACTGGTAGTGCCAGTTGGCAGTCACGATGCAGGCGACGCTCTCGGCTCTCGGCGCTGTTTCTCCCTCTGGTGGGCGACATCGAGACCGTCTCCCCGCCCTCCACCCCTGGTCCCGGGCGGCAAAAACCTAAAATCTCTTGATTGGGTGGTGACGGCGCGTCAGCATCGGTTACTTTGTGAAAGTACCACCTTGGGAGTCCAGGGGGTTCAGGGGCTCAACGCGGTGGTGCTCTGCCAATTATTCGGTAGTGTTCCTGCTCGGAAGTCGTGTGGGCTTCTTGGTCTTGGCCGGAGACCATGGCGGCGTATGTTTTCCGATGAGAGGAACGGCGTCCTTCGATTCAAGACAAGAGGGCAGGGGTGCCCTCTTCGGAGGCAACGACGGAAGGTGGGACAACAGGGACCCTTGGGAGTTGATGGAGCGTAGCTTTCCTCCTGTGATGAATTGCCCCCTTGTCGCGGTCGCGTTGTTGGCATGATCTGAGGCCAGTGTTTGCTGTTCTATAGTGTTTGTATTTTGTCAGTTTTATTTTTCTTTTCTTTTCCTTTCTTGTTGCTTGGTGGTTGCTTTATATATAAAGTGAGGTGAAAGCCTTTTTTGATAAAAAAAATGTAATGAATTGACCCTTATGTTGCAAGGTATGTACTTACTGATATATTTTTGTTTTTATACTTCCTTGCGAGCGTGTAGTTTTAAAAAGAACAACACAAAGAATACATAATCTGAGACGCAACTTTGGATATCAGTATAAAAAGTTTTGCCATGGAGTTTTTTTGCACCATGCTTCCTTTTGCCGCTTTTGTTGTCTTCTTTGTTCTTTTCTTTTTTATTAGAAATAAAAGTCAGCGTGCCAAAAAATGTTGGTTTAAGACCTGGCCGTCTTCAGTTGAAAACATTAATTAGCCTACTTTTTTATCACTTTTGGAGGATCTGTCATTTTGAGAAAGTCATTATCTCAACTGCAAGCAGGCAGTTTTGCCATAGATGTAGGACGATCCGGTTCTTTTAGACTCCATGTTTTTGGATAGGTACTATATATTTTGAATTTCTTTCGTAAACGAATGTGGAGAATGGGAGAGGATTTGCTGTTATAAAAATTCACTTGTGCATGTGGAGTTTTTTTATTCAAGATCCTATTGTTGTTTGTCATCTCCTTCCTCTTGGGGCGAGGGGTGTCGGTGTTGTGGTGCGCCGTCTTGGCCCTGCTGGGTGGCGAGGCGGCGGCGGGCGTGGTCCTGATCTGAAGATAGTGGCTGCTCCGGCGCCTGTTTTTCTCTGCCAGCAGGTTGTGGGTTTCCCCCCGGGCATCCTGCTTGGATGGTTGGCGCTGCCATGGAGGTGCGGGCTCAGGGTCAGGGGAAACCCTTGACTGGTAGTGCCAGTTGGCAGTCACGATGCAGGCGACGCTCTCGGCTCTCGGCGCTGTTTCTCCCTCTGGTGGGCGACATCGAGACCGTCTCCCCGCCCTCGACCCCCTGGTCCCGGGCGGCAAAAACCTAAAATCTCTTGATTGGGTGGTGACGGCGCATCGGCATGGGTTACTTTGTGAAAGTACCACCTTGGGAGTCTAGGGGGTTCAGGGGCTCAACGTGGTGGTGCTCTGCCAATTCTTCGGTAGTGTTCCTGCTCGGCAGTCGTGTGGGCTTCTTGGTCTTGGCCGGAGACCATGGCGGCGTATGTTTTCCTATGAGAGGAACGGCGTCCTTCGATTCAAGACAAGAGGGCAGGGGTGCCCTCTTCGGAGGCAACGACGGAAGGTGGGACAACAGGGACCCTTGGGAGTTGATGGAGCGTAGCTTTCCTCCTGTGATGAATTGCCCCCTTGTCGCGGTCGCGTTGTTGGCATGATCTGAGGCCAGTGTTTGCTGTTCTATAGTGTTTGTATCTTGTCAATTTTATTTTTATTTTCTTTTCCTTTCTTGTTGCTTGGTGGTTGCTTTATATATAAAGTGAGGTGAAAGCCTTTTTTGATAAAAAAAATGTAATGAATTGACCCTTATGTTGCAAGGTATGTACTTACTGATATATTTTTGTTTTTATACTTCCTTGCGAGCGTGTAGTTTTAAAAAGAACAACACAAAGAATACATAATATGAGACGCAACTTTGGATATCAGTATAAAAAGTTTTGCCATGGAGTTTTTTTGCACCATGCTTCCTTTTGCCGCTTTTGTTGTGTTCTTTGTTCTTTTCTTTTTTATTAGAAATAAAAGTCAGCGTGCCAAAAAATGTTGGTTTAAGCCCTGGCCGTCTTCAGTTGAAAACATTAATTAGCCTACTTTTTTATCACTTTTGGAGGATCTGTCATTTTGAGAAAGTCATTATCTCAACTGCAAGCAGGCAGTTTTGCCATAGATGTAGGACGATCCGGTTCTTTTAGACTCCATGTTTTTGGATAGGTACTATATATTTTGAATTTCTTTCGTAAACGAATGTGGAGAATGGGAGAGGATTTGCTGTTATAAAAATTCACTTGTGCATGTGGAGTTTTTTATTCAAGATCCTATTGTTGTTTGTCCTCTCCTTCCTCTTGGGGGGAGGGGGGTCGGTGTTGTGGTGCGCCGTCTTGGCCCTGCTGGGTGGCGAGGCGGCGGCGGGCGTGGTCCTGATCTGAAGATAGTGGCTGCTCCGGCGCCTGTTTTTCTCTGCCAGCAGGTTGTGGGTTTCCCCCCGGGCATCCTGCTTGGATGGTTGGCGCTGCCATGGAGGTGCGGGCTCAGGGTCAGGGGAAACCCTTGACTGGTAGTGCTAGTTGGCAGTCACGATGCAGGCGACGCTCTCGGCTCTCGGCGCTGTTTCTCCCTCTGGTGGGCGACATCGAGACCGTCTCCCCGCCCTCCACCCCCTGGTCCCGGGCGGCAAAAACCTAAAATCTCTTGATTGGGTGGTGACGGCGCATCGGCATCGGTTACTTTGTGAAAGTACCACCTTGGGAGTCCAGGAGGTTCAGGGGCTCAACGCGGTGGTGCTCTGCCAATTCTTCGGTAGTGTTCCTGCTCGGCAGTCGTGTGGGCTTCTTGGTCTTGGCCGGAGACCATGGCGGCGTATGTTTTCCTATGAGAGGAACGACGTCCTTCGATTCAAGACAAGAGGGCAGGGGTGCCCTCTTCGGAGGCAACGACGGAAGGTGGGACAACAGGGACCCTTGGGAGTTGATGGAGCGTAGCTTTCCTCCTGTGATGAATTGCCCCCTTGTCGCGGTCGCGTTGTTGGCATGATCTGAGGCCAGTGTTTGCTGTTCTATAGTGTTTGTATCTTGTCAATTTTATTTTTCTTTTCTTTTCCTTTCTTGTTGCTTGGTGGTTGCTTTATATATAAAGTGAGGTGAAAGCCTTTTTTGATAAAAAAAATGTAATGAATTGACCCTTATGTTGCAAGGTATGTACTTACTGATATATTTTTGTTTTTATACTTCCTTGCGAGCGTGTAGTTTTAAAAAGAACAACACAAAGAATACATAATCTGAGACGCAACTTTGGATATCAGTATAAAAAGTTTTGCCATGGAGTTTTTTTGCACCATGCTTCCTTTTGCCGCTTTTGTTGTGTTCTTTGTTCTTTTCTTTTTTATTAGAAATAAAAGTCAGCGTGCCAAAAAATGTTGGTTTAAGCCCTGGCCGTCTTCAGTTGAAAACATTAATTAGCCTACTTTTTTATCACTTTTGGAGGATCTGTCATTTTGAGAAAGTCATTATCTCAACTGCAAGCAGGCAGTTTTGCCATAGATGTAGGACGATCCGGTTCTTTTAGACTCCATGTTTTTGGATTGGTACTATATATTTTGAATTTCTTTCGTAAACGAATGTAGAGAATGGGAGAGGATTTGCTGTTATAAAAATTCACTTGTGCATGTGGATTTTTTTATTCAAGATCCTATTGTTGTTTGTCCTCTCCTTCCTCTTGTGGGGAGGGGGGAGGGGGGTCGGTGTTGTGGTGCGTCGTCTTGGCCCTGCTGGGTGGCGAGGCGGCGGTGGGCGTGGTCCCGATCTGAAGATAGTGGCTGCTCCGACGCCTGTTTTTCTCTGCCAGCAGGTTGTGGGTTTTCCCCCCGGGCATCCTGCTTGGATGGTTGGCGCTGCAATGGAGGTGCGGGCTCAGGGTCAGGGGAAACCCTTGACTGGTAGTGCCAGTTGGCAGTCACGATGCAGGCGACGCTCTCGGCTCTCGGCGCCGTTTCTCCCTCTGGTGGGCGACATCGAGACCGTCTCGCCGCCCTCCACCCCCTGGTCCCGGGCGGCAAAAACCTAAAATCTCTTGATTGGGTGGTGACGGCGCATCGGCATGGGTTACTTTGTGAAAGTACCACCTTGGGAGTCCAGGGGGTTCAGGGGCTCAACGCGGTGGTGCTCTGCCAATTCTTCGGTAGTGTTCCTGCTCGGCAGTCGTGTGGGCTTCTTGGTCTTGGCCGGAGACCATGGCGGCGTATGTTTTCCTATGAGAGGAACAGCGTCCTTCGATTCAAGACAAGAGGGCAGGGGTGCCCTCTTCGGAAGCAACGACGGAAGGTGGGACAACAGGGACCCTTGGGAGTTGATGGAGCGTAGCTTTCCTCCTGTGATGAATTGCCCCCTTGTCGCGGTCGCTTTGTTGGCATGATCTGAGCCCAGTGTTTGCTGTTCTATAGTGTTTGTATCTTGTCAATTTTATTTTTCTTTTCTTTTCCTTTCTTGTTGCTTGGTGGTTGCTTTATATATAAAGTGAGGTGAAAGCCTTTTTTGATAAAAAAATGTAATGAATTGACCCTTATGTTGCAAGGTATGTACTTACTGATATATTTTTGTTTTTATACTTCCTTGCGAGCGTGTAGTTTTAAAAAGAACAACACAAAGAATACATAATATGAGACGCAACTTTGGATATCAGTATAAAAAGTTTTGCCATGGAGTTTTTTTGCACCATGCTTCCTTTTGCCGCTTTTGTTGTGTTCTTTGTTCTTTTCTTTTTTATTAGAAATAAAAGTCAGCGTGCCAAAAAATGCTGGTTTAAGCCCTGGCCGTCTTCAGTTGAAAACATTAATTAGCCTACTTTTTTATCACTTTTGGAGGATCTGTCATTTTGAGAAAGTCATTATCTCAACTGCAAGCAGGCAGTTTTGCCATAGATGTAGGACGATCCGGTTCTTTTAGACTCCATGTTTTTGGATAGGTACTATATATTTTGAATTTCTTTCGTAAACGAATGTGGAGAATGGGAGAGGATTTGCTGTTATAAAAATTCACTTGTGCATGTGGAGTTTTTTATTCAAGATCCTATTGTTGTTTGTCCTCTCCTTCCTCTTGGGGGGAGGGGGGTCGGTGTTGTGGTGCGCCGTCTTGGCCCTGCTGGGTGGCGAGGCGGCGGCGGGCGTGGTCCTGATCTGAAGATAGTGGCTGCTCCGGCGCCTGTTTTTCTCTGCCAGCAGGTTGTGGGTTTCCCCCCGGGCATCCTGCTTGGATGGTTGGCGCTGCCATGGAGGTGCGGGCTCAGGGTCAGGGGAAACCCTTGACTGGTAGTGCTAGTTGGCAGTCACGATGCAGGCGACGCTCTCGGCTCTCGGCGCTGTTTCTCCCTCTGGTGGGCGACATCGAGACCGTCTCCCCGCCCTCCACCCCCTGGTCCCGGGCGGCAAAAACCTAAAATCTCTTGATTGGGTGGTGACGGCGCATCGGCATCGGTTACTTTGTGAAAGTACCACCTTGGGAGTCCAGGAGGTTCAGGGGCTCAACGCGGTGGTGCTCTGCCAATTCTTCGGTAGTGTTCCTGCTCGGCAGTCGTGTGGGCTTCTTGGTCTTGGCCGGGGACCATGGCGGCGTATGTTTTCCTATGAGAGGAACGACGTCCTTCGATTCAAGACAAGAGGGCAGGGGTGCCCTCTTCGGAGGCAACGACGGAAGGTGGGACAACAGGGACCCTTGGGAGTTGATGGAGCGTAGCTTTCCTCCTGTGATGAATTGCCCCCTTGTCGCGGTCGCGTTGTTGGCATGATCTGAGGCCAGTGTTTGCTGTTCTATAGTGTTTGTATCTTGTCAATTTTATTTTTCTTTTCTTTTCCTTTCTTGTTGCTTGGTGGTTGCTTTATATATAAAGTGAGGTGAAAGCCTTTTTTGATAAAAAAAATGTAATGAATTGACCCTTATGTTGCAAGGTATGTACTTACTGATATATTTTTGTTTTTATACTTCCTTGCGAGCGTGTAGTTTTAAAAAGAACAACACAAAGAATACATAATCTGAGACACAACTTTGGATATCAGTATAAAAAGTTTTGCCATGGAGTTTTTTTGCACCATGCTTCCTTTTGCCGCTTTTGTTGTGTTCTTTGTTCTTTTCTTTTTTATTAGAAATAAAAGTCAGCGTGCCAAAAAATGTTGGTTTAAGCCCTGGCCGTCTTGAGTTGAAAACATTAATTAGCCTACTTTTTTATCACTTTTGGAGGATCTGTCATTTTGAGAAAGTCATTATCTCAACTGCAAGCAGGCAGTTTTGCCATAGATGTAGGACGATCCGGTTCTTTTAGACTCCATGTTTTTGGATTGGTACTATATATTTTGAATTTCTTTCGTAAACGAATGTGGAGAATGGGAGAGGATTTGCTGTTATAAAAATTCACTTGTGCATGTGGATTTTTTTATTCAAGATCCTATTGTTGTTTGTCCTCTCCTTCCTCTTGTGGGGAGGGGGGAGGGGGGTCGGTGTTGTGGTGCGTCGTCTTGGCCCTGCTGGGTGGCGAGGCGGCGGTGGGCGTGGTCCCGATCTGAAGATAGTGGCTGCTCCGACGCCTGTTTTTCTCTGCCAGCAGGTTGTGGGTTTCCCCCCGGGCATCCTGCTTGGATGGTTGGCGCTGCAATGGAGGTGCGGGCTCAGGGTCAGGGGAAACCCTTGACTGGTAGTGCCAGTTGGCAGTCACGATGCAGGCGACGCTCTCGGCTCTCGGCGCCGTTTCTCCCTCTGGTGGGCGACATCGAGACCGTCTCCCCGCCCTCCACCCCCTGGTCCCGGGCGGCAAAAACCTAAAATCTCTTGATTGGGTGGTGACGGCGCGTCGGCATCAGTTACTTTGTGAAAGTACCACCTTGGGAGTCCAGGGGGTTCAGGGGCTCAACGCGGTGGTGCTTTGCCAATTCTTCGGTAGTGTTCCTGCTCGGCAGTCGTGTGGGCTTCTTGGTCTTGGCCGGAGACCATGGCGGCGTATGTTTTCCTATGAGAGGAACGGCGTCCTTCGATTCAAGACAAGAGGGCAGGGGTGCCCTCTTCGGAGGCAACGACGGAAGGTGGGACAACAGGGACCCTTGGGAGTTGATGGAGCGTAGCTTTCCTCCTGTGATGAATTGCCCCCTTGTCGCGGTCGCTTTGTTGGCATGATCTGAGCCCAGTGTTTGCTGTTCTATAGTGTTTGTATCTTGTCAATTTTATTTTTCTTTTCTTTTCCTTTCTTGTTGCTTGGTGGTTGCTTTATATATAAAGTGAGGTGAAAGCCTTTTTTGATAAAAAAAATGTAATGAATTGACCCTTATGTTGCAAGGTATGTACTTACTGATATATTTTTGTTTTTATACTTCCTTGCGAGCGTGTAGTTTTAAAAAGAACAACACAAAGAATACATAATCTGAGACGCAACTTTGGATATCAGTATAAAAAGTTTTGCCATGGAGTTTTTTTGCACCATGGTTCCTTTTGCCGCTTTTGTTGTGTTCTTTGTTCTTTTCTTTTTTATTAGAAATAAAAGTCAGCGTGCCAAAAAATGCTGGTTTAAGCCCTCGCCGTCTTCAGTTGAAAACATTAATTACCCTACTTTTTTATCACTTTTGGAGGATCTGTCATTTTGAGAAAGTCATTATCTCAACTGCAAGCAGGCAGTTTTGCCATAGATGTAGGACGATCCGGTTCTTTTAGACTCCATGTTTTTGGATTGGTACTATATATTTTGAATTTCTTTCGTAAACAAATGTGGAGAATGGGAGAGGATTTGCTGTTATAAAAATTCACTTGTGCATGTGGATTTTTTTATTCAAGATCCTATTGTTGTTTGTCCTCTCCTTCCTCTTGGGGGGGAGGGGGGAGGGGGGTCGGTGTTGTGGTGCGTCGTCTTGGCCCTGCTGGGTGGCGAGGCGGCGGCGGGCGTGGTCCCGATCTGAAGATAGTGGCTGCTCCGGCGCTTGTTTTTCTCTGCCAGCAGGTTGTGGGTTTCCCCCCGGGCATCCTGCTTGGATGGTTGGCGCTGCAATGGAGGTGCGGGCTCAGGGTCAGGGGAAACCCTTGACTGGTAGTGCCAGTTGGCAGTCATGATGCAGGCGACACTCTCGGCTCTCGGCTCCGTTTCTCCCTCTGGTGGGCGACATCGAGACCGTCTCCCCGCCCTCCACCCCCTGGTTCCGGGCGGCAAAAACCTAAAATCTCTTGATTGGGTGGTGACGGCGCATCGGCATCGGTTACTTTGTGAAAGTACCACCTTGGGAGTCCAGGGGGTTCAGGGGCTCAACGCGGTGGTGCTCTGCCAATTCTTCGGTAGTGTTCCTGCTCGACAGTCGTGTGGGCTTCTTGGTCTTGGCCGGAGACCATGGCGGCGTATGTTTTCCTATGAGAGGAACGGCGTCCTTCGATTCAATACAAGAGGGCAGGGGTGCCCTCTTCGGAGGCAACGACGGAAGGTGGGACAACAGGGACCCTTGGGAGTTGATGGAGCGTAGCTTTCCTCCTGTGATGAATTGCCCCCTTGTCGCGGTCGCGTTGTTGGCATGATCTGAGGCCAGTGTTTGCTGTTCTATAGTGTTTGTATCTTGTCAATTTTATTTTTCTTTTCTTTTCCTTTCTTGTTGCTTGGTGGTTGCTTTATATATAAAGTGAGGTGAAAGCCTTTTTGGATTAAAATTTTTTAATGAATTGACCATTATGTTGCAAGGTATGTACTTACTGGTATATTTTTGTTTTTATACTTCCTTGCGAGCGTATAGTTTTAAAAAGAACAAAACAAAGAATACATAATCTGAGACGCAACTTTGGATGTCAGTATAAAAAGTTTTGCCATGGAGTTTTTTTGCACCATGCTTCCTTTTGCCGCTTTTGTTGTGTTCTTTGTTCTTTTCTTTTTTATTAGAAATAAAAGTCAGCGTGCCAAAAAATGTTGGTTTAAGCCCTGGCCGTCTTCAGTTGAAAACATTAATTAGCCTACTTTTTTATCACTTTTGGAGGATCTGTCATTTTGAGAAAGTCATTATCTCAACTGCAAGCATGCAGTTTTGCCATAGATGTAGGACGATCCGGTTCTTTTAGACTCCATGTTTTTGGATTGGTACTATATATTTTGAATTTCTTTCGTAAACGAATGTGGAGAATGGGAGAGGATTTGCTGTTATAAAAATTCACTTGTGCATGTGGAGTTTTTTTATTCAAGATCCTATTGTTGTTTGTCCTCTCCTTCCTCTTGGGGGGAGGGGGGAGGGGGTCGGTGTTGTGGTGCGCCGTCTTGGCCCTGCTGGGTGGCGAGGCGGCGGCGGGCGTGGTCCCGATCTGAAGATAGTGGCTGCTCCGGCGCCTGTTTTTCTCTGCCAGCAGGTTGTGGGTTTCCCCCCGGGCATCCTGCTTGGATGGTTGGCGCTGCAATGGAGGTGCGGGCTCAGGGTCAGGGGAAACCCTTGACTGGTAGTGCCAGTTGGCAGTCACGATGCAGGCGACGCTCTCGGCTCTCGGCGCCGTTTCTCCCTCTGGTGGGCGACATCGAGACCGTCTCCCCGCCCTCCACCCCCTGGTCCCGGGCGGCAAAAACCTAAAATCTCTTGATTGGGTGGTGACGGCGCATCGGCATGGGTTACTTTGTGAAAGTACCACCTTGGGAGTCCAGGGGGTTCAGGGGCTCAACGCGGTGGTGCTTTGCCAATTCTTCGGTAGTGTTCCTGCTCGGCAGTCGTGTGGGCTTCTTGGTCTTGGCCGGAGACCATGGCGGCGTATGTTTTCCTATGAGAGGAACGGCGTCCTTCGATTCAAGACAAGAGGGCAGGGGTGCCCTCTTCGGAGGCAACGACGGAAGGTGGGACAACAGGGACCCTTGGGAGTTGATGGAGCGTAGCTTTCCTCCTGTGATGAATTGCCCCCTTGTCGCGGTCGCGTTGTTGGCATGATCTGAGGCCAGTGTTTGCTGTTCTATAGTGTTTGTATCTTGTCAATTTTATTTTTTTTTCTTTTCCTTTCTTGTTGCTTGGTGGTGGCTTTATATATAAAGTTAGGTGAAAGCCTTTTTTGATTAAAAAAATGTAATGAATTGACCCTTATGTTGCAAGGTATGTACTTACTGGTATATTTTTGTTTTTATACTTCCTTGCGAGCGTGTAGTTTTAAAAAGAACAACACAAAGAATACATAATCTGAGACGCAACTTTGGATATCAGTATAAAAAGTTTTGCCATGGAGTTTTTTTGCACCATGCTTCCTTTTGCCGCTTTTGTTGTGTTCTTTGTTCTTTTCTTTTTTATTAGAAATAAAAGTCAGCGTGCCAAAAAATGTTGGTTTAAGCCCTGGCCGTCTTCAGTTGAAAACATTAATTAGCCTACTTTTTTATCACTTTTGGAGGATCTGTCATTTTGAGAAAGTCATTATCTCAACTGCAAGCAGGCAGTTTTGCCATAGATGTAGGACGATTCGGTTCTTTTAGACTCCATGTTTTTGGATTGGTACTATATATTTTGAATTTCTTTCGTAAACGAATGTGGAGAATGGGAGAGGATTTGCTGTTATAAAAATTCACTTGTGCATGTGGAGTTTTTTTATTCAAGATCCTATTGTTGTTTGTCCTCTCCTTCCTCTTGGGGGGAGGGGGGAGGGGGTCGGTGTTGTGGTGCGCCGTCTTGGCCCTGATGGGTGGCGAGGCGGCGGCGGGCGTGGTCCCGATCTGAAGATAGTGGCTGCTCCGGCGCCTGTTTTTCTCTGCAAGCAGGTTGTGGGTTTCCCCCCGGGCATCCTGCTTGGATGGTTGGCGCTGCAATGGAGGTGCGGGCTCAGGGTCAGGGGAAACCCTTGACTGGTAGTGCCAGCTGGCAGTCATGATGCAGGCGACGCTCTCGGCTCTCGGCGCCGTTTCTCCCTCTGGTGGGCGACATCGAGACCGTCTCCCCGCCCTCCACCCCCTGGTCCCGGGCGGCAAAAACCTAAAATCTCTTGATTGGGTGGTGACGGCGTGTCGGCATCGGTTACTTTGTGAAAGTACCACCTTGGGAGTCCAGGGGGTTCAGGGGCTCAACGCGGTGGTGCTCTGCCAATTCTTCGGTAGTGTTCCTGCTCGGCAGTCGTGTGGGCTTCTTGGTCTTGGCCGGAGACCATGGCGGCGTATGTTTTCCTATGAGAGGAACGGCGTCCTTCGATTCAATACAAGAGGGCAGGGGTGCCCTCTTCGCAGGCAACGACGGAAGGTGGGACAACAGGGACCCTTGGGAGTTGATGGAGCGTAGCTTTCCTCCTGTGATGAATTGCCCCCTTGTCGCGGTCGCGTTGTTGGCATGATCTGAGGCCAGTGTTTGCTGTTCTATAGTGTTTGTATCTTGTCAAATTTATTTTTCTTTTCTTTTCCTTTCTTGTTGCTTGGTGGTTGCTTTATATATAAAGTGAGGTGAAAGCCTTTTTGGATTAAAAAAATGTAATGAATTGACCATTATGTTGCAAGGTATGTACTTACTGGTATATTCTTGTTTTTATACTTCCTTGCGAGCGTATAGTTTTAAAAAGAACAAAACAAAGAATACATAATCTGAGACGCAACTTTGGATGTCAGTATAAAAAGTTTTGCCATGGAGTTTTTTTGCACCATGCTTCCTTTTGCCGCTTTTGTTGTGTTCTTTGTTCTTTTCTTTTTTATTAGAAATAAAAGTCAGCGTGCCAAAAAATGTTGGTTTAAGCCCTGGCCGTCTTCAGTTGAAAACATTAATTAGCCTACTTTTTTATCACTTTTGGAGGATCT
Organism: Aegilops umbellulata; assembly: GCA_032464435.1. NCBI lineage: Eukaryota > Viridiplantae > Streptophyta > Magnoliopsida > Poales > Poaceae > Aegilops > Aegilops umbellulata. The sequence goes on along the minus strand of CP136057.1, from coordinate 2,846,255 downwards.
GTCATTTTGAGAAAGTCATTATCTCAACTGCAAGCAGGCAGTTTTGCCATAGATGTAGGACGATCCGGTTCTTTTAGACTCCATGTTTTTGGATTGGTACTATATATTTTGAATTTCTTTCGTAAACGAATGTGGAGAATGGGAGAGGATTTGCTGTTATAAAAATTCACTTGTGCATGTGGAGTTTTTTTATTCAAGATCCTATTGTTGTTTGTCCTCTCCTTTCTCTTGGGGGGAGGGGGGAGGGGGTCGGTGTTGTGGTGCGCCGTCTTGGCCCTGATGGGTGGCGAGGCGGCGGCGGGCGTGGTCCCGATCTGAAGATAGTGGCTGCTCCGGCGCCTGTTTTTCTCTGCCAGCAGGTTGTGGGTTTCCCCCCGGGCATCCTGCTTGGATGGTTGGCGCTGCAATGGAGGTGCGGGCTCAGGGTCAGGGGAAACCCTTGACTGGTAGTGCCAGTTGGCAGTCACGATGCAGGCGACGCTCTCGGCTCTCGGCGCCGTTTCTCCCTCTGGTGGGCGACATCGAGACCGTCTCGCCGCCCTCCACCCCCTGGTCCCGGGCGGCAAAAACCTAAAATCTCTTGATTGGGTGGTGACGGCGCATCGGCATGGGTTACTTTGTGAAAGTACCACCTTGGGAGTCCAGGGGGTTCAGGGGCTCAACGCGGTGGTGCTCTGCCAATTCTTCGGTAGTGTTCCTGCTCGGCAGTCGTGTGGGCTTCTTGGTCTTGGCCGGAGACCATGGCGGCGTATGTTTTCCTATGAGAGGAACGGCGTCCTTCGATTCAAGACAAGAGGGCAGGGGTGCCCTCTTCGGAAGCAACGACGGAAGGTGGGACAACAGGGACCCTTGGGAGTTGATGGAGCGTAGCTTTCCTCCTGTGATGAATTGCCCCCTTGTCGCGGTCGCTTTGTTGGCATGATCTGAGCCCAGTGTTTGCTGTTCTATAGTGTTTGTATCTTGTCAATTTTATTTTTCTTTTCTTTTCCTTTCTTGTTGCTTGGTGGTTGCTTTATATATAAAGTGAGGTGAAAGCCTTTTTTGATAAAAAAAATGTAATGAATTGACCCTTATGTTGCGAGGTATGTACTTACTGATATATTTTTGTTTTTATACTTCCTTGCGAGCGTGTAGTTTTAAAAAGAACAACACAAAGAATACATAATCTGAGACGCAACTTTGGATATCAGTATAAAAAGTTTTGCCATGGAGTTTTTTTGCACCATGGTTTCTTTTGCCGCTTTTGTTGTGTTCTTTGTTCTTTTCTTTTTTATTAGAAATAAAAGTCAGCGTGCCAAAAAATGTTGGTTTAAGCCCTGGCCGTCTTCAGTTGAAAACATTAATTACCCTACTTTTTTATCACTTTTGGAGGATCTGTCATTTTGAGAAAGTCATTATCTCAACTGCAAGCAGGCAGTTTTGCCATAGATGTAGGACGATCCGGTTCTTTTAGACTCCATGTTTTTGGATTGGTACTATATATTTTGAATTTCTTTCGTAAACAAATGTGGAGAATGGGAGAGGATTTGTTGTTATAAAAATTCACTTGTGCATGTGGATTTTTTTATTCAAGATCCTATTGTTGTTTGTCCTCTCCTTCCTCTTGGGGGGAGGGGGGAGGGGGGTCGGTGTTGTGGTGCGTCGTCTTGGCCCTGCTGGGTGGCGAGGCGGCGGCGGGCGTGGTCCCGATCTGAAGATAGTGGCTGCTCCGGCGCTTGTTTTTCTCTGCCAGCAGGTTGTGGGTTTCCCCCCGGGCATCCTGCTTGGATGGTTGGCGCTGCAATGGAGGTGCGGGCTCAGGGTCAGGGGAAACCCTTGACTGGTAGTGCCAGTTGGCATTCATGATGCAGGCGACGCTCTCGGCTCTCGGCGCCGTTTCTCCCTCTGGTGGGCGACATCGAGACCGTCTCCCCGCCCTCCACCCCCTGGTCCCGGGCGGCAAAAACCTAAAATCTCTTGATTGGGTGGTGACGGCGCATCGGCATCGGTTACTTTGTGAAAGTACCACCTTGGGAGACCAGGGGGTTCAGGGGCTCAACACGGTGGTGCTCTGCCAATTCTTCGGTAGTGTTCCTGCTCGGCAGTCGTGCGGGCTTCTTGGTCTTGGCCGGAGACCATGGCGGCGTATGTTTTCCTATGAGAGGAACGGCGTCCTTCGGTTCAAGACAAGAGGGCAGGGGTGCCCTCTTCGGAGGCAACGACGGAAGGTGGGACAACAGGGACCCTTGGGAGTTGATGGAGCATAGCTTTCCTCCTGTGATGAATTGCCCCCTTGTCGCGGTCGCGTTGTTGGCATGATCTCAGGCCAGTGTTTGCTGTTCTATAGTGTTTGTATCTTGTCAATTTTATTTTTCTTTTCTTTTCCTTTCTTGTTGCTTGGTGGTTGCTTTATATATAAAGTGAGGTGAAAGCCTTTTTTGATAAAAAAATGTAATGAATTGACCCTTATGTTGCAAGGTATGTACTTACTGATATATTTTTGTTTTTATACTTCCTTGCGAGCGTGTAGTTTTAAAAAGAACAACACAAAGAATACATAATCTGAGACGCAACTTTGGATATCAGTATAAAAAGTTTTGCCATGGAGTTTTTTTGCACCATGCTTCCTTTTGCCGCTTTTGTTGTGTCCTTTGTTCTTTTCTTTTTTATTAGAAATAAAAGTCAGCGTGCCAAAAAATGTTGGTTTAAGCCCTGGCCGTCTTCAGTTGAAAACATTAATTAGCCTACTTTTTTATCACTTTTGGAGGATCTGTCATTTTGAGAAAGTCATTATCTCAACTGCAAGCAGGCAGTTTTGCCATAGATGTAGGACGATCCGGTTCTTTTAGACTCCATGTTTTTGGATTGGTACTATATATTTTGAATTTCTTTCGTAAACGAATGTGGAGAATGGGAGAGGATTTGCTGTTATAAAAATTCACTTGTGCATGTGGAGTTTTTTATTCAAGATCCTATTGTTGTTTGTCCTCTCCTTCCTCTTGGGGGGAGGGGGGGAGGGGGGTCGGTGTTGTGGTGCGCCGTCTTGGCCCTGCTGGGTGGCGAGGCGGCGGCGGGCGTGGTCCTAATCTGAAGATAGTGGCTGCTCTGGCGCCTGTTTTTCTCTGCCAGCAGGTTGTGGATTTCCCCCCGGGCATCCTGCTTGGATGGTTGGCGCTGCAATGGAGGTGCGGGCTCAGGGTCAGGGGAAACCCTTGACTGGTAGTGCCAGTTGGCAGTCACGATGCAGGCGACGCTCTCGGCTCTCGGCGCCGTTTCTCCCTCTGGTGGGCGACATCGAGACCGTCTCCCCGCCCTCCACCCCCTGGTCCCGGGCGGCAAAACCCTAAAATCTCTTGATTGGGTGGTGACGGCGCGTCGGCATCGGTTACTTTGTGAAAGTACCACCTTGGGAGTCCAGGGGGTTCAGGGGCTCAACATGGTGGTGCTCTGCCAATTCTTCGGTAGTGTTCCTGCTCGGCAGTCGTGTGGGCTTCTTGGTCTTGGCCGGAGACCATGGCGGCGTATGTTTTCCTATGAGAGGAACGGCGTCCTTCGATTCAAGACAAGAGGGCAGGGGTGCCCTCTTCGGAGGCAACGACGGAAGGTGGGACAACAGGGACCCTTGGGAGTTGATGGAGCGTAGCTTTCCTCCTGTGATGAATTGCCCCCTTGTCGCGGTCGCGTTGTTGGCATGATCTCAGGCCAGTGTTTGTTGTTCTATAGTGTTTGTATCTTGTCAATTTTTATTTTTCTTTTCTTTTCCTTTCTTGTTGCTTTGTGGTTCCTTTATATATAAAGTGAGGTGAAAGCCTTTTTTGATAAAAAAAAATGTAATGAATTGACCCTTATGTTGCAAGGTATGTACTTACTGATATATTTTTGTTTTTATACTTCCTTGCGAGCGTGTAGTTTTAAAAAGAACAACACAAAGAATACATAATCTGAGACGCAACTTTGGATATCAGTATAAAAAGTTTTGCCATGGAGTTTTTTTGCACCATGCTTCCTTTTGCCGCTTTTGTTGTGTTCTTTGTTCTTTTCTTTTTTATTAGAAATAAAAGTCAGCGTGCCAAAAAATGTTGGGTTAAGCCCTGGCCGTCTTCAGTTGAAAACATTAATTAGCCTACTTTTTTATCACTTTTGGAGGATCTGTCATTTTGAGAAAGTCATTATCTCAACTGCAAGCAGGCAGTTTTGCCATAGATGTAGGACGATCCGGTTCTTTTAGACTCCATGTTTTTGGATTGGTACTATATATTTTGAATTTCTTTCGTAAACGAATGTGGAGAATGGGAGAGGATTTGCTGTTATAAAAATTCACTTGTGCATGTGGAGTTTTTTATTCAAGATCCTATTGTTGTTTGTCCTCTCCTTCCTCTTGGGGGGAGGGGGGAGGGGGGTCGGTGTTGTGGTGCGCCGTCTTGGCCCTGCTGGGTGGCGAGGCGGCGGCGGGCGTGGTCCTAATCTGAAGATAGTGGCTGCTCTGGCGCCTGTTTTTCTCTGCCAGCAGGTTGTGGATTTCCCCCCGGGCATCCTGCTTGGATGGTTGGCGCTGCAATGGAGGTGCGGGCTCAGGGTCAGGGGAAACCCTTGACTGGTAGTGCCAGTTGGCAGTCACGATGCAGGCGACGCTCTCGGCTCTCGGCGCCGTTTCTCCCTCTGGTGGGCGACATCGAGACCGTCTCCCCGCCCTCCACCCCCTGGTCCCGGGCGGCAAAACCCTAAAATCTCTTGATTGGGTGGTGACAGCGCATCGGCATCGGTTACTTTGTGAAAGTACCACCTTGGGAGTCCAGGGGGTTCAGGGGCTCAACATGGTGGTGCTCTGCCAATTCTTCGGCAGTGTTCCTGCTCGGCAGTCGTGTGGGCTTCTTGGTCTTGGCCGGAGACCATGGCGGCGTATGTTTTCCTATGAGAGGAACGGCGTCCTTCGATTCAAGACAAGAGGGCAGGGGTGCCCTCTTCGGAGGCAACGACGGAAGGTGGGACAACAGGGACCCTTGGGAGTTGATGGAGCGTAGCTTTCCTCCTGTGATGAATTGCCCCCTTGTCGCGGTCGCGTTGTTGGCATGATCTCAGGCCAGTGTTTGCTGTTCTATAGTGTTTGTATCTTGTCAATTTTTATTTTTCTTTTCTTTTCCTTTCTTGTTGCTTTGTGGTTGCTTTATATATAAAGTGAGGTGAAAGCCTTTTTTGATAAAAAAAATGTAATGAATTGACCCTTATGTTGCAAGGTATGTACTTACTGATATATTTTTGTTTTTATACTTCCTTGCGAGCGTGTAGTTTTAAAAAGAACAACACAAAGAATACATAATCTGAGACGCAACTTTGGATATCAGTATAAAAAGTTTTGCCATGGAGCTTTTTTGCACCATGCTTCCTTTTGCCGCTTTTGTTGTGTTCTTTGTTCTTTTCTTTTTTATTAGAAATAAAAGTCAGCGTGCCAAAAAATGTTGGTTTAAGCCCTGGCCGTCTTCAGTTGAAAACATTAATTAGCCTACTTTTTTATCACTTTTGGAGGATCTGTCATTTTGAGAAAGTCATTATCTCAACTGCAAGCAGGCAGTTTTGCCATAGATGTAGGACGATCCGGTTCTTTTAGACTCCATGTTTTTGGATTGGTACTATATATTTTGAATTTCTTTCGTAAACGAATGTGGAGAATGGGAGAGGATTTGCTGTTATAAAAATTCACTTGTGCATGTGGAGTTTTTTATTCAAGATCCTATTGTTGTTTGTCCTCTCCTTCCTCTTGGGGGGAGGGGGGAGGGGGGTCGGTGTTGTGGTGCGCCGTCTTGGCCCTGCTGGGTGGCGAGGCGGCGGCGGGCGTGGTCCTGATCTAAAGATAGTGGCTGCTCTGGCGCCTGTTTTTCTCTGCCAGCAGGTTGTGGATTTCCCCCCGGGCATCCTGCTTGGATGGTTGGCGCTGCAATGGAGGTGCGGGCTCAGGGTCAGGGGAAACCCTTGACTGGTAGTGCCAGTTGGCAGTCACGATGCAGGATACGCTCTCGGCTCTCGGCGCCGTTTCTCCCTCTGGTGGGCGACATCGAGACCGTCTCCCCGCCCTCCACCCCCTGGTCCCGGGCGGCAAAAACCTAAAATCTCTTGATTGGGTGGTGACGGCGCATCGGCATCGGTTACTTTGTGAAAGTACCACCTTGGGAGTCCAGGGGGTTCAGGGGCTCAACATGGTGGTGCTCTGCCAATTCTTCGGCAGTGTTCCTGCTCGGCAGTCGTGTGGGCTTCTTGGTCTTGGCCGGAGACCATGGCGGCGTATGTTTTCCTATGAGAGGAACGGCGTCCTTCGATTCAAGACAAGAGGGCAGGGGTGCCCTCTTCGGAGGCAACGACGGAAGGTGGGACAACAGGGACCCTTGGGAGTTGATGGAGCGTAGCTTTCCTCCTGTGATGAATTGCCCCCTTGTCGCGGTCGCGTTGTTGGCATGATCTCAGGCCAGTGTTTGCTGTTCTATAGTGTTTGTATCTTGTCAATTTTTATTTTTCTTTTCTTTTCCTTTCTTGTTGCTTTGTGGTTGCTTTATATATAAAGTGAGGTGAAAGCCTTTTTTGATAAAAAAAATGTAATGAATTGACCCTTATGTTGCAAGGTATGTACTTACTGATATATTTTTGTTTTTATACTTCCTTGCGAGCGTGTAGTTTTAAAAAGAACAACACAAAGAATACATAATCTGAGACGCAACTTTGGATATCAGTATAAAAAGTTTTGCCATGGAGTTTTTTTGCACCATGCTTCCTTTTGCCGCTTTTGTTGTGTTCTTTGTTCTTTTCTTTTTTATTAGAAATAAAAGTCAGCGTGCCAAAAAATGTTGGTTTAATCCCTGGCCGTCTTCAGTTGAAAACATTAATTAGCCTACTTTTTTATCACTTTTGGAGGATCTGTCATTTTGAGAAAGTCATTATCTCAACTGCAAGCAGGCAGTTTTGCCATAGATGTAGGACGATCCGGTTCTTTTAGACTCCATGTTTTTGGATTGGTACTATATATTTTGAATTTCTTTCGTAAACGAATGTGGAGAATGGGAGAGGATTTGCTGTTATAAAAATTCACTTGTGCATGTGGAGTTTTTTATTCAAGATCCTATTGTTGTTTGTCCTCTCCTTCCTCTTGGGGGGAGGGGGGGAGGGGGTCGGTGTTGTGGTGCTCCGTCTTGGCCCTGCTGGGTGGCGAGGCGGCGGTGGGCGTGGTCCTGATCTGAAGATAGTGGCTGCTCTGGCGCCTGTTTTTCTCTGCCAACAGGTTGTGGATTTCCCCCCGGGCATCCTGCTTGGATGGTTGGCGCTGCAATGGAGGTGCGGGCTCAGGGTCAGGGGAAACCCTTGACTGGTAGTGCCAGTTGGCAGTCACGATGCAGGATACGCTCTCGGCTCTCGGCGCCGTTTCTCCCTCTGGTGGGCGACATCGAGACCGTCTCCCCGCCCTCCACCCCCTGGTCCCGGGCGGCAAAAACCTAAAATCTCTTGATTGGGTGGTGACGGCGCATCGGCATCGGTTACTTTGTGAAAGTACCACCTTGGGAGTCCAGGGGGTTCAGGGGCTCAACATGGTGGTGCTCTGCCAATTCTTCGGTAGTGTTCCTGCTCGGCAGTCGTGTGGGCTTCTTGGTCTTGGCCGGAGACCATGGCGGCGTATGTTTTCCTATGAGAGGAACGGCGTCCTTCGATTCAAGACAAGAGGGCAGGGTGCCCTCTTCGGAGGCAACGACGGAAGGTGGGACAACAGGGACCCTTGGGAGTTGATGGAGCGTAGCTTTCCTCCTGTGATGAATTGCCCCCTTGTCGCGGTCGCGTTGTTGGCATGATCTTAGGCCAGTGTTTGCTGTTCTATAGTGTTTGTATCTTGTCAATTTTTATTTTTCTTTTCTTTTCCTTTCTTGTTGCTTTGTGGTTGCTTTATATATAAAGTGAGGTGAAAGCCTTTTTTGATAAAAAAAATGTAATGAATTGACCCTTATGTTGCAAGGTATGTACTTACTGATATATTTTTGTTTTTATACTTCCTTGCGAGCGTGTAGTTTTAAAAAGAACAACACAAAGAATACATAATCTGAGACGCAACTTTGGATATCAGTATAAAAAGTTTTGCCATGGAGTTTTTTTTGCACCATGCTTCCTTTTGCCGCTTTTGTTGTGTTCTTTGTTCTTTTCTTTTTTATTAGAAATAAAAGTCAGCGTGCCAAAAAATGTTGGTTTAAGACCTGGCCGTCTTCAGCTGAAAACATTAATTAGCCTACTTTTTTATCACTTTTGGAGGATCTGTCATTTTGAGAAAGTCATTGTCTCAACTGCAAGCAGGCAGTTTTGCCATAGATGTAGGACGATCCGGTTCTTTTTGACTCCATGTTTTTGGATTGGTACTATATATTTTGAATTTCTTTCGTAAACGAATGTGGAGAATGGGAGAGGATTTGCTGTTATAAAAATTCACTTGTGCATGTGGAGTTTTTTATTCAAGATCCTATTGTTGTTTGTCCTCTCCTTCCTCTTGGGGGGAGGGGGGGAGGGGGGGTCGGTGTTGTGGTGCGCCGTCTTGGCCCTGCTGGGTGGCGAGGCGGCGGCGGGCGTGGTCCTGATCTGAAGATAGTGGCTGCTCTGGCGCTTGTTTTTCTCTGCCAGCAGGTTGTGGATTTCACCCCGGGCATCCTGCTTGGATGGTTGGCGCTGCAATGGAGGTGCGGGCTCAGGATCAGGGGAAACCCTTGACTGGTAGTGCCAGTTGGTAGTCACGATGCAGGTGACGCTCTCGGCTCTCGGCGCCGTTTCTCCCTCTGGTGGGCGACATCGAGACCGTCTCCCCGCCCTCCACCCCCTGGTCCCGGGCGGCAAAAACCTAAAATATCTTGATTGGGTGGTGACGGCGCATCGGCATCGGTTACTTTGTGAAAGTACCACCTTGGGAGTCCAGGGGGTTCAGGGGCTCAACGCGGTGGTGCTCTGCCAATTCTTCGGTAGTGTTCCTGCTCGGCAGTCGTGTGGGCTTCTTGGTCTTGGCCGGAGACCATGGCGGCGTATGTTTTCCTATGAGAGGAACGGCGTCCTTCGATTCAAGACAAGAGGGCAGGGGTGCCCTCTTCGGAGGCAACGACGGAAGGTGGGACAACAGGGACCCTTGGGAGTTGATGGAGCGTAGCTTTCCTCCTGTGATGAATTGCCCCCTTGTCGCGGTCGCGTTGTTGGCTTGATCTCAGGCCAGTGTTTGCTGTTCTATAGTGTTTGTATCTTGTCAATTTTATTTTTCTTTTCTTTTCCTTTCTTGTTGCTTGGTGGTTGCTTTATATATAAAGTGAGGTGAAAGCCTTTTTTGATAAAAAAATGTAATGAATTGACCCTTATGTTGCAAGGTATGTACTTACTGATATATTTTTGTTTTTATACTTCCTTGCGAGCGTGTAGTTTTAAAAAGAACAACACAAAGAATACATAATCTGAGACGCAACTTTGGATATCAGTATAAAAAGTTTTGCCATGGAGTTTTTTTTGCACCATGCTTCCTTTTGCTGCTTTTGTTGTGTTCTTTGTTCTTTTCTTTTTTATTAGAAATAAAAGTCAGCGTGCCAAAAAATGTTGGTTTAAGCCCTGGCCGTCTTCAGTTGAAAACATTAATTAGCCTACTTTTTTATCACTTTTGGAGGATCTGTCATTTTGAGAAAGTCATTATCTCAACTGCAAGCAGGCAGTTTTGCCATAGATGTAGGACGATCCGGTTCTTTTTGACTCCATGTTTTTGGATTGGTACTATATATTTTGAATTTCTTTCGTAAACGAATGTGGAGAATGGGAGAGGATTTGCTGTTATAAAAATTCACTTTGGATAAGTTTGGTTATGGAACCCATTAAGTTTTGAACTAAGCTTGCGGTGTGCTGATATCAATGTTGCCATTCTAAAATGTTCCATTAACATTATCTATCGTATTTAATTATTTGTTTTATCCATTCAATTACATTATTGTCCGTAGCAACGCACGGGCACTCTACTAGTAAACCTAAAAGATATTAGTTAATGATGCACAAATACTCATCGAACATGTCGATTAAAAACACACAATTAAACAATCAATCTAACACTTTTTTACCTTTACATTTTCCTTCTCCCTTGGTCTTCTTCTTTCTCGTTCTTCGTTGTTTTTCTACTGCAGGGCAGCGATCCATGAGGCCCTAGGGCGATCAGGTCAACATAGGGCAGCCCATAGCTGGCGTGCGTCCAGACGGGGACCCTCTCGGACATGTGGGGTTTCGGGTCAACAAAACTCCCACCGGATTGCTTATGTACCGCGCTTCCGGACAGGCCTTCTTCGAGGTGTGCTACGGTGCATCATCCCTGGCATCGAGGGTACCTGGTGACGTGTTCGTATGCGAACACATAGTTGATCAAACAATTAATATGTGTAGCAATTCACAAAGGGTTGGGTATTGCAACACATGGGTGTATGTACTAGTGAAAATAAGTGAACATCACTCTAACATCTTCCATAATGTGTTTGAACTTGAAATTCTGCACGGCAATAGAACATCACTCTAACATCCCCTATTTTTTTGAAATTTTTTCAAAACATGAAAACATTATCTTCACATGGTTTTCATCGGTCTCTACCAAATATTCCATATGATATTCTCCGTATATAGCAAGTGGCTTGTGAACAGAAAAGTGGCTCCAAGGTCGTCGTCATGTAGGAGTACGTGCTTAGACATCTTTCAATGCATGGGTGCTTAGATGAGATGTTAAGTGCATTAAAGGGCTTACCAACTAAACTCCTCAATGCATAGGTGCTTAGTTTTTAGTTGCTAAGATATTTTCATTTAATTAGGTATAGACTCAGATTTGTCTTTCCACGTAGGAACATGCAGTAGTGGAGAAACGGGCAATAGTCCCAGTTCGTAAGGGTCTTTAGTCGCGGTTCACCAATCGGGACTAATAGGTTGGGACTAAAGCCCCCCCCCCCTTAGTCTCGGTTCGCCACCACCTGGGGCTAAGGGCCGTCCACGTGGGTGGCAGCGCGCGCCGGGGGCGGGGACCTTTAGTCCCGGTTGGTGACACCAACCGGGACTAAAGGATTTGTGCTTTTGGGGTTTATTTTTTATTTTTGCTTTTCATTTTGTGTTTTCCATTTAATTTTTTTCATTTCAAACATATTTTACACTACTACATACTGTACACGTTATGCATATATCATAGAATTTCTCGTAGGACCAATCATACATATATTTCCATTTAAAATAATAGAAATTTAATAAAAGTAAACTATAATATACTATAAAAAAGATCACCACATAAAAAAACTAAAAAGAAAAAAATTGGAAGTGTCAAGCTACATATTTGAAGGATCAAAACTATATATTTCAAGTCTTAAACTAAAAAAGAAAAAAAATTAAGTGTCTCAAAGTACATATTTTAAAAATGACATTTCAATTTAAAATAATATAAATTTAATAAAAGTAAACTACAATATTATAAGTGTCAAACTACATATTCGAAGTCCCAAACAACAATAAACTATAAAAGTAATAATATAAGAATGTTGGCATTGACAAAATAACAATATTGGTGTCGGAACCAAGAGCACGCCACATCTAAACATCATAGTGCTGGCGTTCCATGCTATTCCACGACAGCACTATATTGCGCCTGGTACCAATTGTTCATCTCATATACTTCTGACGCTACCCTGTTTTCCCATGCCACCACTATGCCCCTACTAATGTAGTACCAAATAAGCCAACGCCACCACTATTTGAAAAAAACGATAGTGCTGGCGTTGGTTGTAAATGCCGCGCCACCAACGAAAGTTGTGGCTAGCACTTTTTTCACCAGTGATATATAGCCAGATGTTTAGGTTGTAGCCAATAAGCATTGAGTGTAAAAATTCCATCATACTATTTGAGAATGCAGGTATCTAGAGTTTCACCTAATGAATATATATTTCAACACTTCAGGTTTAAATAACAACCCATATAGTTAAGCGGCGGCGACGAAGCTCTCCCCGTAGAGATGACATCCCCTGGCCTCTTCTTCCCGCCGGCGGCTGCAGGGATCAGTGGCCTCTCCTGCGGCAGGGAGTCGGGGTTCGTGTTAGGGTACCTTACCGCCCGTGGATCAACTTCTCGGGAAAGAGAACATGGAGGATATCTCATCGGGATCGGGACAGGTGGTCTCCGACCTGGAGGCGATGATGGAGGAATTAGGGCTGAAAGAGGATGATCTCCAAGATGTTGTGATTGAGGACGAGGAGCTACCGGTGGAATCGACCCGGTGGATGGCAATCGCTAGGGTTAACACAGAAAAACCCTATAGCCAATATTGGTTCTTCAGAAACATGAGGATTGCATGGGATTTGTCTAAAGAGGTAAAGATCCGCCCTCTCGAGGATAACCTCTATACGATGCAGTTTGGTTGCCTCGGTGATTGGGAGCGCGTCATGGAGGAAGGCCCGTGGACGTTTAAGGGGAAGGCCGTGGTCATCGCGCAGTATGATGGGTTCACCAAGCCATCAACCATTGAGTTGAACAAGATTGATATATGGATGCAGATCCATGATCTTCCAGATGGTTTCTTTCCCAAGATCAAAGCTCTTTCCGCTACAGTGGGAGAGTTCATCTTTGCCGAGCCAAAGTCTCATGATTTCGAGGGGAATTTTGCACGGGTTCGACTAAAAATTGATGTTACAAAACCACTTAAGAACGCCGTGTCGCTGGTGATCAAGAAGAAAGATTCGGTCCAGAGGGTGATCTTTAGGGTGAAATACGAGCACCTTCCGGACTGGTGTGCAGTTTGTGGGTACATGGGCCATCTGTTCAAGGAGTGTGGTGATGGAGTTCACCCCCCGAAAGCCCTTGTTTGCAAAGACCTAAGAGCAACTTGGTTCAAAGGTCCGGGTAACGGGCCAGGAGAAGGCCGCAACTCATCTGGAGGTAGTGGATCACGAGGCGGACGGGGCAGAGGACGATCTGGTAGGGGTCGCGGTCGTGCACATGGACCTGCGGAGCACACTACCTCGGTAGATCCTTCTGAAGCTGACAGAGAACAGGAGGACAGAGACGTCACCATGATGGAGGCAGAAAGGAACAGGAAGAGAGGAGCCGGGATGGATTCTACGGCACCAGCGCTCGTTGCAAGCAACCTTCTGCTACTCCCGGGTCCAACTGAGGTTCCACCTAGTCCATCCTCAAAACAGGAGCAGAAAAGGAACAAACCAAGCACGATGACAAATGAGAAGACCAATGGCAAGAACACGGCTGCAAACAAAACCCCTGATGCGCGTTTGGCGGGCTCCCTAGTGGGGTCGCGCCTAGCGCAATGAGTCTTCTTTGCTGGAACTGTCGCGGGGCTGGCAAACCCGTGACAGTTCGAGAGCTTCGTGACCTAACGAAGCAGTTTGCCCCCTCTGTACTGTGTATCTTGGAAGCTCAATTAGAGGGTTCTAGAGTCGAGAGTTTGGTTGGTTCTTTAGGCTATAATAAGAGTTTCGCTGTTAGTAGCTCTGGCAGAAGTGGTGGCTTAGGAATTTTTTGGAACGAAGAAATAAAGCTTGAGATTGTTGGTTATTCTCGGTATCACATTGACGTAGTAATTGATGAGCTGGTTGATATGAAAACAAGGGTCACTTTTGTTTATGGAGAAGCACAAGTAAATGAAAGATACAAAACGTGGGATGTGCTCCGAGGAATTGTGGGTGCTAGCGACACACCTTGGCTCGTTGTCGGAGATTTCAATGAAGTTTTACATGCCCACGAACATGATGGAGTGGGTAACAGGAGTCAAGCGCAGATGGACGCGTTTAGGGACGCCCTTGATACATGTGGACTCATGGATATAGGCTATACGGGCACAGGCTGGACCTTTGAGAAAAAGGTGACAGGAGGTACATATACACGGGTGCGTCTAGACCGTGGAGTGGCTAACCCAGCTTGGTGTATTGCTTTTCCATCGGCTAAGCTCGAGCACAAGACGACTGCTACCAGTGACCACGTCCCAATCTACATGAACTTCATGCATGGCGAGGCATGCAGGCGGGCTCCAAAAGCATTTAAGTATGAAGTTGCATGGGAACGTGACCCCAAGCTAAAACCTGCTGTCCAGAACGCATGGGCCAATGGAGCAGGAGATACGGTCGTTTCTCTCAATGATAAGCTGAGGTCGCTTTCAACAGATTTGTCCGCATGGGAAAGGACAAACTTTGGAAACGTAAGGCGCGACATTCAGTGTCTGAAAAAGGAGCTACAGGAGTTGCGGGAATCCCCAAATAGATTTGGTCCGACACACATTGAATTAAAATTAATTGAGAGGCTCACTGAATTATATCATAGGGAGGAAATTTTGTGGCGCCAGCGAGCTCGTCTCGAATGGCTAATGCACGGTGATAAGAATACATACTTCTTCCACCTCCGAGCGAGTCGCAGAAGAAGAAAGAACCAGATTAAAGCACTTCAAAGACCGGATGGGCAGATGACTGATGATGTGCCGGAGATGGAAAATCTGACCAATACTTTTTATAGAGATTTGTACACGTCTGAGGGAGTGCATGACATGGACCAAGTCCTTGACACGGTACCTACAAAAGTTACTGCAGAAATGAATGAGTCTCTGAATGCGCCGTATAGCAAAGAGGAAGTTAAAAATGCTCTCTTTCAAATGTACCCAACCAAAGCGCCCGGCCCGGACGGATTCCCGGCGCACTTTTTCCAGCACCATTGGGACTTATGTGGGGATGATGTTACAAAGGTTGTACTGAGGATTGTAGAAGGTACAGAATCAGCGGAGTGCATCAATGATACCGTCCTGGTGTTAATCCCAAAGTTAAAAAAATCCAACGCTCCTATCACAATTCCGCCCCATTAGCCTCTGCAATGTTTTGTATAAAATTGCGTCAAAGGTGATAGCTAACAGACTGAAAGAGGTGTTGCCTGAAATTATATCAGAGGAACAGTCAGCCTTTGTCCCAGGTAGACTGATCACAGACAATATTATAACTGCCTATGAATGCCTGCACTTCATGAAGAGGAACAAAGCCAAGAAACACCAGTCATGTGCTCTTAAGCTTGATATGATGAAAGCGTATGACAGGGTGGAATGGCCGTACCTCAGAGCTATAATGCTTAAGCTGGGATTCAGCAACAGGTGGGTTGATATTGTTATGGGCCTGGTAACCACAGTCAGTTTCTCTGTCTTATTCAATGGAAAGAAACTACAACATTTCAAACCTTCACGAGGGATCATACAAGGGGACCCGATATCTCCATACTTGTTCTTGCTAGCAGCAGAGGGCCTTTCGTGCCTCTTAAAATCAAAGAGTGAGTCATCCAACTTAAGTGGTTTGCAGGTTGCTCCGTCGGCACCACCTGTCAGCCATCTTTTATTCGCCGATGACAGCCTGCTGTTTATCAAGGCCAATGGTGTGGGCGCTAACGAGGTGTACCATGTTCTTGAGACATATTGCCAGGCGACTGGGCAGCGAATAAACCATGCAAAATTGTCTATATATTTCAGCAAGGGGGTCCCCGATTATGTGAGACAAGAGATCAAAGAGATACTCCATGTTCCTAATGAGACCCTAAATGAGAAATATTTGGGGATGCCTTCTGACATAGGGAGCTCAAAGAATGGTGCTTTTAAGTATTTAAAAGACCGTTTGTGGAGTAAGGTTCAGGGCTGGATTGAACGCACCATCTCATCAGCGGGAAAGGAAGTGTTGGTTAAATCTGTGGCACAAGGAGTACCGGTTTTTTCTATGTCTTGTTTCAAGATCCCAAGAGGTTTATGTGAACACCTAAACATGCTTATTAGAAAATTCTGGTGGGGCAGCAAGGAAGGAAAACGGAAGCCTCATTGGGTCTCCTGGAAAACTATGACACAACCCAAGGGCATGGGGGGTTTGGGGTTCAAAGATTTTGAGCTATTTAACTTAGCAATATTGGCTAAACAAGCTTGGAGGCTGCTACGGGATCCAGAAAACCTGAGCGCACGTATTTTGAAAAGTGTATACTACCCTAACTCGGACATACTAGAGGCCGAACTAGGGAGCCACCCTAGCCAAGTGTGGCGTGCCATCATCGAGGGTAGGGACACACTACGTCAGGGACTGATCAGAAGGATTGGGAACGGAGAAACAACGCATATATGGGATCAGAATTGGTTGCCACGTGAGGGGATGTTTCGTCCCCTCGGAAGTATTGCTCCAAACCCTCCCACTAGGGTTTCTGAACTCATTATCGGCGCAACAGCATCATGGAACAAGCAACTTGTCCAAGAACATTTTATGCCATTAGATGCACATGTTATACTTGCATTACCTTTGTGCACAAGGAACATAAGCGACTTCTGGGCTTGGTACTATGAAAAACATGGAGTCTTTTCTGTAAAGTCTGCGTATAAGGTGTTGGTGGCAACTAAACTAAGAAGGGAGGCGTGGTTAGAAGGGTCTGCGGGACCATCAAACTCCATGGCAGAGGAGGGATCATGGAAGAGATTATGGAAGACGGAGGTGCCGGGGAAAATTCGCATGTTCTTATGGAGACTCTCCAAGCACTCCCTCCCAACAAACGATGTCAGGGCAAACCGACATATGGCTGACTCCGACCAGTGCGGGCTCTGTGGTAACCGGGATTCGTGGCGTCACTCTTTGTTAGAGTGCTCATCATCAAGGAGTGTTTGAGCGCTGATTAATGAGGAAATCACACATAAAATCATAGAGAGCATGGAGCCAAGTGCTAGTTAGTGGCTGTTCACTCTCATGCAAAAGTTATCGCACGAGCAATTTATCCTCGTAACAGTTTCACTTTGGTCTATCTGGCATGCCCGACGTAAAGCTATTCATGAAGCCATATTTCAGAGTCCCCAATCTACCTTCGGTTTTATTACACGGTTCATTGCATAACTAGATACTATCAAGACGAAGGGACCAGATCGGGACGCCTCGGCAGCGGCTGCTCCATCCATTCAGCGTCGGCCTAAGAAACCTCCTGCTGGATATTGCAAGATTCATGTGGACGCTGGGGTCATGGCAAGAAGAGGAGGATCTGCGGCGGCAGTTTGCAGAGATGCGGATGGAAACTACATGGGCATCTCGGCTCTAGTAGTTGAGGGAGTGGAAGATCCGGCAACACTTGAAGCTTTTGCTTGTCGGGGGCATTATCCCTTGCAGAAGATATGGGTATCCATAATTTTGTTATTGCTTCGGACTGCCAACAAGTCGTCTCAGACATCAACAGGAAGTCACACGGGACATATGGGGCGATCATCGTGGAGATAAATCTTAGAGCTTCTTTCTTTAATTGTATTTTTTCCTTTGAAAGTCGTGCTGTGGATTATGAAGCACATAGCTTAGCCAAGTTCTCCCTCTCGAGAGGTCCGAGACGCCACGTCTGGTTCGGCGCTCCTCACGACCAGAGATGTATCCCACTTCATGTGGACTTTATTGAATAAATTTGGCTTTCCCCCTCAAAAAAAACATGGCTAACAACCGACAATTTTCTAGAAATTTCCAAAATAGAAACGGCACAAAAAATTATTGTGATTAGCTCACTCACCTTCCCGTGGGATCCCACATGACATCAGTCACACAAAATGCTCTTCCGTGGCCATGACCTCAAGATCATCAACATTGTAGAACTCCAACTGATCTTCTGTGGTCATGGTCTCAAGATCATCAACATTGTAGAACTCCAACTGGCCATCGGTACCCTTCAGTCCAACAAGAACAATGAAGTTTCCCGCAGGAGATGAGAACACTGCACTAGCATGTCTGTTCCTGAGTGTTGTGAGCCTCGACAAACAGCTAACACTATCGACTGTGCACATCAAATAGATGCTTATATCGTGATTAACCTCGTCGCCATGAATAATAGCAAACCGGCAGCCATTGGGCTCCTATGCAAAGGCGATTATATTGTCATTCTTGGTGTCCAATTCAAAAACTGGGATGCCCTCTCCTTGATCATGAGCAACTCAAAACTAGTGCATTTATGTTCTCTGATTCTGCATACCGATCTACCTCGATGGCAAGATACTCTCCATTGTTTTGCTGGTGCATTTTGCAATTGCAGACACTAAAAAGTTTTTCCAACACAGCTCTACTTTGCTGGGAACTTGCACCAAATGAAAATCTCGCAGAGATTTGTACTTACACTGGCAAGCTGGATTCAATTACCTAGATCCTGAACAAAGAGGCATAAGATGGAATTAATCGGTGACCAACTGAAGTCTACCACATTTTCTACCTCCAAGGATGTGTTGTCAACAAGGGAGAATGTTTCGGTTTCATAGTCACATATGGTACCCTTTCGAAGCGTGGAAAATTATTGATCAACTCCTTCACCGATCCCCCTTCGAACATACATAACTATATACATTAAGCATATGACATATATGACAACTTAATGTCTGAAGGAAATATGCCCTAGAGGATTGTTGGTGTGTGTTTCTGAAGGAAATATGCCCTAGAGGCAATAATAAAGCTATTATTTATTTTATTATATCTTGATAAATGTTTATTATTCATGCTAGAATTATATTAATCGGAAACTTAGTACATGTGTGAATACATAGACAAAACATAGTGTCCCTAGTATGCCTCTAGTTGACTAGCTCGTTAATCAAAGATGGTTATGTTTCCTAACCATAGACATGTGTTTTGATTTGATGAACGGGATCACATCATTAGGATAATGATGTGATGGACAAGACCCATCCGTTAGCTTAGCATTATGATCGTTACAGTTTCATTGCTACTGCTTTATTCATGACTTATACATGTTCCTCGGACTATGAGATTATGCAACTCCCAAATACCAGAGGAACACCTTGTGTGCTATCAAACATCACAACGTAACTTGGTGATTACAAAGATGCTCTAAATGTGTCTCTTAAGGTGTTTGTTGGGTTAGCATAGATCGAGATTAGGATTTGTCACTACGTGTTTTGGAGAGGTATCTCTGGGCCCTCACGGTAATGTTCATCACTATAAGCCTTGCAAGCAATGTGACTAAGAGTTAGATGCGGGATGAAGCATTACGGAATGAGTGAAGAGACTTGTCGGTAACAATATTGAACTAGGTATGATGATACCGACGATCGAATCTCGGGCAAGTAACATACCGCTGACAATGGGAACAACGTATATTGTTATGCGGTTTGACCGATAAAGATCTTCGTAGAATATGTAGGAGTCAATATGAGCATCCAGGTTCCGCTATTGGTTATTGACCTGAGATGTGTCTCGGTCATGTCTACATAGTTCTCGAACCTGTAGCGTCCGCACGCTTAACGTTCAATCTCGGTAATGCTCAGATTTTTTGGGTACTACAATCACTTGAATCATGTGGGAGTTAATCTTCCAGATAAGATAGTGATTGACAGAGCTCTCTAGTCACCATCACCAAGTTACTGGAACTTCGTGATGAACTATAATATGCAAGGGATGACAAAAGCGATTCCCGAGCTCTTCTTGATGCTGAAATCAATGAAGGTAGAAATCAAGAAAAAGCATCAAGTGTTGATGATTAAACAAGATCACTAGTTTCAAGAAAAAGGGCAAAGGGAAAGAAAGGGGACTTCAAGAAGAATGGCAAGCAAGTTGTCACTCCCATGAAGAAGCCCAAAGCTGGACCTAAGCCTGAAACTGAGTGTTTCTACTGCAAAGGAAATGGCCACTGGAAGCGGAACTACCCCAAATATTTGGTGGAAAAGAGGGTTGGCAAAGTGAACAAATGTATATTTGATATACAGGTTATTGATGTGTACCTTGCTAGTGTTCATAGTAGTCCCTGGGTATTCGATACTGGTTCGGTTGCTAAGATTAGTAACTCAAAACAGGAGTTACAGAACAAATAGAGACTAGTTGAGGGTGAAGTGACGATGTGTGTTGGGAGTAGGTTCCAAGATTGATATGATCATCATCGCACACCCCCTATACTTTCGGGATTAGTGCTGAACCTAAATAAATGTTATTTGGTGTTTGCGTTGAGCATGAATATGATTAGATCATGTTTATTGCAATACGGTTATTTATTTAAGATAAAAAATAATTGTTATTCTGTTTACATTAATAAAACCTTCTATGGTCATACACCCAATGTTGATGGTTTGTTGAATCTCGATCATAGTGATACACATATTCATAATATTGATGCCAAAAGATGCAAAGTTGATAATGATAGTGCAACATACTTGTGGCACTGCCGTTTAGGTCATATTGGTGTAAAGTGCATGAAGAAACTCCATGCTGATGAAGTTTTGGAATCACTTGATTATGAACCATTTGATACTTGCAAACCGTGCCTTATGGGCAAGATGGAATGAACTACTGACTTATTGGAAATAATATATACCGATGTATACGGTCCAATGAGTGTTGAGGCTCATGGCGGGTATCATTATTTTCTGACCTTCATAGATGATTTGAGCGGATATGGGTATATCTACTTAATGAAACACAAGTCTGAAACGTTTGAAAAGTTCAATGAATTTCAGAGTGAAGTGGAGAATCATCGTAACAAGCAAATAAAATTTCTACGCTCTGATCGTAGAGCTGAATATTTGAGTTATAAGTTTGGCCTTCATTTAAAACATTGTGGAATAGTTTCACAGCTCATGCCACCTGGAACACCACGGTGTAATGGTGTGTCTGAACGTCGTAGCTGCATATTATAAGATATGGTGCAATCTATGGTGTCTCTTACTGATTTACCACTATCGTTTTGGGATTATGCATTAGAGACAACTGCATTCACTTTAAATAGGGCACCATAAAAATCCGTTGAGATGACGCCTTATCAGATGTGGTTTGGCAAGAAACCAAAGTTGTCGTTTCTTAAAGTTTGGGGCTGCGATGCTTATGTGAAAAAGCTTCAACCTGATAAGCTCGAACCCAAATCGGAGAAATGCGTCTTCACAGGATACCCAAAGGAAACTGTTGGGTACACCTTCTACCACAGATCCGAAGGCAAGATCGTTGCTAAGAATGGATCCTTTCTAGAGAAGGAGTTTCTCTCGAAAGAAGTGAGTGGGAGGAAAGTAGAACTTGATGAGGTAATTGTACCTTCTCCCGAATTGGAAAGTAGTTCATCACAGAAATCAGTTCCAGTGATTCCTGCACCAATTAGTGAGGAAGCTAATGATGATGATCATGAAACTTCGGATCAAGTTACTACCGAACCTCGTAGGTCTTCAAGAATACAGTCCACACCAGAGTGGTACGATAATCATGTTCTGGAAGTCGTGCTACTAGACCATGATGAACCTATGAACTATGAGGACGCGATGATGAGCCAAGATTCCGTGAAATGGCTTGAGGCCATGAAATCTGAGATGGGGTCCATGTATGATAACAAAGTATGGACTTTGGTGAACTTGCCCGATGATCGGCAAGCCATATTAATAAATGGATCTTCAAGAGGAGGACGGACACTGATAGTAGTGTTACTATCTACCAAGCTCGACTTGTCGCAAAAGGTTTTCGACAAGTTCAAGGTGTTGACTACACTGAGATTTTCTCAATTGTAGTGATGCTTAAATTCGTCCGAATCATGTTAGCAATTGCCATATTTTATGAAATCTGACAAATGGATGTCAAAAATGCATTTCTTAAATGGATATTTCTTGAACAAGAGTTGTATATGATGCAACCAGAAGGTTTTGTCTATCCTAAAGGTAGTAACAAGGTGTGCAAAGCTCCAGCGATTCATGTATGGACTGGTGCAAACATCTCGGAGTTGGAATATACGCTTTGATGAGTTGATCAAAGCACATAGTTTTATACAGACTTGCGGTGAAGCATGTATTTACAAGAAAGTGAGCGGGAGCACTACATTCTTTTTGATAAGTATATGTGAATGACATATTGTTGATCAGAAATAATGTAGAATTTTCTGGAAAGCATAAAGGAGAGTTTGAAAGGAGATTTTCAAAGAAAGACCTCGGTGAAGCTGCTTACATATTGGGCATCAAGATCTATAGAGATAAATCAAGACGCTTGATAAGATTTTTAAATGAATACATACATTAACAAGATTTTGAAAGAGTTCAAAATGGATCAGTCAAAGGGGTAGTTGCCTATATTACAAGGTGTAAAGTTGAGTAAGACTCAAAGCCCGACCATGGCAGAAGATAGAAAGAGAATGAAAGTCATTCCCTATGCCTCAGTCATAGGTTCTATAAAGTATGCCATGCTATGTACCAGACCAGTTGTGTGCCTTGCTATGAGTTTGGCAAGGGGGTACGATAGTGATCCAGGAGTGGATCACTGTATAGCGGTCAAACTTATCCTTAGTTACCTAAGAGGACTAAGGAAGTATTTCTCGGTCATGGAGGTGATAAAGAGTTTATCATAAAGAGTTACGTTGATGTAAGCTCTACACCAATCTAGATGACTCTGAGTCTCAATCTGGATACATATTGAAAGTGGGAGCAATTAGCTAGAGTAGCTCCATGCAGAGCATTGTAGACATAGAAAATTTGCAAAATACATACGGCTCTGAATTTAGCAGACTCGTTGACTAAACTTCTCTCACAGGCAAAACATGATCACATCTTAGTACTCTTTGGGTGTTAATCACATAGCAATGTGAACTAGATCATTGGATTTAGTAAACCCTTTGGTTATTGGTCACATGGCGATGTGAACTATGGGTGTTAATCACATACAGATGTGAACTATTGGTTTTAAATCACATGGCGATGTGAACTAGATTATTCCCTCTAGTGCAAGTGGGAGACTGAAGGAAATATGCCCTAGAGGCAATAATAAAGTTATTATTTATTTCCTTATATCATGATAAATGTTTATTATTCATGCTAGAATTATATTAACTGGAAACTTAGCACATGTGTGAATACATAGACAAAACATAGTGTCCCTAGTATGCCTCTACTTGACTAGCTCGTTAATCAAAGATGGTTATGTTTCCTAACCATAGACATGTGTTGTCATTTGATGAATGGGATCACATCATTAGGATAATGATGTGATGGACAAGACCCATCCATTAGCTTAGCATTATGATCGTTACAATTTCATTGCTACTGCTTTCTACATGACTTATACATGTTCCTCAGACTATAAGATTATGCAACTCCCGAATACCGGAGGAACACCTTGTGTGCTATCAAACATCACAACGTAACTGGGTAAATATAAAGATGCTCTACAGGTGTCTCTGAAGGTGTTTGTTGGGTTGGCATAGATCGAAATTAGGATTTGTCACTCCGTGTTTCGGAGAGGTATCTCTAGGCCCTCTCGGTAATGCTCATCACTATAAGACTTGCAAGCAATGTGACTAAGAGTTAGTTGCGGGATGAAGCATTACAGAACGAGTAAAGAGACTTGTCGGTAACGATATTGAACTAGGTATGATGATACCGACGATCGAATCTCGGGCAAGTAACATACCGATGACAAAGGGAACAACGTATGTTGTTATGCGGTTTGACCGATAAAGATCATCATAGAATATGTAGGAGCCAATATGAGCATCCAGGTTCCACTATTCATTATTGACCCGAGAAGTGTCTCGGTCATGTCTACATAGTTCTTGAACCCATAGGGTCCGCACGCTTAAAGTTCAATGATGATATGTATTATGAGTTATGTGTTTTTGATGACCGAAGTTTGTTTGGAGTCCCGGATGAGATCATGGACGTGATGAGGAGTCTCAAAATGGTCGAGACATAAAGATTAATATATTGGACCATGTTATTTGGAGACCGGAAGTGTTCCAGATAGTTTCGAGTAAAAA
Organism: Aegilops umbellulata; assembly: GCA_032464435.1. Lineage (NCBI taxonomy): Eukaryota > Viridiplantae > Streptophyta > Magnoliopsida > Poales > Poaceae > Aegilops > Aegilops umbellulata. The sequence continues at coordinate 2,822,528 of CP136057.1, read as the reverse complement.
CGGAGTGTTGGAGGGGGTTACCGGAACCTCCCAGGGGAACTAATGGGCCACCATGGGCCTTAGTGGAGAGAGAGGAGGGCGACCAGGGCAGGCCATCCCCCCCCCCTAGCAGTCTTAATTGGACAAGGAAAGGGGGGTGGCGGCCCCTTTTCTACTCCCTCTCCCTTTCCTTCCTTCCCCCTCTCTTCTTTGTGGAGGAATCCTACTAGGACTAGTAATCCTAGTAGGACTCCCCCTCCTTGGGCGCGCCCCTAGGGCCGGCCGGACTCCCCCTCCCTCCTTTATATACGGGGGCAGGGGCACCCTAGAACAGACAAGTTTCTCTTAACCATGTGCGGTGCCCCCCTCCACAGTTACACACCTCGATCATACCATCGTAGTGCTTAGGCGAAGCCCTGCGCCGGTAACATCATCATCACCGTCACCACGCCGCCGTGCTGACGGAACTCACCCTCGTCCTCAACTGAATCAAGAGCACGAGGGATGTCATCGAATTGAACGTGTGCTGAACGCGGAGGTGTCGTACGTTCGGTACTTGGATCGGTTGGATCGCGAAGAAGTTCGACTACATCAACCGCGTTATTGAAACGCTTCCGCTTTCGGTCTACAAGGGTACGTGGACACACTCTCCCCTCTTGTTGCTATGCATCACCTAGATAGATCTTGTGTGATCGTAGGAATTTTTTTGAAATTACCATGTTCCCCAACAGTTTTAGTTGAAAATTGGCCATGAATGATCAATTCTTCCACCGGTGATGAAGTCACTGAAACATATATGACAACATCTGCTGTTGAAGTTCCACAAAACTTTACCGGTCCTCAAATCAAAGACATATAGTGCAACCCACCTCTACACATATGAGAATGAATGATGGTCAAATGGGAAACTTACGAACACTAGGAATAATACATCTAAGACGGCCCTAATTGTTTACATGAGTTATTTGAAATGAAAATACAAATCATGCACATGTTTTACATTTTTAATAATGAACCCAACATGCAGGACACATTTGGCATACCCTAGAAGTTTATATGAACTTGCCTAATAATATACTAGAGAACACTATTAATATTTTTGTGAATTATACGCTTTACAAATCTGCACCATGATATTTAATGATATTTTTGCATGGTTGATATTTAATGATATTAATATATATGAAAACACACACATACATGCAAGTACATATTACACTATATAGTTAATAAAATATTTAAAATTAATTTGAATACAAATTTTGTTATACAATACAATTAAATGTAGGAGAAGCAAAATTTAAGTGATATACATTAAAACGGCTTGACAAACAAACAAAGTTATATGTGATATTTAGCAACATTATTAGTTTGGTAACTATGTTGGCTAAGTAATAGAAATTTATGTTAATTAAAACTATACTATTATACAACTATTTAAATAAGTACAAAAGTTTAATATAAGAAATTTATTTTAAGACCGGCCAAAGCCAAGGATGTGGATCATAATTGACAAATCCGACCCCTTTCCATGTTCCGTCAGGCGTTTTATTGCTTTACTTCTATAGGTGAAACAACGGCTCATCAACCACCATTATATTTGATGGTTAGATGATGCTAGGCTTAGCGAAAATAAGCGTGACCAAGCTGCCAAAATGTACCGTTTTCTTCAGAAGTCACCCCTGGTTGACATGATGGTATGTGCAGTTGTCTAATCTTTTTTCAAATCTCAGTTGTCCAGTATTTAGGTTGCCCCTCTGTGTCTATCTCCGCGTGTCTCAAACCATCTTTGCAGCACAACCCCTTGGAGTCGACCATTTGTTGGCTGATGTGGTAGACATCATAAATACGATGATGCCGGTTCACCAGCGGTATGTAATGTGTGTGTTGTGTTGTTCCTAAAGTTTATTTGTTTTACTGTGGCTTGTTAAGTTTTCTGAACCATATGCAAATTGTAATGTATGTGTTATATTTCAGCATGATTTTTAATATGATTGTAATTCTGGTTGTGTTGTAATTCTCATCATTTTGATGACAAATGTTTCTATTTTTCAGGTACCTGCACAAGAGGTTATTGGAGAATGGGAAAAGGAGATGGATGACATGGGGAAGAAGCTGCATAAGTGTGTCGATCGTATTGATGAGAAGATCGAAGCCATCAGAGATGCAGGAGGATTTTGTCTGCACCATGTGATGCACCATTTTATTGAACTTGTGTTTGAACTCGCTACCCTTGCCTAGCAGTGGCCCAAGGCACTCTTTTGCTTTCTTCAACACATGCCATTTGCACCACCGATGTGTTGTATGCGGCATGACATCTTCTATGGCAACCTCCATTGCACGAGCTTGGTCTGAAAAACAACAATTCTCTGTCAGCATACTCGAGGATGAAAACATTTTCATAGCAATCCTAAAAGGAAAGATCAACAGCACTAAACACATGAGATCATTTTTTATTTACCCGTGAGCATTGTGCATGGTTGTGGCGCCCCTATCATATGAAAGAACTCTGTGAATATCCGCTTGAAAGTGTCGATTTTCTCATCGCTCATCAGCACCCCTCCAAATATAATGCTCTGAAAGTGATTGTTGACAACAACGAAGAGGCAAAATGGCATGTCGTATAGATTAGTTTTGTATGTCGTATCAAACGTGACAGCATCGCCAAAACACTTAAATTGCTCAATGCTTCTCCCTGTTGTCCACATCAAAGTCTTGACTCGGCCATCACTATCAACTTGCACACTGTCCTTGAACTCAGGATATTCAGCCCGCATTGTGTTGAACACCTCTATTGTTTTTGTAGCATCGTTTTCTGACTGCTCTCTATTCAGTTTTCCACAAAGAGTTTTGAGAGATCTCTTTGTGAATGGCACCTCCTTCACAGATCCAAAAAAACTGCCAACCACACATAGACCTTGCTCAGGCTTATATTGTTTTCTCTTAGCTGTTTCACCAAGTCTCTGGTGTATCTATCTATGTGCCTGTGGGATTTCCAGTGCAGCTTCTCCATATAGTTAATTGAGACTGCATGGTTGTGGTCTGCTTTGTGTTCGCATATGTACCACCCTTTATCATCCGATCTAAACACCCGCATCAACGAAGGGCATCCACACCTCGTTGAGTAGCTGTTCGTCTGCAATGGCTTGCCCTGCATAGGTTTTCGATGTGTTATGAGAGCATAAAATTTTGAAAGAGCAGTGGTGGGGAAACTTTTGTGTTGTCTGAATTAATGAATCATCCTCACGCACACGCGCATACAAACTCCTGCATGCACTTTTTCTGATGGACATTCAACCTGCTTTTGGCATACCAAACGCCAAACCCCGTCTCCCAGGAATATAGGTTGTAAAACTCATACGCTTCTTCAACCGTGTCGAAGCTAGTTCCGAGCGCGGGGTTAACAACCTTGCCAACCTTGTTGTCTGCATAAGCTCTCATTGAAGCCTCGAGAGCAGGGACTCTGCTTGGGTTGACATCCCTCTCTTCTGGCGCGTTGCCAATCCTGACACTGCATCCCCCCGCAAAAACGTTGTTAAATATACTATCTACCTATACAAACCGATTCTAACAGTGGTTTTTCTGATAAAAGAATGTCTATCAGTTGATACAGAAATCAGTAAAAGATGATCTAGCTTAAGGAAAATTGAATGCAAGAATTATGTTCCCGAGCTAGCAAGAATGCTTACAAAGAGTTGAAAATAAAAGGGTTTTTGTTTCTACATGGGGGTGAACTCTGTATATGTGTTTTCTCTTGTTACAGGCAATCACAGGGAGTTCCAATTTCTGGTCCTACAGCAAAAAACGATGTCGTGGAGGTACAATATCTGGTCTAGCAGTAAAGCAATAACAAATGAGTTTGTGTTCCTTACCATCGAGTCCAACAGGAGGCCTTTGATTTGTTGACGACGACCCCCTCTGCATCTCCCTCCTCTCCCATTGATGCAGAGGAAGTTTCCTGAGCCACCATATCGTTAGAGTCGCCAACAACCTCGCTCCCACCATTGTTGTATGAGCCGAGATTCACGCCCACCACACGGGACTGCTCTTTGGCGCTGCTGTCATCCATCGGCTCAAAAGAAATCACATCAGAGGAGCGCCCGCGACCTGCATGGATGGAAGCAACCACAGACTCCACAACATCAATTCCTCCACCCAATAAATCACCCGCATCAGCCTTAGGAACCAATCTGTAGCAGATATAAAATCCTCATCTAGTCAGATCCAAACATCATCATGTAGAAGAATTACTGTCGAAAGTTCAGGGACGAATTCAAGAATCTGAATGCCAAATCAAAGAAATACTCCCTTCTCGAGGGCAAGCAACGCAAGGAGGAAAAGGGGAGCGAGATTGGGTCTCACCCTGATTCTGCTTCCTCAAAGAAGAACTCGAGGCCATCCATGGCGAAATGCCGCTCCGCACAGCCACGAACTGGAAAGGGATGAATGAATGACGAGGGTAGGAAGAAGCACCACTTCGGGCGTTAAGTCACCTGCATGGCTAGTTGGGCCCAAGATTAATATCGCACCTGCCACCCCTCAGCTACATGCGCTATTTTCAAACGAGCCCAGCAAGCACAGGGCGTGCCTGTGCAGCGCGCACCCGAGGCCCACGTCCAACTCTGGCACAGCAGCCCACAACACCGATGTATTTCAAGTTAGCAGCTACCGTATACATCTGACAAAAAAGCGTGCATGCATTGCAGCACTCTACTGCACGGCGCCAGATTCCGGCCTGCAGGGTGCTCGGCCACCAAAAGGCCACTCTCAAATCTTATATGCGAACTTAAAAAGAAAAGGAGGAAGTACGATGCTCTTTTTGGTCAACAGGCACAACGGATTGTGTCGTGTGACAGTATTATTCTTCCTTTCGCAGTTTGTGAGCAAAGTGACTATGACAGAAAGCAAAGCCATATCTCTAGACAACTCAGCCAGGCATGAGTGGACGGAGACTAGCAACAGTGGAGAGTAACTTAGACTAGCAATATGCATATGTTATTAGTCTATGTTACTACCTCTATAGTGAAGAATAACATATGTGTGGTGTCATGCAACACTTTATTTATTAGGTTGTAGACTCGTCTTGTCTTGGTATGTGTGATATTACTCATACTAGTTACGTTACCACATGCCTCTTTTTCTTCATTAATTACTTGACACATCATCTATTTTGTTTAGATATATGTGATTTTTATCACCTATATTACTTCCGTTGTGGGTAGTCTGATGCAAAGCAGACGCACTTATTTACAGAATCTCAAATCGTTTTTCATCAAGTGTGTTTGTGGTTTTTTATGTGGCTGATATCCTTTTAATCTCCTTCACTTTTGATTTTCCTCCGGCGCACGACTGCACAATAATAAAAATTAAAAATCCAATCACTTCCTATTTTTCTAGGACAACGCTAACGCCCACACATATGGTGGGAGTCAAACACGTCCACATGCCCTATAACATACAGGCTACATCATGTCACCGCATGCATGCATGTGAAAATCTTTTTTGATTTTCAGCTTTTAAAATGTTTTATCTCTTAAATGAAAAATCCGATTGAAGATCCGTTTTCACCATTAAATCTCTCGCGACAAGATCTTCGAAACTAGATCTCATATCAATATATTTCGACCAATTTTTTTTTGTTAAAAGTTGCCATGTCTATTGCACATGAATTGCCATAATGTTTACACTAAAGTTGCCTTGTTATGCTTCAGCTATTTTCTTCTATATTAAAAGTAAATTTTGACATATTATAAAACGGAGAATTAAGAAACTAGACTTGTCATGCACCATAAACTAAAATTGTCATGATACATGCACTTAAAATTGCCATGGTTCATGCAAAAGAATATTTTCATGGTCAAAATACTAGAATTGTCATCATCAAAAACTAAAATTGTCATGATCTACAAATTATGACAACTACAGTGTAAACACCATGGCTACTTTTGGGCCAAAAAAAAATCGTTGATACATATCAACATGGGGTCTAGTTTTGAAGACCTCGTCGAGATGGATTTAATGGTGAAAACAGATTTTTAATTCGCTTTTTAATTAGGAGATAAAATATTTTTAAGCCGAAAACCAAAAAGATTTCTGCTGATGTCATCTGTTCATACGTGGCAAAAATAAATGGTGATGGAGGCGTGTGGGCAATGTGCAAACGCCCACACGTGTGGGCGTTAGTTTTTCTGTTTTCCTATAAGCTGATTCCTACTCCGGTTCATACCATGATTCTGTTAGAATAATCTAAACATATGGTAACTATAACTAGCAAAGAGTGATCAGTGTTGCCGGTTGGTTAGTTTAGGAAGTGACTGCACGTGCCCTAGTAGTGTTCCTATTACACTATGAGGAGTAGTATTAGACGTTGTCTAGTCCGACTAGAGACAAGGAGTCTACGTTTTTAGTTTTTCTTTGTTGCGCTGTGTCCGAATAGCTTTTGGAGTCCGGAAGCAAGTACGAGTAAGGTCTTATGTCGGTTGGTTTGTACATATGCCTATGCATCATATGCTGTGTGAGATTGTACTAGAAAATTAAGGAACAGAAAGGAGAACCCAAAATCTCCAAAGTGCGCGCGCATTATTTTGGAGGAAAGGAGTAGCTGGGCTTCACAGCCATGCGTGTGTTTTTTTGTGTGTGCTAGTGCATGTTGCTATTAGCATTAGGGTCCCGATAACTGCCACACGTGTGGCACCTAGGGGGTATGTGCCGCACGCCCCGTGTGGCATCGACACCGGCCCGCCCGCACGAGCACGTCCGGGCGCGCCTTGCCACAGCCCGCACGTTCGGTGTGCAGCGCGATCGCCCGCACGAGCGTGTCCGGGCGAGCGACCACGCGGCCCGCACGACCCGTCTCGACCGTCGCACCTCCCCGCCTGTGAGCCACACGCCGCGCGTGGCAGTAACCATGCGTCCCGCCGCGATTGGCATGGTCCGGACCCTCTTTCATGTTCGTTTAACTGCAGTTGCCATGTTGTTGAACTACTATTGCCATGTCTGACAACTACAGTTGCCATGGTTGCTCAACTGCAGTTGCCATCTCAGGTCAAAGTGTCGGATGTCATTTTTTGGCAACTGCAGCAATTGCCATGTATGGTGTGGTCTACTATGATTGCCATGATTTGAAAACTTTAGGAGTTGCCACCTACTAACACTAGACAGTTGCCATGTAGCACTACAAAAACATGGCAAAAACATGTTCGGGTAAAAAGAGAGTTGCCATGTACCCTAGGGCAGTTGCCATGTACCCTGCAAAAACACATGGCAACTGATAGCTTTTGGTGTGTGGGAGAGGAGACGGCAGTTGCCATGTTCTGCTTACAAGCACACTAGGGCAGTTGCCATGTACCCTGCAAAAACATATGGCAACTGATAGCTTTGGGTGTGTGGGAGAGGAGACGGCAGTTGCCATATTCTGCTTACAAGCACACTAGGACAGTTGCCATGTACCCTGCAAAAACACATGGCAACTGATAGCTTTGGGTGTGTGGGAGAGGAGACGGCAGTTGCCATATTCTGCTTACAAGCACACTAGGGCAGTTGCCATGTACCCTGCAAAAACACATGGCAACTGATAGCTTTTGGTGTGTGGGAGAGGAGACGGGCATGTGGGCTACGGTGGTATCTTTAGGAGTTGCCACCTACTAACACTAGACAGTTGCCATGTAGCTCTACAAAACAGACGTGGCAACAATAACATGTTCGGGTAAAAGAGAGTTGCCATCTGCTTACAATCACGAATAGGGCAGTTGCCATGTAACCTGCAAAAAACATGGCAAATAACAACTTGGGTGTGGAAGAGTGGGAAAATGGGCAGTCGTGGAGATGGGGACAGAAGTCGTGCGGGGCATGCGGGCGCGACGGCAGTTCCACCGCACGCCCCGAGTCGCAACCGCTAACCTCGGAGGGAAAACAGCGTGCGGGCGAACTCCCTCACACCCCACACACGCGAGTTGTCCTACGTGGCACACAAAATCAGCCCCTCTCGTGCCAAGATTCGTGCAAAAGGCACTGGATGGTGATCAAGACGTGTGGGGGAGTTGGCTAACGCCCACACGTGTGGGTGTTAGTGTTTTCGTAGCATTAAATGTATTCACACTGGTTAGTTCGGTTAAAAAAACAGCTTCACGTGCATTTATTTTGATTTTTCGAATTTTTTAAAAGTCATATCTTTCAAACCGTACGTCGGAATTCAGATCTGTCTTCACCTTTGGATTCTTCGGGACAAGATCTTTGAAACTAGATCCCGCATCGGTATGTTTCGATGAATTTTTTTTTGATACCAACTTTGCTATATGGTGCAAATTCAGTACTGCATTGTGCGACTTTAGTACTACATGGTGCAAATTTTTTTCAAAATCAGATTTTGGAGCTGCATGATCTAACTTCACATGAGGTTGCAACAGCGAAAACTTGATGTGAACTAGTCGACTGCCCCAACCAATCATGTAGTAGTCGATGTGCAACCCTTGTTCCTACTCGTGGTTGTGTAGTTTTTTTTACAGTTGACACACCCTACCCCACCTTCCCTACCAGTGATATGTGCAACTTAGTCTGTTATTCAAGCCAACTTCCTATTACTCGATGTGCAACTCCTTCCCCTCCCTACTTGTGGATATGTAGTTTCAATTGTTGGGGGCAACAAATGGAGTTGCACAAAGTCTGCTAGGTAGTTGGCCGGAACAACATATAAAATTACACATCTCACAGGCAGGGATAGTTGGATGGTGAAAATTCCACATTTATGCGGGTAGTGTAAAGTTACATATTCATGAGGGTAGTAAAAGTTGCATATAACCGCGGAGCTAAAGTTGAACATCCCACTAGAGGGGTGGTTCCGAGCGCCGGGAAATTACACATCCATGAGGTATGAGGGATAGTTGCACATCACTGGTAGACAGTTGGCGGTGACAGTATCTGAAGTTGCACATTCACTGCTAAACAGTTGGCCGATGCAGCAAACAGTGAAAGCACAACCACGGGCAGGGGGAAAGTTGCAAATGAACTACGAGGCAGTTAGCCTGGACAAAACACGAATTTGAACATCAAAATAGGAGGAGGTACTTTGGGGTGGATGTGCCATCAATTAAAACTATACTTCCACTGGGTAGGCGGAAAGTTGCACATCCACTCTCAGATAGTTGCACATCGACTGCTAGGCAGTTGCACAAAATGGAGGCTAAATTGCACACGAAAAATTTCTCCAAACATACCCAATGCGGGATTTAGTTTCAAAGATCTCATCGCAAAGAATCCAACGGTGAAGACATGTCTGAATTACGACATGCGGTTTAAAAGATATGGCTTTTTAAACATTCAGAAGGCTAAAATTAAATGCGTTCAAACTGGTTCACGTGGGTGGTTTGCATCTACTTTTTACTTTTTATATTCACACATGTTCACACGTGTTTATTTTTCCTAATATGAATTTAGGGCACAAATTGTTTCTATTTATAGATCATTAGAGGGATAGAATATTTTCTTTTGTAGATTAGAGACCATAAATTTTCTTTTTTGACCGGTTGCTTTGGAATGCTAGGGAGCAGCCGGCCGTTTCCAAGACCTGTCCGAGAGAGAAAATCAAAGGATACGATACGGATCCTTGGCTATCTGTCTTTTGTGGGCATGCGTTCGTGTGTTTTGATGTGATTGATTGGTGTGGGTGAAACCTGGCAATATTAATAGTACCAAACTAGCCCACGAAAAGTCCAAACCAACTTATCTATGCTTTCCAATACTACTAGTACTCCGGTATATATTGCAGTCATATGGCCGGCGAGCACAGTTCCACCACCACCGAGCACGTGAACGTCGCCTTGGCAGCGGAGACGACACGGAGTCCCAAGGAGTTGACCGCAGAAGAGCAAGAGGAGGAGGATGTTGGCGCAGCCGATCCGCCCTAGCCCTAGCTCTCCTCTCTCTCGGTTGGTTCTCTCTCGCTCGACGCCGTCGCTCACATGACAGAGGAAGAAGAAGGTCAGAGAGGGAGGAAGAGGAGTGACACGGTGAGGTTTTCCCCCGGCGCACGAACGCCAATACCACGAGCTCGTACTCGTAAACCCACAGCGGTTACAAGGTCCTCCTCGCGTGGCTTTATACTTGAGCCAGCGCACCGGGCTCGAACCCACGCCTCCACTCCCTCCCGATCGCCCGCGCTCCGCTCGCGCCCGCGTCGCGCTCCGCAGCGCGCGCCCCATGGCGAGCACCAACGACCGCGGCCTCGATCGTGCCACGCGACCCGGCCTAACAGCTACTCCCTACACGCACGCACACACGCACGCACCCCCCGCGGACCCGACGCGTCCAGCTCGTCAGACGCGTGCCCATACACGCGCCCAACATGCTCGATGCACCGCCGCGGCTTATAGCCAACACACGTGCCCTAAGCCGCGGCTCAGAGTAATCCGCCGTCCTCGACGTCGCCGTCGACCAGCAGTGCACGCTCCGGCGCCGGCGCCTTCTTCCACTGCGGGCAGTCACGTTTGAAGTAACCCCGCTCGCCGCACTTGTAGCACCGGCCCTTCCTATTGCCGCCGAAGCCCGACGTCTCGCTGTGCGCCCCGTCGTCGTCCCAAGCTCCGCCGCGCTGTCGCTCCCGCGCTCGCCACTATGCCGCAGTGAACATGAGCTGCCCGTCCGCACTCTCGCCGCCTGCCTATCCACGCCGACGGAGCCGCTCGTTGAACGTCTTCAGGCATCCGAGCGCGTCCTCGAAGAGCAGCGAGCCCAAGTCGCAGAACTGCTCCATTCCGGCGACCGCCGCGTACAGCCAATCCGGGACGTAGTCCAGGAGTTTCTTCACCATCGCCGCGTCGTCGAGCGTCGCCCCAAGCCCGGTGTAGCGCGCTGCCATGCCGCTGATTTTCCCGGCGAACGCGTCCAGCGACTCGTCGCTCACCATGCGCAGGAGCTCCCTGTGACGCACCCGATTCAATCGTACACTAATCATGCACGCAAATGTGTACGATCAAAATCAGGGACTCATGGGAAGATATCACAACACAACTCTACAAATAAAATAAGTCATACAAGCATCATAATACAAGCCAGGGGCCTCGAGGGCTCGAATACAAGTGCTCAATCATAGACGAGTCAGCGGAAGTAACAATATCTGAGTACAGAGATAAGTTAAACAAGTTTGCCATAAGATGGCTAGCACAAACGGGGATACAGATCGAAAGAGGCGCAGGCCTCCTGCCTGGGATCCTCCTAAACTACTCCTGGTCGTCGTCAGCGGGCTGCACGTAGTAGTAGGCACCTCCAGTGTAGAAGGAGTCGTCGTCGACGGTGGCGTCTGGATCCTGGGCTCCATCGTCTGGTTGCAGCAATCGGGTAGAGAGATGGGGAAAAGGGGAAACAAGCCAACCGTGAGTACTCATCCAAAGTACTCGCAAGCAAGGAGCTACACTACATATGCATGGATATATGTGTAAAGGGCCATATCAGTGGACTGAACTACAGAATGCCAGAATAAGAGGGGGATAGCTAATCCTGTCGAAGACTACGCTTCTGGCAGCCTCCGTCTTACAGCATATAAAAGAGAGTAGACTGAAGTCCTTCAAGTAGCAACGTATAGCATAATCCTACCCGGCAATCCCCTCATCGTCGCCCTGTTAGAGAGCGATCACCGGGTTGTATCCGGCACTTGGAAGGGTGTGTTTTATTAAGTATCCGGTTCTAGTTGTCATAAGGTCAAGGTACAACTCCGGGTCGTCCTTTTACCGAGGGACACGGCTATTCGAATAGATTAACTTCCCTGCAGAGGTGCACCACATAACCCAACACGCTTGATCCCATTTGGCCGGACACACTTTTCGGGGTTATGCCCGTCCGCGGAAGATCAACACGTCGCAGCCCCACCTAGGCACAACAGAGAGGTCAGCATGCCGGTCTAAACCTAAGCGCACAGGGGTCTGGGCCCATCGCCCTTAGCACACCTGCACGTTGCGTACGCGGCCGGAAGCAGACCTAGCCTAGTGGCGTTCCAGTCCAATCCGGCGCGCGCCACTCAGTCGCTGACGTTACGAATGCTTCGGCTGATACCACGACGTCGGGATACCCATAACTACTCCCGCGTAGATGGTTAGTGCGTATAGACCAAATGGCCAGACTCAGATCAAATACCCAGATCTCGTTAAGAGTGTTAAGTATCCGCGAACGCCGAACAGGGCCAAGCCCAACTCTCACCCAGGTAGTCTCAACCCGCCCTGTCGCTCCGCCACAAAGATCCACTCGCGGGTGCTCCTACGAGCCGGCCCGTCTTTAATCACCACATGCATCATGTATAAAGTACATAGTATATACCCGCGATCACCCCCGAGTGATCACGGCCCGATAGTATAGCATGGCAGACGGACAAGAATGTAGGGCCACAGATGAAGTACTAGCATCCTAAACTAAGCATGTAGGATAGCAGGTAAAGGTAACAACAGTAGTAGCAAGGACAGGCTATGCATCAGGATAGGAATAACGAAAGCAGTAACATGCTACACTACTCTAATGCAAGCAGTATAGAGCACAGTAGGCGATATCTGGTGATCAAGGGGGGGGCTTGCCTGGTTGCTCTGGCAAGAGAGAGGGATCGTCAACTCCGTAGTTGAACGGGGCAGCAGCAGCGTCGGTCTCGGTGTCTATCGAGAGAAGAGGGGGGAGAAACAATAAATATTTAAGCAAGCAGATGCATAGTGATGCATGACATGACAAGTAACGGCGTTAGAGGTGCCCTAACGCGGTATGGGATGATACCGGTGAAGGGGGGAAACATCGGGGAAAGTATCCCCGGGGTTTCGCGTTTTCGGGCAAAGGAGCCGGAGGGGGAAAGTTGCGAGTTTGTTATGTTAGGGGTGTGTGTCAGATGAATGGGCTGCGTATCCGGGTTCGTCACGTCGTTCTGAGCAACTTCCATGTTGAAAGTATTTTAATCCGAGTTACGGATTAAAAGATATGATTTTCTAAAGATTTTATTAATTTCTAAAATTTAATTAATTATTTAAATCCAACATTATCCAAAACAGTGTTTGCTGACGTCATCATGACGTCAGCAGTCAACAGAGGTGTTGACTGGTCAACTGATGTGTGGGTCCCAGCTGTCATTGAGTGCTAATTAACCTATCAGATTAATTAACTAACCTAAGTGATTAGGTTAATCAAGTTTAATTAGTTCAACTAAACAAGATTAATTAAGTTAATTATTTAGTTAATTAACTAATTTTAATATTAATTATTTACTTATTATATATTCTTATTATTTATTTATTTATCTATTTATTTTTAATTCTCTTTTTTTTCTAAAAACCGTTCTGGGGCGGGGCCCCCTAGTCAGTGGCCCGGGGGGCTAGCGGGTGCTGGGTTACGGCCGTGTGGGTGCGGGGCGCACCCAGGCGCCCACCACGCGAGGGAAGGCGAGGGGCTCACATCGGAGCGTAGGGCACATGGCAATGGTGCTCGAGGTGGGGGATGGGGACGGCGGCGTCGTAGGCGAGGAGGCAGTCCGTTGGGGAGGCGTGGTCGAGGCGGTGGGGTGACTTCAGGGCGAGGTGGCGGGGAGCCGGCTCGGGTCTAGGCGACGCAACGAGGCGGCGAGCTTCAGGAGGAGGGCGAGGCGTCCATCGGGGTCGAACGGCGGCGGCACCACCTGGGCGGGGACGAGGGCCGTCGGGCAGAGGCGAGGAGGGATCTCCCGATCCAGATCGAGAGAGCGAGAGGGTGAGGTGGATCAGGGAGTGGGGTGGTCTCTAAATATTTTGGGGCATGGGAGGGGAGAGGGGGTGGCTTGCGGAGGGAGACGAGGCAACGGCAGCAGGGCGGCGCTGGCGACGAGCGCCGTCGTCGAGGTCGCGGGCGGGGCGGGATCGGGGTGATCCCGATTCAGATCGAGGAGGAGCGGGCGACGTGGGGGAAGTGGGGGGGAATGGGTGCGGTCGGGAGTTAGGGTTTCCCCCAGAGGGGATATGGAGGGGGGTTTGGGCCGGTCTGGTTGGATGACCAGCTGGGCCGTCTGGCCTAGTTGGCCAGGGGGGGCTCTTCTCTCTTTTTCTTGTAGTTTTATTTTCTGCTTTTATTGTTTTCCTTTTTCTTTATTTTCTCTACTGTTTTAGCTCATTTTAAAAATATAGGCCTTATATAAAAACATGGTTTCTTCCTGACAAATAGTTAGGGAATATTTTCAACACATCGAACATTTTAGTTTTGACTTTTGAAAACTTTATTTGTTTTAACTTTAATCCAAATTTAGAATTTGAATCCGTTTCGATCTAACGTGGGATTATCAACAATAACCGAGGTGACGTGGCATCGTTAACACGGGATTACTGTAGCCCGATTACCCGGGCGTCACAAATCTCCTCCACTACAAGAAATCTCGTCCCGAGATTTAAGAGGGGGACTAGGGGGAAAGGTCTGGTTACGAAGTCCTAACGAATCTTCTCGTCTTCGGTTGCTCTTCTCAAAGAGGTTGATCCATTACATTGATGTTTTCAGTTCTCTGCTTCGGGTCATCATGATGAAGTTGTCATCCTTCCTTGGGGATCTTCATCGTACTTACGGAAAGGATAAGGGGTAGCTTCAAAAGGACAGACCTCTACAAGGTTGACTATCTGGCCGATAACATCGAGGAAGGTGGCGGAAGTTACTCTCGAATTGAATCTTAAGAAAATATTGAGAGCAAAGTAAGGAGGTACCATGAGAAGTTTCAAACGGATAGGCAAGCGTTCGATGCCTAATCAGAAGGTGAAAGGGGTTCAGGGCAACGAGAATAAGTATTGCGTCTGATACCAGAATAGAGGACTAGGAAGGTGGCCGTGAATTAAATACGAAGCCAAGCGTGAGGAATAACCATTAGAAACAGGGGTGTACAGGAGAGTCAGGTTTCGATCCTATGGAACGGTGGGTTATGGGCCCACCATGTGGGATAAAATTAGGAAGGCGGTGATGTCTCGCACGACCATGCAAGTAAGGCACTCTTTTGCTTTCTTCAACACATGCCATTTGCACCACCGATGTGTTGTATGCGGCATGACATCTTCTATGGCAACCTCCATTGCACGAGCTTGGTCTGAAAAACAACAATTCTCTGTCAGCATACTCGAGGATGAAAACATTTTCATAGCAATCCTAAAAGGAAAGATCAACAACACTAAACACATGAGATCATTTTTTATTTACCCGTGAGCATTGTGCATGGTTGTGGCGCCCCTATCATATGAAAGAACTCTGTGAATAACCGCTTGAAAGTGTCGATTTTCTCATCGCTCATCAGCACCCCTCCAAATATAATGCTCTGAAAGTGATTGTTGACACCAACGAAGAGGCAAAATGGCATGTCGTATAGATTAGTTTTGTATGTAGTATCAAACGTGACATCATCGCCAAAACACTTAAATTGCTCAATGCTTCTCCCTGTTGTCCACATCAAAGTCTTGACTCGGCCATCACTATCAACTTGCACACTGTACTTGAACTCAGGATATTCAGCCCGCATTGTGTTGAACACCTCTATTGTTTTTGTAGCATCGTTTTCTGACTGCTCTCTATTCAGTTTTCCACAAAGAGTTTTGAGAGATCTCTTTGTGAATGGCACCTCCTTCATAGATCCAAAAAAACTGCCAACCACACATAGACCTTGCTCAGGCTTATATTGTTTTCTCTTAGCTGTTTCACCAAGTCTCTGGTGTATCTATCTATGTGCCTGTGGGATTTCCAGTGCAGCTTCTCCATATAGTTAATTGAGACTGCATGGTTGTGGTCTGCTTTGTGTTCGCATATGTACCACCCTTTATCATCCGATCTAAACACCCGCATCAACGCGGTGCATCCACACCTCGTTGAGCGGCTGTTCGTCTGCAATGGCTTGCCCTGCATAGGTTTTCGATGTGTTATGAGAGCATAAAATTTTGAAAGAGCAGTGGCGGGGAAACTTTTGTGTTGTCTGAATTAATGAATCATCCTCACGCACACGCGCATACAAACTCCTGCATGCACTTTTTCTGATGGACATTCAACCTGCTTTTGGCATACCAAACGCCAAACCCCGTCTCCCAGGAATATAGGTTGTAAAACTCATACGCTTCTTCAACCGTGTCGAAGCTAGTTCCGAGCGCGGGGTTAACAACCTTGCCAACCTTGTTGTCTGCATAAGCTCTCAGTGAAGCCTCGAGGGCAGGGACTCTGCTTGGGTTGACATCCCTCTCTTCTGGCACGTTGCCAATCCTGACACTGCATCCCCCCGCAAAAACGTTGTTAAATATACTATCTACCTATACAAACCGATTCTAACAGTGGTTTTTCTGATAAAAGAATGTCTATCAGTTGATACAGAAATCAGTAAAAGATGATCTAGCTTAAGGAAAACTGAATGCAAGATTTATGTTCCTGAGCTAGCAAGAATGCTTACAAAGAGTTGAAAATAAAAGGGTTTTTGTTTCTACATGGGGGTGAACGCTGTATATGTGTTTTCTCTTGTTACAGGCAATCACAGGGAGTTCCAATTTCTGGTCCTACAGCAAAAAACGATGTCGTGGAGGTACAATTTCTGGTCTAGCAGCAAAGCAATAACAAATGAGTTTGTGTTTCTTACCATCAAGTCCAACAGGAGGCCTTTGATTTGTTGACGACGACCCCCTCTGCATCTCCCTCCTCTCCCATTGATGCAGAGGAAGTTTCCTGAGCCGCCATATCGTTCGAGTCGCCGACAACCTCGCTCCCACCATTGTTGTATGAGCCGAGATTCACGCCCACCACTCGGGACTGCTCTTTGGCGCTGCTGTCATCCATCGGCTCAAAAGAAATCACATCAGAGGAGCGCCCGCGACCTTCATGGATGGAAGCAACCACAGACTCCACAACATCGATTCCTCCACCCAATAAATCACCCGCATCAGCCTTAGGAACCAATTTGTAGCAGATATAAAATCCTCATCTAGTCAGATCCAAACATCATCATGTAGAAGAATTACTGTCGAAAGTTCAGGGATGAATTCAAGAATCTGAACGCCAAATCAAAGAAATACTCCCTTCTCGGGTGCAAGCAACGCAAGGAGGAAAAGGGGAGCGAGATTGGGTCTCACCCTGATTCTGCTTCCTCAAAGAAGAACTCGAGGCCATCCATGGCGAAATGCCGCTCCGCACAGCCACGAACTGGAAAGGGATGAATGAATGACGAGGGTAGGAAGAAGCACCACTTCGGGCGTTAAGTCACCTGCATGGCTAGTTGGGCCCAAGATTAATATCGCACCTGCCACCCCTCAGCTACATGCGCTATTTTCAAACGAGCCCAGCAAGCACAGGGCGTGCCTGTGCAGCGCGCACCCGAGGCCCACGTCCAACTCTGGCACAGCAGCCCACAACACCGATGTATTTCAAGTTAGCAGCTACCGTATACATCTGACAAAAAGCGTGCACGCAACGCAGCACTCTACTGCACGGCGCCAGATTCCGGCCTGCAGGGTGCTCGGCCACCAAAAGGCCACTCTCAAATCTTATATGCGAACTTAAAAAGAAAAGGAGGAAGTACGATGCTCTTTTTGGTTAACAGGCACAACGGATTGTGTCGTGTGACAGTATTATTCTTCCTTTCTCAGTTTGTGAGCAAAGTGACTATGACAGAAAGCAAAGCCATATCTCTAGACAACTCAGCCAGGCATGAGTGGACGGAGACTGGTAACAGTGGAGAGTAACTTAGACTAGCAACATGCATATGTTATTAGTCTATGTTACTACCTCTATAGTGAAGAATAACATATGTGTGGTGTCATGCAACACTTTATTTATTAGGTTGTAGACTCGTCTTGTCTTGGTATGTGTGATGTTACTCATACTAGTTACGTTACCACATGCCTCTTTTTCTTCATTAATTACTTGACACATCATCTATTTTGTTTAGATATATGTGATTTTTATCACCTATATTACTTCCGTTGTGGGTAGTCTGATGCAAAGCAGACGCACTTATTTACAGAATCTCAAATCGTTTTTCATCAAGTGTGTTTGTGGTTTTTTATGTGGCTGATATCCTTTTAATCTCCTTCACTTTTGATTTTCCTCCGGCGCACGACTGCACAATAATAAAAATTAAAAATCCAATCACTTCCTATTTTTCTAGGACAACGCTAACGCCCACACATATGGTGGGAGTCAAACACGTCCACATGCCCTATAACATACCGGCTACGTCATGTCACCGCATGCATGCATGTGATTTTTTTTTTGTTTTTCAGCTTTTAAAATGTTTTATCTCTTAAATGAAAAATCCGATTGAAGATCCGTTTTCACCATTAGATCTCTCGCGACGAGATCTTCGAAACTAGATCTCATATCAATATATTTCGACCAAATTTTTTTTATTAAAAGTTGCCATGTCTATTCCACATGAATTGCCATAATGTTTACACTAAAGTTGCCTTGTTATGCTTCAGCTATTTTCTTCTATATTAAAAAGTAAATTTTGACATATTATAAAATGGAGAATTAAGAAACTAGACTTGCCATGCACCATAAACTAAAATTGTCATGATACATGCACTTAAAATTGCCATGGTTCATGCAAAAGAATATTTTCATGGTCAAAATACTAGAATTGCCATCATCAAAAACTAAAATTGTCATGATCTACAAATTAAAATTGCCACATGGCAACTTTAGTTTAAGCAACATGGCAACTACAGTGTAAACATCATGGCTACTTTTGGGCAAAAAAAAATCGTTGATACATATCAACATGGTGTCTAGTTTTGAAGACCTCATCGAGATGGATTTAATGGTGAAAACAGATTTTTAATTCGCTTTTTAATTAGGAGATAAAATATTTTTAAGCCGAAAACCAAAAAGATTTCTGCTGATGTCATCTGTTCATACGTGGCAAAAATAAATGGTGATGGAGGCGTGTGGGCAATGTGCAAACGCCCACACGTGTGGGCGTTAGTTTTTCTGTTTTCCTATAAGCTGATTCCTACTCCGGTTCATACCATGATTCTGTTAGAATAATCTAAACATATGGTAACTATAACTAGCAAAGAGTGATCAGTGTTGCCGGTTGGTTAGTTTAGGAAGTGACTGCACGTGCCCTAGTAGTGTTCCTATTACACTATGAGGAGTAGTATTAGACGTTGTCTAGTCCGACTAGAGACAAGGAGTCTACGTTTTTAGTTTTTCTTTGTTGCGCTGTGTCCGAATAGCTTTTGGAGTCCGGAAGCAAGTACGAGTAAGGTCTTATGTCGGTTGGTTTGTACATATGCCTATGCATCATATGCTGTGTGAGATTGTACTAGAAAATTAAGGAACAGAAAGGAGAACCCAAAATCTCCAAAGTGCGCGCGCATTATTCTGGAGGAAAGGAGTAGCTGGGCTTCACAGCCATGCGTGTGTTGTTTTTTTGTGTGCTAGTGCATGTTGCTATTAGCATTAGGGTCCCGATAACTGCCACACGTGTGGCACCTAGGGGGTATGTGCCGCACGCCC
Organism: Aegilops umbellulata; assembly: GCA_032464435.1. Taxonomy (NCBI): domain Eukaryota; kingdom Viridiplantae; phylum Streptophyta; class Magnoliopsida; order Poales; family Poaceae; genus Aegilops; species Aegilops umbellulata. Next base: position 2,803,097 of record CP136057.1, on the reverse strand, counting down.
CGTGTGGCATCGACACCGGCCCGCCCGCACGAGCACGTCCGGGTGCGCCTTGCCACAGCCCGCACGTTCGGAGTGCAGCGCGATCGCCCGCACGAGCGTGTCCGGGCGAGCGACCACGCGGCCCGCACGACCCGTCTCGACCGTCGCACCTCCCCGCCTGTGAGCCACACGCCGCGCGTGGCAGTAACCATGCGTCCCGCCGCGATTGGCATGGTCCGGACCCTCTTTCATGTTCGTTTAACTGCAGTTGCCATGTTGTTGAACTACAGTTGCCATGTCTGACAACTAAAGTTGCCATGGTTGCTAAACTGCAGTTGCCATCTCAGGTCAAAGTGCCGGATGTCATTTTTTGGCAACTGCAGCAATTGCCATGTATGGTGTGGTCTACTATGATTGCCATGATTTGAAAACTTTAGGAGTTGCCACCTACTAACACTAGACAGTTGCCATGTAGCACTACAAAAACATGGCAAAAACATGTTCGGGTAAAAAGAGAGTTGCCATGTACCCTAGGGCAGTTGCCATGTACCCTGCAAAAACACATGGCAACTGATAGCTTTTGGTGTGTGGGAGAGGAGACGGCAGTTGCCATGTTCTGCTTACAAGCACACTATGGCAGTTGCCATGTACCCTGCAAAAACATATGGCAACTGATAGCTTTGGGTGTGTGGGAGAGAAGACGGCAGTTGCCATATTCTGCTTACAAGCACACTAGGGCAGTTGCCATGTACCCTGCAAAAACATATGGCAACTGATAGCTTTGGGTGTGTGGGAGAGGAGACGGCAGTTGCCATATTCTGCTTACAAGCACACTAGGACAGTTGCCATGTACCCTGCAAAAACACATGGCAACTGATAGCTTTGGGTGTGTGGGAGAGGAGACGGCAGTTGCCATATTCTGCTTACAAGCACACTAGGGCAGTTGCCATGTACCCTGCAAAAACACATGGCAACTGATAGCTTTTGGTGTGTGGGAGAGGAGACGGGCATGTGGGCTACGGTGGTATCTTTAGGAGTTGCCACCTACTAACACTAGACAGTTGCCATGTAGCTCTACAAAACAGACGTGGCAACAATAACATGTTCGGGTAAAAGAGAGTTGCCATCTGCTTACAATCACGAATAGGGCAGTTGCCATGTAACCTGCAAAAAACATGGCAAATAACAACTTGGGTGTGGAAGAGTGGGAAAATGGGCAGTCGTGGAGATGGGGACAGAAGTCGTGCGGGGCATGCGGGCGCGACGGCAGTTCCACCGCACGCCCCGAGTCGCAACCGCTAACCTCGGAGGGAAAACAGCGTGCAGGCGAACTCCCTCACACCCCACAGACGCGAGTTGTCCTACGTGGCACACAAAATCAGCCCCTCTCGTGCCAAGATTCGTGCAAAAGGCACTGGATGGTGATCAAGACGTGTGGGGGAGTTGGCTAACGCCCACACGTGTGGGTGTTAGTGTTTTCGTAGCATTAAATGTATTCGCACTGGTTAGTTCGGTTAAAAAAACAGCTTCACGTGCATTTATTTTGATTTTTCGAATTTTTTAAAAGTCATATCTTTCAAACCGTACGTCGGAATTCAGATCTGTCTTCACCTTTGGATTCTTCGGGGCGAGATCTTTGAAACTAGATCCCGCATCGGTATGTTTCGATGAATTTTTTTTGATACCAACTTTGCTATATGGTGCAAATTCAGTACTGCATTGTGCGACTTTAGTACTACATGGTGCAAATTTTTTTCAAAATCAGATTTTGGAGCTGCATGATCTAACTTCACATGAGGTTGCAACAGCGAAAACTTGATGTGAACTAGTCGACTGCCCCAACCAATCATGTAGTAGTCGATGTGCAACCCTTGTTCCTACTCGTGGTTGTGTAGTTTTTTTTACAGTTGACACACCCTACCCCACCTTCCCTACCAGTGATATGTGCAACTTAGTCTGTTATTCGAGCCAACTTCCTATTACTCGATGTGCAACTCCTTCCCCTCCCTACTTGTGGATATGTAGTTTCAATTGTTGGGGGCAACAAATGGAGTTGCACAAAGTCTGCTAGGTAGTTGGCCGGAACAACATATAAAATTACACATCTCACAGGCAGGGATAGTTGGATGGTGAAAATTCCACATTTATGCGGGTAGTGTAAAGTTACATATTCATGAGGGTAGTAAAAGTTGCATATAACCGCGGAGCTAAAGTTGAACATCCCACTAGAGGGGTGGTTCCGAGCGCCGGGAAATTACACATCCATGAGGTATGAGGGATAGTTGCACATCACTGGTAGACAGTTGGCGGTGACAGTATCTGAAGTTGCACATTCACTGCTAAACAGTTGGCCGATGCAGCAAACAGTGAAAGCACAACCACGGGCAGGGGGAAAGTTGCAAATGAACTACGAGGCAGTTAGCCTGGACAAAACACGAATTTGCACATCAAACTAGGAGGAGGTACTTTGGGGTGGATGTGCCATCAATTAAAACTATACTTCCACTGGGTAGGCGGAAAGTTGCACATCCACTCTCAGGTAGTTGCACATCGACTGCTAGGCAGTTGCACAAAATGGAGGCTAAATTGCACACGAAAATTTCTCCAAACATACCCAATGCGGGATTTAATTTCAAAGATCTCATCGCAAAGAATCCAACGGTGAAAACATGTCTGAATTACGACATGCGGTTTAAAAGATATGGCTTTTTAAACATTCAGAAGGCTAAAATTAAATGCGTTCAAACTGGTTCACGTGGGTGGTTTGCATCTACTTTTTACTTTTTATATTCACACATGTTCACACGTGTTTATTTTTCCTAATATGAATTTAGGGCACAAATTGTTTCTATTTATAGATCATTAGAGGGATAGAATATTTTCTTTTGTAGATTAGAGACCATAAATTTTCTTTTTTGACCGGTTGCTTTGGAATGCTAGGGAGCAGCCGGCCGTTTCCAAGACCTGTCCGAGAGAGAAAATCAAAGGATACGATACGGATCCTTGGCTATCTGTCTTTTGTGGGCATGCGTTCGTGTGTTTTGATGTGATTGATTGGTGTGGGTGAAACCTGGCAATATTAATAGTACCAAACTAGCCCACGAAAAGTCCAAACCAACTTATCTATGCTTTCCAATACTACTAGTACTCCGGTATATATTGCAGTCGTATGGCCGGCGAGCACAGTTCCACCACCACCGAGCACGTGAACGTCGCCTTGGCAGCGGAGACGACACGGAGTCCCAAGGAGTTGACCGCAGAAGAGCAAGAGGAGGAGGATGTTGGCGCAGCTGATCCGCCCTAGCCCTAGCTCTCCTCTCTCTCGGTTGGTTCTCTCTTGCTCGACGCCGTCGCTCACATGACAGAGGAAGAAGAAGGTCAGAGAGGGAGGAAGAGGAGTGACACGGTGAGGTTTTCCCCCGGCGCACGAACGCCAATACCACGAGCTCGTACTCGTAAACCCACAGCGGTTACAAGGTCCTCCTCGCGTGGCTTTATACTTGAGCCAGCGCACCGGGCTCGAACCCACGCCTCCACTCCCTCCCGATCGCCCGCGCTCCGCTCGCGCCCGCGTCGCGCTCCGCAGCGCGCGCCCCATGGCGAGCACCAACGACCGCGCCCTCAATCGTGCCACGCGACCCGGCCTAACAGCTACTCCCTACACGCACGCACACACGCACGCACCCCCCGCGGACCCGACGCGTCCAGCTCGTCAGACGCGTGCCCATACACGCGCCCAACATGCTCGATGCACCGCCGCGGCTTATAGCCAACACACGCGCCCTAAGCCACGGCTCAGAGTAATCCGCCGTCCTCGACGTCGCCGTCGACCAGCAGTGCACGCTCCGGCGCCGGCGCCTTCTTCCACTGCGGGCAGTCACATTTGAAGTAACCCCGCTCGCCGCACTTGTAGCACCGGCCCTTCCTGTTGCCGCCGAAGCCCGACGCCTCGCTGTGCGCCCCGTCGTCGTCCCGAGCCCCGCCGCGCTGTCGCTCCCGCGCTCGCCACTGTGCCACAGTAAACATGAGCTGCCCGTCCGCGCTCTCGCCGCCTGCCTGTCCACGCCGACGGATCCGCTCGTTGAACGTCTTCAGGCATCCGACCGCGTCCTCGAAGAGCAGCAAGCCCAAGTCGCAGAACTGCTCCATTCCGGCGACCGCCGCGTACAGCCAATCCGGGACGTAGTCCAGGAGTTTCTTCACCATTGCCGCGTCGTCGAGCGTCGCCCCAAGCCCGGTGTAGCGCGCCGCCATGCCGCTGATTTTCCCGGCGAACGCGTCCAGCGACTCGTCGCTCGCCATGCGCAGGAGCTCCCTGTGACGCACCCGATTCAATCGTACACTAATCATGCACGCAAATGTGTACGATCAAAATCAGGGACTCACGGGAAGATATCACAACACAACTCTACAAATAAAATAAGTCATACAAGCATCATAATACAAGATAGGGGCCTCGAGGGCTCGAATACAAGTGCTCGATCATAGACGAGTCAGCGGAAGCAACAATATCTGAGTACAGACATAAGTTAAACAAGTTTGCCATAAGATGGCTAGCACAAACGGGGATACAGATCGAAAGAGGCGCAGGCCTCCTGCCTGGGATCCTCCTAAACTACTCCTGGTCGTCGTCAGCAGGCTGCACGTAGTAGTAGGCACCTCCAGTGTAGAAGGAGTCGTCGTCGACGGTGGTGTCTGGATCCTGGGCTCCATCGTCTGGTTGCAGCAATCGGGTAGAGAGATGCGGAAAAGGGGAAACAAGGCAACCATGAGTACTCATCCAAAGTACTCGCAAGCAAGGAGCTACACTACATATGCATGGATATATGTGTAAAGGGCCATATCAGTGGACTGAACTGCAGAATGCCAGAATAAGAGGGGGATAGCTAATCCTGTCGAAGACTACGCTTCTGGCAGCCTCCGTCTTACAGCATATAGAAGAGAGTAGACTGAAGTCCTTCAAGTAGCAACGTATAGCATAATCCTACCCGGCAATCCCCTCCTCGTCGCCCTGTTAGAGAGCGATCATCGGGTTGTATCTGGCACTTGGAAGGGTGTGTTTTATTAAGTATCCGGTTCTAGTTGTCATAAGTTCAAGGTACAACTCCGGGTCGTCCTTTTACTGAGGGACACGGCTATTCGAATAGATTAACTTCCCTGCAGGGGCGCACCACATAACCCAACACGCTAGATCCCATTTGGCCGGACACACTTTTCGGGGTTATGCCCGGCCGCGGAAGATCAACACGTCGCAGCCCCACCTAGGCACAACAGAGAGGTCAGCATGCCGGTCTAAACCTAAGCGCACAGGGGTCTGGGCCCATCGCCCTTAGCACACCTACACGTTGCGTACGCGGCCGGAAGCAGACCTAGCCTAGTGGCGTTCCAGTCCAATCCGGCGCGCGCCACTCAGTCGCTGACGTCACGAAGGCTTCGGCTGATACCACGACGTCGGGATACCCATAACTACTCCCGCGTAGATGGTTAGTGCGTATAGACCAAATGGCCAGACTCAGATCAAATACCCAGATCTCGTTAAGCGTGTTAAGTATCCGTGAACGCCGAACAGGGCCAAGCCCAACTCTCACCCAGGTAGTCTCAACCTGCCCTGTCGCTCCGCCACAAAGATCCACTCACGGGTGCTCCTACGAGCCGACCCGTCTTTAATCACCACATGTATCATGTATAAAGTACATAGTATATACCCGCGATCACCCCCGAGTGATCACGGCCCGATAGTATAGCATGGCAGACGGACAAGAATGTAGGGCCACAGATGAAATACTAGCATCCTAAACTAAGCATGTAGGATAGCAGGTAAAGGTAACAACAGTAGTAGCAAGGACAGGCTATGCATCAGGATAGGAATAACAAAAGCAGTAACATGCTACACTACTCTAATGCAAGCAGTATAGAGCAGAGTAGGCGATATCTGGTGATCAAGGGGGGGCTTGCCTGGTTGCTCTGGCAAGAGAGAGGGATCGTCAACTCCGTAGTCGAACGGGGCAGCAGCAGCGTCGGTCTCGGTGTCTATCGAGAGAAGAGGGGGGAGAAACAATAAATATTTAAGCAAGCAGATGCATAGTGATGCATGACATGACAAGTAACGGCGTTAGAGGTGCCCTAACGCGGTATGGGATGATACCGGTGAAGGGGGGAAACATCGGGGAAAGTATCCCCGGGGTTCCGCGTTTTCGGGCAAAGGAGCCGGAGGGGGAAAGTTGCGAGTTTGATATGTTAGGGGTGTGTGGAAGATGAACGGGCTGCGTATCCGGATTCGTCTCGTCGTTCTGAGCAACTTTCATGTTGAAAATATTTTAACCCGAGTTACGGATTAAAAGATATGATTTTCTAAAGATGTTATTAATTTCTGGAATTTAATTAATTATTTAAATCCAACATTATCCAAAATAGTGTTTGCTGATGTCATCATGACGTCAGCAGTCAACAGAGGTGTTGACTGGTCAACTGACGTGTGGGTCCCAGCTGTCATTGAGTGCTAATTAACCTATCAGATTAATTAACTAACCTAAGTGATTAGGTTAATCAAGTTTAATTAGTTCAACTAAACAAGATTAATTAAGTTAATTGTTTAGTTAATTAACTAATTTTAATACTAATTATTTACTTATTATATATTCTTATTATTTATTTATTTATTTATTTATTTAATTCTCTTTTTTTTCTAAAAACCGTTCTGGGGCGGGGCCCCCTAGTCAGTGTCCCGGGGGGCCTAGCGGGTGCTGGGTTACGGCCGTGTGGGTGCGGGGCGCACCCAGGCGCCCACCACGCGAGGGAAGGCGAGGGGCTCACATCGGAGCGTAAGGCACATGGCAATGGTGCTCGAGCTGGGGGATGGGGACGGCGGCGTCGTAGGCGAGGAGGCAGTCCGTTGGGGAGGCGTGGTCGAGGCGGCGGGGTGACTTCGGGGCGAGGTGGCGGGGAGCCGGCTCGGGTCTAGGCGACGCAACGAGGCGGCGAGCTTCAGGAGGAGGGCGAGGCGTCCGTCGGGGTCGAACGGCGGCGGCACCACCTGGGCGGGGACGAGGGCCGTCGGGCGGAGGCGAGGAGGGATCTCCCGATCCAGATCGAGAGAGCGAGAGGGTGAGGTGGATCGGGGAGTGGGGTGGTCTGCAAATATTTTGGGGCGTGGGAGGGGAGAGGGGGTGGTTTCGGAGGGAGATGAGGCGACGGCAGCAGGGCGGCGCCGGCGACGGGCGCCGTCGTCGAGGTCGCGGGCGGGGCGGGATCGGGGCGATCCCGATTCAGATCGAGGAGGAGCGGGCGACGTGGGGGAAGTGGGGGGGAATGGGTGCGGTCGGGAGTTAGGGTTTCCCCCAGAGGGGATATGGAGGGGGGTTTGCGCCGGTCTGGTTGGATGACCAGCTGGGCCGTCTGGCCTAGTTGGCCAGGGGAGCTCTTCTCTCTTTTTCTTGTAGTTTTATTTTCTGCTTTTATTGTTTTCCTTTTTCTTTATTTTCTCTACTGTTTTAGCTCATTTTAAAAATATAGGCCTTATATAAAAACATGGTTTCTTCCTGACAAATAGTTAGGGAATATTTTCAACACATCGAACATTTTAGTTTTGACTTTTGAAAACTTTATTTGTTTTAACTTTAATCCAAATTTAGAATTTGAATCCGTTTCGATCTAACGTGGGATTATCAACAATAACCGAGGTGACGTGGCATCGTTAACACGGGATTACTGTAGCCCGATTACCCGGGCGTCACAAATCTCCTCCACTACAAGAAATCTCGTCCCGAGATTTAAGAGGGGGACTAGGGGGAAAGGTCTGGTTACGAAGTCCTAACGAATCTTCTCGTCTTCGGTTGCTCTTCTCAAAGAGGTTGATCCATTACATTGATGTTTTCAGTTCTCTGCTTCGGGTCATCATGATGAAGTTGTCATTCTTCCTTGGGGATCTTCATCGTACTTACGGAAAGGATAAGGGGTAGCTTCAAAAGGACAGACCTTACAAGGTTGACTGTCTGGCCGATAACATCGAGGAAGGTGTCGGAAGTTACTCTCGAATTGAATCTTAAGAAAATATTGAGAGCAAAGTAAGGAGGTACCATGAGAAGTTTCAAACGGATAGGCAAGCGTTCGATGCCTAATCAGAAGGTGAAAGGGGTTCAGGGCAACGAGAATAAGTATTGCGTCTGATACCAGAATAAAGGACTAGGAAGGTGGCCGTGAATTAAATACGAAGCCAAGCATGAGGAATAACCATTAGAAACAGGGGTGTACAGGAGAGTCAGGTTTCGATCCTATGGAACGGTGGGTTATGGGCCCACCATGTGGGTTAAAAGTAGGAAGGCGGTGATGTCTCGCACGACCATGCAAGTAAGGCATGTCAGAGGGTAGCCTGTCAGTTATGTCGGCAACAACATTGGTACCAAGGGCGAGGGACAAAGAGAACCATTTTCCTGCTCATTGAACGAGGCGGGCCAAGAGGCAAGGTTCTCATCCATCGGCGGCTACCGAAATGTCATCAACAGTAGAAACAGGGTCTCACTGGCAGAGTTGTACACCGAGGTGTTTACATAAGCAGTGAATTATTATTGCTTAGATCATATAGATCACAAGAAAGATTAAACGAAATAATGGTAAGGAAAAGGTGATCATCATATTAAATAGAACAATGGAAAGGAAAATGTGTTTAAACACATTATTCAGGGGTATATCCTTCCCAAGGACAAGCGGAGCATGATATCCATGACAGGATAGAAAGTAGAAAACCATTCAGGTAAGGGGGAGGAACCTCATGATATTACCCATACAACGGTGTTAGGGTAAATGATAAAGAAAAATTAGCATTGTGCTTCAAATGCTCTTATTGAAAATCGGATTACCACAGACATGCTTCGAGATAGCATTGACATGATCAACAGGTGAAGACCAGACTTTGGAAACAAAAAGGGTCCATCAGGAAGAACTTATAGAATAAGTCTTACAATTTTCTCATGGAAGAAAGGATAGCGTGGCTAAAAAAGAAACTATAACAATAGGGTGTGCTAGGCACGACATCACCTTACCGGGTCACATAAAGACCATTGTTATAACTCTTGGAAATATGTTCTAACCATCATATCTGACCGAGATTCAGATCTGATTGGTGTCAAGATAACTCAGACTTGGGATGCCTGAGAAGAAAGGTGCAGCACAAATTGACGAGAAGACACCGTAAGATCCTCGGGGAATGAACTATGGAAGCAAGTTCCGAAACATGAGTTCATCAGTAAACCAACGAGAGGATGAGGAGGTGGCTGATGGAATTAGCGGCAATTCATCGAGATTAACAAAAGATGGATTTCCACAATTATGTGAACAAGCAGATAACATTTGTCAGATCAAATGGTATAATGATGTATGCTCGAGGAAAACATACACAATTAAACATTGGTTGAAAGGTGCACCCGAATATGGGCTGGGTTGCACGACCAATGTCAGAATGGTGATTTAATAATCAATAGTCTAAGAATGAATGGCTGACCATTAACTTCAAAGCAATAGGGTTGCTAGAAGGGCAGAATCCAAAAGTACCGCTCACTTGTTGGTACACCGGTTGGAATCAACACGAGGACCAAGAAAGAACGGTGATGGTGAGAAGCATCACAATACCAAGAATTACTTAAAAGGGGGAGCAGTCCTCACAACAGCCTTGATATTTAAAAGATGGCAATACTCCAAGGTAAAGAAGAACAAATGCTGGATAGCAGGGATCTCAAGGTATAACACAAAACACGAACAAGTTTGTGTTGAACGGAAGACAATAAAGTGGTCAAAGATAACATTAATCATTGGGGGCAAGGATAGTATTTCTCATCATGAACTCAATTGATATCCTGGAAGAGCTTAGAATGTTGATAATGATCACGACACATTTGTCGAGAGATTACCTGAAGATGTAATCGATCCGCGATCACATCAAGTCAAAAGAATGATGAAGCAAGAGGTTATTGGAACCATGGGTATGACACAAACTCGAAATCAAGTTTGTGGTTCAAGGCGAAATGATATGATGAGGAAAGTCGGCGTAAGCTTAGCTCAACGTCGAAAATTGTGCTTCGGAAAGAAGGACCAGATAGCACAATTAAAAAGTTGCACGATAATGATATAGCCGATCAGGCTAGGAATGACTTCAAGGATTATTAAACTCATGAGCAACGAAAATTACTTAGAGTTATCGTATCGGAGTGCGGAATCGATTCACTTATCGGTGTTCTCGAGTGACTAATAACTCAGAACCCGTGAAAAAATGGAATCAGTAGGAATGTAGCACTTGATGAAGAACTCAGAAGAAGTTATGCACTTCCATGATAATCTCGAGATACCAGGGGGTAATACTCGAAGACAGATCAAGGTAGAGGTTGGACTGGGGTATTGCTCTATAGAAGACAAGTGCTTAAACTTGCACAAGAAATGGTATTTAAAGGAGAACATGGTCGGAACCACGATTGCAAAGGATCAATTCACCGATACCAAAGGATATTATATCAAGGAAATAGTTACAAGAAGCTTCCATGATAGGATCTACATCGTGTCCATGGGCATGAACACAGAGTTCAAGGTCGACTCCCACTTCTCCAATGCATAACCTTTCATTCACTTCTCGCATTCGATGAAGTTGCATGTTGAAATTTTATCTGGCGAAACACCAGAAGAGTATGGCTCGTGAAATCTTTCGAGTTCACACGGTTTAGAGAAGGCATATGTTCAACCCATAGGGGCTTCTTAGAAACATATACCACAAGTTTCAAGAGTAAATAACACAAGCCCGAAAGCAGAGCATGGTTGGCCAAGCAGAGGATACAACTTAACAAAGGCATTATGTATCAGGGGAAGGACTCACAAAGTGATCAAATGTGAAGGACATTGTCGGATAACAATCCAACAAAGGACTTGATGGTCCACAAAGGATCTGATGTGAGTATCAATACTCAACCAGAAGAGGAAGGAATGCAATAAATGCAACAGGTTATGGAATCATCTGAATAATTCAAATCTTAAATGCAAAGGAATTATGATTTCCAAATCAAAGGATCAGAAGCAGACGCTCTGATCAAGGATGGATCAATTGAGTATACCAGAGGCACAATCGACGACAGATAGTTTGGTCGAGAACCAGCTCATGTTCAAAATGACGTCTGAGCCGGAAAGATAATTTAGAAGGGTTGATAGATGATTGTGTGCATTCGCACACATGTTGAACCAATAGGATCAAAATGACGGTGTCAAAAGATACTAGTGAATATTGCCAGATATATGGGAAGCATCCATAATGCAATTAGACAAGTATTTGCAGAGCAATAAAGCTGCTAAGGATTTTCGGAGGATTGAATAGTATTTCAAAGACTTTTGTGAAACATCTCAACAACTGGGGATGAGCGGATACTCGGAAAGTGCGAGAATTACTCTTAGGGGTATTCAGGTGGCAAAGAACTGCAAGGCAGTAGGCACAAAATATTCTCGGGGTATCTTGTAATAACAAGATCGACTGGGAATAAAAGTAAGCACGACAGGTGTAAGTATTTATCCATAGGGATATTTCGGTGGAAGGGAATTGCAAAAGCAACGGGCACAAGGTCTCGGAAGAATATCGGAGAGTATCTTCGAAATCTTCTCGTGCAGCCGGCGATCATCTGGACTGAAAGGGCTCTCCGGGAGAAAGTATTTTCGAGAACCTAAAGTTAGATTTTAGTAAAAAATCGTTTAACCCGAATAAAAGAGAGAGCAGAGTCCCAGAGTATAGGTCGAGGAATAAAAGATCCTAATACCACCCAATTGGCGACGTGGGCCCGTAAGCCACACAACCAATGTTAGTAAAAGTTTTTCAGTGACTAGACTCAACTTCGGCCAAGGAGTTTGGAAGGGGGATTTCTACAGGCAGTCGGCTCTGATACCAACTTGTGACGCCCCCGATTCAATCGTACACTAATCACGCATGCAAATGTGTACGATCAAGATCAGTGACTCACGGGAAGATATCACAACACAACTCTACAAATAAAATAAGTCATACAAGCATCATAATACAAGCCAGGGGCCTCGAGGGCTCGAATACAAGTGCTCGATCATAGACGAGTCAGCGGAAGCAACAATATCTGAGTACAGACATAAGTTAAACAAGTTTGCCATAAGATGGCTAGCACAAACGGGGATACAGATCGAAAGAGGCGCAGGCCTCCTGCCTGGGATCCTCCTAAACTACTCCTGGTCGTCGTCAGCGGGCTGCACGTAGTAGTAGGCACCTCCAGTGTAGAAGGAGTCGTCGTCGACGGTGGCGTCTGGATCCTGGGCTCCATCGTCTGGTTGCAGCAATCGGGTAGAGAGATGGGGAAAAGGGGAAACAGGGCAACCGTGAGTACTCATCCAAAGTACTCGCAAGCAAGGAGCTACACTACATATGCATGGATATATGTGTAAAGGGCCATATCAGTGGACTGAACTGCAGAATGCCAGAATAAGAGGGGGATAGCTAATCCTGTCGAAGACTACGCTTCTGGCAGCCTCCGTCTTACAGCATATAGAAGAGAGTAGACTGAAGTCCTCCAAGTAGCAACGTATAGCATAATCCTACCCCGGCAATCCCCTCCTCGTCGCCCTATTAGAGAGCGATCACCGGGTTGTATCTGGCACTTGGAAGGGTGTGTTTTATTAAGTATCCGGTTCTAGTTGTCATAAGGTCAAGGTACAACTCCGGGTCGTCCTTTTACCGAGGGACACGGCTATTCGAATAGATTAACTTCCCTGCAGGGGTGCACCACATAACCCAACACGCTTGATCCCATTTGGCCGGATACACTTTTCGGGGTTATGCCCGGCCGCGGAAGATCAACACGTCGCAGCCCCACCTAGGCACAACAGAGAGGTCAGCACGCCGGTCTAAACCTAAGCGCACAGGGGTCTGGGCCCATCGCCCTTAGCACACCTGCATGTTGCGTACGCGGCCGGAAGCAGACCTAGCCTAGTGGCGTTCCAGTCCAATCCGGCGCGCGCCACTCAGTCGCCGACGTCACGAAGGCTTCTGCTGATACCACGACGTCGGGATACCCATAACTACTCCCGCGTAGATGGTTAGTGCGTATAGACCAAATGGCCAGACTCAGATCAAATACCCAGATCTCGTTAAGCGTGTTAAGTATCCGCGAATGCCGAACAGGGCCAGGCCCACCTCTCACCCAGGTAGTCTCAACCTGCCCTGTCGCTCCGCCACAAAGATCAACTCGCGGGTGCTCCTACGAGCCGACCCGTCTTTAATCACCACATGTATCATGTATAAAGTACATAGTATATACCCGCGATCACCCCTGAGTGATCACGACCCGATAGTATAGCATGGCAGATGGACAAGAATGTAGGTCCACAGATGAAATACTAGCATCCTAAACTAAGCATGTAGGATAGCAGGTAAAGGTAACAACAGTAGTAGCAAGGACAGGCTATGCATCAGGATAGGAATAACGAAAGCAGTAACATGCTACACTACTCTAATGCAAGCAGTATAGAGTATAGTAGGCGATATCTGGCAATCAAGGGGGGGGCTTGCCTGGTTGCTCTGGCAAGAGAGAGGGATCGTCAACTCCGTAGTCGAACGGGGCAGCAGCAGCGTCGGTCTCGGTGTCTATCGAGAGAAGAGGGGGGAGAAACAATAAATATTTAAGCAAGCAGATGCATAGTGATGCATGACATGACAAGTAACTGCGTTAGAGGTGCCCTAACGCGGTATGGGATGATACCGGTGAAGGGGGGAAACATCCGGGAAAGTATCCCCGGGGTTCCGCGTTTTTAGGCAAAGGAGCCGGAGGGGAAAGTTGTGAGTTTGATATGTTAGGGGTGTGTGGTGGATGAACGGGCTGCGTATCCGGGTTCGTCTTGTCGTTCTAAGCAACTTTCATGTTGAAAATATTTTAATCCGAGTTACGGATTAAAAGATATGATTTTCTAAATATTTTATTAATTTCTGGAATTTAATTAATTATTTAAATCCAACATTATCCAAAACAGTGTTTGCTGACGTCAGCATGACGTCAGTAGTCAACAGAGGTGTTGACTGGTCAACTAACGTATGGGTCCCAGCTGTCATTGAGTGCGAATTAACCTATCAGATTAATTAACTAACCTAAGTGATTAGGTTAATCAAGTTTAATTAGTTCAACTAAACAAGATTAATTAAGTTAATTATTTAGTTAATTAACTAATTTTAATATTAATTATTTACTTATTATATATTCTTATTATTTATTTATTTATTTATTTTAATTCTATTTTTTTTCTAAAAACCGTTCTGGGGCGGGGCCCCCTAGTCAGTGGCCCGGGGGGCCTAGCGGGTGCTGGGTTACGGCCGTGTGGGTGCGGGGCGCACCCAGGCGCCCACCACGCGAGGGAAGGTGAGGGGCTCACATCGGAGCGTAGGGCACGTGGCAATGGTGCTCGAGGTGGGGGACGGGGACGGCGGCGTCGTAGGCGAGGAGGCAGTCCGTTGGGGAGGCGTGGTCGAGGCGGCGGGGTGACCTCGGGGCGAGGTGGCGGGGCGCCGGCTCGGGTCTAGGCGACGCAACGAGGCGGCGAGCTTCAGGAGGAGGGCGAGGCGTCCATCGGGGTCGAACGGCGGCGGCACCACCTGGGCGGGGACGAGGGCCGTCGGGCGGGGGCGAGGAGGGATCTCCCGATCCAGATCGAGAGAGCGAGAGGGTGAGGTGGATCGGGGAGTGGGGTGGTCTGCAAATATTTCGGGGCGTGGGAGGGGAGAGGGGGTGGCTTGCGGAGGGAGACGAGGCGACGGCAGCAGGGCGGCGCCGGCGACAGGCGCCGTCGTCGAGGTCGCGGGCGGGGCGGGATCGAGTTGATCCCGACTCAGATCGAGGAGGAGCGGGCGACGTGGGGGAAGTGGGGGGGGAATGGGTGCGGTCGGGAGTTAGGGTTTCCCCCAGAGGGGATATGGAGGGGGTTTAGGCCGGTCTGGTTGGATGACCAGCTGGGCCGTCTGGCCTAGTTGGCCAGGGGGGCTCTTCTCTCCTTTTCTTGTAGTTTTATTTTCTGCTTTTATTGTTTTCCTTTTTCTTTTTTTTCTCTACTGTTTTAGCTCATTTTAGAAATATAGGCCTTATATAAAAACATGGTTTCTTCATGACAAATAGTTAGGGAATATTTTCAACACATCAAACATTTTAGTTTTGACTTTTGAAAACTTTATTTGTTTGAACTTTAATTCAAATTTAGAATTTGAATCCGTTTCGATCTAACGTGGGATTATCAACAATAACCGAGGTGACGTGGCATCGTTAACACGGAATTACTGTAGCCCGATTATCCGGGCGTCACACTCCCACTCCCCGCGCAACGTGCCCAGCCGCGTCGCGCGCACGTGATCTGCTCCGACGAACCGAGCCTTCAAGCTGCTCCAAATCTCTGCGGCGGTCTTCTTCGCGGACACCTACAGCAGAAGGTCGTCGCCGAGCGCCCGGAGCAGATAAGCCCTCGCTGGCTTGTCCTTCTTGGCGATCACTGCCGACGCTGCGTGCTCCGATGGCACCGCCGCCTCCCACAGCCCTGCGGCGTCCAGGTCGGCCTCCACCTTGATGGCCCAGGTGACGTAGTTCTCCTCCGTGAGCACCGGCGCTGGATGCGCCACCGCGCCGCCCGAACCGCCACCATACGGTATGATGGACATCGCCGGCACGCCTTGAACGCCACGAGGCTCTGATGCCAATTATTGGCGCAGCCGATCCGCCCTAGCCCTAGCTCTCCTCTCTCTCTCTCTCGGTTGGTTCTCTCTCGCTCGACGCCGTCGCTCACACGACAGAGGAAGAAGAAGATCAGAGAGGGAGGAAGAGGAGTGACACGGTGAGGTTTTTCCCCGGCGCACGAACGCCAATACCACGAGCTCGTACTCGTAAACCCACAGCTGTTACAAGGCCCCCCTCGAGTGGCTTTATACTTGAGCCAGCGCACCGGGCTCGAACCCACGCCTCCACTCCCTCCCGATCGCCCGCGCTCCGCTTGCTCCGCTCACGCCCGCGTCGCGCTCCGCAGCGCGCGCCCCACGGCGAGCACCAGCGACCGCGCCCTCGATCGTACCACGCGACCCGGCCTAACAGCTACTCCCTACACGCACGCACACACGCACGCATCCGCCGCTGACCTGACGCGTCCAGCTCGTCGGACGCGCGCCCATACATGCGCCCAACGTGCTCGATGCACCGCCACGGCTTATTGCCAACACACGCGCCCTAAGCCGCGGCTCAGAGCAGTCCGCCGTCCTCGACGTCGCCGTCGACCAGCAGTGCACGCTCCGGCGCCGGCGCCTTCTTCCACTGCGGGCAGTCACGTTTGAAGTGACCCCGCTCGCCGCACTTGTAGCACCGGCCCTTCCTGTTGCCGCCGAAGCCCGACGCCTCGCTGCGCGCCCCGTCGTCGTCGTCCCGAGCTCCGCCACGCTGTCGCTCCCGCGCTCGCCACTGTGCCGCAGTGAACATGAGCTGCCCGTCTGCGCTCTCGCCGCCTGCCTATCCACGCCGACGGAGCCTCTCATCGAACGCCTTCAGGCGTCCGAGCGCATCCTCGAAGAGCAAGGAGCCCAAGTCGCAGAACTGCTCCATTCCGGCAACCGCCGCGTACAGCCAATCCGGGATGCAGTCCAGGAGTTTCTTCACCATCGTTGCGTCGTCGAGCGTCGCCCCAAGCCCGGTGTAGCGCGCCGCCATGCCGCTGATTTTCCCGGCGAACGCGTCCAGCGACTCGTCGCTCGCCATGCGCAGGAGCTCCCACTCCCCGCGCAATGTGCCCAGCCGCACCGCGCGCACGCGATCTGCTCCGACGAACCGAGCCTTCAACCTGCTCCAAATCTCCGCCGCGGTCTTCTTCGCGGCCACCTGCAGCAGAAGGTCGTCGCCGAGCGCCCGGAGCAGATAAGCCCTCGCCGGCTTGTCCTTCTTGGCGATCACCGCCGACGCTGTGTCCTCCGGCGGCACCACCGCCTCCCGCAACCCTGCGGCGTCCAGGTCAGCCTCCACCTTGATGGCCCAGGTGACGTAGTTCTTCCCCGTGAGCACCGGCGCTGGATGCGCCACCGCGCCGCCCGAACCGTCACCGTACGGTACGATGGACATCGCTGGCGCGCCCTGATCGCCACGAGGCTCTGATGCCAATTGTTGGCGCAGCCGATCCACCGTAGCCCTAGCTCTCCTCTCTCTCGGTTGGTTCTCTCTCGCTCGACGCCGTCGCTCACACGACAGAGGAAGAAGAAGATCAGAGAGGGAGGAAAGGAGTGACACGGTGAGGTTTTTCCCTGGCGCACGAACGCCAATACCACGAGCTCGTACTCGTAAACCCACAGCTGTTACAAGGACCCCCTCGCGTGGTTTTATACTTGAGCCAGCGCACCGGGCTCGAACCCACGCCTCCACTCCCTCCTGATCACCCGCGCTCCGCTTGCTCCGCTCGCGCCCACGTCGCGCTCTGCAGCGCGCGCCCCACGGCGAGCACCAGCGACCGCGCCCTTGATGCACCGCCGCGGCTTATTGCCAACAGAGGAGGCGGCGGCCGCCCTGGACGAGATCGTGGCTAGGGCTCGGGCACGGCAGAGGAGCAAGTTTGGCGGCGCTAAACGCATGATCCGGTTGACGGACCGGGACGTCGGCTTCATCATGTCGTGGGGGACGGGCTACCTCGGTGAAGGCCTCAGCGTCGACTGGTATGAATGGCAGGCTCAGGAGCTGCTGGTGGAGGAAAAGGAGCGGCCGCAGCACGAGAAGATGGTGAACCTGATCGGCGACGAGGACGACGATGTGGAGGAGCGGCAGGCCAGGGCCATGCGGGAGCTGTGCGAGAGGGGCTACGCCGAGGCCGAAGACACCTACCTGGGCGACGACGACGAGTACGTACACGAGTCCAACGAGTGGGGCAGGATACAGTGGGAGAGACTCGAGGCGGCCAGCGCGAGTCGTCGCCTTGCTCGAATGAAAGTCGCCGCCGAGGAGTCGGAGGAGGAGCAGGTGGACGACGACGACTACTCGAAGTCGGAGGAGGAGGAGCTGGGCGACACTGGACTTGCTGAATCCAGATGACAACCAAATGTGTTTTTACATTGCTCGTCTACTAGTAATAGTATGCATATGCTTGTAAGCGTTGTACTACGTAGTAGTACCAAATTCCCTTAATTTGATTATTATACCTATGTACCTATCTCATTATTTTTTTGAGGGGCCTATCTCATTTTTCTGTGGTGTATCCGTGTATGCTATGCCAACTCTCTGCTTGCTTACATTGTGGCTCGACGCCGATTTTTTTTTTATGGCCGCACGCTCAAGACGGGAGACCTTGGAAGGAAGGCCTTGGAAGGAACAAGAAGAACATCAGACGTTGGAGAGATTGGGGAGATTCAAAAAAATCAGGCGCCTGCCCTATAGGAGCTCCTATATAACTTTTTTTTTTACGAGGAAGCTTCTATATAACTTTAACTCAATACCTCGCGCGTTGCAGCGGGATGGTAGTGGTAGTGTAATAAACAATTTGAAAGAGATGGACGCACAGTAAGAAGAAAAAGAGTAAGTCTAGTCCCGCCTTGTTGTTGTTCCTATCTCGGCACCGACGCTGTCCACGGCCGCAACAATCAGTTCCATCGTCTTCCCACACCAACGTCAGCCTATGAACCTTTAGATTTGTACAGTCGTACAATATCCACATTGGTCTGGGTTCTGCGGAAGAGATCAGCAAGGGAAGGAAAAAAACCATGAATTCTCGTCAGGTGATGAGGTCGTTGTTATTTATTAGAACTCATGTGAGAAGGACATGCTAAGGTTGTGACTCAATGTTTCAGGGCCTAAAACTGCACATGTGTGTGTCCTGAAAGGATCAAATCTATTAACAAATAAAAGTTCACCGGAAATACAAAGCAACTTAATTAAACATAATAAAAATTATATCAAAATTTTGAGACCACCAAACAACCACTACAACCGGCACAATGAGCCGTCGACACGCGGTTGTCGCCGCTCCTCTATTGAAGTCAGCTTGACCTTGTCGATGGCAGCCGGGAAGTCTTCGTGCACATGCCCGTAAGGACCAGCGTCCAAGAGCCGTAGTCGTCGCCGTTGAACACTTGTATGGAAATGAAGCACCTGACATGAAATCTCGCCACATGATCGAGAAGCCCTAAGCTCACTATTCCAAGGTGGCAGCAGGAATCTACACCGAAACTCCATCGACTACAACCAGGCGAACAAACTCAAGAAGGATCGAAGCCTGAAAGACACTCAGAGAAGAAGGGTCGCCATCCACCCAAGCGTTGCACCTGCGAGAACAAAAAAAACCTAACCTGAACTACTAACTGAAGTGAAGGCACCAGGATTCCCCTCCCTGTCATCGGCTGTCGGAGCGGCAGGTAGTGGGGAGACGAATCCACTGGCTCGTCGGTGAAGTCTGAAGGGGAGAGTTTTCCCTAGCCGCCTAGTGATAGCAAAGAATAATTCTACCACATAAAACCGTGTGTTACGTGGAGTTTTTGCACCCGAGCTCACATGCTCCCTCATGAACAGTAAAATCGAAAAAAATAGTTTAAAAAAGGGCCAATTCCGTTTCTGCCCTTAACTTGATCCCACTACTCAAATTTGCCCCTAATTCCAATGTGTGCTCAAATTTGCCCCTCCACCGTCATGTGGCCTTTTAGAAATGCCCTTCCGTGTCGTTTCTGTTGAATCAAAGCGCTTTGACCGCTAACTCGCCATCTTTTAGACCTTTCTGTCCCTGGTGCTTACATGTGGGCCCTATTTGAATCGTTCTCTCACTCTCACTCTCTTCTATTTCTTCAACCTCCCGACGCGCGCACTGGATCTGAGCACACACACTTCACTGAGGCGATTGGCACCAAAGGAAGCTGGAATCAGCAGAGGAGTGTGATGTGCATGTCGGGCATGGCTTCATCGAGCTCATCGGCAGCCGGCGAGGTAAGTATTGCTCATCAATTTGGGGATTTTGCAAAATTAGGGTTCGTTCATCCAAAGTGGGGATTATGTTGTTGTTGTTGTTTAGGTTGATGGTGTAGGCATAGGTCAGTGGTCATCTGAGTTCTTCCTCCCCGATCCAAAGATCTGTGGACTTGAGGAGCGCACGAAGCACCGCTGCCCGGGGCATGGACTCGTTCCTGCTCGCCGTGTCGCCTGGGGAGGAGCTAGTACAGGGAGGCGATTTTTACGCCGCCAACTTGATGTAATTGATTGGGAACTTAAATTGTGTTATTTAGATTTGTATCAAGCTATAATTTTTGGCCTGATTTTGGTTTGATTTTGCAGTTGCCCGATGAATGCGAGTGGATTGTTTGGATTGACCCGCCTCCGTTAGATCGTGTTGGTCGTGCCTTCGAGGAGATGCATGCTGGGCTAGAAGCAAGCTGGCTTAAAGCTCATCGTTTGGATAGGAGGGTGATGCATTTAACTGAGAAAAACAAGCAACTGAAGATGAAGTTGAAGAAGAACAAGGATTTGCTGGATACTAGTGGATTTCTCATAGTTCTAGTGGTAGTTGTTTTGGCCACTATTGTTTCTATGTGGTCTAAGAATTCATATTGATGTAGTTGTTTTGGTCACTTTAGTTGCTGTTGTTGACTGTTGTGTGAAATGAAGATGGGTGTGAACTGAGTTGTTGTTGGGTTTGATCTGAAGAACGGATTTGGCAGCAGATGAACTAAGTTGTGTTGGTTTTGAACTAGTTGTTATTGTGTCCTGGTGACAAAATGAGAATAAAATTGTTGTTGTGGCATGACCAAACGACAGCAGTATGTGGATAAAATGACCAAATGAGGAACATATGGTTTGACATGCCAAAATGATCTTAAATATGTGGTTTGACATGCCAAATTGATCATTCACTATACCAACATACATAATGGGGCAACATACATGCCAAATTGATCATTCAAAACAACATTTGCACAGATATATTGTAGTGTGAACAAGCACACAACATCAAGCACAGATAACATGTTTTTTCATACCAAACTTGCATATAGTGCACACCAACACTAATAACTAGCACTTCACACCAAACTTGCATATAGTGCACACCAGCACTAATATCTAGCAGTTCAAACCAACTTCACATAGTTAAGAACACAATAAACTCTCAGTTTGAGAACTACATAGAACACAATAAACTCTTAGTTTGAGAACTACATAGAACACAATAAACACTAGCACTATCAGTTTCACTGCAACTTGGCCCTCTTGCTCCTGGTGTTGCAAGTTGGGTTTGTAGATAGCCTAGAACTGATCCTCCTGTTGTTGACAATTTTCTTCAGTTCCTTCTGAGGAGGAAATATTTTGCTGAGCTGGTTGCTACCTGTAACAGAGCCAATTGTGGTCTCTTGAGAAAATGAAAGCTTCTTCTTCTTTGCTGGTGATGCTCCTCTCATAGCTGGTTTCTTATAATTTTTTCTTGGGCTGTCAAGGTAAAGAAAATGATAGTTAGCAAGCAGAAAGAACATGTTCTTCAGAATTTAGCATGACATGTTGCCCCACATATTATACCTGACTGCACTAGCCACTATAGTTGCATCAGTTGTTGGTTCTGGTACATAATCAGTTGCATCATTTCTTGGTTCTTCTACAGGATCAATTGTTCTTGGGCTTTAAAGATTCAGACAAATGAGAAGTTAGCAAGCAGAAATGACATGTTCTGCATAATGTAGTAATAAATATTATACCTGACATGTTCATTTGCAACTGTATCTTGTGCTCCTGTATCTGCAACATCTCATGTATCTTCATCTACAATTGCATCTTGTGCTCCTTCATCTCCTGTATCTTCTTCTGTTTCAATAGGTTCTTCAGATGCATTGTCTGCACCCCAATGTTCATCTTCTCCAAAAGCAGGGTCTACTGATTCTTTGCAGTTCTTGCCACGATGTCCAAGTCTGCCACATCTGTCACATTTATGTTTCCTCCCCCCAAGTCCTTTTCCCTCAGACTTTGCTCTAATTCTTGTCTTCCTCGGTCTTCCAGGTGCCCTGTTTTGCAGTGGTGCACATATTTTGAAACCTGGGTCAATCACATCCCACTGTTGCTTTCCCTCCATTGCAGGCAAATTCTCAACATAGGTTGCATTGAATCTTTGAACTGAGAAATAATCATGCACATACTCATCTATTTCACTAACTGGACCTCCCAGTGAAGTAATAAAAAATAAAGCATGTATGCATGGTTGTCCAGTTAGTTACCACTTTCTGCAACTACAAGTTCTAGTTTCCAAATTAACAGGATATCTCCACTCTCTCTTTTCCTTGTCAATTGATGTCACCTCTACTTCATATGGGCTTCTCATCACCATAGTCATGTCTAGGTCTTTAGATTTTGCATGTAACAACTTCATGACTTTGGGAATTATAATGTGCGCACTGAATGTGGCAGATGCAATTTGTTGTCTTAGAGCAAAATTCTCCATAAGATATTGCCTTATCTTGTCAAGCAAATCCACAATGTGCAAACCTTTCCATTTTTTAATCTTGGAATTGAAATACTCAGCTAGATTGTTATTAACATAATCTAGTTTGCAAGTCTCATTGAATAGTGCCCTGGCCCACAACTTACTATGATGTTCCTCTAGGTATTCTTTGACACCTTCCTTGCTATACAACTGCCTCAGATGGTAGTTGTGCTTCTTCAAGCTATATGTCAAAGAACAAGGCCACAGATTTTCATCAAATAATTTTCCTCTATATTTTTTTTGAAAAATTTTCTGCCAAGTGCCTCATGCATTCTCTATGCTCTACTCCTGTAAATACAGCCTCAACTGCAGTCTCAAGACCCTTACATGCATCTGTGTGAATTACCAGACCTGGTGGGTGGCCTATAAGTTCTTTCAGGTTTTGGGAAAACCAACTCCAACTTTCTATGTTCTCACCCTCTAACACACCATATGCAACTGGATATATCCAGTTGCATGCATCAACTGCACAGGCACTGACTAATTGTCCTCTAAACCTCCCATTCAATGTTGTGGCATCTACTGCTAAGCATGGCCTACATCCATCCAAAAAACCCTTCCAATAAGCTTTGAATGACACAAAAACTCTCCTAAAGCACTCTTTTTCTCTGGTTTTTCCATTTATTTTAAATTGCACTGTGTGTTTATCAATGTTCACAACACTACCAAGAGATGCCTTCTCCACTTCAGCCTTGAAAGTGTACAATAACTGGAAAGAGTCAGACCACTTAACATATATATTGTCTAGGGTCATTTGCTTTCCATAGAACACCCTCATATATGGCATGACCAAGCCATACTTTTTCTTCAGATCTTTTTTGAGCTATGTAGGACCAAAATTTGAATCTTCTTGTACCCAGTTCTTAACAGCATATGCAATCCACCTGCTCTTAGCAGACCTCAACCTCTGCCTCCTGTTCACAGTTGGACAAGTGTGAGCAGTTTTATTGACTTTCACCTGCATACCAATAAAATAACACATAAGTCAGACATAAAATGGTACAATATACAAGGAAATCAGACATATATGTGCTACAGTAACTGTCAGTATCTCCAATTTATACCTGAAACAAATAGCTATGTCTCATTAGAGAGGCATGCATCCTCCACTTACATCTCTTGTAGGCATAATGAACTGTCAGTCTAGTTGGATCACTCTTGTCAACTTTGTACTCACTTTGAGTTTTAATTGCAAAAGTTGCAAGTGCATTTCTACTGTCTAAAGCACTGGTAAATATAGTTCCTTCTTGTAGAGAAGGATCATCTCTATTATATTGCACATCTGGCCTATCCTCATCTGATGATTCAGAGTACCCCATGTCAATGTCCTCAGCCAACTCATCTTCACCTGCCTCATCAAACATTCTTTCAGGTGGTTGAATGTAATCCTCCTCAGCTGCTTTGCCCATGGACTGCTTTCTTACAACAAACTCTGGATAAAGCAGTTCATCCTCATCATCAGCGGTCACATCATCAGCAAGGCCATCTTTCATGTTAGAATTACCAGAATCTATGCTATTACTAGTGCCTGCTTGAGTGGGCACTTGTTCACTTGGAGTTCCTGGTATTTGCACAGAGCTGGATGATGATTTTCTCCCCCTACATTCACTGCTTCTACCTCTAGAACTGCTAGGTTGTGACCTCCTTCCTGCACTGCTTGTTTCTCCCCTTTTTCTCTGAATGACATTAATTTCTAATTGGACAGACTTGGAATCAGCATTTGTGCCAAACATTAATGCTAACTCATCATCACACTGAACTGGGACCCAAATAGAATTAGCAATGTCCCAGTACCTAAACTCCACTGCATCATATATTCCCCATGGATATTTTTCGCAGATTGCAGCCCTGAATTGAATAAATGATGATCTACTGTCCACAACAAGAGGAAATGTGAAGCCAGTACCAGAGCTTCCTAAAATTGTGGTTTCCATTCTACAGTTCAGAGAAAATGCAGTAGTCGGATCCAGATCCATCCTACCAACAAATCGCACAAAACAACAAAGAAAGGGGAGAGGAACATGAGCGCTACGAGCGTAGCCAGTACATAATCGACCTACACAAAGAAACAAAGAACGCAGAGGAAAGGGAAAGAGAGATACCGGGCCTGTGATGTGTTCCCGTTTGTGTCGCCGCCTTCACGCTCGTGCGCCATCCCGTGTGGACTCCGCCTCCAACCCCACCGCACGAATGCTCTGAGAGGGTTCAGATCTACAACTTCTCACCAGCAGTCGCTCAATCTCTAGCTGCCATGGCAACAAATCGATGAGTTTTAGGGTCAGGGTTCGTGCGATTTGGGGAGAGAGTGAGACAGTGAAGCACGAGAGAGAGAATAGATAGGGTAAGTGAGTGGATGAGGGCCCACATGTAAGCACCAGGGGCAGAAATGTCTAAAAGACGGCGAGTTACCGATCAAAGCGCTTTGACTGGACAGAAACAGTTTGGAAGGGCATTTCTATAAGGTCACATGACGCAATGAAAGCATTCATCAATGTTTATCACAAAAAATCGAATTTTTTTTATTTTTTTACTATTTTCAATTTTACTGTTCATGGGGGAGCATGTGAGCTCGGGATCAAAAGAGCACTTTCAGTGTTTGACCCCTCGACATAACCAAGTTGAACAAATCACCATTAGCTCTGGTCTAAGTATTAGGGCTTCACTGATTAAGGGGATTCTAAAAAGAATTTTGGAGGATTCTTGTTCTCGGGGTGGTTTGATTCGTAGGACCGCAAACCATAATTTTTTTCCTTAGAATTCAGTTGCACTATATTCCGTAAGAGATTTTCATCCGCACCATCTTTGAAAGAATCTAAGTTTTTCCTGTGCACAATCGATCAAACATTCTTATAATCTTGTAGTATGCAATTTCATTATATCAAACATTTTTTTTCTGTTCCCGTGTTTTGGAAATCCTGCGAATTAAAGAGGTCGGTAATTGTTTTGCTGAACAATCGACATTGTACGCGTCAATGTCACCTAGGCCCGTAAACCAGATGGCATGAACCATCCCTCACACTAATCTCTACTAGCGCAGATCCACGTGTCCCCTACTCAAGTTGGCGTGGCCCGCCATGAACTTTGCCTTCACCCTATGCCATCGTGGACACTCATCCGCCACATACCATCACGCTCATACCGACACACTCACCGTAGCCCCTACGCCTTGGATTCCCAACAAGATGGTGGAGGCGGCCTAGGAGGTCGTCGCTGAGCGGCAAATCTAAGTCCTTGCACCCCACAGTTCACCTTTCTACAATAAACCAACCGTGTAAATGGGTTTGTTGACGGTGTTTGTCGAGACTATAGGGGGGTCAACATCCGGTTTTGTTATAGCTTAGGGTTTATGTAATCGAATCGCGAAACCTCGGCTTCCTTCAGTTCGCGTCCTTTTTTGCAAGCTTTGCAGATTGATTGACTTTTCGATGGGAAGAGAAATGTCGAAATCGGGACAGCCGTTGGATCACAAGGTGAACGGACGAGATCATTCCTCTGCTCACTCCTCTTATACAAGTGGCCTCGCCAAGCTAAACCCATTGCCCTGATCTCGCGTGCCCTCCTCCCCCTCCAAACCCTTCCCCGATGGCCGCCGCCGCCGCCGCGCTCCGCCGGGCCCTCGCCCCGGCACCGGCGCTGCTCCTCCGCCGCCAGGCCCTCGTGCGCCTCCTCTCCACGCAGGCCCAGTCCTCCACCGCCCCCACCATCAGCCCCGCCGAGCTCGTCCGCATCAAGAACTCCATCCGCAGCGCCGCCACGCCGCCCGACGAGCTCGCCGCCCTCTTCCTGAAAGGCATCCCGCACCCGCCCTTCCTCGGCGACCGCTCCATCTTCTCCCTCGCCGTCTCCCGCCTCACCGCCGCCGCCCGCCCCGACCTCGTCTCCTCCGTGCTCTCCGCCTCCCTCACCGCCCTCCCGGCGCCGCACCCCTCCGAGGGCTTCCTCATCCGCCTCATCGCGCTCTACGCCGCCGCCGGCATGCCCACCCACTCCCTCTCCACCTTCCGCCTCGTCGTGCCCCCCTCCGACCGCGCCCTCTCCGCGCTCCTCGCCGCCTACTACGACGCCGGCCAGCCCGCCCGCGCCATCGAGGCCTTCCGTGACCTCCCAGCCGAGCTCTCCATCACGCCGGGCGTCGTGTCCCACAACGTGCTCCTCAAGTGCATGGTCGCCACGGGGGACGTCGCCGGCGCCCGCCAGGTGTTCGACGGAATGCCCGACAAGGCCGGCGTGCAGCCGGACATAGTCTCCTGCAACGAGATGCTCAAGGGGTACCTCAAGACAGGTGACCATGCCGCGTTCGACCTTCTGCTCAAGGAGGTCACTGGCGGCAAGAGGCGGCTCAAGCCCAACGTCACCACCTACAAGCTCCGAATGTCCGCCCTCTGCGCCAAGGGCAGGAGCTTCGAGGCCGAGGAGCTGCTGGACGCCATGGGCGCCAACGGCGTCCCGCCTAACCGGGAGTGCTTCAACACTGTCATCGGCGGGCTCTGCAAGGAGGGAGAGGTGGGCGCTGCAGTGGCGCTGTTCAAGAGGATGCCGGAGGTGCCCAGACTCAACGGGAAAGGTGTGTCGCCCAACTTCGAGACCTATATCATGTTGATCGAGGCGCTGGTCGAAAACAACGCGTTTGTCCCTGCCCTGGAGTTGTGCAAGGAGTGCCTGGCCAACAAGTGGGCGCCGCCGTTCCAGGCTGTCAAGGGTCTGATCCAAGGGCTGGTGAAGAGCAGGAAGGTGAAGCATGCCAAGGAGCTCGGCATGGCGATGAAGAAGGCCGCCAAGGGTGATGCCAAGGAGGAGTGGGAGAAGGTTGAGGCGGACGCCTTCCAGCTCGCGCTCGCCGAGATGAAAGCGTAACTCACCGCCCGCTTGGGACAGTATGTTGTCGCCTGTGAGCGGGTGATAAGTTATTGCTTTCTTCTTTCACTTGAAATCTATTAGATGTTCGTCTTTCTTCATGTGCTTGTGGCCGCTTGACTCTAGCAGTTCCTTTGGTTCAGGACACAAGATAGATCATCTTTTCTCATATAAGGTATTTGCATTTCAAACTACTGGGAGCTCGGCTGTCGCCTCGCCTGTAGGTGGGCATTATTAAACTTCAGTTACGAGATGCAGTTTGTACCACTTGTTTATCGTCACAATTCACCTCTTGGTGCTTTAGATATTGTTCTCTGTGTAACTTTGGGAGCAGTGGGCACCTTCTGAACCCGTAGACCTCTCGCGATCCAAGCACTACAGAGAGAAGTCCAATATGTTTGTTGCCTTTGTACTGCTCATTTAAAGGATTGAATCAATCGATTGCTTGATTTCATAATTCAGCATGTAGGCTCTTTCATATTTCAGTAGTATTGAATTTATGAACGTGAGCAGTCTTTTTACCCGATATTTTGCAAAGCAGATTGCAGATATTTATGATTCAACTCTTGCCTTTGTTCCCACCAAGTATTTTTCTCACATACTCCCTCTGTCCAAAAATAAGTGTCTCAACTTTAGTACAAAGTTGTACTGAAGTTGAGACACTTATTTTGGGACGGAGGGAGTATATGACATTTTGGTTAAGTGGCTCAAGTGCATAGGATGGTTCTTTTCTCACATAGTAAGGTATTTGCATTGTGACTAATTGGATGCTCCCATAGCCGTAGGCGGGCATGTAAATTTGAGTTGCCAGTTGATCACGTTGGATGATGCAACTCTAACTTGTTCTTTGTTGCGGTCCGGCTATATGAACATGTGTACGCAATGTAGTCTGCCGCAGGCATATATGGTCTTGAATTCAGGATTATGTTATACGTATATGTGAATTATGTGCTGCGCAGGAATCGTTGCATCATCTGTTGTTTCCGTACCCCTGGCCCTGGCTAGGTATATTTTGCTGTGGTTAATTAGATACTGCTAAGTGGGAATAACCAAGCGTTATTTATACACAAGTCGTATATCTTGCCCTTGAACTGCTCAGCTAAGGGATTTTTATGAATGGTGGCAAGTAGTAGTTCACTTGTAGATCCACTCGTCGGAGCGGTTGCCGCCGCCGGCGGAGTCGACGTCGATGAAGATGCTGACGGCCTTGCCGATGCGGGGGCGGTCCTTGGTGGTCTCGAGGGAGTTGCGGACGTGGGCGACGGCGCCCCAGGAGCGGAGCGTGGTGGCCACGTCGTCGAGCCGGAGCAGGTACTCCTCCTCCGTCAGCGGGAAGGAGCGCTGCTCCCGGTACTTCCACATGACGTTCATCGCCAGCAGGCTCCGCCCCATGAACTGCTTCCGGATGAGCGTCACGTCGTAGCTCCGGCCGTAGCGCTTCCGGATGAGCGTGGCCAGGTCGAGGCCGCTGAAGCCGTCGTCGCCCGGCGCCCCCACCAGCCGCTCCAGCTCCTCCCGGTTCCGCCTCGACGACGCTGACGCCGACGACGTGCCCTGCAGTCGATCAGTCGGTCAGCTCCCCTGTTCGTCAGCACTCGACGCGCACGCACGCACGCACGCAACAAGATTAGTGTACCTCGTCGTCGTCTTTTCTTCGCTTCTTCTCTTGGTCATCGTCGTCGCCGTCGTCGTCTTTGCCGCTGCTGGATTCGCCGCCGCCGTCGGCGACGGCTCTGACGGCGCCTCGGCGGAAGGAGGTAGAAGAAGGCCTGCAGCAGTACATCATCCTGGTAGGAGGATCGTAGTTAACTGCTGCGAGCTGGCCTGAGCCGCTCCGGCGTGGACACGATGACACGTCGTGGTGGTGGTGGTGGCGATGGATGCGCAGGCTCTGCGGGTGGCCGCTGGAGAGCACATTCATCATGGAGATGGATCGATCGCCAGGGCAAGATGGGAAGGATCGAGTGGAGTCGGCTTGTGTGGTGAGCGAGCTGGTCAGCCTGGAGGAAGAAGAGGTGGACGAGGAATTATTACTTTTTACTTGTGGGGACGTAGGCATGCACAAAGCAAAGCAAAATGCTTCACTGAATGAATCTATCATCACTACCACTTGTTTGAAAATCTGGAGCAACGCCTACGGAAACGTATAAGAGGACCGGAAAAGCTTCTAAAGCATCAAAGGGCATTTGGTCTAGTGGTATGATTCTCGCTTAGGGTGCGAGAGGTCCCGAGTTCAATTCTCGGAATGCCCCCAATTTTTTTACTTCAATAATTTTTTTTAACTCTTCTACACCACACCACACCACAGACCAGTACATACATATTTTCAGTACCTCAAGGATTTTTGTTTTGTTTCTCCAGACACCTGAAGCAATATCCTACGAATGGATGGATGAAGATGCTCCACGCAACCACACTGAGCAAAATGGAGGAATTAAACAAACCTGAATCAGCGTACATGCTGATGCAGATAGTCAATAATCCAAAGGAATTGGCAACAACAAAATAGTATATTTAAAACAGCAAACCAAGTTTACCCAGTAGAGCGGAGTAATTAATCAGGCACCCAGGTAATTTATTTATACTTACCTCGGAAGCCCTTTCAGATCAGATCCCCGACCGGCAGAGTGCACCACTGCTTGCAAAGAAGAAGAAGAAGAAGAAGAAGAAGATTTGCTTCTGGGAGAGCTCGCTGAGAGGATGAAGAAGGCGAGAAGGAAGGAAGGTTCAGAAGTGAAGAAGAGGAAGAAATCCCCAAGCTTTGCTTGCTTTTTGGTAGGCTTGCGTGACGCCACAGCCACAGCCACAGCCACACCAGTGACCAGACCAAACTCAAGGATGGATGGATGGATGCGTGGTGGCAGATGCAGCGGGGACGCTCACCACCACATTCTCTTTTCTTTCTTTCTTTTCCTCCCTCTTTCTTCTCTCAGCAAAAAGAAGACCACGCCAACGAGGCAGTCTCTTGATTAATTCCCACAATATGTATTCACATACTTAGAGCAACTCCAACGCGCCTACCCAAACGGACGGGCGTTTTTGTCCGTTTGGGTCGCCCGCCCGCTCGGCGCCTGGCCTGTTTGAGATTTGGGTCGGCAGTGCGCCCAACGCGCCGCCGACGCATGTTTGCCGGCGTGGCCGGCTGGCCGCCCATTTTCAACAAATAGCATAAATTTTGCATTATTTCACAAGCAAACATATACTGCACAACCAAATAAATAGCATAGTTTTACAAGCTGAATAAAAATAAAATAGTCTCATGTAGTTTTGCAAGCCGAATAAAAACCTCCCACAGTTTCTTCGTGCTCCAAGTCCTAGCAGGATATCAAACGATGCCCCATCGAGATTGCAAAACACCAAAGGCACGCTCGACGTCCTTCCTAGCACTCTCTTGCTCTTGGGCAAAAATTTTCCTCTTCTCTCCGACATGGTTGGGGATTGTCTCAATAGTGGTCCACTGAGGATATATACCATCATCTAGTTAGTATCCTTTATCGTAGTTGTGGCCGTTGATGGTAACATTCACCGGTGGGCTGTTGCCTTCGGCAAGCCTAGCAAACACCGGCGAGCGCTGAAGCACGTAGATATCATTGTGTGATCCGGTCATGCCAAAGAAAGAGTGCCAGATCCAAAGATCTTGAGATGCCACGTCCTCAAGTATGGCAGTGCAAGCCCTGACATGACCCTTATACTATCCTTGTCAAGCAGAAGGGCAGTTCTTCCACTCCCAGTGCATGCAGTCTATGCCGCCAAGCATCCCTGGGAAGCCCCTGCTGGCATTCATCGCCAACAAGCAGGTTGTATCTTAAGGAGTCGGCTCTCTCAAGTACCCAGGGCCAAACACAGCAATTATAGCCTTGCAGAACTTGTACATGGAGTCTAGGCATGTAGACTCGCTCATACGGACGTACTCGTCAATGAGATCACTGGGCACTCCATATGCAAGCATCCAGACAGCTGCAGTGCATTTCTGATAAGATGAGAAGCCAATCTTTCCAAAGGCATCCTTTTTGCACTCGAAATAGTCACCGTAGCCGAACACACCCTCCCTAATACAGTGGAAAAAGATGCCTACTCATACGGAAACGACGGCGGAATTTCTGATGTTGGAACAACGAGTTCGTTGTGTCAAAGTAGTCCTTCCAAAAAAGAAAATGCCCGCTCTCTCGGTTACGATTCAACGCCGGAAGGTGCTCCGGAATGGAGCCACAGAACAACGGCCGCTGGCTATTGAGGTGGTGATGGACCAACACGGCAGCCAAGATCTCCTCCTCGTCATTGGAAGAGGAATGGGTCGGCAAGCGAACGAAAAGCGGACGCGCGTCCGTTTGGGTCGGCTCGTTGGGCCGATTTTTCTGTCCGCGCCGATCTAAATGGACTCGTGCGGACGAAATGGATCGCCGCGTTGGAGTTGCTCTTACTGATCTACTAAATGATTTCTTCTTCTTTTTTTCGTCGGGTTCTTTTTACCAGGCTGGATTAGTATTTCTAGCAGAATATTCCCCCTTTTTTTTTGTATATATGCATGTACTGTACATAGAATTGTGGTAGTGGTAGCTTTTTTTGGATGAGAAATACTCCCTCCCCGTTTGAAATTAGTTGAAGCTCAAACGCGCGTGTCTAGCACTGAAATGCATTCAAATATATCTGTTTGAGCGTCAACTTCTGACCCTCCCTTGAATTATTCCGGATACCTCCCCCGTCTTAAATTAGCTGAAGCTCAAACGGGCGTGCCTAGCACTGAAATGCATCCAAATACATATGTTTGAACGTCAACTTCTGACCCTCCCTTGGATTATTCCGGACGGAGGAAGTACAATTGTGGTAGCTGCTAGTAGTACTGGCATGCACCGGCCAGACCCCTGAATGAGATGTTCCTCATTATCGGTGTGATATTATTGGACTTCGGATCTGAAATTAATTGCGTGTTGTAAATTGATCTGATGAATATTCAAGAAATCTTGGTTACAAGTCTGTACAAGCAACAACTCAAGTGGGAGCATTTTGTAGGGCTTCTACTCCTGTCTTATTCTCTCTGTATTCTGTATGGGCATAGTTTGCGTATACTTAATTAGATGCCCGGCCTCATCTGCACCACCAGGTAAACAGTAAAAATAAAAAAAATATTAGAAAAATTCAGAAAAATCTGAAAAGAAAATTGGGTGCAAGATGATTTGGTGTGTGCGCAATGCCGTGGCTAAATAAAATTCGAGGAGCTTGTGGCAAAAAAGACAAAATGAGCTCCAAACAGTGTTGCTTTCAAAAGTTTCTCACATGCTCGGAAATTTTCTTTTCTGCCGAGAGCTACTCAATTGTCCAAACTCCATGAAATCTGGCACGGACTTCATGCACATGACCAATTCACATCATAACAAAAAAATTGTTTTATTATTTTTAATTTAACTATTTTGAACGATTTTACTGTTCACCCATGGGTGCGGATGCACTCAAGAGCCTAAACACCGCTTCCCATGGTTTTTTGTCCCCCAAGAGGCACAAGCATACTCATTTAAGTATACAACTCAACATTGCACGAGAGCATCTCTAACGGATAAAAAAAGTCACGAGCCCCTTTCGGGGGCTTTAACCCACTCTAAGCGAAATCCGTAAGGATTTTGATACTGTTTACGGAAGGCCAAAAAACGTGCCACGGCTATCTATCGCCTATTGTGACGTTATCTTCCGTCTCGCCACAATGATTTTCATGTCGGGGTGCTACTGGCCGACTCAATATGAGTTCCTCCGATAGCAGTTTTTAAGTGGCATTTTTTGCCTTTTCTTTTCCTATGTTTCCGTGCTGGTTTCATCGTATTTTTTTGCCTTTATTAGTTTTCTGTGTTTCTTTAGCAGTTTTTCATTTTTTTTTACTTTTCATTCTTTTCTTTTGTGTTACGGGTTTCCTGGTTTCTTACTGGGTTCCTTCAGTTTTTTTATTTCTGTTTCCTTTTTCTTTCTATTTTTTCAACACATATCCAATTTTTTTCACACACATTGTACCCTTTTCTCATAGACCAAACATTGTTTTTATACAGATTGCTTTTTAAAAGATATATTTTGATGTCTACTTTTTTCTTCATACACATTATACAGTTTTCGTATACATTTTTTGACATGTCAACACTTTTCAGATATATGATTAACATTTTTTTCAAATGCATTTTTATGAAAAAAATCAAATACATGTTAAATATTTTTCAGATAGCTATTAAAATATATTTTTTAGCTACTTGATTGTTTTTACATTGTAGATACATATTTTAAGTGTCATGAACATATTTTGTGAAATGCGTCAACATTTTGTTAAATTTATGGTACATTGTAAGTATTGTTTTTACATTATAGTAGGATAAATATTATTAAAATTTCGTGTACATTTTTTTGAATATTTCGAACTTCTTTTAAATGTCACAAGTATTTTGTAATTCTATCAACATTTTAAAAAATACACACATTTTTTTACAAAGTGTTAACATTTTTCAAATTTGCTGTTTTTAAAATTTGAAGTAATTTAAATTTGGGCAGCGCTAGCTTCAGTCAAACATCAAGCGGGATATATCAACTCCCTAAAAGCACCCCCCAGCTCGAGCTCAAATGATCTCGGATGAACATTAAAATCAAAGAAGGTGAAAAGAAATAAAAAAAATTCTGAATTTGTTCTGGTAAACTTCGACAATTGTTCTAAGTACTTGCAAATTTTCATCATGAGATCACATTCATCGAGGGATTGGAAAAAAATCGATGCTTCAAAAATGCTATTTTTGAAAGCATTTTGGAGCACTAATTTTGTTTTTTGGTCACGCCTTCCACGAATGTGATCTCATGATGAAAATTTGCAAACACTTAGAACATTTGTCAAAGTTTACTAAAAAAATCACAACTTTTTGAATTTTTTGCAAGAAAAATAATCGATTTTACTATTCAGTGGAGCTCAGAAGGGTACTTTGGGCCCCCTCTAATAATATGTAGGAAATTCCTTTTTCGCTCCTATTCTCATTCCCAGTGCCAAAATACTACTTCTCACATGAGTGAAATTTCCTCTCCAAACCACCACTGTTGTCCATTTTCACCTCCACTGCTGATGCGGTTATCCAATTAGGATCTTGAACAACCCTCCCCCGACGGCCATGGTTATGAGCCCTGTGACGGTGCCTACTGCTGTGGAGGCACCACCTTGCCACGCCGCATCATTATCATCCGGGAGGTATGCTGCGAGATCCATCAACACTAACTAACTCAAAGGAGTTGGAGAGGCAGAGGCGGAGATGCTTACGGACGACGAGGCGACTAAGAACCAAGAGCTCCAACCACACTTGCTCGACGATCTAGATTCAAGATGGAGGAGGATGGGGTTCACCTCGAGGGAGGGGGGGTTAGGGTGGAGGCATAGGAGCGCACTATCGAGGAGTCGCGATAGGACTACCGCCGTGAGCTCGATACAGCGAGCACCTCGCCCGCATGGAGAGCTTAGCAGATGGGCGGTCCACCGCCGAGGAGTCACATGTCGAGTATTGCCTTGAGATCCGTTACCATAACCACATGGCTCCGACATGGAGCGCTTTGCGAATAAGGGGTGCACCGTCAAGGCGTCGCAAGCCGAGTACTACCGCGAGTCCTGGTACCGTGACCACGTCGCCGCCTAGTGCCTACACGGTGGTATGTTTTAAATCTCCACAGTTGATTCAATTAAGGGGGCTGTACTGAAGCAGATGACCGTACATACATAATCAAGGGAAATAATAATCGCCCTTTCTCTAACACAGCTTTAGAAACTAAGCAATTTAGAAAATTCTTTCAAATACGTACTCAACGGTATATTTTCATGTAGCATAGAACTCAAATTTCATTGATCAAATTAATGACCTAGGGTACGCTCGGCCCTTATAAGCCAGAAGAGAGTGAGTGGCACTAGTTTTTGTCTTCTTGCTCTAAATTTTTTTTAAGCACCAGCCTTGAACATGTGGCGCAAGTATGGACCGAACCTTTGACAGAGGGAAACTTGTCGAAAATCAGTCCATGCATGTAAAACTAGTTGGAAAATAAACATTAGACATAAAATAGGTGAGGCATCCAAGGCTGACATAGGTTTCCAAATGCCAGATTCACCATTTTATGTTTTCCTCTTTGCAATCCTTTCTCAGCACGACAATTAGTTTATTGGTTGACCCATTTACTTAGTTGTTTATTATCAAATTGTATTTTGTTCCTAAAGTGAACAGTTTTTTTCTACCTTTACATATTTCTTCGGTTGTACGCACGTGCCACAAATGAGTTATTACGTAGCATAGCGTATTTGGTTGAATCATACGCATACCCTCAGCAACAACAACAGATGAACCATATATTTAAAAACAAAAAAGCTCAAAACCAAAAGAACCATATGTGTTGGTAAGAGGTGAATGAAATCGGCAGAGGAACCGTGGATCATCACAGAGGTCGATCACAATCACAGGGTAAGTGATAAGAATGGGTACTAAGTATATAAACATATGAGTACTGGAGTAGTTAATTTGTTTAATTACCAAAAAAGTCAACGAGAAAACAAAACCATGACCGTACATACATACTCAAGGAAACTAATCAAACAACTTTAACAAGAGCTAGTAGTGCAATGAGGGTTTGTTTTTCTTTATTTGGTCACTTTGTTGACGAGCACATCCAGGACAGCCATGGCCTTCTCGGCATCGTTCTTCTTGGAGACATCGTCGGGTGTCTTCTTGTCATTCGCAGGGCGACACCTATCGCAGTTCCACTGGGCATGCGCCCCGTTGTTCTCCTTGATGAAGCTGCGGATTTCGGGGAGCTGGGCCATGCCGATGTCGTCCGAGCCCTCTTTGCTGGTGCACAAATTGTCGAGTTTTTCGCCGCCATTGGTCAGCTCCTTGTAGCAGGTTTCAAAGCATTCCTCGTCGGCCTTGGTCAGGTCTGGGTAGCGCTGCTTCTGGACGCCCGGGCTCGCGTCCGCGGACGCTTTAAGAAGGAGGGTGGCGGTGGTGAGCGCCGCCATCCCCGCCAGCTTCTTGTCGTCGGCGCCTTTGAACTCGTCGTAGCGCGCGATCATGTCGGCGCAGACGTCCGGGTAGGGCGTGTCGGCGCAAAACCTTTTGACGTTGGCGTCGCCGACCGCCGCTTTGGGGGCGGTCTCCACCGCCATCCCCACATCACTGAGGAGGAGGAGGAGGAGGAGGACGGCGAAGGAGGAGATGATGGTGAATAGCCTCGCCATGGCAAGCTGGATTAACTGTTAGCTTCTTGGTTAGTTGTCCCATGCGGCAGTCCATATATATAAGCACATGCATGCGGTGCTATATATAGATAGATATACATGCCGACCGCAGGGTACGTCACACTGAACTGACGGATAGCCGGAGGTGGAGGAGTGTGTCTTTGAGGATAGCCAGTGGTCATAAAATAGGTGCATCAGAGGCGGTGGCCATGGTTAATCTGTGGAGGTGAGGCCACC
The DNA here is from genome assembly GCA_032464435.1 of Aegilops umbellulata. Classification (NCBI taxonomy): domain Eukaryota; kingdom Viridiplantae; phylum Streptophyta; class Magnoliopsida; order Poales; family Poaceae; genus Aegilops; species Aegilops umbellulata. Next base: position 2,766,322 of record CP136057.1, on the reverse strand, counting down.
GGGCCACAGATGCATGCATGTTGCGAATGGTACGACACGTGGTAACCCACGGATGGTCAGGCTCTTTCAAGAGGTAAGATTAACTTTTTTTTTTTGCGGGGAGGTAAGATGAACTTTTAATCTTAGCGCTCAAGTGATCAAGCGTACGTATGCTTGACCATACGAGTCCTCTAGTAGCTACTTATAGTAGGTGATTGTTGTGTCTGTCGAAAAGAAGGTCATAAAGACATTATTATTTTCAAGTTACCATGTGATATGGTTTAGGACAAGGAGATATGGGTATTATTATTTTTTAACATGATATATGTGGGATGTTTTCATCATGTTAACTGGCATAGGCAAGAGCTTGCACGACACATACGTCACTGAAACATATCATCGGATATGGAGTATCGTATCTTGGCGAAGTATCACTCCGGTCCATAGGGATGACACACCATGCTGGAGCCTGGAGACAGAACTGCACATAAGGTATTACAATTTAGTTTTATTGGCCTATTCTTTTCAAGGATGCCGTAAGTTTATATTGTCTTGTGATGAATGTCAAATGTTGATAATATTAGTACACACCAAGAAATATCTATGAATTATGCTTTTGTTTGGACATGAGGTTTTTACTATATGGATCTTTTCCAACTCCACATGGTAACATTTATATTTTATTTACTGTTGATTATGTCACTAAATGGATAGAAATTATTCCAACTAAAGGTGTTGATCATAAGATTTTTATTAAAGTGCTTAAATATGTTATTTTTCCAAGGCTTGAGGTTCCTAGATAGCTACTGATGGTCGTTCAGATTTTATGTCGGGTGTACTTAGGAAAGTTCTTGCTAAGTATGACATAAATGACACAGTAGGATTACCATATTATCATCAGCCTAATGGGCGGGTTGAATTAACTAATAGAGAGATCAAACTAATTTTCAAAAGACTATCAATAGATCGAGGACAGATTGCTCTAAAAACTGAATGATGCACTATGGGCTTATAGACGTGCTAATAAAAAAATACTATGGGAATATCACTGTATAAGATGGTTTATGGTGGATATGAGTGTTTGAATGGAGGAATGAAGCTTATGAAAATGTGAATATGTTAAAGAAAAAGTTAAAATGTGGCATATGATAGGAGAATAGAGAAATGTGAATTTAAAATAGGTGATAAAGTTCTCTTGTAAAAGTCTCGTTTTAGATATTTTCCAGGAAATCTTGTCTTCAAATGGGAAGGACCATTCATCATCGAGGAAGTTTATCGGTTTGGGAAATTTAAGGACAACAATGCCGAGGGGAGCAAGCCGATAGTAGTGAATGGGAAAATACTTAGGCATTATATTGTCGGTTACCCTCCCAAGGCAGAAGCTGATGTAATACATGTAATTACTTTGGAAGAATTCATTGAAATAAATTCTAGAAGGCTCCAGAACCCTAAAAAATAATAAATATGTGATCAGGTATGGAAACAATCTCTGGAAAATCCATAAAAATCATATTTGGAAGTTTAGTCGAATAAAAAATATCAGGCAAAAGAGGCAACCGAGGAGGTTCTAGTGGACCCCACGTGGGTGTCCCATGCAGCCGCCCTCCTAGATGACAACCTCGGATGCCGCCTCGGCTTCGCCTTTCGCTCAATGTCTTCTCTTGCATGATTTTTTACATATATATAAATCTCATGGATTTTTCCGATCTGCGTACCACACTTTTCGTCATGTTTTCATTTCGAGTTGTTTCTGCCATGAATTTCTAGTTTCTAGAGCATGTCTTCATTTCATGGATCAAGTAACATGAATTATGTTGCACGGCAAGCTTATGTCGAGGAGAAGTATGGAGAGTTATGGAGGAACTTCATCACAGATCATTTGAGAGTACATGGTAGGATCACTGTGCCGGATGATGAGGGTAACCTTTATCACAGGTGGTCGACAGATGACGAGATCGCAATGTGGAGGAAGTAGCAGACGAAGAACAAGATGAAGAAGTTCCACTTCCCCAACCCAAATATTTACATGTTGAAACCTTTGGACAAGCATCCTATAGCCGTGGGCTCGATAAGCGTACGACCTCCTAATTCTAACCCTGTGCAGGCTACACCTACTTGTCCCTATTAAGATATTCTCGCTCCTTCGTCAATTATACGCATAATTATATGGGCAAAGGACCAAGCATAATCATATGGGTAAAGGCACCCTCTTAGGCTTGTTCCAAGCTTGGGGAGGTGCCGCATTATCTTTTAATCATTCTTTATTCTCTTTTATCTTTCAATCCTTAGTTTTTATCGTGATTTAGAGAAGTTATCGCATGGTACACTGGCTGCAAGATGTTCTACCCTCTTCTTCAGAGAAATTATCAATGGTGTAAGGTTATAAATTTAAGAGATGGCACTGAGACTTCATTTTGCTTTTTCGTTATTATATATTCTAACACTGTAAGTCATGATTATATAGTCCAGATAGTTTGAAGCTTCTACCCACCCTGGAGCGTTCGTAATATGTTTGGCAACTTGTTGAGGTGTCTTGATAAATATTTCCATTCACATATTCTCGTTTTGGCGGCAATCCTATGTTGGGCCGTGTGGCTTTGTAGGAGGAATAATCCTACACCTACGTAACCAACCTACGTAAAGTTACTTAACCCTCCTAATCTAATCCTCTCGCCCCCCCCCCCCCCCTGATTTTCGGGGGGTGGAGGCCCGGGCAAATCTTTCTTCCAATTAAATCTTGACAAGTCAGCTTTTACGTAGGTTTATGAAGAAACTCTACGTAGATGTAGCAAAGCCCTTGTAGGAGTGACATTGTTTTGAACAAAAGAGTGTGTTTCAACTGATGTGCTGAGTATTCATGTATTTACACACCGGCTCCATGCTTGGTCTATCATCTGCTAATGCTTCAGCCATGAGCTTACGGCTGGCTGCAAAATGGCGAAGTAGTCTTCGACTCTTCGGATAGAACCTCGTCCATCTTAGTTTTTTTTTCTTTTTTCCTGTAAGTCAATGCTTTTTATTTTTCATTTTTAAACATGTGAGCTATCCATCTTGTTATGTAGAATCCGGATAGTCACTTAATGTAGGATTGAGTTAAAATGTCCTTTATGAAAAAATAATATAAACATATAATTAGTTTGTTTTATTTCGATAGCCGACGAAGAAAACAAAACCATATCATACATCTATATCTATACCAATACAAAAGGACCCAAAGGGGCAAATTCAATTAATCCTAACCATCAAATCACATGTCAATCCAATGACCATATTACTCCAACGCTGAGCGCTCAAGAAGTTTAGCGTGCAATTAACATTATACCAGATATCAAAGTCTATTTCTTTCAAGAAAAAATAAAGGTTTATGCTACTCACATAATTAAGACGTAATTTATATCTTACATAATATCCATGCAATTAATTTGCGCCCTAATAGCAGTGTGCATTGCACGTATGAATTTACTATTACATAACCAAGGAAACTAATAAGATGGTGAGAAGACAAAAAAAAGGAAACTAACAAAAAAAACATAACAATAGCTAGTGGTACGCAATGAGTTTTTCTTTTCTTTTATTTGGTTAGTATTTTGTTGACGAGCGCCTCCAGGACAGCCATGGCCTTCCCGGCCTCGTTGTCCTTGGAGACGTCGTCGGCTATGTTCTTGGCTTCCCCTTGGCGACACCTGTCGCAGTTCCACTCGACGTGCGACTCCTTGTTGAACTTGATGAAGTTGTCGATTTGGGGGAGCTGAACCTTGCTTACGCACAGCTTGTCGAGCGTCTGGGCGGCGTTGGTCAGCTCCCTGAAGCAGGTTTCGAAGCAGATCTCGTCGGCCTTGCTCAGGCCCGGGTGGCTGTCCCTCTGGACCGCCGGGCTCGCGGTGGCCGTCGCGTTGAGAAGGAGCTTGGCGGAGGTGAGGGCCGCCATCCCCACAAGGCTCTCCTCGTTTGCGCCTTTGCTCTCGGGGTAGCGCGTGATCATGGAGGCGCAGAGCTCCGGGAAGGGCGTGCCCGCGCACAACTTCTTGACCACGGGGTTGTCGTCGTCTCCGTCGTCTCCGTCGGCGGCGGCGGCGGCGGCGGTGGCGGCGTGTGAGACTTCACTGAGGAGGAGGAGGAGGACGACGACGACGAAGGAGGAGGGGACGGTGGTGAAGAGCCTCGCCATGGCCAGCCGATGCACAAACTGTCCAATCGTACGTTGGAGGCCCATCTCCATCTCCATGGATATATAGCCAAATGTGGGGGGTGGTGCTATATATAGATAGACATGCATGCCAACCGCAGGGTGCGGGACGACGAACCAACGGATCGCCGGAGGTGGAGGGAGGAATATGTGTGAGCTATATATATGTTTTTCCTGAGATCGTAAGGAAAATAGGGGTAAGAGAGGCGGTGGCCATGGTCAATCGAATCCATACAGGTGAGGCCACCGATCGAGCCACACAGATGCATGCATGCCACAAACCGTAAACCAACGGTGGTCAAATGTCGAGCTAGCTAGCACATTGCAGGCGCTAACGAGTGGTCAAACTGGAGCATAGGCCACAATTAGCTAGGATGCAATCACGTTAGGCACTAACTAAAGAATGCCTTTTAAAAATGAAGCACTAAAGAGTTGTTCCAATAACATGCAGTTGTACTTTACAGCTCACTCGTTTACTATGAAAACTAATTCAGATTGAAACAAAATTAACGATCTCAGGCAAGGACACAGTGAAAACAATTATGGTGTGTTTGGCCGAGGAACAAAGTGGAATGGAATGTGCTATTGTTCTTGTGGCTGAAGACAATAAGTGAAATGGAATGGTTACATTTTAGTGTTTGGTTAGAGAGACAGAATGAAATGGATTTGTTTTTTCTCACCTCTTTTCAAGGAATACCTCTCACATACATATGCACAATACAAATAACTGCATTTTCTTGGATATTTACGGTGAATTGAAGAGGACCCCCAGTATTCTAATACACATCCACGAGCATGGCAAATATATGACATCAAACCTATCTAAGTGATTTGAAGAGGAAAGCCTTAATGAACGCATTTGCATGAGCCTTGGAAAGGATGATGTGTGTACGCGCATGGAGAATTAATATAAACTTTTTCCCGAATTAGTCAAGTCAGATTTGTCCAGATACGACATATTTTAGTGTTGGATACATTGAATGTATCTAGACGAATCTAAGTCAATTAATTTATGACGAAGGGAGTACAAGTGATCGGTAGTAGTACTTGATTGTCGAACCTTAAAACCGATGGAATCGATCAAGGAGGGCTCTCGCTTGTACAACAAATATAGTTCAATTACACGTGACATTTTATTTTATCATAATATTGTCAACGGCTATAGAATCACATTATTACTGACCGTGTAATATGAATATTATTAAATTGTAAGTTGATTTCCATACGCCTTTAACACATTTAAATGATACCCTCGGATTTGCAGGCCACTTGGCTACTTAGTTGGAAACTAAAAAAAATAACTAGTTGGAAAAGTTGTAGTGTTTCGTTGACATAGCATAAAACTCCTAGGAACATGGGGTGCGACAAATGAAAATTAACAAATCATTGACTGACGAGCTACGTAACAACACTGAGCAAGCCATTGTGCCTTCACCTCTAAATTGAAATGATGTGTCCGTGAAGGGGAGATATCGTGCAAGTGTGGCGGAAGTAATGTACTGAAACCAAATGAAGATGTGCAGCACCCACTTTTTGCACCATACGAGCCAGATAGAATGACCGGAAAAAGGGTCTTGGAAAATTAAATCCACTCAAGGACAAAATATAAGAAATACATAATCTAGGGTTGTGACCCGAACCTATTGACTAAACTTTCATGGCAGATAACAGGACAAAACTTGAAGTAATCCCCAGGCATGCCCACCTTGCAGATGGTCTCCATCGACGCCGTCTTGGGGTCATAGTATCCCAATGACCAGCCCGTGTTGAGCAAAATCCGTCCATCTTTTAGATCAATGGCCAAAGGTGTAGTCCACTCAGACGAATACTCAGGCGAGAACTCTTTCAAATCTATATGATATTCCTTTAACCAGAAGCCAACGTCCTTCATCATCCATATGGCAATCGCATTCATGGTCTTGTCCGAACAAGCCACGCAAAGCGCACCTTGGAGCTCGAGGATGGACACATGCTCGTGGCCATGGCTGCCGCATGGAGGGCCCGGAAGAACCTCAAATTTCTCTTTCTCGACATCGAATGCGATGATTTCACAATATAGAGAAACTGGCCCGAGGTTAGGCTCCACCATCCAGAAAATCTTGCCATCGATGTAGGTGGGTTGGATGTTAGCTACTGGTCTAGGAGGAGCATCTAATGAATGCCATTCTTGTTCTTCCACATACCGCAAGCTGCATTCAAGTTGGTATTCTCGCGTCGCGAAGTTCTTCTCTTTGTAGGTCATACGCACTAGAACATGCTCATCATTCTCGCAGTCGTAGCCTAACCCGATGCGACCCGCATAGAAAGTGTCATCGTCGCTGAGATTTTGAAACTCCATTCTCTCAAAGTATCCCATGGCAGGGTTGCACACGAAACTCCGAGAATGGCAGCTCCCCACATTGAGTCCTCGACAAGGCTGGGAACATACTAGATCAGGAACATGCACACGTACTAAGCCTCTACGAGCGAAGTCCTTCAAATCCATATATCGTCCATCATAGTAATCCGTGATGATCATGACACGAGGGCTTTTATTCAAGTTTGCATGGACGGCATGTGAGCGAATAAAACGATCGCACTCGACCATTGCGCGCCACTCCCTGCAAACCAGGCGCAGCTTTGCAACGGATTGTGTCGGCATCCACTTGAGGATGTCAAACCATGCTTTGGCCGTCGGCGACGACCAGACCATCTCCTCAATCGTACAGTCCTAGCACTGGCTCACAGTAGTCGTCAAAGCTGCAGCCAATTGCCTCCTCGGGGCAAAACAGGATCTCGGGTGCCCCGGAGTTAGGGACGTCTAGGGAAAACACGTTGCAAGTGCCTGTACCAAACATAACCTTCCTCTGTCCATTGTCGCTATTATATATGCCAAGTGGAGCGATGAAGCATGACTTCAGCTGCAATGGATCAACGCGACAGAGTTGTTCCCACTTTTGTTGCCCGTAATCCCTCAATATCCACACATAGTACATGCCATCGGCGTAATCCTTACCACCATAGCAGACACATAAGCAACCATCTAGCTCCGTCATCAATTTGGCCGGGGTATCAACCAAATAGGGCGGTGCTAGCACCGAGTCGAAGGTCTCGCCGGTGACATTGAAAGTAACGATGCCACCATCAATACAAAGGAAGTGCAGACACCCGTTGAGGAACACGCCCGGGTTCTCCTCGTCCACAATGCACGCGTGAGGCTGCTGCGCGGTAGGCCTCCAGTGCGACGGCGCGTCGAGCACAAAGACCTCGCAGAGGACCGGGCTGCACTCATCGCCCTCGTAGGCGGTGCTGAACACACGCACCACCTTATACTCGTGGGTCACCGAGCAGTAACCAAGGCCGTACGCCACAAACTGATAGTATGGTATCTCGGGGAGATACCGGAAAATCATCTTGGACGGGAGTTTGGTGTCGGGGAGAGCCAAGACCTCGCCGGTGCTAGGGTTGCAGACATGGTAGCCGTCGTCGGCGCATCGGATGAGGACGAGCCCGCGAAGAGGTCTGGTCATGGGAGTCGGGAACTGGTGAAAATTGTTGGGCATGAGTTTCTTGACGGCACCATCACCAGGCTGCCAAGCATGGAAGTAGGATTCTTCTTCTTCCTTGTTATCGACGAAGAAAAACTTGAGCTCGCCGGTCCTGTTGGCTCGCCGGCGGTGGAGGTCGGCGAAGTGCACCGACGAGAGCGTGGCACGCCATGAGCGCGACAGCCTTTGGAAGCGGCCGGCGTGCTTGGTCGGTAGGTAGGAGAAAATCTCTGTGAGGATGTCATCGGGCAAAGCCGCCATTGCTTTTCTTCCGGCCGCCGCCGAGCAATCTATCCGTCGTGCCCCTTTAGCTGCACGATGTTTGATACGTGTTGTTGTATGACTAGTATGCAACCTGGTATCCTATAGCTACTTATAAGAGGCAAAACAATGTTAAAAAAAAGAGGCAGAACACTACACGTTGTGCTACCTAAGACGGAAACGGACTCTAAACCTACAAGAGTTGGACAGCTCCTCGAGGGGACGGTAGTCATGGCCGAGCAGCATGAGGTGCCCACCGAGTTCACTGAAGACGGCGGTGATCCCACGGGCCGGCCAAGGGAGCGGCGGTTGCGGACGATGAACTTTTTCTCAGTGAACTTTATTTGTCAAGTTTTACAAAGCTTGAGTTCTGAAAATGAACCTACGTGCATGCATGCGCTGTATTTTGGAAGGGAGAGGAGAGAGAGAGAGAGAGTAGGTAAGGGTTCACCACAAGCTCGATCGCACGAGATACGTCCTCTGAGTATTTTGCCGTTGGCCGATGTTTTTCTTTTCTTTTTTTTCACGTGGCCATGAGCCCATGAACCTTTCCAATTTGCATTGGTAAAATCTAAAAAAAAGCATTGGTGTGGCTAGCCAGCTAGGTTTAGAGTTATTGCTGTATCACATGTCCTACACCAGAAAGACCTACATATGTACGCGCGTTTCACCCTTGTCTCTCAATCACATACGGGTCCTCCATGAACTCTACAGTTTCGATCGCCCCCATTGCAACCCAGAGCAAGAGATCGAGTCCAGCGAACAACACACGACGATGGCGGCCTTGCCCGATGGCATCCTCACCGACGCCTTCTCCTACCTGCCGGCCAAGTCGGTCGGCCGCTTCCGAAGCCTGTCGCGTTCATGGCACGTCGCCCTCTCGTCGATCGGTCGTAGCTAGTCCTCCGCGCCGACACCGGGTACCACGTCTACAACCCTTGCACTTGCACCGGTGCTGCCTTGACACCAAACCATCATCCAAGATGGTCCACTGGCCTGTGTGCTACCAGCATGTGGCGTACGGATTTGGTTAGAGAGTTTTTACGGTACATCATACTACCTAAAATAGTATGGAGTATATAATTGATCCAATGGTTGGTATTAGTTCCTCAAAATTTAGCTATAGGACATTTCGGTAATTAATTATTACAGTGGATTTACGTGATGCCATCTTGACAACACGTTTGTCTGCCATTCTTCACTCGAGCTGCCGCCCCAGGCCGTCTCCTCGGTCGCACATGGCCGGCCATTCTGCGTCGAACACTCCGAGATCTTCCTCCCATGCGTCTCAGCGGCGACGCAGCCGCCCCGCTCCGCCCGGTGGCCCTCTCTCCGTCTGCACGTACTTCCGCCTGCGCCCTGAGATCGCTTCCTCTCTTGCCCTCTCTCCGTCGCGCACGTATGTCAGCCAGTTCCCACTAATCTAAGCACCACACATGCATGGGCATCACGCAAAGAGCACACGTAGCATGCCGGATAAGCACACACAGAGGACCACGCACGATGAGCATCAGGCAGCAGCACACGCTTGCACGCTCGAGGTGGCATCCGTGTGGTCGTGGGGGGCGCTTGAATCAGGGTCCGTGCCGCTGCGGCGTCCGTGCGCTCCAGGATGGGGGCGACGGCGAGGGGAAGGCTAGGCGTGGGCGATGGCGCAGGGCGAGCTGACCATGGCCGGCTGCAGGTCGCAGACTGTACCTGCGGTAGCCGCTGGCCATGGCGACGGAGCAAGATGTGCCAAATATCATGAACGCTGACGACTCGGTGAAATTCCAGCCATCCACTTGATTTTGAAGGGAATCTGCCTACTGGATTTTTATTAGCGGCGAACTGCCGAAAACACCCCTAATTATTCAATATACTACCGAAAATTTGGTGTAGTATTGCCTCATCTGAACCGTCAAAACCATAGAAATTAACGGTCTCAATTTAATTGATGTACCGTAAAAGGTCTCTTTGGTTATCGCTCGGCGGTCGGCGTCTCGGCGAGTATAAGGCGGTGCGTCTATTCAGTGCCCTGGAGTATATATGCAGATGGCGGTTTGACGCCAACTGCTGCGAGATCTTTGTCCTAGACAAGTTGGCATACTGGGGGCCTACTGCCCAACAACCGCCCGTGTTGCGAACCAACCTATGGTTGAATGGTTAGGCGGACTATGGTATCCCATCCCATTAGGGTTTAAATCCTGGTGCTCGCATTTATTCTATATTTATTTTAGGAATTCCGACGACACGCGTTCAGTGGGAGAAGACGTTCCCGTCGACTACGAGGCGCCTACGGTGACTTCGTAAAATCTCAAGATATATGCTGGCTCAGTCTTTCGAAGGTGCTCATAGGAGTAGGATGTGCATGTGCGTTCATAGGAGTGAGTGTATGCACGTATATATGAGCTCTTGCGTTTGTGCTCTGTTCAAAAACCGCCCGTGTTCCTGCCAGAGTATTCGGATCTGGGCAACAGTGCCATCGACATATGGATGATGAAGGACATTGGCACCCGGCTAATAGAGTAGTACCACAGACCTAGACGAATTCTTGCTACAGTATTCAGCGGAGAAAACTACACCACTGATTGTTGATCCGACGGATGGACCTATTTTGCTTAACACGGGTCGATCACTGGGCTACTACGACCCCGCGACGAAAACAATGGAGAGCATCTACAGCCATGTTGACAGGGCAAGGGGCGGCCTGAAGTTCAGTTCCGCCCTATTATCTGCCATCAAAGTTTTGTCAGCACACTCGGATTGTAATCCTACATTACGCTATATCTATATATGCTGGCTTATTCAAGTGCAAGTGGATTTTTAACAATTATCTGCGGGTAACCATATAATTTTTTACTAGAATCATGATACTGACTTGCATAGTTTATTCATTGTATCCAGTTGTTTTAAAGTAATTTAAAATAAGATACCCACAGATAAACAAAGAAGATTGGAGAGTCCAAACCAAAACTATGTGAAACATACTATGGATGGACTTTAACAAGGGGGTCGGTCGGGGCTACTATGACCCTGAGACCAAAGACAGAGTCCATCAACAGAGATGTTGGCATTGTGTGTGATGACCCCACCAATTCATTCCCTGTTATCCGCGATGAAAGTTTTTTTGTTTTTGAAATGTACTTCTTCTGTCCCATAATATAAGAGTATTTTTGACACTAACTCTCTTATATTACGGTACAGAGGGAGTAGTCAGCACAAGGGGTTTCTTCCAAGAGACTTAATTTGCAAGCATCATCTTCCTTTGGTCCCAGCACCAATCGATTCTCCATCTTTTGCCAAAACATGCAGCTGCAATTCTCATAATTTTTTGCACAATACAGTTTCATTTTTTATTTTGGTAATGTTTATCGCGTCTGTGGGACCTGGGTCCTCAGATGCATCATTCCACAACAAATAAAACACACCTAAAATAAGCTCATACACAAACTAATGGTGATTGATAGTCACTGACTGAAAATAACTACTTTTAATTTAATTACAACAACAGTACTGTTTCATCGACTTCACATGGAATTAAAAATCTCTAAAAGTTGGTGCGGCAACTGAAGAAAAATAAAAGGAGCGACGAACACCCTATGCGGCGACAGGTAGCAGGCCGTTGTGCCTGAGCAGTGGCTCCGGCGACGGCTCCCGTCCTCGAAAAGCAACGAAAACCTGCAAAAAGAAAATAGATTTTCCGGCGTCGGTAGCGGTCTTCGAACAGCTCTAACACAGGAAGATATATACTTCAAAAGTAGCTCAACAACTAACCTCGAGCGGAGATTTTCCACCTCCAAGCGCAAGAACCGTTTCTCTGAATCGTCTGCCGGTCTCCTCAATGGCCTACAAACAAACAACAGGGCATTCGTCAACAGTATTGAAAAATCATTGCGTTTTTTATTTTGCAATCATGTAAGGCTGGATTTGGCAAGATAATCAAATGAAGTTGAGCGAACAAGTAACAAAAAAAGACAAGATTCAGTCGCAGGCTAGTAGTCTCAGTTTATTCCGAACGAGCGGACAGCATACCTTCTCATTATCCAGACCAACATCTTCAAATGCTGAGAATGCATCAGCTGATAGTACTTCAGCCCACTGCAAGGAGGACATGAGAAGATACAAGCTTTAGTCGTGTTCACCATCCGTGGTCAGGACAAACAGAAATTCAGATGTGCTATGACAATCTACCTTGTAACTGTAGTATCCAGCTGCATAGCCACCTGCACATAGCCCATGATGTAAATGAGAAGCGAAATCCATGATGAATCGGATGAATTTACATGTTAGTTAAAGCGTGGCAAACCTGCAAAAATGTGGCTGAATCCACACAGGAATCTATCCTCTGGCAGAGGAGCGAGAACCTGGGTTTTCTCTGCAACCCTTCGGTCAACATCATACACGGACACTGGTCCACTTGGATCATAAGTTGTATGCAGCTCCATATCCACACTTGCAAAACGTATCTGCAGACAAACATTTAATTATTTAAATAAAAAGACTATGGAACAACACAGATCAGTAACAGCAAACAGTCCGGAAAAACACATAAGATCGCAGCATTCACTCAATCATGTGACAGGTTCCTCAAACATGTAGAAGTGGTTAAAAATATGTCAAAATGGTGAATGTCACCTGGAAACAATTGCAGACGGGTGAATTAAAGTAAATAGTTCCAAAAACATGTGCATACAACATCCCACCTATCTTACAAACAGTTTTCAAGCCATAAACATTCCATTTCAAGTAACTGTTTCTAAAATTTAAATCAGTTATAATGGTCTGATTGCATATATGTCTAGTCAAGTTCATCGACCTTTGACCCAAGCACGCAAGTTTAAGGACGTACGGTGAAATTTGCGATATGCAATGTAACCATTACAAAACAATACCAAATAATGATAACAAGGAAAGCATGAGAGCGGAAGCCAACATACCTGACGGAGACTGAAGGTGCCAGCACGGAAATTCTTTGCAGCAACAAGCTTAGCATAGATTTCCTCTGGAAGAGGTTCACCGGTTTCATAATGCTTTGCAATGCTCAAAAGTGTATTCCTGTTACACCAATGCAACAAGTCATTAATCACCAGAATCAGTCAAGACTCAAGCCAAACCGAACAAAATAGAGCCATCGTACTTGTGATAGCACCAGTTTTCCATGAACTGAGAGGGTAACTCTACGGCATCCCATTCTATTCCACTGATACCAGCAACAAAGGCTTCATCTTGTCTGGTAAGCATATGCTGCAGAGCGTGACCAAATTCATGGAACACGGTTTCAACCTACAGAAGCCATGTGCAATGAATTTTTTCTTACAAACCATAATATGGATAGATGATCTTCCTATATATTTACAGCATGCATACATATCATAACTTTTTCTATATGTATAAGAATACCCAGAATAATATATCATTACAAGTACACTGCTTACCTCACGGAAGGTCATAAGACTGGGCTTATCGCCAACTGGCGGCATCTGATTACACACCATATGGGCAACAGGCAGCCTTACAGAAGACCCATGGCGAGCTAGCACACTACTACGAGAAAAGACGACATTCATCCAAGCCCCACCACGCTTTTCAGATGGTCTTGAGTATGGGTCGAAGTAAAAATAAGCAACGGGGCTATTGGAAGAATCTTTGACACAATAAAATTTGACGTCACTGTTCCAAACCTGAAAGAGTGATCACTGGTCAACATTTGCAGAATATTTACTTTGTGAGAAGTGAATGGATACTTACAGGAGCCAATCCATCTGCAGCTTCAACGGTTATTCCAAAGAGCCTATTCGCAAGACTGAAGAGGCCATCCATAACCTTGGGCAGTGCAAAGTAAGGACGCAGCCCTTCCTGCAATGGCAACGCTCAAGTCAGCTCAATGGCACATATCATTATGATGTGCAGTATGTCAGCAGTTTGTTTCAAGCAGAGCAATTTTGTTCAGCAAATATATATTGGATAAGTCTCAGCAACAGAAATGCAAGGAAATGTAGTCGAAACAGTTCCAAAAGCAGACTAATGAGAAACCTAACAAATCGCAGCAAAAAAAAAACATTGAAATATACTTCTGTAAAGAAAGAACCTCATCGATGTCATATTTAGATTCCCGCAGTCGTTCACTCCAGAAGTTAAGATCCCAGTGTGCTAGATCATTGGCTTCTGCAGAACCAGAATCTTTCACAAAGGCTTTTAGGTCTTCCATATCTGCATTAACAAAAGCAGCAGTTAAGATATTTGTGGTATTTCAGCCTAGTCCTTGGCCTTCATAGAAAGATACATGAGAAAAATATTTGTTAATGTAGAGATATAATGATGGTGACGGATGATTGCTCCTAATTTTGTTTGGTATCTCAAGAGAGTCAAGGTGGCAATACAAAAACAAGAAGCACAACATCAAACATAAATGATAAAAGAGAAGTCCAAACTCCAAAATGTATCTTCTGCTGCTACAACTCCAAAATATCTTAATAAAATAGGCAAAAGGAATCTGGAACTCTGGCTAGAAAAAAGGATCTTATTAATCTGATGTAAAGAATATCAAAGAGAATAACTTGGCTGGTTTTACCTTGGACAGCATGATCCCAGGAAGCAGCACGGATTTTCTCAAGAAGCTCTTGCACCCGGTCAACAGTTGCCATTTTCCGAGCCATGCTTACCTTCATGATTGTCATCAGTTAGCTAAAATATGATAGTACTGGGCACTGTTTAAACGTGGACAGGGCAATGGTAAGCTTGCGCACCTCAGCGAAGTTCTTGTAGCCAAGTAGTTTAGCCTTCTCTAGCCTCAACTTGAGAATCTGACTTATGATATCGGTGTTATCAAGATCGCCGCTTGATGCACGGGTTAGATAAGCGCGATATACTTCTTCACGGAGAGCCCTGTTCTTAGCATGTTGCATGACAGCCATGAAGCTTGGTGCGTCTAGTGTGATCATCCAAGGTCCATTTTCAGCTGAAGCATTTTCATGACCCTAACAAAATAATTTGTCAGCATAGAAAATCATGCAGGGGGATCAAACTCCTAAGCTACCATATTTTTGTTTACACTTCATAATGCTCACCTTTGAAACAGCAGTCTGTGCTGCTAAGCCAAGAGCTGAGGCAGGTAAACCATCGATTTCTTTCTTATCAGTAATCAATTTCTCAAATTTCTTTGTTGCATCCAGCACATTTTCACTGAACTTCTCTGACAGCTTTTCAAGTTCCTGAAAAAAAAAACAATCCATTAACTAACATACATCAACAAGAAGCGGAAATATGAAAGATAACACAGTACTATGTCAGGCATTGGAAGTACCTAACAACATGCGATCAGCTACAAGACTAAAAACAAACTATGCACACCGTAATAAGTGACAACAAAGGTATGCATGGGCAGTCATCACCACAATGGTTCAAAGATAAAAACATAGATGTAATTATTTTAAGATGCACAGACTCATATACGACAGGGAATGACTCGCTTGCTAGACCATCAATACATGTATGGTAACGTTTCCAGTCAGGTTGGTACACTTAGCATATGTACAATAAATAAAATCTGTTAACATCTGATAAGAACAAATAGCCTACTTGTTGGATTTGATTGAATTTCTCCCTCTGCTCATCCTCAAGCGCAACTCCACCAAGAACAGCATCCTTTATTTGGCCTGGCGAGGAAGAGAAAATACACCATTAGGAACGGAAAATGCAGATGCAACATGTGCAGTGAAGCAGGAAAATAAAAACAATGAAACTGACACGAGCCGGCTCTTAGTAAGTAATTGAAAGACAGCAACATTGCTTGCTTCTTATTGGCAGCAACACAATTGACTCAAGAGTGGCACTGAAATAGATATTGAGGAGGTTACCTTCGACGACACGCTTGCGGGCGTCGCTGAGGCTGTCCCAGTCTGAGGAATTCCTGATGGCGTTGAAGGCCTCGTAGATAGGCTTGCTCTGCCCCAGCCTCAGATAGAATTTCACTTTCTCGGGCTGTTTAAATTCATGATCGATCGGGTTAATCAGTTGAAGCAACACGGGGCGTAGCATATCAGATAGCTATGTATCAAGCACTTGATTGAAACAGCAAGGAATCGTCAGCCTCTGCCCTCTAGTGTGGTACCATATCCCCACAAAAACCATGCGGACCAAAGTCGTAATAAGCACTAAAACAGGTTACAGCCAGGATCTATCTAGGATAAATTTCTATGTATGCGCTACTATTGCTGGATAACAATTCGTGGAGCAAGACAAAATACAGAGATAGGATCTGATACAATTCGTGGAATATTCGATGGCTCCGTCGTCCAGATCACGGATCGTACCTGGACGTCCTCTACGGCGGCGCGGAGGTCGGCGGAGTCCTTGACGGCCTTGAGGTGGTCGACGACGTTCCAGACGACGTCGAGCCTGTCGACGATGCGCTCGAGCGGGTGGACGAGCTTCTCCCACGCCGGCTCCACGCCCTTCTCCAGCTCTTCCAGCTCGCCCTCCTGCGACCACGCCCAAACCGGCGGTCAGATCCATACGGGCGACGAACGAACGAACGAAAGAACGGTTAGCAGAGGAACGGGGGGCGTACGAGGCGGGCGAGGAGCGCGCGGATCCCGGGGCGGACGTGCGCGGGCTCGACGCGGTCGAAGGGCGGGAAGTCGAAGTCGGCGAGGAGCGGGTTGCTGCTGGTGTCGGCGTCGGCGGCGTCCGCCATGGCGGAGGAGGAGTAGGCGGAGCAGGCGATTGGGGAGGGGCGGGCGCGGGGGCAGAAGGCGCGGAGCGGGGAGGAGGCGGGGAGGAGGGAGAGGAGGCGGAGGGCGGGGAGGGGGCTAGGGTTGCGGGCGAGGCGGCGGGCGGAGTGGGAGAGGAGGTGGGAGGCGCAAGTGAGCAGCGTGGGAGTCATGGCCGCCGCCAGGAGGAGGAGGACGAGGAGCACGAGGGGGGTGCGCTGACGTGCCGGGCCCATCGCTCGGTCACACCACGTGTGGGCTTTGGATGGGCCGCCGCGGAGAGAGAGATTATCCTCTTGGGGTTTTGGACGGCGGACGCCACGCCACGCCGTCCTTTTGTAAAAAAATAAAAATAACTCTACATATTTATCAGAGAAGGGAAACTGTAATAAATATTCATCACACCTCAATCCCACTTGTAAGTACAGTTTGCACCCGAACTAAAAAGCTTCCAAACACGCTTGTTTTCCGCTCGGCAGGTCCAAACTTTCTACGCTCACAAAAACCTTCTGTTCAGATCGTACGGTTATCAATTAACGGCGGCATGGGAATAAGCTTTTATATCTCTCTCTTTTTTCCCAGGTGGAAATAGGTTTTCATCAGCCGCATGAGAAACAGCCAAACCGTCCTCGTTGGCATCGATTGGACTACTCTACTCGAAGATAGTTATCCTTTGGAATTTTGTCTGGGCACACAGCATACCACAATGTCACCTAGACACATGTTCCTTCTCCCGGGACCCGATTTGATTTAGTTAGCATTTCCAGCAACAAGCAACTGGACCGCATATATAGTACGATTTGCATTTCGAGAAATCAGAGTGTGTCATAGACAATTACATGCATACACATTGAACTCTCGAGGCACAAAATCTCAAAACTGACAAAGTCACCACAGGCCTCGCTGTCGACATAGGCGGGGTATCGAACCTAGCTACTAGGGCTTGATCCCTTGTTGGGTTAGGCTTGGGATACAATCATATATTGCTCCTAACTATCAACCTTTACTTAGTTCCCCGATTGAATACAACCAGTTTTTGAGAGTGGTGTTTTGACACATGGGAGCGTGAGCTCCCTGGTTTTTAAATATGTTTTAAACATATTTTTAGATGTTAAAAAGTTCCAAACAAAAACTTGGCGTGTATATCTTGATTTTGTTTGTAACTTTTTGACATTTCATTCCGTGAGCTCCCTAGAAGTCGTTTCGTGAAAAACCGACAACTTATGCGTCACGTGTGAAGAAGACAAAATCTGGTGTTTAAAAATGCTTTTCACAAGAAATTCTTTTGTCTTTTTTCCACAAGCCATAAAAAATGTCGGTTTTCTCCAAAACTTACGTGCAGACATATAATGTCAAGATGTATACGCCAAATTTTTGTTTGAAATTTTTTTCACCCTTTGAAATATTTTTTTTCGCGTGCAGGAGCGCGCGCTCCCGGGAGCACCAACGAATTTCCGATGCCCACCCACACAAGGTTGTTGCAGAGGATAATATAATATAATATCGAAATGCTATGCGTGATTTCCTTTTTACTTGAAACAAGATTAAAGTTTCATAAACCCAGTTTCGTCAATTGCTCAACCAGATTTTTTTAATGGTTTTTGTTAGATAATAATAATAATAATAATAATAATAATAATTAGGCCTTTTCCATTGTTGGCCTAACGCTTTATTGTTTCACCATTAGTTGTGGATTTCATACCTTACATACATTCCGTGGGTTGCCATGGAATTCATTCAGTTTTGATTTCACCATGCAACCAGCACACGCATCACGCATGCACATGGGATTATCTCGTCAGTGAGAACTCAACAGAGGAGGGAGGAGGACGATTGGATTAGCAAGCTAGCAGACTAGCACCGATCAGCAGCACGGCACACGCCGGCGCCGGTGACCGACCGACCGTTGCTACCGCATGGGCATGGCGGCGATGGCCCGGCTGCAGAGGCGGGAGACGTCGGAGGGGCGCACCGGCTTGATGAGGAACTCCTCGGCGCCCTCGTCGAGGCAGCGGCGGATCCTGGACGGCGAGTTCTCCGACGACATGATCACCACCGGGATGCCCCGCAGCTCCGCCGACTCCTTGACCCGCTTGAGCAGGTCGTAGCCGGTCATCTCCGGCATGCAGTAGTCCGTGATGATGAGCTGCACGCTCTCGTGGCCCAGGCTCAGCACCTCCAGCGCCTTCTTCCCGCTGTCCACCGTCGTCACTGCACAAATTAAAAGGAAAGTTTTCAGTTCAGTTCATTCAAGGCTCAGTTCTCAGTTCAAATTCAGTCATGGAATGGGATGAAGTGGTACCTCTGTACTTGGAGCTGCGGAGGAGCCTGGAGATGACGACGCGGTCGACGAGGCTGTCGTCCACCGCCAGGACGTGCGGCGGCTCCTGCACCGTCGTCGACATCGGACAGATCGAGGCAGCACAAGGGGATGAAGAAGCCGATGCCTGTTGATTTGGTTGACAAGACAAGTAAGTGGCTTAATCAGCTGGGCAAGGTGGCAACAGGAAGCAGCGGTTTTATATATACAGGAGGGGTGGTTAGCGAGGGGCCGTCCCACGGAGTAGAACAGAACCCCAAAAAAGAGGCAAAGTACAAAGTACAGCAAGAAAAAGAAAGGGATGAGATCTAACCAAATCTCGAGAACCGGTGGCGCAGAGCTGGCCTATACGCGAACGCAGAACGGAATACTATCCAAACCAATCAATAATCATCCCCAAGTTTTGTAATTCGATTCCCGGGTCCCCAGAATTATACTAGTACATGTTGCACATGCCGCAATTGAGCATGGCAGACGATGATGATGATGATGAGCACCCTCATCTGATTAAAAATGCCGAGCATCAGGCAAGTCAAACGCAGGTGTGAGTGATTAGGAGGATTAGGGTGCTAACTAAACAACCTCGCTCGGTCTCATCCGCTCCGTTCCTGATGACTCACCGGTTATCGCTTGGTTTTTGTTATGCTGAGACCTAAACGAGATCCAGATCCTGACTAGTATACTGATTCGGTAGGCTGATCTCTAGACAATGGGTATGCATGCTTGCTTCACTCTCATGATTTCATATCGCGTTAGTTGGTTGCCTAATTTGGATACATCTCAAAGAGCCGGGCAACTTTGCTAGGTGCACTGTCTCTTGTTTCGGCCAACAAAAACTATGGCCCGGACACTGAACCTGTCGACGGTTTCAGACCGAGCAATGTAAGGTGCTGAAATCGGAGACAGAGTTCAAAAGAACCTTTGAAGACAAGGTCTGTGCGTCATATATCTACCCCGGCCACAGCCTATGTTGCCCACCCAACAGCAGGTGTACTAAACCATCCACGTCGCGAAGTGAAGCTAATTCTGGAGCACCACAGAATAATGCTTTTGATCACGCACGAACTGTGCACATTCAGCATATGATTAAGAAATAGAGCATCTTTCGGATCATTAGTATTATTTGTGCGCAGCAACTACTCCCCCCACCCCGACCCTGCTCCAATATTGAACTGGCAGAAAGCGTGCAATAATTCGCGGGGCAACCAAAGATATATAAGAGCCCAGAGATTCTGAAACATGATGTCTGACCTGAAGAAGCCCGTTTTTTAAACCGCGGAGTCAGTTCCTCTGCATCTGGACCGCCATTCAGAGAGCCTGCGTCCATGCTCCAGCGGATGGCGTGTGAGGGCAACATGGCTGGTCGCGGAAGGGGGATTGGTACTGCTCATCGATCTCGGGAGCTGCACAACTTTTATTTCTTTCCGGGGTACTTTACTGGCTCATATTCAGAAGCGTACAGGTGTTAGCTGTCCAAGCACGAGCCGCTGCTCCTGCGTAAACATCAAAAGAACAGAAGCAATAAGGTCAACTCAAGAGAAACGCAATTCAGCTGTTGCTTCTGGTAAACATAAGAACTACAAGGCCAAATGTCAACCATGTGATGTGGTACATGCACTCAAATGAAGATGGTACAAATTTAGGACCTGAAAAATATAATCCACAGGAAAACTGACGCAATATACCGAGTTTGTGGCACATTGCTTACTATCAACTCCGAGGGGACCTATTGTGGGTTTGCATTAGAAAAACATGCAAACTCAGACTACACTGCCTGCATGACAAGACACATCTTTCATCAGACAGATGGCATCAAGGAGCACATGAGGTCCCTGATTTCAGGCTGTTCACATCAAGCATTATCATCCAAAAGATTTAATGGGTTGACATACGGTTAACCACAGCACTACGTGAGATTGACAAAAAAAATTAAAGTTTGGGAGCGATACTCTATGCAAGTCAACCATGTCACTGTGATCTGAAGCATCTACCATGATCCGCCGACCAAAAACCACGAGATTGTAACAGTTCATTGACAGCTGGTGGCATGAACGCAATGATGCACAACTGAGAGTTAATCAATCAAAGTGCATTGTATCAGACAAGTACTGACAAACCAGACAAGCCTCATTAAACAGGGTTCATCTAGGGTGAGTGGTGACAGGCTGACAGTTCTCAGGATATCCTATCAATCACACAAATCACAGAAACACACCCAAATTTCATATATATGACAAGTAGACAAACAAGTTTGAACCGAAGTATAGTTTACTAGTACTGGACCTTGTCAGAATCAAAATAGTATCACACATCTTGTAACATGAGATGCAAAAAAATTTGAGTTACCAAATGTAGTATCTCTCCGATGGGGTTGTCTCAGGACATGGATGGGATGGTCTTCACAGAGAGAGCCATTGTTTGACTGATAAAGAACTGCAACACAATAGTTATGTACAATAGCTGCAGGAGAAATGCATAATGAAAGCCTCGGTAATTCACAAGCCACAAAAAAGAGCAACAATTATTGAAGAAAAATAAATTAGAATGCATATGAGTATATGACAAAACTAGGAAAAATATTTGACAAGATATATGATGTACCAACTTGAAGTGCACTAGAAGAATCTCTCGCTTTTACTCATTACCAAAATCAAAACAGAAACTTCTGTTGTAAAATTGCAATGCTTTAATACCCTTCAACTCATACAAATGAAGGCACCAAATGAGGCACTCATGCAAAGTACCAGTGCCTAAAGAATATCACACTATTATACATGGGCTGCTGCCAGCGGTATATTTACCCAGATATACAAGAACTATACAACTTCAACCCAAACTAAAAAACAAAGAGAGAAAACTATGAAAGATAGCCTTATCTTTCAACAAATCCTAGATTCTTGATGGCAAAAGGCAAGAACTAGGACAATCCCACTCCAAGCGCAAGCAACTCAATCCAGAGGTGATTCCAAATTTTCACCTCAAGATGGTGAGTTTAGAAAACTCCCGTATTACTTTGTGCAAAAACTCCATGTATTGGACTTCTTTCCCTCGTCCTCTGAGCACACGAAACTAATAAAGAACAATATCCAATCTCCAGTATTAGAAGCTTTACACAAAAGAACAACAGAACCAGCTCCAGTTGCAAGCTTTTAGATGCTCTTGTGAGGTTATTCAGCAGTTGACCATTCTACTGAAACACGTGCAGCTTTATCATTTAACCTGCTTCAAATATCTGTAGCAGCACATGAAGGTAGAGGAGCACTAAGAGTTTCAGTATCATCATCAACCGACTCGGTGTACTGCAAATCAGCTAGCTCAGATACATTATTGCTCACAGCGCTATGACTGATTGTGACTACTGGTTTCCTCTGCAGAAATCATATCAAATCAGTAAGCAGAGTTCAGTTACCTTATTCAATCATGATTTTAAAAAAATCATACAACTCACCTCAACAAAGAAGATACAAGTTCAAAGCAGCATCTGAGGGAGTGCTACTCACCTCATGGTCGTCGTCCAAATCTTTGGCAGCCTCTTTCATGTCCTCCGATTCACTGTCTTTTGGTTCCTTATCCTTGAGCAGAACTGAAGAATAAGAGGCTTCGGTTAATAAATCCAGTTTCATTTTCTCCAATGAAGTGACAGTACAGATTCAATGAACACACACATATATATAGCTGTAATGTCTAATAATCGATAAAGAAAGGTTATTGAACTGTTTCCATTTTACCTTTCACTTTGAATAGCACTGTCACTCTTTTCATACCACTGTTTTCTATTTCTAATTCTAGACTTATGTAAAACATATTAGGACACTATCTTAGCCAAGTGCACTATGAGTGAGTGCAGATTGTTCTATGCAAAACCACTCATTTCAGATCTAGATATTTTCTAAGCAAGGCAGCATAGCAAATAACAACAATAACAGGGATATATTTTCATAGGCATTCACCTTTTTCCCTTCCAGCGTCTATAGGCAGTTCCTGGGGCAGAGGAGCCTCCATGAGGCTGATGTCATGACGAGATGAAGCGGAGCTGAAATTACCACGATTTGAGCTACTTGATTCTTCAGTATCAACCTCATATGAGGAGATAGAATTAACTGCATTTTCATCTTCTGGCATGAAAGACCCTTCTTGAAGACCAGGGAGACTTGTTGTGTCGGTCTGTGCAGTATGCATAACAGAACCTGAATTGTTAGGAAAATCCTCTGCATTGTCATCACCATCTAGAGATATTAATGTCCCCTCGAAACTGAACATGCCATCGTAAAGTATCTCAGATGATGATCTTTCTGCGGCTTGAAGACTCTCCACCACAGTGACATCTGGAATATCCAGGGACCCTGAATTGTCATAGTGATCTTCAGAATTGGCTTCCTCAAAACCCAACATGGGTTCATCTTGTTGCTGAGTTCCTACGTGAGCAATGCCACAAGGTTCAGCCAAGTTGGCCTCTGTAGAATACAAGGATGACTTTGCACCGTCTAAATCATTTTCAGTTTTCAAACCCTCTGGATGAACCAAAATCTCCTCAGAACTTAAGGGGTCCTGGGATTCAGGTGATACTTTTTCGCTGAAGCAATGGTTCTCTGGCATGTGAGGAAGATCTGAAGCATAATCATCAGCCAAAGAATTTTTGACTTCGCTGATATCTTCAGGAGACATGTAAGCCTTATGAAGAGTTAAATCATCTTCATCTTCCAAAGCTACAGTTGATGTTCTCTCACTATCTTGAGGATCATCAATTGTATTGATGAAATAGTTTTCAGCATCGTCAACCTCCTTAGGGGACATTTGGGACTGCTCAAACATAACATCATTTTCAAGTTGAGGCTCAGAAAAAACCTGACCACTTTGCAATGTTTCAAATGCATCAACCACTGGAGCAAATGAAGAGGATGATAAGTCCAAGTGTTGATCTGATTGTGTCATGCCATTGGTTACATCTGGAGCTACAAAAGAGTCCACAAAGTTTGAAGAAAGTTCATGCGGTGAACCAGCAGTTGTTTCATCAGCAATATTAAGAGTTTCAACCATGTTGGTCTCCAGGATAGATTCATCAGTCACTGGGTTGTTTGTGTTATTTTCTGTACTGTCCATGTTGTGAAATATCACACGGTTCCTCTCATCAGAGCTTAAACCACGATCATTTTCTGGTTCAGAAGATGTTCCACTTCTGAGAGATTCCAGCATGTTGATCTCTGAAACACATGAAGATGACCTGGAATACAGCGAAAATATTTCAGAGTTTATACCCTCATCTGAAGATGTGTGGCTTCCCTCGAGAAGAAAATTAGTGTCCTGCAGTATTTCAGATGGAGCTTGCTCCTGGTCGCGAAGAGATTGAAACCCGTTGCTCTCTGGAATAGACTGAGAAGGTCCAGAGTTGGCCGCCAAATTTTCTGCAGTTGTAACCTCATCGAGAAAGATGGAAGTCTCTAGAGAAGTCAAAGCTATTTCATTTTCAGACTTAGAAAGTCCTTCCTGACCAGAAAATGATGCTTCGGCTGTCACTTCATCATGATTGACCTCACCTGAAGATAGGAATGTTCCTTCAGAATGTGGTGGCTCACGCAATGCTTCCTGACCAGCTTGAGAAGCTTCCTTTACACTGGTGTCCGGAATGACCTGAGCAGATATTGAATTACTTGTCAAATTTTGAGCGGTACTATCATCATCTGGAGAGGCGAGAGCAAGGTTTGGATGGTCACATGCTGCCTCATCTTCTGGTTCAGAGAAAACTTCCTCGACGACTCCATGAACTTCGGTCATCTTGACCTCTTCACTACGTATCAAAAGTTCTGATGTAGCCAACGCATCTTCAGCAGTATCAACTACAAGTGGATCCAGAAAAGGCTCCTCCAAATTAAAAGGTAGGGCCTTCTGCTCCTGTAAGTGCAAGCCAGACGTTTCATCCTCGTGTAAGTCCCCGTCCCCCTCTGAAAGTAACTCTGAAGATGCAGAGTAGTTTAATTCAGGACTGACTGTAACAAAGCTAACAATCTCTGGAACATCCATTGTCTTGGCAACTTCACTAGATAAAGAAAACTCTGATGTTTCCAAGCACTGATCAGTAGTACTGACCACAGGCGCAGCTTGCAAAGGTTCGTCCTCCAAATTGATGAGTGTCTCATTCTCCTCATTTGTGTTTAATTCGCGTGTTTCTTTCTCCCTAGAATCCTCACCACCCTCCCCAACTAACTCTGGAGAGGATAAGAAGCTCGACTCATGACTGGCCTCAACAACTTCCATTTCCTCACTCTCTTCATTGTATAAAGAGAACTCTGGAGTATCCGCATAGTATTCACTATTATTGACCGCAACTGGGGATAGCAAAACTTGCTCCTCTAAATTGAAGGGTGTTATGATTTCCTCTGGTACATGGAACTTGGACTGTTCATTCTCCTCAACTCCCCCACCACGCAGCTCTGCTTGAAGGCTCAGTTTAGGACTGACTATATCAATGTCAACAATAGCTGCACTTTTAACCTCATCCAGGTTAATGGGAGTATCTAAAGAAGCAGTAGACATTTCATCTTCAAACTTAGAAAGTCCTTCAGAGGGTTCAGCATCTTCCACCACATTGGCATATGAATTTGAGTTGCTTGAATAGACTTCATCATTATTGATCTCCCCTGCAGATAAGAACATTCCTTCAGAATGGTGAGTGCTTTGGCGTAGTGGCTGAGAAAATGCTTCCTGGCCACCTTCAAGAACTTCATTTAGGTCGCTGTTTGGAATGAATTTCACTGGCATTGAATCAATAATCAAATTTTGAGTGTCACTATCATCCTCCGAATCTGTGACAGCAAGCTTTTGATAGTTAAATGCTTCCTCGCCTTCTGACTCAGAAAAACCTTCCTTGACAACATAATGAAACTCTGTTATCTCGACGTCCTCGGCAGTATCAGCTACAGGTGAATCCAGAATAGGTTCCTTTTCAAAATTAAAAGGTAGGCCATTCTGCTTCGGTATGTGCGAGTCAGATGTTTGATCCTCCTTGAATTCTTCATTATATTCTCCAAGTACCTCTGGAGATGGTGGGTACATCAATTTAGGATTGGCATCTTGAATGCGTAAAGAGACATCTGAAGTTTCGAAGCATTGTTCAACAGTACTGGTACTGACCATAAGCGGATCTTGTAAAGCTTCCTCCTCCATATTGATGAGTATAGCATTGTCCTCCTTTGTCTTTAATTCACATAATTCTTTCTCGGTGGCATCCTCAGCACTCTCCACAACCAACTCTGGAGAAGATAAGAAGCTCAACTCAGGACTGACATTCATAAAGCTGACACTTCCAGCAACTTCCATTTTATCAGTCTCTTCTTCACCACATACAGAGAACTCTGGAGCCCCGGGGCAATTTTGTATATTACTGACTGCAAGCGAGCACGGTAAAACCTCCTCCAAATTGAAGGGCGTCGTACTCTCCTCTGGCATATGGAACTTGGACGATACTATCTCCTCGACTCCCTCGCCAAATAACTCTGGGTAGCTCTCCACGTCAGGAGTGATTGGCAGTTCCTTTTCATTGACTGCATACAAAGTAGGGCTCTCCATTGGAGTCAAAGAATAGACTTCGTCATCATTGATCTCCCCTGGAGATAAGAAAATTTCTTCAGAATGGCGAGTGACATGGTGTAGCAGCTTAGAAAATGCTACATGGCCACCTTCAAGATCTTCATTTATGTCGGAGTTTGGAATAAATTGAACACAAATTGAGTCAGTTATCAAATTTTGAGTGTTACTATCACCATTTGAAGAAGCGACAACAAGCTTTTGATAACTGAATGTTTCCTTGCCTTCTGATTCAAACAAATCTTCCTTGACAACATCATGGACCTCTGTTATCTCGACGTCCTCGGCAGTGTCAGCCACAGGTGAGTCCAGAATAGGTTTCTTTTCAAAATTAAAAGGTAGGCCATTCTGCTCCGGTAAGTACGAGTCAGACATTTTATCCTCCTTGAAGTCTTCATCATATTCTCCAAGTAACTCTGGAGATGCTGGGTACATTAATTCAGGATTGGCTGTAACAAAGTCTGTAATTCCAGGAACTTCCCTCGCATTGGCATCTTGAATGCATAAAGAGAAATCTGAAGTTTCCAAGCATTGTTCAACAGTACTGACACTGACTATAAGTGGATCTTGCAAAGCTTGCTCCTCCATATTGATGAGTATAGCATTGTCCTCCTTTGTGTTTAATTCACATAATTCTTTCTCGATGGTGGTATCCTCAGCACCCTCCACAACTAACTCTGGAGAAGATAAGAAGCTCGAGTCAGGACTGACATTGATAAAGCTGACACTTCCAGCAACTTCCATTTTCTCAGTCTCTTGACCGCATACAGAGACCTCTGGAGCCCCGGAGCAATGTTTCTCCTCTGGCATATGGATCTTGGACGATACTATCTCTTCGACTCCCTCGCCAAAGAACTTTGGATAGCTCTCCACATCAGGGGTGATTGGCAGTTCCTTGTCATTGACTGCATATGAAGTAGGGCTCTCCATTGGAGTCAAAGAATAGACGTCATTATTGATCTCCCCTGAAGATAAGAACATTCCTGCAGAATGGCGAGTGCCATGGTGTAGCGGCTCAGAAAATGCATCCCAGCCACCTTCAAGAGCTTCATTTATGTCGGGGTTTGGAATAAATTGAACACCAATTGAGTCAGTTATCAAATTTTCAGTGTTACTATCATCATTCGAAGAAGCGGCACCAAGCTTCCCATGACTAAATGTTTCCTCGTCTTCTGATTCAAACAAACCCTCCTTGACAACATCATGAACTTCTGTTATCTCGACATCCTCAGCAGTGTCAGCTGAATCCAAAATAGGTTCCTTTTCAAAGTTTATAGGAAGGCCGTTCTGCTCCAGTAAATGCAAGCCACATGTTTTATCCTCCTTCAAGTCCTCGTTGCCTTCTGCAAGTAACACTAGAGACGCTGTGTACATTAATTCATGATTGGCTGTAACGAAGTTTATAGTTCCAGAAACTTCCCCCGCCTTGGCATCTTGAATGCACAAAGAGACATCTGAACTTTCCAGGCATTGTTCACTAGTACTAGTACTCACTATAAGTGGATCTTGCAAAGCTTGCTCCTCCATATTGATGAGCATAGCATTCTCCTCCTTTGTGTTTGATTCACATAATTCTTTCTCGGTGGCATCCTCAGCACTCTCCACAGCTAACTCCAGAGAAGATAAGAAGCTTGACTCAGGACTGTCATTAGTAAAGCTGGCACTTCCAGCAACTTCCATTTTTTCAGTGTCTTGACCGCACAAAGAGAACTCTGGAGTTCCCAAGCAATGTTCAATATTATTGACTGCAACAGGGCACAGTAAAACCTCCTCTGAGATGAAGGGCGGCGTACTTTCCTCTGGTATATGGAACATGGACGATTCTGTCTCCTCGACTCCCTCGCCAAGCAACTCTGAATAGGTCCCCATGTCAGGAGTAACTGACAGCTCCTTTTCATTGACTGCATATGGAGTAGGGCTCCCCTTTGGAGTCAAAGAATACATATGCAACACTTCTGACTTTTGCAAATCAAGCGATGCTTCCTCCTTGACACTCTCTGGAGGCAACATTCTCAAGGTTTCTGATGCAGGTACTACCAGAGCAGACAGGTCAGGGCTGAAGTCATTTAAGCTATTATGAGCAACAAAGTTGTCTGGTGGAGATGCAGGGGAGCGTGAATCGTCTCCGTCATAAAAATTATTATGAGAACCAACTGGAGATATGGGATTCTCCTTGCTGGAACTGGAACGAGTTTCCACAGTGTCCCATAATCCATCAAACCCTTCTTCGTCACCATCTCCTTCAGACAATTCTTGAGGGGTATCTGCAGGTTGAGCATGCATGCTGCGGCAATCATCGAAAGGATACGAAATAGTATCTTCAGTGGAAACAGGGACATGGACATGCTGATCTGAATGTGCAGAGACAGATGGCGTTTCCTGTGTCTTTTCCACACTTCTTTCTATAAAACTGCTGCTGGTCATGTATGTTTTTGCACTTGACAATCTTCTCATCCTTAGTCCACCTGAGGGTGCTGATTGGAAATCCTTGCTATGACCCCAAGCCATATCTGCTCCACCATCATCTCTATGCTTAATGCTCGACTGGCGATGTTTCATAAGCTTAGCAGTTTGTGCTGCTGAATCAGTTCCAACCAGAGAATTACTAGCATCATCGGCGTCATCACAGTTCTGCACCAGCAAACAAACACCAATTATGTTAACTAGAAGGACGATTTCAGAAGAACAGGACTAAAAGGCAGTGGTGGATTAAAACTATCTGCAGAACATTAGGTTGAAACAAACAGACAGACCTGGACATTGTTTTGGTTGTTCAGGTCAAACTCCCCTGGTTCACACTCAGTTCGCTGCTTGTCCTCTTGAAGTCTTTCAAGCGTTTCCTTGTCCTTGAGGTCAACCGACTCCCTTGGTTCACACTCAGTTTGCGGCTTGCCCTCTTGAAGTCTTTCAAGTGTTCTCTTGTCCTTGAGGTCAACTGCAGAGCAAGATTAGCTGGGATCACTCAGGAGATACTTGTCACCAACGCATTATCAGAACATACAACACACTCATTTTAGCAGTTGGGAAGATTTTGCTACTCGAACTTGAAAAAAAACAAGTTTATAACTCCACACTGGGTGACCTGTGACCAGGGAGGATAACTGCTTTAGAACTAGCGGCATCATTCATATGTTCTGGGTGCGTGCACGAACGAATGTCGAAATCCAGATACGAAATGGGAAGAGAAAATTCTTACGCATTCTGGTGAAGCGGACGAAGGCGGCGTAGATGAGCGTGGCGAGAGCAGGGACGGCGAGCACGGGCAGCACCTGGATGGGCTGCCTCCAGGTCAGACTCCGTCTCCTCGCCCTCCAGAACGCGTAGATGAATACCAGCACCTGCTCAGTGCAAAAGACAAATGAACAATCTGTACAAACAGCGAACAGGCAAACAGGCATAAATTATTTCTGAAATAACAAAAACAGAACAGACTGTCCATTCTAGTTGAACAGGCATAAATTGTTTTTGAACAGTAGTAGTTAAAAGTTTAAAACAAGCAAGAACGTCACAGATTGTGCAGTCCAGTTGTGCGTGCATCGTGGCTACATGCCGAAAGGGCCGACGAATACTGAATTAATGATCGCTGAATAACTCTGGTTTCTACTAGTTTAATCCGTCGAAACTGGAGGCGAATTGCTCGGGCAAATTTCAGCGGTAGGTACTGCTGGATTTCTCCAGCCAAAAGTAAGAACTAAGGACTCATCCGTGATCGAGGGCAGCAACGGACGGCGAGCCGACTGACTGCTTGACTTGCTTGCGCATACAAGCAACCACCTGCAGCGCCCCCCTCCCTCCCACCTGAACCATCTCTCTTGGGAGAGAGAGGGAGGACAAGAGCTAGCTCACCTCGAGGTTGAAGGAGACGAAGGCGAGCTTCCGTCCGACCCGCCGCGCCGCCGCGGCCCGCCTCGCCAGGCGCGACCGCACGGTGGCCTCCTGGTCCTCCTCCCCCTCGCCGTCGCGGGAGGCCTGGCCCCGGCGGCGCCAGACGGATGCCGCGGCGTGGAGACGGGACCAGACGGCGGAGAAGAGCCCCGCGGGCGCGTCGTCGCCGGCGGCGGCCATGGAGTTGGTCGGCGGGCCGATGGTGGGAATCTGGAGTGGAATTTCGGCTGGCTTCCGACCAATCAGAGACGTCGTCGCCCACCACCACGGCTGCACTACGCCACCTTCGTCTTCCTTTCTCCTTTTTTTTCTGCCTTTTTTTTTTGCTTTTCTTCTTTTAGCTGGCAAAATAATTATTAGCTCAAGCAGAAGGTGAGCGGCTAAGCTTGATTCTACTTGAATAATTTATTATTACCTGATTTTAGCTTTTGTTTTTTGTTGCTCTATTACTTGATTTTTTTTCATGTTTTCATTTACCCGATATTTCACCCGGCTAGAGCTGACCGTCTGCGTGTAGTCTACGGTTGATGCATCATCTATTCACCGAGATGCGTGCACATTTTTATGACTCACGGAATATACCATCTTCAGCGGCGTTGTCGTCGTCCTCCTCCTCTTGCATTGCAGGGTGATACCGAAAGGTGTTGCAGGTATGTGACATGATATATTTTTTTTCCTTTCGAGGGAATCGGCTCGGCCACACAACGTTTTCTTAAATTTGTTCCTGAAAACAAACAGGGTTACATTTTGCCTATCGTTCATCTCATTTCTTCGCTTATCTTCTTTCCTTGGAGGAAATATAAAAAAACAGTGCTATAAAAAGTTGCAAATGATTCCTCTCTCAAAGAAAAGGTTGCAAATGGTTTGATGCAAGGGGAATCAAGTCAAGCCTGCACTTGGCAGTCAATCTGAATATTTGATGCAAGGAACAAGTGTTATGATCACGTCCTAACATGACAAGATTCCAGACACAGCCATGCATGCCACTACGCACGCATGCCAGCATATACAAAAGTAAAACAAATTGGCTAGTGCCAACGGCCAACCTTTCAGCCCAAGAAAAGAAGACAGATGTATTTGACTCGCTTTCAATTAGAGGCTCAGTATCTTGGATATGCTCATAGGCTGGAGTGTGTATGCGCACGCACGTTCATAGGTGTAAGCGTATGTGCATGTATGTGAGCATCTACGTTTGTACTGTGTTGGAAAAAAGTTAGAATAGTGTTGCACAAAAGCAACACATTTTTCTTAGCAGTAGTGCTTATTGGTGGATTGCGGGTGCTTAATTATGCAACTCTGGGTGTAGAAATAAGAAATGACGCTTAAAAGGTGGATGAGATATTTCGCACAAAAAGGTGGACGAATGAAATCACACAACATTAATCGAACCCAACTAGAACTGCATATTTTTGCAAAAGGATACAACAAATGGCATATAGAAAAAGAAAACAAAAAGGTCGATTGGGGAACAACTATCTCCTCAATTGCGCATCGCCTCATTCCATCAGCGCGAGGCTTATTGTAGTCATGAAAGTTGCCGGCAATCGCCTCATCCTCGTCCGGGCTGAATAGGATCTCCGGTTCATTGCCATTAGGTATGTCTAGAGCAAACACCTTGCAAGAGTACCTGTATCGAACATGATTCTCCTATGTCCGTTGTTCCCATCGCACATCGCACGAGCCATGACGGTGGCCAATATTTTTGTGGTAGAAGCATAAGCACCCGTCCAGCTCAGTCATTCTGACCGAAGCATGCCCTGTATTGGACGGTGGCTCCACTGCGTTAAAGGTCTCGCTGCTAACATCGAAAGAGATGATGCGATGACCATGACAAAGGAAGTGCAGACGCCCGTCGAGAAAGACACCCGGGTCCATCTTATCCACGATGCACGTAGGAGGCCTTCGGACTGTAGGCCTCCAGTGCGGTGCGCCACGGAGGACGAAGACCTCGCAGCAGGTTGCTTTGCGGCCTTTGTACATGCTGCTGAATAGGCGCACCACCTTGTACTCGTCGTTGACGGAGCAGTAACCGAGGCCATATGTAAGACACCGGTTGAAGAATGGTAGACAGTTGGGCATCTTCACCGTCAGGGTTGTGTCAGGGAGAGCTAGGGCTTTGCCAGTTGAAGGGTTGCAGACATGGTACCCGGTGTCGGGGCAGCTGATGAGGATCGACGAGGCCATGGAGGGGCCTGGTGAGAGGAGCCGGCCGTTGGAACTTGTGGAGCATGAGCTTTGTGGGCGGTGCACCACCAGGCTGCCAGGTGTAGAAATATGATGGTCCATCTTCTTCTAATGTCTCGCCGTTAGGGCTGAAGAAGACCTTGAGCTGGCCTGGCCTGTTGGCTCGGCGGCGGTGGAGATTTCGGAAGGACGCCGACGAGAGCGTGGCCCACCACGAACGCGACAGGCTCCGAAAGCAGCGGGCCGACTTGGCCGGCAGGTAGGAGAAGACCTCGATGAGTATATCGTCGGGCAAATCCGCCATTAATTGCTGCCTCTCGCTGAGTTAGTTACGATCGACGTTGGTGATCGATGTCACCTTTTTGGAGGGAAGGCAAGCAGAATCGGTATGTACGTACGTAGTATTCTTCTGGTGTAATAGTAGAAGAATGACTCATAACATACACGTATATATTACCTTTGACACAAAAAAACGTATACATTACCAGGTTGCCAGGTTGGACCAACCGAAACCTACTCGAAACAATCACGTCTAAACATACTCGGATAAAGCTTCCGATTGAACCTGCGTCTAGACTAGGACACCAATATCCAGCGTCTAGAATTTGTTTTTACCATGTTAAACTTTAAGACTACCATCATCTATATAAAAAGGGAAAAGCTTGTGAGCAGCCGGCTGATCCAACAACCACGCGTCTGCCGCCTTGAGCGTGTGACGCGTGTCCCATGCGTGGCCCGCCACTACAATTTTACCGTAATTTTTCGCAACAACAACCGTGTTGCAAAAGTACCTTCCGCAACAACACCGATGCTGCAAAAAAGTGGAGACGTAAAAAAAATGCAACAAAACGCGTGTTACAAAAAATATATGCAACAAGATCTATGTTGCAAAAAAAAATGCGACAAGACCTATGCTGCAAGAAATATATTTGCAACACTAACCTCGTTGCTAATATTTTTTGCAACGAGACTTGTGTTGCAAAAGGAAACTTGCAACATGCCCTCTGTTTCAGAAATGAGGACAACACTAAGCCACGAGATACAATAGATCTGACGACTCACAACCCGGCGGATCCTTTAAAAAGATTCGTCGGCTGACGCGTAGCACGTCCAAAAAAGGAAATCTGCAACACAACACATGTTCGCTCGTACGACACGTGCCCCACGTGACATGTGCCCCTGACTCTTCATGACTTTCCTCTAATTTTTCTGCGACAACTCTGATGTTGCAAAAGTTTCTCCCATAACATAGTATATGTTGCAAAAAAGTGAAGACAATTTTTTTCAACAAACCTTAGTTATAAAAAAAAATCTGAAATAAGACCGTAGTTGCAAAAAAAAATCTGCAACACAGACTGTGTTTCAGAAAGGTAAATAGTGGTTCCAACGTTTTGCAACAAGCATCCAGTTGCGACTTGGTCCGCAACACCGCCCTTGTCGCAAAAGGTAGGTGGCGCTTGTGAGTGGGTTAATCAGAAGCACATCCCCGCGTCCATCCAACGGCCAGCAAGGCGGCGGATGTTTTCTAGCTATCCGTCGGCGGACGCGAAGCGTGACCCATATAAAAAATGCCACGAGCAATAAAATACGCACAAATTTATAAAAATGCCATGCTCAGATTTATTTTTTGAAAATGTGCATTTTACTTTGTAAATACCATCCTATAGATAAAATATTTTATCTAGATAAGCCCAAAAAAACTGCTATGCAACAAAAAATAAAAAATGCCATCCTCTCAACATTAAAAATGCCTGATTACGGGACCGAGGGAGTATAATCTTGATTTTTTAGTAGCTTATATAAGTAGGTGACCATGCTAATTTAGCTAGTTGGTTAAGTTCTGAGTCTAATTACGCTAGGTTTATTAGGCAAGCATGCACGTAATACATGGCTTAGTCGTGCACGAAAGTTTGTGTAGGAGTCATATATTGGGCTTAAGTAGCGATCGATTTGGCCGTGATTAGGTTAGAAAAGAAGTAACAGTGCAGAGTCCGGCTTGAATTTAAAGTCATGTCCGTCTATGTCTAGGAGTTCGGCTTGGATCGGGTGCTTGTGCTATGCATAATACGTTGTGTCACGTTGTACCATCGAGAAAAATCGAAAGAAAATAAAGAGAAGAATTATAGGGTATACGAGACCCAGTTTGACTAATTCACATCTAGATGTCTTTAACGATGTCACATCTAAGCTCTCACAAATATATAATGCGTCAACAAGAAACAAAAAAAACTAGGACAAAAAAATCAACCACAAACAGAGTGAGCATCAGCTTAGATGTGACATAGACACGCCCATACGAGGCACCCTTGGCTATAAGTATTTAAGCGCGTGTGTTTGCCTACTTTGATGTGATCGATCCTTGGAGAAATTCAACAAACCCTACCGCAAACGCAGTCCCGGACGAGCTCCTCCTCGACGGCTCGACATCTTCACGCACCTGCCAGACCCCGTGGACCTCCTCTGTTGCACCGCCACTTGCACACGGTGGCTCCGCGTCCTCGGCAACGGTCGGACCATCCTCCGACGAGTCAACCTCCTGCCGGAGAAGGAGAACGCACGACATGCCACCTTCGTCCTCGGGGCATTTTACCAGAACGTCTCTCTCACGTATACGTCGGAGGCCCGAGAGAAGAAATCTCACCGGCCGCCGCAGTTCGGGAGGCTCCACGCGCCATCGCGGCGTCTCATGACGGGTTGTGCCTCCTCCTTCATCCCCAACTTTGATGGTCTCTTCAACTACGCCAACCCCCTCGCGACACACCGCGGGCTCCTCCTCACACGCCTCTTGCCCAGGCCGCTTGACTTGTGAAAGCTCCACCCGGCGGTGTGTCAACCTCTCACTGGCGACGTACACCTCCTCCCTCCACCGGTCGCGGGCCTTGCACAAGACCGCCGGGGGAGAGATGTGACAGGGTACACGCTTCTCACGGGACAAGTGCCGATTTTCCGCGTGCTTTTCACCACCGTTTGCTCAAACGGTTGGCTCACGTATGCCTACCCCTACTCCTCCGCTATTGGGGCCTGGAGCGCGCCCATGGAGTGTCCAGAAGTCGTGGGAGGACTCACTGCATCAGGGCCACCAACCGGCCACTGGACGTGAGTGCCGATGCGAGGCGTGTGTCCCTCACCAAGATACACATAGCAGTACCAGTCCACTCTCCTTGGCAGCTAGAGCAAACCGCCGTTCCTATGCGTCGCCGGCGGGGGAAAACTCTCGTTCGTTAATAAAATAGACTATGGGAGCACGCTGGAGCTTTGGACCAAGGCAAGGCGACGATCACGTCCTTCGGCCTTGATGGCTGGATGAGCCGCAAGCTTACCGCACATGAACCATGCAGGGTCTTGGGCTTCGCAGAGAGCAGAGGTGCACTTCTCGTCCATCATCGTGACGGCTTGTTCTCTATTGACCTTGTTCTCTAATCATGCGGCCAGGCTACCATGCATTCTTTCAGGGCACCATCCAAACATCTATCAGGCAAGTTTCAGGGACGTGCCAGGCCAGGCGTCACTAGATGTGGAAGCAAACCAAACTGGCCCTAAGCCCGTACCTCTCCTTGTAGTGGATGGAACACTCCTCGATATGGGGTCATGTTGTTTCCCAATGATGGATAATAAATGCAGCATACAGTAACTCTCCAAGTGAACTTATAAATATTGTTATGTTGCCCTGCAACGGAGCTAGAAAATAGTCTTGATAACCCACAAGTCCATGGTATCGCAACAGTCTTCGAGGAAAACATCACAACCCAAATTTATTGATTTTGACACAAGGGGAGTCAAAGAATATTTATAATCTTTAGCTGTTGAGTTGTCAATTCAACCACTCCTAAAATAAGTTCTTGCTTCACAGAATTTATTAGTAGCAAAAGTTATGAAGTGAACGAAGTTGTGATTGTAGGATAGTAACAAAACAACAACTATTCATTTTTTGCAGGTTTTATTCCGGGCTACTGCGTTGATCCGTATGTGGTCCTCACTCACTCCGACGGAGGCCAGGGAGCGTTTGGTTACTGGATCTGTCCGATGGAAGATGGTAGCGCAGGATATCTTCAACCGGTTTGGATGGCGGTCATGTAATAGGATAGGCGATTAGTTTACCTATCTATTAATTTGCCAGCCGGTTGTGGCTTGTTAGGCTTTCTGTTTTGGCATTGAGGCTCTATGTGAGCTTGCCGTTCCTTTTGCTTGTAGACTTTAAGACCTTGTTGAACCTTATTTACTTTGTTAAATAAATGTGGCCGTATGCATCGTTCTGATGCAGAGGTCGGGGTGTCCCCCCTTTTCAAAAAAAAAAAGGATAGTAACAAAAGCAGTGGTTCCCAGCATTGCCAAGAATAAAAGTAACACACATGCAGTATCGCTCCCTCTACGAATAGAGTGACCCCGCAAAAAAACTACGAATAGAGAGGGACCCCACATGGAGTATCTCTCCCTCTTCTTCTTCCTCAAATCAACTACCATAGAGCAGGGCCCCACATGCAAATGGTAAAACAATATGTCATCATTTCAGGCTTCTGAATCCCTTATTGACTAGAAAATGTTTTAGATTAATGTTCAAATCTCATTTGGCTTATCCCGACCGTCAAAATGTTTTATGGAGTTCGCTGATATGGTGGGATTTCTTGGGATCCAGAGGTAGCAAAACGCTCCTAATTGGCTACCTTGGCCGCAATATAGTTGACCAGTTTTGACACATTGAATGAAATCTAGTAGTAGTGGTGGTTATTCATACTCTGAAACCATAGGGTGGGAACGAAAAATCAAGCATACAAGAAAGTAAGATGGTAGATGCCACTTCGTGTTTTTTAGGGAACACTTTATTCGGTTTGAGTTAAATCAGATTGACGCGGTACATGCAAGGAGCTTATTCATGATGATTACATGCAGGAGCACGATTGAGAGTTGCTTCATTTCACAGAGCCATAACCAAAATGATCGTGTATGGTGAAACTATAGACGTTTGCAGCAGCACTGGCCAATGTTGTTGCAATAGAAGGTATGTGTACCAAGGTGCTTTTTGTTGCATAAGTCCATGCAATCAGGTACAGAGCATCCTTGTTGCAGATCCTCGCATGTTGGCTCCCCAACTGCAGATGCAAATCCATTGTAGCATTATAAATTCAATCAAAATATATTTCTAGTAGGTTAACCATTTTGGATACTGATTGATGCATGTATATACTTACCTCTTACATGGCAGGATGGCAATGTAGAAGCAGACATCATAATAAGGACCAGGAAAAAAATGGGCATGCTCCTCCTCGTGTTCCTAAGGTTGATGGGCGCCATGAGGAGAAGAGGCCAGTAATTTTTTATTCTTTCCTTCTTGTGTTGTTCTGGTGTGCTCTTTCGCAGCCAAGAGCTCCTTTGGTTCGTTGGTTTTCTATAGAGGCACGATATGTTGCTCATATGGTACCTTGAATATAGTATTATCTACACTATTTCTCAATCCAAAAAAGTTATATACCTCAATCAAGACACAATCATATCTTCATATTTATATTTATTAAGAGACTATTCTTAGTCAATTTAAAATTAGTTAGTCATATCTTTATATATTATATTCAGAGACTATTTCTCAGCCAATTTCGAAACAGTTACTTCTCAAATCAAGGCACTGCATATCTTTATATTTGTATTTATTCAGAGACTATTTCTTAGTCTATTTGGAAGTAGTTATTTTCATTCGAGGTATAGCCATATGTTTATATTAGTGCCACTAAAACCTACGCAATTAGTAAAAGCTGAAAATATTAGGCCAGAGAAGATAAACTAAAACAAAAAAAGAATCCCTATCACATAAAAATGACTAAGCACACACGCACGCGCACACACTACCTTTTTTCATTTCAGTAAATATAGTGCAAGCACAAAACTTTGCTAACATCCATGGAATGCATAGGAAGGGATCAGCTAAGAAAAAAAAACAAGAAATAAAACTAAAAAAATCAAAATAATGAAGTTGTCTAAAGAAGATGAACTAGTAGCATTGGTATTACCCATTAATAAGAAATAAGTTGTAAAAAATCAAACAATGAAATTTTTGCACGTAATAGACATGAAAATTGCACTTTTCAATAATATGCAAGAATAAGCATTTGATAGTGAGAATTTCACAAAAAAAGATTTCATAAGAAGGAATGAATTAGTGGCATTGGTATTACCATTAAAAAGAAGAAAACTAGAATAATAACAAAACCAAAACCAAAATAATGAAGTTTTATATGGAAAAATGAATTAATGGTATTGGTATTACCCATTGAGAAAAACAAAATGAAATAAAACAAAATAAAAATAATGAGGTCTCCTAAGGAAAATGAATTGGCGGCATTGGTATTATCGTTTAATAAGAAAGAAAATGAAAAAATATGTAAAACAAATGTTTGGGAAAATTTGCACAAGATATACACAAAATTGCGCTTTTAAAAAATATGCAAGAGTAAGCATATAATATTGAAGTTTTTGCAAAAAAAAGTTTACTAAGACAGAATGAATTAGTGGCATTGATATCACCCTTAAAGAAGAAAACTAAGAACTGAATCAAAATCAAAATATTGAAGTTTTATACAGAAAAATGAATTAGTGCAATTTTTATAAGAATAAAGATAAATAAAAAAACATGCACACAACTTTGCACTAAAATTCCACTTTTGTAGTATGATGGCAGCACGTTGCAGATTTACAGTACTGACACGGATGATCAATGATGTCGTCGTCGCCACGGATGATGCGGAGAAGGTGGATGGAGGTTGAGTCAGTCGTCTCCGATGTGGAAGCTCAGCCGCGAGTGGCTCCGCTTGATCCTCCCGGCTGGTGGTCGGAACTAGCAGCAGCAGCATCTGGATCGTACTTCTGCATCCATCCATCCATCGGATGAGCACAGCACGTAGATGAAGAAGGAAGGTGACGGACGGACCTCGATGGCGAGGGAGGCGACGGCGATGCCGCGGCTCTGGATGCGGGCACGGACGGCGGCCTCCTCGTCCGCGACGGCACGCAGCCGGCGCTCCACCGTGGCGGGGTCGCCGAGAAGCTGCCCGCGCGGGCCAGCCGCTGCGCCATCGGTTCAGCTCGCCTGCAGAGGGTCTGCTAATCAGACGTGAACTAGTAGTTGGTGTTTTTTATAATAACTACTGTGCATAATAATAATAATAATAATAATAATAATAATAATAATAATAATCCGAACGGAATGGGAGGAGTTGTGCGCCCATGCCAACAAAATCCACCGACCACTGCAGCTAAATAAATAAATAAAAGTTTCAACGTTGAAATGGCAGAACCGTATATGATCTATTGTATTTTCACAAGCAGAGAAACGCCAGCTAATCTAATCTAGCTGTAGATTTGAACTCATTAGAATTTTTTCAAGATTTTCTTAGAAAAGAGATGCAGATATACTCCTAGATGGCAGCAAACACCCCAACATATTCAACATTCAAATCAAACGAGATTTAGCAAGTCACACAATTCGTGGCATTCACTAAACACTGAAACAAAATCTAATAATATCAAAATCGAAATGAACAGAGTGTTTGTCTGTCATGGCGGCGTCCAAATCAGAAGATAGCGGAACAACAAAAGAGTGTTTTACATGAGCTGGTGGTCAATACGACGAAGAATATATACACTTCCATGTTCCCAAAGCAACAAAAGAAATCTCAAGTTACAGCACCAGAAATACAGCCAAACATCGCAACCGAGACAAAGAGAGAGGGAGGGACCGATCCGGTCCGGAGCTCAGATAAGATCGGCGACGTTCATGGGCATCTCGTCGATCTGCGTGCTGTAGTACTGCTCTATGTCCCGAAGGATACGGATGTCGTCCTTGCGCACAAAGTTGATCGCCACACCCTGCGGTCACGGCACACAGAAAATTTTCATGCAAGTCAAGAGTAGGCAGCATTTGGGATGCAAATGGGATTAGTCAATCCTTGCATATTCACTTTCGGCAGGAGTTTTTAAACAAAAAGTGTTGAATCACCGAATTTGTTTTCTTTACTGAGACAGCATTATGTTTTTAATTGTTTTTTAGCAACGCAGAAACTATAACCAAAATTCTCTAGCCTAAACTAACAACTGGTAGGTATACGAGAGCCAGACCCATAAGAGGAATGACTAAGCTATGAAGCAGGAGTGTGAACTTTACCTTGCGCCCAAAACGCCCAGAGCGACCAATACGATGGATGTAAAGCTCACGGTTGTTCGGGAGATCGTAATTAATGACAAGAGAGACCTGAAACAAATCCAAACAGATTCAAGTCAGTAATCAAAGATGAGCATCATTATGCAACAGCGTGCTTAAAGGTAATCAACAAGTGAAAGCAAAACAGGAAAACAAGACTTGCCTGCTGGACATCCAGTCCTCGAGCCCAAACATCAGTTGTGATCAGAACACGGGTCGTGCCTCCCCTGAACTCACTCATGATCGCATCCCTTTCCTTCTGAGGCATGTCACCATGCATAGCTGACACCGTGAAGTTGTTGGTGCGCATCCTTTCAGTAAGCCAATCCACCTAGACAAAAGAGAACTATCGCTTTAGCAAGCTGTGAACCATCAACTTCTGAAGTCAAAGAAGCAACAATTTAATAGCAAACCAAAAACATAGTGACAGACTTAAATTTTAGCACTGATCAACACGGAACAGGAGAAAATGATCAACTTGTAGATTCAGTGACAAAGTGATATGCATATGCCATGTCCTTAAGGATAAACAAGAAAATTGGTGTCAACGAATGCTAACTGGAGTAGAGCAGAGTACTTCAAATAACAGTGATTCACCAGGGGCAATCATATGAACAACAAGAATCATTCAACTGAGCTACACATTACCTTTCTCTTAGTGTTGCAGAAAATGACAGCTTGGGTGATGGTCAGTGTATCATAAAGATCACATAGTGTATCAAACTTCCATTCCTCTTTCTCAACAGCAACAAAGAATTGTTTGATGCCCTACAAACATGACATGGAAAATGTAAGTGCCAAATAAGATAACATACAATAAAGCAAAACAAGTGGCAGTATTTACCTCTAGGGTCAACTCATCACGTTTTACAAGGATCCTGACTGGATCAGTCATGAATTTGCTAGTTATCTCCAAGATGTCATGGGGCAGAGTTGCAGAGATCAAAACAACCTGCGTGGTACAATAATACACAATTAGAAAAGTATGAGATCTCTGTCACGGAGTTCCAACTATTTCTAGTCATCAGACTCGGAGCTCATGTTAATATTAATGCAAAAGGGCTAATAATACTATTACACTCTCTGCTTGAGGGATGTCAGAAATGTTCAACTGATGTAATGCTGATGAATAATAGAAGGAAACGCAAAACAGATGAGCGAGCACCCCAATCTGTCCCCAAATATCTCTTAACTCCTAATAAAAAGTACAGTTGGTGATGTTTCATGTGGCTATTTCTAGAGCGCTCCCATCCATTAATGTTTGCATGCAAGGTTCTCTTCTGTTTTTTTGTCTATAGCTATATGCTGCATTAACATTGAACGCTAAACTGTTAGATAATCATGCAATTAAACAGCCCAATGATAGATAGTTAACCTTTATTTGACAAGCTTTAAACATGCATATGGTGTGATCTTTACATCTACTCAAAACATTATTCCAAAAGCCTAGGATTGATAGATAGTTAATGACTGTTAGATAATCATGCAATTAAACAGCCCAATGATAGATAGTTAACCTTTATTTGACAAGCTTTAAACATGCATATGGTGTGATCTTTACATCTACTCAAAACATTATTCCAAAAGCCTAGGATTGATCAAGTCGCATAAAAAGGGCCAAGGCATAATTAATACTTCCTTTGGGCCAGCAGGTAGCCTTTCACTTCTCTGTGTTTTCTCTACCCTGGTTTGCTTGCTCTGTTAAGTGCTGAATGTGTGCTTGGCTGCTTGCAGCTTGCACTGATCAGAGAGGAATGGCAGCAAGGGGATAGCAGCAGTGGGTAGGCTCAGCCTAGGACTTGGGAGTTTCTAAGTTCAAATCATGGTATTAGATACCTGCTGCTAGAATAGCTTATTAAAATGATTTGGGCCGACTTACATGTCTGTAGTTGTATTAGTGGGCAACCATCATATCTGCAGAGTATGGTTGTTGGAAGTTACGGATATTTGCGTTGTTTGCCTGATGAGGTCCCAAAAGAGAGGAATTGTTGTATGGG
This sequence comes from Aegilops umbellulata, assembly GCA_032464435.1. NCBI lineage: Eukaryota > Viridiplantae > Streptophyta > Magnoliopsida > Poales > Poaceae > Aegilops > Aegilops umbellulata. The sequence continues at coordinate 2,723,524 of CP136057.1, read as the reverse complement.
TTTCAGACAAGGGAGATACACATGGACAATGGAGAAATCCCTGAATTAAGTAAATTAATTATTGAGTTATTGCTCTATTCTGTTCAGTACAAACAAACTTAATTAGTTCTTTCATTTCCTCGTGCGTTTCCGTATACTGTCTGCATGTAGTAACAGAAGTGACACCTCTGTAGCCTCGTCGGCATCGATTAGTTTTTTCATTGTGATTGAAGTGCATGCCTTGATCTTTACTAGATGATGCAGTTCTGTGCCCTTGGTCCATTATTGTCCTTATTTCAGGGGCAAGCAACTGTTAGGTATATGGCAATAGTTCAATTAGAAGTAAGTAGAGGTCTTCTGTTTTTGCAAAGAAGATTCCGCCATAATATTGCCACCATGGTAGAGGGTAGACGAAGATTGTAAAGGCAGAGGTAAAAAAGATGCACCGAGGAAGTAACTAGAGGCTAGAGATAAAAAGGGGCATTTAAGAATCCGATAGGTGCATGGTTGATGACTCAGAAAATATAATGAATTTTAACAATATATTTCTATACATGCTTTATCTCCCTTAGCTTTCTTTTTAGGAACTTTTATTTTTCATAGCAACGCACGTGCAGCTAACTAGTGAATAACAATGCCATGCATTGCTAGCTACAGCAAGATTATTACAGTAGAAAACGGTGTAAAACATTTGTGTTGGTCAATGAAAAAATCAAGTCAGAAAGTTGATATATAGAGGGAAAAAACACAGTCAGGTGACAACTTGAATTCTGCAGTGAAAAGCCTGAAAGGGTAGACTGATCTATTACACAAACAAGTAGTTCAAAGACGGACCTGAAGTTCTGGGGGAAGATATCTGTAGACATCATATATCTGATCCTTGAAACCTCTGCTCAACATCTCATCGGCTTCGTCCTGTTATGAAATCAAATCATGTTAGAATCGTTGAACTTCACCAAATTTATATTAAAAAAAAACAAATGCAGCATACAAAAGCAAACTAACCAGGACTAGGAGCTTGATGGCTCTTGTGCGCAAGGTCCTTCTCTTGATCATATCACACACCCTGCCCGGGGTTCCTGAAACAACATGCACTCCAGACTCGAGCTTCCTAATGTCCTCGCCGATACTTTTGCCACCAACACAGGCATGCACAGAGACGCTCATAAAGTTACCAACAGCCTGCATCACCCTCTCTGTTTGCGTCGCAAGTTCCCTAGTTGGCGACAGTATCAACGCCTGCACCCTACAGAATCAACGTCGTACCGGATATTAACTTGAGCGTCACCCTTTCGGAGCAAGTGCTATATATACATTATCAAAGCTGGTGCATTACAGAGGGAGGGGGGGGGGGTAAACAATGGTGAATCGCACAGTAACGGCGCAGGAACTAGATATAAGGCCAAGACACTGTATAATGTATAACATGTTTGCAGAGCCAGATAGAATGCATTGTGCTAACAGGCTCGCTCCACAAATCTATTTCGGATCAAGCGCATCTGCGTCATTATACTCAAGGTTGAATGACAGTAAAATAGACAGGTGCGTCCAATTTATATATATTCCACAAATCTGTGCCGAAATCACACATCCCGCCAGAAAAAAAATCCGGAGCACGGGCGGCCAACCAACTTGACAATCCGGCGAGGGAGGCAGCGGGAGAGGGAGGGGAGGGAGGGGCGCCTTACTCGTGGACGTTGGTCTCGATGACCTGGCAGACGGAGAGGGAGATCATGGAGGTCTTGCCGGTGCCGGACTGGGCCTGCGCGATGACGTCGCGGCCGGTGATGATGGGGATGACGGCCCGCTGCTGGATGGCGGAGGGCTTCTCGAAGCCGTAGCCGTAGATGCCGCGGAGGAGGTCCTCCCGGATCCCCATGGCGTCGAAGCTGCCGACAACCTCCACCCCCGCCGACGTCTCGAAGGTCAGGTTCTCGTCGTCCATCGGCCGGCCCCCGCCGCCCGGCCCGCGCCTCGTCGACGTCGTCGCGCCGCCCGCCGCCGCCATCGGAGAAGCTGCGAAACCCTAGCTGGGTCTGGGGGTGGGTGGTGTGTGGAGACGTGGGGAGCAGCAGGCACAGAGACAGACAGGCGGAGGGAGAAGTAATCGCACCGCGCGCATAGCGGGCCCGGGCCGGCCCGGCCCAGCAGAAAAAGGTTGTTCCGCTTGCACGCAAAAAAAAAAAGCAAATTTACCCTCAGAGATTAGCGTCTGACTTCGTTGACTACAGGACCGCAGGACGGCCACATGGGATAGACAGAGAGTCGAAGAGCTTACCATAAAAAAAAAGAGCCGAAAAACTTTTCTTCCCATTCATGTCCCATCATCTATCATGGCGATTCCCGTTTGTGCAAGATACATTTTTTTTTTCGAGAATTGTACAAGATACATTGATGATTATTGGGCATGGAATGTCTACAGAATGTTGGCGGCGACGCGGCAGCGGAGAGGGTACTTCTGGTTGGTTTTTCTAGTTCGCAGAGGGATGAGAAATCATGAAACCTCTTATGGAGCACTCAGGTCCCAGCCAAGACGCGGATGTTCTTGTGGCGTTTGTCGAAGCACCCGAGCACCCGTTGCCTAGTGAGGACGTAAGGGCACGCCGATCACTAGCTCATGTGGTTTGTGCGGATCACCGGATTCATGGAGGCACTCACTCCTCAAGTGCTCAATGTCGAGATGCGTTCGGGCTCTTGACAAAGGTGATCTAGTGAACGAAATGGTTCTTCCCGCACGTTAGGGACGTGGACGCTGCTGAATTGTTAGCTACAAGGAATGGTTTATATCTCCTCTTAAGCATGGGATGCAACATGGCAGAGATAGAATTTGATTGCTCCTTCGCCATTGCATTAGTACAATCATCGGATGAATACTTGGGACCAGATGCTGGAGTGGTGGCCGAATGCAAGCAGTTATCACTTGATTTCTCGAAGTTAACCTTCAATCATTGTTACAGAGAAGCAAACCAGGTGGCCGATAAGTCAGCAAAACATTCCTATAATTCTAGATCTTCGAGCGTTTGGGATGATGTTATCCCTGATTTTATTTCTCATCTCCTTGTAAACGATATGACCATACTTTGAGAAATAAAGTCTAGTCATTTGAAAAAAAACAGGCCGGTATGGGTCCATCATCACGGAGATAAAACTTCAAGCTACTAGTTTCAATTGTAATTTCAATTTTGAAGGGTGTGCCATTAACGGTGAAGCCCATAGTTTAGCTAAACATTCTCTTAATCTCGGCCCGGGACGTCACATTTGGTTCGCCAATCCCTACTATCCGAATTGTATCCCACTTCATGTGGATTATCATAAACAAAACTAAGCTTCCCCCTAAAGGAAACAAAGGAAACTCATTCTATCTAGTTTCCTAAAAGAAAAGAACTTCTATCTGGTAGAAGCAGGATTAGACCCCTGCCCACTAATGTCTAACCGAACACAATAACTAGTAGACCGAAGTAACTTTGTTGTCCATTACGAGGAAAATACTCCATTTGATCCTTCTTTTAGTACAACAGTAACATGTAGGAGTAATATACACCAAGTTTATTTTGCGTACCCTTTTACGATAAAAATGAAAAAAGATTTCACAATAAAAAATGTGAACTTGAAGAAAATTTATAAATTTAAAAAGGTTCATGCAAATTGGAAAAAGTTCATGAATTTTAGAAAATTCATGAATTTGAAAAAAAGTTCATGAATTTGAGAAGATTCATGAATTTGAAAAAAATCCTCAACTTTGAAAAAAATAATGGATTTTGAAAAAAGTTCATCTAATTTGAAAAAAGTTTATAGAATTTGGAAAATGTTCATAGATTTTGAAAAAAAATAGTTAACTGGATTTGGAAAAAGTTCATTGATTTTGGAAAACATAGTTCATCAAATTTTAAAATTTTTCATCAACTTTGTAAAGAGATCATCAAATTTGGAAAAGGTTCATTGATTTTGCAAAACATAGTTCATCAAATTTTAAAATAGTTCATGTACTTTGATAAAATATCATAAAATTTGGAAAAAGTTCATTGATTTTTCAAAACATAGTTCATCGAATTTTAAAAAAGTTCATCAAATTCGAAAAAAGATCATCGAATTTGGGAAATGTTCATTGATTTAAAAAATTTCATCAACTTTGAAAAAAGATCATCATATTTGGAAAGTGTTCATTAATTTTGGAAAAATAGTTCATCAACTAATTTGGAATAGGTTCATCAATTAAAGTTCATCGATTTTGAGAAATAATCCGTGAATCTGAAAAATGTTCACCGATTTTGGGAAAAAAAGGTCACGAATTTGAAAAAAAATCACGGATTTAGGAAAAAGAAACATGAAAAAAAGAAATGAGCAAAGAAAAAGAAGAAACAATGTGCCCCAGCAAACTGATGAAAGAATAAAAAGAGATGTCCCAGTGGTTGCTGCGGTCCCTCTCATCGAGAGGTCTGGAGCACGAACCCCTCTAGCGCTCCTTTTTTTGAGTTTATTATAGCAGGAAAGAAAGAAATGTTAAATGGGCCGGGCTGGCAGGAAAGAAAGAAAGGTCAAATGGGCCGGGCTGGCAAGGCCGGTTCGACAGTGCCGGGTTCGCGTCGCGTGTCGTCCGCCGCTCTCGTGACGAAAAAAAAAACGAATCGTGTTTCGGATCGGGCCGTCTATATTAAGTGCTCCGCGGCCGGGCCTGGGCTCGGCTCGACACCTGGCTCCCGGTCCCTCCTGTCTGCGTCCCGCAGCCGCCGCCGCCGCCGGATCGGGTCGTTCGGGTTAGCTGCCGCCGGATCGGGTCGTGCTGCCGGATCGGGCAGGTACTAACCCTAACCCTAACCCTAACCGAACGCTTCTGATCGTCTCTTCTTCTCCTCCCTCCGTTCGTTCTTGGACCGATCTCGACGCGAATTTGGATCCTTCATCCAGAAACGAAATCAGGAACGATCTCGTAATAAATAGTAATAATAATCAAGAAACAACATGAAAAGTACAGAAAACGTGGCTGTGGATGTCTGCTTCTTGTCTGCAAGATGCAAGAAAACGTTGCAGTAGATGACAGTTTGGAATCACAGTTTGGAATCTGACGAGGATTCCGGGAAAAACATGATATTGACCTCTTATTCTGTTATAAGACTGATCGATCTCATGATAATCAAGAAACAACAACAGAAATAAAAAGGGGCAGAAAACGTTGCTGTAGACGGCTGTTTTGTTTCTGCAAGAAAACAACAGTAGATGACAGTTCAGAATCTGATGATGATTCAGGGAAAACATGATGATCGACTTCTTCTTCTTCTGCCGCTGCTGCTCTTCTTCTTGTTGTTGTTCTTTTTTCTTGTTCTGTTGCTGCTGCTGTTCTTCTTCTTCTGCTGCTGCTGCTGCTGTTCTTCTTCTTCTTCTTCTGCTGCTCTTCTTCTTGTTGTTGTTCTTTTTTCTTGTTCTGTTGCTGCTGCTGTTCTTCTTCTTCTTCTTCTGCTGCTGTTCTTCTTCTTCTGCTGCTGCTGCTGTTCTTCTTCTTCTTCTGCTGCTGCTGCTGTTCTGCTGCTGCTGCTGCTGATGCTGTTCTTCTTCTTTTTGTCCTGTTCTTTTCATCAATATAAAACATGTCATACATAAATATATCACGTTGGGACAGATAGATGGTAATGAAAAAAGTGACAATCTTGATATGTGATTAAACAATTTCCAAGTGTCAGCAAAAGCTAACAATATGCGTGATCTTTATGTATTTCCAGTCGGACGATTGCGAGGGACTCCAGCCGGGGCTCCAGCATCATCCACTGTCAACACAGGGGTTTTTTCCTTCCTGTTACTCTCGTTTTTGCTTCTTGCATCTGTCTGATCTGATAAAAATGAGTGCTTGCGTGGACATGCATACCAAATATTATTCTTTCATCTATTACGCCTGCTTAACTAGCAAGGGAAAACGTCTTTTACCTGAGGCTTACACCCTCTCGGATTATGCTAAAGAAAACCCCGTGATAGAGGATGTGCTTATTCCGGGGGTACCGCAACACTTGATTCCTATACTAGACCCTACATGCCCACTCTTCTCTGACCCCGGGAGAATGCTTGTCATTAACATACTTCAAATGTGCAAAAACATGTTTGATCAAAAGCTCTGCCTCCAGAAAGTAGAGCCTGATGATATTCTTGTGGTAGTAGCTGAAGGATGCGTAACCAAATTAAGAGAGGGTTTATCTTATGTTGAATCAAGTGATATCATGATTGACCACATGTTGGAGATGATTGGTAGAATCATAGAGAAATTTGTGCTAACTAATCATTTAACTGTAGTGAAAGAAATCCATGATTTGATACAGCTCCTTAAGACCAAGGGTTCGCAACACATTGATTTGATATATGAGCACCCATCCTTGCTGGAAATTCCAGAGAAAATAGATGGATTCATTAGAGCATATGATTTTTTGCTAAGCCGTGTTAGAGTATATTTCCCCAAAGATTACGAGGATATACTTGCTTCCCTTGAGTTCCCGGCTGACTGGGAAGGAACAGTACATCATAATACTCATCTTGATGTTTGTTATAATGCAAGGAAATTGGATAACAAGAGGAAGATCAAGGCACAAAAAGCAGCTGGTGCTCAACCTCCCGCTCAAGTAGCTCCTCACCGGAAGATAAACACAGCAGCTCCAGCTCAGACGCCAGCTCCTTGTATGAAGAAAACAGCAGCAGCTACAGGTCCTCAAAAAAACCCGCCTCATTCCAACGGACCAGCAGCAAATTCATCCAGTGCAAGCCTGCAGGCAAATGTGCTCCAGAACAAGACTGCTTCTGGAGCTGGACCAAGCACAAGCACTGCTACTTCAGGAAAACATACCAATCCCACTCGTGCAACAAGAAGAAGGCAGGCAATGGTTCTGCCCAAATACAACTTTCCAGGAACTGATGCCCGGGAAGAAGTCATAGCGTTCTACCGGAATTCCGGAAGACATGGTCTGGCCACATCAATGAAGAACAAGCAGGAGCAGTACGATCTGAGAGGATTAAATATAATGCTCATAAGCCTGTTCCAGAGGCTCTTCTCCAGCTTGGCGGCGGCGCTCCATCGGCTAGGGTATCTACCTCAAGTAGGCTTGCGGAAGCACGTCAAGTGAAGGAAAAGGGCACCAAGCAACTATCAGCATGTGGTAGTTAACCTGTCGGACCAATCTATTGGGCCTGCTTAATAAGTACTCTGTGTAGAATAAACAAACAATGGGCATGTGCTTGCTCTTCAATATAAGACCTGAGCACTTGCGAGGGTGGATGGGTGGACAAAATTAAAGATTGTTATTTCTTTTATGATTGTTTCATTCTATTGCATCTTCGTCGTGACTATTCGATTTCATATCCAGCAAAACTAATTGAACAGAGAGGGAGGGAGGGAACAGTTTTACCTCCGCAGAATCCCAGCCGTCCCCAAGTTTTTCTAAACCTCCACCTTTGAGAGACCAAATTATGCTCCCTAAGATGTCGGCACCTTTTCTACCAGCTCAGCCAGCTCTCTCCACCCTCTTTGCCCTTTGCATCATCTCGTCCATTCTGAAAAACAAGACATTGTGCAGATTCATTGAACCACCAAACATGTTAGTCTCAGTCAAAATCATACCACAGTCCAAAGAAAGAACATAGTAGGCAGCTGCAAAAAGGCTTTCCATGCTGAAGTGGTTAAATCGCCAGACGAATATGCTTCATTTCTTCAGAATTGCATGTGTAGATGTTTGGCGCAGAAGGTTCCCTATAATGCTGTATTTTGTATGTGCCAATAAAATATTAGTTCATGGCACACACTAGAAGACCACACATAATGCCGCTATATTTTCAGTAAAAGCAAAGGCATCTATAAATTCCAATTTCAATTGGGGCCACATCAGGAATAATCAATATAGCATTCGAAATGATGATAAAGTTTGATCTTGCATATATTTATTCAGTGCGTCGTGGACCTTCAACAACCAGCTGTGGCTTAATGGTCATTAAGCAGATGCAGGGTGTCATTTGTTACTGTAGAATGAAGTGAAACAAAATCACTTGCTGCCAATAAACCATTGAGGGTATCCATTCTCCTAGCAGCAGCACGAAATTAAATTCAAGGGAAGGGCGCAATTATCACAATATCATACACAATCCAAATTGTTCATACTACAAGCCTAATTCCAAGGATCGGACAGAAATGTAACAAGCGCGGGAAGTTGCAGATCGATACCAGATAGCGTGGCATCCAGAAGGAGCGGCCGACGACGCCGAGCAGGAGGCCGGCCGAGGCGACATCGGCGCATCCCGCGGCAGAGCACCTGGACGGAGCCGAGGAGGACACGTGGCCGGCGACGTGGTAGAGGCGGAGGCCGAGGTTGGCCTCCCCACCTCCGGCCAGATCGGGTACCAGATAGCGCCGGTCGATGTGGGGGAGCGGGCCCATGCCGCCGCAGGCAGACGACGGACGCTGGGCGCCTCTGGCGGCAGAGCCGGGGGCCGGGGCTCGCCGGATTTGTCGCGGCGGGTCGCCGGGGCGGTGGGAGCTAAAAGAGGAAGACGAGTGGGGAGGCAGAGAGAGAGAGAGAGAGAGAGAGAGAGAGCGCGAGAGCGAGCTGCCCGTTCTTTTTTTCTTTTTCATTTTCCTTTCATTCGTATAACCTTTTCACATATATCTCGTTAAATGAAACAAGAGATTCTGACCATATGCGTTAAATTAAACTAAAATAGTTATTGATTGTCAAAAAAATAAAAAATGTTTAATTTTCCCAAAATTGTCTACTCTAATTGAAAACTTAAAAAAGAAAATCAAGAAGCTCGCTTTCATCGGCGGTGAAAAAACCCGTACCACATGGTGTCTTTTTCACATAATAAATTTGAATTCAAAGTCTCGCTCGAAGGAAGTTGGAGGTGGTTTCGCTTGGTTCTCACCAAAGAGGATTATCAGTCATCCGCATGCTAGCCTCCTACATCCGAGACCCACGAGCGGCTGACGGCAAAAAAAATTTGGCGATGGTGTGTGGGCATGGATCCTTGGAGGATAGGTCGGCGGTCTTGGAAGGCGGGAGCCATGGTGTTATGTCGACGAGGTTGCGGCTTAGGTGGTAGTCAGTGCCCATTACACTTGAGAATGGGGGGGTTGCTTTGATGCGGCGACCATTACAACTCGTTTGGTTGTTCCTTTAATGCTAGAGGTGCGACCACCCCGATTCAAATATAAAACTGGCTCTCCTCTCGCTCCTCCTCATGGCACGGATGCCCACCATCGCACCCCCGCCCCACCTCCCCTCCCCCTCCCTTCACATTTGCCCCAATGGGCTAGCGTCTTGGGATCTTACATATGGCCATGGCGGCCTTGCCTTCGGGGATCATCAGATGCGTGAGCGGGCCTCCACCAGGTTGCCGACATGCTCCGTCTCGACATCATCAGTCGTATCTTAGTTTTCCCTACTCCAACAGCCATGACTGCTTCCCGTCCCCTCGTCCTCCATGATTATATGTGATGTTTTGCATGGTTTATAGATGCATATTTCCTCTCCGATTCATCAATCTTATCATTGCTCGGTTTTGATGAAAAATCGATGGTGGGAGTGGTGTGTATTAGATGGGGTAAATCTTTACAAGTGGAGTATTTCGATGATAGTAAGAGCAAAAAGCTTATAATAGTGTATTACCACACTAAGGATAAAAATATAGTTTCCTTATTGTCTCGATGATAATCTAGAGGCAAGGGGAATATATTATCAATTATATGTCATCTTACTGCAATGCTCTGTTTTAATATTTAATAATTAGATATTCAGAACCATCTCAATTGAAGGGTGTAGTATTAACTATAATGTTTTTACGCGGATGTCCTAAAAGTGCATCTAGACCCTAACTGTATTTTGATGTTGGTGATGGTATGGTCCGTGTGATTAATGTTGGTTGTCAAGTTCCCTAGCCAAAATGGACTATTGCTCCGGGGTGTAGAGAAATATCTCTAGATACCGCGGGTGCCCGGACACATCCCCGAGGCCCACATTCCCTCCCTTGTGTGGCTATCTCTCTTGAAGGACCGAGCATTAGTCCAAAACCCCCTTGTTAGCGGCATGCCCAACTGGCTAGCGGCATTCGACCCACATATCGCTAGTATTGCATCACTGTTAAGTTTCTACTAGCGGCGTGCGGGCGGCAGACCACTATTAACTAAACTAATAGTGGCGTGTTTTCATGCCCAATATGCAATCCTATCCGAGAGAAACTCGAAGGTCCCACCAAGGATAGAAGCGCATATTGAAAACGCTTTTGCAAGGCGGATATCATTACATCATACCATGTACAACACAAATGGGGATACATACAAAGGCATACAATCGCCACATGAATACATCAAACATCATACAGAAGAGCAGAATCCGCCTACGGATCAAATCAAACGAAAAGCACAAACTGAAGGAAATATGCCCTAGAGGCAATAATAAAGTTATTATTTATTTCCTTATTTCATGATAAATGTTTATTATTCATGCTAGAATTGTATTAACCGGAAACATAATACATGTGTGAATACATAGACAAACAGAGTGTCACTAGTATGCCTCTACTTGACTAGCTCGTTGATCAAAGATGGTTAAGTTTCCTAGCCATAGACATGAGTTGTCATTTGATTAACGGGATCACATCATTAGGAGAATGATGTGATTGACTTGACCCATTCCGTTAGCTTAGCACTCGATCATTTAGTATGTTGCTATTGCTTTCTTCATGACTTATACATGTTCCTATGACTATGAGATTATGCAACTCCCGTTTACCGGAGGAACACTTTGTGTGCTACCAAATGTCACAACATAACTGGGTGATTATAAAGGTGCTCTACAGGTGTCTCCGAAGGTACTTGTTGGGTTGGCGTATTTTGAGATTAGGATTTGTCACTCCGAATGTCGGAGAGGTATCTCTGGGCCCTCTTGGTAATGCACATCACTTAAGCCTTGCAAGCATTGCAACTAATGAGTTAGTTGCGGGATGATGTATTACAGAACGAGTAAAGAGACTTGCCGGTAACGAGATTGAACTAGGTATTGAGATACCGACGATCGAATCTCGGGCAAGTAACATACCGATGACAAAGGGAACAACGTATGTTGTTATGCGGTCTGACCGATAAAGATCTTCGTAGAATATGTAGGAGCCAATATGAGCATCCAGGTTCCGCTATTGGTTATTGACCGGAGACATGTCTCGGTCATGTCTACATTGTTCTCGAACCGTAGGGTCCGCACGCTTAAGGTTTCGATGACAGTTATATTATGAGTTTATGAGTTTTGATGTACCGAAGGAGTTCGGAGTCCCGGATGAGATCGGGGACATGACGAGGAGTCTCGAAATGGTCGAGACGTAAAGATCGATATATTGGACGACTATATTCGGACATCGGAAAGGTTCCGAGTGATTCGGGTATTTTTCGGAGTACCGGAGAGTTACGGGAATTCGCCGGGGAGTATATGGGCCTTATTGGGCCATACGGGAATAGAGGAGAGAGGCCAAAAGGAAGGAGGCCTGCGCCCCCCCTCTGGTCCGAATTGGACAAGGGGCGCAGACCCCTTTTCCTTCTTCCTCTCCCCCTCTTTCCCCTTCTCCTACTCCAACAAGGAAGGAGGGAGTCCTACTCCCAGTGGGAGTACGACTCCCCTTGGCGCGCCCCCTCCTAGGCCGGCCGCCCCTCCCCCTTGCTCCTTTATATACGGGGGCAGGGGGGCACCCCATGACACACCCCATATTCCACCTCGGTCATATCGTAGCGGTGCTTAGGCGAAGCCCTGCGACGGTTGAACATCAAGATCGTCACCACGCCGTCGTGCTGGCGGAACTCATCTCTGACGCTTTGCTGGATCGAAGCCCGGAGAGCATCATCGAGCTGAACGTGTGCCAAGAACTCGGAGGTGCCGGAGTAACGGTGCTTGGATCGGTTGGACCGGGAAGATGTACGACTACTTCCTCTACGTTGCGTCAACGCTTCCGTTTCGGTCTACGAGGGTACGTAGACAACACTCTCCCCTCTCGTTGCTATGCATCACCATGATCTTGTGTGTGCGTAAGAATTTTTTTGAAATTACTACGTTCCCCAACAGTGGCATCCGAGCCTAGGTTTTATGTGTTGATGTTATATGCATGAGTAGAACACAAGTGAGTTGTGGGCGATATAAATCATACTGCTTACCAGCATGTCATACTTTGGTTCGACGGTATTGTTGGATGAAGCGGTCCGGACCGACATTACGCGTACGCTTACGCGAGACTGTTTTTACCGCCGTGCTATGCACACAGGTGACTAGCGGGTGTCAATTTCTCCAACTTTAGTTGAACCGAGTGTGGCTACGCCCGGTCCTTGTGAAGGTTAAAACAGCACCAACTTGACAAACTATCGTTGTGGTTTTGATGCGTAGGTAAGATTGGTTCTTGCTTAAGCCCGTAGCAGCCACGTAAAACTTGCAACAAACAAAGTAGAGGACGTCTAACTTGTTTTTGCAGGGCATGTTGTGATGTGATATGGTCAAGACGTGATGAGATATAAGTTGTTGTATGAGATGATCATGTTTTGTTGAAGTTATCGGCAACTGGCAGAAGCCTTATGGTTGTCTCTCTATTGCATAAGATGCAAGCACCAAATAATTGCTTTACTTTATCACTATGCGATAGCAATAGTTGCAAGAGCAATAGTTGGCAAGACGACCACGTGACGACACATTGATATAGATCAAGATGATGGAGATCATGGTGTCATGCCGGTGACAATAGAGATCATGACGGTACTTTTGAGAAGATCAAAGGCGCAAGATGATCATGGCCATATCATGTCACATATTATGATTGCATGTGATGTTTATCTTTTATACATCTTATTTTGCTTAGTTCGGCGGTAGATTTTTAAGATGATCTCTCACTAATTATCAAGAAGTGTTCTCCCTGAGTATGCACCGTTGCCAAAGTTCATCGTGCCCAGACACCACGTGATGATCGGGTGTGATAAGCTCTACGTCCATCTACAACGGATGCAAGACAGTTTTGCACATGCGGAATACTCAGGTTAAACTTGACGAGCCTAGCATATGCAGATATGGCCTCGGAACACGGAGACCGAAAGGTCGAGCGTGAATCATATAGTATATATGATCAACATAGTGATGTTCACCATTGAAACTACTCCATTTCACGTGATGATCGGTTATGGTTTAGTTGATTTGGATCACGTGATCACTTAGAGGATTAGAGGGATGTCTATCTAAGTGGGAGTTCTTAAGTAATATGATTAATTGAACTTAAATTTATCATGAACTTAGTCGTGGTAGTATTAGCATATCTATGTTGTAGATCAATAGCTCGCGTTGTTGCTATATGTTTATTTTGATATGTTCCTAGAGAAAATTGTGTTGAAAAATTATAGTAGCAATGATGCGGATTGGATCCGTGATCTGAGGTTTATCCTCATTGCTGCACAGAAGAATTATGTCCTTGATGCACCGCTAGGTGACAGACCTATTGCAGGAGCAGATGCAGACGTTATGAACGTTTGGCTAGCTCAATATGATGACTACTTGATAGTTTAGTGCATCATGCTTAACGGTTTAAAATCAGGACTTCAAAGACGTTTTGGACGTCATGGACCATATGAGATGTTCCATGAGTTGAAGTTAATATTTCAAGCAAATACCCGAGTTGAGAGATATGAAGTCTCCAACAAGTTCTATAGCTAAAAGATGGAGGAGAATCGCTCAACTAGTGAGCATGTGCTCAGATTGTCTGGGTACTACAATCGCTTGAATCAAGTGGGAGTTAATCTTCCAGATAAGATAGTGATTGACAGAATTCTCTAGTCACCATCACCAAGTTAGTAGAACTTCGTGATGAACTATAGTATGCAAGAGATGACAAAAACGACTCCCGAGCTCTTCGTGATGCTGAAATCGACGAAGGTAGAAATCAAGAAAAACATCAAGTGTTGATGGTTAACAAGACCACCAGTTTCAAGAAAAGGGCAAAGGGAAGAAGTGGAACTTCAAGAAGAACAACAAGCAAGTTGCTGCTCAAGTGAAGAAGCCCAAGTCTGGACCTAAGCCTAAGACTGAGTGCTTCTACTACAAAGGGACTGGTCACTAGAAGCGGAACTACCCCAAGTAATTGGTGGATAAGAAGGATGGCAAAGTGAACAAAGGTATATTGGATATACATGTTATTGATGTGTACTTTACTAGTGTTTATAGCAACCCCTCGGCATTTGATACTGGTTCAGTTGCTAAGAGTAGTAACTCGAAACGGGAGTTGCAGAATAAACAGAGACTAGTTAAGGGTGAAGTAACGATGTGTGTTGGAAGTGGTTCCAAGATTGATATGATCATCATCGCACTCTCCCTATACTTTCGGGATTAGTGTTGAACCTAAATAAGTGTTATTTGGTGTTTACGTTGAGCATGAATATGATTTGATCATGTTTATTGTAATACGGTTATTCATTTAAGTAAGAGAATAAATTGTTATTTTGTTTACATGAATAAAACCTTATATAGTTACACACCCAATGAAAATAGTTCATTGGATCTCGATCGTAGTGATACACATATTCATAATATTGAAGCCAAAAAGATGCAAAGTTAATAATGATAGTGCAACTTATTTGTAGCACTGTTGTTTAGGTCATATTGGTGTAAAGCGCATGAAGAAACTCCATGCTGATGGGATTTTGGAATCACTTGATTATGAATCACTTGATGCTTGCGAACCATGCCTCATGGGCAAGATGACTAAGACTCCGTTCTCCGGAGTGAGCAACTGACTTATTGGAAATAATACATACTGATGTATGCGGTCCGATGAGTATTAAGGCTCACGGCAAGTATCGTTATTTTCTGAACTTCACAAATGATTTGAGCAGATATGGGTATATCTACTTGATGAAACATAAGTCTGAAACATTTGAAAAGTTCAAAGAATTTCAGAGTGAAGTGGAAAATCATCGTGACAAGAAAATAAAGTTTCTACGGTCTGATCGCGGAGACGAATATTTGAGTTACGAGTTTTGTCTTCAATTAAAACAATGTGGAATAGTTTCACAAACTCATGCCACCTGGAACACCACTGCATAATGGTGTGTCCGAACATCATAACCGTACCTTATTGGATATAGTACAATCTATGATGTTTCTTACCGATTTACCAATATCGTTTTGGGATCATGCATTAGAGACAGCTGCATTCACGTTAAAAAGGGGCACCATCTAAGTCCGTTGAGATGACACAATATGAACTATGGTTTGGCAAGAAACCAAAGTTGTTGTTTCTTAAAGTTTGGGGTTGCGATCCTTATAAGAAAAAGTTTCATCATGATAAGCTCAAACCCAAATCGGAGAAATGTGTCTTCATAGGATACCCAAAGGAGACTGTCGGTGTCAAAACCGGCGGATCTCGGGTAGGGGGTCCCGAACTGTGCGTCAAGGTCGGATGGTAACAGGAGACAAGGGACACTTTGTTTTACCCAGGTTCGGGCCCTCTCGGTGGAGGTAAAACCCTACTCCTGCTAGATTAATATTGATGATATGGGTAGTACAAGAGTAGATCTACCACGAGATCAAGGAGGCTAAACCCTAGAAGCTAGCCTATGGTTTGATTGTGTATGAGGATGATTCTGTCCTACGGACTACAACCCTCCGGTTTATATAGACACCGGATAGGGTTAGGGTTACACAGAGTCGGTTACATTGGTAGGAGATCTTGAATATCCGCACGCCTAGCTTGCCTTCTACGCCAAGGAAAGAACCTTCCGGACACGGGACGAAGTCTTCAATCTTGTATCTTCATAGTCCTGGAGTCCGGCGGGAGGTGTAGTCCGGCTATCCGAACACCCCCTAATCCAGGACTCCCTCAGTAGCCCCCGAACCAGGCTTCAATGACGATGAGTCCGGCGCGCAGATTGTCTTCGGCATTGCAAGGCGGGTTCTCCTCCAAATCCTGTGTACCTGTAGGAATAACGTCAGATTTTTATGATGTAGCGCTCCTTGGCTTCCACGCCTAATAATGGATGTCTTCCATGTGTCAAAAGTATGCGAAAAGCCGGGGCGTTTTTACATTCGAACCCCTGGCCGCATGAACGAGCCGCCTTTTTAACAGGACGAGGATTCAGATCCAAATCACACCTCTCCCTTCCGCAAGTTATCATCAGAGCGCCTCCGGCAAAGGCTCATTCCAACATGGACAACCATCGCAGCTCCTCCTCTCGCCCTTCCAGTGCTAAGCCCGGAGAATGGGAGAGCTGTTCCATCCCTCACAGTGAGTTAGTGTCGCTTCAGGCCAAGGGGTTTCTCCCTCAGGCCTGCATGGTCTCGGTCCGAGCCGGACTCGCCACCTATAATGGTGGAAAGCAAGCGGAGAGCACCCCCAATCCTTCGAAAGGAGAGCGGGTATGCCTCGTCCCTTATCTAATAAGGGGACTGGGATTTCCGATTCACCCATTCCTCCGCGGGCTCCTGGAGTTCTACGGTCTCCAGCTGCATGATCTCACGCCCGCCTCTATATTACATATTACGGGTTTCGTTGCACTTTGCGAGCTATTTTTAGGCATCGAGGCTCATTTCGCGTTGTGGAAGAAGATATTCTGCCTGGTGCCCCGTTCTCAAGAGGGATCCATATATCAAGCGGGCGGAGCCGAAGTATGGCGCATCGCCGGGACCGGATACCTGTCCGGAACCCCGAAGAAGGCGTCCGAGGACTGGCCCTCAGAATGGTTTTATATAGATGACGTCCCGCTACCGGACACTGTCCGGATCGGCCTCCCTGAGTTCAACAATGCTCCACTGAAGAAACGCCTGAGCTAGCGCCCTCGGAGCCCTCAGAGAGAGAGTGACAGAGACGTCCTTTACTTAATGGGCCGGATTAGACTGCTGGCTCATTCCGGACTAACCATGATTAAAGTCATGGCCATATGCATTATGCGGGGGGTGCATCCACTTCAATACAGAAGCCACCCCATGTGGGAGTTCAACGGAGAAGATGATGCCACCCGCCACGGCCGCAAGGGGCCGGACTTGTCCGCCGCTCTAATAAAGATCTTATCCTCTTTGTACAGGGGAGAAGAGGAGGAATTCCTCCGCGTCGACCCGCAGGGCGGATTTTCCATGTATAACCCCCCGAATTGGGTAAGCAGACAATCATGCCTTTCCGTTTATTTTCTGTCCATGTGATTAAATACGTAGTCTAACGACTTCAATGAAGGAACTGCGTCGGGATGTAAAAGATATAGCCAGCCGCCCTCCACAGCCCGAGGACCCCGAACGGTCCCTCGATCCGGACTCCGAAGAGGATACGGACCTATCGGTGGAGTTCATAGACGGAGTGTTTTATCAGCTAAGCCAGGACAATGTTCTGGTAGCTATCATAGCTGACTACCCTGGGCTAATTCCGGCCTCCAAGGTGATAAACACCAGAGTTTTTATTCCCTTAGAAGGGATTCTTTCACGAATTCCGGTTGTTCTGACAGCAACCGTGTATTGTAGGGGAGATTCCCGAGGCGGGAGGCCGATCCTGCAGCAGCTAGCCAACAAGGGGCCGCAGGGCCCTGTGGGGCAAAAAGGAATGTAGTCCGGACTGAGATGCCGGAGCAAAGGTATGGCGCACCCTCCTTTTCCCTGGTGTTTCACTTCTTCAGGGTATATTAACATTCGTGCTATCTTCAGAACGAAAAGACCCCGCCGGACTATATCCGGAGAGGTTGCCAATCGTGCTTCCACCAGCCAGGCTCCAACGCCCGGCCCGGAAACAGGGGCAAGCACAAGGCACGCACCGGACGCCCCTCCGTCAAAGGATGCGGACAGGCTGTCTGCCACCAATTTCGAGGTGGAGAGCGCCATGAAACACTGGCGTCGCCGGACAGTCCTTCGCGACGCTTGTTTCTCCCAGGAGGCTTTAGATGCCTTCAATTCGGGAGATGCGTACCTCCGTGCTGCTCAAGATGGTTTAACCAGAGCCACGGAACAGTATGTGAAAGACATACGGGTAAGAAATTTTTTGGTAAATATAGACATACCAGTAGCCCCCGAGACTTGAAACAGTTAAAATAACTGATTTAAGGATCATATAACATGCAGTTTCTTACCGAGAAGAACACCGCTCTGTCCCAGGAGCTGGAAAGGTGCAAGGCCCAACTAGAGGCCGCACTAACAGCAGCAGGGGAGTCTAAAGAGATCCCCTCAGGTAAACAATACATCAAAATATTGGTATTGTGCTGCTTCAAGTGCCAATCTGACAAATGGTATTGCAAACGGCGCCGGACTCGATCCGGACAGGCAACAACTTCTACGCCAGTTGAAGGCTGGTGAGAGCGTGCTGACAAGGGTGAGGCAGGAGAAGAACAATCTTCAAGATGCCAACACCAAATTGGACGTCGAACTAAAAGATGTTCGTGCCCAATTGTCGGACTCCACGAGGGAGAATCGACGACTTCGACGCGGCATCTATAGTAAGTGCTTGAACGAACTCTCGAAAAAAAGTTCGGCGAGGAAGCCGGTTAACAGCATTATGTCTGTAGGTATGCTGACAGGTCGTCCTGAAGAGGAGATGCCCGGTTCTACGGGTGACCTTCTTCCCGAGCTTTCGCAGCTGCATGATAGAGTTCGGCAGGCGGTGCAAGGCGTTGTTCGAGCATTATGGCCCTCCTACTCCATGCCCGAAGGTCTTGGAGAGCTTGCAGAGAAGCTGAAAGGAGTTCGGCGGCGCTTCCAATTGTGGAAGAAATCGGCCTGCCGGCAAGGCGCTAGGGAGGCCTGGGCCATGGTGAAGACGCGTTATACCAAGTCTGACCCGAACCACATGGCCGAGGTCGGACCTGTAGGGCCCGATGGGAAGGAGATCCCTGTAAGCTTAGTGTACGGCCAAGTAGAGTTGGCCGCAAAGTATTCCCAGCAGGACTGTAAATTAGACAGCCTGTTAGATGGTATAGAGGAGGAATACAGTCAGTCCCAATGACTGTGTAATTAAAATTGACATATGTAATGCCTTCTAGCTGGATTGTAGATCGTTTGTCGTTGCCGACCTTTTCGCTTCGACCTCGGGACCTGACGGTCCAGAGTGTGTCCGAATACCATGATGGTTATAGAAGAACCAAGGCATGCATGGAGACCAGGCGTAGGGGTCATTAGTGCTTTATCAGACAAGTGCCCAACTAGTTATGTTATATTACATGGTTAGTAAGAAACATCTTCCAGAGAGAATAGTTCCGTTAAGGGTTCCTTTCGCTGGGGTGGCATGCCCTAAAGTGCACGTCCGGACTGTAAATGCAGGAAATCGTCTGGGGGCATGTAAAAAATAAAAAGGATCATATTTAGTTCACCGACCGAATATTCCCTTAAGAACGCTAGCTTTCGGCTTCACCCAGTCTGAGGTACACATCCGGCTTATCCGGCAGTAACAATCGCAGAGGTGCTCCCTTTACCCCTAGCCGAACAATCGGGAACGTAGGGGCAAGCACAGGAGCCAGGCAACCCAGCTTGGCCAAAACTTAAGTCATATCGATGCATATAATGGTGAAGAAAAGGTGCATGCGGAAGTCTGACGCATGCGTTGGGTGTGAAACCCATATAAGCAAGCTTCTGTTAAAGAAGCCCCCAGGTTTAAGAAGCGCGGGTTGCGCGTCACGTAGTGAGCCCGTGATGGATTAGGAAAAAAGAGTAGGAGACAAAATAATGAAAAAATGAATAAATGCAAATAATGGACAAAGGAAGGAGACAAACACAGAGTCCGGCGCTAAGCGTAGAATCTTCGGAGACGTGTTGCGTTCCATGGGTTCGGCTCGAGTCGGTTATCCGACGCATCTCGCAGGCGGTACGCTCCACCGGTTAGGACTTGGTCGATTACGAATGGACCTTCCCATTTGGGCTTGAGTTTATTCTTTTGCTTGTCCGGCAGGCGTAGAACTAGTTCACCAACGTTATAACTTTTGGCCCGTACTTCTCTGCTTTGATATCTTCGAGCTTGCTGTTGATAAAAACGCGGAACGGGCTTTAGCCACATCTCGCTCCTCCTCCAGAGCGTCCAGGTTGTCCTGCCGATCAAGCTCGGCTTCTCTTTCTTCGTACATGCGCACTCGAGGTGAGTCATGAATGATGTCACAGGGCAGAACTGCCTCAGCACCGTATACCATAAAGAATGGTGTGAATCCGGTGGTACGGTTGGGCGTGGTTCGCAGCCCCCAGAGTACGGAGTCGAGCTCCTCTACCCAATGCATATTAGATTCCTTAAGGGACCGCACTAGTCTGGGTTTGATGCCGCTCATGATGAGACCATTTGCACGTTCCACCTGACCGTTAGTTTGTGGGTGATAGACAGAAGCATAGTCGAGCTTAATGCCCATGTTTTTGCACCACAGCTTTATCTCATCCGAAGTGAAGTTTGTGCCATTATCGGTGATGATACTGTGGGGGACACCATAACGGTGTACGACCCCGGATATGAAGTCTATCACAGGTCCGGATTCGGCCGTCTTGACAGGCTTGGCTTCTATCCACTTGGTGAATTTATCCACCATGACCAATAAGTATTTTTTCTTGTGGGTTCCACCTTTAAGGGGTCCCACCATGTCAAGCCCCCAGATCGCGAAAGGCCAAGTGATGGGGATAGTTCGGAGGGCAGTGGGTGGCATGTGGCTTTGGTTGGCAAAGAGCTGACAACCGACGCATCGTTTGACTAGGTCATGAGCGTCTGCTCGGGCCGTCGGCTAATAGAAGCCTGTACGGAAAGCCTTACTCACAAGGGACCGAGCTGCAGCGTGGTGGCCACCGAGTCCGGCATGAATTTCGGCCAATAGACTCCGCCCTTCCTCTTCGGAGATACACCTTTGAAGGACTCCTGTAGTACTTTTCTTGTATAGCTCTCCCTCGTGGACTTTATAGGCTTTAGACCGCCGCACTATGCAGCGCGCCTCGTTGTGGTCCTCGGGGAGTTCCTGCCTGGTAAGGTAGGCTAGGAATGGTTCTGTCCACGGGGCGATGACCGCCATTATTTCGTGGGCTGACTATGTAATTTTGGTGGCAGGGCCACCGATTATGTCTGATTGTTCGGCGCCGGGTTGTGCGGTTAGGTCCGGGCTGTTGTCCGAAGGTTCCCCCTCCCATGTCACGGATGGTTTGAATAATCTTTCTAAGAAGATGTTGGGGGGGGGACCGCATCTCGTTTTGCTTCGATGCATGCCAGGACATCCGCTGCCTGATTATTCGTTGCGTCACGGTTGTTAATAATATCGTTGAGCGGTACTTCCGAGGCTACTGTTATAGAACACTCTTGAAAGTAGTGTCGTAGCTTTCGGGATGCCATGAACACCGCGTATGCAATCTTTTGGTAATGTGGGTATCGTGATTTGCACGGTGTGAGGACAGTGGACATGTAGTAGACTGGCCTTTGAAGGGGCAGTTTGTGTCCGTCCGATGCTCGTTCGACGACGAGCACTGCACTGACAACTTGATGGGTTGCGGCAATGTATAATAGCATGGGTTCGCCGGTATTCGGCGCGGCCAGGACGGGGTTTGTTGCCAGGATGGCCTTTATTTCCTCGAGTCCGGCCATGGCAGCGTCCGTCCACTCGAAGTGTTCGGTGCGCCTTAGGAGGCGGTAAAGGGGCAGTGCCTTTTCTCCCAAACGGGAGATGAAGCGGCTTAAGGCCGCCACGCATCCGGTAAGTTTCTGTATTTGCTTTAGATCTTTTGGATCATCCAGTTGTGACAGGGCTCGGATTTTGGCTGGATTTGCTTCAATTCCTCTACCGGATACTATGAAGCCCAGGAGCTTTCCGGCCGGGACCCCGAAGACACATTTTTCCGGATTGAGCTTGATGTCGTATTCTCGTAAATTGTTGAATGTGAGTCTCAGGTCGTCCACTAGGGTTTCGACGTGTCTTGATTTAACGACCACATCGTCTACGTATGCCTCCACTGTTTTGCCGATCTGGTTTGTCAGACATGTTTGAATCATGCGCTGATATGTTGCGCCGGCGTTTTTGAGCCCAAAGGGCATTGTGTTGAAGCAAAATGGGCCGTATGGCATGATGAATGCTGTTGTAGCTTGGTCGGACTCTGCCATCTTTATTTGATGGTAGCCGGAGTATGCGTCGAGGAAACACAGGGAACCGTGTCCGGCGGTGGCGTCGATGATTTGATCAATTCGAGGGAGGGGAAAGGGATCCTTTGGGCAGGCCTTATTAAGGTCTTTGAAGTCAACACACAGGCGCCAGGATTTGTCCTTATTTGGTACCATTACCAGGTTTGCTAGCCAGTCCGGGTGTTTTATATCTTTAATAAATCCGGCTTCCAATAGCTTGGCTAGCTCTTCTCCCATAGCCTGTCTCTTTGGCTCGGAAAAACGCCGGAGAGCTTGTTTGACAGGTTTGAATCCTTTCTGGATATTTAAACTGTGCTCGGCCAGCCTGCGTGGGATTCTTGGCATGTCTGAAGGGTGCCAAGCGAAAATGTCCCAGTTCTCTTGTAGGAACGCGTGCAGTGCGGCATCTACATCAGGGTTTAGTCTTGCCCCGATGGAGGCTGTTTTATTAGGGTCCGTTGGGTGGACTTGGAATTTGACTATTTCGTCCGCTGGTTTGAAGGATGTGGATTTAGATCTTTTGTCGAGTATCACATCATCCTTATTCACTGTGGATCGCAGCGTCGTCAGTTCTTCGGCTGCGAGGGCTTCAGATAGTGCCTCGAGGGCCAATGCGGCTGTCTTGTTTTCAGCGCGGAGCGCAATGTCCGGATCACTAGCGAGAGTGATGATCCCGTTCGGCCCAGGCATCTTAAGCTTCATGTACCCGTAATGGGGTATAGCTTGGAAGACTGTGAATGCCTCTCGTCCTAATATGGCGTGATATCTGCTTTTGAACGGGGCCACGTGGAACATGATTTGTTCGGACCTATAATTATCCGGAGTGCCGAATACCACATCAAGTGTGATTCTTCCTGTGCAGCGCGCTTCCTGACTGGGGATTATACCTCTAAAAGTTGTGCTGCTTCGCTCAACGCGGTTCCAGTCTATTTCCATCTTTTGAAGGGTTTCCTCGTAGATGAGGTTCAATCCGCTGCCTCCGTCCATGAGTACCTTTGCGAGGCGACAACCGTCCACTATGGGACTGAGGACCAGTGCGGCCGGTGCTCTGGCTGTTCGGAATTTAGGTTCGTCGCTCGCATTGAAGGTGATGGCGGTGTTGCTCCAAGGATTTATTGTTGCTACTTGGTAAACTTCGGTGAGGCTGCGAAGTGCTCTTTTTCGCATATTGGTCGATGCGAAAGTCTCAGAGATTGTAAGGACGGTACTGAAGTTCTCGGGCTGGTTCTCTTCGACCTCTGGAATTAGGAGATCTTCGCCAATCTTGGCCACCTGCCGGAGTATCCAACATGCCCTGAGGCTGTGCGTTGGTGCGGCGTCCACTGCATTATGAATTTTGCAGGGTCCATCTAGCCACCTTTCTAGTACGGTTCCATGTCCCCTAGAGGGTTTTGATTTTTTGTTTAATCCGGACGTCTTACTGTACTGCGCCCTTTTGGTTCGGACGGGATTGCTATTCAAGGCCGGATAATCCCAAAATTTAACTTCGGTTTTCCAAGCGCTTTCCATCGCACAGTACTTTTGCACAATGGACGCCAAGTCGGCAAAACGTGTGATATTGCGGCGACTTACGGCGTTGAGTATCCCTTTGTCCGTGCAGTTATTGCAGAAGATTGAAATTGCGTCTCCTTCATGGCAGTCCTTTATCCTGTGCATGAGCATGAGGAATCTGGCCCAGTAATGATGTACTGCCTCTTCTGGCCTCTGCCTGACCTGGGAGAGATCGCTTAGGGTTGGGCGAGCGGCACTCATTAAATCTGATGCCTCGCCCGGTTTACTGTTCGGAAGCCGAACAACCTCCGGATTCGGTGATCCGGAGCCTCGGATGTTATCCGGTTTGCCCGATTCTAAGTTCGGGCCTTGGATTGGATCCTCCCCTCTGCGGATATCCGGCGTGGAGGGTTCCGGAATTCGGACGTAGCTAGTCCTTAAGATCAATGAGGGGTCGCCGCATTGTGTCTCCACCACAGCGACGTGGTGGGTGGCTCGGGGGGAGTTGATTTCCCTTAGATCGGGTTTAAGCCCAACCTGGTCGTAATTTGTGGCGACCCCCAATGCAGCGATACGATCCAGGAGCTCGTTTACGGAGGAGAGCTCCACCGGATCGAGCTGTTCGGCAGATGCCGGACTTACGTGGAGATTGTTTTCGATGGCCCGAGAGGTCACCGTCGGCGCAACGGCCGCAGGGGCGGTCATAAGAAAACCACCCAGCCGGAGGGTCTGGGCGATAGCCAAAGCTCCCTTAGTGACGGCGCCGTCTTTAAAGACGGGAAAAGTCATCCTTCCTGATTACGGTGGCACAGAGGAACTCTCAATGAAAGCACCAATGTCGGTGTCAAAACCGGCGGATCTCGGGTAGGGGGTCCCGAACTGTGCGTCAAGGTCGGATGGTAACAGGAGACAAGGGACACTTTGTTTTACCCAGGTTCGGGCCCTCTCGGTGGAGGTAAAACCCTACTCCTGCTAGATTAATATTGATGATATGGGTAGTATAAGAGTAGATCTACCACGAGATCAAGGAGGCTAAACCCTAGAAGCTAGCCTATGGTTTGATTGTGTATGAGGATGATTCTGTCCTACAGACTACAACCCTCCGGTTTATATAGACACCGGATAGGGTTAGGGTTACACAGAGTCGGTTACATTGGTAGGAGATCTTGAATATTCGCACGCCTAGCTTGCCTTCTACGCCAAGGAAAGAACCTTCCGGACACGGGACGAAGTCTTCAATCTTCTATCTTCATAGTCCTGGAGTCCGGCGGGAGGTGTAGTCCGGCTATCCGAACACCCCCTAATCCAGGACTCCCTCAGAGACAGTTGGGTACACCTTCTATCACAGATCCAAAGGCAAGACATTCGTTGCTGAGAATGGATACTTTCTAGAGAAGGAGTTTCTCTCGAAAGAAGTGAGTGGGAGAAAAGTAGAAAACTTGATAAGGTAATTGTACCTTCTCCCTTATTGGAAAGTAGTTCATCACAGAAATCTGTTCTTGTGACTACTACACCAATTAGTGAGGAAGCTAATGATGATGATCATATAACTTCAGATCAAGTTACTACCGAATCTCGTAGGTAAACCAGAGTGAGATCCGCACCAGAGTGGTACGATAATCCTATTCTGAAAGTCATGTTACTAGACCATGACAAACTTGCGAACTATGAAGAAGCGATGGTGAGCCCAGATTCCGCGAAATGGTTTGAGGCCATGAAATCTGAGATGGGATCCATGTATGAGAACAAAGTATGGACTTTGATTGACTTGTCCAATGATCGGCGAGCCATTGAGATTAAATGGATCTTCAAGAGGAAGACAGACGCTGATAGTAGTGTTACTATCTACAAAGCTAGAATTGTCGCAAAAGGTTTTCGACAAGTTCAAGGTGTTGACTACGATGAGAGTTTCTCACTCGTATATATGCTTAAGTCTGTCCGAATCATGTTAGCAATTGCCGTATTTTATGAAATCTGGCAAATGGATAAACAAAACTGCATTCCTTAATGGATTTATTAAAGAAAAGTTGTATATGATGCAACCAGAAGGTTTTGTCAATCCTAAAGGTGTTAACAAAATATGCAAGCTCCAGCGATCCATCTATGGACTGGTGCAAGCATCTCGGAGTTGGAATATACACTTTGATAAGTTGATCAAAGCATATAGTTTTATACAGACTTGCGGTGAAGCCTGTATTTACAAGAAAGTGAGTGGGAGCACTACAACATTTCTGATAAGTATATGTGAATGACATATTGTTGATCGGAAATAATGTAGAATTATTCTGCAAAGCATAAAGGAGTGTTTGAAAGGAGTTTTTCAAAGAAAAACCTCGATGAAGCTGCTTACATATTGAGCATCAAGATCTATAGAGATAGATCAAGACGCTTGATAAGTTTTTTCAATGAGTACATACCTTGAGAAGATTTTGAAGTAAGTTCAAAATGGAACAGTCAAAGAAAGAGTTCTTGCCTGTGTTACAAGGTGTGAAATTGAGTAAGACTCAAAGCCTGACCATGGCAGAAGATAGAAAGAGAATGAAAGTCATTCCCTATGCCTCAGCCATAGGTTCTATAAAGTATGCCATGCTGTGTACCAGATCTATTGCATACCCTACCACTGAGTTTGGCAAGGGAGTACAATAGTGATCTAGGAGTAGATCACTGGACAGCGGTCAAAATTATCCTTAGTGGAATAAGGATATGTTTCTCGATTATGGAAGTTACAAAAGGTTCGTCGTAAAGGGTTACGTCAATGCAAGTTTTGACACCGATCTGGATGACTCTAAGTCTCGATCTAGATACATATTGAAAGTGGGAGCAATTAGCTAGAGTAGCTCCGTGCAGAGCATTGTTGACATAGAAATTTGCAAAATACAGACGGATCTGAATGTGGCAGACCCGTTGACTAAATTTCTCTCACAAGCAAAACATGATCACACCTTAGTACTCTCTGGGTGTTAATCACATAGCGATGTGAACTAGATTACTGACTCTAGTAAACCCTTTGGGTGTTGATCACATATCGATGTGAACTATGGGTGTTAATCACATGGTGATGTGAACTATTAAATCACATGGCGATGTGAACTAGATTATTGACTCTAGTGCAAGTGGGAGACTGAAGGAAATATGCCCTAGAGGTAATAATAAAGTTATTATTTATTTCCTTATTTCATGATAAATGTTTATTATTCATGTTAGAATTGTATTAACCGGAAACATAATACATGTGTGAATACATAGACAAACAGAGTGTCACTAGTATGCCTCTACTTGACTAGCTCGTTGATCAAAGATGGTTAAGTTTCCTAGCCATAGACATGAGTTGTCATTTGATTAACGGGATCACATCATTAGGAGAATGATGTGATTGACTTGACCCATTCCGTTAGCTTAGCACTCGATCGTTTAGTATGTTGCTATTGCTTTCTTCATGACTTATACATGTTCCTATGACTATGAGATTATGCAACTCCCGTTTACCGGAGGAACACTTTGTGTGCTACCAAACGTCACAACGTAACTGGGTGATTATAAAGGTGCTCTACAGGTGTCTCTGAAGGTACTTGTTGGGTTGGCGTATTTCGAGATTAGGATTTGTCACTCCGAATGTCAGAGAGGTATCTCTGGGCCCTCTCGGTAATGCACATCACTTAAGCCTTGCAAGCATTGCAACTAATGAGTTAGTTACGGGGTGATGTATTACAGAACGAGTAAAGAGACTTGCCGGTAACGAGATTGAACTAGGTATTGAGATACCGATGATCGAATCTCGGGCAAGTAACATACCGATGACAAAGGGAACAACGTATGTTGTTATGCGGCCTGACCGATAAAGATCTTCGTAGAATATGTAGGAGCCAATATGAGCATCCAGGTTCCGCTATTTGTTATTGACCGGAGACATGTCTCGGTCATGTCTACATTGTTCTCGAACCGTAGGGTCCGCACGCTTAAGGTTTCGATGACAGTTATATTATGAGTTTATGAGTTTTGATGTACCGAAGGAGTTTGGAGTCCCGGATGAGATCAGGGACATGACGAGGAGTCTCGAAATGGTCGAGATGTAAAGATCGATATATTGGACGACTATATTCGGACATCGGAAAGGTTCCGACTGATTCGGGTATTTTTCGAAGTACCGGAGAGTTACGGGAATTCGCCGGGGAGTATATGGGCCTTATTGGGCCATACGGGAATAGAGGAGAGAGGCCAAAAGGAAGGAGGCCTGCGCCCCCCCTCTGGTCCGAATTGGACAAGGGGCGCAGCCCCGTTTTCCTTCTTCCTCTCCCCCTTTTCCCCTTCTCCTACTCCAACAAGGAAGGTGGGAGTAGGACTCCCCTTGGCGCGCCCCCTCCTAGGCCGGCTGCCCCTCCCCCTTGCTCCTTTATATACGGGGGCAGGGGGGCACCCCATGACACAGAAGTTGATCTTCGTGATCGTTCCTTAGCCGTGTGCGGTGCCCCCCTCCACCATATTCCACCTCGGTCATATCATAGCGGTGCTTAGGCGAAGCCCTGCGACGGTTGAACATCAAGATCGTCACCACGCCGTCGTGCTGACGGAACTCATCTCCGACGCTTTGCTGGATCGAAGCCCGGAGAGCGTCATCGAGCTGAACGTGTGCCAAGAACTCGGAGGTGTCGGAGTAATGGTGCTTGGATCGGTTGGACCGGGAAGATGTACGACTACTTCCTCTACGTTGCGTCAACGCTTCCGTTTCGGTCTACGAGGGTACGTAGACAACACTCTCCCCTCTCATTGCTATGCATCACCATGATCTTGCGTGTGCGTAGATTTTTTTTGAAATTACTACGTTCCCTAACACAAACGACATCCACCCTGCTACCCCAGGCTGCCGACCCAGAAGCTCTCCCTCGATCGAAGAAGAAGAAGCAGAAGAAGAACTCCAAAACAAGCAAGCATCACTCTCACGTCATATCATCGCATTACCTGTACCTGCAACTGTTGTTGTAGTAATCTGTGAGCCATGCAGACTTAATTAGCAATCTATTATCATGGGTATCAAGACTAGCAAAGCTTAATAGGTATGGAATGGATAAGTGGTGAGGTTGCAGTAAGCACTAAGCATTTATATGGTGGCTGACTTACGACTACAAGAGTAAGAAGAGTAAACTATGCATATCGGTTGCAAACTAGTAATGATCAAGAAGTGATCCTGTACTACATATGAGTCAAACATAACCCCACTGCGTTCTCTTTCCGAACTCCCTCGAAAAGAGACGGTCACGGTTACGCATGCAGTTGGTGTATTTTAATTCGGGTTTAGTGTCAAGTTCTCTATAACTGGATATTATAATTTCCAAGTTGCCACATAACCGCTAACACGACTTCTAAAAAGATTTAACCCTGCAGGGGTGCTCCAAGTGGTCCATTATGAATTACCACGCGCATCCGATGGAACATCCTCACACCATGATAACACGATGCTTATGATAAGGAATCCCGAAGGACAATCCACTCAGCAAAGGCAAAACTAAACCAGCACGACCTCCCGGTGTGTCGACGATCCTGATAGGAGCCGCACATATCTCATTCTCAGGACATGATCGGTTGGGACATCCTATGAGCAAAACCAAACCTCGAGTTTTCCCGCGGTGGCCTGATAACCCACAAGTATAGGGGATCGCAACAGTTTTCAATAAGTAAGAGTGTCGAACCCAACGAGGAGCTAAAGGTAGAACAAATATTCCCTCAAGTTCTATCGACCACCGATACAACTCTACGCACGCTTAGCGTTCGCTTTACCGAAAACAAGTATGAAACTAGAAGTACTTTGTAGGTGTTTTTGGTTAAGCTTGCAAGAAAGTAAAAAAGCACGAGAATAAAACTAGGGGCTGTTTAGATGAAGACACGACTAAATTAGTTTTAGTAGAGAGCTTTTGTCAACAAGAAAGTTATTTGTCCCTAGGCAATTGATAACTAGACCGGTAATCATTATTGCAATTTTATTTGAGGGAGAGGCATAAGCTAACATACTTTCTCTACTTGGATCATATGCACTTATGATTGGAACTCTAGCAAGCATCCGCAACTACTAAAGATTCATTAAGGTAAAACCCAACCATAGCATTAAAGTATCAAGTCCCCTTTATCCCATACGCAAACAACCTACTTACTCGGGTCTGTGCTTCTGTCACTCACGCCACCCACCATAAGCAAATCATAAGCATATTGCAAACCCTACAGCGGGGATCCCTCATGCTTGCGCGACACGGAGAGCACCATAGGCCAGCACCAATAATAAAACATACAACTCAAACCAATCACGATCATCAAATAGCCATTAGGACAAAACAGATCTACTCAAACATCATAGGATAGCCATACATCATTGGGAAATAATATATAGCATTGAGCACCATGTTTAAGTAGAGAATACAACGGGTAAGAGAGAGGTTACACCACTGCATAGAGGGGGGAAGAGTTGGTGATGATGGCAGTGAAGTTGTTGGTGAAGATGACGGTGATGATGATGGCCCCCGGCAGCGCTCCGGCGCCACCGGAAGCAAGGGGGAGAGGGACCCCCTTCTTATTCTTCTTCCTTGACCTCCTCCCTAGATGGGAGAAGGGTTTCCCCTCTGGTCCTTGGCTCCCATGGCGTGGGAGGGGCGAGAGTCCCTCCGAGATTGGATCTATCTCTCTGTCTCTCTCTGGTTCTGCATTCTGTTTTCTGGCCCTTCACCGTTTTTTAAATATCCGGAGATCCGTAACTCCGATTGGGGTGAATCTTTTGCTCAGATATTTCTCATAAAATTATCTTTCTTGCGGCAAAAGAAGAGCATCAACCGCCTTACGGGGTGGCCACGAGGGTCAGGGGCGCGCCTGACACCCTGGGGCATGCCCCTACCTCGTGCCCCCCTCGGACACCGTCTCGCGATGATTCCACTTGCCAAAAATTATAAATATTCCAAAAAAAATCTCCGTCCGTTTTTATCCCGTTTGGACTCCGTTTGATATGGATATTCTGCGAAACCAAAAACATGCAACAGACAGGAACTGACACTGGGCACTGGATCAATATGTTAGTCCAAAAAATAGTATAAAAAGTTGCCAAAAAGTATATGGAAGTTGTAGAATATTGGCATGGAACAATCAAAAATTATAGATACGACGGAGACGTATCAGCATCCCCAAGCTTAATTCCTGCTCGTCCTCGAGTAGGTAAATGATAAAAAAGATAATTTTTGATGTGGAATGCTACCTAGCATAATCTTAATCATATGTCTAATCATGGCATGAATATTAAGAGACGAGTGATTCAAAGCAATAGTCTATCCTTTGACATTAAGACAATAATACTTCAAGCATACTAATAAAACAATCATGTATTTTCAAAATAACATGGCCAAAGAAAGTTATCCCTACAAAATCATATAGTCTGGCTATGCTCCATTTTCTCCACACAAAATATTCAAATCATGCACAACCCCGATGACAAGCCAAGCAATTGTTTCATACTTTTGACGTTCTCAAACCTTTTCAACTTTCACGCAATACATGAGCGTGAGCCATGGACATAGCACTATAGGTGGAATAGAATATGATGGTGGAGGTTGTGTGGAGAAGACAAAAAGGAGAAAGTCTCACATCAACTAGGCGTATCAACGGGCTATGGAGATGCCCATTAATAGATATCAATGTGAGGAGTAGGGATTGCCATGCAACAGATGCACTAGAGCTATAAGTATATGAAAGCTCAAACTAAAACTAAGTGGGTGTGCATCCAACTTGAAGACCTAGGGCATCTGAGGAAGCCCGTCGTTGGAATATACAAGCCAAGTTCTATAATGAAAATTCCCACTAGTATATGAAAGTGATAACTCAAGAGACTCTCTATATGAAGAACATGGTGCTACTCTGAAGCACAAGTGTGGTAAAAGGATAGTAACATTGCCCCTTCTCTCTTTTTCTCTCATTTTTTTATTTTCTCTCTTTTTTTTATTTTTTGGTGGGCTTCTTTGGCCTATTTTTTTTATTTGGGCTTCTTTGGCCTCTTTTATTTTTTGTAAAGTCCGGAGTCTCATCCCGACTTATGGGGGAGTCATAGTCTCCATCATCCTTTCCTCACTGGGGCAATGTCCTAATAATGATGATCATCACACTTTTATTTACTTACAACTCAATATTACAACTCGATACTAGAACAAAGATATGACTCTATATGAATGCCTCCGGCGGTGTACCGGGATGTGCAAAGATCTAGCATAGCAATGACATCAGAAAACGGACAAGCCATGAAAACATCATGCTAGCTATCTTACGATCATGCAAAGCAATATGACAATGAATGCTCAAGTCATGTATATGATGATGATGGAAGTTGCATGGCAATATATCTCGGAATGGCTATGGAAGTGCCATGATAGGTAGGTATGGTGGCTGTTTTGAGGAAGATATAACGAGGCTTATGTGTGACAGAGCGTATCGTATCACGGGGTTTGGATGCACCGGCGAAGTTTGCACCAACTCTCGAGGTGAGAAAGGGCAATGCACGGTACCGAAGAGGCTAGCAATGATGGAAGGGTGAGAGTGCGTATAATCCATGGCCTCAACATTAGTCATAAAGAACTCACATACTTATTGCAAAAATCTATTAGTTATCAAAACAAAGTACTATGCGCATGCTCCTAGGGGGATAGATTGGTAGGAAAAGACCATCGCTCGTCCCCGACCGCCACTCATAAGGAAGACAATCAATAAATAAATCATGCTCCGACTTCATCACATAACGGTTCACCATACGTGCATGCTACGGGAATCACAAACTTCAACACAAGTACTTCTACAATCCAAAACCACCCACTAGCATGACTCTAATATCACCATCTTTATATCGCAAAACTATTGCAAGGAATCAAACATATCATATTCAATGATCTACAAGTCTATGTAGGATTTTATGACTAACCATGTGAATGAACAGTTCCTGTCATCTCTCTAAATAGATTTAAGTGAAGCAAGAGAGTTTAATTCTTTCTACAAAATATATGCCTGTGCTCTAACAAATATAAGTGAAGCAAAAGAGCATTCTAAAAATGGCAGTTGTCTATGTAAAGAGGAAACAGGCAATCCAAACTTCAAATGATATAAGTGAAGCACATGAAGCATTCTATAAAGGAACCAAGGACCATCTCATACCAGCATGGTGCATAAAAGAAAAATAAAAACCTAAATGCAAAAGACACTCCAAGACTTGCACATATCGCATGAACGAAACGAATCTGAAAACATACCGATATTTGTTGAAGAAAGAGGGGATGCCTCCCTAGCATCCCCAAGCTTTGACGCTTGAGTCTCCTTGAATATTTACTTGGGGTGCCTCGGGCATCCCCAAGCTTGAGCTCTTGCCTCTCTTCCTTCTTCTCACATCGAGACCTTCTCGATCTTCGAACTTCATCCACACAAAACTTCAATAGAAAACTCGGTAAGATCCGTTAGTATAATAAAGCAAATCACTACTATAAGTATTGTTGCAAACCAATTCATATTTTGGTTTTTCATTGTGTCTACTGTAGTATAACTTTTTCATGGCTTAGTCCACTGATATAAATTGATAGTTTCATCAAAACAAGTAAACTATGCATCAAAAACAGAATCTGTCTAAAACACAACAGCCTGTAGTAATCTGAACATTCACCATACTTCTGATACTTTACAAATTCTGCCAAAATTGGGAAAAATAAACAATTTGTACAGCAAGACAGTTCAAAAAGAATCAGAACCATTTGACGTTCCAGTAAAAAATTAAAATTCATGCACTACAGCCAAAGTTTCTGTCCTGCACCGCACAAACCAACAAGCATCGTAAACATCCTAAAGGCAAACCTTGGCACATTATTTTTATAACATAATGGAATTGTACAAGGGGATAATTATTTTTATTGAAAAGTTTTTGTAATCAAGATTCACAAAGTTGCCGTGAGCATGAACAAAGTTCAAGGCTAGCTCCCACTTCAACAATGCTTGTCTCTCTCACTTTCGCTTTTCTTTTTAAAAAAGCTTTGGGTTCCCCTCTTTATTTTTGTTGTTTTTAAACTATATGAAAGCACTCAACAGAAATAAATGACTCTCTAAAACTTTCGGGTTGTCTCCCTGGCAGCGCTTTCTTTAAAGCCATTAAGCTAGGCATAAAGTGCTCAAGTAGTGAATCCACCTGGATCCCAAGGTATATCAAAGCCAATTTTAATTAGCAATGATTTGTAATTTAGTAGTGAGCACAAAGCAACATATATCAATCAGTGACGAAGTCTAACTCTCTTCCTATGCATCGGCATGTCATAAAAGAACAATTCATGCACACATAGTAAAGGCCAATGCATAGTATAAACAACTTCTTGCAATTTTTTTGTATGGAAACATAGAGAGGTGGAGATATAGTTCCTCTCTCATAATAATTGCAAGTAGGAGCAGCAAGCACATGCATATTATATCCATCAAAATCATCATGTGCAACGGTAAAAGGCAACCGATCAATATAATCCTTAATAAGTGCAAACTTCTCCAATATAGTGTAGTCAGGAGAATTCAAAAAGGTAATAGGACTATCATGCGTGGGTGCAATAGCAACAATTTCATTCATAACATAAGGAACTATAGCAAGTTCATCTCCATAAGCATAATTCATATTGGCATCTTGGCCACAAGCATAGCAAGCATAATCAAAAAGGGATATTTCAAAAGAATCATAGGGATCATAACAGTCTAGCAATCATCCTTCGGTAAGCACGAAGAGGAATTAAACAATGTATGAGTTGAAGAGTTACTCTCATTAGAAGGTGGTCATGGGTGATCAATCCTCTCTTCCTCCTTTTGTTCTTCGCTCTCCTCATCATCTTTTTCATCCAATGAGCTCACAGTTTCATCAACTTCTTCTTCCATAGACTCCTGCAAAATATTAGTCTCTTCTTGGACAGCGGAGTACTCCTCAATATATTGTTTAACATAAGCATTAGAAGCACAATTATCATAGCAA
Organism: Aegilops umbellulata; assembly: GCA_032464435.1. Classification (NCBI taxonomy): domain Eukaryota; kingdom Viridiplantae; phylum Streptophyta; class Magnoliopsida; order Poales; family Poaceae; genus Aegilops; species Aegilops umbellulata. Next base: position 2,688,984 of record CP136057.1, on the reverse strand, counting down.
TATTCAAGTATGGCAAAATTTTCAGATTTGTAAAAAGTAGCATCATACTTTTCAATCAGAGAAGCAATTTCAAAAGCACCCTTAAAAGCAACACATTCTTCAATTTGTTGAACATCATAGTAATTATAAACACCCTTAGCATACGAAGATACGATTCCATTATCACTAAACTCACATTGATAGGGAAGGTGTTTCTTAGGGTTTTCAGAACAACAAGTAAAATCATATATTTCACATAAATTCCAAGCATAGCATTGCAAACGATGAATTTGATCCACTAAACGTTTCCCTTTTTCAGATATACGGTGTCGCACATAACAAGCATGCTCATCTAAAGATTTGCCCTCAACTAAGCTAGTTGGGGTTTCAGCACGAGCACATATGGATCGAAGATGATCCAAGTAATAAGCTTCAGCAGTGTGATAGATTTTGAGTGGTTCTTCAACCATTGGTTCAGTAGGTACAACTGATTTTTTTTGGTATTTTGCGTTTCCTACCCATAACTAAAGATAGAAAACAACTAAGAACAGCAAATAAAAATTACTTAGTGATAAAGCAAACAAGCACACACAAGAATATTCACCCCACGCTATTGCTCCCCGGCAACGGCGCCAGAAAAAGGTCTTGATAACCCACAAGTATAGGGGATCACAACAGTTTTCGATAAGTAAGAGTGTCGAACCCAACGAGGAGCTAAAGGTAGAACAAATATTCCCTCAAGTTCTATCGACCACCGATACAACTCTACGCACGCTTATCGTTCGCTTTACCGGAAACAAGTATAAAACTAGAAGTACTTTGTAGGTGTTTTTTGGTAAGCTTGCAAGAAAGTAAAAAGCATGAGAATAAAACTAGGGGCTATTTAGATGAAGACACGACTAAATTAGATTTAGTAGAGAGCTTTTGTCAACAAGAAACTTATTTGTCCCTAGGCAATTGATAACTAGACCGGTAATCATTATTGCAATTTTATTTGAGGGAGAGGCATAAGCTAACATACTTTCTCTACTTGGATCATATGCACTTATGATTGGAACTCTAGCAAGCATCCGCAACTACTAAAGATTCATTAAGGTAAAACCCAACCATAGCATTAAAGTATCAAGTCCCCTTTATCCCATACGCAAACAACCTACTTACTCAGTTCTGTGCTTCTGTCACTCACGCCACCCACCATAAGCAAATCATAAGCATATTGCAAACCCTACAGCGGGGATCCCTCACGCTTGCGCGACACGGAGAGCACCATAGGGCAGCACCAATAATAAAACATACAACTCAAACCAATCACGATCATCAAATATCCATTAGGACAAAACAAATCTACTCAAACATCATAGGATAGCCATACATCATTGGGAAATAATATATAGCGCTGACCATCATGTTTAAGTAGAGATTAAAACGGGTAAGAGAGAGGTTACACCGCTTCATAGAGGGGGGAAGAGTTGGTGATGATGGCGGTGAAGTTGTTGGTGAAGATGACGGTGATGATGATGGCCCCCGGCAGTGCTCCGGCGCCACCAGAAGCAAGGGGGAGAGGGCCCCCCTTCTTCTTCTTCTTCCTTGACCTCCTCCCTAGATGGGAGAAGGGTTCCCCCTCTTGTGACACTCCAAAAATTTCATTTGGGTTTTTGCAAAATTCTTGCTGGATTTTCCTTTGAGATTTGAGGCTCTCAGAAGCAATCCTCTTAAAAATCCTTTTCTTTGACTAGGGTTTGTTATTTCTGTTTTCTCCATCAAACTTTGGGTTTGACCTTCTTAAAACTCCTTCTCTATTGTTTCCCTTCTCAAATTTTTTTTGGAGTTTAATCTTTTCTTTTTAAGAAAAACTCCATGAAAGATTTGGGATCTTCATTCTATTGAAAACCACTTCAAAACCTCCTCTCCTCTTTGTTATCCATCTAAGATCCCTGTCCCAACTCATCCAAGCAAATTTTGGATTTTATTTTGATTGTTTCTTCTCTCAAATATTTTTCTATCAATTATTTTGGGCCAAATAGTTTTTCAAAGCAAGTACCCCGTTTCAGTTGAGATTTGAACTCAAAACAACTCTACTGGCTAGTCCTTTGCACCCACAACCCAGAACCATCTTGATCCACTCATCTTCTGTTCAATTTTTTCAAATTTCACTCCCTGCAAGTTTGGACCAGATTTGCCAAATTTGGTGAAATTCATATCTACACTTCTCCAAAATTCTACCAAAAATCAGGCAGCCTACTGGAGCAATGAGAAGCCACTCCACCAAAAATCAGCCCAAGGAAAAATCCCTACATGCCTGGATCATTCTGTCGAACACCTTGCATGCACTGTTTCTATCACTTTCAGTCAAATTCAGATTCAGTGTCGATCTTCGTCAGTTAAGATTAGTCACATGGTCACAGTGCCCTTGGCACGTTGCTCGCCGCCTGGCTTGCTTGTCCGGAGCCCCGCACGCGTGCTTGGCGCCTTCCTGGCGTCGGTGGCGCCCTGGCCCGCCTGCACCGGCGTGTCCCGCGGCGACAGAACCACCGTAACGGCCGACAGGGAGCAGAACGGCGGCTCAACGCCGTTCGGCGCCGCCCAATCCTCCTGGTGGCTCCGCGTGGCCAACTCCCCGCCAGCGCACGCATGCAGCACCGTCGCTGTGGCGCGACACGCACAGAGTGTGCACTCTGCTGCCGACGTGCCCGCGCTGCTCCGTTCCGTCGAGTTCCCCCAAGACTTCGAGTCCCAGCTTGTTTAGCACCAAAACGGACCCAATGGACCTTCACGACGGCGCTCAACGCCTAAACCACCCGACCAATGCTCTGCATCACCGTAATCCCTCGCCGGACTTATCCCGTTCACGGAAACCGCCTCGGGCCGGCTATTTATAGCGCCCCCGAGCCCGCTCTCACTCCCGCTCGGCTCCACCACCTCACCACACCCGGCCTAGCCACTGGAGGGGCCTCGAGGAGCCCTTCTTCCTCGGCTCCGGCCACCTCCGTCCGCCTCGGGCTCCAGCTCAATTCACTGCGGTGAGATCATCCCCGGTGCCCAAACTCCGTCAAGCACCACCTCTAGCTACCAGTACTCTAACCCCCTCGTCAATTTGATCATTGCAGCCCTCTCCGGCAAGGTCCACGACCACCCGAACCGCCGTCCGCCGGAGCAAGGGCCACCGTCGACACAGTGCTCGCCGGCGACCACCACCACCACCACCCGACGCGGAATGGCACCCTGAGCACGGAGGTACCCTCCGATCTCCCCACCTCGCCGTGGATCGCCGCCGGCGACCACCGCGGCTCTCGGGCGCCAGCGAGCCCCGACCCGCCTCTTTTAAATTTTAAACCTGACGGATGGGACCCGCCTGTCAGCCTCTCTGTCTTTTCTAATCGAATCGTTTTCTGAAAACGTCTTTTGCCAGAATACGCTTTCCCTCTGGGCCGGCGTAGTTTCTATCGAAACGTTTTCTGTTTTTATAATAAAAACCCTGGGAAGTTTCTGTTTCATTACAGATAGGTCCCTGGACAAAAACCTTTATAACTTTTTATCAGAAGCATATTTTTGATTGATTCTTTTTCTGTCCTCTTCAAAATTTTGTCTAGTTTTTATCAGATTTATTTGAAAAATATTTGAAATACTTTTTCTGCATCTCTCGGTATTCACGTTAGCGCGTATGTTTTCTCTGTACCGTAGATACCGACGGAGGTGACGGGGCCGCGAACTTCACCGAGCTAGGCTCTGACTACTCTGAACCAGGCAAGCATGTTCGAACTTTTGATATGATGAGTGTCTTGGCATGTTTGCATATAGATAGTTTCATGGCATGTGTGAAGCATACCGATGAACCGTTCATTATGCATTGTTGGAGCAAGTAAGCCCGATGATTTCACACGTCGTTGGACGTGAGTATGCAAGGCCATGTGTTGGCATGAAGATGGGTAAGATGGCAGTGTTGTAGCATGCCAGTCTTAGGCCATGCAAGTTATCTTCAGTACCAACCCATATCGGTTGGGTTCAAATCCATTTCCTTTCCCTGTACTACCACATGTTTCCCGAAAAGGGATATGGTTTAGTAAGATGCAAACCGCTTTCTGGGTACACACCAAAAAGGAGAGGCCGGGATGCTGGTTCCATGGCCCTGGATTAAAGCCAGGCATCCGGTCAGGGGGCATGGGTGTTTCCGGTTGGGACCGAGAGGGGGGCACCCCTTAGAGCGCGCGTATATAAATTTGATCCCATGCTATTCGAGATTGTGATCTCCCCGTCTCAATAGTTTTTCTTGGACGATGTTGAGGGTGATTCCTGGCATCGAAGAGTTGGATGGGTGTGTACTGGATTGCTGTGTTTTCTTCTGAAATACCGTAACGAAACTAGTCCTAGTGACTACGGAAATCCGTCGACTGTGGGAAATTTTTGTACAAACTCTGCAGAGCTCTATATCCTTAAATCATCTTATCTATTTCCAAGTTCCCTGCTAACAGTCATGTGCCAGTTTGGTGACAGATTACCCGGTGGGACACATGGGCACTAAGACCGGTTAAATGTTTATCCTTGTGGATGTACTAACCCGTTTATTTCCATGAGCGGAATATATTTATGATGAATATATTATTTCCTTATCAGTCAAAAGCCCTTTATGTGGTGTCGCTCAGACGCCCGACTGTGGCATTTCTTTTAAAGCCCTTTATGTGGTGTCGCTCAGACGCCCGACTGTGGCATTTCTTTTAAAGCCCTTTATGTGGTGTCGCTCAGACGCCCGACTGTGGCATTTCTTTTAAAGCCCTTTATGTGGTGTCGCTCAAACGCCCGACTGTGGCATTTCTTTTAAAGCCCTTTATGTGGTGTCGCTCAGACGCCCGACTGTGGCATTTCTTTTAAAGCCCTTTATGTGGTGTCGCTCAGACGCCCGATTGTGGCATTATTATTCCGCATTTTCCGCTCGAGGAGTCTTTTAGACACTCGTTTGGCACTAGTATTATTATTCCGCATTTTCCGCTCGAGGAGTCTTTCAGACACTCGTTTGGCACCAGTATTATTATTCCGCATTTTCCGCTCGAGGAGTCTTTCAGACACTCGTTTGGCACTAGTATTATTATTCTGCGTTTTCCGCTCGAGGAGTCCTTCAGACACTCGTTTGGCACCCAGCATTATCACCTCTATGTCTGATCGTACTAATTAACTCATCCATGTATTTCATGTTGGCATTTGTTATATCTTACGTCCGAACTGTCTTGCGAGTATTTTCAAAGTACTCACTGGCTTGTTGATTTGGCCAGATGCTGACGAAGGTGATCTCATGGATGAAGAGTTCGATAGCGAATACGACGCCTAGAGGAGTCCCAGTCAGTCTCGTGCAACCCTGGAGTTGGTCACTGTTTCATATCCGCTTCCGCTACCCTAATAAATTCATCGAGCTTCACCTCGACGCTCGGTGGGATGTTAGTTTGAGAATCCCATATCCACTCCCCACTGTGTTACTCCACCTCTACCATATTTGCGAGTCAGTAGTATGCCACCACTAATCGCCTTTATGTATAATTATTGGCACGCTTGTAATAAATTGTTGAGCATCGTCAGCTCAACCCTGTAATATATTTATGCTACTGGCTTATTGTATCAAAAGTTTGTCTGCCAGTGAGGAGGTTTTATCTCAAACTGGATTCTAAAGATTGGTTTCTCAATAAATATTTTTATTGGAAAACCGGTCGTGACAAGCTTGGTATCAGAGCCAGGCTGACTGTAGGAAGCCACTAGGTGCGATCGCTAATCGGTTATGAGCATGATAGAGCTTATTCATGTTTTTGCAATAGTAGTCATTTTTCTGACAGTCAGCATATATTTATGATCTGACCATTCAGGATTTTTGCCTACTTTTGTAGATGGCCGACCGCAGCTGCGAGTCTCAGACCTTCGCCAACGTGCCCGATGGGTTCGTCAAGCTTCTCTCCTTCGTCGTTCAGGTCGCGATGGGGCCGTCTGTGCGCCCAGTCGTCACTCTCTGTCAGCACAGAGTCAACGACAGTCTGACTATGCACCAGGCCGCGGTGCAGTTCAAGGAAGGGCGTGGTGAGCTACGCCGCTTCCGGTTCTTGGGGAGAGCCATGCATTCGGAGAAGCATGCCATCCAGATGGCAGCCCGCGAGGCGATAGCTCATCTCAGGGATGCCCTTCCCGCGATGAAGGCTCGTCGCTACCGATATCTTCCATGCCATGTGCCCTACACCTGTCACTACGCATTCTCCCGCCCCAGAGGAGAACGAGACGAGGCTTTTGAGATGCTTATTGAGTACCTCCGGGCCTTGGAGGCAGCCTTCGACAACTTGGTGGATGACTTTGTGGCCGCCCGCATGGACTCAGTCCACGGTTGCGCCGCCAACAGGAGGGAGCTCCTACCCACCGCACCGCCACTGACTTTTGTCTCGTCCTTTGCATCCCATGCTCCTGCTCGTCGCCTGCCTACCACCGAGGAGTTCAACCAGGTCATTGCGCCCACTCCAGCGCGCACTGCACCGCCACTCGCGCCGACTCCAATCCGCGTCATTCCGCCCCTGGCACCCGCTCCATCTACTCGGCGCAGCACTACTCGTATGGAGCCTATTAGCGAGGAAGAAGTCGAGTCCCCGGCTTCGCTACGCCTCACCCTTGGCAGGGCCAAGGACGTCATCAACATCTCCGACTGAGTACGCTTAGCCGCCATGCGTTGCATCGCCATGTAAGATATTGTGAGAAGTAGCTTGTTTGCGCATCATGTAGGATCTGGAGAAGTGCACTAGCCTAAATAACATGTCAGGGTTATGTACGCATGTCCTGAGTGGTGTATTGTATAATTATCGCCGCGTGTAAGATGCGTAATGATGTAGTCCTTCTCTATGCGCAAATCGATTTGTTTTCCCTTGAGTAATCTTGGCTTTAAAATTTTTTTGTCAACCTTGTGCATTATGGGTTTTATCTTTGCAACCCTTCCATTTTTCTTATGGGTTTTGCAAATACATCCCCAGAGTGAAAAATGTCTCGTCCTTGGACTCGCTCCATGCCAACTCCACCAGAGGAAAATTATGGCAATCAACCGGGCAACAATTTTGCACCAGGGCAGTCAAGTCAACCCTGTAATACTCAATTAGGCAATAATTTTGCCCGAGGTCAGACAAGTCAACAGGACAGTGAAACGACACTTTCCCAAATGTGCCGCCTTTATGAACAGAGTCAGCAACAACATCGGGAAATGATGAACCAAGTCATTAACATGGGAAATCACCATGGGCACTATCCGCAGCATTCCAAGTTATCTGAGCTACAGAAGACACGTCCCTCAACATTTTCTCATACTGACAAGCCACTTGAGGCCGAAGACTGGCTTCGCGATATGGAGAGAAAGTTAATTATTGCAAAATGCTCAGACCCAGAAAAGGTACTGTACGCACCGCATTATCTCACGGGAGCAGCCGCATCCTGGTGGGAAAATTTTCTGCACATGCATCCCAACGAAAATGATATAACCTGGGATGATTTCAAAGAAGGTTTCCGTGGCGCGCATATTCCTAAGAGTATTATGAAAATCAAGAAAAGAGAGTTCGATGACCTCAAGGAAAGGAACATGACAGTGTCAGATTACAACAGCCAATTTACTCTGTTATCCCGCTACGCCAACGAAGAGCGTATGACTGAAAGCAAGAAAATGGAGAAGTTCCTTGACGGCCTAGCGCCCGCGCTTAAATGCCAACTGGTCATACACACTTTCCCAGATTTTAAGACGCTGGTGGATAAAGCTATTACTCTGGAAAATGAAAGACGCAGTTTGGAAGATATCCGCAAGCGAAAAAGGGACCAGACTAACCATGCTCGCAATCACCGAAGTAAGACCGATTTTCAGAAGGGTGGGACGCACAAATCATCATCCAATGTCTCACGCCCAACAAAGAATTTTCATGCTAGGGACAAGGAGTTCACATATCACCCAGGTGTTACTTGTTACGCCTGTGGAGAAGAAGGACACTATGCCAAGCAGTGTCCCAAGCCAAGAAGCTCAGCACCAAAGCCGAACAACGGCAACAATAATTCAGCGCCCAAGCGAAACAACTTCAATCCCAGCAATAACCACAGGAAAGGTCATCTGAACCACGTGACCAAAGAGGAGGCACAAAATGCTCCGGATATCGTACTCGGTACGTTCCCTGTCAACACAATACCTGCAATGGTTTTGTTTGATTCTGGAGCTTCTCACTCTTTTATTTCGAAAAGTTTTGCTTTGCAAAATAATTTTTCGATGCTTCCTTTGGAGAAATCCATGATCATCAAGTCCCCTGGAATTCAGCAAGTTACTCAGAATTACTGTCAGGATGTGATTATTGAGTTCAAAGGATTGAAGTTTCACGCCAATCTCATTGTGTTGGAAAATAAAGGACTAGATGTCATCCTAGGGATGGACTGGTTAACCACCAACAAAGGTTTCATTGATTGTTTCAATCGGACCGTGATTCTCATACACCACCATGGTAAGACAATAAGAGTATCCGCCAAAGAAAGAGAAATGCCCAGACAACCAAGACTGAACAAGGTGGACATTTCTGAATTAAACAAGGATCCAGTAGTACGTGAATTTCCAGACGTATTTCCCGAAGAGCTACCAGGCATGCCACCCGACCGAGAGATAGAATTCAGCATTGAGCTAGCACCAGGAACCACCCCCATATACAAGAAACCATACAGAATGGCACCATCCGAGTTAGTTGAACTGAAGAAACAAATAAAGGAATTGCTTGACAAGGGATACATTCGAGCCAGTTCCTCACCATGGGGATCACCAATTTTGTTTGCCAAAAAGAAAGATGGAACACTGCGATTGTGTATTGACTACCGAGCACTCAACATGGTCACGATCAAGAACAAATACCCGATGCCAAGAATAAATGATTTATTCGATCAACTCGCTAAGGCCAAGGTATTCTCAAAAATCGACCTAAGGTCAGGATACCATCAATTAAAGGTACGAACAGAAAATATCCCCAAGACAGCCTTCACCTCCAGATATGGACTGTATGAGTTCACAGTAATGCCTTTTGGATTAACAAATGCCCCTGCATATTTTGTTCACCTCATGAACAAAGTATTTATGAGGTTTATGGACAAGTTCGTTGTGGTATTCATCGACGATATTTTAGTATACTCCAAAACACCAGAAGAACACGCTGAACATCTCAGAATTGTACTAGGAGAACTCAGGAAACACCAATTGTACGCCAAGTTCAGCAAGTGTGAATTTTGGTTAAGGCAAGTAGGCTTTCTAGGCCACGTGCTAACCCAAGACGGGATCGCCGTGGACCCAGAGAAAGTCAAAGCCGTACTTGGCTGGAAGTCACCAACCAGCGTAACGGACATACGGAGTTTCTTGGGAATGGCAGGATATTACCGCAGATTTATTGAAGGATTCTCCACCATAGCTAAGCCAATGACGCAGTTGCTCAAGAAAGATAAGAAATTTGAATGGACAGAAGCCTGTGAGAAAAGTTTCCAAGAGCTAAAACGGAAATTAACAACAGCACCAGTATTGATTGTGCCAGACATATGCAAGAATTTTGAAGTATATTGTGACGCGTCCAGGAAGGGACTCGGATGCGTATTAATGCAAGAAGGCAAGGTTGTCGCATACGCTTCAAGGCAACTTCGCAAGCATGAGGAAAACTATCCCACTCATGACTTAGAAATGGCAGCAGTTATTCATGCACTCAAGCAATGGAGGCATTTCCTACTTGGAAATCGATGTGAGATATATACGGACCACAAAAGTCTCAAATATATTTTCACACAGCCAGAACTGAATTTAAGGCAACGACGCTGGTTGGAGCTAGTAAAGGATTATGATGTCGGAATCCACTATCATCCTGGAAAAGCAAATGTAGTAGCTGATGCTCTTAGTCGGAACCCCAGCGCCGACAACAACAGTCTGGCCAACTTAAGACCCGAATTCCAACGGGAATTTGCCAGACTCAACTTATTGATGGTAGCAGAAGGCACCATAACAAACTTGGAGATTCAACCCAACCTTGTGAAAAGAATCAAAGAAGCCCAGCCGGGTCACCCCAGCATTGAAGGCATCAAAAGAAAGGTGAGTATGGGCAAGGCCTCGGAATTCATCATAGACGAAGAAGGGACACTATGGTACGGAAACAGACTCTGCGTGCCAGACATAGAAGACCTCAAACGGCAAATTCTAGCTGAAGCCCACACCGCTCCATATTCGATCCACCCTGGAGGAACCAAGATGTATAAGGATATCCAAGAAGGATTTTGGTGGCACGGTATGAAAAGGGACATAGCCACCTTCATTGCATGCTGCGACTCTTGTCAACGTATAAAGGCCGAACATCAGAGACCAGCCGGACTACTGCAACCAAGTAAAATACCTGAGTGGAAATGGGATGAAATAAGGATGGATTTCATTGTCGGACTACCTCGATCACGACACGGGAATGATGCCATATGGGTTATCACCGACAGATTGACTAAGGTGGCACATTTCATTCCAGTAAAGACGACCCACACCACTCAGAAGCTTGCCAAGATATATCTCTCTCGCATAGTTTGTCTGCACGGTGTCCCGAAGACTATAATATCTGACAAAGGAACACAGTTCGTCTCGAGATTCTGGGAGCAGTTGCAACAGGCTCTAGGAACTCAACTAGCCTTCAGTACGGCATACCACCCCCAGACAGATGGACAAACAGAACGGGTAAACCAGATTTTAGAGGACATGCTAAGAGCATGTGTCCTCACCTATGGAGCCAGTTGGGAAGACAGCCTACCATACGCCGAGTTCGCGTACAACAACAGCCATCAGGCCAGCCTGCAAATGGCACCATTTGAAGCCTTGTATGGACGAAGATGTCGTACCCCGTTAAATTGGTCAGAGACCGGAGACAGCCGTATCTTCGGCCCAGACATGCTCAAGGAAGCCGAGGAAAAGGTCCAGCTAATCATAGATCGACTCAAAACCGCCCAAAGCCGACAAAAGAGTTATTACGATCAGAAACATCGTGGGGTCAACTTCGAACCCGGTGAATTCGTGTACCTACGAGTGTCACCTATGAGGGGGTTGCAACGATTCAAGATTAAAGGAAAGCTAGCGCCAAGATTCATCGGACCATTCTGTATAACGGCACGAAAAGGCACATTAGCATATCAGCTAGACCTACCTGAGGAACTGTCAGATATCCACGACGTGTTCCACGTATCGCAATTGAGGAAATACGTGAGCAATCCAGAGAAACAAGTATCTCATGAGAACATAGACGTGCAGCCAGACCTCACTTATCGGGAACACCCAGTAAAGATATTAGAGGAGTCTGAAAGGAGGACCCGACAGAAAACCGTCAAAATTTTCAAAGTTCAGTGGAGTAATCACACCGAAAGTGAAGCAACATGGGAAAGAGAGGATTTTCTTCGAACAGAGCATCCACACTTATTTAAGGATCAACTGAAATCTCGGGGACGAGATTTTTCCTAAGGGGGTAGGTGTTGTGACACTCCAAAAATTTCATTTGGGTTTTTGCAAAATTCTTGCTGGATTTTCCTTTGAGATTTGAGGCTCTCAGAAGCAATCCTCTTAAAAATCCTTTTCTTTGACTAGGGTTTGTTATTTCTGTTTTCTCCATCAAACTTTGGGTTTGACCTTCTTAAAACTCCTTCTCTATTGTTTCCCTTCTCAAATTTTATTTTTTTTGGAGTTTAATCTTTTCTTTTTAAGAAAAACTCCATGAAAGATTTGGGATCTTCATTCTATTGAAAACCACTCCAAAACCTCCTCTCCTCTTTGTTATCCATCTAAGATCCCTGTCCCAACTCATCCAAGCAAATTTTGGGTTTTATTTTGATTGTTTCTTCTCTCAAATATTTTTCTATCAATTATTTTGGGCCAAATAGTTTTTCAAAGCAAGTACCCCTTTTCAGTTGAGATTTGAACTCAAAACAACTCTACTGGCTAGTCCTTTGCACCCACAACCCAGAACCATCTTGATCCACTCATCTTCTGTTCAATTTTTTCAAATTTCACTCCCTGCAAGTTTGGACCAGATTTGCCAAATTTGGTGAAATTCATATCTACACTTCTCCAAAAATTCTACCAAAAATCAGGCAGCCTACTGGAGCAATGAGAAGCCACTCCACCAAAAATCAGCCCAAGGAAAAATCCCTACATGCCTGGATCATTCTGTCGAACACCTTGCATGCACTGTTTCTATCACTTTCAGTCAAATTCAGATTCAGTGTCGATCTTCGTCAGTTAAGATCAGTCACATGGTCACAGTGCCCTTGGCACGTTGCTCGCCGCCTGGCTTGCTTGTCCGGAGCCCCGCACGCGTGCTTGGCGCCTTCCTGGCGTCGGTGGCGCCCTGGCCCGCCTGCACCGGCGTGTCCCGCGGCGACAGAACCACCGTAACGGCCGACAGGGAGCAGAACGGCGGCTCAACGCCGTTCGGCGCCGCCCAATCCTCCTGGTGGCTCCGCGTGGCCAACTCCCCGCCAGCGCACGCATGCAGCACCGTCGCCGTGGCGCGACACGCACAGAGCATGCACTCTGCCGCCGACGTGCCCGCGCTGCTCCGTTCCGTCGAGTTCCCCCAAGACTTCGAGTCCTAGCTTGTTTAGCACCAAAACGGACCCAATGGACCTTCATGACGGCGCTCAACGCCTAAACCACCCGACCAATGCTCTGCATCACCGTAATCCCTCGCCGGACTTATCCCGTTCACGGCAACCGCCTCGGGCCGGCTATTTATAGCGCCCCCGAGCCCGCTCTCACTCCCGCTCGGCTCCACCACCTCACCACACCCGGCCTAGCCACTGGAGGGGCCTCGAGGAGCCCTTCTTCCTCGGCTCCGGCCACCTCCGTCCGCCTCGGGCTCCAGCTCAATTCACTGCGGTGAGATCATCCCCGGTGCCCAAACTCCGTCAAGCACCACCTCTAGCTACCAGTACTCTAACCCCCTCGTCAATTTGATCATTGCAGCCCTCTCCGGCAAGGTCCACGACCACCCGAACCGCCGTCCGCCGGAGCAAGGGCCACCGTCGACACAGTGCTCGCCGGCGACCACCACCACCACCACCCGACGCGGAATGGCACCCTGAGCACGGAGGTACCCTCCGATCTCCCCACCTCGCCGTGGATCGCCGCCGGCGACCACCGCGGCTCTCGGGCGCCAGCGAGCCCCGACCCGCCTCTTTTAAATTTTAAACCTGACGGATGGGACCCGCCTGTCAGCCTCTCTGTCTTTTCTAATCGAATCGTTTTCTGAAAACGTCTTTTGCCAGAATACGCTTTCCCTCTGGGCCGGCGTAGTTTCTATCGAAACGTTTTCTGTTTTTATAATAAAAACCCTGGGAAGTTTCTGTTTCATTACAGATAGGTCCCTGGACAAAAACCTTTATAACTTTTTATCAGAAGCATATTTTTGATTGATTCTTTTTCTGTCCTCTTCAAAATTTTGTCTAGTTTTTATCAGATTTATTTGAAAAATATTTGAAATACTTTTTCTGCATCTCTCGGTATTCACGTTAGCGCGTATGTTTTCTCTGTACCGTAGATACCGACGGAGGTGACGGGGCCGCGAACTTCACCGAGCTAGGCTCCGACTACTCTGAACCAGGCAAGCATGTTCGAACTTTTGATATGATGAGTGTCTTGGCATGTTTGCATATAGATAGTTTCATGGCATGTGTGAAGCATACCGATGAACCATTCATTATGCATTGTTGGAGCAAGTAAGCCCGATGATTTCACACGTCGTTGGACGTGAGTATGCAAGGCCATGTGTTGGCATGAAGATGGGTAAGATGGCAGTGTTGTAGCATGCCAGTCTTAGGCCATGCAAGTTATCTTCAGTACCAACCCATATCGGTTGGGTTCAAATCCATTTCCTTTCCCTGTACTACCACATGTTTCCCGAAAAGGGATATGGTTTAGTAAGATGCAAACCGCTTTCTGGGTACACACCAAAAAGGAGAGGCCGGGATGCTGGTTCCATGGCCCTGGATTAAAGCCAGGCATCCGGTCAGGGGGCATGGGTGTTTCCGGTTGGGACCTAGAGGGGGGCAACTTAGAGCGCGCGTATATAAATTTGATCCCATGCTATTCGAGATTGTGATCTCCCCGTCTCAATAGTTTTTCTTGGACGATGTTGAGGGTGATTCCTGGCATCGAAGAGTTGGATGGGTGTGTACTGGATTGCTGTGTTTTCTTCTGAAATACCGTAACGAAGCTAGTCCTAGTGACTACGGAAATCCGTCGACTATGGGAAATTTTTGTACAAACTCTGCAGAGCTCTATATCCTTAAATCATCTTATTTATTTCCAAGTTCCCTGCTAACAGTCATGTGCCAGTTTGGTGACAGATTACCCGGTGGGACACATGGGCACTAAGACCGGTTAAATGTTTATCCTTGTGGATGTACTAACCCGTTTATTTCCATGAGCGGAATATATTTATGATGAATATATTATTTCCTTATCAGTCAAAAGCCCTTTATGTGGTGTCGCTCAGACGCCCGACTGTGGCATTTCTTTTAAAGCCCTTTATGTGGTGTCGCTCAGACGCCCGACTGTGGCATTTCTTTTAAAGCCCTTTATGTGGTGTCGCTCAGACGCCCGACTGTGGCATTTCTTTTAAACCCTTTATGTGGTGTCGCTCAGACGCCCGACTGTGGCATTTCTTTTAAAGCCCTTTATGTGGTGTCGCTCAGACGCCCGACTGTGGCATTTCTTTTAAAGCCCTTTATGTGGTGTCGCTCAGACGCCCGATTGTGGCATTATTATTCCACATTTTCCGCTCGAGGAGTCTTTCAGACACTCGTTTGGCACCGGTATTATTATTCCGCATTTTCCGCTCGAGGAGTCTTTCAGACACTCGTTTGGCACCAGTATTATTATTCCGCATTTTTCGCTCGGGGAGTCTTTCAGACACTCGTTTGGCACTAGTATTATTATTTTGCGTTTTCCACTCGAGGAGTCTTTCAGACACTCGTTTGGCACCCAGCATTATCACCTCTATGTCTGATCGTACTAATTAACTCATCCATGTATTTCATGTTGGCATTTGTTATATCTTACGTCCGAACTGTCTTGCGAGTATTTTCAAAGTACTCACTGGCTTGTTGATTTGGCCAGATGCTGACGAAGGTGATCTCATGGATGAAGAGTTCGATAGCGAATCCGACGCCTAGAGGAGTCCCAGTCAGTCTCGTGCAACCCTGGAGTTTGTCACTGTTTCATATCCGCTTCCGCTACCCTAATAAATTCATCGAGCTTCACCTTGACGCTCGGTGGGATGTTAGTTTGAGAATCCCATATCCACTCCCCACTGTGTTACTCCACCTCTACCATATTTGCGAGTCAGTAGTATGCCACCACTAATCGCCTTTATGTATAATTATTGGCACGCTTGTAATAAATTGTTGAGCATCGTCAGCTCAACCCTGTAATATATTTATGCTACTGGCTTATTGTATCAAAAGTTTGTCTGCCAGTGAGGAGGTTTTATCTCAAACTGGATTCTAAAGATTGGTTTCTCAATAAATATTTTTATTGGAAAACCGGTCGTGACACCTCTGGTCCTTGGCTCCCATGGCGTTGGAGGGGCGAGAGCCCCTCCGAGATTGGATCTATCTCTCTGTCTCTCTCTGGTTCTGCGTTCTGTTTTCTGGCCCTTCACCGTTTTTTAAATAACCAGAGATCTGTAACTCCGATTGGGGTAAATCTTTTGCTCAGATCTTTCTCATAAAATTATCTTTCTTGCGGCAAAAGAAGAGCGTCAACCGCCTTACGGGGTGGCCACGAGAGTCAGGGGCGCGCCTGACACCCTGGGGCGCGCCCCCTACCTCGTGCCCCCCTCGGACACCGTCTCGCGATGATTCCACTTCCCAAAAATCATAAATATTCCAAAAAAAATCTCTGCCCATTTTTATCCCGTTTGGACTCCGTTTGATATGGATATTCTACGAAACCAAAAACATGCAACAGACAGGAACTGGCACTGGGCACTGGATCAATATGTTAGTCCCAAAAATAGTATAAAAAGTTGCCAAAAAGTATATGGAAGTTGTAGAATATTGGCATGGAACAATAAAAAATTATAGATACGACGGAGACGTATCATGGCCCGCAGTCTACCCTTTTTGGACCAACACCATCGGCACTAGTCCACCTGTATATATCATGTTGAATTAAGAATCGTCGAGTAGCACTAACTCACTATGCTAATTATTTATTTATCAGTATTGTTATGTTGGCAAATTTTAAAACCAAGTTTGGCCTGGCTGGAGGAGTTTTAGCCTAAGATAATGGTGAGGGGGCATAATACCCAACATGTGTTAGGAGAGCTCATCAAGGAACATAACACTGACATGATGGAAACTAGGGCAACAAGAGTGGAACAAAACACCAGGCAAAAGGCTGAGCCTTTCACCCTTTACCAAGTATATAGATGCATTAATAATTAAATAAGAGATATTGTGATATCCCATGAAATCCATGTCCCAACATGGAACAACCTGCACTGCACCTGCAACTAGCAAAGCTATAAGAGGGGCTGAGCAAACCGGTAACATAGCCAAACAACGGTTCACTGGGATGTTGGAGGGTTAGAGGCTTATCATGGCAGTTTGGGAGGCTTGACAAACAAGTGGTAGTTAGTGCGACATAGCGATAGCATCGAGACAACTAGCAAAGCAAAGATAATAGTGATATCCAAGGTAATAGTCATCTTGTCTGAAATCCCTCTCGGAAGAAGATTGAGTCCATAAAGTAGTCGATCCAACGCAGTCGAATGAATCATCACAATCGCAATGAAACCGGGAACTATCAAGAAGAAGCACAACCAGAAAGAAGCAAGCAACACGGTAAACAAACAAGCATAATCATGACATGATGCACAATCAAGTATGATGCATGACAAGATCAAATGCTGTTACTCATGGCAAAATATGATGCATGGAAGAACCCCACATCAAAGCAAGTTTAAATGACACCGGAAACAACACATAACAATTCCGGAAAGTCCCCATATGCAAATTTCGAATTTGGTACTGTTCTGAATTAAACACAATGTTAAAGTTGTTAGAAAGCACCAAATTACCATGCATGTCTTCGCACCAAATTAGAACTCATTTCTAGACGATCATATAGAATAATGGTGGAGCTTCTTAATTTGGGAGATACGCAATCAGGGAGTAGCATATCTGGTAGGTAGGAAGATACATTGTTGTCTATGTAGTAGGAAAAAAATAGCCAATAGAAACAATGACTTTGTTAATCAGGCAACTATGTTAAGTAAACAAAAATCCTCTTTTATCCATTAGGCAGGAAGATAGGTTGTTGAATAGTACTGCAAGAGAACCAGGAAATAATGGAAAAAGAAACTGAAATATTGTACTTGCACGGTGTAATTTACAGAAACAGTGAAGCATTTCCATACGTGACGATTTCATGAACCTTTGATGATACTACCAACGTGATTCAACGGAAGCACACAACGGTTATGGCAACTGCGTCGCCTACCTCAAGGTCTTTGATGCGTACACGGCCTTATTGACTCCGCCGTCTCCAACATCCCCGACCACTTCATACACCCTGACCACTATGCCTCCTTCCCATTCGCTCCATCGCCATCGTGGAGATCTCCCTCCCCGTGTCGCTTGTATCGCCTCCCCATGCCGCTTGTATCTAGCATGAGTTGAACGTACAAATAGATCAGAGAAGAGACGGTTGAACACACAAATAGATCAGAGAAGAGACAATCATATTGAGTCAGATGTAAATACCTGTGTTCCTCCTTGATGTAAGGAATGGCTGGCACGGCCTTGCGCCACTCCCGCAACGCGAGTATGCCCTGCCCTAGGGTTCCGCGATGACGGGGGCGGCTGCGTCCCACAACCACACCCTCCCATGGGTCCTGCCCCTGATGTGGGGTTTCGTGATGGCGGCGGCAGTCTCGGAGGCCGTGTCGGTGGAAGAGCAAGACGTTAGCAGCGGCGGATTCTGCGGCGGCGGTGTTCACACCCTAGGAAAAGATCGAGGGAGTAGCTCGATCCAGAGAGGAGTCGAGGGGGCCTCGTTCGTATGATTTTGTTTCGTGGGACAAGGCTTAGTTCCTTGGTTTTTTTGCTACGTGCAAGGGGAAGCCACGTGAACCCTCGCATTGTGTGATGGAGGTGGGGACGAACTAGGGGCAATGCGGGCTACTGTTGGTCGATGGGCAACACTGCCACAACGGTGAGCAGAGGCGGAGGGCGGAAAAAAATTACAGTGTGGCAAAGTCTTAAGGAAAGAATTCTTTTGATGCAACTCGAAAGAGTCAATACACATTACAACCAAAAACCAAATACACTAAAAATGTAGGCATGTTTCAATAGGAAAATAACCTAAAAACATATCGATAATGAAGCTTTCAATGGCGTCTAGAAGACCCAGGCAATGGCAATGCCCTACCTGTTAGGGAACGTAGTAATTTCAAAAAATTTCCTACGCACACGCAAGATCATGGTGATGCATAGAAACGAGAGGGGAGAGTGTTGTCTACGTACCCTCGTAGACCGAAGCGGAAGCGTTGACACAACGTAGAGGAAGTAGTCGTACGTCCTCCTCGCGATCCGACCGATCCCAGCGCCGTTACTCCGGCGCCTCCGAGTTCTTGACACACGTACAACACGATGAAGTTCTCCGGGCTCCGATCCAGCAAAGCTCTCGGGGAAGAGTTTCGTCAGCACGACGGCGTGGTGACGATCTTGATGTGTTACCGACGCAGTGCTTCGCCTAAGCACTGCAACGATATGACCGAGGTGGAATATGGTGGAGGGGGGCACCGCACACGGCTAAGGAACGATCTCAAGGATCAACTTGTGTGTCATGGGGTGCCCCCTGCCCCCGTATATAAAGGATCCAAAGGGGGGGGGGTGCGGCCGGCCCTAGAGGGGCGCGCAGGAGGAGTCCTACTCCTACCGGGAGTAGGACTCCCCTCCCGTTCCTTGTCCAACTAGGAGAGGTGGAGGGAGAGAAGGAAAAGGGGGGGGGGAGCCGCCCCTCCCTCCTTGTCCAATTCGGACTAGGGGGAGAGGGGGCGCGCGCCTGCCCCTGGCAGCCCCTTCCTCTTCTCCACATTAGGCCCATAAGGCCCATTAACCCCCGGGGGGTTCCGGTAACCCCCCGGTGCTCCGGTTTTATCCGATACTTCTCCGGAACCATTCCGATGTCCGAATATAGTCGTCCAATATATCAATCTTTACGTCTCGACCATTTCGAGACTCCTCGTCATGTCCGTGATCACATCCGGGACTCCGAACTCCTTTGGTACATCAAAATGCATAAAGTCATAATAACTGTCATCGTAACCTTAAGCGTGCGGACCCTACGGTTCGAGAATAATGTAGACATGACCGAGACACGTCTCCGGTCAATAACCAATAGCGGGACCTGGATGCCCATATTGGCTCCTACATATTCAGTGAAGATCTTTATCGGTCAGACCGCATAACAACATACGTCGTTCCCTTTGTCATCGGTATGTTACTTGCCCGAGATTCGATCGTCGGTATCCAATACCTAGTTCAATCTCGTTACCGGCAAGTCTCTTTACTCGTTCCGTAATACATCATCCCGCAACCAACTCATTGGTTGCAATGCTTGCAAGGCTTATGTGATGTGCATTACCGAGAAGGCCCTGAGATACCTCTCCGACATTCGGAGTGACAAATCCTAATCTCGAAATACGCCAACCCAACAAATACTTTCGGAGACACCTGTAGAGCACCTTTATAATCACCCAGTTACGTTGTGACGTTTGGTAGCACACAAAGTGTTCCTACGGTAAACGGGAGTTGCATAATCTCATAGTCAAAGGAACATGTATAAGTCATGGATAAAAGCAATAGCAACATACTAAACGATCGGGTGCTAAGCTAATGGAATGGGTCATGTCAATCAGATCGTTCAACTAATGATGTGACCTTGTTAATCAAATGACAACTCCTTTGTCTATGGTTAGGAAACTTAACCATCTTTGATTAACAAGCTAGTCAAGTAGAGGCATACTAGTGACACTCTGTTTGTTTATGTATCCACACATGTATTATGTTTCCGGTTAATACAATTCTAGCATGAATAATAAACTTTTATCATGATATGTAAGGAAATAAATAATAACTTTATTATTGCCTCTAGGGCATATTTCCTTCAGTATCCCACTTGCACTAGAGTCAATAATCTAGATTACACAGTAATGATTCTAACACCCATGGAGTCTTGGTGCTGATCATGTTTTGCTCGTGGAAGAGGCTTAGTCAACGGGTCTGCTACATTCAAATCCGTATGTATCTTGCAAATCTCTATGTCTCCCACCTGGACCAAATCCCGGATGGAATTGAAGCGTCTTTTGATGTGCTTTGTTCTCTTGTGAAATCTGGATTCCTTCGCCAAGGCAATTGCTCCAGTATTGTCACAAAAGATTTTCATTGGACCCGATGCACTAGGTATGACACCTAGATCGGATATGAACTCCTTCATCCAGACTCCTTCATTTGCTGCTTCCGAAGCAGCTATGTACTCCGCTTCACATGTAGATCCCGCCACGACGCTTTGTTTAGAACTGCACCAACTGACAGCTCCACCGTTTAATGTAAATACGTATCCGGTTTGCGATTTCGAATCGTCCGGATCAGTGTCAAAGCTTGCATCAACGTAACCCTTTACGATGAGCTCTTTGTCACCTCCATACACGAGAAACATTTCCTTAGTCCTTTTCAGGTACTTCAGGATATTCTTGACCGCTGTCCAGTGATCCACTCCTGGATTACTTTGGTACCTCCCTGCTAAACTTATAGCAAGGCACACATCAGGTCTGGTACACAGCATTGCATACATGATAGAGCCTATGGCTGAAGCATAGGGAACATCTTTCATCTTCTCTCTATCTTCTGCAGTGGTCGAGCATTGAGTCTTACTCAACTTCACACCTTGTAATACAGGCAAGAACCCTTTCTTCGCTTGATCCATTTTGAACTTCTTCAAAATCTTGTCAAGGTATGTGCTTTGTGAAAGTCCAATTAAGTGCCTTGATCTATCTCTATAGATCTTAATGCCCAATATGTAAGCAGCTTCACCGAGGTCTTTCATTGAAAAACTCTTATTCAAGTATCCCTTTATGCTATCCAGAAATTCTATATCATTTCCAATCAATAATATGTCATCTACATCTAATATCAGAAATGCTACAGAGCTCCCACTCACTTTCTTGTAAATACAGGCTTCTCCAAAAGTCTGTACAAACCCAAATGCTTTGATCACACTATCAAAGAGTTTATTCCAACTCCGAGATGCTTGCACCAGTCCATAAATGGATCGCTGGAGCTTGCATACTTTGTTAGCTCCCTTTGGATCGATAAAACCTTCTGGTTGCATCATATACAACTCTTCTTCCAGAAACCCATTCAGGAATGCAGTCTTTACATCCATTTGCCAAATTTCATAATCATAAAATGCGGCAATTGCTAACATGATTCGGACAGACTTAAGCATCGCTACGGGTGAGAAGGTCTCATCGTAGTCAATCCCTTGAACTTGTCGAAACCCCTTTGCGACAAGTTGAGCTTTGTAGACAGTAACATTACCGTCGGCGTCAGTCTGCTTCTTAAAGATCCACTTGTTCTCTATTGCTTGCCGACCCTCGGGCAAGTCAACCAAAGTCCACACTTTGTTTTCATACATGGATTCCATCTCAGATTTCATGGCTTCCAGCCATTTTGCGGAATCTGGGCTCACCATCGCTTCTTCATAGTTCGTAGGTTCGTCATGATCTAGTAGCATGATTTCCAGAATAGGATTGCCGTACCACTCTGGTGCGGATCTCACTCTGGTTGATCTACGAGGTTCTGTAGTAACTTGATCTAAAGTTTCATGATCATCATCATTAACTTCTTCTCTGATTGGTGTAGACGTCACAGAAACCGGTTCCTGTGATGTACTACTTTCCAATAAGGGAGCAGGTACAGTTACCTCATCAAGTTCTACTTTCCTCCCACTCACTTCTTTCGAGAGAAACTCCTTCTCTAGAAAGGATCCATTTTTAGCAACAAATGTCTTGCCTTCGGATCTGTTATAGAAGGTGTACCCAACTGTTTCCTTTGGGTATCCTATGAAGACACATTTCTCCGATTTGGGTTCGAGCTTATCAGGTTGAAGCTTTTTCACATAAGCATCGCAGCCCCAAACTTTAAGAAACGAAAACTTTGGTTTCTTGCTAAACCATAGTTCATAAGGCGTCGTCTCAACGGACTTTGACGGTGTCCTATTTAACGTGAATACGGCCGTCTCTAGAGCATAACCCCAAAATGATAGCGGTAAATCTGTAAGAGACATCATAGATCGCACCATATCTAGTAAAGTGCGATTCCGACGTTCGGACACACCATTGCGCTGTGGTGTTCCGGGTGGCGTGAGTTGCGAAACTATTCCGCATTGTTTCAAATGTAGACCAAACTCGTAACTCAAATATTCTCCTCCACGATCAGATCGTAGAAACCTTATTTTCTTGTTACGATGATTTTCAACTTCACTCTGAAATTCTTTGAACTTTTCAAATGTTTCAGACTTGTGTTTCATTAAGTAGATATACCCATATCTGCTTAAATCATCTGTGAAGGTGAGAAAATAACGATATCCGCCACGAGCCTCAACATTCATCGGACCACATACATCTGTATGTATGATTTCCAACAAATCTGTTGCTCTCTCCATAGTACCGGAGAACGGTGTTTTAGTCATCTTGCCCATGAGGCACGGTTCGCAAGTGCCAAGTGATTCATAATCAACTGACTCCAAAAGCCCATCAGTATGGAGTTTCTTCATGCGCTTTATACCGATATGACCTAAACGGCAGTGCCACAAATAAGTTGCACTATCATTATCAACTCTGCATCTTTTGGCTTCAACATTATGAATATGTGTATCACTACTATCGAGATTCATAAAAAATAGACCACTCTTCAAGGGTGCATGACCATAAAAGATATTATTCATATAAATAGAACAACCATTATTCTCTGATTTAAATGAATAACCGTCTCGCATCAAACAAGATCCAGATATAATGTTCATGCTCAACGCTGGCACCAAATAACAATTATTTAGGTCCAATACTAATCCCGAAGGTAGATGTAGAGGTAGCGTGCCGACCGCGATCACATCGACTTTGGAACCGTTTCCCACGCGCATCGTCACCTCGTCCTTTGCTAGTGTTCGCTTAATCCGTAGTCCCTGTTTCGAGTTGCAAATATTAGCAACAGAACCAGTATCAAATACCCAGGTGCTACTGCGAGCTCTAGTAAGGTACACATCAATAACATGTATATCACATATACCTTTGTTCACCTTGCCATCCTTCTTGTCCGCCAGATACTTGGGGCAGTTCCGCTTCCAGTGACCAGTCTGCTTGCAGTAGAAGCACTCAGTTTCAGGCTTAGGTCCAGACTTGGGTTTCTTCTCTTGAGCAGCAACTTGTTTGCTGTTCTTCTTGAAGTTCCCCTTCTTCTTCCCTTTGCCCTTCTTCTTGAAACTAGTGGTCTTATTGACCATCAACACTTGATGCTCCTTCTTGATTTCTACCTCCGCAACCTTTAGCATTGCGAAGAGCTCGGGCATAGTCTTATCTATCCCTTGCATATTATAGTTCATCACGAAGCCTTTGTAGCTTGGTGGCAGTGATTGAAGAATTCTGTCAATGACACAATCATCCGGAAGATTAACTCCCAGTTGACTCAAGTGATTGTAATACCCAGACATTCTGAGTATGTGCTCACTGACAGACCCATTCTCTTCCATCTTGCAGCTATAGAACTTATTGGAGACCTCATATCTCTCAATCCGGGCATTCTGTTGGAATATCAACTTCAACTCCTGGAACATCTCATATGCTCCATGGTTCTCAAACCGTCGTTGAAGTCCTGGTTCTAAGCCGTAAAGCATGGCACACTGAACTATCGAGTAGTCATCAGCTTTACTCTGCCAGACGTTCATAACATCTGGTGTTGCTCCAGCAGCAGGCCTGGCACCTAGCGGTGCATCCAGGACGTAACTCTTCTGTGCAGCAATGAGGATAATCCTCAAGTTACGGACCCAGTCCGTGTAATTGCTACCATCATCTTTCAACTTTGCTTTCTCAAGGAACGCATTAAAATTCAACGGAACAACAGCACGAGCCATCTATCTACAATCAACATAAACAAGCAAGATACTATCAGGGACTAAGTTCATGATAAATTTAAGTTCAATTAATCATATTACTTAAGAACTCCCACTTAGATAGACATCCCTCTAATCTTCTAAGTGATCACGTGATCCAAATCAAACTAAACCATAATCGATCATCACGTGAAATGGATTAGTTCTCAATGGTGAACATCATCATGTTGATCATATCTACTATATGATTCACGCTCGACCTTTCGGTCTCCGTGTTCCGAGGCCATATCTGCATATGCTAGGCTCGTCAAGTATAACCTGAGTATTCCGCGTGTGCAAAACTGGCTTGCACCCGTTGTAGATGGACGTAGAGCTTATCACACCCGATCATCACGTGGTGTCTGGGCACGACGAACTTTGGCAATGGTGCATACTCGGGGAGAACACTTCTTGATAATTTAGTGAGAGATCATCTTATAATGCTACCATCAATCAAAGCAAGATAAGATGCATAAAAGATAAACATCACATGCAAATCAATATAAGTGATATGATATGGTCATCATCATCTTGTGCTTCGTGATCTCCATCTCTGCAGCACCATCATGATCACCATCGTCACCGGCGCGACACCTTGATCTCCATCGTAGCATCGTTGTCGTCTCGCCAATCTTATGCTTCTACGACTATCGCTACCGCTTAGTGATAAAGTAAAGCATTACAGGGCGATTGCATTGCATACAATAAAGCGACAACCATACGGCTCCTGCCGGTTGCCGATAACTCGGTTACAAAACATGATCATCTCATACAATAAAATATAGCATCATGTCTTGACCATATCACATCACAACATGCCCTGCAAAAACAAGTTAGACGTCCTCTACTTTGTTTGTTGCAAATTTTACGTGGCTGCTACGGGCTGAAGCAAGAACCAATCTCACCTACGCATCAAAACCACAACGATACTTCGTCAAATAGACTCCGTTTTAACCTTCTCAAGGACCGGGCGTAGCCATACTCGGTTCAACTAAAGTTGGAGAAACTGACACCCGCCAGCCACCTGTGTGCAAAGCACGGCGGTAGAACCAGTCTCGCGTAAGCGTACGCGTAATGTCGGTCCGGGCCGCTTCATCCAATAATACCGCCGAACCAAAGTATGACATGCTGGTAGGCAGTATGACTTGTATCGTCCACAACTCACTTGTGTTCTACTCATGCAAAACATCAAACCATAAAAACCTAGGCTCGGATGCCACTGTTGGGGAACGTAGTAATTTCAAAAAATTTCCTACGCACACGCAAGATCATGGTGATGCATAGCAACGAGAGGGGAGAGTGTTGTCTACGTACCCTCGTAGACCGAAGAGGAAGCGTTGACACAACGTAGAGGAAGTAGTCGTACGTCCTCCTCGCGATCCGACCGATCCCAGCGCCGTTACTCCGGCGCCTCCGAGTTCTTGACACACGTACAACACGATGACGTTCTCCGGGCTCCGATCCAGCAAAGCTCTCGGGGAAGAGTTTCGTCAGCACGACGGCGTGGTGACGATCTTGATGTGTTACCGACGCAGTGCTTCGCCTAAGCACTGCAACGATATGACCGAGGTGGAATATGGTGGAGGGGGGCACCGCACGCGGCTAAGGAACGATCTCAAGGATCAACTTGTGTGTTATGGGGTGCCCCCCTGCCCCCGTATATAAAGGATCCAAAGGGGGGTGCGGCCGGCCCTAGAGGGGCGCGCAGGAGGAGTCCTACTCCTACCGGGAGTAAGACTCCCCTCCCGTTCCTTGTCCAACTAGGAGAGGTGGAGGGAGAGAAGGAAAAGGGGGGGGGGGGCGCCGCCCCTCCCTCCTTGTCCAATTCGGACTAGGGGGAGAGGGGGCGCGCGCCTGCCCCTGGCAGCCCCTTCCTCTTCTCCACATTAGGCCCATAAGGCCCATTAACCCCCGGGGGGTTCCGGTAACCCCCCGGTGCTCCGGTTTTATCCGATACTTCTCCGGAACCATTCCGATGTCCGAATATAGTCGTCCAATATATCAATCTTTACGTCTCGACCATTTCGAGACTCCTCGTCATGTCCGTGATCACATCCGGGACTCCGAACTCCTT
Source organism: Aegilops umbellulata (assembly GCA_032464435.1). NCBI lineage: Eukaryota > Viridiplantae > Streptophyta > Magnoliopsida > Poales > Poaceae > Aegilops > Aegilops umbellulata. The sequence goes on along the minus strand of CP136057.1, from coordinate 2,662,690 downwards.
CGGTACATCAAAATGCATAAACTCATAATAACTGTCATCGTAACCTTAAGCGTGCGGACCCTACGGTTCGAGAATAATGTAGACATGACCGAGACACGTCTCCGGTCAATAACCAATAGCGGGACCTGGATGCCCATATTGGCTCCTACATATTCAGCGAAGATCTTTATCGGTCAGACCGCATAACAACATACGTCGTTCCCTTTGTCATCGGTATGTTACTTGCCCGAGATTCGATCGTCGGTATCCAATACCTAGTTCAATCTCGTTACCGGCAAGTCTCTTTACTCGTTCCGTAATACATCATCCCGCAACCAACTCATTGGTTGCAATGCTTGCAAGGCTTATGTGATGTGCATTACCGAGAAGGCCCTGAGATACCTCTCCGACATTTGGAGTGACAAATCCTAATCTCGAAATACGCCAACCCAACAAATACTTTCGGAGACACCTGTAGAGCACCTTTATAATCACCCAGTTACGTTGTGACGTTTGGTAGCACACAAAGTGTTCCTACGGTAAACGGGAGTTGCATAATCTCATAGTCAAAGGAACATGTATAAGTCATGGATAAAAGCAATAGCAACATACTAAACGATCGGGTGCTAAGCTAATGGAATGTGTCATGTCAATCAGATCATTCAACTAATGATGTGACCTTGTTAATCAAATGACAACTCCTTTGTCTATGGTTAGGAAACTTAACCATCTTTGATTAACAAGCTAGTCAAGTAGAGGCATACTAGTGACACTCTCTTTGTTTATGTATCCATACATGTATTATGTTTCCGGTTAATACAATTCTAGCATGAATAATAAACTTTTATCATGATATGTAAGGAAATAAATAATAACTTTATTATTGCCTCTAGGGCATATTTCCATCACTACCCTCATTCTGAAAATTTTGCTTAATTTTACCAAGATCAATACTTTTGACAATTTCGCGGTTGCTTGGATTCATTGTTGAGCTGCTGCCACTACCAAGCACTTCAAAATACTTTTTCAAATCTGCAATGACAAGATTAATATATCACTAAAATCTGCTTCAATTTCAGGGTCCAAGGTGCTATTCAAAATTACTACAAAATTTCAGAAAAATGAGAAATTACCTCTTCCCCTTTTCTTTGGATTGCTAGTCCCTTCCCCTTTCTTTCCATCTTCTGGCAGGACAGAGGTTGGGCATCTTATTAGCTTGCATGTATAATCATCTAAGGTCTAATTTCTAAATCTGGACAGTACACTACATAGATTTGTTAGTGAGCATGAATGAAAATAAAAAAGCTTTCCACCCTATTGTACAAGGTCACTACATAATTTTTCATCTATTTTATTCAGAATACGCCAACGCCCAACAAAGGTGGGAGAAACTCTCTCTACCATATTCAGTACACTATATATATATTCAGAATACGCCAAATGCCCAGCATCAGAGTCTCTCTAAATATGCAATGGGTCAGATCATAGAGAATTGACAGAAGAAAAATCGCCAATGCCCAACAAAGTTCAGAGTTCGGACCCTGGGGATTAACAGAAAAATCCCCGACTGTGGTCGTTGCCCACTGGAGCTTGCCGCCGCCGCTGGAGCCACCGCCGGAGCCACCGCTTGCCGCCGCCTGCTGCCATCGCTTAGCCGCCGCTGTACCGCAGCCCTCCAAGCCCCCATCCTGCCGCCGCCGTCGGCTGCCCCGTGGCCCTGTCATCGGTCGGCGCACGCCTGGCCAGCCACCGCGCTAGGTTTGTTATGAACACCTCCGAGAGACTGAGCCGGCATATCATCTTGAGATTTACGAAGTCATCGTAGGCGCCTCGTCGTCGACGGGAACGTCTCCTCCCACTGAAAGCGCATCGCCGGAAATCCTGAAATAAATTCAGGAATAATGCGAGCACCAGGATTTGAACCCTGGTGGGTTGGGGATACCATTGTCCACCTAACCAACTCAACCACAGGTTGATTCGCATCGCCGGGAACGTCTCCTCCCACTGAAAGCGCATCGCCGGAAATCTGAAATAAATTCAGGAATAATGCGAGCACCAGGATTTGAACCCTGGTGGGTTGGGGATACCATTGTCCACCTAACCAACTCAACCACAGGTTGATTCGCCAGATACATGCATGGTTATATAAACTATGAAACATGCCCGTGCGTTGCAACGGGAGAAAAAAAATAATCCCTCATACACACCAAGCAACATCATCATATCCCTTGAAAAATTTCATGATGCACACGATAAACAATAATATAACTGGTGTTGCACAAAAACATATATGTGGGATAATTTTTGAAGTATACTCAAGGTGTTTCCAATTTATTAGACAACAAAAATATGTACCTAGCTGTAGTCATCTCTTTACGCCTTTGTTATCGTTCCTCCTCGGTCATGCCAAGCAAATGTTGCATTAGGATGAAAATAGCAAAGTACATTTTAGTACCGAATCATAGCATATGCACAAGAGCGTTATCTTTGTCTTGCTGATATATGTGTTTGCAACCGTAATTCAAGTCAAGACTTAATTTGGTTGCAAACTATTAGACGGCTCCACTGCAAACAATCAATTTGTAAGGACATGCATACGAAATGTTCAGGGGTGCATATCAACAGCGATTTTTTTTAAAGAATATGAACACAATTTCAAACAATATGGTAATCAACCTTATGCCACCGATTTACATCAAGCTCGTATCAGTTGTTTAGTGTACATCATCATATAGGGGTTGGTTATTTTGCACTGTATGAAAATAGAGAGGGTGATTTATGTATCTGTTGTTATCTTTAGCATATGGTAGCTGGTAGGAATCAACATCCCATATGGTGTAAATAATAGGTTTTGTGAGAGCATCAAACTATGATGCATACTAAACACAATTTTAGAAACTACGATGCATTTTTGAAATCTACTCATTTTTTTAAGAAATTTTCATATATAACGTGTTAGATTTGGAGGTACGGTTTAAAAGATATGAATATTAGAAATGCTTGAATCTCAAAAAAAAGTTAAACAAAGAGAGAAGATGGGTGGAACAAGATTCGAACCTGGGTCTCATAGTTGAAAATTTTAGGCTCCAACCAGTCAGTCACGTATGTATAACCATATTATGTGAGGGGATGGCTTCTTATTAATGAGCGGTGTAGCAAAAGAAAAGAAAGAAAAAAGGGCAGTTGGAGAGAGTCGAACCTTGGTCTTCCGAGTAAAAACCGTTGTCTCAATCCAGCAAGATAGGTACGTTAGATGTTGTTACAGAAGGGTGTCACTTTTTATCAACCGAAGCCGAGGTGGATGCAGCCCAACGAAAAGTTTTTTCTAACTTATGAGTGGCATAGTGGGTAATTTGTGGCAACTTCGAGGGTAAATTTAATGATGTACGACAGAAACCCAATTTGCTTTATTATTAGATAGAGATAGAGATATTTTTGCCCATAATCAATGTATGACACCGCTCCGCCAGTCTAGCGGTGAGGGTTCACGCGGAGAAAAGGTAAGTCATAATTCTTTTCATAACTGTTGACTGATTTCTATTTGGAGAAGGAAGGTTCAGATATATGTCGGTTAAGTAGTCAATCGGATTTTCCCTTAAATTTTGTTATTTATTTCCTTAAAATTCATTATTTTATTTTCTAAAGCAAATTGCATTGATGAGAAGAATCGGTTGATTTAGTTAAATTAGGAAAGTTAGACCTGTGATATCTTGTACCTTAGGAAAGTGTTTTGAGGGAAGGCCATTATGGCTAGCTTTATTAACTCAGAGCAAAATTACATCATTCACAAGGCTATTGACGACACATGCAGGTGGTTCGTCGGTCCAACTATCTGACATGTTATTACAAAAACTAAACTTAGCTAGCCCATGAGGTGTGGTATTCGCCGCACGAAAACAATGCTTGAAGGTGACCCTCCCAATTGACGTAACAGTATCCAAACACTCCGCAAAGACTGCTGCCGATGCATCCCACCACTGTGTTTGTCCAGTGCAGAATTGAATGACTTCAAGCGAGTCTGATTCGGCCTCAACCCGATTAAAGCCTAATGAGTTTGTAAATTGAAGGCCATCTCGCATGGCCCTAGCCTCCATAGTTGTAGCATCTGGAGCACAATCATTGTATCTGCATTGAGCAGCTAGAAATTGCCCCTTCTCGTCTCTGATTATAGCGGCCGTTGCTCCTACACCTGCATCTTGATAAAAAGTCAACATTTACTTTAACAAACTTTGGGTCTGGCCTCTTCCATCTATGCTCCGTGTCCTCCCTATTTTGGTTCGACAGTTTGTTATACCCGCCTGTAATTGCCATCACTGAAACGGGCCATTTATTGGGAGGTGGGATTATCTCATTGTGTGTGACTTGCCTACGGATCCACTACAAATACCAGCATCCCACTGCTATGACATCAATACTTCGAATAGTAGGCATGAGGTGAAACGGAGTCCAGAACTATTGATCCCGAGCGATCCACACGATGGGCCGATATGATAGAGTCCAAAACGCCTAATTTCTCCCACAATTGTCTGTCTGGAATGCATTCAAAAAGTAGATGGCACACATCCTCTGCTCCAACGTGACAGACTGGGCATTCTCCACTCACCGAGATGTGTCTGTTAGCGACTATAGACATTAACGGTACACTTCCGTGCAGAATTCTCCAGCAAAATATTTGAACTTTACATGGGACTCGAAGATTCCATAGCATAGACCACACTGCCGGAGTCGTAGAGCTTCCCGGTCTGCCCAGGGCAGTTCCATGGCCCCCATATTTGTGTATCCACTCAATATGATATGCAGTTTTCACAGAAAAGATTCCATTTTTATTCGGATGCCAGGCGACAAAATCATGAAATGCTTGAAGGTGCAAGGGTATTTGCAAGATCCTTCGAACATCCACGGGGTTAAAATTGTCTTGAAGCAATTGCTCATCCCACGTATGGGTAATAGGATTAACTAGTTCAGAAACCTTCGTTAAAATAGACTGATTCCGCGGAGTAATAATCATCCTATTGGGGCTTGAAGGTATCCACGGATCAGCCCAAATGTCAACATTTTCTCCCGTTCCTATTCTCCATATGTATCCACGTTTAAAGCAAGGTAACCCCGCAAGGATACTCTGCCAAGTGAAGGAAGATTCCTTTTTCGGCCCTGCTAGGAGAATGTCACAATTTGGGTAATACTTTGCCTTTAAAATCCTAGCACAAAGCGAGTCCGGGTTCGTTATCAATCTCCAGCATTGTTTCGCCAAGAGAGCAAGGTAAAAAGAATATAAATCTCGAGATCCCATCCCACCTTCACTCTTTGGAAAACATAGCTTCCACCAAAAATACCAATGCATCTTCTTATTATCTTCTTCATCAACCCGCCAGAATTGAGCTATTACATTTGTTGGTTTACAAGGAAAGAGTGAAGAGAAAAATAAACCGTAGAAAAGGGTGGGGGAAGGGGACAAAAAAAAAAATCAGCGAAATAAAATGGTTGAAAGTGGTCGGACGAAAATAAACGGTGAATAATATTGTACCAACTCAGACATTGGAAATAGAGATAATCCAACAATCACTACTACTATTTTGACATACACAAATAAAAAATGTTTTTTTGAAAGAAATCTAGTACTACTATACTACCAATCAATCAATCAATCAGCGTGAAGAGCGTAGGCCATGAGAGCCCGGTCCGGCAACTCATAGATGCAGACCTTGTGGTGGAGCAGGCGGAGGGGTGCCGACGGGGAGTTCTTGCCGATCTTGACGCCCATCAACCAGAGCGCACGCTGCCGTATGGTCGAGTTGTCCTCGCTGATCGCGATGGTCCACGCAATGCAGAACTCGCCGTCGCCGAGGTAGGCCAGGCTGCTGTCCGGGAGCCGCGCGACGGTGGCGATGTTCTCTTGGCTGAAGGACGTCGGCCAGCACGGCCGGGTGTCGTCCCAGGCGTACCGGACGGGCGGAGGTGAGCGCCGGACGTCGCAGGCGCAGAGGCTGGTGGTCCGGGGGCAGAGGCCGAAGCAGAGGCCAGGGGCCAGGTCGGGGGCCAGGAGGCCGCGGCACTGGAACGGCAGCTGCCAGTCGCCCTCCTTGCGCCAACCATCGGCGGCGCGGGCTGTCGTGTCGACGGAGTAGGTGCCCCTGTCCCTGGCCGAGACCCAGAGGCGCTTCCCCGCGGCGAAGCAGGCGGTGAGCAGGCACGCCGGGTTGCCACGTCTACTTCGCATGAGGTCGGGCGGCGGGTCCGGGAGCGCGCGCCAGGCTCCGGCGCCAAGGCCGCCGATCAGGGTCTCGCCGAGTGGCTCAGTTGGCTCGTCCGGGCTGGCGGGATAGTCATAGTGGCGGCGCTTGACCGCGCAGAGCCGGCGACGGCCGATCGGGACGACGAAGCAGCAGCCGACCTTGTCGTGCGCCAGCTCCGGCCCGGCCGAGGTGACGCCGGACGCGGCATCGTGCAGGACGGTGCGGTGCTGGCTGCTGACGCCGACCAGGGTGGCGCCGCCGCCGGCCAGCGCGAAGTCGATGCGCTCGGGCCTGTCGGGAATCGTGGCGAACCGCGTGACGGGAGCCGGGAGGCGCCGCATCTTGGTATCCTGTGACTGGGAGGAGGAGAAGAGACGGTTGACGTTGATCCTGAAGAGGAGGTACCCGCAGTGGCCGTCGTCCACGACGACGGGAAGGACGCGCCTTCGCTGCCCCATGGATCCTCTCCTCCGGATTCGATGGGCAAGTCGCCGACTTTATTTTATTCCTCCCTTCCTCACCACGTTGCTTGATGATGGTGCCGCTGGCAGGGAACGTACGTGCATATATATATAAAAAAATAAATTAGACAGGCAGAGACGACTCGGATACGTATCCAGGTCCTTTCCCCGTTCACTTTTTTTTTACTTTACAACTAATACATTTATATAAAATAATATTCGTCAAATGCGACTTTTTGAAATATCCCTTTCCGTTTTGCACCCTGGCCGCAATATTTTTCGGTTAATCATATACAACAATCATATATGCAACATAGATGACGAGGTCTGGTTTGAAGAATATTTTTGTCTCGCATGTGTGTTGCCTAAAACAAGCGTACGCGTGACTCTTTCTGAATTGTACACTCATTTATATCACAAAAATCATCATACAAGTCACTCGTATATATCGACATAATAAAGCTGAAAAGATAATAGAACGCTAGGGTTTGCAGAAGGTAACAACAGGCAAGATGGTGGAAAGAATTAAGGCGATGCTGGGACTTTTTGTTTCGTTTAGAGTTTCGTGGGTTTGCCGTTGTGCAAATGCCGCCGCTGATAGGTTAGCTAAGGTGGGAATGGGTGATGAGCGCTCGCAGGAGTGGCTATCATCTCCACCAGACTGCATTCTTGAGATTGTATCGGATGAAATTCCCGACTTTTTTTTAATAAATAAAGCGGCGATAGTTAATTTCAAAAAAAAAAAAACAACAGGCAAGAAATAATATTACAAACAAGGTCGAAGAATCCTCTCAGCTTTGATTCCGACGCCCGTCACTGTCTCTGGCACCACCACAATAGCCACCATAGAAAAAAAATGACGGATCACCCTCGGACGCGAGCTTGACGCGACTCCTTCGCTGATATATAACTTTGGGGACCTCCAAGGTAGCCCACCAAAGGCGAAACCATTACCATTTAACGAATCGCACGGGGCAACACTCCAGACACACCATCAAACTCTATTCTTAGCACCACTACCCGACTAAGACGCCGCAGGAGAAAACTATATCTGCTATCCATGAACCACGAACTCAGCACACGATCCACCATCTTCCAGATGCCGCCGATGCATACCACAATCTCTATCCGCTCCTAGACTATCTCCCAAACTCCGCGCCGGTGCTAGAGCAAACGCCGCCGCAATGGCGGAGCCCGATGACACGTGTCCACCATGAGGATGCCGTCGCCGACACACCATCCTTACTTGAACATGATTTTTTTTCAAATCCATCCCCAACCATAGGACCAATCGCCTCTCGGGGTAGGATTTACAGAATCTTTATTCAGTGCCGTCATTACCGATGCCGATGCCACAACGATGAACAACCTAAAAACCTAAGCCACGAGAATTTAAAAATGATCCACACACATGCATCCTGCTACCCTCTCGCCACCGAAGACCGAGGTCGCCACCGGAGTTGAGGTACTCCCGCGTGTACACTCCACGGCCAGGCTCTGTACCATACGTGCACACATGCCTTGGGAACCAAGGACTTGCCCATCCGAATCAATCAATAACCAAACAGAATCGGGATGATATGGCAAGGGTTGATTACTTGACAAAATATACAAGATATTTACTTTTAAAACTTTGGCCTCGATCGATCGTTATATTCGGGCTTCTCTCCTTAGAGTCTTCTTGTTTTCGGTGTGGGAGTCTTCTTGTTTTTGTTTTTTGAGAGATATCTCCTCATAGTTGAGTTAAATAACACTTCCTAAAATCTATGAGAAAACCTAGAGCCCGCACGTACATGCTTCTTTTTTCCAACTAGTCAATGTGTACGTGCAATGCACGTTAATTTGGAAGTATATATAAAGTGCATGCGGATATTATTTGCGTGTTATTATATGATTAGCACAATATTTGGTACGAAATTAACTGCACGCTAAACATGTTGAGCGCTCGATAGTGAAACAGTCTTGGTTGTTAGATTGACATGATTTGATGGCCGAGATTAATTGGATATTCCCCTTTTGGTCTTTTTATATTACTAGTATAGATATAGAGGTATAGATGGCTTCTTTGTTTTGTTTGCGAATCAGTATCATTTGAGCGTACACTCATAAGTGGCGCTTCAATCAAGGAAATCAATCGGGAAAGTTTCAGAACCTTCTTTAACAGGTTTTGGGCTCCCGATAGGGGAAATCGACGCCATCGTCTTCATCAACCATCCTCCATCATCAATTTCATGATGCTCACCGCCGTGCATGAGTAATTCCATCGTAGGCTTGCTGAATGGTGATGGGTTGAATGAGATTTATCATGTAATCGAGTTAGTTTTTTAGGGTTTGATCCCTAGTATCCATTATGTTCTGAGATTGATGTTGCTGCGACTTTGCTATGCTTAATGCTTGTCACTAGGGCCCAAGTGTCATGATTTTAGATCTGAACCTATTATATTTTCATGAATATATTTGTGCTCTTGATCCTATCTTGCAAGTTATAGTCACCTACTACGTGTTATGATCCGGCAACCCCAGAGTGACAATAGTCGGGACACTTCCCGTTGATGACCGTAGTTTGAGGAGTTCATGTATTCACTAAGTGCTAATGCTTTGGCCCGGTTCTCTATTAAAAGGAGGCCTTAATATCCCTTAGTTTCCATTAGGACCCCGCTGCCACGGGAGGGTAGGACAAAAGATGTCATGCAAGTTCTTTTTCATAAGCACGTATGACTATATACAGAATACATTTCTACATTATATTGATAAATTGGAGCTAGTTCTGTGTCACCCTAGGTCATAACTGTTGCATGATGAATGCTATCCAACATAATTATCCATCATTGATTCATTGCCTACGAGCTTTTCACATATTGATCTTTGCTATGTTATTTTGGTGTTGCCATTATTACAATTGCTACGAAACTGCTACTGTTACTTTTGCCACCGTTACCATTACTTCCATACTACTTTTTTACTGAATACTTTGCTGCAGATATTAAGTCTTTCAGGTGTGGTTGAATTGACAACTCAGCTGCTAATACTTGAGAATATTCTTTGGCTCCCCTTGTGTCGAATCAATAAATTTAGGTTGAATACTCTACCCTCGAAAACTGTTGCGGTCCCCTATACTTGTGGGTTATCAAGACCCTTCCTTATTTGGAGTGCGGGAGGAAGGAAGGAGGAGGTGGCGCCCCCATTCCTTTTTTTCCTGGGGAGGGAAAGGCAGGAGGGGCCACCCCTCCCCTTTCCTTCCCCTAGGGCCGGCAAGCCAAGGGAAGGGGCGCACCAGCCCCCCTGTGGGCTGGTCTGTCCCCCCTTTGGCCCATAAGGCCCAGAACCCCTTCCGGTGATCGATGAGTACCCGGTGCACTCCAAAATTATCCCGGTGTCCGAATACTATCGTCCTATATATCAATCTTTACCTCTCAACCATTTCGAGGCTGCTCGTCATGTCTGCGATCTCATCCGGGACTCCGAATAACATTCGGTCACCAAAACATATAACTCATATAACACTATATCGTCAACTAACGTTAAGCATGCGGACCCTACGGGTCCGAGAACTATGTAGACATGACCGAGACACCTCTCCGGTGAATAACCAACAGCGGAACCTGGATGCCCATATTGGCTCCTAAATATTGTACGAAGATCTTTATCGGTAGAACCGTTATGACAACATATGTAATTCCCTTTGTCCATCAGTATGTTATTTGCCCGAGGTTCGATCGTCGGTATCTTCATACCTAATTCAATATCGTTACGGCAAGTCTCTTTACTCGTTCCGTAATACATCATCTTGCAACTAACTCATTAGTCACTTTGCTTGCAAGGCTTCTTATGATGTGTATTACCGAGAGGACCCAGAGATACCTCTCCGATACTCGGAGTGACAAATCATAATCTCAATCTATGCCAACTCAACCAACACCTTTAGAGATACCTATAGAGCATCTTTATAATCACCCAATTACGTTGCGACGTTTGATAGCACACAAGGTATTCCTCCGGTATCCGGGAGTTGCATAATCTCATAGTCGAAGGAATATGTATTTGACATTAAGAAAGCAATAGAAATAAACTGAACGATCAATATGCTAAGCTAACAGATGGGTCTTGTCCATCACATCATTTTTTCTAATGATGTGATCCCGTTATCAAATGATAACTCATGTCTATGGTTAGGAAACCTTAACCATCTTTGATCAACGAGCTAGTCTAGTAGAGGCTCACTAGGGACACAGTATTTGTTATGTATCCACACATGTATTTAAGTTTCTGGTCAATACAATTGTAGCATGAATAATAAACCCTTATCATGATTTAGGAAATATAGTAATAACCAATTTATTATTGCCCCTAGGGCATATTTCCATCAAATACTTCCAACACAAAAAGAGACACTGATTGGGGAGTTCTCTCTAGAGGAAGTTAAGACAACATCTTTCCAGATGGCTCATAATAAATCTCCTGGACCAGATGGTTTTATTGCTGAATTCTATCAACATTTTTGGGAGCTGATTAAAAATGATCTTAAACAAGTGTTTGATGACTTATATAACGGGGACCTGGACATCAAAAGATTGAACTATGGAATTATTACCCTGGTGCGAAAGACTAAGGAAGCTAATCAGATACAAAAATTTAGACCTATATGCATGAATGTAAGTTTTAAAATCTTTACAAAGGTCCTAATGAACAGACTTAATATAGTGGCTGATTCTATAATCTTTCCAGTGCAACCTGCTTTGATTAAAGGGAGATACATAATGGAGGGGGTTCTGGTGTTACATGAAGCATTAAATAGTGTTCATGTAAAAAAACAGACTGCTCTGTTGTTGAAAGTAGACTTTGAAAAAGCCTATGATAAAATCAAATGGCCTTTTGTTCTTCAGATGCTGAAGGGGAAAGGATTTCCTGATAAATGGATAGACTGGGTTATGGGTACTATTAGAGGAGGAAAATTCTGTATTAAAGTTAGTGAAAACTATGGTCCTTATTTCCCTACACACAAAGGGTTGATACATGGGGATTCTTTGTCCCCTTTAATGTTCAATTTAGCTGCTGATGCCTTGGCCATTTTAATGGATAATACCAGAAAAGATGGCTTAATCAAAGCGCTGTTCGCTGATACCCTAGAAGGGGGGGGGATTAATATGTTGCAATATGTAGATGATACTATTTTCCTAATGCAAGATGATTATGAAAGTGCTTACAATCTAAAATACATACTATGTCTGTTTGAAAAAATGTCTGGCCTGGAGATTAATTTTCATAAAAGTGAGATTCTTTTTTTTGGTGCAGCTGTTGACAAAAACAAGAATGCTCTAGGATATTTACCTACCCTGTGGGAGAACTTCCTATGAAATACCTAGGGCTTCCTGTTGATAAAAAATAATCAAAAAACAAAAACTGGAAGCCTTTTGAAGAAAAAATGGAGAGGAAATGTGGGACCTTGCAAGGGAGGTTGTTAGCTAGTGCTGGGAGACTGACTTTGATACAATCTTCTTTAACTGGAATCCCATACTTCATGATGTCTTTTTATGGCCTGCCTGTGGGTGTGGAAAAAGAATGAATTTCTTTAGGGCTAGATTGTTATGCAAGAAAATAATGATAAGAAAAAGTATCACTTAGTGAAATGGGCAGAGGTCTGTAAACCAAAAGATATGGGAGGTTTAGGCATCCAAAACCTAGCCTTCATGAATAGAGCCCTGCTCTATAAATGGTGGTGGAAAATATATAACACAGATGGGATGTGGCAAAAAATTATGAGAAACAAATATATCAAGAAAAAATATGTCACTAATGTTAAGAGTAGAAATGGGGATTCGCAGTTCTGGGGGAGCTGCTGAAACATAAGGAATTCTTCTTCTCCTTGTGTAAGTTTGATATAGGGAATGGTGAAAATACCAGGTCTGGGAGGACTGGTGGATTGACCCTAAAACCTTGAAAGACAGTTATCCACGCCTATATAACATTTGTATCGATAAAAACAAGTCGGTGTCAGATATTTTGAGCAAAGGGCTTGACAAAGTGAGTTTTAGGAGCTCTTTGAGGGGGAGTCGTTGGAACTGTGGGAACACATTAGAGAGGTGTGTGAGAGTGTGATCTTTAAGAAAAATGTCAGGATAAGATCAGATGGACACTGACTGGGAATGGCAAATATAGTGTTAAAACCTATTATAGACATCTGGTTCAGAACGGTTTTAAATATCCCTACAAATTCCTTTGGAAAACGAAGATGCCACCCATGATTAAATTGTCCTTATGGCTGTTGCTTAGGAAAAGTATTCTCACTAAACAATTTTTTAAAAAAGAGGGTGGCAGGGGGACAACAACTGTTCCTTTTGTGGGACAGAAGAGGATATAGATCATCTTTTTATACATTGCTCGGTGGCAAAAATGTTATGGATGGTCATGAAATGTTCCTTTGATATGCAAGATATCCCTGATATTGATGACATTTTTGGGAAATGGATAAATAGATTTGAAAAAAACGACAAGAATCTCATGACGGTTGCAATATCTGCAATGTTATGGACAATGTGGAAACTAAGAAACAAATTTGTTTTTGATAATCACAGGGTCGTTGATCCATGTGTTCCTGTAAACTTGAATATTAAAAATTTGCATGAATGATGCGTATTGCAGAAAAACCAAGGAAGAATAAAGCGCATGAAGGAGGGCGTAAAGCAAGTTGAACGGGTGGCTAGGGAGATCTTCAAGGCGGCGCATGGATGGATGAAGGGGGTGCCTAGGCTGGAATGCTCCTGAAGATCAGACATGCTGAAGCTACCTTCTGCTTTGTTTCACTTAGTTTAATGATCTTCTTTGCTCACTTCTTGTTACTCTGGTCTATGTAAGGAGAGACTCTATTCTCCATGTAATAGCGGAAGTATGATTCCCCTAATGTTTTGGGTTGTATCTGGTGCTGTATGGCGCTGGACAGTAGCCTATCTTGACATAATGATGTGAGGGAGGAGGGGAGGGATGGATCCCTACCTTCAACATAGCATTGTCAGCTAGTGGCTCGAAGGGGCTTTGAGTCTGTTAGCGAGGTAGGGTATAGAGTCTGTGAACATTATGATTTCTTTAAATGAAATCAAAGAGGGAGCTCTCTTTTATCAAAAAAGAAGAAGAAATGGTTCCCGGCACACCGCAGCTGAGCAGGAGCACCTTGCCAACCCTGGCCACCCGCGTGAGCGCTGCTACCATCCGGGACACCCGTCATGGCTTGATTCCTTCGGTTCACTGATTACTTTCCGGTGAGATGTGCAGGTACGAAGGAGACATACACGTAGGAACATAGGAATCTAGCAACCTTAGACATGATCGATTAATCGCCGGCTTCTCTAGCTTCATCTCGAGGCGTGGCAGCAACGGCGTGCCATGTGCAAGCCCGCGCATGGTTGCCTTAGCCAGTTCGACGACGAATAGAGTCTCTAGCTGCTCCCCAAGCACACCCAGACCGCGGGCCAGTTTGGTTCGTGTCCACACCACAAAATGCCTGGCCTGGCATGTGCCTGGAGCTTGCCTGAAGACTGTTTGGTTTGTGTCCTGAAATGGAAAATGGTTGCCTGGCGCGACCCTTCCCAGAAAGTTCATTAGCCTGGCCCTTTCAAATAAAATAATATAATATAAAGTTGTTTGCCCAAGCAGCGTGTTCAGCCTGGTTCAGGCATCATTTCTTCCATGCCTGGAAGCTGCCTGGAGCCTAATTAGGAGACAAAAGTAGTATGGCCCATGATAACCCACAAGTATAGGGGATCGCAACAGTTTTCGAGGGTAGAGTATTCAACCCAAATTTATTGATTCGACACAAGGGGAGCCAAAGAATATTCTCAAGTATTAGCAGCCGAGTTGTCAATTCAACCACAACTGGAAACTTAGTATCTGCAGCAAAGTGTTTAGTAGCAAAGTAATATGATAGTGGTGGTAACGGTAACAAAAGAGTAAAGGAAGCAAAAGTAATATTTTTGGTATTTTGTAGTGATTGTAACAGTAGCAACGGGAAAGTAAATAAACGTAAACCAGTATATGGAAAGCTCGTAGGCATCGGGTCAGTGATGGATAATTATGCCGGATGCAGTTCATCATGTAACAGTCATAACATAGGGTGACACAGAACTAGCTCCAATTCATCAATGTAATGTAGGCATGTATTTTGAATATAGTCATACGTGCTTACGGAAAAGAACTTGCATGGCATCTTTTGTCCTACCCTCCCGTGGTAGCGGGGTTCTAATGGAAACTAAGGGATATTAAGGCCTCCTTTTAATAGAGAACCGGAACAAAGCATTAGCACATAGTGAATACATGAACTCCTCAAACTATGGTCATCACCAGGTGTGCTCCCGATTATTGTCACTTCGGGGTTGCCGGATCATAACACATAGTAGGTGACTATAGACTTGCAAGATAGGATCAAGAACACACATATATTCATGAAAACATAATAGGTTCAGATCTGAAATCATGGCACTCGGGCCCTAGTGACAAGCATTAAGCATAGCAAAGTCATAGCAACATCAATCTCAGAACATAGTGGATACTAGGGATCAAACCCTAACAAAACAAACTCGATTACATGATAAATCTCATCCAACCCATCACCGTCCAGCAAGCCTATGATGGAATTACTCACGCACGGCGGTGAGCATCATGAAATTGGTGATGGAGGATGGTTGATGATGACGACAGCGACGAATCCCCCTCTTCGGAGCCCCGAATGGACTCCAGATCAGCCCTCCCGAGAGGTTTTAGGGCTTGGCAGTGGCTCTGTATCGTAAAACGCGATGATTTCTTGTCCTCTATTTTTTTCTCCCCGAAAGCAAATATATAGAGTTGGAGTTGGCGTCGGAAGGTCTCCAGGGGGCCCACGAGGTAGGGGGCGCCACTACTAGAAAAACGGATAGGTAATATCACTGTTAGTGGCGCACCAGAGATGTGGTGCACCACTACTATATAGCAGTGGCGCACCACAAACAGGTGCTCCACTAATAGTGACATTACTAGTGGCGCACCAGGTGTGGGGTGCGCCAGTACTATTTTTTTGAACAGTAACCAGCCATGCCCAGGCTTACCAGTGGCGCACCAGGACAAGGTGCGCCACTACTATTTTTGATAGTAGTGGCGCACCTTGCCCAGGTGCGCCACTACTATTTTTTTGAACAGTAGCCAGCCATGCCCAGGATTACCAGTGGCGCACCAGGCCGAGGTGCGCCACTACTATTTTTGATAGTAGTGGCGCACCTTGCCGTGGTGCGCCACTGGTAAGGCTGGGCATGGTGGTCCAAAAAAAAACATAGCAGTGGCGCACCCCTTCACTGGTGCGCCACTAGTATTCCTGGCTACTAGTGGCGCACCAGTGAAGGGGTGCGCCACTGGTAACCTGGGAGCAGTAGCTATAATTAGGCAGCCACACCTACCACACACTCACTTTCCCCCCTCCACCAAAACAGATTTGGTCGTCTTGCTCCTCCTCCTCACCTCATTTGCACCATAGATTCACCCAAATTAAGTGGTTAAATTTCCTTTTTTTGATAGGTAAGTAAGGGGAAAGCTTTCTTTATGTTCTAGATCTACTTTTCTCTCCGTCTCCAACAACGTACACACTTTTTATGGCCTAGAGATCTACGTATGTTTGTGGTGTTGCATATGTTTGTGTTTGCAGGTACCGGTATTTGAAATGCGATAGTTGCCAATATTTTGCCGGAATGTTGATTCATTTCCGTTTCGGCAAGAATTTGGCACTATATGCATTCTTTTTGGTCCTATTTTTAGGCAAAGTCATGCCAAATTTTTTTTTGTTCTAAAATATCATTTTGCTCTACCCCGCAGGCGACCATGGTCCGCACGATGACCGAAGGCATCGTAAATAGGTTTTTGAGCTCCGCGAAGGCCGAGATGCTTCAAAAGAACGAGACGGAGATAAGATGTCCGTGTCGAAGATGCAAGCTGAAGAGCCTTATTGCGGACCCGGATTCCGGGCAGGTGCGGGACCACTTGCTCTTGCGTGGTTTCATGGATGGGTATCGGTGGCAAGGTGATGAAGATGACTATGAAGTCATCCATGGGGGCCGGGCAAGCAGAAAAAAGGAAGGGCAGCAAGACAATAGCGGCGAGGGCGGGCGAGAAGACGAAGAATCTCCAGGACATGATCACGAAGTAGATGCAGGACACGGTCATCATGTAGAAGATGCCAGACATGATGATGAGGAAGATCAAGACGAAGGGCATGATCATGAAGATGAAGATGCCGGAGCAGACGACGATGGACCATCGATGGGCTGGGTGCATGACCCTCATATTCAAGAGCTGCTTCGCAAGCAGACGGGTAACGCAAGAGCTGCCGCCCGAGAGAAAGCCAAGCTGGATCAACTGGAGACAGACGCGGTTACTCCATTGTATGAAGGATGCAGGCCCGAGGATACCCGCCTGAAAGTAACGCTCATGGCTCTGGAGATGAAGGTAAAACACAAAATGACGGACGCATGCTTCGACGAGAACATGTCATTCTGGCACGAACGTCTTCCGAAGGGGAACAAGTGCCCGACCAGTTTGGAGGAGGCGAAGAAAATCGTGTGTCCTCTGGATTTACCGCACGTGAAATACCATGTCTGCATGAACAATTGCATCATTTATCGGGGCGAGCACGCGGAGTCTACCATATGTCCGGTGTGCGGCGTCACTCGATACAAGAAGAGGAAGAAAGCTCCTCGAAAAGTGGTGTGGTACTTTCCGATCACTCCTCGTCTGCAGCGGTATTTCGCGGATCCTAAGGTAGCAAAGCTCCTGCGTTGGCACGCGGATAGGGAGGAGAAGAAGCGAGAAGATGACGCAAATGATCCGGAGATAGATAAAAAAGACAAGATGCTGAGTCACCCTAAGGATGCGAGCCAGTGGCAAGCGTTGAATTTTGAATACCCAGAATTTGGGAAGGATCCAAGGAACATCGTGCTCGGCGCGAGCACCGATGGAGTCAATCCGTTTGGCAGCCAGAGAAGCACACATAGCACCTGGCCTGTGTTTGTGTGGATGTACAACCTTCCCCCCTGGTTGTGCATGAAGAGGAAGTACATTCACATGAGTATGCTAATTGAAGGGCCGAAACAACCAGGGAACGCCATCAATCTGTATTTGGGGCTGCTGAAGGAGGAGCTAGACACGCTGTGGAAAACGCCAGCCAATACGTGGGACGCCACAGAGAAAGAATATTTCCCTATGAGAGCCGCACTGCTCACGACGGTGCACGACTATCTCGGTTACGGATATCTCGCGGGGCAGGTAGTCCATGGATTTTCTGGATGCGTACGGTGCATGGATGACACAACGTATCGCCAGCTAGATAGAGATCCCGGGTCTTCGAAAACCGTGTTCATGGGACATCGAAGGTGGCTTCGCGACGATGACGCATGGAGAAAACGCAAGGATCTGTTCGATGGTGAAACCGAACCCCGAAGACCCCCACGTACGAGGAGCGGCGAGGAAATAGACGAGCTGTTGAAAAATTGGAAAGAGTGCCCACCGCCGGGAAAGAAGCGAAAGGCGCCAGAGCCGCTGCTGAAGGTATGGAAAACGAGGTCTGTTTTCTGGGACTTGCCGTACTGGAAGATCCTCCGTGTGCCTCACAGCCTTGATGTCATGCATATCACGAAGAACGTGTGCGAGAGTCTGCTTGGTACCCTGCTCAACATGCCAGAGATGACCAAAGATGGGCCGAAAGCAAGGGCAGACTTGCAAAAAATGGGCATCAGGGAGGAGCTCTGGCGCCCTAATGATGATGATGATGATGATGATGATGATGAGGCGAAGGACACGGAAAGTCATCGCAAAGGCAAAAAGGCCAAGAAGATCGAATATGACTACCCTCCCGCGTGCTTCACTCTAAGTCAGAAGGAGATCGAGCAGTTTTTCACCTGCCTCGTAGGAGTAAAACTTCCTTACGGTTACGCGGGGAAGATAAGCAGATACCTAGACTCAGCGAAGCAGAAGTTCAGCGGGATGAAGTCTCATGACTGTCACGTGCTGATGACGCAGATACTTCCAGTTGCAATCCGTGGGATCATGGACGCGCACGTCCGTGACACGCTATTTGGCCTATGCAACTTTTTCGACGTCATCTCTCGGAAGTCGGTTGGCGTGAGGCAACTCAGAAGGCTACAGGAAGAGATCGTGGTGATACTATGCGAGCTTGAGATGTACTTCCCGCCCGCATTCTTCGACGTTATGGTGCATCTGCTGGTCCATATAGTGGAGGATATCATCCAACTCGGGCCGACGTTCCTGCACAGCATGATGCCGTTCGAAAGGATGAATGGTGTCATCAAAGGATACGTTTGCAACATGTCACATCCAGAGGGAAGCATAGCCAGGGGCTTTCTGACCGAAGAGTGCATCTCGTACTGCACGAATTATCTAGGCATTGAGAACCCCGTTGGTCTGCCCGTCAACAGGCACCTCGGCAGGCTCGCTGGATGGGGTCACCGTGAGGGTCGCCGCGAAATGCATGTCGACTTCGAGGGTCGACTCGCCGACTTTGAAAGAGCAAACCTAGTCGCGCTACAACACATAAACATGGTCGATCCTTGGGTGGTACTGCACAAAACCTTTATTAAGAAGACGTACAATGACCAAGGCCAACAGAGGACGGACGGAGATATACTCAAAGAGCACAACTCATGTTTCACGCGTTGGTTCAAGCAGAAGCTTCTGTCTTACCCTTTACATGAGGATTCTTCCGTGGAAGAACAACTCATATTCGCCTTGTCATAGGGCGCCGAGCACAACCTGATGACCTATGAGGCGTACGATATCAACGGCTACACATTCTACACCGAGGCCAAGGACATGAAGAGCGATGGTTATCAGAACTCCGGGGTAACGATGGAATCCTACACCGGTAACGACAAGGACAGATACTACGGAAGGATCGAGGAGATCTGGGAGCTGAGCTACGCTGGAGAGAAGGTCCCGATGTTCCGTGTCAGATGGGCCAAGAGCGTCCTAAAAGAAGACCGGTATTTCACCACCATGGTTATACCCGAAGCCAAATCCAAGACCGCGGGCGCAAACGTCACCGCGAAAAATGAGCCATGGGTACTGGCTTCCAAAGTGGACCAATGCTTCTTCATTACCGACCCGCCAAAGCCCAGTCGTGTTGTCGTGAGGAGAGGCAAAAGGAACATCATCGGAATGGATGGAGTCGCCAATGAGCAAGACTTTGACAAGTACGGCGACCCGAAGATGGAAGATGACGACGACGATGAAGTACCATACACCACAAGAAGAAGCAGGACCACCCTACCTAAAGGACGTCCGTTCAAGAGAAGATCAATTCAAGGGGTTCCGGGGCTAAATTATTCAACCGCGAGGAAGAAGGGCAAGAAGATTGTGAAAAGATAGCTAAGATTGAATCACGACGTGTCGGCCGCGTGTGTGTGTGTCAGTGGCAAGCTCAATTATTACATGCAACTAAATTATTACATGTATCACTTGATTTCAACCATTATTAAAGATCTTTTAAACATTATATTACTTTACATGCAAACTCAATCTTAATTTGACGACTGTTATTTCATGTCAATCTTTGATGACTGTTATTTCATCTCACTTGATTTCAACCATGCCATAGCATTGTAAATGATTCTATATTGTGATTGAGTAAAGGAGATGCATTGTAAAAAAATTATACGCCCTATTTTTAGGAATGGAGGGAGTATTAAAATTGCCATGTGTTTATTTTAAAGTGTTTGGATGTTTATCATAAGGTTAAAATAAAATTTTAAAAAATATGCAAAAAGTGGGGTTGCCAGGATTCGAACCTGGGTGGTTCTGTCCATAACCAACGTGCCAACCACTAGGCCATGTGTGTGGTTCTGTCCATAATCACACACACAATTCTTATGACTTTGATATTGAGCTGTTTATGGCACATGACGTAAAAGTGCGCCATTGATATCGATCTGTTATGGCGCATGTCCCCTGGTGCGCCATTGCTAGCTGGCCCTCCCCCTGCTTTCTCTTCTCCCCGCGCCTCCCTCTCCTCCCACTCCCGCACTTTGGACGAGAGCACCCAAATCCCCCCTCCCCGCCGCCCGCCCCCACCGCCGCCGCACTCCGCCCTCTCCCCCACCGCCGCCGCACTCCGCCCTCGCCCTCTCTCCTTCCCCGCGTGCTGCCGGCCTGGACCGCGGCCCCCGACCTCCTCCGACGCCCTCCTCGCGACCTCATCCGGCCGCTTCTTCCCATCTGGACGCCCTCCTCCGACGACCTCCTCCGACGCCCTCTTCCGACGACCTCCTCCGACGCCCTCCTCCGACGACCTCCTCCGACGCCCTCCTCCGACGCCCTCCTCCGACGCCCTCCTCCGACGACCTCCTCCAACGCCCTCCTCCGATGACCTCCTCCGACGCCCTCCTCGTGAGTTCCCTTCCTCTCCCTCTCTCTTTCTCTAATCTAACTTCTCTCTGCTGCCAGCTCTCTGTCGAATTCGAGGGTTCCTGTTCTAGGGTTCATACCTTTTGATGATGCTCTGGTTCAATTGGGTACTAGCTTAGGGTTCCTAGGGTGTTAATCTAGCTTCTACTTCATTCTAGGGTTCAATTTAATTACTTGTTCGAGCTAATCATCTCTGTCTCAAAATTTGTCTGAACCTAAAGTTCAGTTTCGTCAGACATAAAGTGTTAAGTGGTTACTGTCAGTTGTTCTAGTATTCTAGTGTTCTAATGGCTTGGGTTGAATATCTACCAGTTGTTTTTTACCTAATTATCAATTGATGCACAAAATAAAAATGGGACCATGACTCAGGACTGCTTAAAGGTTAACATGACATTTTGAACACCCAGGAAAATGAGGGCATGGACATTCTTAGGTTGAGAACGCCTAGTAACTTTGGTTGCTTCTTAGGCGGAGTATGACTAGACAAGTTCTGCTAGTCAGTCGAAGTCCAACTCCTTCTCCAGCCAAAATTATGGCACCAGTTGCCAGGTCGTAAGCATTGTATGTGTCATGTAGCAAGGACAGATACCTTTACTTTCTCTGGCTGGACAACTGCTCCATGCTACAGAAGAAGAAAGCTTTCACCTGTATTTTAGATTGTTCATTTCAACAGCAAAGAGCCAATATTTACTACGTACATACCTCTGAAAGCAGAGTACCCTAACAATAAGTATTATCTTGGTAGAATTTCCTACTGATTGTCAACTTAGTGAACTATACACATCTTGATAGTCATATTTTACGAGAAGAATTGCTACTGTTTTATCAAAATTCTAGTCAAACCAGTGAGCTATTAGAAGGAAATATACACTGCAATACTACTGGTAGGTTTATACTACTGTTGTATTTTCTTTAAATGCAGTTATGCTGTTGGTCCTGTTACACTCTTGTAGGTATATAAGCACTAGTTATATGGCTACTGCCATGTTCCTATACAGGTTCTTATACTACTTTACTTAAATTATTATCATGGTTCTGAAAGTACACTTGTTCAGAATAGCACCAAGTCCTAGGGCAAACTGAATTCCGCTTCAGTATTGGACAATAGACTTGCTGCTCTGTTATTATACAGATTCAAACATAGTTTCTGTTCACCAAAAGAGTGATGGGCTTGCTGCTCTGTTGTGCCTATATGTAGGCCTTTTTTGTCCATATGAAAGCAGAGGACCATATGGTCTGTGGCCTTTTCATCCATATGAAAGTAGAGGCACATTGTGGTGCTAGTTTGCTGGGTTTTGTCTCCGACCATCGTGTCGTGATGATTTTGCAGGTACCCCGAGAGGCCCTTGAGTTTGCCGGAATGTCGATTAACTTCCGTTCCGGCAAGTTCGGGTACTCCATATGTCCTATTTTCAGCAAAGGTCATGCTGAAATTTTCCGTGAATTTTAGCATGACTTTGCTAAAAATAGGACATATGGGGTACTTGCGACTAATGCATGGGCCGGGGTATCTTAGTACTTAATTAAGTAGGATCAAGAATTAAGTAGGACTAGTTCTGAATAGCTTCTATCAACGGCACTCTAAATGATAAAACCGTAGCTTTTAGGACGGCTCGGTGTCGACAAACCCTAAGTGATGAGACCATGATAATTCCTCACAAACCCTAAATGATGAGATCTTGTTCCTTGACAATAACCAACTTTTTGACCAAACTTTTTTCCTATTTAGAGCGAACATGGCCGACAACGATGAGGCCGGCGGTTCGGGCGGCAAGCCATTCTGGGAGCTGTCCCAGGAGATGGAGGAATACCCTCACCGCTATGAGGACGCCGCGGAAGACACCGATCCCGACTACACAACCCCTAGTGGCGTCGGGGATGACACCACTGATGGTGCCGCCGGGGATGCCACCACTGATGATGGCAACGATCGCACATATGGCAGCCAACCGAAGAGGCAACGGAAGGACCGGCGCCCGAACGTGCTCGGCACCGTCAAGGAGGAATTTACTGAAGTGTCCTCCAGTGGGCATCCAACGGCGCCCAAAGAATTAGTCAGTGGGTACGCGGGACAACTCGGGTGCATTGTCCGGAGCACCGTCACGATCAACACCGAGAACCTAAGGCATCGTGAACGAGGGAATTTGCGGATCCTCCTCTTCACGAAGCTGCACGAACGATACAAGTTCCCCGGTGACTTCGCAAACACACGCCTCTCAGGGAATAAAGTGAACAGTGCCGCCCTCACGAAGATGAGCACGGCCCTGGCTTCTTGGAGAGCCCGGGTGAAGAAAATGATTGAAAGAGGTGATAGTTATGAGAAGATCAAGGAGAAAAATCCTTCGATCAGCAAAGCTGACTACCTGGAGTTCAAGACCAAGTGCGAGAGCAACGCATCCGTGGAATCAAGTCAGTGGGGGAAAGAAATGCGGGAATTGAACTTAGGGGTCCACAAACTCGGTCCCGGCGGTTACAGAGTGGCGGAACCTAAATGGGACAAGGAGGACGCGGAGCGTGTCGAGCAAGGCCTACCGCCCCTCTTCGATAAATACCGCCATGAAAAGCAGACCAGGAACTATATCAGAGCCCGGTACAAGGAGGACCCGGTAACAAAGGAGCTTACCACGGATCCGAAGGTGAAGGCGCTTGAGCTTGTTCTGGTAAGGAAATACACCCCCGCGTAATTAGCTCCATATGGTTGCATTCTAATTAATGAAGCCAAATTTCTAAATGGTTCACGTTCCTTCCGCAGGAAACTGAAAGCAGTAGTGCGGGGTCTCAGAGCTCCCCGTCTGCCCCTTGGGACACCACTTTAAATAGGGCGTTGAATGTAATGAAACAGAAGGATAAGTTAACTAAGCCGACGTCAGCTGGTCGTGTGGCCGGCGAAGGCTTGTCCACGAAATGGTCGGAATACTATAAGACTAGGCGAAAGGAGAGAAAGACCAGCTTGGAAAGCCAGGAGGTTAAAGAACTCAAGGCAAAAGTGGCGCAGATTCCTCAGATAGTCGAAGAGCAAGTGCGAGACCAAGTGCGAGACCAACTGGGAGCGACGATCACCGCCATTATTCCTACCTTGGTTGAGGGGCTGCGGGGGTGGTTTGTGGGCGGCCAACAGGGGCCGCCCCCGATTCCCAGCTTGACGGGCAGCAACTCGCACAACGCGCCGGTAGTGGTGTCTCCGGCGGAGGCGTCATTGGTGTCTCCGGTGCCGGCGCCGGCACTGGAGCTTGATGCACCTGGGTGTGGGAAGAATACGCCGGCCGGCACCTCGGTCACTTGCACCTCCGTCACTTGCACGCCCGCCGTTGGCGGTGCCTCGACATTAGCCGAGCTCGACGCCATCACGGTAACTAAGCCTCGGCCGATGACTTCATCTCCTTGCCTTTGACTGGGCATCCCTGACGCCCTACATGTTTTCGCAGGGCGCCGCCAACGAAGTTCCATGCACTCTCCTGCACTTCGTGGACGGCAAGTTGATCGATGTCGCCAAGGCCAAAATCGTTGAACCGGGCAACCGCGTGTTCCACCATAATCCGATGCGACCCACCGTGTATAGGGTTCAACTGGTTCGGGTGCTGCGGGGCTGCGACGACTTGTTACCTCCGTATCGACCCCATGGGGCCGACGAAGAGGATGTGATGACCCTCGGCGCCTGCTTCAACTGGCCATTGCTTTGGCCGAAGAGCCAGATTCGTTTGGGGGCGGGGGTCACCACCCCACAGACAACACCGCCAGTCCTGCCGGCGCCAAGCCATGGCAAGACCGCCGCAACGCTACCGCCGTCAGTTGATCCGGGCATGCATATGGCACAGGATCCGGACGTCGACGACGGTACATTTGTCAACGTCGATGACTACTTCAACGAACATGGTGGGTACGGTGACGAATTCTTGGCGCCTCCTTCACAAGAACCCAACCCTGCAAAAGTCGATCGCGATCTAGCTGGTACCGCGGAGAAACCCAATTGCAACAGGCGTCGTCTGTTCGGTTCTCAGGAGACGCCTCCAGCTGCCGCCTTCACCGAGACTCAAACAGCCGAGGTGGGAAATATTATCAGCCCCACCACACTCAAGAAGGTGGTCTCTGAGCAGACCTCGATCCCATTACATCAGCAGAAGCCAAAGAAGGGACGGAAAAGAAAAACTAACAAGGGTGCGAGCCAGCCGGCACCGAGTACGATCCGTGCTCAGGACGGGCCACCAATACCTAAGGATATCATGAGGGCGGTGCATGTGGCGGGTAGGCCGATGCTACCGGCTAATCTGCTCAAGGCTGCAACCGGTGCTATGCGGAGTCTGCATGACAGTGTTCTTTCTATGGAGAAGCGGCGTCTCTCCGAGAAAGATGACTTATACCCGGTTTTCGTGGCCAAGGTGCCAGAGGGCAAGGGCTTTGTCGATGGCACCATCGGGAGTATGATCGTCCTGCGGTTTGATGACATCTTCGCTATGTTTAACCTTCATCCGCTGCACTACACCTTCATTCGGCTATTTTCGCTCAATATGGAGATGCAGATCATTAGAGACAAGACCCCGGACATCGTGATAGTCGACCCCTTCTACATGCGTGCCAAGCACTTGGACAGCGCTGGGGACCGGCAAGTCGCGAGTTCATACCTCGAAGGCGTCATTATGGCGAACAAAGATAAGGATACCTTCCTCGTGCCTTACTTTCCCGAGTAAGTCATCACCTCACCGCCCCGTAACATATGATTTCTTAGATTTCGATCGTTCTTTTTTTTTTCTAACATTCCGTGTTTTGTGCAGTGACACACGTTGCACACTCATCCTCTTAAGCCCGAAATATTCCACGGCCACGTATTTCGACTCGGACCGTCAGTCGAAGAAAGACTACACAAATATCAAGAAAGTTCTTGATGATGCTCTCCCCGGCTACGCCAAATCTGGAGGCACCTTCAGGAAGGAAATGTGTAGGTACATCAAGCACGTGTTCACCCACGTAACGACGTTCCCCTGCGTTAAGCAGCCGCCTAGCAGTCAGAAGGATGCCTACTACGCCCTCCATCACATGCGGGCGATCGTACGGGACCATAATCACCTTATGCTACCAAAGGGTCTCCAAGATTGGGCCGCACGCTTGTCGGCAATCCAGGACATGGACATCAGACAAGAATTCTTTCGCATCCAGTCGGAGTTTGCGGAAATCATCTGTCAAGATGTCCTTCGTACCTCGGGGCAGTTCCACCTCAAATATCAACCGTCCAACAGGGAAATAGAAACAACGCTACAAATGCAGGCTGACAACTACCGCACATTCATGACGCCGACGGATGACGGCGGCTTCATCCACGCTCCGGTCCCTGAGTCGAGTCGAAGAAAGTATTGATGGTATGTAGTTCTGAAATGTCGATTAGCTCGTGTTGTAATTAAACTTTAATGAACTTGTATGTCTCTTTAGTTTGGAGAGTCGTTCAACTTATATGTAATCGATGCTATTTATTAGTAGGACCATGAACCGTGCTATTAATGTGTTGCTTTTCTCTTCCGATCCTTTTGTTGCATACTTATATATTATCTGTGAATTGCTACTAACGTTTTGTTTGTCTAGTGCATAGAGATGCCGTCGTATGTCGTGTACAAGGGTAGGGTTCCCGGAGTCTATGACGACTGGGAGGAGTGTCGGAGACAGGTTCACCGTTTCAGCGGTAACAGTTACAAAGGGTACACCACTAGGGCGGAGGCGGAAGCTAGATACTAGCGCTATCTAGAGGGAGAGAGGAGGGAGCGGAGGAGGAACCGGATGAAGACTAGTTTCATCGCGATGATGCTCATCGTGACCGCAACTCTCTTCTATGTGATGGTAGTTTAGATGATATCAACTTTGTAATGTGACGACAAACTCGCTACTCGGTCTCGAGACCTAAACTTGTCTAATATTTGAACTTTGTTCGCTATTTCGAATTCGGAGACTAATGTGATGAATTGTATTATGTGCTGTTTATATTCTGTGATGTATTGTATTTTGTAACCTGTGCAAATACCAGAAATGCAAAAAAAATCCTAGAATTAATAGTAGTGGCGCACCATATTGCACATTAGTGGCGCACCCAGTTAAATAACAGTGGCGCACCCATATGGATATCAGTGGCGCATCAGTAGGGACCCCTGCTGCAATACCAGTGGCGCACCATCTTGCACATTAGTGGCGCACCCAGTTAAATAACAGTGGCGCACCCATATGAATATCAGTGGCGCATCAGTAGGGACCCCTCCTGCAATACCAGTGGCGCACTAGGTGGCATACCAATGGCGCACCAGTGGTGCGCCACTGTTATTTGGATTAACAGTGGCGCATCAGAGGTGCGCCATTAGTATTCCTTATTAGTGGCGTGGTATTAGTGGCCCACCCATGGTGCGCCACTAATGGCAATATTGGGTGCGCCACTAATAGCCTTTTTTCTAGTAGTGCGCGCGCCCTAGGGGGGGGTGCCCCCCACCCTCGTGGACAGGATGTGGGCCCCCTAGTCTTCATCTTTGGCGAGGATTTTTTATTATTTATTGTAAGATATTCCTTGGAGTTTCAGGTCATTCCGAGAACTTTTGTTTTCTGCACATAAAACAACATCATGGCAATTCTGCTGAAAACAACGTCAGTCCGGGTTAGTTCCATTCAAATCATGCAAGTTAGAGTCCAAAACAAGGGCAAAAGTGTTTGGAAAAGTAGATACGACGGAGACGTATGTACTCCCCCAAGCTTAAACCCTTGCTTGTCCTCAAGCAATTCCGTTGACAAACTGAAAGAGAAAAAGAAAAACTTTTACAAACTCTGTTTGCTCTTGTTGTTGTCAATATATCAAGCCAGCATTCAAGTTTTCAGCAAAGATCACAACTAACCACATTTGCAATAATTCTCAGGTCTCATGTTTACTCATATCAATAGCATAATCAACTAGCGAGCCATAATAATAAATCTCGGATGAGAACACTTTCTCAAAACAATCATAATATGATATAACAAGATGGTATCTCGCTAGCCCTTTCTGAGACCGCAAAACATAAATGCAGAGCACCTTCAAAGATCAAGGACTGACTAGACATTGTAATTCATGGTAAAAGAGATCCAATCATAGTCACACCCAATATAAATTAATAGTGATGGATGCAAATGACAGCTGCCCTCTCCAGCTAGTGGTTTTAATAAGAGGGTGATGACTCAACATAAAAGTAAATAGATAGGCCCTTTGCAGAGGGAAGCAGGGATTTGTAGAGGTGCCAGAGCTCGGTTTTGAAATAGAGATAAATAATATTTTGAGCGGTATACTTTCATTGGCAACATAACAACTAAGAGATGGCAATATCTTCCATGTCACATACATTATAGGCGGTTCCCAAATAGAATGGTAAAGTATACTCCCCCCTCCACCAACAAGCATCAATCCATGGCTTGCTCGAAACAAGCCAACTAACATCAGGTCTCAGGGGGAGTTTTGTTTGCAATTAATTTTGATTTAGTTTGCATAAAGCATGGGACTGGGCATCCCGGTGACCAGCCATTTTATCGTGAGTGAGGAGTGGAGTCCACTCCTCTTGAGAATAACCCGCCTAACATGGAAGATAAGGGCAGCCTTGGTTGATACATGAGCTATTCGAGCATACAAAACAGAATGTTTATTTGAAGGTTTAGAGTTTGGCACATAAAAATTTACTTGGAACGGCAGGCAGATACCGCATATAGGAAGGTATAGTGGACTCATCTGGAATAACTTTGGGGTTTAAGGGATTGGATGCACAAGCAGTATTCCCGCTTAGTACAGGTGAAGGCTAGCAAAAGACTGGGAAGCGACCAACTAGAGAGCGACAACAGCCATGAACATGCATTAAAATTAATAAACATTGGATGCAAGCATGAGTAGGATATAATCCACCATGAACATAAATATCGTGAAGGCTATGTTGATTTTTTTCAACTACATGCGTGAACATGTGCCAAGTCAAGTCACTTAAATCATTCAAAGGAGGATACCACCCCACTATACCACATCACAACCATTTCAATAGCATGTTGGCACGCAAGGTAAACCATTATAACTCATAGCTAATCAAGCATGACATAAGCAACTATGATCTCTAATTGTCATTGCAAACATGTTTATTCATAATAAGCTGAATCAAGAACGATGAACTCATCATATTTACAAAAACAAAAGAGGTCGAGTTCATACCAGCTTTCTCATCTTAGTCAGTCCATCATATATCATCATAATTGCCTTTCACTTGCACGACCGAACGAAGTGAATAATAATAAGAGTGCACGTGCATTGGACTAAGCTGGAATCTGCGAGCATTCAATAAACAAGAGAAGACAAGGCAATATGGGCTCTTGGTTAAATCAACAATAATGCATATAAGAGCCACTTCAACAATTTAATCATGGTCTTCTCCTACTGACCCCCAAAGAAAAGAAAAGAAATAAAACTATTTACACGGGAAAGCTCCCAACAAGCAAAAGAAGAACGGGAAATATTTTTGGGTTTTCTTTTTAATTACTACTACTACAGCAGAAAACTAAACTACTACATTTTTTTGTTTTTTCTTAAAGTTTATCAAACACACAAGAAGAAAGCAGGAAAAAGAAAATAAACTAGCATGGATACTACAGTGAAAGAGTATGAGCACCGACACCTAGCAATGAGTGTGTGTGAACATAAATGTAATGTCGGTGAGAAATACGTACTCCCCCAAGCTTAGGCTTTTGGCCTAAGTAGGTCTATTGCCAGGGATATCCTGGTGGATACCTGTAGGTGTAGCTGGGGTCGTACTGCGACGAAGAATAGTTGGGATCATACTATGACGAAGAGGACTCTGACTGCCACTGGCTGACAGCCATCTCTGGATCCCAAGAATAAACAGATTGTCGTGGAGGCTCATCTTGTGGTTCCGGTTCAGGTGCTGGTGCAGGATTCCGGTAAGCTTGAACGGCAGCCCTCGTAACAAGATAAGGTCCTTCAAAATTAAACAAAGAAGGAGCAGGCAAGGTAATAGTTTCAGGATGATGTTTATGAAAGAATAATTTATATTTGAGCTCTCCATCCCTGCCCTTAACAATAAAATCATGCGCTAGCATACTCTTATAATCTAGATAAGCACTAGGCAGCAATTTTTCTTCTTTATCATGAAGCCTAAAGGGGATGTTAAAATATGCAGCGAGGCGTGAAGCATAAATGCCTCCAAAAATGGGGCCCTTAGTACGGTCCAGACTTAACCGTCTAGCAACAATTCCACTCATACTAACAGTGTTGTCGCGGTATAAACCATGGAACAAAATGATAATATCAGGAACACTAAGGTTTCCATAGTTTCCACGACCAATCAAGCAACGACTAGCAAATATGGCAAAGTAGCGTAAAACAGGAAAATGTATGCTAGTGATTCTTGCATCAGAAACCTTCCTGGTTTCTCCCATAGTGATAGTGTTAATAAATGATTCCACTTCATTACGGTGTGGTTCATCTAAGGTACCCTCAGAGGGTATTTTGCAAACCTTGCAAAATTCAGCTAATGGCATCTTCTTAACAACGTCATATAAATGAAACTCTACTGAAGGAGGTGATTCCTAGGGAAAAAGTAGAAGTTTTGCACAAAAGTATTTGTGAGTAAGAGATACTGATGACGTTGGTCGCGGAGGAAGTCGGTGAGGCCGGCATTCTCAATTAATGAATAGAAATCCTCATAAATCCCGGCTCTTCTCAAGAAGTCATCGGAAGGCCATTCACACAGCCGGACCTCCGCGGTACGAGGAAAATTATATTTGGGCCTCTGTGCTTCTTCATTTTGTTTTTCCTTCGAGCTTCGGCTCGATGAGCCCCTCAAAAGTCTCTTAATTATTTTCTGAAATATTCTGAAATTTTTAGTAACTTCAAACAAAAGTGAACCAACTTCAATAAAACTGATAGTAACTACTGATAGAAGTGCCTAGAGCCTATATCAAGCATTAGAACTACTTGGAACCATATAAATTTGACATGCAAGCTCAAGAACATGGTCACCTATGCAGCACAAATTTGCAAAGAATAGAGCACTAGAACAAAAACTAATTGGACCAATGGAGGAGTCACATACCAAGGAACAATCTCCCCAAGCAGTTTTGCGAGAGGTGCTTTGAGCAAGGAGATCGAAAATCACAGCAAAGTGGCCTAGAACTCGTGCTTGAGTTGGTTTTTCGTGTTTGTGGGAGGAAGAAGGAGAGGATGGGTGCAAGAATAAGTGGAGGAGGGCCACCGTGGGCCCACGAGGCAGGGGGCCACGCCCAGGGGGGTAGGGCGCGCCCTCCACCCTCGTGGCCAGGTGGCAGCTCCCCCCGCGGTGATTTTTGCACCATAAATCCTCAAATATTCCCGAAAAAATCATATTAAATTGGCATGGCATTCTAAGGAATTTTATTTTCGGGGTATTTTTATATTGCACAGATAAATCAGGAAACAGACAGAAAAATACTATTTTTACTCTATTTCAACTAAATAACAGAAAGTATAAAGAGGGTACAGAAGTTTGTGCTTCTAGTTTCATCCATCTCATGCTCATAAAAAAGAATCCACTAACAAGGTTGATCAGGTCTGGTTAACAAACTCATTCCGATTAACATGGAACCGGAGAAATTTCGAATAACACTATGTTACCTCAATGAGGATATGCACATCCCCAATAATAAGAATATCATATTTCTTCTTGACAGTAGGAAGAGGAAATTCAAAACCTCCAAATATAATCGATGGAATTTTTCCAATAGAGTTGATACTATGGACTTGAGGTTGTTTCCTCGGAAAGTGTATCGTATGCTCATTACCATCAACATGAAAAGTGACATTGCCTTTGTTGCAATCCATAACAGCCCCTGCAGTATTCAGAAAAGGTCTTCCAAGAATAATAGACATACTATCGTCCTCAGGAATATCAAGGATAACAAAGTCCATTAAAATAGTAACATTTGCAACCACAATAGGGACATCCTCACAAATACCGACAGGTATAGCAGTTGATTTATCAGCCACTTGCAAAGATATTTCAGTAGGTGTCAACTTATTCAAATCAAGTCTACGGTATAAATAGAGAGGCATAACACTAACACCGGCTCCAAGATCACATAAAGCAGGTTTAACATAATTTCTTTTAATGGAGCATGGTATAGTAGGTACTCCTGGATCTCCAAGTTTCTTTGGTATTCCATGTTGGAAATATGCCCTAGAGGCAATAATAAATTAGTTATTATTATATTTCCTTGTTCATGATAATCGTTTATTATCCATGCTAGAATTGTATTGATAGGAAACTCAGATACATGTGTGGATACATAGACAACACCATGTCCCTAGTAAGCCTCTAGTTGACTAGCTCGTTGATCAATAGATGGTTACGGTTTCCTAACCATGGACATTGGATGTCATTGATAACGGGATCACATCATTAGAAGAATGATGTGATGGACAAGACCCAATCCTAAGCCTAGCACAAGATCATGTAGTTCGTATGATAAAGCTTTTCTAATGTCAAGTATCATTTCCTTAGACCATGAGATTGTGCAACTCCCGGATACCGTAGGAGTACTTTGGGTGTGCCAAACATCACAACGTAACTGGGTGGCTATAAAGGTGCACTACGGGTATCTCCGAAAGTGTCTGTTGGGTTGGCACGAATCGAGACTGGGATTTGTCACTCCGTGTGACGGAGAGGTATCTCTGGGCCCACTCGGTAGGACATCATCATAATGTGCACAATGTGATCAAGGAGTTGATCACGGGATGATGTGTTGCGGAACGAGTAAAAGAGACTTGCCGGTAACGAGATTGAACAAGGTATCGGGATACCAACGATCGAATCTCGGGCAAGTATCGTACTGTTGGAAATATGCCCTAGAGGCAATAATAAAAGCTTTATTATTATATTTCCTTATTCATGATAATTGTCTTTATTCGTGCTATAATTGTGTTATCCGGAAATCGTAATACATGTGTGAATAACAGACAACAACATGTCCCTAGTGAGCCTCTAGTTGACTAGCTCGTTGATCGACAGATAGTCATGGTTTCCTGACTATGGACATTGGATGTCATTGATAATGAGATCACATCATTAGGAGAATGATGTGATGGACAAGACCCAATCCTAAACATAGCATAAGATCGCATAGTTCGTTTGCTAGAGTTTTCCAATGTCAAGTATCCTTTCCTTAGACCATGAGATCGTGTAACTCCCGGATATCGTAGGAGTGCTTTGGGTGTGCCAAACGTCACAACGTAACTGGGTGACTATAAAGGTATACTACGGGTATCTCTGAAAGTGTCTGTTGGGTTGACATGGATCGAGACTGGGATTTGTCACTCCGCTTGACGGAGAGGTATCACCGGGCCCTCTCGGTAATGCATCATCATAATGAGCTCAATGTGATCAAAGTGTTTGATCACGGGATCATGCATTACGGTACGAGAAAAGTGACTTGCCGGTAACGAGATTGAACGAGGTATTGGGATACCGACGATCGAATCTCGGGCAAGTAAAATACCGATTGACAAAGGGAATCGTATACGGGATTAATTGAATCCTAAACATCGTGGTTCATCCGATGAGATCATCGTGGAGCATGTGGGAGCCAACATGGGTATCCAGATCCCGCTATTGGTTATTGCCCGAGAGCCGTCTCGGTCATGTCTGCATGTCTCCCGAACCCGTAGGGTCTACACACTTAAGGTTCGGTAACGCTAGGGTTGTGAAGATATGTATATGCAGTAACACGAATGTTGTTCGGAGTCCCGGATGAGATCCCGGACGTCACGAGGAGTTTCGGAATGGTCCGTAGGTAAAGATTTATATATGGAAAGTCATCATACGGACATCGGGACAAGTTTCGGGGTTATCGGTATTGTACCGGGACCACCGGAGGGTCCCGGGGGGGTCCACCGGGTGGGGCCACCTATCCCGGAGGGCCCCATGGGCTGTATGAGGGAGGGAACCAGCCCATAGTGGGCTGGTGCGCCTCCCCCCCAAGGGCCCATGCGCCTAGGGTTTGGGGGGAGGGAAAACCCTAAAGGGGGCGCCCCCCTTGCTTGGGGGGCAAGCCCCCCTTCCCTGGCCGCCGCCCCCCTAGGAGATCTCATCTCCTAGGGCCGGCGCCCCCCCAGGGGGCTATATAAAGGGGGGAGGGGAAGGGGGGCTGACCACCGATTGCCCTGGCGCCTCCCTCTCCCTCTCCAACACCTCCTCCTCCTCCGTAAGAGCTCGGCGAAGCCCTGTCGGAGTACTACGGCTCCACCATCACCACGCCGTCGTGCTGCTGCTGGAGTCTTCTTCCCCAACCTCTCCTTTGCCTTGCTGGATCAAGAAGAAGGAGACGTTACGCTGACCGTACGTGTGTTGAACGCGGAGGTGCCGTGCTTTCGGTAATAGGATCTCCGGTGATTTGGATCACGGTGTGTACGACTACTTCATCCCCGTTCGTTGAACGCTTCCGCTCACGATCTACAAAGTGGTATGTAGATGCAATCTCTCTCTCCCATGACTCGTTGCTAGATGAACTCATAGATGGATCTTGGTGAAACCGTAGGAAATTTTTTAATTTTCTGCAACATTCCCCAACAGTGGCATCATGAGCTAGGTCTATGCGTAGTTCTTCTTGCGCGAGTAGAACACAATTTGTTGTGGGCGTAGATGTTGTCAACTTTTCTTGCCGCTAATAGTCTTATCTTGCTTCAGCGGCATTGTGGGATGAAGCGGCCCGGACCAACCTTACACGTACACTTACGTGAGACCGGTTCCACCGACTAACATGCACTAGTTGCATAAGGTGGCTGGCGGGTGTCTGTCTCTCCTACTTTAGTTGGAGCGGATTCGATGAAAAGGGTCCTTATGAAGGGTAAATAGAAGTTGACAAATCACGTTGTGGCTTTTACGTAGGTAAGAAAACGTTCTTGCTAGAACCCTAATTCAGCCACGTAAAACTTGCAACAACAATTAGAGGACGTCTAACTTCTTTTTGCAGCAAGTGCTTTGTGATGTGATATGGCCAAAGTTGTGATGAATGACGAATGATCTATATGTGATGTATGAGATGTTCATGCTATTGTAATAGGAATCACGACTTGCATGTCGATGAGTATGACAACCGGCAGGAGCCATAGGAGTTGTCTTTATTTTTTGTATGACCTGCGTGTCATTGAGAAACGCCATGTAAATTACTTTACTTTATTGCTAAACGCGTTAGCCATAGTAGTAGAAGTAATAGTTGGCGAGCAACTTCATGGAGACACGATGATGGAGATCATGATGATGGAGATCATGGTGTCAAGCCGGTGACAAGATGATCATGGAGCCCCAAGATGGAGATCAAAGGAGCTATGTGATATTGGCCATATCATGTCACGTTTATTATTTGATTGCATGTGATTTTTATCATGTTTTGCATCTTGTTTGCTTAGAACGACGGTAGTAAATAAGATGATCCCTCATAATAATTTCAAGAAAGTGTTCACCCTAACTGTGCACCGTTGCGACAGTTCGTTGCTTCGAAGCACCACATGATGATCGGGTGTGATAGATTCTAACGTTCACATACAACGGGTGTAAGACAGATTTACACACACAAAACACTTAGGTTGACTTGACGAGCCTAGCATGTACAGACATGGCCTCGGAACACAGAAGACCGAAAGGTCGAGCATGAGTCGTATAGAAGATACGATCAACATGAAGATGTTCACCGATGTTGACTAGTCCGTCTCACGTGATGATCGGACACGGCCTAGTTGACTCGGATCATGTAATACTTAGATGACTGGAAGAGGGATGTCTATCTAAGTGGGAGTTCATTAAATAATTTGATTAAATGAACTTTATTATCAGGAACTTAGTCTAAATTTTTACAATATGTCTTGTAGATCAAATGGCCAACGTAGTCCTCAACTTCAACGCGTTCCTAGAGAAAACCAAGCTGAAAGACGATGGTAGCAACTATACGGACTGGGTCCGGAACCTGAGGATCATCCTCATAGCTGCCAAGAAAGATTATGTCCTACGAGCACCGCTGGGTGACGCACCTGTTCTCCCTGCACAACAAGACGTTATGAACGCTTGGCAGTCACGCTGCGATGATTACTCCCTCGTTCAGTGCGGCATGCTTTATAGCTTAGAGCCGGGACTCCAAAAGCATTTTGAGAGACATGGAGCATATGAGATGTTCGAAGAGCTGAAAATGGTTTTCCAAGCTCATGCCCGGGCCGAGAGATATGAGATCTCCAACAAATTCTTTAGCTGTAAGATGGAGGAAAATAGCTCTGTCAGTGAGCACATACTCAAAATGTCTGGGTTGCACAACCGCTTGACTCAACTGGAAGTTAATCTCCCGGATGAAGTGGGCATTGACAGAATCCTCCAGTCGCTTCCACCTAGCTACAAGAGCTTTGTGATGAACTACAATATGCAGGGGATGGTAAAGACCATTCCTGAGGTATATGCTATGCTGAAATCAGCAGAGGTAGAAATCAAGAAGGAGCATCAAGTGTTGATGGTGAATAAAACCACTAAGTTCAAAAAGGGCAAGGGTAAAAAGAACTTCAAGAAGGACGGCAAGGAAGTTGCCGCGCCCGGTAAGCAAGTTGCCGGGAAGAAGCCAAAGAATGGACCCAAGCCCGAGACTGAGTGTTTTTATTGCAAGGGAAGTGGCCACTGGAAGCGGAACTGCCCCAGATACTTAGCGGACAAGAAGGCCGGCAAAACCAAAGGTATATGTGATATACATGTAATTGATGTGTACCTTACCAGTACTCGTAGTAGCTCTTGGGTATTTGATACCGGTGCAGTTGCTCACATTTGTAACTCAAAGCAGGAGCTGCGGAATAAACGGAGACTGGCGAAGGACGAGGTGACGATGCGCGTCGGGAATGGTTCCAAGGTCGATGTGATCGCCGTCGGCATGCTGCCTCTACATTTACCTACGGGATTAGTTTTAAACCTCAATAATTGTTATTTAGTGCCAAGTTTGAGCATGAACATTGTGTCTGGATCTCGTTTAATTCGAGATGGCTACTCATTTAAATCCGAGAATAATGGTTGTTCCATTTATATGAGAGATATGTTTTATGGTCATGCTCCGATGGTTAATGGTTTATTCTTGATGAATCTCGTACGTGATGATACACATATTCATAGTGTGAATACCAAAAGAGTTAAAGTTGATAACAATAGTCCCACATATTTGTGGCACTGCCGCCTTGGTCACATAGGTGTCAAACGCATGAAGAAGCTCCATGCAGATGGACTTTTAGAGTCTCTTGATTATGAATCATTTGACATGTGCGAACCATGC
The DNA here is from genome assembly GCA_032464435.1 of Aegilops umbellulata. Lineage (NCBI taxonomy): Eukaryota > Viridiplantae > Streptophyta > Magnoliopsida > Poales > Poaceae > Aegilops > Aegilops umbellulata. Next base: position 2,625,276 of record CP136057.1, on the reverse strand, counting down.
CTCATGGGTAAAATGACCAAGTCTCCGTTCTCAGGAACAATGGAGCGAGCAACCAACTTATTGGAAATCATACATACCGATGTGTGCGGTCCAATGAGTGTTGAGGCTCGCGGTGGCTATCGTTATGTTCTCACCCTCACTGATGACTTGAGTAGATATGGGTATGTCTACTTAATGAAACACAAATCTGAGACCTTTGAAAAGTTCAAGGAATTTCAGAGCGAGGTTGAAAATCAACGTGATAAAAAGATCAAGTTTCTACGATCAGATCGTGGAGGAGAATACTTGAGTCATGAATTTGGCACGCACTTAAGAAAATGTGGAATAGTTTCACAACTCACGCCGCCTGGAACACCTCAGCGTAATGGTGTGTCCGAACGTCGTAATCGCACTCTATTAGATATGGTGCGATCTATGATGTCTCTTACCGACTTACCGCTATCTTTTTGGGGCTATGCTTTAGAGACTGCTGCATTCACTTTAAATAGGGCTCCGTCGAAATCCGTTGAGACGACACCGTATGAATTATGGTTTGGGAAGAAACCTAAGCTGTCGTTTCTAAAAGTTTGGGGATGCGATGCTTATGTCAAGAAACTTCAACCTGAAAAGCTCGAACCCAAGTCGGAAAAATGCATCTTCATAGGATACCCTAAAGAAACTGTTGGGTATACCTTCTACCTCAGATCCGAAGGCAAGATCTTTGTTGCAAAGAATGGATCCTTTCTAGAGAAAGAGTTTCTCTCGAAAGAAGTAAGTGGGAGGAAAGTAGAACTTGATGAAGTGTTACCTCTTGAACCGGAAAACGGCGAAACTCAAGAAAACGTTTCTGAGGTGCCTGCACCGACTAGAGAGGAAATTAATGATGATGATCAAGATACTTCTAATCAAGCTCCTACTGAAATTCGAAGGTCCACAAGGACACGTTCCGCACCAGAGTGGTACGGCAACCCTGTCTTGGAAATCATGTTGTTAGACAACGGTGAACATTCGAACTATGAGGAAACAATGGCGGGCCCGGATTCCGACAAATGGCTGGAAGCCATGAAATCCGAGATAGGATCCATGTATGAAAACGAAGTATGGACTTTGACTGACTTGCCCGTTGAACGGCGAGCCATAGAAAATAAATGGATCTTTAAGAAGAAGACAGACGCGGATGGTAATGTGACCATCTATAAAGCTCGGCTTGTCGCTAAGGGTTATCGACAAGTTCAAGGGGTTGACTACGATGAGACTTTCTCACCGGTAGCGAAGCTGAAGTCCGTCCGAATCATGTTAGCAATTGCCGCATACTATGATTATGAGATATGGCAAATGGACGTCAAAACGGCATTCCTTAATGGTTTCCTTAAGGAAGAATTGTATATGATGCAGCCGGAAGGTTTTGTCGATCCTAAGAATGCTGACAAGGTGTGCAAGCTCCAACGCTTGATTTATGGGCTGGTGCAAGCATCTCGGAGTTGGAACATTCGCTTTGATGAGATGATCAAAGCGTTTGGGTTTACACAGACTTATGGAGAAGCCTGTGTTTACAAGAAAGTGAGTGGGAGCTCTGTAGCATTTCTCATATTATATGTAGATGACATACTTTTGATGGGAAATGATATAGAACTCTTGGACAGCATTAAGGCCTACTTGAATAAGAGTTTTTCAATGAAGGACCTTGGAGAAGCTGCTTATATATTAGGCATCAAGATCTATAGAGATAGATCGAGACGCCTCATAGGTCTTTCACAAAGCACATACCTTGATAAGATATTGAAGAAATTCAATATTGATCAATCTAAGAAAGGGTTCTTACCTGTGTTACAAGGTGTGAAATTGAGCTCAGCTCAATGTCCGACCACGGCAGAAGAAATAGAAGAGATGAGCGTCATCCCCTATGCCTCAGGCATAGGTTCTATTATGTATGCCATGCTGTGTACCAGACCTGATGTAAACCTTGCCGTAAGTTTGGTAGGAAGGTACCAAAGTAATCCCGGCAAGGAACACTGGACAGCGGTCAAGAATATCCTGAAGTACCTGAAAAGGACTAAGGAAATGTTTCTTGTTTATGGAGGTGACGAAGAGCTCGTCGTAAAAGGTTACGTCGACGCTAGCTTCGACACAGATCTGGATGACTCTAAGTCACAAACCGGATACATGTATATTTTGAATGGTGGGGCAGTAAGATGGTGCAGTTGCAAGCAAAGCGTCGTGGCGGGATCTACATGTGAAGCGGAGTACATGGCAGCCTCGGAGGCAGCACATGAAGCAATTTGGGTGAAGAAGTTCATCACCGACCTCGGAGTCATACCCAATGCGTCGGGGCCAATCAAGCTCTTCTGTGACAACACTGGAGCTATTGCACTTGCAAAGGAGCCCAGGTTTCACAAGAAGACTAGGCACATCAAGCGTCGCTTCAACTCCATTCGTGAAAATGTTCAAGATGGAGACATAGAAATTTGTAAAGTGCACACGGATCTGAATGTCACAGATCCGTTGACTAAACCTCTCCCTAAGGCAAAACATGATCAGCACCAGAACTCTATGGGTGTCCGATTCATCACAATGTAACTAGATTATTGACTCTAGTGCAAGTGGGAGAGTGTTGGAAATATGCCCTAGAGGCAATAATAAAAGCTTTATTATTATATTTCCTTATTCATGATAATTGTCTTTATTCGTGCTATAATTGTGTTATCCGGAAATCGTAATACATGTGTGAATAACAGACAACAACATGTCCCTAGTGAGCCTCTAGTTGACTAGCTCGTTGATCGACAGATAGTCATGCTTTCCTGACTATGGACATTGGATGTTATTGATAACGAGATCACATCATTAGGAGAATGATGTGATGGACAAGACCCAATCCTAAACATAGCATAAGATCGCATAGTTCGTTTGCTAGAGTTTTCCAATGTCAAGTATCCTTTCCTTAGACCATGAGATCGTGTAACTCCTGGATATCGTAGGAGTGCTTTGGGTGTGCCAAACGTCACAACGTAACTGGGTGACTATAAAGGTATACTACGGGTATCTCTGAAAGTGTCTGTTGGGTTGACATGGATCAAGACTGGGATTTGTCACTCCGCTTGACGGAGAGGTATCACCGGGCCCTCCCGGTAATGCATCATCATAATGAGCTCAATGTGATCAAAGTGTTTGATCACGGGATCATGCATTACGGTACAAGAAAAGTGACTTGCCGGTAACGAGATTGAACGAGGTATTGGGATACCGACGATCGAATCTCGGGCAAGTAAAATACCGATTGACAAAGGGAATCGTATACGGGATTAATTGAATCCTCGACATCGTGGTTCATCCGATGAGATCATCGTGGAGCATGTGGGAGCCAACATGGGTATCCAGATCCCGCTGTTGGTTATTGCCCGAGAGCCGTCTCGGTCATGTCTGCATGTCTCCCGAACCCGTAGGGTCTACACACTTAAGGTTCGGTAACGCTAGGGTTGTGAAGATATGTATATGCAGTAACCCGAATGTTGTTCGGAGTCCCGAATGAGATCTCGGACATCACGAGGAGTTTCGGAATGGTCCGGAGGTAAAGATTTATATATGGAAAGTCATCATACGGACATCGAGACAAGTTTCGGGGTTATCGGTATTGTACCGGGACCACCGGAGGGTCCCGGGGGGGGGGGGGGGGGGTCCACCGGGTGGGGCCACCTATCCCGGAGGGCCCCATGGGCTGTATGAGGGAGGGAACCATCCCATAGTGGGCTGGTGCGCCTCCCCCCCCAAGGGCCCATGCGCCTAGGGTTTGGGGGGGAGGGAAAACCCTAAAGGGGGCGCCCCCCTTGCTTGGTGGGCAAGCCCCCCTTCCCTGGCCGCCGCCCCCCCTAGGAGATCTCATCTCCTAGGGCCGGCGCCCCCCCAGGGGGCTATATAAAGGGGGGAGGGGAAGGGGGGCTGACCACCGATTGCCCTGGCGCCTCCCTCTCCCTCTCCAACACCTCCTCCTCCTCCGTAAGAGCTCGGCGAAGCCCTGTCGGAGTACTGCGGCTCCACCATCACCACGCCGTCGTGCTGCTGATGGAGTCTTCTTCCCCAACCTCTCCTTTGCCTTGCTGGATCAAGAAGAAGGAGACGTTACGCTGACAATACGTGTGTTGAACGCGGAGGTGCCGTGCTTTCGGTGCTAGGATCTCCGGTGATTTGGATCACGGTGTGTACGACTACTTCATCCCCGTTCGTTGAACGCTTCCGCTCGCGATCTACAAAGTGGTATGTAGATGCAATCTCTCTCTCCCATGACTCGTTGCTAGATGAACTCATAGATGGATCTTGGTGAAACCGTAGGAAAATTTTTAATTTTCTGCAACGTTCCCCAACACGTACCGATAGACAAAGGGAATTGTATACGGGATTGATTAAGTCCTTGACATCGTGGTTCATCCGATGAGATCATCGTGGAACATGTGGGAACCAACATGGGTATCCAGATCCCGCTGTTGGTTATTGACTGGAGAACGTCTCGGTCATGTCTGCATGGTTCCCGAACCCGTAGGGTCTACACACTTAAGGTTCGATGACGCTAGGGTTATAAAGGAAGTTTGTATGTGGTTACCGAATGTTGTTCGGAGTCCCGGATGAGATCCCGGACGTCATGAGGAGTTCCGTAATGGTCCGGAGGTAAAGATTTATATATAGGAAGTATGGTTTTGGCCACCGGAAGTGTTCTGGGCATCACCGGTAGTGTACCGGGACCACCGGAGGTGTCCGGGGGTCCACCAAGTGGGGCCACCTGGCCCGGAGGCTAGCATGGGCCAAGAGTGATGAGGGACCAGCCCCTAAGTGGGCTGGTGTGCCTCCCACAAGGGCCCATGGCGCCTAAGAGGTGGAAAAGGGGGCAAACCCTAGGGGATATGGGCCTTAGGGCCCATATTGGTGCGCCTCCCTCTGCCCTCCCCTCTTGGCCGCCACCCTTGTTCCCCATCTAGGGCTGCCGCCCCCCTAGGGGTGGGAACCCTAGAGGGGGCGCAGCCCCTCCCCTTCCCTATATATATTGAGGCATTGGGCTGCCCACAACACGCGATTCGATCTCTCGTTGGTGCAGCCCTGCGTCTCTTCTTCCTCCTCTTCTATAGTGCTTGGCGAAGCCCTGCAGGATTGCCACGCTCCTCCACCACCACCACGCCATTGTGCTGCTGCTGGATGGAGTCTTCCTCAACCTCTCCCTCTCTCCTTGCTGGATCAAGGCATGGGAGACGTCACCGGGCTGTACGTGTGTTGAACGCGGAGGTTTCGTCCGTTCGGCACTAGGATCATCGGTGATTTGGATCACGACGAGTACGACTCCATCAACCCCGTTCACTTGAACGCTTCCGCTTAGCGATCTACAAGGGTATGTAGATGCACTCTTCTTCCCCTCGTAGCTGGTTTCTCCATAGATAGATCTTGGTGACACGTAGGAAAATTTTGAATTTCTGCTACGTTCCCCAACAGTGGCATCATGAGCTAGGTCTATTGCGTAGATTCTTTGCACGAGTAGAACACAAAGTAGTTGTGGGCGTTGATTTTGTTCAATATGCTTACCGTTACTAGTCAATCTTGATTCGGCGGCATTGTGGGATGAAGCGGCCCGGACCGACCTTACACGTACACTTACGTGAGACAGGTTCCACCGACTAACATGCACTAGTTGCATAAGGTGGCTAGCGGGTGCCAGTCTCTCCCACTTTAGTCGGATTGGATTCGATGAAAAGGGTCCTTATGAAGGGTAAATAGCAATTGACATATCACGTTGTGGTTTTGCGTAGGTAAGAAACGTTCTTGCTAGAAACCCATAGCAGCCACGTAAAACATGCAAACAACAATTAGAGGACGTCTAACTTGTTTTTGCAGGGTATGCCATGTGATGTGATATGGCCAAAGGATGTGATGTATGATATATGTGATGTATGAGATGATCATGTTCTTGTAATAGGAATCACGACTTGCATGTCAATGAGTATGACAACCGGCAGGAGCCATAGGAGTTGTCTTTAATTTATTTATGACCTGCGTGTCAACATAAACGTCATGTAATTACTTTACTTTATTGCTAAAGCGTTAGCCATAGTAGTAGAAGTAATAGTTGACGTGACAACTTCATGAAGACACGATGATGGAGATCATGATGATGGAGATCATGGTGTCATGCTGGTGACGACGATGATCATGGAGCCCTGAAGATGGAGATCAAAAGGAGCAAAGTGATGATGGCCATATCATGTCACTATTTGATTGCATGTGATGTTTATCATGTTTTTGCATCTTATTTGCTTAGAACGACGGTAGTAAATAAGATGATCCCTCATTAAAATTTCAAGAAAGTGTTCCCCCTAACTGTGCACCGTTGCGAAAGTTCGTCGTTTCGAAGCACCACGTGATGATCGGGTGTGATAGATTCTTATGTTCGAATACAACGGGTGTTGACGAGCCTAGCATGTACAGACATGGCCTCGGAACACATGCAAACACTTAGGTTGACTTGACGAGCCTAGCATGTACAGACATGGCCTCGGAACACAGAAGACCGAAAGGTCGAGCATGAGTCGTATGGTAGATACGATCAACATGAAGATGTTCACCGACATTGACTAGTCCGTCTCACGTGATGATCGGACACGGCCTAGTTGACTCGGATCATGTAATCACTTGGATGACTAGAGGGATGTCTATTTGAGTGGGAGTTCATAAGATGAACTTAATTATCCTGAACATAGTCAAAAGGTCTTCGCAAATTATGTCGTAGCTCGCGCTTTAGTTCTACTGTTTTAAATATGTTCCTAGAGAAAATATAGTTGAAAGTTGATAGTAGCAATTATGCGGACAGTAGAAGGCTTGTGTCCCTAATGCACCGCTCGGTGTGCTGGACCTCGAACGTGGTCTGTGGATGTTGCGAACATCTGACATACACGTTTTGATGACTACATGATAGTTCGGTAATGATAAATCGTTTAGAATTGAAGCACCAAAGACATTTTTTTGAAATGTCGCGAAACATATGAGATGTTTCGAGGGCTGAAATTGGGATTTCAGGCTCGTGCCCACGTCAAGAGGTATAAGACCTCCGACGATTTTCTTGGCCTGCAAACTAAGGGAGAAAAGCTCAATCGTTGAGCTTGTGCTCAGATTGTCTGAGTACAACAATCACTTGAATCGAGTGGGAGTTGATCTTCCAGACAAGATAGTGATGTTTCTCCAAAGTCATTGCCACCAAGCTGCTAGAGCTTCGTAATGAACTATAACATATCAGGGATAGATATGATGATCGTTGAAATATTCGCGATGTTTGACACCGCGAAAGTAGAAATCAAGAAGGAGCATCAATTGTTGATGGTTAGTGAAACCACTAGTTTCAAGAAGGGCAAGGGCAAGAAGGGATACTTCATGAAACGGCAAATCAGCTGCTGCTCTAGTGGAGAAATCCAAGGTTGAACACAAACCCGAGACTGAGTGCTTCTGTAATAAGGGGAACAGCCACTAGAGCAGAATTACCCTAGATACTTGGTAGATGAGAAGGCTGTCGATAGAAGTATATTGGATATACATTGTGTGAATGTGTACTTTACTGGCACTCCTAGTAGCATCAAGGTATTAGATACCGGTTCGGTTGCTAAGTATTAGTAACTCGAAATAAAAGCTACGGAATAAACGGAGACTAGCTAAAGGTGAGCTGACGAGATGTGTTGGAAGTGTTTCCAAGGTTGATGTGATCAAGCATCGCACGCTCCCTCTACCATCGAGATTGGTGTTAAACCTAAATAATTATTATTTGGTGTTTGGATTGAGCATTGACATGATTGGATTATGTCTATGGCAATACGGTTATTCATTTAAGGAGAATAATGGTTACTCTATTTATTTGAATAATACCTTCAATGGTCTTGCACCTAAAATGAATGGTTTATTGAATCTCGATCATAGTGATACACATGTTCATGCCAAAAGATATAAGATAGTAATGATAGTACCACCTACTTGTGGCACTGCCATGTAAGTCATATTGGTATAAAACGCATGAAGAAGCTCCATGTTGATGGATCTTTGGACTCACTCATTTTTGAAAAGGATTGAGACATGTGAACCATGTCTATTGGTATATACGCATGAAGAAACTCCATGCAGATGGACCGTTTGGACTCACTTGATTTTGAATCGCTTGAGACATGCAGATCATACCACATGGGCAAGATGACTGAAGAGCCTTGTTTTCAGTAAGATGGAACAAGATAGCAACTTGTTGGAAGCAACACATTTTGATGTGTGCAGTCCAATGAGTGCTGAGGCATGCAGTGAATATCGTTATGTTCTCACTTCACAGATGATTCGAGTAAATGTTGAGTATATTTACTTGATGAAACACAAGTCTGAATTATTGAATGGTTCAAGTAATTTCAGAGTGAAGTTGAAGATCTTCATGATAAGAGGATAAAATGTCTATGATATGATCATAGAAATGAATATCTGAGTTACGGGTTTGGCACTGTGGAAATTGTTTCACAACTAATACTGCCTGGAACACCATAGTATGATGGTGTGTCCGAACATCATAGTTGCACCCTATTGGATATGGTGCGTACCATGATGTCTCTTATCGAATTACCACTATCATTCATGGGTTAGGCATTAGAGACAACCGCACTCACTTTAAATAGGGCACCACGCAAATCCGTCGAGACAACACCGTATGAACTATGGTTTAGAGAAACCTAAGCTGTTGTTTCTTAAAAGTTTGGGGTCACGACACTTATGTGAAAAAGTTTCAGGCTGATAAGCTCGAACCCAAAGCGGTTAAATGCATCTTAATAGGACACCCAAAACAGTTGGGTATACCTCTTGTCTCAGATCCGAAAGCAATAGGGATTGTTTCTAGAATCGGGTCCTTTCTCGAGAAAAAATTTCTCTCGAAAGAATTGAGTGGGAGGATGGTGGAGACTTGATGAGGTTATGGAACCGTCACTTCAACTAGAGTGTAGCAGGGCACAGGAGTTGTTCCTATGGCACCTACACCAATTGAAGTGGAAGCTTATGATAATGATCATGAGACTTCGGATCAAGTCACTCCCAAACCTCGTAGGATGACAAGGATGCGTACTACTTCAGAGTGGTACGTAATCCTGTCTTGGAAGTCATGTTGCTAGACAACAATGAACCTACGAGCTATGGAGAAGCGATGGTGGGCCCGGATTCCGATGAATGGCTCGAGGCCATAAAATCTGAGAGAGGATCCATGTATGAAAACAAAGTGTAGACTTTGGCAGAACGGCTTGATGGTCGTGAGGCTGTTGAGTACAGATGGATTTTAAAAGGAAGACGGACAATGATGGTAAATGTCACCATTAAGAAAGCTCGACTTGTCATTAAGATGTTTTCCGACAAGTTCAAGGAGTTGACTGCGATGAGGCTTTCTCACTCGTAGCGATGCTAAGAGTCTGTTGGAATTATGTTAGCGATTACTGCATTATTTATGAAATTGTGCAGATAGGATGTCAAAACATTGTTTCCTCGACGATTTTCTTGAGGAAAGGTTGTATGTGATACAACCAGAAGATTTTTGTCAATCCTGAAAGATGCTAACAAGTATGCAAAGCTCCAGCAATCCTTCTAAGGACTGGAGTAAGCATCTCGGAGTTGGAATGTACGCTTTGATGAGATGATCAAAGATTTGGGTTTATACAAAGTTTATGAGAAACTTGTATTTCCAAAGAAGTGAGTGGGAGCACTATAGAATTTCTGATGAGTATATGTTGTTGACATATTGTTAATCAGAAATGATGTAGAATTTTTGGAAAGCATATAGGGTTATTTGAAAAGTGTTTTTCAATGGAAAACCTGGATTAAGCTACTTGAACATTGAGCATCAAGATCTATAAGGATAAATCAAAATCGCTTAATAGTACTTTCAAACGAACACATACCATGACAAGATTTTGAAGGAGTTCAAAATAGATCAGCAAAGAAGGAGTTCTCGGCTGTGTTACAAGGTGTGAGTATTGAGCAAGACTCAAGACATGACCACGGCAGAATAGAGAGAAAGGACGAAGGTCGTCCCCTATGCTTTAGTCGTAGGCTCTAAAGTATGCTATGTTGTGTACCGCACCTGAAGTGTGCCAAACCATGAGTCAGTCAAGGGGTACAAGTGTGATCTAGAAATGGATCACAGGACAACGGTCAAGGTTATCCTTAGTAACTAGTGGACTAAGGAATTTTCTCGATTATGGAGGTGGTAAAAGAGTTCGTCGTAAAGGGTTACGCCGATGCAAGCTTTGACACTGATCCAGATTATTCTGAGTAGTAAACTGGATTCGTATAGTAGAACAGTTATTTGGAATAGATCCAAATAGAGCGTGGTAGCTGCATCTAAGAGATGACATAGATATTTGTGAAGTACATACGGATCTGAATATTTCAGACCCATTGACTATAACCTCTCTCACAAGCATAACATGATCAAACCCAGAACTCTTGGGTGTTAGTCACATAGGGATGTGACTTTGAGTGTTAATCACATATCGATGTGAACTGGATTATTGACTCTAGTGCAAGTGGGAGACTGTTGGAAATATGCCCTAGAGGCAATAATAAATTAGTTATTATTGTATTTCCTTGTTCATGATAACCGTTTATTATCCATGCTAGAATTGTATTGATAGGAAACTCAGATACATGTGTGGATACATAGACAACACCATGTCCCTAGTAAGCCTCTAGTTGACTAGCTCGTTGATCAATAGATGGTTACGGTTTCCTGACCATGGACATTGGATGTCATTGATAACGGGATCACATCATTAGAAGAATGATGTGATGGACAAGACCCAATCCTAAGCCTAGCACAAGATCATGTAGATCGTATGCTAAAGCTTTTCTAATGTCAAGTATCATTTCCTTAGACCATGAGATTGTGCAACTCCCGGATACCGTAGGAGTACTTTGGGTGTGCCAAACGTCACAACATAACTGGGTGGCTATAAAGGTGCACTACGGGTATCTCCGAAAGTGTCTGTTGGGTTGGCACGAATCGAGACTGGGATTTGTCACTCCGTGTGACGGAGAGGTATCTCTGGGCCCACTCGGTAGGACATCATCATAATGTGCACAATGTGATCAAGGAGTTGATCACGGGATGATGTGTTGCGGAACGAGTAAAAGAGACTTGCCGGTAACGAGATTGAACAAGGTATCGGGATACCAACGATCGAATCTCGGGCAAGTATCGTACCGATAGACAAAGGGAATTGTATACGGGATTGATTAAGTCCTTGACATCGTGGTTCATCCGATGAGATCATCGTGGAACATGTGGGAACCAACATGGGTATCCAGATCCCGCTGTTGGTTATTGACTGGAGAACGTCTCGGTCATGTCTGCATGGTTCCCGAACCCGTAGGGTCTACACACTTAAGGTTCGATGACGCTAGGGTTATAAAGGAAGTTTGTATGTGGTTACCGAATGTTGTTCGGAGTCCCGGATGAGATCCCGGACGTCATGAGGAGTTCCGTAATGGTCCGGAGGTAAAGATTTATATATAGGAAGTATGGTTTTGGCCACCGGAAGTGTTCTGGGCATCACCGGTAGTGTACCGGGACCACCGGAGGTGTCCGGGGGTCCACCAAGTGGGGCCACCTGCCCCGGAGGCTAGCATGGGCCAAGAGTGATGAGGGACCAGCCCCTAAGTGGGCTGGTGCGCCTCCCACAAGGGCCCATGGCGCCTAAGAGGTGGAAAAGGGGGCAAACCCTAGGGGATATGGGCCTTAGGGCCCATATTGGTGCGCCTCCCTCTCCCCTCCCCTCTTGGCCGCCACCCTTGTTCCCCATCTAGGGCTGCCGCCCCCCCTAGGGGTGGGAACCCTAGAGGGGGCGCAGCCCCTCCCCTTCCCTATATATATTGAGGCATTGGGCTTCCCACAACACGCGATTCGATCTCTCGTTGGTGCAGCCCTGCGTCTCTTCTTCCTCCTCTTCTATAGTGCTTGGCGAAGCCCTGCAGGATTGCCACGCTCCTCCACCACCACCACGCCGTTGTGCTGCTGCTGGATGGAGTCTTCCTCAACCTATCCCTCTCTCCTTGCTGGATCAAGGCATGGGAGACGTCACCGGGCTGTACGTGTGTTGAACGCGGAGGTGTCGTCCGTTCGGCACTAGGATGATCGGTGATTTGGGTCACGACGAGTACGACTCCATCAACCCCGTTCACTTGAACGCTTCCGCTTAGCGATCTACAAGGGTATGTAGATGCACTCTTCTTCCCCTCGTAGCTGGTTTCTCCATAGATAGATCTTGGTGACACGTAGGAAAATTTTGAATTTCTGCTACGTTCCCCAACATTCCACCCTTAAAAGTATAATTAGCAAGCATGGTGGAAATTTCAGCTTCCGGTATCTTTCTTTTATTTGTAACAATATCTTTCATGTACTTAGCATAAGGATTCATTTTGAGCATATCAGTCAATCGCATACGCAAAAAGATAGGTCTAATCATTTCAGCAAAGCGCTCAAAATCCTCATCATCCTTTTTCTTGGATGGTTTGGGACGAAAAGGCATGGGTTTCTGGACCCAAGGTTCTCTTTCCTTACCATGTTTCCTAGCAACAAAGTCTCTCTTATCATAACGTTGATTCTTTGATTGTGGGTTATCAAGATCAACAGCAGGTTCAACTTCTACATCATTATCATTACTAGGTTGAGCATCCTCATGAACATCATGATTAACATTTTCATTAGGTTCATGTTCATTACCAGATTGTGTTACAGCATCAGACATAGATATATCATTTGGATTCTCAGGTGGTTCAGCAATAGGTTCACTAGAAGTTTGCAAAGTCCTATAATTTTTCTTTTTCTTCTTTCTAGAAGAACTAGGTGCATCAATATTATTTCTCTGAGAATCTTGCTCAATTCTCTTAGGGTGGCCTTCAGGATACAAAGGTTCCTGAGTCATTCTACCAGTTCTAGTAGCCACTCTAATAGCATAATCATTTTTCTTACTATTCATTTCATCAAGCAATTCTTTTTGAGCTTTAAGTACTTGTTCCATTTGAGTGGTAACCATAGAAGCATGTTTTCTAACAAGTTTAAGTTCACCTCTAATATTAGCCATATAATCACCCAAGTGTTTAATCACATTGGAATCATATTTCAATTGTCTACCAAAATAAGCATTGAAGTTTTCTTGTTTGACAATAAAATTATCGAACTCATCAAGGCATTGTCTAACAGACTTATAATGAGGAATATCACCTTCATCAAATCTATAGAGAGAATTTACCTTTACTACCTGTGTCGGGTTATCGGGATCAGGAGGTTCTTCAATAAATAAAGGATTAAGATAATATGTTTCTTCAATAGGTGGTAAATTAAGACCATGTATTTCTTCAATAGGAGGTAAATTCTTAACATCTTCAACTTTAATACCTTTTTCTTTCATAGATTTCTTTGCCTCTTGCATATCTTCGGGACTGAGAAATAGAACACCTCTCTTCTTCGGAGTTGGTTTAGGAATAGGATCATTAATTGGAGCGGGAGCTGGCTCAGGAGCTGGCTCAGGAGGTGCCCAATTATTTTCATTTGTCAACATATTATTCAATAGAATTTCAGCTTCATCCGGTGTTCTTTCCCTGAAAAGAGAATCAGCACAACTATCCAGGTAATCTCTGGAAGCATCGGTTAGTCCATTATAAAAGATATCAAGTATTTCATTTTTCTTAAGAGGATGATCAGGCAAAGCATTAAGTAACTTGAGAAGCCTCCCCCAAGCTTGTGGGAGACTCTCTTCTTTAATTTGCACAAAGTTGTATATTTCCCTTAAAGCAGCTTGTTTCTTATGAGTAGGGAAATATTTAGCAAAGAAGTAATAAATCATATCCTGGGGACTATGCACACAACCGGGATCAAGAGAATTAGACCATATCTTAGCATCACCCTTTAATGAGAACATAAATATTTTAAGTATATAAAAGTAGCGAGATCTCTCATCATTAGTGAACAGGGTGGCTATATCATTTAATTTAGTAAGATGTGCTACAACAGTTTCAGATTCATAACCATGAAAAGGATTAGATTCAACCAAAGTAATTATATCAGGATCAACAGAGAATTCATAATCCTTATCGGGAACACAAATAGGTGAAGTAGCAAAAGCAGGATCAGGCCTCATTTTATCTCTAAGTGATTCTTTGTTCCATTTAATTAATAGCCTTTTAAGTTCATGACGATCTCCACAAGCTAAAATAGCGGCAGAAGATTCCATATCAAAAACATAACCCTCACGAATAACAGGCCTATCTTCATCATCACTTTCATCATTATAATCAGATTCAATAATTTCTTTCTCTCTAGCCCTAGCAATTTGTTCATCGAGAAATTCACTAAGGGGCACAATAGTATCAAGCATAGAAGTAGTTTCATCATAAGTATCATGCATAGAAGAAGTGGCATCATCAATAACATGCGACATATCAGAACGAATAGCAGAAGAAGGTTTAGGTGTCGCAAGCTTACTCATAACAGAAGGTGAATCAAGTGCAGAGCTAGATGGCAGTTCCTTACCTCCCCCCATAGTTGAGGGATAAATTTTTGTTTTCTCGTCTTTCAAGTTCTTCATAGTGTCCAGCAGATATAAATCCCAAGTGACTCAAAGAATAGAGCTATGCTCCCCGGCAACGGCGCCAGAAAAAAGGCCTTGATAACCCACAAGTATAGGGGATCGCAACAGTTTTCGAGGGTAGAGTATTCAACCCAAATTTATTGATTCGACACAAGGGGAGCCTAAGAATATTCTCAAGTATTAGCAGCTGAGTTGTCAATTCAACCACACCTGGAACTTAGTATCTGCAGCAAAGTGTTTAGTAGCAAAGTAATATGAAAGTGGTGGTAACGGTAACAAAAGAGTAAAGGAAGCAAAAGTAATATTTTTGGTATTTTGTAGTGATTGTAACAGGAGCAACGGGAAAGTAAATAAATGTAAACCAGTATATGGAAAGCTCGTAGGCATCGGATCAGTGATGGATAATTATGCCGGATGCGGTTCATCATGTAACAGTCATAACATAGGGTGACACAGAACTAGCTCCAATTCATCAATGTAATGTAGGCATGTATTCTGAATATAGTCATATGTGCTTATGGAAAAGAACATGCATGACATCTTTTGTCCTACCCTCCCGTGGCAGCGGGGTCCTAATGGAAACTAAGGGATATTAAGGCCTCCTTTTAATAGAGAACCGGAACAAAGCATTAACACATAGTGAATACATGAACTAGCTCGGCGTTGGTTGGTGGCTGACAAATGGGATCCACTGTGATTGGCGACCATTAATTTGGTAAGAGTCAACTATCCCAACCTTTCGATGGAGGACTCGCCAGATTTTAGGTTTTTTTTGAACCGGGCTTAAACCCCTTTCCATTGCAAATGAACGGAAATACATCAGTTCCAGAAAACATTTCAGAGAGAGGGAAAGAGGTAAAGCGAGTTCGGGCATTGCTAGGAAACCCACTGCACCACGCCCGACATCGAGACGAGTGCCATGGGGCGAAAACCTAGACAACACCATATAAAAGTCTGCCTACAGGAACAGTTCGACATAAACCATAAGGGCAACTTGGACCCAAAACGAGATCACGAACAGGCAGGCGAAGGCCAAAACATCATCAGCTTCGTATGGCGATCAGACTCGAAGCTATCCCCCCGCGATCGGACGCCTGATTGCTGTGCACATCTTCATCATCTGCATTGTGCTTGACCTGAGCATCTCAGCCCTGCGTGAAGCTCCTTGTCGTCCTCTCCTTGCTGTAGCCCTGCCCAATATAAGAGAAACGAGCACATAGCAAACACAATCTCAAACGGCGTTTTGATTTGCTTCTTTTCAAAAGTTGCTCGGTTGCGAGCCAGCCAATTGGACCAACAGGCCGCAGCAAGACCAACAGTATAGAACTTAACTCCAGCAGGGAGAAAAGAGTAGCACCAAGCATAATATTTCCATTGGTTGTTGGGACATCTATCAGTTCCCAGAACCATCCCCACACAGCGCCACACCACCCTCGCAACAGGGCATGAAAAGAACACATGTTGTGAAGTTTCTACTTCATTGCAAAACGAACAACAAGGATTTCCTGGCCACTTCTTTTCTTCATCACTTGCCCAGTGAGCACAGCATCCTGGGCCAACTTCCACATAAAATTTTTGATTTTAAGAGGAACTTTCGCTTTCCAAATCCATCTATAATGACAACCTCTTAAAGGGGTTTCAAGCCATTTATACATGGATTTAGTTGTGTATTTACCGCTGCCATTAAACCCCTAGAACACCTGATCACCCCCCTCGCACAGTTGGATCTCAGAGATGACTCTACTCATTTCATCCCACTGCCTCATCAACTCAGGTTTGAGTCTACGTCTGAAGGAGACCTGAGCATTCAAAAACTTGAACTTGTCAATTGTGCAGTCCTGGTCATTGCACACATCAAAAAGAATGGGAAACTGTTCCTCGAATGGGTGTGAACCCTTGATAGAATCTTTCCAAACTCTAGCCAAATCCCCAGATTTGATATCAATCTTCCTACCAGCCATATATAAAGATTTAACTTTCAATAGGGCTTTCCAGCAAGGGGAATCAGAAAATCTAGGCATTACATACGCCACTGTCTTGTTTTTCAAATATCGTGCTTGGACAGTTCTTTGCCACAAGCCCTCTTGTGTCTCAAGCTTCCACCACCATTTAACCATCAAACTTATGTTCTGTTTCCTCAGGTCTTTGACCCCAAGACCACCTTTATCTTTGGATCTGCAAATCCTATTCCATTTAACTAGATGATATCTCTTTTTCTTATTGCACCCTTGCCAAAAGAACTTACGTCTATGTTTATCCAGCCTTTCGATGAAAGTTTTGTTCATAAGCCACATAGACATATGGTACAGGGAGATCTGTGTGACCACAGAGTCCAGCAAAGTGAGTCTACCCCCCATCGAGGCAGCATTACCAATCCAGGCTTCAAAATACTTAAGGTATTTGTCCACTATGAATTCCTAGTCAGAATTCCTGAGGTTGGTATAGCTAACTGGCATTTCAAGGTATTTGATGGGGAAGCTACCAACATCACAGTTAAACGAATCAGCATATTTTTTCACAATGTCATCATCCCCACCCATAGTCAGAATTTCACTTTTTTTGGAAATTTACCTTCAACCCAGACATCATCTCAAAAATATACAGGAACAACTTCAGGTTATTTGCTTTCTCTATATGGTGCTCTAGACAAACAATCGTGTCATCTGCATATTGCAGGACCGCCACCACGTTGGGGATGAGGTCGGAGGCCAACCCAACGATCAGGTTATTTTTCTGTGCATTAGTGATCATCTTAGATAGGCAGTCAGCAACAAGGTTGAACAAGAAGGGAGAATGTGGGTCGCCCTGTCGCACTCCTTTCACGCTTTGAAAGTAGGGACCGACACAATTATTCACCTTAATGCTAACCGTGCCATTGTGCAAAATTTGTTTGATCCAGTGATGTCTACTACGCAACCTTCTTCTTGTAGACGTTGTTGGGCCTCCAAGTGCAGAGGTTTGTAGGACAGTAGAAAATTTCCCTCAAGTGGATGACCTAAGGTTTATCAATCTGTGGGAGGCGTAGGATGAAGATGGTCTCTCTCAAGCAACCCTGCAACCAAATAACAAAGGGGCTCTTGTGTCCCCAACACACCCAATACAATGGTAAATTGTATAGGTGCACTAGTTCGGTGAAGAGATGGTGATACAAGTGCAATATGGATGGTAGATATAGGTTTTTGTAATCTGAAAATATAAAAACAGCAAGGTAGCAAGCGATAAAAGTGAGCGTAAACGGTATTGCAATGCTAGGAAACAAGGCCTAGGGTTCATACTTTCACTATTGCAAGTTCTCTCAACCATAATAACATGATTGGATCATATAACTATCCCTCAACATGCAACAAAGAGTAACTCCAAAGTCACTAATAGCGGAGAACAAACGAAGAGATTATGGTAGGGTACGAAACCACCTCAAAGTTATTCTTTCCGATCAATCCATTGGGCTATTCCTATAAGTGTCACAAACAACCCTAGAGTTCGTAGTAAAATAACACCTTAAGACACACATCAACCAAAACCCTAATGTCACCTAGATACTCCAATGTCACCTCAAGTATCTGTGGGTATGATTATACGATATGCATCACACAATCTCAAATTCATCTATTCAACCAACATATAGAACCTCAAAGAGTGCCCCAAAGTTCCTACTGGAGAATCAAGATGAAAACGTGTGCCAACCCCTATGCATAGGTTCATGGGCGGAACCCGCAAGTTGATCACCAAAACAAACATCAAGTGAATCACGTGATATCCCATTGTCACCACAGATACGCACGACAAGACATACATCAAGTGTTCTCAAATCATTAAAGGCTCAATCCGATAAGATTACTTCGAAGGGAAAAATCAATCCATTACAAGAGAGTAGAGGGGGAGAAGCAACATAAGATCCAACTATAATAGCAAAGCTCATGATACATCAAGATCGTGCCAAATCAAGAACACGAGAGAGAGAGAGAGAGAGAGAGAGAGAGAGAGAGAGAGAGAGAGAGAGAGAGAGAGAGAGAGATCAAACACATAGCTACTGGTACGTACCCTCAGCCCCGAGGGTGAACTACTCCCTCCTCGTCATGGAGAGCGCCGGGATGATGAAGATGGCCACCGGTGAGGGTTCCCCCCTCCGGCAGAGTGCCGGAACAGGGTCCCGATTGGTTTTTGGTGGCTACAGAGGCTTGCGGCGGCGGAACTCACGATCTATTCTGTTCCCCGATCGTTTTAGGGTATATGGGTATATATAGGTGAAAGAAGTACGCCAGGGGAGCCACGAGGGGCCCACGAGGGTGGAGGGCGCGCCCAGGGGGGTGGGCGCGCCTCCCTGCCTCGTGCCTTCCTCGTTGCTTCCTTGACGTGGGCTCCAAGTCTCCTGGGTTGCTTTCCTTCTAAAAATAACTTCTCCAGAAGGTTTCATTCCGTTTCGACTCCGTTTGATATTCCTTTTCTTCGAAACACTGAAACAAGGGAAAAAATAGGAACTGGCACTGGGCTCCGGGTCAATAGGTTAGTCCCAAAAATAATATAAAAGTGCATAGTAAAGCCCATAAAACATCCAAGATGGATAATATAATAGCATGGAACAATAAAAAATTATAGATACGTTGGAGACGTATCATCATCCCCAAGCTTAATTCCTGATCGTCCTCGAGTAGGTAAATGATAAAAGAAAGAATTTTTTATGTGGAATGCTACTTGGCATAATTTCAATGTAATTCTTCTTAATTGTGGTATGAATATTCAGGTCTGAAAGGTTCAAGATAAAAGTTCATATTGACATAAAAGTAATAATACTTCAAGCATACTAACTAAGCAATTATGTCCTCTCAAAATAACATGGCCAAAGAAAGTTCATCCCTACAAAATCATATAGTTTAGTCATGCTCCATTTTCGTCACACAAGAATACTCTCATCATGCACAACCCCGATGATAAGCCAAGCAATTGTTTCATACTTTAGTAATCTCAAACTTTTTCAACCTTCACGCAATACATGAGCGTGAGCCATGGATATAGCACTATGGGTGGAGTAGAATATAATGATGGGGGTTATGTGGAGAAGACAAAAAAGGAGAAAGCCTCACATCAACGAGGCTAATCAATGAGCTATGGAGATGCCCATCGATTGATGTTAATGCAAGGAGTAGGGATTGCCATGCGACGGATGCACTAGAGCTATAAATATATGAAAGCTCAACAAAAGAAACTAAGTGGGTGTGCATCCAACTTGCTTGCTCACGAAAACCTAGGGCACTTGAGTAGGCCCATTGTTGGAATATACAAGCTAAGTTCTATAATGAAAAATTCCCACTAGTATATGGAAGTGACAAAACAAGAGACTCTCTATCATGAAGATTATGGTGCTACTTTGAAGCACAAGTGTGGTAAAAGGATAGTAACATTGTCCCTTCTCTCTTTTTCTCTCATTTTTTGGGCCTTCTCTTTTTTTAGGCCTTTCTCTCTTTTTTTTGGCCTTCTCTTTTTTTACAGACTTTCTCTTTTTTTTAATTCCTCACTTGGGACAATGCTCTAGAAAATGATGATCATCACACTTCTATTTATTTACAACTCAATGATTACAACTCGATACTAGAACAAAGTATGACTCTATATGAATTCCTCCGGCGGTGTACCGGGATATGCAATGAACCAAGAGTGACATGTATGAAAGAATTATGAACGGTGGCTTTGCCACAAATCTATGTCAACTACATGATCATGCAAAGCAATATGACAATGATGAACGTGTCATGATAAACGGGATGGTGGAAAGTTGCATGGCAATATATCTCGGAATGGCTATGGAAATGCCATAATAGGTAGGTATGGTGGCTGTTTGAGGAAGATATAAGGAGATTTATGTGTGAAAGAGCATATCATATCACGGGGTTTGGATGCACCGGCGAAGTTTGCACCAACTCTCAAGGTGATAAAGGGCAATGCACGGTACCGAAGAGGCTAGCTATGATGGAAGGGTAAGAGTGCGTATAATCCATGGACTCAACATTAGTCATAAAGAACTCACATACTTCTTGCAAAAATCTACAAGTCATCAAAAACCAAGCACTACGCGCATGCTCCTAGGGGGATAGATTGGTAGGAAAAGACCATCGCTCGTCCCCGACCGCCACTCATAAGGAGGACAATCAAAGAACACCTTATGTTTCAAATTTGTTACATAATGTTTACCATACGTGCATGCTATGGGACTTGCAAACTTCAACACAAGTATTTCTCAAATTCACAACTACTCAAATAGCACAACTTTAATATCACTACCTCCATATCTCAAAACAATCATCAAGCATCAAACTTCTCTTAGTATTCAACACACTCATAAGAAAGTTTTTACTAGTATTGAATACCTAGCATATTAGGATTAAGCAAATTACCATGCTGTTTAAGACTCTAAAAATAATATAAGTGAAGCATGAGAGTTCATATATTTCTTCAAAATAAAACCAACATTGTGCTCTAAAATATATAAGTGAAGCACTAGAGCAAACAACAAACTACTCTGAAAGATATAAGTGAAGATCAATGAGTAGTCGAATAATTATGCAACTATGTGAAGACTCACCCATTTAATAATTTCAGATCTTAATATTTTATTCAAACAGCAAGAAAAGCTAAAGAAAATAAAATGATGCTCCAAGCAAAACACATAACATGTGGTGAATAAAAATATCGCTCCAAGTAAAGTTACCGATGAACGAAGAGGCAAGAGGGGATGCCTTCCGGGGCATCCCCAAGCTTAGGCTCTTGGTTACCCTTGAATATTACCTTGGGATGCCTTGGTCATCCCCAAGCTTAGGCTCTTGCCACTCCTTATTCCATAGTCCATCGAATCTTTATCCAAAACCTGAAAACTTCACAATACAAAACTTAACAGAAAACTCGTAAGCTCCGTTAGCGAAAGAAAACAAAACACCACTTCAAGGTACTGCAATGAACTCATTATTTATTTATATTGGTGTGAAACCTACTGTATTCCAACTTCTCTATGGTTTATAAACTATTTTACTAGCCATAGATTCATCAAAATAAGCGAACAACACACGAAAAAACAGAATCTGTCAAAAACAGAACAATCTGTAGTAATCTGTATCAAACGTATACTTCTGGACCTCCAAAAATTCTAAAATAAATTGGTGGACCTGAGGAATTTGTCTAGTAATCATCTTCAAAAAGAATCAACTAAATAGCACTCTCCAGTAAAAAGTTCTGCCTAATCTCGTGAGCGCTAAAGTTTCTGTTTTTTACAGCATGATCATAAAGACATCACCCGAGTCTTCCAAAAGGTTCTACTTGGCAGAAACACTAATTAAAACATAAACCACATATAACCAGTGTAACATCCCAAATTTTCAATTTGAAATGTTATACATTAGAGCATCATGCATATCATATTTTATTCGCCTTTGGTTTTGATCCAAGAAATACTCCGCAACTGAAGGACCCACAAAGAGAGTTGGGGATTTCGTTATTTTCATATTTGAGTTTTCTCAAATTTTGAGAATAGGAACATTTGATTTTATTTATTTTATCATCAAATATTTCTATTACAAAAATATGAGAAAGGGAATAAAATGACTTTCCCAAAATAAAGAAATATTGAGGATTTAATAATAAAATCAAATAAGATTTTATTTCAGAGTTTTTCGCTATTTTATTTGAATTTAGAAAAAATATGCATTTTTCAAAATTGCATTTAGGTCCCAAATAAATGTTTACTTCGTCCGGCTTGATTTTAGAAGTCGGGGAAAATTTATTTTGGTATTTTTGGAGTCCGTTTAATATTTCTTTTTATTTTTCTTCTGCGCGTAATTATTAAAAAAAATGCAACCGACCTAACTGGGCCGTGTCCGCCTGGGACTCTGGCCCGGCAGGCTTTATAAGCCGGGGCGCCCGAGGCCGAAGCCAGCCCAGCCGCCGCCGCCCCTGAACCCTAGCCCGCGCCCGCGCCGCCGCCGCCGCCTCGCCGACCCGCCGCCCGAGGTCATCTCGAAATCCGTGCCGCCCTTTTTAAAAAATAACCGCTCGGTTTTTCCGTCGGTTTTTCGCCGGTTTTTTTAGTTTTCGTTTTTTAATTAGATCGGTTTTTTTCGGTTTAGGTTAAATAGCGAGCGTTCGCTCGTTCGTTCGTTTTAACGAACGTATTCATCGTTTAGATCCAGATAACGAACTTTCGTTCGTTAATCTGTTCATCGTTTTTCATTTTCTCGGATTTTCCGCGATTATTTTCTGATCGCGATTCTTGATCCGATTTTCGTTTTAGTATAACTTTTCGCTCGTTTATCGGAATCAGGCGATTCAAGCACCTGGAGTTTCGTCTCGAAACCCTCTATCCATTTAACCAACTTAAACAAGTTTTTGCTTCTGTAAAATTTGACTTAGATCCAGATTAGTAGAACGAAGTTGTTTTCTTTCGCCGTTTGACTTTCGTTGCTTCGTTCGATTTCATTTTTTTTTGCAAACCGGAGTTCTTAAGTTGAACTTTCTGGTTAGATCTCTTATTTGAGTTTTACCTGTGCATTAGATGAGTACTTATTGTATGCTTGTTTGTTTGTCTGCGATAGAATACCCGGAGTGCGCCGCCTGTTACTTCGAATCTCTAGGTTTTGCGGATCATCAGCAAGGCAAGTAACACTTTGATCATACCTCTTTTACTACCCAGTTTTATTGCATTAGATCAATCCTCAAACATTGCATGATTAGGATCTAATCAAATTGTGGGATGGGAAGTAGTTGAGGTAGAACCTATTACCTGTTTTATTATCAAACCTTTGGGAGTTACTTCTACGTTTGCTACTATGCCATGCTATGTTAGTAGACGTGGATTGGGTGAGTGATATCCATGACAGATGTGAGTATGTTAATTAATGGTTTATCTAAGGTGGATTGAGGTACCTGGTTATTCCAGGATTGCCTGTTGTTTTTCTTTATGAACCGCCACCCAGGCTCAAAGGGATCATGAGATTATTCATGCTAGAAACTTCCGTGTGCAGCCACAAGCCATTATGGGCTCTGGCATAGTTGATTAAGTCGTGCGAACTCTTACAGGTTAGACTAGCAGATGTAGGTGAAAGTAGGTGTACCGGTCTATCCATCGTAAGGTGCTAGCGCTTCTGAAAGACTATGTCTCGGTCATCCGTTTCTCAAACACCTTGTAGTGCGAGAAATCCAACGGAGGCGATCGAGTCTTGTGGGGAAAAGTGCGCAAACCTCTGCAGAGTGTACAAACTAATCATGGTTAGCCGTGTCCCCGGTTATGGATGTTTTGAGTATCTAGTACTTGGATATCATGTGAATCTCATCATGTTACTCTAATTAATATTGTTGGGTTTCAATGATGATTACTTTAATTGGGATTGAGGATGCTGTCAACCATTCTTAATGTTTAACAACCACCTTGCTAGTTAAATAAATTTATTCCTTTGCAGTAGGGAAAAATTGGCTTTATGCAAAACTGTAACCATAGAGCTTTCCACCAGCCATATATTCATGTAGTATAGTTTTAATCTTGCATTACTCTCTATGTGTTACATTGCCAGCATATTCCATGTGCTGACCCGTTTTAGGGCTGCAACGTTTTATGTTGCAGACTTTTCAGACGACGAGTAAGGTGCCTTTTAGGTCGTGGTTCTATACTCAGTGATGTCGTTGGAGTTGATGGACTCGCTTATCTTCAAAGCCTTCCGTTGTTATCGTTATTAGATGGCCTTAAGCCATATTTATTGTAATAAGCTCTCTTCAGAGACATTCGATGTAATAAGTGTGTGATTGCTACTCTGTTATAAATCCTTCAAGTACTGTGTGGTGTCAGCATTACTGATCCAGGGATGACACCTGAGCACAGAGATCAGACTATTTGAGGTCTGGTCGCTACAACCAGAGGCTAGATAGAGTATTTATTCCTAAACAGAACCAAAAATCAAGAAACTAAAATAAAATTGGGTGGCCTCCCAACAAGCGCTATCGTTTAACGCCCCTAGCTAGGCATGATGATTTCAATGATGCTCACATAGAAGATAAGAATTGAAACATAAAGAGAGCATCATGAAGAATATGACTAGCATATTTAAGTCTAACCCACTTCCTATGCATAGGGATTTTGTGAGCAAAAAGCTAATGGGAACAATAATCAACTATCACAGGAAGGCAAAACAAGCATAACTTTAAAAATTTAAGCACATAGAGAGGAAACTTGATATTATCGCAATTCCTACAAGCATACATTCCTTCCTCATAATAACTTTCAGTAGCATCATGAATGAATTCAACAATATAACAAGCACCTAAAGTATTCTTTTCATGATCTACTTGCATAGAAATTTTATTACTCTCCACATAAGCAAAATTCTTTTCATTCGGAATAGTGGGATTTTCATAAGAGACTTGAATACTATAAATTGTTTCCACATTAAAAGAGTAATGTTCAGAAAGAGGGTAATCATAATCATGACAAGTTTTATAAATATAATCACTACTTTTTATAGTATAAGTTTCATCACAATAATCATCATAAGTAGTAACTTTGTTCTCATCATAATCGATTGAAACATCTTTCGGAATAGTGGATACATCACTAAATAAAGTCATGACCTCTCCAAATCCACTTTCATAAATATTATAAGATTCAACATCCTCCAAAATAGTGGGATCATTACTTCCTAAAGTTGACACTCTTCCAAACCCACTTTCATCAATATACTCATCATAGGTAGAAGGCATGCTATCATTATAACAATTTTGCATATCAAAACTTGGGAGACTAAAAATATCACCTTCATTTTTGGAGTTCGTTTAGTATTTCTTTTTATTTTTCTTCTGCACGTAATTATTTTAAAAAATGCAACTGACCTAACCGGGCCGTGTCCGCCTGGGACTCTGGCCCGGCAGGCTTTATAAGCCGGGGCGCCCGAGGCCGAAGCCAGCCCAGCTGCCGCCGCCCCCGACCCCTAGCCCGCGCCCGCGCCGCCCGCAGCCGCAGCCGCCGCCAGCGCCGCCCACTCGCGCCGCCGCACGCCGCCGCCGCCTCGACGACCCGCCTCTCGAGGTCGTATCGAAATCCGTGCCGCCGTTTTTTAAAAACCGCTCGGTTTTGCCGTCGGTTTTTCCCCGGTTTTTTTAGTTTTCGTTTTTTTATTTAGATCGTTTTTTTTCGGTTTAGGTTAAATAGCGAGAGTTCGCTCGTTCATTCGTTTTAACGAACGTATTCGTCGTTTAGATCCAGATAACGAACGTTCGTTCGTTAATCTGTTCATCGTTTTTCTTTTTCTTGGATTTTCCGCGATTATTTTCTGATCGCAATTCCTGATCCAATTTTCGTTTTAGTATAACTTTTTGCTCGTTTATCGGAATTAGGTGATTCAGGCGCCTGGAGTTTTGTCTCGAAACCCTCTATCCGTTTAACTAACTTAAACAAGTTTTTGCTTCTGTAAAATTTGACCTACATCCAGATTAGTAGAACGAAGTTGTTTTCTTTCGCCGTTTGACTTTCGTTGCTTCATTCGATTTGAACTTTTTTGCAAACCGGAGTTCTTAAGTTGAACTTTCTGGTTAGATCTCTTATTTGAGTTTTACTTGTGCATTAGATGAGTACTTATTGTATGCTTGTTTGTATGTCTGCGATAGAATACCCAAAGTGCGCCGCCTGTTACTTCGAATCTCTAGGTTTCGCGGATCATCAGCAAGGCAAGTAACACTTTGATTATACCCCTTTTACTACCCAGTTTTATTGCATTAGATCAATCCTCAAACATTGCATGATTAGGATCTAATCAAATTGTGGGATGGGAAGTAGTTGAGGTAGAACCCATTACCTGCTTTATTATCAAACCTTTGGGAGTTACTTCTACGTTTTCTATTATGCCATGCTATGCTAGTAGACGTGGATTGGGTGAGTGATATCAATGACAGATGTGAGTATGTTAATTAATGGTTTATCTAAGGTGGCAACTTAAACACACATCTGGGTGGATTGAGGTACCTGGGTATTCTAGGATTGCCTGTTGTTTTTCTTTATGGACCGCCACCCAGGCTCAAAGGGATCATGAGATTATTCATGCTAGAAACTTCCGTGTGCAGCCACAAGCCATTATGGGCTCTCGCATAGTTGATTAAGTCGTGCGAAATCTTACAGGGTAGACTAGCAGATGTAGGGGAAAGTAGCTGTACCGGTCTATCCATCGTAAGGTGCTAGCGCTTCTGAAAGACTATGTCTTGGTCATCCGTTTCTCAAACACCTTGTAGTGCGAGAAATCCAACGAAGGTGATCGAGTCTTGTGGGGAAAAGTGCGCAAACCTCTGCAGAGTGTACAAACTAATCATGGTTAGCCGTGTCCCCGGTTATGGACGTTTTGAGTATCTAGTACTTGGATATCATGTGAATCTCATCATGTTACTCTAATTAATATTGTTGGGTTTTAATGATGATTACTTTAATTGGGATTGAGGATGCTGTCAACCTTAATGTTTAACAACCAGCATGATAGTTAAATAAATTAATTCCTTTGCAGTAGGGAAAAATTGGCTTTATGCAAAAATATAACCATAGAGCTTTCCACCAGCCATATATGCATGTAGTATAGTTTTAATCTTGCATTACTCTCTATGTGTTACATTGCCAGGATATTCCATGTGCTGACCCGTTTTCGGGCTGCAACGTTTTATGTTGCAGACTTTTCAGACGACGAGTAAGGTGCCTTTTAGGTTGTGGTTCTATACTCAGTGATGCCGTTGGAGTTGATGGACTCACTTATCTTCAAAGCCTTCCGCTGTTATCGTTATTAGATGGCCTTAAGCCATATTTATTGTAATAAGCTCTCTTCAGAGACATTCGATGTAATAAGTGTGTGATTGCTACTCTGTTATAAATCCTTCAAGTACTGTGTGGTGTCAGCATTACTGATTCAGGGATGACACCTGAGCACAGAGATCAGACTGTTTGAGGTCTGGTCGCTACAAAGATGGTATCAGAGCACACGCTGACTGTAGGACACGACCACTAAGCAAAAGCCCTAGATCACTACTCTCTTCTCATTTCTGACTCCTCATCTTTTCTACTCTTTTAGGATGACGGAAGCGAGGATCAAGTTCACGCAACCGGATGAAGATACACCTTTTGGACGACATCTGAAGGAAGTCACCAAGTACCTGAACATTGGAATACCAAGCTTCACCGGGAACTACAACGCCACTTTACCCGAAGAGGAGCGTTGTAAGATTCAAGCTCAAGTTCCAGGAAGGACATTCGCGCCAGTTACGGAGCCCATAGAGTGTGTTTTTAATGCACCAACCTGGAGTCTGGGAAAGAGCATGGCAGCTCACATAACCATGGGACGCATTGGGGAAGTCTACCAAGAAGACCTCATGGATACTATTTACCAGATTTGCAGACACCGAGATGAACAATGGAAGCTCTGGAAAGAAGTCGAACCCTTTCAACAGGGGACAGGTGAACCACGTTAATGTGGAGGAGGTTGAAGCTCAGCCTGATGCAGTAATAGGTAAGTTTTTGGTTAAGTCATTTACTGCACTCGTTCTTTTTGATACTGGTGCATCGCATTCATACATATCAAGGGGATTTGTGGATAAGTATAGCCTTCCCACTAGGATTCTCAAAACACCCATGCTAGTAAGCTCACCAGGAGCGGAGTATATGGCCAGTCAAGGATGTTTTCAAGTGCCATTAAGTATAGGAAGGCATGTTTTCTCTACGGATTTAATTATTCTGGAATCCCAAGGTTTGGACGTGATTCTCGGTATGGATTGGCTGTCAATGTATGGGGGAAACATCGATTGCGCCAGTAAGACAATTTTGCTTACGACGCCAAAAGGAAGAAGGATCAAGTATGTATCCCGGTATACACTGAAGAGGAATCAAGTAAATTCCTTATCAGGAGTTGTGCAGGAGGAAGTACCAGTGGTAAAAGATTTCTCTGAGGTATTTCCAGAAGAGTTGCCAGGCATGCCACCCGACAGAGATATTGAGTTTTTGATTGAGCTTTTGCCAGGCACAGGGCCAATATCGAAGAGACCATACAGGATGCCCGCAAAGGATTTGGTGGAGGTTAAGAAGCAGATTAAGGAGTTACTGGATAAAGGTTACATTCGCCCAAGTTCTTCGCCTTGGGGATCACCAGTACTTCTAGTGGAGAAGAAGGATGGATCGTTAAGGATGGTTGTTGATTACCGCGGATCAAACGAGGTAACAATCAAGAACAAGTACCCACTACCGATGATCAATGATCTGTTTGATCGGTTGCAAGGAGCTAAAGTGTTTTCCAAGATCGATTTATGATCAGGGTACCATCAGTTGAAGATTCGAGAGCATGACATACCTAAGACAACATTCACCACAAGATATGGACTGTATGAGTACACCGTGATGTCATTTGGTCTGACTAACGCACCTGCCTATTTTATGAACATGATGAACAAAGTGTTTATGGAGTTTTTGGATAAGTTCGTCGTGGTGTTCATTGATGATATTCTGGTTTATTCGGAGAATGAAGAAGAGCATAAAGAACATTTGCGATTGGTACTGGAGAAACTCAGAGAACATCAGTTATATGCCAAGTTCAGCAAATGTGAGTTTTGGTTGAAGGAAGTAGGATTCCTCGGACATGTTATATCCGGAGAAGGAATAGCAGTTGACCCCACAAAGGTTATCACTGTAACCAATTGGGAAGCACCAACAACAGTTGGAGAGATCCGGAGTTTTCTTGGACTCGCAGGATACTACCGGAGATTTATTGAGAACTTCTCAAAGATTGCAAAGCCTATGACGGAATTACTGAAGAAGGATACCAAGTTCATATGGACTGAGGAGTGTGAGGCTAGTTTCCAGGAATTGAAGAAACGTTTGGTTACCTCACCTGTGTTGATTCTGCCAGATCAGACCAAGGATTATGAGGTGTATTGCGATGCTTCACGTCGAGGACTTGGAGCAGTAATGCAGGAGGGAAGAGTTGTTTCGTACGCTTCACGACAACTGAAGCCTCACGAATTAAATTATGCCATGCATGATTTGGAGTTAGCAGCCATAGTGCATGCATTGAAAACATGGAGACATTTCCTCATTGGAAACCATTGTGAAGTGTACACGGATCACAAGAGTTTGAAGTACATTTTCACGCGGAAGGAGTTAAACCTCAGACAAAGGAGATGGTTGGAGCTCATCAAGGATTATGATATGAGATTGCATTACCATCCCGGAAAGGCTAATGTAGTAGCTGACGCATTGAGCCGTAAGAGCCATGTCAATACACGAATGATGGGAGAATTGCCAATGGAGTTAGCCGAGGATCTACGTGAGCTATGTTTGGAAATAGTTCCGAGAGGCTATGTAGCAGCATTGGAGATTCAATCAACTTTGATGGATAGAATCAGAAAAGCTCAGAAGACTGACAAGGAGATTGCCTCTATAAAAGAGAAAATGAGCGAAGGAAAGGCTAAAGGTTTTCGTGAGGATGAGCACGATACCCTATGGTTTGAAGACCGTGTTTATGTGCCCAATGACCCGGAGATCAGGAAGTTGATTCTGCAAGAGGCACATGATTCACCATATTCAATTCACCCAGGTAATACCAAGATGTATTTGGATTTGAAGGATACATTCTGGTGGATCGGAATGAAGAAAGATATTGCGGAGTATGTAGCAGTTTGTGATGTATGTCAGAGAGTAAAGGCAGAGCATCAGAAGCCAGCAGGATTGTTACAACCATTGCCGATACCCGAATGGAAGTGGGATAAGCTAGGCATGGATTTTATCACGGGATTACCAAGGACTCGTTCTGGCTATGACCCGATTTGGGTTGTAGTTGATCGGTTGACGAAGGTAGCTCATTTCATCCCTATAAAGACCACGTACACCAGCGCTAAGTTGGCAAAGATATACATGACCAGGATCGTATGTCTGCATGGAGTTCCGAGGAGTATCATATCAGATAGAGGAACCCAGTTTACCTCCAAGTTCTGGAAGCAGTTCATCCACAGACCGATGGACAGACCGAGAGAGTCAATCAGATTTTGGAGGATATGCTGAGAGCTTGTGCGCTAGATTACGGATCTAGTTGGGACGAAAATTTGCCATATGCAGAGTTCTCTTACAACAAGAGTTACCAAACCAGTTTGAAAATGGCCCCTTTCGAAGCCTTGTACGGAAGGAGGTGCAGGACACCGTTGTCGTGGGACGAAGTTGGAGACCGCCAGTTGTTTGGACCTTATTTGATTAAGAAGTCTGAACAGAAGGTGAAGTTGATTCGCGATAGGCTCAAGGTAGCCCAGTCCAGGCAGAAGAGCTACGCAGATTCTAAACGCAAGGAGACAGTTTACGAAGTCGGAGACAGAGTTTATCTTCGAGTATCTCCACTACGAGGAATTAAGCGCTTTGGAGTTAAGGGAAAGTTAGCGCCACAATTTGTAGGACCATATCAAGTTTTGGAGTGTATGCACTACTGGAATCTGGCAATTTGCCATCTGCCATGGCAGATGGCAAAGGCATGGTCGGCGGATGGCAAAGGCTTTGCCATCAGCCAGCAGATGGCAAACAGTTTGTCTGACTTCTTATCGGCAAAGGCTTCTTTGCCATCTGCTGGCTGATGGAAAAGAGCCTGTGGCTTTGCCATCAGCTGGCAGATGGCGAAGCCTCTTAACGGGGTTAGCCCCGTTAGAAGGCTAACGGCATACTTTGCCGTTAGCCAGCAGATGGCAAAGGCTGCAGGCTCTTTGCCGTGAGCCAGCAGATAGCAAAGGCTGCATGCTTTGCCGTCTGCCAGCACATGGCAAAGAGGTTTGCCATCTGCTGGCAGATGGCAAAGAGCCCAAATAGGCCAGACCAAAGTTTGCGTGTAGATGACACGTGGCCTCTTTGCCATCTGCCAGCTGATGGCAAAGCTCTTTGCCATCTGCCAGCAGATGGCAAAGTGACTATATTGCCCCATTTAATTTTGTTTTTCCTTATATCAATTCATTTTCACAGAATATCAAACACAAATATATTTATATGACCAATATAGCATATTCAACACATATTACCAATAGTCATGAACACATATATATCAAACACATATACAACACATGTTACCAATAGTTTACCAATAGTAGCAAGTTTCATCCATACATATACATAGTTTCATCAATATTACACAGTTTCATCATAGGTAGCAAGTTTCACAAAGTCAGAACAAAAACTAAAGACAAGCACTCCATCAACCCAAGCTTCCGTGATCTGAAGCAAATCTACAAAATGGGACATAGAAAGAATTAGAAATATTCCCTTAAAAATAGAAAGAATTAGAAATAACCCGTCAAAAAGAGTCATGATCACGTACACACATAAGCAG
Organism: Aegilops umbellulata; assembly: GCA_032464435.1. Classification (NCBI taxonomy): domain Eukaryota; kingdom Viridiplantae; phylum Streptophyta; class Magnoliopsida; order Poales; family Poaceae; genus Aegilops; species Aegilops umbellulata. Next base: position 2,593,328 of record CP136057.1, on the reverse strand, counting down.
TTGTCCAGACCTCATGCTAAGAAAAAGTAAAAGAGGGCAGGTCGGACACGTACATAAGTCCTGGCCACGTACGCACATCCATGTATATATGAGTAACCAATCCTCATGAATGCAGAAGGAAGGTAGGTTCCTAGCATCTCATTCCGCCATCGACCGGCACCTGAAATACAAAGGCTGGCATGTAGGGGTGGTTGTTCTGCTTGTCGACAACTCAGCCAGCATAAGTCCACTTCCATCACCCAACATGGTATTTGAGTATTTGGGTCAGAACAGCGACTGAAAACGAAATCAGAAGAAAATGTCACCAAGGGATGAGGCCATGAAAAACGCTTGATAAAATTCATTCAAAATACTAATAAGCGTGCACGTGCCATGCACATACAACCATAAGAAGATGTTTCTTTGTTTATCTTCGTTAAGAGGCAATTGTTAAATAAAATCAACAAAACTATACTTCTATAATAGAATGATAGATTTCAAGTAGTAGTCGATGTGTAGTAGAAAAAAATATTTCCGACTATGGTGACAAATAGGAAGAATTTCCATTATGTGGAAGCTTGGATGTTCATTTCTGGTACACAAATATGAGATATGACACAGGATAACATCAAACCATAAACCTCCCAGCCATTGACCCGCCTTATCACTTTTTATGTGCACCGTCAAGACGCTCTCGACATGTTAATGTTTAGTTTATTCTTCAGAAAAATATCCCAACACTAAAATTCACAAGCTAAACTTGAGAAGCAACATGCACAATCGTTCTCCAAAGTATCCCCTCTTTCATCTCTTTTATAGTCCAGTCCTGAAAATGTCATGCCTAAATGCCAGAAGAAATAGTGCCGGATAAAAACCAAGGGTAAACATTGGAAAACTAATTGATTTGATTGTGTTCACAACAAAACAAAATCCCCGGATTCTGGTTAGTAATGCATAGAACCCTGATTTCCAAGCATACAATTTTGCATGTAAGAGAAATTTCATGCACACCATGTAAATCCACAAGAAATTATAAATGCTAGTTGGGCAGTTGCCTTACAAGCAACAGATACATGCAGCAAAGTTTGTAGGAGGGCCTCTTCCATCTTGGTCACATTTTGTTGTGAAGATATGCGAATATTCCATGGCTGCAAGTAGATGAGACATATTATGGGAAAATAAATAAACGGGGCATGTTAATAGTTCGATGGAGGAGCAGAGGCTGGAGAGCAATTTTTACGGCGATTATCTGTGTACTCAGGAGGAGATCCATCTTCATTGATCTCAACAACAGCAGGAGAAATTTATCTTGTGTCCCACATGGACCTCCGTTTCTTAGAAATACGAGTCATACCTTTCTTTATTAGTCTGATGAGATAGAGGACGTTAAATAGTTTCAGATAGGGAACTAACTCCCTTCCATCGTATCCCTAAATGTTCTTCTGATCTTCTTTGAAATAGTGAAAGAATGGTACATAGTTGTAATCAACCAAAAAACTGTACTTCAAAATATGCACGAGACAAACAGAGATAGCAGCTGTAACTGGAAGGAAGACAGGTTGGGCTACAGTGCAGATAAAGCATAACTGCATAGTACGTAAAAGGATTTTGATATGAAGAGTTAGCACAAGAGAAACAAGGTTGTATAACAAATTAGTATGATCCAAGATCAGGCAAAAGCAAAAACATGTTCAGGTGGAACGATGTAGAGGACGGAAAAACAATCTTCCATTATCTAAAAAAAAGTTAAGCATATGAAGTGACCAAGATGAAATTTTGTAAGCATGACCGTTGCTGAAATCTAGTCATTACAAACTTCACAAATTTCATGTCTACAACAACTCTTTGCCTTACCTCCAGCAATCACAGAAATATATACAAAAAATGAAAACATGATTAATGTTTCCTACCTTAGCCAGGTCAGAAGTGACCCCTGGTTTAGAAAAGCACGGGGCCCTAAGTGTGATCATTTTTGTAGATCCTGGTCCAGCTCTCTAAAGTCAATTTTGCTATGTCCCTTTTTTTCTTCTTCGATCCTTGAATTGATAATAATATGGGAAACAATCTTCGATCCTTGGATTGATAATAATATGGTAAACAAATACATGAGTATTCTGAGTGCATCCTAGCTATTGTTAACTTTAACACCTGCAAGTTGCAGGTACTCATGTTAGCTGAAATCCATTTCTCAAAAACATCCAGAGTAAAGGGTGGCATGCATGCAAAAGAGTATATAATACCTCAAGTGCATCGGTGGAAAGGATTACTGGTAGAGAGGTCAGACTTGGGAGCTCCATACATTCTCCACTCTGAATCAAACGGCAACACTACACCCTGCACATCCATGCACGCTCTGGCAAAGCAATTTCTTTTTCAGTGATTGCAAGCAGTAGGCTGCAACTCCTATAGTAAGTTGCAGATCAGTCAAATCCATTAGTATAATCATTGGTACAATCAAATTTCTCAACTTACGAGAGGCCAAGCTGAGTGGGAGAGCGACGGGCGGCTCCGGCGGCGAGCGGAACGAGGGGCGGGGCAGCTCCGTCGGCGACCAGCGGCAAGCGGATCCAGGGGCGGGGTGGCTACGGCTCCCGCGGCAAGCGGCTCCCGCGAGCGGCGGCTGTAGCGGCGAGCGGCTCCCGCGGGCGGCGGCTCCAGATGCGAGCGGCTCCTATAACGGCTCCTGCAGCGAAGAGGGCCGCGGGGCACGCCGCGGTGGCCGGGAGGGCCGCGGTGGCGGGGAGGGCCGCGGGGCACGCCGCGGTGGCCGGGGAGGGGCGGGGGAGGGCCGGCTCGGTAGAGGGACGGGCGGCGGTGCTGGGACGGGCGCAGGGGCGGGCAGCGGTGGAGGGACGGGCGCAGGGGCGGGCTGCGGTGGCGGGGAGGGGCGGGGGAGGGCTGCAGTGGCGGGGAGGGGTGGGCCGACGGCGGTGCTGGGGTCGTCCGGCGGCTGGGGCGCGCGGGTGCGGTTTGGGGTTGGTTTTTTTTGACAAGTGGTGGGTGGGTGAGGTGGGGAGAGAGAGAGGGGTGGGGCCGGGCTGGGGGAGAGAGAGAGGGGGGGCGGGCTGGGAGAGAGGGGAGGACAATTTTTTTATAAGAGACCTCTTTGCCATCAGCCAGCGGATGGCAAAGGCCCATATCTTTGCCATCAGCCAGCGGCTGGCAGATGGCAAAGAGGTGGGGCTACTAGGCCGTTACAGCGCCGTCATCCATTGGGCCCCACCCACTTCTTTGCCATCTGCCAACAGATGGAAAAGATTCTTTGCCATCTGCTGGCAGATGGCAAACAGGTGGGTTGATAGGCCGTTACGCCACTGGACCCCTACCCACCTCTTTGCCATCTGCTGGCAGATGGCAAAGATTATTTGCCATCCACTAGCAGATGGCAAAGAATTGGCTGATGGCAACCATGTTCTTTGCCGTCTGTCAGTTCTTTGCCATCTGTTTTTTATAAGCAGATGGCAAAGACGTTCTTTGCGATCAGCTGGCAGATGGCAAAGAGCTGGCTGATGGCAAATTCCTAGTTTCTAGTAGTGATGGGAGAAGTGGCCTACAAGTTGGAATTACCCGAAGGATTGTCAGGAGTTCATGATGTGTTCCACGTTTCTCAGTTGAAGAAGTGCCACGCGGAAATGGCTGACATACCCTTGAGAAACACAGTGCCGTTGGAATCAATTCAGTTGGATAACAATTTTACCAATGAGGAGAAACCAGTTAAGATTCTCGAGTTTGCCAGCCGAGTCACTCGCAGCAAGGTTATCAAGTTCTGTAAGGTTCAGTGGAGCCACCACATGGAGGATGAAGCCACCTGGGAACGAGAGGAAGATTTGCTCAAGGACCACCCTCACCTATTTTCTAGCCAACCCGAATCTCAAGGGCGAGATTCATCTTAAAGGGGGTAGGTTTGTAACATCCCAAATTTTCAATTTGGAATGTTATACATTAGAGCATCATGCATATCATATTTTATTCGCCTTTGGTTTTGATCCAAGAAATCCTCCGCAACTCAAGGACCCACGGAGAGAGTTGGGGATTTCGTTATTTTCATATTTGAGTTTTCTCAAATTTTGAGAATAGGATCATTTGATTTTATTTATTTTATCATCAAATATTTTATTACAAAAATATGAGAAAGGGAATAAAATGACTTTCCCAAAATAAAGAAATATTGAGGATTTAATGATAAAATCAAATAAGATTTTATTTTGGAGTTTTTCGCTATTTTATTTGAATTTAGGAAAAATATGCATTTTTCAAAATTGCATTTAGGCCCCAAGTAAATGTTTACTTTGTCCGGCTTGATTTTAGAAGTCGGGGAAAATTTATTTCGGGATTTTTGGAGTCCGTTTAATATTTCTTTTTATTTTTCTTCTGCGCGTAATTATTTTTAAAAAAATGCAACCGACCTAACCGGGCCGTGTCCGCCTGGGACTCTGGTCCGGCAGGCTTTATAAGCCGGGGCGCCCGAGGCCGAAGCCAGCCCAGCCGCCGCCGCCGCCGATCCTAGCCCGCGCCCGCGCCGCCGCCAGAGCCGCCCGCTCGCGCCGCCGCCCGCCGCGCCGTCGCCGGAGCCGCCGCCGCCGCCGCCTCGCCGACCCGCCGCCCGAGGTCGTCTCGAAATTCGTGCCACCCTTTTTTTTAAAAAAACCGCTCGGTTTTTCCGTCGGTTTTTTTAGTTTTCGTTTTTTTATTTAGATCATTTTTTTTGGTTTAGGTTAAATAGCGAGCGTTCGCTCGTTCGTTTGTTTTAAGGAATGTATTCGTCGTTTAGATCCAGATAACGAACGTTCGTTCGTTAATCTGTTCATCGTTTTTCATTTTCTCGGATTTTCCGCGATTGTTTTCTGTTCGCGATTCTTGATCCGATTTTCGTTTTAGTATAACTTTTCGCTCGTTTATCGGAATCAGGCGATTCAAGCGCCTGGAGTTTCATCTCGAAACCCTCTATCCGTTTAACCAACTTAAACAAGTTTTTTCTTCTGTAAAATTTGACTTAGATCCAGATTAGTAGAACAAAGTTGTTTTCTTTCGCCGTTTGACTTTCGTTGCTTCGTTCGATTTGATTTTTTTTTGCAAACCGGAGTTCTTAAGTTGAACTTTCTGGTTAGATCTCTTATTTGAGTTTTACCTGTGCATTAGATGAGTACTTATTGTATGCTTGTTTGTTTGTCTGCGATAGAATACCCGGAGTGCGCCGCCTGTTACTTCGAATCTCTAGGTTTCGCGGATCATCAGCAAGGCAAGTAACACTTTGATCATACCTCTTTTACTACCCAATTTTATTGCATTAGATCAATCCTCAAACATTGCATGATTAGGATCTAATCAAATTGTGGGATGGGAAGTAGTTGAGGTAGAACCTATTACCTGCTTTATTATCAAACCTTTGGGAGTTACTTCTACCTTTGCTATTATGCCATGCTATGTTAGTAGACGTGGATTGGGTGAGTGATATCCATGACAGATGTGAGTATGTTAATTAATGGTTTATCTAAGGCGGCAACTTAAACACACATCTGGGTGGATTGAGGTACCTGGGTATTCGAGGATTGTCTGTTTTTTTTATGAACCGCCACCCAGGCTCAAAGGGATCATGAGATTATTCATGCAAGAAACTTCCGTGTGCAGCCACAAGCCATTATGGGCTCTGGCATAGTTGACTAAGTCGTGCGAACTCTTACAGGGTAGACTAGCAGATGTAGGGGAAAGTAGGTGTACCGGTCTATCCATCGTAAGGTGCTAGCGCTTCTGAAAGACTATGTCTCGGTCATCCGTTTCTCAAACACCTTGTAGTGCGAGAAATCCAACGGAGGCGATCGACTCTTGTGGGGAAAAGTGCGCAAACCTCTACAGAGTGTACAAACTAATCATGGTTAGCCGTGTCCCTGGTGATGGATGTTTTGAGTATCTAGTACTTGGATATCATGTGAATCTCATCATGTTACTCTAATTAATATTGTTGGGTTTTAATGATGATTACTTTAATTGGGATTGAGGATGCTGTCAACCATTCTCAATGTTTAACAACCACCATGATAGTTAGATAAATTTATTCCTTTGCAGTAGGGAAAAATTGGCTTTACGCAAAACTGTAACCATAGAGCTTTCCACCAGCCATATATGTAGGGTTGTCAGAATCGCGATTCTATTATACGATTCTACGATTTTACGATCCAAACTAACCCCTCTGATTCTATGATTTTAGTTCATAGAATCTACGTTTCTACGATCCTGATAGTGAAGATTCTATGATTTGCGATCCTACCATCGGAGCTCCGATCCGATTCAAAATCACGATTCTGACAACCTTGCATATATGCATGTAGTATAGTTTTAATCTTGCATTACTCTCTATGTGTTACATTGCCAGCATATTCCATGTGCTGACCCGTTTTCGGGCTGCAACGTTTTATGTTGCAGACTTTTCAGACGGCGAGTAAGGTGCCTTTTAGGTCGTGGTTCTATACTCAGTGATGCCGTTGGAGTTGATGGACTCGCTTATCTTCAAAGCCTTCCGCTGTTATCGTTATTAGATGGCCTTAAGCCATATTTATTGTAATAATCTCTCTTCAGAGACATTCGATGTATAAGTGTGTGATTGCTACTCTGTTATAAATCCTTCAAGTACTGTGTGGTGTCAGCATTACTGATCCAGGGATGACACCTGAGCACAGAGATCAGACTGTTTGAGGTCTGGTCGCTACAACCAGAGGCTAGATAGAGTATTTATTCCTAAACAGAACCAAAAATCAAGAAACTAAAATAAAATTGGGTGGCCTCCCAACAAGCGCTATCGTTTAACGCCCCTAGCTAGGCATGATGATTTCAATGATGCTCACATAGAAGATAAGAATTGAAACATAAAGAGAGCATCATGAAGAATATGACTAGCATATTTAAGTCTAACCCACTTCCTATGCATAGGGATTTTGTGAGCAAAAAGCTAATGGGAACAATAATCAACTATCACAGGAAGGCAAAACAAGCATAACTTTAAAAATTTAAGCACATAGAGAGGAAACTTGATATTATCGCAATTCCTACAAGCATACATTCCTTCCTCATAATAACTTTCAGTAGCATCATGAATGAATTCAACAATATAACAAGCACCTAAAGTATTCTTTTCATGATCTACTTGCATAGAAATTTTATTACTCTCCACATAAGCAAAATTCTTTTCATTCGGAATAGTGGGATTTTCATAAGAGACTTGAATACTATAAATTGTTTCCACATTAAAAGAGTAATGTTCAGAAAGAGGGTAATCATAATCATGACAAGTTTTATAAATATAATCACTACTTTTTATAGTATAAGTTTCATCACAATAATCATCATAAGTAGTAACTTTGTTCTCATCATAATCGATTGAAACATCTTTCGGAATAGTGGATACATCACTAAATAAAGTCATGACCTCTCCAAATCCACTTTCATAAATATTATAAGATTCAACATCCTCCAAAATAGTGGGATCATTACTTCCTAAAGTTGACACTCTTCCAAACCCACTTTCATCAATATACTCATCATAGGTAGAAGGCATGCTATCATTATAACAATTTTGCATATCAAAACTTGGGAGACTAAAAATATCACCTTCATTTTTGGAGTTCGTTTAGTATTTCTTTTTATTTTTCTTCTGCACGTAATTATTTTAAAAAATGCAACTGACCTAACCGGGCCGTGTCCGCCTGGGACTCTGGCCCGGCAGGCTTTATAAGCCGGGGCGCCCGAGGCCGAAGCCAGCCCAGCTGCCGCCGCCCCCGACCCCTAGCCCGCGCCCGCGCCGCCCGCAGCCGCAGCCGCCGCCAGCGCCGCCCACTCGCGCCGCCGCACGCCGCCGCCGCCTCGACGACCCGCCTCTCGAGGTCGTATCGAAATCCGTGCCGCCGTTTTTTAAAAACCGCTCGGTTTTGCCGTCGGTTTTTCCCCGGTTTTTTTAGTTTTCGTTTTTTTATTTAGATCGTTTTTTTTCGGTTTAGGTTAAATAGCGAGAGTTCGCTCGTTCATTCGTTTTAACGAACGTATTCGTCGTTTAGATCCAGATAACGAACGTTCGTTCGTTAATCTGTTCATCGTTTTTCTTTTTCTTGGATTTTCCGCGATTATTTTCTGATCGCAATTCCTGATCCAATTTTCGTTTTAGTATAACTTTTTGCTCGTTTATCGGAATTAGGTGATTCAGGCGCCTGGAGTTTTGTCTGGAAACCCTCTATCCGTTTAACTAACTTAAACAAGTTTTTGCTTCTGTAAAATTTGACCTACATCCAGATTAGTAGAACGAAGTTGTTTTCTTTCGCCGTTTGACTTTCGTTGCTTCATTCGATTTGAACTTTTTTGCAAACCGGAGTTCTTAAGTTGAACTTTCTGGTTAGATCTCTTATTTGAGTTTTACTTGTGCATTAGATGAGTACTTATTGTATGCTTGTTTGTATGTCTGCGATAGAATACCCAAAGTGCGCCGCCTGTTACTTCGAATCTCTAGGTTTCGCGGATCATCAGCAAGGCAAGTAACACTTTGATTATACCCCTTTTACTACCCAGTTTTATTGCATTAGATCAATCCTCAAACATTGCATGATTAGGATCTAATCAAATTGTGGGATGGGAAGTAGTTGAGGTAGAACCCATTACCTGCTTTATTATCAAACCTTTGGGAGTTACTTCTACGTTTTCTATTATGCCATGCTATGCTAGTAGACGTGGATTGGGTGAGTGATATCAATGACAGATGTGAGTATGTTAATTAATGGTTTATCTAAGGTGGCAACTTAAACACACATCTGGGTGGATTGAGGTACCTGGGTATTCTAGGATTGCCTGTTGTTTTTCTTTATGGACCGCCACCCAGGCTCAAAGGGATCATGAGATTATTCATGCTAGAAACTTCCGTGTGCAGCCACAAGCCATTATGGGCTCTCGCATAGTTGATTAAGTCGTGCGAAATCTTACAGGGTAGACTAGCAGATGTAGGGGAAAGTAGCTGTACCGGTCTATCCATCGTAAGGTGCTAGCGCTTCTGAAAGACTATGTCTTGGTCATCCGTTTCTCAAACACCTTGTAGTGCGAGAAATCCAACGAAGGTGATCGAGTCTTGTGGGGAAAAGTGCGCAAACCTCTGCAGAGTGTACAAACTAATCATGGTTAGCCGTGTCCCCGGTTATGGACGTTTTGAGTATCTAGTACTTGGATATCATGTGAATCTCATCATGTTACTCTAATTAATATTGTTGGGTTTTAATGATGATTACTTTAATTGGGATTGAGGATGCTGTCAACCTTAATGTTTAACAACCAGCATGATAGTTAAATAAATTAATTCCTTTGCAGTAGGGAAAAATTGGCTTTATGCAAAAATATAACCATAGAGCTTTCCACCAGCCATATATGCATGTAGTATAGTTTTAATCTTGCATTACTCTCTATGTGTTACATTGCCAGGATATTCCATGTGCTGACCCGTTTTCGGGCTGCAACGTTTTATGTTGCAGACTTTTCAGACGACGAGTAAGGTGCCTTTTAGGTTGTGGTTCTATACTCAGTGATGCCGTTGGAGTTGATGGACTCACTTATCTTCAAAGCCTTCCGCTGTTATCGTTATTAGATGGCCTTAAGCCATATTTATTGTAATAAGCTCTCTTCAGAGACATTCGATGTAATAAGTGTGTGATTGCTACTCTGTTATAAATCCTTCAAGTACTGTGTGGTGTCAGCATTACTGATTCAGGGATGACACCTGAGCACAGAGATCAGACTGTTTGAGGTCTGGTCGCTACAAAGATGGTATCAGAGCACACGCTGACTGTAGGACACGACCACTAAGCAAAAGCCCTAGATCACTACTCTCTTCTCATTTCTGACTCCTCATCTTTTCTACTCTTTTAGGATGACGGAAGCGAGGATCAAGTTCACGCAACCGGATGAAGATACACCTTTTGGACGACATCTGAAGGAAGTCACCAAGTACCTGAACATTGGAATACCAAGCTTCACCGGGAACTACAACGCCACTTTACCCGAAGAGGAGCGTTGTAAGATTCAAGCTCAAGTTCCAGGAAGGACATTCGCGCCAGTTACGGAGCCCATAGAGTGTGTTTTTAATGCACCAACCTGGAGTCTGGGAAAGAGCATGGCAGCTCACATAACCATGGGACGCATTGGGGAAGTCTACCAAGAAGACCTCATGGATACTATTTACCAGATTTGCAGACACCGAGATGAACAATGGAAGCTCTGGAAAGAAGTCGAACCCTTTCAACAGGGGACAGGTGAACCACGTTAATGTGGAGGAGGTTGAAGCTCAGCCTGATGCAGTAATAGGTAAGTTTTTGGTTAAGTCATTTACTGCACTCGTTCTTTTTGATACTGGTGCATCGCATTCATACATATCAAGGGGATTTGTGGATAAGTATAGCCTTCCCACTAGGATTCTCAAAACACCCATGCTATTAAGCTCACCAGGAGCGGAGTATATGGCCAGTCAAGGATGTTTTCAAGTGCCATTAAGTATAGGAAGGCATGTTTTCTCTACGGATTTAATTATTCTGGAATCCCAAGGTTTGGACGTGATTCTCGGTATGGATTGGCTGTCAATGTATGGGGGAAACATCGATTGCGCCAGTAAGACAATTTTGCTTACGACGCCAAAAGGAAGAAGGATCAAGTATGTATCCCGGTATACACTGAAGAGGAATCAAGTAAATTCCTTATCAGGAGTTGTGCAGGAGGAAGTACCAGTGGTAAAAGATTTCTCTGAGGTATTTCCAGAAGAGTTGCCAGGCATGCCACCCGACAGAGATATTGAGTTTTTGATTGAGCTTTTGCCAGGCACAGGGCCAATATCGAAGAGACCATACAGGATGCCCGCAAAGGATTTGGTGGAGGTTAAGAAGCAGATTAAGGAGTTACTGGATAAAGGTTACATTCGCCCAAGTTCTTCGCCTTGGGGATCACCAGTACTTCTAGTGGAGAAGAAGGATGGATCGTTAAGGATGGTTGTTGATTACCGCGGATCAAACGAGGTAACAATCAAGAACAAGTACCCACTACCGATGATCAATGATCTGTTTGATCGGTTGCAAGGAGCTAAAGTGTTTTCCAAGATCGATTTATGATCAGGGTACCATCAGTTGAAGATTCGAGAGCATGACATACCTAAGACAACATTCACCACAAGATATGGACTGTATGAGTACACCGTGATGTCATTTGGTCTGACTAACGCACCTGCCTATTTTATGAACATGATGAACAAAGTGTTTATGGAGTTTTTGGATAAGTTCGTCGTGGTGTTCATTGATGATATTCTGGTTTATTCGGAGAATGAAGAAGAGCATAAAGAACATTTGCGATTGGTACTGGAGAAACTCAGAGAACATCAGTTATATGCCAAGTTCAGCAAATGTGAGTTTTGGTTGAAGGAAGTAGGATTCCTCGGACATGTTATATCCGGAGAAGGAATAGCAGTTGACCCCACAAAGGTTATCACTGTAACCAATTGGGAAGCACCAACAACAGTTGGAGAGATCCGGAGTTTTCTTGGACTCGCAGGATACTACCGGAGATTTATTGAGAACTTCTCAAAGATTGCAAAGCCTATGACGGAATTACTGAAGAAGGATACCAAGTTCATATGGACTGAGGAGTGTGAGGCTAGTTTCCAGGAATTGAAGAAACGTTTGGTTACCTCACCTGTGTTGATTCTGCCAGATCAGACCAAGGATTATGAGGTGTATTGCGATGCTTCACGTCGAGGACTTGGAGCAGTAATGCAGGAGGGAAGAGTTGTTTCGTACGCTTCACGACAACTGAAGCCTCACGAATTAAATTATGCCATGCATGATTTGGAGTTAGCAGCCATAGTGCATGCATTGAAAACATGGAGACATTTCCTCATTGGAAACCATTGTGAAGTGTACACGGATCACAAGAGTTTGAAGTACATTTTCACGCGGAAGGAGTTAAACCTCAGACAAAGGAGATGGTTGGAGCTCATCAAGGATTATGATATGAGATTGCATTACCATCCCGGAAAGGCTAATGTAGTAGCTGACGCATTGAGCCGTAAGAGCCATGTCAATACACGAATGATGGGAGAATTGCCAATGGAGTTAGCCGAGGATCTACGTGAGCTATGTTTGGAAATAGTTCCGAGAGGCTATGTAGCAGCATTGGAGATTCAATCAACTTTGATGGATAGAATCAGAAAAGCTCAGAAGACTGACAAGGAGATTGCCTCTATAAAAGAGAAAATGAGCGAAGGAAAGGCTAAAGGTTTTCGTGAGGATGAGCACGATACCCTATGGTTTGAAGACCGTGTTTATGTGCCCAATGACCCGGAGATCAGGAAGTTGATTCTGCAAGAGGCACATGATTCACCATATTCAATTCACCCAGGTAATACCAAGATGTATTTGGATTTGAAGGATACATTCTGGTGGATCGGAATGAAGAAAGATATTGCGGAGTATGTAGCAGTTTGTGATGTATGTCAGAGAGTAAAGGCAGAGCATCAGAAGCCAGCAGGATTGTTACAACCATTGCCGATACCCGAATGGAAGTGGGATAAGCTAGGCATGGATTTTATCACGGGATTACCAAGGACTCGTTCTGGCTATGACCCGATTTGGGTTGTAGTTGATCGGTTGACGAAGGTAGCTCATTTCATCCCTATAAAGACCACGTACACCAGCGCTAAGTTGGCAAAGATATACATGACCAGGATCGTATGTCTGCATGGAGTTCCGAGGAGTATCATATCAGATAGAGGAACCCAGTTTACCTCCAAGTTCTGGAAGCAGTTCATCCACAGACCGATGGACAGACCGAGAGAGTCAATCAGATTTTGGAGGATATGCTGAGAGCTTGTGCGCTAGATTACGGATCTAGTTGGGACGAAAATTTGCCATATGCAGAGTTCTCTTACAACAAGAGTTACCAAACCAGTTTGAAAATGGCCCCTTTCGAAGCCTTGTACGGAAGGAGGTGCAGGACACCGTTGTCGTGGGACGAAGTTGGAGACCGCCAGTTGTTTGGACCTTATTTGATTAAGAAGTCTGAACAGAAGGTGAAGTTGATTCGCGATAGGCTCAAGGTAGCCCAGTCCAGGCAGAAGAGCTACGCAGATTCTAAACGCAAGGAGACAGTTTACGAAGTCGGAGACAGAGTTTATCTTCGAGTATCTCCACTACGAGGAATTAAGCGCTTTGGAGTTAAGGGAAAGTTAGCGCCACAATTTGTAGGACCATATCAAGTTTTGGAGTGTATGCACTACTGGAATCTGGCAATTTGCCATCTGCCATGGCAGATGGCAAAGGCATGGTCGGCGGATGGCAAAGGCTTTGCCATCAGCCAGCAGATGGCAAACAGTTTGTCTGACTTCTTATCGGCAAAGGCTTCTTTGCCATCTGCTGGCTGATGGAAAAGAGCCTGTGGCTTTGCCATCAGCTGGCAGATGGCGAAGCCTCTTAACGGGGTTAGCCCCGTTAGAAGGCTAACGGCATACTTTGCCGTTAGCCAGCAGATGGCAAAGGCTGCAGGCTCTTTGCCGTGAGCCAGCAGATAGCAAAGGCTGCATGCTTTGCCGTCTGCCAGCACATGGCAAAGAGGTTTGCCATCTGCTGGCAGATGGCAAAGAGCCCAAATAGGCCAGACCAAAGTTTGCGTGTAGATGACACGTGGCCTCTTTGCCATCTGCCAGCTGATGGCAAAGCTCTTTGCCATCTGCCAGCAGATGGCAAAGTGACTATATTGCCCCATTTAATTTTGTTTTTCCTTATATCAATTCATTTTCACAGAATATCAAACACAAATATATTTATATGACCAATATAGCATATTCAACACATATTACCAATAGTCATGAACACATATATATCAAACACATATACAACACATGTTACCAATAGTTTACCAATAGTAGCAAGTTTCATCCATACATATACATAGTTTCATCAATATTACACAGTTTCATCATAGGTAGCAAGTTTCACAAAGTCAGAACAAAAACTAAAGACAAGCACTCCATCAACCCAAGCTTCCGTGATCTGAAGCAAATCTACAAAATGGGACATAGAAAGAATTAGAAATATTCCCTTAAAAATAGAAAGAATTAGAAATAACCCGTCAAAAAGAGTCATGATCACGTACACACATAAGCAGTTGTCCAGACCTCATGCTAAGAAAAAGTAAAAGAGGGCAGGTCGGACACGTACATAAGTCCTGGCCACGTACGCACATCCATGTATATATGAGTAACCAATCCTCATGAATGCAGAAGGAAGGTAGGTTCCTAGCATCTCATTCCGCCATCGACCGGCACCTGAAATACAAAGGCTGGCATGTAGGGGTGGTTGTTCTGCTTGTCGACAACTCAGCCAGCATAAGTCCACTTCCATCACCCAACATGGTATTTGAGTATTTGGGTCAGAACAGCGACTGAAAACGAAATCAGAAGAAAATGTCACCAAGGGATGAGGCCATGAAAAACGCTTGATAAAATTCATTCAAAATACTAATAAGCGTGCACGTGCCATGCACATACAACCATAAGAAGATGTTTCTTTGTTTATCTTCGTTAAGAGGCAATTGTTAAATAAAATCAACAAAACTATACTTCTATAATAGAATGATAGATTTCAAGTAGTAGTCGATGTGTAGTAGAAAAAAATATTTCCGACTATGGTGACAAATAGGAAGAATTTCCATTATGTGGAAGCTTGGATGTTCATTTCTGGTACACAAATATGAGATATGACACAGGATAACATCAAACCATAAACCTCCCAGCCATTGACCCGCCTTATCACTTTTTATGTGCACCGTCAAGACGCTCTCGACATGTTAATGTTTAGTTTATTCTTCAGAAAAATATCCCAACACTAAAATTCACAAGCTAAACTTGAGAAGCAACATGCACAATCGTTCTCCAAAGTATCCCCTCTTTCATCTCTTTTATAGTCCAGTCCTGAAAATGTCATGCCTAAATGCCAGAAGAAATAGTGCCGGATAAAAACCAAGGGTAAACATTGGAAAACTAATTGATTTGATTGTGTTCACAACAAAACAAAATCCCCGGATTCTGGTTAGTAATGCATAGAACCCTGATTTCCAAGCATACAATTTTGCATGTAAGAGAAATTTCATGCACACCATGTAAATCCACAAGAAATTATAAATGCTAGTTGGGCAGTTGCCTTACAAGCAACAGATACATGCAGCAAAGTTTGTAGGAGGGCCTCTTCCATCTTGGTCACATTTTGTTGTGAAGATATGCGAATATTCCATGGCTGCAAGTAGATGAGACATATTATGGGAAAATAAATAAACGGGGCATGTTAATAGTTCGATGGAGGAGCAGAGGCTGGAGAGCAATTTTTACGGCGATTATCTGTGTACTCAGGAGGAGATCCATCTTCATTGATCTCAACAACAGCAGGAGAAATTTATCTTGTGTCCCACATGGACCTCCGTTTCTTAGAAATACGAGTCATACCTTTCTTTATTAGTCTGATGAGATAGAGGACGTTAAATAGTTTCAGATAGGGAACTAACTCCCTTCCATCGTATCCCTAAATGTTCTTCTGATCTTCTTTGAAATAGTGAAAGAATGGTACATAGTTGTAATCAACCAAAAAACTGTACTTCAAAATATGCACGAGACAAACAGAGATAGCAGCTGTAACTGGAAGGAAGACAGGTTGGGCTACAGTGCAGATAAAGCATAACTGCATAGTACGTAAAAGGATTTTGATATGAAGAGTTAGCACAAGAGAAACAAGGTTGTATAACAAATTAGTATGATCCAAGATCAGGCAAAAGCAAAAACATGTTCAGGTGGAACGATGTAGAGGACGGAAAAACAATCTTCCATTATCTAAAAAAAAGTTAAGCATATGAAGTGACCAAGATGAAATTTTGTAAGCATGACCGTTGCTGAAATCTAGTCATTACAAACTTCACAAATTTCATGTCTACAACAACTCTTTGCCTTACCTCCAGCAATCACAGAAATATATACAAAAAATGAAAACATGATTAATGTTTCCTACCTTAGCCAGGTCAGAAGTGACCCCTGGTTTAGAAAAGCACGGGGCCCTAAGTGTGATCATTTTTGTAGATCCTGGTCCAGCTCTCTAAAGTCAATTTTGCTATGTCCCTTTTTTTCTTCTTCGATCCTTGAATTGATAATAATATGGGAAACAATCTTCGATCCTTGGATTGATAATAATATGGTAAACAAATACATGAGTATTCTGAGTGCATCCTAGCTATTGTTAACTTTAACACCTGCAAGTTGCAGGTACTCATGTTAGCTGAAATCCATTTCTCAAAAACATCCAGAGTAAAGGGTGGCATGCATGCAAAAGAGTATATAATACCTCAAGTGCATCGGTGGAAAGGATTACTGGTAGAGAGGTCAGACTTGGGAGCTCCATACATTCTCCACTCTGAATCAAACGGCAACACTACACCCTGCACATCCATGCACGCTCTGGCAAAGCAATTTCTTTTTCAGTGATTGCAAGCAGTAGGCTGCAACTCCTATAGTAAGTTGCAGATCAGTCAAATCCATTAGTATAATCATTGGTACAATCAAATTTCTCAACTTACGAGAGGCCAAGCTGAGTGGGAGAGCGACGGGCGGCTCCGGCGGCGAGCGGAACGAGGGGCGGGGCAGCTCCGTCGGCGACCAGCGGCAAGCGGATCCAGGGGCGGGGTGGCTACGGCTCCCGCGGCAAGCGGCTCCCGCGAGCGGCGGCTGTAGCGGCGAGCGGCTCCCGCGGGCGGCGGCTCCAGATGCGAGCGGCTCCTATAACGGCTCCTGCAGCGAAGAGGGCCGCGGGGCACGCCGCGGTGGCCGGGAGGGCCGCGGTGGCGGGGAGGGCCGCGGGGCACGCCGCGGTGGCCGGGGAGGGGCGGGGGAGGGCCGGCTCGGTAGAGGGACGGGCGGCGGTGCTGGGACGGGCGCAGGGGCGGGCAGCGGTGGAGGGACGGGCGCAGGGGCGGGCTGCGGTGGCGGGGAGGGGCGGGGGAGGGCTGCAGTGGCGGGGAGGGGTGGGCCGACGGCGGTGCTGGGGTCGTCCGGCGGCTGGGGCGCGCGGGTGCGGTTTGGGGTTGGTTTTTTTTGACAAGTGGTGGGTGGGTGAGGTGGGGAGAGAGAGAGGGGTGGGGCCGGGCTGGGGGAGAGAGAGAGGGGGGGCGGGCTGGGAGAGAGGGGAGGACAATTTTTTTATAAGAGACCTCTTTGCCATCAGCCAGCGGATGGCAAAGGCCCATATCTTTGCCATCAGCCAGCGGCTGGCAGATGGCAAAGAGGTGGGGCTACTAGGCCGTTACAGCGCCGTCATCCATTGGGCCCCACCCACTTCTTTGCCATCTGCCAACAGATGGAAAAGATTCTTTGCCATCTGCTGGCAGATGGCAAACAGGTGGGTTGATAGGCCGTTACGCCACTGGACCCCTACCCACCTCTTTGCCATCTGCTGGCAGATGGCAAAGATTATTTGCCATCCACTAGCAGATGGCAAAGAATTGGCTGATGGCAACCATGTTCTTTGCCGTCTGTCAGTTCTTTGCCATCTGTTTTTTATAAGCAGATGGCAAAGACGTTCTTTGCGATCAGCTGGCAGATGGCAAAGAGCTGGCTGATGGCAAATTCCTAGTTTCTAGTAGTGATGGGAGAAGTGGCCTACAAGTTGGAATTACCCGAAGGATTGTCAGGAGTTCATGATGTGTTCCACGTTTCTCAGTTGAAGAAGTGCCACGCGGAAATGGCTGACATACCCTTGAGAAACACAGTGCCGTTGGAATCAATTCAGTTGGATAACAATTTTACCAATGAGGAGAAACCAGTTAAGATTCTCGAGTTTGCCAGCCGAGTCACTCGCAGCAAGGTTATCAAGTTCTGTAAGGTTCAGTGGAGCCACCACATGGAGGATGAAGCCACCTGGGAACGAGAGGAAGATTTGCTCAAGGACCACCCTCACCTATTTTCTAGCCAACCCGAATCTCAAGGGCGAGATTCATCTTAAAGGGGGTAGGTTTGTAACATCCCAAATTTTCAATTTGGAATGTTATACATTAGAGCATCATGCATATCATATTTTATTCGCCTTTGGTTTTGATCCAAGAAATCCTCCGCAACTCAAGGACCCACGGAGAGAGTTGGGGATTTCGTTATTTTCATATTTGAGTTTTCTCAAATTTTGAGAATAGGATCATTTGATTTTATTTATTTTATCATCAAATATTTTATTACAAAAATATGAGAAAGGGAATAAAATGACTTTCCCAAAATAAAGAAATATTGAGGATTTAATGATAAAATCAAATAAGATTTTATTTTGGAGTTTTTCGCTATTTTATTTGAATTTAGGAAAAATATGCATTTTTCAAAATTGCATTTAGGCCCCAAGTAAATGTTTACTTTGTCCGGCTTGATTTTAGAAGTCGGGGAAAATTTATTTCGGGATTTTTGGAGTCCGTTTAATATTTCTTTTTATTTTTCTTCTGCGCGTAATTATTTTTAAAAAAATGCAACCGACCTAACCGGGCCGTGTCCGCCTGGGACTCTGGTCCGGCAGGCTTTATAAGCCGGGGCGCCCGAGGCCGAAGCCAGCCCAGCCGCCGCCGCCGCCGATCCTAGCCCGCGCCCGCGCCGCCGCCAGAGCCGCCCGCTCGCGCCGCCGCCCGCCGCGCCGTCGCCGGAGCCGCCGCCGCCGCCGCCTCGCCGACCCGCCGCCCGAGGTCGTCTCGAAATTCGTGCCACCCTTTTTTTTAAAAAAACCGCTCGGTTTTTCCGTCGGTTTTTTTAGTTTTCGTTTTTTTATTTAGATCATTTTTTTTGGTTTAGGTTAAATAGCGAGCGTTCGCTCGTTCGTTTGTTTTAAGGAATGTATTCGTCGTTTAGATCCAGATAACGAACGTTCGTTCGTTAATCTGTTCATCGTTTTTCATTTTCTCGGATTTTCCGCGATTGTTTTCTGTTCGCGATTCTTGATCCGATTTTCGTTTTAGTATAACTTTTCGCTCGTTTATCGGAATCAGGCGATTCAAGCGCCTGGAGTTTCGTCTCGAAACCCTCTATCCGTTTAACCAACTTAAACAAGTTTTTTCTTCTGTAAAATTTGACTTAGATCCAGATTAGTAGAACAAAGTTGTTTTCTTTCGCCGTTTGACTTTCGTTGCTTCGTTCGATTTGATTTTTTTTTGCAAACCGGAGTTCTTAAGTTGAACTTTCTGGTTAGATCTCTTATTTGAGTTTTACCTGTGCATTAGATGAGTACTTATTGTATGCTTGTTTGTTTGTCTGCGATAGAATACCCGGAGTGCGCCGCCTGTTACTTCGAATCTCTAGGTTTCGCGGATCATCAGCAAGGCAAGTAACACTTTGATCATACCTCTTTTACTACCCAATTTTATTGCATTAGATCAATCCTCAAACATTGCATGATTAGGATCTAATCAAATTGTGGGATGGGAAGTAGTTGAGGTAGAACCTATTACCTGCTTTATTATCAAACCTTTGGGAGTTACTTCTACCTTTGCTATTATGCCATGCTATGTTAGTAGACGTGGATTGGGTGAGTGATATCCATGACAGATGTGAGTATGTTAATTAATGGTTTATCTAAGGCGGCAACTTAAACACACATCTGGGTGGATTGAGGTACCTGGGTATTCGAGGATTGTCTTATGAACCGCCACCCAGGCTCAAAGGGATCATGAGATTATTCATGCAAGAAACTTCCGTGTGCAGCCACAAGCCATTATGGGCTCTGGCATAGTTGACTAAGTCGTGCGAACTCTTACAGGGTAGACTAGCAGATGTAGGGGAAAGTAGGTGTACCGGTCTATCCATCGTAAGGTGCTAGCGCTTCTGAAAGACTATGTCTCGGTCATCCGTTTCTCAAACACCTTGTAGTGCGAGAAATCCAACGGAGGCGATCGACTCTTGTGGGGAAAAGTGCGCAAACCTCTACAGAGTGTACAAACTAATCATGGTTAGCCGTGTCCCTGGTGATGGATGTTTTGAGTATCTAGTACTTGGATATCATGTGAATCTCATCATGTTACTCTAATTAATATTGTTGGGTTTTAATGATGATTACTTTAATTGGGATTGAGGATGCTGTCAACCATTCTCAATGTTTAACAACCACCATGATAGTTAGATAAATTTATTCCTTTGCAGTAGGGAAAAATTGGCTTTACGCAAAACTGTAACCATAGAGCTTTCCACCAGCCATATATGTAGGGTTGTCAGAATCGCGATTCTATTATACGATTCTACGATTTTACGATCCAAACTAACCCCTCTGATTCTATGATTTTAGTTCATAGAATCTACGTTTCTACGATCCTGATAGTGAAGATTCTATGATTTGCGATCCTACCATCGGAGCTCCGATCCGATTCAAAATCACGATTCTGACAACCTTGCATATATGCATGTAGTATAGTTTTAATCTTGCATTACTCTCTATGTGTTACATTGCCAGCATATTCCATGTGCTGACCCGTTTTCGGGCTGCAACGTTTTATGTTGCAGACTTTTCAGACGGCGAGTAAGGTGCCTTTTAGGTCGTGGTTCTATACTCAGTGATGCCGTTGGAGTTGATGGACTCGCTTATCTTCAAAGCCTTCCGCTGTTATCGTTATTAGATGGCCTTAAGCCATATTTATTGTAATAATCTCTCTTCAGAGACATTCGATGTATAAGTGTGTGATTGCTACTCTGTTATAAATCCTTCAAGTACTGTGTGGTGTCAGCATTACTGATCCAGGGATGACACCTGAGCACAGAGATCAGACTGTTTGAGGTCTGGTCACTACAACCAGAGGCTAGATAGATTATTTATTCCTAAACAGAACTAAAAATCAAGAAACTAAAATAAAATTGGGTTGCCTCCCAACAAGCGCTATCGTTTAACGCCCCTAGCTAGGCATGATGATTTCAATGATGCTCACATAAAAGATAAGAATTGAAACATAAAGAGAGCATCATGAAGAATATGACTAGCATATTTAGGTCTAACCCACTTCCTATGCATAGGGATTTTGTGAGCAAAAAACTTATGGGAACAATAACAACTATCACAGGAAGGCAAAACAAGCATAACTTTAAAAATTTAAGCACATAGAGAGGAAACTTGATATTATCGCAATTCCTACAAGCATACATTCCTTCCTCATAATAACTTTCAATAGCATCATGAACGAATTCAACAATATAACCAGCACCTAAAGTATTCTTTTCATGATCTACTTGCATAGAAATTTTATTACTCTCCACATAAGCAAAATTCTTTTCATTCGGAATAGTGGGAGTTTCATAAGAGACTTGAATACTATAAATTGTTTCCACATTAAAAAAGTAATGTTCAGAAAGAGGGTAATCATAATCATGACAAGTTTTATAAATATAATCACTACTTTTTATAGCATAAGTTTCATCACAATAATCATCATAAGTAGTAACTTTGTTCTCATCATAATCGATTGAAACCTCTTTCGGAATAGTTGATACATCACTAAATAAAGTCATGACCTCTCCAAATCCACTTTCATAAATATTATAAGATTCAACATCCTCCAAAATAGTGGGATCATTACTTCCTAAAGTTGACACTCTTCCAAACCCACTTTCATCAATATACTCATCATAGGTAGAAGGCATGCTATCCTTATTACAATTTTGCATATCAAAACTTGGGAGACTAAAAATATCACCTTCATTGAACGTAGCCTCCCCAAGCTTGGGACAAACATTAATTGCAGCAAATATATTCTCAAAAACATCATCTTCCTCAAACATAGCATCCCCAAGCTTGGGCCTTTTCGTATCATTAGCATAATCACTCTCATCATTAATAGTATGGATAGCACCAATAGTATAGCAATTGTCATATTCTTCCAAGCAAGTGCCAAAAAGATTTTCAAGATCATAAGAAGTATTATTATCTTCCCAATCATAATCATCACAACAAGCAATAGGCATAACGAGATCATCATCAAGTGCATCATCTTCCACAATTATTTTTGATTCATTTTCATGGGGCACAACAATAATAGGAGCAACATTATTTGGGGGACATATATATTTTTACCTCTCTTCCTTTTTCTCTTCTTCTTCTTCACCACATCATGTGTGGGTTCAATCCTCTTTTTGGAGCTCCTTATTAATGATATTGGTTGAATAGAAGGCTCCTCCTCGTTACCTGATTCATCATAAGAAATAATAGGAGGATATTGGGAAGTCTCTTCCCTTTCATTAGTACTCTCTTCATCCTCTATTTGTTTTCTTTTCTTTATGTAATTGGCAATATAAGGATTTTCAATGCAATTCATCGCACAATACATATAAATTTCTTCTAGATCAAAATGAAGAACTCTATCAAGGGCAAATTCTGGAATGTCCTTAGTTATACGTTTCATTTCTTCATAACCCAAGAGCAAACTAAGTTCATTATGATGTGCAAGGGAAATCAAGTCATCACAATTTTTGGACACGATATGATTATGAAACAATTTGCATTGGGTACTGAAATGATCATGTTCATTGCAAAGTTCACAAGTACGGCCAAGAAAATTTAAATTTTCAGCACAAACATCTAGCCTTTCTTGCAACAATTTAGTTTCTAAATGCTTATGCCTCTTGCAATATCTATCTTCCCTATTTGGTGTGTACTTGCAAACCCAATACACTCCACAAAAATCGACATGCTTATAAGAGATATTTTCATCATGACTAGTGCAATCATCATTAGTACCATGGATATTCAAGGAGTTCATACTAACAACATTGCAATCATGCTCATCATTCAAAGATTTAGTGCCAAACATTTTAATGCATTCTTCTTCTAACAGTTTGGCACAATTTTCCTTCCCATCATACTCACGAAAGATATTAAAAAGATGAAGCGTATGTGGCAAACTTAATTCCATTTTTTTGTAGTTTTCTTTTATAAACTAAACTAGTGCTAAAACAAGAAACAAAAAGATTCGATTGCAAGATCTAAAGATATACCTTCAAGCACTCACCTCCCCGGCAACGGCGCCAGAAAAGAGCTTGATGTCTACTACGCAACCTTCTTCTTGTAGATGTTGTTGGGCCTCCAAGTGCAGTGGTTTGTAGGACAGTAGCAAATTTCCCTCAAGTGGATGACCTAAGGTTTATCAATCCGTGGGAGGCGTAGGATGAAGATGGTCTCTCTCAAGCAACCCTGCAACCAAATAACAAAGAGTCTCTTGTGTCCCCAACACACCCAATACAATGGTAAATTGTATAGGTGCACTAGTTCGGCGAAGAGATGGTGATACAAGTGCAATATGTGTGGTAGATATAGGTTTTTGTAATTTGAAAATATAAAAACAGCAAGGTAGCAAGCGATAAAAGTGAGCGTAAACGGTATTGCAATGCTAGGAAACAAGGCCTAGGGTTCATACTTTCACTAGTGCAAGTTCTCTCAACAATAATAACATAATTGGATCATATAACTATCCCTCAACATGCAACAAAGAGTCACTCCAAAGTCACTAATAGCGGAGAACAAACGAAGAGATTATGGTAGGGTACGAAACCACCTCAAAGTTATTCGCTCCGATCAATCCATTGGGCTATTCCTATAAGTTTCACAAACAGCCCTAGAGTTCGTAGTAAAATAACACCTTAAGACACACATCAACCAAAACCCTAATGTCACCTAGATACTCCAATGTCACCTCAAGTATCCGTGGGTATGATTATACGACATGCATCACACAATCTCAGATTCCTCTATTCAACCAACACTTAGAACCTCAAAGAGTGCCCCAAAGTTCCTACCGGAGAATCAAGACGAAAACGTGTGCCAACCCCTATGCATAGGTTCATGGGCGGAACCCGCAAGTTGATCACCAAAACATACATCAAGTGAATCACGTGATATCCCATTGTCACCACAGATATGTTGGGGAACGTAGTAATTTCAAAAAATTTCCTACGCACACGCAAGATCATGGTGATGCATAGCAACGAGAGGGGAGAGTGTTGTCTACGTACCCTCGTAGACCGAAGCGGAAGCGTTGACGCAACGTAGAGGAAGTAGTCATACGTCTTCCCGGTCCAACAGATCCAAGCACCGTTACTCTGGCACCTCCGAGTTCTTGGCACACGTACAGCTCGATGACGCTCCCCGGGCTCCGATCCAGCAAAGCTTCGGGGAGGAGTTCAGTCAGCACGACGGCGTGGTGACGATCTTGATGTTCAACCGTCGCAGGGCTTCGCCTAAGCACCGCTACAATATGACCGAGGTGTAATATCATGGAGGGGGGCACCGCACACGGCTAAGGAACGATCACGATAATCAACTTGTGTGTTCTAGGGTGCCCCCTGCCCCCGTATATAAAGGAGCCAAGGGGAGGGGGGCTGGCCAAGGAGGGGCGCGCCAAGGGGGAGTCCTACTCCCACCGGGAGTAGGACTCCCTTCTTTCCTAGTTGAAGAAGGAGAAGGGGGGAAAGAGGAGGAAGAGGGAAAGGAAAGGGGGGGAGGCGCCGCCCCCTTCCCTTGTCCTATCCGGACTAGGAAGGGGAGGGGCGCGCGGCCACCTCTTGCGTCCTTTCCTCTTCTCCCTTAAGGCCCATGTAGGCCCAATAACCCCCCAGGGGTTTCCGGTAACCTCCCGGTACTCCGGTAAAATCCTGATTTCACCCGGAACGATTCCGATATCCAAATATAGGCTTCCAATATATCGATCTTTATGTCTCGACCATTTCGAGACTCCTCGTCATGTCCATGATCACATACGGGACTCCGAACAACCTTCAGTACATCAAAATACATAAACTCATAATAACTGTCATCGTAACGTTAAGCGTGTGGACCCTACGGTTCGAGAACAATGTAGACATGACCGAGATATGTCTCCGGTCAATAACCAATAGCGGGACCTGGATGCCCATATTGGCTCCTACATATTATACGAAGATCTTTATCGGTCAGACCGCATAACAACATACGTTGTTCCCTTTGTCATCGGTATGTTACTTGCCCGAGATTCGATCGTCGGTATCTCAATACCTAGTTCAATCTCGTTACCGGCAAGTCTCTTTACTCGTTCCGTAATACATCATCTCACAACTAACTCATTAGTTGCAATGCTTGCAAGGCTTATGTGATGTGCATTACTGAGAGGGCCTAGAGATACCTCTCCGACAGTCGGAGTGACAAATCCTAATCGTGAAATACGCCAACCCAACATGTACCTTTGGAGACACGTGTAGAGCTCCTTTATAATCACCCAGTTATGTTGTGACGTTTGGTAGCACACAAAGTGTTCCTCCGATAAACAGGAGTTGCATAATCTAATAGTCAAAGGAACATGTATAAGTCATGAAGAAAGCAATAGCAACATACTAAACTATCGGGTGTTAAGCTAATGAAATGGGTTATGTCAATCAGATCATTCAACTAATGATGTGATCTCGTAAATCAAATAACAACTCTTTGTCCATGGTTAGAAAACCTAACCATCTTTGATTAACGAGCTAGTCAAGTAGAGGCATACTAGTGACACTCTGTTTGTCTATGTATTCACACATGTATTATGTTTCCGGTTAATACAATTCTAACATGAATAATAAACATTTATCATGATATAAGGAAATAAATAATAACTTTATTATTGCCTTTAGGGCATATTTCCTTCAGTCTCCCACTTGCACTAGAGTAAATAATCTAGATTACACAGTAATGATTCTAACACCCATGGAGCCTTGGTGCTGATCATGTTTTGCTCGTGGAAGTGGCTTAGTCAACGGGTCTGCTACATTCAGATCCGTATGTATCTTGCAAATCTCTATGTCTCCCACCTGGACTAGATCCCGGATGGAATTGAAGCATCTCTTGATGTGCTTGGTTCTCTTGTAAAATCTGGATTCCTTTGCCAAGGCAATTGCACCAGTATTGTCACAAAAGATTTTCATTGGACCCGATGCACTAGGTATGACACCTAGATCGGATATGAACTCCTTCATCCAGACTCCTTCGTTTGCTGCTTCTGAAGCAGCTATGTACTCCGCTTCACATGTAGATCCCGCCACAACACTTTGTTTTGAACTGCACCAACTGACAGCTCCACTGTTTAATGTAAACACGTATCCGGTTTGCGATTTAGAATCGTCCGGATCAGTGTCAAAGCTTGCATCAACGTAACCGTTTACGATGAGCTCTTTGTCACCTCCATATACGAGAAACATATCCTTAGTCCTTTTCAGGTACTTCAGGATGTTCTTGACCGCTGTCCAGTGATCCACTCGTGGATTACTTTGGTACCTCCCTGCTAGACTTATAGCAAGGCACACATCAGGTCTGGTACACAGCATTGCATACATGATAGAGCCTATGGCTGAAGCATAGGGAACATCTTTCATTTTCTCTCTATCTTCTGCAGTGGTCGGGCATTGAGTCTTACTCAACTTCACACCTTGTAAAACAGGCAAGAACCCTTTCTTTGCTTGATCCATTTTTAACTTCTTCAAAACTTTGTCAAGGTATGTGCTTTGTGAAAGTCCAATTAAGCGTCTTGATCTATCTCTATAGATCTTAATGCCCAATATGTAAGCAGCTTCACCGAGGTCTTTCATTGAAAAACTCTTATTCAAGTATCCCTTTATGCTATCCAGAAATTCTATATCATTTCCGATTAGTAATATGTCATCCACATATAATATCAGAAATGCTACAAAGCTCCCACTCACTTTCTTGTAAATACAGGCTTCTCCAAAAGTCTGTACAAACCCAAATGCTTTGATCACACTATCAAAGCGTTTATTCCAACTCGGAGAGGCTTGCACCGGTCCATAAATGGATCGCTAGAGCTTGCACACTTTGTTAGCTCCCTTTGGATCGACAAAACCTTCTGGTTGCATCATATACAACTCTTCTTCCAGAAATCCATTCAGGAATGCAGTTTTGACATCCATCTGCCAAATTTCATAATCATAAAATGTGGCAATTGCTAACATGATTCGGACAGACTTAAGCATCGCTACGGGTGAGAAGGTCTCATCATAGTCAATCCCTTGAACTTGTCGAAAACCTTTTGCGACAAGTCGAGCTTTGTAGACAGTAACATTACCGTCGGCGTCAGTCTGCTTCTTAAAGATCCACTTGTTCTCTATTGCTTGCTGACCCTCGGGCAAGTCAACCAAAGTCCACACTTTGTTCTCATACATGGATCCCATCTCAGATTTCATGGCTTCAAGCCATTTTTCAGAATCTGGGCTCACCATCGCTTCTTCATAGTTCATAGGTTCATCATGATCTAGTAGCATGACTTCCAGAACAGGATTGCCGTACCACTCTGGTGTGGATCTTACTATGGTTGATCTACGAGGCTCAGTAGTAACTTGATCTGAAGTTTCATGATCATCATCATCAACTTCCTCACTAATTGGTGTAGGTGTCGCAGAAACCGGTTTCTGTGATGAACTACTTTCCAATAAGGGAGCAGGTACAATTACCTCATCAAGTTCTACTTTCCTCCCACTCACTTCTTTCGAGAGAAACTCCTTCTCTAGAAAGTTTCCGAATTTAGCAACAAAAGTCTTGCCTTCGGATTTGTGATAGAAGGTGTATCCAATAGTTTCCTTTGGATATCCTATGAAGACACATTTCTCCGATTTGGGTTTGAGCTTATCAGGTTGAAGCTTTTTCACATAAGCATCGCAGTCCCAAACTTTTAGAAACGACAACTTTGGTTTCTTGCCAAACCATAGTTCATAAGGCGTCGTCTCAACGGATTTCGATGGTGCCCTATTTAACGTGAATGGGGCCGTCTCTAAAGCATAACCCCAAAACGATAGCGGTAAATCTGTAAGAGACATCATAGATCGCACCATATCAAGTAAAGTACGTTTACGACATTCGGACACACCATTACGTTGTGGTGTTCCGGGTGGCGTGAGCTGCGAAACTATTCCACATTGTTTCAAATGTACACCAAACTCGTAACTCAAATATTCTCCTCCACGATCAGATCGTAGAAACTTTATTTTCTTGTTACGATGATTTTCCACTTCACTCTGAAATTCTTTGAACTTTTCAAATGTTTCAGACTTGTGTTTCATTAAGTAGATATACCCATATCTGCTTAAATCATCTGTGAAGGTGATAAAATAACGATATCCGCCACGAGCCTCAACATTCATCGGACCACATACATCTATATGTATGATTTCCAACAAATCTATTGCTCTCTCCATAGTACCAGATAACGACGTTTTAGCCATCTTTCCCATGAGGCACGGTTCACAAGTACCAAGTGATTCATAATCAAGTGGTTCCAAAAGTCCATCAGTATGGAGTTTCTTCATGCGCTTTACACCGATATGACCTAAGCGGCAGTGCCACAAATAAGTTGCACTATCATTATCAACTCTGCATGTTTTGGCTTCAACGTTATGAATATGTGTGTCACTACTATCGAGATTCAATAAGAATAGACCATTCTTCAAGGGTGCATGACCATAAAAGATATTACTCATATAAATAGAACAACCATTATTCTCCGATTTAAATGAATAACCGTCTCGCATTAAACAAGATCCAGATATAATGTTCATGCTCAACGCTGGCACTAAATAACAATTATTTAGGTCTAAAACTAATCACGAAGGTAGATGTAGAGGTAGTGTGCCGACCGCGATCACATCGACTTTGGAACCATTTCCCACGTGCATCGTCACCTCGTCCTTAGCCAATCTTCGCTTAATCTTTAGTCCCTGTTTCGAGTTGCAAATATTAGCAACAGAACCAGTATCAAATACCCAGGTGCTACTGCGAGCATTAGTAAGGTACACATCAATAACATGTATATCACATATACCTTTGTTCACCTTGCCATCCTTCTTATCCGCCAAATAATTGGGGCAGTCCGCTTCCAATGACCAGTCTGCTTGCTGTAGAAGCACTCAGTTTCAGGCTTAGGTCCAGACTTGGGATTCTTCTTTTGAGCAGCAACTTGCTTGCTGCTCTTCTTGAAGTTCCCCTTCTTCTTCCCTTTGCCCTTTTTCTTGAAATTAGTGGTCTTGTTGACCATCAACACTTGATGCTCCTTCTTGATTTCTACCTCCGCAGCCTTTAGCATTGCGAAGAGCTCTGGAATTGTCTTATCCATCCCTTGCATATTATAGTTCATCACGAAGCTCTTGTAGCTTGGTGGAAGTGATTGGAGCATTCTGTCAATGACGCTATCATCCGGAAGATTAACTCCCAGTTGAATCAAGTGATTACAATACCCAAACATCTTGAGTATATGCTCACTGACAGAACTATTCTCCTCCATCTTGCAGCTATAGAATTTATTGGAGACTTCATATCTCTCAATCCGGGCATTCTGCTGGAATATTAACTTCAATTCCTGGAACATCTCATATGCCCCATGACATTCAAAACGTCGTTGAAGTCCCGGTTCTAAGCCGTAAAGCATGGCACATTGAACTATCGAGTAGTCATCAGCTTTGCTCTGCCAGACGTTCTTAACGTCGCCAGTTGCATCAGCAGCAGGCCTGGCACCCAGCGGTGCTTCCAGGACGTAACTCTTCTGTGCAGCAATGAGGATAATCCACAAGTTACAGACCCAGTCCGTGTAATTGCTACCATCATCTTTCAACTTTGCTTTCTCAAGGAACGCATTAAAATTCAACGGAACAACATCACGGGCCATCTATCTACAATCAAACATAAACAAGCAAGATACTATCAGGGACTAAGTTCATGATAAATTTAAGTTCAATTAATCATATTACTTAAGAACTCCCACTTAGATAGACATCCCTCTAATCTTCTAAGTGATCACGTGATCTATATCAACTAAGCCATGTCCGATCATCACTTGAGATGGAGTAGTTTCAATGGTGAACATCACTATGTTGATCATATCTACTATATGATTCAGGCTCGACCTTTCGGTCTTCGTGTTCCGAGGCTATATCTGTATATGCTTGGCTCGTCAAGTATAACCTGAGTATTCCGTGTGTGCAACTGTTTTGCACCCGTTGTATTTGAACGTAGAGCCTATCACACCCGATCATCACGTGGTGTCTCAGCACGAAGAACTTTCGCAACGGTGCATACTCAGGGAGAACACTTCTTGATAATTAGTGAGAGATCATCTTAAAATGCTACCGTCAATCAAAGCAAGATAAGATGCATAAAAGATAAACATCACATGCAATCAATATAAGTGATATGATATGGCCATCATCATCTTGTGCTTGTGATCTCCTTCTTCGAAGCACCGTCATGATCACCATCATCACTGGCGCAACACCTATCTCCATTGTAGCATCGTTGTCGTCTTGCCAATCTTATGCTTCTACGACTATCGCTATCGCTTAGTGATAAAGTAAAGCATTACAGGGCGATTGCATTGCATACAATAAAGCGACAACCATATGGCTCCTGCCAGTTGCCGATAACTCGGTTACAAAACATGATCATCTCATACAATAAAATTTAGCATCATGTCTTGACCATATCACATCACAACATGCCCTGCAAAAACAAGTTAGACGTCCTCTACTTTGTTGTTGCAAATTTTACGTGGCTGCTACGGGCTTAGCAAGAACCAATCTTACCTACGCATCAAAACCACAACGATAGTTTGTCAAGTTAGTGTTGTTTTAACCTTCGCAAGGACCGGGCTTAGCCATACTCGGTTCAACTAAAGTTGGAGAAACTGACACCCGCCAGCCACCTGTGTGCAAAGCACGGCGGTAGAACCAGTCTCGCGTAAGCGTACGCGTAATGTCGGTCCGGGCCGCTTCATCCAACAATACCGCCGAACCAAAGTATGACATGCTGGTAAGCAGTATGACTTATACCGCCCACAGCTCACTTGTGTTCTACTCGTGCATATAACATCAAACCATAAAACCTAGGCTCGGATACCACTGTTGGGGAATGTAGTAATTTCAAAAAATTCCCTATGCACACGCAAGATCATGGTGATGCATAGCAACGAGAGGGGAGAGTGTTGTCTACGTACCCTCGTAGACCGAAGCGGAAGCGTTGATGCAACATAGAGGAAGTAGTCATACGTCTTCCCGGTCCAACCGATCCAAGCACCGTTACTCCGGCACCTCCGAGTTCTTGGCACACGTACAACTCGATGACGCTCCCCGAGCTCCGATCCAGCAAAGCTTCGGGGAGGAGTTCCGTCAGCACGACGATGTGGTGACGATCTTGATGTTAAACCGTCACAGGGCTTCGCCTAAGCACCGCTACAATATGACCGAGGTGTAATATCATGGAGGGGGGCACCGCACACGGCTAAGAACGATCACGATGATCAACTTGTGTGTTCTAGGGTGCCCCCTGCCCCCGTATATAAAGGAGCCAAGGGGAGGGGGCGGCCGGCCAAGGAGGGGCGCGCCAAGGGGGAGTCCTACTCCCACCGGGAGTAGGACTCTGCTGGGGAAAACTGACTCCGCGAGCACCTATGGGGACGGAGCCCCTTCTCGGTTCGGCAGGGGGCGGAGGGCGCGCGAAGAGCAGATCGAGGCGAGGCACACGAGCGGTTTTTACCCAGCTTCGGGCCGCACGGCTGCGTAAAACCCTACTGCTGCTTTGTGGATTGTATTGTGTTCTTGCTCGGGAGCGCTGAGTGCTACAGTATACTCGAGCAGCTAACGAGACCGAGCGTGCTTCTGTTCGTCCTCCCCCTCTACGTTGCGCATGGGCTCCCTTTTATATGCTCAAGGGGCACCGACAGGTGGCAACGTAGGCAAGGGCAAAAATGGAAAGTTGTTGCGGATGGTACAACTGCTTGTACAGTGTATCATACCTAACCCTGACGACAGGGGACAAGGGCATTAAATGCCCGTCTGCGTCGCCCAAACAGTGCAGAAAAGGGACCGTCAGGGGCGCCACCGTTCGCCACGATGGCAATCTTGTCAGCGCCGCTTGCCACCGCGTACCTCTGGCTGCACAGCCTCCCGCCACGTACCCCTGGAAGGGTCCCAGAGTGACACGTTGGTGGGTGAGCTGGAGCGCAGGTACATGGTGGTTGCTTGCCGCGGCAACGCCTTGCCGCGGTCGTTGTCTTGTCGCATTCGGAAGCTTGTCGCTCGCCGGGCCTTGCCGGGACGCGTGGCGCGTCGCGGCAAGTTCCTTGAAATTCTTTGGTTAGCCTTCCCGGCAAGCTCCTCTTGCCGGGGTCTTTATGTCTTGAGCGGCCTTCCCGGCAAGCTCCTATTGCCGGGGCCTTTATGCCTTGAGTGGTCTTCCCGGCAATCTCCTCTTGCCGAGGCCTTGTCTCCTCAGCTTGAATACTTTGTTCTTGAATGGCTCCAGAGGAACTACGGAGGTCCTTGGCGGTCACCTGGCAAGCCTTGCCGCGGGGCGCTGCAACTGCCCGTGCACAAGTTCGGGATACTAAGGTACCCCTACTTTAGTACACCGACAGGAGCCCCCGGGCCTGGGCCATACACGGTGTCGAGCGCTTGTCAGGACCCCGATCCTAGGCCACATCGATCTAGCATGTAACACATCATATCACTTTGCGGCCTCACGCACGGTATTCCCACGGGTGCCACCTTACCTGGCCCGGGACCGTTTGCGCCTTTTGACTCACGTATATGATAGTGTCGCTAGCATCCATATGACAGAGAACCCAGGCCGACATGGCTAGTCGTGAACCCAAGGCGGCACTAACCCATGAGGACAGGCATACATGAATCACATCGAGCATGTCGGTCAACAACGTATAAATCCGGGCTGTAGCACTGGGCCAACAGGACTCCGGTAACCCGGGCTGTAGCAGGCTAGGCAGGACTCCGGATAACACCGCGCGACATTTCCCCGAAGGGACAGACGCAGGAACGACGTGAATCACATGCCGGCCAGTCAAGTGTTCCAAGCAGTAGTGCTGGGCTAGCAGGACTCCGGTGAACCGGGCTGTAGCGGACTACTATCACTCAGAAGCACTAGACTACATTTCCTCATATGATAGGCTGCCAAGGATAAACAACTAGATAGTCGGATCCCACTCATACCAAGCATTTCAATCATACACACAATATGCCCGATATGAGTAAATACAACATTGCATGACAACAAAACTCTACAACTCAAGTACTTTATTTAAGAGGCTCCGAAGAGCCTTACATAACATCCATACAGATAGGGGTCACATGACCCGACACTCAAGTCATACATTCATACAAGCACATGCGGAAGCAAAGTAGTCTGAGTACAGACACTAGAAAGAAAGAAGGCTTGACAAAGCCTGTCTATCTACATCGACCCTTCACAAGTCTTGGATCACCACCTGGGTGATAAGTCACTCGTCAACGTTGAGGTCTACGTAGAACCCATCAGAGGGGTTGGCGTAGTCGTCTTAAAACATTAATTAAAGCAACATGAGTACGAAGGTACTCAGCAAGTCTTACAACAGAATTCTACTATACATGCACATTCTCAAGAAGGTAGTGGAGTTATTGCAGCAAGCCAGCTTTGACTCTTGGCTAAGCTATCCTACGACAGACACAACTTGTAAAGCATTTGTCGCACACGAGTCCACTATCACCAACACAATACTCCACCGTGGATCCTCTCTCGCCAACCTACGAGAGGGCCATCCGCGGTACTCACACTTATCTTGAGATTTTTAGTAGTATCCATTTAATTGTCTATGAACTGTATAGGTGACCAAGTAGTCCTTTACCGCGGACGCGGCTATTTGAATAGTTTTATACCCTGCAGGGGTGTACTTCTTCACACACGCTCCCACCACTTATCACTGTTACACGACGTGTACTCGGCAACCTTCAAGCGGAAGCCCAGCGAGGGTGTCGGCCACGACCTGACTAAACACACAAGTCCCTAGTCCAGGTTTATCGCCTATTCGGGTTCCATCCGCAGGGAGTCCGGCCGAGGTTTCCACTAACGGCCCCGAACGATGTGAACAGGGTTCCCGAGACACCAAACGGGTGAATCGGTACACCGTGCACGTGCCTACCGCAACACAGCCCACCCCTATGGTCAGCGCTGCGTGCGGCCCCAGCATACTACAAACACCAGAAACTACTTTGCAACTCCCGGACAGAGGACAAGAGTGGTTAATAAGTCGAGAGAGTCAATTAAGGATCCCAATGTGTGGTAGTAGCTGAATCTTAAATCACACACACAGATCTCAGTTCTCAAGGACGGCCTCAATGAAACAACCCACCATGTACTCCTACATGGCCTCTCATCGATTCCTTTACCAAATCGTATTCAACACTTTCACACTCTCGACAACGTCACAACCTTTCACTCTAGTTCATCATCCCGATGAGCCAGACCTGACACAACTCTAAGCATAGCAAGCATAGCATGGTAGGAACACATACACACATGTGGCTCAAACAACTCCTACACATGCTAGTGGGTTTAATCTAGTTACTGTGCAATGACAGGTCATGCAAAGGAAGTGGGTTCAACTACCGAGACACATAGCAGTTTGAATCGCGTTGTCTTAATGCAGTAAACGAGAGCAGAAGCGAGAACATGGGTTTGTATCGTAATGATCAATGGGTTGCTTGTCTGATGGAGTGGTAGTGGGATACTACCCTTCAGTTGGATACTCGTGAATATCCTCGGAGGCAGAACCTACCACGAAGAACACATCGGAACACAATCAATACATGACGATATGCTACAATATGATGCATGCTATGACATGGCAATATGAATGTGTCTTGGCCTAATGCAGGCTAGAATAGAAGGGGATGAACTCATTTGAACCAAAGATTCAAATATTAGCTCATTAGACATGGCCTTAATAGTGCATTACCTTATTCTGCTTAAACAGCAAGGTAAACTTGTTTTGTCATGCATGAAACCATTACAGATGGATAGATTGAATTTTTCTGATAATTTTTCATATATAAATTATTTCATTTGGAGTTATAGATTAATTTCTATGATTTTTTGAAGTTTGAAACATTTTCTGGATTTCCTGAATAAAAATAAATCCAGAAAAGGATTTACTGCGTCAGCCTGGCGTCAGTGTGACGTCAGCGGTCAACTGACCCGGTCCAGGTCAAACGTGACACGTGGGTCCCGTGTGTCAGTGTGATTTAGTTAAACTAAAAATAATTAGCACTAATCCTAACTAATTAACAGGGCTGGGCCCACCTGTCATTGACCCAGGGGGTCAAACTGGGCCCACCCGTGGTCAAATGGGGTCAGCGGGGTCAACTCGCCGGTGTTGAGCTGCCGGCGACGACCAGACGCGGCGGGGCAGCGCGGGTTTCGCGCTCCGGCGACCAAAACGACGGCCGAGGACACCTACGGGAAGCAGGGGCTCGTGCGCATCCAGCACGGCACGCGGCTGCAACGGGGACGACCGGAGCTCGCCGGAAACGAGCTCGGGGCGGCACTGGAGTTCGGGCGGGGTCGGCTGTGGCGCTACGGGGCACTAGGGTGCCAGCTGGTGGCTGCTTTGGCCTCCTGGAGGCTCCAGGAGCACGTTGACGCGCTCTGGCGCGGGTGGCTGGGGCTGTGGCCAAGGCGCCATGGCCGGTGGAGCCAAGCTCTCGGGCTCGTCGGGGACGGGCGCTACGGTGAGCTAGCGGGCATGGGAGGAGGGGGAGAAGGTGCGGGAGCTCACAGGGAGGTCGGCGAGCAGCTCAGCGGGCTCGGGGGCGAACGGAGCGGCGCGAATCGTCGAACGGCGGCCGGCGGGCACCGAGGTCGAAGACGAGCTGATGGCGGCAATGCAGGGCCTCCGGCGAGGCGTGGCTCGGTGGGGAGGGCGAGGGCGAAGTGGCGGAGCCTCTGAGCGGGTCAGGGGGGCGAGGGGGCGACGGTGGCGCGGCTATGGCGGCGAGACCGCGACGGGTGCGTCGGCCATCTTGGGAGAGGGGGAGGAAGACGAGGGGGAGAGTGCGAGGACGAGAGGGGGACGTGGGGGTCACGTGGCGACCCAGGACGTCTCGGGGCGTCGGCGGAAGCAGGAGGTGGCCGGCGTGTGGCCGCGGGCGCCGGCCACGCGCTCCATGTCCTTCTGGCGCGAGGAGGACGACGACTGGCATCGCCAGTCGGCTGGGCCGAGCCAGGTGGGCTGGCCAGCACAGGTAAGGCCCAGGTGGGCTTTTCCCTCTTTTTTTTGATTTGTTTCTGTTTTCTAATTAACAGAAACTGTTGGGCTTTATTTAAAATACCAGAACATTACCAAAAATCCTGAAAATAATTGTGGCCTCTGTTAGGATTATTTCCAATGGCAAACATTTATTTCCAGAATTATTTGAGCATTTAAATTATTTAATAGCATTTAAATGCCCAAATTCAAATACTTAAGATTTAAATCAATGACCTTCTGTTGACCTAGAAAATTGTGCACCTATTTTGTCATAGGTTCCATCCCAAGACAAAGTGGGTGAACATTTTAGAAGGGCATTTCAGGTTCATTGAAAAAGCTTTTAGTAAACCCTAGTTGATTTCAGGGGGGGTGCTGGGGGTTCTGCCTTCCCCATTTCAAGTTTCTGATGAAAAGTAAACATGATGCAACACTCTAATGCATGACTAGCTAGGGTGTGACAACTCACCCCCACTCGAAAGAATCTCGTCCCGAGATTTAGGATCCGTCAGAAAGAATGTGGGGTACTCGAGTCGAAGACGATCCTCCCGTTTCCAAGTAGCTTCTTGCTCGGAATGGTGTGACCATTGAACTTTGAGAAACTTGATATTCTGGCGTCGAGTGGTACGCTCGGCTTGATCAAGGATACGAACGGGGTGTTCTCGATAGGTGAGGTTATCTTGGAGATCAAGCATTTCGTGGTCCACTCCACGGATAGGATCCGAGAAGCAACGCCTGAGTTGAGAAACGTGGAAGACATCATGAACTCTGGAGAGATGCGAAGGTAGTTCCAGTTGGTAGGCAACTTCCCCTCGTTTGCCAAGAATGCAAAAAGGTCCAATGTAACGAGGAGCCAATTTTCCTTTGATACCTAATCGATGGGTTCCCTTTAAAGGTGTAACCCGAAGGTAAGCCTTCTCGCCAATTTCATAAGCCATCGGCTTATGCTTGCGGTCATACTGACTCTTTTGTCGAGATTGGGCGGTTTTCAACTTCTCACGAATAATGCGAACCTGCTCTTCTGCATCCTGGATCATGTCCGGGCCAAAGAGTTGTCTCTCGCCGGTTTCTGACCAGTTAAGAGGCGTTCGACATTTTCGTCCATAGAGAACTTCGAAGGGAGCCTTGCCCAAGCTAGCTTGATAACTATTGTTATAAGCGAACTCGGCGAATGGAAGGCACTTCTCCCAATTCATACCGAAAGAGATAACAGAAGCTCGGAGCATATCCTCCAGAATTTGATTGACTCATTCTACTTGACCACTTGACTGAGGATGGAAGGCGGTGCTAAAGGAGAGACGAGTTCCCATAGTATTTTGGAAACTTTCCCAAAATGGAGAGGTGAAAAGACTTCCACGGTCTGAATTAATTTCCAAAGGAACACCATGGAGAGACACTATTCGAGAGAGGTACAATTCAGCTAGCTGGCTAGCGGTTATACTCTCGCGAACAGGTAAGAAGTGGGCTACTTTGGAAAGACGATCGACAACAACGAAGATAGCATTATTCCCTCTCTTGGTTCTGGGAAATCCGGTAATGAAATCCATACCGATTTTATCCCATTTCCGTTCAGGATTTTCCAATGGTTGAAGGGTGCCAGCAGGCCGTTGATGCTCTGCTTTAACACGACGACAGACGTCGCAATTAGCAATGTATTGAGCAATTTCTCTCTTCATCCTAGTCCACGAAAACCTCTGGCGTAGGTCTTGATACATTTTAGTACTACCGGGATGAATAATCAGAGGGGATTCATGAGCTTCCTTAAGGATCAGTTGCCGTAGATGTTGTTTCTTGGGGACCACCAAACGGTTCTCGAAGAAGACAACACCTCGCTCGTCCATGGAAAAACATTTAGCAACTCAGCTAGCAATGTTTTCCTTGATCCGAGATATTCCTCTATCATACCGCTGAGCGGTTATGATTTGATCCGTAAGGTTAGGTTTCGCCACCAGGGTGGAAAGGAATCCTCGAGGAACAATGTGAAGGTTAAGCTTACGAAATTCCTCGTGGAGAAGTGGTTGACTTTGTTGTAACATCAGATTGTTACAGTAAGACTTACGACTTAGTGCATCAGCCATGACATTGGCTTTGCCTGGGGTGTAAGTTATTCCTAAGTCGTAATCTGTGATCAACTCGACCCAACGTCTTTTCCTGAGATTCAAATCCGGTTGGGTGAAGATGTATTTCAAACTTTGGTGATCAGTGTAGATTTCGCAACGATTACCAAGGAGGTAATGTCGCCAGGTTTTGAGTGCATGGACTACTGCTGCAGGCTCTAGATCATGTGTGGGATAGTTATCCTCATGTGGATGCAACTGTCAAGAAGCGTAGGCAATCACATGACGATCTTGCATGAGAATGCAACCTAGCCCTTGTCGCGAGGCGTCGCAATAGATAACAAAGTCCTTAGAAAAATCGGGTGGTACCAGTACGGGAGCAGATGTCAGGCGTCTTTTCAGTTCCTGAAAGCTGAACTCGCACTGTGGGGTCCACTCGAACTTTTTATCTTTCTTGAGGAGTTCAGTTAGAGGCTTAGCAACTTTGGAGAAATTCTCGACGAAGCGGCGGCAATAGCTCGCTAAACCAAGAAAACTCCGAACTTGCTTGACCGTTTCAGGTGGAGTCCAATCAAGGACGGCTTGAACTCGCTTGGGATTGACAGCAATGCCCTTACCAGAGATTACATGGACCAGATAGGTCACTTCTGGCAACCAAAATTCACACTTGGAGAATTTGGCATAAAGGCGATGCTCTCGAAGTTTCATCAATACTAGCCTTAGATGTTCGGCATGTTCCTCCTCATTCTTGGAGTAGATGAGTATATCATCGAGGTAAACCACGACGAATTTATCCAAATACTCCATGAAGATCGAGTTCATTAACCGAGAGAAAGTGGCTGGAGCATTGGTTAAACCGAAGGACATGACGGTGTACTCGTATTGGCCATAACGAGTAACAATGGCCGTTTTGGGAATGTCCCCGTTCTTGATTTTGATTTGATGGTAGCCCAACCTCAAATCCATCTTGGAAAAGACTGAGGATCCAGCGAGCTGGTCATTGAAGGGGAACGTAGTAATTTCAAAATTTTCCTACGCACACGCAAGATCATGGTGATGCATAGCAACGAGAGGGGAGAGTGTTGTCTACGTACCCTCGTAGACCGAAGCGGAAGCATTGACGCAACGTAGAGGAAGTAGTCGTACGTCTTCCCGATCCGACCGATCCAAGCACCGTTACTCCGGCACCTCCGAGTTCTTGGCACACGTTCAGCTCGATGACGCACCCCTAGCTCCGATCCAGCAAAGCTTCGGGGAGGAGTTCCATCAGCACAACGGCGTGGTGACAATCTTGATGTTCTACCGGCGCAGGGCTTCGCCTAAGCACTGCAACGATATATTCGAGGTGGAATATGGTGGAGGGGGGCACCGCACACGGCTAAGGAATGATGACGAAGATCAACTTGTGTGTCCATGGGGTGCCCCCTGCCCCCGTATATAAAGGAGCAAGGGAGGGAGGAGGCCGGCCCTAGGTTTGGGCGCGCCAGGGGAGTCCTACTCCCACCGGGAGTAGGATTCCACCTTTCCTAGTCCAACTAGGTCAAGGGGGGAAAGAGGGGAAGAGGGGAAGGAAGGGAGAGAGGGGCCGTGCCCCAAACCCCTTGTCCAATTCGGACTGGGCTTGGGAGGGGCGCGCGCCACCTCCTGGTCCTTCCCACTAAGGCCCATCAAGGCCCATTGCTTCTTCCTCGTATTCCCGTAACTCCCCGGTACCTCCGAAAATACCTGAACCACTCAGAACCCTTCCGATGTCCGAATATAGTCGTCCAATATATCGATCTTTACGTCTCGACCATTTCGAGACTCCTCGTCATGTCCCCGATCTCATCCGGGACTCCGAACTCCTTCGGTACATAAAAACTCATAAACTCATTATATAACTGTCATCGAAACCTTAAGCATGCGGACCCTACGGTTCGAGAACAATGTAGACATGACCGAGACACGTCTCCGGTCAATAACCAATAACGGGACCTGGATGCCCATATTGACTCCTACATATTCTATGAAGATCTTTATCGGTCAGACCACATAACAACATACGTTGTTCCCTTTGTCCATCGGTATGTTACTTGCCCGAGATTCGATCGTCGGTATCCAATACCTAGTTCAATCTCGTTACCGGCAAGTCTCTTTACTCGTTCCGTAATACATCATCCCGTAACTAACTCATTAGTTGCAATGCTTGCAAGGCTTAAGTGATGTGCATTACCGAGAGGGCCCAGAGATACCTCTCCAACGATCGGAGTGACAAATCCTAATCTCGAAATACGCCAACCCAACATCTACCTTTGGTGACACCTGTAGTACTCCTTTATAATCACCCAGTTACGTTGTGACGTTTGGTAGCACCCAAAGTGTTCCTCCAGCAAACGGGAGTTGCATAATCTCATAGTCAAAGGAACATGTATAAGTCATGAAGAAAGCAATAGCAACATACTAAACGATCGGGTGCTAAGCTAATGGAATGGGTCATGTCAATCAGATCATTCAACTAATGATGTGACCTCGTTAATCAAATAACAACTCTTTGTTCATGGTTAGGAAACATAACCATCTTTGATTAACGGGCTAGTCAAGTAGAGGCATACTAGTGACACTCTGTTTGTCTATGTATTCACCCATGTATTATGTTTCCGGTTAATACAATTCTAGCATGAATAATAAACATTTATCATGAAATAAGGAAATAAATAATAACTTTATTATTGTCTCTAGGGCATATTTCCTTCAGTCTCCCACTTGCACTAGAGTCAATAATCTAGATTACACAGTAATGATTCTAACACCCATGGAGTCTTGGTGCTGATCATGTTTTGCCCGTGGAAGAGGCTTAGTCAACGGGTCTGCTACATTCAGATCCGTATGTATCTTGCAAATCTCTATGTCTCCCACCTGGACCAAGTCCCGGATGGAATTGAAGGGTCTCTTGATGTGCTTTGTTCTCTTGTGAAATCTGGATTCCTTCGCCAAGGCAATTGCTCCAGTATTGTCACAAAAGATTTTCATTGGTCCCGATGCACTAGGTATGACACCTAGATCGGATATGAACTCCTTCATCCAGACTCCTTCATTTGCTGCTTCCGAAGCAGCTATGTATTCCGCTTCACATGTAGATCCCGCCACGACGCTTTGTTTAGAACTGCACCAACTGACAGCTCCACCGTTTAATGTAAATACGTATCCGGTTTGCGATTTCGAATCGTCCGGATCAGTGTCAAAGCTTGCATCAACGTAACCCTTTACGATGAGTTCTTTGTCACCTCCATACACGAGAAACATTTCCTTAGTCCTTTTCAGGTACTTCAGGATATTCTTGACCGCTGTCCAGTGATCCACTCCTGGATTACTTTGGTACCTCCCTGCTAAACTTATAGCAAGGCACACATCAGGTCTGGTACACAGCATTGCATACATGATAGAGCCTATGGCTGAAG
Organism: Aegilops umbellulata; assembly: GCA_032464435.1. Taxonomy (NCBI): domain Eukaryota; kingdom Viridiplantae; phylum Streptophyta; class Magnoliopsida; order Poales; family Poaceae; genus Aegilops; species Aegilops umbellulata. The sequence continues at coordinate 2,551,741 of CP136057.1, read as the reverse complement.
CATAGGGAACACCTTCCATCTTCTCTCTATCTTCTGCAGTGGTCGGGCATTGAGTCTGACTCAACTTCATACCTTGCAATACAGGCAAGAACCCTTTCTTCGCATGATCCATTTTGAACTTCTTCAAAATCTTGTCAAGGTATGTGCTTTGTGAAAGTCCAATTAAGCGTCTTGATCTATCTCTATAGATCTTAATGCCCAATATGTAAGCAGCTTCACCGAGGTCTTTCATTGAAAAACTCTTATTCAAATATCCCTTTATGCTATCCAGAAATTCTATATCATTTCCAATCAGTAATATGTCATCTACATATAATATCAGAAATGCTACAGAGCTCCCACTCACTTTCTTGTAAATACAGGCTTCTCCAAAAGTCTGTATAAACCCAAATGCTTTGATCACACTATCAAAATGTTTATTCCAACTCCGAGATGCTTGCACCAGTCCATAAATGGATCGCTGGAGCTTGCATACTTTGTCAGCACCCTTTGGATCGATAAAACCTTCTGGTTGCATCATATACAACTCTTCTTCCAGAAACCCATTCAGGAATGCAGTCTTTACATCCATTTGCCAAATTTCATAATCATAAAATGCGGCAATTGCTAACATGATTCGGACAGACTTAAGCATCGCTACGGGTGAGAAGGTCTCATTCTAGTCAATCCCTTGAACTTGTCGAAACCCCTTTGCGACAAGTCGAGCTTTGTAGACAGTAACGTTACCGTCGGCATCAGTCTTCTTCTTAAAGATCCACTTGTTTTCTATTGCTTGCCGACCCTCGGGCAAGTCAACCAAAGTCCACACTATGTTTTCATACATGGATCCCATCTCAGATTTCATGGCTTCCAGCCATTTTGCGGAATCTGGGCTCACCATCGCTTCATAGTTCGTAGGTTCGTCATGATCTAGTAGCATGATTTCCAGAATAGGATTGCCGTACCACTCTGGCGCGGATCTTACTCTGGCTGATCTATGAGGTTCTGTAGTAACTTGATCTGAAGTTTCATGATCAATATCATTATCTTCCTCACTAATTGGTGTAGGTGCTACAGAAACAGATTTCTGTGATGTACTACTTTCCAATAAGGGAGCAGGTACAGTTACCTCATCAAGTTCCACTTTCCTCCCACTCACTTCTTTCGAGAGAAACTCCTTTTCTAGAAAGACTCCGAATTTAGCAACAAAAGCCTTGCCTTCGGATCTGTGATAGAAGGTGTATCCAACAGTTTCTTTTGGATATCCTATGAAGACACACTTTTCCGATTTGGATTCGAGCTTATCAGGTTGAAGCTTTTTCACATAAGCATCATAGCCCCAAACTTTAAGAAACGACAACTTTGGTTTCTTGCTAAACCATAGTTCATAAGGTGTCGTCTCAACGGATTTTGACGGTGTCCTATTTAACGTGAATGCGGCCGTCTCTAGAGCATAACCCCAAAATGATAGCGGTAAATCTGTAAGAGACATCATAGATCGCACCATATCTAGTAAAATGCGATTACGACGTTCGGACACACCATTGCGCTGTGGTGTTCCGGGTGGCGTGAGTTGCGAAACTATTCCGCATTGTTTCAAATGTAGACCAAACTCGTAACTCAAATATTCTCCTCCATGATCAGATCGTAGAAACTTTATTTTCTTGTTACGATGATTTTCAACTTCACTCTGAAATTCTTTGAACTTTTCAAATGTTTTAGACTTGTGTTTCATTAAGTAGATATACCCATATCTGCTTAAATCATCTGTGAAGGTGAGAAAATAACGATATCCGCCACGAGCCTCAACATTCATCGGACCACATACATCTGTATGTATGATTTCGAACAAATCTGTTGCTCTCTCCATAGTACTGGAGAACAGTGTTTTAGTCATCTTGCCCATGAGGCACGGTTCGCAAGTGCCAAGTGATTCATAATCAAGTGACTCCAAAAGTCCATCATTATGGAGTTTCTTCATGCGCTTTATACCAAAATGACCTAAACGACAGTGCCACAAATAAGTTGCACTATCGTTATCAACTCTGCATCTTTTGACTTCAACATTATGAATATGTGTATCACTATTATCGAGATTCATCAAAAATAGACCACTCTTCAAAGGTGCATGACCATAAAAGATATTATTCATATAAATAGAACAACCATTATTCTCTGATTTAAATGAATAACCGTCTCGCATCAAACAAGATCCAGATATAATGTTCATGCTCAACGCTGGCACCAAATAACAATTATTTAGGTCTAATACTAATCCCGAAGGTAGATGTAGAGGTAGCGTGCCGACCGCGATCACATCGACTTTGGAACCATTTCCCACGCGCATCGTCACCTCGTCCTTAACCAATCTTCGCTTAATTTGTAGTCCCCGTTTCGAGTTGCAAATATTAGCAACAGAACCAGTATCAAATACCCAGGTGCTACTGCGAGCATTAGTAAGGTACACATCAATAACATGTATATCACATATACCTTTGTTCACCTTGCCATCCTTCTTATCCGCCAAATACTTGGGACAGTTCCGCTTCCAGTGACCAGTCTGCTTGCAGTAGAAGCACTCAGTTTCAGGCTTAGGTCCAGACTTGGGTTTCTTCTCTTGAGCAGCAACTTGTTTGCTGTTCTTCTTGAAGTTCCCCTTCTTCTTGCCTTTGCCCTTCTTCTTGAAACTAGTGGTCTTATTGACCATCAACACTTGATGCTCCTTCTTGATTTCTACCTCCGCAGCCTTTAGCATTGCGAAGAGCTCGGGCATAGTCTTATCTATCCCTTGCATATTATAGTTCATCACGAAGCCTTTGTAGCTTGGTGGCAGTGATTGAAGAATCCTGTCAATAACACAATCATCCGGAAGATTAACTCCCAGTTGACTCAAGTGATTGTAATACCCAGACATTCTGAGTATGTGCTCACTGACAGACCCATTCTCTTCCATCTTGCAGCTATAGAACTTATTGGAGACCTCATATCTCTCAATCTGGGCATTCTATTTGAATATTAACTTCAACTCCTGGAACATCTCATATGCTCCATGGTTCTCAAACCGTCGTTGAAGTCCCGGTTCCAAGCCGTAAAGCATGGCACACTGAACTATCAAGTAGTCATCAGCTTTGCTCTGCCAGACGTTCATAACATCTGGTGTTGCTCCAGCAGCAGGCCTGGCACCTAGCGGTGCTTCCAGGACGTAATTCTTCTGTGCAGCAATGAGGATAATCCTCAAGTTACGGACCCAGTCCGTGTAATTGCTACCATCATCTTTCAACTTTGCTTTCTCAAGGAACGCATTAAAATTCAATGGAACAACAGCACGAGCCATCTATCTACAATCAATCATAAACAAGCAAGATACTATCAGGGACTAAGTTCATGATAAATTTAAGTTCAATTAATCATATTACTTAAGAACTCCCACTTAGATAGACATCTCTCTAATCCTCTAAGTGATCACGTGATCCAAATCAACTAAACCATGTCCGATCATCACGTGAGATGGAGTAGTCTCAATGGTGAACATCATTATGTTGATCATATCTACTATATGATTCATGCTCGACCTTTCGGTCTCCGTGTTACGAGGTCATATCTTATATGCATAGCTCGTCAAGTATAACCTGAGTATTCCACGTGTGCAACTGTTTTGCACCCGTTGTATTTGAACGTAGAGCCTATCACACCCGATCATCACGTGGTGTCTCAGCACGAAGAACTTTCGCAACGGTGCATACTCAGGGAGAACACTTCTTGATAATTAGTGAGAGATCATCTTATAATGCTACCATCAATCAAAGCAAGATAAGATGCATAAAAGATAAACATCACATGCAATCAATATAAGTGATATGATATGGCCATATCATCTTGTGCTTGTGATCTCCATCTCCGCAGCACTGTCATGATCACCATCGTCACTGGCGCGACACCTTGATCTCCATCATAGCATCGTTGTTGTCTCGCCAATCTTATGCTTCTATGACTATCGCTACCGCTTAGTGATAAAGTAAAACATTACAGGGCGATTGCATTGCATACAATAAAGCGACAACCATACGGCTCCTGCCGGTTGCTGATAACTCGGTTACAAAACATGATCATCTCATACAATAAATTTAGCATCATGTCTTGACCATATCACATCACAACATGCCCTGCAAAAACAAGTTAGACGTCCTCTACTTTGTTTGTTGCAAATTTTACGTGGCTGCTACGGGCTGAAGCAAGAACCAATCTCACCTACGCATCAAAACCAGAACGATACTTCATCAAATAGACTCCATTTTAACCTTCTCAAGGACCGGGCGTAGCCATACTCGGTTCAACTAAAGTTGATGAGACAGTCTCCCGCAAGCCATCTGTGTGCAAAGCACGTCGAGGGAACCGGTCTCGCGTAAGCGTACGCGTAAGGTTGGTCCGGGTCGTCTCATCCAACAATACCGCTGACCCAAAGTATGACATGCTGGTAGGCAGTATGACTTGTATCGTCCACAACTCACTTGTGTTCTACTCGTGCAAATAACATCAAACCATAAAAACCTAGGCTCGGATGCCACTGAAGGGGAACGTAGTAATTTCAAAATTTTCCTACACACACGCAAGATCATGGTGATGCATAGCAACGAGAGGGGAGAGTGTTGTCTACGTACCCTTGTAGACCGAAGCGGAAGCGTTGACGCAACGTAGAGGAAGTAGTCATACGTCTTCCTGATCCGACCGATCCAAGCACCGTTACTCCGGCACCTCCGAGTTCTTGGCACACGTTCAGCTCGATGACGCACCCCTAGCTCCGATCCAGCAAAGCTTCGGGGAGGAGTTCCCTCAGCACGACGGCGTGGTGACAATCTTGATGTTCTACCGGCACAGGGCTTCGCCTAAGCACTGCAACGATATATTCGAGGTGGAATATGGTGGAGGGGGGCACCGCACACGGCTAAGGAACGATCACGAAGATCAATTTGTGTGTCCATGGGGTGCCCCCTGCCCCCGTATATAAAGGAGCAAGGGAGGGAGGAGGCCGGCCCTAGGTTTGGGCGCGCCAGGGGAGTCCTACTCCCACCGGGAGTAGGATTCCACCTTTCCTAGTCCAACTAGGTCAAGGGAGGAAAGAGGGGAAGAGGGGAAGGAAGGGAGAGAGGGGCCGCGCCCCAAACCCCTTGTCCAATTCGGACTGGGCTTGGGAGGGGCGCGCACCACCTCCTGGTCCTTCCCACTAAGGCCCATCAAGGCCCATTGCTTCTTCCTCGTATTCCCGTAACTCCCCGGTACCTCCGAAAATACCCGAACCACTCAGAACCCTTCCGATGTCCGAATATAGTCGTCCAATATATCGATCTTTACGTCTCGACCATTTCGAGACTCCTCGTCATGTCCCCGATCTCATCCGGGACTCCGAACTCCTTCGGTACATCAAAACTCATAAACTCATTATATAACTGTCATCGAAACCTTAAGCGTGCGGACCCTACGGTTCGAGAACAATGTAGACATGACCGAGACACGTCTCCAGTCAATAACCAATAGCGGGACCTGGATGCCCATATTGGCTCCTACATATTCTACGAAGATCTTTATCGGTCAGACCGCATAACAACATACGTTGTTCCCTTTGTCCATCGGTATGTTACTTGCCCGAGATTCGATCGTCGGTATCCAATACCTAGTTCAATCTCGTTACCGGCAAGTCTCTTTACTCGTTTAGTAATACATCATCCCGTAACTAACTCATTAGTTGCAATGCTTGCAAGGCTTAAGTGATGTGCATTACCGAGAGGGCCCAGAGATACCTCTCCGACGATCGGAGTGACAAATCCTAATCTCGAAATACGCCAACCCAACATCTACCTTTGGTGACACCTGTAGTACTCCTTTATAATCACCCAGTTACGTTGTGACGTTTGGTAGCACCCAAAGTGTTCCTCCAGCAAACGGGAGTTGCATAATCTCATAGTCAAAGGAACATGTATAAGTCATGAAGAAAGCAATAGCAACATACTAAACGATCGGGTGCTAAGCTAATGGAATGGGTCATGTCAATCAGATCATTCAACTAATGATGTGACCTCGTTAATCAAATAACAACTCTTTGTTCATGGTTAGGAAACATAACCATCTTTGATTAACGGGCTAGTCAAGTAGAGGCATACTAGTGACACTCTGTTTGTCTATGTATTCACCCATGTATTATGTTTCCGGTTAATACAATTCTAGCATGAATAATAAACATTTATCATGAAATAAGGAAATAAATAATAACTTTATTATTGCCTCTAGGGCATATTTCCTTCAGTCATACAGGTCGTTGATCCTGGGGAGCGGATACTTGTTCTTGATAGTGACCAAATTGACTGGTCGGTAATCCATAACCATCCGATCCGTTCCATCCTTCTTCTTGACGAAGAGGACGGGGCAAGCCCATGGAGAAGAACTAGGACGGATGAAACCCTTTTGCAAGGACTCATCGAGTTGTTTCTTAAGCTCGGCTAGTTCTAGGGGTGCCATCTTATAAGGTCTTCTAGAGATTGGGACGGTTCCTGGAACAAGGTCTATTACGAACTCGACATCTCTGTCAGGTGGAACACCTGGCAGTTCCTCTGGAAAGACATCTGGGAAGTCACGAACTACCGGAATATCTTCAAGGTCTGGAAGGGGGTTGGCATTTAGAGAGTAGAGCTGACGCTCCGACACTCGGGTCAAAACATGGACTGTCTTGCCCGATGGATGGGTGAGTTGAACGGTTCTAGTAGAGCAATCAATCTTAGCGTAATGGGCTGACATCCAGTCCATACCCAAGATGATGTTTATGTTCAAGGACTTGAGAGCTATTAGTGACACGAGGAAGACCAATCGGTCGACAAGAATTTCATTTCCATGGCTGATTCTAGAGGTTTGCCACTTAGAACCAGGGGTTTGGATTACCATGGAGGTGGGCATGTCACAAAATGTGGTGTTGTGCAAACGAGCATAGCTCTCAAAAATAAATGGATGAGATGCTCCAGTATCAAAGAGAACAGTTACCGGATGGCAATTAACAAGGAGCGTACCGAGAACAACGTTGGGGTCCTCCTGAGTCTCCTCAGCTGAGACGTAGTTGACATGGCCACGAGCAGTGGTGGCCGGCTTGGCGACGAGCACTTTTGCTGTTGGCTTACCACGGCTAACAGACTTTCCGAACTGGTTGGGGTTGTTCTGGGGAAACTCACAGATGTAGTGGCCCGTCTCTCCACACTTGAAGCAGGTTATCATATTGGGGCGTGGAGCCGCATTAGCAGCGGGACCACCATAAGTCTTGGGCGGTACATACTGCTGGTTGGGGTGAGGCGCCTCAAAGGATGGCCTCGGAGTGAACCTGGATGGCACATCAGTGTTTGGGATCCAGACCCGGCGCTTCTGAGATCCAGAGCCGGATGAAGATCCAAAGTCACGGGAGTGCTTGCGAGAAGCTTCAAAGTCATTCTGCCCTGTCTCGGCACTGATGGCCTTGTTGACCAACTTCGGAAAGGAGGTGCAATCGTGCAGACGAAGATCACGGCAAAGCTCGGGGCTAAGTCCCTTGCGGAACCTTGCCTGCTTCTTAGCGTCGGTGGATACCTCTTCGGGAGCATAACGTGCTAACTTCCCAAACTCGCGACTGTAAGCATCCACAGTCAGCCTACCCTGGGTGAAGTTACATAACTCCTCCCTCTTGCGATCCATGAGGCCTTCCGGAATGTGATGCTCACGGAAAGCAGCACTGAAATCAGCCCAAGTAGTGATTTGGCCGACCGGGCGCATAGCCTCATAATTTTCCCACCAAAGGCTAGCAGGCCCTTCGAGGTGGTAAGCAGCAAAGGTAACTTTATCATCTTCGGCTACGTTGGCAGAACGTAGCTTGTGGGCGATGCTGCGAAGCCAGTCATCCGCATCGAGAGATTCGATGGAATGGTTAAACTTTGGTGGGTACAGCTTGACAAAGTCATTGATTGACACTGGAATGTTTCTCTGCTGGCGTGCGGTATTCTGCTCAATCCGCTCCAGCAAGCGGTTAGTCTCGCGCTTGTTTCGTTCTGCCTCCAGCATCACTTCGTCCAGAGAAGGCAGTTGAGGCAGAGTCTCATCCCTAGTTGCGCTAGCTTCGCCCTGCTCTGGAGCAGCAGGTTTGCTGCGGGTGTTGACCATCCTAGGAAAAACAAACAACGATTTAGACCAGGATGGCAAGATCTGGGCAAGGAAGTGCGGAATGTAATGGATAGCAAGGAATACAGAGATGTTCATCCGTATGACATGGTAATACAGAAACTGCCATACATTAACCAACGATCATACACACCATACATAGTTTAGTACAAGCCCAAGCTAAGGTACAACTATGATGAAAGACGTTACATCTCGTCGGAGGCATTCCAAACTCCTATACATTATTTTTCTACACCTTCGGAATGGATACACACTAAGTCATATTCCACAAGTCACGCAGGACGGTGGACATACAACTATTACAATACTAGCGAAACTACTACTAACTCAGACAGCTCCGTAGTAGTCCTCATAGAAGTCACCACCCAAGCCTGGAAGCGGAACATGATCATCTGGGAACAGACGGTCCTGGGGAGCTTGCCGACCATAGGGACTTGGGTGTGGCCTTGGTCCAACAAATGGCGGCAGACGAGGTCCACGAGGAGGAGTGATACCTCCCACCTCACGCCACTCCATAAAATCTGGCAGACTGGCACGTACAGGATACAAGTCCCTCATGTCCATGTATCCGGCTTGCACCGCAGGGGCAAACCGAGTGAAAGTGGCCCAGTGATCAGAACGAGCATTAAAGAGCTCCATACGCAAGGCCCAGTTTTCACGGTCCTTGTCTTCCAACATCTCAGTAGTGGTGCGGAGAAGTGAGTTCTCATGGGATGCATCGCTATACATACCCTGAAGGTAGCCATGCGCCCCAGGAAGGGATGCTGGCATGTAGCGGAAATCAGTGTTGCTCAGCAAGGCAGTTCTGGCTCGAATAACAGTCATCATCGAGTAGGCTGCATCCTACACGGACATTCCAATAGTGATCCCAAGTCCATAAGAACAGTGGAGCGGTTCAGTAGCTCCGGGATAGGATGGATAAATCCTGACCGTGCACAGATATTGGCTTTGGTTAAAGTCTCTAAACTGCTCCTTGACGGTGTATCCAGGATACCATCGGTAACCTGTCTCGACCATCACTCGAACCAACATAGCTGCGTGACCACATATATCGATGCAACGGGTCAGACGAACCACTTGGTTCTGCGAACGGGTGGCCATCTAGAAGCACAAAATAATGCAAAGGCATTAGAATTTTCTAGGAGAATTTGGACAGCATAACGGCTGTAAATGCTCAGAAAAAGAGATGAGACATTCACAACAGTTGCAAAACCACTCAACAACATCATATCAAGGTTCTGGTTCGACTGGCAACATACTAAAATTCAGTAGAAACTGAACTGGGTTGTAACCAACAATCCTATAAGTTACTACGGATTAGTAACACGTGGACCTGATAGAGAGAAGAGAGCCTAGTCCTCAACCCACGTAGAATGAGAAGAGAATGACTCCAGATAGAGGGCATAAGGTAAAGGAGTAAAAGAGCCTTACGTTCCCTCCCACAATCAATTCCCCTACATATAACTAAAGCATTTCTAGACTCAACATCGACCAGTTTGGCTTAGCGAACCTACATGCAGTCCGGCTCTAATGCCAACGCTGTCAGGACCCCGATCCTAGGCCACATCGATCTAGCATGTAACACATCATATCACTTTGCGGCCTCACGCACGGTATTCCCACGGGTGCCACCTTACCTGGCCCGGGACCGTTTGCGCCTTTTGACTCACGTATATGATAGTGTCGCTAGCATCCATATGACAGAGAACCCGGGCCGACATGGCTAGTCGTGAACCCAAGGCGGCACTAACCCATGAGGACAGGCATACATGAATCACATCGAGCATGTCGGTCAACAACGTATAAATCCGGGCTGTAGCACTGGGCCAACAGGACTCCGGTAACCCGGGCTATAGCAGGCTAGGCAGGACTCTGGATAACACCGCGTGACATTTCCCCGAAGGGACAGACGCATGAACGACGTGAATCACATGCCGGCCAGTCAAGTGTTCCAAGCAGTAGTGCTGGGCTAGCAGGACTCCGGTGAACCGGGCTGTAGCGGACTACTATCGCTTAGAAGCACTAGACTACATTTCCTCATATGATAGGCTGCCAAGGATAAACAACTAGATAGTCGGATCCCACTCATGCCAAGCATTTTAATCATACACACAATATGCCCGATATGAGTAAATACAACATTGCATCACAACAAAACTCTACAACTCAAGTACTTTATTTAAGAGGCTCCGAAGAGCCTTACATAACATCCATACAGATAGGGGTCACATGACCCGACACTCAAGTCATACATTCATACAAGCACATGCGGAAGCAAAGTAGTCTGAGTACAGACACTAGAAAGAAAGAAGGCTTGACAAAGCCTGTCTATCTACATCGACCCTTCACAAGTCTTGGATCACCACCTGGGTGATAAGTCACTCGTCAACGTCGAGGGCTACGTAGAACCCATCAGAGGGGTTGGCGTAGTCGTCTGAAAAAATTAATTAAAGCAACATGAGTACGAAGGTACTCAGCAAGTCTTACAACAGAATCCTACTATACATGCACATTCTCAAGAAGGTAGTGGAGTTATTGCAGCAACCAGCTTTGACTCTTGGCTAAGCTATCCTACGACAGACACAACTTGTAAAGCATTTGTCGCACACGAGTCCACTATCACCAACACAATACTCCACCGTGGATCCTCTCTCGCCAACCTACGAGAGGGCCATCCGCGGTACTCACACTTATCTTGAGATTTTTAGTAGTATCCATTTAATTGTCTATGAACTGTATAGGTGACCAAGTAGTCCTTTACCGCGGACGCGGCTATTCGAATAGTTTTATACCCTGCAGGGGTGTACTTCTTCACACACGCTCCCACCACTTATCACTGTTACACGACGTGTACTCGGCAACCTTCAAGCGGAAGCCCAGCGAGGGTGTCGGCCATGACCTGACTAAACACACAAGTCCCTAGTCCAGGTTTATCGCCTATTCGGGTTCCATCCGCAGGGAGTCCGGACGAGGTTTCCACTAACGGCCCCGAACGATGTGAACAGGGTTCCCGAGACACCAAACGGGCGAATCGGTACACCGTGCCACGTGCCTACCGCAACACAGCCCACCCCTATGGTCAGCGCTGCGTGCGTCCCCCAGCATACTACAAACACCAGAAACTACTTTGCAACTCCCGGACAGAGGACAAGAGTGGTTAATAAGTCGAGAGAGTCAATTAAGGATCCCAATGTGTGGTAGTAGCTGAATCTTAAATCACACACACAGATCTCAATTCTTAAGGACGACCTCAATGAAACAACCCACCATGTACTCCTACATGGCCTCTCATCGATTCCTTTACCAAATCGTATTCAACACTTTCACACTCTCGACAACGTCACAACCTTTCACTCTAGTTCATCATCCCGATGAGCCAGACCTGACACAACTCTAAGCATAGCAAGCATAGCATGGTAGGAACACATACACACATGTGGCTCAAACAACTCCTACACATGCTAGTGGGTTTCATCTAGTTACTGTGGCAATGATAGGTCATGCAAAGGAAGTGGGTTCAACTACCGAGACACATAGCAGTTTGAATCACGTTGTCTTAATGCAGTAAACGAGAGCAGAAGCAAGAACATGGGTTTGTATCGGAATGATCAATGGGTTGCTTGCCTGATGGAGTGGTAGTGGGATACTGCCCTTCAGTTGGATACTCGTGAATATCCTCGGAGGCAGAACCTACCACGAAGAACACATCGGAACACAATCAATACATGGCGATATGCTACAATATGATGCTTTCTATGACATGGCAATATGAATGTGTCTTGGCCTAATGCAAGCTAGAATAGAAGGGGATGAACTCATTTGAACCAAAGATTCAAATATTAGCTCATTAGACATGGCCTTAATAGTGCATTACCTTATTCTTCTTAAACAGCAAGGTAAACTTGTTTTGTCATGCATGAAACCATTACAGATGGATAGATTGAATTTTTCTGATAATTTTTCATATATAAATTATTTCATTTGGAGTTACAGATTAATTTCTATGATTTTTTGAAGTTTGAAACATTTTCTGGATTTCCTGAATAAAAATAAATCCAGAAAAGGATTTACTGCGTCAGCCTGGCGTCAGTGTGACGTCAGCGGTCAACTTACCCGGTCCAGGTCAAACGTGACACGTGGGTCCCGTGTGTCAGTGTGATTTAGTTAAACTAAAAATAATTAGCACTAATCCTAACTAATTAACAGGGCTGGGCCCACCTGTCATTGACCCAGGGGGTCAAACTGGGCCCACCCGTGGTCAAATGGGGTCAGCGGGGTCAACTCGCCGGTGTTGAGCTGCCGGCGACGACCAGACGCGGTGGGGTAGCGCGGGTTTCACGCTCCGGCGACCAAAACGACGGCCGAGGCCATCTACGGGAAGCTGGGGCTCGTGCGCCTCCAGCACGGCACGCGGCTGCAGCTGGGACGGCCGGAGCTCGGTGGAAACGAGCTCGGGGCGGCGCCGGAGTTCGGGCGGGGTCGGCTTTGGCGCTACGGGGCACTAGGGGGCCAGCTGGTGGCTGCTTTGGCCTCTTGGAGGCTCCAGGAGCACGTTGACGCGCTCTAACGCGGGTGGCTGGGGCGGTGGCCGCGGCGACGCCATGGCCGGCGGAGCCAAGCTCTCGGGCTCGTCGGGGACGGGCGCTACGGTGAGCTAGCGGGCATGGGAGGAGCGGGAGAAGGTGCGGGAGCTCACAGGGAGGTCGGCGAGCAGCTCAGCGGGCTCGGGGGCGAACGGAGCGGCGCGAATCGACGAACGGCGGCCGGAGGGCACCAAGGTCGAAGACGAGCTGATGGCGGCGATGCAGGGCCTCCGGCGAGGCGTGGCTCGGTGGGGAGGGCGAGGGCGAAGTGGCGGAGCCTCTGGGCAGGTCAGAGGGGCAAGGGGGCGACGGTGGCGCCGCTATGGCGGCGAGACGGCGACGGGTGCGTCGGCCATCTTAGGAGAGGGGGAGGAAGACGAGGGGGAGAGTGAGCGAGGACGAGAGGGGGACGTGGGGGTCACGTGGCGACCCAGGACGTCTCGGGGCGTCGGCGGAAGCAGGAGGTGGCCGGCGTGTGGCCGCGGGCGCCGACCACGCGCTCCGCGTCCTTCTGGCGCGATGAGGACGACGACTGGCGTCGCCAATCGGCTGGGCCGAGCCAGGTGGGCTGGCCAGCACAGGTAAGGCCCAGGTGGGCTTTTCCCTCTTTTTTTGATTTGTTTCTGTTTTCTAATTAACAGAAACTGTTGGGCTTTATTTAAAATACCAAAACATTACCAAAAATCCTGAAAATAATTGTGGCCTCTGTTAGGATTATTTCCAACAGCAAACATTTATTTCCAGAATTATTTGAGCATTTAAATTATTTCATAGCATTTAAATGCCCAAATTCAAATACTTAAGATTTAAATCAATGACCTTCTGTTGACCTAGAAAATTGTGCACCTATTTTGTCAAAGGTTCCATCCCAAGACAAAGAGGGTGAACATTTTAGAAGGGCATTTCAGGTTCATTGAAAAAGCTTTTTGTAAACCCTAGTTGATTTCAGGGGGGGTGCTGGGGGTTCTGCCTTCCCCATTTCAAGTTTCTGATGAAAAGTAAACATGATGCAACACTCTAATGCATGACTAGCTAGGGTGTGACACGCTGTTGGGCCAGGCCCAAAACAGGGCACGGGCACGCGCGGCCTGGGTCACGCCGTACCTGACTCCACACCCAATGTGCCCTACCCGCATGGCACGCGTCAATTGCGGCGTCATGGGAGAGGTCGTGGGTGGTTCTTTATTCGGAAATGCGGAACGTCCGCCCCCTCCCTCCTCATAAGAAGGGGAAACAGGGGCAGTTCGCCCATCTGCCCGTTGCTGTTCCTTCCTCGAAAATCTCCGCCGCTCCCCCTCTTCCCAAAGCCGAAGGAGAGCAGCGCTCCGCCCCCATCACCACCTGCACCACCAACGCCGTCGTCCTCCGTCGCCATTCCCACCATGGCTCCGAAAGCCGAGAAGGCGAAGTCGGCCGAGGCGCAGCGGATCGCGGCGATGCGGAAGGAGCAGGCAATCTTCCCCCCAGGCTTGCCGCGGAGGAGCTGAGGGAGTACTACTACCTCTTCTGGTCGACGGAGACGCGAGCGCATCCGCGTACGAAGGTATTCCCAGCCGCTGCTTCGAGACTGGCTCCTAATGGATATCCCTTCTTCGCGTTGTTCTTCTACTGCGGGCTCTGCCTGCCTTTTTCTAAATTTTTCTGCGACATCATGAACACCTACGGGCTCCGCCTCCTTGACTTCACCCCCAATGTTGTCCTGACCATGGCAGTTTTCGCACATCTTTGCGAAAACTTTGTCGGAGTCTACCCCAATGTAGCCCTTTTCCGCCACTTCTTTTCGCCCCGAGTTGAGAAAGGAGAGACCTTATCCGGTGGAATCGCCTGGGTCTCGAAGGCCGGCAAGAAGGACGCTTATCTAGAGGGAGAGTTCCGCAGCAAGTGGGAGGAGTGGAGAGCGGACTGGTGCTGGATTGTTGAGGAGAACCCGCAGCCGTTTACTACCCTGCGTCAAACTGCAGTGGTGCGCGGCAGTGATCGGAGCAACGTGGCCCCGGACGATGACAGACTGAAGATTGCCACCGCCCGGATCCTCCGCCTCAGGCTTGCCGGGCTCACTGTAGGCGCCGTCGACGCAGACTTCCTTCGCCGCCGCATCGCCCCCTTGCAGGAGAGGAAGAGACCCGCTTGGGAGTTCAAGAACGCGGCGGATATCATGAGGTTGCGTCCGGGCCTCAACTTCAACTTTACTGTCCTGGAAATTGACTCGATGCTCAAGGAGCTGTTCAAGCACGACCCTGAGCATCCCGAATGGTTCAGGCTGCCGCAGGGCGTCGTTCCATTGTGCAATAACTCCTCGCTCAGCCGCATCCGTGCAATGATGCCGCTGTGCGACTCGCACGGAATCGACCCAACGTGGCAAGAGCCGGAAGACGACGTCGTGCAGGAGTTCTTCGATAGCTTGGAGGAGGTGCCGATCCGCCCCGACGAGCAGAAGAGCCTCGTTCGCGACACCACCGACGAGGAGCTGAAGCGCATCGCCACTAGGTTGGAAGAGGCGACGGCGGCTGCAGCCGCGGGCGAATTCGGTTTCACGGCGGAGGAGGCAGAGGCAGCGAGCCTCGCCGAGCGAGCGGGGCTTGCCGGCGAGGGAGAGCCTGCCGGGCATGGTGCCGAGTCGGCCGAGCCCGCCGAGGATACGGGCGGCCTGCCGGAGATTGACTCCTCTTCCGCCCCACCTTTGGGCAGCTCGTCGCAAGCAGAGCCCCCGGCTCCACCAAGAAAACGTCTCCGCAAGGCTGGAGACGTAATGGAGCGGCAGACGGGTCACCAGCCGTCGCGCCGCGCGACGCGCTCTACCGCGGCAAGTTCTGCTGCCATGGGAGCACCTCACACTGTCGCGGCAACTGGAGCGGGGTCTTCCAGGACCGCCGCTGTTTCTCCTGCCAAGCGGCCAAGGGAACCTACTCCTCCACGCCCTCGCGCCGGAGGCGAGCCAGGTTTTGACTTCTCTGCGCTCAGCTCCGACGAGGAAGAAGGAGACGAGTAAGACCCTTGTTGCACTTGTACTTCTTCAATTCTTGCTGTCCCATCTTGTTTCTTTTTTGCTTTTCTCTGAACTTGTTCCTTCTCAGGACCCTGGCCCAGAGAGCGGCAAAGAGAGCCAAGGTTCCGTTGGTTGTCATCGACGACGAGCCCACCGTGATGGCAGGGGGTGCGCCCGAGACATCTTTGCCGGACCCGGCAACTGATCTTCAGAGCAACCCCCAACGCAGCCCCCAGCGTAAGTATATGGTTTACTTCCTGCTGTTAGGCGCGCATGGATACGCTATGTTTGCTGATATACGATTGTTGATCTGTGTAGGAGCAGAGCAGCCCCATCAGGAACGTCCGGAGACCGCCCGCAACACGCCACCTGCTTTGGCTACACCGCCAAGGGAGAGATCTCCGGCAAGGGAGGATCCTCCGACAAGGGAGAGCTCTCCGGCAAGGGAGTAGTCTCCGGCAAGGGACGGTGCCAGCGATCCCCCGGCAGCGGAGACCACAACCGCAGAGCCCAGTACAGGTAATCCCCTTGCTTTTGAAATTCCTCTTGGGTTCTTTTTTGTTTGTTCTTCTTTTCGCTTGACTTTTTCTTCCTTTTCCGGCCGTCAGACCCATCCGCGGCGGACCCGATGGAGACCGACGTCACTATTGATGACGCCGCTGCCACCGACGAGACGGCCGGCACTGATGATCCCGCCGGCAAAGAGACCGCCAAGGCTGCCGCCACAGCATCCGACGAGGGGTCTAGCGATCGCACTGACGACCCTGGGGCCGCAGGAGCGACAGGCGCTGCACCGACCTCCGATCCCCCCACCTCTGCCACAGCGCCAGGCTCCGAAGAGCCCCAGCCCGACGCCTACTTGAAGGCCGGTGGTGGTGTCTTCAACAAGCTCCCTTGGGAGCCGAGCTCCAGTGCGCCGGTTGAAGGAGAGATCTTGGATGCAGAGGTGCTCACTTCCGCTGGGCTGACGCTAGTCGATGCGCCGAGCAGTAGCAGCGACGAGTCCGAGAAGGAGCGGCTGCTCCGGAAGCTAGTGTCGCTCTACCGCGCTCGGCAAGCCAAGCTGGAGTCCCGCGAGGCGCTTGTCGTGAAGGCGGGAGCGGATATGGAGAAGCGCGCGGATGAGCTCCGAGGCCTCAACCAGGCATCTCTCCAGTCGCTGGCGGAGGAGCGAGCGCAGCTCGTCGAGGCGCAGAAGGCCTTCCTCCTCGAGAAGGCAGAAGCTGAAGAGCAACAGCGGCTTGCCGCTGAGAAGCTATCTGCGCAGGAGGGCGAGTTGGCGCAGCGGAAGGTCGACCTTGACAACCACGAGGAGGATCTTGCTGCGCGCGAGCAAATGTTTGGCGGGGCTCTCAAGGAAGCGAAGGACGCTGCTGCAGCTGCCGAGGCCGCCAAGAAGGAGCTGCAGCTGCCGAGGCTGAGAAGCTATCTGCGCAGGAGGGCGAGTTGGCGCAGCGGAAGGTCGACCTTGACAACCACGAGGAGGATCTTGCTGCGCGCGAGCAAACGTTTGGCGGTGCTCTCAAGGAAGCGAAGGATGCTGCTGTAGCTGCCGAGGCCGCCAAGAAGGAGCTGGAGACGAAGGTGGCGCAGCTGGAGGCCGATCTCAAGGCGAGCGGCGAAGAGCTTGCCGCGCTCAAGCAGGAGCGCGAGAAGGACGGCTACACCTTTGGTGTGCTGCAGGGTCGCCTCTGTTGGGGAACATAGCAGAAATTCAAAATTTTCCTACGTGTCACCAAGATCTATCTATGGAGAAACCAGCAACGAGGGGAAGGAGAGTGCATCTACATACCCTTGTAGATCGCTAAGCAGAAGCGTTCAAGTGAACGGGGTTGATGGGGTCGTATCGTCGTGATTCAAATCACCAATGACCAAGTGCCGAACGGACGGCACCTCCGCGTTCAACACACGTACAGCCCGGTGACGTCTCCCACGCCTTGATCTAGAAAGGAGAGAGGGAGGGGTTGAGGAAGACTCTGTCCAGCAGCAGCACAACGGCGTGGTGATGATGGAGGAGCGTGGCAATCCAGCAGGGCTTCGCCAAGCACCGCAGGAGAGGAGGAGAACTTGGGAGAGAGGGAGGGGCTGCACCAAAGGCAAAAGGTGTGTTTCAAGAGGCCCTCTACCCCCACTATATATAGGGATCCCAAGGGGGGGTGGGTGCGCCAGCCCTAGGAGATCCAATCACCTAGGGGGCGGCGGCCAGGGGAGGATTCCCTCCCCCCCAAGGCACCTAGGAGGTGCCTTACCCCCTTGGGACTCTTCCTTTAGGGTTCCCCCTTCACCCTAGGCGCATGGGCCTTAGGGGAAGTGGCGCCCCAGCCCACTTTGGGCTGGATCCCTTCCCACTTCAGCCCATGGGACCCTCCGGGATAGGTGGCCCCACCCGGTGGGCCCCCGGGACCCCTCCGGTGGTCCCGGTACAATACCGATGACCCCGAAACTTGTCCCGATGGCCGAAATAGGACTTCCTATATATAAATCTTTACCTCCGGACCATTCCGGAACTCCTCGTGACGTCCAGGATCTCATCCGGGACTCCGAACAACATTCGGTAACCACATACAAGCTTCCTTTATAACCCTAGCGTCATCGAACCTTAAGTGTGTAGACCCTACGGGTTCGGGGGACATGCAGACATGACCGAGACGTTCTCCGGTCAATAACCAACAGCGGGATCTGGATACCCATGTTGGCTCCCACATGTTCCACGATGATCTCATCGGATGAACCACGATGTCAAGGACTTAATCAATCCCGTATACAATTCCCTTTGTCTATCGGTACGATACTTGCCCGAGATTCGATCGTCGGTATCCCAATACCTTTGTTCAATCTTGTTACCGGCAAGTCTCTTTTACTTGTTCTGTAACACATCATCCCGTGATCAACCCCTTGGTCACATTGTGCACATTATGATGATGTCCTACCGAGTGGGCCCAGAGATACCTCTCCGTTTACACGGAGTGACAAATCCCAGTCTCGATTCGTGCCAACCCAACAGACACTTTCGGAGATACCCGTAGTGCACCTTTATAGCCACCCAGTTACGTTGTGACGTTTGGCACACCCAAAGCATTCCTATGGTATCCGGGAGTTGCACAATCTCATGGTCTAAGGAAACGATACTTGACATTAGAAAAAGCTTTAGCATACGAACTACATGATCTTGTGCTAGGCTTAGGATTGGGTCTTGTCCATCACATCATTCCTCTAATGATGTGATCCCGTTATCAATGACATCCAATGTCCATGGTTAGGAAACCGTAACCATCTATTGATCAACGAGCTAGTCAACTAGAGGCTTACTAGGGACATGGTGTTGTCTATGTATCCACACATGTATCTGGGTTTCCTATCAATACAATTCTAGCATGGATAATAAACGATTATCATGAACGAGGAAATATAATAATAATCAATTTATTATTGCCTCTAGGGCATATTGCCAACAGTCTCCCACTTGCACTAGAGTCAATAATCCAGTTCACATCGCTATGTGATTAACACTCAAGGTCACATCCCCATGTGACTAACACCCAAAGAGTTTACTAGAGTCAATAATCTAGTTCACATTACCATGTGATTAACACTCAATGAGTTCTGGGTTTGATCATGTTATGCTTGTGAGAGATGTTATAGTCAACAGGTCTGAAGCTTTCAGATCCGTGTGTGCTTTACAAACATCTATGTCATCTTCTAGATGCAGTTACCACGCTCTATTTGGAGCTATTCCAAATAACTGTTCTACTATACGAATCCAATTTACTACTTAGAATAATCTGGATTAGTGTCAAAGTTTGCATCGGCGTAACCCTTTACGACGAACTCTTTTACCACCTCCATAATCGAGAAAATTCCTCAGTCCACCAGTTACCAAGGATAACCTTGACCGCTGTCCTGTGATCCATTTCTAGATCACACTTGTACCCCTTGACTGACTCATGGTTTGGCACACTACAGGTGCAGTACACAACATAGCATACTTTAGAGCCTACGCCTAAAGCATAGGGGACGACCTTCGTCCTTTCTCTCTATTCTGCCATGGTCAGGTCTTGAGTCTTACTCAATACTCACACGTGTAATACAGCCAAGAACTCCTTCTTTGCTGATCTATTTTGAATTCCTTCAAAATCTTGTCACGGTATGTATTCATTTGAAAGTACTATTAGGCGTTTTGATCTATCCCTATAGATCTTGATGATCAATGTTCAAGTAGCTTAATCAGGTTTTCCATTGAAAAACACTTTTCAAATAACCCTATATGCTTTCCAGAAATTCTACATCATTTCTGATCAACAATATGTCAACAACATATACTCATCAGAAATTCTATAGTGCTCCCACTCACTTCTTTGGAAATACAAGTTTCTCATAAACTTTGTATAAACCTAAAATCTTTGATCCTCTCATCAAAGTATACATTCCAACTCCGAGATGCTTACTCCAGTCCTCAGAAGGATTACTGGAGCTTTGCATACTTATTAGCATCTTTCAGGATTGACAAAACATTCCGGTTGCATCACATACAACCTTTCCTCAAGAAAATCGTCGAGGAAACAATGTTTTGACATCTTATCTGCACGATTTCATAAATAATGCAGTAATCGCTAACATAATTCCAACAGACTTTTAGCATCGCTACGGGTCTCATCGTAGTCAACTCCTTGAACTTGTCGGGAAACATCTTAACGACAAGTCGAGTTTTCTTAATGGTGACATTTACCATCATTGTCCGTCTTCCTTTTAAAATCCATCTGTACTCAACAGCCTCACGACCATCGAGCCGTTCTGCCAAAGTCTACACTTTTGTTTTCATACATGGATCCTCTGTCGGATTTAATGGCCTCGAGCCATCCATCGGAATCCAGGCCCACCATCGCTTCTCCATAGCTCGTAGGTTCATTGTTGTCTAGCAACATGACTTCCAAGACAGGATTACGTACCACTCTGAAGTAGTACGCATCCTTGTCATCCTACGAGGTTTGGGAGTGACTTGATTCGAAGTGTCATGATCACTATCATAAGCTTCCACTTCAATTGGTGTAGGTGCCATAGGAACAACTTCCTGTGCCCTGCTACATACTAGTTGAAGTGACGGTTCAATAACCTCATCAAGTCTCCACCATCCTCCCACTCAATTCTTTCGAGAGAAACCTTTCCTCGAGAAAGGACCCGATTCTAGAAACAATCCCTATTGCTTTCGGATCTGAGACAGGAGGTATACCCAACTGTTTTGGGTGTCCTATGAAGATGCAGTTATCCGCTTTGGGTTCGAGCTTATCAGCCTGAAACTTTTCCATATAAGTGTCGCAGCCCCAAACTTTTAAGAAATGACAGCTTAGGTTTCTCTAAACCATAGTTCATACGGTGTCATCTCATCGGAATTACGTGGTGCCCTATTTAAAGTGAGTGCGGTTGTCTCTAATGCCTAACCCATGAACGATAGTGGTAATTTGATAAGAGACATCATGGTATGCATCATATCCAATAGGGTGCAGTTTATGATGTTCGGACACACCATCATACTATGGTGTTCCAGGCGGTACTAGTCGTGAAACAATTTCCACAATGTCTCAATTGTGTACCAAACTCGCAACTCAGATATTCATCTCTATGATCATATCATAGATATTTTATCCTCTTGTCACGACGATATTCAACTTCACTCTGAAATTACTTGAACCATTCAATAATTCAGACTTGTGTTTCATCAAGTAAATATGCTCAGTATCTACTCAAATCATCTGTGAAGTAAGAGCATAACGATATCCACTGCGTGCCTCAGCACTCATTGGACTGCACACATCAAAATGTGTTACTTCCAACAAGTTGCTTTCTTGTTCCATTTTACTGAAACCGAAGTTTTCAGTCATCTTGCCCATGTGGTATGATTTGCATATCTCAAGTGATTCAAAATCAAGTGAGTCCAAATGGTCCATCTGCATGGAGTTTCTTCATGCGTATATACCAATAGACATGGTTCACATTACTCAATCCTTTTTCAAAAATGAGTGAGTCCAAAGATCCATCAACATGGAGCTTCTTCATGCGTTTTATACCAATATGACTTACATGGCAGTGCCACAAGTAGGTGGTATTATCATTACTATCTTATATCTTTTGGCATGAACATGTGTATCACTATGATCGAGATTCAATAAACCATTCATTCTAGGTGCAAGACCATTGAAGGTATTATTCAAATAAATAGAGTAACCATTATTCTCCTTAAATGAACAACCGTATTGCGATAGACATAATCCAATCATGTCTATGCTCAACGCAAACACCGAATAACAATTATTTAGGTTTAACACCAATCTCGATGGTAGAGGGAGCGTGTGATGCTTGATCATATCAACCTTGGAAACACTTCCAACACATCCCGTCAGCTCACCTTTAGCTAGTCTCCGTTTATTCCGTAGCTTTTATTTCGAGTTACTAATACTTAGCAACCGAACCGGTATCTAATACCCTGATGCTACTAGGCGTACCAGTAAAGTACACATTCACATAATGTATATCCAATATACTTCTATCGACAGCCTTCTCATCTACCAAGTATCTAGGGTAATTCTGCTCCAGTGGCTGTTCCCCTTATTACAGAAGCACTTAGTCTCGGGTTTAGGTTCAACCTTGGGTTTGTTCACTAGAGCAGCAGCTGATTTGCCGTTTCATGAAGTATCCCTTCTTGCCCTTGCCCTTCTTGAAACTAGTGGTTTTACTAACCATCAACAATTGATGCTCCTGCTTGATTTCTACTTTCGCGGTGTCAAACATCGCGAATATTTCAAGGATCATCATATCTATCCCTGATATGTTATAGTTCATCACGAAGCTCTAGCAGCTTGGTGGCAATGACTTTGGAGAAACATCACTATCTTATCTGGAAGATCAACTCCCACTCGATTCAAGTGATTGTTGTACTTAGACAATCTGAGCACAAGCTCAACGATTTAGCTTTTCTCCCTTAGTTTGCAGGCCAAGAAAATCGTCGGAGGTCTTATACCTCTTGACGTGGGCACGAGCCTGAAATCCCAATTTCAGCCCTCGAAACATCTCATATGTTCCGCGACATTTCAAAAATGTCTTTGGTGCCTCAATTCTAAACCATTTATCATTACCGAACTATCATGTAGTCATCAAAACGTGTATGTCAGATGTTCGCAACATCCACAGACCACGTTCGAGGTCCAGCACACCGAGCAGTGCATTAAGGACATAAGCCTTGTACTGTCCGCATAATTGCTACTATCAACTTTCAACTATATTTTCTCTAGGAATATATCTAAAATAGTAGAACTAAAGCGCGAGCTTACGACATAATTTGCAAAGATCTTTTGACTATGTTCAGGATAATTAAGTTCATCTTATGAACTCCCACTCAGATAGACATCCCTCTAGTCATCCAAGTGATTACATGATCCGATTCAACTAGGCCGTGTCCGATCATCACGTGAGACGGACTAGTGTCGGTGAACATCTTCATGTTGATCGTATCTACCATACGACTCATGCTCGACCTTTCGGTCTTCTGTGTTCCGAGGCCATGTCTGTACATGCTAGGCTCGTCAAGTCAACCTAAGTGTTTCGCGTGTGTAAATCTGTCTTACACCCGTTGTATGTGAACGTAAGAATCTATCACACCCGATCATCACGTGGTGCTTCGAAATGACGAACTTTCGCAACGGTGCACAGTTAGGGGGAACACTTTCTTGAAATTTTAATGAGGGATCATCTTATTTACTACCGTCGTTCTAAGCAAATAAGATGCAAAAACATGATAAACATCACATGCAATCAAATAGTGACATGATATGGCCATCATCACTTTGCTCCTTTTGATCTCCATCTTCGGGGCTCCATGATCATCGTCGTCACCGGCATGACACCATGATCTTCATCATCATGATCTCCATCATCGTGTCTTCATGAAGTTGTCACGTCAACTATTACTTCTACTACTATGGCTAACGCTTTAGCAATAAAGTAAAGTAATTACATGACGTTTATGTTGACACGAAGGTCATAAATAAATTAAAGACAACTCCTATGGCTCCTGCCGGTTGTTATACTCATCGACATGCAAGTCGTGATTCCTATTACAAGAACATGATCATCTCATACATCACATATATCATACATCACATCCTTTGGCCATATCACATCACAAGGCATACCCTGCAAAAACAAGTTAGACGTCCTCTAATTGTTGTTGCATGTTTTACGTGGCTGCTATGGGTTTCTAGCAAGAACGTTTCTTACCTACGCAAAACCACAACGTGATATGCCAATTGATATTTACCCTTCATAAGGACCCTTTTCATCGAATCCGATCCGACTAAAGTAGGAGAGACAGACACCTGCCAGCCACCTTATGCATCTAGTGCATGTCAGTCGGTGGAACCGGTCTCACGTAAGAGTATGTGTAAGGTTGGTCCGGGCCGCTTCATCCCACAATGCCGCCGAATCAAGATTGACTAGTAACGGTAAGCATATTGAACAAAATCAATGCCCACAACTACTTTGTGTTCTACTCGTGCAAAGAATCTACGCAATAGACCTAGCTCATGATGCCACTGTTGGGGAACGTAGCAGAAATTCAAAATTTTCCTACGTGTCACCAAGATCTATCTATGGAGAAACCAGCAACGAGGGGAAGGAGAGTGCATCTACATACCCTTGTAGATCGCTAAGCGGAAGCGTTCAAGTGAACGGGGTTGATGGAGTCGTACTCGTCGTGATTCAAATCACCGATGACCAAGTGCCGAACGGACGACACCTCCGCGTTCAACACACGTACAACCCGGTGAAGTCTCCCACGCCTTGATCCAGCAAGGAGAGAGGGAGAGGTTGAGGAAGACTCCGTCCAGCAGCAGCACAACGGCGTGGTGATGATGGAGGAGCGTGGCAATCCAGCAGGGCTTCGCCAAGCACCGCAGGAGAGGAGGAGAACTTGGGAGAGAGGGAGGGGCTGCACCAAAGGCAAAAGGTGTGTTTTAAGAGGCCCTCTACCCCCACTATATATAGGGATCCCAAGGGGGGGTGCGCCAGCCCTTGGAGATCCAATCTCCTAGGGGGCGGCGGCCAGGGGAGGATTCCCTCCCCCCCAAGGCACCTAGGAGGGGCCTTACCCCCTTGGGACTCTTCCTTTAGGGTTCCCC
The DNA here is from genome assembly GCA_032464435.1 of Aegilops umbellulata. Lineage (NCBI taxonomy): Eukaryota > Viridiplantae > Streptophyta > Magnoliopsida > Poales > Poaceae > Aegilops > Aegilops umbellulata. The sequence goes on along the minus strand of CP136057.1, from coordinate 2,526,842 downwards.
CTTCACCCTAGGCGCATGGGCCTTAGGGGAAGTGGCGCCCCAGCCCACTTTGGGCTGGATCCCTTCCCACTTCAGCCCATGGGACCCTCCGGGATAGGTGGCCCCACCCGATGGGCCCCCGGGACCCCTCCGGTGGTCCCGGTACAATATCGATGACCCCGAAACTTGTCCCAATGGCCGAAATAGGAGTTCCTATATATAAATCTTTACCTCCGGACCATTCCGGAACTCCTCGTGACGTCCGGGATCTCATCCGGGACTCCAAACAACATTCGGTAACCACATACAAGCTTCCTTTATAACCCTAGCGTCATCGAACCTTAAGTGTGTAGACCCTACGGGTTCGGGAGACATGCAGACATGACCGAGACGTTCTCCGGTCAATAACCAACAGCGGGATCTGGATACCCATGTTGGCTCCCACATGTTCCACGATGATCTCATCGGATGAACCACGATGTCAAGGACTTAATCAATCCCGTATACAATTCCCTTTGTCTATCGGTACGATACTTGCCCGAGATTCGATCGTCGGTATCCCAATACCTTTGTTCAATCTCGTTACCGGCAAGTCTCTTTTACTCGTTCCGTAACACATCATCCCGTGATCAACCCCTTGGTCACATTGTGCACATTATGATGATGTCCTACCGAGTGGGCCCAGAGATACCTCTCCGTTTACACGGAGTGACAAATCCCAGTCTCGATTCGTGCCAACCCAACAGACACTTTCGGAGATACCCGTAGTGCACCTTTATAGCCACCCAGTTACGTTGTGACGTTTGGCACACCCAAAGCATTCCTACGGTATCCGGGAGTTGCACAATCTCATGGTCTAAGGAAACGATACTTGACATTAGAAAAAGCTTTAGCATACGAACTACATGATCTTGTGCTAGGCTTAGGATTGGGTCTTGTCCATCACATCATTCCTCTAATGATGTGATCCCATTATCAATGACATCCAATGTCCATGGTTAGGAAACTGTAACCATCTATTGATCAACGAGCTAGTCAACTAGAGGCTTACTAGGGATGGTGTTGTCTATGTATCCACACATGTATCTGAGTTTCCTATCAATACAATTCTAGCATGGATAATAAACGATTATCATGAACAAGGAAATATAATAATAATCAATTTATTATTGTCTCTAGGGCATATTTCCAACAGCCTCACCGAGAAGGTCAAGGAGCTTAGCGCCGCCAAGGACTCCAACGCCGATCTTGAGCTGAAACTGGATGCTCTGACCAAGACGCTGGACGGCGCCAGAGAGCAGGAGGCGGCCTTGAGGAAGGAGATCAAGGCCGACAAGGCATTGCTGGAGAGCGTCGCTACCACCCAGAACAGCTTCAAAGAGACTGTGGAGCAGTGGACGGAGGGTCTTGTGAACGTTGCCGCAGACATCGACAAGGAGTTGGCGCTACTGGGGGTGGAGGGTCTCGGGTATCCCACTGAGGAGAACCTCCCATCCAGCGCCAAGCTCACCTTGTTCTTCAAAGGCGTGGCGACGGCCCTCCAGCAACTCCGGGAGAGGATCCCAAAGCAGCTAGCCGACGAGTCGCGCGAGATCTGCGCGGGAGCTCTCAAGAAGTTGCTGATGAAAGTAGCCTTCCGCAACCCGGGCCTCCGCCTCACCAACGTCCTCAGGTCCCTGCAGTTGGAAGCTAATCTGGAGGAGCTCGAGGCCCTCGTCGCACCCATTGTGGACAGGGTGAGTGGGATCAAGAGGTTTGAGGGCGACCGCGTGGACTAGGCCGCCCATTTTCTTCTTTTCTTTGTCGCCGTTGATCAGGTTATGAGAACAGTCTATTAGAGCCGCGCCAAGTTATCCTGTAATATATAACTTTATTTTGGGCAGCGATTGCAACGTTATTTCCTTTACTTGACTCCTTCCTTTGTATGCTTCTGCCCTACGCTTTTAGGGAACTTGCCGGCGCAGGCACCCTTGCCGCGAGCGCTGAGTGCGGGACGTCAGCCGCCTGCTGGCGGTGCCGTTACCGACAAGAAACCTTGTCGCAACCAGTTGCAGCTCACTTAAGTTGTTGAGCGGACTCGAAACAAAGTAAGGGCGCAACTCTAGTCGCAGCTCACTTAAGTTGTTGAGCGGACTCGAAACAAAGTAAGGGCGCAACTCTAGTCGCAGCTCGCTTAAGTTGTTGAGCAAACTCGAAACAAAATAAGGGCGCAACTGGCCACGAGCTGGTTCCTTCGCGCACAGGTTTTCCATACAAAGCATGGTCGTTCAAGGAAGATAACTTAAAAATTTAAAAATCTGATTGCTCAAACTTTGGCAACTTAGCTTTTCTGTTGTTTGCTCTCCGGCAAGGCGTAGCTTGCTTGAACGACGCCTGGTCCTCACCCTTATCTTCTCCTTCCCCCCGGCAAACTTGTGGGCGAGGGGAACCTTCCTTTCCTTGAGAAAAGAAAGAAGAGAAAATAAAGGTATGGAGCCTTATGGCTCGTTATTGCTTACCGGGGTTCGGTGCTGCACAAAGTGTCAGATAATCCATGCAAAAAGGAATAAAAAAGCATGAAATCGACAAGGTGTGCGGAGCACATGATCTTTCTTTACGCACAGGGTCTGCGCCTGGCTTTGTACAAAGGATTACATGCAACAGCGGCAAGACTTGTACAAAAGGTGGTTGCCGGAGCAGGGTCCGACAACTGCGCCTTACGGGTAAAACTTGCGAAGATGCTCAATATTCCAGGAGTTGCTCACCGGAATGCCATATTCGGTCTCAAGGCGGACAGCGCCAGGCCTAGTGACTCGTTTCACCCGGTAAGGGCCTTCCCACTTCGGCGTCAACTTGTTTGAATTCTTGGCGGACTGAACGCGCCGAAGAACAAGGTCGCCTTCCTCGAGACTTCTGGCATTAACTTTGCGGCTATGGTAGCGGCGCAAAGCTTGCTGGTAGCGAGCAGCTCGCACAGCAGCCTGAAGACGATCTTCCTCAAGGAGCAGCGCGTCATCTTCACGCATCTGCTCTTGCTCAAGCTCATCATAAGCGAGCACTCGAGGTGACCCGTATACGAGTTCCGTGGGGATAACTGCCTCTGCTCCATAAACTAGAGCAAAAGGTGTCTGGCCAGTGGCTCGATTTGGCGTCGTCCTGATCGACCAAAGAGCCACCGGCAGCTCCTCGATCCAGTTTCTTCCGCACTTGTGCAGCCTGTCGAAAGTCCTGGTCTTGAGGCCACGCAGCACTTCAGCATTTGCCCTTTCCGCTTGACCGTTGCTTCTGGGGTGAGCAACGGAAGCGAAGCAGACCTTGGCGCCAAGATCTTGGACATACTGCATGAAGGTGCGGCTCGTGAATTGCGTACCGCTGTCGGTGATGATCCTGTTAGGGATCCCGAAGTGGCAAACAATCGACTTGAAGAACTTGACTGCTAACTGTGTTGTCACCTTCCTCACTGCTTCCACTTCCGGCCATTTTGTGAACTTGTCGATTGCGACGTACAAGAACTCAAAGCCCCCGACAGCTCGGGGGAAGGGGCCGAGGATGTCGAGCCCACAGACCGAAAATGGCCAGGATAAAGGGATCGTCTGGAGAGCTTGAGCTGGCTGGTGTATCTGCTTGGAATGGAACTGGCACGCTTCACACTTGGTTACTTGTGCAGTTGCATCCTGGAGGGCTGTCGGCCAGAAGAAACCTTGCCGGAACGCTTTGCCGGCAAGTGCTCTTGCGCCAATGTGGTGACCACATATGCCTCCATGTATCTCTGCCAACAGCTTCTGTCCATCTTCCCGGGGAATACACTTCAATTTCACACCGTTGAGTCTCCTTCTGTACAGTGTGCTGTCAACAAACTGGTACATACTTGACTGTCGGGCTACTCTTTCCGCTTCTTCTTGCTCTTCGGGAAGTTCTCCTTTCTGAAGGAAACAGACGATCTGCTGTGCCCATGCTGGAGCTTGGGGCTCGACAACAAGGACTAAAGGCGCATCTGCTGCTGCGGGAACATCCGCTTCTACGGCGAGAACCTGCGGCTCAGCCGGAGCTTGATGTTCCCCGGCAAGCTTGCCGGAGCAAGACTTGTCGGGAGCATCTGCTTCGACGGAACAAACCCTGGGGTTTGCCGGAGCAGACTGCTCCTCAGCACTCTTGGCGTCGATCTTGGGGACCTTCTTGGCGGCGGCTTCGGGAAGCTCTGCCGGAAGATAGTCACCAGAAATCAACTTCCTTTTCTTGCTCTGTCCAGTTGATGGTGTTACGGATGGTTGAGTTAGCTTGAGCACAAAGATCCCTGGTTCCACAGGTAACTTAAGTGCGGCGCACTTTGACAGGCCATCTGCGATGTCGTTCTGAGCTCTTGGGACGTGCTCCATCTGTAGGCCGACAAAGTGCTCCTCTAGCTTCCTCACTTCATCAACGCAAGCTTCCATCAACGGACTCTGGTAATTCTTGTTAACTTGGCGGACGACAAGCTGCGAGTCACCCCTGACAATGAGCTTCTTGATCCCAAGGTCTGCCGCGATCCTGAGACCGGCAAGCAAACCTTCATACTCTGCCGTATTGTTTGTTGCTTGCTCCTTGGGAAAGTGCATCTGGACCACGTACTTGAGGTGCTCTCCGGTGGGTGCGACAAGCAACACACCAGCACCGGCGCCTTGCAGTGAGAAGGCACCATCAAAGTACATCAGCCACTCTTTGCTCGCCTCCTTGACGGGGATGCTCGTCTCCGGAATTTCTTCATCTGGTGTTGGCGTCCACTCTGCTATGAATTCTGCCAATGCTCTACTTTGGATAGTTGAGGTGCTCTCAAACTTGAGGCCAAAGGTTGACAGTTCCAGTGCCCACTCAACGATCCTGCCTGTCGCTTCTGGATTCTGCAGTATCCTCTTCAGCGGAAAGCGAGTGACAACTGTGATCTCATGTGCTTGGAAGTAATGGCGCAGCTTTCTCGAGGCCATGAGAAGGCCGAAAAGCAATTTCTGCACACCAGAGTACCTTGACCTAGCCCCCTGCAAAAGGGAGCTGACAAAGTAAACTGGGCGCTGCACCATTCTCTTCTTCTGTATCTCTTCACACACCTGCGCAGATCCATCCTTGTCGGGACCAGAGCTTGTCGGGGAAGCCCCCTGCTTGTCGCTGGATGTGCTTGCCGTGGTTGCTGGCTCATTGTTTGCCTCCCTCTCCGCTACTAACGCAGCACTAACCACTTGATTGGTTGCCGCCAGATATAGCAGCAACTTCTCTTGTGGCTTAGGTGCGACAAGTATTGGAGTGGAGGACAGGTACCTCTTCAAGTCCTGCAGCGCAGCCTCCGCTTCTGGAGTCCATTTCATTGGACCTGCCTTTTTCAAAATTTTGAAAAACGGCAGGGCGCGCTCAGCCGACTTAGAGATAAACCTGCTGAGAGCTGCCACGCAACCGGCAAGTTTTCGTACATCCTTGACGCGCTTCGGTGCTTCGATCCGCTCGATGGCCTTGATCTTGTCGGGATTGGCCTCAATTCCCCGCTGAGACACGAAGAACCCAAGAATCTTGCCGGAAGGGACTCCAAACACGCACTTCTCGGGGTTGAGCTTGAGGCTGATCTTGCGCAGATTTGCAAAAGTCTCTTCTAAATCTTGAATCAGGGTTGACTCGTCCCTGCTCTTGACCACTATATCATCCATGTAGGCTTCCACATTTCTGTGAATCTGTGGCTCAAAAGCGGTATGAACTACCCTCGCAAACGTTGAACCAGCATTCTTCAAACCAAAAGGCATCCGTACGAAACAGTACGTGCCACGTGGAGTGATGAATGCGGTTTTCTCCTCATCCTCTTCTGCCATGAAAATCTGATGATATCCTGAGTATGCATCAAGGAATGAAAGCAAATCACATCCAGCCGTGGAGTCAACAATCTGGTCAATGCGCGGCAAGGGAAATGGGTCTTTGGGACAAGCTTTGTTGAGATCGGTGAAAGCGATACAAAGCCTCCATTTCCCGTTTGCTTTGCGCACGACTACAGGATTGGCCAACCACGTAGGATGGAGCACTCCTCTGACGAGGCCTGTTGCTTCCAACTTCTTGATTTCTTCTGCGATGAACTCTTGGCGCTCCACCGCTTGCTTCCTGACTTTCTGCTTGACGGGCTGCGCATGAGGACAGACGGCAAGGTGGTGCTCAATTACTTTCCTGGGAACACCGGGGATGTCAGACGGTTGCCATGCAAACACGTCGACATTTGCCCGCAGGAAAGCAACGAGCGCGCCTTCCAATTTGGGGTCGAGAGTGGCACTGATGGTGAAGGTACTACCAGTGCCGTCCTCCTTGGCGGACACCCTCTTGGTCGCTGGCGGAGCTGCCATCGTCTTCTTACACTTGCCGGTGGAGCTCGATGGTGCGTCCTCGACGGTAGCGCAACACTCTAAGGAGGTGCGCTTGCCGGAGTGGGCATCAGAGATCTTGCCGGACTTCGTCTTCTTCTTCTTCCCGGGAGCTTCAGCGGCAAGTGTCTCGCGATCAGTTGCGGCTGCTGCTTCCCGGTAGATCTTGTCGGCACAGATAAGAGCATCCTTCTTGTCGCCAGGGACAGAGATGACACTTATCGGGCCTGGCATCTTGAGCATGTTGTAAGCATAGTGAGAGGCCGCCATGAACTTGGCGAGCGCTGGACGGCCGAGGATTCCATTGTAGGGCAATGGAAAATCGGCAACGTCAAAAGTGATCCTCTCAGTCCTGAAGTTCAACTCACTGCCAAATGTCACCGGCAGCGTGATCTTCCCCTTCGGCTTGCTCCTTCCCGGGTTGATTCCTTGGAATGTGCCGGTCTCTTCGAGCTCGCTGTCGGGGACTTGGAGTTTCTGGAGCACAACGGAGGAGATCAGGTTCAAGCCGGCCCCGCCGTCAACTAGCATCTTAGTGACCTTGAGGTTGCGGATAGTTGGTGAAACCAACATCGGCAAGCACCCGACCGCAGTTGTGCGATCAGGGTGGTCCTCAATATCAAAGACGATAGGCGTGCTGGACCATTTCAGAAGCTTGCGCGATTCGACAGGTGGTTCTGCCGCAGTGACTTCCCGCACCCACTGCTTGAGTTGGCGGTGTGAAGTATGCAGAGAAGCACCGCCGTCAACGCACAAGACCTCTGTGGCTTTCTGAAAATCCTGCTCACTGGTCTCGTCATCTTCCATGTCTTCGTCGTCGTCGTCATCTTCATCCTTGTCGCGGCCGCGGGGAGGTCTGTCTCCTTGCCGCTGCTTGTCCTTGCCGCGGCGTCCTCCTCGGGCAGGACGCTTCGTGCCAGATCCTCCAGTACCTCCTTGGGCCTTCTCCTTGTCGCGTCGCACGTACTCGGCCTTTTGTAGCTCGACAAGCTGCTCGACCTTCTTGCAACTCTGGAGATCATGGCCCTTGGTGCGGTGGATCTTGCAGTACTGCTTGTTGGTGCCGTCCTGCTTGTCGGCGGCAGCCACAGCCTGGCAGTGGGTACACGCGGCAACCTCCTTGCCGGAGCTACCAGCCTTGGCTGTCTTGGCGCCACCTTCGTTGCCGGACTGCTCAACAGCTAGCACCTCTTTGCTTTTCTTCTTTCTGTTGTTCCGACGCCGACTCTTGCTTGCTGGGGCGGCATCTTCGCTGTCAGATCCTTCTGCTGCTGCATTTTCTCCGGGGAGTCTCCTCCCCTCCTCAGCACGGGCACACTTGTCGCCAGAGCGTACAGCTCACTGATGTCTTTGATCTTGCACATCGCCATCTCCTCCCGCATTCTGCGGTTACGCACGTTCTGATGGAACGCGCTGATGACCGCAGCGGGGTGGACGTCTGGGATGTTGCGTTGCACTTGGCTGAATCTCTGGATGTACTTGCGTAGAGGCTCTCCTTCCTTCTGGGCGAGTAGATGAAGATCACTTTCCTGGCCATGAGGTTTGTGGACGCCTGTGAAGGCATCGACAAACTGATGGCACAGGTCCGCCCAGGAGGATATGGAGTTGTCCGGCAAGTGCATGAGCCAGGACCTGACGTTGGGCTTGAGCACCAGTGGGAAGTAGTTGGCAAGGATCTTGTCGTCTCGCCCCCCGGCAGCTTGCACCGCGATGGTGTAGATGCTGAGGAACTCCGACGGATGCAACCTGCCGTCGTACTTCTCTGGTACGTCTGCCTTGAAGTTCTTCGTACTGGGCCACTAGACTTGCCGCAGCTCACGAGTGAACGCAGGGCAACCTACCGCGTACGGCAGGTCGCCTGGTTCCCCTGGCGCATGCATATCGACAGTGGGTCCAGCGCGTCAGTCTGATTGACGCCGCGCTTCTCTTCGACGCTCGATGCGAGTACGAGCGTCTTCTTGCTGTCGTTCGTGAAGAACTTGGCGCTGGTCGCGACGAGCTCGCGGATCTGATGACGCAGTGGAGTCGCTGTCGTGGTGGACCCTGCGAGTTGGCGATCTTGGCCTTCGAGGCGGGGAGTGCACGGTGGTTGCACCCCCACCGGTCTTGTCACCATCGGCTCGCACCTGGCTGGCTTGCCGCGGCTGCAATGCAGTCGGCTGCCATGGAGTGTCGCCGTTGGCGAAGCCGATGAGGCTCTGGATGGTGGCCCTCCAGTTGTCGATCTTGTCCGGCGTTGGAGGGAAATCTAAGAGCAGTTGAGCTCGCGCCAAAGCTTCTGCTGGAGTGGCGGGTAGCGGTGGCGAACGGTGCGAGGAGCGGGATATGCTCGGACTTCTAACTGCGTTAGAAGGAGCAATATCTCATCCAGGCGACCGCGCCTCGCTCGCGCCAGCATGTTGGCCTTGAGCGTTCCGAGATCCGCCAGCTCGATGTGGGTCCAGCAAGCGTATGGTTCCATGGGTACCATGACGCTGCCGGTCCCGCGCTTCCTGAGATGGGCGCGGTGCATCCATGGACGCCCTGTCGTCGTGGGAGCCGGCTACGCCGCCGACGGGCAGCGCAGCTTTGTCCTTGGACCTGGCGGCACCGTGGGCTCCCTCGTCGACGCCCGTTCTTCCGCCGGCGTCTTCGCCACCAGCCGTTTGCTCCGGCAGTGGTGGATCAGCCGCGGGCGGATCAGCCGCCTCTGAAGCCTTCTTCTTCGGTGGCATGTCGATGAAGATGATGGGGATCTAGCTCGCGTGAACGTTGGATCAGGTTCACACAACCTCAACGCCCCCTACCTGGCGCGCCAAAGATGCCGAGGAAAACTGACTCCGCGAGCACCTATGGGGACGGAGCCCCTTCTCGGTTCGGCGGGGGGCAGAGGGCGCGCGAAGAGCAGATCGAGGCGACACTACTAGAAAAAGGCCTATAGGTGGGATTGACACTAATGGCGCACCAGATAGGCGGTGCGCCATTAGTATATACTAATGGCGCACCACAGTCTGGTACGCCATTAGTGTTGAAAGTACTAATGGCGCACCTTGCCTAGGGTGCGCCATTAGTATCCTAATTTTTTTTGAACTAGCGCGTCTGTCCAAACACACTAATGGCGCATCCTGGCCAGGTGCGCCATTACTAGTTGTAACTAGTAATGGCGCACTAGTACCGGAGTGCGCCACTAATGCTGTTTTTTTAATTACATTTTTTATTCCTTTTGTTGGAAAACTACTAATGGCGCACTGTCCCACCGTGCGCCATTACTAGTTCAAACTACTAATGGCGCACCGTTGGATAGTGCGCCATTAGTATGATTTTTTTTCTTTTTTTTCGCAAAACTACTAATGGCGCATCAGATAGAGGTGCGCCATTAGTAACCTGGATTACTAATGGCGCATTTACTACTGGTGCGCCATTAGTAAGTGGTCAGCAACAAGATATTTTGGGCAGCCTCTCCTACCCACACTCACTTTCTCCCCACTCCATTCTCTTCACCTTCTCCTTGTCTCGGGTGCCTCCTCTTTTTCACCTCATTTCCACCATAGATTCATTGAAATTAAGTGGTTAAATTACCTTGTTTTGATAGGTAAGTAAGGGAGGAAGCTATATTTATGTTGTTCTCCCTACAACAATTTGCACATGCACTTTTTATGGCCTAGCTAGATCTATGTATGTTCGTGGTGTTGCATATGTTTGTGGTGTTGCATATGTGTTTGTGTTTGGAGGTGTACCGGTATTTGAAATGCGATAGTTGCCAATATTTTGCCGGAATGTTGATTCATTTTCGTTTCGGCGATAATTTTGGCATTAAGCATTCTTTTTGGTCCTATTTTTAGGGAAGGTCATGCCAAATTTTTTCTTGGTTCTAAAATATCGTTTTGCTCTACCCCGCAGGCAACCATGGTCCGCACGATGACCGAAGGCATCATGAATAGGTTTTTGAGGTCCGCGAAGGCCGAGATGCTTCAAAAGAATGAGACGGAGATAAGATGTCCGTGTCGATGATGCAAGCTGGAGAGCCTTATTGCGGACCCGGATTCCGGGCAGGTGCGGGAACACCTGCTTTTGCGTGGTTTCATGGATGGCTATCGGTGGCAAGGTGATGAAGATGACTCCGAAGTCGTCCATGGGGGCTGGGCAAGAAATGAGGAAGGGCAGCAAGGCAACCACCGCGGCTCGGGCGGGCGAGAAGGCGAAGAATCCCCAGGAGATGATCACGACGGTGATGCTGTACACAGTCATCATGTAGAAGATGCAGGACATGATGATGAGGAAGATGGCACCGGAGCAGACGACGGGCATGATCATGAAGATGATGATGCCGGCGGAGCATACGACGGTGGACCATCGATGGGCTGGGTGCAGGACCCTTATATTCAAGAGCTGCTTCTCAAGCAGACGGATAACGCAAGAGCCACCGCCCGAGAGAAAGCCAAGGTGGATCGACTTGAGTTAGACGCGGTTACTCCATTGTATGAAGGATGCAGGCCCGAGGATACCCGCTTGAAAGTAACGCTCATGGCTCTGGAGATGAAGGTAAAACACAAAATGACCGACGCATGCTTCGACGAGAACATGTCATTCTGGCACGAACGTCTTCCAAAGGGGAACAAGTGCCCGACCAGTTTGGAGGAGGCGAAGAAAATCGTGTGTCCTCTGGATTTACCGCACGTGAAATACCATGTCTGCATGAACAATTGCATCATTTATCGGGACGAGCACGCGGAGTCTACCATATGTCCGGTGTGCGGCGTCACTCGATACAAGAAGAGGAAGAAAGCTCCTCGAAAAGTGGTGTGGTACTTTCCGATCACTCCTCGTCTGCAGCGGTATTTCGCGGATCCTAAGGTAGCAAAGCTCCTGCGTTGGCACGCGGATAGGGAGGAGAAGAAGCGAGAAGATGACGCAAATGATCCGGAGATAGATAAAAAAGACAAGATGCTGAGTCACCCTAAGGATGCGAGCCAGTGGCAAGCGTTGAATTTTGAATACCCAGAATTTGGGAAGGATCCAAGGAACATCGTGCTGGGCGCGAGCACCGATGGAGTCAATCCGTTTGGCAGCCAGAGAAGCACACATAGCACCTGGCCTGTGTTTGTGTGGATGTACAACCTTCCCCCCTGGTTGTGCATGAAGAGGAAGTACATTCACATGAGTATGCTAATTGAAGGGCCGAAATAACCAGGGAACGACATCAATCTGTATCTGGGGCTGCTGAAGGAGGAGCTAGACACGCTGTGGAAAACGCCAGCCAATACGTGGGACGCCGCAGAGAAAGAATATTTCCCTATGAGAGCCGCACTGCTCACGACGGTGCACGACTATCTCGGTTACGGATATCTCGCGGGGCAGGTAGTCCACGGATTTTCTGGATGCGTACGGTGCATGGATGACACAACGTATCGCCAGCTAGATAGAGATCCCGGGTCTTCGAAAACCGTGTTCATGGGACATCGAAGGTGGCTTCGCGACGATGACCCATGGAGAAAACGCAAGGATCTGTTCGATGGTGAAACCGAACCCCGAAAACGCCCGTGTACGAGGAGCGGCGAGGAAATAGACAAGTTGTTGAAAAATTGGAAAGACTGCCCACTGCCGGGAAAGAAGCAAAAGGCGCCAGAGCCAGGAAAAAAGCGAAAGGCGCCAGAGCCGCTGCTGAAGGTATGGAAAACGAGGTCTGTTTTCTAGGACTTGCCGTACTGGAAGATCCACCGTGTGCCTCACAGCCTTGATGTCATGCATATCACGAAGAACGTGTGCGAGAGTCTGCTTGGTACCCTGCTCAACATGCCAGAGGGGACCAAAGATGGGCCGAAAGCAAGGGCAAACTTGAAATCAATGGGCATCAGGCAGGAGCTTCACGCTATATATGATTATGATGATGATGATGATGATGATGATGATGAGGCGAAGCAGGACACAGAAAGTCGTCTCAAAGGCAAAAAGGCCAAGAAGACCGGAAATGACTACCCTCCCGCGTGCTTTACTCTAAGTCAGGAGGAGATCGAGCAGTTTTTCACCTGCCTCCTAGGAGTAAAACTTCCTTACGGTTACGCGGGGAAGATAAGCAGATACCTAGACCCAGCGAAGCAGAAGTTCAGCGGGATGAAGTCTCACGATTGTCACGTGCTGATGACGCAGATACTTCCAGTTGCAATCCGTGGGATCATGGACGCGCACGTCCGTGAAACGCTATTTGGCCTATGCAACTTCTTCGACGTCATCTCTCGGAAGTCAATTGGCGTGAGGCAACTCAGAAGGCTACGGGAAGAGATCGTGGTGATACTATGCGAGCTTGAGATGTACTTCCCTCCCGCATTCTTCGACGTTATGGTGCATCTGCTGGTCCATATAGTGGAGGATATCATCCAACTCGGGCCGACGTTCCTGCACAGCATGATGCCGTTCGAAAGGATGAATGGTGTCATCAAAGGATACGTTTGCAACATGTCACATCCAGAGGGAAGCATAGCCAGGGGCTTTCTGACCGAAGAGTGCATCTCGTACTGCACGAATTATCTAGGCATTGAGAACCCCGTTGGTCTGCCCGTCAACAGGCACCTCGGCAGGCTCGCTGGATGGGGTCACCGTGAGGGTCGCCGCGAAATGCATGTCGACTTCGAGGGTCGACTCGCCGACTTTGAAAGAGCAAACCTAGTCGCGCTACAACACATAAACATGGTCGATCCTTGGGTGGTACTGCACAAAACCTTTATTAAGAAGACGTACAATGACCAAGGCCAACAGAGGACGGACGGAGATATACTCAAAGAGCACAACTCATGTTTCACGCGTTGGTTCAAGCAGAAGCTTCTGTCTTACCCTTTACATGAGGATTCTTCCGCGGAAGAACAACTCATATTCGCCTTGTCATAGGGCGCCGAGCACAACCTAATGACCTATGAGGCGTACGATATCAACGGCTACACATTCTACACCGAGGCCAAGGACATGAAGAGCGATGGTTATCAGAACTCCGGGGTAACGATGGAATCCTACACCGGTAACGACAAGGACAGATACTACGAAAGGATCGAGGAGATCTGGGAGCTGAGCTACGCTGGAGAGAAGGTCCCGATGTTCCGTGTCAGATGGGCCAAGAGCGTCCTAAAAGAAGACCGGTATTTCACCACCATGGTTATACCCGAAGCCAAATCCAAGACCGCGGGCGCAAACGTCACCGCGAAAAATGAGCCATGGGTACTGGCTTCCCAAGTGGACCAATGCTTCTTCATTACCGACCCATCAAAGACCAGCCGTGTTGTCGTGAGGAGAGGCAAAAGGAAGATCATCAGAATGGATGGAGTAGCCAATGAGCAAGACTTCGACAAGTACGGCGACCCGAGGATCGAACATGATGACGATGATGAAGTAGCAGCATACAGCACAAGAAGAAGCAGGACCACCCTACCTAAAGGACGTCCATTCCACAGAAGAACTCCATTTGCGAAAAAGAAGGGCAAGAAGATTGTATTTAATTAAATCGTAGCCTTCATTTCTCGATTGTATTTCATGGGCACTTTTTGAACTATCATGAATATTTTTAAATTTCATGGACACTCGATCTCGATTCCCCTCCATCTCGATCGCTATCCCACCTCGCCAGATCCGGTCCCACTCACCGCCGAGCACCCTCCCGGTCCACCGGCCGCCGCCGCCGACCCCCCGCACCCTCGATTCCCCTACTCAACTGCCGCCGCCGACCCCCCGCACCCCTCCCCTACTCAACCGCCGCCGCCGACCCCCTGCACCCTCCCCCGCTCCGCCGGCATTACTGTTTGATGATATTTTTTAAAAGATTATTACTGTCTTATAAAAAAATATTACTGTTATGATTTAAACAAGTTTGAACATATTTAAACACAAATAAGTATCAAACAACATTTTAAATGCATAAAAAAAATTGGTGGAGCCTGGGAATCGAACCTAGGACCTCCTGGTGTGAGAACTAGTTGCTGACCAATCGAGCTAATAGAGAAGACTTGATGTGGATCAGGTTAGGTGGGAGATAAACCTGTTGGCTCGAGCTGAAATAAAAAAAATACTAATGGCGCACCAGGGTGAGGTGCGCCATTAGTATGGATGTACTTATGGCGCACCGAGGGGTGGTGCGCCATTAGTATTGTTAGGCCCCCATCCATATCCTTTAGTCCCGGTTGGGGAGGCGGACCGCGACTAAAGGGTACCCTTTAGTCGCGGTTGTTGTCCCCAACCGCGACTAAAGGGTCTTTCTGCGCCCACACCTATCCCCTCTCTCTCCCTCGGCCTCGCCCTCGATCCCCTTCCCCTCTCCTCTCCCGACGCCGCTGCCCCGCCGCCTCGACGCCGCCCCGCCGCCTCGACGCCGCCCCGTCGTCCTCGTCTCCCCCGCGACGCCCCGACGCCGCAACGCCGCCCTCTCCTCTCCCGACGCCGCCGCCCCGCCGCCCCGTCGTCCTCGTCTCCTCGGTGCCGCTCTCCCCGTCGCCCCACCGCCCTCGTCGCCGGTGGCCCGGACGCCGCCCCGTCCACACCACCGTCGCCGGAGCACCACCACCACCCGGACCTCGTTGCCTCCCGGACCTCGTCGCACCACCACCACCCGGACCTCGTCGCCCCACCTCGTCGCCCCGTCCACACCACCGCCCCCGTGAGCTCCCACTCCTCCTCTCCCCCTCTCTCCCTCCCCCGTGAGCTTCTTACTTTACTGCTACATGCTGTTAGTGCAGTGCAAGTGCAAGTTTAGTGCAGTGTAAAATTTAAAGAATTATACTATTAGTTTAGGTAAATTTCAAGTTCAAGGTTAGTGCAGTGCAAGTTTAAAGAATTATACTGTTAGTTTAGGTAAAATTTTGTGCATTTTTCAGTGTAATTTAAGTGTAAGTTCCAGTGAAATTATAGTGTAATTTCAATGTAGTTAATTTAGGGCATTTCATTGTCAGTGCCACTATATTTCCCAGGACATTTAACATCACAATTTCATGGTTATTACAGTGTAATTTCAAGGTTCTTGCAGTGTCAGTGCCACTATACTTTACCTATGTCTTATTTGCAGTCCATAGTTCTTGATTGGAGGCTTAATTTCTTTCTTTTTTTTGCGAAAGAGTAGAGGCTTAATTTCTTCTCTCTGATAACTATTGCACACACTAGTGCTAGTTGATTGTTGAAAGGACGCATCTTCTGTGCTGATTGATAAGCCCATATATTACTTCTATTTATATAATCGGCAATCGGCATAACTATTTGATGTACTGCATAGAAGGACATAAAGCCTCTCCCTTCCTTTTTCTGGTGTTCAAACCTGTATGGCAAGATGGTTGTTTGCTTACTGTTTTATCTATTATAGTGACTAAACATCAATGTATATGCTACTTTCTGCTTTCCCTAGGTTCTAATGAAGATCTTCACCTTGTTAGCTGCATATAAGAACATTGTTTTTGTTTTTATAGATTTAGGAAAAAAAGTCTGGTATATTACTGTTATTTCCAATTACTAGAAGGAACGGCATTATACTAGTTTTATATGTGCTGGAAGGAGGATTGCTTTATTTCGACAATCCTATTATTCTCCCTTTTCTACGAGACTCCTGCTGTGTTTGTAGTAAGGTAGTATATTTCACCGCTTACCTTTTGAACTGAAGGTGCATTGAACATAAAACAAAAAAGTCAAGTTGCCATCAGTTGATCATCCTACTTGTGTCTAGCTTAGTAGGTTCTTGCAGTGTAATTCTACCCTTGGTAATAAATTTTGATGAGCACAATTTTTTGAGCAAGCATAGATGAAAGCATCCACCTTTGGTGATTGCTAGAGTAGAAATGGTTTGTAATTAGCTTTGGAAGTCGGTTAGTAACCTTTGGTGTATGATTATATGCTTTACGGCATATTTGCTGTACTCACAATATAATATAAATGTATGAGCATACCTTCTGTCGTCAATGCAGACAACAGTTCCTTGTAATGTACATACTCTTCCTTCTTTGCTTTTGGAGGAATGTCATTTCCTTATATCTTGTGCTGATGCTACTTAGTATTTTCTCACATCTTGAAGCTGGAAAGATAATACTCTGTTTACCCTTTTTCATTTTTGCATATGGATAACTCTGTTTACCCGCCTTCTCATCTTGAGGCTAGTGTATGGTATTTGCTTTATTCTGTCATCATTTGTAACTATGTCACAAATAAATTGTTCCTTCTTCTGTATTTGACAAGTAATGACTGTTGATAAGCTGAGGCATGTATTAAGCTGTTTCTTTGCTCTGAATTACTTGTGATGCCTCTGAATTACTTGTGATCACATTGAGAAAGACTTGTAAAGATGATGATCATCTTTTACAGAAAACAATTTGTGATGATTTTGCTAGTTTGCTGGGTTTTGTCTCCGACCAGTGTGTCGTGATGAATTTGCAGGTACCCCGAGAGGCCCTTGAGTTTGTCGGAATGTCGATTAACTTCCGTTCCGGCAAATTCGGGTACTCCATATGTCCTATTTTCAGCAAAGGTCATGCTGAAATTTTCCGTGAATTTTAGCATGACTTTGCTAAAATTAGGACATATGGGGTACTTGTGACTAATGCATGGGCCGGGGTATCTTAGTAGTTAATTAAGTAGGATCAAGTGCCCCGGGGTACTTGTGACTAATGCATGGCTTTTAGGGTGCCTCGGCGTCAAAAAACCCTCAATGATAAAAGCTTAGATTTTAGGATGCCTCGGTGTCGACAAACCCTAAATGATGAGACCATGATCTTGTTCCTTGACAATAACCAACTTTTTGACCAAACTTTGTTTCTATTTAGAGAGAAACATGGCCCACAACGATGAGGCCGGGGGTTCGGGCGGCAAGGCATTCTGGGAGCTGTCCCAGGAGATGGAGGAACAACCTCACTTGTATGAGAACAACCTCACTTGTATGAGGAACAACCAGGAGATGTAATTGATGCTATTAATGTCTTGCTTTTCTCTTCCGATCGTTCTGTTGCATACTTATACATTGCTTATGTATTGTCTGTGAATTGGTACTAACGTTTCGTTTCGCTAGTGCATAGCGATGCCGTCATATGTCGTGTACAAGGGTAAGGTTCCCGGAGTCTACGACGACTGGGAGGAGTGTCGGAGACAGGTTCACCGATTCAGCGGAAACAGTTACAAAGGGTACACCACTAGGGCCGAGGCCGAATCTAGATACGCCCGCTATCTAGCACGAGAGGGGAGGGAGCGTTGGAGGAACCGGATGAAGACGAGTTTCAGCGTGATGATGCTCATCGTGATGACCGCAGCTCTCTTCTATGTGATGGTAGTTTAGATGATCGATATCGACTTGTAATGTGAAGACAAACTCGCTACTCGCGGTCTCGAGACTTGTAATATAATGTTCTATCTTTGTTCGGTCTTTTCAATTCGGACACTAATGTGATGAATTGTATTTGGAGACTAATATGATGAAATGTATTCAGAGACTAATCTTCTATTGTATTCGATGAATCTGTTGTTGATGTGTGCTGTTTATATTTTGTCCAATTATACATTTTGTAACCTGTGCAAAAAAACAGAAAACTAAAAAATAAAAAAACCTAATATTCATACTAATGGCGCATCACATAACAGTGCGCCATTAGTATTCCAGAGGATACTAATGGCGCATCATTAAGCAGTGCGCCATTAGTATGCCGAGGTTACTAATGGCGCATCACCCTGTGGTGCGCCATTATTATACCAAAGCACCTGGCTATACATGGCCCTCGGAGGCATACTAATGGCGCACCATGTCCTATACTAATGGCGCACCAGTGGTGCGCCATTAGTAAGTATTACTAATGGTGTGCTACTAATGGCGCACCACAAATGCGCCATTAATGGCGAAATTAGGTGCGCCATTAGTAGCCCTTTTTCTAGTAGTGCGAGGCACACGAGCGGTTTTTACCCAGCTTCGGGCCGCACGGATGCGTAAAACCCTACTGCTGCTTTGTGGATTGTATTGTGTTCTTGCTCGGGAGCGCCGAGTGCTACAGTATACTCAAGCAGCTAACGAGACCGAACATGCTTATGTTCGTCCTCCCCCTCTACGTTGCGCATGGGCTCCCTTTTATATGCTCAAGGGGTCACCGACAGGTGGCAACGTAGGCAAGGGCAAAAATGGAAAGTTGCTGTGGATGGTACAGCTGCTTGTACAGTGTATCATACCTAACCCTGACGGCAGGGGACAAGGGCATTAAATGCCCGTCTGCGTCGCCCAAACAGTGCAGAAAAGGGACCGTCAGGGGCGCCACCGTTCGCCACGATGGCAATCTTGTCAGCGCCGCTTGCCACCGCGTACCTCTGGCTGCACAGCCTCCCGCCACGTACCCCTGGAAGGGTCCCAGAGTGACACGTTGGTGGGTGAGCTGGAGCGCAGGTACAGGGTGGTTGCTTGCCGCGGCAACGCCTTGCCGCGGTCGTTGTCTTGTCGCATCCGGAAGCTTGTCGCTCGCCGGGCCTTGCCGGGACGCGTGGCGCGTCGCGGCAAGTTCCTTGAAATGCTTTGGTTAGCCTTCCCGGCAAGCTCCTCTTGCCGGGGTCTTTATGTCTTGAGCGGCCTTCCCGGCAAGCTCCTCTTGCCGGGGCCTTTATGCCTTGAGTGGTCTTCCCGGCAAGCTCCACTTGCCGGGGCCTTGTCTCCTCGGCTTGAATACTTTGTTCTTGAATGGCTCTAGAGGAACTACGGAGGTCCTTGGCGGTCACCTGGCAAGCCTTGCCGCGGGGCGCTGCAACTGCCCGTGCACAAGTTCGGGATACTAAGGTACCCCTACTTTAGTACACCGACAGACTCCCTTTATTTCCTAGTTGGAGAAGGAGAAGGGGGGAAAGAGGAGGAAGAGGGAAAGGAAAGGGGGGGCGCCGCCCCCCTTCCCTTGTCCTATCCGGACTAGGAAGGGGAGGGGCGCGCGGCCACCTCTTGCCTCCTTTCCTCTTCTCCCTTAAGGCCCATGTAGGCCCAATAACCCCCCGGGGGGTTCCGGTAACCTCCCGGTACTCCGGTAAAATCCCGATTTCACCCGGAACGATTCCGATATCCAAATATAGGCTTCCAATATATTGATCTTTATGTCTCGACCATTTCGAGACTCCTCGTCATGTCCATGATCACATCCGGGACTCCGAACAACATTCGGTACATCAAAATACATAAACTCATAATAACTGTGATCGTAACGTTAAGCGTGGGGACCCTACGGTTCGAGAACAATGTAGACATGACCGAGATATGTCTCCGGTCAATAACCAATAGCGGGACCTGGATGCCCATATTGGCTCCTACATATTCTACGAAGATCTTTATCGGTCAGACCGCATAACAACATACGTTGTTCCCTTTGTCATCGGTATGTTACATGCCCGAGATTCGATCGTCGGTATCTCAATACCTAGTTCAATCTCGTTACCGGCAAGTCTCTTTACTCGTTCCGTAATACATCATCTCACAACTAACTCATTAGTTGCAATGCTTGCAAGGCTTATGTGATGTGCATTACTGAGAGGGCCCAGAGATACCTCTCCGACAATTGGAGTGACAAATCCTAATCTCGAAATACACCAACCTAACATGTACCTTTGGAGACACCTGTAGAGCTCCTTTATAATCACCCAGTTACTTGTGACGTTTGGTAGCACACAAAGTGTTCCTCCGGTAAACGGGAGTTGCATAATCTCATAGTCAAAGGAACATGTATAAGTCATGAAGAAAGCAATAGCAACATACTAAACGATCGGGTGCTAAGCTAATGAAATGGGTCATGTCAGTCAGATCATTCAACTAATGACGTGATCTCGTTAATCAAATAACAACTCTTTGTCCATGGTTAGGAAACATAACCATCTTTGATTAACGAGCTAGTCAAGTAGAGGCATACTAGTGACACTCTGTTTGTCTATGTATTCACACATGAATTATGTTTCCGGTTAATACAATTCTAGCATGAATAATAAACATTTATCATGATATAAGGAAATAAATAATAACTTTATTATTGCCTCTAGGGCATATTTCCTTCAAGATACGCACGAGAAGACATACATCAAGTGTTCTCAAATCATTAAAGGCTCAATCCGATAAGATTACTTCAAAGGGAAAACTCAACCCATTACAAGAGAGTAGAGGGGGATAAGCAACATAAGATCCAACTATAATAGCAAAGCTCGCGATACATCAATATTGTGCCAAATCAAGAACACGAGAGAGAGAGAGAGAGAGAGAGAGAGAGAGAGAGAGATGAAACACATAGCTACTGGTACATACCCTCAGCCCCGAGGGTGAACTACTCCCTCCTCATCATGGAGAGGGCCGAGATGATGAAGATGGCCACCGGTGAGGGTTCCCCCCTCCGGTAGAGTGCCGGAACAGGGTCCCGATTGGTTTTTGGTGGCTACAGAGGCTTGCGGCGGCGGAACTCCCGATCTATTCTGTTCCCCGATCGATTTAGGGTATATGGGTATATATAGGTGAAAGAAGTACGTCAGGGGAGCCACGAGGGGCCCACGAGGGTGGAGGGCGCAACCAGGGGGTGGGCGCGCCCCCTGCCTCGTGCCTTCCTCGTTGCTTCCCTGACGTGGACTCCAAGTCTCCTGGGTTGCTTTCCTTCTAAAAATAACTTCTCCAGAAGGTTTCATTCCGTTTCGACTCCGTTTGATATTGCTTTTCTTCGAAACACCGAAACAAGGGAAAAAACAGGAACTGGCACTGGGCTCTGGGTCAATAGGTTACTCCCAAAAATAATATAAAAGTGCATAGTAAAGCCCACAAAACATCCAAGATGGATAATATAATAGCATGGAATAATAAAAAATTATAGATACGTTGGAGACTTATCATCCAGCCGCACTAAGTTTCACTAAAGCCTCTAAGTTTATGGCATTCCAACAAAAAAACCCAGTTTACTTTATCGTACGCTTTTTCAAAGTCTAACTTCAGCACAATCCCCACTTTCTTTTTAATATGGGTGTAATTCAAGAGCTCATGAAGAGACATGATCCCATCCATGATATTTCTCCCTTTGACAAACACATTCTGGTTGATACTAATTAGTTTGTCAGCGTACTTCTCAACACGACGATCCAGAACCTTAGTGATGAGTTTGTACGGGCATCTCAACAGGCATATGGGCCTGAACTGCTGAATTTTCTCGGCACCCAAGGTTTTTGGTAGCAATGTGATCACTCCATAGTTAAGATGCTGCACGTCAAGTTTCCCCTTGTGAAAGTGGCTAAACAGGGACATAATGTCACCTTTGACAATATCCCAGCAAACCTGATAGAATTCAGCTGGTATATTGTCCGGACCGGGTGCCCTATTTGTTGCCATAGCGAATAAAGCTTCTTTGACCTCTGCCTCCAAAAATTCCTTACATAAGTCAGCATTATCCTCCTCATTCAGCTTCTCATCACCCGACCATGTGTCAGGGTCCAAGTGGAACCTATTGCCAGGCGCTGGACCGAACATGTGTTTGTAGAAATCTGTGGCATGTGCTATCAGATTATCAGTACCTTCAATCTCCACATCCCCAGATTTCAATGAATGTATAGTGTTCTTCCTCTTCCTCCCATTCGCTATTTTATGATAATAGTCAGTGTTCAAGTCCCCTTTCAGTAACCAGCGTTCATGCGATTGTTGAAGCCAGAAAATTTCCTCATTTACCAAAATTTCATGAAGTTCAAAGCTCACATCTAATTTTATACTATATAACTCAGGGGACAAAGGGCCATTTTCTTCCATCTCTTCCAACATAGCTAGCTCCACTCTGAGCTCTTCCTTCCTCTTTTTCACACGACCATATTTATCGGATCCCACCCTTTGAAGTAAGATTTGAATCTCTTCAACTTAATATTGAGAACATCAATAGGGTCTGTTGATCCTACCTTTCTAGCCCAGATCTTCCTCACCATAGGCAAGAACTTCTCATCTTTAATCCATGATAGATCAAAGCGGAACTCTCGGGGTTTAGGAGCCTCTCGCCCCTCCTCCCCGGATGAGAGCAATAAAGGGTTATGGTCTGAAATTTCCCGAACCAGTTTCCTCACGGACACCATAGGAAACAGATCTTCCCATGCTTCAGACATCAAGATGTGATCTAGTTTCTCAAAGGTGGGGTGAGTCTGATTGTTTGTCCAGGTGTACATCCCCCCGCTTGTATGAATCTCACGCAACCCCAGAGTATTGATAATGGAGTTAAAGAGATCAGTAGACCTACTACCGTGCATCTTCTTGTTCTTCTCACCACCATGTCTCAGGATGTTAAAGTCTCCACCTACGATATAAGGCACACTCATACTGCTACACATAGCAGCAAGCTCAATCAGGAATTTTTCTTTAGTTTCCTCATGAGCCGAACCATAAACCACAATCAGCCCCCAACTAACTTTTGTTTTCTTGTCATACAAAGTTAACTGCAGAGCATATCTGCCTTTCTCACAGGAGACAATATCAAGGGCATCTTGTTTAACCCCACAAAGAATCCCCGCAGACTTCCCTACGGATGGAATCCATTCCCAGTTAAACAATGAGAAACGATCAATTCTTCAAAGACATTTTTGACTAATATTTTCCTTCATAGTTTCTTGCAACCCAATAAAATCCAGGGAATTGTCACTTATGAGGTCGGAGAGGCAGGTGGCCATTCCTTTCTTGCCTACCCCCTGATAGTTCCAAATGAGGCCTCTCATTTGGAACGTTTTTTTATGAAAATATGACCTAGTAGCCCTACCAGGAGGCAATGTAGGGCTATAGTCCAACTCTCCCATTGTGGCTGCACTTCTCTGGCTCCTAGTTACAGGTCTAGGTAGCCTCACCACAGATCTTTTCTTATTACTCTTTTTAGATTTTTTTCTTTCCAGAAGACATGTTATCATACACCACTTCATCCTGGTCCAGCCAGGCCAGATTAATAGGAGAACTTTTTCCCAACCCATTGGTGACCTGCATGTCCCCCAAAATATCCTGAGTCACTACAAGAAATATGTCAACTTGTGACCACCACTATTGGTCACTGAAAGGTCACAAATTTCCATTTGCGACCTTTTTGTGACCAAAAACAGAAGGTCAAAAGCTGGCCGTCATAAACTGACTATAGCGACCTTTCTTCTGGAATGGTCGAAGATGTTTACGACCAAAATACGTCTACTGTGCCGTTTTGGTCACTAGCAACCTCCCCAGGCCACGTAGGCATCCAGCGTGGCAAGCTGATGTGGCACAGGATTCAGCCCGGTCCAATTCGGTTTTCTACATGGGCCTAGCCCAACAATTTGGCCTATTTGTGTTTTTTTCTCATATTAATTTTGGCTAGGTAGATGGGCCAAGCCCAACAATTAAGCCTTATCATTTTGGGGCCATGGCCTTTTCTGCTAGAAAGTTTTAGTTTTTTTGTAATATAAAAAAGGTTCACTAGTCAAATGGGTCCCAGATGTCAGGTTTAGGTATGTGGGTCCCAACTAGCAAGTTCTTATTCTTCATATTTCAATTTAACAGTAAATAAATAACCAGTATTTAAATTGGCACAAACAAAACACACACATAATACTCCAAATATTATCAGCCAGATTCAGTACAGAGCTCCTATTGTACAAATAACATATACTTTACAAGCTCTACACATTATAAGCTCTAACATATACAAGCTCTACAAGCTCTACACGTGATACATTTACAAGCTCTATACATATACAAGCTCTACAAGCTCTACAAGCTGCCCTGGTGTTAACCCTGGTGCTCTTCGATCTTCTTCAACATGGAGCTCCTTCGGTAGCGAGCACAAACTGGGCACCTGCATCATCACAGGAAGGCAATTTTAGATCATAAAAACGAATGTTCCAAGCAGAGTTTAGAGGAAATAACCAAGTAAATTTGCCATCAATCATACAAACAAAGTTTAGAGAAAACCAAACATGAACAAGCACTTATTATGCAGTTTTTAAAGTTTTTAATACATTTATTTTCTATTAGCAAAACTGAATATTCTACTTCCTGATTCATGGCTGCATAGTCCAGCTAGCTACACCAGCTTGCTCTCATGCAAAAATTAGAAAGAAAAAAATAATAACAAATAAATCAACACTGATTTCTCTAACACATACAGTAACTTGCTGATATAACTTGTATAACTTGTATATTTGTCGATGGAAAACGGGATGCAAAATCATGTTTCAGTCTAGATCAATCTATCATGAGAAAACATGTATAACTCCCACTAGAATTTTTTAATGCAGTTGCGAATTATCCTGAAAACTTGTGCACTTAATGATGGTTAGATCCATCTTACAAAATAGTCAGCTTCCAATATAAGTTAGGTACAGAATAGAATGTATAAGCACGAAGTAAGATAGGCCATGCATCAAACACAGAATACTTTTGAGCCCTTCACTGTCATGTACTACTACCTAACTGGCTAACTCAGCAGCTGTGACTGATGGTACACTGCACCAAGTTCCATAATGAATTCCATAACGAGTAGCATCAACAGCAGCAGTGCAAGAGTAGCAGCAGCAGCGAGTAGCTGCGGCATCTGGCAAGCAGCAGCAGTATGCGCAGGAGCAGCGGCAACAGTACGCGAGCGAGGGGGCTACATGCAAATAGGAAAGCACCAAGATTGGTTTCTGTACTCACAATAGCATTGTTGGCCTGTGATAAGGAACTATTAAGTAACTTGAGATGCCTTTATATCAGTTCTGTGAAGCAAATCTACATATCATATTTCTAGAATGGGCGCACCCAGTTGCTCACAAGTAGATTCAAACCCAACTTGTAATGCAATGATGTTTCTTGTACAGTATTACTATAGTTACCTAAATTGCCACGGGAATACTGACAGCAGAAACAGGGGAACGAGAAGTAAGTTAAATTAGAGCTAGCGGTTCCAAACAATCACTAAAAACAGCAGCAAAAGTAGACACAGGATGGTGCTTTTAGTTTACTTGATTCATCATACTATAAGAGTTGACACAACAGGAGCATCACAATGTAGTGCACAAGTTGATTGATCACCTTGAAGTCCTGGGCAATTTCCCTAACAAGCCTCTGGAATGGAAGCTTCCTGATGAGCAGCTCCGTGCTCTTCTAGTACTTGTGGATCTCACTGCAAAGTCAAGCACAAAATTTACTCATTTGAGAATACTTCAAAACAAACTATAACACATGCTAGAATAGGTTGGAAGATTTTACACACCGAAGAGCAACAGTTCCAGGGCGGTAACGGTGAGGCTTCTTCATTCCTCCAGATGTGGGAGCAGACTTACGGGCAGCCTGTCAAAAAGCAAAGTAGAGCACATGGTCAAATTAACAATAATACCATGATAGTCCATATACATCAGTAGGATATCTGGTCATAAGCTGGCAATGAAGGTTGAGGTTCAAATTATACCCAGTTCAATTTACCTAAACCATAAATAAAGACATGGCATAGGTAAACTATCAATATTGCAGTCACAAACCTTGGTGGCTAGCTGCTTCCTAGGAGCCTTTCCTCGAGTGGACTTACAAGCAGTCTGCTTAGTACGATCCATGAGCAAAACCTTGGTTTACCTGAAGCAAAAAAAAAAACATAGTCAATTCTATAAATTGAATATCACAATAACACAACTATAGTCTTCTCATAACCAGTAAATTGTGCCTGGCACCTTGTTGCTAGCAAATCCATTCAATAACTATAGAGTCCCAACAATCATAAGCCTAGAATACCTACCAAAATTTTGTACATCAAAAACTAACAACATCATACAACACAGCTATACACCCCTTCAAATAGAAAGCAGTGTATTTCTAACTAAAACTTTTCATTCAAAAGATCAGACCCAAGATAGAATTCCACTTCAGATGAAAGTCCTGATCTACCTTTAGCATAGTTTGTTCACTCGAAAGACACATATAAAGATGACACACTAAAAAATTGCAGCCTAGTACTTTTTTTAACACTAAAGAAAACAAGGCTACCATGATCGCCTAATTTTGCAAACAGAAGCAAGAAAAGAAATAGCAGTCCACTGATAAAAATTTGCTTCCTAGTTATCACATGTAATGGTTGAACATCAACTTCACATAGTTATGTGCATATGATTTTAGTAGTTAGCTAACTGGCAAGTTGATACAATTCAGATACAATAAATGTGAATGTGCATGTACTAAGAAGCCAAGAACACTGAAGAATTTACTGAATGTGCATGTACTGTGACTAGTATGTGTGTCTATCTACAAGTCTAGTGCGTTGGGCACTCCCCATGTAGGTGCTAGAAAGAAAATTACAACATAAGATTCTCACGAGGAGACCGATCGATGCTCAAACATGAATTAGCAGCCAAGTATTTGATTAGCGGTACAGGAAATGTACATGGCTAATGGGCGTGAGTTTTGGCTGAGGATGATCAGTTACTAAGAAGACCGTCTTCACAAATTTTCAGATCAAAAGGAGGAGCCTAGCTGGTACTTGCTTTGCAAACCACCACACTGGACATAAATACGAATGTTGAAGCTCGGCTCAAAATAATGAATGGATTGGGCTGGCATTTGGTGGAGGATGGTTATTTGGGCATAGGAAAGCACTGTAGAAAATGGATACTATTTGGACATGCCAAAGTGGTACTTCCTTCACAAACTGTTACTCTGAACAGAATAGGAAAATGAATATTTTTGAATTATTTTTGAACTAGGCAAGGAAGGTTTTTACATATTTGATGAAGATATGACCCAAAGAATTTATGAGATTTTTTTGGGAATTTTGGGAATGACAGAAATATAGGTTGCTTCACAACCTAGGGCAAAAACTGCCACATGGACATGCCACATAGGCAAAACTGATGAGGTGGCGCCTAGTCATAGCAACCCACCACAATTTACAAGGCTATGACCATCTATATTGGTCGTTAACAACTAGAAATAAGGCAGCGGACTAGCGCTGTTTGCTTTATGACCTTTTCGTGTGAGGAAATTACGACCTTTCTGACCAAAATGGTCGCAATGGTTTAGGGTTTGGAGCCCCCCGAACAGCTTTTGACCAATTGGTCTGAAATGGTCATAAATTTATGACCAATTCTTCGAGGGTCACTGACAGAAGGTCATAAGTTGACATATTTCTTGTAGTGAGTATTATCCTCAATTCTCTTCTTCTCAGCTAAGTTCTCCCTAACTTTTTCTAGCTCTCTAAGAACTTCAACACTATCAAAATCGTTATCAGGGATAATGACCCCCATCCCATTGGCTTTGTCAACTAGCTCATTATTACTTAATGAGGCAAAAGAATTCTTACAGGGGACATGGGAGTTACCTTCCAGATTCCTTTGTTGCCCCCTGTGCATGGCCTTGGTTTCAATGTTCTCCTGCAACCCCTGGATGTTACGCTTGATGTGCCTAAACCCCACCTCTAGTGCGAGAGGGGGAGTAAGGATAATGTCATCGTTATGGTCAGGTGAAGGCAAATGTACCACATAATCATTGGACGTCTTCAGGCCCGGATCCACCTCACCTTCCACCTCCACCACCTGCTCACCACTAGCACTAGTCACAGCAACATAAGACAAAGATCGACGGGGTTTAACAGGCATAGTTTTTACCTTCACTTCTGTGGGAATATTATCAGGTTCCTTGTTAGTATTCAGCGAAGCAGGATCTATAATCATCCATTCTGAGGCATTTTGCATCTTGCCACCTCCAGAAACCTCATAGTCTTTTGCCATGGACTCAATCAGAAGTGTTGACTCCACATCACTTTCAGAGGACATGGATGGCTCTTTCTCTTGTGGTGACAGACGACAGGTCTTGCCACCACGATACTCGTTGCCATCTTTCACAGTTTTTGAAGATTCAGGCTTATCCCCTTCTTTTTCTTGATCAGCTCTTTTGCGCTTAGGAGTCTGATCCTGTTTGGCTGGGCCTCCCGAATTAGTGACAACAACATTCATAGGTAAACTTATAAAAGCGCCCTCCCAACAGTACTCCTTCCGTTGTGGCAGGCAGCTGATCAACTGAGCGGCATCCAATTTTGGCACGAACCGAAGATGACCTATTTATGGTAGCCATATCCACCTCCAGAGTAATCCCCACTAATCCTCCCACATATGCCACAGTTTTGTCACACCTTTTGTTCGGTGGGTTCCTCCCAATCCTCACCCAAGCAGTTTACAGGAGACCTTCGGAGTCAATATCTTCAGACCAAGGCGAAAATTTGACCGACACCCCACATTTCTTAAGCTTGACATGTTCCACAAACAGGGCTCGCTCAACTTCCCTAGGATTTGGCATTCTCATTTCAAATTTCTTGGGGGCGAAGAACCTAGCCACCCTTGTCCCACATACACACTCAACTCATGCTCAATATCTTTTGTGGGGGCAGAACCTTATGTAATGGTGACTATCACATTGAAAATCCTCTCCCTATTTTGCTTCTCAATACTATGATCAGGAATATAGAAGAACCCTTGCCCCTTCCCTTGAAAACCACACATCACAGGAGTGCATTCCCAAGGTAAAAATTCCACACAAATCACAGAAAGGTGTCCATGCTTCTTGCATCTTTCACACAGCGCTTGCGGGCATCTAGCAGTATGATGCCCTACCAGATTACAAATATGGCAAGTAACAGACTGAGGATTGGGATTACCAGGCTGAATGTGAAGATCACGCTTCCTCTCGGCCGCCTCCTCCCATCTGCTCGCATCAGCATCACCGGATCCGGAGGCCCTCGACGTCGAGGAGTTCCCCGTCTCCATCTTGCGCGTCCGGACATGGCGCTCATAGCCACGCCCGCGCCCTCGATCGAAACGGCCCGCGCCACGGCCATGTCGACCAGATCCGAACCCCTCCTCTCTCATTTTGCTGCTCTCTCTCGTGGTGGGTTTATTTACCTAATATAATATTTGTCCTGGACTGCCGTCACCAACTGCTAGAGCTGCTCTCATTCGCATGGATTCATTCTTGTAGTGCGCTGGTTTTTGACGTAGATTTGCGGAATCTGTTCAAACATTCGAGTCCACCGGCCTATTTACTGTCATTTAACCCTCCAATGCACCAGCTTTCCATGATGCATATGCACTTGGTCCAAAATGGATTTGTGGAACCTGTTAAAACCAATACATTGTATCTCCTCTCCTAACATTTTACACTCTGTTGACCTTGTGCCTTGTCAGTTTTACTGTCTGTGCCGATACTGTTTACATACCACTTGCTCTGAAAGAGTGAAGCTGAAGTCGATATTCTATTCTGTTGGGTGCAGGCGCTGATACTGTCGCCAACTAGGGAACTCGCGATGTAAACAGAGAGGGTGATGCAGGCTGTTGGTAACTTCATGAGCGTCCCTGTACACGCCTGTGTTGGTGGCAAAAGTATCGGCGAGGACATTAGGAAGCTCGAGTCTGGAGTGCATGTTGTTTCAGGAACCCCGGGCAGGGTTTGTGATATGATCAAGAGAAGGACATTGCGCACAAGAGCCATCAAGCTCCTAGTCCTGGTTAGTTTGCTCTTGTCATGCTGCATTTGTTTTCCCTTTTAATTTGGTCAGGTTCAATGATTCTAACATGATTGATTTCATAATAGGACGAAGCCGATGAGATGTTGAGCAGAGGTTTCAAGGATCAGATATATGATGTCTACAGATATCTTCCCCCAGAACTTCAGGCCCGTCTTTGAACTACTTATCTGTGTAATTTATCAGTCTTCAGGCTTTTCACTGCAGAATTCAAGTTGTCACCTGACACCAATGTCTTGCACCGTTTTCGACTGCAATCATCTTGCTGTAGCTAGCAATGCATGGCATTGTTACTAGTTAGCTGCCCGTGCGTTGCTATGAAAGATAAAATTTCCTAAAAAGAAAGCTAAGGAAGATAAAACATGTATAGAAATATGTTATTAAAATTCATTATATTATGTGAGTCATCAACCATGCACCTGTTGGATTCTTATAAATGCCCCTTTTTATCTCTAGCCTCTAGTTACGTCCTCCGTGCATCTTTTTTACCTTTGCCTTTTACACTCTTCCTCTACCCTCTACCATGGTGGCAATATTATGGTGAAATCTTCTTTGCAAAAACAGTAGACCTCTACTTTTAATTGAGCTATTGCCATATACCTAACAGTTGCTCGCCCCCTGAAATAATAAGGACAATAATGGACCAAGGGCACGGAACTGCATCATACGGTAAAGATCAAGGCATACACTTCAATCACAATCACAATAAAAAACTAATCCATGCTGACGAGGCAACAGAAGGTGTAACTTCTGTTACTACATGCAGACAGCATATGGAAGCTCGTGAGGAAATGAAAGAACTAATTAAGTTTGTTTATACTGCACAGAATAGAGCACTAACTCTGATAATTAATTTACTTATTAATGGATTTCACCATTGTCTGTGTGTATCTCCCTTGTCTGAAACCCATACAACAATTCCTCTTTTGGGACATCATCAGGCAAACAACACAAATATCAGTAACTTCCAACAACCTTACTCTGCAGATATGATGGTTGCCCACTAATATAACTATAGACATGTAGGTCAGCCCAAAGCATTTTAATAAGCTATTCTAGCAGCAGGATATCTAATACCATGGTATCAATACTATCATCGAAAGCTTGGATCTGAGAGAGATTGAGCTTTCAGGTAGGAAGTTTACGTGGGCTAATGCCATGCCAAATCCAACGTTTGAAAAGTTGGATCGGGTACTCGCAAGTGTTGAATGGGAACAGAACTTCCCCTTGGTAACAGTCCAGGCTCTCTCTCGTGGGATTTCTGATCACACACCGCTTTTTCTTGACTCTGGTGGGGCTACCTACTCGGGTAACAAGAATTTGTTCTCGTTCGAGCTTGCGTGGTTTGAAAGAGAAGGGTTCTTGGAGCTCGTAGCCAGAGAGTGGGCTAAGGATGCAGGCGGAAGGAATGCGCTTGAGCGCTGGCAAAATAAGATTAGGCATCTAAGAAGTTTCCTACGTGGGTGGGCTAAACATCTCAGTGGGGTTTATAAGGTTGAAAAGGAACGGCTCCTTACCCTTATTCAGTCTTTAGATGTAAAAGCAGAAACCACGGTGTTTCCTACCACCGAGCTTCAAACCAAACTTGACGCTGAGATGAGGCTCAAAGAGCTCCTTCGTGAAGAAGAATTAAAGTGGGCTCTGCGGGCAAAGGTTCGAAAAGTGGTCCAAGGGGACGCGAACACTCAATTCTTCCACATGATAGCCAATGGCAAGCATAGGAAGAAGCGAATATTCCAGCTTGAACAAGATGAGGGTACGATCATCGGGCAAGAAAATTTGAAGCTATACATTATGGAATATTACAAACGATTGTTTGGACCACCAGAGGAGAACTGTGTGTCTCTGGATGAGTCTAGAGTCGAAGATGTACCCCAACTTACAGCCGTGGAGAACGATATATTAACCGCCCCTTTTTCGGAAAAGGAGGTTTTTGAGGCTGTGTCCCAGATGAAAAATAATAAGGCACCCGGTCCGGATGGCTTTCCGGCTGAGTTTTATAAGAAGTGCTGGCATATTATTAAAGGAGACCTATTGCCGATGTTCCATGATTTGTTCTCGGGACATCTACAGCTTTTCCAGCTAAATTTTGGAACAATAACGCTGCTACCTAAGAAAACAGCGGCCGTGAGAATCGAGCAATTTCGGCCTATCTGTCTTCTGAATGTTAGTTTCAAGATTTTTACCAAGGTTGGGACGATTAGGCTAACGCAGATTGCGCACGCCATGGTGCAACCTACTCAGACGGCGTTCATGCCGGACAGAAACATCCTGGAAGGGGTTGTGGTCCTTCATGAAACGCTCCATGAGATTCACACGAAAAAACTTGATGGAGTTATTTTCAAAGTGGATTTCGAGAAGGCTTATGATAAAGTCAAATGGCCGTTCCTTCAACAAGCCTTACGAATGGAGGGCTTCGATGAGGCTTGGCGACGCCAGGTGGAAGCATTCACGCAAAAAGGGAGTTTTGGGATCAAAGTGAATGACGATATAGGCCATTATTTCCAAACGCATAAGGGTTTGAGGCAAGGCGATCCGATGTCCCTGATACTTTTCAATATTGTGGTTGATATGTTGGCAATCCTCATTGAGAGGGCAAAAGAAGCAGGTCAGGTGGGTGGCTTGGTGCCTCATCTGGTCGATGGTGGTGTGTCCATCCTGCAATATGCCGATGATACAATCCTCTTCATGGAACATGATTTGGCTAAAGCGAGGAACATGAAGCTAGTGTTATGCTTATTTGAACAGTTGACGGGGCTTAAGATTAATTTCCACAAAAGTGAGCTGTTCTGCTTTGGTAGAGCCAAAGACGAACAAGACGTTTATACACAATTGTTTGGTTGTGAAGTGGGAGTTTTACCTTTTACGTATCTAGGTATCCCCATTCACTATCGTAAGCTCTCAAACAGTGAGTGGAAATGTATAGAGGATCGGTTTAAAAGAAACTAAGTTGCTGGAAAGGAAAACTCATGTCTTACGGAGGCCGGTTGATTCTTATTAATTCGGTGCTCACGAGTTTACCTATGTTCCTCTTATCCTTCTTTGAGGTCCCAGTTGGGGTAAGAAAAAGGCTGGATTTCTATCGCTCCAGATTCTTTTGGCAGAGTGATGAACTTAAGAGAAAATAACGACTGGCCAAGTGGGATATTATCTGTCGCCCAAAGGACCAGGGGGGCCTTGGGATTGAAAATCTTGAGGTCAAGAACAGATGTTTGCTTAGTAAGTGGCTATATAAGTTGTCACTTGAGACCGAGGCAACATGAGCGCAGATTTTACGTAGTAAATATCTGCACTCCAAGACCCTATCGCAGGTCATTGTCAGACCCACTGATTCGCCGTTCTGGAAGGAGCTTATGAGAATCAAAGCTACCTTCTTCAACAGAACTAGGTTTATTGTCGGTAATGGTATCAACACTCGATTCTGTGAAGATACGTGGCTTGGCGACGCGCCATTGGCGATCCAGTATCCACCCCTTTATCGTATCGTTCAACGTCCTGAGGCTCTTGTTGCCACGGTTTTGCAGTCCATTCCACTCAACATCCAGTTTAGGAGGGTGCTTGTGGGTGATCGATGGGAAGCATGGCTTCACTTGGTTCGTAGACTGATGGAGGTTCAGTTAACCCATCTGCCCGATCAATTGTGGTGGAAGCTTACTAGATCTGGGGAGTTCACAGTTAAATCGATGTATATCGATATTATTAACTCTACTGTGATTCCTAGTTCCAAAAAGGTTTGGAAAGTTAAGGTCCCTTTGAAGATTAAAGTGTTTATGTGGTTTGTTCATAAACAAGTAATTTAACAAAGGACAATCTAGTTAAGCGTCACTGGACAGGTTCTACTAGGTGTAGTTTCTGTAATCGGGAAGAGACTATCCAGCACCTCTTATTTGACTGCCCGTTGGCGCGAGGGTTGTGGCGCTCGGTGCAAATTGCCTTTAACATTACTCCTCCGACTTCGGTTAACACGTTATTTGGGACGTGGCTTGCTGGGGTAGAGCCCGAAACAGCTAGACACATTCGTGTAGGAGTATGTGCGTTGTTATGGGCAATTTGGAACTGCGGAAATAATTTGGTATTTAACAGAACAACAACTATTCATTTTTTGCAGGTCTTATTCCGGGCTACTGCGCTGATCCGTATGTGGTCCTCACTCACTCCGACGGTGGCCAGAGAGCGTTTGGTTACTGGATCTGTCCGGTGGGAGACGGTAGCGCGGGATATCTTCAACCGGTTTGGATGGCGGTCATGTAATAGGATAGGGGACTAGAGTACCTATCTGTTATTTTACCTGCCGGTTGTGGCTTTCTTTTTTTCAGTTTCGGCATTGATGCTCTATGTGAGCTAGCCCAGCATTACGTTCGCAGACTTGAAGACTTTCTTGGACCTTATTTCTTTTTAATAAATGTGGCCGTATGCATCGTTCTGATGCAGAGGCCGGGGTAGCCCCCCTTTTCAAAAAGAAAAAAAAACTTACAAACTCCAAGTCCTAGGCTTAGCCTATCCACTGCTGCTACCCCCTTTCTGCCATTCTTCTCTGATCAATGCAAGCTGCAAGCAGCCAAGCACACCATTCAGCACTTAACAGAGCAAGCAAACCAAGTTAGAGAAAACACAGAGAAGTGAAAGGGTACCTGCTGGCCCAAAGGAAGTGTTAATTATGCCCAGGCCCTTTCTATGCGACTTGATCATCCTAGGCTTTTGCAATAATGTTTTGAGTAGATGTAAAGATCACACTATATGCATGTTTAAAGCTTGTCAAATAAAGGTTAATTATCTATCATTGGGTTGTTTAATTGCATGATTATCTAACTGTTTAGTGTTCAATGTTAATGCAGCATATAGCTATAGACAATATAAATAAATAGAAGAGAACCTTGCCAAACAGTAATGGATAGGAGAGCTCTAGAAATAGCCACATGAAACATCAACCGTGCTTTTTATAGGAGTTAGAGATATATGGGCCTATGGGGACAGATTGGGGTGCTCCTCTGTTTTGCGTTCCCTTCTATTATTCATCAGCATTACATAAGTTGAACATTTCCTCAAGCAGTGAAATGTAATGGGAAATTAGCCTTTTCGTATTAATATTAACATGAGCACGAGTCTGATGACTAGAAATAGTTGATCTCCATGACAGAGATCTCATGCTTTTCAAATTGTGTATTCTTGTACCACGCAGGTTGTTTTGATCTCTGCAACTCTGCCCCATGACATCTTGGAGATAACTAGCAAGTTCATGACTGATCCAGTCAGGATCCTTGTAAAACGTGATGAGTTGACCCTAGAGGTAAATACTGCCACTTGTTTTGCTTTATTGCATGTTATCTTATTTGGCACTTACCTTTTCCATGTCATGTTTGCAGGGCATCAAACAATTCTTTGTTGCTGTTGAGAAAGAGGAATGGAAGTTTGATACACTGTGCGATCTTTATGATACACTTACCATCACCCAAGCTGTCATTTTCTGCAACACTAAGAGAAAGGTAATGTGTAGCTCAGTTGAATGATTCTTGTCATTCATATGATTGCCCCTGGTGAATTGCTGTTATTTGAAGTACTCTGCTCGACTCCAGTTTGCATTTGTCTTTTTTTTTTTTTGAGACTACCAGTTAGCATTTGTCGACACCAATTTTCTTGTTTATCCTTATGGACATGGCATATGCATATCACTTTGTCGCTGAATCTACAAGTTGATCATTTTCTCCTGTTCCGTGTTGATCAATGCTAGAATTTAAGTCTATCACTATGTTTTGGGTTTGCTATTGGTTACGGTATTAAATTGTAGCGATGTGCTTCTTTGACTTGTGATTATAAAATCATGTCCAGCTTTGCCAATTATGTCCCGTTGACATAATTGATGGTTCACAGCTTGCTAAAGCGGTAGTTCTCTATTGTCTAGGTGGATTGGCTTAATGAAAGGATGCGCACCAACAACTTCACGGGGTCAGCTATGCACGGTGACATGCCTCAGAAGGAAAGGGATCATGAGTGAGTTCAGGGGTGGCACGACCCGTGTTCTGATCACAACCGATGTTTGGGCTCGAGGGCTGGATGTCCAGCAGGCAAGTCTTGTTTTCCTGTTTTAGCTTTCACTTGTTGGTTACCTTTAAGCACGCTGTTGCATGATGATGCTCATCTTTGATTACTCACTTGAGTCTGTTTGGATTTGTTTCAGGTCTCTCTTGTCATTAATTACGATCTCCCCAACAACCGTGAGCTTTACATCCATTGTATTGGTCGCTCTGGGCGTTTCGGGCGCAAGGTAAAGTTGTCACTCCTGCTTCATAACTCTAGTTAGTTTAGGCTAGAGAATTTTGGTTATAGTTTCTGTGTTGCTAAAAGCAATTAAAAAGATAATGCTGTCTCAGTAAAGAAAACAATCGGAGTAAATTCGGTGATTCAACACTTTTGTTTAAAGGCTCTTGTCGGAAGTGAATATGCAAGGCTTGACTAATCCCAACAAAATGTTTGTTCTCTGCATCCCAAATGCTGCCTACTCTTGACTTGCATGAAAATTTTCTGTGTGCCGTGACCGCAGGGTGTGGCGATCAACTTTGTGCGCAAGGACGACATCCGTATCCTTCGGGACATCGAGCAGTACTACAGCACGCAGATCGACGAGATGCCCATGAACGTCGCCGATCTTATCTGAGCTCTGTACCGGATCGATCTCTCTCCCTCTCTCTGCCTCTGTGTGTGGGGGTTTGGTTGTGATGCTTGGCTGTATTTCTGGTTCTGTAGCTTGAGATTTCTTTTGTTGCTTTGGGAACACATGGGAAGTGTATATATTCTTTCTCGGATTGACCACCAGCTTGTGTAAAACACTCTTTTGTTGTTCCGCTATCTTCTGATTTGGACGCCGCCATGACAGACAAACACTCTGTTCATTTCGATTTTGATATTATTAGATTTTGTTTCAGTGTTTGGTTAATGCCACGAATTTTGTGACTTGCTAAATCCTGTTTGTTTTTGGATGTTGGGAATGTTGCGGTGTTTGCTGCTGCCATCTATATCTGCATCTGTTTTCTAAAGGAAATTTTGAAAAATTAAATGTTCCAAGCAAGTACTAGTAGTATCCAAAAGCTGAGGACCGTGTTGTTGAAAAAAAACAAAACAGGTGGGTGGCTGGCGACGTGCTCGTTGATCAGTCACTGATTGTGGCAGGCGATCTTATCCACCATTCAAAAATTTACAGCTGGATTAGCTGGCGTTTCTCTGCTTGTGAAAATACAATAGAACATGGATATACGATTCTGCCAGTTCAACGTCGAGACTTTTTATTTATTTTGCTACAGTGGTCGGTGGATTTTGTTGACATGGGCGCACAACTCCTCCATTCTTTTCGAGTTATGAAGTGTATAAAAAACACCAGCTTGAACTAGTTCACGCCTGATTAGGAGACCCTCGTCAGGCGAGCTCCACCGATGGCGGATGCGGAGGCGCCGGCGGCCAAGCGGCTGGCCCGCGCGGGCAGCTTCTCGGGCGTGTGGTGGAAGCTCGGCGACCCCGCCGGGGACCCGGCCGCGGTGGAGCGCCGGCTGCGCGCCGTCGCCGATGAGGAGGCCGCCGTCCGTGCCCGCATTAGCAGGCGCCACGCCGGTGCCCGCGGCGTCCGGCGCGGCATCGCCGTCGCCTCACTCGCCCTCGAGGTCCGTCACCTTCCTTCTTCATCTGCTAACTCCTTCATCCATCCGTTGCTCCCATCAGCCGGCGATCGATCTCAATGGCCGGGCCGATCGCCTCCTGTAATTAAATCCAAGCAGCAAGAACATGTAGCTTTGATGGATCCATCCATCTGAACCTGATTGAGCAAGTTTAGGCAGTTGCATGTTGGCCTGACGCTGACGGTCTGCTTAACATTTTCCAGGTCGTAGCGTTGGTGCACGCCTACTGGACGGCGAGGCGGCGGCGCGTGGCCGGCTGGAGCAGGAAGCTGCTGCTCCTGCTGGCTACTCCTCTGCTCGCCGTGCCCGCCTCGGCCGCCGTCGTCTTGGCCGCGTTCGCCAGGCTCCACAGGATGTGTAAGTTGCCATGGATCAAGCACCGGAAAGAGATTAAGATGAAGCATCTCCAATGGTCTATCAGATGTGCTACTTCTTTTCTGATGAACTTCTGCTTGTGTGCAGTTGACGCGCGGGATGAGCAGAGGTTGAGGGCGCTGGTGGCGGAGCGCAAGGCCAAGATCGGGCAATTCAGAGGCAGCCACCACAACATGCAGAAGCTCCTCGAGGTCTCCACTGTACGTCCTGCTCCTCCCCTGCATCTCCACGCACACATTCATACATACACCATATACAACTAGTGTACATACATGCTCCGATGCTCATGATCAATTAACGTGCTGTGCTCATCCCGAACGGATGGATGGATGGATGCAGAAGTACGATCCAGATGCTGCTTCTGCTGCTGGTTCCGACCAGCCGGTTGTGCCCGCGGCCGCCGCCACCGCCGGCGGGAGGATCAAGCGGAGCCACTCGCGGCTGAGCTTCCACATCGGAGACGACTGACTCAACCTCCACCCACCTTCTCTGCACCATCCATGGCGACAACGACATCATGCGTGGAACATTTGTCTTCACCATCCGTCAGTACTGTAAATCTGCAACGTGCCATCATAGTCAGGCCTGCGGATAACTAGCATAATACGTGAAAAAAAAGTCTGGCTTATACACGTACGTGCAGAACTACGTTTGGTTGGTTGGTTGGTTGTACCCTTAGGCTTTTGAATTGGGACACTTTTTTACGATTCAATTCGGGTTGTGCTGTGAGCCAGCCTTTGTGGGCTGGCATATATTACCTACATTGCTGGGCTGGCATGGCACACCATCATCATGCTGCTAGCTTGGATGCATGTCTCTCTGAGATCTTGGCATGCCAGAACGTGCCCATCATAACCACAACCACAGCAGAAATCTACGCATATAATATGAACCAGAGAGGGTTTATCTCAATGGTTAGCTAGGCATGTGGTTGTGCGGTCTAACCATCCTAGTTCGATTCCTAAAACTGACAGGTGATTCACAGTGGTTTCCTCTCATACCGGCCCTAGAGCGTATCGAGGAATCATAGTATCATGTGCCTATTATTCTTGATTCTAACTCCATGAGCCCAACTACTGGCCGCCCTTTCAAATTTGAACTGGGATGGTTGCACCGGGAAGGCTTTGAGGACATAATCAAGAATGTATGGTCTCATAGAGTCGAACGATATCCTCATGACACCTTTCTCTGAAGAGGCCCACCATAGGTCGTCCACCTATTCAGAGATATAACTTTAAAATAAGGGCCATAAGGCAACACCTCTCTGAATGGGCAAAACACACCAATGGGATGTTAAAAAAAAAGGCAAAGCCTATCCACTATTATTGACGATCTCGACAAAATCGCAGAGACTCGCATCTTGTCGCAATAAGAGATTGAATTGAAAAATCAATCCAATGGGAAGTAAATCAATCCAATGAGAAAGTTGCACGTCGTTTGCAAAAAGAGAAAATCAAATATTGCCAAAAGAGGAAATCAAATATTACCAAAGATCTAAGCCAACTTCATCTTGAAGGGAGACAGTAATACACGTTATTTCCAACTCGTCACCAATGGTCGGCATCGGAAGAAGGTAGTTTCACATTGACAAAGCCCAAATAGATGACATTTCACAAGTCACGACAGAAGAGAACAATATCCTCAAGGCACCTTTCTCTGAAGAGGAGGTGAGATTTGCGGTGTTCCAAATTAAACATAACAAAGCTCTAGGCCCGAATGGCTTCCCCACAGAATTCTGTTAGAATTTCTGAGAGGTCATCAAGATTGACCTTTTGGAATTGTTCAATTGTCTTCATGCTGGCTAACTTGACCTATTCAGGCTTAACTTTGGCGAGATCATTTTGTTGCCGAAAATTAAGGAGGCTGAGCGGATCCAACAATATGGACCCATATGCCTCCTTAATGCCAGCTTCAAGATTTTCACCAAAGTGACCACTAATAGGTTCAACACGGTTGCTGGCCATGTCGTCCGACCATCTCAAACGACTTTCGTGCAAGGCAGTAATATACTCGACGGAGTAGTAACCCTACATGAGACTGTTCCCGAGATGCACTAGAAAAACATGAGTGGAGTAATTTTTAAGATTGACTTTGAAAAGGCCAATGACAAGGTCAACTCGTCTTTCCTTCAATAGGCTCTGAGAATGAAAGGGTTCTCTGATAAATGGCACTGGTGGATCCGAAACTTCTGACGCAGGCCATTATTTCAGACAAAAAAAGGTCTACGTCAGGGTGACCCCATGTCTCCAATGTTATTTAACATTGTTGCTGACATGGTGGCTATCCTAATTGATCGTGCCAAGTAGGACAACCTGATTGCAAATCGCAGGTGTAGTGTCATACCTTGTGGATGGTGGACTCTATTGTGCAATATACTGATGATATGATTCCTTTTATAGAACATGACCTGGATAAGGCTTGAAACTTGAAACTTTTGCTTTCAGCCCTTGAGCAAATGTCGGGCCTTAAAATTAACTTCCATAAAAGTGAATTGTTCTGCTTGGGAGAAGCCCATGAGAAGGCGGCTGATTATGCTGACCTATTTGGGTGTGCACAAGGCCAATTCCTGATTAAATATTTGGGAATTCTGATACATTATCAGCGTCTCACTATTGCAGAGTGGAAACATGGTGAGGTGCACTTAGAGGAATGATCGAGCAGCTGTAAAGGAAAGTTGCTTTGTGTTGGACGACAGTTGGTCTTGATCAATTCTGTCCTCACAAATATGGTTCTCTATATGCTTCCTTTTTTCCAACCCCCTCTTGCAAAGGCTGGATTATTTTAGATCCAGATTCTTTTGGCAAAGAGACAGTCAAAAGAAAAGGTACAAACTGGTCAAATGGAGTGTGGTTTGTAGGCAAAAAGACCAAGGTGGCATTGGTATTTAGTAAATTGTTGTTCAAACTACTTACTGAGGATGACATTTGGCAAACCCTCCTGCGCAACAAGTATGTAGGCCAAAAGACTATGTCTCAGGCCTATTGGAAACCCAGTGACTCACATTTTTGGTCTGGTCTAATGGCGGCGAAGAAACATCTTTTTCGCCCTGGATCTTTTGCTCTTAAAGACGGGTTGGAAATTCGTTTCTGGGAGGACATCTGGCTCGGTAATGTCAGCCTCCAAAACAATATCCCGTGTTGTACCATGTTGTTCGCGATAAGAATAATACTCTTGCACAGGTGCTCAGTTCATTCATGCGGGATATTTCTTTGAGGTGAGATTTAATTGGCCCTCGTCTTATGTCATGGCAAAATCTTATATGCCGTTTTAGATTCGATTAACCTGACACAAAGACGAGATGTGTTTTGCTGGAACCTCACTACATCTCGGCCCTTCAGAGTCGACTCTATGTACCATGTGCTCATGCATTCAGAGGTCCCAGTGAAAAATAACAAGAAAATTGGAAGTCTATAATTCCACTGAAAGTCGAAATATTTATATGGTATCGTGCGCGGGGGGGGGGGGGGGAGGGGTTGTATTTACCGAACACAACCTCGTCGGTTGCAATTGGCAATGAAGTAAGAAGTGTAGCTTTTGTACTCACGATGAGACAATCAAGCAGTTCTTTTTCTAGTGCATGTTTGCGCGTTCTACGTGGTCAACCATCCAAATAGTGTCCAATTTGTGTCCTCCCACAAGTGTTGCCAATATTTTTGGTCACTAGTTGGACGATATTCCAAATAGGTTTAAAACACTAATAAGGGTGGGAGCGTATGTCTTATTATGATAGCTCTGGCTGTGTAGAAATGATTTGATTTTTTTGACAAAAATTCGTCTCCTATGCAGGTTATTTCCCGATGTACGGACTTGCTTTGCATGTGGTTTATGCTACACCGAACGGAGCACTAGTCGTTGTTCAAGGTGGCGTGTATGCGGTTGTAGACGGTGGCCAGAGAGGTTTTTACCCAACATGAGTGGCAGCATAATCTCTAGATCGGTCCACCGCCTCCT
Organism: Aegilops umbellulata; assembly: GCA_032464435.1. Taxonomy (NCBI): domain Eukaryota; kingdom Viridiplantae; phylum Streptophyta; class Magnoliopsida; order Poales; family Poaceae; genus Aegilops; species Aegilops umbellulata. The sequence continues at coordinate 2,485,094 of CP136057.1, read as the reverse complement.
TCGACATAGGCATAGTGTTATAAGACCCACTGTTGTCGATATGTCAGTTTCTTGTTCTATTTCTTTGCCAAACTTTTCGTATTTGGCTGTGTGCATCTTAGTTATGTAGAGGCCGGGTGTTGCTCATTATGCTTTGTATTTGCTTGATGCTACAATTTGAGTTAATAAAAATGTCTTTTATCAAAAAATAATATGAACTAGCCAACTAATACAGACCGACTCGACTTGATTTCCCTTGCAGGAAATTATTCCCATAGTGCGAAATATGGGGCAATCGCGACCAATGAAATGAAGATGAACAAAAACATGGCACCTTTTATTATTAGAAATGCAGTAATGAAAACATGACCAAAGTTATCTTCTCACATCACACTTGCAAACATCGCCTACTTTTAATACTTCATAAAAACTCCTGGAATTTTTGAATCTACGTTGTATTACTATCCAGTCAAATTTGGACAGAGAAACTTTGAGAATGCCTATTCATCATGTACTTGAATTTGTTTTTTCCCACCAGTGAAAAATCTGGACCATCAGATAAATATCCAACGGCAACCAACTGTACTATGCACTGTCTTCTTCCTCCCAGTGCCGCCGTCCAACCCATCCCTAATCACCAGCCTCCACCCGGACGGTCGGTGGAGCTCCCGGGACCACTTCGCCGCCCCTACCCCTCCCCTAAACCCCCTCCCTACAGTGGAATTTTAGCAACGGTGGCGACCCCCACACCCTTGACCCGCACCGATCAACCTGCTTCTTGGCCCCCGTTTGTGATGCCACAACTCACTTGTTCTCCTCAAAGCACATGATTCCTTTTCCTTTCCAGGATCAGTAGAATCATATGCTTCCTTTTTTACTTCTTTCAGTATGCGTGCATATGTTTTGTTTTTTGGAAATACATGATATTTCCACAAGTCCAAACCTTTTGAATTAAGTGTTTTTAACATGCATGGCTCGAAATCCGTCGAAAAATGAACTCGCTAAGAGTGGGGATTTGGTGATCCAATTTTCCATCGGGGCATACATTTCCTATGCCGATTCCATGGATGTTAGCAGCGTTTTGTGCTTGCACTTTATTTAGTGGAAGAAGAAACAATAGATGGGGACCATGCATGTAGTGGGATATTTGTGATTTGATGTTCTGTTGAGTGGAGAGGAGAGAGGGACCATGCATGTGTGGTTGGAAGAAGAGAGAGAGAAGAGAGGGACCATGCATTTGATTTTGGTCAAGTGCATGTCCAGACTTCGGCAAATCCCCCCCCCCCCCCCCACGTCTGTCTCTAGGATACCGGAATCTGTATGTCTAGACTGCCAAGCGGATATATACAGTTCTCATTGGATGACAAAAGTGGCCCGGACACTGTGATCTGGATATAAAGTGGATGTCCGAGAGTCTGCTTTGGAGATGCCCTTAGCATGCGTTTTCCCATATCCACACTTATTTTCATAGATTTTGCACTTAGGAGAATTTTTTTGAGAATCAACCACCTTTATTACTGACCCTATAGTTGGGATGTCGTCCGAGATTACATGAAGAATACAGTCTGGTGGCACAGAAGGCCAAAAAGTACAGAGTTCGCTACTAACACCCAACCTAGCTAGAGAATGAGCTTCCTTATTCCCTTGTCTCCCAATCTAGGTCGCTTTAAAACCTTGTAGTGATTGCGCCAACATCTTGATATCCTCCATGACCGGCCCTGTAGCAGAGAGATTCTTTGCCTTGTCGTTCAGCTGAGCAGCAACTCCCTTGTTATCCACTTCCACCTGAATCTTTATCGCTCCCGTTTGGATTGCCCTTTGCACTGCTTTCCGGCATGCCAAGACGATGGCAAGCTCTGGGTCAGAAACACCAGGGAATACAAAAGATGCACCCCCATGAATGCTCCTTCATGAGATTGACACGTGTGTCTCGTGTGTTAATTTTAGACGGTGTCGCTTTGCTCGTATTTTATGGATTTTTTGCTATGTCAGTTCAGTTCGATCTTTCTCGATCCTCTCTAGAAAACTCCATTGTTGTGCATACCTATAAAAAGGATCCATGATTTCTTTCCTCCTGTACCCCAATAACACTCCACGGTCGCCCTCCTTTCCCCGGTGCATCAACACCTTTTTTTAGAAGAACAGGGAGGTCTCTCCCCGATTCCATTACCAGAATGAAATCACAAGTAGTTTTACAACATCCTTATCCGGCATTACATTTTCTAAAAGGTGAAAGCCACCAGAACATCCTGCGGGGTTTCATGTAAACGAAGCTAAGGTTCGACAGACATGCGGAGAGAGAGAGAGAGAGAAGAGAGAGAGAGAGAGAGTAAAAAACGGCAAGGAGAACCACAGCCCACGCATCCTTCATCGGTGTTAGCATCATCACATCATGGTCAGGGCTCCCGATTTCCTGAATTTGAAGGGTGGCGCCAAAGCAGCTTGCGGCGACCAGCATGGCGTGAGTGTTGACACTGGGCTGCATACGGAGTCCTTGGTCGTCGGCTCTCTCTTCTTTGTGGTGGAATGGAAGTTGCTGTCTCCCTCCGAGATTCTGAGCTTGCTCCAGCGGGCACCAACGTCGTCTTTTTCCATCATCAGCCACTCAGGATTTGCAGGAGTTGTTGGGCAAATCTTGTTAGGGAGCTCAGGAAACTATCCAGTTTTGCTCTCCCCGCCTCCGGCGACAGGACAACCCAAATCTTGAGCAGTCTGATTATCAAGCTCCAAACTTGTGTGATAGAAGTCCAGATGGTGTTGTTAAAAATCATAGAGTTCCTATATTTCCACAAACACCACAAAACAACAGAACTAATGGTATTTAATGCAGCGTTTTTCTTGTTAGACACCCAGAAGCGCGCAACAGACTCAAAGTCTGTGACTATCTAAATTTGGAATACATCACCAACAAAAGACCAAATATGAGGTTTTTTACGGTACCCAGGTACTCCATTTAGTGCGTTGGAGTACCATTAAAATCTGGCCATCCATCAGCAGGGGTAGTTCAGTACGTAACTTTTTTTGGGTAGAACTGGGCCTAATCTTCCCCATTGAAATGCAGGCGAGTATAGATCTGTCGCCGCGGAAAAAGAATTGCGATCACTGCAAGTTAGGTGCGATTTAATTTCATCTCTCACATGGTCATCAACGATGTGCAAACGGAGATTAGTATATCGTTGTGTGTTGGTTGCCGGTTGGCCGCCATAAGCCCGGAGAAGCCAGCCGGCGGGCGGCGGCGTTCCTGCAGGCTCACATAGCACAGACGGAGAGTGACCGGAGAGATGAACGTGCATGGCCCGGAGCCCATCCTGGCTGCGTCCGCTCAGTCTAGTCCACCGCGGTGGTAGCCTGAAGCTACTCCCCGGTCACCACAACTTGATCGTGATTTAAAGAATTAGGGTTCTTAGGACTTTTTTTTATAATTAGGGTTAGCCAAATCTGCTGCCCTCATGAGTAGCTTTATTACTAGGTAAGAGCGTTATATTTATTTTCTCTTTGGTTTAATCACATCATTAAGTGAAAATCTCTTGATTACAATTTTACCCTTGAACCGGAGGTACTCCCTTACATTTCTAGAGGTGGTACTCCTTAAGGCTGCCATGGTCTCATGGAGTACGGGTCAAGATTAACCATTAGATGGGCGCAAATGGACGGCTCATACTTATTCTGGGGTACCTTAAAATAGCTCCCAAATATTCATGGCTACTACACACTCAAAGAATAAGTGGGAGTTGGTTTCATCATCTGCACAATATACACAATCAAGGGGTTTGATGATGTGTCTTTTCCTAAGGTTATCCCTAGTCATCAACTTATTCTGGGAGAACAACCAAAGGAAGACATGAATTTTTGGAGGCACAACCAGTTTCCACACAACAGGGATAAACAGTGGCTGCACCCCCCTAAAGTTAATTACATGGTACACAGAACTAGTAGAGTAGACTCGCTTATCTTCTAGTTGCCAAATAAGGGTATCTGGGGTCATTGTCAAAGACAATCCCCTTAGCAATTTCTACAATTTGGTACCATTAATTGTTCCATAAGTTTATCATCAAAGTTTCTTCTGAAAGTAAGCATAAGGGTTTCCCCATCCCACACTTCTCTAATGCTTTTAGCCTGTTCATTACATACAGTATAAACAAGCCAGAACTGTACTGCTAGCGGGGAGGTACCAAACCAAGTATCTTTCCAGAATCTGATTTGTGTCTCCATGCCCACCTTCCATCTATAGCCAAATTTCAAGGCTTGGATTATGGATCTAATGCCTTTCCAAAACCTAGAAACATTCAAGCCTTGGTCGGGAGCAAATAAATTGGTTTTACCTCTCAAGTATTTGTGATCTACAATCTCTTTCCAAGCTTTCCCATTCCCCTCATAGCATCAGCACCTCGCCGTTGTTTTCTTGATTTGCCCCCGCTTTCACTTTGAGAAGGACACTACGCCGTGCTGGACACAGGGAGGGGCGAGCCGCTGCCGGGCAAAAGCCATGGAAGTCGTGCCGCTAGAGGGCATCGTGGCCGTGTTCGCCTGTGCGACCATGGGCAGCCATGCCGGACGACAATGTTGTGTCGTGCATTGTGCGCCGAATAGCGTTTCACCGGATGGCTTCGAGATACTGTCGCGACAGGGGCAATAGTGACAGACCCACTCCTAGAGCTGCATGTACGCCTGTACGGAACTGCGCGGTGGCGACGGTGGAGCAGCACATAAGAAGGAGGCCCTCCAGCCATGCGGCCGCGGCAGCATGACGGGCAACGCCGTGCGCCCTACCTTAGGAAACAGTAAACAGAGTCGGACAACTTGACATGGCACAGTGGTGGCTGGTCGAAACGTCTTCGGAGATATTTAATATATATCAAAGTACATGGATTGAACATGTATAAATAGCATGGTCATATTTGTTTTGCAATTTTTTTATTTCATATGTCTATATACTAATTTTATAGACATACAATATGTAAAAATCATAGTTAAAGTTGTGCAAACGAAGACCAGAAAAGTCAACCAATGCCTTATATTTTAGGAAAGTGGGAGTAAAACAAAGACAACATGAAGAGAAAGCAAAAAGGAGATTAGTTGGTCAGTGTTTGGTGGAGATACACGAATATAGGGATTCATGGATGATAAATATTTATCACTTGTCGAAGGAGATGGTGCTATTGGGTGAGTTGTAGAAGGTGCTCCGTCGAGCGGCTGCACCAACCAGGCGTTCCGATTGGAGATGCTACGACAGGAGTCATCGGGAAGAGACGAATGGAGCCGAAGAGTATATAGAGAGATGCTATGTCAATATTGATTTAGGAGATAAGTAAAATGCAAGAACCAATATAATTGACCAACATTTACCCAAGATATGATTATGCCTCAATTGAGTAATAAAGACCGAGAAATGGTCCATCAGATATGTCTCGCATTGATTTTGATGTAAAAACATATCATGGTATTAATACCAGTATATAGTGTAAACAAAAGAAAAATCAAGATATATCAACATTATTGTAGTATTTATTAGAAAATATATGCTGGAAACTACATGAGCACCATCAATCAAAGATATGATTGTCAATCGATTGAGAAACAATTATTTCAAATTGATTGAGAAATATTCAGTTAATAAATAAAAAATATAAAGATATGTTTGACATTGATTTTGACATAATAAGATATCATGATATCAATACCAACATATATGTAGGTATAGTGTAGTGAGAATACACATGGAAGTTATGATTACGGATCGTTTGAGAAGCAATTATTTCAAATCAATTGAGAAATATTCACTTCATATATACAAAATATAAAGATATGTGTGACATTGATTTTGACGTAAAAAGATATCATGATATCAATACCAATATATATAGTGCAAGATAAATCAACACTAATTTAGTAAATTAATGGAAGAAAACATATGACGAGAAACATCAAAACATGATTATGCCTCTATATAAACACCGACAAACTAGAGGAGCTCTTCGCAACGAAGGAGCACACAAGAACCACGCAAGAAAAAGGCAAAACACAAGTCACGCGCCTTTTCTCTTCATGGTATCTATCCACCAGAGCAACACAAGGAGGACCATGGCAATTGCTTTCCTGGTCCTTATAATGCTGTCTGATTGTACACTGCCATCTTGTCATGCACGTGGTAAGCAGATATATGCATCAACCAATATCCCAAATAGCAAACCTACTTGAGATCTTGTCTGATTGAACTGTTGATGCTAAGTACAATGTTATTACATTCGCAGTTGTTGTTCCGCATTGCGTGGATATGCCCCGAGGATGCTCTATTGCTAATTGCATGGACGAATGCAACAGGATAGAGCGACATTTGCAGGCCGTGTTTTGCAACGACGTTGGCCAGTGCTGTTGCTACACGACTCGATAGTACGACCGGACATAGGCGTTTTGGCTACTTGTGCGATGTAATCCGGATGAATAAGCTCCTTGCATGTAGTGTGCTGGACAATGAGGCGCAAATATAATAAGAACTAGAGGATACCCCGCGCGTTGCTGCAGAAATCTATTACATATTTTCCGAGTAACATGCTTGCCAATAACATGATAATAATTGGATATAATATTAGAATACCTCCAACATTGCTGCGCAAATTTGTATGAATTAATTGTACCAAAAAATGAGGTCAGGATGTATTAGAAATTTTCTGAAGATACCACATGCGTGGCGATGACTGTGGCCCAGAATCAGCGAGAGTATGCATGTTGCATAATAAGTTTTAAGCATGTGCAGCAGCCAGCATAAGGCATAATAAAGTAGAACAAAGTATCATAGAAAAGAATGATAACGGGCATAAATATGATTTCTTCTTGGAAATTCTAAGAAGCTATTGCTCAGTTTCATACATGTAACTAAGAAAATAGTACTGTAGTAAAAATGAAAATTGGTTGTCAACCTTTCTCAATAACACCTTCTCAAATCTAAATGCCAGTAGAAGGATCCTTCCTCCTTGACAACACAAATTCTAAATTGGATCATAAGTGTCTCTATCTCTGTGACTCTGTCAACATGCTCTTCATGCCAAAATAAATCTCGCAATGTCATTGATTTCAAAGATACTCCCTGATAGATGGGAACGACAAAAGCTTACGATTACGGATAAATGCCAAATTTGGTGCTAGCAAAGATTATCTAAATTATTCCTTTGACTGTTGAGTTAGTGAACATCATGTTAAGAGGCATAGGTTTGATTGATACCAAGAACGTGATGCTCAAATGAGTTGTAGTTAAATCAATAGATATCATACCACAGGACTAAATATTTTAGGTGGCTTCAAGAACCTGACTAACCCTGTTAAGTTGTGTATGCCTACAGCAGTTCTCAGCAGCTGCAGTGGGGCTGGTCAAGGGGACTGGTCGAATTAGCACGACCCTATGAAGAACTTTCTGGGATATCCATTTTGCGCAGTCTTATGAACAGAGGGCCTCAATAAAAATGTTTATTAGAAACCTGTAATCAACTAATGAAATAATGGTCGCTTTGTTGTGTTAGGCGTGCCAATCAAACTTAACACTGTTGTGACTAACTGACTTATACAATCGATCTAGCTAATAATGTGCAAATATTTTAAGTATGGCAAAAAAATTGCTAACACACAGTAGGTATGTCTCATGACAGAACATCGACCCATCTCTGAACATGCTCAAGGAAGGCAAGACAAACATATTCAACAGGCCAACTGCCTGATATAGTAAAGCAACAGAGTAAAGGATGTTTGAGAATGGAGAGATCAGGAAATCATACGTGTTGCAGCGGAAATATGTTACAATTTTTTTAATATTAAGAGATACAACATAGAAACGCTGTGTGCAAATGTCCTATTTTGTATGAAGTGGGCTTAACTACCCTGTGGTGAGAAGCATGATTCACATACTGTTTGACAAAACACAACAAATTTACTCAGAAACTGCTAATACTCTGAAACTAACCAAAGGATTTTGTCCGAAAAGGAAATTATACTGCAAAGAACCTCTGAATAATCAATACACATACTTGGAGTTTTACCAAAGCTATCAACTTGTTGATGGGATTACGCAGACTTAGACGATGGGAGTTCTGGTGACTTTAGTATAAACCTGCACAGTTACATACTTACATGACAGAAGAAGAATAAGCCATGCCGTCCATTTATTTAATTAAGGGAAGAAGGGATTCATGGTGCTTACCAAGGCCATGCCGTGAGGAGATGATCTGGATCAGTACTACTATGAACAACAAAAGGTTTGGCTAACTTAGTAGAGGGAGAGGGGATTGAAACGGGTCGTATCAGGCGCGGTGGTGATTGCCGCATCAGGCGCATCCGAGGCCGCCCCCACGATAAGGGCCTGGAGCACAGCAACGACATGAGGGGGCTCCTCCTTCCCGATCATGCTGGGACTGGACCGCGCTGGGGATGGCCGTGTTCGATGGATCCGAGGCGGCCAGCGCTAGGACGGTCTGGAGCAGAGCTAGGACATGAGGGGGCTTCTAGGAGAGTCTGACTCTGACCATAGGCGTGGGGAGACCGCAAGGTACTCGCCGAGGGTGGCCGGGGCCGATCCCAGCGCGACTGCATCCTCCGCAAAGCGCTCTTCTTCCATGGTGGGGCACCTACGATAGGGAAGCCGGAGGCAGGGCAGGCCCCCAGGGACGGCTGCCGGGGTACCTCATCGCCGGGGAGGAACGCCTGTCACCATCGCTCAGTGCCTCACCCTGCCAAATCGCGAGCATGTGAGCGAAAATAAATACCAGATGGAAGAGCAACTGTATCGCCAACGTAGTGGGATTTGATGAAGGTTGGAGAAGACGAAGAGGAAGTTGAATCAGTTTCATGGGGAAGATTGGAGGGGCTGCGTTTGGGAATCATAAATGTCACGTGAGTTGATTTGGTATTTTTCCTCGAGGGGAGAGGACTGGATTTTCGCAAGGTTTTTTTTTTCCTGGGTGAAGAGCGCTGGGAGAGAGACCAAGCGGGGCTGGTCAGAGATGTTGTCGATTGGTTGATCTTTGCAACTGAAGGTTAGCGTGGCATGCATGCTGACGTGGATATCACGCATGTAGAGAGAATTGCTATAGTGGGGAGCAACTTCTTAAAAATGATAGATGATAGATGATAGATGTGATTAGTGGCATCTGCTGCGGACCTCATTTTGTTTCATGCCCAAACTTTTCATTCCTACCGTACGGTTTTAGAGTCTGAAGAATCACCATTAGTCTTAAGGGCCAGTTCTTTTAGTTGGCTTAAAAAAATAAGCTGCCTCTCCCCAGCTTAAAAAATAAGCCGCTCTCTATTTTTTTTAAGGCTTCTAAATTAGTAATCCCATAACTAGTTTAAAAGCCCTAATGAGTAAGAGAGATGACTTATGAAAAAAAACTGGGGAAGAGGTAGTTTATTTTTTAAGCCGCCAAAAGAACTGGCCGTAAGTAACTCATGGTGACGGTTCCAGAATGCATGGATTAATCCTATAGTAAGTGAACTAATCCGCTTATATTTCAACCTGCATTTTAACAAACCGGACGAAATTCATGCAAATTGGTTTCATCAAAATTCGGATAAAAAATAGCACAAATCATCTATACATACCATGCAAATTAAGTCCAGTACAACAAGGTCTCAAATTCGATTAGATCTCCGATGTCCAACAAGTCTTTCAGAAACGGATCATGTCATCCACACATACTCCCCTTCAAGTTCATCCAACCATGTGTGCACGTAAATGACCGTCCTTCTCTCCTCTGGTACACCGCGGCAGTGCATGCGGGCTACATATAACGTGTAGATCAACATTGAGCTCGTGAATCAATTAACAAGTTGAGGAGGAGGAAAATAACTTATGATCTCATCCTATGCCGCATGCAATGGCCACCTTGCCCCGAGCTGACCAACCACGTCACAAAACTTGGCGAGGCTGATCTGGATAGCGTGCCAGTGATACAACAATGACCTCATGTTGCGTGGTTGAATGATGTACATGTCGTAGGGCGCAATGTGCTTTTGGGCCTGAAAATTTTCATGCACTTGCTCCAGAAGGACTCCCCTCCGCTCCTGTCTACGAAATCTGTGGATACGGCCAGCCACGCATCGCACAACAACTCATCCTCCATGGTCGAGTAGCTGGACATCATTCGTACTCTAAAAAGAAAATAAGCTCAATGGCATTTGACTGAACATCTACCGGGGATGGTGTCAGCCATGAAGGTCGTCGACAGGGGGCAGATTGTACCTGGATACAAATGGCTCTAGGGTGGATAGCTCGGCCGTAAAGGCGAGCATGTGCGTCGGTGCTGGTTGCGGATGTCCGACAATGCCCCTATGGGCTGTGGCGAATGAAGACGTACAGCGGCGGCGGCGGAGATGGAGAGTGCGGATTCAAAGCAAGGGGGAGAAGAGGCGGGGTGGAAGGAAATGAGACCGGGAGGCGGGATTATGTGGGCCAGGGGCGTCGGAAAGAGACGTTTCGGGTTTCCGGACTCCGACAAACCTCCCTCGCTTCAGTCTCCAATTTGCGGGAGAAGTTAGATCCGGACCGTACCACGGACCGATACATGACCATGTTCGATGGCTTCCTCGGTCTGAACAACACAGTCCAAACGGATCCGCATGCGGTTTGCGGGTCCGCCTTAAAGATGCCCTTAATCCGGTCCAGTGTTTTCTTCATGGCTGCACCCTAAATCCGGGCCGAACCAAGGAAAGCTAAGTCCTCCTCCTCCACTCTGCGTTGCCGGCCTACCACTTCGGCCCACGCACATGCACGAACATAGTCCACACTGCAGCAGAACCATGAAGCCCTTGTGAACCATCTCGCCATGCCTTCTTCTCTACCACGTCGCCCGCCACCCGCAGCCGCTCACGGCACCACAAGCAAGAAAGGGATGTCATATATGGTAGGACCAAGCTAAAGATAATGCAGGAAAGTGCCTGTGGGTATTTGTAGATGATTCGTATCTTTCTACTTCCCTAGCTCAGAGCATCTACAACCCAAACCCCGTATGCGCATGTCCTAAACGCCCGAACGGGCTGTCCGGCCACCGTCCGGATGAAAAATGCTAGCCAATCAGACGCCCGTACGCTCAGAGCATCTACGACCCAAACCTCGTACGCGCACGTCCTAAATGCCCGGACTCACTGCAGTCCTCATATCCGGTCCATATCTAGGACGGATATGAGGAGGTTCATACACGCTCGACCGACCCGCTTTGGCCCATACCGCCCCCATCATTGTCCCCACAAAAACCCCACCCGCTCGGGCGAACCCTAGTCAATCTCAATCCTCCGCTCCACCTCCACTCCGCTCCACTCCAGTCTTCTCCACTTTCTGTCCAAATCTCTCCGCCTCATCCGCCATGGCTAAGTGCGTCCACGACTTCGACAATGAGATTGATCCCATGGAATAGGATGGCCTCGTGATGGAGGAGGACACCGGCTCCGGCAGCAACTTGCCGGACGACGATCGAGGACCTCGCGCTCTGCATCCCCCATCCTGCACTCGCGGCTGGACACCGGTCGGAGCTCAAGCTCCGCCGTGTCCGCTGCCAGCTCCTCCAGGTCCCACTTCCCGCAATGTGGTCCACGGTCGCCCGTCTCGCGTTCGCCAGTCCCACTCTGCACCGCTCCAGATCCGGAGCACGATCGTCTCCCCTTCCCCTCCGGCGCCAGCACTGCCCGGGCATCGCTGAGTGCTCGTGTCCACACCTCCCATGGGGATGCACATGCCGGAGTCGGGGGTGAAGGTGGCCCAGCACGAGGGGCAGTGGGCCGCGGCCACGGCGGAGCCCGGCTCTTCTTTAACGAGGGAGTCCATGAAGGTGCTCCTGGTTGACCATGAGGGAGTCCGACGCTAGGCACATCCAACATTGGTCAGTTTAACGAGCCTTGTTTGTTGTCCATGCTTATCTGTAGGATGAATGCAGAAGTACGATCCAGATGCTGTTGCTTCTGCTGCTACAACTGCTACTCTGCTAGTTCCGACCAGTCGGTTGCCGCCGCCGCCGGGAGGATCAAGCGGAGCCACTCGCGGCTGAGCTTCCACGTCGGCGACGACTAACTGAACCTTCATCCACCTTCTATCTGCATCATCCATGGTGACGCCGACATCATCATGCGTGGAACATTTGTCTTCACCGTCCGTCAGTACTGTAAATCTGTAATGTGCTACCACTAGCCTACTGGTACTACATTGTAGTAGTCTTTTTTTGAACCGTACATTGTACTAGTAGTTGATTGTTCAGCTGGTGCAAGGCCTGCGAATTACTAGCATACGTGAAAAAGAAAAGTGTGGCTTCAGGCATATTTATACACATATGTGTCGACACATTGGTTGGTTGTACTTGTACCCTTGGGCTTTTGAATTGGGACACTTTTTTACCAATCAGTTTGGGTTGTGAGCCAGCATTTGTAGGCTGACATATACTCCCTTCTTCTCATAATATAAGATCATTTCGTAAGCTAAAACAGCTTGCAAAACTTTTTTTGGGACAGTGGCGGCGGCATAGCGGCGTTGGTGATCAGATCTGACATGGACGGCTCCGGCTGTCCGCTTCATTATCGGCGTGGTCATGGGTGCTTGGGCGCGGTGCTGCGAGCATGTGTGACGGTTGTTCTTCAGGTCTGCTGTGAGTTGCGCTGGCCTGCACGGCAGAGGATGGCGGCGGCGATCCTCGGCTTGTGCAGTGCTACTTGTCCGGACGTGTGGTGCCTGCGCTCCAGATCCGTGATGGCGGAGTGTGCGGACGTGAAGGCTTGCTTTGCACTTCAGTGCATCGGGCTAGCATAATCTTCGCCGTCCCCTTGCACTGTGTGACACACGAAGAAAATGGTTTGGCCCTGTGTTGCTCTTCGCGACGCCTGCACGCCGATGCCCCCAGCGCCCTCTCCTCCATGCATCCTCTCCTCGTCGCTGCCTGTGTTCGTTGAGCAAAGCCCTCGCGGTGGGTGGTGGCAGGCTGACGCGTTGACGGCGATCACCATGGTCGCACATCAAAAGGAGGCGGCGGTTCTGGTGGGTCTATGTAGCGTGTTGGTGACCTCGTTGTGAATTGCAAGGCTCACCGAAAGGTTCTTGTGAGTGTGTCCCTCTCTAGACCTGGAGGTTGGCTTTGGTGATGAAATGCAAAATATGGACGACGTCTTGATGCAAAGGGGAGGTTGTGCAGCTGCTGCGATTACACATCACATTGCATGTAGCTGCTGGGATCGTGAAAAAGCGGTGACGACTACACATGGCTGGCGTCGATGGCGGTGCTACTTGAGCACCCAGTCTTGAGCTCCAGGGTGAAAGCCTAGGTCTAAACCGAGTTGGTTATACCTGCTCAGCCAT